>CM071151.1:45000-2715000 GCA_036417725.1 Clanis bilineata | reverse complement strand
ATTAACAATATGATTGAACCCTAGATTAACTTTTTGGGATCTATTCATCATGAATCTGTGTAACGCAGTCACAATTTCTATTAAAATACTAAGAATAAATACTTCGAAGCTTTTTGCTGTGGATATTCGTGCAAAATCTGTCGATAAAATCAGTCTAGTAGATCAACACTGACTGGATGAATCGATTAATAGTTCTATTCTGTTTGAATCGATTTATGCATCGATTTACCGGAGCTTATTAAACAGCCATTATGGCTCAACGCACGGGGACAGCCGACTATTCATGTGTCCCGCGCCTCCAATCTCAGGACTAATTTGATGGGGTCTAATTGAATTCCCGATCGATTAATGGTTGATTGCTGGTTCGTTTATCAAACCTGGGAAGGAGCAAGTTATGCTTTGTTTGGTCTAGAATCGGAATGAAGTAGTTAGTGTTCTTATCTAGAAAGAAGAACGAAAGAAAGATAATAAGTATATGAAGAATGCCAATAGTAATTATACTGTTAATAGACCAGAATCTGCATTGGAAGTTAAGAGAAAAAATCTTTTAGAGATAAGGTCAGATATTTACAATACCTAAGCATCTGAACATACTAGAACACATATTTTATTAGAGAGAACTTAAGATAATTACCTTACAGCGTTAAATTTTTTTACACGAATACATAGCGTATTTAATAACGTCAAAGCTAGCCTGCCAAAAAGCTGAAGCCAAATTAGTCTCGAAAATGAAAAAGAAAATAATTCCCTCGTGTTTTGCAGGTCACATTAATGTTTGAACAAGGTTTATTGAATATGTACTTTCTGCCGCTCTCGATTGATTGGTAATTTCCGTTGTTCTAATTGATTAATGCGAATATTATACTCACAAATTGTTTTATTACATTTGTCCACGCAGTTTAATCTAGTTAATTTAAACTGTGATTAGTAAGTTATTAAACTGTCAATTCATTGTCATTCAAATATTTTATCGTATTAAGTTTAATTATTTCATTAGGTAAACATTTTTGTTTGCTAGTTTTTTCTCCTAGTTAATTTTGTCTCTCCCGCTCTTAATTTTTCTGAACGAAAGAGAACAGAACACAGAAGACCATGTTTAAAAAATGACGTATTGGCATAAAATCTCAGCAAATGCACTCCATACAAAAATAGTGAGAGAACCCCATGTCGGGGCTCAATCATGTGGAATCATTACACGCAGCGGATCCGTCGGTCCTCATGTACCGGTAATCGCGTTGTCGTGTTTCGCCCCGGGAGCTATCTACCGATACTTTATGTGAGGGCCGGTTGGACCGCCATAACGATTTGTCACAAGTATCGTGCTGGTCAAGCGATAAATTCACAATATCTCCATAGTGTTTCAGAAAATGGGTTGAACAAGGACCGGTGCGGAATACATTTGCTGTTGCGAATACTAATATGGGATTGCGATTTTGGTTTTGTTTATCTGTGTGTACTTGCTATGCAAACCTATTGAGGTTTTTGATAGCAAGCATGACGTCATCAAACCGTTTTGACAACCGTCTCACCAATTACGAAATAGCAATATTTCCAACGGTTTCACTAAAATACAATTCTCCATCTAACCGAAAGCTATTAATATTACTCAGAGTTATAAGTTCGTTAAAGGACGGCTATTTCTTAACGCTCTCCGTACCATTCGAGGAACTATTTGCACCAATAAATTGTGTATTACGTTTGTATATTCATATTGTACTCGAAACGGTATATCATTCGCGTCTGGCGTCATTACTGGGTACCTGCAGCGCGGTGCCGTGCGTACAAATGTCACCAGTTCATTAGAGCAGCATTAGTCAGCGCTGCAAGTGTTGTAAATTGCTTCAACTATTTATCTGGCTGGCCCACGCGTTTTCGTCCAGCGGCGTCTGGTTTGGACCAATCGATAAGCGCCTTTATAAGTGGTAGACACGCGGCCACGCTTTGCTTTTTGTTTCTGTTGCGTTTCGTAAGGTTAGTGTTTTTTAGGTACCTCTTCGTAATCCAAATTCCTTTTCTTTGAAGTCTGCAACGAACTGACGATAGCACGAATGGAATTATAATGGTTAAGGACCATTCAGTTTTAAAGACACGTGAGCTATATCGATAGACACGGGCTGTCAGTCTCAGCAAGAACTGTTTTTAAAAGCGTCAGCAGATACGTTTGCTAGATGTGAATACGCTCATAAAAAATGTATGTAATAATATTTAAATGTCTATGCTGATGTCTACTATGTTCGTGTTTGCCCACGTACGTTGTCTGGAGATATGAATCGACCTTAATACACAAGGCATGTTATGTACTAGTCCATCTACCTATAGCGATTTAAATTTTAAACGAACAAACGTTTCTACAATCATCTCTTAATCAGGAAATATTTTGTTAGAGCTAATAGTACATCCAGATTTGCTATTACGTTGAGACAATTGAGACAATTGTAATGGTTCTAGACTTTTAGTGACCGAGTCACTCCTAAATTTTGGCGCCAATTGAAGCGATCTGGCTCGAAGGACCATTACATCTTAGTCACGTTTGTTAGAAACTTTGACTTTAATTCCCGAAATAATTGTTCAGTTTATCGTAGATATGGGATTATAAGAGATGTAACTGGTTCTCTAGCTATCGAGGTGTTGTAGAAAAAGTGGATGGATGATTGGGGGCAATTTATTTAATCGTGGTCGAGCAACGTCCCTGCGATGTGGGCTTGTGGATTGTAACGTTTAACATAGCGTGTAATAATTACATACATGTAGCCATTTAAAATGTTTTTAATATTGATTATGTGTTAAATGTTACAATTAAAATGTAAATAAATACTAATGCAAATAAATACATTGAAGACTTATCATGAAGTTATGCAAAGGTCTTGGGGTGTTACTGCATATAGTTAGAGCAGGACGACATTAGAAGCTGCTGAATTAGTCCATTACTCTCACAATTTGACCAGGAAGAAATTATTAAAACAGGTTCTTAGTTCGTTTTAATATTCTTGATATAAATTGGTCGATTTCCATAGCAATGCTAAGTATGAAATCATTTTTACGTAATTATTTTATTGTGAAGACTTGCATAAACTCCCAGTAGATCTTTATGTTATGATCGTTTATTTAAGAAACTTCTTATGACTCAGTGATAAGTTTTGTAGTTGATTTCTATGATTTATCAGATGAAATGGTTCAATCAGGTGTAATTCTCATGCCACCTACTCAGACATCTTTACCATCGCAATGCCAACAAATCAACATATTAACGGCTGGACGGGATTCCTCTAACAAGCCGTAGTAGACACGTATTGAACTTTCATCTGAATAGACTTAGTGCGCCGCGCCTTATACGGTGATATAATATGAAACGGGCCGTGAGATTTCACTCGGCAATTAAAATTAAAATGTCTCAGACTGGTTTCCTCGGTGTGGTTGTTTGCACATCTATGTCTATAATATATAATCAATAATACTATTATGTGTAAAACTGCTTATTTATTTTTTTATATACTATTATGCAAAATGTAGCGATAGCTCTGTTGGGAATGAAGCGGACTGCAGACGAGTGTCGGAAATTCGAGACCAACCCCAAAATAGAGCTGTATGCTCCTCTGACTTTTCTATGTTAAGTGTGTTTTCTTTGTAAATTATCGCTTGCTATAACGGCGAACGAAAATATTGTGAGGAAACCTGCATACCCAAGAATTTCTCCACAAGAAATTCGAAGGTATGTGAAGTATACCAACCCACATAAGCCAGCATGGTAGTTTGTATGACGTAAATTAATAACCAGAGTAATGTGTGTTTTGTATTATTTTTATAGCAGCGACTGGCAAACGATCAGGTGGGTTACCTGATGGTAGGTGATCTCCACGGCACACTAGACACTTAAGACACAAAAAGAATCATGGATGCGTTGCCAGCCTAAAAGCTTTAACAACAGCGATAGTCTAACTGAGATTAGGAAAGGGAGGGGGAATTGGGCCACCGGAAATCTCACTCACCGAAACACAGCAGCCAACTGTCACTTTACACCAGTTTTCTGAGAGTCAGTGGTATCAAACTGGTCGAGCAGGGCCATTCGTGCTGTAGTTGTAATTTTCGACAGCGTAGCTCTACCAGTCAGACAGTGTGGCTTTACCACTCATATCTGAGTGTTTATGGTCTTCATTTTTTTGGCATTCTCTGTCATGGATAAAAAAATATATATGTTAATGCTCCAATTCCATATACATTAATTATAAATCTATATATATATTTGATGTCTTCCACGTGTATCTGTGAATTAATGTTAAGTTCAGTAACATTTAGCGTGTTTGTCCAAACAACTTTGCATGAATAAGGCTATAATCTCGATAACAAACAACCAAAAAAATCTCGAATAAAAAATCAGTTTCTTCTGAGATAGCAACCGTAATATGTCCGATACCAGTTCGTGAATGCAATTGAAAAATGTATTTAGCGGTTTTTATTGAAACCTGTTTATTTTATTGATGAGATCTTAATTCCGATCGGATCCGGTTTGTAAAGATTTTTTGGAAGTTTTTGCTCTTGCCCAACTCGTGATAGTTAAATGAGTAATTGCTTCCTTGTTAATTTTACGACTTTTCTTATAACTGAGTGGACGCTTGACAATTTCATTCTTATCAACATTTCCCACGAACTCTTCCTTAAGTTACAAATAAGTATTGTTAGTGTCTCAAAAATATGTTTATGTTTATCTTCCACGAAGTTCTTGTCACTAAGATCGAACTCCAATCGTTACTATCCAAATGGACATGACAACAGCCGCGTTAGATCCAACATAAACTAAAGACAATAAGATGGGTTTATATCGAATAGAATTATATTTATGTAAATGGGTTAAAACCTGAAAAGGCAATTCTGTTTGTGAGCGAACGCGGGTCGAGCTCATTATCTCGACAACAATGGTAAGATCATTTCACTCCTTTTGTACCATAATCCTTTGGAGCTGAGCGGCTTGGAGGTTGATTGTGGTCCAAAAACGTATCGTGATCAGTTCCTGAATGCTGATCTTTGATTACCTTTAGATATGGTAGTTTTAGATTTGATACAGTTTATGAAGATTTGGACTGCGAAGACGGTTTTTGAGAATGAAATTTCATTATTAGAATCTAAATCACTTATTGCAGTACTATCTTTTGGAGTTAAAATTTCATAGAAATGTTTAAACGAAAATACATCTTCACTGCCGCCTTTGTTACAACATAGACGTTATATTGGTAAGGCGTTTCTAACTTCCGAATAAGGATAACAAAGTGTAGGAATACCGAACTGATTAATAGTATACATACAAAAACTAACAAAGGGAAAGCTAATCAAAGCACATAGCACTACGTCCATATATCTGGCGGGGTTTCATCACGCATTGTACGTGTTCAATGTATTGTCCATCGATTCATCACAACACAATACCGCTAGACGCTTTGTCACACGACAACCGAGCTGTAATTAAGTTAACAATGTACTGGGAGATTGATGATGAAAAACTCTTGAGAACTGTAGGTTCATACGAGGTCGTACATGTAACGCTTTTGTGGTAAGACTATGAATGGTGACGAATTAGTTAGCAGAGGAGCCGAAGAACGTAGTAATTAAAATTCTTAAGTCTGCTATATAACATCGGTTTGATTTTGTAGATCGTCGTGGAACAATATGTCCCGACAGTTAACATTGCTTATACTGCACTGTACACACCATCGGGTGCAGTTTGATCCCTTTCCTCTATCAGAATTAACAATGTAGCTTCTGATGCTATGATTAACTCTGCAAAGATCTTTATACTACAGTCTTTTCGTACATCAATACGACTTTTTATTGTAAAACCAATAATTACAAAACGTACTGAGCCATTTATAGTTCTACAATGAGCGATTTTATCGGCGAGTGATCTCTTTCAGAGAGCCTTTAAACGGATTGTACATTAAAATAGTAATAATAGTATCAGATGATCTCATAGTATTACAAACTTGACCGCTTCCAACAGATGGATCTGGAAATCTCTGGGGGAGGCCTATGTTCATCAACATCATCAGCCAATCCTATAGCTGATGATGGCGATGATGATTACAAACTTGTCAGATTTAGATCATTAATCTGTTCTTGACTCAGTAGGCTCAGTATGCTTTATTTCTAAATTACCAAAAACTATAATGAATTTTGTAACAAAACTTGGTTTACCAGTGAGGAACAGTACCACTATTACCAGTTACCATAAGTTAAGACTGTCAATTACATAACCATGACCCGATGACACCGTCAAAGAACCCAGTTCATATTGTCAAAATTCGTAGTGAAATCGAGTTGGTCGATCCAGATAGCGGCAATAAGATTAGCGGATGTGAGTAGTGGTGGGGCATCCTCAATTGCGTTGATTGGAGGGCCCGGTTACCTCATTGAGCAACGTGTGATGCGCTATATATGACCTTGCTTAGGGACTTTTAGATGGACTTTGGATTTTTAAGTCTTTTATGATTATGAGTTTGGAGATAGACGTTTACATCACGGTTTATCAGTCCATGCTATGCCTATATGCCGTTGCGATGGTGATTGTTTGTAAATAATATTGAACGGCCTAAGATTTAGCAAAGACTTGCAAACAAGTAGGTAGGTCACTTGGTCAGGTGACCTAACTACCACGATAATGATAGCAAAAAAATAATGGGTGCTTTGCTCATTGTACTTAACAAAAGGTATAGAGAAGGATTTGAATTTGATGTGAGAATTACAGATCAAATCATTGAGACTATTCAAGTACGTAAGAACTACGGGTTCGGAGTGGTCTCTTCTTTGCTTTTTTATGACATGGGAGATGGGGGGTTCTGAATGATGATTACATCAGCAGTATTTATTTTTTTACTTTATCGGATTTTCTTTTAATAAAGAAATCAGAACACATTGAAAAGTACATGTACCAATGAAATAAGAGAGTTGCTTACTTTTGTTGACGAGGGCGACGGTGGAGTTAATAATTGTAAAAAAATACTGCTTAGTACTTGTGTCCCATTGATGGAGGATGCATATTTTTTAAGAAGAACCATAGTGTACTGATTTCTTAAGTTTACGCGAATGTTATACGTTGAAATAAAACTATTTTTACGGATTCTATCAAGATTTGTTTTAATTTTTATGCCCGACGTTTCGAATTTTCGAATTAAAACAAATCGTGATAGAATCCATAAAAATAGTTTTATTTCAAGAACCATAGTGACTAAAACTAATTTTCTATCGTTAATACAAGTCCTAGATTCTATAACCACAGAGTAATCTAAGATCTGTTTTAATCCCTGACCTTTAGTTAGTTGGACACATTGTCTAATTAGAGCGGTATCAGCCGGTGTTGGATGCAAATTAAGCCACTTGGTTTAATGAAATTAAAGATTGCCTCACTCCCGAGGCTGGCGTGATTTCATAATAATCCAGTTTGAACTATTCAGAATAAACATTGAATATTAAGTATTATTTGATATGTGACATGCGTGGTTTAATGCAGCTATTTTAGTATTAATGTATAATTAAGTGCTGTTAGTTAGTTTTTTAATTAATTAGGTTTTTTTGCTTTTTTGTCTGGCCTTATCCCGGCTAAAAAGAATTACTGCAACGCATTGATGCGACGCTCTCATTTCGCTCAGAGGCGCAAGTAGAGATATTTTTGACAATCGAATTCGAATCGAGATCGATGCACGTCTATGACATTCGTATGAAATATTAACCAAAAATTAATCAGTGCGCAGCGAGCTCGATACGAATTTGATTGTCAATATTTTTACTGCTAGGGCCACAGTTGTGTATAATTTGTGCAAAAAACTTATTTGAGTGAATTTATGCTGACTGCCTCGGTGGCGTGGTGGTATTTCAGTACGACTACGGTTCTGAGGTCTCGGGTTCGATCCCCGGGTCGGGCAAAGTGATATTGGATTTTTCCATATCAGCCCGGAGTCTGGAATTTGTGCCCGATATGGCGATAGGCTCGCCCCCTATCACATCTGGGACGGAACAAAGCTCGGCGAAATGTGGGTGTTCTAGTTCGCTAGTGCGCCCCTGCCTACCCCTTCGGGGATACAGGCGTGAGCTTATGTTATGTTAGTGAATTTATGACAATTCAGTAGATTATTGAATAAGATCGTTATCGTTATACTTTCTAGAATGTTCCACGTAGGATGCGCGCGCGCACCGCCACGGAGGGTGATCACGACCCCTACATTATTCTACGCAATAACATACTTGGGGGCAGTAATAATAATTTTAAAACGATATAATATTGTTGCCGCTTCCAACAGGTCGATCTGGAAATCTTTGGGGGAGGCCTATGTTCAGCAGTGGACGTCCTATGGCTGATGATGATGATGATGATATTGTGTCATATATTTACGAATAATTTTTTTTTTTTTTGGAAAATTTAATCTTATTCAAGTAAACGGATACTGCAAAATCGGTAAATTATTTTTTTTTTTTATAGAGGTGTTTTTTTACATTTCATTTTGCATTTATCATATTTATAAGTACTGAATATTTAGCAGGTAACGCTTATAAATTGATTCAATTTGACTACATTAGTTTAATTGGAATTTTCCATAAATACATTCATGTTATGGACAACTTTTTTAATTCATTATGTCTGCATGTATTATGTCTTTAAGGCTTGAAGTTTGATTGTATATATTATAAAACATTTAAAGGTGTAAAATAATGAATATTACATAAATTGAATTAATTGAATCGTACAAGAATTCTAATCTATGATAAATTAGGTAAGATTATTGCTAGGTAATTTTACAGAAGCCGTAATGATTTTCAGTAAATATTGCTATTGCATAGCATAGCATAGCATAAGCTCACGCCTATATCCCCGAAGGGGTAGGCTGAGGCACACTAGCGAACTAGAACACCCACATTTCGCCGAGCTTAGTTCCGTCCCAGATGTGAAAGGGGGCGAGCCTATCGCCATATCGGGCACAAATTCCAGACTCCGGGCTGATATGGAAAAATCCAATATCACTGCCCGACCCGGGGCTCGAACCCGAGACATCACGGACGGTAGTCATACCGAAATACAACTACGCCACCGAGGCAGTCATAGGCATATTGCTATTGTATATTGTTATTTACTACTGAATTGGAATTAAAATAATAAAACAAAAACATGTGTGCAATTCACACGTAGTAGAAGTGAAACCTTCAAAAATGCTGGCTTCAAGATAATGAGACCAATGTTACATTTCGGGAAGAGGATAATTGTAGGTTTTAGTAATGATCATAGTGATACAAAGTTTGATAATTATTTTACATTTTATTCGTATATACTGCCTCGGTGGCGTGGTGGTATTTCGGTACGACTACGGTTCTGAGGTCTCGGGTTCGATCCCCGGGTCGGGTAAAGTGATATTGGATTTTTCCATATCAGCCCGGAGTCTGGAATTTGTGCCCGATATGGCGATAGGCTCGCCCCCTATCACATCTGGGACGGAACTAAGCTCGGCGAAATGTGGGTGTTCTAGTTCGCTAGTGCGCCTCTGCCTACCCCTTCGGGGATACAGGCGTGAGCTTATGTTATGTTATGTTATATTTATTCGTATATATTACATAGATTTTATTATAAAAATGATGAAGAATTTTGTTATAAAAATGATGAAAAGACTATAAACTTATAATACGTACATGTATACAAAACACCACGGTTGTGTAACGCCTTTTCCCAAGCCTTGTTCTACGCATGCGCGCACTTTTTACTGTCGCTTTTTCGTTTCATCGACTTTCAAATCACAAAGATGCTAAAGAGCTTTTCACTTCAAAAAAAGTTATTTAAAAATTACGGTTACTCATGTTGAAACAACTCACCCTTTTGATTCATCTTTCTTACAGAGAAAACTTCAATTAAGCACAAAAAAAAAGTTATAATTTCTAATAGCCAAGTCATTTAATATAATTTCTTCATGTAGTAGGGTGCAATACGATTAATCACGTATCACGGTATATTACTCAATGTTATCTTAATGTCAATACATCGGGGCCGGTAAGTGAAACAACGACAGAAGCAATGTTATGACAATCGGTTACGAGTCACGAAGTTTGATTTATTTGGTAAAAGGTTTTCGGTGGACGCTACGACGAGATAATGCTGGTATCGTATGCCGACACTCTGTCAGGATTTATTGAGTTATGTACTACCGATTTCAATAAAGATCTCAAGCAGGTCGATTGAGAATATAAACCCATTTATTGACCGACTCCAAAAAAGGAGAAGGTCCTCAATTCGTCTGTATGTTACACGATATCTCCGCAAAGTGTGGACTGATTTTAGGCCGACTTCCCAAAAAGGAGGAGGTCCTCAATTCGTCGTTTTTTTTATGTATGTTACTCGATATCTCCGCCAAATGTGGACCGATTTTCAAAATTCTTTTTGTGTTCGATAGAGCTTATTTCAAGGGTGGTCCCATATAAATTTGGTCACGATAGGTATATTGGAAGTCGGTTAGTTAGGTTTTTAAACTTGTGATTATCAAGATTCTTTTTGTGGTCGATAGAGGTTTTTTCAAGGATGGTCCCATATATGGTCACGATCGGATAAATTTTGAAGTCGGGCCGTTATGTCACATAATATCATAGACGATAGAGGGAAGCAACGATCTAATATTCGACCTTATGTTTTACGTCACTGTGCTTACTTTACCATGCAATGACGTCTTTATCATCAACACAAATTGATATTGAAAGAGACGAAAGACAGGTTTCTCAGATTCATTTATGAAATATGAATAAGCTAATCCCATATACCCATTTCAAATATCTTCTATCACAACTGCGATCAATGTTTATCTAAAAAGAGAAGAGTTTGACCCAAGTCTCGACTTCCTTTATTATCGCTATAAACACCCGTCCATCTCTACAATGTAATCTAATTACGAACATTACAAAGATAAAACGAGATGTATAACTAATTATCAAAGATCTAGTATCAAAAACTGAATACTTTTTAATGCACTTGATTCCCTCGACTTTCCCCATTAATGGCCTCTTCATAAGTTTTTGTTGTCGATTAGTTGTCATTAAAGTCGACTACCGCTAGATGGCGTTGTACAACTAACGGCGGTTAAGACTAAGTAGCAGTTAAAGATGATTTAGAATGGCGGGTGAGTTGAGATATGAATTTGCTCGAGTTTTGTTCCTATGGTAATATTATGAGCTATTTATATAGACCATGCTGTTGCTAGAATTGAGTCTATGGGACACTATGAAGCTCTTTCAAAATCCCTACATAAACATACATAAGCTCACGCCTGTATCCCCGAAGGGGTAGGCAGAGGCGCTCTAGCGAACTAGTACACCCACATTTCGCCGAGCTTAGTTTCGTCCCAGATGTGATAGGGGGCGAGCCTATCGCCATATCGGGCACAAATTCCAGACTCCGGACTGATATGGAAAAATCCAATATCACTTTGCCCGACCCGGGGATCGAACCCGAGACCTCAGAACCGTAGTCGTACCGAAATACCACCATGCCACCGAGGCAGTCAAAATCCCTACTAAGTGGTAATTTAATTAAAGGCCTTATAATCGATATTTTTCTAGCAGCGATTGAGACCCGAGCAGGTGGGTCACCCGATTGTAAGAGGCGGGTCCTCCGTCTTTAGATACAAACGATATCTAAATAATCATAAATGCGTTACTAAACTTACATGAAAAACATACTGACTGGGATGGGGAGGGAAGGTTTGACCACCGAAAATCGTGTATGTATCTGTCAATTATATATTGTTTTTCCGGCATCATCTGATGGTTGGTGGATGTTACATAATATTATAGTAAGACGAAATATGAATATCGAACATGCCACCAAATCAACAAACATTGATCCGGTAAATGCGGCTAACTTTAATACGAAATTTAGGGAATCGTTTCTAAAGCAATCTTTTAATTTAATTCTTTTAGGGCAACTTGCACTACTATTACTAACCTACAGTTAGTCCTAACCTCAAGTTAAAATGAAAAAGAAATATATGAAAGACACGTAATTCATTACATGTAATTAATTAAATGTCATCATATATTGATAATTTCATATAACAAATCGTTATGTTCATTTAATCAATATGCTTTATCTAATTTTGCAGCTCCACGATTTACGATAACGATCTTCGATTAGGACTCGTTTAAAACCCCATTAAAAATGTGTGAGTTTTTCCTATTAACCGTCAAATACCCTATAAATTTCTTTCTTTATACCTGCCCTTCTCAATGTTTAGGTGCAACTTACATCTTCAAGCATGTCATAGAAAGGATGTGGCTTAATTTTTACGACTACCTGTCTGACGTCAACTCCCATTTGAGAGGTCCAGTTCAAATTGTGATAGAAAAGCAGCCCACCCGATCTGGGAATCGAACACAGTACCTCCCGGTCCACAGCCCAGCTAGACCAAGGAGGCGTAAACTAACCCTGCAAACTAACTAAAACGGCGAACATTTCTTAAAAGCTACCGTATTACAAACACTAACCAATCACGGCTAAAGCAAATCTCTCTAATTAATGTTTTTTTATTTCATTCGAGCGAGGTAATAAAAACAAACATCCAGCACGACCGTGTGTACCGTTACACAGTTTTATTAGTGACACCGCGATACCGTAGGCGTTGGAACAGATATAAAATAATAGAGGCAACAACCATGTTGGTGGTGATGCTTGAGAAGCGAAATGGATAATGTATTTTTTATTCGTTAAAGCTATTATACTACATTAGATGGTCTATGGTATCTACATGTGGTCACTAGAACCATGCCATCATTCATAAATGTCTTTTTATACTTACTTTAAAATATCTTTCCTTACTCATCTTTTAAAAAAAAATAATTAGGCGACTTAATGTGTTTTTATCATATGTGTGAGTTGTGACTAAAAGTGCAGTTTTCTTTTTGCTTACCTTACCAGTAGAGCCTAAAAAAGATCTTTATATCTCATTTTCTGCATCTGTCATGCAACATTGCATTTCTGATGAGCTTGTTTTCTCTGTGTATTATCTCTATGGTCGTTGGTGCTACCAAGTATAATGCGTTCGAAAAAAGCTACGTTCCTCCATAGTAATTAAGTTTAACAATTAATGTCACTTTAATTTCGGCCGGGTTATAAATCGATGACAATGAGTTATACCCAGGTGGAGAGGTAATTATGATGGTTTATTTTTTTTATTTTCCAGTCAACAAATGAAGCGATTTGTTTCGTTTGTAGACTGATTGGATTGGAATGTACCTGGATGGGTGTTATTTATATATGGTTGGGTCCATCTCGGCTTATATTACTATTTTACTGTTAACAAATGATACACCTGCCGTATTGGGTAATAAAGATTACGTCACACTCTCGTAAGCACACAACTATTTGTAAAATGTGTGTAATCTTTTCACCAAATGTAAATGAATTTTCCATGACAAAATGTATGAGAAAGACCGCTAAATTCCACCGCACATCATTCGTCCGCAATCGAGTGTCCACCAAAAACAATTTACATATAGCGTGAAATGTTTAATTGTTCAGTTTATGGCGATCGTTTGATGTTGATAGATCACGCGAGGCGCTCTCGGCGAGTTGTTTTTCTGATTAGCTAAGGATTTCTGTGTGTTTCCATTCAATGTAGAATGTCGATGAACTTTTATATGGGGCTTGCGACATGACTATGGTTGGTTGGGGTATGCCGTATGGGTTATGGGGTGCACATTTGTTCTGTACCTGTTTTTTTATTTTTTTTTATTTTTATTAAGGCCAAAAAACAGAATCACATTATGTTTAATACAAAAAAGAATTCTACACGAACAATATATGTTAATGTGAAATTCACATCAATGACCACAGTTTGCTTGAAAAAGTAAAATTTATACAATGTTGAGAGTTGAGACATGATACTTAGGTATCTATATTTATAATATTAAAAATTCAGCAACAGACATAGCAGTAGGTATACAAAAACCTGTTGTTAGTTTACAAAGACATTCAATAGTATATAGACGGGATAGCACAAAACTTGTGATCCAAAAGTTATGACCTAGTGGTCATAAGTCGCTCAGTTTATTTCAAATATACGCACGCCAGGACGGCCAGCGAAATAATATTGAGAGAATAATAATCATACGTGATTCTTAGCCATTCACAAAATCTTCTAGGGTGTAAATTGTAATGATCGTCCTCGCATTGTAATAAGTAGTTGATGGCGATACTTGCTTGATAGCAACTCTACAGTCATCAACCTTGTAAGGCGCTACCGAACACAGGATTTTTTTTAAATATGATTGTGCATTGAAAACAAGCAGCGATAGCTCTGTTGGGAATGGTATGGACTGCCGAGACAAGTGGCGGAGGTTCGAAACCAACCCCAAAATGGAGCATACACCTCTGACTTTTCTATGTTAAGCGTATTTTCATTCTGAAATTGAATACTTACTTACTACGCTTGCTATAACGGTGAAGGAAAACATCGTGAGGAAACCTGCATACCCGACAATTTCTTCACAGGAATTTCGAAGGTATGTGAAGTCTACCAACCTGCATTAGGCCAGCGTGGTAGACTAAGGCCTAACCCCTCTCATTAGTAGAGGAGGCCCGTGCCCAGCAGTGGGACAGTAATATTACAGGGCTAATATTATTTTTTTTATTATTGAAAACATGAAAGTTTATGAGTATGTGTGTATGTTTGTTACTCTTCCACGTAGAAACTACTAGATGGATTTATATGAAAATTTACAATTATATAAATTATACATCAGAATAAAATATAGGCTAATTTTTAACCCGATAAATAAATTTTATCATAGAAAATTAATCCCCACGTGAGCAGAGTCGCGGGCAACAGCTACTAATACGTAAACAAAATATACATACCTCTCTAAAAATGTAACCCTTCTGCCGAGGTAGTCGGTTAAATGTAGACGAATGGAGAATTATAGTAGTCAAAATATTTTTTTATGGATAATATAATTCGCCTCCTTGGTCTAGTGTATATGGGCTGTTGGCTGGGAGGTCCTGGGTTCGATTCTCAGGCCGGGCAAAGCGAATTTTCTAATTTAATTTGCCCGGGACTGGATCCCCAAAGGGGTTTGGCGTCAGGCAGACAGCCCGTCATAAAATCTAAGCCAAATCCTTTCTGCAACATGCTTGAAAAGGTGTGTTACGCCGACCTCACATTAAGGTGGGATAGGGGCAGGTAGAAAGAAAGAAATATTTAAATAAATAAATAAATACACCCAACAGTCACACACCTAGTCCTGACCCCACACTAGGTATAACCTGTATCGTGGGTGTCTGAGACTATGAAAGACTTTCGGTCTCACAACACCCAGACTTGAAACAAATATTTGGGGGCCACATAAACATTTGTCTCAATGCGGGAATCGAACCCGCGGCTTCTCGCTTCACAGCCGGCTATTCACCCACTGCGCCACGGAGGCTGTCATATAGACGAATTGAGATTTGTTTTTGTAGGCGGTTTATGTAACAACGCCACTCTAACTTCATTTGACACAGGTTTTAGAAATGTACAGCACCTGCTTCCAAATCCCCTTTGCATGATCAAACGTATTACCCGTTTAATATTATTCCATAACGTATGGGACCCAGCACGACACCTCATAATGCTGTCAAAACATTAATTATATCGATTGGTTATAAATAATTATCAAAATTGAAATTAAACGAATTATATTTAAGTTTGAAGTATGTGACACGCTATTTGAGGATAAATATGAAAATCTTATAATATTACATAACATAACATAACACACATAACATAAGCTCACGCCTGTATCCCCTAAGGGGTAGGCAGAGCCGCCCTAGCGAACTAGAACACCCACCTTTCGCCGAGCTTAGTTCCGTCCCAGATGTGATAGGAGGCGAGCCTATCGCCATATCGGGCACAAATTCCAATATCACTTTGCCCGACTCGGGGATCGAACCCGAGACCTTAGGGCGATAGTCGTACCGAAATACAACCACGCCACCGAGGCAGTCTTATAATATTAGTCCTGTAATATTACTGTCCCACCGTTGGCCCTGTGCCTTTGAGAATGACTAATGAGGTGGGTCCTTAGGGTGGCCTGATGGGTGATTGTAGAAAAATTAGACATTCTTGTAGAAAAAATTGTGTACTTGAATATTTTTTTTTAAATTAATTTTATGTGAAATTTACGTCGTCTAAAATAGAACAGAATATTGAAATATTGTCAAAAATAAAAAGTTATAAGCCTTTGGTGCAACCTTCAAACTGCGGGAAAGAGAAGTATCAGTATAACACGTCACGTGTTGGAAAGGGATAGCAAGATATCTCCCATATGCCCCCACTCCAGAATTTAAAGTATAAATTACTGCCTCATTTTTCAACCAATTTCGATGCAATTTTTTATGAAAGGGTTTCATATAAATATGTGTATTAAATCATACATAGTCAAGGACCCAATTCTCAGGTACCCTTACGATGCCTCCAATAATTCACTGGAATTTTGGTGTTGCCTACCTTAAAGGAATAAGATTTGGGAGCCGAGATTTGGGCCGCCGGAAGTTCACTCACCGAACGAAACGTAACAAGCAAGACCCAATCATACGACCGTCGGTTTACTGTGAGACAGTGGTATCAAATCGGTCGAGCACAGTCGTGCGGTAGACGTTACTCTACAGCGTGGTTCTACCACTCGTAACTTTTTTGGTTGCCATGGCAGATGAACTAGCGACCCGCCTTATGGTAAACGGTAACCATCAATTGGGCACGGTGTAGTCGACCATTTGCCTACCGCAAGGTGAGCACTCTTTTAAGCCGTCGAAAGCGGCACATATATATGTATGTTACATAAGCGTATGGCCACCGGAGGCCGATTTGCCCGTAACTATTTAAGCCTCGTTAAAAACTATACTATTTTGGCTAGTATTTTGTTTGTCTAAAGAGCTTCTAAATGTAACGGCCTTCGCGCTTTCGCCACGCTATCAGGCACCGGCACACCGTCCGTTCAGCTTTGTGATAAACAAATTGTAGCCTTCTCACGGCGCGGTGTGGTGCGGCGCGGCGTGCGGAAATGGACGACGATTCGTAGGCGAATTACATATCTCGTGTGTTTTTTTTATAATAATTTTTGTACCCGTTATCGGTTACGTTACGGTTACGTTCCCACGGTCTATAGATAACCCTATCCGCGCTTCCTCTGACTCAAATCTATCATTGTTTTGATGTTGCAATGTATGTTTTGTGAGATGTTTTTAATTTGTTTTTTTTTTATATGAAAATAGAACTTGTGTAATTTTCGTTTATTATTGGAATTATTTTTCCCTTTCTCTTATACCCATAAATTTCTAAAGCATGGTACAAAAAGAATTTTGCTTTTAGTCTTCTGAATGACGTCACTTGTGTCAAAATGTCAAACCGAGGAAGTTGTCAAGTGGATGAATTATCGTTGTCTTGTAGTTTGTATGTTACTGATGGATGTCCATCAATGTCTTCTTTAAAGGAGACGGTAACCACGATGTTAGACCGCGGACACTAACTCGGCGGGAACAGAGCGGCAGCGGCGCGGGGAGCGGCGCGACGATTGGTCTAATACGCTGCCGCGCCGTTCCCCACGCCGCCGCCGCCGCCGCTCAGTTCGTGTCCGCAACCTTAATGTTAAGGCGCACTGCATATATTTTTCTCGAAACAAAACACAGGAACACCGACACAAAACAAGTTTTTTCGTTGTCTGCTGCTTAGGGAACAATGGACCGTAGACAAAAATGTAATGTAAAATAAGTTCTATCGAACACAAAAATTATTTTGAAAATCGATCCACATTTGGCGGAGATATCGAGTAACATATATTAAAATAAATACAGAGGAATTGAGAACCTCCTCCTTTTTGGAACTCGGTCGAAAAGAAAGAAAGAAACATTAACACCTAACTGTCACATACATAGTCCCGACTCCTGATCCACACTAAGAACATTATATTCATTTATATTAATTAAATATTTTGGTATATAATTGCATTATAAAACACGTATTAATTTGGTATTTAGGCATAAATAAACCGGCTCATTGTGATGTCCGCCCGAATGCGAGGTTTTGGTCTCGGCGTAGTGCCGAACTTTGCAAAAACAATGGGTGACCCTTATAAGGAGATGACGGCTGACCGGCTGGCTTTTTACAAACACACCAGTTTGTGGAAACCAGAAATTGTTGGTTAAACGAAAAGAGCGACATTCTTTTGTTCTTATTTGCTTTCGCGTTATTTTTTCCACAAGACCGTGGCGAAGTTAACATTTTGTGTCTATGTATGCAGGCCGCTTCCAACAGGTCGATCTGGAAATCCTTGGGGGAGGCCTATGTTCTGCAGTGGACGTCCGATGGCTGATGATGATGATGACATAATGCGTTAAAATTATCAATTATTTATGCCAACATCTGTTGTCTTAATTAAATTATTGTAACATCAGTATTTTTGGGTCTTTAAATCAATTTATCTGTCAATAACCACTTTAGTATTACTTATGAAAAAATTAACAAAGCTTAACTTTACAGCGTTTAGTCTCTTTTGCTCTTAAATTATTTGATATAAGAAAGAGACAAAGGGATAATCTAGTCTTAAAGTTAAGCCATCCCTTACAAAAAATTGCTAACAATTTTGTAGGTGGCTTATTGCTTCCTTTTACTTTCAAATAATTTGATATACCTAAAAAAGAAAGTGACATTACAAAGATTAATTAAAACAGATATTAATAACTTTTTAGGTAAACTTTACTGTTTACTTAAGTAAGTTTATTGACTACTTAAGGTTTATTTACACTTAAATTTTATTAGAAGAGCAAACGTAAGAAATACTGAAGAGTGTTATCGTTATTTACATAAAAGTGAACATTCCCACGATCTATCAATCGTCTTGAATTAGGCGCCTAATATTTGATAACTTTATCGCATATCCGTATTCGGGTATTCCTCCCTGATTGCAAAATAAATATTTTATACAACTTTGAGTGGTAGAGCCACGCTGTAGACAGTAACGTGTACAGCATGAATGGGCCGGTTCGACCGGTTGGATACCACTGTCTTACAGGAAACTGACGTAAATGGCAGCTTGCTGTCGCGTTTCGTTCGGTGAGTGAGATTTGCGGTGGCCCATTCCCCCCCCCCTTCCCAATCCCTTTTCCCTCCCCTTCCATTTCCTCTGTTTAGGTTGGCAACGCACCCATGATTCTTATTGTGTCTTGGTTGTCTATGGGCGGTGGAGAGCACTTACCATCAGGTGACCCATCTGGTCGTTTGCCAGGCTCTGCTATAAAAAAAAAACTCACTTTCCACCAGTGGATAAGGGTCTATACAAGATGATTCTTACCGGCTTCTCTTAGCCAGTCTGTAGGGTTACTGATTTCTTAAGTTTACGCGAATGTTATACATTGAAATCAAACTTGTTGGGTTGGGTTATTGGGTTGGTCCTCCGTGACCACGAAGACAAAGCAAAGCCTTCGAAACGTCGGGAATAAAAATTAAAACCAAATCGTGATAGAATCCGTAAAAATTGTTTTATTGCAGTCTGTAGGCTGATAAATAAGTGTTAATGAAGTGAAAATAAACCTGATAAAGGTAGCAGGAAGTCGCTGGATGCAGGCCGCTTCTAACAGGTCGATCTGGAAATCTTTGGGGGAGGCCTATGTTCAGCAGTGGACGTCCTATGACTGATGATGATGATGATGAAGTGAAAATAATAACATTGGATTCCTTTTTAAAAATGCTTCCCACCAGCCCCTACCCTGTAAAAACTAAGCCTAATCCTTTCTGTAACATTCTTGTAGAGGTGTGTTATTTCGACCCCCACATTAAGGTGGGATAAGGGCAGGAGTCTATTAAACTAGCAAGTAAGTCACCTGATGGTAAGTGATCTCCACCGCTCGTGGATAAGCATGATACCAAAATAATATAAGCGCGATATTAAAGGAGGGGAATAGGGACTGGGGAACGGGGGGGACTGTGGAATTTTACAGGAAATCTCACTCACCGAACGTAACCCAATAAGCTCTCACTTTACGTCGCTTTTCTGTGAGATAGAGGTATTAAACCGGTCGAGCCGGCCTTTCATGCTGTAGATGTAAGCAGCGTGGCTCTACCACTCGAAGTAGAAAAATTAAGTAAATTAAGTCAGCGGTACATCCCAAAGCTAAATCACATTTTAATACATCACACGTGTGTGTGTTGTGTGTATGTATGTGTGAGGTGGCAATAAACAAGAATTTTATATGAGAATTCGATCATTACCGGTGTGCGTTATCATGTTTTGGAATTTTCTGATGTATTTGCATTTTTACGAGTACTGCGTAAATAGATAACTGTCGAGTTATCTGCTTTAAACAGTTATAAATATAGTTTAATACATTTTTTATATTTTTGACTATTAAAAAAGTTGGCGTTATCTAGCTGCACGTTTCTAAGTTTATTTTATTTTATAAAGTACCTATTTTGTATTATCTTTTTTTTTTCCACATTTTACACTTTTTTGTCTGTAAACTACATGATTTACGACATAAATAAACTCTTATTATTAGACAGGGACAGTAATTAGGTACAGTGCCCGATATGGCGATAGGCTAGCCCCTTGTCTTATCCGGGGCGGAAATTAGTTCGGCGAAATATAGGTTTTGTAGTGTTCTAGTTCGCTAGTCGTCTCTGCCTATCCCTTCGGCGGTACAAGCGTGGTTCTATGAATAATAATATGTGTGTACGTACATATATTAATATAATAAACTGACTGCCTCGTTGGCGGGGATGTGTTTCGGTACGACTACCGTCCTGAGGTCTCGGGTTCGATTCCTGGGTCGGGAAAAGTGATATTGGATTTTTCCATATCAGCTCGGAGTCTGGAATTTGTGCCCGATATGGCGATAGCCTCGCCCCCTATCACATCTGGGACGGAACTAAGCTCGGCGAAATGTGGGTGTTCTAGTTCGCTAGTGCACCTCTGCCTACCCCTTCGGGGATACAGGCGTGAGCTTATGTTATGTTATGTTAACAATAAACTGGCTTTCGTCCGAGGAAAGACTTGTGCTATAATTATAACGCATCGTATAACTGTTATTTATATTCAACTTAATTTAAACCATATTCCATTATAAAATCTATTTTTATACCCTATTTATGAGTAATGCATCGATTAAAGGCACCACAATTATATCGATCGAATAGATTGCAGTTTTTGCCGATATCGTGTTTGGTGATTTAATTATTTCCTTTTGCCGGCTGTCGGCGTTTGGGTGGTCCAGATGCAGAGTGATCGGTGGTCAGATTGTATCTCTCAATCGATGTTACCGATAGTAACTGACATTTAACCAACGAAAAAATGGAGATTTTCATACTGATTTGTTAAGTTTACGCGAATGTTAAAATAAATAAATAACACCCAACAATTACACACAAAGTCCTGACCCCACACTAAGATCGAGTCTTGTGTCATGGGAAGCAGGAACTACGAGAGACTTTCGGTCTCGCAACACCCAGACCCGAAACAAATATCTATGGGCCATACAAATATTTGTCTCGGTGCGGGGATCGAACCCGCGGCCCTCGCTTCCCAGCCGGCTGCTCGCCCGCTGCGCCACGGAGGCTGTTATACATTGAAATACGATTCGTCCCGTGACCACGTAAGCTGCAAAGCCTTCGAAACGTCTACGACGAACGAAACCTTCGGGGATACAGGCGTGTGCTTATGTGTTGTATCCCGTACGGATCATTCTATTTTACTCATATTCCATTTAAAAATAGATAAGGCAACACATTTATGTGTTTGATTTTGAACACTGATCAACAGATAATCAAGTTCAATGAACCCGACTGGTATCTCAAAGGCATCATGCGTCAAATCTAAATGAAGATAAGGACATTTGATACTAGATCAGATTTATGTAATTTTATCCTCAAACCGCAGTCGTACTTGAATCTAACTTAAATAATTTAATCATTATTTAACAATGTCGAGAGCTCTTAATATCTCGCAGGTTCGAATCGAAACTCAAGACAAGAGTTTGACTTTTCCAAAGAGACTTTTCAACGTTTGTTCGTAATGTTTGTGAATTTTCCGGCTCGATCGGTTTGATACCACTGTCTCACAGAAAACCGATGTAAAGTGGCAGCTCGCTGCCGCGATTCGTTCTGTGAATGAGATTTCCGATGGCCCAATTTCCCTCCTCCCTTTTCTAATCCCTTTTACTTCCCCTTCCATTCCTTCCCTTTAGGTTGGCAGCATGATTCTTTTTGTGTCTTGTGTGTCTATGAACCATGCTGCTAACTATGCCAACCATGTCTATCACTAACTATCAGGTGACCCATCTATTCGTTTGCCAGTCTCTGTTTAAAAAAAAGAATTGCTTCAGTAGTGAAGAAAAAATTTGAGGATTGCATTTTTATCCTAGAAAAGATTTCAACGGGATCATAGCTACGAGCAAAGCCTGCATGCAAGAACTAGTATGACATATATTATTATTAATTATTTTATTAAATTATGTTAAGGATTTCCTCCAATTGATTTCATTTATAACCATAGTACATGGCGGTGCAAGCTATTTACTATTTAAGGCAAGTCTCTTGAACGCAAGTTGTTTTTATTATGAACTTAATTGTTATTTTGACCTAAATGTCCTTTTAGAGTTGTAATGTATGGAGCTTTACGCTTCTAATATTAGTTAACTTAAATCGGTTGACGTTGAAAAAGTTTAGTGGCGATAAATATTAGGACGTGTTTAGATTAAAGTTTTTTTTTAAATAAATACGTTTTTGGTAAAAAAAAAATACTTTTTCTATTTTTATTTATCTAGGGTTCATCTTACTGAATTATTTACACGTTTTATTATTGTTTTCTACATAAAAAAGAATTTCTTTATAAAACATGAACGACATTACTCCATAGCGTCTCTTTAATTACATCAGCATACCGCCAAATCTCTGCAGGATATTTTCCGCGGAGGCGTCAGAATCTCACGCTGTGTCGACATAACTAAATCGAAATTATTTTTCACCCAACAATGCCCCATCGTTTCATTAAACGCTAATGAATGTTTTTGCTTTGGTTGCAGGATTCGTGTCGTGTTCGCCGTCGCCATGCAAAAACGGCGGTACTTGTTTGTCCGCGCCGAGAGGCGAATACTTTTGCAAGTAAGTTGCATGTTTATGAGAGTGATGGATGAGCGCCATCTGGCGTGTGTGAACTAGTTGTTCTTGACCTTTTCGGTACTATGCCCCTTCTTTCTACCTGCCCTTATCCCACATTAATGTGGGGTCAGCGCAACACACTTTTTCAAGCATGTTGCAGGAAGGATTTGGCTAAGTTTTTACGATCGGCTGCCTGCCTGACGGCCACCCCCTCTGAGGGATCCAGTCCCGGGCAAAGTAATAGAAAATTCGCTTTGTCCGACCGGGGAATCGAACCCACGACCTTCCGATCCACAGCCCATACACGCTGCCACTAGACCAATAGATACTATGCTCCTTATAAGAACATTTACGTGCTTCTTATCTTTAAGAATAGCTTTCCTTGCGTCACATTGTTATAAATGGATTAACTTTTTTTAAGATAAGGAGCGCGAAAATATTTTTGTAAGTGTTTTGTACAGTGTTTTTTCGAATAGTAAACTATGAGATACATGAAAATGTGAAGAACTGGTATGGCTTGTCATTTTCCGTATAACGATATCCGCAAGGAAAATATTTTTACAAAATATACCTCATAATTTTATTACAATTGGAATATTATTTTTCTAATATCATCGTATTTTTTAAAATGGTATCTGGATTTACATGTAGTACATAGCATTTATATAAAAAAATGCACGTGTGTACCCCGCGCTACAATAGCAATAATTCAACGTTAATATTTATTATGAGTCACGACAGTACCTCTATAATATTATCTAGATAGAATATCTAACGTTTTAAGGACATTCAGAAAGCGGGCATTTTCGTATGTGACTGGCTTTATCAAATGCCAAATCATTGTGCGCAATGGATTGTTTATAGCTTAACCAACGTGATCTAAAAGTTGTGACCTCATGGTCATAAGTCACTCAGACGTATTTGAAACATACGTGCACAAGATCGTGCCGGAATAATGTTTAGACAATAAAATTGTCTTACGTGATTCTTGAACATTCACAGAAAATTCTAGAGTGTATATTGTAATAAACGCCATCGCATTGTAATAAGTGTAAGATGGCGTTACTAACGTCTGAGATCAATTTTTTGTATGGAATCTTGCTTGATAGCCTTTCTATCTTTTGGAAATAACATGTGATAGTCACAGTGGTGTCGCCGGTTGTGAAGCGATTGCCCGCGGGTTCGATTCCTGCTCTGACACATGTATGTGTGATCCGCAAAGATATGTTTCAGGTCTGGGTATTAACAGACCTTAAGTCTCTTCTAGTTTCCGACACCCACGACATAAGTCTCGTATTTGTGTTGTGTTAGGTGTTTATTTATTTGGGGTATTTTAGATGGTTATATTATCTTTTCTAACTGCCCTTATCCCACCTTAATGTGGGGTCAGCGCACACACTTTTTCAAGCATGTTGCAGAAAGGATGTAGCTAAGTTTTGCGACCGACTGCCTGTTCAGACAGGCGTCAGCGTCAATACCCTCTGAGGGACCCAGCCCTGGGGAAATTAAATTTGAAAATTCGCATTGCCCGACCTGGGAATCGAACCGACGACCTCCCGGTCCACAGCCCATATGTGCTGCAAATAGACCAAGGAGGCGACTAGATGGTTATATTATCTGTAAAAAAATTATATTGTAATTATTAGTTGCATTTTTCCAGTATTGTAATATTATTTTTAAATCTTATTATATGGTATGGCATAGAAAATGTAGCCACAGCGAAATTATTTCATTATAGATATTTTTCTATTACGCTGTACGAATCCAGTGGAGCTGCCAGACACAAAGTTAGCCAAGCTGTATTCGCACAAAGTTTATGACATATCGCCATACATGAATGCCGCAAAATGTTCAATAAAAAATCGCATTTAATTACGTCGGAGTCCTCCACATGTCATAAAACCGTTAGACTGGGTCGCGCCCTACGTGGGCCCTTACACCGGCCCATATCGTCCCTACACGTAGGGACAGATGTGCCCGCACCCTTGCAAGCGTCGTTGGCGATAGAATTATTTTGACGGTTCCGTATGAAATTTTAGTTAGCAAACGTTGTTGGCGATAGAATTTGACGGTTCCGTACATCGATATATTATTAACCTAGATGCACAATTGACGGTCGGAAAATGGGACAGCAAAGAAGTGCTTAAGCACTTTTGCCTGCAGTCGGACGCCGATAGAATTCTAAATTTCAAAATTTAAATTTAAGAACGCTTGATCATTTCGTTTAAAAACCAACTTTATAACACATGCATAGGGTTATATTTGTGTTGATTTAATTAGAACTTACAATCTTTTTCTTTGTTTTATTACTGAGACCACTTTTTAGGAGGATATTTGCAAAGAACTGTGCATCTAGGGTATTATTATATTGATGGTTCCGTACAATATTCTTGGACACCTTATGTTTGATGGTGAATGCATAAATTATGTAATAGCGAAGTAAATAGAATGGTGTGTATACTTATGGTAATGTATTTTTAAGTTTAGATACGAAGTGAATTTTGTGAACTTCTATATTTTTCTATGTTTATTTTTTTCTATGTTTGTTGCGCGATATCTCCGCCAAATGTGGACCGATTTTCAAAATTCTTTTTGTATTCGATAGAGCTTATTTCAAGGGTGGTCCCATATAAATTTGGTCACGATCGGATTTGAAGTCGGTCCGTTAAGTTTTTAGACTTGTGATTATTTAATGAAATAGAAATGTTCAACGAACAATAAAATAAAGAAAAGCCTTATAATTAAACAATATTTATTTATTAAGGACAAGTGGTTATCACAATATAATTTAGTGTAAAAAATGTGAAAGCAACATCAGTTATTAGCGGCCATTATACTACAAAGGTAAAAAAACAATTATACTAGGATTTCATGTAGGAATTTGGTTAAAAACCAAACTCGAAATATACATATTAGCAAAAAATATTTGTCAAACTTGCATACCAAAAACTCGTCTTATAGTTTACGGCTTCAATTTCTAAGAACATTTTGGTCAACGACATGAGATGAACATCACTTACATAGAAGAAATGTTATCTTGTTCATCGTATTATAGCTTGGCCAATTGATCTGTGCATGTGGCGGGGGAGATTATTATTGCATACTATTTTTTTATTTGAGATCATTTTCTAAACGCTATAATACTTAAATTTATATGGGACCACTTTTATAATGATAAAGTTTTGAACATAAAAATAATCTTTATGTCGCGTAACATACATAAAAAAGAAGTAACTATCTGAATCATTTTGATACCAGTTAATAATTAACCCCTAGAAAAGTTTGACCTTAGACAGGCGGCCACTTGTTAACAATAAGCCGACTCTTTTTTATAACATGCTTAAAATAATGTCACACCGACAGGCGACACTACATTTGAGTGGAATAAGGCCAGAAATTATGCAAACAATTGATAAAAAATTAAAAAGATTACCACTATTCATTAATTATATGCATTTATTTCCTACTATTAATAACTGATGTTTCCATATTTCGCCGCATGCACCGATACGTTTGTCGGGCTATAACGAGTGGGTAGATGCGGATATAAGTGCCGGTTTGTCATTCACGTTTTATGATTTATGCAGTGTTAGATACTATGAATAGCATACTATGAATAAACTAACCGCAATAGCATCAGATTTTAACTTGTATATGAGAAAATCGCTCGAAAAATAAAAAAAAACAGATAAATTGAGGACATCGTTTTTACAGTCAGTTAAAAAGTATCTGGTATTCTATTATGCCGATTTTATTTTTAAGTGTTGAACAAGCTTCCATTATTCTTTATAATATTACTGTTCGAATGCCTCATGCCTCAGACTGTCTCGGAGGCATATTTCGGTACGACTCTCGGGTTCAATTCCCGGGTCGGGTAAAGTGATATTAGATTTTTCCATATCGGCTCGGGGTCTGGAATTTGTGCCCGATATGGCGATGGGCTCGCCCCCTATTACGTTTGGGACGGATCTAAGCTCCGCGAAATTTGGGTGTTCACTGCCTACCCCTTCAGGGATACAGGCGTAAGCTTGTTTTAATTCGAATGTGTAATCCTTTTCATTGGCAAAAAATGAACATAATTATTTTTTATAATAACCAAAGGTTTTCAAACGTCCTTATGGTTGGTTTATGTTACTGTTTATTTTAATGCGGAACCCTAAATAATTCAAATATGTCTAATATCATTATGTTAGCTTGTGTTAATACTTCCATAGAAATGAAACCACTTGTTTTTAGGGTTCATAATAATATGAATTATATATTAACCGTTGTCAGAGGTTATGATAGAAAAACAGTTCCTATTGCATTACAAATAAGGACGGCTGCAAATTATGGGAAGTGTCAAGTGACAGATTTTTCGACCGACTTTCAAAAAGAAGGTCCTCAATTCGTCCGTACTTTTTTACGTATGTTTTATGATTTTCAAGATTCTTTTTGATACAGCTTATTTCAAGGGTGGTCCCATATAAATTTGGTCACGATCGGATCAATTTTGAAGTCGATCGTTTAAGGTTTTAAACTTGTGATTGTTAGTGTAATCAAATGTTTCAATATCTTACATTAAATTCATCTTTCGTTTTAAATTAGGTAGTTTAATTATTAGTCTCATATCACAATGATTTCGTAGGTTTACGCGAATGCTATTTGCGAATTGAGGACCTTCTCCTTTTTGTAAGTCGGTCAAGTAAGGTAAGTAGTCTTTTTCATTTGAATGACTGTTTCGGGTCTAAGGGCGATATAGCAATACCCCAAATTCGTGAAAACTTATTTCCGAAGCATGTATCTTTAATAGTCTATGATCTATGTGTAGGCCCATAAAGAAAACTGCATTAGATGTGAATTCCTGCGATACGTGAGTGCTATTGCGCAACCATACTGCATTTAATACCTCTATCGCATCTCCTTATATGTCAGCTGGCAGAATGTGTGCCAGGCGCCCCTACGATTTGTCTTATTTACTTGCGAGATTTGTAATATTATCGTATTTTCTACACTTTTCTGTAAAAGTAGTGATCAGCGGCCCGAGCAGAAATGTTTTTTTACCCCCGACCCAAAAAGAGGGGTGTTATTAACAATCAAATTCGTATCGAGCTCGCTGCACTCTGGTATTTCATACAAATGTCAAGACAAGTTTATTAACACATACATTAACATTAGCTCACGCCTGTATCCCCGGAGGGGTAGGCAGAGGCGCACTAGCGAACTAGAACACCCACATTTCGCCGAGCTTAGTTCCGTCCCAGATGTGATAGGGGGCGAGCCTATCGCCACAAGTTTATTCTCTCAATATTATTACGCTGGCCGACCTGGCGCGCGTACATTTCAAATAAACTGAGCGACTTATGACCACGAGGTTATAACTTTTGGATCAGTTTTGTGCTGTTGTCCCGTCTATATACTTTGAATGTCTTTGACTGCTATGAATGTTTCCACAAAATAAATAATAATAATAAATACACTCAACAGTCACACACATATAGACCTGACCCCACACTAAGATCGAGTCTTGTGTCGTGGGTATCAGGAACTACGAGATACTTTCGGTCTCACAACACCCAGACCCGAAACAAATATCAGTGGGCCACACAGACATTTGTCTCGGTACGGGAATCGAAACCGAGACCTCAAGTTTCACAGCCGGCTACTCGCCCGCTACGCCACGGAGGCTGTGAGGAAATAACATTGCACTTGCGTTTTGGTTTTAAACATTAAGGGCCTTACTTAAAACAGCATTTTTAGCTGAGCAAATGGTTACGAATAACCTGTCACTTTTTTCCTTGCGTTACATTGTTTAAAAATGAAAGGGACAACCTATGGTATAAAGATAAGCAGCGCTCAAATATTTTTATAAGTAAGGGGCTAAATATCGACTAAATGACTTGAATTTGAGTAGTCTTCTCGAATGTTTCTCACAAAATCTCAACACCCGTAGTAGTGGTGATCGCGTTATAGCGGATCCCTTTGTTTTCCTCATTTGTGGTGCTCATTAAAACAACTAGCCCTTTAAGGTGGGAGCAGATAGGAAGGGCGCGAAGACGCTTGTACCAGCGCGGAACTAGTTGAAATATTTGCCCTGCCTTTGTAAGGCATTGTACATAACAATATGGCGAGAAACATACTGACATATTCCAATAATGTATAGGAAATGTTGGTGTAATTAATTCTAGCTTTTAAGGTTAGTCATGGTACTTAAGATAGTCTAGACGTCTGTTTTGTTTTTCAATAGATTTCAAAAAGTCAAATGTGTATTTTAGGGCATACCCTAACATATTACGCGATATGCTCGCTTTTTGATTCTTTGTTGTGATAGCTTACTTCAATGACAAATATTCCTATGTATATTGTATATATGACTGCCTCGGTGGCGTGGTGGTATTTCGGTACGACTACGGTTCTGAGGTCTTGGGTTCGATCCCCGGTCGGGCAAAGTGATATTGGATTTTTCCATATCAGCCCGGAGTCTGGAATTTGTGCCCGATACGGCGATAGGCTCGCCCCCTATCACATCTGGGACGAAACTAAGCTCGGCGAAATGTGGGTGTTCTAGTTCGCCTCTGCCTGCCCCTTCGGGGATACAGGCGTGAGCTTATGTTATGTTATTGTATATATTTAAAAGTAGCTTAAAGCTTAGTAGCTCAACAGGGAGTTTTTTGTCATTTCTCGCTAGCGACTGCGTAAATAACTTGTATAAAAACCATTAATTTCCCACGTAACCGCTAGAGGCCTTCGGGTATATGTCATACTTCATGGTTGAGCTACTGATAAAGAAGTGCCAGGGAAAATTTAAGTGAATAAAGCCAAATCCTTTCCGCAACATGAAAAATATGTTACATTGGTTTGGGATAAGGGCAGGTGAAAGGTGTTGTATTTTCGTGATCATATCAATGTTTTTTATATTTTATAGTTTTTTTATAGCAGAGACTGGCAGACGAGCATATGGGTCACCTGATGTTAAGTGATATCCTTCGCCCATAGAGACCCCGGACAAGAAAACCATGGGTGCGTTGCCAACCTAAAAGGAGGGAAATAGGGATTGCGAAAGGGAGGTGGGAATTAGGCCACCAGGAATCTCACTCACCGAACTAAACGCGACAGCCTAAACAGTCTAGAGAGTTACATGATGAACGTGCATTAAAACGTGGTTATATCTCAGATAATTTTTTTTTAACAATTTTTTTCGTTATTTTATCAAGTTATTTATTATTTATTATTTAATGCGGCGCGGTCATGTTATATCTGACAAATCGTCTAGCATCATGTTTTTAGGGTACATCCATTGGCATGGTGGGGACCCGAGTACTTGTGAAACGCGCGCTGATGACGCGACGTGCGCGCCGCGCGTGGCGCTGGCTACGTCGGGATTATCTGATTCTATAGCATGGCAAACTTTATGTGTTTGCGGTGAAATTCGAAAACAGCCATTCTGAATTATCTGTCAGAGTGTCGTAATCAATACTAATGAACCAAAGTTGTCTAACCCACAAATATGTAAAACCTGGGTTGAGTATTTAGAATTTTACCATTTTTTTTATATCAATATAATTTATTATGACTAACGATGTGGCGTTGTAATCAAGGTATAAGATCTATCTGTCACTTCACATAGAATAACCATTTCGAAATTCTCAAATACAATAAACTTCATAACGATTCAACCGCCACAAATCTACAATAATACTTGTAAATCATCCGCGATGCTTAGATAAGGCGATAACAATTGTCCACTCGTTCGGGCGTCGGTAAAATTCTACAAAACGACGAACCTTGCCATTCAATTTGAAATCTTACTGCGATGATCTTTGAGAGAGATATGGAGTGGCGTTTTTAAACTCAGTTCTATTGGAGGTGGGCGGCGGTCTACATTCTGCTGATGTCATTCAAGCCATTGTATGGACTAGATTTACTAGAGGTTCTTGATGAGTAATACGAGTTGGTTTAGTACGCGACCGTTGAATGATCACGGGATGAATTTGTTTACGAATTCGATTGCACATGCGCTAGAGTCTGTCTTTCTATTCGACGCTTCCAAATCGAATTGTTTTCAACATTCTTCGAAGCAACACCATATTTTTATAGTAATAAATAGGTTTTGTACCTCTAAATACAACAAAAAAAAGTTATGCCGATTTTAAAACACCTGTTTTCTAGATAGAAAAGATAAACAATAGATATTGTTTATTGTAGATTTATTGTATAATAGAAAAAATAAAACGATAGTTAATAAATACGAAAATATTAATAATTCAAATTTTTCGACTTATCCGTCTTTACATTGTGGTAACTGAATTTTAAAAAAATCAATACTATGGGCCTTACTTATAAAAGCCTTTTTTGCTTAGCAAATGGTTAAGAATAACCTGTCACTTTTTTTATTTGCGTTACATTGTTTAAAAATGAAAGGGACAACCTATGGTATAAAGATAAGCAGCGCTTAAATATTTTTATAAGTAAGGGGCTATAAAGTTAACTTCACATTGAAGTTACTAGCGCCATCTAGCGTAACTTATGTGGTATCGAAGCAATTATTTTCCGCCAAATGAACAAACAGAATATCTCTAACGTTATCCATAGGGCCGCGATGGACGTTTGAATAAAAATAACAATTTGTGACCCTCTTGTAGGGGTCCATAGCGACACGTGTTCCGGATATCTCTTCACAAAATTTGTTGTCCATAACTGTCCGTAACATTATGGGTTTGTATTGAATTTATCTGTACACATCGATTAATGTTAATCGATATGATTTGAAAAACGATTGTTTTCTTTTAATAATAATATTTTTTATTCGGATAACAAAAATCTAGTAGATAGTCACGGGCGGCTCGGTCTCCGGTGGCCCATACGCTTATGTAACATATTTGTGTATGTGCCGCCTCCGACGGGTTAATCCTAATAAAATAAAATTCTCAAGTTTTTAAAGCTATCTTATTATATGACGATTTTAATTTAAGATTGTCTCATCAGCACAGCACAATAGGGCTTAAGCATATATTTTCCATTAACATTTTCAGAATGACAATGTCCAAACACTTAGGGCGACATGCAGCGCTATTACTAATCTAGAGTTATACCATATCTCGATTTATCCTACAGCTCATTACTATCTTTAAATATAGATTTGGGATAAATGGAGATTCATCGCAGAGCTGCAAGTCGCCCTTACCCACGCTCTTGACAATAAAGAGTATATTTTCTTTCTAATAATATACGTAAGTTCGTCTACACACGAATAGGCCGGCTCGACCGGTTTGATACCACTGTTTCACAGAAAAACGACGTAAAGTGGCAGCTTGTTGCCGCGTTTCGATCGGTGAGTGAGATTTCCGATGGCCCAATTCCCCCCTTCCCTTTCCCAATCCCTATTTCCCTCCCTTTAGGTTGGCAACGCACCCATGATTCTTTTAGTGTATTGGGTGTCTATGGGCGGTGGAGATCACTTACCATCAGGTGACCCATCTGCTCGTTTGCCAGTCCCTGATAAAAAAAAATTATAGCCAAATTCTAATGACACGAGTATTAATTTTCTGAATAGTAGTGCCCGGATTTTATAGACGATATAAAGGTCGCAAAAGCGTACTAATTTGGACATTGAACTATCACGCATTAAAATCAGCGAATAATATTGATCATAACTCGGGCCTTTAAAACTGGATCTCTTAATCATATCAATATTAAAATTGCCAGACCAATATCAATAAACAACTTTAAATGTTATTAATTAATTAAAATAGCACGATTTATAATACATGTAACATAACATAAGCTCACGCCTGTATCCCGAAGGAGTAAGCAGAGGTGCACTAGCGGACTAGAACACCCACATTTCGCCGAGCTTAGTTCCGTTCCAGATGTGTAAGGGGGCGAGCCTATCGTCATATCGAGCACAAATTTCAGACTCCGGGCTGATATGGAAAAATCCAACATCACTTTTCCCGTTCTGGGGATCGAACCCAAGACTTCAGGATGGTAGTCGTACCGAAATACAACCACGCCACCGAGGCAGTCATAATCGAAAATACATGTTTACTCTAAATTATGATAAAATTCGATTTAGTATATCACAAACATTTCTCCAATACCCGTTTCCATTAAATTTCAATTTCGGCGCTAATAGCCATACATTTCGTGGTTGCGGCAACCAAATTATTCAACGATATTACTTCCCATTGCTCTGAGGATCGATTTTGAAATCGTATAATCATCCAAACTCCGCCCACAATGTGAACAAAGCTTTATAAAAAATGGATTGCCCGGCTCGCCTTTTCATGTCGTATGGGCCATTGATGAGTTCGTTTGTTTTTACCATCTGCGCTAAACGGTATTATGTCAATATCCCATACGAGAAAAGCACATCATGCTTTTGGGACTGAAGAGCGGGACTGCTTCAGATTTTGGTTATTTTTTTTATTTTCAATGTAGAGAGAGAAATGGAATTCTTAAATGATAATTTAATACGTAGGTACAAGAAAGTTAGGGACTCGATCCAGTGTCGCCCGGAGGTTTTTCAACTCTCCCGGGTATTTTGTCGCTGGGCCGTAAGATCGGCGACTCTGACATAACTGTCACGTCTCCCCCCAGGCTGTAGTGGTAAAACACTTTTCCCCCACTGAAAAAATGATGTACAAAATATTATAGTTCAAAATAACGTGGAATTTACTGAGACAGTAATATTATACTTAGTACTTGAGGATTTTGTTTTGTATGAGGATATTCCCTGGTGCTGTCATTTTACCTTTTATTTCTTTCTTCCTGGTGTTATCCTGGGTTAAATATCATGCTCCGCCTTTCTACTCCAAGGCTTCAAACGCGTCATGTAAATCTTAAAAAACCTTTATTTTTTACCTGCCCTCATTCTTAATGTGGGCAGGTAGAATCTCAATAGCAATCTCAAGCATGTTGCAGAGAGGATTCGGCTTACTTTTTACGACCGGCCGCCAGCCTGACGTCAACTCCCTATAAGGGATCCAGTCCCGGGCAAATTACATTAGAAAATTTGCTTTGGGAATCGAACCCAGGACCTCCCAGTTCACAGCCCATACATGCCACTAGACCAATGAGGCGGCTATTTGTAACTAAAAAAAACATGGGTGTTATAGGTTGCTTTATCCCGAGAAAAGCTTTAAGCGGAACTCTATGGAAAAGCTATTGTCGATATAATTACGGGTTATAAAATTCAACGGCACTGAGTAACATGAACCTTTTAAGAGCTACAAGTGTGCTGTAATTAAAAGTGTTCAGTTAATTGTTATTAGTCAGATTTTAAGTGATACCTTTTAGTGCTCATCAACTAGTTTTAATCGTATTTACATTAATTATAGTGCCTTTGCCTATTAATATGACTGCCTCGGTGGCGTGGTGGTATTTCGGTACGACTACGGTTCTGAGGTCTCGCGTTCGATCCCCGGGTCGGGTAAAGTGATATTGGTTTTTTCCATATCAGCCCGGAGTCTGGAATTTGTGCCCGATATGGCGATAGGCTCGCCCCCTATCACATCTGGGACTGAACTAAGCTTGGCGAAATGTGGGTGTTCTAGTTCGCTAGTGCGCCTCTGCCTATCCCTTCGGGGATACAGGCGTGAGCTTATGTTGTGTATTAATTATAGTTGAAAGCCTCCAGCGTAGCGAGTAATTTTTTTTATAGCAGAGACTGGCAAACGAGCAGATGGGTCACCTGATGGTAAGTGATCTTCACCGCCCATAGACATCCAAGACACAAAAAGAGTCATAGGTGCGTTGCCAACCTAAAAAGAGGAAATAGAAGGGGAGGGACAGGAGATTGGGAAAGGGAGGGGGGAAATGGGCCACCGGAAATCTCACTCACCGAACGAAACGCGATAGAAAGCTGCCACTTTACGTCGGTTTTCTGTGAGACTGTGGTATCCAACCGGTCGAGCCGGCCCATTCGTGCTATAGACGTTACTGTCACTTTAAATATGTAAAAGTTTAATTGAAATCAATTTTACGAAAGCGCGTTCTAGAATGTGTAACATCGATTTTTGGTGCGGCTTCGTAAATTTTTCTGTGAAGTTTGCCTATGTCGTAAGACGTAATACAATATATGTATGTAATACACATTATATTAACCGCTTGGCCGCCGGTTGCCGAGCTGTCCGTCATAAGATACTCCAAATTAGGCTTTGCCTTTAATATTGGAAAATATTTTTTTGTTCTCAATAACAAAAATCTTAACGTTATAGTGAAATGAAAATATATAGTATACCGCATATAACAAAATCTAATCGAGCAATTTAACAAAAGTACCGCTCGACTCTGAATGTGCACCGAAAGTGGCTCGTGTTCCAAGAATTATGCGCACGGGCATGAACCCCGACCCGCACACGGCTCGGCTCACGAAAACGTTATTTGTAAGGTGATGAAACATGCCATACATACGTTACCGCCATGAGTCATGCTTATGGCTAATCTCCAACATGACTTGGTCATTGAAAATTTTGAAGTAATATAAGTGAAAAGGGTTTACGCTTTGATTTTATACGTATTTATTTTATTGAGCATATATGTACATGAATGTACAGATGGCCCGACGACCTGATAAAGGTAGCAGGAAGTCGCTGGATGCAGGCCGCTTCCAACAGGTCGATCTGGAAATCTGGAAATCTTTGGGGGAGGCCTATGTTCAGCAATGAACGTCCTATGGCTGATGATGATGATGACACGTACATTTTCGATAGTCTTGGTATCCGCGACGTGGTAGATAAACTCCACGAATGTCTCTTGAGATGGGATGGTCACCTTTTGATGAAATCACGTTGGTCGTAAGTGTCCTCGATCGTACCAGAGCTGCGTTATTTCTGGACGTAGATAGAAGAACTAATGGTGTCACTGTGGAGGATGTTCAAGACCGAAGTCGAAATAGAACCGTTTAAGTAGGAAGGTGGAATCTGGCATTAGAGATAACTCCTGCCCGCCTAGCATGCGCGTCACGAGAACATTTTGTCTACGCTTTTTGTCCTGTTATAACCGGTTTTCTCTATTTGTCTACGGACACTAACATGCGTCCTCGTTTATTTTCATACAATATTGTCGACAACACGTAGACAACATCTCGACTGTCGATAATCGGTATATCGGTAGGCGCATGCTAAAAAACGTTATCGCTCAATTTGATTTAGACGATTGATCCATACGGAGTCAAACAATTTATGTTTTCATCTAATTTGTAGACATGGATAGCTGCAATATTTGCATGTCCTCTGCCTAATAATACAAGTCGTATTTATAGTCAAGTAACTTCTATTACTTGTGTTATAGTCGTAACATGCTAAAATGTTTTCACAAGTAAATTACTTTGGTCGATCTGGAAATTTTTGGGGGAGGCCTATGTCCAGCTGTGGACGTCCTGTGAAATTATTGTTGCTTTCAAATAAATAAAATAAATTGAATTAAAATAAATTCCTTCACAATTGCTCAAAATAACATTTTAAATATTATAGTAGGGGAGCCCACGATGCTAAATGGGGATTTACTCGAGCGTCGTAGAGACCTATTGGGATGCAAAGCTTAGATGATATGAAGAAAAAAATGTTATATGATATATACCTTTACATCGGTGGGGGAAGCGGCTATAGATTTTTAAATATGTAAAAAAAAACTGTTGCATGGACATCCTCGAGCGCGTCAGATATTGATAGCATCAATGCCCTACGTATTTTTAATAATGTACGTATGTTAATCTGATCGTTTGCATGATGCGAGTGGTTGTATTTAAGGGTTGAAAATGAAAAAAAAAAAAAAAATTATCGAGCGCGTCAGATTTTCTAACGGAGTGTTAAGTGCACCAAAAAAAAGCTCTCATTCACTAATCTGACGATTTCGATGGGACGCAAACTCGCGGCCATTTTCATAATGTGCAAAAAAAATTCGCCATTTTGAAATACTCAAGCGCGTCAGATTAAGATATATATGGTTCATCTTTATGTTCTAAACGTACTGTCTCATAATCTGACGATTATCTAGAGGGATTGGCCTGATCTGACAAAAAAAAATTAGAAAAACGGTTCACCTTAAAGGCCATCCCTGCAACTTCCCGCTAATTCCATTCTTGGGCTCTTAAAATTGTACTTATGACATTTTTGAGCTCAAAATATAATTTATGTGATATTTTGAGCTCGCTGAGTTCAAAGAAATAGAAATTTCATAGAACACTATTTTTGGAATTTTCAAACCGCAATTATCTTTTGAATGGATCAATCAATTTTCACGCGGTTGGCGGCATTCGACGCAGTTTTATCATCCTCATAAGTAATTTTACAATTTTAATTGATCGAACCACAAATTTCGGAGTAATCCCGAAAAAACCCTTTTTCGGGTTTCTTTCGTTCACGATATCTCTCGAACGAATCAACCGCTTTTGACCAGCTAGGTGGCGATCGACGTGGTTTTTCAAGCTCAAAGGCGGATTAGTTTTTGAAGTTGATCGATAAAGCCGGTTAAAAGTTATTCCAAAAAAACCACTTTCAAAATATTTTTTTTTTTTAAATCATTGAACTTAATTAATTGAAAAGCTCAGGAAGCAGAAACCAGAGTGGGGACGGAGTGAGAGAGTAATAGATAGAGAAAGAGTGAGAGAGGAATAGAAGCGCGGAGAAAGAAATTTAGGCATCACGCAACTGCACGCATTTAACTTTATCGACGAATTTTTATTATTTCGGCTTGCGGAAATCGTCAGATTATATATTTTTCATTATTCTTGAATTATTTCCTTCAAAATAAAAAAAAATTTAGCTACGCTCGAGAATGTCGAGATGACGTTTTTTTTTACAACTTTGTTGCCCTCCCCTTTTTTTACGTCACTCTCAAATTGTCAGATTAGTGGAATATACACTTTTTAGGATGTAATTAACTCACCCTACCTTAATCTGACGCGCTCGAGAATTTCTGATGGTCAATTTTTTTTACTAATCTGATCCTGTATCCTTCACGGGCGGCCTTATATATGGGCCTCATGTTTTGTGGAGGTACTTAACCGGGTACAAGGTATCCCCCTGTATATTAATCTGTCGCGCTTTAGTAAATCCCGAATTCCCCGCTTGGGCTCCCCTACTATTAGGACGTGTACTCAAATAATATTGGTTATGAATACTAGTGTAAAAGTCATCTAATTGTTTATTTTACCACGGGACAGTGCTGAATTCACATCCGATGACGAAAGCTGCCAAAACATGCGTAGCAAGGACAATTGCTCAAGTTCGTGTTTTTTGTGAGTGTCATTGTTTTTGGGCGAATGTCGGTTAACTGCTCTTGGATGTATAAGGAATTGATGTTGTAACTGGTAAGAATTGCGTGATGTGCCTTTGTTGGTACACTGTGTTTAATATTACCCGACGAGTTTTAAATTAAAGTAATAAAAATAGAGACTGAATTGATTTGGCACATAGGTATAGAGTATCATTTATCCCGAATCAGAAATTGTTATGTGGAATTCAATTTTCACGTTGGCGACGCCATCATCATCATCATCAGCCACAGGACGTCCACTGCAGGACATCCGCCTCCCCAAAGATTTCCAGATCGACCTGTTGGAAGCGATGCCCTATTAAAATCGAATTCAAATGCCAAATCACGGTGTGTCTGTCCATTTAACTATCAGTTGAGGAGTTCCCGTCCTTCTCTAATAAGGTATACTGATATTGGCCGTCTTCTCTAACACATTTTGCATGGGATTAGTTCCCTTAAAGGGGATTGATGGTAGGCAGGCAATATGTTGTAAAAATTAGGCCACATTCCTCCTGCAACACGCCTAAAAATTGCCTTTGCTTTACCAGCTTCGCATTAGAGAGGATAAAGGCAGGTGGAAGATGGGTGTAACTTATTATAATCAGTGTAACAAATGACTGGGACTTTAACAAACAAAATATCAATCCAATTTGTCTTGAGCGAAGTTTTTGTGTCAACCTGTCGTTGATTGTTAGCGCGGCGCCATCCTCAAATGCGTTTATAATAAAAGGATGTGTATCTTGTAAGAAATGCATTAGTATAATCGACCTTACTACTGGTCGCTGCCTCGTTACGCTGATCAAGCGACTGAATCGAGAAATAAAACGATAAAATGAGTGGGAATTTAGTAGAGGTTCTGTGGTACATTACATTGAAATTAATTTTCGTCCGACTTCCAAAAGTAGAAGGTCCTCGATTCGTCTGTATTTTTTATGTGTGTTATGCGATATCTCCGCTTAATGAGGACCGATTCTCAAACTTATTTTTGTGTTCGATACAGGATACAGCTTATTTCAACGGTGATCCTATATAGAGGTATATTTGTTCACGATCGGGTCAAGCTGGAAGTCGGTCAGTAGCCCGACCACGAAAAACTAATGTAAATGTAAACTCGCTGCGCACTGATGACATTTGATTAATATTTCATACAAATTTCATAGACGCGCATCGAGGACGAATACATTTACGGTTGTCAGAAATTTTCCTGCTCGGGCTGCAGTTAAGTTTTTAAACTTGTGACTATGATTATGAATATTGACAATGGTTAGATGAATTCTTAACGAAATTAAAGTGACCCAAAAATAGTTTTACATTTGCGTAATATGCAATTTAAAATGTCGTATGAGGTTATTAATCATCAAAATTTGATGTTATTTTAACGTATGTAGTAATCTTAAATGCATAAATTGATTCAATCATTTATTCAAATACATTGCATCTCGTAATCTAGTTTTAGATTTTTTGGAACATTAAATTGGATGATAAGATTATGTTTCAAGTGTTTATAAATAGATACGCAAATTTTATTTTATTTATCTTGTCATCCGGCTGAAAATAAAACTGAAGCTACATTCTCTTTTCTTTCTACCTGCTCTTATCCCACCTTAATGTGGGGTCGGCGCAACACACTTTTCCAAGCATGTTGCAGAGTGGATTTGGCTTAGTTTTTACGACCGGCCGCCTGCCTGACGTCAACCCCCTCTGAGGGATCCAGTCCCGGGCAAATTAAATTAGAAAATTTGCTTTGCCCGACCTGGGAATCGAACCCAGAACCTCCCGGTCCACAGCCCATATGTGCTGCCACTAGACCAAGGCGACTAAATTGAAGCTACATTACTTAGTTTTAATACAGTACATTCTTAGTTCAAAATCAATTAAATCAAATGATAATATTACGATATTTGTTTGAGTAGTAATTTTGTTAAACGAATTTTATGAGAACTACCCATATAACACTCAATTTTACTTCTATCAAACGAAAATTACTAAAGTCCTCTCACAGTTCATTACTATTTGATAGCAGTAAACTACATTTAAGATGTTTTCGTTCGAGTGTAAACATTTTTATATCAGGTTTTAAATTGTTATAGCGTGACGGAACCCCAAAGCGGAACCCTAAATGTACATTTGTTGGCTTGTTTGTCTTTTATGCGTAGGAGATAATCGCGGTCAGTTCCTCAAATTCGTTTCGAGATGACTCGGCGGCGAGCGTGAGAAAAACTATACTTTCTGGATACGGTTAGGTTACGTTATATTGTCTGCTTTCTATTGAAATACGTCGTGATGAAACGTGGACTAATGGTAAGAGTTTGGTGTCTGCAGCCTTCGCCTAATTCCTAGACATAAAATATAGATTTTTAGAACTTTGAATTACATATGGACTGTGTATATTTTTAAAAGGGATAATTTAAAATGTATGAGATTTATTGATCATAATCAGGTCTAAATTAGTCGCCTCTTTGGTTTAGTAGCAACGTATATGGGCTGTGGACTTGTAGGTCCTGGGTTCAAATCCCATGTTGGACTAAGCGCTTTTTCTAATACGATTTGTCTGAGAGAGAGAGAGAGAGAGAGAGAGAGAGAGAGAGGGAGTTAACGAGAGGCAGGCAGCTGGTCGTAAAAGATATGCCAAAAAAATTTGCAACATGCCTGTTCTGAAATTCAAGAACATCACTAGATTGAAATTTCTCACCGGCCACTAATTGAATAATACTAAGTGCTAGCTATCCCTGGTAGTACGAACAAAAAAGGGATGCCCTCTACGGTTGACGACATGAAAATAGATAGAGTCCACCGATATGTTGCCATTGAATGCAATCGTGTTTTTCTCGAAGTACGAACTGGTGCAATTTACAGAGCAGACGTAGACCGATTGCATCTAAATGATTCGCAGACAGGAGTAAACGGTGATGCGAATTCGGTCTCCACGATAAAGGTAGGATAAAGTAGAACAGATTGTAAATTCTGTAAGACACCTCAGTAATAGTTGTTCTGGTTTATACACAAGCGACTTGCAATTAACGTCCTTAGAATCATCTATTATGCTTCTATCTGTAATTTTTACTCAATATTTTAGGTGTTATGCTTACTGTTTATTAGTAGCTTAACATCAAACGATTTGCTTGTTTCGCTGTAGAGAAAGTAATTTGAATCCGATCTGAGGATTTAATCTGAATATTCTATTTTATACTCAAACCTTTAAAGCAAAAGCAATATGTGGCTAATACTGACCGTCATATTGCAATCATCTCGCAAAATGGCTACCCAGAGCAATGCAGTTCTATCATAACATACTTTTATGTCATCCAAGTACGTGCTTGTTATAAAAAATATATGAAAAGGAATCTTTTCACGGATCTCGCGATAAAGTTCCAGCTTGCACCCGGACTGAGAATTAACTTACTTCATTCCAGTAATTTCTACCTTATCAACTAGTGTGTAGATTTTATTATTGCTTGACAAGGGTTTGAGATTCGAGCGTAGACAGCGCCGTCGAAAAAGCACAGTTCTTCTTTTTGCCTTCAAGGCCTTATTAGCTAAGGTGTATCTGAGCCAAAATCAGTTTAATCAGTGTCGAGTCTCATGCACGATATCATTTATACCCGTTACAGAAGTAACTGTACGATATTAGACTCTAATTGTTAAAGAATTTAGGATAGTTTAATGTAATTGCTTTAGGAATGTGAGAGTGAAGCGAAGGCAACTAATTGTAATCAAATCTTGAAATCAGATCACTTTAGTTTTATTGTACTTCATTCATTTTTGGTTAAGCATAGTGGTTGGTATCGTTAGTGGATATCAACTTCTTTTTGACTTGCATTTTCTTCTAAAATCTTTGAATGAGACTTGAATTCTTGTTCCAACGTTTGTTGCGTTATCTTTATTTTTAAAAGCTATAAATGAGACTTTTTCACCAATCTGTGAGCAATTTATTGATCTCTAAAATCCTGCATCCTCTCGCAATATTTTTATTTTTACTGATCGTTACGGTTCGGATGATAGGTGAAAACCCGCAATAACACTGGACATAATTCTGTCTAAAATACTCGTAACTACTCCTATTATAACTAACATGACTAGTGCCATAAATCATGTGATCACCACAAAGGCTTAGCGTGCAAAATATTTCAAGTTGTATTTCGTTGCATCGTGTATGGAACAGTATGGATGATCATCTTTTATAATAATTAAAATAATATGAGTTCATATATCTGTTTCTGTGTTGTAATCATTAAAAAATATCTTGGATAATTTAGTATTATTTCATCAAGACTTTTCAATTCAAATCAAACCAATCTTCTGACCTTTATAGAAATGTGATGATGTGTACTTTGCAGAAGTACTTTGCGTAAGGATTAGTACAAAGAAATTATGAATATTGAATAGCATAACATTATTGATTTGGTGAATTGTATTTTTTTCTTTATTGCCATTTGTTAGTTTCTCTTCTCAAATCACTATATATTTTATATCATCAAAATCTATGAAAATTACTGGTTCAGCATTACATACGCGACTAGCGACTTGCGACCGGTTCACAACAATGGTGGCACGGCTCGAGTCTCGCTCTCGACTGTGCATTGTTCCGGAACAATACATCATGCGGACTTTGTTATTCTCGTTTAAAACGCTCGTGTTATGTCCCGTGTTTTTATAAATTAATGCAAATATTTTGGCAAGGCGACCTACGTTGTTCTCTGTTTGGATTTAAGGATATAACAGTATAGGTTTAAGAATTTAAAACTCATTAATGTTATTAGTTTTTAATTAACATTATTTACCCCAAAAATTGTATGATTACAAATGAATTAAACAGCTCAGGTATAACAATCTTACTTAATAATCAGTGATACCTATAAGAGGAACAGAATCTAAATATCAATCGAAATAATATAAATATATTTTTAGCTTTAGCAGTAAAGAAGTTTGAGCTCCAAATAATTAATACAACAATTTTCATATTAATATTGTTCGTAGCTACCATTGCGTCCAAATAAAATATTGTGATATTGTTAAGAACTATAAAAAATCCTTTACTTAATACCTCGCATTAACATTTTGATTCATATAAGTTGATTTGTCATTACACCGAGCTCGGTCGGGCTAAACATTTCCTATACGGCTCCAATGAATAATAATAAGCTCAAAGGTATTGAACCATGACTCTGTGTAATAAATAACACGATACAATCTGCTCTTGGTATTACTTAGAAACTTGTTGAAGATGTTTGCTTTGGTGCGAATTTGGATTTAAAAGATGTCGATTGATTGGGTGATGAAATAAATAAATAAAATGAAGTTTACTGCGTTGATAAGAAAATGGAAGCACTAAGCTGACTTCCTTTTTGTGAAGGAGTTATATCTGTAGCTTAATTAATATTTTCGTCGATAAAGACACAACTAACAAGACTACTATAAAAAATGATTTACGGTAAATATTCATAGTTTATGCTTATTTGACATGCCTTTTACATTACTTCCCGGATTTTGGTTTTAGCTCCGATATTTCGTAACATTCCATACATTCATGAATTTATCGAGATCGACTCATGATTATTCATGTTTGGGTCTCTGAAGAAAATAAGTACATTTTTTCTGTCAGTGGGTCACTTACTTATTTGCCACTTACTGTAAACCACACACTTCTTCCACGATTTCCGTTAGATTACTTGATTCGATTAGCAGCGATTATCACTTATTCAATAAAGTTTGTATTAAGTTAGCTTATTTAGCATTCGTAATCAACATCTTGTGTGGCCACTTGACCTCATTATATTTTTGTTGCATTTAATGCTTTTATATGTTTCGTTGCCAAATCAAATAAATCAGTTGTTAATTTGATTAAAATACTAAAATATTAAATACATTAGCAAATAAGATAAGCACATTTTTATCTACACTTGACATTAATGTGAACTATGCAAAGTTTTATAAACTTAAGGCTGAGATCTTTAGAGCGAACTTCGACTTAGTCTGAGTCAAAGAAACGAACTCAGTTAAGATATGGGATTTTTAAATCGACCTTCGACTTAGTCCGACCTATTTTTTACAAGAAAAACAGACAGACTAAGCAAAGATTTTCTTGTAAAATATGCCTGGGTCTAAGTCAAAGTTCGATTTAAAAATTCCAAATCCTCGCTGAGTTCGTTTCTTTGCCATAGACTTAGTTGAAGTTTCCTCTATTGATCTCAGCCTATAACAACTGCAGCTATTTAATGTTTTAGAACACACGGAGCTATAGCTGCTGTAGTAGAAATGTCGACTTTGGTCATAATTCCGTTCACACCAACACGGTCTCAAGCGAAACTAGTTAGTAACATTTGAATTTTGCAATGTTAATTTCAATAGGTTGTTTCGAATAGGTAACTAATCTGTTTTGTTCAGGTTATTTATTACTTTCGCAGCGGGTTTACGTTCCTTTGTCCTACTGGAGCGTATGAGCAATGTTACCAGATGTAGTTTGAAAATGTCACTAAACTGGATCACACCAATTTAAGAAGCAATTTAGAGAATTGTAATCAATTTTCAAAGCAAGGTCGTGCGATATTCGTATTTAATTATTGTAGGAGTTTTTAGACTTAACAGGTCATTAGAATCTCAATTTTGTAGTCTACATAACTGTAAATTTTGCATATGAACTACTTGTTTAGTTGACTAAACTAATGAATAGTTATGCAAGTCGCCCCCTCTGTACTAGATAGCTTTGTTGCTTTATGTTCATTGATTGATGTTGATGTGTCTAGTTGTTAATTGGAGTGAAGGTAATTAGTGAAGTTGAGATTACATTCAGAGTTGTAATAGAGTTTATATGATTTATGATTTTCATTACTGCCAATGGTCTCACTGTGAAGGATACTGGAAGAAGCGTTTGAGTAGGAAGGCGGATCCTAGTATTAGGCTGGGATAACGCCAGGCTGAAAGGAATATACTCATTATTAACAAAATTCTATGGTCTATTTTTTTTATTATATGAGTTTATTGAATATACTGATAAGTTCAAGTCAAACATAGCTATGATCAATAAACATAAGATATCATCATTTAGCACTTTATAATGTCATCCTTAGAATATAGAGGTAAAGCAATATTAGAAATACAATCTTAAGGTATTTTGAAAATCAGAACCCAAAAGCCCAGTTCCCTAAATATTGTCTATTAAAATCAAAAGAACTAAATTTGAATATACGTATATTAAGCTCGACGTTTCAGACATTGCTCAAAGCGCTCAGAGCGCTCCAAACGCTCAGAACGCTCATTTAATGAACAGTTGTAGACCGTATATGGCGTTCGTTTGTTCTGCGGATAGGTCCAACCTATCTGTATCAAATATCGCTGTTACTAACGATGCTCTGCTATTCAGATTATGCACTGCCTTTCTTAATGGTCCCCAAAGACTAAATATAGGAAAAAGTCATGATCTATTTCAAATTGGAAAGTCAAAGAATCGGGTCTTGTTATTGTCATTTATTACTTCTGCCTCGGTGGCGTGGTTGTATTTCGGTACGACTACCGTCCTGCGGTCTCGGGTTCGATCCCCGGGTCGGGCAAAGTGATGTTGGATTTTTCCATATCAGCCCTGAGTCTGGAATTTGTGCCCGATATGGCGATAGGCTCGTCCTCTATCACATCTGGGACGGAACTAAGCTCGGCGAAATTCGGGTGTACTAGTTCGCTAGTGCGCCTCTGCCTATCCCTGCGGGGATACAGGCGTGAGCTTATGTTATGTTATTTATTACTTCATCGGTCTGTCTAAATTCGTGTGTAAATTTCTCGTTCTGTCAATAATGATAGAATACTATAAACCAGAGAAGTAAGTTTGTTTTCATTATAGTTAGTTCAGTCTTAGTTTCCTCCAAAATTTTTTTGATATTTTTAATATTCTATGTTAAATGCTCAGTGCACGCGAGTAAGAGCATTCTTGGATTTCAACATTTCAAGTCCCATAGTCGAATAACAAGTTTCCACATTACGCAGCATCCATTACATACGAGTTTTACAACGTTCATTACAGGCAGCATCTTCCAAAAACAGCTATCAAATTCTAGGAAAACAACGAATCTGATGATTCTAAGTAACAAAAAGCATGTGTGCGTGAACTCGACTCATACCTTTGTTCAGTACATATCATATCGCGTAACAAATCTTGATGACAATACTGGGTAATAAAGCTTCATCGCTGTACTGGTTGGTAGAAATGACCCTTACTACTTCACAATAAGGGTTAGTGAAGACAGCACGTATCCTGTCTTCTCGTATCGTGATACCGTGAAGCACGTCGCTTCAGCCAGTGTTATCTCAAAGCCTAATGGTCCCGGCGACCACATGGGTTTGCACGAAGGGGTAACTAGAACACGTGTTTCCTGCGACGGCTCATTTTGCCCGACAGCCGACATGAATGTTATGGAATTTGTTAGTGATGTGCTAATGGATGAGGTACATCCTCCTACCAGTATTATAAATATGAAAGTTTGTGAATTCTGATGTTTGTTAATCAAACACGTCTTGGTTAACGGATTTAAATTAAAGGCATAAGTAAACCAAGACTACGATTGGGACATAGAAACCTATTTTCCAGTATTATTTTTCCACGGTATATGTCTTTTACGCCGATCGTGTCTTGAGCCAACTCTAGTCTTATATATTTATGAATATGAAGTCCTAAATTAGTAATAGTTAAAAATTCTGCTATTTTGGTAACTACATACTCAGTTTTAGAAATATTTGTGTTTTCATTCACATTGTCATTGATGTTTTATCGGGAATAACTTTCGTTCTTTATGTTTGAGGTTATATTCTCAAAGATAAAAAAAAAACCCTTTATCCAGGCTATATGATAAGAAATAATTCCGTATGTTAATATACGATTACATTATTAAGGTCCCACAGAGGCGGTCAACAACCGCCTGCTCTGATTGAGCTACTAAAGATAACACCAGGCACTCGTTTTAGCGATCTTTTGCGATCATCCAGTTATAATAAACAGTTACCTTGGAGGTTGGCGTAGCGATTGACACTGATAAGTAATTCTCACATCTTATAGGCCCCCGTTGTGAATACGGTCACTTGAACGAGTTTGGAGTCGAGGTTTTATATTTAAATGACGTCAACGATCAGAAAGTACTAAAATGGCGTCCAAGAAATTGCTTAAGCATTCCAAATTTTCTAAATCCCAGAAATTCTTTAAGTTTACAGATGAAAAAACACCGAATGCGAATGGTATATCGTACTACTGATGAATAATTAACAGGGTCATTAATGTGGCCGATGCATACTGATCGCATTCGTTTGGATCATCACGTTACGTACGATTGCGAAGACTGTCGAATTTGACTCGCCTGCTGATCAATTTTGAACCTTACCCTATAAGAAATTAAGTGGTGCGAACTTTGATATTGCATAGCGTTTCGGATTTGAAGAGCTATAACTTGTTTTGTGTCTTCAGTTGTGCTGTATGTCATCTCGTCTATGTTTTACACTTAATTAAAGTTCATTAATTATCCAACTGGGTAACATTTCCAATCGTTGTTAGACCAGTTTCGATGCGACTTAGTAACGTGATTTACAGGGATTTTACGATTTTATAATCAACTGTAATGAACAATCTTTATTGGTAAAATATACGTTTTAATTAAGTTTGCAGCGTAGCCATTAAAATATTATGAATACATTACATTATAGTACTTGTCATATGATGCAAAAACTATATAATTTACGAGGGTTACCATAATATGCACAGTTTCTAATAAAGCTCTCTAGCAACTATAACAAAAGTGCATTCAACGCTATTGAAATATGACGGTCAGAAATGTGTAAAGGTAACCAGCGATCAGCACATTCGGTTCGCTAATGGCCCACTTGAACTTCTCAGCGATGTATTACAAAATGATGAATCGATAGTTTTAATCACTCATTGAGAACACGGTACTGGTTCATCGTAATTCATTGTAGTACTAGCTGCCACCCACGATACATGTTCTAAGACTGAAGCGTACGGCGTAACACGAGCTATCAATCTAAATGTTACAACATAAGAAACTATCAATTATTCGTCTAATGAAATAATAGCGTCGGAACATCACGAACTGTATGACGGATCTGTGAGACTTGGCGCATGTCTTGTTAATATTGTACGACCGTTTCTGGAGCGAGTCGTGAGATACCCGTCACTGTGTTTGTTAGCTTTTTAATGTGTGTTCCTTTGTCATTAGTTTTGGATGGGCGGAGCTTCGAAGTCAAGGTGGTGGACGTGATTTTTGCAATTCGCTTAGCGTGAATTTAGAATTAAAATGAAAGCAATGTAAAATGTGTTATTGAGCACTTTTCTGGGTTAATCTGAAGGAAATTCTTAAATTTTCAGAGTTTTCGATGTATATTTGGAAATACTCGGGAGCGGTAACTTGGCGTGTACCTCGAGGCACGAATTTACATTACATAAACGTTAATCTGATTCAAAATTTGCAAAGACTTTTACTAAAACTGACATTACTCTTCCAGATTTGGTGTTGTTAGCTATTATTGTTGGGTTCCTCGTGAGAAATCTGCGAAACAATAAAGTGGTTTATGTAACAATATAAATGAACCTTTTATAATTTTAAAACAATAAGAATTTCGTAAGATTAACCTTTAGATACTTTGTTGTTATAATAGCGGTCTCAACATCATTAATTCATGCGTGAATAGAAACGACATCGATTATTATGGGTTCATCAATTCGAGTATGAATGATAAAATAATCATAAGCTCTTTTAGTTCTAATTATGTACGAATTACAAATGGGAATATGGAATGACATATTATAAGTAAATACAGCAGCTGGATTCTAAAATAAAGATTTTAGGTACTGATGATATTTATCATCATCATCATTAGCCACAGGATATATAACATCGACTGCTGGATATATAGTACTCATGATATTAATAAATCGAAAATCTAAATTAAAAAACACGCTGGTCATATTGTCTATGTCATCATAACTTAACATATAATATCTTGTAATACTATTTCGAGCATCAAATAAATCACTTCGCATACAAATCATGTATTGTGATGTTCCATTTACGCGTTGCTTCCTAATTAGACGTCTTGTTTACCCACTTTCCCTGCAATTAACGCTTGGGCCTCGCAATATCTTACTCATATTGAGAACAATGGTCTTAGATTTACGCCATTCGCTGGAAGATCGCTGGGTTTTAGATAGCTATGTTTATGACGTCTTGTGTAATCGGCTTAATTACCTATTTTGACGTTTATTATTGTAGCAACAAAAAGTTTATTAGTAGCTATTTTCTGATTCTGTAATAAGTGTCAGTTATTAGTTTTATTCTTGTTTATAAGATTAAAGTTGCTGGCTTATTTTGTTGTGAATAGTAATGTAATAATGGAACAGTTTCAAACTCTGATGTGATTTCAAACCAGTTAAACATTTAAAATAAAAGCTAACATTAAAAAATGCCAAACATTTCCATTAAAATTTGTACAGAATGAACTTTATGTATCTACTGTCAACACATCACGATGACTCACAAAAAGTATGAATGGTATTACATCTATTGTACGCCGGCCATTTTACGTGTGTGCTCTCAATAAAATGCTTGAACCCTGACCCGCAATAGAAACGTCAGCTCTTCACATTTCGTCATTTGTCAATCACCGTACGAAGGTACAATTTACATAAATCGCATGAGATTATGGGCATTGACCTCACATTTTTCAAAGGTTCTATCTAAAAAGCGTCGATCCCAGCGCTTGGTTTCCAATGTTTTATTGAACGCGCGACGTGACCGCGGCGCATTCCGCTCAGCATCCAGCCCGCGACAAAAAACAAACTAATTTAGGATTTAAATTACAACGCTTTGAGCGTAACAAAACCTCTTGTACACTGTTTACACAGCGTCGCCGTTTATTTACGCACGATCTTTGACAAATTCGTGGTTGTCGTTCTTATCAATATTATGGTATGAACAATTTTTAATCATTATTATTACACCCATTTTGTCAAAAATCTTGACTGTGACTTTAGATCAGTCGTCTTTTTCTTAAAGATTTCTTCAGCATGACAGGTTAATGTAGGCAGGTCTATATGCTCCGGTTTTTCAAGTTAAATAATTGAGAAATCTAACTTATTAAGAAAATATTGCGAAGCCTTCAAAATAATTAATCGTCCACCCAATTGGATTCCAATTTACGTGATCGAAATTAAAATGAGCGTGCACGTATTGCTACCAATTTTACTGTCTGTCGTCAATGGATCAAAGTGATTTAACTCTACGATTTGATACCATAATTCACTGTACCCAATCAGTTGTAGCTCTGTAATTCCCAATTAACTTTGATGTGTGGACTTGGCAGAGAATAATCTAAGCAAAAACTCAAGAGATTACGACGGACTCTTTTAGCCTTAGTACTGTATAAGAACTCTGAGAGACCAAGTCTATGGGCAATTGTTTATGACTTTGGACTCTTCATTCTCAAAGCAGATAGATGCGAAAAATATTGCACCATCTATAAAGAACATTGTCGCAGATACTTTATGGTTTGCAACGTTTGAAGGCGTTCAGGAAATATTTGCATCAATAAAGTAGCCGCTTAATGGCGAATGCATTTCTACGGCGGGGCAGCGTCCGACACTGATTGCTTTCAAGTGTTGAGATCTAGTCGGATTAGATTATGGCCTTTATAAATATCCATCGCTTCTGTTAGCTTTGAGTTCATAAATCCTTCCGCCTCGTTAGACACTTTTGTTCTCCTAGCAGGAAGTTATGGGTTTCGATCTGGTCAAGTGTTTTCGCTGACGAACATAACTCTTTTAAAGTAATTTTTGAATCTAATCAATCATGTACCTACCTGTATTTAAATTGAAAATATATATTTTCCTTTTGTTTGTCTAATTCTTTATTTTTAGTTTGCTTTGATGGTTTCACGTTTTTTCCAACCGGACTTGCCAGATTTACATTTCAATCATTTTAATTGTCGGTTAAATAGAAACGTCCAGATTGATGAGAAAGTTCCTCAACATGAAATTAGATCGTGGAAGAAACGGAAGGGAATGTATTAACAATGGGGCGGTAAGTGATGTCAATTAACGAAGTAAGGCTCAAAGGAGTCGTTGTGGCTACGCAACCAATGTGTGGTGTCACATTTAGTGGCAGTTAACTCAATGTCAGTTAAATAGAAGCGATGTCCAGCTGGTGTTTTATAATTAGTGATGTATTAGTTGGCGTGGTATGCGATCGTAAACTTTTCATTTCATCATGGGAATTATATTTGTTAATGACCAAGTTCGTTTGTACGGAATAAGAAACAACATGTTTATGGAATTCCCAACACAAACTGGTACTGACTACTAATCCGTGACTTGGCTATCTACTAAATCTTGAAACGCTCAGCAGATTTTTTGGTTTTACAAGCATTGTTTGACACCAATAGTAAAATCACATGTCTGATCAATTAGCTAATGCTAAGCGAGTGAAAGGAGGAAAATATCAAATTGCATATAATCCACTCAGGTTTTTAATGAGCGTGATAATTAATTCTTCATAATAATTTAATCCTATGTTCAGCAATGGACGTCCTATGGCTGATGATGATGATGATGAATAATTTAAAAGGTATGTAGTCTCCTATCCCTATATGACGGACTAAGGCCTGACTTCTTTAACGAAGGAAATGTATTGAATACAGTCCTCACATTATTATTGCCATTTATTTTAATAATGAAGCCTTCAGTATCAGACAAAACAACAAAGTTCTCCGAACGTGAAGACAATAGGTGCGCACCCAGTAATTTCAGTTGAACACAGCGATATGCATTTGAGAAGTACACGGCCGTCGTAAACTTGGTAATATATCGTTCGGCGACTGAATGGCTTTCAACCAGCCATTATCTTTAATGTTTGGACGTAGGTGCACGGGCGCACGCCCACGGGGCTCGCTGCTCCAGCGCATGCGCGGGCCCATGTGAAATGTTCCTGTGTTTTGCATTCCGTTATGTTGGTAACTTGTAGTAATTAGAATATTGTTATCTTCTGAATCTCTAATGATTACAGACGATTAGTTAATGCGGATGTTTTTAAAATGTCCAGTTTACTAGTAGATACTATTTATAAACCTAGAAGTATGTTTGAATTAATCTCCATTAGCAATTAACATTTTATTTTTCAGTATAATTGCCAAAGAGGTATGCAAATGGTGAAAATATTATTAATATATTCGATCACAACCATTATTATCAAATAATGGTATAAGAATATGTAGGAGTTCACGTATTGGCAGCATAATGATGTTCTATAGCAACTCTATTATTTGCCTCCAAATGAATCGGACTCTTAAAATGTTGAATAGCGGAATTAATATTACTTTCTCAAGGCATAAGGTTAATGTGAAAGTGGATTCGATTTAGTTTCCTGTCGTGAACGAGTTGCGTTATCGTTTTCGTGTTACTGGTCCAAAATTCAGTTTCCAACTTGACACGGCGGATGTCTCAAATTTAACACCTCTGACACGAACAAAAATGCATTTTAATATTGTGTAAACAGAATCTCTTTTGCTTCGGAACAATGGTTTTGATTCGGAATCAACCAACACAGAGCATTTTGAACTTTCTGCTGAGCTTTTAGAAGCGTTTTTTCTCTTTTTGTCGTCGACATGGTCAAATCGATTCATTCAAAACGGAGTGTTACTAAGTAAACAGCGAGAGATGAATTCTCAAGCGTCGCCGATGAGTGTTTATTTAAAAAAATAATTGTTCACGGTGTGTTCAAGTTGGTCGAGTCCGTTGTCGTGCCAGTCTCGCTGGATATTGGCTATGACGTCGACCAGTCATGAATATTCCACTCCATGATTTCGATTGTAATTTGTTTTTTTTCGACCAGCTATTATAACATTTGTAAGGTCTTAATATACTGTTGTAGGCACTATTAGTCACAGATGCGGAAAAAAAATCAAGATTTTAAGTGCTGATAAAAATTAATAGAGTAGTTTTGAAATGATAACCAATAAAAACATTAATTTTTTTTATAACTATTAAGGTAGCCCATAAATTTTATATGTATGTGGGCAGTATGTGTAATGTGACCAAATGTTTGGCGCCTCCAAGTAATCCAAAAGCAGTAGACGGAAATTGATAATAAATCCCATATGTTTAAATATGCATAATTTACAACGTCAGTATAAAAGAAAAGATAGATCGTATGACACATGTGAACTTGTGGAAAGATAACGGTTGGTAGGAAGAAATATAGCACCGATAGACCTCACACAAAGAAGTGCTAGAATATGATGAATAGCCCTTCCAAACGTTTAGATGAAGTTTTTGAAAATATGATATAGAGCAATACTGTAGCTTTTAGAGCATGAAGGTCGTGACTGGATTGGGATGCTTCAGCTGTCTTACAGAAAACCGGCGATCTAGTTCCATTTAATCACATTACAATTCCAAAAATCTACTCCGTTAATCAAACCTATCATTCTTCGTAAAAGGAAATTATTTAGCGCCGGTGGACCAAAATAATAGTTTTCTAGCATTCTGATATAAAAGAAGAGAATTTTATTTACGAATGCTTTAAGCATAATTAACTTTGTATTTTGTCTCTATCTTTCTTATATCAAATGACCTAAAATAGAAAATGATAAATTCAAATGATACAATGGTAAAAAGTGCTCATGTATAACGACAAGGTTGAGATTAACGTTCGGGAAGTTCTGTTGCAGTGCAATACTGTTTCCTTAGCTATTTGACTAATGGTTGCAAGGACAAAAGTGGGACAAGAGTCATTTATTACTCTGTAGTGTCATTTACTAATTGTCTGTCGCTGAAATATAATTAGGAACTTCTGTTTTTAACATAAAACAAAATGGGAGACTAGAAACAAAAATATAGATTTTTTTATATAATCCCACAATAATATCAAGCTCCGCATGCTTAGTAACGAAAAGTTGAACAAGAACTAAAATTATTTAGACTAGACTAGCAACGTAGAGCTAGCAATTTGTTTGTTTATTTGTAAGGTCTTTGCTTTCTTTTCAATTCTGTCCAAAAACAGTTATGACTTTTTTTGTTATTTTGTTCCTAGTTCTCAGAACATATTTCTTATTATACATGTGTGAAAAGTTATTAAATTGGTATCTAATTTGCCTCGTCCGTCCATTAGCGATTATGTATTCACGATATGGTGTCTTCTAAAACGACACTCCTTCTTGAATATTAATAACATTAAAATGAGTTTCGGTAAACTAACACTGCTTCGATTTGGTGTTTATGTTGAGATGTAGCGGTTTGGAAGCCCTTTGGGTTTTGTAATAACGGTAAAAAGTGTTGAGGTAAAGTAATAATAACTAAGCGAGACATAAGAAATTAAATCCAAAATAAACATGAAACAAGCAATTAAGACACTTTAGAACTATTTTTAGTAATTGCACATAGGAATTATCATTAGACGTTAAAGCAATAAAGTGATAAGAAATCGTTTATTTAAATCATCAAAATAACCATTTAATAGCCGCTGGTCTCTTAATACTTGATAGCTGAGAACACCATAAAAAGCGTTAATACGGTGCCGACGACCGATTACCAGCTTCATTTGAATAAGCCCCCGCAATTGTATTAAAAATGGAAAATAAATAGAATCTTTATCTGGAATGTCAGTTACCTACAATGAGCCCATAGCCATAGACCAATCTCTACCACAGATAACTAATTATTCAATTATTATGGAAATCTCTACTCTTCAATTGAATTTTTTATTAATTATTTTAGTACAATTTATCTAAAGATCGTGACAGACGTGGCCGAGATTAGACCAATTAAAAATGTAAATTGTCATTTCTTATGTTAGTTATCTGGATAATTCTGGCAGGTTTTATCGAACATAGTTTGTAAGCTAGTGCGACAAAAACTAATTGTTATTAAATTAGAGAGTGGATTGATATTTGAATTAAACAAGTCCTAACAAGATAGAAGAAATACATTCTTGATATTATTAAAATCAAGTGCCTAGACGACGCAGGTGTTCAATGAATCCATAACCCCGCGTCCACGAGTAAAGGCAAATTTCAATTTATAATTTTATAGACTGACAATTTTACATCACATCCCAACATCGGCTATACAAAGCCGTTGTAAAACTTTATTCCTCTCTGATTGTTATTACGTTATATAGATTCACGGTGACTTATCGTAGCTGGCTGTAAACCGAGCATGGCTTTTTTGTGCGCCGCTTTATTAATTTCGATCCATTAAAAGAGTTTATTGCTTTTAAACCTGTTTCGTGCACAAATTGCCCCCCTCCCTGAGAGATACGTCTTTATTGGTAAGTTAGGCGTTTACGACGGATTCTATTTCATAATTCTTAATTTGTGTGGATACGTTGTTATTGTGCGTATGTAATTATGTTGCGGGTGAGGGTTCTGAATTATTTAATAGGCTTAAGTTTTTAAGTGTAATTTCAATTGGCTCTTGCAACAAATCTTAGAAGAGTTCTATTTTAGTTTTCGTCTGAGATAAATAACCCTTTTTGCTGTAAATATTTTTCTTGATAACTTTTGTAGTCACTATTATTAAGTTGATTCTTTCTGTTTTCATAGAAGTGTAGTCGACCTGTACATCTAATAATACCAATGATAAGCTTGCTTATAACCTCAAAAGGTGTTGCACTGCACACCGTGTATCTAAAATTACATTCACAAAGTTGAACATAAATAGCTAGTTTCAAAAGTATCATTACCCATATTCGCGTGTCTCAAATGATACGTGTTAACCGTTATTGGACACCAAACACTCCTCAAAAGCATGCTAATTACAGCCCAGTATTGAGGTGATGTAATTGTGACAGTTTGAAGTGTGGGCGGGAGGCGTCTCCGAGATTGTCCAGGCAAGTTTAATGTACATGTATTTGGTTTCTTTGCTTATTTATTGACTTATTCTATGTGTAATTAATAGCTTTGATGGATATTTTTAGAAGATTTAAATTAAATGTTAATTTAGTGCTGGCTGCAAATTCTTGAACCGTTTTAATTTATAAAGCCTGCTTAAATGTGCATAATAAAGTATTGAATCTGAGCCGCAGATGACTAAGCAAATACAAAATGTAACAAACACTAGACGTAAGCTAGATCAAATAAATAGGAATCATACACGTTGTGGTCAGTGATTTGTGATGCAACGAGCATATGCAAATACTTGGCTTGAGAGCGGGGTCACCGACCGCTTTGTTTGTACAGCATCACCGTCAGCCATTGGCTCTCGAATCGATTCGTAATGCGCCCGCCATGATAAAGTTCAATGTCGACGTTCAATTCTTTGATGTGCTACCGATTTTCATCTTGCATCAATCTTTTGTCGTGTTTTTTTATTCTTTGTGCTTTGTCTTTGTGGGTTTGATTGGGTGTTTTGAAGCATATATTGGTCTCAATTTGTTTTTTATCAGTATTAAACGTAATTATGTGAATTGCGATGGCATTATTGATTTAGATTTTAGAGCTTTTATCAGCTTAAGTTTTACTTCCCACGGGTTTATTATTTATTCGTGGTCTGTGGGTAAATCCTATCTTCGCTAAAATCTGAAATTATACATATTAAGATATCGGTGTTTTTATAATGTTAAAACGTCTGGCATTATTTTTGTTGCCATGGAAATGTTTGCAGTGTCTATAAGGTTCATAGAGTCGATTATTAACTATTCATCTTGACTCTCATTCTCGGGTTGAGATTTTTTGTCTTCATCTTTTGTGTTTTATATTGAATAGTCTTGATTGTATATTAGCTTTAGGTGCTGATACAGTTTGTGGATCGACTGTAAGATATTTAATTATATGTAGTCTGTCGTTTTTTGCTTGAGCTATACATTTCTTATTACGTTTCATCGTCTAATTCTGTCTTACTATTTCAACTGCAGGTTTCTACAGAACTATTATATTAAACAGTCTTTCAATATTATGTACATTTTTGCTTAGAACGACATCAAAAAATGTCTAGAGCAATAGTTTTATTTCAATCGCTCTATCAAGGAATTCGACTAACAGTATAAAAATCATAACCAGCATTACGTTAAATATCCCATCAAAATCGATAACTATGTGGCATTTAACAAGTGATCCGCTGTCAAATACATTATCTGAGATCGACACGTGCAGTGATCACGACCTCGTATATATGCGTGAGTGCGGCGCATGCGCATTTGAGTATTGAGTTACTTAGAATTATTTAATATATATTACAATTTAATATTAGATTTTATCGCGTGAAGTTTTACAGTCTTTCGTTTATACTTGTTTTTGGAATGAGCGACTGATATTGATGCAATATCATAAATGAAACTTAATGTTAGGTGTAGTATTTTGTCTGTTACATTCATATAGTTTACTCTAGGAAATGCTCTACTTTCGACAACCAAAATTATACCTTGTTAGTGTGGTAAGACAACATTTATAGGCTAGTAGCATTTTGTATTGCTGAACCTTATTGATTTTCAACAAACATCGATAGACCTACACTAATACCAACCGCCTTAGGATACCCAAACCAATTCCTAATCAATATCAAACAATTCCCTTTGCAATTGTCTGCGATTTTCGCAACATTCCATCGTATTACATCCAATCTACGAGCCTCAGGCTAGGTGCAGGCTCCAAACGGCTTGATCTCGGAGGAAAAGCCTGGAGGGCTGCCATGCCGCGCCTGTTTCCCACAAACCCTGACGCAATACGGGATTGGTACCGTTCTAAATTATTTCCAGATAGCTGTTTCGGATACCGTATTATTTTAGAAATTGTTTGCGGTGTTGTGAACTCTTTGTTATTGGTATGAGCTGTAGCTTGTCTGAGAACTATATTGATTTTCATCTTGTTATATATTCTATATGAGGTATCTATATTTTACGATTTAATCATAGCTTGTATAATTAGATTTAATGTGAAAATTAAAGTGTGATTTAGCAAATTTATCTTCATATAAGAATTCTAATTTGGGATTATGAAGCATTGCTTCTAATGCAAAATCGAATAAATTATTCACTACCGATTATGTATCTGGTATCTACATATTATTTCTTAATGACAAAATAAAATCTGATTGAACAATAAATAAAGAGATTCATACATATTAATAACAGTATTACGTATGTAAATTGAAAGGAAACCGAGACAGTTTGCGCATTTTCAATAATATTCATGTCATTTGCACAAGAACTGACTCCATTAACTTAATGAGTGCAGCTTTCGCTCTACAGTGTTAATAAACAAACATACATATGAAAATAACGGGGTTTAGTATCAATGCAAGTTGTTGAGTATTTCTATAATATCTCTATTTGTTAACGTTCTTTGAAAATACAAATAATATTTTTGACCACAGTGATTTCACACTTCTTTCTTTTATAAGATAGAATGGTGTTGAAAATGGTTACTGTTTATGTAGAAGAATTATGAAATTCAGTGGAGGTTTTATGAATATGATCTTAAATCTATTTAAGGCCTCTTAGTTTCGTGAGAACTTGCATTAGCATAATTAAATGTACCGTCACGTCATTTTAATATATGATGAAATGATATTACGAAAGTTTCTTAACTTTAACTTGATTTCGCGGATGTAGTCATTTAGGTTGTGTAGTTTTTGGAAACTGTGCTTTTAGGATGAACTATCAGCATCTTTCTGGACTAGGACAATATACCTCTAATTTTGAAATATGAGTCGTAAATGTGAGAATTAGGGCGTCATACATAGTATAACTAAAGAGGAACGTTAGATCATTTTAGTAATCATAACACAATTTGATAATATTAAGTTGATCCAAAGCCTTGAAATGCATTTAATAAAAGCTTAGCTACGACTACGACTAATACTACTTGTATTAGTACAACTTTCCCCGTTTTGTCGCATGCATAAAGATTGCAGAAGCTTGTACGAATTCAAGAGACATCTCATTTCGTCACCTTGTTTCCATCACGTTTGTCTCCGACACATGTTGCTTCATATATAATTTATATTGGGAACTTTTTGCTGGAGTTAAGTTAGCCACTTGAATGCCTCGCGTATTGTCGGTTTACGATGTGTTTAATGCGCGTGTGTGTGGTCATCGAACATCTTCGACGTACGATTGATTAATTTTAGTGTTTTTGGCAAATGTAAATTCAATGATGTTAAATTATCTGATGTTTTATTCAACTTTTCTTTCAATTTTAGCAAAAAGATTGGGAATTGCGTCATAGTTTAGATCACAATAGTACAAAAACTTAAAACAGATGTATACAATTTACTTGCGTACTAATTGTCTGTTAAGTGTTAAAAATACTATAACGTTTAACTAATTACTAATATTAGCAACTCATGACGTCAGTCAAGTAGTGAATTGTACCGACATTCTGTGATCCAGAGAACGGCTTTATATTTGCATATAATGCTCAAATGTTGCGACCACGACGCCAGATCTGGAGCAGTGATCGGAGGCGAGCCGTGCGAGTTTACTCCCACTAGCGACCGCTCCAAACATCATACTTGCTGATCGTTACGATTCAATTCCAATTTTATGTTTACCTACAACTGCTAGACACGTCCAAGCAAATATTTAACATCATTTAACGGCTCTTAATTTTGCAAATACAAACACTATGTATTGATAGAAGCACTTAGGAATAATAGAGTAAATATCGACGAATTATACACAAATGCCGTCAAATCCGGCGAGGTTCGGTCATTGTAATACCCACGTATTTGACTTTATCATTCGGTTATTGGTATTGTCGCGGTGTAGCCGACCCGGTGCCACGGCATGCCGCCCGCGGCCGACCCGCTGCCATCGACGATCATCAGATTAAGCAGCGGCCGTGGATGTTTCCATTTTGAATTCGTATGATGCTCCGCCGTGAACCCGCACCCGGATGTCATGTCCGATTTACATTTAGAACTCTCGTTGGCGCATTCAATAGAGATCGTGCTCTCGAGATATTTACTAGCGGGCGTGTGATTGACGGACGTTCGCTCGGTTCGGACGGTCGGTTTCATGTCCACGCCTGCGCCCGTTCTCCGTCCATCCTGATCATCCGACGAGCGCCTCGACTGCGAATTCTATGGAATTCGATATCAGCAAAAAAGTGTGACAAAGTTGTCGACGCGTGTTTCCCATTCGATTTGTATTCGCGTCGCGTCGGCCCCGCCGCCCGCACGGCTTGTTTACAATCATACGTCGCACCGTCGCACGTCGCACCGCGGTGCCCAACTAACAATTATGTTGCCAGTCCATCTATTGTGTTAGAATGTGACCTTGGTGCCGTCGAAACGTTGAACTCCAGCCTATTAATCACGAGCCGCCCTTAACAAGTAAAAAATATAGCCACTTCGGAAAGTGAAGTCGCAGAGATACCGAGCCTCGCTCGTTACTGGGCATTCGTTTTGTTCGGTGAGCGCCCGAGGGCAATCATGTCTCGCTATAATAAAGGGTTGTGCGGGTCCTTTCGGCCCGGCTTTTAGATTTATAGCAGTGACGGGGAGCCGGCGAGCCTGGCGCGGTCGGCGCGAGCCCGTGCGTTTGTCACACCATTATCACGATCAAATGCTCGCGTCCTATTGACTTTCCGGTAATTGCTTACATGCGCGGCCTCTTAAAATGAACGTGTAATGTTGGCGAAAAAAGCCAAATGCGTTAATCTTTCAAATGCATCGCGGCTGCTTACATGCGTTTAAATTTATGCTGATCGAGTGTTCTGATACAGAATCATCGGAATATTTTAGTGTTATCTTGGGAGATTAATATAATTGTATCAGATTTCGACTTTTATAAAGTGTATCATGTTTATCGCGAAATTATTTTGACTTTAATGCATTTATTCATGCACATGCAGAGCGTCATTATTAACATTTCCTTGTACTACAATTTTGTTTTTCGGAATATTTACTCTCATTGATATAATAAAATCAATAATTTAGTCTTAGCAGCGCTGTCCATGTACTTTATTACGTTTCGAATAATGAATTAGACACCAAATAACTAAAAATCCACATCATGACGTAACGTTTCTATCGCATCTTTTTCAATCTGTATCTGATGTAATCAAACCGAGTGTTAGTTTGATGTTATCTGGTGAGACCACCGGGTCGTTTGAACCGTCGGTTAAATGAGATGTGCAGTAATATCATTACAGGCATCGTTGGCGCTAAACTGTGTGGGGTGTTGATGCGCCGCTTTGAATAGCAGGATTGTTTCATCTTCAGTTGAATCATGAAAAGCAATCTTGTATTTACAAATAAATTCTTTTTTAAATGCACTTAACAGTCACGCATAGTCACTTAACATACTCCTGATCCCACATTAGGTTTAATCTATGAAATACATAGGGTTTCAATATCCAGACACACAAATAATAAATATATAAATGAAATAAAAACACACAACAGTCACACAATCTTGAGCCCTGATTACAAAGTCAGATACATACGTATTGTGTTAAGGGTATCAAAAAAACCAGTGACATCAAGTAAAGCTTCTAATAGATAAGAATGTTCTCTTAACGATAAATATTGACAAAATTATTTCATCAAATACAACATTCATGGCAGGTTTATCAGATTTTGGTTCATGAACATTAGATTTCTATTCTTTTTGAACTGCATATTATCCATCCCTGCTGCTCAACACTGCGTTTTACGACCGACTGCTTGCTTTACGTCGACTCCTTCTGAGGTATAAGTCATTACATCTTTTAAATCAGTATGTTTAAACTCACAAATAACTAAAAATTCATCAGAATCTAGATCGGACCCACATGATGCTATGAAAGATCTTTTTCATCGGAATGCTTCGACGCGGTTGCCGATAATTGCTCAGTAATGTAGTTTGTTGGTTCGTTAGCACTAAATATTGCTGAATGTGTTAATGTGCCGTAGGATCTTTGAACTTCTTCATTTGCTTGTGATTTTATATCATTTTACATTGTTTTTACGCGGGGCTTCCGTGTGTAAGTTCTTCCCGCCATGTTTCCATAGGTTTTCCATGTCAACTTGGAACCCCATTTACTTTAGGCCTTAGGGTGTTTACTTAAGAGTAAAATTTTGAAGTATTATTTATTCCTTGTATAGACCGTAAAAGGAATCGTGTTATTTACATGTAATTGTAACTGGTATGCTAATTACTACAAAAAATTTGAATCAAATTCATGATGACATTTTTTTTTTATCTTTTGGCTGAAATACTCTTCAATATAATAAATACTTAATTATACTCAGTCCATTTACCTTGATATCACAAATTGGGAACCTAAACACCTATAACATCATCATCATCATCATCATCATCAGCTACAGGACCTATAACATATTTTCTTCTAACTTTCAGTCATGACTTATATGACGTAACATAACTTGCATTGACCTCATGGGAAGCAGGTACTGTACTCTGACCGATAATGCTTAATATCGAGTGTGAAATTGAATCTTTATATCCGTTTCATGTTTAGGAGGCAGTTTGGGAAGTTACTGTATTGGGAAACTGTCAGACTATAATATAGCTCTAGGAACGGTCGTAGAATTTGAACTTGTATCGACTAAAGTAAAACTTAAGTATGTAATTCAATTTAATCCAGTTCTAATTTATTGTTAATCCACGGTTTATAAGATTAAAGATGCCATTAAATATTTATGTTATTGGAAGTATTTTGAGTTTCTTATTGTCTAGTATCTATGATTGAAAACATCATGCAATCGTCGCTGACGTCCAAAAGGCGACAGGCGAAAGGCGAAAGTCGTTGACGGCCCTATACAAAAAAATGCCGAATAATTTGTGTTGGATGCAGGCCGCTTCCAACAGGTCGATCTGGAAGTCTTTGGGGAAGGCCTAGGTTTAGCAGTGGACGTCTTCTGGCTGATGATGATGATGAATATCTGCAACGTATTGCAGAAATAAGCGTGCTTCAAGCATGCTCAAGTATAGGACATTGGAGTGGGGTAAGCAGGCAGGTGCAGAAAATAATGTTTTATTGTAAATAATTCGCTATTCGATTTTACGAAACATCGATTCAAACATCGATGTATCGAGACAATACCTCCAGACCACTCGGTACACGTGTGCCTTGTAATTTGAACCCGATTGAAGATTCAATTAAACCCTCACAAAGGCGCGTCCCCCTCCCCATGCCCCTCGTGGAGGGGATGAATGCACATTGTTCATCCAGACTTTTATGTCTCGTTAATTTTTCCAAAGTAAACGCGCTCGGATACGCTTGTTTGTTCCGGTGTCAATATTTGGAAATGTCTTTGTCTGGAATACGGTTTTGTGTTGGTTTTAATGTCATAAATATTGTTGAGGATAGTGTTTTAACCTTAAAATGTTTAGAATTTACTAATACAATTTGAGTAATACTTCATGCACATGAAACTTTAAATTTTTTTTGGTACAATGACATTAAACTTTACGGCCGATGCAGTTGTTTCTGATGAAGCTATTTTAAGCAGGATAGGTTTAGTCTTTCTATTGAAACCATTACATAAGATGTAACAAAATTTAGACAAACATAAAATGTCTCACGAATTTCTAAATTGTCCTAACGGATCTCGTCTAAAACTAGAATGTCACGTAATGTTCATATTACCGGTGAATATGTTGGTGCAAATGACTACTTCTGACAACATAAGTACCACCATGAACTTAGCAACAAAATTCACGAACAGAATCAATAGAAACCTAAAATAGAGTAAGAAATACCTGGCCCTATCGAACTTTAATGTGGGGATGCATCATCGTTTTTAAAGAATGTTGCATAAACAATTTGGGTTTAGTTTTACTACCGGCTGCGTTCATAAATAAGTTCATATGGTTTGTTTACAATATTACAATTTGTAATATTACAATAATACCAGGGAAATCAGAAATATAGTTACATGATTTTTGAATTCAAACGTTACATTTAAAATATTTTCTTCTGTTATAAATTTTTAATCGCTACCAGCCATACCAAAATAAGCCTGTTGTGTTACCTTAAAGGTAAGGAATAGTAATTGAGTAGGGAACGGGGATTTGGGCTACCAACTGAATATATTACAATCCCCTCCCCTACCAGGTTCTCTCATCTACGCTATTTTTGACTCTATTGTATTTGTGTTTACGTTCATCAATGTGAGACTAGTTGAGTATTTTGCTGTTCAGTGTGCGCTGACCCTAGCATAATACGTAACTTGATAACGTTTGTATAAACAGTGACTATTTTCTTAGAAGATGTTGTGATTTTGCTTCGTTTAGATGTATGTCCTCTAACCGTAGCTTTGTATTAACGAATCAAATCATGTATTCGTTGTACCACCTACATTGCGATTGCAACTTGTAATTTTGTTTATAAATATTTTTTAAATAAATAAATGAAATTTTTGCAACTTCATTCTTTCATATACCCTTATTCTACTCCAGTATAGTATCGGCGCAACACAATTTTAAGCATGTTGTCGAAAGGATTCGGTTTAGTTTTTAGATGGGCTACCTTCCTGACGTCTACTCCTTCAACCCTTAAAGCAATGTCATTTAAGAGAAAAATCAAATATATTTTCAAGCAGTAGCTTAAAGCTTTACACCAAAATTTTCTTTTTGTTTTAAATATTATGTCTATTGTATATTTAGTATTAGTAATATAGACAAGTTTTGATTTTATTGTATTAGATAAAGTTGATTCCAGATGTTATCTCCCTTTTGGTTAAATTTGGTGAAGAGGTTCGAGACGATGTAAAAAAATTCATTCGTTCAATAAGTTCTAGCTTTTAGATGACTCTTGTTTCTAATCCAACTTTATTATGCTAATTGCTTACAAATGGCGTTATTTACTTAACGGGATTTCTATTTCCTGGTGTCTTATTCCATGTCATTATAAACTGACATTATGGTTTGCTTCATCACCTAGCAATTAGTCGTTAAATGCTAGATCTAGATTTACTTGGAACACAGGTCTTTCACTTGCATTAGCACAAGGAAATAACTTAGACTTAAATTAGAAAGAAATAAAATGCTACCTAGTATTATAAATGTCACAGTTTGCATATATTAAAACTGGGGGATCAGAAATTCGTGAATAATATTTTTTATGAGATTATAACATGAGTAGATTGATGAATATATTAATTAAGGCTTTATCAGTGTGATCTTTCTTTTTGTTTGGCGTTATCGCGGCCTAGTGCCAGGGTTCGCCTTCCTACGTAAATGCGTCCATTTCGTTCAGTCTTGAGCATCCACCAAGGTAAGCAGGCTATCATATGCTCCTCCAAAACGTCCAGCCAGCGCTTTCTGGGCCGTTCACGGGGACGCACCCCTGGTATGATCTGGTGCAGACACTTGCGACCGACGTACTCCTCTTGTACTCCTGTTAATAACCGTAATGAATAAATTGATTTATAAAAATTAATGCTTTTGGTATGGACTATGTCATCACCCGCACCATCTGCAATATCACAATGTGACCATATGCCAAGCTGAATACTTGTATTGATTCCATCAAATGAAGTTTGCACCTTTACCCTTTTATAAAGATCCAAAGCTCCATTCACAATTATATCAGCGTGCCCCTTTCTGATCACTGCTTCATATCACCTTGCACAGTTTTGTTAGTCCAGTTTAGGTCTAGTTTATGTCCATGATGATCTAAAATTGGCTCTGGGTTTCGAGTACGAATTATTATGATAATTAAAGACTCACTTGTTGAAATCTGAAATGATGGTTTAATCAATTTTCAACAAACTTTAATTTTGACACCACTGTCAACATAATCAGGTTTCCTAATTCAAAAGCATTTGGCTACGTTTTAATCAACTATTTTAAGCATTTAACAGCCTTCGTAAAACTAGGCGCTAATCTTATAATTCATTATTCAGTAATTTTCTGCTCTAGGTATGTGACATATATGAATTTATGCATCGAATTTAGTTATGTTGATATCGTGTTTTCAATCTTCGGCATAATAATATGATTCAAATTCAAACGGACGTGTAGAACATTTTATTTTATAATTAAAGCTATTTTTGGGAAATTCTAGAAACGTCTTTAACTTTTGAATATTATAAATGTCTGCAAATTGAAATGTGAAATCCGTTAGGTGTGAAGCAGATGCGATACAGGGTGCCATCTGCAGGTAGTGCGGTAGGCGTCCTTGTGAGGACTGGTCCCCGCGCCCGCGTCCTCGTGTCCCCTTCTCCCCTCGTCCCCGCACATCATTGATCACCGATTAACTCGCTGTTAACTTATACAGAGTAAATGAGATCTTATCTGTTATTTAAGATGAATTTTTATAAGGTGAGCTTATTATCATCTGGCGTTAAGATGGTTACACCATTTTTGTGATTTCAAAACCTCTTAGGAGGGTGTCCATTAGTTACGTCAGGCTTTCAGGGTTGGGAGGGGGTCAAGCCAAATCTCATCTTATCTTACTTCGGGAGGAGGGATAGTCTCGGCGAATATCTCGTATTTTTTTATGCAAGAAACAGTACAATTGCGAGAATGAATCCAACGCATTACACATAGAAAAAAGTATTTTTGAAAATCTCACGTGAGATTGGGGGATGGGGGAGAGAGTTGAGACATATCCCATATTTCACCAGGGGGGAGAGGGGGTCGGAAAATCGCTAAAAACGCCTCACGTAATTAATGGACGCCCCATATCAGCCCAATATCCCAACCAACAATAAACTACACTCAATGTTACACGTAGTTAGAATTCTACGAGCATGTATGATATGATGCGAGGACATCGCTGTCCATTCCTGACATTCTTAATATGTCCTTCCATTACTAGATTCTAGACAATATAACTATGTATTATTCATTTCACGTGCTTCACTGGTGTGAATTTTTGTCCCACTGACAGATAGACTCCAATACCAAAATGGCAAAACCCGATCTCCATACGCCGCAGGAAAGATAGTGTCCACAACGCAAGCTTGAGTCGAGATAAATCTCCGTAGCGGGCAAGCTGCGCGCGCAGCACGCACACGCGCGCGCGTCAGTGTGCGTGCGCGTGGGAACGGACGCGTGCGCCCCGCACACTGGCGGATATGTACCGTGCATTATTTATTTTTTAAATGGACACAGTTTGGACTCGCGTCATCGGTGAGTTACGACCTTTTACGCGCGGAATTTCCATGAGATCTTCGTGTGTTCGTATGATTTTCACGTCCCGATACTTGTCCGGTTTACTTATGGCGATGATTAGGCTGTTTTGGGTTTGTAACGCATCCAAAGAGTTTTTGGGACATTTAGTGATATCTAAATCACATTTAAACGTTTCTTGTGATTGTACGGCCGTCGTACTTCCATCTTGTTGATCTATATTAAAAAGTCGGTAATATATGTGTTATTGTTAATATTATTATCTTACATAATATAATAATAAAATATAATAATAGCCCTGGAATATTACTGTATATTACTATATACTATAATATTACTGCTGGGCACGGGCCTCCTCTACCAATAATTAGGCTTTAGTCTACCACGCTGGCCTAATGCGGGTTGGTAGACTTCACATACCTTCGAAATTGTTGTGGAGAAATTCTCGGGTATGCAGGTTTCCTCACGATGTTTTCCTTCACCGTTATAGCAAGCGATATTTCACAAAGAAAACATCTATCTTACATGTCCGCAGCAATTTTTTTTTATTTTATTCTGATTGCTAGACTAAATTCTCTTTCAATCATATATTTCTTATTGAAGTCGATTTGAAAGTCACTTATTTATATCATGACTATTAGATAATTGTGAGAATTAGCTCTCTACAACTAAATTGGTCAATTTTTAATGCTGATTGGTAGATTCCCACATCTCCGATATTCTCTTAGAAAATTCTCCGTTCACTTTTTTCCCACCTATCAAAATCGCTAGAAATTACTCGAATCTATAAGCACCTTAAGCATATAACCACTCAGTTCATAGCGGGGTTATATGTCCTCGGGCTTCGTGCCATTTATTAACCTTACGTACGTAAATAATCGCCTTTATTTATTAATGGTACGATGCGTTTTATTGATAAGCCTGAGGGCGAACTGCAGTACAGTTATTTGTTGTATCGTGTTTTGTTTAGATTCAGATTTCGGAATGAAATTGTTATAGCTTTGTTGATTATTGACTTACGTGTTTAAATTTTTATTTTTTATTTTCATTATTATTTTTAAAACTAGTTGGTCACCTTGCTTGTTTGAAAATGAGAGGGATAAACTAGTATTAAAGTTCAGAAGCGTGTAAATGTCTGCCTCGGTGGCGTGTTGGTATTTCGGTACGGCTACGGTTCTGAGGTCTCGGGTTCGATCCCCGGGTCGGGCAAAGTGATATTGGATTTTTCCATATCAGCCCGGAGCCTGGAATTTGTGCTCGATATGGCGATAGGCTCGCCCCCTATCACATCTGGGATGGAACTGAGCTCGGCGAAATGTGGGTGTTCTAGTTCGCTAGTGCGCCTCTGCCTACCCCTTCGGGGATACAGGCGTGAGCTTATGTTATGTTAAATGAGTTTATATTTATAAGTAATGAAGGATGTTGGTGTTTAGGCCTTTGCGAAGTTAGGGTTACACAGATTGTTATAAGATTCAGGAAACTGGTTTATCAGCTTGGTAAATGATCGTTCAAGGTTCAATTCAATGAAACTAATAAAATTTTACAATAACTTTATACTACAACTATTACAAATGTACGAGAAATACCACCTAAGTACTGAGCAAACTCTTTAGCAAACTTCATAAATTTTGAAGTCGTTTTTAAAGTTTTATTGTCTATTGAAGTCGGTTTTAAGTTTAAACTTTATTGTTGTATCACAATTCACAATCCAAGTCATTATATTCAGCGTTTCAAGATGTGTAATAAACTCTGCTATTACAATTTATAATCGCAAACGGATAGCGCCTCGTGTGGTCTATTGTAGAAAAAAGTTAAGCGTGATGGGCGGCTGTTAGGGATGTCAACAACAAAAAGTTCATATTTATTAAATAAAAAAGTAATAAATAGTAATTATCGATATATAATATAGAGGTACATACCTAGATGCACAGTTGACGCTCAGAGAATGGGACAGCAAAGCCGCAATCGAGCGCCGACAGAATTCTAAATTTCGAAATTCAAATTAAAAAATCGTTTGTTCATTTTATTTAAAAATATTTTTTTTATACCAAAGACTGGCAATCGAACAGATGGGTCACCTGATGGTAAGTGATCTCCACCGCCCATAGACACCCAAGGCACAAAAATAATCATGGGTGCGTTGCCAACCTAAAACCTAAAATCTACTTTATAACACGTGCATAGGGGTTATATTTGTGTTGATTTAACTAGATTTTTTATCTTTTTCTTTATTTTGTTTATTATGAGACCGAAACCACCTTTTATGGTAAAATTATAAAATTACTAAATTGCTTATTGAGCAACGTCCCTCAAAAGTAACAATATTTTGTCTTATAATAATTATGACCTAATGCTGGTTTAGTCTCTAAACTAGACTCAATAGTCTGTCAGTTGACGTTTACATACATATTGCATAACATAACATAAGCTCACGCCTGTATCCCCGAAGGGGTAGGCAGAGGCGCACTAGCCAACTAGTACACCCACATTTCGCCGAGCTTAGTTCCGCCCCAGATGTGATAGGGGGCGAGCCTATCGCCATATCGGGCACGAATTCCAGACTCCGGGGTGGTATGGAATTTTTAATCTGATTTACATAGCAAAATATGTATTATCTAAAATCTACAACGGAAGTGCAGTAAACGTTAACAAATATCAGACAGAATACACATTTCCAAAGTCAGCAGGTTTGACGAGGTCAACGACATAAAAGCTAGAGATGGATGTTATTTAGTTCATGGCCTTTTACGTCTTACTTCATCTATTATAGAATAATCACAAGTTTAAAAACTTAACGGACCGACTTCAAATCCGATCGTGACCAAATTTATATGGGACCACCCTTGAAATAAGCTCTATCGAACACAAAAATAATTTTGAAAATCGGTCCACATTCGGCGGAGATATCGCGTAACATACATAAAAAAACAGACGAATTGAGAACCTCCTCCTTTTTGGAAGTCGGTCGATTATAGAACAAAATTGTTAAGATCTTAACCGCCGAATGCTCATATACTTAAGGTTGCCTTATGTCGTTTAAGGCCGCCTTATCTGTCAATATTGCATGGCAAAAATCAATGTAAGAAGCCGTCAAAGTTGAGTAGCGGTTGACCATTCGGGCATAAATGTGTTGGATTGTAGGTCTGCAGTGGGAAAAATCGGACTTGTATAATTATAATAACGTAGAGGTAAACCTTGATCTAGTGGCAGCGTATATGGGCTGTGAATCGGCTGGTCCTGGATTCGACACCCAGGCTGGGTGGGGTGTTTTTCTAACACTATTTGCCCGGGTCTGGATCTCTTAGAAGGGTGTTGACATTAAGACACTCGGTCGTAAAAACGAAGCCAAATCCTTTCTGCAACATGCAAGACTGTTTTTACGCCGACCCCACATTAAGGTGGAATAAGGGCAGGTAGAAATGGAGGGTAAACTACAAGTCGCCTTTCCAAACATGATTCATACCTTTCGCTGTCAATAACAATCTCAGTTATTTCCGTTGTAGTGGCAACCATAACACGCGTCGTCCCCTCCCGGCTACCGCAGGCCACGCCCCCGGCAAATTGCGTCCGCCCGCGCCCGCGCCGCCACTCCAATCACCCAACGTTACCTAAATTTAGACTGGACTTGGATCTAGACAGTTTTCAGATAACTTACGTGGCTATCGATTTTGTAAAATATTCTGTAGCTCAACCATGAGTTTGTAGCACGTATTACCGCGAGCGAGGACGTAAAATATTTGTATGGAAAACGTCAGTTCCCCGCTTAACCGGTAGAGGCGTTCGGGTGTTTGTCATACAAATATTTTACAGAGTTGCTAGCGAGTAATGTCAAAAAAACTCATGGTTCGCCTACTGATGTTACTCTCTTTGGTAATAATTAGTATTCAATGGTTTCATTATTAAAATAATATATTTTGATCATGGTTTCAGATAATTTGTAATAAGATATTTGCACAGGGGGCGAGTAGCCGGCTGTGAAGCGAGAGGCCGCGGGTTCGATTTCCGCACTAGGACAAGTATTTGTGTGGCCAATAGATATTTATTTCGGGTCTGGGTGTTGTGAGACCGAAAGTCTCTCGTTGTTCTTGATATCCATGACATAAGACTTGCAGGAAAGTCGTTTTAATGGAGGGGTCAGGATTATGTATGTGTGCGACTGTTGGGTGTTACATTATTTTACAATGGGGCCATTCAAGTAGCAAGAAAGAACTACGCCCCCCCATTATTCTTTCCTTATTTTTGATGCACGGGGGATTAGGGATTTAGATGGTGATTACGTCAGCAGTATTTTTTGTTTTCCTTTATTCGATTTTCTTTTAATAAAGCATCTAGAACACATTGAAAAATTCATGTACCAATGCTTATGTAAGCATGGGAAGGGGAGGGGATAAGAGCTTTGCTTACTATTGCTGCCGAGGGCGAGGGAGCGGGTAATTATTGTAAAAAAATCTGCTTACGTAGTTACTTAACGGCCCCTTAGCTGCAACATAAATCTGTGAAGACAAGGAGACCCCAAAGCATAGAACGCTATCGTTCTGAGTCCGTCGAGTTACCCGGTGTAAATCTTGGCGATAGTGCGCGGGACCAGCAGATAACGAACCCACGACCCCCGTAATTGACGTAATAAGAAAAGCCGAGGGTATCTCATTGGACTTTACTATCGACATCTATTGTGTAGTGTTTTTTATATTGGTAGAATTTTGCTTCATAGTCTTGTGATAGCGTGTATGGCCGGTAAGCCTGATCCAGGCTTCAATTCACATGATTTTCCTGGGACTGGATCCATAGTTGGGGTAAAGTAAAGCGGAATCATTTCTGCGACATGCTTGCAGTGTTGCACCGACCCCACATTAAAGTGGGATAAGTGTAAACGGAAGAATAAGTAGAATTTTGTCTAAGATAGGTACTTAGTAGATACTTTATGCGTTAACTTCTGAAGATTCTTCAAAAGCACGGCTTCTAATAGATCAGAATATAAGATCGCTTAATAAGTACAAGGTACGAACCAATGATAACTGATATAAAAGAATTCCCGTCACAAAAGCATTAACTGAAAACAAAACCTATGATATTACAAAAATGCTTAGAAAAAGCCATAAAACAAATGACACATCACACATTTGCATACAAAGAGTGGTCGCAAAGAGAAGAAAAGAAGACAAATTTATTGCGCACGAGGTAAGCTGCGCCTGCGCATGAGGTTCGCCCGCTACCGTGCTTCGTTTATGATCAGGGATTTATTGCTTAACCAGGACTACTTGTTCTCTCCAGTTTAATTATTGAGCAAGTCTTTCGTACTTTCTTGGTTAAGTATGTTTGTTGCTTCATCAGGATATATTTTTATCTGAATTTTTATGTCATTAAAGTGTCATTAGGTTAATGTGTTAGATGTGGTAGGACTAAAAGTCTCTCGTAGAGTATATTCTAGTTCAGGCTATTTTATATATTATACATATGTATGTTCTCTATTTAAAAAAAGAAAGTTTGAAATCTAGAAAAATATGTAATTTGGCATAACTTTTTGCCCAGGAAATATCTTTCACATTCTATGGCCTAATTTATTATCAATCAATGAGCATCCAGCTTCAACGTTCATTCAACAAAATAACAAGGTTTAATTATATCGATAGTGGACGTAACATCGATCAACAGTATCAACTTGGATATCGGACCATCAATCTAGCAAACAAGTACATTGAATTTTTATCCAGCCCCTTAAGGGACAACTAACTGCTATCTGCTGCGTACAGACCTGTATCCACAGACACTGTATCTAATGACAACCTTTCTGAGGAAAAAAGGCATGTCGAGGCAACTTTTTCACCAACTAACAGTGAGGTGAAATAAGGTAATGCTTGAGAATGGAATGTTAATGTGTATCGGCTTTGGAAGATTCGCCGTTTCTGAACGGTGATTAATTGTGAGAATGTAGTGGTATGTTGCCCTTAAAATGCTTGTTTATGGTAACTGGCAACATGAACATGCATAGACATGAACACGCGAATCACCGTACATCTCAGTGAGACACAATTAAAAGAAGAAGAGAACCTAGCTCTTCATTACTCAAAGGAATTAATTATTCTTCTGTAACTTCAAGATTTAATAATGAACGACATTTGTTGGGCAACTTCATAATATATATTTTTTGAATCTCCATTAAACAATTCTTGAATTTCTAAACTCTCTTCTTAGTACAGAATCGATGCCCCGCACTGAAAGAGTTTTAAGAAGGATAAAAAAAAAATTGTTTTTCTAACTCTGATTCTGCTCATCTTTGTCATACTTGAGGCTTATTCAGTTACCTCACTAATAAAATCACTACTTGCCTAATTACATGTGCAATGTGTTTGCTTCACAAGTAAGACGCATGCAGTACTTGCACCAACCACGCGCGCTTCCACGAACTCTGAGGTCCGGCGCGCGGCCCCAAATATTTCTGGTGTGACGTCGCATGACATCGTGTGCTCCTTGTCGGCATGTAGATGACCGTTCGTGAAGGAATTGGTGTTATGAAATTGTGTCTTTTATATTCCTGTTAACTGTATAACAGTTCTTTAGACAGTCCCTATTTTAATAGGGACATGTATAGTAATACTTGGAAGGTTATGAAGGTTATTTTTAGCAAATTTTTATACGTTGTTTAATTAATCAAACATACAAAATATAATATAATTAATCCGATATAAATAATAGTGTATTTATATTGTCATTCATAATTACTTTTGGCTTCTGTGAGTAATTTCAAGTTGGATTTTTCTTACCATTTATCTCTTTTACGTAAAACTATTTGACATAATCAAAGCTACCCGATACTTCCGTAGCGTTGAGCAAAGGTTTCCTAGATTTTGCTAAAACAATTCTTATTGTAGTATCGTTGAAAGTTCGACAAGGGCCTATCGTATAACCATGCCTCGTGGTATGTTGCACGCAATAGTTTATTTAGTTCGCTCGCAGCCGCTTGGCGACACGGCGACATGGAGTCTCCTGTCACATTGTAAATTATTGCCCTCCGATCAACCGTTTTCCAACTACACGTGCACTGTGTTTTGTACATCGATGGCTTTGTACTCGGCTTCGATTACAAGGCTGGATGCTGACCTGATTATCTGTTTAGTTCTCGGGATCTTAAAGTATAAGAAAGATTCAATTCAAGTTGGGCTTTTTGTCACTTGTTTCTTTACTAATTATATTACTATCTGTATCTTCGATAACATATTTTACGTAAACAAAGTTACATATCACTAGAGATTTAAATTAGTACATCATAATTAAATGCTTCACAAAATATATTGAATTTCTTTTTCGGCTTCTTAAATTTTACTTCCTTATTTGTGAGATGTCCCGCCGTCCCTAAAGTCATTGGGATGTGGTGGTTAGGCTAATTACACCAATTTATTTAAACATGTATTCCATTCTGCCTGATCACTGCTCATTTTTGTATAATGGTCCATATAATGATAAGCAATTGGTTCTTAAAAGCTCGTTTAGTAATCAGTTTATTGACGGATAAGTAAAGACTCCGTAATTGTTTCCTCCGATGAGTATTTATAGTGGTTGTTTACATTCCTCTCCTAATATTGATTTAAGTTGTCAATTATGTTATTTCTACATCCATGATTATATGGCTAATTAGCAGCATTTGGACTAAAATCTGCAATTTAAAATATACTGTTACAATGACTTAACGCTTTTTTGTCTAAGAACAATAAAATTGACGTCAAACAATAATTTAAACATAAGTAATGACTGATCATACCTTTGTAATTAGTTATTCAATTATGAAAGATGTGAGAGGCTATGGATTAACACCTAATATTTTCTTCATTATTTTTCTATCCAGGTTAAAACTAGCTATTGCCCAGTACTATGACAACAATCGCCGTAATTAGATCAGCGATAGTTGCCACGATTTATGGAGCGCGGTCTAATGAAGATTTAGCTTCTAGAAAATATTTTCTCTCACAAAAGTTTATTTTCGCGGCAGGTTATAATTTTGCGAGATAATCTCCGCTCAGGTAGCCGTGTCATCTTTTTGCAGCGTCCCAAAGGCGCCATTGTTCTAAGCAATTAAGCCAGTTTCTATTTCATTGAATGTTCGCGATGGCAGGTTAATCTTGATTTATACTCTTTTATAATCGTTGATACATTGTTGCCTATGTCTATGCATTTATTGGTTTTTGCGGCGCTGTGTTTTTCAACTAAATGCTGTCTTTATTATGTTTATTTATAGGAACATTGCATTATGTAGTATAAATAAACGACGACTTTTATGATTCATGCATTTTATCACACATTTCCGATATTTCGTCCTCATTAAATTTTATCTGTGTACAAATTGTCTGGTAATACTTAGTTTCTCATCTATTTCCGATATCTCTTTACCATTTATTCACATGTGAAAGGTCATCCTTCCAGTAAGGAAGGGTTCAAGTATAAATAAGGTAAGAAAACCTGACATTCGCATTGGCACCGGGTGCATCCACCCTGGGTCAGTGCGTGGGTGCGCCGGCTCGTCGCCCACGCGCCTCAAGTTTAATGTTAGAGTACAATAGATGCATCTTGAGTCTCGTACAAGCTTTGGGAATTTATATAAACTGTTTTAAACATTTAGTCTTCGAAATTCTGCTTTTCAGAAAATATCCTGCTTGAAGGACCGAAAGTTAATGATGCATTTTTTAGTATTTTAACATTTTACTACCGTATATTGTAAATAATAGTTTATCGTACAATCTTCATATGCATGTTGATATTAACAGTACACAGATATGAGGATATCTACAATATCGCGTTACTGATTTAAATGATAAAATTAATGTTTTACCTTTTCCCAAATATCAAAAATTACTATCTATCACACCACAAATGAACATTAACATGCATATAATTATACTAGAAATAATTAAAGGCAACATTAATAAAACACGAAATAATCAGGATGGAGATCTAAACAAACGTTATATGATATCCAACCGAAGCGTTCATTAACTTACAATCAGAGAAACCAATATGATTATGCCCGATTCCACTGTATCAGGGATAATATGTGAGCTGGCAACAATTTTCCCATAGACACCTATAGTGTTGCTATCGGCGTGCGGTAATAAATGAGATTTACTTCATTAATAAAGGATCATTTGCATACACGTAGGTGGGTGACATTTCGGCCGGCGATGTGTAGGGTTGTCGCGTTTGCCTTTAGATTTATTTGTTTTCGAATTCCTTCAGTGTGAATTCATCATTATCATCATCATCATCAGCCATAGAACGTCCACTGTTGAACATAGGCCTCCCCAAAGATTTCCAGATCGACCTGTTAAAATGTAAATTAGTTCAATGAATATCAGACTTAATGATATTAGTATCCAACACATTAGTACTCAGATTTTACATCTTAAATTAGCAGGTTAGACCTCTGCATACATATCTGTAAATTGAGATGTAGAATTAGCTTAATGTAATAAAAAGGTAAAGCTTGCTCCCCTTGCAGACAAAATCAATCAACTCGATTTCTAAGTACCTCTTAGGGCTCAACCAGATATTTAGCTGCACCTATTAAATAGCTGCTCTACTTTAAGGTCTTTCTGTATCTGGTGCTGTACTGTATTAGTAACTGGTTGTATATTGGTGCTAAAAAGAGCAACGTCAGAGATTCTTGCCTGTTCTTCTCTGGCGAAACAGCCTTCTAAACAGCCAGTAGAGTTAGAATTTGACGGAATCTAAATGATTTGAACATTTTATGGGTTAGATAAATATTTTGATTTGATTTGATCTGAATAAACTAACATCTCATTTTAAAATATCGTCAGCTACATAGTGAAACCATTTTATCTTGAATAATTGGTTAGCATATGGCTCGGCTTCTACAGTTTTCCTCCTAACTTGTTTTTCTATAGTTTGCCATACCATTGCCATCGCGTTTACCAGTTTCCGAGATATGATAATTATAACCATATTTAAGGTTCATTTAAATCCACTTCATCTTGATTGCTTAACGTCTAATTGTAGGCAGTTAAGTTTCTACTTGATACGTTGAAAATTGATGTAATGGGTTTCAATGTAGTTTTTATTACGATTTTATGTTTCCTTCTTTGTCTTGATTTTATACTATGGTATAAATAGATGGAAATATTACTAGATTTTTGATTGAAAAATGTTTATGTTTAGACCATGCAATATTTGGGTTAATAGGGAAATATTTATCATTAAATCCGGGGATTAAAATAAACCTTTAATCGTCTATAATATTTGTCCCTAGAAATTTGAGATAGAAATGGATTTTTAAGCCGGAATTAACATGACAGTAACATCAGAAAAACCTTAATTTTGCTAGGGTTAGTTCGTATCTCCTTCATTGTAGTCCTGTTGACAGATCTCAATGAATCTCAGACGTGGCAGGTGGCGGTCCCATCACGTCCGCAACATTACTCCTCAGTCCTCTCAGATTTTTAACATGCGTCTGTCGCTGTCCAACTAAACATACGTCTCCAGATTCGAGAAGAGTATAAATCATTTGTGGACAATGATTTACTTCGCGTTGTTTCTTATGTTTCTGTTATTTATAGTGGGATGTTATTTTTTAGATCCCTGAGGGTTATCAATTGATCTTTGTGAGATGTTTTTGGGATTGTTCGGGTTATGTTTATTGCTGTTTCTTCGTGATTGAATGTTGGTTTGATTGTTTACGTAGATTTAATATGGTTGATACTCGAACCAATGTTGTTAATATTAAAATCTCCTTTTGAGGAAAGTTATTTAGTTTTACGTAAACTTTAGCATTTAGTTTTACTATTGGTATTTATCAAAATAATCATAGATTATCTGATGATATGCTCTAGGCACAGGCATCCTCATGAGAAGTTTAATGACTATTAAGGACCTGCCTTTATTTTTCTATAATCTCCTCAAGTTAATTTTACTTCATCAGCCTGTTCTTTCGAAATCCATGATATATTCACTCGAAATCGGCTCTACGAGTAAATGAGTTCGTACCTAATTCAGGTTAGTTATTATAACTTAATATTTCTTGTTGCAGCTGCACATCAAGGTACGCAGGCGAATTCTGCCAGCACCTGAACCCCTGCCACAGCGAGTCCTCACCTCGATGCCAGAACGGAGGTTCGTGCCGAGTCCGGCCCGGAGCCGGAGGCGGTCCCCCGTCGTTCGCCTGCGACTGCCCACTCGGGTACAGTGCATCGCTGTGCGAGATCAGGGTGCCAGCAGCTTGCGACTCAGCACCATGCCTCAACGGAGCTACGTGTCGGCTGACGTCACTGGATACTTATGAGTGTGATTGTCCGCCGGGGTATACAGGTAAGAGTAGAATATTATCTTCTATATTAAGTTATGTCCTTACCCATATGCAAGACATACAACACATATACATAACCTCTTAAGTGGAGATTCACTTATGTCTCTTTCTTTCTTAAGTCAAATAATTTAAGAATGAACGAGAGAGACTGTTTTATTTAAATACAGCTTGTGTCGAACGTTTTAGACTAGAAGTGTAACGGGTTTACTGATATTAACATACTTTGTTCCTTTTAAGTGACGTAGTTTAGAAAGATTTTTTTATATACGTAGATAGAAAGAAAGAAAATAAATTTATTGCATAGGGCATACGGGTAGAAATTGTAACTACAGTTATTCTTGCAGTACGAATGATACCATTTGGAATTTAGGCCAAGATCTATAATGCAAACTTCGACTAAGAAGTCAAGGAAACGAACTCGGTGAGGATTTGGAATTTTTAAATCGAACTTTGACTTAGTCCGAGTCATTTTTACAAGAAAATCTTTGCTTAGTCTATCTGTCAGTCTGTTTTTCCAAATCATCACTGAGTTTGTTTCTTTGACTCAGGCTTAGTCGAAGTTCGCTCTATAGAAATCAGCCTAAAATTCCACGAGTGAGGACATAATTTTAGGCAATTACATTACTTAAAAATGAAGCCATTGATCCATTCACAAACCGAATCAAAGCTGAAAACCTATCCATTTTATGAATTCGCAGTTATTACAAATCTAATCACCAATGAGTAAGACAGCAGGTGCGCAGTAAAGAATAATATGTCCAATAAATGCATATAAACGTTTATTTATAATAGCTTTGTTCATTCAGTCATACATATTCAACACGATGAAACTCCGTATGATTTATTGTTCTGCAGTAACGTTTAAGGATGTCCGCAATCTTCGCATATGTGAGTCATTCCTGGATTTGATTAAGACCAGCTCATGGACGTAAAAAAATGATGACGGAGCGCTAGGAACATTGAAAGTAAAGCAGGATTGTCCGCCCATTCGATCGACACGTAATGGCGGCGACCCGATCGAATGACCCGAAAATCCTGCTTCACTTTCAATGTACCTAGCGCTCCGTCCATCTTTTTTTACGTCGGTGGACCAGCTATAGAGACGATCAGATACGTCGTGTTTTATGTTAACTCGTTTAAATCTAGTAACATCGGGCCAGCTTAAATGTAAATACGATCGATGTATGTAGTCACCTCTTTGGTCTAGTGGTGGCATATTTGGGCTGTGGACCGGGAGGTCCTGGGTTCGATTCCCAGGTCGGGCAAAGCGAATTTTCTAATTTGATTTGCCCGGGGATCCCTTAGAGGAGGTTGACGTCAGGACGGCGGCTGGTCGTAAAAACGAAGCCAAATCCTTTTTGCAACATGATTGTAAAATTGTGTTGAACCCATATTAAGATGGAATAAGATAGAAAGAAAGAAAAAGCTAAAGCAGCAAAAGCTAGCGAAGTCATAAATTAGAAGTTCTATATAATTTGTTAGTCAAAATGTTAGATACATAAGGTATTGCACCATTGCCTCTTTAATTGTTCACAATGTAGATTCCGATCAATAAATAACAGATAAGAGATGAATAACAGTCATAAAAATGGCTCCGAAGTCCTGACATTTACATACGTGTAAAGAAGGCCGTTTAAAAGCGAAATCTAATCGTCGCCCAAGGCGTAACTTGTTAAATAATTTCAAAATGATTTAATACCGCCAATAAACTTGGGCGATAATACTTTTGGAAAGTTTTTGAACGGCTTGTAAAGTAGGTTTTGTAATCTGTGCAAAGACCGAAATGTATCTGCGGTTATTTACCTAATGTCAAATAGATTGCAGAGCGAATATTTAATTAACCTAATGATTTCTTAGGTTAACGTGAATGTTATTCATTGAAATTAAACTATTTTTACGGATTATATAACGATTTGGTTTTATCAGTCTGACCCGTGACCACGAAGGCTGCAAAGCTTTCGAAACGTCGGGCATAAAAATTAAAACCAAATCGTGATATAATCAGTAAAAATAGTTTAATTTCAATTTGATTAACCTGTGCAAACGTACAGATAAATCGATTTATTTTCGATTCTTCGATCGATTTTTTCGTATTTCTGTGACATGTTTCAAGCTCTATATTTATTCTAATATTATCAATGCAGTAATTATTATAACAGGCTAAGCTTTTACGTGGCACAGTCGTAGCCAGAGTTTATTAGAAAATAAAATATCGATCAGTCGTGGCGCTTTCGCTTCGCCGTCTATTAGACATGCATACATATATGAACACATAAGTGATAAAATGTTGTAAGACTGATCTAGAATTAATTATTCTAATTCGCATTTGAATAAGTAATTAATTGACTCTTATTCAATTTCAAATAAATTGTCTGGGAGTTTTTAATTTACACAACAGTGAATCGAAGTTGTTATGTGTTATATATTGTGTAGCTGTGGCGCACCCCTCCCCGCGCCACCCGTGTATTCCCTGTAACGAATGTCCAATAAACAGTGTGCAACTAACCAGCGTTCGCTTCACTCGCTCCGTCCTAATACCTAACATTATGTGAATATTTTATTTAATATTATATCGAAAACTCTTTTATTGTAATCAAGTGACGAATCACGGACGTAAAAAAAAGAAGGACATGATCTCGCCTATAGTTAAACGGACGCCACAGAGAAGCCACGCACACAAACGCGACTGTGCATAATCACAAGTTTAAAAACTTAACGGACCGACTTCAAATCCGATCATGACCAAATTTATATGGCTCCACCCTTGAAAGAAGCTCTATCAAACACATAAAGAATTTTGAAAATCGGTCCACATTTGGCGGAGATATCGAGTAACATACATAAAAAAAAATACCGACGAATTGAGGACCTCCTCCTTTTGTGGAAGTCGGCCGATAAAAGAGGACGGAAGTTTGTAAGTGCAGTAACCAGATAATTGGGTACTTGACTATGTTTGATTTTATAACCATATTTATATCTAATAGCAAATAAAACAAAAAATGAACCCTTCTGTCAAATCTTCATCGAAATTGGTTGAAAATGGGGCAGTAATTCATATTTTTTAGTTTTGTATATCGCCCATACATCTCATTTGTACCAATCAGTGACTCAATACTCCATCTGGACACTTCCTAAAGTGGATTTGTAAAAAAAGTCTAGTAATACGCGCCCATTTACGGTTACGCAAACGCTAGCCATTTTGAGCATTAACGCGTTTTTGCACGTCATTTAACGCGCTCGGAGAACCAAATATGTTAACAAGTGTGACCCATCCAAGTTAGGCAACTACGGCTGGATGAGTCAGCAATGTGTTGAGAGAACATACAAGAGAGATACTGATTACTTAAGTTTACGTGAATATTATACATTGACAGGTCAGACAGTGACAACGAAGACTGCAAAGCCTTCGAAACGTCGGAAATAAAAATTAAAACCTAATCGTGATAGAATTCGTAAAAATAGTTTTATTTCAATATACAAGAAAGATTTTTGTGAATTACTTATACGCGAACTTATACCCATGAAAAGAAAGATAGAATCATAGAAAGAATAATATTAGCGTGGAAAAACAAAACATTGAGATGCCTGTCTTAGAGCAAGAGCCCGTGCGTGCCAGACCTTCGGATTTTAATAAAAGCTGTAAATTTTACTATGTGTGTCCCTAGTACAGGTAAGAATGATCCCCACCCATGAAGCTGAGGCAACGGTGGCTTTGGCAGGTAACAGGTAACAAAGGTGTATAAAATTCCATCTCAAATTTGTCATAGAATAAAACTTAATTTTTTTATATTTGATTCATAATGATATCAAAATTCGCGTTGCTCATTGCCAGACAGTTAGTATGGTTGCAACCCTCTGCCGGACACCCTTAAATTATTATAATTTATAATTATACTTACGTTATATTATAAAACCTAAATTTTATATATAATTTTTTGGGGGCCTATTAATCTATGTTTACATAATAGCCGGGCAGTTTCAACGGTTCTATCATCTTGCCAGACGCATTCAAAGTGAGCAGTAGTTCGGAGAGCAAGGAGCGTATACAGTAGTGTTGCCAGATCTATTGTGTGAAATATCGGAACACAAGGTTAAAATGATCGGGACATAGGTTTTCAAATCGTGACGTTTCCGGCTGAAGCCTGGGCGCTTCTCGCCTAGGGAAACCCGGAACGTCCTCAAGCGCCGAAAAGGGCCACCGCGGTGTTTTTAATCGGTATTGCCGGTGTAGGGTGTACATAGAGTTAGGGACTCAACCCAGTGTCGCCCGGATATTTTCCATCTCTCCCGGGCATTATGGCGCTGGGTCGTAAGACCGGCGTTAATGTCGCTCTGATATAGTAGAGCATTGAGACAAGCTTGCCCATTACATTGGCCACAAGTTAAAGAGCATTGCAAGCCCGCTTTCCTGCATCCGCATCGCGAACCACAACCACTCTTGCAGTTGCAGAAAATTGTATTTAGCAAATCTTCTGGAGCAGGTGGTAAAACTGTCATGATAGGCTCCAGAAAATCGTTTCGTATTGTCCAACCCCATACCTGGGGTTCCAAATCATGCCCTAACCAAGTTTGAGCTTGATAATATACACGTTTGAAATACTGATTTCTTAAGTTTACGCGAATGTTATATTTTTTTTTATAGCAGAGATTGGCAAACGAGCAGATGGGTCACCTGATGGTAAGTGATCTCCACCGCCCATAAACACCCAAGACAAAAAAATTATGGGTGCGTAATGAAGAAGGCGATATTGAAGACGATCAATCCACAGAATGGAATAATAGTGACGAGGAATATGGATGTATTGACGACGACGATGAAAATGATGAAAATGTTTAAAAATTTAATTAAAATAAGTGTATTTCACTGTAACTTTTTTATTTTAAAAAAAATTTTGCCCTTTGATTAATCTATACTAATATTATAAAGCTGAAGAGTTTGTTTGTTTGTTTGTTTGATTGAACGCGCTAATCTCAGGAACTACTGGTTCGATTTGAAAAATTATTTTTGCGTTGGATAGCCCAATTATCGACGGTGGCTATAGGCTATATAACATCACGCTATGACCAATAGGAGCGGAGCAGAAATGAAAAATGTTTAAAACCGGGGAAGTTGATATCACAGAAACTACTGGTTCGAATTGAAAAATTATTTTTGTGTTGGATAGCATATTTATCGAAGATGGCTATAGGCTATATAACATCACGCTTTGACCAATAGGAGCGGAACAGAAATGAAAAATGTTGAAAAGACTATATTTCAGAAACTACTGGTTCGAATTGAATTTTTTTTTGTGGTGGATAGCCTATTTATCGAGGATGGCTATAGGCTATATAACATCACGCTTTGACCAATAGGAGCGGAGCAGAAGTGAAAAATGTTGCAAAATCGGGAAAATTTATATCTCGGACAGAAACTACTGGTTCGAATTGAAAAATTATTTTTGTGTTGGATAGCCCAATTATCGAGGGTGGCTATAGGCTATATAACATCAAGCTATGCCCATTAGAAGCGGAGCACAAATGAAAAATGCTGCTAGCGGGGAATTTTATATCTCAGAAACTACTGGTTCGATTTGAAAAAATATTTTAGTGTTGACCAAGGGGATGAATGGTAGGGTGACTAAGGGGTGACTGACGGAGTGATTGATGGGGTGACTTATGGGATGACTGACGGGGTGACGGACATGAGGAATGACGGGGTGACTGACAGGCTGACTGATGGGGTGGCGGACGGGGTGACTGACGAGGTGAATGACGGGGTTACAGACGGGGTGACAGATGGGGTGACAGATGAGGTGACCGACTGGGTGACAGACGGGGTTATTTGTTATTCAAACTGTAAAAATTTATTCAATGAAATTTCTCGATTAAGAAAAAAATAAACTGCACAATTTGAACTTAATAACAGTGGATGCGCAGTGAATGGCTGCAATAGACCAAGCGCTCTGTCTCACTCGCACTAGTTACTGTATACGCTCCTTGCTCTCCGAACTACTGCTCACTTTGAATGCGTCTGGCAAGATGATAGAACCGTTGAAACTGTCCGGCTATTATGTAAACATAGATTAATAGGCCCCCAAAAAATTATATATAAAATTTAGGTTTTATAATATAACGTAAGTATAATTATAAATTATAATAATTTAAGGGTGTCCGGCAGAGGGTTGCAACCATACTAACTGTCTGGCAATGAGCAACGCGAGTTTTGATATCATTATGAATCAAATATAAAAAAATTAAGTTTTATTCTATGACAAATTTGAGATGGAATTTTATACACCTTTGTTACCTGTTACCTGCCAAAGCCACCGTTGCCTCAGCTTCATGGGTGGGGATCATTCTTACCTGTACTAGGGACACACATAGAAAAATTTACAGCTTTTATTAAAAGCCGAAGGTCTGGCACGCACGGGCTCTTGGACCATAATTGTCACAATGTGTTACTGTTTTTTTTATTTGGAGACAAAAATTCTATCTACTACTTATACATATATGTTAAACTACACCCGCGAAAGGGAGGATAGAATCATGGAAAGAAAGAATAAAAACAAAACATCTCAAAGCCTTTCCGAATATAATAGTTCAAAGTATTGCAGTTTTTGTATTTGAGGAGAAAAAGGTGACACTGAATAGAAAATAATAAAAGAAGGAAAAATAGAAAGAACGTCACAAACGGCTTTGCAGTTGTAGCACTCAGAGACAAAAGTTACAGACAACAGAGATGTAGTAAACGGGTGAAATGCATAACGTAAAATTACTTTCATTTATAAAAACATATTTAATGAATATCTGTCTATAAGTTATTGTAATCTTTGAGAGGTTATAAGTATGGTGACCTATTTCGACCCCCCCCCCTCCCTTTCCCAATCCCTTTTCCTTCCTCTTCCATTCCCTCCTTTTAGGTTGGCAACGCACCCATGATTCTTTTTGTGTCTTGGGTGTCCATGGGCGGTGGAGATCACTTACCATCAGGTGCTCGTTTGCCAGTCTTTGCTAAAAAAAAAGCACAATTCCAAGTTAACGGGACCAGAAAACGTAATCCATCAGCACAGGAGAAGAATATTTTACCAGAAAAAATTTATAAAGCGCAATTATGCCGTAACGGCGTCGCAGCTTTCAAAACTCTTTGAAATTCGCCGATCGCGTGTATAATATTTACTGTTGTGTCTTCGATTGCTTAATTAGACATAAAGTGGTACAAATTTTCAACGTCGATTAGCCGTCATCGCACGGGAGCCTGTGAAAGTATAGAAAGTCACAATTCTTAAGTTTCCTGTATTAGGGGCACAGTCTAATAAACACACAAACGGTCATAAAGCTCTGCGATGTGTTTATGTAATATTAACTTATTAGATACCTACATTTTAACATAAATGTTTACGCCTATTTGTAATTAGAAGAAATTTTCTTATGTTTGATTTTATTAATAGTAGCATATAGTACGCAAAAAAATGATTCTGTAAAAACGAATCAAAATTGGTTATAAATAAGGAATTCATATTTCAAATCCAATGAGCATGTGGTCGCGTAGTAGAGGCATATGTAGCTATCCCTTTCTATTGGTTATGGTCGATGATGTTAGGGTATTACGACTACATCGATGATTTAATAATTTATGAATCCACACAGCAATGAATTAAATATGTCACCATTTTCATCACATCAAAGAATTGACAGCCTCTATGATGTTCAGACTGTGATAGCTGTGTGTTCGCGTAATACTTTTATCAAATTCCTCTCAAAAAGCGTGTAATTCTACAAATTAGTGTGTGAATGTGACGAATTTTGTTTGTTATTATCTGGTTATGTCGACGGTTAATTTGACTCATTTGTTGTATTCAACGTTTTTCTTAGTAATAGAAATACAACTGGAAAGATTAGTCTTTACATTATAAATACGAAAGTGGGTTTGTTTGTTTACTATTGTTTTTTCGAAAAAATACGGGAAAGGATGCCACCGGCCACGCGTGTAAAGAAAATTATTACCTTAGTAAATTTTTTTACATTAATATTTATTATACCTCTATAAAAGTTTTCTGAACACAGACGCCTCCTTGGTCTAGTGGCAGCATGTATGGTTCGATTCCCAGGCCGGGCAAAGCAAATTTTCTAATTTAATTTGTCCGGGACTAGATACCTCAGAGGGGGTTGACGTTAGGCAGCATCAAAACTACGCCAAATCACAGGAAATCGTGCTTGAAAAAGTGTGTTGCGCTGACCCCACATTAAGGTAGGATAAGGACAGGTAGAAAAACAGGTTTTCTGAACATTTAAGATGTTGTTGAGCATTTAAATTACTATAAAGCAGTATTTAGCAATCGGCAATATCAAAATAAAATATATCCATTTGATTGGATACACGTTTCATGCATTTCAGCTTTGTAATTATGAGTGAAGGTGTAAACTGTGTTAAACGACACACTTCTAACAGTACCATTAATAACTTCATTTTCCTGTGCATTAACTATGAATATAATATCAGAAACACCGACAGTTGCAATAAAAAGCATGTTAATTACAATTAGATATTTTGAAATTCTCTTGTTCATATTTACATATTTATTTTGATTGCGTTGTGATGCATACAGTTGGATTGAAAATATAATTTACTTTTTATTTAATCAGAAAAGTACTTAAAGATACTTGCATTTCTATGATTACATATAAGTTTATTTAATGTTATTACTGTTAATTTAATTTGTCCGGGACTGGATCCCTCATAGGGGGTTGACGTAAGGCAGGCGGCCGGTCGTAAAAACTAAGGCCAATACTCTCTGCAACATGCTTGAAAAAGTTGTTGCACCGAACCCACATTAAGGTGGGATAAGGGCAAGTAGAATGAAAGAAAGAAGTACTGAACAAATATCTATGCTAATTCTCCGGAAATGTCCACTAATCCGAGAAAAAGCACCAAGAAACTCGGCCAGGTCGTTTGAATTACGAAAAGTAGACGGTTAGGTCGATACCACTCTAATCTGCCCGTTAACCAGTGTGCATTAAAAATCACTCAAATTTATCATCTACTGTATCATAGAATCAAAATATCGTTGTTTATTTACATAAGTAACTAACATTGCTTCATCAAATAGCTTGCATACGATTGAAACCGTCGCCTTAATTGAGCTAGTTTTGTTCAATTATCAGCTTATTTGGGCGCGTTGCTGTTAGGTGACGAGTTCCTATCGTACATTTTATACTGATTAAACTGCGTCCTTTTCTTTAGGCATTGATTACATAGTAAATATGTTATTATTAATTTTGACCATTATTATTTTGCATACCCCTTCGGGGATACAGGCGTGAGCTTATGTTATGTTATTAATTTTATTAGTAATGACTTACAGCTGGCTGAAAATACAGATCTTTCTATTTACAAAAAAAATATTCTTAGTCCTCTGGCGTGATCTTCAAAATATTTGGAAATAGCGGGCTTTTTAATTTATTTTTCTTTCTTTCATCGTCAAGGCACACGGTAGTTTATTCATAGTAAATTATAATACTTTATCAATATTCGAACTTCGACATAGGTCTCCTCCAAAGATTTCCAGATCGACCTGATGGAAGCGCTCGCATCCAGCGACTCCCTGCGACCTTTATCAGGTTGTGCGTCCACCTTGTATCAGGCCTTTGGGGGAGACCTATGTCCAGCAGTGGACGTCCTGTGGTTGATGATGATGATGATGATGATTTGAACTTGGGAAACCCAGATGACCCAGAACATAAATGTGTAGATCTTTCGCTTGATTTTAAAATAACGTCTTAGCTTTATGGAATAAAAAAAAATGTTGAAGTAAAAAATCGTTCAATAGTTTTAATCTTAAATCCACGTCATTTATTTGCAAATGTAACTCAGATCGTTTGATAGGAATGCGGCTAAAATCACATTTAACTCAAAACTTGGCAGACGACTGGTGTTTACATTGATTTTATTTACATACAATAGAATTATTATCTTTTTGATTGGAAATAAAAGCGTATTTAAATAACATCACTGCAGTTTGAAATCATTCAAAAATAATTCCATATTGAATGAGAGGACTGCCTCGGTGGCGTGGTGGTATTTCGGTACGACTACGGTTCTGAGGTCTCGGGTTCGATCCCCGGGTCGGGCAAAGTGATATTGGATTTTTCCATATCAGCCCGGAGTCTGGAATTTGTGCCCTATATGGCGATAGGCTCGCCCCCTATCACATCTGGGACGGAACTAAGCTCGGCGAAATGTGGATGTACTAGTTGGCTAGTGCGCCTCTGCCTATCCCTTCGGGGATACAGGCGTGAGCTTATGTTATGTTAGAATGAGAGGTAAAAACACAGACACAAAGAGTTATGTCTTCAGCACGAATGGGGTGGCTCAACATATGTAACAGCCTAAAAGAAAACCGACGTAGTGACAGCTGTTGCATCCTTTCGGTTTGTGGGATTTCCAATGGTGAAATCCCCTCTCCTTCCCAATCCCTATTTTCTTTTCTTTGAGGGGTCTCTCCAAGTGACCCTGCTCGTTTTTCAGTCTCTGCTTTAAAATATACACGTTTAAAGACACATGTTTTATTAAATATATCTACGGTGAAGATGAGCCATTACAACGAGTTATAGAGTTGAGAACAGTTTTATTATGTTATGCAAAAACATGTTAATTCCGAACGTTGTTTCACATCGATTCCTGTTTCTATTTTATATGGGATGTGGGGTCTTTCACCTTTGGAATATTTATGGTTGTACTGCTAATGTCATGCATTGTTTTGGATCTAAAATTTTTATCTTTCTTCTTTTACATCGCGAAAATTTGCGGATTTGTGTTATTTCGCAATTGGATACTTGACTATGTTTCATTTCATACAAATTTTTATATGTAATAGCAAATAAAACAAAAAAGAAACCTTTCTCTAAAAACCGCGTCGAAATTGGTTGAAAAATGAGGCAGTAATTCATACTTTAAATTCTGCAATGAGAAAGAGTGGGGCTGTAGTGGGGATATCTTGCTATCCCTTTCCAACGCACGCGCCGTTATGGTCGTGACGTGATTTGACTGATACTTCTCTTTCCCGCTGTTTGAAGGTTACACCAAACTACAAAGGCTTATAACTTTTTTTTATTTTTGGGAGTATTTCAATTTTTTTTCTGTGTTACGTTTTAGATGCCGTAAATTTCGTATAAAATCAATTAAAAAAAATTAGTCAAGTACCCAATTTGTTAAGCGCATCTGAATAACTTTCATTGTTATTTACTTTACCCCGTTAGATCTTTTGAGACCAAACCGACTTAAAAAAATCTGAAATAATTCTTTTTGGAATCGGTCTTTTCATTTGATCTGCCTTAGCCCTGGCAGTTGGCACCTTAGATTGTTAGTCTAAGGGTGGTACCGACTCCAAAGATCTAGGATTATATGCCAAAGAAAAATTCTTGACTTTTCGACACCCTCCTCCCTTTTTGAAGTCGAAATGTCCATAAGCAGAAAAAGTGAAAACTCGAAGGTTAATAAGGTCTGCGTACAATATGTTAATAGATACTATTTACGTCTGTCAATAGGTGACGAATGCTCTCACGAAGACCACTGCGCCTCCCAACCCTGCCGCAACGGAGGTCGGTGCGTCGCCGACAACACCACCACCGCGGGCTACTCCTGCGCCTGTCCCCCTGGCTTTACAGGCTCCAGATGCACTGAAGACGTCGTCGAATGCTCCAGCGGCTCCGGCCCCTGTCACCACGGCCGGTGCTTCAACACCCACGGCTCGTACACGTGTGTCTGTGAGCCAGGGTACACGGGCAGGGACTGTGATGCGGAGTACGTGCCGTGTGAACCGTCTCCATGTCTTCATGATGGACGGTGCACGCCATTGGATCCGCTGAGATATGAGTGCGACTGTCCGCCTGGTAAGTGATTTTGATTATTAGCATAGATTATGATTATTAGTTATTTTGGCCTCTAACCGGCAATTACATAATTATGTACACCTAAGGTCGCCTGATGTCGTTTAAGGTCGCCTTATGTCGTTTAAGGCCGCCTTATCTGTCAAAGTTGTATGGCGACAATCAATGTAAGAAGCCGTTTAAATTGAGTAGCGTTCCAGTATTCGGGCGTAAATGAAATAATGTCAATGCGAATTTTATTACATATACCTACTGCTCTTTCTGCTATCTTTAATAACTCGAAATCGTTATTTGCAAAACTATTATGGTGGCTTAATTTATTTGGTTTTAATGATAGATTACTTATCCAGGATAATACTATCCATTAATTTATGGAGTTTCTTATGAAAACCTTATGTTTACATACTGATTTCTTAAGTTTACGCGAATATTATACATTGAAATAAACACGGGTCTGACCCGTGACAACGAAGTCTGCAAAGCCTTCGAAACGTCGCGAATAAAAATTAAAACCTAATCGTGATATAATCCGTAAAAATAGTTTTATTTCAACCTTATGTTTACTCATTAGCCACTTATGATAAGTTTGCCTAGATATTGGATTATATTTCAAGCTACTTTTCTAAGTAAATTTGGAATTAATCCCCTCCTGAGAGGGTTGTCCTCAAGTAAGCAAGTCATAAAGACTAAAACCATATCAAATATACAACAATTTGATAAAAAAGGAAAATACGCGACGAATTGAGAACGTCCTTTTAAGGATTGGAGATGGATAAGGACAGGTGAAAAGTCAAGGAAAAAATAAGCCGAAGCATGAATTAAATATAATATACCTCAAGTCTAAATATAAGAAATAGTGTGGTGTGGGAGCGGTGTGGATTGAAAGAGGAAATAATAACGAGGATTGAGAAAGGAATGTTGCGGTGGTTTGGGCATGTAGAAAGGATGGATGAAAGGAGGTTGACAAAGCAAATATATATGGCAAGTGTGAATGGTAGAGTTGGAAGGGGAAGACCTCATCGAACATTCTCTGACCAAGTCACGAGATTTACTCGAGAAAGGTCAAGTTAAAAGTGCCCTAAACCGACGTGCATGCATGAAGAATGTAATGAGACTGAATGAGGCGAAAGAGGTGTGTAAGGATCGTAGCAAGTGGAAATCCGTTGTCTCTGCCTACCCCTATGGGAAAAAGGCGTGAGTCTATGTATGTATGTAAGTCTAAATATTTCATATTATCAATTCATACATTTATGATTTATAGTCTTTAAACAATATCTGTAAACGCGTGGGACGATCACACCTCGTTATATCTGTTACTGGATAAAGGCTTATTAAGTGCTAAAGTGGTAACTGAGTACTTATTTATATGGATACATAGCTTTGGTGCGATACACCACGTCGGGCAGGTTTCCATAACTGTAATGGCGTTGTCAAATAGCAAAGCCGTGGTGTGCTTATACTACATAACATAAGCTCACGCCTGTATCCCCGAAGGGGTAGGCAGAGGCGCACTAGCGAACTAGAACACCCACATTTCGCCGAGCTTAGTTCCGTCCCAGATGTGATAGGGGGCGAGTACTACAAATAAATAAATACACCCAACAGTCACACACTTAGTCCTGACCCCACTCTAGGTTTATACCTGTATCGTGGGTGTCAGAGACTATGCGAGCTTTTCGGTCTCATAACACCCAGCCTTGAAACAAATATTTGTGAATCACACACATTTGCCTCAATGCGGGAATCGAACCCGCGGCCTTGTTTTACAGCCGGCTACTCGCCCGCTGCACCACGGAGGCTGTCTATAAGTACTATATGGAATAGCTTGAATAACGACACATGATAAATTTATTAAGCGAGTTGACTAAAACCTCATTTTGATGGAGAGGTTTTCTGGTACTAAATTATAAATATGACGTCGATAATAACAATAAATAATGGACTGACTTCAAAATTAATCTGATAGTAACTAAATATAAATGGGACCACCCTTGAAATAAGCTCTATCGGACACAAAAATAATTTTGAAAATAGGTCCACATTTGGCGGAGATATCGCGTAATATACATAAAAAAGACGAATTGAGGACCCTCTCCTTTTTTGAAATCGGTCGATAACTATACAATTGGGTACTTGACTATGTTTCATTTCTTACACATTATTATATGTATAGCAAGTAAAACAAAAAACAAATCTTCTCTAAAAACCGCATCGAAATTGGTTGAAAAATGAGGCAGTAATTCATATTTTAAATTCTGCAAGAGTGGGGACGTAGTGGGGATATCTTGCTATCCCTTTCTAACGCACGTGCCGTTATGGCCCTGACGTGATTTTACTCATACTTCTCTTTTCCGCAGTTTGAAGGTTACACCAAACTTCAAAGGCTTATAACTTTTTTATTTTTGAGAATATTTCTGTGCTATGTTTTAGATGACGTTAATTTCACATAAAATCAATAAAAAAAATTAGTCAAATACCCAATTATACCACGTTAGGACATTGGAGATAGGAACCCCATTGTATCAAAACCTACCTAATATAAAGCCTCAAGAAAGGATTAATAAATAAATAAATAAATAACATCCAACAGTCACACACATAGTCCTAAACCCACACTAAGATACTAGTCTTGTGTCGTGGGTGTCAGGAACTACGAGAGACTTTCGGTCTCACAACACCCAGACCCGAAACAAATATCTGTGGGCACACAAACATTTGTCTCGGTGCGGGGATCGAACCCGCGGCCTCTCGCTTCACAGCCGGCTACTCGCCCGCTGCGCCACGGAGGCTGTCAATTGGATTGAATTGAAAGGATTGGAATGAAATAAACCAATTATTCGAATTTATGCCACGAATTCGTGTTTCTGATGCGGTAGAGTATTATATTTCTATGGGTATAGTAATTAACATTTAATGTTTGTATTGCCAATAAATAAAAAATGCTAATGTTCAAACCATTATTTTTATAATGTGATGGTCATTGTATTCCTGGCTTTGTAAATATCATTTGCTATTACCTATTGCCTCATAATCATAAAGTGATCTTGCATAAATAATTTTACGAAACAAGCAATTTAGCCGCAGGTCTGAAGCTAAATATCACTTTGCGACTATTGGAACTATAGTTTCTTAACAGGAAGAAAACCAATGGCAAATCCGATGCTTTTTTTAAATTTCATTGTAAAATAAAGTTAGTTTTCGACCGACTTCCAAAAAGGAGAAGGTCCTTAATTCGTCTGTAATTTTACGGGTTCTATTGCTATTTGTTTTTCATTGTCGATCCGTGACAAAAAAGGCTGTATGTTATGGCGGGTACACACCAACCAAATGAAGGCGAAAGAACGTTCGCGAAGGGCCATCGGCGATGGCGACCGAACGTTCCCGATCATTCGCGAATAAAATAAAATAAAAATCTTTATTGATCACGTAGGCATGTAAAAAAGCACTTATGACAAGTCAACACAAGTAAATTTTTAAATTAGGATTAATATAATTTACATTATATATTTGAATTAGACAACAGGCAGGCAAGTATGGACATAATAACGATGGGATGGCTGAGATAGGGTGATAAGGGGAAATAGGAATAGAGTGTAAGGGAATGGATTGTATGGGAATGGCATATGGCAGGAATGGTGGCAGGGGATTGACTGGAAATACTGGAAGCAGTTGGGATTGGTGCGTGAGGCCCTATCCTAGCTAACCTACCAGCCTTTCTCTAGCTACCTACGGATGACGACCCGAAGAAGAAAGGCAGAAAGAAACTCCGGGCTTATTTTTTTCATCATCAATTGTCACCATTTCTTTTTTATTTTCTTTTGTCTATTTTCCTTTTTTAAAAAATTTGATTTACAAATTGTCAATACAATTGATAATCATATTTATATGGATTCACGCATCTTCAATACCACTGGAGGTGTAATTACCAAAAGAATGATTAAAAGGTGAAATGGCATTGTAGGATGCAAAAACCCATACTAATAAAAATCCTTATATCTATATATATCACAAACAATAAGCTTAGTCATTATATGATTATTTTTTTGCTGTTGCGTTCACACAACAGCGAAGGTTTGTTTCTGTGAATGCGACAACGAAGATTCAGTGGCCACCGCCGATGGCCATTCGCGAACGTTCTTTCGCCTTCGTTCGGTTGGTGTATATTCGCCATAAAAGCTTTAGCAGTAACGGGACTAAAACCAAAAATAATTCGCGATAGAATCTGTAAAAACTAGTTTTATTAATTCAATGTGTTTCAATGTATACAATTGACGTAAACTTCAGAAAATATCAGTAAAACTTTTTTTTACCAATATATTAGTGACATACAATAGAAGGGAATATGCTATGTAGTTATGCAGATAACTCAAAATATAAATCACTTTGATATCGATGTCTTACAGACAAAAATTGTATCGTAATGAACCTAAGTAGACTGTGTTTATCTTCAACATCAACCATCTCTCAATAACATAATTTGTATATATATATTCATCATGTTGAAACAAACAAACATATTCTCGCATTAGTATTATTTCAAATTGCTAGGCCGCGTATCTATTGTTAAATCTAGACAAACTCAATATGCTATAATAGTTCACTAACGTTAGCTAGTATGGATCAGCTGTGATTAAATATATGCAGAAAGTGCAAAGATATTTTAATAGTACCTACGTTTCAAGTACTTTGGAGGAATTGACTTATTGATTCAGCGACAGTTTGTTTAAGACATGATAATGATGAGGTGTGAGGATCGATCCCTTGTACTAGGAATTAAAAGTTTATTTCGAATAAAAAATACATTGAAATTGTGTTCGATGTAATGGCGTGGTTTCTGCCTAATTCTGTGTGGATATAGAGCAGAGTTCGTGTATCTACCTCTATACGTCTGTTACTTGAGTTTGTGATTACATAATTATATTAAATAAACAGTAGCTCGAATACGTTTTTTTAGCAATTTTCGCTAGCGATTACGTAAAATATTTGTATGACAAACATCCGAACGCCTCTAGCGGTTACGTGGGGAACTGACGATTTCATACAAATTATTTTACGTTTTCGCTAGCGTGAAATGTCAAAAAAACTCGTGTTTGACCATGAGGGTACAGGTCTTCGAATCTTAAAATATATGCTTTTTCTCTCATGAGAGCAAATATTTTATGAATATTAAATAAGCCTATACAAATAAGCGGAAAAGCCGCTCCATAAATTCTAACAACCGTTAACTTTTACGCACGATAGAAAAAATTATATGCACATAAATGATAATATTTTCTCTTTTATCGTGTAAAATGTGTAATGTAAACGGAAAATTTCCCACTGCAATACATTGAAATGATTTGCATAGTGCGCAATGCATACCTCGTCGAGTGCGGAGATATGACGGTAATGAATCGCGTGGCGTCCCGTCTGATTTATTTCATAGTCTAAGGTCTGAAAGTGGTCCGTGGCCCGCGGCGGCCACGACCATCGGGCGGCGTCGGGTTCGAAAGCCGTGCAGGCCAGTTGTTAATGTTTATATTCATATTTATAGAGTCAACATTGCATTAAAATGGCCTGTTATACACGTAAATAAACAACGTTTGAGTAACGATACAGATACGATCTGTAAATCTGTCTGGATAGTTCGCGCGTAGGTTTTAATGATCATTTCGAGACTGTTGTGCATTTTTGATGTAATGAGTTATCTTTGTTTGCTATCGTAAGATACTGTCTAGCCTTGTCCAGCCTTATTGATGTATAATAATAATAATATTAGCCCTGTAATAGAGTTCTGTTATCGACCGATTTCCAAAAAGGAGAAGGTCCTCAATTCGTCTGTATTTTTTTATGTGTTTTACACGATATCTCCGCCGAATGTTGACCAATCTTCGAAATTATTTTTGTGTTCGATATAGCTTCTTTCAAGGGTGGTTCCATATAATTTGGAGTCAGTCCGTTAAGTTTTTAAACTTGTGCTTGTTTTCTCTCCTTTCCTGTGTCCATATCGTATATCGTACCGCAGGAAAAGCAACCTAAATTACAAAAAACTTCTTGCTGCCGCGTTTCATTCGCAGTCCGTGGACAACGTGCGTTCGGACCTAAAATGGGTAATTTATTAAATTCACGTAAAACTAAGTATGTATTCTTCGTAATAAAAGTCGCTATAATAGTTACGAAACGTTACATAACAATTTTTATGTAGTCCGCCTAGGATTCATTAGCTTCATTGCGCTTGCGACATGGAGGTGAACTGTTGCGAAAGACAGTGAGAAATGTGCCAGCTGAAGCATAGAGATAATACATTAGAGGACATGCCGTGTCGCATTATAGCAGTGTTGCATGAAAAGATACGTAAGATTTTATTGCTTTCTCCATCTTTGTCTTATGACGTTTGATGACATGTCTCCAACATATTGTCTATTTTTATTGGCTTACGAAGTCCAAACGAACAGACAGAACAGAGCCCACCTGTAGCTCAACCATGAGTTTGTTGCACGTATTTACGCGAGCAAGGGCGTAAAATATTTGTATGGAAAACGTCAGTTCCCCGCGTAACCGCTAGAGGCTTTCGGGTGTTTGTCATACAAATATTTTACGGAGGCGCTAGCGAGTAATGTCAAAAAAAGTAATGGTTGGCCTACTGATAGTAAGAGGTTACCGTCGCCCAGCGTATCTACAATACCGAGGATACAGCTAAGCTAATTTCAACCGAAAAATTTGCAGAAGAACATAATAAAAACATAACATAAGGTCACGCCTGTATCCTCGAACGGGTAGGCAAAGTCGCACTAGCGAACTAGAACACCCACATTTCGCCGAGCTTAGTTCCGTCCCAGATGTGATAGGGGGCGAGTCTATCGCTATACCTCAGGACGGTAGTCGTACCGAAATACAACCACGCCACAGAGGCAACCTAATATGAAAGTTCAAAGTAAAAAAAAGATTGTATGTGTAAAGTTATTTTCCATTTCTTTCTACTAAACAACGAACCGGACTATTCTGCTTGCTCTATTTATATTACATCTGTGGTTGAAAGTACTGGGAAATTGTTTACACTAGCTTCTGTAATCGTCGCAATCACTGGCTAGTGAAGTAAGTAAAAAATAAATTGCGCTTAACACATTTAGGAAATTGACGTACATGTGTTGTTTAGATGATCGTTTCCGGTGTTTTGAAGATTTTACTTGGTTTTGGTTGATCCTTCGATAGCGTGGAAAAATTTCCAGTTATAATTTCGAGACAGAAGTAGCTTATGTTAGTCTTTGGTACATAAATTAGCTCTGTGCATGAAATCACACCTTCCCAATCCCTTTTCCCCTCCCCTTCCATTACCTCCTTTTAGTTTGGCAACGCACCCATGATTCTTTTTGTGTCTTGGGTGTCTATGGGTGGTGAAGATCACTTGCTATCACGTGACCCATCGGCTCGTTTGCAGTCTCTGCTATAAAAAAAGTTTAAAACATCAAGTGGTTATGTTGCTATGCGAAAAGACAAGCATTATTATACACTTTGGTATTATATTTGTAGGTATACATTGTTTTTATTTATTACAAAACTTAGTTCCTCTACAATGTTAGTTTATATTTTGAATCTCTTCCCAAAAGCAACATTCCTTAGTTACTCATAACTTAAATAGTGGCATGCCTATTACATGAATAATTAGCTGAGAAAGTACCACTTAAAACCTAAGTGCTTCTCAAACTAACACCTAAAATAACTCAAAAACATTCAACAGCGACAAGTCCTGAGAAACACTCAACGATAATTCAAACAGGACATATCAATATGTCATACAAAAATAACTTCGCGACGTCACTTTCTCAAGTGTGGGAACTGAGAGTCACTTAATTAACATGCGGTGTAAGTTTTGTTTATTGCTTTAACTTAATGTAATTAGATTGTAATTATGTTTGAGAGGATCGTAGTTTATGGTAGAGGTTATTTTGATTCCCGCTCCGAGACAAATGTTTGTATGATCCACTGATATTTCTTTCGGGTCTGAGTGCTGTGGGACCGTAAGGCGTATCTAACGAACTTCGACTAAGTTAAGTCAAACTAACGAACTGAGTGAGGATTTTGACTTAGTCCGAGCCACTTTTTACAAGAAAATCTTTGCTTCGTCCGTCTCTCCACATAGTGAATTTTAATTTTAGTTTTGTTACATTTCGCTTTGGTAATAAAATAATAACGTGTCAATATTAACAAATCGCAGATAACATTTGCTAGTCGTTAAAAACATTGCACAGGAAAGTAAAAAAGAATGACATATAAAGTATAAAAGAGATGCTATTCAACGAATATAAATATAACTTATAAAGATTTTTCGATAATCTAATGACTTTATTATACCGAGATGCAGGAGAAATAAGGCGCATAAAAACAGAAATCTCAAAGATTTCCCTGATTAAGCGAATAATATATTGGTAAAACAAGTTAATCGTTTATTCCAATTAACGGAACATCTCATTTCCGAGCTCTAAATAAGTTAGCATTTAAGTATTAATATGTTCCTTTTTAATTAGCAATGAAAATAACGGCTAGTGTTTTCATTAGATTATGTCGCTTAGAATATTTTACAAAGCTTTTTAGTTGCTATTTAAAGCTCGCAGCTATTTTTCGCCGAGCAGTTTTAGTAACTATACGTTTACGTAAGCTGTATTATTAAACGCGTTTTTCTCGTTGTAATAATACTTTGTAAATCACAGTCGTTTTGTCGATGTGGTTGTCATATTAAGCTGTATTTGTTTATTATTTTCGATTAGGTATATATTTTATCTAATAAAGAACACAATAATTTTGTAATGTTATAATTATTTTGTGTCAGTGAGAACCTTGTTGGTGATTTTAATTAAAAAATCTCTGAACAAAAACGTTAATAGCTATTTCAAAACCGCCATTTATGTCGCTTTAAAAATAATATATTATTTAAACCGCTTTCGTTATAACGCCCATGACTATTTTTAATAAAGTCTCCTCCACGGGTTCGTCTTATTAACACATGCTGGAAACATTAACAATATCTGGACATCTGTTCAAGAACTCTATGGTATAACGGTTATTGCTTCCGTGTAAGGGAATTAGGGTGTCGCCCTATTAGTTAAGTGTTGAGATATTGAGTTGTTCCTATCGTTTATAATTAATGTTAGGAGAAAATTGGAAATACAAAGGTTTTTTGTGACTTAGCGCAACTACATTTATAGGATTGCATTCATAATCTTCATCATCAGCCACAGGACGTCCACTGCTGGACATAGGCCTCCCCCAAATATTTCCGGATTGATTGCATTCAAACACTATTAATTATGAGAGGTTGTAGTCTACATAAGCTCACGCCTGTATCCCCGAAGGGGTAAGCACAAGTGCACTAGCGAACTAGAACACCCACATTTCGCCGAGCTTAGTTCCGTCCCAGATGTGATAGGGGGCGAGCCTATCGCCATTTCGGGCACAAATTCCAGACTCCGGGCTGATATGGAAAAATCCAATATCACTTTGCCCGACCCGGGGATCGAACCCGAGACCTCAGCACGGTAGTCGTAGCGAAATACAACCACGCCACCGAGGCAGTCAGTGTAGTCTAATTAGTTGAAAAGAGAAAGTAGTTTAATATTATAATAATTAAATAATAAATACACCAAACAGTCACACACCTAATCTTAACCCCACACTAGGTATAACCTGTATCGTGGGTATCAGACTATGAGAGACTTTCGGTCTCGCAACACCCAGACTTGAAACAAATATCTGTGGGCCACACAAACATTTGTCTCAATGCGGGAATCGAACCCGCGGTCTTTCGATTCACAGCCTACTCGCCCGCTGCGCCACGGAGGCTGTCAATTCAATGCGTTGTTAAATACACTGCGGTTTAACCGATTGAATTGTCTTGATAATTATTGAAATATTTAACTTAAATTTTGTAGAATTATGGAACATAAAAGAAAACCAAAAAGGAACCTTTTTAGAAAACAAAATTAAGCGGCAAATAAGTTTTATATATGTACTAAAATGTTCGCATGGTAGAAACATCTCTCTATTTCCCTCGCTCACACCGTAATGACAATTCAAAGGACGTGACGTAACGCCTTTAGTTGCGTCAACTTTTGACAGTTATCCCTTCCACCAAATCTGAATGTCTTCTAGTTTATTTTATTCAACGTATTTTATTATTTCGATTACAGATATTGGATAAAGTAACTTTATGAAGCCAATAATAAAAATCCGAAACATTACTATTTAAATCAGACTACATTAAGCCACATATCTTAATATACTTTTGCTTTAACATTTTAAGAAACCCGTTAGCTCCAGTTTCCTTATCGCCATGCATTTAATTTACCGACACACGGGATTCCGACATCATGTAGCCTGCAGTGGCGAGGGTCCATATAACACGATTGCTTCCGGCTTATCTTTGCCGAATTGTATAATATCACGGACGTAAAAAAAAGGACGGAGCGCTAGGAAGGTTGAAAGTGAAGCAGGGTTTTCGGCTTATTTGATCAGTCGCCGCCATTATGTGTCGATCGAATAGCCCGAAAATTCTGCTTCACTTTCAATGTTCCTAGCGCTCCGTCCATCTTTTTTTACGTCCATGACTAATATATTAAATTTGGAAATGGTTGTCATTTTTATAATCAGCAACGAATTGTGAATTGTCCATACAAAACGATTCTTACCAGCTTATCTTTTCAAAATGTCTGCTTATTAATAGTGATTTAATTAAGAGATAAACTAGCATTGGATTCCTTTTGGTAATGTTCACCCTTCGCCACTGCCTGTGCATCTACGATTAATATTCTTCCTAATGAGAATTAAGGGAGCCGGGTCTCCCACACTTGATGTCAATATTGTTATTTTAAATTCCATTGGGTTCCTACTGTTTGACCAATTGACTATGCATGGGCAGGCAAATATGACTGCGGATTTGATCAGCATAATTTTTGACTTAACCAAATGTTTGAATCGTGTTGGTTGTACACGGAGAGACTTTAAGAGTCGTAGGCATCAATATATTATACCCTAGATGCACAGTTCTTTGCAAATATCCTCCTAAAAAGTGGTTTCAGAAATAAAACAAAGAAAACGATTACATGATGTAATTAAATCAACACAAATATAACCCTAAGCACGTGTTATAAAGTAGGTTTTTAAACGAAATGAGCAAGCGTTCTTTAATTTGAATTTTGAAATTTAGAATTCTATCGACGTCCGACTGTAGGCAAAACGAGTGCTTGAGCACTTCTTTGCTGTCTCATTTTTCGAGCGTCAACTGTGCATCTAGGTAAATAATATATCGATGGTTGTAGGTTTAAACTTCAGAGATAAAGAATAGCGCTCTTAGGCCTCATTCGCACGAAATCTTTTTAAACGCGCGTTAAAAGAGTTGTAATGGAACAAATTCGTTCTAGTATAGTTGTTCAAACACCGGCGCTTTTTAACGAGACTTTTTTGGTCGGTATGAAGAATATACCTTATTGGAAATAAAGCAAGAATGATATTCAAGCACTCATATGAACTGAAATGTTGAGACCCTTTTTTAACGCGCGTTGAAAAAGCGTTGTAATGGAACAAATTCGTTCTAGTATAAGTTGTTCAAGCGCCGGCGCTTTTAGGCTGAGATCTATAGAGCGAACTTCGACTGAGTCTAAGTCAAATTAACGAACTCGGCGAGGATTTGGAGTTGTTAAATAGAATTTTGACTTGGTCCGAATAATTTTTTACAAGAAAAACAGACTGACAGACAGACTAATCAAAGATTTTCTTGTAAAAAATGACTCGAACTAAGTCAAAATCCTCACTCACTGGAATTCCTTACTTTGACTAGGGCTAAGTCGAAGTTCGCTCTATTGATTAAAACGAGGCGTTTTTTGGATGGTATGTAAAATAAACCTTATTAGAAACAAAGCAAGAATGATTTTCAAGCACTCATATGAACAAAAATGTTGAGATGCTTGTTAACGCGCGTAAAAGGTCCCGTGCAAATGAGGGCTTAGCCATTCTGATTTTTATGAATCTTTTTGAAGTCACTACATATTATTTTATAGTAGACTGACAAACAAGCAGGTCGTCTGATGATCATAGATTGCTTTGTTATTCCCATAGAGTTCTGGTCGAAATTATTTGGTTACAAACTTCGATTCACATATCTTCGTGGAAATGTTTACAACTCCCGGCATTCTGTTAGACTTTTTTGTATAATTTTTACATATTGATGAGTTATTGTACTTTAATTTATGCATGTCGAGGGCTATTTTACTTCTAAATATTTTTATATCAATGTTTAAATCTTCAGAATTAACCGGTCTATTAACTTTGTCAATTTTTAACGATCTCAAAGAATGCCATTTTCCATCCATTCGTGAAGGTTTTAATTAGCTTCAAATCAAAATTTAATACTCCCCGTTTCTGGAAATGTGGTCAAATTAACATTCAATTAACATTTTGTCACCGCTTTGAAAATATGTTGAGATTTTGAATTCCAAAGCATTTGATGATTTTGATGTGAAAACTGATGTCTATGGATGTTCTAGTCTAATTACTTAATCATCATTAAGGGCCGGTTTCAATAAACAATCTCAGTTCGAATGTACAGATAGATTACAAAAATTAGCCAACAAGAACACAATTTGAACATGACTCTGTTAAATGCCGTGATTTGATTGGTCAGAACCATCGCGATCTATCTGTACTCTAAACTAAGATCGTATTGAGACCGGCCAGAAATAAACTGTATGGTACTAAAAGAAAACTTTTAAACGCATCTAATATCAAACACGTGTAATTTTTTTGCTGCATTAATGCAAATACAAACAATTCCGTACCTACAGATGCTCTCGCTGTAAACTCCAGTTAACATAACAAAAATATTTATACGAAACTTTTACGCGCGAAAACCCGATGAAAGATTAAAAGCCATCGCAACGTAAACAGAAGCACATGTGTCCGTGGGAACGATACAGTCAGTTAATGAAGGTAATGGAGCTACAGACTTGCTAATCGATCGCGAACAGATCTCTGTACTACACACTAATGCCTGTTAAATAGACGGCGAAGCGAGACAGCGGCGAGATGTTTTTTACAACTGATGTAAAGATAGAGAATTTCTATACGCATTAAAAAGTACCATATGTAGCTATGATAGTGTAGCTTTCTGCTAGTTAATTCTATTTTTCTTTTTTTTTTTTAATAAATACACCCAACAGTCACACACTTAGTCCCCACACTAGGTATAACCTGTATCGTGGGTGTCAGAGACTATGAGAGACTTTCGGTCTCATTATTTTCTAAGTTTGGTTAATCCACTGATTATAATGTTCCAACAACTTGTCACCCATATTACACCATATATCCACCAAATCTTAAATTAATTTTGATGATTGTTGTGTTAATTTACTAATTTCATTGTCCATTGATACTTGGGCTGGACGAAATTCCAGCTCTGGGTTCCACTGAGCTCAGTCTATAGCCATGTGCCATCACACAAAAATGCGAAAGCTATGTGTGTTCCATAAAATATTTGTTTTCTTCGCTATCATTTCGCTGTCTGTTTGTTAGGCCACGAGTCGTTCCAACGCTTCAATTTGTATGTTTGTCGGTATGTTTGCTGTTTGTTTTGCTGCGTTGATTGGATTCGGCTGTAATGAATATTAATTGTAAAAGCGTGTTTGTGGATGTTGTAATACGGTAGCCGTTTTGATGTTGGATAATGCGTCGACTGGTTTTACTTCGAATATTGAAACACTACTCAACTCTAACGTGTACTTGCGTTGTTTTACGCCATTCAATTTTAACAGATAAGGTATATTCAAAGACTACCTTAAATGTTGAATTGCACTTCAGCATTCGCCGTTAGACTTTAAACCTAAACTGAATGATAACTTATGACGACTAGACTATATAAGACTGTATGCACTTTACAGAACTTCTCTAAACTATAGCGTACGTCGAAAAACGTAGCATTTCTCTATTTTCAACATTATATTATATCTGCACTTACGACGAGCATAATATATTTAAGATCTTGATTAGTGCAATTGGTTATATGTAAATCGTACTAATCAAGTAAATAAATAAATATTTAGGATGGATTATATTTTCAGCTTCATCGTAATTATAAAATTAATTTTCAACAAGATCCTTGAAGAATTTCAAATGAAAAATTTCAAAGACCAGCAGACATCACTTATATTTTAATCCATTACGAAAATTTACATCGAATATGTATCAAGACAGCCATTAATTATCAAAATAATGGTATACGTTTATCACAAGTAACAGAACGAACATGCCTATGAATATTAAATAGAACAGAAGTGGATATTTTTGACAACGCTAGTTTCGCGAATAATACCAGATGGTGCGGTGTCAACAATGTAGTAAATTTTTTTCCATTCAAATCTTAATTAGTTTGGGAACTATCGAACTAACAATCTCTCACAGCGATGAATCATAACACTTTTATTAAGAACGGTTTTTTGCAAACATGTGTGCTGATTAATATTCTATTTCTTGTACGCCTGTTAGTTTTTGAAAGTGTTTGTCTTAGTGATTCTAATGGCTGATTTCCTGTTTTCATAAAAAAGCTATTGTGATATAAGCGTACTGATGATAAATTACTTTTGGTTTTTAGACTACTAGCTTTAGTCAAATTAAGCTATGCGAAATTGACAAAGTTATCCACGTCTACATGAATGTGTACCAAAATATGGCTTGGTCAATTTTTATACGACCTTACTTAGTCAAGATAAGTCTATAGCATTAAATTTCCTTCATTAAACATTCTACTGCATTAAACATTACACAAAACATGGCATTTCTATTTTTTTTTGTCTATGGTTCATTGTTATATTTTTAGTGTTTTGTTTCGGAAAAACTTGGAGTTCTTACCATGTAGTTCTTTTAATTAGTAAATCATTTTCCGATCCATTCAATCTTGTCTATTCTTTATTCGTGTAAAATTACAGTTTTTTTTAGCAATGCCACCACTATTATTTCTTTATCTCCATCCTCAGCAATTCGTTCTTTGTTAACAACTCTCTTCTCACAGGATACCGCGGCCAGAACTGCGAGATCGACATCGACGACTGTCCCGGCCACCTGTGCCAGAACGGCGCCACCTGTATCGACGGCCTCAACTCCTACACTTGCGAGTGTCCGCCCACCTTCACCGGCACGCTTTGTGAGACCGATGTCGACGAGTGTGCCCTGAGGTAAGTCTATAAGTTGATTTTTCTATCAGACTGTATCTCTAAAGTATGAAATATACAGAGAAATGTAAATTTATCAACGAACTTCAAAAAAAGGAGAATGTTCTTATTTCTTCTATAATTTTTTAGTGTATGTTACCCGATATCTCCGCCAAATGTGGACCGATTTTCAAGATTATTTTTGTGTTTGATAGAGCTTATTCCAAGATTGGTTTAGTCATGATCGGATAAATTTTGAAGTCGGCCCGCAAAGTTTTTAAACTTGTGATTATTTGAATTTTCGTTTCGGAACAATGACACCTTTTCAATTCTAAAATCGAACCTAATTTCCCGGTAGTTGGTGTCGATAAGTGATTTTCATTATTGATCTTGGCATACAGGGATTACAATGGCTATAATACCTGATCTAGTAGTCAAACATTGACGCGCAATATGTGCTCAACATAGCGAACAATCTTATCCATTGGATTCGCTACAAGATGCCCGTCAGGTATCACATCACGTTTCCGTGAGACTTCTCATGTGGAGCAATTTGGAACTTGGATAGCGATAGTTGTTTAGCCATCATCAGCCATAGGACGTCCACTGCAGAACATAGGCCTCCCACCAAAGATTTCCAGATCGACCTGTGTTTTGTTGTTTAGCCATACAACAAAAAAACCTATTAAGATCCTAAAATGGATCTTAAATCGTCTCAGTCCCATTGCTAAACATAGGCATCATCTACTCATGAGGAGTAGACCTTATTCCAGGCTGCTGGCTTAATACAGTAGCAGTAAAAAGTATTTGTATTCACAAATTAACAACTTTTAAATTGATTGTCTCGGACTACTCCAAGATTGGTTGTCAAAGATGCCTCATTCCAATTACGCAGGCATCTGCAGCAAGTCTGTAACTGATCGATCGATATGGAAATCTAGCTCTTTAAAAACCAATCTTTACCAATACGTATAAGGTCCGTATTTAAAATTACACCGTCAATTTGGAGAGCGCCATTTCGCGATGAATGTCCGCCATCTTGTGCGGAAAAAGTTTGACAAAAGAATGTGATAAATGGCCGATGTGATGGTGTAATAAGCTAATAATATCTACATTTGTATTGTGTTTTTTTTATATAATATCATCACGACAGCGGGCAGTGTATAGGGCGTTAATTACAAACCAACTCGAGTCAATGGCCTACGTTGTCAAGTGAAGACAGCGTGGCGGGAAATTTTGGTCAGTTTTATTAGTTTCCTGTAAATCTCCAAAAATGGTGTCATATTGACATAATCACGCCATTCGCATAAAACTCGATTATGGACTTAATATAAATTCAGAATCTTCTGTGTAAATGTAAGTTTAATAATCTGCTTGTTTTTCTTTTTTTGTGTGCCAATGATCATGTGACTATAAAAACCAATCGAGCAACGTTTTTAATTTATAATAAAAACTTTATTTGCTTTTAGATATAGATTTGAAGTCAATTCTGCTCAATTTGCTATTCAATCTTGAAGTTAAAGCCGCTACCAGCTATCGTTTTAGCCCGAGATCAATGTCCTACGTCACCGCAATGCGCCGACGAGATGTTGCTTCATTAATTGTTAGCTAATGATAGTCCATAAAAAGTTCTGTGATGTTCTGTTCGCACGGTAATGGCGACCGATGCCTTACTTCATAGACCTACAATAATAGAAACCGCAAGTGCTTCTTCTTCCACTACTCTTATCTCACTCTAGTGTGAGGTCGACGCACCGCGTTTTCGAGTCTTCTGGTGGATTCGGTTTAATCTTCACGACCGGCTGTCTGACGTCAACCTTTTGAGGAATCCATTCCGGGCCAATAGTAACAGAAAACACTAAATCCAATTTGTGATTCGAACCCAAAATCATGAAGATGCGTTTTGATATAATTTTAGTAGCGTAGCAGCATAATTTACGAAAAAAGATTAGTATCGTACAGTATTATTAAGGAGTATCAGTTTGAATTTTAATAAGTAGCGTTCTCTATTCAAATACTAATTCGAAAGACGTTTGTGCTAGACTCCTCTACTCTTCTAACTCGTAATTCGATGAATGCCTTTATCACACCACAATGTAAAAACTCTTTACAAGTAGTTCAAGGTGTTTCTCACCATTATTGCTCGTGTCGTCACAACTCACAACAGGTTCGGAAATGTAGAGCACACTTGGTTTTCATACAAATTGAAAGACTTCCGTTGTCTGTTAAGTATTATGCCTGTGAATGGACTGGTGCCGAGAAAATGATTAGACAATTTTTTGTGTGCTTATTAAACATCAAGTAACATTATATCTGGTTAAGTAAATATAAGAATTTTGCCGGGAAGTCTGTCAGAGTGCGCGTCGTTTGTTAAAATTATTTCATATTATCGTCTGGATTTATGTTTGTTGTTTTAATGTGATATGGTTTTATGCACCAAAATTCAGCGAAGATGAGCACTATAATGTAAAAACTTTTTATTCGGTGATCTTTGGTGAGTTTTGATTGGTGCGTTGACTGGCTTTGTCCGGTCGATTCGCTGAGTGAAGGTCATCTGAAGGCCACCGCGCTGGAAGAAATTACCGCCATAATCCCAGCAGGGCCTTGAGATCATCCACATCTGGATCTCATGGTCATTGTGAAAACTTGATATTTGCTAACTTACCCTGACATTGGCTAAATCATCGCAAATGTCCACGCATTTGCGATGATTTAGCCATTATTTTTAAAAGAAGAAGAACTAAATATAATAATAAACTGTATTCGTCCTTAATGTGTTGTCGCGTGTATTCAGTAATAGGTATCAAGATGCGAATATATTTAATTCAAATTTTTAAATGTCTGTAGAATGTAGATTTACGAATAAACAAGATGTCGTAAACAACCAAAAATAAACTCATTTTAAATATTTAAGTTGAATCCCGGAAATCAAATGAGAATAATTTTGGAGGCGACATGATTATTTGATCTTCGGTTAGATAACATCCATTTAGGGTCACATAAGTTGTAGTCATTCTACCATATGTACATTATAGAGGTAGAGACATACTGTCTACTGAAGTTCAAAGGCTTGTAAACTTACTGGACATAATTACTAATTATGAGGCTTAAAGAGCTTGTTTTACGAGCGCAGTGCAGTGTTATGCAGTAGATACTAGATACTTTGCAATTAAGTCTGGGTTTTTTATAGCAGAGGTTGGCAAACGAGCAGGTGGCCTGATGGTAAGTGGTCTCCACCGCCCATAGACACCCAATATGCAGAAAGAATGCGTTGTCAACCCAAAAAGGAAGGGAATAGGATTTGTGAAAGGAGGAAGGAATTGGGCCATCAGAAATCTCACTCACTGAACGAAACGCAGCAGTGAACTGCCACTTTACGTTGGTTTTCTATGAGATAGTATTATTTATTTATTTTATTTTTTATAGTGGTATCAAACCGGTCGAGCCGGCCCATTCTTGCTGTAGGCTATTTACAGCGTGGCTCTACCACTCAGTAGAGTGGGTGGTTTTCTTTGCTGTTAATTAGTTAACGTTGGTCATACCGTCGGCCAAGTAAAAGAAAAATAGGATTCTTGCCTTGATTTCATCATCCCCTATTTAACCCCCTAATTATTTAAATCATAAATAATGTAATGTGAATCCATACAAGTGTCTCTCGTCTACGGTGTTGGCTGTTGCATCACATCCTCAGTTTTGGCGGATCTTGGCGGGTTTCATTGTGCCGGAACTCCCACGATTTCGACAAAATAAAACGATCGTAGACTGCCTTTTGGTGTTAACCGACGCTGCATTTCTAATGTTTTAATCAGGTTAATTTTATTATTACATGTAGCTAAGTTTTAGTTAACAGTTTAGATTACAATTTTTTTACCAGCGTCGACCGTTTCAGTGATTGTGATTTATTTGCTTACTACTTGAGCTGTTTTGACATTCGGTAAACGTTGTATGATAATTATTTCTATGCTTACCGAAACTCATCAATAAATATTAAACAGTTGTACCAATATAATCCTGTGTTTATGGAATAACTGAGATTCCATCCTACATGTTTAAAATCATTGTTACTACAAATCTCTGATAGTGATCAGAAATTAAAACATAACAAATATCCAAAACTCAATGGATATTTGTCACACAGATATTCTGGAATCAAAATTATTAAAATTAATTGCCATAATGTCATTATCATTATTTTAAACTTCGATATTTATTGTCCCCGTACCAAACTATCAATAATTTCGACCGTCCACGGATAGTTTTGGACCCCTGCTGTAACGGCTATTACGGAACAAAGGATATTTCCAATTTATTCAATAATAGGTTTTATTGGAGGTTGATAGAGTTTATTTTATTACTGCGAATGTGTTTTATTGTATTTTATTGCGTATACAGTACGTGATATTTCGTAGGTTTAGAAGTTTAAAGGATTGAATTTGAATCTTCTAAATCTAATAATTTCTGGAATCTTCGGCAGTGAGTTCAATTCATTTTATAGCGTTCGTTTTAAGGCAGTGGTATTTAGATCAATTTTAGATGTAATATCATCAAGTTTCTCTATAGATAACTAATCACATCTCAGGTTATCATACGGGGTTAGATCAAGTATAGACAATTTATTGCATATCCACTACAGTATTTTAATCTCAACGATATGTTTCTATTCGACATCCATACCGCATTATAAATATGAAAATATCCACCGTCGCATATCTGTGGACATATTGAGTTTGTGTCTTAACCGCTTAGCGTCGACCCTTGCTTCTTATTTTACATGCATTGCGCTCTAAAAGCTTTTGTCCTCTTCTTCAATTTTGAACTCGATCCCTTCGATTTAAGATACGTTTTTGCTTACAGCAGCGCTTCATGGGATAGTGTCATACTATCCGAGCCGTTGGCTCATGAAACGAAACAGATAAATGCGTGTCCGATATCGTATTACGTCTGTGGGTGTAGTTCTTTTTGCTTTTGCTTCGATGTTGGCGCGAAGCTTCGGAGAAAGGGGAATTCAGACACCGTTATTTGTTTTTGCTTTTTTGTAGGGTTTTGGAAATTTGTTATCGATCAAACTAAGACAAAAATTGATATTTGACAAAATATAAATTAGTCATGCAGATTTGGCATTTGTTGACAAATTCTGGTTACGGACTGCAGGCATTATACATCTAAATTATTAGACCTACATACATGTACCATTGTCAAACAGTACAAAAATAAACCGTAAATTGTTAGAGATTTTTATTTTTCTAGCCGGATCCATAATTTTCTCTCATCTTAAAGTAAATGACCATGTTACAATCTCGAATTCAACTATGATACTTTCGTGTTCACTTGTAGTTTACGCTGCTATATCAGTCGTATCAATACATCCATCCGGCCCGTGCATGAATGAAATGTCAACTATTTCCACCTTAAAAATACCAACAAATTAACCATCGGCTGTTATTTAATCAAAATTTATTACAATTAAAATATTTCCAACAAACATTTAGAAATTCCAACGGTACATCATTTGAATAGTCGCATACATGTATATTTATTAGCTCCGGAGCTTAAATACTCAGATTGTTTATTAATTACTCATACGTGTGAGTTTTAATTACCGTGTCGTTGTTGTTGTCTTTTTCTTTCATTCGTGGTTTGATAATCGAGAAAGAGATGACGATGTTTTCTGCTCTCCGACCCACGGGAGCCGGTTTCGGAATATGCCGAGATGTGGTAGCAGCGTTAAGTAAATGTCTTATTGTAGATGAGATATGTACCCGTTGTAAGACCTTTTGGTCTTAACTTGTTTGTAATTAGGCTTCTTGTTGGTTTAAAATTATTGTTTCGACTTCTGTGCTGGACTTAAAACTTGGGTTCTTAACACGTGCGTTTATCTTTTAATCTCTTGATGTTAAAGATGTCATGATCTGTTTATAAAAGCTCAGAGATCGATGCTTCTGTAGTTTTGACTGATTTAGATCTGGAATTTGATTTCACCACTTATTTATCTTTTAGCGTTGTGAATATCCCTATCATGATAGTGGTGTTTTGAGCCACCAAATCGCCAAATCAAAAAAATATTGATTGATCGTAGATAAGGAAAAGAGGTAGCGTAAGACGACCAAACGGAATTCTTTCTATAACGGCCATTTGTCTATGGAATGAGCGTGATGAAGATTGCATAAATTAAAACTCTATGCCATAAATCACGGTATTGGACGATAGAAAAACCCGATATCGAAACTCAATACTGCTAACCAAATACTGAATAAACGAGCCAATTTGCATACATGATTAATAAGGATGTTTAAAAATCGGAAGTCTTCATTATTTAAGACGATGAGAATACTACCATTTGTTATTTAGAAGAACCAGTATCAATAGACCTGCAGATTGAATCATTGAATATCACGATAGAGGTCTTGTCAATGTTTCGTAGATTCTGTTGAAAGAATAAATGCATTATTTATAAGAACAGATGATTTTGTTCGCCATAAAGAAATATAGTAGCTTAATGGCGTAATAATTTTAAATACTGATTTCGACCTTTCACCTTTTGAAATGCGAAAGATATGGACATTAAAGTTGATCCGACTGGATTATTATATGTTAATGATTTTTACTGGGTCGTCTTTGATAAGAACGTTAAACAAGTTACCTGTATTTTTAATTCTGTCATTAGTCGTTACGGTTTTGGTGATTTAGATAACACTTATACATTTTTAGAATCTTATGGTTAAGAATTCCTGTCATTGATATATAGAGGAATAAGTTATTTGTTAGAATTTTGTTCCGTTCTGAAGTAAGTAATTACGAAGTGTTGAAACTTAGCTTCAAAGTAAATTTTAATAATGATAGTGAAGAGATGTCAATTGCTTTCGGTGATAAGTATATTATTAACATACAACATAAGCTCACGCCTGTATCCCCGAAGGGGTAGGCAGAGGCGCACTAGCGAACTAGAACACCCACATTTCGCCGAGCTTAGTTCCGCCCCATATGTGATAGGAGGCGAGCCTATCGCCATATCAAGCACAAATTCCAGACTCCGGGCTGATATGGAAAAATCCAATATCACTTTGCCCGACCCGGGGATCGAACCCGAGACCTCAGAACCGTAGTCGTACCGAAATACCACCACGCCAGCGAGGCAGTTAAGTATATTATTATCATATTTATATATGCATTTTGGGCTGTATTGTAAAATGTGTTCATGTTAAAAATGAATATTGTGTAACAAAAACCACCAAATGTTTTTAACTTGAATAGCGTTTCCATTCACTCTCAAACAATTTTAGATAAGAGAGAAAGAGAAAATATTTTTAAAGTTAATCATCGCTTTAACTAATAAACATGGTTCATTGTGATGAAAAGTGTGCACACAAACACGCAAATAATACACAATATAAACCCACTGTGCAATTTAACAATAATAATTATCGGCCAATACAGTTTTATATCGTTATTAATTTTTTCTCTCGATATACGCTTTGATGTTGAAATTTTACGACAAAATTGCATCTTGTGGCGTGGATGGTGCGTGCATCATTAACCGAAGCTGCGCATGTCCTCGCTACCGGGTATTGCAAATGGGCTACATGAAGGGATGTAGCGGAGCCGGAACGCTTGTAGCGTTTTCTTGCTTATTCGATGCATATCATATCTTATTTTTCGAAGGTATGTGATGTCTGCCAACCCTCATTAGGCCAGCGTGGTAGACTAAGGCCTAACCCTTCTCATTAATAGAGGAGGCCCATGCCCAACAGTGGGACAGTAAATATTGCAGGGCTGTTATTATTATTATAATCTTATTTATTAAGTTTATAAAAAAAAACATTCTTTTGACTTAATTTTGATAGGCACGGTCTAGATTTGTTTTTGTGGCCTATGATCAGCAGTGGGACCCTACAGGCTGTGGATGATTATGGTAGTTCCCATTACGGCTACCAAAAGTCTAGTACATCATTGTTTTTCATTATCATCATCATTATTAGCCACAGGACGTCCACTGCTGGACATAGGCCTCCCCTAAAGATTTCAAGTTCGATCTGTTGGAAGCAGCCTGTAGTACTGTTTTTCATTCGCGCTTAATTTCTCTTTTCATCATTATGACTAGCAATGAAAAGCAACAGGTTTTTACACCACATCAATTTATTTTCAAAAACTACTCTTCCAGTAAATCAATCAATCTCATCAGTCATCACACGGTCCCGCCTAGTCTGAGTTCGGATAAAGGCATGTCTACTTGGTAACCATTGAAGCGCGATTTGTTGCTCAACATGTAGATGGGCATTTTGTACCATGGACTTTTGTTTAAGAATAGTTTCTATGTAAAGCCACATTTAGATCAAACAATATTATTGTGCCACATAAGATTCTTGTTTTCAAGTTGAGTTCGCTCGAATATATGAATATATATCGCTGAAATGTATCTCGGTCATTTGAGACATTTATCAAAATGCTCCATAGCATTACAATGTAAGTAGCCGTTAGTCTCGATATATTTGGGACGTTGTCTCAAAATCGTATTTCTGTTATATTCTCCCGGTAATCATCCATGATCATAGATAATAAACTCCCTTCATCTAAAAGTCTAATAATATTTTGTGCTGTGGATGTCATACAGCGGATGTCATAATGTCGCTAGATGCAGGCCGCTTCCAACAGGTCGATCTGGAAATCTTTGGGGGAGGCCTATGTTCAGCAGTGGACGTCCTATGGCTGATGATGATGATGATGTCATACAGTATGCTTGTTCTGCTTATCGACTGCGGATACAGGAAGCCTCGTGTACGACGAACGAGACACGAGTCAGTCTCGTCGGTTATTTTGGGAAACTGGTTTTGCTAACTTTACCGTCGCGTTCTAAATCCGCTTTATTACCTAGTTGCTAGGGATAAATCTAATAGATCAAAACCTAAGTTTGTATGATGTAGTGACCGCGGGTGAAAATTTCAAAAGGTGAGCCGATGCTAGTTTCGCTATGAAATAATACATATTAGTACACAATTCGGCTAAGGTAACCCGGAAGGAATCGTGTTATACGGACCATTCGACATCGGTATGATGTACATTGTGACGCACCAAAAATGATAACCATTTCAGCGGCCTGAGCAGGAAAATTTCTGACAACCGTAAATGTATACGAACTCGATGCGCGTCTATGAAATTTGTATGAAATATTAACCAAACGTCATCAGTGCGCAGCGAACTCGAATACATTTACATTTACATTAGTTTTTCGTGCTCGGGCTACAGGACTCTTGCGCCTCATTTATTCAATAGAACCTAGTGAATACCTGCCATCACATAGCAGGTGGCGAATAAATTAAAGCGAAACTGACTGAAATCCATCTGCATAATGAACACTAGATTGATTACAGCGTCCAAAACAACACCAAAAAGGCGCACTTGTAGCTTTCACCGCCATGCCGGTTATCCTACAAAGCGAATGATGATTAATGATGATGACCGAGTAGGCAATCATCTCGTACGGGCACGCCTTCCGTGTACACTCGGGTTCAATGCCACCGGTGTTACTGTTATAAATTGCATGATCGTCGTCCATTTACTATGTGCGTTGTTTTTGTTTAGGATCGATAATGCTGAGGGCTGAGAGGATTTGGATGTCTTGGAATATGTATTATGACGGGATAATCTGAATGCGTAAAGCAATCATGGAGACTGATACTCTTTTGAAAACCTACAACTTGCAAGACTTGTATCGTTTGTCTTTAGTAACATTTGGTACATTGTTGAGTGGTGGTTGAGTGGTAGAGCCACGCTGTAGACAGTTACGTCTACAGCATGAATGGGCCGGCTCAACCGGTTTGATACTACACCGGTTCACAGAAAACCGACGTAAAGTGGCAGCTCGCTGTCGCGTTTGATCGGTGAGTGAGTTTTCCGGTAGCCCAATTTCCCCCCCTTCACTTTCCCAATCCCTATTTCCCTCCCTTTAGATTGGCAACGCACCCATGATTCTTTGTGTCTTGGGTGTCTATGGGTGGTGGAAATCACTTATCATCAGGTGACCCATCTGCTCGTTTGCCAGTCTCTGATATAAAAAAAATTGTCATAAAGTTGTTGGTTTTCTTAATGCAAAAGTCCGTATGAGTTAGTACGTATCATTGTTTTATCTACGAAAAGATTGGTGATCTCGTCACCATAAATCTCACTCACCGAACGAAACGCAACGTAGAGCTGTCACTTCATGTCATTTTCTGCGAGATAGTAGTCAATCCAGTCGACCCGCCACATACGTACTGTAGGCATAACTCGGATTTAACACAACGGGCTAAAATCCTCAACAAACCCAGGTTGCTCCTAAAAGTCTGTCGCTACACTCGGAGGATCCTGCGCTTCTGATCGGAGCTAGGCTGGCTAAACTGATAGCTGGCATTTGCACGCATAATGGTCCACTTATTGCTTCTTCTTACGACATAACAAACAACTCATTCAAAAATTTAAATTCTGAATAGTTTTAGAATTGGTTTTCGGTGAGCGAGCTAGTTGTTTTACATTTCTTTTCTTCTGATGTAACATTTATTTCTTTATTTTCTTCTGTCTTGTTTTAGGCATAAAAACACAATATCCACAATTTCGCAGATTTCCTATCCAAATGCCTTGTTAAACATGGTGGACTTCAAAGATCAGATAAGCGTCGCTCGTGCCGCGCCCGGTCCCGATTGGTGTCGGATTGCGCCCGGCTCAAACCGCATAAATCTTATGAAATGGGGACGCGTGATTAGACATTCTAATGGAAAATCATTTTACCAATAATTATTATAATTTATAGTAATTAAATAGGACAATATATCATCAACTCGTATGGTGAGAACTGAGAACTAATGGTATTAGAAGTACTTGAATTATTACATTGATATATGGATTATTTTTACGTTCGTTGTCTTATTACCATCGGCATTGGCTCTCACATAAATTCCACAGATATTTTTGAACCTTTTGTTTCATCAGCCTTTATTACTTGGGTGGTTTACGAGTAAAATATTCAAAAAAGTACAATAAGCATTTCATAATTACCCATAATGTGTGACGATTTAAAGCGTCACATTACAGTTAAGGAAATTTCATTAAAACCACCGCGGGGCTTTTGTCTCGCCCAAAAATTCTTCGCTCCGAATTATGCTTTCACATAAACATCCACTAAATGCGTTAATAGGTAGCATTAAAGTTCTTAAAATCCTATAAAACTGCACTTGATTGCCGCCAGCACTTTTTAATTGGATTTGTCATTGTCTTTAGTTATGTTCGTATTATCAAATGCCATTACCTTTGGGACGTTGATTGAGACATTTCTCGAATCTATAGAGCCGTAATTGACGTTTATGGACGTCCTGACTATGTTAAGGTTCGTTTCGATAATCATTAATATGTAAAACAGATAAAACTGTTTGAAGACATGTAAAACGTACTAAGACTTATCTATTGTTTTAATATTAAAGTAGAGTAAGAAGTCTATAAGACATTCTATAAAGATATAGACGCACCACGTTGTATTACGTCAATGGAGATTACAGACCATCATATTGAAATCAAATATGCTTATTCAATTTACCTGTATTCGAAGTACTTTGGGGTCTGAGAATATTAATAGTAAAAACGACTTTAGATAATCAAGCATCGACGATTTAGGTGTAACTACAACGCGAACGCTTTTACACATCACTCTAAGAAGAATACTTATAAAATACAATACAAACGAACGCGTTGCCATCGGTGACCAAGTCATTGAATGAAAGTATTTGTTATAAATTTCATTTTCATTCAATATTTCATTCCCCTCCCCCTCTTGCCTCAAACTGGTATTGGTATGAAGCGATTGTATTGCGAATAATTGCATATGACCTGTCTATCATGGGTGATATTAAATCATCGATGTAATCAAGGCTTACTTTTTGCTAAATTGTCTCTTTTGTCCACAGGCCTTTAGTCTGCCAAAATGGAGCCACATGTACCAACTCTGTAGGCGGTTTCTCCTGCATATGCGTGAACGGTTGGACTGGACCGGAGTGCTCGGTTAACATCGACGACTGCGCTGGTGCTGCGTGCTTCAACGGCGCCACCTGCATCGACAGGGTTGGCGCGTTCTACTGCAAGTGTACGCCTGGGAAGACTGGTGAGTTGAGGGTTAACTGGATCTTTGACTCCTGACATATTACCTATCGGACGAAAAAATTGAGAGATACTGAATCTGGAAACGGTCGGTAGAGTTAAACTGAACGTTGACTGAGTCGCCTGTTTTACTGCAGGTGGTCGCAATGCGAGAGCATATAGTTACTCTACAAGCATTTTGGACTGTTTGCAAGCTTTTTATATGGCTTTAAAATCAAGTTTAGTGGTTTAATAACCACTAGCACCAACGGAGGTGACAAATCATCAAGAATCACATTAGTTGCTATTGCTATCCTGTGGAATCAAATAACAATTTACACGTGTTTATCAAATCCAAACATAGTTCTAGATTTGGCAATTATTTTTGTGACACATTAACCAGTTCCGCCAGTCGGGCATTTTATCTGATTATGTTTATTGCGTTGTGTTTACTAAATGCTAAAGTTCAATCGAACAATTATACCTACCGAGTGACGCTGACATTAAATTTTATAATGAGTAACACAGGTATTTTTAAATTTGGCCGCACTAATAAAAAAACTCTAATGTCAACACTGAAAAAAACAATTTGTCTAACAAAATAAATTGCAAAAATTCGATTATTAAATGTCACACCATTTATACATGTGTAAAAGCAGTATAATGCACGAAATCTACATGTAGGTAAACTTCAGTAGGTACGCGGCGCGTGTCTCGCTTCCACGTCAGGCTGGACGAGTCCGTTCATATTTGTTTCGACAAAAGTCTTTGACCGCTTAGATCATCTGTTTTAGGTCACTCTGAACGTAAAGCATGTGCAAAAATTTAGTAAATTAAAAATCAATCCTGTGGCTAAACTATTTCACCTGTTCGACAGATTTTTGTTACAAGGCTTTTGCAACGTTGTAAGATATATCTGGGATGATATTAGAGGTAGAATGTCATTATGTCGGCGCTCCTCGGTATAATTTACACAAATCTAGATTGTTTGCCGTAGTAAACCAGCAGTTTTTACGCTGCATGTAATATACTTGTCACACGCTGTTGCACAAGACATGGAAATAATAGCGTTGGTTTACGTAAATAATATGAAGACGTTTGAGAATTAGATACGTCTCGATAAGCATATGAGATAATTGTGTGAGATGTGGAGCGAGGTGGGGTGTATGTATGCCCTGCTTTGATTTTTGATGGCCAGCCTTTCTGGTATATTACAAAAAAGAAAGATCCGTTAATAAAAATGAAATATTGCTTATTGTGTATAGAAATATGAAACACTTCCGCATAAATTATGATGCAACAATGCAGCCATAGATCTGTTTGCCATATTTTAGGATGTCTTATAAATGATGTCTTATAAATGATTATCAAAATTTACATAGCTTAGACCAAAACATCTTCCAATAATGTAATAGACTATTTAAGACTTGACATATTTAGGCGCATCATGTCACACCTGAATATGATTTATTCGCTCTAATGCGATTTATACGCAACGTCTAGCGCGGCTCTATCGATTTTGATTAACGACGTATCGATTCCAACGATCATTCGCATCGATAATGTATTTACATTAGACGATTTTCCTCCAATTTCCTGTACTTAATAACTTTTCAATGTGAATACCACACCGATCTATTTTGATGTGTCTTGGAATTTTAAGTGAAAACTAGAGAGATGAATGATGTGGTTCATTATTATTATAGATAAATTAACAATGCTTTGTAACAGTACGTCTTCTACAGACCTTTCCTATTTTTAATTTCTTTGCTCCTATATTTTACTCTTTTTGACTATCATGGTCTTTAGAATTAACAAAAAATTTAAAATTGACCTCTAGTTAGCTTTTCTACATTAGATCCAGTGTCAGTTACTCATGTCGTATTACTTAAGCTCATATTCGTACTGAAATTGTGTGTTATAATATAATCCCTTCTTGCAGGTCTTCTCTGCCATCTGGATGACGCATGTACCTCCAACCCGTGTCATGCTGACGCCATCTGTGACACTAGTCCCATCAATGGATCCTACACTTGCTCCTGCGCTTCTGGGTACAAGGGCCTGGATTGTTCCGAAGATATCGATGAGTGTGAACAAGGTAAGTGCAGTATCTTTATATGTTGTTTTTTTTTGGCTCCTTTATTGTTTTTATTTTCCTATATTTTTTTAAGTCTTTAAAGGTCCACGATGCCTTTACTTGGATAAATATTTTCAATTTTACTTTTTCTTATATACTTATAAGAAAGAAAAAGGCTAATGGGTCTGAAGATGTTATCATTGTTTACCGTCGATTATAACCCACGAGGGAGTAAAGAGACCGTTGCATAATCTTTGATATTTTTATTTTAATTGTCTCTAGACTCTACGTTTTTTATAGAGATGTTTCAATAATTTAATTTAATTTCATCTGTGCTATTTTCTAATTTACCTTCATTCGATGATTAACTGTAATGTACTAATTAACCTTTTCCCTAGGTTCTCCATGTGAACACGACGGCATCTGCGTCAACACTCCTGGCTCGTTCGCCTGCAACTGTTCCGTCGGCTTCACCGGCCCTCGCTGCGAGACCAACGTCAACGAGTGTGAGAGCCATCCTTGCAGGAACGACGGATCCTGTCTAGACGACCCTGGCACGTTCCGATGCGTGTGTATGCCTGGTAAGTGGTTTTACAGTTTTAAGAGTTACGACAGAATGGGTCTTAAATATTTAGAAAAGAAATCCAAAGGTTAATTCTCGAAAATGTTAAATTTAAGATGGGTTTTTACTTCATCCCTTTATACCTTTTTAATTCCGTACAAAATTTCATAATGTACCGAGTTAAGTCATGTGCCTAATCTTAGATGTTAAATAGTTGAAGATCCATTCCGGTTCAAAACAATCTGGGGAATATTCCGTACAAAATTTCATAAGGTACCGTGTTAAGGCATGTGCCTAATCTTAGATGTTAAATAGTTGAAGATCCATTCCGGTTCTAAACAATCTAGCGAATGTTACCAGTTCAATTAAAGATTCCATTATCTACTTTTACACCAAATATACAACCAAGCTATAAACTGTAAATATAGCTGTTCCCTTTGTTTACGATGTTTCCCCACAAAACTGTACCTAAATGGCGCAATGGTTGACGTCGCGAAGATACAATTTGCCTTCTTGACGGCGCGCAATGCCTGATGATTATCATTAGTATCAGAGCAGGACAGGTAATGTGAGAGAGATAGCGATATACACGGGTTGGCAATTTCAGTTAGCTACAATGGTACAAAAGTTGCATAGCTTAAAGAACTCTGAAGTGTTATTTTTTATTACGAAACACTTTTTTTAATTATAAAGTGAATGTTGCGAAGACATATTAATATTGATGGTAAGACCGGTGACCTAAATTCAACCTCCCATTTCTTATCCTTGATTCCTCCCATGGTTCTTCTGGTATCGAGGGTTTCCGGTGTTCCAAATCCTATATCCTCTTCCTAATCTTTGATTCCTTTCTTAACAGTTTTTAATACACTAATGATTATTTTGGTATCGCGGGTGTATGTGGGCACCATTAAGTGATCAATCTGCTCGTTTTGTAGTCTCTGCTATGAGAAACATAAGCAAGAAACCGAAAAGTTACGCAGACTAAACGTGTAATAAATATTAAATTGGAATTGTTGAAATACTGGTAATTGTAATTCAAAACTAGGTTCCTAATGCAGGACTCAAACTTAAAAGTCTTGAGTACTACTGCAATAAACAAAGAGGTTCATCCTTTGAACATAGACCCTTTATATCTAGTGGATGCCGTAAATGGTACACTCCTGACATGGCGAAGTTACAATTTGCTCCGGGCCTGACAGTTTGACCCGTGATAAGTATCATTGTGTTGGTACAGATCAGCGATAATGTAGGGTCTGTTGTTGACATTCAGTATTTTGTTAATATGATCACAGTTCTTGAATATGTAGCTAGAGTCGTTGGAACGTCATATATTTAAGTTCTATATAGTTATGATGTTAAGGTGTGTAGAAATGTCTTTCATTTAACTTCTTTTTGTGATGATAGATGATTAAAAATTGTAGCTACCTATGTTAAATTTTAATCTTTTTCGTCGTGTCGATGGTTTATAAATTATACTATTTTGGCCCAATACTCAGCCACTGCCACACCAGCAGGGGTAGCCCCAGCAAGTTCAAGGCAAATTTTAATAAATAAAAGTATTACTGCGTCGATCAGTTTGTTATGATAAAAGTGTGGTTAATTGCTTTTGGTAATATAAGCACGTAATTTGCGGAGATATTTCAAAAAATTATTAAGTTCTTTTTCTCATTAATTGGTTTGGATTTAAGCTTGGGGTTATAAGCATACAATCTTGATTAGAAACATATGTTTTTGGGACATTGTTACTTCCTTAAGTTTCAACCCTAAAGTAAGTACTCTCAGGTCCCAGCGGAGAGCGACGCAGCGCCGGCGCATTGTCTTCATGCGGAAACGTAGCGCCTTCCGACCGTGATGGCGATAGCTTTGCATAATCTTACACCGCTAGTTGATAATTTGATTGCTTGATGATAGGTTTATTTAACAGAGAATTCCCTTAAAAACTTTCCCCATAATCCTTAAATATTTTCTACCTTTTTGTTTGGTTTGCTATTAAAGCGTATTATAAAACTATAATTTGAATTGATTGTAGGTACTCGTATTTATTAAACGTTAAACCATATTTTTGGGTGGGGTACTACAATCGGTTGCGTTTTGCGAGGTAAAGACTAAAATCTTTTTAAACATAAAAAAATATAAGACTGTTACAAAAATTGGATCGCATTATTTTACAATCTCTTTTATTCGGGTTACTCGGCAATATTAATTATTATTTTAGGGTTAACCGTATAAAAATTACCGAGAACACCGGTTAGCCTTATAACCAGGTTAATATGTCCCTGATTTTGGGTTATAAAATATCAATATACCATGCCGTTGGAAAGAAATTGGCCTGACTGTAACACTACCATTACTTTTATGACAATTGTAAAATCACCAGTACAGTATGAATTAACTTTGTTAACTTACGCGATTATTTATAATTGGACGCTGTAGTTAGTGCTTTGTAGTATTTTATTAGGTTGTAAAACATTGTGCCGTAAAACAGTAAATATTATTGACTATGATTGAGTAAGTTGTTAATTAATTAGAAGTCTATTTTTATAAGCTTCTAATAAATAGTAGCAGCGTATTTTAGCTAAGAACTGAGGTCCTAAGTACAATAATTTCTAGGTGGGACAGTCATATTGTACTTATTTGAGATTGAAAATTCACTCATTAATTAGATGTCACGTGTAGTGTAGCTTAGTATCTATCTGATTGATTTTAACGAAGTATTTGTTTCTGAAAATGATCATGGCATCGGCCTAAATTATAAAAAGTTATGACGATGGTAGTCCAGCGCCCTGAACAGAAAAAAAACTGACAATCGTAAATGTATTCTAGCTCGCTGCGCACTAATGACATTTGGTTAATATTTCAAACAAATTTCATGGTCGCGCATCGAGCTTGAATACATTTACGATAGTCAGAATTTTTCTGACCACTGATATAGCCTTTTTATAGAATATTGAGTGCGAAATTGTTAAGAATTACTTGAACAATACTATTGATGTCCCAAAAACTTATAGGGTTAGCGATCGCTTGAAAGTGAACTAAGCATTCCAGAATGCCAAGAACATACCTTTCTCGTTACCCTTTAGACTATTATCGCATAAAACATTGTCAAGTGCATTAAAAATGTCGTGGGCGCAATAGTGCGTACCAAACTACTCATCCGAACGACCTCGGCTATAACTCGACCAAATTCAAAACCACTCGCAAACCAATAAACTTCCTCATCGTCGTCGACAACCTCATTTGTCCGCTTAACTGTAGTCATCACGTAATGTATTACCAGACCGAATTGTATAGGCTAGAAATCGTGAGAATGTGTATGATTGTAAACGTGTTTACGTTTGGTAGGGTTTCCTGCACGCTCGAGTGCTTACAGAGCGGTCCGGCTAGTGGTCAAATAAGGGCATGCAAGCTCATGCAAGGGAGCTTGGCATGACAGCATTATAATTTTTTTATGGAATATGTCCTTAAGGTCTTTGCTCTTTGGTTTTTGTTCATGTAACCGTTGTATGATCTTTGAAGGGAGATATATCGCATTCACAATTTATTGCTGTCGTGTTATTATAGGTACGGTGATCTTTTTAAATCTTGGATGGAATTAAAAATTATTTTCCCAAACCTAATTAAGCACAATGTTCGTAGCATACTAGATTTTGCTTAGGTACAGCTCCACTCGCGAAAAATCGTTTCTGACAGAAAAAATGTGCCTATTATCAAATTTTAGAATACAGGAACATTTTTATTTGCTTAATAGCTAGAAATACGTTAGTGGTTTAGCTATGAAAAGAACCAGTCAAACATTGATAGACAGAGATGACATGTACGTACAATACAATCTCGTACTTCATTATATTTTTTTTGCATAAAGTCGTTACCATCGCCTCACACTTAATCTGATTCTTGCAAATAGGGTTGTCAGCTCTTTAAATCGAAAGAATGTAGCCTATTTAGCGACATATCGTCAACAAATCTACTGAGTTTACTAAGAATATAGCTGGATCCGACGATGACAATTTAACCAGACAAGCATAACCATGTTCGTCTCAAGCGTTTGTCAACCCTATCATACAGCATTCCATCAAAACAGGCGTAGAAACCACACACTATTCCTTTTTTTGCGAATCCACAATCACCTACCAGTTTGCGGATCGAGACCCGTCCTTTTGACGTAATAATGCGGTGTGTTTCCACATTGAGTGAGTAATGACCGCATGCAAAAGGTGTTTAAATATGACTTGGTTTGTGTAACGTGGTTGACGTTTATTGATTTTTGACCTCGAAATTGAGGTTTCTGTTTCGTCCGTATGTTTTTATGTACTTGTTAAATGTGCGAGAATTTTTAATTGCGGTTATTTTTAGTATAGTGGCAGCATTTATGGGCTCTGAACCGGGAGGTCCCGGGTTCCATTCCCAGGTCGGGCGTTTTTTTTTTATTTGACTTGTCCGGGACTGGATCCGTTGGCGTCAGATAGGCAGCCGGTTGTAAAAATCATGTCAAATCCTTTCTGTAACATTCTTGAATAACTGTATTGCGTCGACCCCACATTAAGGTGGGATAAAAGAAAAAGGTTATCGATAATTTCGATAATAATAATTCTTCACCTTATTTTTGGGGGTTAACGAAGTTAACCTTATCAAAAATAAGAATAGCCGAAATCTAAATTTAGCGGAGATGTCGCGTAATATACGTTAAAGAGACGTTGGAGACTCTTTTAATAGTTGGTTGGAATACATTGAAATCCTACTTGATATAGAATTTGTACGTGTGATCAGTTTGCGGAAAGGTGGCCGCGCCTATAATTTTGCAATCGCTCGCTAGGTCACGGCGCTTGTCTAATCCGCAAACAGATCTGCGCCGCCCAGACACATACACCAGTTAATTGACTATGACAAACAATGCTGGTGTTTTTGTTTGAAGCGGTTAAGTATTATTGTACTGAAAATTGTTATTCATTCTATATTAGTTGCTAGTTTTGCGAGTGGCTGCTTTTCTGGTGTCAACTCCTTTGGAGGATCAAATCCCAGACAAACCGTGTCAGAAAAACTTTACCTGACCTGGGATTCGAAGCCAGGACCTCACGGTGCACAGTATATAGAAGAGGCGATATAATCTTTAATATATTATGTTTGGTTTTTAATAAATGTAATAATTGAATAAATACACCCAACAGTCACAAACATAGTCCTGCAGGGTTACCACCACCTCTTATAGCAGTGTTATTATAATCGTTCTTCGTTTGTTTTGTATCGGGATCGGTACAAGTAAAATTATAATAATACTGCTATAAGAGGTGATGGTAACCCCCCTGACGCCACAGATTATGACACAAACATTTGGCCTCGATGCGGGAATCGAGACTAGAATCTTATGTCTTCTATATTATTCAAGAAAAAGCGTCTTCGCCTGTGTTGCGCCGACCCCACATTAAGGTGGGATAAGGGCAGGTAGTAAGAAAGAAAGAAAAAAGTCACCATAAACCCATTTAGTGTGACAGACCAAAAGTAAGTTTTGGTCATCTTGGCATGTTATAATTTAAACAATCCATGCAGCTGGTCATGTGTATCTAATACCAGCATTAACCATTCAAATATGCGCATAAAGTCTACATTAGCATGCGCAGGGCATTCCCATTGTGGCTTGTGATCCGAAATCGTGACGGTGTACCCATGGTAAATGTCATAAGAATAATCAAAAGTTATAAGTATATAAGTACCACTTAACGGACCGACTTCAAATCCGATCGTGACCAAATTTATATGGGACCACCCTTGAAATAAGCTCTATCGAACATAAAAAGATTTTTTAAAATCGGTCCACATTTGGCGGAGATATCGCGAAACATACATAAAAAATACAGACGAATTAAGGACCCCCTCCTTTTTGGAAATCGGTCGATAAGGATTTTAATATCGTCGCCTCCTCGCATTATAGTGGCGCCTCCTAGTGCCAGGGTATGGGATGTGAATTGGAAGGTCCTGTGTTCGACTTCCAGATCAGACCGCTGTTTTTCCAATGCGAGTTGCTTGTGACTGGATCCTACATAGGCAGGCAGCTGATCGTAAAAATCTAAGACGAATAATTTCTGTAACATGTTTTTTGAGTGGTAGAGCTACGCTGTAGACAATTACGTCCACAGCACGAATGGGCCGGCTCGGCCGATTTGATACCACTGTCTTACAATAGACCGACGTAAAGTGGCAGGTTGCTGTCGCGTTTCGTTCGGTGAGTGAGATTTCTGGTGGCCCAATTCCAGTCCTCCCTTTCCCAATCCCGTTTCCTTCCACTTCCATTAACTCCTTTTAGGTTGGCAATGCGGTGGAGATCACCGTGGTGGTGGAGTGTCATTAGGTGACCCATCTGCTCGTTTGCCAGTCAGCCAGTGCTATAAAAAAAAGTTTGAAAGTGTGTATTGCGCAAACCCCACATTGGAGTGGAGAGCAGAATGAGGAAAATCCGCTTCGTTCGATTTGGAAATCGGATCCAAGACCTCACGGTCCACAATCCCATCCCGCTCTTGTCTCGTAACTTACGGCATCAGTCCGTAACATGCCTGCGGGGCGTGGCTACCCCCTACCACCATTTTGGTGCCGTAAACGTTCAATAGGCCATGTCGGTTATAGAAATACGAGTGCTCTTGCGCCATGCCGCTTTATTGGCATTGTCCTACCTTATTGTGCCAACGTTTGAACTTGTCGAGATGAATTGTTCGCGCGCTTTTGTGTTCCATTGTTTTTGCGTTAAAATGATCCGAACAGTAAATTTTGAGGTTGTGGATGATATTTTAACAGTCATTTGAAGTTTAGTTGCTTTTCGACCAACTTCCAAAAAGGAGAAGGTCCTCAATTCGTCTGAATTTTTTTTATGTATGTTACGCGATATCTCAGCCAAATATGGACCGATTTTCAAAATTCTTATTGTGTTCGGTAGAGCTTATTTCAAGGGTGGTCCCATATAAATTTGGTCACGATCGGATTTGAAGTCGGTCCGTTAAGTTTTTAAACTTGTGATTATTGATAGACAGATAAAGGCTTATAGTTCTGTTAGGCGTCCTCCGTTGCGCTGCGGCCGAGTAGCCTGCTGTGAAACGAGAGACCGCGGGTTCGATCCCCGCACCGAGACAAATGTTTATTTTCTACAAATATTTCTGTCGGGTCTGGGTGTTGTGAAACCCAAAGTATCGGATAATCTGATGCCTACAATACAAAATGCGTATCCTACGCCCGAATTCTGGAACGCTACTCAACTTTAACGGCTTCTTACATTGATTTTCGCCATACATTTTTAACAGATAAGACTATAGACGACCTAAGGCGACCTTAAGTGAATGAGTATTCGGCGGTTAGTGTGGAATCAGTACTGTGTGTGACTGTTGAGAGTTATTTTTATTTATATGTTATGTATATAGTGATCTATGAACCGGAAAGTTGTCTTTATTAATTTACATTACCATAATAAGCCTACAGTAAGTTTAAAAAAGCAAATTATTATAAATCAACTACTTAATACTAATAACCGGTTATTTCCTATATGGGAAGCATTACAATACCGTCTTAAAATAACCAAATAAATGGTAATGCGCCGATTAATTTGCGTGCTCGTGGGCTTGGCCACCTGCTCTGTCGACCTGTAGGTTTATTCCAAGATTTTGGGACTTCGTTGGACCAAAATTGAACTTCTTTTGAACCTAACTATAAAGACTCAAGTTATAAAACATATTTACGTAAACACATCGCAAATAATGTGACCAATGTTTTTACTCGCCAAACAACATACCTAATTCGGCGGGACAGTGATTTCCGAAGAAAATTATTGTCAAACTCCATCTGTCAGACCATAAACGGGCTTATGCACTTCATAATAAAGTCCAATTAGATTCAGCATGGTTTTGCGTCTTTAAATGGGCACCGTGTATACCGGCCCGAGCTGGATTGTCCTGCTCCGAGGTCCATGTTATGATATCATACGATTTTCATCTCTGATTCATTGTTGTAAAGATCATTTTCAATTATGGTAATAATGATTTCCAGTCCTGTACTATGCTTTAGAATTGTGGTCGTTATGAGTTGGTGAATAAGATTATTTATTGTGTGGCGATGGATATGGCATGAATTTCATGCGTCTGGAACGCTGTCGCCAATTAGCATTCCTCTATGGAGACGGGTCTGCTATAGAACAGACATAAAATCCCCTTTGCCCATCATAAAATGAAATCCTTAGTGTTTCATGGGAAAGCAAGTGTATGAATTCATAGAGATGTAATTGGATTGATGAAGAGCGTGAAACATATGGTCATTAAGACAACAAATATATGCAACAAGATTGAAAAGTAGTTAAAAGACGTGCCTTCATGATTTTTGCCGTAGCTGATAGCTTTAGTTCAAACCATACAAATGTTACATATATAAACTCACGCCTATCTCTCATTGAGGTAAGCAAGGACTATGCAACACTAAGTGCTCTTACGCTTCTTCAATGATCAGTCTTTTCATACACTTACACATCTAGGAGTACCGAATTCTGGTAACTGATGAGCGAGTATGAAAAAACAAATATTTTATATTAAGTTTAGTACCTAACTATAAGTAGCTGCTACTTATGTTATCTATCTTTGATTTAAAACCATTTAAAATAATGTTTCTCGAGAAATTAGTTAATTAGTTAAATCATAGCTAAAGACATCCACCAACAGCCACGGCTTAACATGGTACTCCAAAATGATTTATTGAATGAAATAAAACCGAAAACCGTATTAGATCTTTCTGTCTTTAAAGTTTATTTTGAGCTAGATTTGTCATCACCTAATTCTTTAAAATGTCAGCATTTCACGTGGTTTCAATTTCCACGAAGTTGTCTTATTTATCTGGTCCCGGTCTTCTCATCAATTAAACATTTCCTATGGTTGGAGACGGGTTGTTTAGCATAGTCGTAAAATTATAATCAACTTGAAAAACTATTGCATTCATGTATAAATGGAATACCACACGGCTCGATTCCGAGCGTTTTGATGACGCAAATGCCATTAAAGATAACGGCTTTTCCGTCTTATATTTGGATACAACTTTATATTTTTCGTTTCTTTTCTAATATCATTTACATTTACAATAATTTCGGGTGCAAGGCCAGTGAAATTACTGGTCATTCTGAGACTCTGGATCACGAGTGCGACGCAGTGTAGAATTCATTGCAATTCAGAGTTGTGGATGCGATTTTTTCTGTTTATAAGTAGATGTGGTGTTACAATAGATAACCAGTTTGTTTGTTGCGTCATAATACAAATAAAAAAATGACGAAATTAGGAGGTGGAGTTGTGGTTTTGTTTTATAAAATCAAATATAGTCTTATCAGTTCTTCCTAATTTGATAGATTTACTTGGAACTTGATAACTGGACTGGATATATTCCAAAGCCATTTAAATAATCTAACGTCTTCTGGTTCTGATTTCTTAAGTTTACGCGAATGCTATAGAGGTACATTGAAATACAACTATTTTTACGGATTCTATCACGATTTGGTTTTAATTTTTTATTCCCGACGTTTCGAAGGCTTTGCTGTCTTCTGGTTCTAGAATATCTACCAAGAATTGTTTTTCTTAATAACAATAGTTGAACTTGAACTATGTTTAGGGTTCAAAATCATTTCCAATTCTAGTCTTTAAATCTTACGTCCCTTTTCCTTACCATCTCCTTTTACGAGCGCATCTACAAAGGTTCTTTGCTTAACTTTGTTGCGACCATTATGTCGATATTTTACGATGCACAACTTAAAACCTATATTTCAAGTTGGTGAATAATTGTTGCGCTTTGACAACACAACGCGATTTTACAGCGTCGAATGTCGCATGGACATGTTATGTGGCAAATGTATTTTTGACTTCGAAATGGGTCTGTTTCATCTGTTTGTATGTCATTTCTGGATTTATGAGCCTTTTGTTTAGTGTTTTCGCGAGCTTTGTTATTTTGAAAATTGTCTGTGGATAAACTTTGTAAAGAAAACATTCTTCTATGTTCAATGATACATTTATTAATAATGTAACCGTCAAAGAATTTTAATTTATTTTAGTTTAATGTGTCTTTATTACACAAGGGACATATAATAAGATCATCCGTATTACGATTTGTTACAAATAAGTACTTAACACAAATTATGGTATTTTATAATGGAATATCAGATTATTGTGGACTCCATCATAGGCGTGGGTGTTATCCAAATAACTACATTAATATTATGGATTCGTAATGGTCCATATTTTTTGAAGACAATCTTTTTGTGTTGTAATTGGTTTATATGTCATATATTTCCGTATAAGATTTAGATCGTATTAGGGCAGTATTATTATTAATGGAGGGATATGCTTGACTTTTCATTGTGAAATATCGCTTGCTATAACGGTGAAGGAAAACATCGTGAGGAAACCTGCATACCCGAGAATTTCTTCACAGGAATTTCGAAGGTATGTGAAGTCTGCCAACCCGCATTAGGCCAGCGTGGTAGACTAAGGCCTAACCCCTCTCATTAGTAGAGGAGGCCCGTGCCCAGCAGTGGGACAGTAATATTACAGGGCTAATATTATTATTTTTTTATTATTATGCTTGACTTACGACAATTTGATCCATCAAGACTACTAGAGCTAAATCAGAGTATATTAATTCTTTTATATTTATGGGTGTTTACGGGTAGTAATCAAACATGATGCACTTGCTAGTAACGGGCATTCTGTTATAAAAAATCAAGACTTCAAAATGTTTCATGTATTAATACCTATTTGTTTTCGGTATTCTGCGAAATCGTTTTTTTTTTATGTTAATGGTATTTTGAGTCATAATTATTAGAATTATTAGGTGTGTTTTATGTAGTGTTAAATGTTGTAATCTTGCTTTGTTTGTTTCAGGTTTCACGGGAACTCAATGCGAAGTGGAGATCGACGAGTGTGCCAACAACCCTTGCCTCAACGGAGGCGTTTGTCATGATCTGATCAACGCTTTCCGCTGCACTTGTGTTATTGGGTATGTTATTAATTTCATCAGTAATATTTTAGTCTGATGTTTTCATTTCCAAATCTTCTTTATTATGTTCTTGTTTAGGTGGTTTATTGATGTCACATAAAAATCGCTTTGCTTTTTTAAATTTGTAACGGGAATATTCAAAACTAAATTGTAAATTACGGTATTTATACCTTTTACTCTCATGTTTGTGGGAATTATTGAATTTGCGTCGTATGACATTGTCACTCCTTTAAACTCGTGTATTGTATTGTCGTTGGAATATTTGTAATGATCACGAATATCAATACAAATGCTGTATGATGCATTCCTTCCTCAGGTTCACCGGTGCTCGCTGCCAGGTCAACATCGACGACTGCGCGTCGAGCCCATGTCGGAACGGTGGCACTTGCCATGACTCCATCGCTGGCTACACTTGCGAGTGTCCACCTGGATACACTGGTAAGATAAATTATATATGATCATCAAGCAAACAAGGCATTCATGAAATCTATTCGATCCCATTCTTATGGCGACATCCATATACCTACTTATTAGTACTTAAAGATGTCTTAAAAACACTTTTCTTACGGGACCGTTATCTTCAGGACTATCATTCGTTAAATGCTTAAGCTAATGTAGAATTTATACAGGTGTTCTTTTGGAACTCTTCTTTCCAAAAACGATATCATCATTTTATTAAGATACTATACCTATATATAATGATGATTCTGCAGGCATGTCATGCGAGACGAACATAAACGACTGTCTTTCTGCGCCGTGCCACCGCGGCGAGTGCATCGACGGCGACAACAGCTTCACGTGCAACTGCCACCCCGGCTACACGGGCCGCGTGTGCCAGACGCAGATCAACGAGTGCGAGTCCAACCCCTGCCAATTTGGAGGTAAAACATTCACAGAGATCCATCGGGAACGATGGTGAAAATGTAGACGTCCCTTAGCGCAATGTCGACGGAGATTCGAGAGATAAATTCGAATGTTTATCATTCGAATGGTCAATCTCGTTGTGTGCTTTTATGACTTAATTCGAGTTTAATTATAACAGATGAGTGACGGATTGAGAAACCAAATGTTTTTGACACAGTTACAAATGTCAATCTGATCTAAGAAGTATGAAGAGTAGTATTAAGTATGAAGAGATAGAGAGAGCCCATCTATAATAGTTCTAAATAGTATCCATCAGCTATAGTTTTTCATGTATCTTTGCAGGTCATTGCGAGGATCTGATCGGAGGCTACCAATGTCGCTGTAAACCGGGAACTTCAGGGAGAAATTGTGAGATCAACGTCAACGAATGCTATTCCAACCCTTGCAGAAATGGCGCAACTTGCATCGACGGGATTAACAGGTATGTTGTTTAGTCTATTAACATTGCTGTTTATTTCATATTCTGTCTGACCATTGTAATAAAATCTTAAATTCAAAATAAAACTTTTACTCCTGTTTTGCTATTAACCATCTTTTTCTTATTCTTTCTTTTGCTTCTTTCATTTCATTTTTTCTTTTATAATTCTTGTAATTTATTTTTTCTTTTACACGCAGCAATACGTATTTTGAGTAAGTTTATTTTGCAAATGCTTTTCTTTTTTCTTCACGCTTTATATACCCTTGTTTTTCTAATTTATATCAAGTATATTTTCTTGCGTTGTAACTATTTCTTCAATCGATCTTAAAAGTCAACCCTGTAAGCACTACCATATTATATTTCTATACGGTATCTAACCCGTCACTGCTCTGTCCAGATACACATGCGAGTGTATCCCTGGCTTCACTGGGCAGCACTGCGAGACCAACATCAACGAGTGCCTGTCCAACCCTTGCGCCAACGGCGGCAAATGCATCGACCGCATCAACGGGTTCCGCTGCGAGTGTCCCCGCGGGTACTACGACGCTAGGTATGCTCTATGTGGTGTTTGGCACAAATGTTGGATCCAAAGTTTGCTATTATTTTGAAGCAAGTGTTTACTATGGATATTTGAGTCCAAGATTGATATAGAGTTAATGGTTTACGATCTAATTTTTCACGTATTTTTAACTGTGTTGTTAATAACCATGCTGAAACAGTTTTTTATTCACACTTTTTATTTTAATTTGTATAAAGGTGGATATAAGACCTGAGGCATTCTCTACCTGCCAACCTTTGGGTGATGCAGAAATAAACGAAATTGGTGTAAAAAAATTGCAATTTGTAGAGTCTCAATAGATTTACTTTGTATTTTCTATCTAAATGTTCTTAGGTGAAATAATTTGATAAATTTTACTTTTCTTTCTATCTGGCGTTACTTCTGACTAATGTCAGGGTCCGTCTTCTTAAAACGCTTCCACTTCACCAGGTCTTGAGCATCCAATGATATACTAAAAATTTGACACCTTTAGATTATAAATTGAATTAAAGATTCTCCTGTGCTCAGTAATAGTGTGTGTGTATTAAAGTGTTTGTTTCCTTGTCCTCAGATGTTTATCGGACGTGAACGAGTGCGCTTCGAATCCTTGCATCAACGGCGGCTCGTGCGAAGACGGTGTCAACCAGTTCATTTGCCATTGTCTGCCTGGTTATGGAGGTAACTATATGCAATGAGATCTGAAGATTAATGTATATTAAATGTCTTTGTTTGTGTGGGATTTTATTCTTGTGATAAACATAGTTGACGTCCTGTGGTTGATGATGATGAAACACAGGTTAGAATTGTTCATCGAATATTATTAGTATGAGTGGTAGCGCCACGCTGTAGACAGTAACGTCTACAGCACGAATAGGCCGGCTCGATTGGGTTGTTACCACTGTCTAAACTGTTGAGTTTCATTCGGTGAGTGACGTTTTCGGTGGCCCAGTTACAACTTCCCTTCCTTTAAGGTTGGCAGTAAACTATTGATTTTGTTAGTTGGGGGGCTATGGATGATGGAGATCACTTACCAGGTGACTCATCTGCTCGTTTGCCAGTCTAGTATAAAAAAAGTTAAGTTGCGCATACACTCGTTCGTATTTATTTCCTTGTGTCACCATCTTCCTTTCGCAATCCATTCATCCTTCTCGCAAACATTCTTTCCTCTTATTGCTTTTAGTTTATAAGAAAGTTCTAGATATTGTATACTATCCTAATAACCTTTAACGAGGTTCTAGACATTAAGCACGGTTCGTTCACAGGTCAGCGTTGCGAGCGTGACATCGACGAGTGTAGTTCGAACCCGTGCCAACATGGCGGCACGTGCCACGACCGACTCAACGCGTACAAATGCGACTGTGTTCTTGGATTCACCGGTATGGAATGCAAAGTTCTCTATGGTAGACATTAAGATTTTGTTTTTTAGTCATTGACCCATAGGTAAACTGTACAAAGAGGCACCCCGTGGTGTATTGAAACGAAAACTGAACGTAAAGTGTTTCGGAAATATTGTACAGGGGGGTTACCACCACCTCTTATAGCAGTATTATTATCATCTTACTTGTACTGTTTCCATACAAAACAAACGAAGAACGATTATAATAATAATGCTATAAGAGGTGGTGGTAGCCCTGCAGTTTTGTTATTAATGGATACAGTTTTTTACAAGGCTATGTTTACAATCCAATATTAATGGCGCAAAATATAAAACTGATAAACTATATAATCGATAAGGTAATTTAATATAAATGTCAAAGCGGGTATCCACTATCGAGTTCGATTCGAATTCGATTCTCAAAACGATTCGCCTCTGGTATTTGAAAAATTTTTTTTGTCTAATAACAAATCATTTGTTGTAGGTGTAAACTGTGAGACTAACATCGACGACTGTGCCGGCAACCCTTGTCTTCACGGCGGCTCGTGTATCGACCTGGTGAATGGGTATCGATGCGTGTGCGCACCGCCACATTCCGGACGGAACTGCGAAAACACACTCGATCCTTGCACGCCTAACCAGTGAGTAGTGTTCCTTTTTTCGACTTGTGCTGTGAGCAAAATTGCTTTTACAGCTTCACCTGAATTTATATTGGCGCTTATGACGCTCTAGCCAGAAATATGTTCATTTGACTGCTATTGAACACAGAGGTGCCTTTTCGAAGGCTCAGAGCTCATATTGAATTATCGCTGGAGGTTAGAATTAAATTACAGATCGATTAAGTACTAGTATGCCGAGGGTCTGCTGTGGGAGATCTTTACTCTCGGGCGGGTCCGATGTCGGGGTCTGGTGTTAATATTACAATTGGCATTGAGAAGGGAAAGGGCTGCTTCGACAGCAACTGTGATGGGATCATTGGTGTCTGTCAAAACGTGTTTGGGACGATGACGGATGGAGAGTAGTGTTACTATTATGTGCAGTTTTACTGGCGCTCCGTTTGAGTTTTTCAATGGTCAGATGATGTTTATAAGGAGAATAATTTGGTTTCGACAGTTAATGTATGAATAAAGAAATATAGTGAGAATAGGAATAAATAGAATAGGTTATTTTTTTATTAATTCTTTATTTCTTTCGGCCTGGCGTTGTTCCGGTTTTCTTTCTTACTTAGACTCTTCCACTTCGCCGGGTCTTAGCATCCTCCATACTGAGGCCATTGGCTTTGATATCCTCCTCCAGAACGTGATTACTAAAGATTGGTACTGAGACAAATAAACATTTTTATTGCCCTATTTCATCAGGGACAAAAATGAGCTCAGCAAAATATGATTTTGGTCGTTATTGCGTACCTACCCCATCGGGGATACAGGCGTGAGTGTGTAATCGAGATTCGTCCGCCAGATGTCGTCACGGCGGCCGTTGCGTGGCGGAGGCGTCGTACGCGGAGTTCACGTGCGCGTGCCCGGTCGGGTGGGCGGGCGCGCTGTGCGAGCGAGACGTCGACGAGTGCGCCGTCACCGCGCCCTGCCACAACCACGCCACGTGCCTCAACACCGACGGCTCGTACGCGTGCCTCTGCGCCAGGGGCTACGAGGGCAAGGACTGCGCCGTCAACACTGACGACTGTGCTTCATGTGAGTAGTTACTTAATGAATACATACATAAATAAATACATACGTCCAACAATAACAAGGTTTCTGTGTCGTGGGTATGAGAAACTAAAAGAGACTTCCGATATTATAACACCCAAACCAGATTCGAGACCGACTTCAAAATTTATCCGATCGTGACCAAATTTATATAAGAGCACCCTTGGAATAAGCTCTATCGAATACCAAAATAATAAACATTAAAAAAAATACAAACGAATTAAGGACCTTCTCCTTTTTTGAAGTCGGTTGGCTCGAATCGGGAAATTCCACCCACGGTCTCTTGAATCACAGGCGGTTACGCATCCGCAACGTAATGGCGGCTTACGATATTTTAGATTTCATACTTCGATTAGTTTCTTCCCTTGTCGGAGTAAGAGCAAACATCTATGCAGGCCGACATGATTCTGATAACCATCAACCATTTGTTATCTCTTTGTTTGTCGGTGGTCGCATTTTTGGACTTTACAACACTACTATATACATTGTAGTCACTTCTTGAAAAATTACCTAATTAATTGTTCTACCCACAGTCCCATGCCAAAATGGCGCGACGTGCCTGGACAGTATCGGTGACTACAACTGTGTGTGCGCCAGCGGCTTCGCGGGCAAGCACTGCGAGGTGGACATCGACGAGTGCCAGTCTAGACCTTGCATGAACGGCGCTACTTGTAACCAGGTAACATACACCATTACATTTATAGTTATACATTACAAATTTTATTTAAGGTTCGCTCCCTATCACATCTGGGACGGAAATGAGCTCGACGAAATGTGGATGTACTACTACTCTAGTTCGTCTCTGCCTACCCCTTTGGGGATATAGCCGTGAGTTTGTATGTATGTTATATTACCTTATTTGATAGTTTCACAAGTTTCGCATCTCAAAACTATCGATAAGTTATCGATGGTTATATTATCTACAGCCCTGTCATATCGATAGTTTTCAGAATTTTTTTGTCAAGTATTTTTTAATTTATTTATTTAAATCACTACTCAGAAGAAATATTAGGTACCTTGGTACCAACTTCATCGTTATTTTTGTGTACGTGTACAGTACGTGGCTTCGTACACGTGCACGTGCCCGCTCGGGTTCTCGGGCATCAACTGCCAGACCAACGACGAGGACTGCACCGAGTCGAGCTGCATGAACGGAGGCACCTGCATCGACGGCATCAACTCTTACAACTGCTCCTGTCCGCCAGGGTGAGTCATTTACAACTTAATTTATGTAGTGGTTAGGTTTAGTCTTTATTGGATTCGTTTTTAATGGAAATATTAATATGATACGATCTCTATTTCTCAAGGTAGGTAAACAACGGTTTAGTTGTGTCGTGGCATTGATGATCATAATAAAATCCTACAAGTATACTATTCCACCCTGATCGGAATGTCTGTGCACGTCACTGCTTTGTAAACTTATTGTAGTAAGAGTATATTCATCATCATCATCGTCAGCCATAGGACGTCCAACAGGTCGATCTAGAAATCTTTGGGGGAGGTCTATATTCAGCAGTGGACGTCCTATGGCTGATGAAGAGTATATTACCTTAAATAAATTGTACTTGGCTGACTGCCTCGGTGGCGTGGTGGTACGACTACGGTTCTGAGGTCTCGGGTTCAATCCCCGGGTCGGGCAAAGTGATATTGGATTTTTCCATATCAGCCCGGAGTCTGGAATTTGTGCCCGATATGGCGATAGGCTCGCCCCCTATCACATCTGGGACTGAACTAAGCTCGGCGAAATGTGGGTGTTCTAGTTCGCTAGTGCGCCTCTGCCTACCCCTTCGGGGATACAGGCGTGAGCTTATGAATGTATGTAAATTGTACTTGTGCCTTGTATTGATGGACAAATAAAAGTTATTTCTTTCTTTCTTTATACTTATCACCTGTCTTTCCTCAGGTACACCGGCTCGAACTGCCAGTTCCGTATAAACATGTGCGACAGCTCCCCGTGCGACAACGGCGCGACGTGTCACGACCATGTCACCTATTATACTTGTCACTGTCCGTACGGATACACAGGGAAACACTGCGAGGCTTATGTTGATTGGTGAGTTTGAGTTGAATTTGGGAATGGTATTGATAGGTCTTAAGTGGGATTTAGGCTGAGATTTATAGAGCGAACTCCGTCTAAGTCGTTTCGATAGTGTAGTCGGTTGCAGTATTGTTAATATTACGTATTACCATTTCCTACTTGTACAATATATATTGTAACTGTTTGCTGTTCCTTAAATAAAAAAAAAGTCTGGGTCAAAGAAACGAACTGAGTGAGGATTTGGAATTTTTAAATCGAACTTCGACTTAGTCCGAGACATTTTTACAAGAAAAATAGAGTTCGCTCTATAGATCTCAGCCTCAGATTAGGTAAAAAAAAAAGTTTTTGGTGGCATGACGATTTTGATTAAATAAAAATAAGAAAAAGTGATCGATTTTTTTTATGTGAACCAGAAATTGTTATACTTACGGTATATGAACAACATAAATAAAATAATGTATTTTGTAACGTTTTGGTACAAAAAAAAAATCGCGACTTTTATAATATACGAATATACCGTAATCTTAACACCTTGTAAAATTAGAGTCCATAATAATGGATCTATGAATACATTCCTTTATCGATATTTACCTTTAAATTCGTAGGAAAAAGTATCGATTGATTAAATATTTCCCCACAGGTGTGAAGGCAATCCGTGCGAGAACGGCGCGACTTGTTCTCAGAAGGGACCGCAGTATACTTGTACCTGCGCTCCGGGATGGTCCGGGAAGCTCTGTGACGTAGAGATGGTGTCGTGCAAAGATGCTGCTATTAGGAAGGGTATGTGATGATTATAGTCTTGTCCGTTAAATGTGTAACAACAATCAGCTGAAAAGTACTTAGTGTTGATTTGAATAACATGTATTAGAAAACTATAGAATGATTAAGTCAATGGTCGCCCATCCATTTGTATATTTATTTACCCACCAACATTAATAAGTTTGCTGTTGGTACCGACATTCTGTACTTTCAACACCTTCATTGATAAATTATTAGGAATTCTCTAATACATTATGTAATTCTAAAAAGCTGTCTTCCAATCATCCTAGCAACCATATTATACTTGTGGTGTATTCTAAGAGATGGGAATGTGGATATTTGATTCAAAATAGATCAGATAAACTTTTTCTCCACATGATGATCTTGACTCCAATGTGAGGGAAAGAAAATATTTTGCCGAAACATGGCTGTATTCCTTAGACTTGCTTCTTTGGGCACACGACACGACGTTGTTTTATATATATTAATTTCTTAACCATATCATTCTATGCAGGTGTGAAACTAAAACAACTCTGCAATAACGGATCATGCGAAGACATCGGCAACTCTCATCGATGCCATTGCCTCGACGGGTACACAGGGTCCTACTGCCAGAAGGAAATCAACGAGTGCGAGTCCGCCCCGTGCCAGAACGGAGCTGTGTGCAAGGATCTTGTAGGCACCTACCAATGCCAGTGCGCCAAAGGATTCCAAGGACAAAACTGTGAACTCAACGTTAACGACTGTCTGCCAAACCCGTGTCAAAATGGAGGCACCTGCCACGACCTGATCAACAACTTTTCATGCTCCTGTCCTTTCGGTACTTTGGGGAAGATCTGCGAGATAAACGTCAACGATTGTAAGCAAGACGCCTGTCATAATAACGGTTCCTGTATCGATAAAGTTGGCGGGTTTGAGTGCAAATGCCCGCCTGGCTTCGTCGGCCCGAGATGCGAAGGTGACATCAACGAGTGTCTGTCGAACCCTTGTTCCGCTCCTGGCACCCAAGACTGCGTGCAATTAGTCAATGATTACCATTGTAATTGTAAACCTGGCTTTATGGGTCGACATTGTGATGCCAAAGTCAACTTCTGCGCCAATTCCCCCTGCCAGAACGGTGGTATATGTACAGCAATACAGGGCGGCCATGAATGCTTGTGTAACGACGGATTTTACGGCAAGAATTGTGAATATTCTGGATATGCATGCGACTCCAATCCGTGTCAAAATGGTGGATACTGTCATACTTCAGAAATTGGGGGGTATGTTTGCGAATGCCTGTCAGGGTTGTCAGGAATCAATTGCGAAGTCGATTCGATGAATGAATGTCTCAGTAACCCATGCAAACATCCCGAGGCGCGCTGTATCGACAAGCCTGGCGACTACCTCTGCTACTGCCCGAGACAATGGACTGGCAAAAATTGTGACATCCATGACCCTCATTCCAGAGGAGGTTATGGAAGTCCAGTAAACGGCGGATTTAGCAGCAAAAATCCAGGGTTGACACTCCAAGAACTCGACTTAGCTTTCCAAAGGGAACAATGTGTGAAACTAGGCTGCAAAGAGAAGCAAGCCGATCACCACTGCGATGAAGAATGTAACACTTATGCCTGTGATTTCGACGGTAACGATTGTTCATTGGGTATCAACCCTTGGGCTAATTGCACAGCTCCTATCAAATGCTGGGAAGTGTTCATGGATGGTGAATGTAACGAAGTGTGTAACACTCAAGCTTGCTTATTCGACGGTAGAGATTGCCAGAAATCTTTGCAAAGATGTAACCCTATTTACGACGCATATTGTCAGAAGCACTATGCGAACGGCCATTGCGACTACGGCTGCAACAACGCGGAGTGTAATTGGGACGGTTTGGATTGTGAAAACGAACCACCTCATTTGGCTGAAGGAGTCATGTCTATTATCTTACTCATGGACATGAGGACGTTCAAAGAAAATTCAATAGCATTCCTTCGAGATTTGGGACATCAACTGCGAACAACAGTGTTGATAAAGAAAGATCATTTAGGAAATGATATGGTGTATCCGTGGAAGGGATCGACAGACGTTGGTCTTCAAGACACAGAGTTCGGAAAGAAGCACAACATTGTTTTTACAGAAAGAGGACAGTCTGGAGTGCTGGTGTACCTCGAGATTGACAACAGAAAATGCACGACCATGTCAGGATCTGAGTGCTTCTTCTCAGCTCAAGAAGCTGCGGAGTTCCTTGCTGCTACTGCTTCCAAACATTCCCTTTCCCCAGATTTCCCTATTTTTCAAGTCAAGGGTGTAAACCCGCCCATTACAGACGACGCCCAAACAAACTACAAATATGTGTTCATAGGAGTTATATTAGTTCTTCTAGCCGGTCTACTGATCGGAGTTTTAGTCACAGCGAATAGGAAGCGAGCCGCTGGTATCACGTGGTTCCCTGAAGGTTTTATGCGGAACAATTCTTCGACGAGAAGACGGTCGCGCCGTCGAGGGCCTGATGGACAGGAGATGAGGAACTTAAACAAGGGTTCCATGGGTTGTATCGATGTTGATATAAATGGGGGGCACATGGTACCTCCCCACTGGTCTGATGAAGATGATGATGGGTCAGCTCCGCCTAGAGCGAAGAGGGCGCGAGGTCCTGGAGAGGCTAATGGAGCACCTGGAGGATACGCGTCGGATCATACGGCGATCACGGATTATGAAGAAGCCGGTCATGACTCCAGGGTCTGGACTCAACAGCATCTGGACGCGGCGGATATCAGGGTGCCGCCGAGTATGATGACGCCGCCGGCTATCGTGAGTATTTAGTTATTTTTATTAAAATCTACATGCACACTACTCAAATAAAATTAGTCTGTTAAGGTAACTCACCAACCATAATATGACTGGATAAGGAATTTGTTGGGTTTTGATTATGTATCATAAGACCAATTTGATTGGATCATAATATAAAATTATGTTAACTATTTTGTAATACTAATAAGCGTGAAGTCACTGGATGCAGGCCGCTTCCAACAGGTCGATCTGGAAATTTTTGGGGGAGGCCTTTGTCCAGCAGTGAACGTCTTGTGACTGATGATGATGATGAAGTGTGAATAGAGATTATAAGAATAGAGTGTTTTAGGGTGGATGTCAATTAGGATAGGCTTGACACATTATTCACTCACTGGATATAGGATTGACATATTATTTATTATTGAATATAGTTTACACATCATTACCTTATTTTCGACCGACTACCAAAAAGGTCCCCAATTCGTCTGTATTTTTTTATGTATGTTACGCGAAATCTTCGCCAAATGTGGACTGATTTTCAAAATCTTTTTCTTTTATAGGGATTATTTCAAGGGTGGTTCCATAGAATTATGGTCACGATCGGATTTGAAGTCGGTTTGTTAAGTTTTAAACTTGTGATTATTCTTTCCCAGCATGACGGGCACGTGGACGTAGACGCCCGTGGACCGCTGGGCATGACGCCGCTGATGGTGGCCGCGGTGAGGGGCGGGGGCTTGGACGCGGGCTCCGACGCGGAGGATGAAGCTGCTGCACACGCCATCTCAGAGCTGGTGGCGCAGGGAGCACAACTCGATGCTGCTATGGACAAGACCGGGGAGACTAGCCTGCATCTCGCTGCTAGGTATGAACTTGGATCTGTAACCTTTATTATTTGGGTATATGACTAATTTTTTTGTTATTAATTTGATATGAAATTTACTTCATCTAAAACAAAGAACCGAAACAATTGGAATATTCCCAAAGATATAAAGTTATAAGCCTTTGAATTCTGGTGTACCCTTCAAATTGCGGGAAAGAGGAGTATCAATATAATCGCATCACCACCATAACGGTACGTGCGTTGGAAAGGGATAGCAAGATATCCCCATTCTTGCTCATTTAAAATATGAATTACTGTAATGATTTCATAGGTTTTCGCGAATGTTATTAATTGAAATAAAAGTAGTTTTTACTGATTCAACTGCGATTCGCTTTGTATTTTTTTAATGAAATAAATACAAAGCAAATCGCGATAGAATCCGTAAAAACTACTTTTATTTCGATATTAATTACTGCCTTATTCTTAATCAATTTCGATACAGTTTTTACAGAAGCGTTTTTTTGCTTTATTTGCTATTACATATAAAAAATGTGTGTAAAAGCAAATATAGCCCTTATTCTGTGAGCGCGATTTTGACAGCTAACGCGTACCTGTGGGGCCACCCACGGCGCGCCTTACCGAGATGACCGACACACACTTAACTATCGAAATTGTCAAATCTGTGTACTCCTGTAATTGGTACATACATCAGAATATGACTGTTTAGTTAAATATTATATTTAATTATATAATGTATGTACTGCTGGAGAACCTTTTATAAATAAATAAATAAATAAATTAATGGGTCATAAATTGGCCGGTACACATTAAGAGGAACCATCAAGTACCCAATTCTAGTTAACAGTCCTGTATCCCACCAGGTACGCCCGAGCGGACGCGGCGAAGCGCCTGCTGGACGCGGGCGCGGACGCGAACTCGCAGGACAACACGGGCCGCACGCCGCTGCACGCCGCCGTCGCCGCCGACGCGCTCGGCGTGTTCCAGATCCTGCTGCGGAACCGCGCCACCAACCTCAACGCCAGGATGCACGACGGCACCACGCCGCTGATACTCGCCGCCAGGTCGGTTATAGTTTCAAAACTTAACTAACCTTTCATATGTATCAGAATCAAAGACATCAACAGTATATACGGGACAACAGCATAAAACTTGTAGTCCGAAAGTTATGACCTAGTGATCATAAGTCACTAAGTTTATTTGAAATATACGCGCGCCAGGCCGGCCAGCGTAATAATATTGAGAGAATAATCTTATCTTAAGTGATTCTTAACCATTCTAAGGTGTAAATTGTAATAAATTGCCCTTGCATTTTTAATAGATGGTACATGTTGGTACTGAAGTTTGAGGTCAATTATTTAGTATGGAAACTTGCTTGGTAGCCCCTCTATAGATAGTAATATTAAATCTCTTTGATTCGAACGTAACAAAATTAGTGTCTGTGTACCTTGAGTGTAGTGTGTGTGCGTGTGTATGTGCATGCAGTGCACAAACGTGTATGTATGTAAAAATGCTGTGCAAAATTTATGTTAGTAATTTTTTTTTTATACGGCTGTTATTCCCATGTTGTGCAATTATAAATCAGATAAAATTAGTCAAAACCATTTTGTAACGTAATTCAACGGTTATCCTGTTCCTAGGCTGGCCATCGAAGGCATGGTGGAGGACCTGATCAACGCCGACGCGGATATAAACGCGGCGGACAACAGCGGCAAGACCGCGCTGCACTGGGCCGCCGCCGTCAACAACGTCGACGCCGTCAACGTGTTACTGGCACACGGCGCCAACAGGGACGCGCAGGATGATAAGGTAATTGGACTTTAATGTGTTAGCAATACGGTTCGAAATGTCTTGACGTTGCAACAGATGCATGTACAACTTACTGCAATGTGTTACTGGCCCACGGAGCCAACAGGGACACGTAGAATGATAAGGTAATTTGTATTGAATTGTAGCAGTTAGTCACGAGCGAGCACACCGTCGCCGGGATGACCAACAAGTCCACGTATTATAGACTTTCTCATATACTCACGTCCTAAAGCAGTCCCTGTAGCCAAAATCGTCTAAGAAGAAGTAGTAGGACTTTAATTTGGTAGTAATACGGTTCGGAATAAGTTGACGTTGCAACAAATGAATGTCTAATAAAATTTTGTATTAAGCCGATTTCAAGACTATTGTTTTAACCACAGTTTTGCAACGACACAGAACCCAGGCGTAATGTATTGGTTATAATGTATTCGCTGAACGATCAAGGACTTAAGAAGCGGCGATTTTGAATTATAGGAATTTTTTGTCTTGCCGGTTACCAAGATACCAAAAGAATATTTGAAAGAAAAAAAAAGGAACTTTATTTTGCCAACACTTGAGACCAGCCGTGAACACCGAAAATGGGTTCAGGTGCACTTAAATAATTAACAAAATATAAATTGTTTTATTATTTGGCAACACGTCAAATAGTAATAACTATACTATAAATAAACTACAAGTTTTTTTTGGTGTGTTGCCAAACTTACAAGAGGAGTACAGGAATTGAGAAGGGGTTGGTGCTTGGAGGATCTTATCATCATCTCATATCTCAATAATCTTTGACAGGACGAGACCCCACTGTTCCTGGGAGCCCGCGAGGGTTCGTACGGCGCGTGTCGGGCGCTCCTGGACGCGATGGCGAACAGGGAGATCACCGACCACATGGACCGGCTGCCGCGGGACGTGGCGCAGGAGCGCATGCACGACGACATCGTGCGGCTGCTCGACGAGCACTGTCCGCGACCGCCGCCGCAGCATCATCATCTCATGTGTCAGTACCACAACTCTATTGAACTCTTCATAGTTATTCAAATTTAATAGCCTTTATTAACAATCATAATAAAATTTACGTAAATTAGACTTCGATAATATTAATTTGGCAGCCTCCGTGGCCCAGCGGGCGAGTACCCGGCTGTGAAACGTGAGGTCGTGGGTTCGATTCCCGCACCGAGACAAATGTCTGTGTTGCCCACAGATATTTGTTTCGGGTCTGGGTGTTGTGAGACCGAAAGTCTCTCGTAGTTTCTGATACCCACGATACAGGTACCTAGTGTGGGGTCAGGACTACGTGTATGACTGTTGGGTGTATTTAATAGTTTAATTATTCTAGATTGATTGCTTCTCAGCATAGGCCTCTAGAATTCTCCATAGTTCACGGCCTTGAGCTTTTCTCGTCCATGTCAATCCCTGTAGCTCTCAGATCATCTTCTCACCTACGAAATGGTCGTCCTCTTTTTCTCATGCCTTCCCTTGGACACCACTCTAATACGTCTTTGGTCCATTTATCTTGCGTGCTTTATATTTATATCCAATCATAAATACTGATTTTACAACTGTTAAAGTTCGTGAGTTAGAATCGAGAGTGGTATGAATTTCGGTGACATTCCGCTGAAAAGAATGCACGTCTGAGAACGTCTCTCTTTTATCAATGAAAATAATCAAGAGTATAGAGAAGTTGAAAATTGTCGATCCACCTCAATCCATCACTATGTGGAAGGTAAATAAACTAGGAAACCCCAATTTATAACGGCCAACACAAAAAACTGTAAATATATCGTATTATCAAGATTGAAATATGCGCCGAATTTTATGAATTATTGTTCCCAACAGCATCACCAAACCCGCACCCGCAGCTGATAAACCAGCCGACGGTGATCAGTGCGTCTGGTGCGAAGGGCAAGCCGAAAAAGGCGCGCGCAAAAGCAGGCCCCGACAGCCCGCAGGACCAAATCTTTGACAACAACAACTTGCAACAAACGCAAATAAGACGGTATGCATTTCCAGTTTCCTCTCAAATATATTATTCCTGCAAACGAATTCTATTATTATTAAAGTTATTTGTATTGTATTTCTGATAGACCAGTGCCCATCCGCTGTTTGATCCTTTTAAACCTCAACTTATTTGAGGATAAAAGAAAACCACTGAAGTTTCTCACTAACTCTAGAATTTATAAAAGGTTTAATGTTTCCATACGTTGAAATACTGTTTGAATTACAGGAAGCCAAGCGTAAAAAAGAGTAATAAGAAAGTGGCGCAGGAGGTGCCACAGAGCGTTGAGAGCCTGGGCTCTAGCCTCAGCCCTGTTGAATCACCGCTCCAAAATTTACAGGTAACATATACCACCGTTAATCTTTAGTGTATATTTTTAAAGAAATACTCCAGACTCCAGTGTAAAGATAAAATCTGGCTCGAAGGACCACATTTTTTTTGTTCGTAAAATTTTTCATTTAGCAAGCATACCGTGGTTTTTCTTAAAATTTAAACAGTGAATGCTATTTTTTTTATATAAGTCAGTACTTATGTGGCATGTGTGTTAGGACTTGCCGTCGCCGTACGACGCAACGTCATTGTACTCGAACGCGATGGCGCAGTTCGTCGGCATGGAGCAGCTAATGCAGCACAAGCAGCCGCCCAGCTATGAGGACTGCGTTAAGGTATGTTACATTTATTTTGGAACCTTAATTTTAGAGTTAGTCTTTTTGTCTTTACTCATGCAACTATAAGTAGTAATTGACATAACATGGACGACTCTGGCATTCATTTGAAGAATACAAGACAGATAAAACTCTATACATATTTCTTTTGGTAATCTTAGGAAATTCTTGTTTTGTTTTCGAACACCTAGGACTAGATTAGACAATTTTACCCATAGATTTAACTTGAATAATCTAATTAATTATTGTGTATCAAAACATACAAGTGATCAACTTATCTTGTAGTGAGTTTAATTCGAATACTTATTAGAAAGTTCTTCAATGTAGGTACTCTGATAAATTGCTTCAATGACGAATGACATTTTGGGTAGATTTTATTATTATTAATAGATGACATATTAGTAATATTGACAATAGATGATTAATAGATGACATAGTATTTCGCCCCAAGGTTTGACTCCTAGATTGGTCCCTAAGTTGACATCTGGTTTGACCCCTAAGTTGATCCCTAGTTTGACCCCTAAGTTGATCCCTAATTTCATCCCTTAGTTGACCCCTAATTTTAGTAAGATTTAATCGATGGCCGTTGCCAAATTGATGTGATACGAAGTATTGTCGGCAGCCGGGTCAGACGCTGCAGTCGTACGGCGGCGGCGGACTCTCGTCGCTGTCGCCTCCCTACTCGAACCACTCCGGACACTCCAACCACTCGCCCACGCACAGCAACCACACCGCCTCACCGCATGCGTATATTGGTAAGTATAACTTCATATTTTATCAATACAAGTTTAAAAACAACTGACCGACTTTCAACTTGATGCCATCGTGACCAAATTATATGAGATCGTCTTTAAAAATAAGCTCTATCGAACACAAAAAAAAAATTGAAGATCGGTCCTCATTTGGCGGAGATATTACGTAAATTAAATAATCACAAGTTTAAAAACTTAACGGACCGACTTCAAATCCGATCGTGACCGAATTTATATGGGACCACCCTTGAAATAAGCTCTATCGAACACAAAAATAATTTTGCAGGTCTCCTTTTTGGAAATCGGTCTCAAATAAAAAAAAATGTTTATGAATCCACGAAACATTACTACATCTTTAGATTCCGTCAAATTCAAATTATAATTCAAATAATTTATTCTGCAAATAGGATATCTCATATCACTTTTACATGTCAGTTACGAGTATATATTGAAAAAATAATGATGACGTCGGCATTTCGTGGCTATCCCTGAGAAGAAATGCCGAAAATAAACTCAAGGGTTATCGTCTCTTTTAAAGTCCAGAAAAAATTTAAAACTTATTTCTAAATTCTATAATATGTTAATATACCAATAGAGCAGTCAGAAAAAAACACCTCTTCTACCGTCAGTTCGGAAGGCCGTTTCGCCAGAGAAGAACGGTCGAAAACGGCGTTTGTGTTACTAACTTGAAGTGTTAATAAGAGTGTATTTCTGCGTCAGGTTCCCCGTCCCCGGGCAAGTCCCGGCCGTCGCTGCCCACGTCGCCGGCGCACATGGCGGCGCTGCGACACTCGCACCACCACCACCACCAGCTCGACGCCTACTCCACGCTCGCGCACCTTGGTGAGTCACTTCACTAACGCCTGAAGGGTCAAACCCTACTCAACTTTAACGGCTTCTTACATTGATTTTCGGCATACAATTTTAACCGATACGGTGGCCTTAAACGATATACGACCTTAAGTGTATGAACATTCGGCGGTTACTGTCATATATTAAACTTATGAGAAAGACATCGAAAGAGAATCTTATGATTGTGAGAGAGAGACGTAGAGAGGATTTTTCTATAGCAGAGACTGGCAAACAAGCTAATGGGTCACCTAATGGTAAGTGATCTCCACCGCCCATAGACACCCAAGACACAAAAGGAATCATGGGTGCGTTGCCAACCTAAAAGGAGCGATTTGATTCCACTGTCTCACAGAAAACCGTCGTAAAGTGGCACCTCGCTGTCGTGTTTCGTTCGATGAGTGAGATTTCCGGTGGCCTAATTTCTCCCCTCCCTTTTCCGATCCCTATTCTCTGCCCTTCTATTCACTCCTTTTAGGTTGGAAACGCATCTATGATTCTTTTTCTGTCTTGGGTGTCTATGGGCAGAGGAGATCACTTACCATCTGGTGACGCATCTGCTCGTATGCCAGTCCCTGCTATAAAAACTCAACATAACTTAAGCTCACGCCTGTATCCCCGAAGGGGTAGGCAGAGGTGAACTAGCGAACTAGAACACCCACATTTCGCCGAGCTTAGTTCCGTCTCAGATGTGATGGAGGCGAGCCTATCGTCATATCGGGCACAAATTCCAGACTTCGGGCTGATATGGGAAAATCCAGTATCACTTTGCCCTCGCCGGGGATCGAACCCGAGAGCTCAGGACGGTAGTCGTACTGAAATACAACTATCGAGGCAGTCACTATGCTATAAAAAAAATTATAGCAGGAACAGGTAAGCTTGTTTCGTAGGTGCTATAATATATTGTCGTTTACAGGCGCTAACGGTCAGCACGGGGCCCAGCTGCAGGCGGTGATGACGCACGCGGCCGCGCTGGGACAGGTGCAGGGGGCGCAGCACCCCGCCATCACCAACATTATGTCAGGTCAGTATCTATCATAGGTTTATCAGTCGACTAACGTCTCAGATCGGCGAAGAGAAAGAGATGAAATTAGATTTTCTATATGTTAGAGCGAGATAGTAGATGAAACCATTCACGAATGCTATACGGGCCTATACGGGCTTGGCGCTAATCTTAAATAATACAATTTGGCACACTTTTTCAAAATTTAGGTTTTATCTATGTAATTGAGTGTTTATTAAACGTAATTGGTTCTGTTATCTGTAGATAGAGCACGTCTAAAAGCGGAAAAATTCACAAATATGCACCTTTTCTCGTAACTAACCCCAATTTGTTTATCTCTAAATCTCCGATATTTCAAATTTATATTACATGTTTAATACGCCAATAGGTAGAGAAAAATATGTATATTATTTATATTATTACAGCACCAAACTTAAATAAAGAAATAAATAAAAACGTGACTTTTCAGCTTAGTTTTCTAGTTGTAGTGATTGCAGTTATCGATGATTTGGAAAGAAATCATTCCTATTAGGCCTTACAATACTCTGACATATAATTACTTTTCATGCGTCTCAATCCATACTTATTTTGGTTCCGCCTTTGACACCCCATCTATGAGTTTATATCTATGGTATCTATATATATACCTATGGTTTTAGTTTAATAATTATGTAGTGTAGGGTTGACTGGACGTTTTTTTGGGATGGTATGAGAATCAATAATCTTAATGTGAAGGACGTTGAAGATTGAGCGAAGTGGAAGCGTTTAAGTATGAAAGTGGAAATAACATTAGAGCTAAAAGTGAATAATCAATATAAAAAGGGTTACTTGTTTAACTTTGCTCGAGCATTGAGAGTTGTCTAAAAAGCGTAAATACCAAATGTCACATTTACTTAATAAGTATGTTTGTTCGTCAGGTCTGTACGGCAGTTGGGGCATTGGCGACACGTTCCCCACTCCCTCCCCGGAGTCGCCGGAACACTGGTCGTCTCCCTCCCCCCAGACTCCTCTCACACAGTCCCCGCACTCTGATTGGTCGGATCGCGCTGCGCTCTCACCTAACGAACTGCAACAAACCAACAAGGGGGGCACTGAAGCCATCTACATCTAACTTCAACCTTACTGCAATAGACAGAAGGTACTCTTTACTATGACATTCGACTCTAAATTTATTGCGTACGATGTAGAGCAGTATGCGAAGTCGAACAAAGCTTGGTAGCGTAGCTGAGGCAAATTCAGCTTTATAGTGTGCTATTAAGTTATATTTTATATTGTTACGTCGAAGCAGCGATATAAATCGTGTAGCTTATTGAATTGTACAGAAAAAATGATATTAAAGCACCATGTAAATTATTTTTGGACGAAACGTAGCGGCGGATCCGTTCGGGAACATGTCAAAATTGTTTTTCGGTTAAGTTAGAGGTGCTATAGTGCCGATATAGACTGATTTGTACAGCCATGACTCGATGTATATTAATGTAGCGTAATGACGCCCAAACAGACAATCTCGTGGCGCGATCAACCTTTTTGGTTATTTTTTATATATTTTTTTAAATCACAAACACTTTACATGACTATGAATCTGAGATTTCAGTGTAACTTATTTTTTAGTTTTTATGTTTTTTTTATGAAAGTCATGACGTGAAATGCCCGATATTTTAAACATTGCAAGCACTATGAAAATAATTGTTTCGTTGTTAAATCTTTCTAATTAACTTGTTTTTTAAGTCTGTGTTTTGAATCGGTAATTTTGAACAAATGTGTTTTTATGCATATGAGATTGTTTTGCGTACAGTCGGCAATTCTCCAGCTTTTTTAAAAACATTAATAACTTTTGTTTTTAAATAAATATTTTTTGAAAAAAGAATTGTAAATTTATTATGTTTTTAAATAATGTTGCAAGATTCAAAAAACATTTAAAATAATTCGAATACATAGTTAAAAGCAATTATGCTGACTGTACCAAGTAAACAGAAATTATTTATGTGTGATTCTGTAGCTTATAACTTTATGTATTGTAGCATAAAGACAGTTTTGATTGCTTAATAAGCCGAGGTCAATAAAACATTTAACATTAAAAATATAATTTTAAGTGTGAAAAGACAATAATTTACTCATTAACTTAATAAATAATTGAAATTCCAGCTAGTGATAATTATGAAGAAATGTTTAAGTGTGCTTATTCACCTCGGCTTAAGGCAAATTGTTAGTTTAATTTAAGTCGTGAGAGATTGATACCTGTGTGGTAATTTTTGACTATATTCGATTGCGACTATGATTCGGTTTCATTTATTGCTTTAAAATTCCACCGAAATCGAGGTAAAAAGTGTAATGTCGCGTTAAAAATATGAAATGACAAGTTCTCGGATCTAATGCGAGATTCGCGTACTTTTCAACTCGATTGCAGTGGAATTTTAAAACAAATGAAACCGAATCGTAATCATACATCGATATATTATGTACAAAGACGTCTATATATTACTAGACAGGCTGATCGGTACATAGAATTTGCGCATTAAGTTTCAACTCACTATAGAGATCTGCTTTTTTCCTTAGTCGTCAAACGTCAAACACACGCCGTAATGTGACACAGTTTTACTTCTAAACAGCTTGTCTAGTAGTATACATAGAAGTCATTGATTATGTACCTATATGTACAGTTGACGCTCGGAAAATGGGACAGCAAATGAGTGCTTAAGCACTTTTGCCTACAGTCGGACGCCGATAGAATTCTAAATTTCAAAATTCGAATTTAAGGACGCTTGCTCATTTCGTTTAAAAAGCTACTTCATAACACGTGCATAGGGTTAAATTTGTGTTGATTTAATTAGAACTTGTGATCTTTTTCTTTGTTTTATTCATGAGACCACTTTTTAGGCGGATATTTGCAAAGAACTGTGCATCTAGGGTATATTATATTGATGAAATCATAATCGAATCGAGTTTTAAAAGTCAGGGGGCTGTTTGTATGGTCGAAGATATATCCTAAGTGTTGGCAGGCATCAATTTCAGATTTTATGTAAGCACTACATATCTTCCGTTAAATACAAATCATTCCAATGTTTGCTTCCAATCTTTTCGCCTATTACATTAAGGGGTGATATTCGGGAAGGTACAGATTTCAATAAAAGTTTAAAACCTAGGGAGCTATTTTTACATAAATGTTGCAGCTTGGTATTTAACTAGGTATTTAACCTGGTTTTATTTCATGTGATTTAGAAGGCAAGTACATTGTATTTTTTTTTAGTTTTCCGTCTCTGGAAGGCAAAGGGATCTAACACGGTTGACCCGTCCCCCCGAAGAAAAAGCATCTAAAATTCGCTTATTTCAAAGCTTTCATACACTGTCATATCACTGTATCTTCGTTGATGTTTATTACATCACTTTTAGACAATAAAAACAACTTTAGACTAGATTATGGGATCATTATAAAAAGCGACCACTCGCATCGTTAGAATTCCCGCCAAAACTTTTTTTAAATTTTGATATACATATTTTTTCTTTGGCTAACCGCAGTGTAGTCATAGTCATTTAGCCATACGGTATTTAATCTTTTTTTGTTGATACCCCGTTACAGGAAGGCCTAAGTTTCTGAAATCAAATTAACTTTGTAATATCACCTCTTTTGTGTAAAGCCACATTCCCATATAAGTGTAATCTTAATTAAGATCTCATCATTCCATGTGTCGCTTTAAATCGAAAGTGTTGTTACTCTTGGGACCATTTTGTGCTCAATATTGTTAAACTTTACAATTCCGTAATATTTGTAATATATTTTTTATATAAGTATCATATTAGGGAGTTTATGAAACTGCTGCCGATACGAGAAACGCCTACGTTATTTGTAAATATTTCATTTTTTTTAATGTAATATTTAATTTTGAGACAATGATCTTCGTTAGGTTTACGGTAGTTTTAATTTGTTGACTTTGACCAGAAAAATAAAAAAGCTTAGTTATCGATAGATTTTTAAAAATGGAATACGCATATTTTTTTATTTTTGTGGTCAGGTTTTTTAATTTTAATATTTTTTCTGTGTCATCGCGATGTGCCAATGAGCGGGAAAAATCGGTGTCATTTCCACAGATTAAAAATGTTCTGTAACAGATTAAACAAGGATAGTAATGTGTAATTTAGCTTATAAGTAATTAAAGTTCTGTGTAGCAAACGCGTGCTTCCTTTTAATGCAGTCTTAATAATTACTTCTTGTGAATTTAACGTGGACTAAGTACAAAATGTAGTAATTTTTTGTAGTTATAAAAAAATTTACTGGATAAAAGTACTTTTTTTTAAAAGACATATTTGGCACAGTTGTTTCAGCTTTTTGTAATGCTTGTATAAAAAAGGCACAAAGTTTTATTTTGGAAGTGAATTTCAAACTCGTGCCTTTATCGTAGCTGTAAGATAGGGACATTTGTAATTTAAACTATTAAATATAGTTCAGAATAAATAGTTTTAAGTTTTGTAAATACATTTTATCATTATGTTTATGAAATGCATTTCTTTGTAAGGATCTAAAACATTTTTGAGGAGAATGAAATTTTTAAATATTTTCCCCGTAATAAAGAAATAAAATAAATGTTTTGTTTTTTTTTTTACTAACAAAAATGAATAATTAATGAACACGAACACATTTTACACACTATACAATATACTTCACATTTTTTTATTGATTTTACGTCATCTAAAGCAAAAAATATTGCATAAAAAGAAATATTGAAATATTCTGAAAAATAAAAAAGTTTTTACATATAAAAATGTGTATAAAATCAAATTTTTCAAGTACCCAATTAATGTATTGTCATTTATGACATTAGAATTCACTGCATTTCTTTATTTTGGTTCAGTCCTAGTTAAAAACAAAATGCCCGAAAAGTTAATTCTTTAAGTTGCAACTAAAATAATATCGAAGATATCTTCTAGGAGATAATTAATGAATATAATTTATGTAATACTTACATTCATAGCTCGGTGTAATGTGGGCATGTGGGTGCTCTAATAGGCTAGTTTATCTCTACCTACCTCTTCGGGGATATAGGCGTTAGCTTATTTTTGTATGTAAGTAATTATGCATGTAAAACTAACGACACTTAAAACTTTAGACATTCCATAAAATTCGAAATGATCGTCGTAATGTGTTATGGTTTATTTGATTAAAAAAGAATAATGACAATGATATTCTAATTTCAAATAGTAAGCTGGCTGAACGTTTTCACGCCTTTGCCTAATAATAACGTTCACTTTTCAAAGTCAAACAGTTTTTATTCTACCTACGCTACATAATATTGAAATCTATAAAACTTTTATAGGAATCCTATTTAACAGCTAAGAGTTCTTTTACTTACGAAAATCGAATTATTTATAATGAGAGCCTATAATATGATATATGAGATAAATTTGAGTGATTTTTGTAACGTCCTCCAGCCGAATTAACCGTAAGTTATTAAAATCGTTAGTAAACAACAATCACTCACAATGTTCTCGTGGAAATTTACTAACAACTCCCAAGAGAACATTATATTATTCCGGGATATAAAGTACCTAGTCTATGTACTATTCCAGATTCAAATCTGTGTCTGCGCCTTTCATCCAGTTTCCTTGTTCTGGCGTGATATCATTATGTATAGTGTTTTAAAAAAATAAATAGATATATACATTTTAGAAAACACTAATGATCGAGGACAAGATGCACAATGTCATGGTGCTGCGTCCTCGCGGGGAGTTCTCTACCGCATGGTGGGTGACCGCTCTAGCGATGTCGATGATCACGGTGGGGACTGTGGGGGGCAACGCCGCGGTCCTCACAGCGTTGAGAAAGGTTAGACGAGCGCCGGCACACTATCCGCTGGCCAGCCTGGCTACCGCTGATCTGATGTTGGGGCTGTTGGTGCTCCCGATTGCAGCCGCTAGGGATCTGTTCGTGTTTCATTTGAGTGAGTTGATTTTTCATCATTCATCGACAGATTTTCAAAAAGAACAAGGTCCTCAATTCGACTGCCTCGGTGGCGTGGTGGTATTTCGGTACGACTACGGTTCTGCGGTCTCGAGTTCGATCCCCGGGTCGGGCAAAGTGATATTGGATTTTTCCATATCAGCCCGGAGTCTGGAATTTGTGCCCGATATGGCGATAGGCTCGCCCCCTATCACATCTGGGACGGAACTAAGCTCGCGCGAAATGTGGGTGTTCTAGTTCGCTAGTGCGCCTCTGCTTACCTGCTTACCCCTTCGGGGATACAGGCGTGAGCTTATGTTATGTTGTGTTATGTTATGGTCCCATATAAATTTGCGATCGGATTTGAAGTCGGTCCGTTAAGTTTTTAAACTTGTGATTATTTTAAACTAACTTCAAAAAACAATGTTCTCAATACCTACTGTATTTTTTAGATATTTGTAAAAACTACAAAATATAAGCAGACGAAAGGACAGTCCTGATGGTACATATGTGAGCATCGTTCAAGGACATTTGCAATGTCTGAAGTACATCCAAGCCGCTGCCTTCCGTGAAAAGGACATAATAATTGAAAGAGGAGATATTTGGGCCACCAGAAATCTCAATCGAAATTCAAAAGCTGGCTGTTGGTACTTGATTCTGTAAAACTAGTATCTAACAGTTCGAGACGGTTTATTCGTACATTAGTCATAATTAAGCACAACGAGGCTTTAAAACTCTAAATACAATTAAATGTGCAATTTCGAAAAGGGCACATGTCTGAAAAATCAAAATGATCATGATACAAAAAGGGTGCTAAGTTTCATTTTGGGATCAATTAGAAATCCAGAATTACAAGTTTTATATGTTAAACGGTTATTTACACTTTAAGATGTGACGATTTCGAAATTGCATATTCAATTGGATAAATCTTGCAATTTTCAGACTGGGCAATCTGTTCTTGCTGGAGCACTCTAGACGTCCTCTGCTGCACAGCATCAATCCTATCCATTTGTACCCTGGGTTGGGAGAGGTGGTCCGGCATAACCAACCCCTTCGCCCGGGCCAGGCGAGCTCGCCGCGCGAAGCTGTTGGCCGCTCTGATCTGGCCGGTGTCTGTCTGTGTAGCCTTACCTACTGCCTTCATACCCTCGCCGAAGCACTTCTTCCCAGGGGAGATCCCTAAGGCCTGTTCCGTAAATACTAATATTGGGTAAGTTGATTTCATGTTATCATCTGTTTTATGGAAGATAAAAAAAATAATTAGGCTTTAAAAAGATATAATTTTAAATCGACACGAGGATCATGATGATGATGATTGATCGTGTTGTAAAAATTGAAAAAAATATTTTTGAAAATACTTTGTCTATCCCGATGGAATTCCTGTACACGTAACTTTGGTGTAACTAGAGTTCCTACTTTATTGGACAATTATTGTCAACTGGCATTTAAAAGAGTGACGCCAGAGTTCTTTCCCCGTTCTTCTCTGAAGAAACGGCCTTTCCAACTGGCGGTAGAGGAACTTTGACAGAATCTAAATGATGTAGTAACATTTCATGCAATCAATAAATATTTTGATTAGATTTGACTGTGAACTGTTGATTTTGACGCAAAGTCTGACAGGGTAGGCGTAGCTTGTTAAAATTATTTCATATTATTCTCTAGAACTGTGTTTGTTGTTTTTAAGTGATGTGGTTTAATGCATCAAACTTCAGTAAAGTGGACAGTATAATGTGGAAACTTTTTAACCGGTGATCTATGATGAGTTTCGCTTGGTGCGTTGGCTGGAAGGAATTACCGCTATAATCCCAGCAGGACCTTGAGATCATCCACATCTGGGTCTCATGGTCATGGTGAAAACATAATTGCTCTATTTACCTTGACATTGGCTAAATCATTGCATATGCGTGGAAGGCTTTATTTTTAAAAGAAGAAGGAGACTGTGAACCCTGCCATGTATAATAAATAAATAAATACACCCAACAGTCACAAACATAGTCCTGATCCCACACTAAGATCGAGTCTTGTATCGTGGGTATCAGGAACTACGAGAGATTTTCGGTCTCACAACTCAGACCTAAAACAAATATCTGTGACAGACATTTGTCTCGGTGCGGGAATCGAACCCGCGACCTCACGTTTCACAGCCGGGTACTCGCCCGTTGTGCCACGGAGGCTGTCGTACAACGATAATATTGTTGTAGATACGTGTTCTTCAGCGTGTCGTTATCATTCTACTTGCCGGCGAGCGTGATGGTGTTCCTGTACTCGCGCATCCTTCACGCGCTGTCCGCCGCGCCGCAGCTGCGCGCGCATCGCGGGGGCTCGCCTTGCAAGGATGTGCACAAATCGGTACTGTCTAGCCCTTTGGGGATACAGGCGTGAGCTTATATTATGAGTTGTGTTAGTTATTGAAGAAGGTGGTTTGGTTAGTCACTTATCTTCTATATATTTTGTGCCTGACTGCCTTGGTAGCGTGGTGGTCGGGTTCGCTTCCTAAGTCGGCCAAGTGATTTTGGATTTTGCAATTTCAAAGAAATAAACTTTATTTAGCAATGTATCAGGCAAAAATGAGTAGGAAAAAACAAAAATAATAAAAACAAAATATGTAGTATTAAGGGGTAACAAGTCAGCCTGAAGTCTGGAATTTGTGCCCGATATGGCGATAGGTTCGCCCCCTATTACATCTGGGACGAAACTACGCTCGGCGAAATGTGGGTGATCTGGTTCGCTAGTGCACCTCTGCCTACCTGTTCTAGGATACAGGCGTGAGCTTATGTTATGTTATATTTTGTGTTACAATAAACTTGTTCGGCAAAATAACTTTTTTTTTCTCAGGCAGCTGATACAGCACTAAACAGTGCAGTTTGTAGTTGTCCCGCAGCTGGTCTAAACAGAATCCAACCCATGAATAAATTGTAAGTATCCATTAATATTAGGCCATATATTTTAATTTATTCATAATCTAGTCTTAGCATAGACATAATATAATTAAACGTCTACAGTTGTGTTTATTATTTTAAAATGTTGTGGCTTTATGCACTAATTTTAATTGAGACGGACATTATATTGACATAAGTGAATTTGGGTGGTTTTTGTTGTGTTGTGGAACGTATCTATTGACTTTGGTTGATGAATTTTAGGAAAATCGTATAAAAATAATTCGATTTTTAAATAAGAAGACAAGGAACAAGAGATCCTTATATACCATGAGAAGACTTCTTAATTCGTTATAATGAAAATAAAATAATACTAATGTGTTACCTAACTGTAATAAATGTTTTGGATCATTCGGGGAGGGGGGGGGGGGGAGCAACCCCCAAACGCTGATGGAAACCGCCGAGCACGGCAGTGTCTACATTAAAATAATTGATGATAAACGCTGTTTTGTTGATTTTTATAGGCAAAGACATTAAACAGTATAGTTTGAATCTCTCTTTGTATAGGTATGTGAACATTATTTCAGATACCAATTATCGAATAATAACAGCCTACCTCTGCCGTCATCATCAGGCAAGACATGTCCAGAGTCGCCCAATAAAAACCCAGCGTCTGCGTAAGTTACAATGGGCCTTACTTAAAACAGAATTTTAGCTGAGCAAATGGTTACGAATAACCTGTCACTTTTTTCCTTACGTTACATTGTTTAAAAATGAAAGGGACAACCTATGGTATAAAGATAAGCAGCGCCCAAATATGTTTATAAGTAAGAGGCGAAAAGAATATCAAATTGTCTTACGTGATTCTTGAACATTCACAGAACCCTCGCATTGTAATAAGTGGTAGAATATGTTTTTTTTACTGATGTTTGATTTAATTTTTGTATGGAAACTTGCTTGATGGCCCCTCTATAATCAGTTAGTTATCTTAACCGCTCCCGGTCGCCGCCGATAGGGTCTCAAGGGGTGAAGAACTAACGGTAGCTTCCATTGGAACTGTCCACAGGATGAGATGGAGAGGGTAGCGTTCCGATAAAGGGAGCATTTTTGGGCGTCCTTCGTGCAATACTCTAGTTTAGTCATCAAATCGTGTCCATTGAAAGTTTGTCTGGTACCCAGCCGGCTACAAAGTCTCAAATCTCTTGAATGTGTCGCTACAACTTCCAGAGGAGGCATAATATCTCGGCAACGTCGCGCTACTCGTACCATTGTGATGCTGATGGGTCTCTTCTTATTCTGCTGGACGCCGTTTTTCGTCATGCTGCCTATTGGTAAGTGTAGTTTTTATTTTTATGAAGACCGTATAAGTACCTTTATCGCTTCTGTATTCTAGATACAGTTTATATGGACTAGGAACTGGAAGGTCCTGGTTTCGAGTCTCAGGTTGCGAAAGCGGCTTTTACACAATTTGCACTAGTTCCCACAGAGAGGGTTGAAGTCACGCACGCAGCCGGATCTAAAAACAAAGTCGAACCCTTTCTGCAACATGCTTTAAAGAGTGTGCTGCACTGATTCTACGTCGCCTACATCCGCTCTATGGTAGATTCTCTACGATCGTTGTAACATGGATTTCACACCAGTTACCACAATATAACTATCTTTCTGCCTGGCGTTTTCTCTGCCTAATGCCAGAATGCGCCTTCTTTTATAAACGCTTCCACTTCTCCTGAACTTAGCATCCTCCACCATAAAACTATCCAGTCATAGGACCAAATCAATGTATCCAGACTCTGTGTGGGAGTGCGTACGGGACGGCATGTGGCAGCTATGCACGTGGTTGGGGTACACCAACTCTGCGCTGAACCCGATGGTGTATGCAGCCTCGTCGCCTGCCGTCAGCCGTGCGCTGCACGCCTCGCTCACCAGCACCGCCTGCACTCGCTCCGAGGAACTGCACATGACGCCGCAGCGGCCGCGCCGGGGGAACTGATGTGAGTACCTCATCAGTCTGCTGGAGATCTACGATCGTGTACTCGGCCTCGTCTCCCTCAATCAGTCTCGTGCTGCACGCCTCGCTCATCAGCACCGCCTGCACTCGCTCCGAGGAACTGCACATGACGCCGCAGCGGCCGCGCCGGGGAAACTGATGTGAGTACCTCATCAGTCTACTGGAGATCTCCGATGGTGTACGCGGCCTCGTCTCCCTCAGTCAGTCACGTGATGCACGCCTCGCTCACCAGTACCGCCTGCACTCGCTCCGAGGAACTGCACATGATGCCGTAGCGGCCGAGCCGGGGGAAGTGATGTGAGTACCTCATCAGTCTACTGGAGATCTCCGATGGTGTACGCGGCCTCGTCTCCCTCAGTCAGTCATGTGATGCACGCCTCGCTCACCAGTACCGCCTGCACTCGCTCCGAGGAACTGCACATGATGCCGTAGCGGCCGAGCCGGGGGAAGTGATGTGAGTACCTCATCAGTCTACTGGAGATCTCCGATGGTGTACGCGGCCTCGTCTCCCTCAGTCAGTCATGTGATGCACGCCTCGCTCACCAGTACCGCCTGCACTCGCTCCGAGGAACTGCACATGATGCCGTAGCGGCCGAGCCGGGGGAAGTGATGTGAGTACCTCATCAGTCTACTGGAGATCTCCGATGGTGTACGCGGCCTCGTCTCCCTCAGTCAGTCATGTGATGCACGCCTCGCTCACCAGTACCGCCTGCACTCGCTCCGAGGAACTGCACATGATGCCGTAGCGGCCGAGCCGGGGGAAGTGAATGTGAGTACCTCATCAGTCTACTGGAGATCTCCGATGGTGTACGCGGCCTCGTCTCCCTCAGTCAGTCGCGTACTACACGCCTCGTTCACCAGCACCGCCTGCACTCGCTCCGAGGAACTGATGTGAGTATCCACTTCATGATCTTGCTTTTATGTAGAGATTGAGGTCAGGGTCACTCAAAATAAATAATGGCTATGTACCTAAGTATTACTTACTTCATCATACAGCATACCTCATCCGTTTCTGGAGATGAAACGAAAGACCTGCCATAATAGACCTTAAGTCATTCGCTCTACTAACTCCTGATACGTTATTAATCTGCTGGATGTCTTATAAAATTGCTTAATCAAACCTGAAGGTTAAGCAACGATATCAATAAGGAATTTAGGAAAGGAGGTATTCCGGCCTTCGACAATCTCATTCACTCTACATGATGCTGCTGGATGTTGCCACTTCAAGTAGGTTTTAAGTGATAGTGCCAATAACCTTCTCGAGCTGCTTTCAATTAATTCTGTTGGCGACTGTCTACTGAGTAGCTCTATTACACCACTTAAATTGATTTACTGTTACGTAATTTTGATGTCGTCATGTCGTCAGTGTAAAAGAAAAGCTTCTAATTTTCTCGGGACTGGATTCCTCAGAGGGGGATTGACGTCAAGCAGGCAGTCGGTCATAAAAACAAAGCCAAATTATTTCTGCAACATGTTTGAAAAAGTGTGATACCCTACATTAAGCTGGAATAAGGATGGTATAAAGTAAAAGAAAATGTTTAGTTTAAAATAAATAATATTTATTTACACATAAGTAAATAACATTTTGCGTACACTTCTTTGGCATGAACTACACATTAATATTGATCCCGTCTTATAGATTGCACTCTCGAATACTGTTTGCTAGGATGTCCAACGATTTCATCATAAACATCTAGTATTAACAACAAACAACAATTATTTACACCCTTAACATAACATAACTTAATAAACTACAAAGATATAACAACCTAAACTAAATTGTGCAAGTTAATGGGGCTTTCAATTCCGTGGAACGGAACGTAATTTTTAACCTGTAGTGCACTATTTTACATTGATATAGGTACCTTATTTATTTGGATACTATGTATGAATAAAATTCTGAGTAAGCTGAGCTGTACACTCAGCAAAAATTAGGTGTAAGTAAGTGAGTTTTTCTGAATTTCAAGATTGCTGTCTATGGGTGAATTGCACCATTATTACTAACCTACAGTTAGTCCTAACCTCAAGTTAAATTGAAAAAGAAAAATGAGTGACATGTAATTCATTACCTTTTTTTTATAGCAGAGATTGGCAAACGAGCAGATGGGTCACCTGATGGTAAGTGATCTCCACCGCCCATAAACACCCAAGACACAAAAAGAATCATGGGTGCGTTGCCAACCTAAAATGAGGGAATGGAAGGGGAGTGAATAGGGATTGGGAAAGGGAGGGGGGAGTGGAATAGGCCACCGGAAATCTCACTCACCGAACGAAACGCGACAGCAAGCTGCTACTTTACGTCGGTTTTCCTTACATACAATGTTATGTAATACATGTAATTACAGAAAATATATGAATGACATTTAATTGATTAACGTAATGAACATGTCATTTATATATTGTTTTTCAATTTAACTTGAGGTTATGACTAACTGAAGGTTAGTAATAGTGCTGCAAGTTACCCTTAACGGTTAAATAGATATTAAAACGTCACTATATTATAATTACTGTGATATAGTACTCAAAATAATAGTACTCTGTTACTATTGGTCCCAGATCTAAACTAGAGTAGATTATTCTGAATGTCTAACTTAGCTTACTCATAACTTCTTTATCAACACACTTATTGTTTGCTTTTTAAAATTGACTGTGCCGAATGTGCAAGGTCTTAGTTTTCGACTAAGGATTGGCAAGCACAAAACCTCTATCAAAAACTAAGTTATAACTTAGCTTACTCAGAATTGACTTGTCAAAACACGATTATTATTTGATTCCGTTGAGTAATTGCAAAGCCTTAGTTTTCGACTGAGTACCTACAAAGTAACAGTCGAAAACTAAGGTAAAAGCTGATTCTAACTTAGCTTACTCAGAACCTTTCCCAACTCATCCACTGTTATAGGTACAATTTAATTGACTTTTTTATCTATGGTTTAGTATCGCAACATGGCGGCGATGGTCAAGATGGCGGCGGCTACGAGTGGCGGGCGGGAGATAGTGCTGGCAGTGCCAAAATCTGCAGCATCTGGGGAGCAAGTCTTGCATGTACAGCGACCTGAGAGACAGTAACCCGGCTCGTCCTCTTCTGACACGCATTCCTGAAATTATTTAGGATATTTTAGGTTATAAGGACCTTTGATACAAAAAATTGTGACTGAATTGTTGATAGCTATATTAATGTTATGTTTTTCGAACTAAGCTCATTTTAACTAGAAATTTTAACAAGATTTGTGGTGATAGTTTATTATACTATTATGGGACGGAATTTAATTCTTATTACCCAGTTGATCGATGCCAGGAGCGTTGTACCTACAAATTGCTAAAGCGTGGGCCATATGGATGCGTCTCGTTGCCTTAATTAAATATCCACTAGAGTGACAGTTCAAAGCTCGACTATATTACTATAGTTATAAGATTCAGCTTCCTTACCTCATCTCTCCTACACTCCTCTCCTGGGCTGCGTCGATGCCAACAAAGTGGCGGGTTGCCGTCTGTTCGAATCTCGACCATATTACGATTCCTATAAGATTCAGATCCCTCACCTCATCTCTCCTACAATCCTCCCCTGGTCTGCGTCGATGCCAGCAACGTGGCGGGTTGCCGTCTGCTCGAATCTCGACCATATTACGATTCCTATAAGATTCAGATCCCTCACCTCATCTCTCCTACAATCCTCCCCTGGTCTGCGTCGATGCCAGCAACGTGGCGGGTTGCCGTCTGCTCGAATCTCGACCATATTATGATTCTTATAAGATTCAGATCCCTCACCTCATCTCTCCTACAATCCTCCCCTGGTCTGCGTCGATGCCAGCAACGTGGCGGGTTGCCGTCTGCTCGAATCTCGACCATATTACGATTCCTATAAGATTCAGATCCCTCACCTCATCTCTCCTACAATCCTCCCCTGGTCTGCGTCGATGCCAGCAACGTGGCGGGTTGCCGTCTGCTCGAATCTCGACCATATTATGATTCTTATAAGATTCAGATCCCTCACCTCATCTCTCCTACAATCCTCCCCTGGTCTGCGTCGATGCCAGCAACGTGGCGGGTTGCCGTCTGCTCGAATCTCGACCATATTACGATTCCTATAAGATTCAGATCCCTCACCTCATCTCTCCTACAATCCTCCCCTGGTCTGCGTCGATGCCAGCAGCGTGGCGGGTTGCCGTCTGCTCGAATCTCGACCATATTACGATTCCTATAAGATTCAGATCCCTCACCTCATCTCTCCTACAATCCTCCCCTGGTCTGCGTCGATGCCAGCAACGTGGCGGGTTGCCGTCTGCTCGAATCTCGACCATATTACGATTCCTATAAGATTCAGATCCCTCACCTCATCTCTCCTACAATCCTCCCCTGGTCTGCGTCGATGCCAGCAACGTGGCGGGTTGCCGTCTGCTCGAATCTCGACCATATTATGATTCTTATAAGATTCAGATCCCTCACCTCATCTCTCCTACAATCCTCCCCTGGTCTGCGTCGATGCCAGCAACGTGGCGGGTTGCCGTCTGCTCGAATCTCGACCATATTACGATTCCTATAAGATTCAGATCCCTCACCTCATCTCTCCTACAATCCTCCCCTGGTCTGCGTCGATGCCAGCAACGTGGCGGGTTGCCGTCTGCTCGAATCTCGACCATATTATGATTCTTATAAGATTCAGATCCCTCACCTCATCTCTCCTACAATCCTCCCCTGGTCTGCGTCGATGCCAGCAACGTGGCGGGTTGCCGTCTGCTCGAATCTCGACCATATTATGATTCTTATAAGATTCAGATCCCTCACCTCATCTCTCCTGCAATCCTCCCCTGGTCTGCGTCGATGCCAGCAACGTGGCGGGTTGCCGTCTGCTCGAATCTCGACCATATTATGATTCTTATAAGATTCAGATCCCTCACCTCATCTCTCCTACAATCCTCCCCTGGTCTGCGTCGATGCCAGCAACGTGGCGGGTTGCCGTCTGCTCGAATCTCGACCATATTATGATTCTTATAAGATTCAGATCCCTCACCTCATCTCTCCTACAATCCTCCCCTGGTCTGCGTCGATGCCAGCAGCGTGGCGGGTTGCCAACCGCTCGTGAGTTGAATCCACAACTACAAACACCACCGAGACATAGGGCTGCGGCTGGTTGCCTAACTTCAGGGACGCCCGCAAGAGCGTCACATTGTACGTCATACTCACATGGGTCGTTTAGAGATTTCACAGCTGTGGAATTTATAATGACAATTAGAACTTCGAAACTAGGAGTACTTTAAATTACGCGGCAATATTCATCTATTTAAAAAATACGCGATTAAGAATTATCGTAACATAACTTTTGAACACGGACGTATAAAGATGGACGAAGCGCTAGGAACATTTTTTATCGACACGTAATGGCGGCGACTGATCGAATGAGCCGAAAACTACGCTTCATCATCATCATCAGCCATAGGACGTCCACTGCTAAACATAGGCCTCCCCCAAAGATTTCCAGATCGACCTGTTGGAAGCGGCCTGCATCCAGCGACTTCCTTTCAATGTTCCTAGCGCTCCCTCCATCTTTTTTTACGTCTATGCTCATCAATATAATATACCCTAGAGGCGCACAGTTCTTTGCAAATATTCTCCTAAAAAGTGGTCTCAGGAATGAAACAAAGAAAGAGATCACAAGTTCTAATTAAATCAACACAAATATAACCCTATGCACGTGTTATAAAGTAACTTTTTAAACGAAATGAGTAAGCGTTCTTAAATTTGAAAATTGACATTTAGAATTCTAACGGCGTCCAACTGTACGCAAAACAAGTGCCTAAGCACTCGTTTGCTGTCCCATTTCCCGAGCGTCAACTGTGCATCTAGGTATATAATATATCGATGTCTATGCTTTTGAATTTGAATGATTCGTATGTATAACACTGTGGACTCATATTCATTCTTGATCAATCTGTATGTTTCTTGTATTTATTTCCTAATTTTATTATTGTATTAGCTTTTTATCTCATTCTATCCTACTTATCTTACACTAGTACTGTTTCATAATTTCTATTGCCGTGATACTATTGTATGGGAAAATAAAAACTAATTAAACCAAGTATAAGTACCTATGTTCTATTAAATTTTTAAAATAAATTTTTTAAATTTTAAAAAAAATAAAAATTATTCAATATATTCAGCCCATATATGGAAATCAGCTGTATTGTAACCGTGATTTACACTCTTGTCTGATCTAGGTGAGCCCTGATACATTTCCATACATTTGACAATGACGAAAGCCATAACGAAAGTAATGCGCTAGGTCTATGCTTAGATTGGGAATAGGATGGAATGTCGACGAGTCCAACATAAACCGTCCTCTTTCCTATGCCTAGAGGACATTGGCAGGACACAAATAAGCTATGACCAAACACTAAACAAAATAAAAAACTAACACTAAAACAACAACAATAACACTCAATTCGGTTTCATTTATTGACTTAAAATTCCACAGAAATTGAAAAGTGCGCTGTTGCATTAGATTCGAGAACATATCATTTGGACATTTTTAACGTGACATTAGTGCACTTTTGAACTCTATTTCGGTGGAAGTTAAAGGCAGTAAATGAAATCAATCGAATTCAAATTCGAACCGAGTGTAGAGAGTCAGCCCCCAGTTTGAATCATAGGGCTTTTGTCACGATTGCACGTCTAGGATCATATGCAAACGCGTGAAGTTCTATAATAGTATCTCAATTTATCGTAGCTGTTTATCGAACACATTATTTTTCGTAAAAATATAAGCAACTGTCTTAAAAATCTATAAAATTACGCAGACTGCACAGATACACGGCAACGATTAATGGTAGCGATTGATCGTACAAGTGATCTGTAAACATAACCATACAAACGTTCGATAAAACAAATCGTTACGATAAATCGGCACGATATATCGGTACGACAAATCGGCCCGATAAATCGTTACCGTGTATCGATGGCTGGAATCAACTCACATTCAACACAAGAGTTGGTGTGGTTGTTGGCGACCCAGTTGTCCTTGCAGCGGCATGTCTCGCGACACTGGAGGCCGGGCCCGGCGCACTGCAGCTCGTCCTCGCACGCCTCGCCCAGCACCGCATCTCGCAGGCATCTAAATAAATACACCAAACGTTCATACAATATAATCCTGACCCCACAATAGGTGGAACCTGTGTCGAGGGTATCAGGAACTACGAAAAACTTTCAGTCTCATAACATCCAGACCCAAAACAAATGTCTGTGGGCCACACAAACATTTGTCTCGGTGCGAGGATCGAACCGCGGCCTCGTTTCATAGCCGGTTTCTCAAAAACAAATGCGGTTTGAAAAATATAATATTAATAATTTGTATCCATAAAGTCTATGATATAATTTTGTAAACGCGTAAAAATATAATGTAACAATGGATAACAATTCCAAAAATCAGTTTCACGAATTAACATATAATAATTTTGGATCCACACGTTCTTATTAAAAGACGACACACACTCGTTCGCACAATTTGATGAGCCACTTCCTTTATTTTGTTTCATCCGCTCAAGGAAGCTAAATTACTTTTTATACGAATTTCATAACCTTATCTTGAAGGTAGTTGTGAAAATAATTTCACAACAGATGTAATTACGCGAGAAAGAGATTGTAAAACTCATATAAATAAACACAAACGGAACGTGATGGTTTGATAGTAGTTTGTTTAAACTTTTGAAAATAATATTTCATGTGACACGAGCTTACCTTATCTTCATTAATTTGGGTTAAGGGAAAGAAGAAGGAAAAAGAAACTCAATAGAGTGGTGTAAAGTGAAATTAAATACATCGTGAGAAAGACGTTACAAACCCTTTTCCGCGGTAAGCATAATTAGCTAACATATGAAAAATTCTATAAAAAGAACCTGGAAGTTGCTATTACTAACAATTTCAATAATGATGTGCCTCACCTGGTGCCATTGTCTCTTGGACTGAACTGCAGCTGACACGTGCAGTATCCACGCACGCAGTACGCCTGCCTCTCCAGACCGTGTTGGCCGAGGAAGCAGTTTTGGTCGACTACACACCGCTCGCCAACCACTAGGATAAGGTACGTAGGTTTTTAATTTCCAATTTATAGTAATAAAAACAGGAACTTAAGGCATGCGCGGGCACCTGGGCACATGATAATACGGGAAATCCTTGGAGAGACTATCTTACCCACAAACCCGCCACTGACTCCTTCGAGAGTAAAAATAAATTGATCGTATAAGAGAAGGAGCCCGTGTGCCCTTATAGTATAATATTATCACGCTGTGATATCGTAATCATTTTGAGTTAACATACAATGTAACAACATTGTAAAGAGATAGACTAGGAAAGCAATTTTGCTATTTTATCGAAATGCATGTCAATTTTGCTAAGAAAGCAATTTTCCTACATATTTTCAAAAAAAGTTTGGTAACAACACCAACTTGATTCCTAGTATCATCAGCGGCCTGAGCAGGAAATTTTCTGGCAATCGTAAATGTATTAGAGCTCAATGTGCGTCTATGAAATTTGTATCAAATATTAACCCAATGTTATCAGTCCGCAGCGAGCTCGAGTATATTTACAATTGTCAGATATTTTCCTGCTCGAGCCCCAGATATAGATACCTACATCTTCTTATCCATTGCGTATCGGATGTCTATTTACTTAATTTCCTTCAATTAATATGACTCAACTCGGCAATTGCGATGTAAAACGAATATGGAAACAGCTCAATACCCGTCACTCAATATGGATTTAACGTTCTAATATCTCCTTACGAGGTAAACGGAAGGCTATAATGTAGTACAAACATAGGTACAAAGTAGATAAAACATAACATAACATAAGCTCACGCCTGTATCCCCGAAGGGGTAGGCAGAGGCGCACTAGCGAACTAGAACACCCACATTTCGCCGAGCTTAGTTCCGTCCCAGATGTGATAGGGGGCGAGCCTATCGCCATATCGGGCACAAATTCCAGACTCCGGGCTGATATGGAAAAATCCAATATCACTTTGCCCGACCCGGGGATCGAACCCGAAACTGCAGAACCGTAGTCGTACCGAAATACCACCACGCCACCGAGGCGAGATAAAAGTAGATAAAAGTAAATGATAAATCAGTTTTAGTGACAACATAAAAACTGAAGTAAAAAAAAATCTAACTAGGAGACTCGAATCCATTGTGGATTATAATTCAATGGATAGATATGTACCTATTGATTCAAAACTACAAACATCAGCTACTCGTTTTTCTAGAAAGTCTAGAATCATGAATACCGAGGTAAATAATATAGCACAATTTAAACCCCTTTTTATTTTTGATAAAAATCGTCTTTTGTAAATCAGAAAAATTAACCAAGTAAGCTAAGTGACAGTTTTTAAGGGATCCTTTTTTCTTAAATCCATATCTGATTCCTAGCTAGTCGTGGGTTTTGTATAGACGTATAAAAGCGTTACCAGCGGTCTCATAGCATCTGTCGTCTTCTAAATGCGCAGTAGGAGAGCAGGCGCACACTCCATTCGCACACTCTGAGTGAACTCCCATCGTGGAGTGGCACTGTATGTGTTGCACGCACTCTTCGCCCATACGAGCCTCTGAAACGAAATAATTAATATTTTGACTTCATGGAACGTATTATAATATCAATACGGTAATACTAAAATGAGCATCATGGGGGTCATTCGGCTCGAGGGAGCCAGTTCGCCAAGCTGGTCTAATTTGGCAATAAGGAACAATCCTACCAAGTAACGAAGAATGAATCCGTAAATAGTGATGAATAAGCGCTCTTAATATTACAAATAAATTAAAACGAATTTTGAAATAAATGAACACATAAACGATAACAGTATTTAAATAAAATTTGTTCTAGCGAATATTAGGTCTCAAAAATGAATAACACATTTAAGGGAAGTGATATTTTGTAAAGTGGATATGTATGTAGAATGGTAAAACTGATCATCTGCGGAAATGTAGAAGGCAAGAGGTCTAGAGGCAGATCCCACATGAGATGGTCAGACCAGCTGAAAATAGCTCCTCCAAATTTGTAGAGGCAGTCAGAGTGGCTACGGATCGCAACAAGTGGAAACATCTAACTAACCGCTGGATGACGAAGGGTGATCGCGATCTTCAGTAATAAAGGATCGACTTGAGAGAGAGAGAATGGTAAAACTATCCTTCATTATAATAAATTATAGAGCAATAGCACATGGACAATGTGGGAGAAATGAATTTACCTTTCAAACAGCCCTTATGGGTGCTATTAACAGCAGCGTATACGAAGCCGTCCTTGCAGACGCAGTAACTGTTGAGCCGGCAGAATGCGTTATCTGGACAGTCCATGTCCACGCTGCATACATTGCCGGTCCTTCCTGGAATATACCAACGAATGATGTTAAAGACATAGGAAATGATAGAGATAGAGCTATTTGTAGTTTATAGCTGGAAATTTTAAATATGGGCTGATTTTATATTGTTCAATTATTTCTCAGTAAAAGAGGCAATATAAGTCATAACTCATGACTAGTTGAATGTTACAAAAGAAAAATATGATAAAAATATATCTCCATTACAAATGCTAACACTGGCTACACACGTACAATAGAAATGCCGTCAGAGCTGCAGCAAACAATGATAAAGCTACCAGACGTGCTAATATTACTGCAAATAATTATAGAGAACACAAAAATGAGGTTTCAAGTGGTAACAAATTACAAACTTGTTACTGTTGCTTATATAAATAATATACTAAAGTTATCAACACTTTACTAGGGTTAATTAAAACGATTGTATTTAATGAAGGAATTTGGAATGTTTTTTTTTTATTTATTTTTAAGTTTGATAGTTAAAAGGTTGAATTCTAATTGGGGGTCAAATAGCTCCAATGTTAGGGGATAAATTTATGTGAAAGGAGCTGAAAAAATGCAAAACAAAATCATATACGATAATAAATAAAATTCTCTCTCAACGAAGACTTTTACAAAATCAGTTACTTTATTTGACGCAAGTGTGATTACAATTTGTGCTTTTTATCTTTTAATTAACTCTTATAAAGAAACCAAATTCTTATCGTATCAATATCTAATACCACCTAACTTAAGATGTAATATCACGCTGCATTCTAATCATCTAATGTCATTTCATACGGGTCATGCTGAGTTTTTTTTCTGTTATTAATAAGTATGTATTTTTTCGAATCAGTAAAATATATCCTTTATATATTTTTCTTTAGTCATTGATTTTGTCACTAGGCATAGATATTTCTTCCTATTTATCGTCTATTTTATGTCAAATTCCACTACACTCAGTTTCGTGGTTAAAAATTGAGTGGCACTACTCATGAAGACCTCTACTACTTACTTCTTTAAGCAATTCAAAGTTCATATAATTTCACATCGGTCTTCGTCTATTTTAGATATCAAGCTATATTAGTATGGTTGTGCTACATTAAACGTTGTGACCCTGAATCAATCCAATTAATACTTTCACTGGCATTCTTTTGTCCTTGTGAGTTTTTTACTTCTCTGTCTCTTAATTGATTACTCATTGTTTTCACAATATTGTTATTGTGATCATTAATTTCCTACCCAAGTACTTCTGTACCCACTTATTTCCTAATAATATTGTTATTTCCTAATAATATTGAAATGTAGGCAGTATTACTGGATACGGCACGAATTGTGAGGAGGTTCCTCACTCTGGGGTCCTAATCATCGGAGGGGAATATTTTTATATTTTTAAATGTATTTTTTATAGCATATATTTAAAAATGTAAAAGAAATCTTTAAAAATAAAGAGTACTGAACATTGAAATGTAGTATTAACGACTTTGTTAATTCGTTTCTATTTTCTATTTCATTTGAATTTTAAAGCCGGGTCTCCTGCACTAAAACATTACACAAAACATGCATTTTTATCTATGGTCAGACATAGGCAAGTGACAGCTAAAATCGTTGTTTTGCGCATGTGATTTAGTGTTTTGTTTCGAAAAAGTTAGTGCAGGAGACGCTGCTTAACGAAAACATGCGACTAATAAGAGGAGTCAAAATGTTTATCTAATCACATAACATAAGCTCACACCTGTATCCCCGAAGGGGTAGGCAAAGACGCACTAGGGAACTAGAACACCCACATTTCGCCGAGTTTAGTTATGTCCCAGATGTGATAGGGGGCGAGCCTATCGCCATATCGGGCACAAATTCCAGACTCCGGGCTGATATGGAAAAATCTAATATCAGTTTGCCCGATCCAGGGATCGAACCCGAGACCTCAGGACGGTAGTCGTACCGAAACAAAACCACGTTACCGAGGCAGTCGTTTTGTCAGTTAACTGACCGACTTTCGACTTGATCCGATCGTGACCAAATTGATCTGGGACCACCCTTGAAATAAGCTCTATTGAACACAATATTATGAAAATCGGTCCACATTGGCGAAGATATCGAGTAACATAAAAAAACAGACGAATTGAGGACCTCCTCCTTTTGTGGAAGTCGGTCGAAAATGTCTGACATAGTTATGCCCGAATGGTCAAACGCTACTCAACTTTAACGGCTGCTTACATTGATTTTCGCCATACAATTTTGGTTAAACGACATAAGGCGACCTTAAGTGTATGAACATTCGGCGGTTAGTGTTTAAAAAAATTGCTCCCCATTTAGATTTTGAAATCTTTTTAGCAGTGTACTGTGCCACAGATTGCTAAACTATACTACTAATTGATCCACGAGGCCCTACTCAATGTTTAACAGGTGATTATCATTATTGTACTAAAGATAACGTTGTTGGCACATCTTGTAAGTGTTTGTCTATTATACGGCGCGCCTGATGTGACATTACTCTGAAGGTTGCGCCTTTTAGAACCGTTCAAGGTTCGCTTTGTATATGGAGTTATAAAATTGGTTTTCGCGCCTTTTGTTACATTATATGATAGTAGGGTTATAAATATTATCATTCATTGTCCTGTCACTCTTTCGGTTTTTGTCTTGTTAATATAGCTGGTAAAATATTGATGAATCTCGTTCAGTAACGAGGAGAAAAATTACAAAATTAAAATTGGAAAATGTATTTTCCAAACCGACATGGAAGTAATAATCAATTTGGGTTGCAAGGAAACACTTTGCACGTCTTAACAATAATAGTTAAATAAAGATATTGCATCATTTCATAACTTTAAATCATTCGAAACATCCATTATTAAGAGATCATGATGCTTTCAAATCTGGCAGCACTAGCAAAACCATTGTGCAGTATGTCGAAATGGTAAAACCATAAAATATAAATTAGACCATTAAACTGTTGTACTTTAGAGTTCCATGAGTAATCTACCATCAGTATTGAAGTCAATATAATATTTAAGATTAACTAATTAAAATAGGTATAATAGACTTGGTGTTGAGTGGTAGAGCCACGCTGTAGACAGTAACGTCTACAGCACGAATGGCCCGTCTCGATCGGTTTGATACCACTGCCTTACAGAAAACCGACAAAGTGGCAGCTTGCTCTCGCGTTTAGTTCGGTAAGTGAGATTTCCGGTGGCCTAATTTCCCCCCTCCCTTTTGCAATCCCTATTCCATGATTCTTTTGTGTTTTAGGTGTCTATTGGCGATGGAGGTCACTTACCATCAGGTGACCCATCGGCTCATTTGCTAGTCTCTACTATAAAGAAAAACTTGGATGTAAAGATTAGTGTTACTAGCCAACGAAAATTTATATTTGCCTACACAAAAATATTTTGAATAAAATAAACCGCCTCAAACTAAAAATTCAGACAGTTCAGAATAATTGGTTCGATTGCTAATTTATTTTATTGCTTTTAGATGATCTACATACGGGACACCGTGGGCTATGTTTGGTTGAATAATACTGTATGCAAATACATTTGAAATTACCGTTATATTACATTGCGAATGCGACATGCATTGCTCTAGAAATCGCATGTAATACTAATATGATAGGAACTAATAATGTCGATTAGAATATTACGACTATATTATTACTTTACTAAATTAAATGATACCAACATATCGATAAACGAAGAAACATGTCGATTTTTGATAAATAAAACCACATTGAAATTAAACTATTTTTACGGATTCTATCACGATTTGGTTTTAATTTTCATGCCCGACGCTTCGAAAGCTTTGCAGCCGTCGTGGTCACGGGTCAGACTGACACGAAACGTCGGGAATAAAATTAAAACCAAATCGTGATAGAATCCGTAAAAATAGTTTAATTTCAATGAATAACATTCACGTAAACCTAAGAAATCTTTATTTAACTTTTCAGAAACTGCGTGGAAGTAGGAAAATTCAGATTTGCACTGCAGACTGCAGTAATATCAATTTTGTCAAACAAAACAATAAGGAACACTCATTCATTTACATAAAACTATTAAGCATATTAATTGCCATATAATTCGCTTATCTCTCAAGTGTAATGTAAGGCTTAAACAATTTAGCGGATTAATGGTTAATGAACTTTGTTCTACATTGTTATTGATGCAGATTAAACATTTACAAAATATCCTTCTCAATAAAAAGAGAGTCCTTTCATTTATTAATCTACTATTAGCGATATTGTGTCGGCCTCATAGTTCTGGGGGGGTTACCACCGCCTCTTATAGCAGTATTATTATAATATTACTTGTACCGATTCCCATACAAAACAAACGAAGAACGATTATAATAATACTGCTATAAGAAGTGGTGGTAACCCTGCTGAAGATTATATTAGTGTTTTTGTGAGTGGTAAAACCACGCCAGGCAATAACGTCAACAGATTGAAAGAGCCGGCTCGTCCGGTTTGATACCACTGTCTTACAGAAAACCGACGTAAAATCACAGTTCTGCTCGTTTCTTATGGTAAATGAGATTTTCGGTGACGAAATTACCTCCTCTTTTTCCCGATTCCATTATATCTCATAACCGCCTTCCACTTCCCAAAATACTTTTAGAATTATTATAGAGGCATCAAACCGTATTCGTACTGTAGACATAATTTTGTGGACAATTCTGTTCATGAATAGCACTACCGGTAACCACATCTTTTATTATGCTATTACTCTGCTACCGTTCCTTACATTGTTCTAACAGTATGCAAAATATAACGACGATACACCCTAATAGACACCGCAATACAGGCGATCCACATCTGACAACACATCGGACTATAAGATCTGATATAGCGCACCGCTCAATAGATTCAAATAAGTAGGGTGACTTTTGATACTCGATTTGATTTCAACTACGATTCGATTTCATTTAGTTACTTAAAAATGATAAAAATCCACCAAAATAGATTTAAAAAGCGCACTATTGTTGCGTTAAAAATTACCAAAATTCAAGTTCGAACGTGACATTAGCGCAATTTTTAACTCGATTTAAATATATAAATAACAGCAACGATAAAATATTCAAATAGACGCCGTATTACAGGCGACCGACATCTGTCTATACGATCTGATCATCCATCTCCGAGCCCAAATACGTTAGAAAATTTAAACAATCCATATAAATATTATAATGTCTCTTTGAACGACACGGGGGTGTTGTTAAAACAACCAGATTTTTAATTACCGGTAGCCAGAGTACCCCATTTCTTCATACCTCGGCTAGTTGGCAGACTTGGTTATAGGAAAAAAGACGAACATTAGGTGTCTTTGTCTAATAGACACGTCGTCACTGGCAAAATGTCTGTAAGTTTGCTAAGCGATTACACTGATGTTCTGAGCATGAGTGATTACCTTACATATATGCATACATATGATATGTTATACGTGTACATCGAGGACAAGGCTTAACGCGTTCTAATTTCGTAGTTTTACATACATACATACATAAGCTCATACCTGTATCCCCGAAGGGGTAGGCAAAAGTAAACTAGCGAACTAGAATACCTACATTTCGCCGAGCTTAGTTCCGTCCCAGATGTGATAGGGGGCGAGCCTATCGCCATATCGGGCACAAATTTCAGACTCCAGACTGATATGGAAAAATCCAATATCACTTTGCCCGACCCGGGTATCAAACCCGAGACCTCAGGACGTTAGTCGTACCGAAATACAACTACGCTCTTTATCACACCTGAGACGGAAGTAGTTTCGTCTCAGATGTGACAAAGGGCGGCCTCGAGCGTAGGCTCGGCGAAATGTGGGTGATCTAGTTCGCAAGTGCGCCTCTGCCTATCCCTTCGGGGATGCAGGCATAAGCTTAGGTACATATGTATAGATTATCATACAGCAAAATTAAAGTAGACATATATTATTCAGTTTTGTTCATTGTTAAACTAATAGCATTTTGTTTACTGTAACAATTTACTCTGCTCTAACATTTCAAAAAGTGTACATTTAAGAATAATGATAAGATAAAGTAGTAGCACTAACAAATGTTAAGATTGACAAAAAAATATCGTACAGATTTTGACTCTAATATTAATATTTTTACTCAACTGCATCAAAAAAGTTAGAGGTTCTATGTTACATTAATTAAACTGTTTAACACGGCCTTTCCTTACTTACTTAATGTTATTTAAATATATAAATAAATAACAGCCAACAGTCACACACATAGTCCTGCACCCACACTAAGATCGAGTCTTGTGTCGTGGGAATCAGGAACTACGAGAGACTTTCGGTCTCACAACACCCAGACCCGAAACAAATATCTGTGGGCCGCACAAATATTTGTCTCGGTGCGGGGATCGAACCCGCGGCCTCTTGCTTTCACAGCCGGCTGCTCACCCGCTGCGCCACGGAGGCTGTCATCATTTCATTTTATTTTATTTTATAATTTTGATTTCATTTTATAATTTACCTTTAGAAAATAATTATAACACTTTCGTGCTATGTGATTGTAAATAGTGAAATAAGGAACTCAATGATTCCTTTGTGAGTCGTGAGAAAATTCTATTTGTTTTACATAGATACACTTCCACTTTCACGTAAATGAGTTTTAAAAATAATGGTACTTACAAAGTAAAGAAGAATCTATTGATTCCATTGCCCCAAATAGAAATTTTCCTTAGTTATTCTACATTGCATGGAAATTAATATTTTGATAACATTTCGTAAGATCCTTTTTTAAATTAATTTAAACATTTTTTTTTTTATGGCAATTGAAATACATTATGCCAATGTCAAGTTAGGGAAATTGTTTTCCCTATATGTAAGTTTTTGCAACTGCTATGAAGTCGGATGTGTTCGATTTCAATGCCCTGCTGGAGTTTTGGCGTCAATTCCTTCCAGTTTGATGTTTTTTAGACGATTTTCTCGCAGCGGAGGAATCGAACATGGTCGACCCATCCACCCGACAAAAAGCATCCAAAATCACTTATTTCAAAGCTTCCACATACTGTCCATCTTCGTTGATGTTTATTGCTTAGATACACATGACATTTAAACCACAAACACGACTTTAGACTAAAATATGAAATCTTTAAAACAAGCGACCACCCACCACCGTCAGAATTCCCGCCAAAACTCCAAATTTAAACATTTATTAAGTTGTTAATTTAAATGTTTAGTTTTTAATAATAAATTAATACCTGCCAGTCGTAAAGTCGTTGCTATTTAACTCGATTTTGATTTGTTTTATTTTTAAAGATTGTGTTCTAAACTTAAAAATATTACGTAAATATTATACCTGCCAGTTATTACCTAACATCCACCTGTTTATTTTTTATTAAAAAAAATTTTGTTATTCGTTTTAAAAATACTGGCCAGTTACAAAAATCATTTTTAAAAATACTCACGTTTCTCCGGGCCCTGAGCTGCAGCCAGGCCTACGAGTAGGGCCCAGAAAATCCACTGCCATAGTTCCATCGTGTGAATACGACGGACACGGCTGGGTACGGGGCACTACGCCCGTAACTGGGTATGCCGAAAACGGCTGGGTATGCCAAAGTCTGGCACTATGCCGCGAACGGGTTCCAACGGCTACCGTCCGGTGCCCGGGGAACTAGCGTGCGTCCCGAAGTCTACGACAAAAAGATTACATATAATTACAAGGCAGGGTAGTGATAAGATAATTTTATCTAAAATGATTAATTGTGATAGGAAAAACACTGCGGTCACGAGATGAATGGGTATGGTGGGGATAACTGAAATATCTAGTTTATTAGTGTTTTATGGCTTGCACATAATTTCGAAGCGATTCGACATTAATAGACATACTTTAGGTGGTTAATATGAAGAAATAATTTATATCTAAAAGTTTTTGCATGCATCATGTGTACTGTCATAACTACTTGTAATGTTTAGAACGCGACGACTGAATTTCTTCATTTTTTTATTGCTAAATCTGTAGATTTGTGGCTTTCTCAGATCTATTTTGAACCTACGAGCAAAACTGTTGAAACTCACATAATTAAATAAAAACTAATAATTGGTTACGAAATCCAGGTGAACTGAGTCATGAATTGATGCATTGAGACTGGCAAACGGGCAGATGGGTCACCTGATGGTAAATGATCTCCACCGCCTATACACATCCAAGACACAAAAATAATCATGGGTTCGTTGCCAATCTAAAAGGAGGAAATTAGGGACTGGGAAAGGGAGGGGCGCTTTTGGGCCACCGGAAATCTCACTCAACGAATGAAACGCGACAGCAAGCTGTCACTTTACGTCGGTTTTCTTCTTCTTCTTTTAAAAATAATTTGCTTCCACGCATAATATGCGATGATTTAGCTAATGTCAAGTTGAATAGACCAATTTTGTTTTCACAATGACCATGAGACCCAGATGTGGATGATCTCAAGGTGCTTCTGGGATTATGGCGGTAATTCCTTCCAGTGCGATGCCCCTCAGATGACCTTCACTCTGCGAATCAACCGAACAAAGCCAGCCAACGCACCAAGCAAAACTCATCAAAGATCACTGGTTAAAATTTTCTACATTATACTGTCCATCTTCACTGAAGTTTGATGCATTAAACCACATCACTTAAAAACAACAAACACAGCTCTAGAGAATAATATGAAATAATTTTAACAAGCGACGCCCACCCTGTCAAGACATCCTGTCAAAATCCACGTCGGTTTTCTGTGAGACAGTGATATTAAACCGGTCGAGCCGGCCCATTCGTGCTGTAGACGTAACTGCTTACAGCGTGGTTATCACTCAAAATGCTTTTATATTCCCATCAATAAGTAGTTACCATACGCATTACATTGTGATTTGCGTTAGAGCCACCATTTATCTGATACACATCTTGTAATAACCTATACATTTAGAGTACCCCGTGATTCCCGTGGGAGCGCAGCTAGATTGTCTTCATTAGCATTAGATTAAATGGCAACACGCAAGTCCAATTTTGCGACCGACTTTCAAAAAGGAGAAGGTCCTCAATTCGTCTGTATTTTTTATGTATGTTACGCGATATCTCCGCCAAATGTGAACCGATTTTGAAAATTCATATTTTGTTTTCGATAACTTCGATAGAGCTTATTTCAAGGGTCCCATATAAATTTGGCCACGATCGGATTTGAAGTCGGTGTGTTAAGTTTTTAAACTTATGATTATTGTTTACCTCATCGTGGTATAGGTGTGAGGATATATTCAATTATAATTAATTACTTTAAAAACGACATTATGGGCCTTACTTATAAAAACTAAATGGATAACAATAGTCTGTCCCTTATAATCCCATATAAATTTGGTCACGAACAGATTTGAACTCAGTCCGTTAAGTTTTTAAACATGTGATTATGTCGATATATCTTCTCCTTCTTCTTCTTCTTCAGCCTCTCTCAACCATTTTGGTGTAGGCCTCCTTCATCAACTTCCAAGTCGATGTCGATATATATGCTATCAGAATTATAATTAGAGTACTTCTATGTTCTATGTTTAGTACGAGAATAATTTCCGTAATAATTCAGTTCCGCTCTGGTACACGAAATCAATTTCTCACGACGGTCACTGTACCGTTCCAAGAGTTATTTTACTTGTAATTTTAGTAGCGTGTTTGTGGCAGACTGGCCTCCTTGGTCTAGTGGCAGCATATATGGGCTGTGGACCGGAAGTTCCCGGGTTCGATTCCCAGGTCGGGCAATTTTGTAATTTAATTGGCCCCGGACTGGATCCCTCAGAGGGGGTTGACGTCAGGCAGGCAGCTGGTCGTAAAAACTAAGCCAAATCTGTTCTGCAACAGGCTTGAAAAAAAGTAGAAAGAAAGTTTGTGCCGACTGGCGATCGGGCAGGTGGGTCACCTACTGTCTGAGCAGGAAAATTTCTGATAATCATAAACCAACCTTAAGGTGCCGCAAAGTTTTACAAGATAAGTGCCTAAAAACCTTAAAATGTTACCTGTTACATTTACAGTATAAGTAGGTCAACAACCCAATGTCTGGTGGTATTGCCGAATATTATCAACTGCTTTTTTAAAGTGCAAACGAGACCACTTTCCATCTTGTACGCGATAACCTAAAGTGCACTAAATGCATAATACTTGTACGCGGTTGCGCAATGTTGCATGACGTAAGTGACTGAGTTTTTGTACATCAGTTAGCGTTGTTTGATCCAATTTAGGCAACTCTGTGGCGCAGTAGGTGAATATCCGCTTGTGCAGTGGGACGCTCCGGGTTCGATCCCCGCAGAGAGAAATATGGACTGCCTCGGTAGCGTGGTTGTATTTCGGTATGACTACCGTCCTGTGGTCTCGAGTTCGATGCCCGGGTCAGGCAAAGTGATACTGGATAACTGGATTTTTCCATATCAGCCCGGAGTCTGAAATTGGAGTGTGTCATTTGTGCCCGATATGGCGATAGGCTCGCCCCCTCTTACATCTGTGACGGAACTAAGCTCGGTGTCCCTGGGATTGCCGATGCCCATGACCAGCGATGACAACTTACCATCAGCTGCGCCGTGTGCTCGTCTGCCTACTTGAGTCAATAAAAAAAATTACAATTGATTGAATTACGCTATGCTGAAATGTTTAGTGCAATGCAGGTCGAAACAAGCTCTACATAATGATTTCTTAAGTTTACGCGAATTTTATTCATTGGAATAAAACTATTTTTACGGATTCTATCACGATTTGGTTTTAGTTTTTATGCTCGACGTTTCGAAAGCTTTGCAGCCTTCGTGGTCACGGGTCAGACAAACCAAATCGTGATATAATCCGTAAAAATAGTTTAATTTCAATGAATAACATTCACGTAAACCTAAGAAATCGTTGTGTTTTCAACATTAAAAAAGTGAAAATTAAAACCAAATCGTGATAGAATCCGTAAAAATAGTTTTATTCCAAAGCTCTACATAATTAATATACATATAATGTAGTGACAGTGTTGGCTAGACAGTTATTTTTTCTTCGGTTTAACTATCCAACCGTGAAAGTCACCTTTTCTTAGCATTGACGTCGACCTTAAAACCTTATGAAATAATAAACACGATATAATATTAAATATCAAAGTATACTGTCTTTATGGACTGGTAAACAAACAAACCTACTTTATATCATGTGCTTAGGGTTTTATTTGTGTTGATTTAATTACAATTTGTGATCGTTTTCTTTGTTTTATTTCTGAGACCACTTTTTAGGAGGATATTTGCAAGGAACTGTGCATCTAGGGTATAATATATTGATGCGTGTGTACTATAAATTCTAATCTCGCACCACGGACGTATAAAAAAGATGGACGGAGTGCTAGAAACATTCAAACTGAAGTAGGATTTTCGGCTCATTCGATCGACACGTTTACGTCCGTATCTTTGGAGCGAACTTCGATTAAGCCTGACTCAATGAAAAAAAATGAGGATTTTGAATTTTTATATCAAACTTCGACTTAGTCCGCGCCATTTTTACGAGAAAAACAAACTGTCAAACAGACTAAGCAAACATTTTGTTGTAAAAAATGACTCGGACTAAGTCAAAGTTCGATTTAAACTCCAAATCCTCTCTGAGTTCCTTTCTTTGACTAAGACCTAGTCGAAGTTCGCTCTATAGTTCTCAGCCTTAGTGTGATTTATCCGAACGAAACAGACTAAGTTAAGCAGTTGTAGCTGTCCAATTTATTTATGCTCCCAGTAAAAAAATAATGCCTCGGTGGCGTGGTTGTATTTCGGTACGACTACGGTTCTGAGGTCTCGGGTTCGATCCCCGGGTCGGGCAAAGTGATATTGGATTTTTCCATATCAGCCCGGAGTTTGGAATTTGTGCCCGGTATGGCGATAGGCTCGTCCCCTATCACATCTGGGACGGTACTAAGCTCGGCGAAATGTGGGTGTTCTAGTTCGCTAGTGCACCTCTGCCTACCCTATTCTGGGATATAGGCGTGAGCTAATGTTATGTTATGTTAAAAAAATAATGCGTTGTTAGCGTTTGTCAAAACACGCAGCGTGTCGGAATTCTAATCATCTTCCACCATGAACATTGCATCCTTGTTTATGATTACCATAACTTATTTAATTTGTGTCGCATTTTTGGCTACTTACTAGTCACTATAATACTTTACTATGTCGCCTCCTTGGTCTAGTGGCAGTATGTATGGGCTGTAGACCGGGAGGTCCTGCGTTCGAATCCCAGTTCGAGCTAAGCAAAGTTTCTAATTTAATTTGCCCGGGACTGGACCCCTCGGAAAGGGTTGACGTCAGGCAGGCAGCCGATCGTAAAAAGTAAGCCAAATAATTTCTGCAATATGCTTGAAAAAGTGTGTTGCGCCGACCCCACATTAAGGTGGGATAAGGGCAAGTAGAAAGAAAGAAGTCACTACAATACCAGTTTGTTAATATTTTATGATATTGAGATTGCAAGAAAGTATCCATTTCATTGATCTAGTGATCTTTATTAGAGGGGAAATTTTTGTTTAAGTTGTAAAGCCAAGCTGTAGACAGTATGTCAACAGCATAAATGCGCCGGTTTAACCGGTTTGATGCAGTCTCACAGAAAACTTAACCGTTATAAGACGCAGCTCGCTGTGACATTTAGTTCCTTTACTTATGTTTTCTAATAGGGGGTTGGGATAAGTAGGGACTCCGCCTTCCAACCTCTGTTCTCTTCTTTGTTTGCAACCAAACATATATTTCTTTAGATACTGTAGGAGTTATCGGGTCTCGGAGACCTATTACTATCAGGTGACCGACATACTCGTTTGCCAGTTGCATGTATAAATAACCTAACCTACAAACACCGACCGTGATGATGGGTACAAAATAAATTCCCGTATAATAAAACTTACACAACGACTAATCCGAGATCGTCGGTTAAAAGAATTCGTAGCGATCGTGACCGGAGATACGCTTCGTGTGCGCATCTTTATAGTGGTGCCGACAGCACACTCAAAAAAAATTTGTAGTACTGTATTGAAATTTTGGAGCTTATTACTTCTTCTGACTGCCTCGGTGGCGTGGTGGTATTTCGGTACGATTACGGTTTTGAGGTCTCGGGTTCGATCCCCGGGTCGGGCAAAGTGGATTTTTCCATATCAGCCCGGAGTCTGGAATTTGTGCCCGATATGGCGATAGGCTCACCCCCTATCACATCTGGGACGGAACTAGGCTCGGCGAAATGTGGGTGTTCTAGTTCGCTAGTGCGCCTCTGCCTACCCCTTCGGGGATACAGGCGTGAGCTTATGTTATGTTATTACTTCTTGAAAAATATTGTAAATCGAAAAATTGAATATTTTTTCGACCGACTTCCAAAAAGGAGAAGGTTCTCAATTCGTCCTCAATATTTTTATGTATGTTAAGCGATATCTCCGCCAAATGTGGACCGATTTTCAAAATTATTTTTGTGTTCGATAGAGCTTATTTCAAGGGTGGTCCCATATATATTATTCCATATATAATTTGGTCACGATCGGTAAATTGGTCGGTCGGTCAGTTAAGTTTTTAAACTTGTGATGATTAAACAATGTGACCCAAGGAAAAAAGTAACGGACTATTCTTAGCCATTTGCTCAGCTAAACTGTGTTTATAAGTAAGGCTCATAGTATAGTTTGACCTCAAAGAAAACAATTCCTGTTGATCAAACTGGGTTTGAGGAATCAATTTGACCAACAGGAATAATTTGGAAAATCTACACAATACATTATGATTTCTTAGGTTTACGTGAATAAACTATTTTTACGGATTCTATCACGATTTGGTTTAAATTTTTTATTTTTTTAAATTTTTATGCCCGACGTTTTGAAAGCTTTGTAGCCTTCGTGGTCACGGGCCAGTCTGACCCGAAAAAAATAAAACCAAATCGTGATAGAATCCGTAAAAATAGTTTAATTTTTGACAGCCTCTGTGGCGTAGTGCGCTAGTAGCCGGCTGTGAAGCGTGAGGCCGCGGGTTCGATCCCCGCACCGAGACAAATGTTTGTATGGCCTACAGATATTTGTTTCGGGTCTGGGTGTTGTGAGACCGAAAGTCTCTCGTAGTTCCTGATACCCACGACACAAGACACGATCTTAGTGTGGGGTCAGGACTATATATGTGACTGTTGGGTGTTATTTATTATTTATTATTTATAATTTCTACACAATACATATGAAACGATTTTGGTGAATGAAGACAAGCTGTGGGGAATAAATAAAAGATAGGCCTTGATAAATGAATTTAAAAGAGACGGAAGTGTTATTGAATCTGCGCTGGCGTCTGCACGTGTGATTTTAAAATATATTGAGATGATATTATATTTCAGCATAACGGCGGTAAAAAAAAATAGCGTAATTTTTTTTTGTAATCTAATGACGAGACAAGCTAGAGCGACATTTAAGTGATAGAGCCACGCTGTAGACAGTTACAGCTCTACCGGCTCGACAGGCTTGATACCATTGTCTCATAGAAAACCGACGTAAAGTGGCTCGCTGGTGCATTTTGTTCGGTGAGTCAGATTTCCGATGGCCCAATTCCCCGTTCCCCACCCCAATCCCTATTCTCCTCCCTTACAGACACCCGACGACTCATTACCATGAGCGGTGGAGATCACTTACCATCAGAAAACCCAACTGATCTCTAGCCATTCTCTGTAATAAAAACAATGAATCTCAGAGGAACAACTGTATTGTACAGTCAAAGGAACTTTCTTCCGCGTGCAACGTGCTTGTGGAACCAGCTTTCGGCGGCTGTGTTTCGTGACCGTTACGAGTTAGGTACCTTCAAGAAGAGCCTATATCTACCTCAAAGGCCGGCAACGCATCCATGATTCCCCTGGTATTGTGGATGTTTATGGGCGGCGGTGATCACTTAACATCAGGTGACCCACTTGCTCGTTTGCCCCCTCTTTTATAAAAAAAAAACATTAAAATCAGTGAAAACATCACAATACCTTCTCTTCTTTACAACACACGTTGCGGTTTGTTCATTGAACAGAACAGGTGGGGAGGGGTTTTGGTTGCTAGTTGCAGTCATTGTGTGGACGTAGCAACCGTGACGTGCGTTATGGGACCCGGTTTAATGGCAAGTGGACACTCGCCAATTAATTACTGCGAGTTCGTTGACTCGAAGAAGTGGATCACGACGATTATTGCTATCTAATCATAGACAGTACATGTATCTAATCTATAGTCATTTAAAACGAAGGCAGTTGGTTTTAAAACAACGATCAGCTACGCATTTGTGTGAATTTCGAAAGCACTAATAGTAATAGCCCTGTAATGTTACAGTCCTACTGCTGGGCACGGGCCTCCTCTACTAATGAAAGAGGTTAGGCAGGTTAGGTTAGGCATAGTTGTAGGCTGGAGCCTCTTTCGATCTCCGGGTCAGGCAAAGTCTTACTTGGTTTTTGACTTACTACACACTTACTACATTGAGGCTTAGGATGCATTTCATAACGTTGGGCTCGCCCCCTACCACATCTGGATAGCGATAGGTTCGTCCCTATCACATCTGGGACTAAAATGAGCTTGAAAGAATTGGAACACTCATATTTATGAGTATAGGCAGAGGCGAACTGAAACACTCATATTTATGAGTACAGGCAGAGGCGAACAGGAACACTCATATTTATGAGTATAGGCAGAGACGAACAGGAACACTCATATTTATGAGTATAGGCAGAGGCGAACTGAAACACTCATATTTATGAGTATAGGCAGAGGCGAACTGAAACACTCATAATTATGAGTATAGGCAGAGGCGAACAGGAACACTCATATTTATGAGTATAGGCAGAGACGAAAAGGAACACTCATATTTATGAGTATAGGCAGAGGCGAACTGAAACACTCATATTTATGAGTATAGGCAGAGGCGAACTGAAACACTCATATTTATGAGTATAGGCAGAGGCGAACAGGAACACTCATATTTATGAGTATAGGCAGAGACGAAAAGGAACACTCATATTTATGAGTATAGGCAGAGGCGAACTGAAACACTCATATTTATGAGTATAGGCAGAGGCGAACTGAAACACTCATATTTATGAGTATAGGCAGAGGCGAACAGGAACACTCATATTTATGAGTATAGGCAGAGGCGAACTGGAAGACTCATATTTATGGGTGTTCAAGTTTCCCTCTGCCTGCACCTTCGGGGATACAGGCGTGAGCCCATGTATATATAAGGCTGGGTACACACCAACCGAACGAACGTTCGCGAATGTACGTCTGTTGCGTTCATACAAACAAACTTTCGCTGTTGTGTGACTGCAACAGGCGTACATTCGCGAACGTTCGTTCGGTTGGTGTGTACCTTCATAAGACCTTCTGGGCTGTCATCAAGCGTCGTAAGATGGTATAAGATTTCTCTACATTGATCTTTAGATATAAAAATTTGAAATGTAATCCGTGTGTCACGCAAGTATAACATTACGTTACTATCTCTCGCAGACGGTAGACGGCGCGGCGTGATTTAGAAAGTACAAATTTCGGTCAAACATTTCACAGCCAAATCGGTTGTTTTGCAATGCAATTTTGATCGCCAATTAATGGTTATGGTTTGTAGTTTGTACCGACTTTTACTGTTATGGGCGTGATGTAATAAACAGTGGTGAAGAGTCCTTATAGTCTTTACTGGCTTACGTTTTCCAAATTATCGATATGGACTTCGTCTGAGCCATTTTATGCAAGAAAAACAGACTGACAGACAGACTAAGTAAAGATTTCTTGTAAAAATGACTAGGATTAATCAAAGTTTGATTTCAACATTTTAAATTTTCACCGAGTTCGTTTCTTTGACTGAAACGAAGTTGACTTAGTCGAAGTTTGCTGTATAGATCTCAGCCTTAGTATTTTTGTGGGAAAGAGTAAAACACATACACACACACACACACACACCCACACACAAACTTACACGTTTATAATATTAATATAGGTATAAGCTCACGCCTTTATCCCCGAAGAGGTAGGCAGAGGCGCACTAGTGAACTAGTACACCCACAGTTCGCCGAGCTTAGTTCCGTCCCAGATGCGATAGGGGACGAGCCTATCGCCATATCGGGCACAAATTCCAGACTCCGGGCTGATATGGAAAAATCCAATATCACTTTGCCCGACCCGGGGATCGAACCCGAGACCTCAAAACCGTAGTCGTACCGAAAAACAACCACGCCACTGAGGCAGTTATAATATTAGTATGACACAAAATCCATTAGCAAATACACCGTAAGCACCGTATAAAAATATGCATTATTTAAGTATGTTGTACCTACTTAAGTTTATTTAAAGCAACTTGAAAACACTTCGTGCTTATGCAGTATGAAACTAAAATTAGCGTCAGCATTATACAACGTTGGTTATATTTGGAGTGGTTTTAATTACACATGCGCATTTTGTGCAGCTATTGCAAGTCAGCGCCTCTTTACATACTAAGCACCACTTAAAACGTAATTTTGTTCAACAGCGACAAGAACTGACTGCCTCGGCGTGGTGGTACGACTACGGTTTTGAGGTCTCGGGTTCGATCCCCGGGTCGGGCAAAGTGATATTGTATTTTTCCATATCAGCCCGGAGTCTGAAATTTGTGCCCGATATGGCGATAGGCTCGCCCCCTATCACATCTGGGACGGAACTAAGCTCGGCGAAATGTGGGTGTTCTAGTTCGCTAGTGCGCCTCTGCCTACCCCTTCGGGATACAGGCGTGAGCTTATGTTATGTTATGTTATGCGACAAGAACCAGTGGCGCCGCTAGACCAAAATTGAACGTCGGCAACAGTAGCTTTGCGAGGCCCCTTGAATTTTCCGGCAAAATATATTGTCAGTTTTGTCTGATGAGGCCCCCTTCAAATCGAGGGCGGTGCGTGGCCCCCTTAGGCGTGACGCCATCGGCAGTCGCCGACGTCGCCGACGCCTATCACCGCCACTGACAAGAAGAGTCTTCTTCATATTAATAGCCTCTATTTAAATGACGCGACAAAGGTTGTAGAATGGCTGGATGCAGGCCGCTTCCAACAGGTTCGTCTGGAAATCTTTGAAGGATAGGCCTATATCCAGCAGTGGACGTCCTGTGGCTGATGATCAACTAGTAGTAGCTCGTGGCGCTCAATAGTCTCCGCCTACCCCACGGGATGCAGGCGTATGTGTATTTATGTATGTATGTATGGAAATACGGCGGGACAAACTCACGCGGGCGTAGCCGCGGGCTAAAGCTAATATATCATATAATCACAATTAACAAGTTTAAAAATTTAACGGACCGACTTCAAATCCGATCGAAACCAAATTTATATGGGACCAGCCTTGAAAAAAGCTCTATCGAACACAAAAATAATTTTGAAAATCGGTCCACATTTGGCGGAGATAACGCGTTAAATACATAAAAAGAAAAGACGAATTGAGGACCTTCTCCTTTTTGGAAGTGGGTCGGTAAGACCTTCACTACTATAAAGACACTGCCCGCTATGGCTAAAAACAAATAAATAAATAAATATATAACACCCAACAGTCACACACATAGTCTTGATCCCACACTAAGATCGAGTCTTGTGTCGTGGGTATCAGGAACTACAAGAGACGCACAGTCTCACAACACCCAGACCCGAAACAAATATCTGTGGGCCACACAAATATTTGTCTCGGTGCGGGAATCGAACCCGCGGCCTCTCGCTTCACAGCCGGCTGCTCGCCCGCTGCGCCACGGAGGCTGTCAAATGTTATTTATTTTGCGAGTGTACGTATTGTTCGATATTCAATGACAGTGAGTCATCATGATGAATCATTGCACATTATTTATTTTAATCATCGATGACAAAAGGGCAAGGTATTCCATAGTACCTCTATATACTTATTTACTACATAATCACATGTCATATTTTGAGTGGTAGAGCCACGCTGTAGACGCTTACGTCTACAGCACGAATGGGCCGGCTCTACCGGTTTGATGCCATTGTCTCACAGAAAACCGACGTAATGTGGCAGTTCAGTGGCAGCAATCGCATTTCGTTAAGTGAGTGAGATTTCCGGTGGCTCAATTAACCCCCCTCCCTTTCCCAATCCCTTCCCCCTCCCCTTCCATTCCCTCCTTTTAGGTTTTAGGAATTAAAACACACTCGGGGCTGATATTGAGTAGAAAAAGATCACTTTACCCGACCCGGGGATCGAACCCAAGACCTTAAGACGGTAGTCATACCGCGCATGCGATATAACTACGCCACTAAAGCAGTTTCTAATAATAAATATTACTTTTTAACATATTATTTTTAATATTGTAAATGTCATATTCAAATTCCAAGTAAATTGGTAAGTTTATGCAAAACTGACATTTTCGCTTGATAGAGACACAATACATCGATATCAGCAAAGGCAATCACACTCTGCATACCTAGAGATTAGAGAACATTTAAATGTCGTTCTATTAAGTAAATAACATTGTTATCGTGCGTGCAAAATTATGACTAAGGCTGAAATCTATAGAGCAAACTTCGACTAAGTTTGAGTCAAAGAAACGAACTTAGTGAGGATTTGGATTTTTTAAGCGAACTTATACTTAGTCCGAGCCATTTTTTACAAGAAAAACAGGCTAACAGACACACTAAGCAAAGATTTTCTTATAAAAAATGGCTCGAACTAAATCGAAGTTCCATTTAAACATTTGGAATCCTCATTGAAATAAAACTATTTTTACGGATTCTACGATTAGGTTTTAATTATTATTATTATTTTATTATTATCCGAACATTATCTTAGATTTGATAAACCACAAATCCTCGCCAAAGAACACCGATTCCTCTCTAGGATGATACGCGAGGCTATTGAAATTAAAAATCATCCTAATTTCAATAGAGAAGATGGTTGGAAGCTTGCACAAACCTGGGATCCAATTATACATCTTATTAAATCGGAACCCAAAAGACCAGCTGCCAGAACTCAAGACACCGTGAGCTCGTACTGCGTAGATCGGAACACAAATAATTAACCTTTTTTGTTTTTGTATAATTTAAAAATCAAGGTAGATATTATAACACTAACCTTTTTTGGAAAAATGACACCTCAGTCTGACCCGTGACAACGAAGACTGCAAAGCCTTCGAAACGTCGGGAATAATAATTAAAACCTAATCGTGTTAGAATCCGTAAAAATAGTTTTATTTCAATGTATAATATTCGCGTAAACTTAAGAAATCAGTATTTGGAATCCTCACTGAGTTCGTTGCTTTGACTCAGATTTAGTCGAAGTGCGCTTTATAGATCTCAGCCTATGTTCGTTTCTTTGAGTTAGACTTAGGCGAAGTTCGCTCTATAGATCTCAGTCTGAGTCAACAAACGAACTCAGTCAGGATTTGGAACTTTTAAAAAGAAATTTGACTTAGTCCGAGCCATTATTTACAAGAACAGACTGACAGTAAAAATGACTCGGAATAAGTAAAGTTCGATTTAAAAAATCCAAATCCTCACTGAGTTCGTTTCTTTGACTTAGACTTAGTTGAAGTTCGCTCTATAGATCTCAGCCTAGGTTTTAACTCAACAAATCTCTATTATTCTAAGATATTTTTCGAAAAATAGTCTTTCTTTCTGCCTGGCATTATCCCGGTAATATGTAAGGGTCCGCCTTCCTACTTAAACGCTTCCACTTCGCCTGGTCTTCAGCATCCTCCACAATGAGACTATTGGATCGGGTATCCTGTTCCAAAACGTCCAGCCAGCGCTTTTTGAGCTGTCCACGGGAATGTACCTCCTGGTACGATCTGAGCCAGAACCTTGCGACCGAAGTACTCTTGTGGTTTCTAAGTATTTTTATAACTATTAAGTTGTTTCTTTCTTTCTCTTTCTTACTTTTTATCCCGCGACAAGAGTTTTAGAAAACAAGCCGCAGGGAGTATCTAGTTCATTAATAAAGATGTTGTACATCCAAAATCATGAAACAACATATTATATTCTAAGAATTTTTAAAGATTAAGGAAAATAAAAAAGTTGTCTATTTCTGTATGGTGACTCTACAAATTTCAATTCAAAAACGATGACAGTATGTCGCGATTTGTTTGTTGGCCCACATACTGTCAAAGTAGGTTTATATTTTACAAACAGCTCTTGCTTAGCTGGTCTAAGTTCTTCGAAAACGTTATGAGGAAAGTTATAGTTTTGAATAAATATAAGTATATAGTTCTATATCTTTAGGACATTCTGTAGCTGATGATGATGATAAGTAACTATAGTTTTGATAACATAACATAACATAAGCTCACGCCTGTATCCCCGAAGGGGTAGACAGAGGCGCAATAGCGAACTAGAACCACATTTCGCCGAGCTTAGTTCCGTCCCATATGTGATAGGGGTCGAGCCTATCGCTAGGTATATCGCGCACAAATTCCAGACTCCGGGCTGATATGGAAAAATCCAATATCACTTTGCCCGACCCGGGGATCGAACCAGAGACCTTAGACAGAAGTACGGAAATACAACCACGCCACCGAGACAGTCGGCATAATTTTGATAATATAAGAAATAAAAAGAAACCGTTTACGTTTTAAAACCGTAAGGGCAAGGAAATACATTGAATTTCATTGAATTAAATGGAAAACGAATCTTTGTTTAATTAATCCCCAATGGATGCTTTTCGAAATATATATGAAATCAATGAAAATATCACTATTCTAAGAGATACCTTTCATCACTTAGGTGGAAATAACGCTTCACTGGATATACCCCGGTAAAATAATAAAATTTTAGGATCGCAGTAAAATCGCCTCCTTGGTCTAGTGGCAGCATATATTGGCTGTAAACCTGGAGGTCGTGTGTTCGATTCCCAGGTCGGGCAAAGCGAATTTTCTAATTTAATTTGCCGGAACTGGATCCCCCAGAGGGGGTTGACGTCAGGCAAGGAGCCGGTCGTAAAAACTAAGCCAAATCCTTTCCGCAACATGCTTGAAAAAGAGTGATGCGCCGATCCCACATAAAGGTGGGATAAGGGCAGGAAATAAAGAAAAGATCGTAGTAAAACATTGGACCGGGACTGGACCTTCAGAGGGTGAAAAAAAAAAAAAAAAAACTAAGCCAAATCCTTTCTGCAACATGCGACCACGGATGGAAAAAAGGTAAAACAATGGACAATAAAATTCCATCATTACTTGTTTAGATAGATTTTAAATCGATTAAAAACATAATACTTACCTACTCCAAAACAATTCGTAATAAATATTTAACAATAAATGCACAATTAAAACCTTATCACATACAAATTATCACTTATGATAAAGTTAAATCCGATAATCACAGTCACATATCATTACGACACTCATGACACTTCGCGGGGCTGACAGACACGCGTTACACGGGCGGTCGTCGCCGCGGACTAGCGTGTACTGATCCAATCATCGATATGTTATTGAAACGTGAAGTGATTATAATGAAATCATTTATCAAAACAATATCCATATTAGTATTTATTTGCTTCTTAGTATTATTGGTATCTTTTCTTTAATACTGATTTCTTAAGTTTACGCGAATGTTATAGAGGTACATTGACATAAAACTATTTTTACGGATTATATAACGATTCGTTTTACGGATTCTATCACGACTGTACTTTGCAGTCCAACCCGTGACCACGAAGACTGCAAAGCCTTCGAAAAATTAAAACCAAATCGTGACAGAATCCGTAAAAACAGTTTTATTTCAATCTTTTCTTTCTTTCTGCCTGGCGTTATCCCGGCCTTCCTACTTAAACGCTTCCACTTCGCCCGGTCTTGAGCATCCTCCATAGTAAGAATATAGGCTCTCATATCTTCCTCCAGAACGTCCAACTTTTTGGGCCGTCCACGGGAGCGTATCTCTGGTACGATTTGGGCCAGACACCTGCGGCCGACGTACTCCTGTGGTTTCCTCAAAACGTGGCCATACCATCTCAAGCGACATTCCTGCAGTTTATATAAGTATAAGAAGTTTAAAAAGTTAAAAGCGTCTTAGGGCCACCCGCAGCTCCGCTTTCAACCTCTATTTATCTCAAATCTTGATTTAAATATAGAAGTGAGCTGTAGGATAAATCGAGTTTAGGTGTAACTGTAGATTAGTAATAGCGCTGCAATTCGCCCTTAATTATACTACTTAAGCGTGCCCACTCCTGGAATAACCTGGGCTAACCTATCGCCATATCGGGCACAAATTCCAGTCTTCGGACTGATATTAAAAATCCAATTTTACACTCGACCCGGGAATCGAATCCGACACCTCAGGACGAAAGTCTTCCCGAAACAAAACCACGCCACCGAGGCAGTTTTTTAAAAGGGCGGAAATAGATATATGGGCGCTAGTTCTCCAGTTCACATCTACCTATCCCTTTGGGATACAGGCGTGAACTTATATGTAAAAAAGTAAAGTTTATATACACCATAAAAAGAAAAAAAACATCTGACAACATTCACTAATTACAAAAACACCTATGGCGCAATCAGGAAACGGAAATGACACACTGAAATAAACGAGTGCAATACAATGCGAATATGTATGGAATGTGGATAAGCCAGTGATTACAGTTATCACATTTATATGTACACACCTATGCAAGTATCGAAGCGGTCGAAGCGATTGTAAACATCAGGCTTATAAGATAAAAGAGTAAGCAGGTCTTATAATTGAAATAACTATTTTATTTTTAATTTTGTATAATTCTAAAATGAAGGTAGATTTAGTAATACTAACATTCTTGGGACAAATGACATCTCAGTCCAATCCGGGACCACGAAGACTGCAAAGCCTTCGAAACGTCGGGAATAAAACCAAATCGTGATAGAATCCGTAAAAATAGTTTTATTTCAATGAATAGCATTCGCGTAAACTTAAGAAATCAGGTCTTATAATTTTACGAATATACTCATCCTTCTGGGCCTATGTTAAATAAATAAATAAATCGTTTATTTACCTTAAATTTATTGATCTGTACAATTATTATATATAGTGAAATTGCAGAAAGGATTCGGCTTCGATGAATTCTCCACGCTCTTATCAATGAGCGGTTGGCGCCATACACTTTAGAGCATGTTACAGGAAGAATTTGACTTAGTTTTTTACGATCGTCTGGCTGCTTAACGTCAACCCCCGCTGGGTGTTAAATCCCAATAATTGGAGTGGGTTTTTGGGTTTGTTTTCAATAAAAGATACACTCTAATTACTCTCTGTCTCGGTGGCGTGGTTGTATTTCGGTACGTATACCGTACTGAGGTCTTGGGTTCGATCCCCGGGTCGGGTAGTGATATTGGAACTCTCATAGCAGCACGGAGTCTGGAATTTGTGCCCGATATGGCGATAGGCTCGCCCTCTATCACATCTGGGACGGAACTAAGCTCGGCGAAATGTGGGTGTACTGGTTAGCTAGTGCGCCTCTGCCTACCCCTTGGGGATACAGGCGTGAGCTTATGTTATGTTATTAGGTTTGGATTCTAAATGATGTTTGAACATTTTATGGATTCAATAAATATTTTGATTTGAAATGAAACTATTCTTACGGATTCTATCACGATTAGGTTTTAATTATAAATAATTTATTATTAGGTTTTAAAACCTAATCGTGATAGAATCCGTAAGAATAGTTTTATTTAAATGTATAATATTCGCGTAAACTTAAGAAATCAGTATTTTGATTTGATTTGATATACTTAGAGAACGTACCCATATTATGCAACCAATTTCTTTTTATTTATATACATTATATTTTACATACATTGTATTCGACAGAGGTTATTTCAAGGGTGGTCCCATATAAAGGTCACGATCGGATTTGAAGTCGGCCCGTTAAGATTTTTTAGTAGTAGATTTGTCGGTTCGTTTGTCATGAGGTACACACATATTGCCTTTATGTAAGCCAACAAACTTCTACAATAAATCTATTCACGTTCGTCGTACCACTTGTAAGTATTCATCTTTCGATAGTTCAAGGTTCTATTCCGTGTTAATTTACTACTACTCATAAGGTCATGCCTACTTGTATTTGTCGTAGAAGTTGCACTTCCTCCATTTTTTGACATTTAGAAACAGATAATAGGGGAATACAGGTCGATCTGGAAATCTTTGGGGAAGGCCTATGTTCAGCAGTGGACGTCCTATGGCTGATGATGATGATGATGATGATGAATAGGGGAATGAGCTCGGCGAAATATGGGTGTTCTAGTTCTCTAGTTTGCCTCTGTCTACCCCTTCGGGGATACAGGCATGAGTATATAATTAATTATTCTATATGTAAGAATTATTCTCCAAAGTGTTTGACGACTAGCAGGCAATGTAACAGGCTTCGTGAAAACTAAAGCCGAAACTTTACTGCAACATGCTTTAAACAGTGTGGTGCGATAATCCCAAACAGCCTAAAGTGAAGTGGAAGAAGGGCTGGTAGAAAAACAATTAAATTGAATATTAAACCGATATTTTTAAAGCAATATTTTGATCCTTCGAGCCAGATTCGAAAATTATTCACAGATAACAAAGACGGAATTGCACCCACCTCTCAACTACACTTTAAACTGCGTTAGAGAGTGTTAAGATTTCTATCCACCCTCAGAAACTCGATACAGGATGCGACGCATGACGCCTGCACTGACCTTGCTGACGAGTGTTCCACATAGTTCCTCGTTTTCACTGCATTCAGTACCGGTTGTCCGCATAAATTGCTCCATGTAGGTTTGGAAATTAATGCTTTGCGAATTAAAACTCTTTTAATGTATTATGAGAGTTGGTTTTTTAATGTGGATGGTTAGGTCGTGTAAACTTGTACGTGTGAGAAGTCATATAGTACATTTATATTATTATTTTGTTGGCTTGCATAGACAGATAAGCGGGTGACATCGGCAATGCCAATGGCCTAGGCAAGCAGCTACCTACTGCAAAAAGGAAAGGAGGGTATCAGGTCTACCGGAAATCCCTACTTTTAGTTTGGCAACGTACCCATTATTCTTTGATTTGGGTGTCTATGGGCGGTGGAGATCACTTACCATCAGGTGACCCATCTGCTCGTTTGCCAGTTTCTAGAAAAAGTTTCTTTCTTGTTGATTTCTTAAGTTTACGCGAATATTATACATTGAAATAAAACTATTTTTACGGATTCTATCACGATTAGGTTTTAATTATTATTCCCGACGTTTCGAAGGCTTTGCAGTCTTCGTTGTCACGGGTCAGACTAAAAAACAACTCACCTGTTCGAAGCCTTGTAACAAACTTATTTACGTTTGTTTTCTGTGATTAGAAACCTGGCGAGCTAGCCCTATCATGATTGTCTACAAAGTAGCTCTAAGGAGCTGGCTGGATGTTTTGGAGGATGATATGAGAACTAACGTTCTTACTGTGGAGGCTGCTTAATACTGGGCGAAGTGGAAGCGTTTAAGGAGGAAGACTGACCGTGGCATTAGGTCGGGATAACGCCAGGCAGAAAGAAAGTGGCTCTACCATTCACAAAAATAATTATTTTTTTGATATTTTTTAGAGAAGTATTTTTTGGGAATGACATTTCTGAAGCAACAGCAGTGATTGATCTATGTACTTTATTCTTTTACATGTATGCATTTCATTCACTAAATAACTACGTTATAATTACCTACGTTATCTATTAATAATCATATACTTATAAATAAATACTCCACAAAACCTTTATTTTACACCTCCGCTTATTTGCTTTCCTCTTAACTCCTTCAGAAGGTTGTCTGGAAGAGATCGCTTTAAGTGATAAGGCCGCCTATTGTAACATTGTATAGTTTAAGTTTCTTGTTTTTACTGTTTCAAAATTTTGGTGTTCAATAAAGTGTTATCTATCTATCTATCTAAATACTTGTTAAAAATTATTTAATTCCGATGCTACGTCGGTTATGTTTAAACCAGTTAAAGTTCGTTGGTATCTATAAAATTAATAAAACGATTTATAAAATATTTGCACTTAAAACTTCATCGCAATTATTGCTGAGTAAAGATCACTTCTTATTCAGAAAAATATTTCAAACGGGGCCAAATAATTAATACACCCAACAGTCACACACCTAGTCTTGACCCCACACTAGGTACCTATAACCTGTATCGTGAGTGTCAGAGTCTATGAGAGCCTTTCAATCTCACAACAACCAGACTTGAAACAAATATCTGTGGGCCACACAAACATTTGTCTCAATGCGGGAATTTAACCTGCGGCCTCTCGCTTCACAACCGGCTACTCGCCCGCTGCGCCACGGATGCTACTGAAATAAATGTGAGGATGAAATACAAAATGTTGTATTCCTATATTGTAAATTATACTCTAATTCAAATTTTAAGGATGGTTAAACTAGTTCCAAGATATGAATGAATTATTCGAATTACATATTTTTTTCCTAATCTACTTCCTTTATTATAATTAAATAAACTTTGCAAAAACTAAAAACTTCAACAACTAAAAACCATTTTTTATAATTGCCTTAGAAGTGTTTTTGCGTCTTCAACTTCCGTAAATCTAAATATATAGTAATAAAAGAGTTATTAAATCCACATAATTTTTTGTTGACTGACATTTGCAAAAAATTGGCAGAGATTTCCGGCTTACACAATTAAATGTTGAGGAAGTAGAAAAAATATTCACATGCTGTAATGTTATGGAGATTATGACCATGAATAATTGCAAGCACACCAATCGCCACGTTTCAAATGAATTTATAATAAATAAATAACACCCAACAATCACACACATAGTCCTGACTCCACACTTGTCTTGTGTCGTGGGTATCTGGAACTACGAGAGACATTCGGTCTCACAACACCCAAACCCGAAACAGATATCCGTGGGCCACATAAACTTTTCTCTCAGTGCGGGAATCGAGCCCGCAGCTTCTGGTTTCACAGCCTACCCGCGTACCCGCCCTCTGCGCCACGGAGGCTCTCATTATTATTATAGTTTTGACGTGGCGTAAAGGTTGCGTGTTTATAAGTATTTGCGCTTAAATAACAGTTTTTTATTACAATTTATATTATTCAAGCAGAAGAGCATGTACTAAATTACATTATTTGTATGAAATGACAATGTCAGTAGCTCAACCAAGTGACAAACATCTGAACGTCTCTAGCGATATTTTTTTATAGCAGCGACTGGCACACGAGCAGATGGGTCACCTGATGGTAAGTGATCTTCACCGCCCATAGACACCCAAGACATAAGAATCTTGGGTGCGTTGTCAACCTAAAAGGAGTGAATGGAACGGCAAGGAAAAGGGATTGGGAAAGGGAAGGGGGAAATGGACCACCGGAAATCTCTCGAGAGAAATTTCTAGCGATAACTAGTGGAAATGTTTTCTATTCAAATTATTTTTACTAGTCGCGAGAAGTATAAAAAAAAACTAGGCCAACCATGAGTTTTTTTGACATTACTCGCTAGCAACTCCGTAAAACATTTGTATGACAAAAACCCAAACACCTCTAGCGGTTACGCGGGGAACTGACGTTTTCCATACAAATATTTTACGTCCTCGCTCGCTTAAATACGTGCAACAAACTCATTGTTGAGCTATTGGTGGTTAAGCTAGCGAGTTCTCATTCGAAAGTTATACGTGCTACGGGCTCTGTCGACTGGCCCCTTACACAGCTAAGGTCGAATCAATAAAGGCGACCTTAAGAAAACAACTCACAATGCGGACGGGACACGACTGTTCAATCGGATCATCCTTGTGTCACCTCTTAGCATTGATAGGGGGATACGCAGAGAATATTTTGACTGCCTCGGTGGCGTGGTGGTATTTCAGTACGACTATGGTTCTGAGGTCTCGGGTTCGATCCCCGGGTCGGGCAAGTGATATTGGATTTTTCCATATCAACCCGGAGTCTGGAATTTGTGCACGATGTGGCGATAGGCTCGCCCCCTATCACATCTGGGACGGAACTAAGCTCGGCGAAATGTGGGAGTTCTAGTCCGCTAGTGCGCCTCTGCCTACCCCTTCGGGGATACAGGCGTGAGCTTATGTATTTTCGACCGACTTCTAAAAAGGAAGAGGCCCTCAATTCGTCTGTATTTTTTATGTATGTTACACGATATCTCCGCCAATTGTGGACCGATTTTCATAATTCTTTTTGTGTTCTATAGAGCTTATTTCAAAAGGGGTCCCATATAAATTTGGTCACGATCGGATTTGAAATCGGTCCGTTAAGTTTTTAATATATGGAAGATATGGAATAATCCAATATCACTTTGCCCGACTGGGGGATCGAACCCGAGATCTCAGTACAGTAGTCGTACCGAAATACAACTACGCCACTACGCCTCTTTGAATTCCAAGGTTTTAAATTTCGAATTCCACGCAAAATTGATTTCAAATATGTTCCAAATACAAAATAGACCTTAAATAGAAATAGAGCGAACTATAAAACGTCTCGACTGGAGAGTTCGAGTCTCGAGGTTGATCATTATCGTATTATTATTTACAACAGTTTTTTTGTTTGGTAATGTGCGCGTAACAATAACGGCCTTGAACCGCTGTACGAACTTCACACGGTACAAAACTAAATAAGCATGTACAGTCTACACAAACATGTACCTACCTAAAATAAATGCCCCTTACTTATAAAAATATTTGAGCGCTGCTTATCTTTATACCACAGGTTGACCCTTTCATTTTTAAACAATGTAACACAAGGAAAAAAGTGACAGGTTATTCGTAACCATTTGCTCAGCTAAAAATGCTGTTTTAAGTAAGGCCCTATATGTATATAGGTAAACGGTAAGCATAGAGTAGATACGTTTAAGTGCTAGCTGAAGCGTCTCCCGTAGTTTTTGATACAAGACTCGTATCTTACTGTGGGGTCAGGATTATTGGATAATAGGATATCGGATCAGTCGGATTAAATAATCACAAGTTTAAAAACTTTATCGACTTCAAATCCGATCGTGACCAATTTTATATGGGACCACCCTTGAAATAAGCTCTAACGAATTTGAAAATCGGTCTAAATTTGGCGGATATCGCGTAACATACATTAAAAAAACAGACGAATTGAGGACCATCTCCTTTTTGGAAGTCGGTCAAAAATTATGTGTGTACTGTTGTAAATAAAAAAATATCTAAGGTATGGCTCAACTATTATAACCACTGCATCATAATATTGAAGTAAAATGGCAATGGCATTATTTTTATGACGCATGACTCATCACTTCATGAGTAAGATTTTAGAAGGTCCAAATATCCCCTTTCCAGTCCTTATCCCTTTCCTCCATAGTGGACAGAGATTTTGTTGTACACTTCACATTGTCTATGTCTAGGCGTGACGATAACCAATGTATCAAGTGGACCGTCTTTTTGACCGATTTCAAAAAAGGAGGAGGTCCTCAATTTGTCTGTTTTTTTATGTATGTTACGCGATATCGCCACCAAATGTGGACCGATTTTCAAAATTCATTTTGTGTGTCGATAGAGCTTATTTCAAGGGTGCTCCCACATAATTTTGGATTGGTCATGATCGGATTTGATGTCGTTCCGTTAAGTTTTTAAACTTGTTATTATCGTCTGCATTCTTAGAAAGAAAGAAAGCAATAAACTTTATTCAGCCAATGTCTCAGGCAACCATAAGTGGGAGAGAACAAAAAAAAAACCAATATCAATACGGAACTGCGTCAGTTCCCAGGCAATAAATAGTTCGGTCATTTTAAAGTATGTAATTCAATCAATTGAGTTCAGTTGTTCATTCAATTAATGTGCAATAAATTGATTCGCCTCTACATTTGATATTGAGGTAGTAGAATAATATTGTATTCAGTACGGTAGGTATTAGGTAAACATTATTACTTGAAAAAAATAAGAATTACAAAAACATATTATACATACATATTAAAAATACTTAATTTTATTTCATTTAAAATAATTAATTTTTAATATGTTTTATTTTTAGTTATTTTTAATCCTTATTGTTAGTTCAATACCCTTGGTACGAGTTTTTCTCTATTCTCAAAATCGACGATAGTTTACAGTTTTTCCATTGAATTTTTAGTTCATTGTAGTTTCCGCAAAGTGGCGCTGCTAGTCAAATGTATGGACAAAACGCAAACTACCCTCGACTTCGAAAATCGAGAACTGTCAAAATAAACTCGTCTTACCAATTTCCAAGAAATAATGTAAGTTCGAATGTGCAGATAGATTACAAAAAAAATCCAATAAGAACTCCGTCAAATGACTTGATTTGATTGGTTCATAATCGCGATCTATCTGCACTCTAAACTAAGATCGTTTATTGAAACCGGCCATAAGGGCTGCAGAGTTAACCAATGAGCAATTAATGTGTTACATCTGCGATCAGGTACCAAGACATTACAAAAGCCGCACTTTATAAAATCAACGCGAATTCGGTTCGAGGGCGTAACGTAAACAACCATGTTAGCTATAAAATTAAACACGGAATATCAGGCAAAAGTCAATCAATCGAAATCGTTTGAACTGTAAACCTACATTCGTACAGACTAGGAAGCATTTTATTTCTTCATTCGAAATTGAACGAATGCAGATTCGATATTTTTATCGTATCGATAGACGAATGAACTTATTGACCGACTGACCGAACTAGTTCGATGTAAAGCGAGTTTGAAACAAACCGGATGGCCGTTTAAAAAGCCATAATGTCAAGAACAGCGCGAAAGTTGCTGGCCATATAATTTATACAATAGTTCTAAATTTGAAATTATATTTTTGGACCATTTTTGCTACTCACCAGCTTGCCAATGACAGTGTGAGTCAATAAATAGGTTATAAAAGTATTTTTTAAAATAAAATTAATATACCTTATTAAAATTATAAAAATATACCATCCGGTCCGGTTATAAAATATATTACGGAAAAACAAAAAAAACATAAAAATTATAATATTGCATCCCTGGTGGGGATCGAACCCACGACCTTTGGATTAGAAGTCCAACGCGCTATCCTCTGCGCCACAGGGACTACACGTGGAATGACGAAATTATGAAGTAGTTTCCTAAAGTCACATAAGTCGTATTTCTATTGCATAATTCATATTTTCTTACTAACAAAAAATATATCACGGTCCACGAAAGATATCAAAAGAACAATGATAATTAGAGTACCCAATGCATATAAATATTCGCGTAGTAGACTATTTTGGTAACATACTAAATTATGTCATTTATTGAAATAAAACTATTTTTACGGATTCTATCACGATTTGGTTTTTGATTTTTATTCATTTAATTTTTACTGATAGAATCCTTTAAAATAGTTTTATTTCAATGTATAACATTCGCGTAAACTTAAATAATTATTAAACATAAAAACATAAAACATAAGCTCACACCTGTATCCCCGAAGGGGTAAGCAGAGGTGCACTAGCGAACTAGAACACTCACATTTCGCCGAGCTTAGTTCAGTCCCAGATGTGATAGGGGGCGAGAGCCTATCGCCATATCGGGCACAAATTCCAGACTCCGGGCTGATATGGAAAAATCCAATATCACTTTGCCCGACCCGGGGATCGAACCCGAGACCTCAGAACCGTAGTCGTACCGAAATACCACCACGCCACCGAGGCAGTCAGTCAATAATTATTATATGTCATTTATATTTTTTTTCTATAGACAAAGTGTTAAATCTATTTTTTTTAATCTGAATTAAGCTGTAGAGACGTTTGTACATATCAGAGATTTCAATGGTACGAGGTTTATAAGAAAAAGTCTTTTAAATCTTCAATACCTCACATGATGAAAGTATTAGTAGAGGAGGTCCGTGCCCAGCAGCTGGGACAGTAATATTACAAGGCTAATACTATTTTTTTTATCCTGGCACGGCAAAGTGACTACACTGCACCTGATGGTAAGCGTATTGCAGTTCAAAAAACCAGCGACCACTAACAAACACTGTGTTTATCAGTGGTCGTCAGAATCATGCCGGCCTATTTGTGCTTCCTCACACTCCGAATCCGAAGAGGGAAGAAGCAAATCGAGGGGTTTGAGACAAGACAGGCGGATGACCGATGCAGATACAGGGATACCGCCATACCCGTCTCAACCAACCATCAAGTTATGCCGCAAGCCCCTCGAGAGAATTATTTTAAAATTAAATAAACTGGCATACAAATTCACTCATTTCGTAAGTCATGGCTGGCATAGAAAATTTTTACACTTGCTTAGTATTTCGTAGCGGTACCATCTGAATAAACATACATACATACTCTCCATTCTTATAACACATGGTTTGACATATTAATAAGGCTAAGTGTACATTGCCGCGAAAGTGATATGTTTGAATTCACTTAGCCTTATCCCACCTTAATGTGGGGTTGGCGCAACACACTTTTTCAAGCGTGTTGCAGAAAGGATTTGACTTCGTTTTTACAACCGGCTGTCTGCCTGACGTGAACCCCCTCTGAGGGATCCAGTCCCGCGCATATTAAATTAGCAAATTGTCTTTGCTCGACCTGGGAATCGAACCCACGACCTCGCGGTTCATAGCCCATATGTGCTGCCACTAGACCAAGCAGGCGACTACAAATACTCTTCTTGTTATAATAAACATTTAAATACAGAGAATGTAGACACAATAACATTAAACTGTGGTTAAATTGCGGTTTAGTAAATACAAGTTTAAGCGCGCGCATTAACATTCTCGTCTGATATAAATGAGACAAACCGCATTTAGCTATCACGTTTATAAATAGTTGGACATTTGGACAAGATACGATATTTAGCATTTTATAATATTAGCCCTGTAATATTTCTCTCCCACTGCTGGGCACGGGCCTCCTCTACTAATGAGAGGGGTTAGACCTTAGTCTACCACGCTGGCCTAATGCGGATTGGTCGACTTCACATACCTTGAAATTCTCGGGTATGCAGGTTTCCTCACAATGTTTTCCTTCACCATTATAGCAAGCGATATTTCACAATGCAGAGGTGTATGCTCCACTTTGAGGTTGGTCTCGAACCTCCGACACTTGTCTCGGCAGTCAACCCTTACCAACTGGGCTATCGCTGCTTTTTTAGTATTTTATAGTTACGCTTTAATATATCTTTCACGGATTTGTACGAACATATTCTAATCTAAAGTGGGATAATCTCGCGCAATTTGAATTTTGAGAAAAATCTAATCCAACTTTCCAATTATAATAGTTAAAATATTTTTTTTCGAATTCGAAATGCACGAGAATTGTCTAGTAGGAATCAGTCATTCAAGTAATAAATAAAACAGAGTCCAATGCGTCATGATGTTTGAATTTCCAAATAAAACGGATGAGGATTAAAATATAGAATCCCGAAAACTGTTAGTTTTTGAAATTCTCCGTACCTTATTTCAGTTAATTGCAATTTTCGCGAGGCGCTGCTTGTCCAATATATGTAGAAATCGAAAATGGTCATTATTTGTTCAACCTATCAAAAATCGTAGAATTATGTATGACAAAGGAAAAATATAAGTAAGGTACTAACCAATGACCTTGGAACCGCTCCGCTGTACTATTACCTAATCTGTGGTACAGGCCCAAACAAACTGTGTCATTCAGGCCGTGATAAAATGGAGGAAAATGCCTTATGTGTATTATCCTGCATACAAAGCAGAGTTACTACTTTGGCCTCAGGGCCAAGAGGTACAAAAACTGACGATTGCAAATGGCGCCCATCACACCAGCATATAAGGATGTACAATGGTTCGCCGCAGTCTCGCAGATCGCATCTTTCTTATGTGCTTATTGTATGAGGAAATACTTATACTTTCCTTGTCGCCAAATAAGTCATTGCAAAGACTACATCACTGGCGTAGCTGCTTTCAAATGGGGGGTGTTCATTTACATCCTTAACGTATGTACTATATAATAATATTAATAATATTGGCCCTGTAATATTACTGTCCCACTGCTGGGCACAGGCCTCCTCCACTAAAGAGGGGTTAGGCCTTAGTCTACCACGCTGGCCTAATGCGGGTTGATAGACTTCACATACCTTCGAAATATCTGTTTAGAAATTCTCGGGTATGCAGGTTTCCTCACGATGTTTTCCTTCACCGTTATAGGGAATAAGGGATTGGAAAAGGGAGGGGGATATGGGCCGCCGGGAATCTCACGCACCAAACGAAACGCGACAGAAAGCTACCACTTTACGTCGGTTTTCTGTGAGACAGTGGTATCAAATCGGTCGAGCCGGCCCATTCGTGCTGTAGACGTAACTGTCTACAGCGTGGCTCTACTAGTACTCTCTAGGTAGTAGTACTTCAATAAAACATAACATAACATAAGCTCACGCCTGTATCCCCGAAGGTGTAGGCAGAGGAGGACTACCGCACTAGAGCACCCACATTTCGTCGAGCTTAGTTCCGTCCCAGATGTGATAGGGGGCGAGCCTATCGCCATATCGGGCACAAATTCCAGACTCCGGACTGATATGGAAAAATCCAATATCACTGCCCGACCCGGGGATCGAACCCGATTCAATAAAACAATCATTATGTAATAGTACACAGTTCGTGACTAATTCCTTCTGTGGGAAAAACACCTAGCAGATAAAGCTAGTGTCTAGCCGCAATATGATTTCATATATCACGTACCTATACACTTTATCTATAAATCAAGTGGAAATTCATAGTATTCGGTTACTGCAAGTGATATTATTATCATTTCGTAAAAATAATTTTTATAAGTGTAATAGGCGAAGGAAATTTCTCCCTGGTCTAGTTGGAGTGTGCACGGGCTGTAAATCGAAGTTCCTGAGTTCGATTCCCAGGTCCGGCGGGGTGGTTTTGTAAGACTATTTTTCCGGGGCTGGAGCTCCTAGGGGGCTCGTTGATGTCTGGCATTCAGCCGGTCGTAAAACTAAGCCGAATCATTTTTGCAACATGCTAGTACGTTGTGTCGACCGGATCCTACATTGTAGTGTAATTTTTAATGACTACTCAGTTATACTACTACCTGTTGATATTTTCAGCGTTCCCGCCAAATTTTCTGGATGTCGCGATATTTTGTGGAAATTAAAGAAAATGAGTGCCTACACCAATGTATCTTACACGAACAACTAAAAATTAATTAAAGTATTTAATTTGTACCAACAATCATAGAAATAATCTAGCTCAAAGACTAAATATAAGTCTCTAATAATTATGAAGTTTTTGTTTCCCATAAAGCATAAATATGAGTAGAAAAAAATAAAAACAGAAATTTAAAAGATAATTAGAATTTTAATTAAAAATGGTAACTGCGTCGTTAATAATTACTCACGTAATTAAGACTCGAAGCGGCTTTTTTTTTAATTTTCGTTCAATTAAGATGTAAAGCATTCTGCCACAATACTGCGCGTTTATTTACGACACAAAATTCGAAACGCCGCAATTATGTATACTTATTTTTACATAACTAGCACATTACTCACCACATATTATTGTTTAACACTAAACAGAGCACAATAAACGCAATAAAAAGTTATTTACGACAAATATTCCGTGTACTCTACTGTTTTGGTGGGAATCACGTCACCATAGCAACGGCAATATGGCCGACAGCGCATGCGTACTGCGCACCGGTCTCACACCAACTGTTTTGGCGCCGAGCGTTTCTTGCCGGTGAAACAACGCGGTCAAGTGTTAAATGTGCCAGAAGGTTCTGTATACACTATAGTATTTACATTTTAACAAAGCCAACAATCACACACATAAGAACTTCGACTAAGTCCGAGTCAAAGAAACGAACAGTGAGGTTTTGGACTTTTTAAATCGAACTTCGACTTAGTCCGAGTCATTTTTTACAAGAAAAACAGACTGACAGACAGTCTAAGTAAAATTTTTCGCATTCCGGTCAGGGTAGAACAATGACTAAAGAAAAATAAGAGGACCCGGCATAACTATGAAAAATACGTGTTTACTATGAAGCCAGTTCCGCCATTTTAGTTTCGCGATCTATTGTAAGGTGTCACTGTGTCATAAGAATTAAATAACGTAAATACTTATTGATTTTATTGTTAATTCTGTATTTTATTTACAATAATACTCATTTCGGAATATGAAGAAGATGTGTAACTGTTGTATTAATGGGATCTTTCTTTCGCAAAGTCGCCATTTTGGTTTCCTTCCATACATTATGATGGTTGCCAGGAAGAGATCGCATTTAGCGATAAGGCCGCCACTTGTGGCACAGTTATTCTGTTGCTCACCTGTTCTGTTACCGGTTTTTTATGTGTGTGTCAGCAATAAAGAGTTTCTATCTATCTATCTATCTATCTAATGCTTAATTTTTTCTTCTTTCTTTTCTTATCTTCTTTAAGGGGGTCTAAGGGGTAGACAAAACACATTATTTTCTTCAATTCTTGCATCACTCTTACTATCATCATCATCATATCCACGTCGATTTAAAATATAAGCTGAGCGCTTTTATCTTAAAAAATCTGTACTGGATTATATTATTTTTATTCTTTAATAACATAAAAGGCAAATTGTCACAATGACGCTAAAGTTTTCACTTCAAAAAGATATTTTGCATTCTCTATTGTGATCCAGCCGATCGTGAAAATTGAGCCAAATCCTTTCTGCAACCTACTTTCAGCTTCACTACCTACTACCCCACATTCAGCTAGGATAAGGACAGGTGAATAATGTGATAAGAGGCAGTCTGTTTCATGTGTGAAGTCCAACACACAAAATAAGCAGTGATAATATTTCAATCAAGTTGTTCCACATTTTAAATAAAAACGGAACCCTGGCAGTAATTGTGGGCAGCGACGAGCGTGGATTCCTTCCGCGGATGGTCCGGAAAACTGCTCTCGCTCTCGCTAAGAAGGTTTAGACCTGACCAATAAAGACTGGGTATCTGAGGTATAATTTTTATCCGAAAGCACCAGTATTAATTATAACATTAACACGTAACGTCACGTAATTTAATGAGAGTCGTATGGAAATGGAGGTACATTTCCATTTTTTTGTAGGTACAAAACTGGACCTTTACTCACAGTATGCGTTGTGTGGAATATATTCTTAATCTCTTTCATCATCATCATCTTCATCAGCCACAGGACGTCTACTGCTGGACATAGGCCTCCCACAAAGATATGTAATCTTCTTAATTTCTTTACTCGCACAAAACACCCCAGCCCCAAACAAATATTTATAGAAAACCAATGATACTGTGAGTCGCACCAACTTTTGTCTCAGTGCGAGACTCGAACCCAGGGTCTCTTGTTCAGCTGGCTACTCCTCCTTGAAGGAAAATCGTAAAATCCAGTCCACATTTCACGGAGCTATCACGGTTTCAAAACCTCTTTTCGTATTCGGTTAGAAACTCACCCATATTTAATTAACGCGAGCATAACAAAGCTTTTTCATAGCAATAATTTAAAACCCAATTTACTTATTGTGACTACAATAAATTTCGAACTCTACGGCAGTTCCTTAAAACCGGATCGTGTTGCGTCGGTGGGTGTTCGCGTGGTGACCATGAGGCCAAAAAAGTGGGACACACTAATATGCCCTTTTCGATTAATTAAAATCGTTAATGGTTTATTAATTGGGCTCTTAAGTAGCCTTCAAGTATTTAGGTTGTTTTGTAAGTGCATTTGCTAATTATACTTTTAAAACATATTGCATTGATCAGAAAAATAGTTTTAGTTTTATGTTTTAAATCTGCCTCGGTGGCGTGGTGGTATTTCGGTACGACTACGATTCTGAGGTCTCGGGTTCGATCCCAGGGTCGGGCAAAGTGATATTGGATTTTTCCATATCAGCCCGGAGTCTGGAATTTGTGCCCGATATAGCGATAGGCTCGCCCCCTATCACATCTGGGACGGAACTAAGCTTGGCGAAATGTGGGTGTTCTAGTTCGCTAGTACGCCTCTGCCTACCCCTTCGGGGATACAGGCGTGAGCTTATGTTGTATGTGTTTTAAATCTGGTGTCGTCCAGTCCTCCTCTTGATCTAATAGATTTAGATTAATGTAAATTTTTGTTCTATTCCCAGGTCGGGCAAAGCTACTTTTATAATTTGATTTGCGAGAAACAGGATCCCCAGAGTTTGATTGACGTCAGGCAGGCATTTTGTTACAATGCATTTTTTTACATATCTAGTATTTGCCGTAATTACCCATTTACGAAAGTTATTCGTATAACCTAGAAATTACTGCATCTATAAAGTGTAAGCAGTTTTTATAAAAATGCCAAAATACTTACTTTTTGTGTCTCTTAATTCTCGTCAAACAGGTTTTATAACATTTTTAAGCGGAACACTTACTATCACTCTTATTGAGATGCAAAATAACATCTAGGATAGCTATTTCGGCGAAAGTTCGTTCATGAATATGAGCTAAGAGTGAAAAATAGTAGGCTTAGTTGCAGCTAGGCTTTGCTGTAAGCCATGGACATCCGTGACCGATTACCGTCAGATGGAGTATGTTCGTCTAAAATAAATAAATAAATACACCCAACAGTCACACACATAGTCTTGACCCCATACTGTCCAAATTGTATAGTGGGTATGAGAAACTACGGAAGACTTTCGGTCTCACGATAAATATAAAAAAATAAATAATATGTAATATTTCTTTCTTGTAGCTATGTTCAGAAGATTCCTACTTAGTACATTACTCATAATAACGTAACACCAAAAACTGATTGCTAATACGAGGTGCATATTGTAGACTAATTGTCTCGCTGCGGGAATCAAACCCACAGTCTCTTCTTTAACTATTACCAGCTCAACGCAGGCTTATTATAATAATCACAAGTTTAAAAAATTAACGGACCGAATTCAAATCCGATCGTGACCAAATTTATATGGGACGACCCTTGAAATAGGCTCTAAACAAAAATAATTTTGAAAATCGATCCACATTTGGCGGATACTGCGTAACATACATAAAAAATTACAGACGAATTGAGGACCTTCTCCTTTTTTGAAGTCTGTCTAAACTCAAATTATCTCGTATTTTAATGATGAGAATTCTCCAAATTCCTCGTCCTATGGACATCCTACAAGTTTCAAAAGTAAGCAGGCTGTACTCGTAAACAATTTCGGTGGGATAAAACAAGCTGGTTCGAACCCGCGTGGTCTCGATAGTCTGTGGCATCTCCCTATCAATGATACTCAATAACTGTATTAAATTACTTTCTATAAGTGACTATTCATGCGGATACACGTCTATACATATTCATTTTGAACAGATTTTCTGATTTTGTATTTAGGATAGTAAATTCTTTCAAAAGCAAACTAAATTTATAACGATACAGGAGTAAGTATAGAAACTTCAAAATCCCGTTGATATCTTAACCAAAATATGCAACGACCCTTGGAGTCATTACTCCAAGAGTCGTTCCATATTTTGGTTATTCGATATCTATTGAACATGAAAAAGTGTTGAAAATTAAGTAACAAACATACATACACACATACATAAGCTCAAGCCTAACATACATACATTAAAAATGACAGCCTCCGTGGCGCTGCGGGCGAGTAGCCGGCTGTGAAGCGAGAGGCTGCGGGTTCGATCCCCGCACCGAGACAAATGTTTGTATGGCCTACAGATATTTGTTTCGGGTCTGGGTGTTATGAGACCGAAAGTCTCTCGTAGTTCCTGATTCCCACGACACAAGACTCGGTCTTAGTGTGGGGTCAGGACTATGTGTGTGACTGTAAAAAAATATTTAAAAAAGAAAAAAAATAATACCGACGAATTGAAAACCTTTGGCTCTAGAACTCTGTTGAAAACATTTCATTTGAATTTTTAATAACTTAAAAGGCAGATTGTAAGAAGTTTTTCCACTCTGGAGGCCTAACTGCCACGTCGGGCTGTGGGGTCCTAAGTTCCTAACTCCTCTTGTAATCGGAGGAGAATCATCATCATCATCATCAGCCACAGAACGTCCATTGCTGAAGATAAGCCTCGCAAAAGATTTAAAGATCGACCTGTTGGAACTGGCCTGAGGGAAATAAATACTTGTGTATTATTTTAAAAGCAGCGATAGCTCAGTTGGGAACGGTACGGAGTGCCGAGACAAGTATCGGTGGTTCGAGACCAACCTCAAAAGTCGAACATACACCTCTGACTTTTCTATGTTAAGTGTATTTTTATTGTGAAATATCGCTTGCTATAACGGTGAAGGAAAACATTGTGAAGAAACCTGCATACCCGAGAATTTCTCCACAAGAAATTCGAAGGTATGTGAAGTCTACCAACCCGCATTAGGCCAGCGTGGTAGACTAAGGCCTAACCCCTCTCATTAGTAGAGGAGGCCCGTACCCAGCAGTGGGACAGTAATATTACAGGCCCAATATTATTATATTATTATTATTATTTTAAAGCTATACATAAAACCTTATAAAATAAATAGTACGGTATAATGTAACACAAAAAAGATAAATGTATGAACAACACGCAACAATTTAACCGACAGAATTTGATACCATGTATGTAGAAACCAGGCAATAAATATTAGAAAATATTAGATCGATACAACATTTCTATTCTTACGGAATAGTGATATAATTTGCGTTTAAATTAATTCAGTATCATCACTATTATGAAATGTAACAATATATGCAAAGAAAATAGAAAAACTATGGAGTAGGTATAAAGAATTAAGTTTTATGTTATTAATTATTTATATGCGAAGTAAGTAATAACGTATATGAGCTCTGGACTGGGAGGTCCTGAGTTTGATTCCCAGGTCGAGCAAAGCGAATGTTCAACCATTTCGAAACATACCACCAGTCTTTCGGCTTATAACTTTTTTAATTTTTGAGGAGAATATTTTAATGTTTCTTTCTAGAGGTATATTTTAGATGACGTGTTTAAATAGAATTAATAATCGACTTAACGTCAGTTTATGTAACACTCCTGTGTTCTTTTATCGACCGACTTCAAAAAAGTGAAGGTCCTCAACTCGTCTGTATGATATTTTTTATGTTATTCGATATCTCCGCCAAATGTGGGCCGGTTTTAAAGATTCATTTTGTGTTCGATAGATCTTATTCCTAGGGTAGTCCATATGAATTTGGTCACGATCGGTTAAATTATGAAGTCGATCCGATTTTGTAACTTGTGATTATACTTATACTATACAGAAACAGGAATTCTCGTAACAGACGAGCGTGCATGAAAAGACTGATGACTGTGGAAGAAGCGAAAGAGGTGTGTTTGAACCGAAGCAATTGGCGCTCCTTAGTCTCTGCCTACCCCAGCGGGAAACAGGCGTGAGTTTATGTATGTATGTATACAGAAACTTTGCTAAGGAATAGTTAATAGATCTTTCGCCACTGCAAGCCACCTCTGTTTAACTATTCATATAAAAACCTTTTCGAAGTGTAGGCGATCCCACAATTGTACAACAAAATACTTTAAATTATGACCATCTTAGCGCCATAAAATTTACTGTATCAATATTGTGAACTCATTATTCTGTGCTTACGTTTTTCGACAATAGATGTCGCTTTTTGAAATTTATTGTTGCATGTCCTGTGTCACGCATACATATGGCCTTATTTATTATTTACTTATCATAACATAACATAAGCTCACGCCTGTATCCCCGAAGAGGTAGCAGCGGCGCACTAACGAACTAGAACACCCACATTTCGTCGAGCTTAGTTCCGTCCCAGATGTGATAGGGGCGAGCCTATCGCAATATCGGGCACAAATATTTTTTTTTTTTTTTTTTTTTTTTTTTTATAGCAGAGATTGGCAAACGAACATGGGTCACGTGATGGTAAGTGATATCCACCGCCCATAGACACACATGACACAAAAAGAATCATGGCTGCGTTGCCAACCTAAAAGGAGGGAATGAAAAGGGAGGGAAAAGGAATTGGGAAAGGGAGTGGGGAAATGGGCCACCGGAAATCTCACTCACCGAACGAAACGGGACAGCAAGCCGCCACTTTACGTCGGTTTTCTGTGAGACAGTGGTATCTAACCGGTCGAGCCGGCCCATTCGTGCTGTAGACATTACTGTCTACAGCGGGGCTCTACCACTCAAGATTCTAAATTAATAATATAAATATAATAAATTCTAGATTCCGGACTCATATTGAGTTGGAAATCTCAGTATCACTTTGCGCGACTCGGAGATCGAACCCGAGACTTCACGACGACTCTACCGTAATACCACTACGCCACCAAGGCAATATTACAAAAAGTTCACTAAAATGTATTTTCATATAAATTATCATCAATCAACTGCAAAATATAGATCGTTGGTAACAAAGGCGAAATGCTGCAGTCACGAATTTTCGATGACAGAGACAGATTTATGCGAATAATTATACGTTAGAAAGAGACAAAGACCTACCTTTCGGCGCATACATGTTCCCACGGCGCGGCATACTTAGTTGTGATTATTATATACACAATAGTAAGATGGAGATTAGTTTAAAGGCTTAGCATGAGCAACTTTCGAGTACAAATTCGAATCGACCTCGCCACATATTCTGCTGATTCAATAACATCTTTTATATAAGTAAAATGGGATGGATAGCTGGATACTCACGTACAAAACAATCTGGTTTAAGTACCATAAATAATCAAAATACAAACTAGCTGGGTTAAAAAATAATCTAGACCATCGATATATTATTTACCTAGATGCACAGTTGACGCTCGGAAAATGGGACAGCAAAGAAGTGCTTAAGCACTCCTTTTTCCTACAGTTGGACGCCGATAAAATTCTAAATTTGAAAATTCGAATTTAAGAACTCTTGATCATTTCGTTTAAAAAGCTACTTTATTAAATGTGCATAGGGTTATATTTGTGTTTGATTTAGAAATTGTGATGTCTTTCTTTGTTTTATTCCTGAGACAACTTTTTAAGACGATATTTGCAAAGAACTGTGCATCTAGGGTATATTATATTGATCTAGACAGATAAAAATTGACATAACTGTTATCAGCAACAGAAAAAAACTAAATGAGTTTAATAATTTTGATTTAGTTTAGAATTTCAACTCAGCGCGTTTTTGCCATTACCTAGTTGTAGTTTAGCATCTCTATATTGATCTCTAGTACTATTTTAGCGGTTATATCGGTTAATATGTGTTAATTATTGAAAGTTATCGGGCCAAGGGCTACAATAGGTCGACTAACTGTTCTACTTTACAAATGAAATTATCGTCTTATCGAGGAACATCTAATAAATCACTTAAAGTTCATATTCGTTGGGTTAATGGGCCGGTAGGGCTTTTGTTCAATGACAAAAAACATACATAAGCTCACGTCTGTATCCCCGAAGGGGTGGGCAGAGGCGCACTAGCGAACCAGAACACCCACATTTCGCCGAGCTTAGTTCAGTCCCAGATGTGATAGGGGACGAGCCTATCGCCATATCGGGCACAAATTCCAGACTCCGGGCTGATATGGAAAAATCCAATATCACTTTGCCTGACCCGGGGATCGAACCCGAGACCTCAGAACCGTAGTCGTTTGTTCAATGAATAGACATTAAATAAACATACAACGAATGAAAAATTAAAAAACTTCAACTAATTTGACTATCAATTAAAACGACACTTCCTCTTCAGCCTTCTCAACCTTGAGTGGTAGAGCCACGCTGTAGACAGTAACGTCTATAGCACGAATGGGCCGGCTCGAACGGTTAGATACCACTGTTTCACAGAAAACCGACGTAAAGTGGCAGCTTGGAGTCGCGTTTCGTCCGGTGAGTGAGATTCCCGGTAGCTTTGTAGCTTAGCTTAGCTAGATTTTCTGAAGCTACATTCGCGTGAACATAGGAAATAATTAAAATATTTTAATAGTTTTCCTGTGTTTGGATACATATACGCTGTCCATTTTTATCGTATCGATAATTATGACCTATGTACGTGTTTGTTTCGTTCATTGTATGTCTCGCTGTGGGACTGTGTGCTTTGAGGATTATACTTCTTGTCGAAAACAATGTGAATCTTTGAGGGAGGTCTATGTTCACCTATAAAAATATTTATAATATCAGGAATATATATCATCAGGAATATATAGGATAATATCAGATACTTGTGATTGCCTCGTTGGCGTAGATGTATTTCGTGCCGGTACGACTACCGCCTTGAGAACCTCCTCCTTTTTCATCAGTTATAATTATACTAGCTGGTTACATTATAAAAAATATACTGTAAATAACACTATAATTTGAAATAAAACTATTCTTACGGATTCTATCACGATTAGGTTTTAATTATTATTCCCGACGTTTCGAAGGCTTTGCAGTCTTCGCTGTCACGGGTCAGATCGACCCGTAGTCTAACTTATCGTGATAGAATCCGTAAGAATAGTTTTATTTCAATGTATAATATTCGCGTAAACTTAAGAAATCAGTACTATAATTTGAATAATTAAAAACAAAGACTGCCTCGGTGTGTGGATGTATTTCGATATTTACCGTCCTGAGGTCTCGGGTTCGATCCCCGGATTGGGTAAGGTGGTATTGGGTTTTAGTTATTATCAATCCGGAGTCTGGAATTTGTGCCCGATCTGGCGATAGGCTCGTCCGTATCACTGGGACTGAAATTAGCTCGGTGAAGTGTGAGTGTTCTAGTTCGTTAATTCGGCTTTGCCTACGCTACTTCTACTATTGGTGACGATATTACTTTGATAATATCCAAAGAATGCAGTACTTACGGTTATAAACCACAGTGATCTACCACAAGTATTTCACAGTATTTTTATTCGTGCCGATGCAGCGCTTATGCTGTTTTCATCGACCATCTTCCAAAAAGGAAAAGGTCCTCAATTCGTCTGTATTTTTTTTATGTATGTTACGCGACTGCCTCGGTGGCGTGGTTGTGTTTCGGTACGACTACCGTCCTGAGGTCTCGGGTTCGATCCCCGGGTCGGGCAAAGTGATATTCGATTTTTCCATATCAACCCGGAGTCTGGAATTTGTGCCCGATATGGCGATAGGCTCGCCCCCTATCACATCTGGGACGTAACTAAGCTCGGCGAAATGTGGATGTATTAGTTCGCTAGTGCGCCTCTGCCTACCCCTTCGGGGATACAGGCGTGAGCTTATGTGTATGTTACGCGACATCTCCGCCAAATGTTAACCGATTTTCAAAATTCTTTTTGTGTTCGATAGAGCTTATTTCAAGGGTGGTCCCATGAAAATTTTGTCACGATCGGATTTGAAGTCGGTTTGTTAAATTTTTAAACTTGTGATTATCTAGAAAGTACTCTCAAGCTTTGATTCCCTTTAAGAGGGAGCATAGAAGATGAAATCATTGTTTATATTACAGGCTCAGACGCTCTTAATTCTGATTTGACCCGTTTATCGCTAATTTTTTTGATAAAATTACACACAGACACACATAAGCTCACGACTGTATCCCTGAACGGGTAGGCTGAGGCGCACTAGCGAACTAGAACACCCACATTTCGCCGAGATTAGTTCCGTCCCAGAAGTGAGCCTATCGCCATATTGGGCACAAATTCCAGACTCCGGGCTGATATGAAAAATCCAATATCACTTTGCCCGACTCGGGGATCGAACCCGGATGGTAGTTGTACCGAAATACAACCACGGCACCGAAGCAGCACCATTAGGTGCACCTACTTCAAAAAACATTACCCTCCTTCAGAAGCAGTCGGGTACAAAATAAATAAAAAGAAGCATAACAGCTTTATTGCTTACTTTCCTACCGTTAACAGCATGCCATTAATCGGTCAAATTGCGTGGAAAAAATCGATTGTCTCACTACAAATTTGATCATGCATGGGGTAATGTGGGAATTTCTTCCCAGTACCTCTAGCAGTGCATTATTAACCTTACTCTGTACGAATTTAGATTCATTCTTGCGTAGTATTCAAAAGAAAATATGCTAAAGACGCTTTGGTTAATGGAGTGCGAAGAGGCAGTTTAAAGACTGGTTTTGGAAACATTTTGATATTTCATGCGTACGCTCTAATGGCTAGGGAAATCGTCGTGAGATTTTGTATAAACACCTTCATGGCCCTTGTCTTTAAATGGTAAACATTACATTTCAAACTCATGAAAGGAGACCCAAATTTTTTGGACTGCCTTGAACCCAACGAGAAGCTAAAATGCAGTGGCGGATTTGCCAATAGCCTGAGTAGGCTGAAGCCTACGGCGGCAGATTTTAAGGGGCGGCAAATTTAGCCAATTTGTTTTGTTTTGATTTACAAAAATAAAAAAGAAGGTGTCTGAAGTCTTCAGTCACATTTCGCCGAGCTTAGTTCCGTCCCGATGTGATAGCAGGCGAGCCTATCGCCATATCGGGCACAAATTCCAGACTCCGAGCTGATATAGAATAATCCAATATTACTTTGCCCGACCCGGGGATCGAACCCGAGACCTCAGGACAGTAGTCGTACCGAAATACAACCACGCCAACGAGGCAGTCTAACCTGATAAATAAGGCGTAAACTCATGTCCTGGGGGCCTAGTTTGTAAAACGAAATCCATAGTTGCGGACTTCGTTTCGAACGTTTTGCTATTATATATGGCTCACGTGTTCGACCGATATCGGTGCTATAAGTTTCGTTTCGGAGAACGCTATGCTGTAAACCATTTGACAGCCCACTCTTCGGTGTTTGACATTTATTTCGTCCACGTGCATCATCAACATATTATACCCTAGATGCACAGTTCTTTGCAAATATCCTTCTAAAAAGTGGCCTCAGAAATAAAACAAAGAAAACGATCACAAGTTGTAATTAAATCAACACAAATATAACCCTAAGCACGTGTTATAAAGTAGGTTTTGAACGAAATGAGCAAGCGTTCTTTAATTTGAATTTTGAAATTTAGAATTCTATCGACGTCCGACTGTAGGCAAAACGAGTGCTTAAGCACTTCTTTGCTGTCCCATTTTCCGAGTGTCAACCGTGCATCTAGGTAAATAATATATCGATGACGTGCATCTATATTAATCTGTGCGGTAGAGTATCGGACCGATATAGTTCATCCGATAACGTTTTATAGAATAGACTCCCAGGGCCCGACTCAAGGTATCGTAATAATGAAATGTCAGCGAGATATGAGAGCACGATTTAGCGGGTGTGGCGCACTACTCCGTTGTTCCCACGGTTTGCGTGTCCGAGGTCCGTGAGGCCCGGAGCGGATTTAGGATTCTCTAATCAAGGGTGAATTCCGTACTTCACTGTGTTAGATTTTTATATGTAGTAGCAAATAAAACAAACAAAAGGAAACCCTTTTGTAAAAACTGCATCGAAATTGGTTGAAAAATGAGGCAGTAATTCATATTTTAAATTCTGCAATAAGCAAGAGTGGGTGCTTGTGGGGATATCTTGCTATCCCTTTCAAACGCACGTACCGTTAGGGTCCTATAAAGTAGTACCGTACTTATATGAGATTGATTTGATGGATATACTAAGTAATTTAATATTTATCATATCTTCCAAGACAGATTTATGAGGTAAATGGATTCTTTCCCCTTTGGGTTCTCCTTGATTCACTCCTGTATGCGTCTTGAGTTTATCTTTGAATACTCTAATAACACATCATAATAACTAGGTAGGTACTTATTGTTATTTTACGAAAATCGGTTTTCGAAGGGATTGCCTATTTATATTATTTATTAACATAAGCTCACGCCTGTATTCCCGAAGGGGTAGGCAGAGGCGCACTAGCGAACTAGAACACCCACATTTCGCCGAACTTAGTTCAATCCCAGATGTGATAGGGGGCGAGCCTATCGTCATATCGGGCACGAATTCCAGACTCCGGGCTGATATGGGAAAATCCAATATCACTTTGCCCGGCCCGGGGATCGAACCCGAGACCTCAGAACCGTAGTCGTACCGAAATACCACCACGTCACCGAAGCAGTCTTATATTATTTATTGTATGTTGTAAAAACGTGCAATTGAGCAAAATTAATAAACTCTAACGAAATATTTACCAGGTACATGCATTTTTTTGTTAAGGTATCGTTAAGTTAATGTTAAAACTTTAAAATTATATTTGATTTAATTCAGTGCCATCTATTATAATACTTCTGTACTACTTGGTCAACTTGTTATGTACAAACTATCTTTAATAATAGTTTCTATACTAAAACATAGATGTCGCTACTAAGTACATAAATAACTTTCATACAAATGGATAGATGGCGTTAAAACCAATTTAAAGTTTATATAATATTTATTATTTTAAATACATATTTCGCGCTTTGAAACATCCTATGTTATATTAAAACCTTTCTATAAATATCGACTTACCTTCGTAATCCCTTACCTAACCGACCATTTGTAATTTTGGTAGATGTTCAGATTAGAAATCATCGATATATTATTTACCTAGATGCACAGTTGACGCTTGGAAAATGGGACAGCAAAGAAGTGCTTAAGCACTCCTTTTGCCTACAGTCGGACGTCGATAGAATTCTAATAAATTTCAAAATTCAAATTAAAGAACGCTTGCTCATTTCGTTTAAAAACCTACTTTATAACACGTGCTTAGGGTTATATTTGAGTTGATTTAATTACAACTTGTGATCGTTTTCTTTGTTTTATTTCTGAGACCACTTTTTAGGAGGATATTTGCAAAGAACTGTGCATCTAGGGTATAATATATTGATCTTAGATTAATAAAGTCTATATTGATGTTAGAAATAATCAAAATTTAAAAACTACTTCAAAACCCCATTACATTTTAATCTTTGTAATAGGCAATCCTTGGAGTAAGCCCTAATGAACATAGTCTCTCCTATGAAAAAAGACAATAATAATCATGGGTACGTTGCCTACCTAAAAGGAGCGGCATAGGGATTGGGAAAGGGAGGGAGGAGGGGGATTGGACCAGCAGAAACGCAGCAGAGAACTGCCACTTTAAGTTGGTTTTCTGTGAGACAGTGGTATCAAACCGGTCGAGCCGGCCCATTCGTGCTGTAGACGTTACTGTCTACAGCGTGGCTCTACCACTCAAACTCTTGGGTGTCTATAGGCGGTGGATCACATCGCATCGCTAAACTCTATGTTTGTCTCAAACTTGCAAATCATAGTGAACGATTAAAAAACTATTATAATGCACTTTCGAACTAGTTTTCTGGCTAGTCATGGTTTCGTCATTTATTATGGGATGTTATTTACATTTATTGAAATAGTTTTTTACATATTTTCCATTGTCAATGGAACACTAAAGAGTTATTGAGTATGCTTATTTATCATAACAATGTAATTTGACCGATTTGAAAAAAGAGGACTATCTCAAATCGTTTGTATGTACCTTCATACGTTAGGAATAAACGAATGTCTTTAGCTAATTCCTTTGCTCATTGCAATATTTAAAATAATTACAAGTTTAACACCTTAACTGATCTACTTCAAATCCGATCGTGATTAGATTTTGAAAATCGTTCCTTTGGCGGAGACATCGCATAACATACTTACAAAATACAGACGAATTGAGGACCTTCTCCTTTTTGGAAGTCAGTTGATAATTATGTATGACTGTTTTTTTAAAGCTTTATTTTAATCCAATATTTACAGAAGGGTTACTTTTCGTATTGTTAAAATACATGCTATTACATTTTTCATTCGCCTCAGGTCTTTGATATTTCGTATAAAATTCTATACTTACTATTCTGGGAGCAGCTCTAATTCCTTTATGCCTCGTATCTGTCCTATTTTAGGAGCAGCTCTTCATTTATACCTACTAATATCTATTTAATTCTGACATTGAATATCGTTCGAGAAACCGAGCTATAAAATCCAGTGATGCTGTACGTCTTTCATACTTACTATCTACGTTCTTTCATTCTTACCGCTTGCTCTTATTCCACCTCAATGAGCTGGGAATCGAACCTAGGGCCTCGCGGTCCGCAGCCTATATATGATGCCACTAGACCGAGGAGGCGTCAGTCAACTGCTCACTCACAGTCACAACGTAAATTCCGGCTTAAGTTATAATACGTACTGCGTTTCTTTCTACCTGCCCTTATCCCACCTTAATGTGGGGTCAGCACAACCCACTTTTTCAAGCATGTTGCAGAAAGGTGTTGGTTTAGTCTTTACGACAGACTGCCTGCCTGACGTCAACGCCCTCTGGGGGATGCAGAACCGGGAAATCCGAATCCGAAAATCTGTTTTTCCGACCTGGGAATCGAACCCAGGATCTCACGGTTCACAGCCCATATATGCTGTCACTAGACCAAAGAGGCGACTATAATACGTACTGCGTTTAATACTTTCAAATAAGATATAAATAAATATTTGCTAAACGTTAAATGCAGATTTAGTATAATCCCTACGTATCAATAATGCACCCCGTTTTATATAAAAACTAATCATTGTTTATTACTAGCATTAGGGGCCCACACCTCGATAAACCAAGAAGCAAAACTAATTGTTAAAAAAAATTACATAAAAAATATTCGTGATACTCTTTCGAGGTAAGAAGAATAATTGACCGACTTCCAAAAAGGAGAAGGTCCTCAATTCGTCTGATATTTTTTTGTATATTACGCGATATCTTCGCCAAATGTGGACCGATTTTCAAAATTATTTTTGTGTTCGATCGAGCTTATTTCAAGGGTGGTCCCATATACATTTGGTAACGATCGGATTTGAAGTTGGTCTGTTATTATGTATATAATTTTCTCGCTGCTTCGCCCGCGTATTAAAGAACGAAATTATACACCAAAACCTTCCTCATAAATGACAATGAAAATGTCATCGATTTTTACAAAAATAAAGATAAAATTTAAAGAAATATAATAAGGATTTATATTTCCACTGGTATATTTACGATGTAGATAGTCACGGGCGGCTCGGCCTCCGGTGGCCCATACGCTTATGGAACATATATATGTGCCGCCTCTGACCGTGTTATTTAATAAACTATATAAAAATAAATATAATTTTAAATATTTTTAGTATTATTTTTAAAATAATGCAATAATCTACAGAACCCACAAACTTCTACAACCACTTCCCCATTTGTTTGACAATAGAGACGCATAGACAAAACGCTGCGTAAACAGATAATGACGATGCCCATAGACAAGTTTTATTTTTTTTACGTGACCATGCATAGAGGGTGCTTCAAGCTATTAAGCCGGGAACAATGACTGTGTCATTACCGGTTAGTTTATGAACATACATACACAAAATCGTCAAGGGCGAAAAAAGGGTGATACGTCTATGGGTGACCTGAGTGATTGGAAATTTGTTATAGTTTAAAATAGTCTGTTGCAAAATGCAATATCCAATGACGTTTGTCATAAATGCTCTAAAAATTCATCAGATAATTATAGTGTTATGGTTTATTTCAACCATGGATGGTGTAATATTTTTATTTTACTATATTAATAATAACCACAAGTTTAAAAACTCAACGGACTGACTTCAAATCCGATCGTGAACAAATTTATATGGGACCACCCTTGAAATAAGCTCCTTGGAATACAAAAATAATTTTGAAAAGCGGTCCACATTTGGCGAAGATATCGCGTAACATACATAAAAAAACCCTCGAATTGAGAACCTCCTCTTTTTTCGGAAGTCGGTCGAAAAAAGCACACACACATACATCATTTCATTTATACAAAACTAAATTAGAGCTTTTTATAATTATTTATTTATTTTATTTAAGGATTGCACACGGAGTTTACAATAATAAATTATACTATATTTCATGCGTAATATGGAAAACATAATTGGAACTCTGATTATACGCAACGACAACATGGACCAAACAACTTAAACAAAGACGTTAACAAACTTAAACTTGTTGTTGTTGTGGGTAACTCTACAGTTATATAAGTTACATTTATATAAATTACTACTAATTTATATAAAACTATAAATATTAAAAAAAAAAAAAACTATAGGTACTTAATTAAAATTAAAAAATATTCGTATTAACAAGGAACAAAAATATATGACTGTCTTGGTGGCGTTGTATTGTTTGTGCGGTACGACTACCGTCCTAAGGTCTCGGGTTCAATCCCCGGGTTGGGCAAAGTGATATTGAGTTTTCTACTTAGTCTCAGCCCGGAGTCTGGAACTGGTGCCCGATATGGCAATAGGCTCGCCCCCTATCACATCTAGGACGGAACTAATGTCCGCGAAATGTGGGTGTTCTAGTCCGTTAGTGCGCCTCTGCCTACCTCTTCGGGGATACAGGCATGAGCTTATGAATATATGTAAATATTTTTTTTATTTTAGCGGCCCGAGCAGGAATATTTTTAACATTCAAATTCGTACGTCGTTCGTATTCGAGCTCGATGCGCGTCTATGAAATTTGTATGAAATATTAATCAAATGTCAAGTGCGCCGCGAGCTCGAGACGAATTCGATTTTCAAAAATATTCCTGGGGGGTGACTCTTGACGCTCGATTCGATTGTGATTTCCATTCGGTATCATTTATTGACTTAAAATTCCACCGAAATCGACTTTTAAAGTGCGCTAATGTTACATAATATTCGAGAACTTGTAATTTGATAATTTTTAACGTGACATTAATGTACTTTTTAACTCGATTTCGGTGGAATTTTAAGTCAACAAATGAAACCGAATCGAATTCAAGTTCGAATCGAGCATCAGGAGTCACTCCCCTGCTCGGGCCAATATAGGATCGTGATAGACATAATATATTTCTGTTGACGACAACTCATTGAAGGACATCTGTTCCCGCAGGATTAGTATAAATGCACCCCCACATACGCCCAATTTACTGTAAACATGCATTCTGATTGGGTATTGTTGTTGGGTAATCAATCATGAAGTATTCTTGCTAAAGAGGCTATAGTATTGATTTTCGCGCGTGCCCGTGGAATAACTAGCCCCCATTTAATTTTTGTATATAATCATAGAACCGAACATTCGCCGTCAATCGCCTCCGTGGTCTAGTGGCAGCATATATGGGCTGTGGACTGGGAGGTCATGGGTTTGATTCCCAGGTCGGGCAATGCGATTTGATTGACATCAACCCGCTCTGGGGGATCCAGTCCCGGGCAAATTAAATTTAAAAAAATTGCTTTGCCCGACCTGGGAATCGAACCCACGAGTCACGACCTGACAATTCTGACGGCAAGCAGCCGGTCGTAATATCATAGCAAAAACCATGCTTGGAAAAGTGTATTGCGCCGACCCCACATTAATGTGGGATAAGGGCAGGTAGAAAGAAATAATCATAGAAGCGACCATTGGTATGCTGTAAATTCATCCAATAGTAGTGTATGGTTTTTGTCGGTTTTCGGTCAAAATCTACTGAGTCTTTTACCCACATTAAAAACTTAACGGACCGATTTCAAATCCGATCGTGAGCAAATTTATATGGGACCACCCTTGAAAAAAGCTCTAGGTATCGAACATAAAAAGAATTTTGAAAATCGGTTCATATTCGGCGAAGATATCACGTAACATACATAAAAAAAATGGAATTCGTTCGAAAATAGACTCAAATGAAAGTTCTCCGTTTTAAAGTCGGTAAATAAAGTAAAACACACTTTTTTACACTACTACCCAGCACTAAAAGACACTAACGACATTTTTCGGCCACCTGCGCTCGGAAACAACACACTTTCAAACATATTGTAGAATCAGCTTAGTTCGATTTTTCGATTTGATTCGATTCGGCTTAGTTTTTATTACCAACTGCCGGCGTGACGTCATCCCCTTCTGGGGGATACAGTCTTGATAAATAACCGCGTATTCCGAACTAAGATTCGAACCCAGGATCGATTCACGGCAATCATGGTCCATATACGCCGCTAACAAAGGGCACTAACAAATGTCAATACCTCTAATTGATATTTCGAAAATTAAAGTAGAGATATCGGTAAGTTTCGGCGCCCAGCGTTCCGCTGCGTGGACTAAGTGATAATAATTACACGTATCGGCTATATCTACATTCAAGTCATTCATAACGACTGTATACAGGACATTAGTTCTTAAAGCGCACGTGTGAGGCGCCACGGAGTCGTTTAATATTGGATAGGGGAAACAATAACGGGTGAAAGGGTTACATAACATAAGCTCACGCCTGTATCCGCGAAGGGGTAGGCAGAGGCGCACTAGCGAACTAGGACACCCACATTTCGCTGAGCTTAGTTCCGTCCCAGATGTGATAGGGGGCGAGCCTATCGCCATATCGGGCACAAATTCCAGACTCCGGGCTGTTATGGAAAAATCCAATATTACTTTGCCCGACCCGGGGATCGAACCCGAGACCTCAGAACCGTAGTCGTACCGAAATACCACCATCCACCGAGGCAATCAAAGTCAGTGAAAGGGTTAAAATGCATTAAAACATTTATATGTGTTGTGTAGATATAATACTCGTGTATAATATGTATTTTATTCATAGTCGAGATACAAAGTGGCTCTTACACTAAAGAAATTCAATGGTACATGGGCACCAGCAGGAAACTTGTGATCCAAAAGTTGTGACCTCGTGGTCATAAGTCACTCAGTCATATTTGAAACATACGTGCGCAAGGTCGTGCCAGCGTAATAATGTTTAGACAATAATTGTCTTACGTGATTCTTGAACTTTCAGGACAGAACATTTTAGGACGTAAACTGTAATAAGCGCCTTCGCATTGTAATGACAGTTGACGTTTGTTTATTTTTTGTATGGAAATTTGCTTAGTAGCACCTCTTTCTTTCTACCTGCCTTATCCTACTTTAACGTGTTTGTAGTTTTAGTATGTTGTGGAAAGGATTTGGCTAAGTTTTTACGATCGACCGCCTGCCTGACGTTAACCCCCTCTGAGGGATCCAGTCCCAAGCAAATTAAATTAGAAAATTTGCTTTGCCCGACCTGGAAATCGAACCCAGGACCTCCCAGTCCACAGCCCCTACATGCTGCCACTAGACCCTCTATAGTTAGATGTATTTAATCTGTCTTACGCTGAACCATCCAATATTTTCTATTCCAAGTACCTCCAAATATTTCACTAAGTAAAGGCGCCCAAAATATTCAACAACCATAAGAATGTGGTCACACCCCTTTCACAAAAGCCTCCAATTTACTATGATATGCCCTTATTTATGGGGTTAAAGACATTAGTGTACCTTTAAAGGCAATTATGAAAATATATGGTGTAATAGGTCAGTTAAAAATTTGTTCGTTTGCTTCTTTTTTGGTGTGCTACAATTGAGGTTTTAATTTTAAGTTTTTATTTTTTAATGAAATAATTAATAATTACACAAGCTGTAATTAATTATGCCTATGTTGAGCTAAAATAACATAGTCAGTGTTTCGTTTTCCTGCTTTAAAACATATTTTTCATTGTTGACGTCACTTTTATTTTCGAGCGATTTCCAAAAAGGAGAAGGTCCTCAATTCGTCTATATTTTTTTCATATATGTTACGCGATATCTCCACCAAATGCGGACCGATTTTCAAAATTCTTTTTGTGTTCGATAGAGCTTATTTCAAGGGTGGTCCCATATAAATTTAGTCACGATCGTATTAGAAGTCGTCCGTTAAGTTTTTAAATTTGTGATTATACCCTAATTAAATTACGATAAATAAGTGTAAAATCTTTTGTTCTTTTCTTTTCGCATTGAAGCATGAAATAATTGCACCTTTGCTGTCCTCAGTACCTCTCATACAAATAAACAATCAATTAAAACCCGATGACAATGCATTTTTATTACTCAATAAATTTGTGGTATATGACCATAAAACATCATTAGAATTGCTAAAAAGACAATATAAACCGAGTAGCAACGCCACGGTTTGGACACCCCAAAACTGTACTGTCGCGTTAACCCTTGTCCCTTACTGGATGTAAATTAACTGGTGAACTAACATCTGTTCTACGCGTGTACATTCGAAAACAAACTGCAGCTCGAGCAGGAAAATTTCTGACAACCGTAAATGAATTCGTGCTCGATGCGCGTCTATTTCAACGGATACTGCCTCATTTTCAACGAATTTCGATGCAGTTTCACAAGGTTTTTTTTGTTTTATTTGCTATTACATATAAATATGTGCATAAAATCAAACGTAGTCTGCTGTAAACGGCAATTATAATATGTAATTGCCCTGATAATTATAAATAATAATAACACCCAACAGTCACATACATAATCCTGACCCCACACTAAGATCGAGTCTTGTATCGTGGGTATCAGGAACTACGAGAGAAGTCTCACAACACCCAGACCCGAAACAAATATCTGTAGGCCATACAAACATTTGTCTCGGTGCGGGGATCGAACCCGCGGCCTCTCGCTTCACAGCTGGCTCCTCGCCCGCTGCGGCACGGAGGCTGTCAATCAAATTTAGTCAAATTTAGTTGCATTGCCAATTGGGTACTTGACAATTTTTTAATGGGTTTATACAAAATTTACGTCATCTAAAACGTAACAAAGAAAGAAATAATGAAATACTCCCAAAAATAAAAAAGTTATAAGCCTTTGTAGTTTGATGTAACCTTCAAACAGCGGGAGAGAGAAGTATCAGTAAAATCACGTTACGGCCATCACGGCGCGTGCGTTGGAAAGGGATAGCAATATATCCCCACTACGCCCCCACTCTTGCTCATTGCAGAATTTAAAATATGAATTACTGCCTCATTTTTCAACCAATTTCCATGCGGTTTTTAGAGAAGGGTTTCTTTTTTGTTTTGCTTGCTATTACATAAAAATGTTGTATGAAATGAAACATCAAACATCAGTCAAGTACCCAATTGTAGCAACAAAAAGCGATACGCATTGAGATTTGCTGCTTGCCGAAACTCAGGCACCGCGTCGTACACAAAGCCCCTGGCATTTTCTGTAACACTTTTGTCCGCGACTGCACTTAACCGTAAACACTGCGGTGGGTATTTCGATCCCACTTAAGATATTCCGTATTTGCATATAAAATTATTGTTTCACGTGTCAGTGTGTCGCAGTCACGTGAGCATATTGGTTTCGTGGCTTGTCATATTCCAAAACTTCATACTAAACGGTCGATTAATTTTATTTCGAGTTGGTCGAGCATGTATGATAATGTGGCATGTGGCATAATGACATTTCTTCGTATTTGAAATAGTCAGTTTTTATGCGTGACACAAAAAAACAATTTTTGGCGGTTAATGCAAATGTTGAACACCATTGAAATTACAAAAATATAGAAACGTGATCATAGGTATATGGTCTACTTAATTCATTTTATGTTTATTTGTCACATAGTAGGCTAATAAAAGACTGCCTCTGTGGCGTGGTGATATTTCGGTACGACTACGGTTCTGAGGTCTCGGGTTCGATCCCCGGGTCGGGCAAAGTGATATTGGATTTTTCCATATCAGCCCGGAGTCTGGAATTTGTGCCCGATATGGCGATAGGCTCGCCCCCTATCACATCTGGGACGGAACTAAGCTCGTCGAAATGTGGGTGTTCTAGTTCGCTAGTGCGCCTCTGCCTACCCCTTCGGGGATACAGGCGTGAGCTTATGTTATGTTATGTTATGTTAGTAGGCTAATTTTATTTGTTCATTCGTGAAATGTGAATATAATACATCCAAAACTTCATCTAATTATTATTTTAACAAGCATTAGAATTATCGTGTTATAATAATAATAGATGATTAATCTACAAAACACGGAAATAATAGCGACATTTTTAAAAATAAAACAATTATGAAAAGTATTTAATTAAAACACAAATCAGGAAACAAACAATGACTTTTAAAAAAAAATTAGCAGATTTAAACAATGATTGCACTAAATTTCGCAATTACAAATGCAGCAGCTGTCACAAAATCAAATTATGGAATTAGCGCGTCCAAAGATATTTAATATTACCAACTATAGAGGGGTTATCAAGCAAGATTCCATACAAAATCTCAAACGCCAGTAACGCCATCTACCACTTATTACAAAGCGAAGGCGCTTAAATGTCAATTTACACTCTAGAATATTCTGTGAATGTTCAAGAATCACGTAAGACAATTTTATTGTTTAAACATTATTAGTATAAAGCCACGTCTGTTTTTGTTCACGCATGTTTTTTCGAAACAACACACCAAAAACACCTACACAAAACAACGATTTTAGCTGTCTTCTGCTCGTAGACCATAAATAAAAAATACATGTTTTGTGTAATGTTTTAGTGCAGGAGACACAGATTTACGCTGGCACGACCTTCGGCGCATATGTTTCAAATACGTCTGAGTGACTTATGACCACGAGGTCACAACTTTTGGATCACAAGTTCCATGCTCTTGTCCCGTCTATGTACTGTTGAATGTCATTGGGCGCGCCAAATTGCAGTCACACGAATGGAGGGTCCATATAGGGTCCAATACCATATCTTGATAAACTGTAACCGTTGACCAAAGCCCTAACAATACAGCGGACTATAATTACACTACCAAATTGAAAATCACGGCCGCCATTATCGTTAAACCGCATATATCATTATTTTAACAATATAATTAGCTCGCGGCCACCAAAATGGTCAAGCGTTTACCGAACAATAGCTTTAACAATGTGAATAAAATTAAAATGGCCGACAATGGGCGCGTGCCCGAAAATTCCAGATTGGGATGAAAATACCGCGCCAGTGAAGGGTTGGACAGATGCAATCTTGTTTGTTTATGATAGTGGATTGTTTATGGTCGCGTTTGGTAGGTATTAGATTCTTTATGGTTGACCAGTGACAAATTTTATTATTTGTATTTGGGTACACTTTATGCGGTGCTCAAAACAGTACCTCTGCTTTGTTGAAATCAAGGTTGGTATTATATCAAAAATAGGTTAATTATAAAGGCACGTCTCCTTCACTAGTTTTTCTCGAAACATTACACAAAAATACATACGCAAAATAATGTGGACCGAGCTTCAAAATTCTTTTTGTGTTCGATAGAGCTTGTTTCAAGTGTCCCACATAAATTTGGTCACGATCGGATTTGAAGTCGGTCTGTTAAGTTTTTAAACTTGTGATTATTAAATCAAGATTTGGAATAGAGATTTATCGTGTAGGTGAAAATGGCCCTTAACGTATAGAGTATATAATAATATTAATAAATATTTTCCGCTCTCCTTGGCGAACGGGAATTGGCGGAGGCCTGTTGTATTGGGCACTAGGGAGCGCAGGGAGATATGGAAGGGCAAAGAGCTACATGGGCGGTTCTACCGTGCCCTTCATGGGCCAGATGTAGATCCGACCGCCTCAGTGGCTTGGCTACGTTTCGGTAACCTTTTTGGGGAGACCGAGGGTTTTGTCTTTGCAATTATGGACGAAGTTATCAAGACGAACAACTATAGGAAATACATCATGAAGGACGGCACGGTCGACATTTGTCGAGCATGCCACCGTCCCGGAGAATCCATCAGGCATGTTATTTCCGGTTGTTCGTATCTTGCTAACGGCGAGTATTTGCATAGGCATAACCTTGTAGCCAAGATCCTACACTAGCAACTTGCTCTTCGATATTGCCTTGTGGCTTCTGAGGTGCCTTATTATCAATATGTCCCTCAACCAGTTCTCGAAAATAGTCATGCAACGCTCTATTGGGATCGATCTGTTATCACAGACAGGACTATTGTGGCCAATAAGCCTGATATTGTGGTAGTAGATCGATTGACGCGCCGGGCGATGCTTGTTGATGTCACGATTCCGCATGATGAGAACCTTGTGAAAGCCGAAAAAGACAAAATGTCCAAATATTTAGACCTGGCACATGAGGTTACTCGCATGTGGAATGTGGATTCAACAGTCATTGTTCCGATAGTCATTTCTGCCCATGGTTTAATACCACTGAGCCTCGACCAACACCTCAAGAGGCTCTCGGTTGGTGTTTGGGTCAAGAGCCAAATGCAGAAGGCAGTATTACTGGATACGGCACGAATTGTGAGGAGGTTCCTCACTCTGGGGTCCTAACCGCCGGTGGCTTGGGTCCCGAGCCTCGCCATCGGAGGGGAATATTTTTATATTTTTAAATGTATTTTTTTTATAGCATATATTTAAAAATGTAAAAAAAAACTTTAAAAATAAAGAGTACTGAACATTAATAATATTAGCCCTGTAATATTACTGTCCCACTGCTGGGCACGGGCCTCCTCTACTAATGAGAGGGGTTTGGCCTTAGTCTACCACGCTGGCCTAATGCGGGTTGGTAGACTTCGCATACCTTCGAATTTCTTGTGGAAAAATTCTCGGGTATGCAGGTTTCCTCACAATGTTTTCCTTCACCGTTATTTAACATATAGAGTATCACGTAATATAATTTTAAAGTAAGCATGGTGAACAATCGCCGTCTAATTCGTGGTTATTTTCACATGTCACGGTTACCCGGTCGAAACACGAAGGTTAAGTATAATAAATTGATAAAAAATCGATGTTTAAAAACACTTACAAGTAAATTGCAGGTTATATGGATAGAAATAATATAGTTTAATGGATACTGGGTCACGGCACGGCGAGCACAGGGTTGCCTCGTAAGAAATATGAAACATACGGAAGTCTACATGTCCCAACAAAAAATTACTGATAATAATCACAGCATAACGCATTTGCTTTCGCCCATGATACAGATACCCTCAATCGGGAGGGAAACAGTAATGTTAAGACAATAATTAGTCCTCATTATTGTCCCACTGTTGGCCACGGACCTCCTCTACGAATGAGAGGGGTTAGGCCTTAGTCTACCACGCCGGCCTAATGCGGGTTTAGTAGACCTTCGGAATTATTGTGAGGAATTTTTTTCGAGAATGCAGTTTTCCTTACTATGTTTTCCTTCACCGTTAAAGCAAGCTATAATTCATAATGAAAATACACTTAACATAGAGAAGTCAGAGGTGCACGCTCTTTTTGACGTTGGTCTCGAACCTCCGACACTCGTCTCGGCAGTCCGTATCGTTCTCTATTGAAAAAAATGTACTATTATAAATGACTATGTGTGTGACTGTTGGGTGTACCTATGTATTATTACTAGTGGTCGCCCAATGGACGAAATTCGACCATAATTCATTTATAAATTATTTATGAACTTCTTCATATAAACTTTAACTGTGTCAAACAAGCTCATTCGTCCGCGAAATTCTCTTTAAAACAGGTTTCGCTTCACGTATTAATATATATAGATAAATAAGGTAGATTTCATATTCTTGGCCTACGATCTTGTTGGACAAACATTCGACCCTTATGTTTCCATCCAGTAAATGCCTCAAGAAAGACATATTATTCCATGAATTATTTATCCTCAGAGGTTTGCCTCGTATAATACATTTTCGGAGCCTTTCTCTATTTATACGGTACTGTAATTGTTATTTGTGTTTACTGATCAATGGATATTCTGTGTTTTAATGTTATTTTTCTCACGAAATGTGCCTAGAAATAGTCTAGACATGGTCTAGAACGATGGGCTTTCGGACCAGGGGGGTGAATCCTGATGCTCGATTCGAACTTGAATTCGATCGTTTATTGAAACCGGCCGTAAGGGCGACTTTCAGCGCTATTACTAATCTAGAGTTACACCTTAATCTAATTTGTCGCATTTGTTGCCTCCTTGGTCTAGCGGCAGCATGTATGGGCTGTGGACTGAGAGATCCTGGGTTCGATTCCCAGGTCGGGCAAAGCAAATTTCCTAATTTAATTTGCCCGGGACTGGATCCCTGATAGGGGGTTGACATCAGACAGGCGGCCGGTAGTAAAAACTAAGTCAAATCCTCTCTGTAACATGCTTGAAAAAAGTGTGTTGCACCGACCCCACATTAAGGTGGGATAAGGGCAGGTAGAAAGAAAGTTACACCTTAATCTCAATTTATTAATCACCTTATCTTGATTTATCCAACAGCTCACTCCTATCTTTAAACCAAAATTTTGGATAAATAGAAATTAATCGCGGAGCTGCAGTGGCCTAATATATGACCAGCCTAAACGATCAGTTGAAGAAATAAGTTGACATTTTAAATTGTAATTTTATATATCATGTATTGTCTGGACTTTAAAAGAGGTCATAACCCTTGAGTTTGTTTCGGCATTTCTTCTCAGGCATAGCCACGAAATGCCGACGCCATTATTACTTTATCAATATCTTAAAATCAATATATACTCGTAATTGACATGTGAAAGTGGTATAAAATATCCTATTTGCAGAATAAATGATTTGAATTTGAGTTAATACTTTATTTATGTGTGTTTTGGCAACCCTAGATAAGTCGACTTTGGAAGCGTCCTTGCGGTGACAATTTGAGACACTTTTGTTAAATTGAAGGCGAACGTATATTCCCACGTGCTCGGTCATAAAGGGGCGGGTTAAGGAAGCGAAAAGTAAGGAAGTTAGTTAATTTGTATCATATAATTAGATATGTTTTAGTAGACTGCCTCGGTGGTGGTTGTATTTCGGTACGACTACCGTCCTGAGGTCTCGGGTTCGATTCCCGGGTCGGGCAAAGTGATATTGGATTTTCGGCTGACTTCCACAAAAGGAGGAGGTTCTCAATTCGTTGGTATTTTTTTTATGTATAGACTCGATATCTCCGCCAAATGTGGACCGATTTTCAAAATCCTTTTTGTGTTCGATAGAGCTTATTTCAAGGGTGGTCCTATATAAATTTGGTCACGATCGGTAAATTGGAAGTCGGCCAGTTAAGTTTTTAAATTTGTGTTCGCTAGTGCATCTCTACCAACCCCTTCGGAGATACAAGCGTGAGCTTATGTTATGTTATGTTTTAGTAACTTGGAAGTAATAATAATAATGTGAGACCGCGCGTCTCTCGTAGTTCCTGATACCCACGACACAAAACTAGTATCTTAGTGTGGGGTCAGGACTATGTGTGTGACTGTTGGGAGTTATATTTAAATTTATATAAAAAAAAATCAGTCATTTTAAAGGTAGAGTCATACTACAGCCGAATTAGTCTAGTTATCGACCGAATTCCAAAAAGGAGGAGGTCCTCAATTCGTCTGTATTTTTTATGTATGTTACGCGATATCTCCGCCGAATGTGGACCGATCTTCAAAATTATTTTTGTGTTCGATAGAGCTTCTTTCAAGGGTAGTCCCATATATAATTTGGTCACGATAGGATTTGAAGTCGGTCCGTTAAGTTTTTAAACTTGTGATTATTATTATACATTTGATTGGTGGAGCCACGCTGTAGACAGTAATTCTACAGCACGAATGGACCGGCTTGTCCGGTTTGATACCACTGCCTCACAGACAAACCGACGTAAAGTGGCCCCCGGTGAGTGTGATTTCCGGTGGCCCAATTCTTGCCTCCCTTTCCCAATCCCTATTCCCCTCCTTTTTGGTTGGCAACGCACCCGTGATACATTTGAAACTTGGGTGTCTATGGGAGGTAAAGATCACTTACTAGCAGGTAACTCACAATCCCTTGCAATATTTCGACTGATTCCTGATTTTTGGACTGAAAGTTCACACTAATTATATTATCTAACCAGTACCACAAAAAATCCGTTACCAGAACAAAACAACGTTAATTCAATAGACAACATAATGACTGACCACAAACTATAGAGTGTGACAATATGTGTAATTTACCCCACGATAGAACACCCCAAAATCAATCGCCATAATGACATTATACCGTGATGCTTCCCTAAAAATTCTAAAATATACTTTTTATAGAAAACCAGTTTACGCATAATTGTTTCCATAAAATCAGTAAAAGACGCATATTTTGTTTTCGGAAAGCACAGTGTGATGTCGAATATAAAGCCATGCAATGTGTCTGCGTACAATGAAATGAAACATAACTAAAATCTCATTTTCCGACCGACTTCCAAAAAGGAGGAGGTCCTCAATTCGTCTGTTTTTTTTTGTATGTTACGCGATATCTCCGCCAAATGTGGACCGATTTTCAAAATTCTTTTTGTGTTCGATAGAGCTTATATCAAGGGTGGTCCCATATAAATTTGGTCCCGATCGGATTTGAAGTCGGTCTTTTAAGTTTGTAAACTTGTGATTATTTTATGTATGTTACGCGATATCTCCGCCAAATATGGACGGATTTTCAAAATTCTTTTTGTGTTCGATAGAGCTTATTTCAAGGGTGGTCCCATATAAGTTTGGTCATGATCAGATTTGAAGTCGGTCCGTTAAGTTTTTCTCATAACATAAGCTCACGCCTGTATCCCAGAAGGGGTAGGCAGAGGCGCACTAGCGAACTAGAACACCCACATTTCGCCTAGCTTAGTTCCGTCCCAGATGTGATAGGGGGCGAGCCTATCGCCATATCGGGCACAAATTCCAGACTCCGGGCTGATATGGGAAAATCCAATATCACTTTGCCCGACCCGGGGATTGAACCCGAGACCTCAGAACCGTAATTGTACCGAAATACCACCACGCCACCGAGGCAGTCAGTATTTAATATTAACACTTCACTAATTATAATAATATTATTATACGTACATTTGCAATACCGCTTTGTATGACCGCATGCGGGCGGCAGATGCATTATTTAATGGTGTTGACTATTTTTTATAGATAATAACAACAAGGGCGACAAAAGTGATATCATCAATAATAAATAATATGTTTTGTGTCCAGAAATATATTTTATAGATTTGGAAGTCAATTTTCTAGTTTTGTTTGCGTTGGTGCTAATTTATGTGCTATTTCATGCTAAGGCCCGAGCAGGAATATTTTTAACCGACTGCAAGAAAGGAGGAGGTTAACAATTCGTCAGAATCTATTTGGCTATCGAATTCGTATCGTGTTCGTTACGTAATTATGACCTTTGACTCGGAGATAGCACGAAAAACATAACACTCCTTTTTGCTTCACCGTAATCGGGTAAAAATAACACATAAGCGCGGTCATAGAATAAATATTTGGTTGGACTAGTTTCTAGAAATTAAAATTAGTTTTGAATATAGTGTAAATTCATAAAATTCGTAAGTGTCCCTATATTTCTTCTACTTTACTAACATCCGATATGGTCTAGTGGCTAGGATACCTGGCTCTCACCCAGGAGGCTCGGGTTCAATTCCCGGTATCGGAATACTCACTTTTTTAATTTTCTGAGAAGGAACTAACATATTTTTTTAACCACCGAAAACATTTTTTTTCGATGAAATATATGAAGTATATGATTTAACACGCGCACAGTTTATTGTGCAGATACTTGTAAATGAGTAGGTTAAGTGATCTTCACCGCCCGTAGACACCCAAAAAGGCGGGGGGGGATTGGGAAAGGGAGGGGGCAATTGATCTACCGAAAATCTCACTCATCGAACGAAACGCAACAGCAAACTGCCACTTTACGTCCTTTTTTTATGTGAAACAGTGGTATCATACCGGTCGAGCCGGCTCATTTACAGCGTGGCTGACTGGCTGGCGGCTGGCGTACTGACTTTCACTGGCAGATACCTGATAAGGAATAACTTAGGCTAGTTTATTACTACATTGTTACTTCTTCACGCTCAAAGGAGTGGACCAATTTCGATAAAATTTGGCATTAATTAACATATAGGATTTTTACCCCGAAAAATTTCCACGCAAACGGAGTCGCGGGCAACTAGTAATCTATATAACTGTAAGATTCATCAAAATCCATTTAGTATTTGCGTGTATACATACATACTCACTTTCACGTTTATAATATTAGGATTTTTCGACGATTCTCATATAATAACAAACAATAGGTCACTAACTACAATAGCACATGTCTAATGATTGAAGCCACGCGTCCTGATGGGTTTTTAAACGCAGACACATGTACGTAATGCTCGTAATTATTTCATTAAGTACAATTTATTTGTGGTCGTGACATATGCTTTCTTAATGATGTTTTAGACCAACCCTTTTGAATGTCAATGTATAGTCAGAGTGCATGTTAGACTACCTCAGTGGTGTAAATATTTGTATCGCGACCACCCTCGGCGCTGTGAGGTCTCTGGTTCTATCCTCGGGTCGGGTTTTTTTTTTTATAGCAGAGACTGGCAAACGAACAGGTGGGTCACCTGATGGTAAGTAATCTCCATCGCCCATAGAAATCCAAGACACAATAAGAATCATGAGTGTGTTGCCAACCTAAAAGGAGGAAATGGAAGGGGAGGGAAAAGGGATTGGAACAGATGGGGGGAATGGGCCACCGGAAATCTCACTCACCGAACGAAACGCGACAGCAAGCTGCCACTTTACGTCGGTTTTCTGTGAGAAAGTGGTATCCAACCGGTCGAGCCGGCCCATTCGTGCTGTAGACGTTACTGTCGACAGCGTGGCTCTACCACTCAATAAAGTAATATCAGGGTAAAGTAATATCAAAATATTAATCACAAGTTTAAAAACTTAACCCGCCGACTTCGTAACTTATCCGATCGTGACCAAATTATATGGGACCATTAGATAAGCTCTATCCAACCCAAAAATAATTTAGAAAATTGGTCCACATTTGGCGATCCACATTGATATCGTGTACCATACATAAAAACAGACGAATTGAGGACCTTTCCTATTTTTGAAGTCGGTCGAGAATAGAACCAAATCGCGATAGAATCCGTATAAATAAGTTTCATTTCAAAATAAAACCATTCGGATAAACCTAAGAATAAGTAATATTTGTTTTTTACTAGCCCAGAGTCTGGAATTTGTGCCCGATAAAGCGATTGGCTCGCCCACTATCAAATCTGGGACGGAAATGTGCTCGGCGAAAAGTGGTACTAGCTCTTTACATTGTCTCTGCCTACCTCTTCGGGGATAGATGCCTGAGCCTATATAGGTATGTAAAAATCCTTGGATATAGCGATAAAATAGCTATGAAACGCCAGATTTTCAAACGTCATTTACGCAACGCAATTTTAGCATTTTCTCCTAAAAGGAGAAACGAACTAAATGGAAACTATTGGAACTAGGAACGTGAAATTTTACACACAGCTTCCTTTTATAACGTAAGCAAAGACTAAAAAAGGATTTTTGGAAATTCGTTCCCTAAGACCCTCTATGAAGGAGTAGACTCTCACACGGGCGTAGCCGCTAGCAAAGCTAATGATTATAAATAAAACAATAACTTGCAAAGAACAGCGTCCTGAGCAGGAAAATTTATGACAACCGTAAATGTATTTGAACTCGATGCGCGTCTATGAATTTTGTATGAAATATTAACCAAACGTCATCAGTGCGCAGCGAACTCGAATACATTTACATTTACATTAGTTTTTAGTGCTCGGGCTACAGCTACCATAGATCCAATAATGAGTAATAGTATAATATATAATGCCTACATATCGTAGAAGCCATGACGAATGTGACAAAGCTAATGACCCGTGAAAGCCGGATGCAGGTGTTTTAGGCTAAAACGTTAGACCTGACCACACCTATGTATAGATAATAACTTAGCGTTTATAGGAATTCTAATACTGCGACTTTTTCTGCTCTATGGCATTTATTTTTAACCGAATTTGACCTTTATAAGGACTCTTAGAACAAGCTCTCTCGAATACAAAACGAAAAACTTAACTGACGTTTAAAAACTTAACTGACAGACCTCCAATCTACCGATCGTGACCAAATTTATATGGGGCCACCCTTGAAAGAAGCTCTATCGAACACAAAAAGAATTTTGAAGATTAGTCCACATTCGGCGGAGATATCGCGTAACATACATACAAAAAAACAGACGAATTGAGGACCTTCTCTTTTTTGGAAGTCAGTCGAAAATCGAGTATTTCTTTCTTTCTACCCGTCTTTATCCCACCTTAGTGTGGGGTCAGCGCAACACACTTCAGGTATGTTGCAGAAACGATTTTATTTAACTTTTACGACAAGTTGCCTGCTTGCCGTCAGCCTCACTCAGGGGAATTCAATACCAGGCAAATGAAATTAGAAAAATCGCCTTGCCCGACCTGGGAATCGAACGGACAGGGGGGTTACCACCACCTCTTATAGCAGGATTATTATCATCTTACTTGTATCGATTCCCATACAAAACAAACGAAGAACGATTATAATAATACTGCTATAAGAGGTGGTAGTAACCCTGCAGACTTCAAAATTTATCCGATTGTGAACAAATGTATATGGGATTGGGATAAACTCTATCGAACACTAAAAGAATCTTAGACATCGGTCCACATTAGGCGGCGATATCGTTTAATACACATAAAAAGAAATCAAATTCGTCTGAATTCATTACCTCAAAAATTCGCAAAAAAATACGCACAAATCACAGACGTATTAAGTACTTCCTTTTCTAAGTTGGTTAAAAAGGCTGCATCCCTGGTGGGGATCGAACCCACGACCTTTGGATTAGAAGTCCAACGCGCTATCCTCTGCGCCACAGGGACGATGGACTGTGCTAATGTTATAGCGTTACACTATATAAATCAACTAGGTATAACGACTTGATAATGTTTTGGCTTTGGAATTTTTTTTAAGAATGAATACACCCAACAGTCACACATCTAGTCCTGACCCCACACTAGGTATAACCTGTATCGTGGGTGTCAGAAACTATGAGAGACTTTCGGTCTCACAACACCCAGACTTGAAACAAATATCTGTGGGTCACACAAACATTTGTCTCAATGCGGGAATCGAACCCGCGGCCTCTCGCTTCACAGTCGGCTACTCGCCCGCTGCGCCACGAAGGAAAACATATTTGACAGTGTTTATCGCGTAGCGGGCGGTTGTGAAACGAGAGGCCGTGGGTTAAGTTCCCGTACCAAGACATTTGTTTGTGTGGCCTCCAGAGCAGGGTTGACGTCAGGCAGGCAGCCGGTCATAAAAAAACCGAATCCTTTCTGCAAGAAGCTTAAAGAAGTGTGTTGCGCCGACGCTTGTTGTAGAATAAGGGCAGTCTGCTGACTGAAAACGCTCAAACGCTGGTGTGACCAGTAATTAGCTCAACCATGAGTTTGTTGCTCGTATTTACGCGAGCGAGGACGTAAAATATTTGTATGGAAAACGTCAGTTCCCCGCGTAACCGCTAGAGGCGTTCGGGTGTTTGTCATACAAATATTTTACGGAATCGCTAGCGAGTAATGTCAAAAAAACTCACGATTGGCTTAACGGTGTCTGAGCAACTAGAAACGCCAGTCAGCGTCGCTAGACCAGGCTGAAAACCACCATAAATAGAAAGCCACTGACAAAGTTTTTGCACGGAATCACGATCCTCCACAGTTATGAGGGACGATAAAAGAGGGAGTGGAAGGGCGGGTTTTGCTGATGGTAGGATATTCGTATCCGACCGGATGGCGACCACCGTACACATGGTGCTGAAACCTGCCAGAGTGACCCACACTCCGCGTGTGGTTCACGTTCCAGGATCAGCCAGTGTACTTCCGGTTCTAAATCTACTGATGGTTGGTTGAGACGGGTATGGGGGTATCCCTGTATCTGCATCTGTCATCCGCCTGTCTTGTCGCAAGCCCTCGATTTGCTTCTTCCCTCTTCGGATTCGGAGTGTGAAGAAGCATAAATAGGCCGGCATGATTCTGACGACCACTGATAAACACAGTGTTTGTCAGTGGTCGCTAATTTTTTTGGACTGCACTACGCTTACCATCAGGTGCAGTGTAGTCACTTTGCCGTGCCCGGATAAAAAAACATACATAACACAACATAAGCTCACGCCTGTATCCTCAAAGGGGTAGGCAGAGGCGTACTAGCGAACTAGAAAACCCACATTTCGCCGAGCTTAGTTCCGTCCCAGATGTGATAGGGGGCGAGCCTATCGCCATATCGGGCACAAATTCCAGATTCCGGGCTGATATTGAAAAATCCAATAACACTTTGCCCGACCCGGGAATCGAACCTGAGACCTCAGAACCGTAGTCGTACCGAAATACCACCAAGCACGGAGGCAGTCAGCAGCAAAGGATAAAAAAGATAGAAAGAAAGATGAGATATTAATTTTCGCCTTCGATATCATGTGAACTAGATTGTTAATAGCGCTACTGTCGGCACTTTGGATCGACAACGGGGTGCATCTGCCGCCCCTATCTCTGTACTACTATAGTGTATACGGGCGCACTGTAATGCATTAGTTGTGGAAGTAAATATGATAGCATTACGATTCGTTTTAAAGTGTTAATGGTGTTAAGTAGCGCTTCAAACGAAGTGGAAATACGCGGGAGAATGTCGTTGCTAGAAAGTATGTGGTAAATGCTTCAGTCTGATGAAGATAAAATGGTACAGACCGTGGAACGTACCTAAATGCATATTGTGTAATTATATTGATCACATTCTTGACTTAGTAGTGGGAGTGAAAGTGGTCCTAGGTTCGATTCCCAGCTCGGGTAGAGCTAGTTTCTGATACCAATGCGACTGTTGGGTGTATTTCTATCTATTCTATCCTATTGTGTCCCACTGCTGGGCAAAGGACTCCCCCATCTTTTTCCACTGTTCTCTGTCATGGGCTAGTTCAGTCCACGTAGGCTCGTAGGCATCCATATCGTCACGCCGTCTCTTCCTGGGTCTACCACGGCGTCGCCAGCCGTCGGAAGGTCTCCACTCTGTGCTGATTTTGGCCCACCTATCCGGTAGCATACGAACCATGTGCCCTGCCCAGTTCCACTTTAGTTTGGCCATCTCTCTCTTTCGTTTGGGTGTATTTATTATTTATTTATTATTATTATTGTTGAAGCAGCGATAGCTCAGTTGGGTGTGGTACGGACTGCCGATACGAGTGTCGGAGGTTCGAGACCAACCACAAAATGGAGCATACACCTCTGACTTTTCTATGTTAAGTGTATTTTCATTGTGAAATATCGCTTGTTACAACGGTGAAGGAAAACTGAGGAAACCTGCATACCCGAGAATTTCTTCACAAGAAATTAAAAGGTATGTGAAGTCTACCAACCCGCATTAGGCTAGCGTGGTGGAGTAAGGCCTAACCCCTCTCATTAGTAGAGGAGGCCCGAGCCCAGCAGTGGGACAGTAATATTACAGGGCTAATATTATTATTGAAAATTGTCTTACGTGATTCTTGAACATTCTAGGGTGTAAAAAATTATAAACGCCCCCGCATTGTAATTTTCCTAATACGTTTTGGAAAAGAGAGAGAAACAGAGAACCTCAGGAGGAGCTTGATGTCAAAAGGCAATAGGTCGTAAAAAATTAAGCCGAATCGTTTCAGCAAAATTCTTGAAGAGGTGTGTCGCGCTTACCCCACATTGGAGAGGCGTAAGGGCAAATAGGAAGAAAGATAATTAATTATTATTAACTTAATTTCCATTCGATGATTGTTGGTATGATAAAGGTCGCAGAAAGTCTCTGGATGCAGGCCCCTTCCAACAGGACGAACTGGAAATCTTTGGAGGAGGGCTATGCCCAGCAGTAGACGTCCTGTGGCTGATGATTATGATGATGATTGTTGGTATGGAACTGGGCAAACTGGGCATTAATCGCCTCTTTGGTTTAATGGCAGCGTTGTATGGACCGGGTAGTTGTAGGTTCGATTTCTCAAAGCAACATAACAATTTCTTATGATCAATCTTGTACTTATTTAATTTCAAGCCTCTCCTGATATTAAACAGTATTGGAAGAACTTAGCTTGCGCAAAATAACACCAAAATGTAATAGATTCTTACGTATATATTACAAGACTGCAGCTGTGCCACGTGCCTTAGAAATACAAAAAATCGCTCCAATTTTCTATTGTAAATCTTAAATCCACCCCCAATTCTATAGTCACAGAAGTATTTCTTCGAGAAATGCATTACAAACTTAAGTTTGCATTTATCTAAATGAGTTTTAGACCAAGATATTACTGACATGTCATTTTCTAACAGCAAATATAGATTTGTACACAGTGCGAGTGCAAAGTTAACTTTGCAGTTTCAAAACTATAACTCGATAGTATTCCTTTGAAAATAGTTGTATTAAAATTGCAAACGTATCTTTGTTTTTGAAAATAAAATGGCGTAAGATTTGAACTGACATTTTGTAAGTTTACATTAAGTTTAAACAATGATTTGTTGACAGATTTATTGCACAAAAGATTTATAAATAGTACAAATTGCATTTCCAATCCAAGATTTGGACAATGGAGAGTTTCTGAATTCTTTTTGATCGACTGTATAAAAAATTATTAGTAGAGTCTATTTCAATTATAATCAAAGATTTTATTTTAACAAAGTACATTACTTCCTATACTTAAATTGGACAAGTATGTAGCTGATTATGAAACATAAGGTTCTGTTCCCGCACCGAGACGGTTTGATCCATAAATTGAATTTATGAGTCTTCTTAGTTATAGATATGACTCAAGACTTTTTTTTCCTATTTATTACAGAACTTAATCACGATGCTCTTGTGAATTAACATTAAAATTTTATAAGTACATAGTTCTTTTCTTACCCATTTCAATAAAAAACCAAACCATATAACATTCTAATTAGGCTGACCTGAGGTAAAAATTAGACTATAAAGTTTGACTAACAATTTTGCATCTTCCGCTCCTTGCTAAAATTAACATTTATCAGGGCTATGTAACTATTAAACCGCGTCTCCTGGATTAAAACATTACACAAAAGATGTATTTTTTCAATTTTTTCTTTATGTTCCATTGTACCATGAGCAGGAAATAATGAAAAACCTTGTTTTGTGTAGGTGATTTTGTGTTTTGTTTCGAAAAAACTAGTGCGGGAGACGCGGCTTTAGGTGTACTCATTTATTCAATTGTTGCCCAAATACATATAATAAAATTGTAACAAATGTGTCATTGGCGTTACTGCCTCTAGTTATGGAGAGCAAACAAGTCCTCGCACGCGTCGCACCTGGAACAGTGATGTAATCATTTTATCGATAAACTGTACTAATATTTGTACGCCTCGACCTTTTGTTGGGTCAGGTGCCGGAAGTCTCGGCTGGTCTCTTTGTGTACATAGGTTTTATTTGAAGTACTTAGGTGTTATGAAAAAAGTGTTTTTGTCAATTTACCTAAGTAAAATATGTGCTCGTAAAGAGAAATGTTAAGTGTAGATTTTATAATGTTTTATATTTAAAATATCATATGATTTCATATAGATACAAAAAATAAAATAATCATCATTATCAATAGATATCCTGTGAGATGTCCTTAATCTCTTAAACATAGGCTTCTCCTAAATATTTTTTTAACCGATGCAACCTGTTGCATGTTGCGGCCTACATTCAGAGCTATTTCCCTGCTTTTAGGATGGAAACGCATCTATGGTTCTTTTGTCTTGGGTTTCTAAGGGCAGTGGAGAACGCTTACCATCAGGTGACCCGTCTGCTAGTTTGCCAGTCTCTACTATAAAAAAAAGTGGCATCCTGCAAAATAATCTAAATCAATACCACAATATCGATAACATTACAATGGTCCCATCACTAAAATAATTCTAACATGCATGCAACCGCATTTCATCTCGCCAATTTCTTTAAAAAATCCTTTGAGGTGTTTTGTGTTTCAATAGAAATGGGCAGCTGATTTCTTCATGTTCCCCCCAACTTACATCAAAGTTACAAGACAGTTACTTGCAAATAGGCACCTTATGCCTTTGCGATGAAAGTTTAATTTGATTTTCAGAACCGCAAAGTTAACTTGGTAATCCTTCAAAAACTACACGCGTTCATTGAAAATGAATTAGTACTCAAATTACTTGACTTTCTGTTAACAGCCGAGGTCTTATTACTGGGGGCTGTATAATTATTAGAGAATTAATCGTAGTGTTAATATCCTTTCGAATCTTGAAGAGTTTTTAGGTTAAGTTTAATTAGTGGTGTCGGTAGATAATAGAGTTGTTTACGTAGATTAATTTTGGGGTTATTGAGCAGTATTTTTTTTTTTAAAGAAACGGTTTTGTTGATTTCAATGTTCCATTAGTAGATTTTTTAATGAAATTATAAGAAAATGCATATCTCTAATTTTCGGTCAATTGACCGAATTTAATTCGCGCGCTAAAGTGCGCAAATTCTATCGTAAATTCTATCTGATAATAATAATAATCTGATAATAATATGTAACGATCAGCCTGTCTTGTACATATGTAGAAGTCATTAGTTTGAGCACGAAGTCGGGTCTAGGCAAAAGTCTGGGATAACGCTAAGCAGAAAGAAATGTTTCGATTATACAATTAGGTACTTGACTATGTTTCATTTCATACAAATTTTTATATGTAATAGCAAATAAAACAAAAAAGAAACCCTTCTCTAAAAACCGTATCGAAATTGGTTGAAAAATGAGGCAGTAATTCATATTTTAAATTCTGCAATGAGCAAGAGTGAGGGCGTAGTGGGGATATCTTGCTATCCCTTTCCAACGCACGCGACGTTATGGCCGTGACGTGATTTTACTGATACTTCTCTTTCCCGCTGTTTGAAGGTTACACCAAACTACAAAGGCTTATAACTTTTTTATTTTTGGGAGTATTTCAATATTTCTTCCTGGGTTACGTTTTAGATGACGTAAATTTCGTATAAAATCAATAAAAAAAGTTTGTCAAGTATCCAATTATAATCGGGACACTAATTCTTTTGGTTCTTTTGACACCTATGATTATTTTGGCGTCTTGGGTGTCTATGGGCGGTGGAGATCACTTACCATCACGTGACCCATCTGCTTGTTTGCTGAAAAAAAATACATAAAAGCTTATCATCCAATTATGCGTAAATGTATCTAAATAATATGCATAACATAACATAACCTAAGCTCACGCCTATATCCCCGAAGGGGTAGGCAGAGGCGCACTAGCGAACTAGAACACCCACATTTCGCCGAGCTTAGTTCCGTCCCAGATGCGATAGGGGGCGAGCCTATCGCCATTTCGGGCACAAATTCCAGACTCCGGGCTGACATGGAAAAATCCAACATCACTTTGCTCGACCTGGGGATCGAACCCGAGACCTCAAAACCCTCGTCGTACCGAAATACCACCACGCCACCGAAGCAGTCGAAATATGCAAAGGTAATAAGATGCAAGGGAGCTAAATTTAATTCAAAATAGTGTCAAAACAATACTAATAAACGCATACTACTATTTCCAAATATGGTTCAGTGACCACGCTTTAGGGTGGTTTTAAAAGTTGGTAAGATAGGGACTGTCACTAAATTGACATAGGTTGACAGAGTTACCGCCTTTGACATGTCATTTTTGCAGTATTATTAAAGCATTGCTGTAAAACATGATAATGATTCAAAATTATTCTTAGAGTTAATTTTGTTGCCTGCCTCGGTGGCGTAGTTGTATTTCGGTACACACTTCCATCCGGAGTTCTCGGGTTCTTCAATATCAGCCCGGAGTCGGCGAAATGTGAGTGTTCTAGTTCGCTGTTGCGCCTCTGTCTACCCCATCGGGGATACAGGCATATCATCAGGATACAGCTCAGCGATATATTATCTCTATTTATCTTAAATCTTGGTTTAACGATAGGAGTGAGCTGTATGATAAATCGAGATTAGATTTAAACATAAGTAATAGCGCTACAAGGCGCCCTAAGAATCCAAAAAAGAATTCTTATTGAATTACGTTGATTAAAATAAAGAAATGTAGACGGAGAACCGCTGTTTTGCATAACAAGGGTATCCACCCTTGTTTATTGTTTTTTATAACACAAGTACATGTAACAATTAAAATTAAGGAGTATTGTCAGGCACTTCCATGTCAAGATGGCAAGAAAAATAATAGCCACAGGCAATGCTGTCACAAGAATCGTATGTAAATTAAAATTTGTCCTTGTTTGTCAGCGTGATGTATGGAATATTTTTAAGGCTTGTTGGTATGTCGATATAAAAACATTCCCTCCTTTTCAGATGGTTAAGCACAAAGGACATAGGATCATAATAAGATTAAACTTTTTTTTCTAAATTTTGTATCGATATGGATAAGATAAAGATTCTGTTATCCAATTCTAGCCTCCTTGGTCTAGGGGCAACACATATGGGCTGTGGACCGGGAGGTCGTGGGTTCGATTCTCAGGTCGGGCAAAGCGAATTTTTTAATTTAATTTGCCCGGGACCGTATCCCACAGAGGGGGTTAATATCAGGCAGCCAGCCGGTCGTAAAAACTAAGCCAAATCCTTTCTGACATATACTTTAAAAGTGTATTGGACCGGCTGCCTGCCTGACATCAACCCCTCTGGGAGAGCAAGTCCCGGGTAAATTATATTTGAAAATTCGCTTAGCCCGACCTGGGAATCGAACCTAGGACCTCCCGGCCCACAGCCCATATATGCTGCCACTAGACCAAGGAGGCAACTAAATCATAATAATATATTACACTAAGGGCGACTTGCAGCTCTATTACTAACCTAGAGTTAGGCCTAAACCTGATTTATCCTACAGCTCACTTCTTTATAGAAGTGTTGCAACTAATAAAGGAATAATTTAAAAAAATATGTTTTAATTTTGAATTACTTGACGCATTTTAATTTCACGCCTCTATAATTACTAATAATAATTACTTTTGAATATAACACACTAACAAACCCGTCTGTAAACCAGTGTAAATCAAGCTAGTTTCTTACTTGGTTCACAAATAAATCAACTTTGTTTTGACCCATGACCCTGGTTTTGGGGGATTAGCCCCCGATGGTCCCACGACGTTAACGACTCTCCGATGACGCATTATTTTTATAGGTTATTTATTGATACATTTATGTCATGTTGTTGAGTGGTTTTGGAGAGTTTAATTAAAGGTGTCATTAATAAATCAACAATAGACTTTATTGTAATAGCTTATTTAGTAAACCATAATTCAATTAAAAATACAGTAAATAATATGAGAGAAATGAATATTCATTTAAAAAAGATCGGAGTAGATGTTTTATTTTTGGGTCTACATCTTGTCAGGGTCGCCTCCTTTGTCTATTGGCAGCATGTATGGGGTGTGGATTGGGAGGTCCTGGGTTCGATTCCCAAGTCGGGCAAAGCAAATTTTCTAATTTAATTTGGCCGGGGTTGGATCCCTCATAGGGGGTTGACGTCAGGCAGGCCGGTCGTAAAAACTTAGCCAGATTCTCACTGCTTGCTTGAAAATGTGTGTTGCGCCGACCTCACATTAAGGTGGTATACGGGCAGGGCATTACATGCAAAATCTATTAAAATTGAATTAGGAGTAAAACCAAATTTAACAAAAATTTTACATATGCTTGGTCAGGCAGCAGGTATTAAAAATCACGTGTTAAGAGCTTATATAATAATAGGTACAGAATATTTTTATAACACACAGAAAATATATTCATTGCTAACTTTAAAACCGTTTTTCCAGACAGAAATTTTACAGTTTCTGTTCCTATCCGCTAGTTTTAGCTATCTTGCGTTTTCCATATTTTCTGAATTTGTCACGCAATCCTCGTTATTTCCACCACCTGGTCAGAAGCAGAACATATGCCTTCAGGTCAACCGGTGTCCATCATTCTAAAATTGGAGCAATAAGAAATCCCCGAGAAATTGAACCGCCGTTACGCATCTTCGGTTGACGCAAGAGATCAGCTGCTGCGAACACAATGGCATGCTCTCGTTTGAACCGACCCATTGTCATACCACCTATTGTACCATTGTTACCTTAAAGCTCATTCGGGAACTTCCGTGTGCGAAAACGAAGACGCCACAATACCTTTCGCCCTTCTTTTTTTTAGTGTCCGCGCGAAACTTGTTTTTTTTTTCATGTAAATGTTGATTTATTTTTGTCAACAATGAATCGTTGGCATGGGAAATTTACGGGCTCGCACTTGAGAATTTTAGGGTAACCAGAACGCCCTGTGTACTGCTTTAAATTTCAAGTTAACAATGACGTGAAACGGAGTGGGAAATTCGCAGAAAGGAAACTAGATTTTTATACATTGTTAGTTTTGTTGGGTAACAAAATATTTAGCTAAACGGGTCATGGGTCATACGAGAATCATTGTCTTGGTGCTAAAAGCTTTTAGGTTATCTTTTCAATTTCTGTTACATATTCAAAATTCCTGTTGTTGATTCTTGGACTATTTTTGTAGCCCTCCGGTGACTAACCCAAAATGTGGTACAAAAATACATTTTATATGGTTACATTATGACCATCCTTTCTGCCTGCCCTTATCCCACCTTAATGTGGGGTCGGTGGAACACACTACAAGCATGTTGCAGAGAGGATTTGGTCTAATATTTACGACCGGCCGCCTGCCTGAGGGATCTAATCAGCCCCCTATGAGGGATCCAGTCCCGGGCAAATTAAATTAGAAAAGTCGCTATACCCGACCTGGGAGTCGAACCCGAGACCTCCCGGTCCAGCTCATACATGCTGCCACTAGACCAAGGGGGCGACAAGAATTATCTGCAGCCCGAGCACGAAAAACTAATGTAAATGTAAATGTATTCGAGTTCGCTGCGCACTGATGACGTTTGGTTAATATTTTATACAAATTTCATAGATGCGCATCGAGTTCGAATACATTTACGGTTGTCAGAAATGTTCCTGCTCAGGCCGCTGTAAATATAAATAAAAAATATATATACAGAAGAATTGAAAACTTCCTCCTTTTTAATTAGATTGAAAACATAACAATAACGTCAGATAACGTGTTATTTTTTAGTTTATTTTTATGCACTGGCTAAAAATATGCTATTTTGTATTATAGTATAACTAGACGTGCAGACCGTTAGCAGATGTTTTAGCACGTGCCTTTGAATGTCAACTAGGTACTACAATTTTAATTGCAATTGCGTAGAAAAACTTTAACGAAGATGGATTGTTAAACTGAAATGCCAATGACATCGTAATGGACTTGTAAGTTGTATGGGACTTGTAAAAAACATACATACATACATACATAAGCTCACGCCTGTATCCCCGAAGGAGTAGACAGAGGCGCACTAGCGAACTAGAATACCCACATTACGCCGAGCTTAGTTCCGTCCCATATATGATAAGGGGCGAGCCTATATCATATAGCCATATCGGGCACAAATTCCATACTCGGGGCTGATATTGAAAAATGTAATATCACTTTGCCTGACCTGGGGATCAAACACAAGACTTCAGGACAGTAGTCGTACCGAAATACAACCACGGCACCGACATTTTGTGTATTCTTCGATATTACCATAAGCTACTATAAGCTACAGAACCCAATTTGTGAATAGGACCTCCTTAGCAGTCAGTTGAATTAAAAAATACAATAAACCAATTATCAAATCATATGCAAACTACATTTACGCTTATTCTAAATTATCGTTTCAATAAATATCGAAATGAAATCACAACCCTAAAGTAGAATACATTTTAATGCAACGCAAAACTCGACTCTACCTCCCAATTATAAAGTTGATATTCGGTTACGAAACAATTGTTTAGACACATAAATAAAGTAGCAAATTCAAAGACGCCTTTATTGAGATTATCGTTAGGGCGTACTCTCAGATCGGAGATAAAAGATTTCGCTCTAAAAAGATAACTGTCAAATTAATTCATTCCATTTTTTAGGATCACCCCTACCCTTAAGCTTTTTTTGTTCGAAAAAACGTGGGTAAGGAATGGGTAAGAATTTTTTCTTATTATCGTTCCACTGTTACCTAGTTTGATTGGTGCAATGATTGGGTTGCAACTGGGGTGGTTAGTAAAAAGTATTGTCGAGTAATAAAAATAATTAACGTGACTCTTACATAACAACGAAGACTTGTCTAAATATAGAAAAATAAAGTAAAGGTTTAATAAAGGTTTGTTATCATAATATTATTTAAAACTTCAAAATGATTCCTTAGATAAAAATGATCTGTCTATTGTAAAATTGGCCCTTAATGAAATATGAAAAAAACGTCATTATCAATTAGTTAAGTACTTACTAGCTTTTAGGGTTACATAATATATAATAAACTTATACCTGTATCCCCGAAGGGATAGGCAAAGGCGCACTAGTGAGCGTATCGCCATATCGGGCACAAATTCCAGACTCCGGGCTGATATGGAAAATGCAATTTCACTTTGCTCGACCCGGGGATCAAACCTAATACCTCAGGATGCAGTCATACCAAAATACCACCAAGCCACCGATGCAGTCAGCAGGCAATAGGACGTTTTTCAGTTAATATTATAACATCATGAAGAAACTTGCTTTTCTGAGTATTCTACAAAGACTTCTGTGTATTTACTAGACAAGCTGTTTCGAAGTAAAATTGTGGCACATGACGACGAGTATTTGACGTTTCACGGCTAAGGAAAAGAGCAGATTTCTATAGTGAGTTGAGGTCGATTAATAGAAACTTAGTGCGCACATTCTATTTACCGAACAGCCAGTCCAGCGGCCTGAGCAGGAAAATTTCTGACAACCGTAAATGTATTCGAACTCGATGCGCGTCTATGAAATTTGTATGAAATATTAACCAAACGTCATCAGTGCGCAGCGAACTCGAATACATTTACATTTACATTAGTTTTTCGTGCTTGGGCTACAGTAGTAGTATACATGGAAGTCTTTGGTATTCTATAAGAATTTCGGTGATGTATGAACTCTATAATAGAAGGAATATCATCTCCTTATTAGTAGAAAAGGTGGCTTGCAGGAATACTAGTGTAGAATATAAGACATAACATAACATAAGCTCACGCCTGTATCCCCGAAGAGGTAGGCAGAGGCGCACTAGCGAACTAGGACACCCATATTTCGCCAAGCTCAGTTCCGTCCCAGATGTGATAGGGGGCGAGCCTATCGCCATATCGGGCATAAATTCTAGACTCTAGGGCTGATATGGAAAAATCCAATATCACTTTGCCCGACCCGGGGATCGAACCCGAGACCTCAGAACCGTAGTCGTACCGAAATACCACCACGCCACCGAGGCAGTCAGTGTAGTATATAAGGTTGGTATTATTTTCGACCCACTACCAAAAGGAGAAGGTCCTCAATTCGTCTGTATTTTTTTTTATGTATGTTACGCGATATCTCCGTCAAATGTGGACCGATTTTCAAAATTATTTTTGTGTTCGATAGAGCTTCTTTCAAGGGTGGTCCCATATTTCCTCATGATCGGATTTGAAGTCGGTCCGTTAAGTTTTAAACTTGTGATTATTATGTCACTTCTTTCTTTCCTTCTACCTGCCCTTATCCCACCTTAATGTGGGGTCAGCGCAACATACTTTTTCAAGCATGTTGCAGAAATATATATAAAATATATGTTATTTTCATTTCGCTATTTAACTTTAAAAGTATAATAAACAATTTCTTTAATTTATAGCCTTACATTTTTACCTCATTACTTTTTTAAGTATACGTCTGAAGTATACATTACAAGCTCCGTGTCGACCTATATCCGTTTACGATCGTGCTGCGCCTGCGCATCTAAAGGTCATCGGAACACGTTACATATTTCTCGTGACCTTTGTTTTTTATTATCCCTTATTGATTGCCTTAAATGGAACATTTGCAATTACTATAGGCTAGCAGATGCATTTTATGCTTTTTTATGGTGAAACGGAATGCTTAGGACATGCGCTAGTGTCGTTTTTTGGCTTGGCGTGGCCTTCACTGGGGGATTACCACCAACTCTTATAGCAGTATTATTATAATCTTACTTGTACCGATTCCCATACAAAACAAACGAAGAACGATTATAATAATACTGCTATAAGAGGTGGTGGTAACCCTGCTGGTTCTGGTGATAAGTATTGCAGTCAATAATTGTAATGGTGGGTGATTATGATTCATGAGATGTAACTCTCCGAGAATATTTCATCAAATACAGCGTGTAGTATTCGTATAAATGGAAATTAACATGGAAATGTTCGAGAAAATGCACTCACTTTATCACAGATTAAGTAATTGCTTAAGTTTACGCGAATGCTATTCATTGAAATAAAACTATTTTTACGGATTTTATAACGATTTGGTTTTAATTTTTATTCCCGACGTTTCGAAGGCTTTGCAGTCTTCGTGGTCCAACCCGTGACCGATTAAGAAAAATTAAAACCAAATCGTGATAAGATCCGTAAAAATAGTTTTATTTCAAGATTAAGTAATAGTTGCTATCTTTCTACCTGCCCTTATCCTGCCTAATTTGGGGCAGCCGCAACACACTTTTTCAAGCATGTTGCAGAAAGCATTTGACTAAATTTTTACGGTCGGCAGCTTGTCTGACGAACCCCCTCTGAGGGATCCATTCCAGGCAAATTAAATTAGAAAATTCGCTTTACCCGACCTGGGAATCGAACTCACGTCCTCCCGGTCCACAACCCATATATGCTCCTAGACCAAGGAGGCGACAAATTAAGTAATAGTTCCTACTGTAGATTATTCTATATAGTTTCTAACAGTATAGGTATAGGGGTGATTTTTTTTAAAAGGTAAGCCAGTGCTATTTCTCCTCAAGTTAATACCTGGATAAGACTTATATAAGACCTTACAGTTGGAAAAAGGAAGCCGGTAGGAATCAGGTTGTATGGACCCATCGCACTAGTTTCTATAAGTCATCCTTATGTCATGACTTTTATTGAAGTGATTTTTTTAACCGACTTCCAAAAAGGAGAAGGTCCTCAATTCGTCTGTTTTTTATGTATGTTACGCGATATCTCCGCCAAATGTGGATCGATCTTCAAAATTCTTTTTGTGTTCGATAGAGCTCATTTCAAGGGTGGTCCCATATAAATTTGGTGGTCCCATAAAAATAAAAAATACAATAAAATTGTGATTATTATTCCAACATAATCTTTGAGTTTGTTGTTGATCTTTGATTTTAATATTACGTTGTATTTTTTCCCCATGTATGACATTTTTCTAACAGTCCTCATAATAATTAATTTTAACACATAATACAAACATAATACGAAACATAGTTCAATGGCACGGTCCGTCGCTAAAAAATATAATTAAAAATTTTAATCATATATCCATTAAGTTAATACAAACTCTACATGCTATCACTGAATTCGCGTTAACCCTTTATCGCCTCGGGGGTGTGTCCCACTGTGCCCAGCGTGTGGGCGCATTGTACCCCATACAATGGCCGGACAATAGTCTCCAATGAATCGACGTGTAATGAACACACAGCGACTCTATTTTGTTAGTTCGACACGTGTACATTTGCGAGTGAGATTTCGCGTGTAATTGTTTGTTTTCTAGCTTCAGGCGAATGCTAATGGCAATGACTTATATGTATATTAAGCAGCGATAGCTCAGTTGGGAATGGTACGGACTGCCGAGACAAGTGTCGGAGGTTCGAGACTAACCCCAAAATGGAGCATACACCTCTGACTTTTCTATGTTAAGTGTATTTTCATTGTGAAATATCGCTTGCTATAACGGTGAAGGAAAACATCGTGAGGAAACCTGCATACCTGAGAATTTCTTCACAGGAATTTCGAAGGTATGTGAAGTCTACCAACCCGCATTAGGCCAGTGTGGTAGACTAAGCCTAACCCCTCTCATTAGTAGAGGAGGCCCGTGCCCAGCAGTGGGACAGTAATATTACAGGACTAATATTTTTATATGTATCTATGGCTGAGATCTATAGAGAGAACTTCGACTAAGTCTAAGTCAAAGTAACGAACTCAGTGAGGATTTTGATTTAGTCCGAGTCATTTTTTACAAGAAAATCTTTGCTTAGTCTGTTTGTCAGTCTGTTTTTCTTGTAAAAAATGACCCGGACTAAGTCAAAGTTCTAGAGGTATTAAACAATTACAAATCCCCCTGAGTTCGTTTGTGACTTTGACTTAGTCTTAGTTGAAGTTCGCTCTATAGATCTCAGCCTAAGACAGGCTGTCGATACATAGAATTTGCGCACGGCCGGTTTAATAAACGATCTTAGTTTAGAGTGCAGATAGATCGCGATTATGCACCAATCAAATCGAGTTATTTGACGGAGTGATGTTCAAACTGTGTTCTTATTGGCTAATTTTTGTAATTTATCTGCACATTCGAACTGAGATTGTTTATTGAAACCGGCCGTAAGAGATTTATAAATATCTACGACTAAGTCTGAGTCAAAGAAACGAACTCAGGGAGGATTTGGAATTTTTAAATCGAACTTTGATTTTATTTTATATCTCTGAGCCGTAGTTGCCTGAAAATAAATAAATAAAACATCTGGGACAGATGCGAGCTTGATGAATTGTGGATGTTCTAGTTGGCTATTACCTCTACTACCCTCTACTACCCCTTCAGGGATACAGACGTGATCCTATGTATGTATCAATTTACACACTACCCGAAAAACGAGTAACAGTATAAATGAACAACTCTAGGCTCGCCCCCTATCACATCTAGGATGGAACTAATCTTTTTTTTAAGCTGAGACTGGCAAACGAGTAGATGGGCAACCTGATGGTAATTGATCTCCACCGCCCATAGACACCCAAGACAAAAAGAATCATAGGTGCGCTGCCAACCTAAAAGGAGGGAATGGAAGGTGAGGCAATTGGAAAGATGGGGGGAATGGGCTACCGGAAATCTCACTCACCGAACGAAATGCGACAACAAGCTGCCACTTTACGTCTGTTTTCTATGAGACAGTGGTATCAAACCGGTCGAACCGGCCCATTCGTCCTGTAGACGTAACTGTCTACAGCGTGGCTCTACCACTCAAAAAGATCTGCGAAATGTGGGTGTTCTAGTTCGCTAGTGCACTCCAGCCTACCCTTTCGTGTATATAAACGTGAGCTTATGTTTATAAATAAATGAACGACAATAAAATCACTATATTAAATCCCACGCACCCTTACTTTATCACAGTCGGCTGTTGGTAAGAATTTATTTAGTAACAGTCCAAACACAACTGTTCCAACTTTCGACATCTGTTGATAATCTAATTTGTACAAATCGCCTATGAGCCTATAAAAATAAAATTAAATCAACCCAGTGCGGAAGTTAGAAAAAATATACAGTTGTTAGTTTAAGTTGGGAGTTGTAAGATAATTTCGTTTTGATCCTACATATACATATACACATAAGCTCACGCCTGTATCCCAGAAGGGGTAGGCAGAGGCGCACTAGCGAACTAGAACACCCACATTTCGCCGAGCTTAGTTCCGTCCCAGATGTGATAGGGGGCGAGCCTTTCGCCATATCGGGCACAAATTCCAGACTCCGGGCTGATATGGAAAAATCCAATATCACTTTGCCCGACCCGGGGATCGAACCCGAGACCTCAGAACCGTAGTCGTACCGAAATACCACCACGCCACCGAGGCAGTCGTTTTGATCTTAGTTTGAATTAAATGTATGCATTTGTTTAGGCTTAGCCTTTATAATCACAAGTTTAAAAACTTACGGAATAACTTTAAATCCGATTTCCGATATGGGACCACCCTTGAAATAAGCTCTATTGAACACAAAAATAATTTTGAAGATCGGTCCACATTTGGCGGAGATATCGCGTAACATACACAAAAAATACAGACGAGTTGAGGACCTTCTCCTTTTTGGAAGTTGGTGGAAAACTTATCTAATTATTTATATAAAGACACTAAATTATTTGGTGACATAGCGAATTTATCCCTAAAGCATCTTGCACACGCCGCATCTACCATAATCGCGTATCATGATAACCAAAAATTTGGCAATACCCAATCATCCGTGAAATGCGACGCATGCGAAAATCCGTCACACTCTTAATTATTGCATTTGAAAGTAATCATCTATCAATGTATCGCGACGTATTTCTACGATGTGACATTTTTATTTCTTCGTCCTTATTGCTTAGGTATTAAGGTTCAAATTGAGATTGGTGAAAAAACGCCCAATCATGACTATTAATTTTCGATGGGTCCTTTTGACATATCGAGTGTTGTGTTCGTGGAAATCGGTTTTATTTTCGATAATTGGGCACGTGAGCTTAAATAATTTATTCTTTTATTCCATAGATTTTGATGACAATCGTTTTTAAATGCAATATGCTAAATAGAATTTGTCGCTGATTTTGCACGCATTTTGCAGAATGTATAAACAAGTTACTCTATGGCATTTTGGTAGAGAGCGTTGAGACAGTAACGTGCACGCATGGGTCGGCTCGACCGCTGTAATACCTCTATCTCACAGAAAACCGACTCGCTTGCTGTTGTGTTTCATTCGGTGAGTGAGAATTCCGGTCATTTAATTCCTTCCCCCTTTAGACCTATAATGAGCCTAAAAAACATTAAGGACAACTTGCATTACTAATGTAGAGAAAACCTAAACTCGATTACAGTAGCCCGAGCACGAAAACCTAATGTAAATGTATTCGAGTTCACTGCGCAATGATGACGTTTGGTTAATATTTCATACAAATTTCAAAGACGCGCTTCGAGTTCGAATACATTTACGGTTGTCAGAAATTTTCCTGCTCAGGCCGCAGTTCACTCCTATGTTTAAATTAAGATTTGGGATAAATAGAGATTTATTCCAAAGCTGATGGTACTTAAATTATGTCAAATTTCACAAATTGGAAGGTTATTTCGCTAAATGAAATATTATTTCCAAAAAGGTCTTCAATTCGTCTGTATTTTTGTATGTATGTTACGCGATATCTCCGCCGAATGTGGACAGATCTTCAAAATGATTTTTGTGTTCGATAGAGCTTGTTTCAAGGTCCCATACCAATTTGGCCACGATCGGATTTGAAGTCGGTCCGTTAAGTTTTTAATTGAATTCAACCAATCTACAAATTCGAAGTTAAAGTGCACGAGTGCATGGCGCTAACCGCCCCGTCACGCTGCGATGGTTCCGTATTAAAACACGTGAGAACTTCACTAATTTGTCGCCCGGCTCCACTTGTTGTCTGTGCTATACGGTTTATCGCATGTTATATTTAATTACAGATACAATCTTAATGTCTACAGTCTACACCTGTTTGTTTGGAGCTTTGGGTCAATGTAGTACAATTGCGGATGCAATATGGTAGTATTTCATTGTAATTCTTTTCTACCTGCCCTTATGAAAGTCTCTCATAGTCTCTGACACGCTCGATACAGGTTATACCTAGTGTGGGGTTAGGACTAGGTGTGTGACTGTTGAGTGTATTTATTATTATTAAACCACATCAATGTGGGATCGGCCCAACACACCTTTTTAAGCATGTTTTTTTGTTTTTTTTATAGCAGAGATTGGCAAACGAGCAGATGGGTCACCTGATGGTAAGTGAACTCCACTGCCCATAGACACCCAAGACACAAAAAGAATCATGGGTGCGTTGTCAACCTAAAAGGAGGAAATGGAAGGGGAGGAGAAAGGGATTGGGAAAGGGAGTGGGGAAATCACACTCACCGAACGAAACGCGACAGCAAGCTGCTACTTTACGTCGGTTTTCTGTGAGACAGTGGTATCTAACCGTTCGAGCCGGCCCATTCGTGGTGTAGACGTTACAGTCTACAACGTGGCTCTATCACTCAGTTACTCATGTTGCAGAAAGGATTCGGCTTAGTTTTTATAAGCGGCTGCCTGGGAAGTATCGGCAACTGGAAGATATATACTAGCCTATATTTTTTTCTAGACATTTAAGGTGTTATCCTTATTTTTCTAATGGTCTTTTGCTATAAAACATAAGCTTACACCTGTATCCCCTAACGGGTAGGCATAGGCGCACTAGCGAACTAGAACACCCACATTTCGCCGAGCTTAGTTCCGTCCCAGATGTGATAGGGCGAGCATATCCCCATATCTGGCACAAATTCCAGACTCCGGACTGATATTTAAAAATCCTATATCACTTTGCCCGACCCGGGAATCGAACCCGAGACCTCAGGACGGAAGTCGTACCGAAATATAACTACACCATCGTGGCAGTGGTCTTGTGCTGTTAGCTAATATATACTGATTGACTTCAATCCTCCTCAATTTTCAATCTCGAGGAAGCCGTGTTAGTAAAAATACGCCCAACCTGGGAATCGAACCCAGGACCTCCTGGTTCATGGCCCATGCACGCTGCCAATAAATCAAGGACTTCAAGTTACCTTTAACTTATTGAATTTTAATGTAACGAGAATTTACGAGTATTTATATTTTTTTAAATATCAGTAGGCTATAACTCCTGTAATTCAATTTGCAAAAAAAATGCAACAAATCAACGGTTTATTCATTTTTTACGTTTTTTAAAATCCTGGAACTTTAATAAAGCTTTATCGGTATGCGTGGAAAATCGAATCGTTGTTCAATTCACCCGTGACGCTGTTTACGAATACCGTTGGTTTTTTAATAAAAAAGTGAAAAATGCTATAAATTTATATTTAAGGACTATTGTGAATTGGGTACTTGGCTATTTTTTTAAAAGTATACAGCGGCCTGAGCAGGAAAACTTCTGACAACCGTAAATGTATTCGAACTCGATGGGCGTGTATGAAATTTGTATGAAATATTAACCAAACGTCATCAGTGCGCAGCGAACTCGAATACATTTACATTTACATTTACATTAGTTTTTCGTGCTCGGGCTACTGGGCTATGTATTACTTTATCTTAAACATGTAAAAATATTTCTTAATTTATTTTCATATTTAAAAAAAGCAGAAATTAAAATGTAATTTAGTTTGCCGCCAAAACGCTGCCTGTTAACTGTAGCTACGGGTGACGTCATTGTTCCTTACCATAGATACAAAATCGCTTTTAAAAAATATATTGAGGAAATAACATTTATGATTCAATACTGATTTCTTAAGTTTACGTGAATATTATACATTGAAATAAAACTATTCTTACGGAAAAACGTCGGGAATAATTTATGATTCAATCTAAAAAACAGGTCAGATATTTCGTCGCTCAGATATCGATCATCGATCACATCGGCATTGAAATTAAGTTGAGATTTAAATAAAAATACGAAAAAAAAAACAAATAACCTGGCAGTATGACTTTGGATCTTAGGTCTTAGGCCCTTGTGTAGCAAATAAACAAGAAAAACGAGTAATCTGACATCATGCATTGTGATTGGTGTTTACAGTTACGTGACTCACAGATATCTCTCTCAATGAGGGAAATCGAACCCGCGTCCTCTCGCTTCACCGCCGATTATTCGCCCGCTCCGCCACGGACGCTGTCAATCAATCTATAATATATCATGGATATAAAGAACTACGACGGAGTTATGGCCCTGCTACACCCAGATCCGAAACAAATATCTCAGCACACAAACATTTGTCATCGTTCCGGGAATCAAACCCACGACCTCTCGTTTCACAGCCTGCTATTGAAGCCAGTCTGCTGCTGAATTTGTAATATTAATAACTTTTCAACATTGAATACACGACTCAAATTAACTTCAAAATATGTTGAAACATTTTTTACGTCCATTTATCAAAGAACTATTAACAACAGGCTGACAGAAGCGAGAAATTAACATGTTGTGAATAAAGATAATGATTTGATGATGTTTGTATTGTCTGGAGATAGATTCGTACGTATGTTATACACCTGCTAGAGACAGTGGCTCTCAATATTTGGCCCTATTATTAATAATAATGCATTTTACATTAACCTCTCGAAAATAAATAAAAATGTTTATTGGTCACGTAGGCATATAAAAAACACTTATGACAGGTAACAACGAACATGGTTTAATAACATTTATATAATAATTCTGTTATAACGCTATCAATTTAAAAACAAGCAGGCAGGTTTATAATATCAAATCTAAGATAATGTTTGGAGCCTTCCTTTGAATGTTCAGCAACTGCAGACTTCGTCGAGCGTCGGTGTTTCACGTCAGCTTTATGTTCTTTCAAGCGGGTAAGAACATATAGCTATCTTAGATTTGATAAACCACAAATCTTCGCCAAAGAACACCGATTCCTCCCTAGGATGATACGAGAGGCTATTGAAATTAAAAAATATTCTAATTTCAATAGAGAAGATGGTTGGAAGCTTGCACAAACCTGGGATCCAATTATACATCTTATTAAATCGGAACCCACAAGACCAGCTGCCAGACCTCAGACACTGACTGTGAAGACACTGTGAGCTACTGCGTAGATCGGAACACAAATAATAAACGTTTTAATTTTGTTTAATTTAAAAATGAATATATACATTGTAACACTAACTTTTTTGGATAAATGGCACCTCAGTCCGACTCGTGACCACGGAGACTGCAAAGCCTTCGAAACGTCGGGCATAAAAATTAAAACAAATCGTGATAGAATCCGTAAAAATAGTTTTATTTCAATATAAGATTCGATTTTTAAAGAAGGATTGTAAAAATGGCTAGTAACTGATCAATAATATGGTAGAAAAGTGTCCAGGGGGTTACCATAAGGACTAAGGCGACTTGCACCACTATTACTAACCTACAGTTAGTTCTAACCTCAAGTTAAATTGAAACAGAAATATATAAAGGACATGTAATTCGTTACATGTAATCAATTAATTATCGTCATATATTATCTGTAATATATTATGTAGTACATTACATGTAATTAATGACATGTTGAATGACATATATTTCTTTTCAATTTAACTTGAGGTTAGGGCTAACTGTAGGTTAGTAATAGTGGTGCAAGTCGCCCTTATAACAGTATAATTCTAATCTAACTTTAACGGTTTCTCGTAAAAAATAAAACAATTTAAGATAATAATAATACTGCTATAAGACGTGGTGGTAGCCCCCCAGTTATAATCTTTAAGAACCACTGACACTTGAATCGGCTGATTTATGTCGTGTTACAAATTTACGAATTCATAATTATACGGTGGGGTGAAGAATTCACCTGTTCTCCTCAGGCGCGCTGGCTCATGACTACCGTCCTGAGGTCTCGGGTTCGATCCCCGGGTTGGGCTAAGTGATATTGATTTTTTTAATATCAGCCCGGAGTCTGGAATTTGTGCCCGATGTGTAGATAGGTTCGCCCCCTATCACATCTAGGACAGAAATAAGCTCGGCGAAATGTGGGTGTTCTAGTTCGCTAGTGCGCTTTTGCTTACCTCTTCGGGGATACAGGCGTCAGCTTATATATGTAATGAGGCGATATCCAAAAAAACTTTCTACCTGCTCTTATCCCACCTTAATGTGGGGTCGGCGCAATACACTTTTTCAAGCATGTTGCAGATATGATTTGGCTAAGTTTTTATGACCGGCTGACTGCCTGACGTCAACCCCCTATGAGGAATCCAGTCCCGGGCAAATTAAATAAAAAAATTCGCTTTGCCCGACCTGGGAATCGAACCCACGACCTACCGCTCCACAGCCCATATATGCTGCCACTAGACCAAGGAGGCTACTATCGGTATCCAAAAAAATCTCTGATAAATACCAATCACACGTTCCACTTGGCAACTAGTTACCAGTGCTACAATGCAAGTCACTACCACCCGTTTTGCAGCGGATCTCCGTTACTTGGTCAGTGGGTTCGGTTTCGTTCTGCAATTAAACACTTTCCGCGAACGGTTAGATCAACTAGAATCTGGTTAGTTGATTTTACGGTAATTTAATATGGTTTAGTATTTAACTGCTAAATATTTTATACCGTTTTTATGTAAAGTGAAGGAAGATTTTTTTTGTTGTCTATGGCTTTATGGTGATACTATGGTTAATAATTTCAAGCTTAAAAACTTAACGGATCCACTTCAAATCCGATCATGATCAAATGTATATGGGACTCGTAAAATAAGCTCTATCAAACACAAAAAGAATTTTGAAAAGCGGTCCGCATTTGGCGGAGATATCGCGTAACATACATTACATAAAATACAGTCGAATTATGGACCTTCTCGTTTTTGGCAGTCGGTCGAAAAAATACAGACGAATTGAGGATTTTCTCTTTTTTGGAAGTCGGTCGAAAAAATACAGACGAATTGAGGACCTTCTCCTTTTTGGGAGTCGGTCGATAAAGGATGGCGTTATATTAAATTTCTAGTTAAGGTACTTGGTGTGATTTTAGGCACGAACTTACATCTTACATGCCACATTTTTTATAGCAGAGGCTGGCAAATGAGCAGGTAGGTCACCTGATGATAAGTGATCTCCACCGCCCATAAACAACCAACCTTAAACAAACGGAATAGGGATTGGGAGAGGAAAGGATGATTTGGGCTGTCGGAAATGTTTTTTATCATAATCGCGAGTCGGCGTTACAAGCTTTTTCAATATTGATTTCTTAAGTTTACGCGAATGCTATTCATTGAAATAAAATTACTTTTACGGATTTTATCGCGATTTGCTTTTAATTTTTTTTTTTTTTTTTTTTAAATTTTAAATTAAACCAAAAAATTAAAACCAAATCGTGATAAAATCCGTAGAAGTAATTTTATTTCAAAGCTTTTTCAAGTATATTGCAGAAAATATTCTGCTTTAGTTTAAGATCGGCTGCCGACCTGACATCAACCTCCTCAGGGGGATATAGACTCGGTAAAATTATGTTAGAAAAACAGCTTTATCTGACTTGGGAATCGAACCCAGGACCTCCTGTTCCACAGGCCATATATGGCAGCATAGGTATTCTATTTTCCTAAACCAAGGAAGCCACTATCATAGTATTACAAAAATAAAATATGTTAAACAATAAGCTCTATGAATCTTAACTTTCATCTTATCCGCAGCGGAAAATAGATAAGCGAGCAAACTTATCTATCCATTGAACAGATTTAATGTAATTTTTATCAATGGACCTTATCAAGGAGACTGATATCCCGCCACCACCAAGATAAGGTGGGAAAACAATACAAAAGTACACAAAAAAGACCCCTGCGACATCTTTGCGACCGTTCCGCCGTGAATGCGAGTTGGCCTCTCACTCACACGCACACAACTCACGCAAGAGTGCAAAAGATAAACATCATGTGGCAAATGTCATGCAGACCCCAGGTAAAATGGAATTCTATGTTATTCGAACGCTGGCATTGCGCGGGAAAACACGCGTCTGCGCGCGGACATCCTACGGCGGTTTCATTCGAAAATGGAACGATATGTACCAATTCCAAAATGGAATACACATCAATAATGTATTTTTAGATGTGTTTTATCAATTTCGCTGGTTTTGGAACGTGTTCTTTTGTGAAGTGAAATGACAGTTGGATGTTTTTTGTCAGCAGTGTCATTGTGCAATAGGGATTTCTTTTCTTACACCGGGAGCTAAGGATACGGTGAGTCGGGTCTCCATTGAATTGAGATATGCAACTGTGTATACGTGTATGTATTTATGTACATTGTGTATTGACATCAAAGTATCTTATGTAGCCGTTATTTTTGTTGAACAAAATCAGAAAATGTTTCAAAGTTGCGTAAAGCCGATATGTATTTTTGAAGTACATAAAGTAATACAAATAATATTATATAACAATTTGAATATTTTTGCTTATATTATATACTTGCCCTTATTCCACCTTAATGTGGGGTTAGCGCAATACATTTTCAAGCATATCGCAGAAAGGATTTGGCTTAATTTTTACGACCGACAGCCTGCTTGACGCCAACCCCCTTCTGAGTGATCTAATCCATGGCAAATCGTGTTAGAAAAACACTAGCGGACCCAGGACCTTCCAGGATACAGCCTATATCGCTGCCAATAGAACAAGGACAGGCGATATAGTTATTAATAAGGACAAGTTATTATTTTGACAGCCCCGTGGTGCAACGGACGAGTAGCCGTCTGTGAAGCGAGAGGCCGCGGGTTCGATCCCTGCATTGAGACAAATGTTTGTGTGGCCCATAAATACCTAGTTTTTTCAAGTCTGGGTGTTGTGAGACCGAAAGTCTCTCATAGTCTTTGACACCCACGATACAGGTTATACCTAGTGTGGACTGTGGGGTTAGGACTAAGTGTGTGACTGTTGGGTGCATTTATTTATTTAGGTATTATTTATTATAATTAGGACTATGAATAAACGAGATATCACGGGATATAACGAGATATGTTGGCGTATACTAAATCTGAAATGTAGAGTTTAAAGACTAAGGTAGAGAAAAATCTTGCATAATTATTTTCTTTAATTTACTCTTGCTTTACTTGAACCATAATGATAATTCTCACGTCTATTTAAAATAATACAACCAATAAAGATGAACAAAAACGGATACTATTGTTGAGTCTGTATCTAAATTCTTGGCTGACGTAATATGAATCATAACAATATATCAACCCACGTCAATGTCCATCAGTCATCTAAACAAACTTATTTATTCACAAATTAGACGCAGTAGTGCAAAAACTATACAGCCCACAAAAATAACAAAATAAATTGCTGATTACAATATGATAAAATTCTGTAGACCATATTGGTATAACTCTTTTAAAAGTTTCTTTATTAATCCTTTATAGTTCAATCAGAAAGCACAGAAGTAGGTACGATTTAAAAAAAAAAAAACCGTCGAAATAATAGATAATGTGGTTAAAAAAAATAAAATAGAAATAATAAATTGTAGTTCTTGTTATTAAGTAGGTTACAAATCTAACAAGTAAATGCGGAGAGAAGACAAAATATATACATACATAAATACATGCATACATACAATAGCTTTCACCTGTATCCCGGCATGGATAGGCAGAGCTAACCAGAGCACCCACATTTAGGGGGGAGGGGGCGAGCCTATCGCCATTTTGGAACAAATTCCAGACTTCGGGCTGATATGTAAAAATCCAATATCACTGCTAGACCCAGGATTTGAACCAAAGAGCCCATGACGGTAATCATATCGTACAGGCAATGTAACTCAAGCAAAAAAGCAACGATAGCTCAGTTGGGAATGGTACGGACAGCCGAGACAAGTGTCGGAGGTTCGAGACCAACCCCAAAATGGAGCATACACCTCTGACTTTTCAATGTTAAGTGTATTTTCATTATAAAATATCGCTTGCTATAACGATGAAGGAGGAAACCTGCATACCCGAGAATTTCTCCACAAGAAATTCGAAGGTATGTGAAGTCTATCAACCCGCATTAGGCAAGCGTGGTAGATTAAGGCCTAACCCAAAGACTTCTATGTATTTACTAGACAAGCTGTTTCGAAGTAAAATTGTGGCACATGACGACGAGTGTTTGACGTTTCACGGCTAAGGAAAAGAGCAGATTTCTATAGTGAGTTGAGGTCGATTAACAGAGACTTAGTGCGCACATTCTATGTACCGAACAGCCACTCTAGTAGTATACATAGAAGTCTTTAGCCTAACCCCTCTCATTAGTAGAGGAGGCCCGTGCCCAGCAGTGAGACAGTAATATAACAGGACTAACCTTATTTATACTTTGTACCTACTAATTGCCTTCACAAACGGAACCTAATCTATCTAAGAAAAGGTTCGTTATCTGCCTCGGTGGCGTGATGTTATTTCGGTACGACTACGGTTCTGAGGTCTCGGGTTCGATCCCCGGGTCGGGCAAAGTGATATTGGATTTTTCCATATCAGCCCGGAGTCTGGAATTTGTGCCCGATATGGCAATAGGCTCGCCCCCTATCACATCTGGGACGGAACTAAGCTCGGCGAAATGTGGGTCTTCTAGTTCGCTAGTGCGCCTCTGCCTACCCCTTCGGGGATACAGGCGTGAGCTTATGTTAATGTATGTTCGTTATTTATCTAATGGTACCTAGTACGGAGTACCCAACCAACAATCGTAAAAACCATAGATTCCTTCCTCTAATTAAGTACTGAATTCCCAACTAGCTATTAATTTTTCGCACATGGTAAAAACAGTTGTCCCCGCTAGTCATTGTTATGTGCATTTTAAGTTATTTATGCCATATTCAATATTAATGCTATGTTAATTTTGTGGGAAACCTATGACATGTATACAGCGGAAGAAATGCCATGAGTTTTAACTGGGGACACTTTTTCTGCTGCTTTTTTTCTGTTTTAAATTGCGTACGACTGCTGTCCTAGGTCTCGGGTTTGATCCCTAGGTTGGACAAAGTGATATTTATGGCTGCCTCGGTGTTGTAATGCGTGCGTGGTACGAGTACCGTCCTAAGTCTCGGGTTCGATCCCCGTGTTGGGAAAAGTGATATCGGTCTATGCAGTATCAGCCTGGAGTCTGGAATGTGCCCGATACGGTGCGGCGATAAGCTCGCTCTCTATCATATGTGGGACGTAAATAAGTTCGGAGAAATGTGGGTGTTCTAATTCTCTACTTCGGATCTGCCTACCTCTTCGAGGATACAGGCGTGAGTCAATTGTAATTAATAAACGGCATCGGCATTTCGTGGCTTTCCCTGAGAAGATATGCCGAAACAAACTCAGAGGTTATCGTATTTTTAAAGTTCAAACAATAGTTATAACGTTATAATCAGAGTTTAAAAACTTAACAAATCGACTTCAAAAATTATCCGATCGTGACCAAATTCATATTTTATTGAACCACCTTGTAATAAGCTCTATGGAACTCAAAAAGAATCTTGAAAATCGCTCCACATTTGGCTGAGATATCGCGTACCATAGATAAAAATACTACGAATTGAGGACCTCTTCCTTTTTGGAAGTCGGTCGAAAATACAGACGAATTGAGGACGTCCTCCTTTTTTTGAAAATGCAAGTGCAATGTATTTTGTAAGAGCATTCATAACAGTCTAGATTTCACCAGCCATCCATGACTCCATACACGCTAAGATGACCGACATACTCAATTTCCATCGTTTATAAAAATACCATCTTAAAAATTCACACCAATTTTTGCGAATAAAATAAAATAAAATAAAAATAAAAATCTTTATTGATCACGTAGGCATGTAAAAAAGCACTTATGACAAGTCAACACAAGTCAATTTTTAAATTAGGATTAATATAATTTACATTATATATTTCCGACGACCTGATAAAGGTCGCAGGAAGTCGCTGGATGCAGGCCGCTTCCAACAGGTCGATCTGGAAATCTTTGGGGGAGGCCTATGTTCAGCAGTGGACGTCCTATGGCTGATGATGATGATGATGATGATGATTTGAATTAGACAACAGGCAGGCAAGTATGGACATAATAACGATGGGATGGCTGAGATAGGGTGATAAGGGGAAATAGGAATAGAGTGTAAGGGAATGGATTGTATGGGAATGGCATATGGCAGGAATGGTGGCAGGGGATTGACTGGAAATACTGGAAGCAGTTGGGATTGGTGCGTGAGGCCCTATCCTAGCTAACCTACCAGCCTTTCTCTAGCTACCTACGGATGACGACCCGAAGAAGAAAGGCAGAAAGAAACTCCGGGCTTATTTTTTTCATCATCAATTGTCACGATTTCTTTTTTATTTTCTTTTGTCTATTTTCCTTTTTAAAAAAAAAAATGATTTACAAATTGTCAATACAATTGATAATCATATTTATATGGATTCACGCATCCTCAATACCACTGGAGGTGTAATTACCAAAAGAATGATTAAAAGATGAAATGGCATTGTAGGATGCAAAAACCCATACTAACAAAAATCCTTATATCTATATATATCACAGACAATAAGCTTAGTCATTATATGATTATTTTTATACAATTTATGGCATACACTTTCCAAATTGGTCGATCGGTCGGTCTGTTTACAATAAAAAATATAATAAATATACCTAATGTCCTATATTAATATCAGATAACTATATTAATGTTAATGTCAAGCCAGTCAATGTACTTTAATCAAAAATGTCATTATAGTTAAAATAATTACTATTGTAGTAAAGTTAAAAAAGTTACTATTATAGTAAAGAAAAAAGAAGAAGGCGACTCGGTTCAGTTAAGGTCACCATCTTGGTGCAGTGTGCAGAACTAACTAAGAATATATTGCTAACCAAGCCTTTCATACTTAAAGTCAATAAGCAATCAGACGAAAGCCCCTTCAAAGGCTCTTTCACACTCGCGACCAACACAATAAAACAATGGATCACAACAGCCACTTCTCGTGCTCTTTAAAATATCAGCTCACCTTCAAGGGTCAGTCGTGTCCTTAATTAAAGGTAGATAAGGACGAAAATACCCATACTTCACGGGTTAGAGAGAGACATACTTCAGATCGAAATAAAGCACCCCACTCAGCGGACCGTGTGCGGATTTTTTGCGCAAATTGGAACAGCGCTAAAGATTTTTTAGAGCGATGTTCCACTCTAGTGCATGTCGTTAGGTTTTATAGAGAGCCATCACGCTATTCATATTTCATTGTAATAATCGTTTTGTAAATTGTATCGATTGTGCAATCGATTATCGATGATCTAAAAAATCGATTTACATTTTAACATTAACGTCTTTGCGCTAGATTCCATTTAATAAGTATATTTTTTTTAATGATCGATGAATAGGAAATAAACGTCAAACCAAATTATTCCAGTTAAACGCCATTTTAAAACTAGAACAAAACATCGATCAATTTTAGCACTTTTGTGTATTAATTACAGTAAATATATTTTTTATAAGTATTTAAATGATTATGCTTTACAATCATATATACTTCAGCTAGATATTATTATGTAATATAATGATGATTTCCGGTAGCCCAATTCCCTTCCCTCCTTTTTCCAATCCCTATTTCCCCCCATTTAGGTTGGCAACGCACCTATGATTATTTTTGTGTCTTGGGTGTCTATGAGCGGTGGAGATCACTTACTAGCTATTATCAGGTGACCCATCTGCTCGTTTGCTATAAAAAATGTAGAGTTATATTTAATGTTGTTCCATGTAACAGGGCATTAATCTTATGTGTTTCAAAGGAGTCACGGTTCTATAATAAATTCTTAAGCCCCTGTCAGCAATTTATCAAAATTCGCTTGTTTGGGAGCGAAAAAAATAAAATTTATATTAACAGAGACGAAACGCAAAAAATAGCAAAGATTAAATACGGTTTATCTTTATTCCGTGTATACGCATTCTATGTTTTTTTATTTTTAAAGGATATTTAGAATAAAAATATTATAAGAAAAGTATTTTTTTTTAATTGAAGATTCAACATTTTATCCCATATTTAAAAACATGGGAACATGCTCGGAAAATAAGCCATAATAAAATTCATTAAGACTGTTCTTACTGATGTTTTTACTGACTCTTTCTTTCTTTCTACCTGCGCTTATCCCAATTTAATGTGGTGTCGGCGCAGCACACTCGTTCAAGCATGTTGCAGATAGGATTTGACTTCGTTTTTACGACCTGCTGCCTGCCTTACATCAACCCCTCTGAGGGACCTTCTTACTAATACATATTTAAAATCCGAATTCATCAAGAAGCGATGTGCCGAAATCACATGATCACGCATTGCACTAACATTTTACAATGCAGCCCACGGCACCTAATTCATAAACAAATCGTTCCACTTTGCAAAACAAAGACAAGACATATGCCATAGATTATATCACTTCCTTACGGTGCACGGTGTTGCCAAACAATAAAGTTTTATTGTCATGCATTTTGTTTAAATATGGAACGTGCATTTCATTAGGGGTCTTCTTAAAAATATGCAAATTAGTCAGAACTCAGAAGTAATTGGTATTGCTGTAGAAATTTATTGTGGTTTTTACCAACTTTTAAATGAGGATATTCTCAATTCTTCTGTGTGGTTTTAAGTATTTTACGCGATTCAGAGCTGTTTCAATAGCAAGATAACTTTTATCTGTGTGATATTTTTTAGCGTCGCTGTCAACGTTTCATATTTTAACCATCGATATAATAATATACCTAGATGCACAGTTGACGCTCAGAAAGTGGGACAGCCAACGAGTGCTTAAAATGTAAGTAAGCACTTGTGTGCTGTCAGTCGGGCGCCGACCGTTCGCCTGTGAAGATGCCTAAATGCTCTGTGAAAGAGTGCAAAAATAACACTCTTACAAAGCACAAAACATTTGGGATTTCATATTTTAAGTAAGTATAATTCCCTTACTTGATTCTTAAAACCTTAATCATGTTAAATTAAGTATTAAACGCGTATAAATAATTAATTTAACGAATTCAGTTAATAAAATATTTTGTCCCTTTTGAAATCATGATTTGGAACAATGAAATATATGGAGTCGTTTTTTTTTTGGAAATATATTATATTTATTTTAAATTTATGATTTTTTTTTATTAATTACAGATTACCATGAAATGAAATAGTAAGAGATAAATGGCGTAAAATTATTTCCGAAGAAAGGAGAGAAGAAAATTTTAACCCAATTACTCAAGTGTGGTTTGTTCAGACCATTTTGCCGATTCCGATGGATATTATACAGAAAAAGGGATTAGGAAAATTAAAAAGAATGCTGTACCAAAAATAAAGGTGATAAATTGTCATCAGCTACATTGTTCTTAACTAATGTTTACTATTTAATTTAACAATATCTATGCTGTTGGTGTACCTATAAATAAATAAATAAATATTGCCACATTTATTGACTTTATTTTAGATTGTCGTAACTACAAGTTTAAATGAGGCAGGTGTAATAGCGGAACTATATTTGATACAGAATTCATCAATAGCAAGCATATACTAGGTACATACTGCCATGTAAAATGACTATTTAATAATTTGCGGCTAATTCTAATAAATGTTTTCAATCAAAGTGTGCAGATCATAACAATTTGCCAACATGAACAAAGTTGAACATTCCGCTGTCAAATAATAATTTTAATGGTTCATTCTCGCGATATTTCATTTTTTAATTTTTCATTTTTATCTAGGATTCTCGGATTGAGATCATTTATTGGAACCGGTCGTTAGGCATAATTACTACAACGGTAATTGTGGCGTCATCATTTTTTGGAAACATATTCATTTCCAGGAACCAGCAATTTAACCAATAAATAATGAAGGATCACCAATACCATCAGAATTTTCATCAATCTTTAACACACCTAAGACGTTATTTTTGAAAGATAATTTGAAAGAACGCAACCAAAAATTTAAACTTAAATCTAATTTAGTGCGAAACTTAAAAAGGCAGAACAAAAGATTAAGAAAACGAAATGATAGTCTAAAAGAAATTATTAAGAATCTAAAGAGCAAAGGACGATCTTAGTGTGGGGCCAGGACTATGTATGTGACTGTTGGGTATTATTTATTTATTTATGAATCACGCTAAGGCAAAACAGTGCTTATTTCATATTCATAACTAATAAGCATTGTTATCTTCTAAACATTTATACTCTATCTATCTCTTAATGTAAGTAAAATTATTATACAGATATCGCAATTCTCATCTACATTGTACGCCATGTGGTCAACATTTCTCACAAATAAATACAAGAACTAATCGACTCCATTCAATCTTTGTCCAAGTGACTAGAATGTTTCTTTTAATAATGTCAAATTATTGTCAAATTCAAAAACTATTGGAAATTCAAAAATTTCGAATATAAGAACGTTTGAACATGCAATTTAAAAAGCTACTTTATGCCGCGTCTATAAGGTCATATTTGTGTTAATTTAATTAAATTTGTGATGTTTATTTGTTTTGTCTGTCGAGGACACTGTTTACAATGATATTTGTATGGAACTGTGCATCTAGGTATATTATTATATCGATGATTTTAACTGTCAACGCATCGATATATTACTTACCTAGATGCACAGTTGACGCTCGGAAAATGGGACAGCAAAGGAGTGCTTAAGCACTCGTTTTCCCTACAGTCGGACGCCGATAGAATTCTAAACAAAATTCAAATTTAAGAACGCTTGATCATTTCGTTTTAAAAGCTACTTTATATCACGTGCATAGGGTTATATTTGTGTTGATTTAATTAGAACTTGTGATCTTTTTCTTTGTTTTATTCCTAAGACCACTTTTTAGGAGGATATTTGCAAAGAACTGTGTATACCCTATATATTATATTAATGTGTCAACGTCAAACTTATTCTACAGATAAAGCGATTTGTCTATTAGAAAATCAGCCCTAAACCGCCCAAGTACGTTATCTCTGGAAAATGTGGGCTGATATTATTGATTATTTGTATATTCAATGAGTTTTACTTCAATAATCCCTAAAAAAAAATTATTTAACTTTATGTTGTAATTAATGAAGAATTGCTAATTCTCTGTTGGTAAATGCACTACAAGTCGAACTTTGAAGTAGTTTTAACTTTTAGGTTAGGTTATTTTAATTTTATCACGTGGTCGACATTTCGCGCCCTACGAGATTCGGAAGGGTCGTACTCGAGACTTCGTGAATCGTGACTCGTGACGTGGGGTAAAGATAATAAAAGGACTCGATAAGATCGGATAATTGTTTCACTAGTCGGTAATAGTTTTTTTAATCTATGGGTGCCTTTTCTTAATTATTTTCTCATTTATTCATGTAAATTGGTTAACTAATAATTACTCTAATTGTTGCATGTATTAATTTTGATTTGATTTGCATTTTGAATGTCTTAAATAATTTTGTTTAATTAATACATCATAATAATATGTACCTGTTCAAGATATATTTTTGAACCTTTAGTTATAAAGATTTTTATCGTTTCTTTTTTTAAATAATATTTTGTACGTAGAGTAAATGTAGATTATATGGACGGTGGACAGGGACGACCTGGGTTCGATTCCCAGGCTGGGCAACGCGAATTTTTCTAACTTAATTCGCAAGGGACTGGATCTCTCAGGGGGGGTTGACGTCAGGCAGGCAGCCAGTCGTAAAAACTAAGCCAAACCCTTTCTGTAATGTGTTTGAAAAAGTATGTTGCGCCGACCCCACAATAAGATGGGATAAAGGCAGACAGAAAGAAAGTAGAGTCTAATAACGCTGGCGTTTCTAAGACGGTTGTAAACATTCTTACCCCAAATACTTAAGCACTGAGGTCGTGTTGTCACTTAAGACCTCCTTACCTGCCTAAATAGTATGGCGAACAACAATGTAAGTAGCCGTTAAAGTTGAGTAGCGTTCCAGTTTTCGGGAGTTATTTACGTAAATAAAAATGCATTTTTCGTATAGCATATTCATGCGACAGTGATTTAACAACATTAAAAAAAAGGAAAATATATTTTTTTCTATAAGATGACATAACATAAGCTCGCGTCTGTATCCCCGAAGGGGTAGACAGAGGTGCACTAACACCCACATTTCGCCGAGCTTATTTCTGTCCCAGATGTGATAGGGGGCGAGCCTATCGCCATATGGGGCACAAATTTCAGTCTCCGGGCGAATATGAAAAAATACAATATAACTATGCCCGACCCAGGGATCGAACCAAGGCCTCAAGACGGACAACTACACCACCGAGACAGTCTACTAAAAGATAAGTCATTAGGATAACAATAAGCCTTATTTTTGTTTCAGAATGATAAGGACCTTTTCTACAGGTAACTTATGCAATGACTAAAGAAAAAATAAGAGGACCTGGCATAACTACGAAAAATACGTGTTTACTATGAAGCCAGTTCCGCCATTTTAGTTTCGCGATCTGTTTACATGTAAGTTGTCACCGTATCATAAGAATTAAATAATGTATAAATACTTATTGATTTAATTGCAAATACGGTGTTTTATTTACAATAATACTAATTTCGGAACATGAAGAAGATGCCTAACTGTTACCTATATTAATGGGATCGTTCTTTCGCAAAGTCGCCATTTTGGTTTCGTACCATACATTAGAAATGCTTAATTTTATGCCTCGTCCTCAATATTCTTTTGTCTAAGAACTTATGCGATCCGATCGCATTTCGAATTTCGAAACAGGTTCCCAGGTCAAAAACATTTTTTTCAGAACTATACCAATCCATTAAACGAGTTTATGTGTTAGATGGTTTGAAACCTTTTTTGTCAAACTATTTTTTTAACTTCGAAGTCGTTCTCACGAATTTATGTCGATGCGAGGGATGAGTGAAAAACAACCAAGTAAAGGGTTGATTCTAAGAGTTGTAGTTACTTTTATTAAGATACCTCATAGGGGGTTGACGTCAGGCAGGCGGCCAGTCGTAAAAAACTATGCCAAATCCTCTCTGCAACATGCTTGAAAAAGTATATTGCCCGACCCCACATTAAGGTGGGATAAGGGCAGGTAGTTACTTTTATTAAGTTTGATGTAATTCAGACGTTTTTAGTTACCTTCCAGGCAAGCATTAAGTAAGGCGCGTCTCCTGCACATGCTTTTTGAAACAAAACATAAAAAACAACTACACAAAACAATGTTTTTCATTGTCTCCAGCTCATGTAACAATGGACCAGAGATAAAAATCAGTAAAAATTCCACGTTTTGTGTGTTTTAGCGCAGGAAACGCGATCTTGGGTAGACAGCGTCTAATTTTGACACGATTACTATGGAAGGAGCCGTTTTATATAATAATAATTATTATAAGCTCTTGCTTAGCCACATACTTAACTTCCCTAACTAGAACACCCACATTTCGGCGTTCTCATTTACGTCCCAAATGTGATAGGGAGCGAGCCTATCGCCGTATTAGACACATTACAGACTCCGGCCTCATACTTAGTAGAAAACCCGATATCACAATATCCGACCCGGGGATCGAACCCGAGACCTCAGGACGGTAGTCATACCACGCTCACATTACAACTACACCACTAACAGCCCATAACTATATATATCACAATAACCGACCCGGGGATCGAACCCGAGACCTCAGGACGGTAGTAGTACCACGCTCACATTACAACTACACCACTAACAGCCTATAACTATATATATAACAATACCCGACCCGGGGATCGAACCCGAGACGTCAGGACGGTAGCCGTACCGCGTACGCATCGCAACTACACCATGAAAAACCCATAACTATACATAAGCTCACGCCTGTATCCCCGAAGGGGTAGGCAGAGACGCACTAGCCAACTAGTACCTACACCCACATTTCGCCGAGCTTAGTTCCGTCCCAGATGTGATAGGGGGCGAGCCTATCGCCATATCGGGCACAAATTCCAGACTCCGGGCTGATATGGAAAAAATCCAATATCACTTTACCCGACCCGGGGATCGAACCCGAGACCTCAGAACCGTAGTCGTACCGAAATACCACCACGCCACGGAGGCAGTCACCTATAACTATATATAGAATATATCAGAAATGCACATAAAATCTATCATAAAATAACAAGTGTCTATGGTAGTGTCTTACCCCCGTCTTTACCCCAATCCAGAGGTCAAGGGTCAAGCAAGGCTGATTTATATTGATAAGCACGAACACCTGGGTCCTTATATTCTGTACATATCTAATTTATGGCCCCAAAAGCCCTTAACTACTGCTTAATGGGTACACTGTCTCTTTAAGGACTTTTTAGTGTAAAAGCGAAATTCCCACGTGGGTACATGAAGTGGCTACTTTAATTAAGGAAAATTGGACGGGTTGTGTTATCCGTTGATAATTATAGAAATTGTAACTTTAACAGAAGCTTTGATGTAACCCACGTTACGTGTAGGACTAAAGCTAATACGATATATTTTTACACAAATAATGGTTCAAAATTTCAATTTTGAATATGTAAATTATCTAATTACCTCATCAATATATTATACCCTAGATGCACAGTTCTTTGCAAATATCGTCCTAAAAAGTGATCTCAGGAATAAAACAAAGAAAAAGATCACAAGTTCTAATTAAATCAAACACAAAAATAACCCTATGCACGTGTTATAAAGTAGCTTTTTAAACGAAATTTGAAGCGTTCTTAAATTTGAATTTTCAAATTTAGAATTCTATCGACGTCCAACTGTAGGGAAAGGAGTGCTTAAGCACTTCTTTGCTGTCCCATTTTCTGAGCGTCAACGGTGGATCTAGGTAAATAATATATCGATGAATTACCTACCTATCTAATTACTATAAAAACGTATAAATAATTTTAGTTTTCACCTGTCACCTATCTACAGGACATAAAAATGTAGTAGTTCCAACGAAAGTACGCTTCAATTATTAACATTAGAGTGACACATTAATCAAGCTTATTTGATAAAACCGGTTCGAACTAGAAAATACGCAACGGCCATATTGAAAACGCAAGGAAACGTGTTCTTTGACGATGACAATGGATTCGAAATTCGAACTATTTTTTTTCGCGAATAAAAGACTGAGGAACAGAAACCGTAGAGCCTAGTCAACAATGAAGAAGGGGAGTCATCCCTATTTATTTGAAAAAGTTACTTATTATCATTAACAGATAAACATTTTATGTCTCTATTATAGAGTGGAAGTGACGTAAAATCGTAACACCATACTACAAGTATTGTGTTTTATTGACTATGATGCAATAAAATTGCTTGATCAAGACACTGTTATATTTAATGGAGTTTTTTATAGAACTTCTTGTGTCATAATCCCAGTTTAGCGAGTAATAAAGTGTTATAATAGTTTCACTTAATCTCTTTTAGATTTTATTTTATATAAGTGGGTATCTAGCACGAATAAAGATCGAATATATTCGAATCCTTGTAACAAATAGATAATTAATAAATAGGTTTATACATAAAGTAATTAAATACTACGTAAGATATAGCAACGCTACAGGTCATATACATACATACATAATATTACGCCTGTATCCCATAGGGGTAGGCAGAGACTATGGGTTCCACTTCGCCCGATTCTGACACACTACTTTCGCTTCATCTACTTTCATCAATCTCTTCATACATTCGCGTCGGTTAAGAGTACTTTTTATGTTTCCTATGGTTTAGAGGTATATGAAATCATTATATCTTGAGAGTCCTTCCTAGCCGATATTTAAGTACATAATTGTTGATGATTTTCTGAATAGCCAAATAGGTAGGTATGCAATGCGACATTTTGCCCTCCTTATAATTTTACGAGAACATTTACCCCAAGAATTTATTCTTTTCGGAATTTCTTAAAAAATATTTTAGCTACATATTTTTTTATGCATTTTATATTTTAGGTTATGTATATCGTCCCCATATCATTTTTTACCTTCACACACCTTCAAAAACCATCTGTCCCGTTATAAATTATAACAATTCAATATAATCAAACTTAAGTTACGCGCCCCTTGATATTGCCTCGTAAATTTCCCACAACGGTGCGCCAAGGAACCATTGTTGTCACAAATAAATCATACCATTTACATGTTATTTTGTATGAAAAAACTAGATCGGAACCGAAGTCATCGGCAACGTTACATTTCCAACCCTACGTTAGAATTTAATCCTTATTACTCTAACAATAAGGTTATGTAGGAAGTATTATGAGTTGTAGGCAAGGCAATCTTTCCTGAGGGTGCATCGGTGTTTCGCACACTTCCTAAAGGTTGGCGGCAACAATGCATAAAGATTTTCTGCTCCAGATTGGATGACAATCCATATTGTTAAAGATTTTGAGCGTTACACAATGGTTGCGATTTGATAACCCTCGGTACATCTGCACACGGCGTATGAGATGCCAGTATTATTTTTAAATTGTGAATAATAATTTAAACAAGAATGGAACGTGAACAAAGATCCTTATTTTTTAATTATTTGACATGCCAGTATTTGATATTGATTTTGTTTTATTAAGATGCAACAATTAAAATGGCGCGTATAAAATCTCAAAATGAATTCCAAAGACTATTATTTAACCTAACTTAGAACTAAAATTCTATTCTTGGAAAGATTTTGTATCTTTACAGAAGTGATTGCTGACCGCTATCACCCAAGACATTATTTTAGTCATAATGTCACAACAAAAAACAAGATTTTATCGCAACAAATAAATTATAAACACGAATGGTATAATCAGATTCCTACAATCCAATTATAACGTAAAATTGTGAAAATAGCGTACCGTTTACCGTATAGGGTGAACGGTGCTAGCGTCTAGCACCATATGGTCACTGATTCCACAGATAACAAATTAATAAATATAATTTTATAACGTACTACCGCGTTAACGAAGTATTGTCCAGTTAGCTCAATGATTGTTGGTGAAATTTTATCTCTATTCATAGCGCACTTTCCAAATTTTATTTCGCATTGTATTTGAGACACCTGATTGTGTGAAATATTTCAAGCTTCGTTATAGTATGAAAATAGTTTAAAAAGTTATAAATACTTTAGAATATATTTTATTTTAATGACATAATAACAAACAAAAATGGTGAAAAATATTATTTTCAGTGTAATATATCAACTGAGTGCTTTTAGCCATGAAAAAAAATATTAAGCATTGAATGTTCACTTTTTAAATATTACTCATCATTTAAAAGTTTGAAATTATTATTCGTGGAACGGAATGTGTAATTGAAATTAAAACAAAAGATGAATGTTGCCATTAAAAATAACTTTTGGAGGGAAATGTGTAGCAAAATTTTACAATTACAAATACGTACATCTCTTACCTTGATCATGTTATTGGACTTATTGGAACTTTCATGCTCGTAAGTGTTCAATAAGTGGTAAGTACATAGCAGTTGTGGCACTTCAATGGGCAGATTGGGTTGTATAAACATACTTTCATCATGTGAAGCGAACACGTGTCTCTTAGCTTTATAACAACTTTGTACACCTGGATTATGTTGACCTACAAGTGTAACTAAATAGAATTTTTTCAAGCTTGGAATAAATTGACTACGGCTTAGTTGTATCAAGTGCGCTATACGACTACCGTCTCTGATGTCTCGGGTTCGATCTCGGGGTCACGTGATATTGTGTTTTTTAACTCAATATTAGTCCGGAGTATTGAATTTTTGTGCCCGATATGTCAATAGACTGGGACGGAAATAAGCTCGGCCAAATATGGGTGCTCTAGTTCTCTAGTTCGTCTCTGCCTACTCTTTCGGGAATACATGCGTCAGTCTATGTATGTAATAAATTAAAATTAAATTAATTTAAAAAATATCAGATTTGGGGCGACTTGCAGCGATATTACTAATCTAGAATTACACCTTATCTCGATTTAGCCTACAGCTCACTTCTATCCTTAAATCAAGATTTGGGATAAATAGATATTTATCGCTACAAATAGCCCTTATGTACATAGTCCAGCGACATGAGACCAAAAAGACGGTTTGTAGAATACCGTTGAAGTTCATTTAACTTACAATAATTAATTCCAATAAGAACTCAATGCAATTGCTACTGATCCAACAAAACCCATTAAGGGTACAGCAGGGGAACATTTGTATCAATTAGAAAACTTAAGTTGGCCTTAATAAAAATAATAAAGAATGCTATAGTAGCAATAAAGCAAGATAATGAAACTATTAATGAATAGTCAAATAATGGATATTCATTTATGAATAAAATAATTTTCTTTCTTTCTTTCTTTCATTAATTCGGATTATTTCTTTCTATCTGCCCTTATCCCATCTTAATTTGGGGTCAGCGCAACACACGTTTCCAAACATGTTGCAGAAAGGATTAGGCTTAGTTTTTACGGCTGCCTGCCTGACGGCAATCTCCACTGATGGTCCCGGGAAAATTAAATAAAAAAATAGCTTTGCTCGGAACCCGGGAATCAAACCCAAGACATCTCGGTTCTCATCATATTTATGCCACCACTAAACCAAGAAGGCGAGTAAATTAAATACAACAAAATGTATTAATATGCGATAATTGTCAATTTGTAAGCACCCTATACATCGTTTACCCTTTTTTCGAGGCAACAAGTAGAGGTATATTCTTAGTTTACGTAAAACAATAACAATGATATCCATAAATTAACACGTATATCAGGCCCGCCCGGCCCCGCGTCCTTTAGCGATAACAGGTATACCAAACGAATGTACTCATTGCGAAAATCATATGTACCGCTTTCATTTTCAATGTACCTCTCTAATTTTCAAATTACAAGCGCTTTATGGTGGCCGGGCCAGTCTGACTTTTTCAGCCCGGCCCCTCTGTAATTCAAAAACTACAAAACGTGCTGATAAAGTGATGGTACAGAAGAAATGTACTCTCCAAATTACGTATACGTACAGCTTAATATATCAATAAAATGCAATATCTTACGAGATATTCAATCAGAAAATTAGGGAATCAGGGCCGGGCTGAAATTATTTATATAGCTCTGTACAGAAAAACTACAAGGCATTGATCTGAACTATTGATGTACATACAATGTACCCTGGATGTAGTTCATATGTACTTACTTCGTTTTCAATTATATTAAGTAATTATAAAAATATGTCCATTTGTAATTATTTGAGAACGGCACTTTACAATCGTCCATATCTTTTTAAATATGGTATCAAACTGATTAATATTGTGTTTTTTGGAATAACATACGATAGTACATTCGTTTAGATTGCCTTGTGTGTCTATTTGCGGGTTATTTGAATAAATATTTAAATCATAACCTAATACTAGTAAAGCTGCAATAGAGTGACCATCAGTCACAAACAAATTTCCGGACCATGATGTAAATAACATAACATACACAAATTCACGCCTGTATTCCCAAGGGGGTAGACAGAGGCGCACTAGCCAACTAGTACACCCACATTTCGCCAAGCTTAATTTCGTCCCAGATGTGATAGGGGGCCAGCCTATCGCCATATTGGGTACAAATTCCAGGCTCCGGGCTGATGTGGAAAAATCCAATATCACTTTGCCCAACCCGGGGATCGAACCCAAGACCTCAGGACAGTAGTTGTACCGAAATACAACCACGCCACCTAGGCATGATGTAAATATATGGAATGAAACAATATTACGTTGAAAATATTCGTTTTTATTAAATTACTTTTATAAATTTATGGCAACCAATATCCATATTATATATTTAACTTATTAACATGAAATAATGTATTTTTTTGAATACAAAATAAAATAGCGAAACAAAATCATTTTTTTTTCTACCAGAGACTATGGAGTAATTTCAGATACAGCATGATTATCAACGTAAGTACCTCGGGTATAATTATTTTGTTTTCATGATGAAAATAGACATTTTCTGTTCTATCTATCCTTTTCCACGTGTTTTACTTGAAATGTTACATAATAAATATAGTAGAAAACCATTTATTTTGTTTGAGATGTTAATATAAATTATCTGTTTATAATTTTCATCAGCCACAGAACGTCCAATGTTGGACATAGGCCACGCCCAAATCGACAATAAATTGATAGCTGGACTATAAAATCTCTCCATGGCCGCCACCGTCTCGCTCTGACTAGTCCTAATGTTGACAAGCGAGCGTCATACTCATGGCTACAGAGAGGCTAATTGTTTCCCGAAACAGAAGGATTCATGCTGGCTATACAATATCAGGTTACAGACATTAAAAATTAAAGAAAGTACATAATTCGTGATAGCATCTTAAATAGATACTTAAACTGTTCAACCCTAGCGATATATGTACCGTTTAATATATGGTACGGTATCAGGGCATTTCCCTCTTCTGGCCCAAAAGAGTGTCCTAGTTGGCTAGTGCGCCTCTGCCTACCCCTTCAGGGATACATGCGTGAGCTTATATTATGTTATGTCATTTACATCATGGTCCAGAAATTAGTTTGTGACTGATTGATGGTCACTGTACTGCAGCTTTACTAGTATTAGGTTATAATTTAAATATTTATTCAAATAACCCGCAAATAGACACACAAGGCAATCTAAACGAATGTACTATCGTATGTTATTCCAAAAAACACAATATTAATCAGTTTGATGCCATATTTAAAAAGATATGGACGATTGTAAAGTGCCGTTCTCAAATAATTACAAATGGACATATTTTTATAATTACATAATATAATTGAAAACGAAGTAAGTACATATGAACTACATCCAGGGTACATTGTATGTACATCAATAGTTCAGATCAATGCCTTGTAGTTTTTCTGTACAGAGCTATATAAATAATTTCAGCCCGGCCCTGATTCCCTAATTTTCTGATTGAATATCTCGTAAGATATTGCATTTTATTGTTACATTAAGCTGTACATATACGTAATTTGGAGAGTACATTTCTTCTGTACCATCACTTTATCAGCACGTTTTGTAGTTTTTGAATTACAGAGGGGCCGGGCTGAAAAAGTCAGGCTGGCCCGGCCACCATAAAGCGCTTGTAATTTGAAAATTAGAGAGGTACATTGAAAATGAAAGCGGTACATATGATTTTCGCAATGAGTACATTCGTTTGGTATACCTGTTATCGCTAAAGGACGCGGGGCCGGGCGGGCCTGATATACGTAAATTAACAGCAACGTCGGTTTCGTCTGCGGGAAGCCACAATGTTTAAAGCTAAAAAACAAAGCAAAAAATACACCTTTGTCATGTATATCGTAAATAAAAACTCGACTCCAAAAGTGTAGAGCAAAACATACAATTAATATTTCAAGTAGTCATTCTCTGTAGTCAAAGGAGGTCGTTCGATTGGATACAATTATTGTAATTGCATCGCAATTAGGCTGTTAGCGCGGCGCCTGCGCATGTCAATGGGGGCACACTAAACAGCTGCATGTTGTATGCCAATCGCTTTAATTTTCACTTAAAAAATAATTTTTAACATTATTAGATAGTAAAATGAGATTTTGAACTTACTATGACTGTAAGTTACGGTACGGCTTTCGTCCTGAGGCCTCGGGTTCGATCACCGGGTCGGGCAAGGTGATATTGGAGTCTGGAATTTGTGCACGATATGGCGATAGGCTCGCCTCCTATCACATCTGGGACGGAACTAAGCTTGGCGAATTGTGAGTGTTCTAGTTCGCTAGTGCATATCTGCCTATCCCTTCGGGAATACAGGCGTGAGCTTCTGTATGTTTATTGTCACTGTTTGCAGTTTCCAACACTTTTCTTTCTATCTGGTCATGGGTTCGCAACACACCCGTTCAACCATGTTTCAGAATGGATTCGGCTAAGTTTTTACGATCGGCTGACGGCAATCCTTCTGGAGGATCCAGTCACGGGCAAATCAAATAAGAAAATTGGCTTTGCCCGACCTGGGAATGAAATCCATAAACTACCAGTCCACAGCTCATAGATGCTGCCTCTAAACCAAGGAGGCGACTAAAGGCGTGAGACATTAGTATCCAACACACCTACTTATATTTACAACCCTATTTCATGCTTTATATTACGTAAAAATATTGCAACAAAGCAATTACAGAGTTATATCAGAAATAGAAATAGACCGAAATTCCCAGACTGAAATGTATTCCATTAGATTAATTGTAAGAAATAATTTACAAGAGAATTTCTTAGGGCATGCAAAGGCGCCTACCGACAATCCGAGGTAATCACTCGAATGTCTTGCAAGTGAGACACGTGGAGTCACGACGCGTGAAATAGAAACGTGATTTTGAATATCACATGCTTGCAATAAACTAGTTAGGGAGAATACTCACTGGTAAGGTGAGCCTCTTATTTGCTGAACTTATTAATTCACTACTTCATGAGGCTGCCTGGCAAAGGTGGCATAACATGAACGATAAGACCGCCTATTGTTCCTTTTGTTTGTTCATTCCTACTGTCCTTAATAATGATGTCGAATAAAGTGTCATCTATGTACCATAAGGCAGAGAATGTTATATATTTTCAAAGTTATTTTATAGTATATTTTAAATGCATGTTATAGCCCTCTATTCCATCTATATGTAAATGGTGGGTGTTATAAAATTCGAAACGACTTGTACGATTTTATTGCAATTCTAATAAACGTTGCTTTTTGCAAATATTTACTAAATCCAATTAGAATCTAAATCGTCTGATACCTATATTGGAATCTAAATGTTACACGTGTGTCTATTGCTTAAATTTTATTGATTTGCAACGCCTCATAAGGATGTCGAGGTGAACTTGGCCAATCGCTCCTTGGGCCATCTGCACACTCCTTAAATTCTTCTCACCAATTACGTAATACTTTTAATCAATATAAAAAATGAGGAGGTTGTAGATTCATTTGCAAGTTTTTTTACCCGACAGCCTTAAAAGGAGGGTAATGTTTTTAATATGTTTTTTTTTAAGTAGTGACTGGCAAACGAGCAGGTAACCTGATGGTAAGGGATCTCCACCGCCCATAAACACCCAATACACATATGTATCACGGGTCTGCTGCCAACCGAAAAGGGGGGAATAGGGATTGAGAAAGAGAGGGGGTAATTGGGCCACCGGAAATCTCTCTCTCTCTCTCTCTCTCGCTCTCTTCGCAGAGCTTATTATTATTTTACCTGAAGAAAGAATCAATAGTAGGCACAAATTACAACCTCGGTCAACTTGTTTTTTTTTTAATACCCAACCTAGGAATTGAGACCAGACCCTCACGATTCACCCTAAGTATGGTGCCGCTAGACAAATGAGGCATCAAATTTTTACATCTGAATAATTTATAATGTCGAACTGTCCCCAATTGGAATTCAATTATTTTACCATAAACATTCGCATAGGGCCGCGGTTCCTAAAGTGGGTTCCGTGGACCCAAGAGTCCCGTGAAAAATTCATCAGGGGTTCCACAAACTACACTTATTATTGAATCTTTTGATTATTTTAGACTATAAATGTGGGTGTTCTAGTTGGCTAGTGCACCTCTGCCTACCCCTTCGGGGATACAGGTGTGAGCTTATGTTATTTTTATGTAAAATAATATCAAAGTTATAAATATTATTTTGATTAATCAAGGATTCTATAACTATTTTCATCTGCAGTGACTTATTATGATATTATGGCTTTCATTGTCATAGGGGACAAGCCTATTTCCCGATGCTATCACATCATGAAACGGCGAAACATGGATGTATTAGTTGCGCCTCTTATAAAACTTATTTTCCAACTCCTCCATATTTTTCTACTTTTGCTACTAATTTTGTTGCGGGATAAAGACAGTTTAGCATTCCCAGCTGTTCTCGGAGACTCACTGAACTTCACTGATCGGTGTTGTAAAATGCGTATTGTTGATCTTGGCTTACAGGAGTTACTGTGGCAGATGTGGTCAGGATAGTCCAATTACACTTCTGTGTACCGGAATCACACTCTGTGAGTGATCATTTATAATTATTTGAAATTCTGTTTTATTGACATATGATAGCCTCCGTGGCGCAGTAGCCGGCTGTGAAGCGAGAGGCCGCGGTTTCGATTCGCGCATTGAGACAAATGTTTATGTGGCCCACAGATATTTGTTAGTCTGGGAGTTTTGAGACCGAAAGTCTCTCATAGTCTCTGACACCCACGATACAGGTTATACCTACCTAGTGTGGGATCAAGACTAGGTGTGTGACTGTTGAGTGTATTTATTATTTATTTATTAAGTACAAGGGTTCTGTCGAGAGATATCGCATTATAGTTTAGGAACCATTGGTATAAGGGACAGCGTTGCCGAAAATTGTGTGAATTATTCATGATCGAACGCCACCTGCCCTCCAACCGACTCTAGCATTTGGCTCGCTTAAAATACGCACTAATATTTTAAATAACACGCACGGTGAAATTCGTATTGTTTTTCCAGTATGGTTTTTGGAAATTAGCATAACAATCACTGATGTCATTTGAATAGATATCAATCATGGTCGCCATAAATCTATTTATTTTGATTTTTACGTAATAGATACGTAAATGCCGTTTCTATTAACGGAAGTTCATGTGAAGCAGGCAGCTGTTTAAAACTAAATACAATTATTTTTACGCGAAATTGGGTCCTTGCCAATTTTTTAAAAGTATACAGTGGTCGGTCCACCTTGTAGGTGGACGTCCTACGCTGCGCTTGCCGGGACGTGGTCTCCACTCGAGAACTTTTCTGGATGCAGGCCGCTTCCAACAGGTCGATCTGGAAATCTTTGGGGGAGGCCTATGTTCAGCAGTGGACGTCCTATGGCTAATGATGATGATGATGATGATGATGATGATGATGATACAGGGCTATTCATTAGTTTATCCTAAACATATAAAAAAATATTTCGTAATTTATTTTCATATAATTAGGTTAAAAAAGCAAAAGAAATATGTATAATTTTTGCCGGTGACGTCATCTTTCCTTACCATAGATAAAAAAATCACTCATTAAAAAAAATGTGGAAATAACATGTGTGATTTCAAACTAAAAAAAACGGGTCAGATATTTCGTCGATCAGATATTGATTGTCGATCACATCTGCGTTGAAATTAGGTCGAGCTTTAAACAAAAATACGAAAATAATATACCAAATAACCTGGCAGTATGACTTTGGATCTTAGGTCTTAGGCCATTGTGGAACAAATATAAAAGAGAAATGAGTAATGTGACATCATGCGTCGTGATTGGTGTTACAGTCACGTGGCGTACAGATAAAAAAATTAAGTATTTAAATTACTAAAATACAAATTATCCTTGGAGTATTTTTAATATATTCCTATTGTACAGGTTATATCGATGATAAATCTATGTTCCTACAGAAATTCATTGATATTGGTTACTACAGTCAAGTACCCAATTGTTATGGATGTTCTGAGACGAAACTTAGATAATATGAATCTAACGGAACGTAAAGAATGACTAGTAATGAAATCGCGCATCAATAATCTACGCTCGGATTTATTAAACTGAACCAGAAATGTGTACGTGCAAAACAACTAATGTGACATTTGATTTAAATCACGTTTACGACTGACTCGTGTATTAATAAAATGGCGATTAAAGGAAGATACATGTTCTCGTCAACTACTCCAAGTTCATTACGGTCCGTTTCACAAAAAATATATAACCACAATTACGATTTTGCGTAAAGAATAAATGTAATTTGTTTTTTGAAAAAAATCTCTTTGTATTTTGGTCACTTGTCTACTTCAACAGTTGTCATTTTGTCGATACCCAGTGTGACCGAAATTAGTAATGATTACATTTTCAGTATATTTTAATGAGTTTTTGGATAGAAACTACTCAATGAAAAATGAAGGAAAAGTCATAATTCGAAAAGGAAAAAAAGAGATGAAGAAATATATACGAATTAGAATTAGATTTATTACATAACAAAATAATTATTTATATATAAAAAAATGCTTTCTCTTATTTGCCGCCTTTCATGGCATCATAATCGTGAAAAATAATTTTTAATCAAAAGAAATCTTTCCATGTTTCCTGTAATACTCCCGGGCACAGTGGTTGTTGTTATTTCAGGTAAATAAATAATATTATCTTCCACTGATGGCAGTGTTTCATTTTGTACAACTGAAATATTGTGTGAAGTACTGCAGTAGCAATAATAATTCCTGAAATTATAATAAAAACAAACTTTAATATTATTAACAGAAATTGATATGATATAGAACAGTGGAAAAAGATAGGGGGGTCCTTTGCCCAGCAGTGGGACACAATAGGATAGAATAGAATAGAATTGCTAAAAAATGTTCATTAAATTATCTATATAATACATACTATGGGGATTAATTAAATTACTTATTATGTATGAATTCTATTTTTAGTAGCCTCCTTGGTCTAGTGGGCATATATAGGCTGTAGACCGGGAGGTCCTGGGTTCAATTCCCAAGTCGGGAAAAGCAAATTTTCTAAAACAATTTGCCCGGGACTGAAACCCTCAGAGGGGGTTGACATCAGGCAGGCACCCAGTCGTAAAAACTAAGCCAAATCATTTTTCTAACATGCTTGAAAAAGTGTGTTGCTCCGACCCCACATTAAGGGATAAGGGCAGGAAGAATGAATTCTATTTTACCTGGGACTCTTTGTAACTTTACATTAATTCCCTCTGAAATAATGGGAAATCTCCTCTTCCAAATCCCAAACGTTCTTTCTACGACATTTCGTGTTCTTATGTATGCTTCTTGAAACAATTTTTCGACTCTTGTGCTAGGAGCATTCTCAAGAAGTGGGTTCATCATGTAAGATGTTTGGGCATAACCACTATCTCCTACTAAAAACTTATTTTGTATACTCCCTAAAATAATGTATTATGTATTCAGTACACATGTATTAGAGGTATAGTATAGAGTATATATTAATTATGAAACTTATGCAATACCGACCTATACAAAGTTTTTTTTTTGCGCACAGTTGTCCCAGATATTGGCATCATGGGCCGAACCATGCCACGGGCAACCACATCTAGGAAAAGCATATTTTTCGAGCATATACACTGGATATTCATGGAAATATATACCTTTCTATTCCTATAAACTTCTGCACTATTCCCACCTGTCGGTAAAACTAAATGTTAGGACTCAATAATAAAAAAATGGAATGTGTTTTCTGAGGAACTTACCTGGAGATATGGGGCTTTATTTATAAAAATCCTTTTGCAACATGCTTGAAAAATTGTGTTGCTCCGACTCCACGTTAAGGTGGGATAAGGGCAGGTAGAAAGAAAGAATGAATTCTATTTTACCTGGAACTTTTTGTAACTTTATATTAATTTCCTCTGAAATAATGGGAAATCTCCTCTTTCATATCCTAAACGTTCTTTCTATGACATTTCGTGTTCTTATGTGTGCCTTTTGAAACAATTTTTTCGCCTCTTGTGCTAGCAGTATTCTCAGGAAGTGGGTTCATCATGTAAGATGTTTGGACATAATCATTATCTCCTACTAATAACTTATTTTTGTATACTCCCTAAAATAATGCGTTATGTATTAGATACACATCTATTATAGTATAGAGCATATATTTATGAAACTTATGCAATACCGACCTGTACAAAGTTTCTTTTTTCCGCACAGATGTCCCAGATATTGGCATCATGGGCCGAACCATGCAACGGGCAACTACATCTAGGAAAAGGAAAATATTTTTTTAAGCATATGCACTGGGTATTCATGGAAAAATATCCCTTTCTATTCCTATAAATTTCTGCATGATTCCCACCTGTTGGTAAAACTAAATGTTAGGACTCAATAATAAAGAAATGGAAGGTGTTTTCTGAGGAACTTACTTGAAGATATACACGTGGAAATTTAGCAATATTATAAAATTTTGCTGCAGCATTGTTCTGGTCATGGACTATGACAGGCATTTTTACAAACTCTAAATACAAAGATGCTATTGCATGTGTTACTCTATGTAATATTCTACAAGCAGTCAACTTGTGAACTCCAGTAACACCGCCACATGCAGTTAAAGGCTTGGTAAAGGTATTCATAACTCACCTGTCAAAATAACTTGGAAATTTGGCAATAATTCTTTCAAGAAGCAATTTTACACTTCCTTTACTTAATCGGAATCGCTTCAAAAACTCATCTTCCCGTAATGTTAATACATTACGGGAAGATGAGTTTATATAATTATAAATAAGTTTGAATATGTACTCTTCGAAAGAAAAATGGAGTTCCTATGTAATCAACCATTTCCTCATCATCGTTTGACAACAAATCGTGATTGCTGTTAGTATCTAAAGACAAATCCATTATTTTATTAAATTTTACCTAAATTCTCAGTGCACAACAAGAATAATCACTTCTGATTTCTTAAGTTTACGTGAATATTATACATTGAAATAAAACTATTCTTACGGATTCTATAACGATTAGGTTTTAATTATCATTCCCGACGTTTCGAAGGCTTTGCAGTCTTCGGACCCGTGACAACGAAAACTGCAAAGCCTTCGAAACGTCGGGAATAATAATTAAAACCTAATCGTGATAGAATCCGTAAGAATAGTTTTATTTCAATAATCACTTCCAAAAACTTTTTGTTGTTTGACAAAATTATCGAGATTAGCGACTGAAACCGGCGGCCATGCTGATTTAAGTTTGACGTTTATTTATATCTAGATGAAGGGTAAATCAATGACGTGCAAGACGTTAAATTGAGATGATGCCAAAATGGAGTTTATTTTTCGATTAATCGTGGTTTATCGCGGAACTGCAAGCGGGCCTTAACGTTCTAATTTACAAACGCCTTTTTAGAACTTAATTTTCCACGGATTAGTTATAGGTACCAAGCACAACCCGCGGCATTGGCAGTTTGCCAGCACCCCGTTTTAGGAAATATCAATTATAAATTTAATTCTACCGAAGCCAGGTAGATCAAGGCTAGCAAAATTATACTGCCATGTAACCGACTTGTGAGATCAACTAAAACATCCAGTGTATACTATGGGCACGAGTTGTTCAAGTTCCCTGCACTCTCCAGTCTGCACCTTCCCTTTATAATCTTGTTTTCTTTGACTATGAAACATTCTAAATTCAAAAATCCAGCTCTGCTAAAACGAGTTCTCTTCTATTCAGCCAGCATCGTTGACATTTTGGCACGTTCCGTACGGCACACAAACACGTTTCCCGCCAAAACTGAACCTTATATTGATGTGCGTTCGAAAACTGAAAAAAATACCAACCGTACTAAATTCTATGTACGTGAATAAGAAACGTTGTTTGTTCGACGACCCCATATTTTGCGAGTCGAGACGTGTATACGATATTAAAAAATGCTCCAGAAGAAATGTTAAATTCAATAGTAATTTGGTATTGAATGCATGTACGCCCTGTTTTTGCGGTGTTGTATTTAGTTCGCGAATTTCTTCGGGGGAACCTTTTGTGTACACACTGGTTTCTGAACGCAGCGTGAGTTTGTCACAGGCAGCCCGGGATGAATTGCCGCCAGTTTCTAATTACACAGTCAATTTGGTCGGTAAAGCGGGAAATATGAGTTATTGCCCGTACCGTAACCGAGATGAAATCGGCCATTTTTAATTTCTACAATGGATCAAAAGTTAGCCGTATGATTTAACATAATAAAAGACGAATTCCGATTATATTAGCAAGTGATTAGTCGAAGTCGATTGGCACATAATGACTGTAAGCAAATGGGGATTTTAAAGGATTTAAATGGTAGTTTAGAAAAAGCTTTTGTTAGAATTTCGAACACATGCTTTAACTACCGATCACTACCAACTTTATTAGCATACAAGTCAACGTAATATTTTAAGTCTGGAATGTAGTACGTAGGCAATATTGTATTTTACATCATATTCTGTTCTTACAGAATGCTTCATAAAGTTGGTATCAATAATAACTACATTTAAAAAAAGGATGGCTAGCAATCTAGCGGTAAAGTTTAAAATTTCCTAAAGCTCATATTTGTGATGAAAATGTTTTTCTGGCTCACAGACGTAAAAAAAAGATGGACGGAACGCTAGCTACATTGAAAGTGAGCAGGGTTTTATTAGGTATTACGAGTTGATAGATCGAATGAGCCGAAAACCCCTGCTTCACTTTCAATGTTCATAGCCCTCCGTCCATCTTTCTTGTTACGTCCGTGTTCTGGCTCATTGAATCAGCTGCAGACATTTGCAAGCCGCCTATGGGGTGATTAATTATTTTTATCATACACCTTAGTGTATGGAATGGCTTACCATTCCTATGCTAACTGCGGCGGTTTAGGTCGCATTCCGTTTTCAAAATTTCCATGTTTAATAATTGATTTAAAAAAGTATTCATTGTTATTTTGAACCTTATCATTGCGCTAGTTGTTTCTGTATGTGGAATTGTTATTGGTACCAACTTTATGAAACCCGGTATATTTACATACATACATACATACATAAGCTCACGCCTGTATCCCCGAAGGGGTAGGCAGAGGCGCACTAGCGAACTAGAACACCCACATTTCGCCGAGCTTAGTTCCGTTCCAGATGTGATAGGGGGCGAGCCTATCGCCATATCGGGCACAAATTCCAGACTCCAGGCTAATATGGAAAAATCCAATATCACTTTGCCCGACCCGGGGATCGAACCCGAGACCTCAGAACTGTAGTCGTACCGTAATACCACCACGCCACCGAGGCAGTCCGGTATAAATATTCCATGAATATTCCAGATAGAACTCTTGTTTTCTAAAGATTCTATTTTAAGTTCGCAATACTTAAACTACAAAGCCTATTCCTTCGATACCCTAAAGCTTTTAGGAGTCATGACCTTTTCGGAAAAGGTCAGCTTTACTTTCATGTTTGTGACATTTACCTATATTTAATTTCCACTAGAACGGTTCGTTTTAATTACTTCGTTGGAAACCCCGCCTTACGTATGTGTTATTAGATCAGACATAATAATTAGACACATGTAGTTCTGGAAATAATTGTTAAAATTGTTTTAGTGGAATATAATTAATTGATAGTATTTATTTAGTTCTTCTTAGATTAGTGCCAGCAGTGGCGAAGAGTCTATACAACATGATTCCTTCTGGCTTTCCTTTGTCAAAATTTCTACTAATAAATAGATTTTTACCCCTCGCCACTGATTGCCAGTATATATGAGCTGTGAACTGAGATGTCCTGGGTTCAATTCTTAGGTCAGACAGTGTTTTTCTAGCCCTATTTGCCAAAAAATGTTAAGTCAAGCAGGCGGCTGGTCTGGTCGTAAAAACCAAAGCTGAATCCTTTCTGTAACTTACTTGAAAAGTGTGTCGCGATGACCCCACAATGAGGTGTGATAAGACTAAGTAAAAAAATTACTTAGAATTAGATAATTCTTGTCTTTTTATACTTTTATGTAAAAAAAACTGTGTATATGTCATTTTATAGTATTTCCATACGTTTGGATTTGTCCGGATAATTTTGCCAATTACAAGACACTTCGCCGCACTTGACTCGTCCGGGGACGATTTTCTCACAAAATGTCCTTTTAAGAGAGAAATATGGAACTAAGCCTGCGAATTGTGGGTGTTCTAGTTGATAATGCGCCTATGCCTGCCCCTTCGGGGGTACATGCGTGAGCTTATATGTTGTTATTATGTTACTGGGATATTACCATGTGCTAAATTATCCATTAAACTGGGACTTTGACGTCATTTTCTTGTCTCCGCAAATTTTATGGTAGGCCTACATGTAGCATACGAGTTTAACCGCTAAGTCATCGCAATCAATACAGTAACAAACTGAGGTAAAACACGGTCCCCTACATTGTGTATCGCTTTTACTGTGAATAACGGGTTTACCAAAAGTCACTTAATGCGTCGTAAATGTACAGGTTGGAAGAAGTTTGGACTATTTTGTTTAACAGGATATGATTTTTTTATACGCCACAAATCTAAATTAAATACATAAATTATATTAAAATTAATTGTGTAACGGAAAAAATAATAAATTCAAAAAAAAAAAATGAATGTATTGGTGAGACAATTGTAGTAAACCTTTTTAAATAAATAAATAAAATGAGTTGCCCCATAGGTGGTTTGCAAATGTACTGCAGCTGACCCAATGGGCCGGAAACAATTTTAATAATTATTAATATTATTTAATAATTGAAAAAAAATCTAATATTAATATTTGTGGAAACTTTACTGGTATTTGTTTTATTATTTTAATATTGTTTGTATAATGTACTGTTTGTTTTTCTAATAAAATAAAATAAAATAAAAATAATAATTTTAAAATCAACTTTCCATTATTCAAAAATTTATTGTTTGTTTATTGTTTTTTTTTATTTTTTTATACATACATTGGTAACCATGCTAAATATACATTACAACAGAAGTTACAGAAGTTAGTTAGTTAGGTCAGGACATTATGACATCTGATGCCTAAACTAGGTTATGATGAACCTGTGTGATGGACATCAGTTCTCCCCCAAGCAGAAGGTACTGAGCTAATAATAGTTATAAAATGATTACTCGACTAAAGGTATGTGTGTGTGTGTGTATGTGTGTGCGTGCGCGTGCGTGTGTGTATGTGTGTTAGCATGCGTATGGGTACTTGATATGCTAAACATACATTATGTTATGTCATTATATTCAAAATATGCTCCGTCTGTTCGTAATCCAGGGAGCCGATATATCTCATTACAGCATTTTTGCAGGTATGAAGATTGAAGTGAGCAATTGATATTGTTCTATTTATTTTGTTTTATATGTAGCTACCAAGGAATTCTTCATGTTTCTGCGCAAACGAAGTACGGCATCGTTTTGTGTCACAAACTCGATAGTTTCTCCTTTTAGAGGCAATTTGATCAGCGTCAAATGATATTCAAAAATTATGAGCCTTACAAAATTTTAAACTTTATCGCTAGATCGGTAGTCATCCTCTCTTTAACTGTAGTTATTATTGATATCAACTTTCTGCAACATTCTGTATATGACTTCCCTTGGACTAAGAACTTGGAGAAACCAAAAGTAATTCTGAATATCTTTCCTTATTTGTTGGAGATATGGCGTCGTTAGATTCATGAAATAACACATAAGTTATTACCGCCTTATTTTAAGATCTTGCTTTCTTTATATCTCCCTTATCCCACCTTAATGTGGGGTCAGCGCAACAAACTTTTTCAAGCCTGTTGCTGAAAGAATTTGGGTTAGTTTTACGACCGGCTGCCTGCCTGCGCCAATTCTCTGAGAGGTCCAGTCCTGGGCAAATTAGAAAATTCGCTTTGCCCGATTAAGGAATCGAACCCAAGACCTCCTGGTTCACTGCCCATATATGCTATCACTAGACTAAGGAGGCGACTAAAGATGATTAATTTATATTCATACTATAGTCGTATATAAAATGTAACACAAAATCGTACCTAACAGGCATGTTATGAGATTACAATGACCGTGTCGGGAATCGAATCGGAATCACGACTTTGCTCTACCGTTATCGCATGCCTACAGTGATTCATGCGAGCATAGAACTGCTGTGAATATAAATTCAATGTTTATTGTTAGATACAAGAAACATCTCTGATGGAAATGTGACGGGAAAATGTCAGAGGTGTATGCTCTTTTTGGGGGTTGGTCTCGAACCTCCGACACTCGTCATGGCACCAGCTGAGCTATCGCTGCTTTCAATGAAATTTACTTTGTGAATATTAAAATAACTGGTGGATGCTCTATTATATTGATACTATTTCTACTTCTTTATCTAAGCTTATTTTTGATGTACCTCGTGACTCATTACAAATTAAAAACTTCTACACAATGCAGAAATGTACCGACCACCTCACGAAACTATGAATAAATAAATTGCATCGAATTCTAAGGGCGACTTGCAGCACTATTACCAATCTAGAGTTAAACCTACACTCGATTTATCCTACAGCTGACTCCTATCTTTAAATCAAGATTTGGGGTAAATAGAGATTTATCGCGGAGCCCTAAATAACTAAATCGTAGATAATAAAAGTTTTGAATATAAATGTGGTGTTTGTAAGGAGTTACTTTAACCTTATAAAAATAATAGCGTCATCATTTTCATAATGTTTTTGATCATTCTCAAATTACATTATTTTCTATAATTATTAACTATATGATTTCTAATGACTCCAACTTCAAAACACACATACATGTGAACGCGTGTGAACAATCCTCGCCATGACAAATCATCAGCCATCTGTCACTAGTGAGATGACGAATGACGATCTGTATAGTCGTTAGCTATTTCTTCTATTAATATCAAAGTGTTTTTGTCACAATATTTCAACAAAGGCAAAATGTACTTAGTTTATACTTTATTGACGCGATAGACATTAGTTCATTAATAAAACATGTTTTAATAAAAAGGCTACACAAAAAAGTCACAGAGTCAATATTGTATTTATCTTATTATATTTATTTATCTGTTTAAATTTCAAGAATTATCTTTTATGTCTTTTACTTTCCCTTATTTCTGTAATTAACCCGATTCACCTCATTCCAGGTATCAAAATGTTGAAGTGGGCTGTATATGGTAAGAAAAATCAAGAGCATCGCATTACTAATGGGTTCAATGGTGTAACGTGCGAAGATTATGATAAAGAATGCTCTAACACAGAAGTCCGCAAACCGTTAGACCCTCAATGCGTCAAGAAAAGTAAAAAACCTAGCAGATATCAACGCCGATCCCTAGGTGCTAATGTAGTTAGAAAGAACAATATCAAAACAGTGAACAAAGAGAACGAAAACTATATAGGAAATACTCCAAATTATTTCAAAGAAGGATTTGTGAAGAAGACCGAAGGTCTCGCCCTAAAAGACGTTAGTAATATTACACCTAATTCCACTCCTGTTAATTTTGATAGAAGAAAATTTTATGTAAATAGTTCAAGAGATGATATACCCCCAGATTTACCTCCCACACCACCTACATACAGCAGAAGAGTTAGAGAAGCCAAGAAAAGGAAACTGGAAATGACTAGTGCCAGTAACGAAATTTTTAGACGAGATAGTTCTATTTATAAATCTGAAAGAAGAATTAAGAATGTTGATAGAAATTCTTTAACATCACGACTTAGCCACAGCACCTCAGAACCTTCTTTAAATGAGCTGAGTGACCGAATTTGTCCAAAAACAGTTTATAATAAAACTTCATATCCGTACAATAAACCTATTAATATTAGCTCCATATGCACAACAAAAACAGCCAGTGAAGGCTTGGTCGAAATAGAATATGATAAAGATTTAGTAATCAACTGTGTAGAAAAACCTGTGACTATTAATAAATCGAGTATTGAGAAAACAACTTTACCTATATTTGGACACCATATATTTATGGATAATCCATTATATTTCAACAAGAATGAAGGTCCCACGTGTATACGACCTCTGAAGAGAACAAGAAAAAAATCTAATGAATTTGAAAGTTCATTCAAATCTCCGTCCGTTGATAAGAAAGATACGCATGCATTGGTAAGAGACGCCTGTTCTCCGGTTTCTATTACACCTTTATCTGTCAAGCTAGCAGCATTAAGATTTAGTACTATGAGTACCCACAGCAAGTCGCAAAGAGTGGCTTTTACCAATGATGTAACAGAATATTTTCCTAAAGTAGAAAATCCTTTTACTATTCCTCTTAGAGACGAAGAAACTTCTACTGAAATGGAAAATAAGTTCATCTTAGGAAAAGACTACACAAGTAACACTGAATCAACTGTGTCCACGACTCAAATGGGTGATGTCACACTCGAAAAAATGATTGAAGATATTATCAAAAGTACTAAGACTGTTAAGTCAAGACGGAGAATATTAAATAAAATTGCGGAGCAAAACATAAACCCAATTGAAGTTATTCCTCAACCTGAACCAGTGCAAGATGTATTTATCAATCCGCTTGCTGAAAATAAAGCAAATTTAATCAAAGAAGCAAAATACGTTAACTTATCTAGAGAAAATTCTGTTTCACCACAAACAACACCAACTAAGAAAATATCTCCAGTCCACAAAGTAAATGATAAATTATTGAAAAATCTTCCAATAGGCTGTTTTATCCTAGATGACGGAGACGGATATAATGAACGAGAAGTGAGAACACCAGTAAACATTGCTGAATGCGAGCCAAATACCAATTCTAGGAGACGTCATAGCAAAACAATTAGTAGATCACATTCAATGACTGCCTCACTGGAAAGAGGGAACTTAACAATTGTATCATCCGAATCTACACCCAATTTACATTCTGTGAGTAAAGAACGTGCGAGTCTTCGCCTGAAGAGGCAAGGTTGCATTCGTAGAAAGAAGTCTACTGTTAGCAATGAAAGCCAGTGGAAGCAAAGAATCAACGAACCTAAAACATCAATACTAACGCTTGAAGTTGGTTTACCAAGCCCTGCGTTAGATCTACCAGATGCTTCGTTGTGCGAACCTTTGGTTTCACCTTTACATTATCCAATCCAAACATATGATGATTATCCCCAGCAAGTTATCAATTCAGTAAGATCAGATGTATCTCACAGTAGCTTAATGCCTTACGATCAGATTCAAAATAAAAGATCAAGAGACCTGTTTGGTCTGACTCTGGAAAATGGCATTCCGAGTCCTATAACACCCGTTCCTAACCTCAAAAGGCCAGGAAAAGTGTTGAGTGAGGAAAGAGCCCATAAAACTAGCAAATTAGATGAGGATGTGCTTCATTCTGATGGATTTACTCCCATTATAGAACACAAATCAATAAGAAGGTGTTTGACGTACTCTCCAGAAGAATGTAGTATTTCAAGCAGTGAAGAGAAAAGACGGAGTGTTGTGAGCAATCGCTTAGAGCGTAGTAGCGATCGCTTTCAAGCTCTAAAAGGGACCATAGATTTGGAAATAATGACGAGGAATGACGTCATTGACGTGCACGGTGAGTGGTGACTATCGGACCCCTTTCTATTATTACATTTATTGGAATTGGATTTATAGAATGATTTAATGGAATTCCATTTTTTACAGTAATAAGATGCAGAGATCTTCAAAGATCCACAGGGAAAACGGATGACATCAATGCATATGCAAAGGTTGGTATTTTCAAATAATATTTTTAATATAATCCAATTTCCTGTTGTATCAATATCATGCGAAGACACTGATTCCATAATTCTACGTCAATGACTTAAGAAAAATAAGAGGACGAGGCATAACTACAAAAAATGAAGCATGACTAATGTATGGAGCGAAACAAAAATGGTGACTTTGCCAAAGAAAGATCCCATTAATATAGCAGTTACACATCTTCACATTACGAAATTAGTATTATTGTAAATAAAATACGGTATTTATAACAAAAATAGTAGGTATTTATACATTACGAAATTCTAACGATGACAAATTACGTGTAAATAGATCGGGAAACTAAAATGGCGGATCTCGCTTCGCAGTAAACATGAATTCTTCGTAGTTATGCAATGTCTTTATATTTTCTACCGACTTCCAAAAAGGAGAAGACTTCCAAGAAGGTCCTCAATTAGTCTGTATTTTTATTTTTTTAATGTGGAATATCTTCAATAGAGCTTATTTCAAGGGTGGTCCAATATAAGTTTGCTCACGATCGGATTTGAAGTCGGTCCGTAAGCTCACGCCTGTATCCCTGAAGGGGTAGGCAGAGGCGCACTAGCGAACTAGAACGCCCACATTTCGCCGAGCTTAGTTCCGTCCCAGATGTGATAGGGGGCGAGCCTATCGCCATATCGGGCACAAATTCCAGACTCCGGGCTAATATGGAAAAATCCAATATCACTTTGCCCGACCCAGGGATCGAACCCGAGACCTCAGAACCGTAGTCGTACCGAAATACCACCACGCCACCGAGGCAGTTAAGTTAAGTTAGTTAAGTTTTTAAGCCTGTTATTATTTCACAACTAGGTGGTGATAAGCGGTGTGACAGAGAGCCAATCGTTGCCGTCTCAGAGATCAATCTTCCAGCGAACATCGGTGCTCTACGGGAAAAGAGAGCCCGAATTCCAGAGGCATCTGAAATTGCCGCTGCCCACGGCCGTCTACGATCACCAAGTGCTTCACATATCTGTGTGGCACAGAGACAAGAAATATCGGTAAGTTAACATTTATTTTTGTAGGTGAAGCAAGCAATAACGTTGGAATCGCTCCAGTTCTGAAATAAATAACACCCAACAGTCACATACATAGTCCTGACCCCACACTAAGATCAAGTCTTGTGTCGTGGGTATCAGGAACTACGAGAGACTTTCGGTCTGACAACACCCTGATCCGAAACAAATATATGTAGGCCATACAAACATTTGTCTCGGTGCGGGGATCGAACCCGCGGCCTCTCGCTTCACAGGCTACTCGCCCGCTGCGGCACGGAGGCTGTCGGGAGGAGGTCTACGGAAGCAAGCTAACGAGGAAGAAGGTTGACTGATGGTAAAAAACCTCCACCGTCAATAAACATAATATCAGAAGCATAATTAGTGACGTTACTGATTTTAGGGCGACTTGCAGCTCCGCGATAAATCTCTATTTATTTATCTAAACTGTAGAATAAATCGAGTTTAGGTGTAACTGAAGATTAGTAATAGCTATAAGCCGCCCTTAACGGTAAGGAATTAAGATTAACGCCCGAAAATTGAGACGCTACTCAACCAAGAGCTGTTAAAGCTTTAACAGCTTATATTTTTTTTTGCTATACAATTGCCCGAATGGCGGTCTTAAACGACATAAGGCGACATCAAGTGTTTGAGTACTCGGGGGTAAGAAGGATGGGCTATTTGGGCCTTTTAAAAATCCTACTTAGCATAAGAAATGTAATAGAAAGAGAGCTACTAAACGCGCTATACCCACTAATTTTCTATGAGACAATAACAACGAGTCGAGACTTATTCGTGTTCTAGTATAAAATACTTATTTTTCAAGGCTTTCTTACCATTTTGCATCACAAAGAATCATTTATCTTGTCATCAGTGGAAACGCAAGAAGATTAAATACCATTTCAAAGTCCAAGGATAAACTGGAAATCCGTTTATCTCATTTTTTGAAAATTATTAAAAAATACCCTTTCAAACAACTCATTTCTGCAGATATCCATTTATTTGATTAGTTTTTGTTTGTGTCTTTATTTATTTTTCGGTACATGACATATATTTTTTTAGAAATTAATCTTATTTAATGATTTCTTAGGTTTACGTGAATGTTATTCATTGAATAAAACTATTTTTACGGATTCTATCACGATTTGGTTTTAATTTTTATGCCCGACGTTTCGAAAGCTTTGCAGCCTTCGTCTGTCCTGTGTCTGACCCGTGACCACGAAGGCTACAAAGCTTTCGAAACGTCGGGCATAAAAATTTAAACCAAATCGTGATAGAATCCGTAAAATAGTTTTATTCAATGAATTAATCTTATGAGCATTATGCATATTCGTCACATTTATTTTTTCGCAGTAATTCATGAATACTTGTAGGTTTTTTTTATTGATTTATTTTACACCTGCCATTATTTATTTTATGGCAATTTTGAGTTCTGTTACTTACATATATGTTTTTTTTATTATATCTTTTCGCTAATTACAATTTCTATCTTATTTTATGATTATTGTATTTTAATTATATTATACTAACATTAATATTATTATGAATTATTTTACACTCTCATTAATCATAATACTTGTAGGTTAATTCACGTCCAAAATTCATCTTGGCTGAAAATTCGTTAAATCGCTGCGGAAACGCAATTTAGTGACCAAATCGCCAGGTTAACTGAATACCCAATATTTCAATGCAAAATCTCAAACGAAATAACATCGAAATACCGAAAATCTTTCCCATATTTACTGCTATTTAGTTCCCTACAAATTGTTATATAACAGAGTTTCGGCGTGCCAGGAAACGGCAGAGAGCAATTCCATTAATGTTTAAAGCCAATCGCGAATTTAAACAGTTTTCATTGCCCTATAACAGGCTCTTACGTTACTCTGACCTGAATTTTGAATGGTGCCTTCGCTATGCGCTATAAATTTTAAATAATCAATCCTGTTACACGTTTTACTATACGTAGGTACTCAAAGGAATTCAATATTAGCTGTAATGGGTTTCGAATTAAAAATATCTTTGCTCTTTTAGATGAATATTCGACATGAGATTATAAGATGTTTAAAGCAATGCCTAAGGAAATGGTAACCATGTTGATATTCAAAATAACTTTAAGTTTGTTTTTAAATTATTATTTTTTCTATTTCCATATATTATTTCCATATATATGATATACATTTTACTTGTAATAGCAAGATACAAAAGCTATTTTAATAATATGTCACGAAGACTGCAAAGCCTTCGAAACGTCGGGCATAAAAATTAAAATAAATCGTGATACAATCCGTAAAAATAGTTTTATTTCAATGTATAACATTCGCGTGAACTTAAGAAATCAGTAAAGAATCACAAGTTTAAAAACTTAGCGGACTGAATTCAAAATATGTCCGATCTTGGACCACCCTTAGAATAAGCTCTGTCGAACCCAAAAAGGATCTTGAAATCCGTCCACATTTGGCGGAGATATCGGGGAACATACATAAAAAACAGATGAATTGAGGACCTTTTCCTTTCTTGAAGTCGGTAAAAAAGCTAATCTTGTTCTACCGTAAATGCTATAAAATTCGGTATCATGAAGGATCGTACGAGTCGCTAATACTATAATAAGATTGTGCTAGTTAGACGCACAAGCTCGGCCCAGCAGTCGTGCATTATCAGTTTTCCCCACAGGTACTATTGCGTTACCAAGTCGTGTATTGACTATAATCAACATCCTCTTTAAAACTACAAACATCCTGTATAGGCTTTGATGGTATGAACTTCGTAGCCTATATAGGCTTTGATGGCATGAACTTCATAGGAAGCATCCGTTTTCCATACAACTATTTAGGAAACAGTTTGATGTGTTTTGAAACACTTGACTTTTTACCGACTTTAAAAGGATGAAGTTCTCATTTAAGCTATATATTATTTCTATCAATTACTATATTACATAATATGCCCGACAATTATGGACTGATTTTCGATAGGGCTTTCTTTAAAGGTCACTCAGTATTAGTAAAGGTTAAGAATTATATGTAACTCTATAACAAATCTGGTTTTAAGCTTTACCATGAATTAGCAAAAAGTGCATAACGCACAACCATTTAAAAAAAAAATTATTTGCGTTCTTAGTCGTATTCAAGTTCTATCAAAAATATTCTTAACGGTTCTTGAAATATTTTATTTTTCTTCGGAGGAGTAATGGCATAGGTGGGTCTTGAATTAATAATCGCCGCTGGGTGTACCGCCTTGATTTATTTTCGTTTTCCTTTGTACTGATTATTTATGCGAACGTGTATGGCTATCATTAAATTTTCACACAGGTATAGTCTGAAAATTTAATAAGTAGATACATGGCACATATGTACATGCTACATTCACTTTATGAAGTCTTTAGTATAATTTGTTTAGAGAAGAAAACTGATTATTACTGTATTTTGGCTTCAAGTACAATAACATATAATTACTAAATAGGTACTGCTGTATTTTGTTGAAAACAAACAATTAAGCTTAAAATGTAAGAAGTTTGGTCAAAAAAATTATTCCATGAACTTGAATATTAATTGTGATTGCGCTGTCTCAAGATATAGTTATGTAATTCTACATAAGCGCACACCTTTATGGTTCATAAAACACTTAAAATACGACGAAGCCAGAGGCCCAAGCATTAAAGTCAAGCCCCATAAGCAAACAGTTACGTATTGTCAAGCACTACTAGCGTGCTGAGCGTTTTTCACTTTTTCCTAGCACATACCAATCTCATACATAAGATATTGGGGTTTGGTGTGACGCGTGGCGCGACAACGCATGCGCAGTCCGATCGATTGCCGCCCAGCGCTAACCCGGGCAGTCGCGTTACTGGGCTTGCCGAACCGCGGTCCAGATTTTGCCGCGTCCACTCTATAGAAAAATACGCATAGATTTTTTTCCTTCAAAGTGTCGTGTTGTGGTGTGTTAGTGTTATTTGTGAATACTATATATTTTCTGTTTCACGTGTATGTACAAAGTTTTGAGGAGTTTTGTGTCGGTAAGGATTTCGTAATGCATGTTTTTTTCATTGTCATACATACTGTCGTATTTATTATGATAATTTTATTTAATAAGCCTTATTTCACCAACACTATTGATATTCTATTACAGTATATTAATTAGCTCACTTGAGTAACACCTCTAGGGCTGTCGCACTCGAGTTATTGAAATTAAGCTCTGTATAATCTGTAGCCCCGCGCGGCGCGAATATGGCTATGATTGATGAGTGTAGATGAAACGGAAGAAATGTACGAGATTAATAATTCTGCACCTACGTACTCGTCTGGAATGCCGCGGAATACACGGTTCATGGTTATATCGATTATGCCAGACGTCCTTTGATAACGACATTGCATTTTTTATGTATAGGGTCAAATCTCCCCAGTCCACTTTATAAGCTCCGTCCATCGTTATAATATTGAGATTTTGTAGGAAGCTAAAATATCTACTTTTGTCTCTTCACCAAAGATTAACTGGTAGAAAATGCCTCAGGCGTCAAGTCCGCTTTTATAGAGGTACAATCTCTTTGTATATAATATAAACTAGGAAAATGTAGTTAACCAAAAAAAAATCCAACAATGATTTAATTATATCGTTATTCGCCTCCTTGGTCTAGTGGCAGCATATATGGGCTGTGAACCGAGAGGTCGTGGGTTCGATTTTTTTTTTATTTTCAAGTCGGGCAAAGCGAATTTTCTTATTTAATTTGCCCGAGACTGCATTCTCCAGAGGGGGTTGACGTCAGGCAGGCAACCGGTCATCAAAAATTAGCCAAATCCTTTCTGCAAGATGCTTAAAAAGTGCGTTGCGCTGACCCCACATTAAGGTGGCATAAGGGCTGGTAGAAAGGAAGAAAGAAATTATATCGTACTTATTATAATTATCTAAGTGCACCTGAACCCATTTTCGCTGTTCACGGATGGTCTCAAGTGTTGGCTAAATAAAGTTCCTTTCTTTCTAATTAAAACTTAATTAGACTGCCTCGGTGGCGTGGTGGTATTTCGGTACGACTACGGTTCTGAGGTTCGATCCCCGGGTCGGGAAAAGTGATATTGGATTTTTCCATATCAGCCCGAAGTCTGGAATTTGTGCCCGATATGGCGATAGGCTCGCCCCCTGTCACATTTGGGACGGAACTAAGCTCGGCGAAATGTGGGTGTTCTAGTTCGCTAGTGCGCCTCTGCCTACCTCTTCGGGGATACAGACGTGAGCTTATGTTATGTTAAAAGTTAAAGCGCTTTTGGATATTATTTCCACAATACTGCTCAATATATCTGATTAATCTGTACGTTTCCGAAGGATTTACCCAGATTTGTTACCAAAATTCATCATCTGCACAGAATCTTGGCTCGGATCCAAGATACCTGTACCTACTACATTTGTAATATCGGTTGCAATATACATTCAAGAGCTTGGTGATACGAATACTGGGTAGCAGTGGCGAAGAGTCCATACAACACGATTCCTTTCGGCTTACCTTTCCCAACATTTCTACTAATAAATAGGTATTCATTCAAGAAATATCGTTGTGAAATATCGCTTGCTAATACGGTGAAGGAAAACATCGTGAGGAAACCTGCATACCCGAGAATTTCTCTACAAGAAATTCGAAGGTATGTGAAGTCTACCAACCCGCACTAGGCTAGCGTGGTAGACTAAGGCCTAACCCCTCTCATTAGTAGAGGAGGCCCGTGCCCAGCAGTGGGACAGTAATATTACAGGGCTAATATTATTATTATTATAATTCAAGAAAACGAAGCATCAGCTTCTCTTTTAGAAATTTTTAGCCCTCGTTACTGCTGGGTAGGTCTCTTACGTTTTATGTAGATGATGGCCTCCAACGGGTTAAAGGTATTTCTTTAAAATCAATCAGATGAATTCGTCGAAGTTTCGGGAGTCAGTTTCGGGTGCATACAACCCAATTCTTACCGGGTTCCTTTCGGCAGATTGAAGGCTAATAAATAAGTATTATCTAGGTATTATCCCGAAGATAAAGTATCATTGACTTTCCTTTTAAAAATGTTCAACCATCGCCAGTGGTGGCTTTCTCTTTCTACCTGCCCTTATCCCACCTTAATGTGGGGTCGACGCACCACTTTTTTTTTTATGACCGGCCGCCTGCCTCACGTCAACCCTTTCTAAGAGGATTCAGTTCCTGGCAAATTAAATTAGAAAATTTGCTTTGCCCGACCTGGGAATTGAACCCAGGACGTCCCGGTCCACAGCCCATACATACTGCCACTAGACCAAGTAGGCCACCATCGCCACTGGTGGCTATTGGGTCTTATTTCTTTATTACAACTTAGTAGTCTTATAAACCCCATAACAGTTTAATCAACTTTCGTTTGCTTTAATATATTGCCAATTATAACCCAAACATAAGTCATTAGTGAATTTAATATACATACATCCACATTAATACGAAGTAGACATAACAACATGTGGATATTCTTGGCCTAGTTTTCAACTAGAATCTACTAGAACATTCATTAAAAACTAGACACATCATGTCGCTTATTTGCGACGACAGTGTGACAGTCATATCTCGAAAGCCTTGATTGTGCAGGGGGTTACCACCACCTCTTATAGCAGTATTATTATCATCTTACTTGTACCGATTCCCATACAAAACAAACGAAGAACGGAAGAACGATTATAATAATACTGCTATAAGAGGTTGTGGTAACCCTGCAGAAAACGTTTTTAAAATAATCACAACTTTAAAAACTAAACAGACCGACTTCAAATCTGATCGTGATAAAATTTATATGGGACCACCGTTGAAATAAGCTCTATCGAATACAAAAAGAATTTTGATTTTGAATTGATGATGAATTTGAAATCAGTCCACATTTGGCAGCGATATCGCGTAACATATATACAAAAAATAAAGTCGAATTGAGGACCTTCTCCTTTTTGGAAGTCGGTCGAAAACAATATTACTTTTCTCGACCTGGGGATCGAACCCAAGACCTCAGGACGTTAGTGCAATACAACTTTGCCACCAAAGGCACATTATTTGTACAATTTAAACAAAAGTGCCCTTATCGTTACGATCTTTAGTGAAATAATACAGAAGTAATAACTCACAATCAGGCTGTAGTAATTAATTCGGGCAACAAAGGTACTTTGGTCACGTGACCACACACAGATCTGACCTTTAAATAAAAAACTGATAAAAATCATGCTGTTTTATATATTGTATAAGAGACCAAAAGCCAAATAAATATTTACTATTATTCATGATTTAAAAAGTTCCTTGGTCTAGTGGCAGCATACATGGGCTGTAGATCGGGAGGTCCTGGGTTCGATTCTCAGGTCGGGCAAAGCGAATTTCCTACTTTAATTTTCCTGGAACTGGATCCCTCAGAAGGGATTGACGTGTCAGCCGGTCGTAAAAAATAAACCAAATCCTTTCTGCAACATGCTTGAAAAAGTGTGTTGCACCAACCTAACATAAAGGTGAGATGAGGGCAGGTAGAAAGAAAGATGAATGATTTTAAATATATTAATCATATCATTATTATCATCATCAGCCATAGGACGTTCACATCATTGCTAAACACACGTAGGCCGACATAGCCCAGCGGATTAGCAAGTTTAAGTGGCAGTGGGCAGGGCTCATAGAACTGATAGCCGATGGGGCAGAAAAGTTCTCGAGTGGAGACCACGTATCGGCAAGTGCAGCGTTGGACGTCCATCTACTAAGTGTACCGACGACTTAATAAAGGTCGCAGGTAGAATCGTGTGGCGAGTGATATTTCTAGACACGCGTGGAACAGGGAAGGGGTATGCCTATATACCCATACCCCCTACCTTTTCCACCCGCTTTCCCAATTCATTACCTTTACACGGTAGGCAGCGGCCTAGTGATTGAGCCCGTGACCTCAGAACCCTAGTCGTTCCGCGTACACAATGCAACTAAGCCTCCGAGGCAGTCCAAAACACGTATAATATTTAAACATTACATCCCATAAATTCGGCTCCCCACGTACCACATAAAGTGGGTATACAAACACCTACATAAACCCATAAACTCGTAAACGGCGAGCTAATATTTTATTTGCTCTCACAGAGGCGTCCGCCGACCGTCATGAAACTCCCGTGTCCTATCTGTATGGTCATAAAGTGACCGCAAACGGGCCCTTCCCAGTTTTGTAACCAATTCCTCTTAGATACATGTGTACAGTTGCTGTTTTTCAACGTCGTAGGTTTTAAAAGATGAATTTAACTGCATAAGTTCTGCCTGTATCCCCGAAGAGGTAGGCAGATTTTAAATAGCGAACTAGAACACGCTCATTTCGCCGAGCTCATTTACATCTCAGATGTGATAGGGAGCAATTTGCAGACCTCGGGCTTATATATAGAAAAATTCAATGTCACTTTACTCGACCACCGAGCCAGCCACGGCGCCTTTTAGGTTGGCAAGGCACCCATGATTTTCTTGGCTTGGATGTCTATGAGCGAAGGAGATCACTTAGCATCAGGTGACTGATCTCGCTTGCCAATCTCTGCTATAAAGAAAATCACAACACTAAGTCCCGAAACAAATATATGTGGGACACACAATCATTTTTATCGGTACAGGATTCGAACCCGCCTCCTCTCGCTTCACAGCCGACTACTCGTCCGCTGCGCTACGGTGGTTGTTAATTCAATTAAATTAAAGCGGTAACATAAAGTCCCTAATTATTCAACTTTCTACAAAGTATTGAAGCGAACTAAACATTTTTCACACGTGGTCACTTTTCCCATACGAATGTTAGAAATCACTAGTAATTCTTTGTGATTTATTACAACCCTACGATATATTGAGGGAATTTCTCTACCTCTAATGACACATACATTACAAATTAGTTTCTCCAATCAATATTTTAGTGATGTATGACATTTTTCGACCGACTTCCAAAAACAAGAAGGTCCGTATATTTATGTATGTTACGTGATATCTCCGCCAAATGTGGACCAATTTTTTTCTTTTTGTGTTCGATAGAGTTTACTTCAAGAGTCGTCCCATATAAATTTGGTCACAATCGGTAAGTCCAAGTCTAACGCAACTGTCTACGTGGCTCTACCACTTAAACATAACTATCTATAGCGTGGCTCTACCACTCAAACGTAAATGTCTACAGAGCTACAGAGTAGCTCTACCACTCAAACGTAACTGTCTATAGCGTGGCTCTACCACACGAACGTAACTGTCTACAGAGTAGCTCTACTACTCAACCGTAACTGTCTATAGCGTGGCTCTACCACTCAAACGTAACTGTCTACAGAGTAGCTCTACCACTCAAACGTAACTGTCTATAGCGTGGCTCTACCACTCGAACGTAATTGTCTACAGCGTGACTCTACCACTCAAACGTAACTGTCTACAGCGTGGCTGTACTACTTCAAGGTATGACCTGTAATTAGTTCTTCTTGCAATAAACTCGGTGATATCTAAACAACTAATTTAACTACGGTAATCTATAAATACATAATATCACCGTTCTAAGCCATTCCCTTTGCTAACGATTTTCGGTCCACGTCCCCTCTTTACTCCACGCAAAATCGACAAATAAATTCCGAAATGCTATTTCATAACTCCTTTCAAGGGGGAGTTTTTAAATAACTCTAATTTCGTACCTCTCCACGTCTGCGGTTAGGGTTGGCAGTTGATATTCAAAGATAGACGTTTATGCGAAGATTTTTGTGGATTGAGCATAACAGTTTACTATGGAATATTTGGAAGATTAACAACTTTAATAAAAGATCATTTAGTGGACTATTGAAAAATGAGTCTATGACAGAATATAGTGTTATGGTCATAAAATATAACTCTATAATAAACCAAAGATATTGTTTGACATGAATGTCGCCTCTTTGGTTTAGTGGCAGCATATATGGGCTGTGGACTGGTAGGTCCTAGGTTCGATTCCGAGATCGGGCAAAGCTTTTTTTATAATTTGATTTGCTCGGGACTGGACCCTCCATAGGGTTGACGACAGGCAGCCGGTTGTAAAAATTTTGCCAAATCTTTTTTGCACCATTCTTGAAAAAGTGTGTTGCGCTGACCACAAAGGATAAACGCAGGTACAAATATAGAAATAACGTATTTTTTTTAATGTAACTTGTTACCTGTCCATTTTGGTATGACAAATAAACCTTTATTTCTAATAGCTCCAATGACGTTGGAACAGCTTTATACAGACTTTAACCACAGCAGATTCGTATCAGTCCAACCCTATCCTTGCACAAACAAGGGGAGATCTGAGCACATTTCCCGACTTGTTTGCACAATTCTACTCTCCAAATTTACATTTATAGCTTCCGCTGGCGATCACAATGCCCGTCTGCTACTTACTGATATAAATATATTAGTACCTAGTAATTTACGCCCGAATGGCCAAACGCTACTCAACTTTAACGACTTCTTACATTGATTTTCGCCATACAATTTTGACAAATAACAACAACAACAACATAAACTCACGCCTGTACCCCATCTAGTGGAAATCACATGGCTGCCACCAGTGGCCGATTTGCAGTGCTCGCCGTCCTAGGCCCGATACTAGCCGCCCTTGGTTTTTAACCGATTTCAAAAACAAAGAAGGTTCTCAATTTTATTGTAGATAATGGAGTTAACTTCGTTAGGGTGACTTGCACCACTATTACTAACATACACCATTTGACAGCCTCCGTGGCGCAGCGGGCGAGTAGCCGGGTGTGAAGCGAGAGGCCGCGGGTTCGATCCCCGCACCGAGAAAAATGTTTGTATGGCCTACAGATATTTGTTTCGGGTCTGGGTGTTGTGAGACCAAAAGTCTGTCGTAGTTCCTGATAACCACGGCACAAGACTCGATCTTAGTGTGGGGTCAGGACTATGTTTGTGACCTTTACAGTTAGTCCTAACCTCGAGTTAAATTGAAAAAAAATGAATGATACTTCTTTTCTGGGGCGTCCGTTTAACTATAGGCGAGATGGTGTCCTTATTTTTCTTTACGTCCGTGACAAAACCATATAACACAAGACTAATCACTTAATATCAAAAGCACGTGTACTAAAAACTACCCTCATTTGCAAATTGCATGAGGCAGTAATCACACCCAGCAAAGGTCGCGACTTGCGCGTTAGTCAATGAGCAGTGACGTCACGCTAGGGTGGCTATTATGCAACGTAATCGACTGGAGGAAATCACGTAACACGCCCTGCGCCCTGCAACCAATATCATGGAAGCTAGCCCACTTAACTAAATAGCAGTTTGACAGACTATTTTTACGGATTCTATCACGATTTGGTTTTAATTTTTATGCCCGACGTTTCGAAAGCTTTGCAGCCTTCATGGTCACGGATCGGACTAAGGTGTCAGTTGTCCAACAATGTTAATATTACAATATATACCTTCATTTTAAAATTATACAAATTTAAATTTAAAAAGTTAGCTATTTTTTGGACAAATCATCATAGAATCCGCAAACATAGTCCGCAAAAAACCTAAGAAATCATTAAGCAGTTTGACAGGGTATTCATGGCATTTTTTAACCCACTACAAAAAATAGATATTATTTTCAATCATCAAACGATTAAGAAAAGAAGGTTCTGTGAGTGACTAACTCGGTGGCGTAGTGGTATTGCGTGCGCGGTACGACTGTCGTCTTGAGATCTCTAGTTCGGTCCCCGGGTCGGGTAAAGTGATTGGATTTGTCAGTAACGGCCCGGAGTGTGTGTGAATTCGTGCCCGATATGACGTGCTGCCCCTTATCACCTCTAGGACGGAACTAAGCTCGGCGATATGTGTGTTCTCGTTCGCTAGTGCACTTCTGCCTACCTCTTCGGGAAAACAGGCGTGTGCTTATATATTTATGTATTTTTCTAAACCACTAGTAAAAGGAGGTTTCCAGTTTCCAGTTTCAATCGATCTCAAAGTGGTGACTGCCTCCGTGGCGTGGTGGTATTTCGGTACGACTACGGTTCTGAGGTCTCGGGTTCGATCCCCGGGTCGGGAAAAGTGATATTGGATTTTTCCATATCAGCCCGGAGTCTGGAATTTGTGCCCGATATGGCGATAGGCTCGCCCCCTATCACATCTGTGACGGAACTAAGCTCGGCGAAATGTGGGTGTTCTAGTTCGCTAGTGCGCCTCTGCCTACCCTTTAGGGGATACAGGCGTGAGCTTACACAGGGATCGAATCCGAGATCCCAGGACCGTAAGCAATTGCCACGTCAAAAAAAAAACTCATTAATTTAATTTATCTACTGCTAAAAAAATATTGACAGTAAGAGAAGTTTTTGTATCATGTAAGATTGAGGAACATTGGCACCGAGCCAAGTCATATAGGAAGCTGACTGATGAAAACAAGCGCACAAGGCTAAAACTCTGCCTACCTCATAAATATATACAAGCTTCTGGGAGTTTCCTTGCTTATATAGCCAAATATTGCCCGTTGCCACATATTGGTCCCTGGCAATTTTGGTGGAAGATAGACAATAAAAACGCGAGAGATTTTCATAATCTCTTATTATTATTCATAACACAAAGATGTCAAATACACAAGAATCTTCTTTCCTGCAATTAGAAATTCTTGTTTGTTGCTCTTTCACGCAAAAACGATTGAATAGATTTTGATGGATCTTTACAGTAAAACGGATGATTCCTCTCATTATTACAGAGAGAGAAGTCCGTGCCCTGCAATGAGACAGTAATATTACAGGGCTAATATTATTATTAGGAAGTCACTGGATGCAGGACGCTTCTAACAGGTCGATCTGGAAAACCTTTGGAAGCTTATGTCCAGCAGTGGACGTCCTGTGGGTGATGAAGATGATGAGGATAATTTTATTACGTTCAGTACTCTTTATTCTGATATAGCCTGTACGTCTGTCGCCTTCTTGGTCTATGGGCTATGGACCAGAAAGTCATGGGTTCGATTCCCAGGGCAAAGATAATTTTCTAATTTATTTTGCCCGGTACTGGATCCCTCAGAGATGGTTGATGTCAGGCAGGCATCAGTTTGTAAAAACGTTGCCAAATACTTTCTGCAACATGCTTGAAAAAAGGGTGTTGCGCCGACCCAACATTAAGGTGGGATAAGGGCAGATAAAAAGAAAACATTAAAATAACCCACAGGCCACATGTGATATGACGCTACGGGAGCAATAATACACACGGGTGAGATCGCGAGAGACAGCTAATACAGAATAAAGAGGTTAATTTTCAGTACTCAATTCATTAGTAAGAAGTGCTAGTGTCAGGCTCTAACGACTTCGCGTGTTCGTCGGCTGTTTGCTCACTTTTACTTTCAACCCTTGGCAACCACGCCATTTCCAAGAAAATAACCAGCCGGTTTTTTTCATCGCATTTCATAAACTATTGTATAATATTGGTGTGTAATATGTATATTGTTACGAGTATTTATTTACTAAAGCGAATATATGTGGCAAGTGTGAATGGTAGAGTTGGAAGGGGAAGACCTCATCGAACATTCTTTGACCAAGTCAGAGATATACTCGATTAAGGTCAAGTTCAAAGTACCCTGAACCGACGTGCATGCATGACGAATATAATAAGACTGAATGAGGCGAAAGTGGTGTATAAGGATTGTAGCAGGTGGAAATCCGTTGTCTCTGCCTACCCCTATGGGAAAAGGCTTAGTCTATGTATGTATTTGTTTACTATTGAAAATTCCTTGAATCACTCATTTTGTCGTTAACTTTCCCAATGCATTAAAATATTGTAGTACTTACTGATCTAATCTATTTTTTGCTTACAAATATTTCATTCCATTTTCAATAACATAAAAGATGAATCATAAATTAAGCTAAGATCACGGACGTAAAAAAGATGGACGGAGCGCTAGGAACATTGAAGTGAAGCAGGGTTTTCGGCTCATTCGATCAGTCCCCGCCATTACGTGTCGATAGATCGAATGAGCCTAAAACCCTGCCTCACTTTCAATGTATCTAGCACTTCGTCCATCTTTTTTGTGTCCGTGGCTAAGATATAAACAGTTCAAGATTTATATAGGTAAGGAAGAATTCTCCGAAACACATATAAGCAGGATTATAAAGAGCCTAATTTTTCAGTAAATCAACAATATAAAATGTCGTTCGTATCGCAAACGGTCGCTGGATTGAGCCATACACGCCGCGAAGAGCCTCCTCCTCGTCAGCACTGCTCGCATCAGCACGCCCACCGCCACCAGCTGTGCAGGAAGAACAGCCTGCCCGAATGGGATCCACCAGAGCCGAGGACCAGAAAAAACAGTCTCCCAGCAGACATCCACGACAAAACCGAACCGGCGAACAGCACGCCTCTATCTGAAGAATGACAACCGTCCCAGTAAGTGATTGGTGTCCCCCCATCACATAGTCGCATGGATCTGCACTCGATAGCACCAGGAGAAGAAAGGCTTTGTGGAACAGGCCCCCTTGCATGCTTAGACAGCTTCTGTGGACCCTAAGGGCGGACCTTGCACGACCCCATAGATGTGTGTATATAATTTGATGTTTATAAATAAGGATTTGTAATAAAAAGACGATGACTATAAACAGAAAAGTTTTCGAAAGGCTAAATCTAAAGGGGGATAAGAATGATGAATTAGTGAGCAAGCGATGGCTATAATGAAACCCATAAATGTTCTATTATTTCTATATGTCTCTATAATAATTTGAACCCAACATTGATTGTATACTTAAGTGCTATTGAAAATAATATAAGTGACGTGTAAATTAAGTTTGTATTCTATTTTTTTTACTAGAATACGTTATTTAATTCCATCATCTATAAATTCGGAATATAGTGAACGGGTAATGGAATTTAGTTGCCTTCTCACGGCCCATCACTATAATTTCTGGAGATCCAATAACTGTCATAAAATATTATTTCTGATGTGATGTGATGTGAATCAGTCAGTCTCGGAGATGAAGATGAGAGACACACAGAGAAACTTCATGAATATAGATTCAAATGGTTAATTACACATCAAAAAAATAATAAAAGTATTTGAATAAAACAACAAAGACCGATTCTACAGAAAATTTTAAAGAGAAGTCCAAAAAAGAGAACATGTGACCATGATCTCACTAAAGAAGATTTCAAGAACGAATACAATTAGTGTGTAAAGAGACAAAGAAATGTACGGCAGTACTCATCACCAAACCCTATTCCTTGCTTGAACCGGAGTTCAAGTGTTCAAGAGTTCAGCGCTGGAGCACTGAAGAATGAAAAATCTATCAAAGTAGGTCTAGAAAATGTTGATTTTAAACTTAAAAGCAAGACCAGTAGCAATCTTAAAGTATGAAGTCAATTATTGGACCATTACAGCAATATCCTTCAAGTGCCGGTCAGGAAATTACAGCTATTAGAACTTCATACGACGGAGCCGAACGATTGGAGGCTAAACTACTAGTTAATTAAGCTTTATTTTTATTAATATTCTCCCGCGGCTTCATCATTATTTTACGTAATCTTGCTGCAATCGTATCTAATGTACAGAAAAGTGTACTAGATATCTTTATCAAAATAACCATTATAATACCTATCACATTATCACTTTCACTGCATCAATTTAATCAATCTCTACACAATTGTATACCATTGCCAGATAGCAACTAATTCCTAAGCTACTATAAGAGATAATATAAACTAGCTATAAGATATATAGCTATAACTGGCGCTATCTTGGAAACGCCTATGTCTAGCACTGGACGGATACAGGCTGATGACTCTGATGACAATAGGATTATCATTAGAGTTATCCTTACAAAACCTCTTATTTTCGTAGGAATTAGTAGATTAACACCTCGCACATTTGTAGTGGCTTATTTTTAACCCAATTCGAGCGAGACTGCAAGCAGTCAATGAAAAGAAATATGTTTATTCCGACATGGCGAATGACATATTAGGAATTCAAAAAATATACGCAAACAAGTATTTAATTATAATGGAAAAGGAGAGGTTAAGGGTTTAGTTTAGTTTCACAATTAATTCACATTTGAATCTTAACTAGCAGTCCATAATGGCAATTCGACACTTTCTGCATAATCTACTGTACCATGTGAACCTAGAATCACTTACAATTTTGTCATATTAATTTAAAATTATGTTTTCTAAACAAACTAAAACGAAGTATTCCTTCTTCCAATACAACAAAATAATGTACACAAATTCTTAGAGAATTTTGTTTATCAGTCCACACACATGTTTTCAACTAAAACAACTCAATCATATATTACGTGGTTGCGACATTCATTTTTCAATCGATAAATAATCACTACATAATTGCAAACTAATCTATCGTTATTCAACATTCTAGCGCAATGATTAACGACATGTTTAAAATGAAGCAATGAATGGAGTCAATTTTATTGACCATTTAATGTTGCTAAACGGTTATTAATTCTTTCATTAGGTAATTTTATGCATAGCAGCTAATCTTAAAAAGACCACAAGACTTAAAATGGTAGACTGACGCATGTGATATAAGTTTACAGAACTACTACATTTTGATTTTATACACTTTTTATGCGAGCACAGCAAAGTTACTACATTACTCCTAATCGTAAGCGCAATCCAAAAATATCGGAATCCTGCCTGCTTGCGACAAGATACATAGGTGGACGACCGATGCGGCCACGGGAACCCAAAGATTGGGTCTACCAGCTCCAATCAAGCGTCAGGTCTGGTCGCAACCGGGCGAACGGGATGTACTCTGGATAATTTTGGAATGCGATCCAGAATATGAGTCATTATAGCAGGTTGTAACACTATGTATACAGCATGCTTGCTAGCATGAACATGAATACCAGCAAACTCTATTCGACATCAAAACCAAAATCTACTCAATAATACAATTTTCTATCAAAACAGCTATCTTGTAGGCCATGAAACTTATTTTCGGATCGATCGATTTGTTCACTATTGATTCTATCAATATTAATTGTTCAATTATTCATCAGTCATCACTGTTACTGAAAAAGTTAATAAACTTACTACAAGTATTGCCGATTGTTTTGTTCAGTACCGACGAATGAATACACCCAACGGTCATTCTTATACATAGTTCTGACTCCACACAAGGTTTAACCTGCAGGTCGATTATCTAAGGTTTCATTCGCGAAAACAACGTTGCGGCATCGTTGCGGCAACGATGTTTTCATTTTTGTATTCAGCAAGGTACGAAGCGCACCCACTAGCGCTATGCGTGATGACGGAGCTTATCCGAACTAGCTCTCTCGAACGAGTAGGTTGACATAAACTTTTATGGAAAATCGTATTCTCTAAGACTCAACAACGTTGAACGCTCCGTCGATCTCAACGATGTACGCTGCGGGAGCTCGACGTCGATCGCAACGTTGTGGCGTTTCTTAGAGAATCGACCTGCTGTACCGTAGGTATCAGAAACTACGACGGGCTTGCGATACCACGTAGTTCCTAGTACGTGGGTAAATATAGTGTGATAATTTTCATCTTTAACTGCCACTTACAGCGCTACTACTAGTCAGTCTACTACAGAGTTAGTCCTAAACTCGATTTAGCCTACAGCTCATTCCTATATTTAAAGCGAGATTTCAGATAAATCAATATTTATCTAAGTGCTGCAAGTCGCCCTTAATGCCCAGAAATTTCATTGCTTCCAATGATAGTCGGGATTCAATAACGCTCAATTGTTTTGCGGCACAAAGCCATACTTACCTCTAATTCAAAAGACTTAAGTACAGTACTGACGATCAAGTTCAGATATCTGATGAGACAAAGCAACTCGTCTAATTGTTTATCCTGTGGAGTCCCGGAAGATGTGTACCATTTGTAGGTTGATTGTGTTCGGACTGAGCCTATGAGAACATATATAAGGGATGAGTTTCATATAAATACCATGGATATAGGGGTATTTCAGAGTATACTGGCAAACCAATGAGCAATGTGAATGTGTTGAATATTTGTACTATTCAATTTATAATATTACATCTCTATAATGTATGTTAGTAATATATATTGTAAGTTAGTATTTCTTATATACGATGGGATTGGCATAATCGCAAAAGCGACTTAAATCCCTAAATAAAAGTAGAATAAAAAAAAAAGTACTAACGATATACTCCAAATAATATACTATCGTACCAAAACCATGGCTTCTCTGTGGCGTCCGTTTAACTTTATGCTCTCGCCTATAGTGTATACCTGTTGTGGTGTTCTTCTTTTTCTTTACATCCGTGACGAACGATTAAAGATTTTTCTACTTCAACAGTACAAGCGTGGTCATTCTCAGTCAGTAACATTTCCTCAATAGGAGGAAGGCCATTAGCACTGCGACATGTTGTCATAAAACTATTGATTAATGCGGATGCAAATCCTTTCCCACACAAAAATATAAAAATAAACTAGATATTAACGGTTTCTTCGTTGATTATCAATTATCATTGCATTTCACACGATATAGAACCAGTTTAGTGTCATAATGATTAGGTATAAATAGATTTAAAACCTAAGTCATTGATAACGTCGGTACCGAAGATTGAATGTTTCCTCTACAATGTCCTATATCTTATTCAGATTTAAAGAGTTTATAATATAATTAAAGCGAGCAGTTTCGTCAATCAAAAATATATTTTATTTACTGATTTCTTAAGTTTACGCGAATGTTATACATTGAAATAAAACTATTTTTACGGATTCTATCACGATTTGTTTTAATTTTTATGCCCGACTTTTCGAAGGCTTTGCAGTCTTCGTGATCACTGACCAATCAGTCCGACCCGTGACCAGGAAGACTGCTTTCGAAACGTCGGGCATAAAAATTAAAACAAATCGTGATAGAATGCATACAAATAGTTTTATTTCAATATTATTTACAAAGTTAAACTTATAAGATGTGTTAAATTACCAAGGTGCTAGAGATCAAAATCGATTGTATCTGTCTAAGCCTATGAATCAGGTGTAAGTCTGTATGTATACGAAAAGTTTTTTCAAGATGAATCTGCTGAAGGTCAACCATACGAAATTACACTATGTATGACCCATACTCTTAATATACTATGGAAGGTCATGGTGAAATATTGGGTAAAGGTCTTACAATAACCGCAAATGCTTTTTAAAAAGATTTCACATGTTCGCAATAGGTGGCCTTAAGCACTATATCTTATGTTACTTATCCACATCAAAAGAAAAAACACCACAATGGTTTTAATAAAACCATCATTACAGACTGGACAATGCTATAGCTGCCAAGTGGACTTGGCATGAACGCTACAGCCGTATCCCACCCCAATTGGCCAAGGTTAGGCGAACTTTCCCCTTGTTAAAATATAGTAATGCAAACACGCGAAGTTATTTTTATCCATCTTCACGAATCCACGAAGCAGCCACTTTCACCTATGCCTCGATAAATATAGGAACAAAAGGGAATATTGATTTACAGAAAGTGAATGTGATACTATTTATAATATACACTAGAATTGTACTGTGTTCTAAATAGATTGCAGAGGATAATATAAGCAAGGAAGCTTTTGTATTAACACTAAGAATGAATTGGAAATCAATAACCTAGAATAATTTGTTTTATAAGATGGAATAAATAATAATAGGTAATATAATAATAATAGATCTGTTAGGTATTGTAAGAAAAGCATAATAATAAAATCTAAAGTAATAACAAATACAGCCCCATTGGAGTTGCTATTTCAAGTACTACTTTTGGAAATTGTTGATTTCACGCAAATTGGCATTGCACACGCACACGTTTATGTCCACTAACTCACACTTTATTATAGTGTATAGAGCCAATTATAAAAAGTTCAGTACAATGACGAACGTAGCATATTGAAATGATGCAAAATTGATAAAGATAAGGATAATACTTAGTATTCAAAACAAACTTAACGGACCGACTTCAAATCCGATCGTGATAACTTTAATCTGATTAAAGCAATAAGTAACGATTTGACTGGTATAAGTATAAAGATGCTACTTCTCTTTCAATTCATCGACATCAATTAATGATTTTGATTCCGTTACGGTATGCACATATAACAATTGTGATCAAGACATTAGGTATAATTAGTCCAATAGGTAACTGTATATTTTCACGTATGTTCGTATGTGGACCAAAAAATTACCATAGTCATGATGCATTAAGGTCGCTAGACATTTTGATGACTCATGCGATAGTAGTCCATTACTTAGTTTCCGACAAGTCAACATTATACTTTGTAAACTTGACTTACTAAGTAAAATTGAATTATAGCAAATATTACCTATTCTTTAAAGATGTAACGGATTTCATTTATTTGATTCTGCGATTTTCTTTGTTGTTGCTGTATGATTTGTCAACTCACTGTCCGATTCAAAACTGTGCTTCTCGTCTTTTTAGTCCATTCTATAAACTGTATTATTTAAAATTTATATGAAACATTTGCTTTACTATATTTTATCTATTACATCCATTGTCACCTTTCCTGTGTTTCTTTTTCTTTCATTATTTACATTTTTATCCTCAAACTGTTACTTCATAGCTGCACCCTCTACAATAACCTCATTCTCTGTTGTTACAGCCGGAGCGAGTTTCTAGGATGCGTCTCGTTCCCTCTAAAAGATGCGATTAAGTGCGACATCAGTGGCACTTACTTCCTGCAGCAGGGTACGGGGCGCGGCCAGAGCGCTGCTCCGACGAACGCCAATGCCCGGTGCGACCGCGTGACTGAAGTGGACGCACGCAACATGGCTACAGACAACACTGAGACTAGCACCAATGATGGCACTAAAGAAAATCACAATGACAAAGGTAATTTTTTGTAAATATTAACTTCTGAGTTCTGACTGATACCCTAAGGCTGCGACGTATAAAGCGAACTTCGACTAAGTCTGAGTCAAAGTAACGAACTCAGTGAGGATTTTGACTGCGAACTTCGACTAAGTCTAAGTCAAAGTGAGGATTTTGACTTAGTGCGAGTCAATTTTTACAAGAAAATCTTTGCTTAGTCTGTCCGTTAGTCTGTTTTTCTTGTAAAAAATAACTTGGACTAAGTCAAAGTTCGATTTAGCAATTCCAAACCCTCACTGAGTTCGTTACTTTGACTTAGACTTAGTCGAAGTTCGCTCTATAGATCTCAACTTTAAAGTCTAAGAACATCCTTAGTTTCTATCCATGCTTCCATATTTCATCTTGTATCTTTATCATTTGTGGTAAATAAACTGAAGTTAATGCCATTGATATAACCTGCACTATGACTAAAAAAAATCGGTAATCGCAGATATGGAAACCAGACATAGGAAAATAATTAAAACTTTTAAGATATTTTTTTAGCATCGTTGAAAATAAAGAACATGTGTAACTTCTATCTGTATGAAGACCATACTTTGACAACATAAGTTGATACCTAGCGTGTCCCAGGCCACATGACACGATTCTCTGAATTTATTTTGAACTTTTCTTGTATTATTATTGAAATTGACATTCAAGATAATGGAACACATTCTTCTTCCACAGGAGTTACAAACGGTCCAGCGGCGGCGACGACAGCTAGCCAAGCACAGGCGGTAGCCGCGGCGCTGCAGCGGGAAGCAGACGAGCACCTGTTCCTCAGGTACTTGGAGCTGGACCCGCCAGACGACCCCGCCGCGCCGAGGAGGCCGCAGAGAAATGGACGGACGCCTTTTACCACCACGAGAAAGTGAGTCAAGAAGGTTTTAAATAGAAACTTAACGGAATCGTGACCAAATTCATATGAGAGCCTCAGAATAAGCTTTATTGAGGACATAAAGAATATTGAAAAACGGTCTATATTTGGCGGAGATTTCCTGTAATATACATAAAAACATACCTGGATGAGTGAATCGAGTACCTCTTTTTTAAGATTCTGGTCACAGTTTGCGAACACACTTTTTCAAGCATGTTGCAGAAAATGATTTGACTTAGTTTTTACAACCGGCTGCTTGCCTGATGTCAAACCCCTTCTGGGGGATCCAGGCAAATCAAATTAGAAAAATAGCTTTTCCCAACCTGGGAATCGAACCCAGAACCTTCCGGTTCACAGCCACATATAATGCCTCTAGACCAAGAAGGCGACATGGTTTATTTCGAATATACTTTTGTCCCGTTATAACTTACGACTGTCCCGTATCACTTACTGTTCGGTTATTATTATTGGAGTGATATACCAAATGGGAAATTAGTTAGACAAACACAATAAGTCCACAAAGTGTATATAGAAATAATGTTTATTGTAAATGGTATAAGTACAGAACACATATTAATATGACAGACAATACGCGTGAACACAGTGCCGGACTCCACAGTACTCTACGAACTACTCGTCTTAACAACTAAGCATGCATGTGCTTCCATTGCATTATAGCCGTTACACTTTGAATATATAAATTGGTAGGCACTAGGCACATATTATATTTTGTGCTGGACAGCATTTAATTTATCCCCCCTTTTCAGATTAATTCGAGGCGCTGGAGGTGGTTTTGGGTTTACAGTGGTTTGGACTCGACCGCCCAGGGTAGAGAGGGTTGCCCAGGGTGGGTCAGCTGAACGGGCAGGACTCAGAGCAGGGGATTACATTGTGTTCGTAGGCAACAAGAATGTCGTCACAGCTTCCGAGGAGGAAGTTCGGAACCTTGTTAAGTAAGTAATTTTCTAATTTGAAGAAATATAATATGAATATGCAACGATGCAGGCCGCTTCCAACTGGTCGATCTGGAAATCTTTGGGGGAGGCCTATGTTCAGCAGTGGACGTCCTATGGCTGATGTTGATGATGATACAACAATTTCCTTAAGCAAGTATCGTCCGTGGTCTAGTGGCAGCATATATGGACTGTGGACCGGTTTCGATGCCCAGGTAGGGCAAAGCAAATTTATCATTTAATTTGCCCGGGTTTGTATCCGTCAGAGGGGGTTGATGTCAGGCAGGTAGCTGGTTATAAAAACTAAGCGAAATCTTGAAATAAAACTATTTTTACGGATTCTATCACGATTTGTTTTAATTCGCGTAAACTTAAGAAATCAGTAACCGACATCTATTCTGCAACATGCTTGAAAAGTGTGTTGCGCCGACCCCACCACATTTAGAGGATATGGGCAGGTAGCAAAAAGAAAGAAAAATCATTAAGTACATTTTTAATCAGTTCAAATTTAATACCGCTCAATTGTTACAGATCAGCAGGACAAATGCTCAACCTAGAAACATTCAGGAGGGTACCGCCAAACGGCCTCGGCATCCGACCGCGACTGGCTCAAGTGACCATCCCTCCCCCGGAGTCGACCCCTCCCCCGCCGCCCCGCTCGCCCCGCTCGCCCCGCGGCGCCGCCCTCGCCTCCCCCGCGACGGCAGCCCGCCCGCCGACCGCCTGCTCCTCCACCAGCCAGTCGCTCGACAGGCGCAAACTACACCTACCCCAAGTGACTTTCTCCAAAGAGGTCGGTAACGGCATCATAGTTTGACATTCCATTTCTATTTTTAAATGCTAAAACCAATGACGTAAGAAATAAGAGGACCCGGCGTTACTACGAGAAATACGTGTTTACTATGGAGTCGGTTCCGCCATTTTAGTTTCGGGGTATTACATGTAAGTTGTCACCGTGTCATAAGAATTAAATAACGTATAAGTACTTATTGATTTTATTGTAAATACGGTGTTTTAATTCCAATAACACTAATTTCGGAATATGAACAAGATGCCTAACTGTTATATTAATGCGATCTTTCTTTTGCAAAGTCGCCATTTTGGTTTCGTTCCATACATTAGGAATGCTTCATTTTTTCGTAGTTATGCCCTGTCCTCTATCTTCTTTAGTCTAAGGCTAAAACTAGTCATCCGTTTTCGATTTTTGAATTTTGGAATTCTATTGGCAGTTATTGTGGTGCTAGTTAGATAAGGTAGCAAGGAGATTCCGAATTATGTAACCTCTTTTTGAAATTATTGTTTTAGATAAATTTTTGTGTATAAATTGAAAATAGGTCCCTAAGGAATATATTAGCGTTTGAAATTATAATTGGAGTTAATTAAAATAATTTAGGGTAGATTAACTAGAGTAGGGTAGAGTAGAACGGATTGGCGTAAGCTATGTGACGTAGCTGTGAGGGTAGAAATGCTATTTCACGAGGAGTTTATTAGAGCAACTGTTATTTTTGTACATGGATCATAGTGTGTATTGGTTTCGTTATTTATTTGTACAGACTTCACAATACATTCCACTATTTAGTGTAGGTTTGGTATTTTTCGACGGTGCTCGTCATAACTTTTTAATAGACCTTGTCATCTAATACTTATATGAACGCATTTGTCTAAAATGATCAAGATTCTGTTTTCGTTTTTCGATATCAGACGAGCTAACAGCGCAGCCCTCGAAATGGTTGTAATCATCACCCATGGATTTATCAGACGCAGACAAGCTTCTGCTAACCATTAAAAACTTACTTGTTTTGTCTAGTTCTGTATAGTAAACAAGCGGATGTACGTATAACGCGTTAATAATATTGAATTATAAAGAAATATTATTTAGCAGTACCCAAATGTTTCATTAAATCATAATATTTGTTAAGATGAGCACCGTAATGTGTAGTTAGTAAGTGAAATTCATTCGTGGGGAAATCGTTACGTTTAAGCTTGAAGTTTTCGTTAATTATTTATTTTGTTAATGTTTTTCCTTTTATATTGTCGATTTTTGCGGGTTTCACATCATGTGATAGCCCTGCATCATGTTTTTTTTTCTTTTTTGTATAATTCTGTTCACTAAGCGAACAAGATTATTTTGTATGGTAATTTAATTTTAATTTATGATTTCTTGAAATTTTGCAAAAAATTGGTTCCTGTTGTTTTTATTTCGTTTCTGATTTATGTTTAATAATTATTTAAGTCTAAATAAATTTATTTGCTTTTAGTTTTGTTTTGTTTATTTATAATTTTTACCTCATCCTTAACGTCTATCCTGTTTTGTTTTACTATACCTGTTCTTCCTCCCTTTGCCCTTATTCTGCTTCAGTGTGGGGCTGAAGTAACACACCTTTTTAATGCTGCTGATTCGGCTTAGTTTTTACGTTTGTCTACCTGCCTAACGTCGACATTCTCTAAAGTTTCTTTTGTTTTTCTTATAGTAGTTTATACAATTTTATTTTAATTTATAATCTTCATAATATTAACTTAGCACTCGTGTGAGATTATTTCTTTTATCAATGCCAAATGAATCATACATATTCATCATTTCATACTGTTCATGTACTTCAGCTGCCAGTGAGTACAGAATAGTCTAGATGCCACTTAGCAAATGGCTCTTAGAGAGTTGTTATAAAGTTAACTTAGATGTTGAATCTCCTTACCTCCCTTTCAATTAAATATTAAAACACACCTACTGTCTTCAATTTTTACACCACCCTGGGTTGACTGGTAGAAAATGCCAATGGTATTAAGTCCGCCTTCACATCATTTATGTAAAAAGTTAAAAAGTAAAATAAATAAGTAAGAGCACGATACCAGTTTGAGATCGGCTACAAACAATCTGCATAACGACAATATACAATATACCTCTATATGTTAACAAAATTTTAAAAACAGTTTTAAAAAGTCAATAATAATTCAGTATAAGAGCCAGTGCTAGAGTCAGTGCATTTGAATTTGATCAGTAATCTGCATTGACACCGATATCGACTCCAAAGAGAGTAGAAATTGGTATTTTATTTACTTTTTAAATACTTTGGAGTTTTTGTTACATTTAACGTATTCAATAGCTTTGTATGTACAGCTATTGCATGTTAAATCAACCTACGAACCATTCATTCATCCATAATCAAATCTTGTCAATTTTTTATTGGGCTACCCTTGGACTAAGCTTAGTTGAATACCAAAAATATACTTGAATATTGGTCCACATGAGCCGGAAATTAGCGTAACACAAAAATATAGAAGATTTAAAACATCATTTTTTAATGTCAATTTAAAATACAAGTAAATCAAAAGTCAATAAATGTTAATTAATTTCTATTATCCTTGAATACATCCACGATATCAAATACCTAACATCTACCATTGAACCTTGACAATATCTTGACCTCATTTATTTTCTATTAGTGTGATTACTAATAAACGACTTAGTTTATCTCTAGATAAACACCATCATCACATGCCATACCCTATACCAACTTTGATTCACTCATTCACAAACATCCAATACAACACGCAGCGAATCGTGGACTGCAAACAACGGTTACTGGTGTTGATTTAACAATTATTACACAGTGTTCTTTTAGACTTTGGCTTTGTTCTATAGATGAACTAATGCAACCAAAATTTTACATTTCATATACTGATACAAGGAACCATTAATAAAAGAACAGTTCTTAATAATAATCACGAAATTACTAAGTTTTATATTCATCACCGTCACAAATTCTCTTTGACTTGTAAATTCTTGTGGATGCTTTGAATATTCGAAGTTTCTGTGTTAAGTAGTTTATCCATTCTTAGTACTAGAATAATTATTTATTATGAACCTATCTTTCTATAGTTTGTTAAGGATTTCATTTTTTCCTTAGTATCCTTGTGCTAAAATTTTGCAGCTAAATCCTACACATAATATAAAATCCCTGTTATTATAAACTCCGTTGCAAAAAAGTCCTCAAATTCTGTCCATACGCAAAAATTTTCGCAAATGGAGAAACTTCTCGATTTTTAAAGTCGGTTAAAACATAGGCCCGTCGACGATATGCTCTTAGCGCAAATATTTCCATCCTCTACCAGACGCCAGGCCTATCAGGCGATGGCAGAAAGCGCGCGCTCCTATCCGTGGTAGCAAGGGAGCAGCACTACGCCACCTGCCTCCAGTTCGGGCTGGTGAGGTTCGTGTCACCTCTAGCTGAAAGAGCTGATCTCATCGCACCGTGTGACCATCAGCTACTGTTCCAGAATATTGAGGAGGTGAGTGGTGAAAGGAATTTAAATCTTAGCAGCCCATTAAATACAATTAATTAAACATAATTATGAGCCTATACTGGTTTTTTCTGCATGTAGGCCAATTCTGAGGTCTAGCATGAATAATTTTGACAATCGAATTCGAAGTCGAAGTAATCAACAAAGAATACTTAGTGTATACAAAAAAACTAGGTTGGGCACTTTTAAGCCTCCCACGCTGTTTAATGTCTGAAAATAATTACTGTGACAACGTTAAGACATTATCTTGGCGGAAGTAATTTGCACGTACGTTGAAATAACTTAATATACTAATCTTGTGAATAGTTATAAATTATAGACCAACCTACCCTAAAGTTAATAATAATTATTATAGTCGGTAGTTCACACAAAATAGTACTACGTAATGACGGAATCGAAATTAACCAAGTCAGATTAAAGAATTCAAAGAATAAAGAGAAACATGTTTCAATTAAGGACGTAAAAAATGCAGGTACGTTCGTTTTCTACAGATATTCAGATTGTCAGAAGATATATTGGACCAAGTGGTTCAGGACGATGGAGAGATTCAAACGTCGACGGTGGTCGCCGTATATTTGCAGAAGACCCCAGTGTTCCTTAGCCTTTATAAGAAATATTGTCTAGGATTGAAGAGAGCTGATTGTGTTTTGGTAAGTATGAACGAATTTTAAATTATTTTTTAGAATAAAAATACCCCAATAGTAAAACAATAATGTTATCTAATAATTGGAAATGCTAAAGTTTTCTCTACGTTCGCTATATCGAATTTGCCAAATATGTAGATAGAGAAACAGTAGATATTAATAGAACCTGGTAATAAATTCGATTAACATTCTTAAACACTTAAGCTCACGCCTGTATCCCCGAAGGGATAGACAGAGGCGCACTAGCCAACTAGTAGACCCACATCTCGCCGAACTTAGTGCCGTCCCAGATGTAATAGGGGGCGAGCCTATCGCCATATCGGGCACAAATTCCAGACTCCGGATATGGAAAAATCTAATATCACTGTCTCGATGGCGTAGTTGTATTTCGGTACGACTACCGTCCTGAGGTCTTGTATTCGATCCCCTGGTCGCACAAAGTAACATTCTTAAATAACGGTGTTATTAATTTCTATCAGGTAAAAAAGTCGAAAGACCCAAGCGGTGCTTTCTCTCGGTTCTGTACGAGTCCTCCCATTCCCCGAAGAAGGCCGGACATCACGTCCTTAGTACACAAGCCGTTGGAACAGTTCCGAGAGCTGCTGAGGCTAATGAGGGCCGCAGCCTCTGCGTCTGGGGCTGGACCCTACGACCAACTCGAGAAGAAGCAGTTACAGGTCATAGTGGAACAGCTGCAGGTGAGTGTCTAATTTGAAAGGTCTCTTTTCTAGACTGTTCTATGTTTAGTAGTTTTATTAAAGATCTGTTATATATTTTCCCCTAGCGCTATTCTTTATTGCAAAAGACTTTAGTGTAATAATCCTAGAACAAAGAATGAAACTGGTCACCGTAATGATGTCACTCTATTTGCAACAGCAGAAAACTATTGACATATTAGGTAGCAGTTTTGTATCTGGGCGGTTACCACCACCTCTTATAGTAGTATTATTGTGATCTTACTTAATGATTTCTTAGGTTTATGTGAATGTTATTCATTGAAATTAAACTATTTTTACGGATTATATCACGATTTGGTTTTATTTTTTTTAATTTCAATGATCTTACTTGTACCGATTCCCATACAAAACAAACTAAGAACGATTATAATAATACTGCTATAAGAGGTGGTGGTAACCTTGCTTGCACGTTCTATAAATAGACTATGGGAATTCAAAAGTGGATATAACTTTGAAATTTTTTTCAGAGTGGTTATCAAGACGTGACAGCCGGGTCTGGTCTGATGGGGCTCGCTGGAGACGGCAAACCATTATTATCTGTAGCTGATTTAGAAAGTCGCCTCGTGTTCACTAGGTGTAAGGTAAGATCACAAGTTTTAATTTGTGTAGTGTCTTTATTTTAGTTATGAGGACAATACGACAGAATCCTTGTTCATCATGACATGACGTAACTTTATGAAAAATAGCATGAAAAAGTATTCTTAATACGAATATTCTTCATTCTCTTTCATTCTACATATATTTACGATGAGATACGTTAGTTGCGTATAAAGAATGAATCCCATGGTTGATTAAATATTAAATAACTTAACTGTTTCCTGTAACATAATAACGAAAACGAGGGACCAGAAAATGCTTTTAAACAACTCCATTATTAGAATAGTCTTCATTGGATTTGGTAATTCTACTGTACTGGTTAAATTGAGTGAATTAGTTGCCATTCCATCTTACTAAAAAGCCTTGCGTCGTAGGGAACAAGGATTACTTATGACTTTGGTCTTAATCCAACAATTATGTTATCCATTTTTGAAAATTGAACCCACAGCATCTCGCTTCACTATTGTTACTTACCAGCTTCACCATGGAGACTAACCTAAGTTTCCTTGTTATAGCCATTCGTGCTAAGTACAGCAGGTCGCCAATGGATCTTCGGAGGGGAGCTGTCCAGGGTGGAAGGTCGGGCGGTGAGGCCGTACTGGGCGCTGCTGTTCAGCGACCTTCTACTCTTCGCGACAGTCTCCAGGGATCGGGTGCTGTTTGTGACAGAGGAGCCTGTAGCCTTGGGAACCGTCTCTGAGGCGCAATTTAATGTTAGGAAGAAAGGTAAGTTTAGAGATTGACCTGGCTAATCGATTTAGTGCTAAATCTTCTTTCTAAAGTGCCTGATATCATCAATTTCTAACTGTCTTCAATAGGCATGAAAGTATCACATATTCCAGTGACTAAATTTATATATCTACTCACCAAATAATCTATCAATGGCAAAAATAACAAAACACTATGTTTTTTTTATTTTAATATACCAATTTGTTTACCCCCTTTTAGAAACTTTTAGCTTAATTATGTGTTCCATGCACAAAAAAAGACTAATTATTATTTCTATTCATTCGTAATTTCCAAATTTATAACCCATTTCACACAACCACCAGATTGATTCACGTATTTTGTCTTCCAGCGACAGAATTCCGCCTAATTCTGGGTCGGACGGGAGGCGAGTCCCCGTTAGTATCATGTGCTCCTCGTACTCCTGGACGGACCAGGACCATCGTACTCCGCGCACCATCCATAGACCTGAAGGCAGTTTGGCAGAGCTTATTGCAGAGGCAGATGTAAGTTCATTCTTTATTCATGAGATTTCGGAAGCAGATGAGCAAATGAACCTAAAAAAACAGAAGCTCACGCCTGTATTTGCGAAGGGGTAGGCAGAGGTGCACTAACGAACTAGAACACCCTAATGGTAAGTTATGGTCGGCCATGAACATCGACAATTCCAGCACAGCTAAGCCACTACCTAAAGAGCAAAGAAAAAGATATGCGCAGCCTTAAGCATTGGGATGGAGCAGTAATATTTTGTCCCCGGGAATTATTATAATTTTTAAAGTAACATTTTAACTGCGCCTGATGACTGTAAACTAGATCAATGTTGTTACTTACTATACATTTTTGCCACGGAGCAATGAAGCTCGGCTGGTCCCTGCCCCCTGGGAACGCAAGTATGTCTTGCAATGAAATTCAAACAGAATTATAAGGGGGAGTTGTAAATATAAGTTTTTACTTAATACTACAATAGGGTCTGGATATAAAGAGGAGTGTTGTTTCAGATACCGAGCACATACAATGAGTGGAACACCTCTCGGCTCACCGCTGGACTCGCCGGACCCACAGCTGACCTTCTCCCTCGCGACACTAGACTCTCAGCAACGTCAGGTATCCGCCTCAAGCATCCAAAGACACTCGAGCTTAGCTCTCCTGCCTGCCAGCTCTTATCGCTCTCACCTTAACATGCTCGTCGAAGAAAGACCTGAAAAAGAGGTCAGAGTCAGCTTCGACGTCAGAACTAGTTCTGATACTCCTACACCCAAACCGGTCAGGGGTCCTCTCAGTACCGTTTGGAGAACAGCGCCCACTCCAGAAACTCCGTCTGCTAATCTCTCTCCAGCCGACTCCCAAACGTTTTCTTCACATTTCGTATCAACATCTAGCATCGAACGAAACGATGAAAGACCAACTTCTCCAAGTGCTCAACTAACTCCTGAGGGTGGAGAAGATTATTCCGAAATTTCCCCTTGTAGATGGGAATCTTTCGAGGCTGACCTCGCTCTAGCTGATTTAGATGTAGATCCATCTTATAAACATGCAGTAGAGGAGCGTATTTTCTTACCCGATGATCCTTTACTGCCAAAAATGGCGCTGCCAGAACGTCCAACGCCACCCGCGTATTTAGAACTTTGATCTGCGGAGTCAGATCCGGAGCTGGCAGACTCCTGCTTCCCCCGGACACATGGCAATAGTTGGAGATAGGGATGTGCAGCGTCACCATGTAACAGTGTGTTCTCTAGTTCTTCATAGCTGGTGTTTAGGAGAGCGGCCCTGTTGGACCGATCAGCTTTCTTCGTGTAGGCTGGCGAGTGACGTCACGGATGACGTTTGTTGGATTGTTATGAAATTGCTTATAGTTGAGATTAAGGTTGTGGTAACAAAAATTTTGAGAGACATATTTTCGAACATTAGCAGTATTAAAAAGAAATCTCGGTATTTTGATTACAATAGAATGATGTAATAATTATAAGTCTGATGCCCACTTATGATGTACTAAAATTGCGAAAATTCAATATAAATTTTAAAAAGATTCGGACGAGTTATGAAAATTATGAATTTCACAGAACTGAACCGCGATACATGGGGTATTATTATACAACTGGCTGTAGAGTGATAGGAATGTGTATGCCAATGTTTTACCAAAATAGAATTCAGTGTCAAAATGTAACTATAGGGTACCAATAGTAGCGACTAAATGTACAATTACATACTTTTTTCGAATACATGTTTGCTTCATAAGTCTTCCGTCCTTCTATTAAGATGAAAATCAGAATGCTTCTTACATTTGGATTTGGACTATTCGATAGCTGATTAATTTTAAATCTTTCTGCTAAACTCAATGAACTTCTACTTCAACTGCGTGAAGGAACAACTAATTATACTGTAACGAACTTAATTATTGATATTGTAAACCATGTACAGAATGGAGACAACGGTAATCTGTACATAGCCTTACTTGTACAGGTCATGTGGATATTTGGCGATCAGCTTCGCGAACTAACAGATCATGCTGGATTCATTGTAGCAGTACATATAGCATTTTGTGTTTTAACAACGCTTTTCTAGCACACGTTTCCATTAGCTTAGTATGTAATTACAATGAAAAATGGTAGTCGATGTGTTCACAAAAATTGTTTATCGCTTTTCATTCGATGTGTTACTAATTTAGTTTTAACTATCCATGTAATTGCAGACTTTGATGGAATTAGAGTATCGCGTGTTGTACCGCTAGCATCGCAAAATGTTCACATAACCTAATCAGCCCCGGGGTTTTTGTGTGTCTATATATTGTGAATCTTGTTTTTACAAACTCGTAGATAGACTCAATAATTTTCGATGTCTTTGGCTGTGTGTAAATTTTAATATAGTCTTATGGATGGTATGAAGGGATAAAAAATAATTTTGAGAAAAACGTTTTACTGATAGTTCTCAATTCTTTGTGACATAATTATAATGGACTTGAAAATATATGAAATTTGGATGTTTATGTTTAGATCGGAGCAGTATATTTCTGATTGTCCGTAAATAAAGTGGATTTGTCAATGATGAACTGATATTTTGATTTAACATACAATTTTGCGACGCTAACGAAACCAAAAACGTCTACCATTTTTCTATGTATTTTAATTTTGAATTGGATTTTTCTAATCATGCTATTACTTTGTACGTCGCACTAAGCTTAAGAGAACAATATTTGTATACTAACAAATGTAAAATTTTAAGACGTGAATTTATTAGTACTAAGAGTGTTATCTAGGGTAAGTACATTATTGTTTATCAAATATCCACATTGCCTCACAAAAATAACGTTTAAACGGCAATCATTGGATAATTTAAGTAACAATAAATATCATATCTAGTCGAAAATCGTTAAATACTATGAACTTTCTAGACACGGCGCAGTTCAGCAGAAACACAGACAGGAGCAGGAGGAAGTGCAACAGAAGGAGCGAGAAGTACCAGGAGTAGAGGATCCACGTTACATTTACAAAGATGGATGACGCAACTGCCCGAAGCTGAAGAGTTAGATCCACCAGAACCCGATATGGAGGTGAGCTCTATACGTTTGTTGACACAATGAAATTAATGGATGATAAATCAATATTCAGATACCTCTCACATTTTTGTTAAATAAATTATCGATACAGTGTTGCATAAGTTTTTCATAACAATCGCAATGAAATCTTTTCTAATTTGCTAATAATAAAATGTATTATATTTTATCATCCATAAATTAGAGGGCCAATAATTATAGAAATCGTTATTTTTAGATTTACCTAAATATCCTTATATATAACTTGTATTCTTTACAGATGTGGAGTGTGGAAGAATTAAGGAAAAGGTCAAAGGAATTAAACCTTCTCGAGGTTGCAGAACTTGTTATCAATCACGAAAACAAAGGAGCTTCATCCAATGAAAAGAAGGACAATGATAGAAGTCCTTCAAAAAGTAGTAATTCTGGTAGCCAAGTAAGTAAAAATATTTGTTTGTGAATACTCTAAAAATAATTGACTTCTGAATAAAATAACACTTTCAGATAACTGTCCGAACAAGCCCCGTAGTAGTAGATACAATTCCGGTCTGCAGACAATGCCACAAAAAATGCTTATCAAAGCCCAATAGTCCTCTAATATCTCAGAAAGAGCCGCCCGTGATTCCTGCCAAGCCTAAAACCGAAGCTTCGCCACAAAGCTCCAACAAAAGTTCTACTAGTGCATGTAGTGCAAACTGTGGGAACAGAAAACCTAAACCTATTTGCCATTTAGAAAGAAAAGGTGCTATAAAGATACGTCCAGAAGATGGCCCCAGGGCAGCCCTGAAAGTAATAGATTCTATAGAACAAAGTCAAAGGATGCTCAAGTCCAAATCATATGAGTTAAAAACAGATTCACCTATATTATCATCCAGTATCCATTCAAGAAGTCATACAAAGAGTCAGTTGGAGCTCAGAAAAGATATATCAATAAGGTCACCCAGCCCATCATCTAGTAGTAGGAATAATAGCCCATTGTCAACCAGTCATACAACATGTAGTTCTATGGTCTTTAACTCAAGTTCTAATGACTTAAGAATGTCCAACTCCAATATAGCCAATACGGTTCAATGCGTTATAGCACAAGAGAAGTACCTTAATGAAGTCAAATGTGTAGAAAATATTACATTAACTAAGACTAAAACCGCATTATCAAATCATCCTTCACCTGTAACAATGAGAAAAGACCAACTAACAAGACAAAAGGCTGAAAACGTATTAAACAAAGTTTTAGGTATGAACATCATAACTAAAAGGGAAAATGTTGGTACTTGCCTCCAAACATCGTCAGTTTTCTTAGAAGACGACTCAATACACGACGATGAACCTGACTTTAAGATAGAAAGGGGCTTGAAGAGATCTCCTAGAATGGGTATATCAGCGGTTAGCAAAATGAATGGAGATATTAACAAAAAGACTGATGACGTAAACGCTAATACGAATGATGCAGGGTCTGATGAAGATTTAGAGTTAGGACCACTTATGTTAATGGGATTATCAGCGATCAATCCGGCGGCGCACTTAATGAGAGTGGAGCCGTTCAAGAGATCTTCGGCGACTAACTTATATAATGCAAATTCGAGACCAGGCAGTCTCGGATCAATAAAGTCTGAATCCCCAGTTCCTAACATAGCAGTCGTACCACCAACACCGGATTATAATTCTATCAATAAGACTGTAAGTAAAGAAGTACCTACATGAAGTTGATAAATAAAAAAGAACAGATGTGACTAACGAACTTTTCATTTTCAGGATGATCTTGTCGATGATTCACCAGATTCCCCCGATGTACCAGAAGATTTACCGTATGTAACGCTCAAAAGGTTAGAGCTTGATTCTGTTAAATGTATTAGAAACCTTATTACATAATCCTTTAAGGTTAAATTCGTATTACTTCAGATACGGAACAATGTCAAGCCTGGAGAGGCTACCGTCTGATGAGACTGACGATGGTAATGTAAGACTGACTGCGCAAGAACCAGAAACGTCCAAGTCATACAACCAAGGTACTTGGTATAAAGATTAAAAATAAATAAATTATACCGATAACTAAGAATAATTTAACAATTTATAGTAGAACTTTTACCAGTAACAGGCACGGCCGGCGGTATTATGGGATGGACTGCGAGAGCGGGCTCTTTCGTCGTGGAAAAAATGAATATTTTCAGTTATACGGAAAGTGTCCCGAACACGTCTGTAGCGCATAAACAGCCCTCATTTTTGGAAAGGTCAGTATGCTTTTTAATATTAACTTCTGTATCACTTTGTATATAATGAGTATTTTCCAGAACAAATTAACCTATTTTTTTAAATCTTTCACACGAGAAAGGTACACGATCCCTTGAATATAGACTTATCCCCGGAAAAGACTTATTACTAAAGTGGAGCCCTCCCTTTTCTTTGACTCGATACAAAATGAAACACGTTGACAAAAACCCAAGTCCCATTTTCCCAAGTCTTCCTACATGATAATAATTATCAGAGTCATAAGAAACACCTGTATAGACAATGCAGAATTCTTATTTAATGAACAGAGTGAATGTAAGCAATATTCCTCGAGAAGGATAAATAAGTTGAAATAATATTTTTCTCCTAACTAATAGGTGTCATCTATACTGCATTTACGAAGAAAATTAAAGGAGGGTTGAGTATGTGTGGGTGATGCAAAATGTTTCAATTTACGTTTTCTCTTAAAGCTAATTTACTTACATTTGAGGAATCGAAATGTAAAAATAGTATTTATTATTAATCAATAAATGCCATAGTAGATAGATGATGCTAGATTGAAAATTAGAGATATTTTTATACAACTTTTGAAAGTATTTACGATAAATACGTAGTGTCTATAATAATTTAGATACTAGAAATCCAAAATATATAAAATTAAAGTTATATCGATTTAGGTAGTGATTTTACAGTCGTATAATTTTATGTATTACTTTAATAGACAAATTTTCAAAATTAGTTAATACTTAACGGTCTAGTTACTAGTTTGGATTTTTAGCAAACCTTTGTGTATTATCTTAGATTTGTTTATATAGTTATTTTTTCTCGGATTGATTTTTTGGTCGTTATTGTATATTAAATAACTTACAACTTACCTAAGTTACTCAGCATTCAATTTATTGAACTAGATATGTACCACGTCGTATTGTTATAATATGCAATAACGTCCAAAAACTACTACTAGAAAAAAGACAAAAGCAAAATTATTAGAAGATATCACATTGATGACAGATGCCTTGGTGTGAGTGAATGGAAATCAACAATAGGAACTGAAGAGGGTACTGCTGAGACTGGAGAAGGCAGTGGCGCCAGTGGAGAAGAAGCGTGGGGAACACCTTCTTCGGGAGATCTTTCTGATAATCTACCAGATTCCGACCACGGGACGTTATCGGTAGGGATAGTTCATATTTATTTTGTCGTTAAAAATAAAACTAGCAGTAATGAAATAAAACACTGTAAGTATAATTGGACGCGAGTCAGAAAATATGTTAAACCTTTTGAGCGGAAAATGCGTCATCTTTCCAGTCTCCAACAAAGTCTTCGTCATCATACGCTGGCGACGACGACACGGAGCTGATGATGGACGAGCTCCTCATGGCACCTACCATTACCGGACCTACCACGTTAAGGCCTTTGTTGCCTAGGTATCGAATCAATTTCTATTTCTTCCTTTATTAAAAATTTAGTAGCCTCCTCTATCCAAGTTTATGCTTTTATTACCAACCAAACATTTTCAAGTAACTTACTTAGATTTTATTTTTCTATTACAGCTACAGATCAATACTTACTTTACTTTACCTTTTGATTTAATATCTTGTTTCATTTCTGCTCTTACACTCTTTTTTTTTTTTTTACGAATCTTGATACTAAATCAATGCCAGCCTATTGGAAACTATACTAATATAATATATGCCGTTTAGGGATGTATTTAGGAGAAGACTAGAGCCGCTCCTAGAAGAAGAATGTTCGGACAGTGGCAGTGAAGACAACAAAGCAACCCCCACCAACTCTGATGACCAGGTGAATATCTCTATAGTTTATTAGAATGAAAATCGAGTATTGTGTATGACAGTGTACCTGCATATCCGCTAAATAACCCTATACATTTATAGAATATAATTAGTTAAATATTATATGTTATATCTGTCAAATTTGCTGAAGTATATAGTTAAATTTCGATAGTTTTTTTCATATCGCTAGGAAAAGTAAACTCTTTTCGTAATTTAAATCGTAATATTAATGACGATAACATTATTTTGATGAATTCGAACAAATAATAATAGAAGACACGTGTAGTTCAACTTATAATGCTATGTTATCTATCCATTCAGCACTTCTATTATATATTTGATGTTTGTGCAAATTTGACAGATCTTTAATTGTATAAGTAAATGTACTTGTATTATGAATAGCATGTCCATACAAGTTCTATACAGAGACTTCTATCGGACGACGCATGCTTGTTGCATGAACCCGTATTACATGTTCAACATTCATTTTTAGATTCAGGAAGGATATAAACACCAGGACATTATCAGACCTTAGCTTAGAACTTTTCGATTTAGGGTTTCAAAATTTTAAACATTTGTATGTACCAACATTAATTTTATTGAGCCAGCTAGCAATTGTAAATGTGAGGGCTATAATGATTTTGGAATTGTTATAATATTGGCTATACCGTAACTCGCGTACGTAGACTGTAGCTAGTTTAAATCTCACATTGTGACTGGTCCGCTGGTGCGGCGCTTGGCGCAGGGCAGCGCGTGTGGCCTCGATGCTGACGACTGCTGCGACGCGCCGCACCGGCCGCCCTCTGCTTTAGAAACAGGTGAGTCGACCTAGACATGAAGCACGGCGATGACTCGCCGAGCCGTTGCTATACCCTCACTCAAAACAATTGCATACAAAGAATTAACTGTACATCCAAAACATAATGTCTATAACGATCTAGGTACAGAGGTAATAAAAGTAGCTTCCAACACATTTGCTGAGGCACAAACATTTTCACACAATGATAAAGAACATGAAGTAATTAACGAGGCATAATATTTGACAGAAAAATGGGGAGCATGACAAAATATCAGAGGTGAGGCGGCTGTTTATGATACATTCCAATGAACACGCCGATATACAATTATATACATATACAAGCACTTACACTTTGAGCATGCGTATCTATTGTTGAAGACCTTCTACCACTAACAAAACTGATTTAGATTTAAACACTTCTTATAGTACTGATGTGTTCAAATTTAAAATAATTAGAAGGTGGTAGAGGGAATGAAGCTAAAAACGTTATGGTTACTTTTTTATTCCCTTAAATGTACCTATCCCAGCACGGTATGTAGAAGTCGCACCACATTATTTACGTACATATTCAAATGTATTGCATATTTTGTTGCTCAGTACTTCTATGCATATTTTCAGTACACCTTACAATATCCACAATTATTCCTAAATTGGTACCTGTGATGGTGACTATAAGGTATATAATTCCACAGAAGCAGGGGGCGGGGGTGCGCGCGACGAGCTCGATGCTGGGGAGGGGGGAGATGGTGGCGGCGCGTCAGAGCTGAGCCCAGACAGGACACCCACCAACGAGACGCCCTCGACGCCCTTACTATCTGGTAAACAATAACAATGTCATAAGATTTAAATAAAAAAATGGCAATATTTAACTTTTTTTAACACTTAAACTTAACTTTTTAAAATAGATCTCCAGAGGTTGTTACTCATAACCATAGAAAGCGGAGTGATTCCTCGTAACTGAAATCGTAACAACTTCTATTTACTGTCAAATTCAATTTAATGATGGAATACGACTTACCCCATTTGTTTTAAAAGACGAAACACCTTGATATATATTTTTTCCTATTTCCATTTTTATTTTTTTGTCAGTGATGTGTGTATCTATTGCAGTTTCAAAAGAGTTTGTGGAGGCGCGTGTCGTTGCTGCTGCTGGCGGTCGCCGGGGCTCAGCCAGTTCAGCCAGCACCCCCTCCACACTCGATCGCACCACTATACACAACCCTATCACGACCCATCTACAACACTCACAAGGTATATCATTATGAATTATTTTATTAGATTCATCATCATCAGCACCCACAGAACTACTGATAAACATAGGCCTCTCGCAAAGATTTTCAGTTCGACCCCTTAGATGTAGTCCCTTAGTAGTCCTTTATTAGATTAATTTGATGATGAATATCATTAAAAGTTAGGGAAAATTTAGGGAAAGCTACTCTTGCGTTAGTGGTATTATGAAGATATGATACAGTTGTTAATTTTCTGCATAATGATTGATTAAAAAGAAAAAACAATGGGCACACTATTACGTCTAAAGATTTCTTCTAACATAGATACCCAAAATATAAATTCTTCATTTACAGCCTCGGAGCCAGCACAAGTACAGGAGGTATCTTCACAACCGGAGGCACAGAGACCACAGACCCCGGAGCGACTCAGTCCTCGAGCGGAGATGAGGCTGGCCTTGGACCAGGGGAAGGACATGCTGGCAGAACAGGAGGGATCCTGGGTGAGTATACACCCTAACATCAAAACTTTTCAAAACAATACTCTTTGTAACAGTTGAATTGTACTGCAAAAGAAAATAAGATATCGTCATTTGCTCGTATGCCACCCTTTTCTATAAAACCGGGCAAGTGCTTGCTGCATATCTAACGCACAGTACAGGGTTCTGAAGTAAAGGTAACTGTAAATGTATGGTCCATAAACTGATATTTACTACTTGCTAAGTGATGCCTCCGTGTAGTTGTTAGTGTATATCGTGTGGTGTGTGGTGGAGGGGAGCGGGCCCGACCTCTGGTCGTTTGTCCTTTGATGCGTAATATGCAAGTACCAGGGTATTCTGAAGTAGTAGGTACCAGGGGTAGTGTAGTTGTGAGTGCATATCGTGTGGTGTGTGGTGCAGGGGAGCGGGCCCGACCTCTGGTCATTTGTCCCCTGATGCAAAATGTACAAGCACCAGGATATTCTTTAGTAAAACCAGGGGTGGTGTAATTGTGAATGCATAGCGTGTAGAGCAGGGTCAGACCCGTGGTCGTTTGTCCTCTGATGCATTATGTATAAGCACCAGGGTATTATGAAGTGGTACTAGTGTAGTTGTGAGTGCATATGGTGTGATGGTGTGATGGTGTGGTGCAGGGTGGCGGGTCCGACCCCTGGTCGTTTCGCGCGGCGTGCCAGCGGTCGCTGCTGCGGCGCGTGGCGAGCGCGGACGCGGTGACGCTGTGCCGCGCGCCGCACCGCCGCACCGCCCCGCATACTACTTCGCGCAGTTCTGTATATGCCTGGAAGGGTCAGTACTCACCTTACTTTCTTTCTACCTGCCCCTATCACATCTTAATGTGGGGTCGCCGCAACTCACTTTTTCATTTCACAAACATGTTGCAGAAAAGATTGAACTTAGGTTTTACGACCGGCTGCCTGACTGACGTCAACCCCCTCTGAGGGATCCAATGTTAGATAATTCGCTTTGCTCGACCTGGGAATCGAACCCAGGACCTCCTGGCCCATATAATTATGCTGACACTAGTCTAAGGAGACGACGACGGTCAGTACTTAATACTTACAAATAACACATTTCACCATAAACCCGTGATGCTGAATCCGTAGCTCCAATAGACCGAAAAACTTTCGAAATTTTCATGAAGATCTCGGGTTACAACCCGGGGATACATCCCCGGGTCGGGATTTTCTATTTTATATCAGCCTGGAGTCTGGCATTTGTGCCATAGACTCACTCTCTATCACATCTGGGACGGAAATGAGCTCTGTGAAATGTGGGTGTTCTAGTTCACTACTAGCTAATCACTTCAGCGTAACCATTCGGGGATACAGGCAAGAATCTATGTCACTTAAATATTGAAGCAATTAACTGTTGCGCTTTAAAGAATATTTAAAGAATTTGGAAACTAAAATTGCAAATATTGACTACGATCATAAGTGAGGATGAAATGAACGTGTTAGTTCCAGAAAACGAGAAAATTATGGAGATGGAGCAACTGGCACGAGCGGAAGTTCAGATGATGCGTTCGCGGACGCGCTCTCTATGCCAGAACGGGAAGATGTGAGTATCCACATTGCACAGTTAGATATAGTAAAACATATAAAGGGTCAAGAGACTAAACATACTTTGAAATAATTAGTAACACACTAGTACGCACAAATTATTAACTTGGAAAAAGTAGTTAGGATGAATTCGGGAAAGATCGGACGAAGTGTAAGATTGGACAATGCTAAACTACTGCGAAGCTGAAGACTTGGATCTTGAAGAATAGATGTTTATACCCAGAGTCCCAACCCGTATAAAAGTTGAACGTCATCAATATAATATACCCTAGATGCACAATTCTTTGCAAATATCCTCCTAAAAGTGGTCTCAGGAATAAAACAAAGAAAAATATCACAAGTTCTAATTAAATCAACACAAATATAACCCTATGCACGTGTTATAAAGTGCATAGGGTTATATTTGTGTTGATTAAACGAAATAAGCAAGCGTTATTAAATCTGAATTTGAAATTTAATATTCTATGGGCGCCCGACTGTAGGCAAAAGTAGTGCTTAAGCTCTCCTTTGCTGTTCCATTTTCCAAGCGTCAACAGTGCATCTAGGTAAATAATATATCGATGTGAACGTTGAAAAATGTCCAGCTTAGCAGGATAGCGGTGTCCGATCTCACACTTCGTCCAATTACCCGAACTCACTGTAATTATAAATCCTCATAATGCAAAACAAGTAGTTCTAAATCGTGAAATCGTAGTATAATCTCGTGTATGTGATGACGCAGAATGGGTTTCCTGCGTCGTCGCGCGTCGTCCGATAGCCCCCGCCGCGAGCCGCTGGTGGTGGGCGCGAGGCCCTTCTCCCCGCGCCGCTCGACCGTGAGCTCCAACGGATATTACAAGATATGCTTTGTAAATGGCTATGTGTGAACGCACCGCAGCTTCCCACTGCCGCTGACAATCAGCTGGATTTAAACACTTTCGTGGAAGTTTTTTCATTGGTCCTCTACAAACATTTACGGTTCCCTCCGTATTCGTGATTGATGGAATCGAAGCAAATGACGTTTTTAGTATTGATTTACAATGATATATTGTAACAGACAATGTTGCAATGAAATTTGAAGTGATAAATGTGAATAAACTTCCAGTTAATGCGTTTATATAGAAACTCAGAATAAATATTAAAAGGAACATTGATTTTCAAATGGACTTAAATTAGTGCTTATGAAATAAAATTGATACGAATCTCGGGAATCAACTCGGACAACTTGAATATGGTGGCTAAAGTGACTTCCAAGTTATTTCAAAGTAACTTTAAATGAAATTAGTATAGGTGAAATAGTAAAATGGGTGTGTTACAAGGGTGTAAATGGCGTCTCGCGTGGTCAAATGTCTCAATTAATAAAAATTAGGAAAACGTAATCAAGAATTAAAGGGGCAAGTAGTAAGTGTAATATTCAGCCACGAATTAATTGCCTTTGAATTTTAAACTTTTAGAATCTACAAGAACATTGTTAAAGCGTGATAGGTCGTAATACGTTTTTAGCGGAACTATACCATGTTTTTAATGTCTTCAATTAAGTCGTAAGTAATTAATTGCCTATTGGTATTGTTATTATGATCGTCTCTGAACAATCATGTCTACTTGTTCTTAATATTAATAACATTTAGATACTAACGTTTAAATCCAGCTTTTCGATTATGCTAAATTTCTTGTTTTTGTTACTTTGTTGAATTGAATCTGTCCATTTCGATTGGAACGAATGTTCTGGAAAATATATTTTTTATTAAAATATCATTGCGCTTTTCATTCTTCATCCTGAGGCTTTAGCTGAATCCCTCCTTTGGTTGACACCTACTGTACCTTCGTTACGTGTAGTAAACTGCAACTTTTAGCACAACTTTGTCTTTACTACATTGTTTTTACATGTCTACACATTGAACCGTGTCAGTAAGTGATGCATTAGTTGATTTGTTATTTTTAGATATTTAGATTTGCATTTTACCTTACAATCTATCTGTCACATCATTAATTTATGTTGTTAACATTGTGTCGTCTGATACTACATTGTTTTCAATTTGCTATGCTATTTTACAGTGTTCCAAGTTTCAAAATAATATCTCACTTGTTAATGAATATGCTAGATAGACCGTAGATGAAAAAAACAATAGTTTGGTTAGTTTCGGTAAATGTTTTTATAATATGTCAAATCTTGATTCTTCCAGGAGAAAAACTTTGAAAAACGATTTTGGAAACAAGTGACCAGAAGACGACAATCTCTGGGCTCCATCAGTCAAATATAAAAATGGAAATTAGTGAAATGATAAAGGAACTCACTTAAACGATGATCGCATAAAAGTGTTCGTACAACATAAAGATTTATTAGAAGAATCATTGTAACATAGTTTAGATGTAGAGACTGCATATTTAGAAAAGGTCCAAACTTCAGTGTATTTGGACTGAATTTACATCTGTGAGTGAACAATATGGACTTTGACTATGTTGTACATGTAAAAAAGTACAACGGACTGCCAAATGTTGAATGTAAATGCCAAATAACAAAGAGGGACCTGTCGACTCGATTCATATCGTATAGAACCAATGGAGAAATCTGTTAATTTAGACGCATTCATGTAAATCTGTGTAAGGCCTACTAGGTAATTGTTGACTGTAAATATAAAATGCGGTTTAAAGTTTCTCAATGTAGTTTGTACAGTATATCATAAAGTTTTATTTCTAAGCTTCGATGTAAGATAAATTGTTATCTATGTGAACTGTTTCAGCTCTTTTTTAATACTGTTATATACGTCTATGTTATTTTTCTTAACGTCTGTTGTGAATGCATTTGTCGTCGACATGTTGCAGGAATTTGTATGGCTAGTCCTATTATAAGACGGAATCCACACAATGCCAAACTAATTACTGTATATAATATTATTACACGAAACTCGTTGAAGTTGGGAAAGGTTTTTGCGTTGTTTTTTTAGTCTATATCGTCTGGATAGAAATAAGTACTATTTTGAAATCAAGACATATACAGTAAGTTATGTTCTGATGAAATAACCAAATTTTCTACTATTTAGTACATCATCAGGTTTTTTTTCATAAATTCCTATTTTCTAGATTTGCTCCTGTAACGTGGAATATATCCTTTTGAACATTTTGCTTTTTATATATTTCGCACAATTTTTAGGCAAGTTTTAGATACAAAAATATTATTAAAAATATAAGTATTACGTATTAGTGACAACCATGTAAAATCAATGCTTTTACGTTCCTAAAACGACGAATTATCTTCATATTTTAAATATTACGAATTTTGTAGGTAAATGAGAAATAATTGTCGAATTTATTAATTTGTAACTCAACCAGTCTACGATGTATTTTATCTATCACATGATTTATTTATCTTTCGTTGTAAAATTCTCAATAAAATTATTTAAAACACCAATCTTATCTTTGTATTAGTTATTTTCTAGTTAAAGGGGTACAAGGAAATTGTACATGAAAATGCTCAAACTTATTTTCTTGAGGGTATTTTAAAAAAGGTGACGAACTAATGAAAATATAAAATTTGAAAATACCAGGGTCCCATAAACTGAAAGTATAATGGAGGTGACGCTTATGTCAAAAACCCTGTTTAAAGCCTTATGAGGATTGGTTTAATGACTATGATTGTTTAATCAATATAGGAATGATATGACATAATATACCTACTCAGGAGATCTAAAATTATTTAAACCTAACCTAGTGAAAGTACTAGGCACCGCATAATTTGCGAGGAGGTTGTTCTGAGTAATTTTCCTAACCTTATCACCTAAAAAGTTCAGTGGTTCGAATAATTCAATGACTAAAGATTTGTCTAAGAAATAATTAAAATGTACCAGGCTCGCATAAATTGTAAGAAGGTTTTTCGTTGAACCTAACCTTAGAACCTAATCAAATTACGACAAAATCGTATTTACTTTGCGGACGGTTCCGCCATTTCATTTCAGGTCTCGATTTGTTTACATGTATGTTTTTATCGTGTCATAAGACTTATAATAACGTTGAAATACTTTAGTGATTTTATATAAATACGGCTTTTATATGAATACGTTCGGAATGTGAAGGATATTAGACATATTACTGAGATATTTTTTCGTCAAATCGCCATACTGTGTTCTCTTTATGATACGAGAGATACCTATTCAGCAATCATGATGTATCCAAATACCTTAATGCTTGAAATAAAAACAAACACAAATTGTTAAGGTACGTTTATTGATTACAAATGTCAAAATACATTATCAATCAATTTGCATTTAATCTACAGTGTAAATTCAAGATTTATATAAAAAATATTAGATATTTTCACGTCTAGCACCACGTTAACGCTTCTGAAATAATATTTTCTGACTAGAGTTGAGAATAGATTTTTATATACCAACAAAGTTTTCGGTACAAAAATATGGCCAAAAGACTCTGTTTCCTAAAAATACTATTGTTTGATGTTACCAACATAAAAAATCTCTGGGGTCAACCTTAATGGACGTTCCTTTTAAAATAGTTTAGCTGAGCTGTCACTTTTATTTTTAAACAATGTGACACAAGGAAAAAGTGACAGACTGTCCTTAACCATTTGCTCAGCTGAACTGCTTTTATAAGTAAGGCCCATTAAGGTTGACCCCAGTGATTTTTTTATGTTGGTAACATCAAACAATAGTATTTTTTATATTCAGCAATCATCTCTAGTCAGAAAAAAATCCTAAAATTACAACCATTAGTTGAGCACAATTTGCACTTGTCCCTTTGCCCTTAGTGTCCCGCTCTCAGTAGCAATGGAGGCAAGGGCACCGATACCTTCGGCCTTGCCTCGACTGCTAGTCATTAAAATCAATCACTTAACATTAATATATTTACAACTAAACTAACAGTTTCGCGTGATCACTCTTTGTTTTTTGCTAAAACCTATAAAGAAAAAAAATTATAATCAAATATAATCATGGTTGAGGGAGACGGATCTATTCGATAGATGTCTGATGGCTGATTTTTGAAAGTCAGAATGTTATCTGAATATTTTTTTGACAACGTACAAAACATCCCTCAAAAGAAACAAAATTTCTCCTACAAAGGTGTACTGTGTTGTTCAAGAATGAACCAACCCACAAAAAAAATATTCCAACATGATCTAAAAAATTAATAGAGCATATTGGTGTCAACAAATTTGTTGGACTTTTTGGGGTTGGACCATTTCTGCATAACACGGTCCAAGTTATCTGGCATGATAAATCGGCTTGAAATATATTAGTAATAGCCATACTTTTGTATAAAGCAGTGTTCACACGAAAGTGTTAAATGAAATAAAAAAAAAGATGCCAAAAGCGTTAAAACAATCTTACTAATCGATATCGATACAAACCGACTATTTTATACGAGGTGGTAACGAATTATTTATACTTTACACGCCATTTACGCATTTTGATAAAAAAGCTAATAAACAAATAAAAAAACAGTGTTAAAAAGCGATATTTAGAAAATTATTTTGGCACAATGTTAGTCGTTTAATTCTATTGAAAATATTTTGAACTAAATAAACGTTATTATATATTTCATATAATAATGGTAAAAAGACGGAATGTCTCAAAGCAATAATGAAAAAATCTTCGTCTAATTCGCAAAAATTAGTCACAGGTGTATAAAAAACATCTAAAACATGAAATGTACGAAAATACATCAAAAGGCAGTGAAGAATATCACTTCAATAATCTTGAGCATTCATGTCAACTGTGGGTACTTCGAAATATGTGATCAGCTACATTCAGCTAACTTCTACCGCCATCTATTGGCGCCCGAGGGAACTACGAGTTTAGGACGCGAGGAATATTTCAATGTTCTATTGGCGCCATTCTCTGGTGGACGCTTGGAATGTTCGTACTTCTGATGACGTGAACGTTGAAAGTCCTTGAGGACCTGGGAGTAAAACAAGATAGCCTAAGCATCAAAATATAATTTACAATAAAAAAAACATAATCTATCTCTAGAAAAATAAAAAAACGCCTGTTCGGCTGTTGACAGAATGCATATTTGACATTTCATTAACGAATGTTCGATATAACTTTGAAGCGGCGAACACATTACGACGAAAATATTTTAATCGTACATTGACACTTAATAAAACCAAAAATGTATAATTACAATAAATGTTCACGTTTAACTCTTAAAACTATTGGTTAATAATTAAGATGCATATTTTTCATGATTTCTTAACTTACTCCGCCGTTGCAAGGTTACGTCAAGAGCCCATTCATTCTAGTTATGTCAATCTGTTCATTGTCAAATGTGCATTGCACCTTAATATGGGATCGGTGCAACACACTTTTTCAAGCAAGTTGCAGAAAGGATTTGGTTTAGTTTTTACAACCTGCCTGCCTGACGTCAACCCCCTCTGAGGGATCCAGTCCTGGGAATCCGACCTGAGAATCGAACCCAGGACCTCCCGGTCCACAGCCCATACATGTTGCCACTAGACCAGAGGCGATATTATCGTATCGTATCAATAAATTTTTAATAATAAAAAATTTGACTCGTTCTGGCGTCTGATTGATTGACCAATTCCGGTGTCACCGTTGGTGCCGGTGCCGGTTCCGGTGCAGCAAGTGACGCGACCACTACACGTGCAATATGAAACAAGCCATACCTCTGAGCCTACGTCCCGGGGTGGGGGTTTGGTCACCGTCGGGCGCGGTCCACTGCTCCACCACCTCCGTGTTGGAGCGCGCCAGTGACGGCTGACTCACCGACCGGTGCAGCGAGTGATGCGACCACGGCCTGGAAATTAAACAAAACATCAGCAAGACAAAAAGTACCACATAACATAACATAACATAAGCTCACGCCTGTATCCCCGAAGGGGTAGGCAGAGGCGCACTAGCGAACTAGTACACCTACATTTCGCCGAGCTTAGTTCCGTCCCAGATGTGATAGGGGGCGAGCCTATCGCCATATCAGGCACAAATTCCAGACTCCGAGCTGATATGGAAAAATCCAATATCACTTTGCCCGACTCGGGGATCGAACCCAAGACCTCAGAACCGTAGTCGTACCGAAATACCACCACGCCACCGAGGCAGTCACAAAAAGTACCAGCTTCCGTATACAGAAACGCAACTTAACTTCATAAAGTTGTGTAAGTAGCCCATAGGCCATAGGTTATGCTTTTTACTAATTTATAGATGATGTGGTATTATACACATTTGAGTTGAGTTTTAGTGTTTGGGCATGAACGAAGCTATGGGCAGTTTACTTTACGTTCTTAAAGAGATTATTCTACAAATTTAGTCTTCTAAATTAGAATAGATCAATTAACACCCAAAACGTGATATAAATCCCATAACGCTGCACAAAGTCTTTTGGTCTATTAACCAGTTTACTGATCAAACTTTTATACGAAATTCTTCTACAAATTAATTCTTCTAGGTTAGAATAGATCAATTAATACCAGGACTGCCTCCGTGGCGTGGTGGTATTTCGGCACGACTACGGTTCTGAGGTCTCGGGTTCGATCCCCGGGTCGGGCAAAGTGATATTGGATTTTTCCATATCAGCCCTGAGTCTGGAATTTGTGCCCGTTATGGCGATAGGCTCGCCCCCTATCACATCTGGGACGGAACTAAGCTCGGCGAAATGTGGGTGTACTAGTTGGCTAGTGCGCCTCTGCCTACCCCTTCGGGGATACAGGCGTGAGTTTATGTTATGTTATGTAATACCAGGAAGAGAGTCTAAATCTTTTCTTTCTACCTACCTTTATTCCACCTTAATGTGAGGTAGGCGCAACACACTTTTCAAGCATGTTGCAGAAAGGATTTGGCTTAATTTTTACGACTGGCTGCCTACCTATCGTCAACCCCCTCTGGGGGATCGGATGGGGGCCGGCCTGGGAATCGAACCCTGGACCTCCTGGTCCACAGCCCATATATGATGCCTCTAGACCAAGGAGGTGACAAGAGAGTCCAAATCCATCACTGTAAAATCAACTACAACAAGATTAGTAACCACGATCCCAATACAAATGTCATATATCATGTATTGTCTGCAGGGTTACCACCATCTCTTATAGCAGTATTATTATAATCGTTCTTCGTTTGTTTTGTACGGGACTCGGTACAAGTAAGATTATAATAATACTGCTATAAGAGGTGGTGGTAACCCCCCTGTACTTTAAAATAGGCCATAACCCTTGAGTTTGTTTCGGCATTTCTTCTCAGGGATAGCCACGAAATGCCGACGCGTTTATTACTTTATCAATATCTTAAAATCAATATATACTCATAATGTGAAAGTGGTATAAAATATCCTATTTGCAGAATAAATGATTTGAAGTTGAATTTGAATGGCATACTAACTGGGTCTGGTGGAAGGGATGCTCAGTGTCGCTGTCGTCGTCATAGTACCGGCCGAGCTGTGTCCCCGCAGACACTTCGGAATGGGTGTCAGCTTGCTCCCGCGCGTAGTCCACCATCATCTCTGACATTGATCTGGAGAATACTTCATCATCAACATCATCATCATCAGCTACAGGACATGAGTATATATGCCTTCGCTTGCTAAAGGTCTATCTGGAATATTTATTTAACTCTGTTACAAATACAGATACAAGATTATGATCTTCTAGTATTCATAGATACTTATGTCAGAAGACCCTGCTCTTCCACATTTAATTTGTAATTGCTAAGTCTTATTTAACAAAATTACACTGGCACTTAAGCGCCTGTGTGTATGTCTGTGTATGTAAGTATTAGGAAACTTTCTAGAAAAATATGCATGCATCATGCTATAGATAGTTTTGAATAACATCATCAACATCACAGCGGGCAGTGTGATTTTAATTGCAAGTAACGGTAGAAGTAGAATGTCAATAATTAACCTGTAGAGTTGGTATAAGTGCATAATTTGTTTATCTTCGTGGAACTCTGATGAAATTGTTTTATACTCCCGTAGATCACCAACCACAAACAGAGTTCAGGAAGATAACTGCTAAATATAATAATATTAGCCCTGTAATATTACTGTCCCACTGCTGGGCACGGGCCTCCTCTACTAATGAGAGGGGTTAGGCCTTAGTCTACCACGCTGGCCTAATGCTTGGTAGACTTCACATACCTTCGAAATTCTTGTGGAGAAATTCTCGGGTATGCAGGTTTCCTCACGATGTTTTCCTTCACCGTTATAGCAAGCGATATTTCACAATGAAAACACACTTAACATAGAAAAGTCAGAGGTGTATGCTCTTTTTGGGGTTAGACTCGAACCTCCGACACTCGTCTTGGCAGTCCGTACCATACCCAACTGAGCTATCGCTGCTTAACTGCTAAAATCCTTATTAAATTAAGGAATAATGATGATGTTAGAGTGCTGTATGTGAGCTTCTATCTGTAGAAGACAATACAGAAGTGCATTAAGTAGAGCGTGAAGTGTATACCTCATGTCGACGTGGTCGCTGCGGTAGGAGGAGCGGCGAGAGCGAGGCGGCTCGCGGAGTGACGTCACATCACTGTCGTACTCGTACAGAGTCGGCAGGGAGCTGCGCCGAGACCGGGAGTCCCACTCGGTCTTCTTGCGGTAACGATTCTGGAAACAAATTATCAAACTTAGTACGATTGTGTTACTACTTAGTAGTTCGTTTATGTAACGCCGCTGTGTAACGCAGTGCTCGCGATGACTGTGAAGTATGCGTAGTAGTGGTGGTGGTGGTAGAAGTGATGATAATTAAAATATTGGTAACGAAAACCATAATAAGAATACTAGTTAATATGATAAAAACGGTAACGTTGATGATCGTGATACAGTCCACGAAAAAATTGAAATATTAATTAAATACATATATAAGAGGTTGATGAATTAACTTCAAATCGGAATCCGATTAACCAAACAAAGAATATAAAACGGAAAAAAGGTTAAAATTAACAGATTTGGGTAAAGATCGTTTAAAGGACTGTTTTATAAAACAGATCTAGGAGTACGAAGCAGTACCTTGGGCTTGTCAAGCGGCGGCGTAAGTATGCGGATGATGACGTCCCACTTGGGCGGCGAGTAGAGCTGCGCGAAGCGTCGGTCGGTGGCGATGCGCGTGAACTCCTCGCGGGTGGAGGAGCGCGCCAGCTCGCGGCGCAGCGCGCTCTCGTGCGACAACACCTCGCGCCAACGGAGACGCTCAGAACGGGTCAGACGGATGCTGCGCTCCGTTTCCAAAAGCACCTGCATCAAACACAACATAATATGAAGAACTCCTTAGGCATGCTCTATTCTTATTTCTTGATGAGGATACGGCAGCAGCTGTTCATGTTGAAAACTTTAATTTTAAAACGGCAAATATTAATGCGACCAAATTGTGTCTTCTTAACTTATCTAATTTATCCATTAAATTATTTGTTGAATCCAACATTTTCGTAGTCAGCAATTCCAAAAGCTAATACTATTGCTAATTCTAAGATAGACCAGCTAGAAAACTCTATGTAAAAACAAGAGAGGCGTAGACCAATTTATTGTGCCAGTTTATTTTTGACCATGTGCAAACTTGGCATTTCTATAAATTTGTCTGTACCTGTATAAAGGATCAATTAAATTATAGTTGCTGACAATTTAATAATACCAGTTCGAAAATCGTAGGAACATTCAAGATATCTATACAATGCTATACCTCGTCCTGTGCTTCTGTCTTCAACACTCTAGTGAGCACGGTCCAGTTGGGTGGTACTGGTGGTGCTGGGGTCGGATCAGGGACATCTTCATCGTCTTCCTCCCTGTACAGAGGGTTGCGGGCTGGAGGCAGCTCCGGCAGTAGAGGCAGCTCGCCGTGTGGTGGTGACTGGTACACATTGCTTGTCTGCTTGATCAGTTCCGGAGAGAAGAGATCGGGACCGCCTTTTCCTAAAAGATTAATGTATTTGAAAGATCCAGGTCTGTTCACAAATCACTAAATCGAGTGAATAGAAGAACTTTAACTACTCAAGTGTATATAACAATATGGAAAACCATGTTATTTCACTGAATACTAATTAGTTCCATCAAAATTAAATAATGATAAAGTTCCATTTTGTTTCTATTTTCATCAAGAACTTTTAGAGCAATACCTAATTCATACATGAATAACGATGCATTTTGAAACTCCATCTGACCGCCACCTTGAACCGTTCGGCTCTTTACTACCTACGTTTTAGGACTCCGGAGCCAAAGGGTAAGAATTTCGTCATGTCCGTCTGTCCGTGTCTCATTTGTAACCCTTGTAACCTTGTACGTGTAATCTTATGCGGCGGCAGTGAGACCCTTCTCACTCACACACACTTCTCACATCTCTAAATGACACAATATTACTAATGTTAGTTATCAACACAATTTTAGAGCCCCCTACAATCTTGTCACTTGTAAGTTGTGACCCCACTGTCTCGTACTTACCTATAATCTTCTGCGGCGGCAGTGAGAAGGGCACGCGCTCCATCTTGGGCGTGAGCGTGAGCCCCGAGGCGCTGCTGATGTCGGAGAAGTTCTCCCACTGAGCATCCGGCATCGTATGGTTGCGGATGGTCACGTCGAACTGGGGCGGAGGGGGTGGCACCTAACACAAATTGATTTTTTTATAGCAGAGACTGGCAAATGAACAGGTCACCTGATAGTAAGTGATCTCCTTCGCCCAAAGGCACCCATGATACCAAAAGACTCACGGAAGCCAAAACAAGCATATGAATATTATTCATAAATTCGTTACTTAAATCTGTAACACCTACTACATAGTTCTCGGAAAGCTATGGATGTAACATTATTTTTTTAAATAACTATCATGTCATGAAATTTATCAGTTATGCAGTTATAGTTACCTACTTGAATTTGTATTGGTCCTTCGAACCGGATTAGAAAGATATACAAACAATAAACTACAACAATTACCTGTTTGTACTCAGTTATAAGACGTTTGTGACGCTCGATATCTTCAATAGTCTTCTTCTCAGTGATTGTGCGGAGGAACACATCGTCAACAACATGAGACGTGATCTCCGGTTTCCTAAAACAAATAATAATAGCAAAAATTAAAATAAATAATTGACACATCATAAGCCACAAGAATTATAATGGGATATGAAAAAAATATATTTTAAAACGGAACAATTTCGATAGGACGAAATAAAAAAAGATGTCATGAAACTCGTAACAGTCGGGACAACAGACAAACAAAAGAAAATAGCATAATTACAAACTGAAGACCAAGAAAATTACGCGTAATATAAAAAGGTCCCTAACAAGTAATAGCAGTTAATAAATTTACAATTACGACATACCACCAAAAATTCTCAATTAATAACAAATTCAATAAAATACCTTGCTGGCATGATGGGCGTCTCCGGCAGCGGCTCGAGGCTCTCCATCATCATCTCGTGCTCCTCGGTCTCCAGACGCTCGTTCATCACCGGTGGAGGTGGCGCCGCTTTCTATACCACAATACAATGCTTTATTTCAAATGTTTATTCAAAGTTATTTTTTGCATCATAAAAAGATTATTACTAAGCTTGGTAATAAACATAGCACTTTGGATGGTTTTAAAATTACTGCAGAAAATATTGATGAAAACCACTACTAAATCAAATCAAATCAAATCGTTTATTGAATCCACAAAACGATACACATTGTTTAGATTCCGTCTACAATGTTTACTCTACCGCCAGTTCGGAAAGCTGGTTCGCCAGAGTAGAACGGGCAAGAATCTCTGAACTAAACTAAACTAAAAAAAGTCTTCTAGAATTCACTGTTCTTTGTGAAGTATATTGATTGCCGAAACAATACTTACAAGATGGAAAATCTTTCGGAACACCTAATTTTAGAATTTGGGGTAATTTCTTACATCTATCACTCTAAAATCTCTGAAATGATGAATACATATTAATACAGATTACAAACGTGCAGTTACCTTAATATGGAACATCCTTGCGTGCGAGCCATCAGTGACCTCAGTGACAGAATGGGTGTCCGTCATCTCAGTGTTGAGTGACACGATGGAGCGCGGACGACGAGACCACTCCTGGTTAGTTGTGATGGTATGAGAGTTGAGTGACGGTGGCGGTGTCAATTACAATTAAAACACTAATGTGTCGGTGCCGTTTTATAAAATCTACTGATTTCTTAAGTTTAGGTCAATGTTATAACACACATAACATAACATAAGCTCACGCCTGTATCCCCGAAGGGGTAGGCAGAGGCGTACTAGCGAACTAGAACACCCACATTTCGCCGAGCTTAGTTTCGTCCCAGATGTGATAGGGGGCGAGCCTATCGCCATATCGGGCACAAATTCCAGACTCCGGGCTGATATGGAAAAATCCAATATCACTTTGCCCGATCCGGGGATCGAACCCGAGACCTCAGAACCGTAGTCGTACCGAAATACCACCACGCCACGGAGGCAGTCAATGTTATATATTGATATAAAACTATTTTTACAGATTCTATCAAGACTTGTGTTATATTTTTATGCCCGACGTTTCGAAGGCTTAGAGATGTTCCACTAATATTCTTGGACAAATGCCATCTCAGTCCACCCCGTGACCACGAAGACTGCAAAGTCTTCGAAACGTCGGGCATAAAAATATAAAACATCGTGATAGAATCCGTAAAAATAGTTTTATTTCAAAATCTTCATCATTTGGAGTGAAGACCCAAATTGCTTATATATTTTTTAGATTTTATAGAACGACCCACTAATTGACTGTGATTGGTGAAACAACAATATTAACAAAAAGTGGATATGTGGATTAATAAATCGTAGTTTTGTAATAAGTGCACTGATGACTGAGTGCCTCGGTGGCGTGGTGGTATTTCGGTTCGACTACGGTTCTGAGGTCTCGGGTTCGATCCCCGGGTCGGGCAAAGTGATATTGGATTTTTCCATATCAGCCCGGAGTCTGGCATTTGTGCCCGATATGGCGATAGGCTCGCTCCCTATCACATCTGGGACGGAACTAAGCTCGGCGAAATGTGGGTGTTCTATAGTTCGCTAGTGCGCCTCTGCCTACCCCTTCGGGGATACAGGCGTGAGCTTATGTTATGTTATGTTATGTTATGTGCACTGATGAATTTCAAATGTAATTCATTGTTGTTATTTATAGTGCAGTTAATTTAACTTGATTTGATAACATGCAATGTGTCGAAAAATTGATGCTTTAACACATAATTGAAGTAATTTCACTAACCAAATTCGACTACTTATAGAATTAAGTAAGGTGTAGATTAACAATCATTAGTCACAAAAAATTAAATTCACAATGACTGAAATTTCGGAGTAAAGAAACTTCCACAATGAGGAAATTTCCACAATAAGTTTCACAAAGAGCAAAACTCTACATTAACGAAAGATCCACATTGAGGTCATTTTCACATTGAACCAACTTCCATAATTTCTTTTCCACATTTATCAAAGTCTCATAACAAAGCTATTCTCATTATTAAAAAATCTACAACAAGCAAATTTTCAAATTGGCGAAAATACCACAATGAACATGAGCATATGGAAATTTGAAAGTTCCACAATTAGTTAAGTTCCACAATGTTACACGTAACATTGAGTGAAGTGCCACACTGGGTGAAGTTCCACATGGGGTGAAATTCCACATTCAGTGAAATTCCACATTCAGCGACGTTCCACATTCAGTGAAGTTCCATAATCAGTGAAGTTCCACACTGAATTATGTGCCCCACTGAGTGAAGTTCCACACTGAGTTAAGTGCCACATTGCGTTCAGTTCCATACTGAGTGAAGTGCCACGATGAGATAAATTCCACACTGAGTTAAGTTCCACATTGAGTTAAGTGCCACACTGTGCCATGTTCCACTCAGAGTGAAGTTCCAAACTGAGTAAAGTTCCACACTGAGTGAAGTACTACAATGAGTGTGCTATGTTACCTGTTTGTCCCTGGCGACGTGCGAGTAGACCGCGGGCGGGCGCGGGGGTCGGGGCGGTCTCTCCGGCGGGGGGAGCAGGGCCGCGCGCGCCGGCAGCGGTAGCGACACCGGAGACACCGTGCGGACAGACTGACCGCGAGCTTGCTCCTCTAGTAGGGTGTGTCTATATACATAAGACCACGGTATTTGTAGTATTTCGGTGTCTAGCCAAGGAGAACGAATAAATCTTTGTTCGCGTTCTTTCTCTCAACCTGCCTCAAAAATATGCTACTACCTTACTATTAAGATAGTCTTCAATCAGTCAGTCTTCAATTAGATTGTCTCGAGATTTTTAAGCTGTATTGCCAGAGTGCAAATAAGAAACTCTGGCGTCATGTTTTTACAAACCTATTTATCCTAAATTACTAACAAAGTATTACACTAAATTCTGTAACATAAAGCCCTTGCATATCTTCATACGTAGTGCCTCACCTCATGCTGCCGCCGTCGGTCTCGGTGAGTGTGATGGTGGAGTGCGGCGAGGGCGGCGCGGGCGGCCGCTGCACGCGCACGCGCACGTCGAACGCGGGCGGCGCGCCTGACACCATGCGACCGTTACTAGCGCTCGTCTCGCGCGTCTCACCGTACCCTGGTGTTACATCACCGTGGTGTGATTGTTAATGTGAACCCTTATGGGTGTGATTGTGATACAATGAAATGTGAAACTCAAGCTTACACATACTGAAACTACCCAACTTATCCACTGTTTAACTTATGCTTTTAAAATAAATAAATAAAATAAATACACGCAACAGTCACACACATAGTCCTGACCCCACACTAGGTGTTACTTGTATCGTGGGTATCAGAAACTACGAGAGACTTTCGGTCTCACAACACCCAGATCCGAAATAAATATCTATGGACCATACAGACATTTGTCTCGGTCCGGGGATCGAACCTGCGACCTCACGTTTCACAGCCGGCTACTCCGCCCGCTGCACCACCAAGGCTGTCGTTTTCTTCATATTCTTTCTTTCTATCTGTCCTTATCTCAGCTGAATGTGGGATCGGCGGCAAGCATGTTGCAAAAAGAATTCTACTTAGTTTTTTACGACCGCCTGACGTCAACCCCCTTCTGAGGCATTTTGACTTCTGCTTAGGGGAGAGCAGGTAGGATTCGTACAGTTTTTACTCCAAGTCCCATAAAATAAAAACTTATTAGTATTTCAAGATAGTTTCAATGCTAACATAATACCTGTATATTTAGCTTAAATCATGTTATAGTTCAGGATTAACACAAATCAATTTGGCATTGATATTCAAGCTTTTACAGAAAATGAAAAATGTACGAAAGCACCCCGCACGCGGGGTAGCTTCGTACACCGCGTGGGGCACATTCGTACATAGTGGGGAGCCTACGTACACGATGATTATAAATACATTTTTTGTAAAAAATATATGTTTAATGAGATCAAAAGTGCATCAGTTTCAAGTAATAAGTAACAATACTGTTATTTAGTAAATTAGTCATTGTAAAAGTTTAACATTTTTCATAAAATCTTCTTATGTTCCTAATGAAACCAATCAACACTATAAAAAGAATCTTAAGGCTAACAAATCGAAATCTTTACGAGGTCTATCTACTATTGAATATTGAACAAAGATCTTTGTCGAAGCTATAGATATTAGCAGTTCTTGTTGTTAAAGCAGTTTATAGTAAGTTATCTAATATAATGTTTGTACCTATATTATGCTGAAGCATAACAAATTGATACTATGCTTTGTATATAGTCTAGCGGCGATAACTTAGGAAACGTACCCATTATCCGTTATCGTTACCCATTTTTTACCATATCGCCGAGCTTAGTTCCGTCCCAGATGTGATACGGGGCGAGCCTATCGCCATATCGGGCACAAATTCCAGACTCCGGGCTGATATGGAAAAATCCAATATCACTTTGCCCGACCCGGGGATCGAACCCGAGACCTCAGAACCGTAGTCGTACCGAAGTACCACCACGCCACGGAGGCAGTCAGGTAGTGGACTAAGACCTAACCCCTCTTATAGTAGAGTAGGTCCGTACCCAGCAGTGGGACAGTATATAATACAGGGCTGATGATGATGTATATAGTCTACATAAACACACGCGGGGTACATTCGTACAGTACGAATGTACCCCACTTATAACTGTACGAATGCACCCCAACACATAAAATCAGTAAATTAATTTAAAACAAAAATACCCATTATAAGTAATCCAAATTTGATGTTTATATTGTAAAATAAGACATTGTGCACATACAATAATTAAATATATTAAATGTTCGGGGCAAAGTTTGCTCTTACAACGACATTTAAATGTAAGTCCAAAAATTACTTACACCGAGCGAAAACACCTAATGGCTCGTTTCGGCAAAAGCAGCAGCCGCATTGCCCTGCCTCCCCGCGGTAAGGCTATGCGTATGAGCAGGACTTATGGACACAAATACAAACGCTTCGACGTGTTTAGTTTAAAAGATATGACTACTGTACGAATGCTCCCGCTGTACGAATGCTACCTGCTTTCCCCTATTACTCATAGATTTTTTACAGCTAATAAAGTCTTTGGTGTCACTCAAGATGAGTAGCGTTTCAGTATGTATTTGAAATAAAGTTTTATAATATGATCAGTCTCATCATGTCCTACTGAAGAAGCAGACCTCCTATCATTATAAAAGAAGTTTTGATTTAGAGCTCATGCACCTACATTAAGACTTTTTGACGGCAATTCATAATGTGATTTGTCTCTTCCGGTGTGAAAAATGAAATTTGTTAAAGATGTGTGTGCAGAATTGAAAATGGAAATACTTATTGTAACTAAATTGTCATACAACGACAGATGAAAACCCTACCCATAACCCACATGGATGCTCTTAGATGTATTAACTATATATTTTCTACAGTTATTTTAGACTTTTTAGACTTTAACCATGAAAATGACGATCATGACTGTGATTTTCATCCACGTATGATTGTAGTTAGTATTCGTGAGATTGAGTTAAACTAACACAACTTTAAACCCAAACATTTAACTTCTCTTGATAATTGTTGCTAATTGGTAGAACTGAGAATAACGGTGAACACAACCAAATCTCAAGAGCATGAAACAGGTAGGGTTAAACGCATTCAATAGTTTGTGAACAATTTTTTAACAGTCATCAAACCTGTTTACACTTTCGATGCATTATTACTATGGAATACCGTTATACAAATAAAAGCTTGAAACTTCGATGAATCAAGTTATAGATCTTTAAAATCATCATCATATTTATTGCTAAAATAGGTCTGAAAATCCCATATAGTAGTGCCATAATGTAGCTATTGTCCAAACCATAAATGACTTCTCAATCAGACAGCATACTAACGGAGAGATGAGGGGTTTTCAGTGGGTTAACAGTCCTTTGGATATAAGACAAAGGAAAAAAGAAATGTGTATTATACGAATGGATTTGTATTTGTTTCCATTCGTTGTCTCACTGTCAAGACTTTAGAAAAAAATTACTCTCTTTCCGAGAAAGTCGCGTCAAATATACATTTTCGATGTCCATTACCAAGACGTTACCATCCGTTAGATTATTTAATCTACCTTACTAGACATCAGTAGATACAAAGAGATCTGCCTCATTAAACTTCTAGCCAATTACAATCTTATCATCTTCATTTAAGGACTTACCTTCACTATGGTAGCTCTCGTCCATCATGAACGCCTGGTTGGTATGAGCCGCGTCACCTTCACTGGGCGTCTCTGACGGATAGTCTGACGGGATTGTGTCAGAAGCGACGCTTGCCACTTCACCTCCAGCTGGGTATACTGGGTGAGCTCTGGGTATTTTCACCTCTGTAAAGAAATTATCGAGATTTACGATTATAAATTAAGGGCCACTTGCAGCTCCGCGATAAATCTATATTCATCCCAAATCTTGATTTAAAGATAGGAGTGGCCTATAGGATAAGTCGATTTTAGGTCTAACTCTAGATTAGTAATAGCGCTGCAAGTGGCCTTTAGCGACTATAAGTTCTTTAAGCCAACATCTTCAGAAGACCTCCGACAGTACAATCTCTGACAATCTGTCTTCATCTCGCAACGATATGAATCAAAGAAATATAGGAAGAAGTTGGAATATTTTCTGTACCCAACATCTTAGCTGAAGATCAATACCATTAATTACGGCAGTTTCCTGGTGAAATTCATTGCTCTGCATAATTATATTATTATTGTCTCTGTTTAATAAGTTAAATCTGTTAATATAAAGATCTTAGATAAGATTAACCATTCGACTACTGATACACGTTACAAGGATGGAAGCGTTTCCTCACCTTGTATGCTCTCCCTGCTGATGATGGATGCGGAGGAGTCGTCGATGAGTCTCCTAGGAGCTGGCAGTGCTCGTCTACGCAGGCACAGGTATGAAACTCCCAGCCCCAGAAGCAGTAGCGTCAGGAACAGAATCGCGCAGATTATCATCAGGATGTGGGTTCCTGCCAGCGGAGCCTTGGCTGGAAGAGGGCCTTTTTCTGGACTGTAAAGAAAAATATTTTATTTGTTATTATATTCTATGAATTATTATCACAATTTAAACTATAATATCTGATTTATTCTGAAGCCATATCAGACCTTGTGAGAGTACTGTAGCGAAAAAACCTGGACCAAATGTATCCTGATCATGTCAGGCAGGTAGCTGTGTATTTTTGTCAGAAAATTGTGTTCCGCCGTAGTAGGATAGGATAAAGACGGATAGAAGAAGATACTTGAATCCTGTAATTTAACTAACACTTACGTGAATATAAGCGGGTTGAAGACTGGCAGGGGTACGATGGGCGGCGGGTAGCGGCACACGATGGTGATCACCTCGTCACCATCCATCTCCAGTCCGGGGTGGAATCGCACCACTATGTTGTTCGTGAACACACGCAGAGGATCCTAGACAGAAATCATCATCATCATTATCAGGACGTCCACTGCTGTACATAGACCATAACAAAGATTTCCAGAAAAGCGATAATAAGATTAAAAAAAATTATCCGGGCAAGGCAAAGTGGCTACACTACAAATGAGGGAACTCACAGCAATCCAAAAAGCGAATTACTACCGGAATGTCAATCAGCTGTTGAGTGTAGTACTACTGCAGACGGTGGAGCTACAAACTGTCTTTGGTAAATAATTATACCCAACAGTCACACACCTAGTCCTGACCCCACACTAGATATAACCTGTATCGTGGGTGTCAGAGACTATGAGAGACGTTCGGTCTCACAACACCCAGACTTGAAAAAAAGATCTGTGGGCCACACAAACATTTGTCTTAATGCGGGAATCGAACCTCTCGGCGCAGTCTCTCGCTTCACAGCCGGCTACTCGCCCGCTGCGCCATGGAGACTGTTAAATCGTAATTGATAAATCTGACGTTTCGGCGTTGTTTCAGCGTCGAATATAAGGTTGTGTTTAGCAACATAGACCCCATGAACAAAAATGGAATGCTACAAGTATTGTATTACGAAGACATACATTGCATTAGATAAATTCGTGATATTTACCTGCTTGGTCCCACATCCTTTCAAGGGTAGCTCCAGTTTGTAAGAGAGCGCTCCCTTGCCGATCACCTGACACGCCGAGTGTCTGTCGAAGTCCGCGTAAGCGATGCCGTAGAATTTCTCGTTGAACTTTAACTCGATCTGCAAATTATTTGTTTCACTTTTATCGCTTTTTCCTCTACGTTTTTAAATGTAACGCTGCTTTGAGACGGAACGGTAATTTCACGAAAGGTAACAGTAAAAGGTTATTTTTTTACTCAAGGGAACTTTTTTTTAATAGAGGGAACGTCCACAAGATCCATATAGTATACAACTCCAGATGTTATTTGCATACTGTCTAGCATAATGGTGCGCTCATATCATTCATACATTTACGATTGTCAGTATTCGTGCTCGAGGCGCTGATTATTATTATTATTTGGGGATATGGTTCTATAGTTTGGCACATTTCTGCTAAAAATGAAGACCATAAACCACTCAAACGCGAGATGCGCAGTCACATTCTTATTTACATGTATTACCCGAATACAAATACAAAACTAGTGCAAAAATCAACTATTTCATCACAAAAAGCATCAAAGTAAATTTCGCAATAGTTTTTTCTAACTATTTGTATCATATCTTTGGATTATTATTATGAGTTTTCTCACATTAAGGCTATTTGAACAACCAGAGAAGATAAACGTAAAGTACTTAAGTAGTAACAAATATAATACCTGCATAGCACCTGCAGCGCAGTTGAGTTCCGCTTTAGTTCTGTTCAGGAAGATAACTGGACTCAAATCGTCTAGTTTTGTCACCTAAAACAAAAAAATAATAAAGATTTCACTTTCGCAGCAAGAAACACATAAAGTCACGCTTCCTCCTCCAAAGGGGTTGTCAAACAAATTAAAAGTCAGAACACCCACATTTCACCCAATCAATATGGCTAGAAGCTCGCCCCCTATCACATCTGGGACGGCAGTGAGCTGGGCCAAATGTGTTCTAATTTAAGGGTATAATATGTTTTGCTTTTATCATAATTAAGAATAATCTGTCCCTTTCATTTTCAAACAAGGTGACACAAGAAAAAAAATTACAGACTATGCTTAAGCATATGATCAGCTAAAATGTTTTTATAAGTAAGGCCAATATGCCTCAGAATTCTATGAGCTCATTATATTTTAACTTTTTATCCATAACATAACATAACATAAGCTCACGCCTGTATCCCCGAAGGGGTAGGCAGAGGCGCACTAGCGAACTAGAACACCCACATTTCGCCGAGCTTAGTTCCGTCCCAGATGTGATAGGGGGCGAGCCTATCGCCATATCGGGCACAATTCCAGACTCCGGGCTGATATGGAAAAATCCAATATCACTTTGCCCGACTCGGGGATCGAACCCGAGACCTCAGAACCGTAGTCATACCGAAATACCACCACGCCACCGAGGCAGTCACTTTTTTCTCAACTTTTTTATCCATATACATAATTTTTCTTTCTTTCTACCTGCCCTTTTCTCACTCGATTGGGGTCGTTTCAACACTGTTTTCCGAGTAGGTGCAAAAAGAATTCCGCTTAGTTTTTACGTCCGGCCGCTTACCTGACGTCTTACTGACGTTCAATCGTCTCTGGAGGAACCAGTCCCTCGCAAATCATGTTATACAAACTACATAACTCGATCTAGGAAGCAAACCCAAGATATCCCCATTCGCAGTTCATATTCCACTCGACACAAGAGGTAAATAATATAATAAATTATTCATGCGACTGCCTCGGTGGCGTGGTGGTATTTCGGTACGACTACGGTTCTGAGGTCTCGGGTTCGATCCCCGGGTCGGGCAAAGTGATATTGGATTTTTCCATATCAGCCCGGAGTCTGGAATTTGTGCCCGATATGGCGATAGGCTCGCCCCCTATCACATCTGGGACGGAACTAAGCTCGGCGAAATGTGGGTGTTCTAGTTCACTAGTGCGCCTCTACCTACCCCTTCGGGGATACAGGCGTGAGCTTATGTTATGTTATGTTATGTAATTATTCATTTTCTAAATTCCACCTACAGAATATAATGAAGCGTGTCGACCTTCACTGCACAAAGGGAATGGGCTTTACGGCAGGCTTTAGTAACTGGTAGAATGCACATAAATATTATTCTGATTGGTTGATAGACAAATACCGGTACAATTTATGTATGGCATGCAATAAACCTCAACTGTATTTTATACTGCGATAACGATGCATCAATTTGGTCTCATCATCTTCATTATCAGCCACAAGACGTCCACTGCTGGACACAATGACACATACACATACATAAGCTCACGCCTGTATCCCCGAAGGGGTAGGCAGAGGCGCACTAGCGAACTAGAACACCCACATATTTGACAATTTGGTTTACTTGTTTGTTTTTCCGTTTGAGACGATTACACTGTTTTTTTTTATTCCTCATTTGAAAGTTTCTCTTCCCCTAATTCGCATAAGTTGAAAGTATTATATACTCGTAGGTATACGTTAAAGTTTTATACGGTAAAAAATGTTGCACAGGAACAGTCCCCGAAAAAAAGCTATTTCATCACATTTCAAATACATGAATCCTTGTAATGGAATAGATAAACGGTGTCCACATTGGTGCATGTTGTTTTGACGTATGCTTCTCGAATCGAATATAAAATAAATCATACAATTACGCTACTACATTCATCACTGTACCATATCATATAAATATCATACATACAATACCATGATCTGCATTTCAACATCAATAAAATTATAACCAGTAGGGTAAGTTTTGATACTAGATTCGATTGCGACTACGATTCGGTTTCGTTTATTGACTTAAAATGCCACCGAAATCGAGGTACAAAGTGCACTAATGTCGAGATATAAACTACCAAATGACAAGTTCTCGAATCTAATGCGACATTCGAGCACTTTTTAACTCAATTTCGGTGGAATTTTAAGTCAATAAATGAAACCGAATCGTAGTCAAAATCGAATAGTACCTCTATAAGTATAAACCGATGACAGAATAAAGACAGTTGTTAAATAATCATCAGAATCAGAATTACATTTTATTCACTCATTTGTTCCGGAGAGTGCAGACTATCTCATCCAACTTGTAATAACATGCAGCCATAACCATAAAAACAAATGAGAGCTATCTAAATCTATACAACAACATAATAAAACACGTAACGAAATCTTTGTTACGTAAAACAACATAATAAAATATCGCCTCAGCTTCACTCCGAAACATCAGGTTCGTTGCTAAAAATACAATTTATCTGCACCTTTATAAATCCCAATAGTTCTTTAGTTGGCAAACGTCAACATAAATCTGTATTGCTAATTGTTGCCTCGGGGACTCGGGGAGCGTTTCCATTGTACCACGGCAACGCGAGAAATTGGAGGCTTTTGCCTTGTTTCGACTTATTTGTAAGGTTTCAATTCAATATCCAGGAAAAAACTAAAACGAGTATTCAAAATTCATCAGATCTTGACCAAAAATAATATCATCAGGCATAGAACGAACGTCCATTGCTGAACAAGCAAAGATTCACAGATCGAACGCTTAACATAAACATAACATAACATTAGCTCACGCCTGTATGTATATAGGCAGAGGTGCACTAGCGAACTAGAACACCCACATTTCGCCGAGCTTAGTTCCGTCCCAGATGTGATAGGGGGCGAGCCTATTGCCATATCGGGCACAAATTTCAGACTCCGAGCTGATATGGAAAAATCCAATATCATTTTGCCCGACCCGGGGATCGAAGCCGAGACCTCAGGACGGTAGTCGTACCGAAATACAACTACGCCACCGAGGCAGTCACATACATAAAGAAAAATTACAGATGAATTGATTACACTTCTTTTGAAGTCGATAGAAACAGTGGCTTACTCATGCAATATTTTATAATCTAAAGTTGTGGGCGTTGTTAAGAATTGGGTACTTTACTATGTTTGATTTTGTACACATGTTTAAATGTACTAGGGAATAAAACAAAAAAGAAACTTTTCAGTAAAATCTGCATCGAAATTGGTTGAAAAATGAGTTAGTAATTCATATTTTAAATTCTGCAATGAGCAAGAGTGGGGATGTAGTGGGGATATATTGCTATCTATTTCTAACGCACGTGTCGTAATGGCCCTGATGTGATTTTACTGATACTTCTCTTTTCCGCTGTTTGAAGGTTACACCAAATTTCAAATGCTTATAAGTTTTTTTATTTTTGCGAATATTTCAATAATTCTTTCAGTACTATATTTTAGATGGCGTAAATTTCATATAAAATTAATTTAAAAAAAATAGTCAAGTACCCAATTCTACAGCGGCCCGAGCAGGATGTTTTTGACATTCGAATTCAATCTATATCGAGGCGCGTCTATGGAGTTGGCTGGCCTAATGCGGGTTGGTAGACTTCATATACATTCGAAATTCTTGTGTAGAAATTCTCGGGTATGCAGGTTTCCTCACGATGTTTTCCTTCACCGTTATAAAGTCAGAGGTGTATGCCCCATTTTGGGTTTGATCTCGAACCTCCGACATTCACCTCGGCAGTCCGTACCATTCCCAACTGAGCTATCGCTGCTTCGCGATCATACAAATATTTATGTACACAAACCAAACTAAATCACCGCTGGCAAAATATGATGATAAACATATTATGCCTATTACCACCTTAAGCTATGCAATATAACTGTAACCGACGCTCCTCACGAGACTGTTAACACGCAACATTGCATGTTCGGGTATTAAATAATATTATGTCAAAATATTTTATTAGGAAACCGATTGAGTGATTGTAGCATTTTCCAACCACCAAGGTGATCCATCCAGATCGAATTATTGGAAGCGGCTTGCATCCAGCAACTTCGAGCCTTTATCATATCGTCGGTCCACCTTGTAGATGGATGTCCTTGAAATTTTTAGGGGAAGTCTACGTTCAGCAGTGGACGTCTTATGGCTGATGATGATGATGATGATGAAGGTGATTTACTTGCTTGCTAAAAAAAATTCTAGAAATTACGCCTGTTACATGTTAACATACGTAATGTTAACATAAACTACAGCGTGAATGGACCGGCTTCGGTTCGGATCGACTGGAATATCACCACTGTCTCACAAAAAAACTGACGTTAAGTAACAGCTTGCTATTATATTTCGGGAAAGTAAGATATCCGGAGATCTAAATACCACCTCCATTTTCCGATCTTTGTCCCATTTTCTTCCATAGTAAGATAATGTCCAACGATAACCTATAACCTAACGATAGTCTACATCTGTACTTACCATAATCTATAGATAACACTGGCTATGGAAGAGCAGTGGCACCTAACACAGGTATTTAATACTTAAAAGGAATCACTAACAACTGTAAAATGTAAATTGATTGAGTTGGTGCAAAGAAATATTTTTGTATTATTTGTATTGATAACGCTAAACATTTACCATCAAGTGAGCCTTCTGTTGTTTCGCCTATGTAGGATTTCCTTATCTCCAAATGTTGGGTCAACGCAACACACTTTTTAAGCAAGTCTGTTGGCTTATATTTATACAGGCGTGAGCTTATGTTATGTTATGTGTTATAAAAAGATTCATAATATAAAAAAGTTTGGTTTTTTACCGTATCGTGTAGTATAATGGAAAGGTCTACGTACATGGAGTATCTATTCGAATCCATCATAGCGTCGGATTCCCGGCTCGGTAACGATAGCGCTCTCAATACCTTCTTCACATCGAACCCATTAAAATGAACCACAATGTTACCAGACAGGTACGCAATCAGGAGTGTGGGCCCTGAAGGGGTTATCTATATTTTATATGACTTTTGATAATAATATATTTTTGTCTTTAACGAATAAGTAAGTACAATAACATAACTTAACCTCACGCCTGTATCCCCGAAAGAGTAGGCAGAGGAGAACTAGAACACCCACATTTCGCCGAGCTTAATTCTGTCGCAGATGTCGACATATCGGGCACGAATTCCAGACTCCGAGTTCTAATCTAAATCTCTAATCTAATCTAAAAAATCTAATATCACTTTTACCGACCCAGGAATGGAACCCGAGACCTCAATACGGAAGTCAAAATACAACCATGCCACCGAGCCACTTTCGATAATAATTAAATAATTATTATCGAAACCTAAAAAAGTAACAAATAACTACGGCTTGCAACACCCCTTAGATCCACCATACTCCTGACTATGCCTCTGGTGGTAAGATCGGTATTTTAAATATAAACGATGGCTAATAGCGTTGTGTAACTAGTAACATTTGTAGTAGGTAATACCTAAATTAATACTTTCATTTGTAAAGACGGCTTAATTATTCAAAAACCAATAACTATAATTAGGGAATTCTAAGTGTAGTGCTCTTTCCCATGTATATTGTAATAACTGCTATTAGTTTAAATAATCCATAATAGCCACTTTCTCGTACCAGTTAATATCAATGCATTCATGCAGAATTGTAGTTTCTTACACTACATTCTGAATACAGTACAAATTGCTTGGAGAATAATTTTCTCTTAAATTATTTTTATAAAAAGTCCCATTTGCCGAGTGCGAATGACAGTTATATATAACGTGTCTTTGTAAATTAGCTACAAAATTTAAACCTGCCTCGGTGGCGTGGTTGTATTTCGGTACGACTGCCGTCCTGAGGTCTCGGGCTCGATCCCCGGGTCGGGCAAAGTGATATTGGATTTTTCCATATCAGCCCGGAGTCTGAAATTTGTGCCCGATATGGCGATAGGCTCGCCCCCTATCACATCTGGGACGGAACTAAGCTCAGCGAAATGTGGGTGTTCTAGTTCGCTAGTGCGCCGCTGCCTACCCCTTCAGGGATACAGGCGTGAGTTTATGTATGTATGTAAAATTTAAACCTTGCGCTAAGGTAATGTATATACCCCTAGGTATATGGGTCCCAACTTCCTCCGCAATTACGTACCTGCGTCCGCAACATTTAGCGAGCTGAACATTTCGCTCTGCTCGTATATTTTTATGTGACACGGAATGATGTCATCTCTTCTTTCCCGACACAATGGTACTAATCCGGTTTTTGTGAGATTTATGTGATTGCGTTTTTTGTTAAGTCTGAGATCTACAAAATATTAGCGAATATAAATGTGAAGTGATGGCTCAGTTGGAAATTGTACGGAATACCGAGATGAGTGTCAGAACTTCGAGACCAACCTCAAAATGGGCATGCACCTCTGACTTTTCTGTTAACTGTGTTTTCATAGTATCTAAATTATATCTAAATCCAAAACCAAAAACATTCAACAGTAGATGGACGGGAGAATAGGGTGGTTACCACCACCTCTTATAGCAGTATTATTATAATTTATGATATGGATATTTCCATATCAGCCCGGAGTCTGGAATTTGTGCCCGACATGGCGATAAGCTCGCCCCCTATCACATCTAGGACGGAACTAAGCTCGGCGAAATGTGGGTGTTTTAGTTCGCTAGTGCGCCTCTGCCTACCTCTTCGGGGATACAGGCGTGAGCTTATGTTATGTTATGTTATGTTATTATAATTTTACTTGTACCGATTCCCATACAAAACAAACGAAGAACGATTATAATAATACTGCTATAAGAGGTGGTGGTAACCGTGCAGCGCGAAACTTGTAATCCAAAAATTGTGACCTCGTGGTCATAAGTCATTCAGTCGTATTTGGATTATACGCGCGGAAGGTCGTGCCAGCGTAATAATGTTTAGATAATTTTGTCTTACGTGATACTTGAACATTCACTGAAAGGGGATGGGGTATAAAAAATTGGGAATAGCGCATAAATTGTAATAAGCGTCCTCGCATTGTAATAAATGGTAGATGCCGTTATTTACATTTGAGATTAATTTTTCTACCGACTTCCAAAAAGAAGAATCGTTACGCGATTTCTCCGCTAAAATATAGACCGATTTTAAAAATTATTTTTATGTTCGATAAACCTTATTTCAAGGGTAGTTCCATATAAATTTGGTCACGATCGGTAATTTAAAAATCGGTCAGTTAAATTTTTGCATGGAACCTTGCTTGATATCCCCTCTATAGATAACATAACATAAGCTCACGCCTGTATCCCCGAAGGGGTAGGCAGAGGCGTACTAGCGAACTTGTACACCCACTTTTCGCCGAGCTTAGTTCCGTCCCAGATGTGATAGGAGGCGAGCCTATCGCCATATCGGGCACAAATTCCAGACTACGGGCTGATATGGAAAAATCCAATATCACTTTGCCCGACCCGGGGATCGAACCCGGGACCTCAGAACCGTAGTCGTACCGAAATACCACCACGCCACCGAGGCAGTCATCAGAGCATCTATAGATAGTAATATTAACCGCCGAATATTCATACACTTAAGGTCGCCTTATGTCGCTTAAGGCCGCCTTATCTGTCAAAATTGTATGGCGAAAATCAATATAAGAAGCTGTTAAAATTGAGCAGCGTTTGACCATTCGGGCGTAAATCTCTTTATCCAAAACAAACTAAGGCGGCGACAAGTGAAACTTCTGCATCGTTGTGAATGACCCGAGCTGTTGTGCATTCAGATGAACCGCGGTGTGGTGCGGTCGAATTATCCACGTCCGTAAACGCGGCCTAACCGCCGCGGAACGGTACATCGCGGTCAAGCAATTACCTACATTTGCACGGTGGTATCAAAATAAAAACAAACTACGGACAAGTACGGTACTGACCAACAGAGACATAATCGGAGGCGCGAGCTATAGCTATATAGCTCAACCATGAGTTTGACATTTCACGCCATCGACTACGTAAGATATATATGTATATATTTTATAGCATTGATTGGCAAACGAGCAGATGGGTCACCTGATGGTAAGTGATCTCCACCGCCCATAGATATCTAAAACACAAAAAGAATCATGGGTACGTTGCGAACCTAAAAGGAGGGAATATAAGGGGAGGGAAAAAAGATTGGGAAAGGGAAGGGGAAAATGGGCCACCGGAAATCTCACTCACCGAACGAAACGCGACAGCAAGCTGCCACTTTACGTCGGTTTTCTGTGAGACAGTGGTATCTAACCGGTCGAACCGGCCCATTCGTGCTGCTGTAGACGTTACTGTCTACATACAGCGTGGCTCTACCACTCAAAGATATTGTATGACAAACACCCGAACGCCACTAGCGGTTACGTGGGGAACTGATGTTTTTCATACAAATTATTTTATGTAGTCGCTAGCGAGACATGTCAAAGAAACTCATGATCGAGCTACTGGGTATCAGGAACTACGAGAGCTTTGTGGTCTCACACAAATCTATCGTAGTTCCTGATACCCACAACACAAGACTAGAATCTTAGTGTCAGGACTATGTGTGTGACTGTTGGGTGTTATTTATTTATTTAGCTACTGGAATATTATTGACATCGAACTCGATGCACATCTATAACATTTGTAAGAAACATTAAACAAATGTGATCAGCAGCTCGACCATGAATATTTTTGGAATTTCACGCTAGCGACTACGCAAAATATTTATATGACAAACACCCTTTGGACCTTTGGAGTTACGTAAGAAATTGACGTTTTTCATACAATTATTACGTACTCGCTAGCGTGATATGTAAAAAAACTCATGGTCGAGGTACCGTGCGCAGTGAGCTCAATACGAATTCGGTTGCCAAAATTATTCCTGCTCGGGACACAGTATTCAATAATTAATTGTTTTGAGGACAGGTTCCTACGCAAGTTCCGAGTAAGCAAACTTTGTCAAGACAAGAGAAAAACAACAAATAACAACGGTAATCAACAATTACAAATGATGCGTTCGATGATTTAATTAAGAAGTAACATGGAGTAGAAAATGAAAGCGGTACCGTTGTCGGAACACTCGGAACGACTATAGCGCTTCTCCATGCAAGCCTGTGTTTACCGGCATTCTAATTATTGTTCCGCATTCTATTGTAATTGCGTAATGATGGTTATGATTTAATTTCATCAAACTGTTCCTATGGAAATTAAGTTATTCACGCGAACATGAATGTAGGAAAATATTCTATACAATAAGTACAGACTAATGTTGCAATGATCCGTCGTATTTGTAATAACGTATCTTAAATGATTACTTTATTCAACTTTGTAGTATTACTTGCTGTTTAAAAACCTTATTATACTTGCGCCTGTTCTTATCCCATACTGTAGTATTGGCGTCAACGTCGTCTGAGGCAACAAATCCCCGATTTGTCTCATAAAAACCGCTTTGCCCAGCTTGGGATTCAAGCCCAAGATCAATCCACGGTTTTTATTCGCTGCCGCTAGATAAAGGAGGCGACTTACGCCCGAATGGTCAAACGCTACTAAATTTTAACGGCTTCTTACATTGATTGTCGCCATACAATTCTGACAGATAAAGCGGCCTTAAACGACACAAGGTGACCCTAAGTGTATGAGCATTCGGCGGTTAGTGTTCTACACTGCGTTGGTCTAATAAAGGTTGGTAGACTTCAAATAACTTCGAAATCCTTACAAAGACATCTTAGCTAAAAAACTGAGATAGCCTATATCCTCACGATAAAGACTTTATGAAAGATGATATGAACAAAAAAGGAGTGAGTGCTGAGATGACGATAGGAAGGTGTGAAAGGAGAAGACATATTACACCGACCACAAATAATTTGAGACAAGTACACACAGATGATGAAGTTACCAAAGAAGAGAACATTTTTGCAAATGAAACCAATTTGAAGGATAACTTGTCAGTCGTGAACGATGATATGTGATTAGTACACACACGGCAAATAATACTTGACGCTAAATACGGTGCAGTTGAAGCGAATGGTTCCGACGACAGGGGCGAGTGACTGTCGACAGACGAGTAATTGCACGGCGCCTGCTTAACTACCACTTCACGCTTCAAAAGGACTCAGTAGGGCTGAACAGATAGGAGTAGCTAATGGCCAGTCATAACTCATAACAAACGATCTCAATCCGATTTTGCAGATAGATAACAAAAATTAGCCAATAAGAACAAACTTTGAACATAACTGAAATGACATTGATTTGATTGGTTCATTTTTGCGATCTATCTGTACATTAGGTTTTAGATCGTTTATTGGAACCGGCTCTTAGAGTATATTAAGACAAACACAATTTGTATGACTTCGCCAATTATATGTTAATTTTCCGAAATTTTAAAGTAAATTAAGAATAGATATATAGAAGTACTGACCTTCCCATCAAGCACAGTTTGTTCAGGAAGCCCTTCGCCCTGATACTCGATGTTGTTCGCTTGTGATCCATAGTTGGACTGCGCATGCGCGACAGTCAGCGCGCACGCTACCACGCACCATAACAACGCCATTTTTACTCTGTAACAAACAACAATATTCGATTATCATTAATTACTCTAAAAAGTAACTCACGGATATAACGAGAATCTGGTTAAAGCCGATAAAGATAAATTATTGTTCAAATATATGGATCTGGCACACGAAGTTGCTGACTTGTAGGATGTGGAATGGACAGTCATTATTCCAATAGTAATTTTTGACCATGGTTGATACCATAGAGCCTCAACCAACATCTTCAGAGATTCTCTATTGGTGGTCAAGTCAAGAGCCAAAAAAGCCAAACTACCGGTTCCCGATTTACAAGAAAACAGATTTTTGCATTACAGAGGTAAGAAAATAATAAAAATAAATTCCGAGAGGATACCGTATGATTGTCTCTGCAAATACATAATGTTCATAAAATCATGATAATACTACAAAGGAAAAACAAATGACATAAGAACAGATTTAACCAAAATATATTTAGCTTCTATCGTACGAGAACTAACGAACGATAATTTTATTACATTAAAACTATTTCCATTATTATTAAGGTTACAGGAAAAGAGGTCCAAAAGAATATGGATGGATTGTGAAATATGATATGAACAGAAAGGGAGTTAGTGCTGAGATGACGCATAATACGAAGCTGTCGAAGAAAAAGAAATAGGCCGACACCAAATAATAGGGACAAAGGTAAGCAAATGATAATGTAGAAAAACAATTTCAAAATACCATCCAAAGCTAAGACATCGCTTTAGTCGTTGATTTTGAGTCATTAACTAGTGAACACCATGTTAAATTAGATTTATTAATGAGTAGATACAGATATGAAAGTCAATATGCAATCAACGTAGTTTTCATCCCGACGAGACGTTTTCACATCCGCTGCAAGTGGAGTGAAACCCTGGTAATAAAAACAGCTTTTCCGCGGTGAAACACTACTAACGCGTGAATCTGATCCACTTTCGCAGATTATATCGCAAATGTATATTCATTATACATTTGTACTTGATACTTTTGTACGTTATTGCTGTATACATCATTCACAGTTTTATAAGTGGTAGATAATTGGCAAGCGCATCAAACTAATACAAACTATAAAAGTCGTAAACCAAACGTTTTCTCTCTTAAAATTTTCCGTAATAATACATCCTATTTTAATCCTATCGTCCGTATGTGTCGGCAATATAATACGCTAACGAATAAAAACCCCTCTGTTGATTTATTTAATAGTAATATTTCTGCATATAAGAAACTGATCCGTAAAACTCTAGATGTCCTAAATTATAACTTGTAATTGCAATATGTCCTAAATTTTACATTCGACATCATAAACTAATCCTGTTAATTATGTTATACTAATATAATAGCAATGCATTGGCAGTTTATCGTCACTTAGTTTTCATTGTTAAGATTTTATTACTTATATATTTATGTACCTCTATATCTCGTACAACTTTGTTAATTCTAGAACACAAGTTTTGGGTTATAATTATGTTAAAAAAACCTTGTTTGTAGCAATTTGTACCTATATTTGATTGTAGCCTGTTTTGTGTTTTAAATAAATAAATAAAAAAAAAACTGTACAATAGTTATTTAAAATTTAATTTAATAAAGCTTAAATGTCGACGAGCAATGTTACACGACTGGATCGTATACGTAATGTGTACACGCGGCAGTCTTGGCGTCCGTGACGTGGCAGATAAACTACAGGAATGTCGCCTGAGATGGAATAGCCACGTTTTGAGGAAACCACAGGAGTACGTCGGCCGCAGATGTCTGGCCCAAATCGTACCAGTGGACGGCCCAAAAAGCGCTGGTTAAACGTTTTGGAAGAAGATATGAGAGCAAATGACCTCACTATGGAGGATGCTCAAGACAGGGCGAAGTAGAAGTGTTTAAATAGGAAGGCGGATCTAGGCAGAAGGCAGGGATAACACCAAGCAGAAACAAAGGCTTAAATGTGGATAAAAATTTAGTATGCCCGTCCGTTGATAATAACTCTAGCATAGTTTATTTACAAGAAAGTCTGTCACAGAACTCACAGATCGTCGTATTATTTTACACGGATTTAAACCTTAAAATAACTCGACCTAAAGTATTTGAGTTTCGCTTAAGTATTAAGGGGTTACTTATATCGAGTGGATACTATTACCTCCATGACATTACAAAATCTTGAAGCAAGGGAATCAAGCGTCGCTCTCATTTTTTACGACCTGGAATAACATGTGTTTTTGTAACATTTCTTCTGGAGGCTTTATAACTGCTGATTTGGTGATATTAACATGCTTGTTTTATAAAACACTGGTAATCATACAAATTATTTTTATTCAACTGCCCCAGAAGGAGGGTAATGTTTTTTGTTATTAAGTGTTAACCTCGTTTAATTTAATTTAAGATTACTGCGGGTAAGTAAAGTGCCGTTGGTAAAAACATTTTGTAACAGTAATTTTTATTCAATTTATTATTTCACACTGCAAAAGCCAGACAGGTGCTGTAGACATTACTGTCTTAAGTGGTAGAGCCACGCTGTAGACATGTCTACAGCACGAATAGGCCGGCTCGACCGGTTTGATGCCACTATCTAACAGAAAACCGACGTAAAGTGGCAGATCGCTGTTGCGTTTCGTTCGGTGAATGAGATTTCCGATGGCCCAATTCCCCCTTCCTTTTCAAACACCATACCCCTCCTATTCGATTGACAACGCACCCATGATACATTTGTGTCTTGGGTGTCTATGGGCGGTGGAGATCACTTACCATCAGGTGACGCCTCTGCCAATCACTGATATTAAAAAATAAGTTTGTGTTATCATTTTAGGAGGTTCTGCTATTCTGCTCTTCACGTTTTGCAGGTGGGTTGTCCAGCACAGTGCGTAACTTCTCGCGCTGATCATGCTGCTGCCTTCATCAGCTCGTGACATTTAGCTACGCCACCATCCATCATCACCCTGCGATGGTTACTCCGCCAAAATCATTAAAGGTCGTAAGAAGTCGCTGGATGCAGGCCGATTCCAACATTTCGGTCTGGAAATATTTGAAGAAGGCCTTTGTGCAAAAGTAGACGTCCTGGCTGATGAAGATGATATTGTATAGGAACAAAGACATGGACAAGACAACAGCGCGAAACGAATGATCCAAAGTTGTGACCTCGTGGACATAAGTCACTCAGTCGTATTTGAAACATTCGCGCGCAAGGTTGTGCCTGCGTAACAATGTTTAGACAATAAAATTGTCTTACGTGATTCTGGAACATTCACAAAACATAATGATTTCTTATGTTTACGCGAATGTTATTCAACTATTTTACGGATTCTATCGTATAGCCTTCGTGCAGTCCGACCCTTATGTAAGCTGCAAAGCTTTCGAAACGTCGGGCATGAAAATTAAAACCAAATCGTGATAGAATCCGTAAAAATAGTTTTATTTCAATTCACAAAACTTTCTAGGGTGCAATTTGTATTGCGTGCCCTCGCATTGTAATAAGTGGTAGATGGCGTTAGTGACGTTTGTGATCAATTTTTTTGTATGGAATCTTTCTTGATTGCCCCTCTATGGTTGGTACTATTAAATCTGTTTGTATAGGAATTAGAAACCCTGCAAACTTCTGTACCCAAAGATTGCAAAAACCTCGATCGTTAACAAAACAAGCTTGCGATAAATCTTAAACACAATGTCCTAATGACAACGCGGTTACAATTATTATAACATTTTCAGCTCTGCACAAGGATATCCAGTACCACCTAACCTTTCACCAGAGCTGATTATTGAAATTAAACTCTGTATGTACTAGTTAAGGTGCTTTATGACATAACATTGAACTACAAGGTTGCTGTCAGTTCTATATCTTGGACGCAGGACAAAATGTTTTTTGTTATAAATAGCGCAATACAATGCGACCGCTAATGGATCTGGATGTATGGAGTCTATTTTTAAAGGATGAATGAGGACAATAAGGTAATTTTATGTAAATAATTCTTGAAGCCGATTATATGAGTCTAAACAAAAGAGATAGGTTGACAAAAGAGACAGATTACCTCGGTGATGTGGTTGTGATTCGGACTTCGGTACGACTACCGTCTTGCGGTTTCGGGTTCGAGTCCCGGGTCGAGCAAAGAGATATTGGCATTTCCATATCAGGCCGGAGTCTGGAATTTGGGCTCACCCCCTATCATATCTGGGACGGAACTAAGCTCGGCGAAATGTGGGTGTTCTAGTTCGCTAGTGCTCCTCTGCCTACACCTTCGGGGATGCAAGTGTAAGCTTATGTTACGTTATAAGCTCTATCGAACACAAAGACTTGACTGCCTCCGTGGCGTGGTGGTATTTCGATACGACTACGGTTCTGAGGTCTCGGGTTCGATCCCCGGGTCGGGCAAAGTGATATTGGATTTTTCTCTATCAGCCCGGAGTCTGGAATTTGTGCCCGATATGGCGATAGGCTCGCCCCCTATCACATCTGGGACGAAACTAAGCTCGGCGAAATGTGGGTGTTCTAGTTCGCTAGTGCACCTCTGCCTACCCCTTCGGGGATACAGGCGTGAGCTTATGTTATTTTTACGAACACAAAGAATTTTGAAAATCAGTCCACATTTGGCGGAGATATCGCGTAACATACATTAAAAGAACAGACGAATTGAAGACCTTCTCCTTTTGAAGTCGATCGAAAAGACACAAAAAAGTTTCCACGTCTCAATTCCCGCAATAAATCCAGGAAATATGAACAGTTTTGTCATAACTCATACATTACACTCCTGTACAACCCGCAATTACGTTTTAATACGAACATTATAGCTTTTTCCTGCGCCACAGCCACCACAGGTGGAATATGACTCGCGTATCGCCTTAACGCCCTCCGCCTTCGAAGGTTTGAATCGGACTCGGCCATTATCGCTTCTTTTTTTATATTTAGGATGCGGGTTTGGTGTCGAGCGACGTGTCATAAAATATTAAAAAGAATAATAAGGATAGTAACACATACTATAAGCTCACGCCTGTATCCCCGAAGGGGTAGGCAGAGGCACACTAGCGAACTGGTCCACCCACATTTCGCTGAGCATAGTTTCGTCCCAGATGTGATAGGGGGCGAGCATATCGCCATATCGGGTACAAACTCTAGACTCCGGGCTGATATGTAAAAATCCAATATCACTTTGCCCGACTCAGGGATCGAACCCGAAACCTCAGAACGGTAGTCGTACCGAAATACAACCACGCCACCGAAGCAGTCGGGTTAATAAACATAGTATTTTATAGATAGGTAGAACACCAATAGGGCCTGATTTACTAAGGCCAACTTGCAACGCTATTACTAATCTAGAATTAGACCTAAACTCGATTTAACATACAACTCATTCCTATATTTAAGTCGAGTTCTAAGATAAATCGAGATTTATCTAAGTGCAAGTCACCCTAAATCCAAGATTCGCCGACCGTATTTTTTCATTTTATAATGTTTTAAGGGACGAGAACCTATGGCATTATCATGCACAAATTCACAGGTAATCAAGTATAATTCTCCAAAACTTTAAGGTTTAATATTAATAAAAAGTTACTAATACTAAACTGCGTTAATAAAATACAGGTTTTTAATAATTTTGATGTTTGAAGGAATCGATCAAATTATTTGGACGTTACCTATGAAGTAAAAAAACATCGTCTTCCAAAACTTATATCGACATTTAATAATACAATATGCCACCGGGTGTCCTTAACCTTTAACCCACCTTAATACGACCTTTTATAAACTTAAATTTAATGTCGCGATGAGTTCAACGAATCGTTTTCCTTTCCATTGTATCGATGCAAGTTCCATTCAAACTTGATTTCATTACTAAATGTGACCTTACAAAACATTTAAAGATTTAACATAACATAACATAACATAAGCTCACGCCTGTATCCCCGAAGGGGTAGGCAGAGGCGCACTAGCGAACTAGTACACCCACGTTTCGCCGAGCTTTGTTCCGTCCCAGATGTGATAGGGGGCGAGCCTATCGCCATATCGGGCACAAATTCCAGACTCCGGGCTGATATGGAAAAATCCAATATCACTTTGCCCGACCCGGGGATCGAACCCGAGACCTCAGAACCGTAGTCGTACCGAAATACCACCAGGCCACCACGCCACCGAGGCAGTCAAAGGCAGTCAGTTCCGTATTTGTTTTTGAATTTAAAGATTTTAAATTCAAAAACAAATACGGAAAGTCTTTAATAATTCTTAATATAACTTTAAGCTGGCTGTTGATAGTTTCCATTGTCTATGCCCCTTACTTATAAAATTATTTAAGCGCCGCTTATCTTTAAACATAGGTTGTCCCTTTCATTTTTAAACAATGTTACACAAGAAAAAATGTGACAGATTATTCTTAGCGAAAAGATAAGCGAAAATGTTTTTATAGATTTTTATAGCACTGGGAAACAAGCATGTGGGTTATTTGAATTGTGATGGTAAGTGATCTCTACCACTGTAAAATTCCAAATTGCCTGAAAATTGCTCAATGCCATGATAGAAAAAAGGGCTCTACCAACCCTAATGGAAAGGAACAGGGATTTAGGGTTGGAAAAGGCAGGGGATTTAACCTCATTAGGTCAGGAACAGGGATTGGGATTTGGGAAAGGGAGGCAAATTTGGCCACTTTAGTTCAGTTTTCGATGAGATAGTGGTATCAAATCAAGCTAACCCACTCATGCTGTAGACAAAATTTTCCACAATGTGGCTCTATCACTTAGAAAAACTATTAACGACATAAATATTGACAAAAAAAAGGTTAACAGATCATCAATATATTATACCCTAGATGCACAGTTCTTTGCAAATATCCTCCTAAAAAGTGGTCTCAGAAATAAAACAAAGAAAACGATCACAAGTTGTAATTAAATCAACACAAATATAACCCTAAGCACGTGTTATAAAGTAGGTTTTTAAACGAAATGAGCAAGCGTTCTTTAATTTGAATTTTGAAATTTAGAATTCTATCGACGTCCGACTGTAGGCCATTTTCCGAGCGGCAACTGTGCATCTAGGTTAATAATATATCAATGTAACAGATCGCTTATCGCTTCGCTTGCCACTACGTTATTCCAGTATAGTCCAATACAAGAACCCAGTCGGATATAATTTCACAAATACATTAACTTCCAAATTTATGTTTGAATTAAAACAAGCTCCGAGACTGGTTTTTGGAGAAAATAATTTCTTATGTCACTGTGTTTATACACCGCTTACGGTTCGTTTTATAATCACTCGGTGACATCATGATTAGTGGAATCGAATATGAAAATGTTTTTAATTTCTTTTCCTTTTTATGTTTGCATAATTGATGACATTAATTTTAATGGTATCGTGGTGGCAGTGGCGTGCAGTGCGTAGAGACAACAGACACTGCCTACCTTGTAAGATCACAGATACAAAAAATAATTCATACAAATAATTTTACTTATTCATACAAATAAATAAGAAATAAAGCCACATCTCCTGCAGTAAAACATTACACAAAACATAATGATTTCTTAGGTTAACGTGAATGTTATTCATTGAAATAAAACTATTTTTTACGGATTCTATCACTATCACGCATAAAAAAATCCGTAAAAATAGTTTTATTTCAATTACACAAAACACTTATCTAAAACATGATTTCGCTACACATTTTTGTCTATGATCCATTGTTGTTATTCCAAGTCCATTGGAAACATTGTATTATATAGGTGTTTTTGTGTTTTGTTTCAAGAAAAACACATCGCGACTTTACACAACCAAACACCTTTTCGTCCGACTTCAAAAAAGGGGAAGTCCTCAATTCGCCTTTTTTTGTTTTTGTATATATATCTACATCTCCGCCAAATGTGGTCCAATTTACTAGATATTTTGTGTTAAATAGAGCTTATTTCAAGGGTATAAATTTGGTCACGATCGGATACCTTTTGAAATCAGTCCGTTAGGTTTTTACACTTCTGCTCTTCTGTCATCTCTTAAATCGACGCAGCGATGGTGATAATGATGGTGATGCAAATTTAATTTTTTGTCTACCCTAATCTAAATACCTGTGCACGTTACTGCGTTGTGGTGTTTTTAGTTGTACAGTAATGTAGCATAATATGAAATATGTTTAAATGTTCATTAATGTATATTTCTACTTTTAAAAATAGCTGTATCTTTTTATGTCTGTCTGTTGATATCTAGCAATAAATTTTAATTTAAACTAACATAAATAAGCACAGCAAACATGTTAATGCGTCAAAAGTTGTTATGAATTATTATTTTCCAACATCACGGCACGATGCATTGCATTATTTATTTTATAACATTCAATTAGATATTTTATACATCAAAAATAACATTTTTTCGGGAGTTTAACGCCCAAATGGTCAAACGCTACTCAACTTTAACGGCTTCTCACATTGATTTTCACCATACAATTTTGACAGATAAGGCGGCCTTAAACGACATAAGGCGACCTTAAGTGTATGAACATTCGGCGGTTAAATCTTGAATTAAAACCAGTTAGTCGTTAGCCGCGATTTGTTTATAGTCTTGACGTTCTCTTCTTAAACCTTAATAGCAAAATATCTACATATATACAAGAGAGCTCCATTAAAATAAACATTGAATTATAAAGGGCGGTGCAGAACAGGTACGGTTGATTTAATTAACACATTTATAAAAGCTTCGTGTGTACAAACGCCATCTCCCGCTGAGTGCTTCACGCACACAACTATTGTAGCCGCTTATGTACTGTCAAACAGAAATTTTAATGACTTTTATTTATTTGTTACTTACACTTAAAAATATGAAATTAATGGAAAAACATTAATTTCATATTTTTAAGTGTTAATGTGCACACATTTTCGACCGTGCTTCGTGTTTCTGCCACAGATTAACTAATGGAAGTTGTAATCCTTTTTTTAAAATTAGTAGAATAGTAAGTACTTTAACTAATAGTTATATTCATGAAGCATTCAGTTTTGAAGAAACTACAAGAGTACGTCAGTCGCAGGTGTATGGAACAGATGGATCAGAGGTGCGTCCACGTCGACGCGAGGGCTCAAAAAGCGCTGGTTGGGCGTTTTGGCGGAAGATATGAGGACCAATAGTCGCACTGAGGAGGATGCTTAAGGTTGGGGAAAGTGGAAGCGTTTTTAGGAAGGTGGATTAGGCCAAGACAACGCACGTCAGGCAGAAAGAAGATGCACGAAGCAGTGCCGTGCAGTCCATACAGATAAAAATACACTGTTTTTAATTTAGTAATCAAAGAAAAAAGATTTTCAAAATTGCCACGCTTGTGTTATCTGTTAAATCGTCGTGGCGATTATGACGGTGATGATTATGCCGATGCAAAAATCAATTATCTTCAAGTTTTATTTTAGCTCGCTGTCGCGTTTCAATCGGTGAGTGAAATTTCCGGCGGCCCAACGACCCCTCTCCCTTACCCAACCCCTATTTCCCTCCTTTTAGGTTGGCAACATACCCATGATTCTTTTGGTGTCTTGGGTGTCTATGAGCGGTGGTGACCATGTGACCATCAAGTGCTTAGAGTTACTCATATGCTCGTTTGCCAGTCTCTGCTATAAAAAAAATCGTCTGAATCCCCGTGGTACATGTCACTGACACCAAGACAGTAGACCCATTTGTCTCTGATAGTACGTATAATTTTATAGTCAGTGCTCGCCTGGCTCCTGGTGGGCGTGACGTGGCTGCTACAGCGATGCATTGTTATGTCCCATGTTAATCGACGCTTAATATTCCGCGCATGTGACTTTGATGTATACTAGAACCGCCCCGCCTTTGTGACTTGGTGTCAGTTCAAATTCAACAAGAAATAGGCAATGCATTCAACGTTCCTATTTATTTCACAAGTAATTCGAAGACCGTGTCTATGGCGTAGTTGTATTGTACGACTACCATCCTGAGGTCTCGGGTTCGATCCCCGGGTCAGGCAAACTGATATTGAATTTTTCAGCATCAGCCCGGAGTCTGGAATTTGTGCTAGATATGGCGAAAGGCTCGCCCCCTATCACATCTGGGACGGAAATTTTCGGGGCGAAATGAGCGTGTTTAAGTTCTCTAGTTCGCCTCTGCCTACCCCTTCGGGGATACAGGCGTGAGCTTTTGTGTTTATTTTCGAAAACTCAAAACTCTCATACAAAAACTTAACGAACCCACTTTAAAACGTATCTGATCGTGACTAAATGTATATGGGACCACTTTTGGAATAAGCTCCATCGACCACAAAAATAATCTTAAAAATCGGTCCACATTTGGCGGAGATATCGTGTAACATACCTACATAAAAAATATAGACGAATTGAGGACCTCCTCCTTGTTTTAAAGTCGGTTGCCAAAAGGCACTGAATGAGCTTTTATTCCGGATTTTTCACGACGCTATGTAGAGATAGATACTCGTACACTGGTGTCTCTTACGGAAAGAAAAAAATGTTTATATAGTCTATGAATAATTATATTATAATAATATTATAATCTATCTAAAAATATCTATCTTCTGACGGCCGGTTTCAATAAACAATCTCAGTTTAGAGTGCAGATAGATCGCGTTTTGAACCAATCAAATCAAGTCATTTGACGGAGTCATGTTCAAACTGTGTTCTTATTGGCTAATTTTTGTAATCTATCTGCACATCCAAACTTAGATTGTTTATTGAAACCGGCCGTTAACAAATATGTACGTAATACTACCAGTTCCTCAGCTTATAATCCCGCCTCACAAACAGCGCTTAGCCGAGGGCCTGAATATTAAATCCATAGAAATGTATAGGAAATTAACGGTCCTCCGTAAGAGGCACGCACATAAATCAAAAACACATCTAATATTAAAACCGGATTGCCATCAAATTGTTTATTTCCAAATGGTCAGTCATCCAATAATATTAGTTTTGTGCTCAGACTAAATTGTACTCTATACATTGGGAATTTGGTTTGAAATTGTTTAGGTAAATAAAAATGACATTTGATAAATACAAAATAATCAAATGTTAATGTCCATTGGTTTAATTTTATTTCTTTTAAGCTCGTGACTATTTTTACATAATAAATGATTTTATTGAACTTTAACCATATAAATATTTAAGTGTGTCTGAAAACCCTGAATTCTCAAAGACTTATCAATGTCAAATTGGATAAGGCTGAGATCTATAGAGCGAACTTCGACTAAGTCTAAGTCAAAGTCACGAACTCAGGGGGGATTTGGAATTGTTAAATCGAACTTTGACATAGTCCGGGTCATTTTTTGCAAGAAAAACAGACTGACAGACAGATTTTGACAGCCTACGTGGCGCAGCGCACGAGTAGCCGGGTGTGAAGCGAGAGGCCGCGGGTTCGATCCCCGCACCGAGACAAATGTTTGTATGGCCTACAGATATTTGTTTCGGGTCTGGGTGTTGTGAGACCGAAAGTCTCTCGTAGTACCTGATACCCACGACACAAGACTCGATCTTAGTGTGGGGTTGTATTATGTTTGTTGTATGTATGTGACTGTTGGGTGTTATTTATTTATTATTTTCTTGTAAAAAATGACTCGGACTTAGTAAAAATCCTCACCGAGTTCGTGACTTTGACTTAGACTTAGTCGAAGTTCGCTCTATAGATCTCAGCCTAACTCACTAAGGATTTGGTATTTTTAAATCGAATTTCAACTTAGTCCGAGCCATTTTTTACAAGAAAAACCGACTGACAGACAGACTCAACAAAGATTTTCGTTTAAAAAATGACTCGGACTAAGTCAAAATTCGATCTAAATATTCCAATACTCACTGTTCGTTTGTTTAACTTAGACTTAGTCGAAGTTTGCTCTATAGAGGCCTAAGCATTAGTCAAATCTCAAGTGAAATCATAATTGTGTTGATTAAATAGTCACGGGTGGCTCGGCATCTGGTGGCCCATACGCTTATGTAACATATATATGTGCCGCCTCCGACGGATTAAAACGTAGCCATTGTTTGCAGCAGTGTCAATTATTTTGTTACATAAGTGTAAAAAAAAATGATTAAACCACGTTTTCAGAAACCAAGTGTAAACAAGCCTTATTCAGCGCGTAACAACAATTTATCACAGACACCAAGACGACGCTATAATTTATTCAAATTAATCAAACGATCAGAACGCCAAAACATCAATCAAAAATTACTTAGCGATCAGCCTTTTCAAGAATTTTAGATCTTCTTTAGTGAACCTAGTAATTTAAAATCCATTAGCAAATGCCTTTTCCAAAAACCAAATTGTAAATAACTATCAAAATCCAATTTAAAACGCGTTAGAAACGGACTATAAGCTAAAGCTCTATAGACTACAATCTAATGTCTCAAACTCTAAAAGAACGAATAATTTAAGATGAAGAAGATCGGTGACCATTCCCAAAAAAATATCTTATCGCGCTCTAGCTGTCCACTCTAACTGTAAATATTTATTTGAGTAGAGTTCTCCCTTTTTTGAGCTAGTTTTGACGTACATGTGCTGTTGACCGGGAGGTACCTACGTTTTAAAATAATTTTTTGGGGATATGGCTCTGTCCTTTGGGACCGAAAGGTACTTAAACTTGTGATTACCGTTACTGCCATAGTACCTTTAGCCAAAAGTGAAGGCTTTATCTTCACTCTTTATCCCACTCCGATGTGAGGTCAGCGCAACACGCTTTCTGAGCATGTTGCAGAGAGAATTCGGCGTACTTTTTACCACCAGCTTAAGCTTCACCTTCTTCCATTAATCACTTATCTATAGCTACTGCGTCTCCTGCACATGTTTTTTCGAAACAAAACACTAGAAAACAATAACATACATAAAAAAATACGGACGAATTGAGGACCTCCTCCTTTTTGAAAGTCGCTCAAAAATACATGATTTGTGTAGGTGTTTTGTGTAATGTTTTAGTGCAGGAGACCCGGCTTAAAGTCTACACCAAATGTCGAATCATCGTGCCCTTTAATGGCCAAAAAACCTCAGCATACTGACGCAACCTTCATCCCAATATGGAGCGCGAGACAAGTGGCAACTTACGCGCCATTATATATTTTGCAATCACTTGGTTCCGTCTATAAAATGGATGGCATTTATGAGTGTGTTATTATTGGTACAAAATTTTGCGGAAATTGCGAATATTTGGCCTAATTTGTTCTATATTTCATAGAATAATAACATAACATAAGCTCACGCCTGTATTCCCGAAGGGGTAAGCAGAGGCGCACTAGCGAACAAGAACACCCACATTTCGCCGAGCTTAGTTCCGTCCCAGATGTGATAGGGGGCGAGCCTATCGCCATATCGGGCACAAATTCCAGACTCCGGGCTGATATGGAAAAATCTAATATCACTTTTCCCGACCCGGGGATCGAACCCGAGACCTCAGAACCGTAGTCGTGCCGAAATACCACCACGCCACCGAGGCAGAGGCATTTCATAGAATAATATTGATAAAATAATAAATTATGAATAGTGTAAATAATAAATAAAGAATAATGAAGATAAAATCAAGTTGTACTGTGTACGCATTGTTTTATATGGAAAAATATAAACAATAATTAAGAAAAAATAATATGTAATAAGAATCACATACACTCACCAACGTGCATGAAGAATGTAATGGCATGTACACACCAAGCGAACGAACGTTCGCGAATCTACGCCTATTGCCATACAAACAAAGTTTCGCTGTTGTGTGAATGCAACAGGCATAGATTCGCGATCGTTCGTCTAGTTGGTGAGTACTGTGTACCCGGCATAAGATTGAATGAGGCAAAAAAAGGGGGTATAGTATCAAGTGGAATTTAGTTGCGTCTGCCTACCTCTATGAGAAATCATGAAACTATGGTTGTAATACAGTATGTAATCAGGATGGAGCTTCGACATTCAATCTTAGGGAAATAAAGTCTTAAAAATACTTAAAACGTAATGTACTTAAATAATACAGACGAAATGAAAACCTGTTCTTTTTGAAGTCGGTTAAATGTTACCAAAACTCAGAGCTCAACAACCATTTCATACAAAACAACTTATTTACAATTCAATTGTGCGTAGATTTGCCCACAGAACGCTAAATGCTGAACATTATCATGCATTTAAAAATGTGTTCAACTGACACGGCGAAACCACCCTTATTCCTCATGTAATAAGATCTCATTACAATTCAAAAGTGATGTAACATCAAGTGTGCCATTTTTGGCGGAGACTTTCACTTTTTACGCGACCGAGTAATAAGATACGATGTTGGTTTGTTTACTCGTAGATCAGGATTCGATTCCCTTATGCGGAGGGCTGGTTTTTATCGACAAATTGATCGTTATCGCTAAAAACAAGATAAAAGTTAAATAAATTACGCCCACACTAGAATTTGTCGGTTGTCGTGGGTGGTAAGGCATGAACAATAGAACAAACACCTGTCTCTAAGCAAATATTTACCTTGACCGGGAATCGAATACCAAAGGATGCAACCACAGATACAACGGTGGGACGAATTCATATATTTCGAAAAAAATATTCATCTCATAGTAACTCCAATTTATCTCTACTTTTATTGGACTGCCTCAGTGGCGTAGTTGTATTTAGGTACGATTACCCTCCTAAGGTCTCGGGTACGATCCCCGGGCGGGCAAAGTGATATTGGATTTTTCCAATATCAGCCTGGAGTCTGGAATTTGTGCCCGATATGGCGATAGACTCGCCCCCTATCACATCTGGGACGGAACTACGCTCGGCCAAAAGTGGGTGTTCTAGTTCACTATTGCGCCTCTGCCTACCTTCGGGGATACAGGCGCGAGCTTGTTATGTTTTATTTGACCGGCAAGAATTCTCCGTACGGAACGCAAGATTATTTCTACGCTTTAACATCTTAAAAACTTCGCAATAAGCACCATTAATCGACACAAGTGAATGCCTGCTAGACGCATGCATCTGCGCAAACCACGCTCGTCCTTGCATGCGCGGCTGTCGACTGGCCCACATTCAGGCCACAATCAAGCATCCGCCGCTTTGTTTCGATTGTTCTACGATCCGGTTAGTATTGTGCGCTGAATTGCTAAACGTTGACACTCCTTGCTTCCCTTGGAGGGATTGCGTGGCTGTATATACTAAACGCCTTTGTTCAATTTGCAATTAATCATTTGCTGAGAAATATTTCCAAAGATTAAAGGTAGGAGACGCGGCTCTCCTACATTAAAATATTACACAAAACACGATATTTTTGTCTAGGGTCCGTTGTTCCGTGAGCATTCTGTTTCGAAAAACAAGTGCAGGAGACGCGGCGGTAGCCGATTTTCACCACGCATAGACTATTTTTATGTGAATCTCGAAATGTTGAGAGTAGCTATCAATTTATTAAAGTTTAACTCACAGCAAAGGCAATATCTCAATAATTATACACCCAACAGTCATAAACATACTGACCCCACACTAGCGTCCTATACTAGAGTCTATAACCTGGATCGTGGGTATCAGAAACTACAAGGAACTTTTGGTCTCACAACACCCAGACCCGAAACATTATCTGTGGGTCACACAAACATTTGTCTCGATGCGGGAATCAAACTCGCGGCCTCTCGCTTCACAGCCTACGCACCCGCTACGCCACGAAGGCTGTCGATACAACTAGTATATCTTCCTAGTGATGTATAACATTAGAATTAGTAATTTTCAAAATTATTTGATAGAAATCTGTATCATATACGCCCGAATGGTCAAACGCTACTCAACTTCAACGTATTCTTAAATTGATTTTCATCATACAATTTTGACGGATAAGGCGACCTTAAACAAAATAAGGCGACCTTAAGTGAATGAACATTCGACGGTTAGTGACTCAACCGAGTAAAGCCGACTCAATATCATGGCATATATGGCAATCATTATAGTCGTACCTTTTACACCTCGTCGTTACATCACATTGCCGATGGGACCAACACTTAGTGCAACAGAAAACATGTTGCAGATACGACCTTTTACGACCTACTGAGTTTCTGACGTCACAAATGGATGTTTGTGGTATTAACGTGCAAATCTTTGTTCTAAGCAGTGTTGTTACAGGAAAACATATATGTATGATACGCTGTTAATGACTGCACAATGCGCATGGCATATATTGATACCAAAATGGTAGTGACGCGTTTTTTACACAATAAAATTATAGATGGAATCCTTGTTCTTTTATTCACTTTAGACCTTTTTCTAAAGCCAGATAACTTTAGAATAATTTTGTTATTATGACATATGTACATATATGTTTCATAAATTAACTGTAAAGATTTACGTAATTTAAGTATTACATACATAGATTCACGCCTTTTTCCCATAGGGGTAGGCAGAGACAACTGATTTCCACTTGCTACGATCCTTACACACCTCTTTCTCCTCATTCAGTATCATTACGTTCTTCATGCATGCACGTCGGTTTAGGGTACTTTTAACTTGACCTTTCTCGAGTAAATCTCTGACCAAGTCAGAGATTTACGATGTTCGATGTGGTCTTCCCCTTCCAACTCTACCATAGATGTATTAATTCTATGTAATTTGATTACCTCGGTTAATTATTAAAAAATGAAACTGAAAAAACTTTCAAAAAACTAAACTCTGCGAAGCACTTATCCATGTAAAAATACAACAATCTGAGATGCTCAGATATATAAAATCCTACTTGATACAAAAACCAAGAGTCTAGTGGAAATAATTCCACAATTACCTCAAGCTAAGCACCGACAATAATGCAAGGACAGAATAATTTCGACATGTGCATAATTATAGATAAGATAGGACAAGCAGTGGCGCGCAGCTGAAGCAGCCTGCCCCGATCTAAGATAAGAGTAACCTTTGTTATCTAATTATTACGTTGTTTATTGTGTTGTCTAACTGGAATAACTAAACTAATGAATAAAATTACAGCCTCTAAAGGCAATTTTTAGCGAATGACTAAGGCCTGTTGCAGAATGATAATGATGTATTGATCGCGTTTTAAAATAAGTTTTTTACCTTGTAAGAACTTGCTTTATATCGTAAGGAAGTTATTTGCAGTGTACAATAAAGGAGATAGAATTATATTAAATACTATCGAATTCTGGGTTGGATTTCCAGGTCGGGCGGGGTATTTTTCAAACACAATTTGCCCGTGACTGGAACCCCCAGATGGGGGTTAACGTCAGGCAGGCAAAAATAAAATATATAATTTACCTAATTACAATAATACCTACATAAGAATATTATATTATATTAACACCCTTCCAGGATGCAGGCACGAGGTTATGTATTTCCTATTTAGGGATAAAATTACAAGTTAAATATTAATTTTCAAATAGATTATTTTAATACTGATTTCTTAAGTTTACGCGAATATTAAACATTTACATTTTAATTTTTTTTTTGTCTGCAAAGCCTTCGAAACGTCGGGAATAAAAATAAAACCTAATCGTGATAGAATTCGTAAAAATAGTTTTATTTCAATAGATTATTTTAAAACATTAACAAACATGAAAACAAAAATTTGTTTTTCCACTTTATTATGTGTAAACAATACTCAACGTGAATAATAAGCGGTCTCTTTTTGTAAAGAATTCAATTAGGCATTACATGAGTATGCAATTTGCGTTTGGTAATTATTATTCATTGCAAACAGAAAAACACTGACGCATATAATATCAGACTGAAATATAGGACTTTTGTCCGGGACGGCCCACCTGGTATACCACAAGCATAGCGAAGCAGCTACCTTGGAAAGAAATGGGATGAGGATGTGAGGATGGGGCGGGGTATTCATGGTCTCCGAACAGTGGCGTGCATTCCATAAAGAGAAAGAGACATTGTCTACCCTGACAATTTGCTAAAATTACATAATGAAAAAAGACACCAAAAATAGTTTACAAATAACGCTCGGTGTATTATTTTGCGTTGAAGTAATGATCATTCTGATCATAGCGGTGTCAGTAAAGCAAGAATAAATTGAAGAAAATAAGTATGCAAGATTTTTGTCTACCTTAATCTAAATAGCTGTGCACGTCACTGTCTCCGAATATCATACTCACCGTATGAGACACAACAGCAAGCAGTCAGTTCATGTCGGTTTTCTGTGAGACAGTAATAATTCAGTACCTATAATAATTAATACAATAATCATTGATTTTCGACCGACGTCCAAAAAGGGGAAGGTCCTCAATTCGTCTGTATTTTGTTTTATGTATGATAAGCGATATCTCCGCCAAATGTGGACCGATTTTCAATATTTTTCTTGTATTCGATAGAACTTCGAAGGGTGGTCCTGTATAAATTTAGTCACGATCGGATTTGAAGTCGGTCCCTAAGTTTTTAAACTTGTGATTATAAAGATAAGCGAAACGCAGCTATTTTTAAAACCTGATTTTGGTTGTCTTCTTGTATCTATTTTATTAGCAATTGTGATTCAAATGTGATTGGTCAGAAATCAGAATATTGTCGTATTGGACATTTAAGTAAAAAAAATGGCGATTGTTATAATAAATACACCCAACAGTCACACACCGAGTTCCGACCCCACACTAGGTATAAACCTGTATCGTGGGTGTCAGACACTATGAGAGACTTTCGGTCTCACAACACCCAAACTTGAAACAAAAATCTGTGGGCCACATAAACATTTGTCTCAATGCGGGAATCGAACCCGCGGCCTCTCGCTTCACAGCTGGCTATTCGCCCGCTGCGCCACGGAGCCGGTCAAGTATACAACAACGTGTAAACGTAGTCATCAAGTGATAACTACGTTTACACGTTTGTATCAAAGCACAAAACTAAAAAATACATGACACTTGCCACACAACCTACCAAACAGCAATGTAAATTGACACTTAAATAAAAAGTAACATCTCGAATAAAAGTAAGGTTTCTCGTTATGCCATCACAGCTATATTTGGACTCCAAGGTCAGCAACGGGTCCGGATCCCGCTGTCAACGTGTTTGAGTTCATTAGGCACTCGGCACTCCCAATTGGATTGGTTCTTTGAACGCTCGATGTGAAAAACGTTCGGTGTAAACGAAGTGACGTGTAGTGACGTTAGATGTCAGAGATGTCAAATGACGTTTATGTGGGTGTTCTTTACTGGTAGTATATATTATGTTGAATATTATGCAATTGTTTTAAATAACATAACATACGCTCACGCCTGTATCCCCGAAGGGGTAGGCAGAGGCACACTAGCGAACTAGAACATCCACATTTCGACGCGATTAGTTCCATCCCAGATATTATAGGGGGCAAGCCTAACGCCATATCGGGCACAAACTCCTGACTCAAAAACCCAATATTACTTTTCCCGATGCGGGGATCGAAGCCGAGACCTCAGGATGGTAGTCGTAACGAAAAGTTTGATTATGTGTAGATATAGCACTGACAATTCTTTCTCCATGTATCTTATTATGTGTACTTCTAAATTAATAATTTAAAACAGGAATTGTAGCTAACTCATTCTATGCAATATTGGCATCAATCCTACTCAGTCTTGTGTCTAACTTTCTGTAACCATTGGCAATCGTTAAGCAATCGCAAGATAAATAGCAACCAGGTTGCATTGCAAACAAGTTCTACTTGTTTGTATATTTGCATTTTAATTGCAGTGTACTGTAATATTTGTGATGTATCGCCTCGCGCGCGTTATTAATGCTTTGTCTTAGCAAATGAATTAGAAGATTGGGTGTTGAATATTCATTATATTGCGTATGGTCACGCAGTATCCAGTGAAATGTATGAGGTTTCTGCTCTCTGGGGGTATCTAACCCCAATAAAGATATAAATACACTATTCACACATAGCCCTGATTCCACACTAAGATGCTATTCTTGTGTCATGGGTATCAGAATCTATGAGAGACTTTCGGTCTCAAAATACCCAGATTCGGAACAAATATCTAAATGTCAAACATTTGCGGGAATCGAACCCGCGGCCCACCTCAGAGCCGGCCCCTCGTTCACTGGGCCACGGAAGCTGTCTAAGCAACACATGATTAAAAAAAATCTTATTTTACCTGTCCATTTAAACAATTTGTTATCAAAATCAAAATCAAATCAAAATCAAAATATTTATTGAATCCATGAAATGTTACTACATTATTTAGATTCCGTCAAAGTTCCTCTACCACCAGTTCGGAAGGCCGTTTCGCCAGAGAAGAACGGGCAAGAAACTCTGGCGTTGCTCTTTTAAATGCCAGTTGACAATAAATGCTTATAAAGTACCATATACAAAAAAGACATATAAATTAGAGCAGCTAAGTCACCAAGAAAATACATACAAATGAATTTTTGTAGTAATAATTATGTATCAATGATTGCAACCTGTTTTGTATGAAATAAAAAATAAAAAAAGTACAAATAAAATCATACAAAAAATACAATACAATGGCTCACTGAGTGTCCCCACTATAGAAACGTTGCCTGCATATTGCAGGCAAGATTCAGCTTAATTTTCATGATCGGCTACCTGCCTGACGTCATTTACCGTACGTTGCCACTAAATGAAAAAGGCGATATATATTAACTACAAAACGATAATGATTTCTTAAGTCAGTCCGACCCGTGACCACGAAGGCTGTAAAGCTTTCGAAACGTCAGGAGTAAAAATAAAATAAATAAAAAACAAATCGCGACAAAATCCGTAAAAAATCAATTTATTTCAATCTACTACAAAACGAAATAATACAAAAGCTTGTTTATTTACTTACGAGAGATATGGCCAATTAAAAAAATCAATAATCACAAGTTTAAAAACATAACAGACATACTTCAAATCCGATCGTGACCAAATTTATATGGAACTACCCTTGAAATAAGCTCTATCGAATACAAAAAGAATTTTGAAAATCGGTCCACAGTTGGCGAAGATATCGCGTAACATACATAAAAAAAATACAGACGAATTGAGGACCTTCTCCTTTTTGGAAGTCGGTCGAAATACGAACTAGCGATTCAAATTAAACACCGCAGTCTCTCATCATTTGGACCATCAAAGCTACAGCTTTACAAGCCCTTTCCGTGGAAATACTTCAACTTTTCTTAGAGCAAAAAACAACGCGTCACGAAAGAAATCAGCGACAAAATTTGTAAAAACAATAATTTATCGCTCGCGGCGCCTTTGGGAGCGGTATTTTGGACAAAAAGCCCAGCTCAAGACCGATCTCCATACCTCCACGGCGGTGGCGATCTGCTATTAATTGATTACTCTGCCGGCCCAGTAACAACCTTATGAATAATGCTGTTTTTGCAACCGCACTGCGTTTAACGAAACGAATTTATGAATCTAAATGAGGAGCCGAGATGGCTTGTTGACTCTAATTGTTTTGATTAAACTGGTTATTTTCAACATATAAAGCTGCAATAGATATGTGTATTGGGATAAGGGATAGGCAGAGGCGCATTAGCGAACTAGAACATCGACATTTCGCCGAACTTAGTGCCGTCCCAGCAGATGTGATACTGGGCGATCCTATCGTCATATCGGGCACAAATTCCAGACTCCACGGTCTGATACTGAATTGAAAAACTCAATATCACTTTGCCTGCCCCAGGAATCGAACCTGAGACCTAAGTATTGTATTCGTACCGGAATACAACCACGCCACCGCGCCGAGGCAGTGCAGCACGTAACTGAATTAAATAGAATAAAGATTTGTATTCGAAATCACGTAGAAATTACGAAAAAATTGGTTAAAACCACCGCTTAAAATCGTCAACACTTCTCAGATATTGAAGCTAACTACTTCTAAGATTATTCACTCTTATGAATATGGTAGAGATAACCTAAGGTTTGATTCTTGGCTAGGTAGCAGAAGGCCGGCCATATTAAAATATCTTTTTTCCAAATTGTGTTTGTTTAGCAATGCTCGCTATGCGTGGTTGAGTAACACTATAATTTCCAAATATATTATTTTAAATGTTAATTATAAAATTAATTGGGTATTTAAAGTACCATTCCGGATGTGCACAGGAAGCTTTAATTATTATATTTTAAGGTTGCAATACGTATTACAATTCGAGAAATCTCTGTATAAATTACGAGGCCCTAATCGGCCTCGGTTCATTTTAGGAGGCTCTTGAAATTTTTAATATAAATTATTTATTATAAATGCAAAACAAGACTGTAATATCTAAAGAATAATAATTTTTAACCGACTTCAAAAAATGGAGGAGGTTAACAATTCATCGGAATCTTTATTTTATGTATGTTCCCCGATGACTCGAAGAACAAAAAATAACAACAATTGCCTTTTCATTTAATCTGTTTGGCCTCAGCACCGACTCCAAAGAGAGTAAGAAATTGTTATTTTTTACTTTTAAGTGTTCGTTTTTGAAGTCGGTTTTCAGTTTTTGTTATATATAAGTAAGTAAACTGTAACGGGTATGGGGGTATATTTGTGTCTGCATCGGTCATCCGCGTGTCTTGTCGCAAGCCTCTCGATTTGCTTATTCCCTCTTCGGATTTGGTGTTTGAAGAATAAATAGGCCGGCATAATTCTGGCGACCACTGATAAACCCATTTTTTGTTAGTGGTCGCTAGTTTTTTGTTTGGACTGCACTATGAAAACCATGAAGTGCAGTGCAGTTACTTAGCCGTACCTGAAAAAAAACTACATTGCATAACATAACATAACAGAACATAAGCTCACTCCTGTATCCCCGAAGGGGTAGGCAGAGGCGCACTAGCCATCTAGAACATCCATCTACATTTCGCCGAGCTTAGTTCCGTCCCAGATGTGATAGGGGGCGAGCCTATCGCCATACCGGGCACAAATTCCAGACTCCGGGCTGATATGGAAAAATCCAATATCACTTTGCCCGACCCGGGGATCGAACCCGAGACCTCAGAACCGTAGTCGTACCGAAATACCACCACGCCACCGAGGTATTCAGTCAACTACATTGCGATCTAAACAAAACACGTATTTCTATTCTTTCCATCACCATTGGCCAAAGCACTATAGCAGAATTTTCACGTGTTTCGTAATTTTCCGAATAAACGCAATTTGAGATAATAATAACAATGTCTACTGCTGGGCACGGGCCTCCTCTACTAATGACAGGGGTTAGGCCGTAGTCTACCACGCTGGCCAATGCGGGTTGGTAGACTTCACATACCTTCGAAATTCTAATGAAGAATTTTCTCAGGTATTTTCCTCACGATGTTTTCCTTCACCGTTAAAGCAAGCGATAATTCACAATGAAACTACACTTAACATAGAAAGTCAGAGGTGTATGCTCTTTCTTTTTGAGGTTGGTCTCGAACCTCCGACACTCGTCTCCGCAGTGCGTACCATTCCCAACTTTTGCTTTTAAGATAATATTAAATATATACACCGCAATATTGTAAGTCCAAATTCCAGCACAAAATCAACTTGCAAAACTTGCTGCGAGTAAAGAACCTTCAAACAAAAAGTCTACGTTGTATATATATCTGATACGAAGTCCAAGCAGTATTGAAGTGTCGTCCGTAACGAGGCGATCCCAGATAATTCCTAGAGTGCATCCAACGGCTTGTTAAAAGTTCTGTTTGATATTAAACTGCGGGCCGCTTCAATCTTATTACTTTACAATTAAGAGTGGTTTTTGCTCACTATTTGTGAGAATATACATAGCTTATGTAGGTGGACGTTTAAGTTGTACTATGGAAACTCGATTGCATCTCGCAATTAAAACATGCATGCGATAACTTCATCGCGTTTGTTATTTGTCGTAGTTTTACTCCTATAATTATTCAGAAATGTAGCTAGTTCACTTGAATATTTTCACATAGAAAGCAGTAAAGATTTTTTGCTTTTGATAAAATAGCTTCTATAAATTCTTCTGTTAGCTAACACATCACACATCTAGCAAATCCAAATAACACACAAATGATATTTGAAATTTGGAATTTCTCCTAAATCGAACAAATAATCGTTTATGCCTGCGGTCCGAACAAGAATATATTTGACAAACGAATTCGTATCGAGCTTGCGCGCACACGTTTGGTTAATATTTCATTCAAATTTCATAGACACGCATCTAGCTCGAATCGTATTCGTTGTCAAATATATTCCTGCTCCGGCCTCTGTTGGTTTTAAGAAATCGCAAAAAAATAAGTCCAAATTTATTTATAACGTACGAAACCCACGTGAGATTTTATCAAATAGTAACGAACATTTGTCGGCTAAATACGGACTAAAGTCAAGGAAGACGGTCCCATAGTTTAAGTTTTTCTTACATTGTTAGCTGTAGCCTGTGGGATGGGCTGAGTAAATCCAAGGCGGGATATTTTATTTCCTAACTTGTACGAGGAGTACAAGCAATTTAGTTACGATTGTTAACATAAAAGGTGCCAAGACGTTCTGGCATTTAAAAATCTTGTAGGGGAATAAATGCTTTACTTTGTTGATCATTATATTCGACTAGCTTTTGCCCGGGGCTCCGCCCGCGTGAGATTCTGTCCCGTCGTATTTCCATTTTCACCCCCTTAGGGAATTAATTTCCAAAAATCCTTTCTTAGTGCTCGCCTACGTCATAAAAAGATGTCGTGTTTTTTCGTTCCTAGCTCCAATCGTTTAGACTTAAGGCTGATACGTCGTACGTTGATACGTCAGTTAATCAGTTTCTCCTTTTATACATATATACAGATTAAATAGGAAATATTATGTAACTTAGTGAATCATTACCACATAATTAATACTACTTATTAAAAAAAAATTTGAAAATTCAGAAATGGATAAATACATAAATTACACCCAAAAGCAGCACACATAGTCCCGACCGCACACTAAGACACAAGTCGTACGTCGTGGGGTCTTCCCTGTTTTGGTACTGCATATGACCTCAAAATTGGTCTAAGTTCATATTCAGCGTCATAGAATATGTTTTATTTTGTTAGAACAGGGTTTGCCCCGAGATGGTAAAAGCTATTGACATCATGCAAGCAGTCGAAAAATATGATTAAATATTGCTGGAAGTTGGGTAAAAACCAATCAAATATTGAGTGGGAGTAGTATAAGGATACGAAGACATCGCGAGAACTCTTTATGACACAATCAAAACCTACACATTTGGCCTCTTACTTATAAAAATATATAAGCGCTTCTTATCCAAAGAGACTAACGCCCGAATGGTCAAACGCTACTCAAGTTTAACGGCTTCTTAAATTGATTTTCGGCATACAATTTTGACAGATAAGGCGGCATTAAACGACATAAGGTGACCTTAAGTCTATGAACATTCGGCGGTTAATATTACTAACTATAGGGGCTATCAAGCAAGTTTCCATACAAAAAAAATGATCTCAAACTTCAGTACCGCCATCAACCACTTATTACAATGCGAGGACGATTATTACAATTTACACCCTAGAATGTTTTGTGAATGGTTAAGAATCACGTAAGATAAGGTTCATCATCATCATCATCATCAGCCATAGGACGTCCACTGCTGAACATAGGCCTCCCCCAAAGATTTCCAGATCGACCTGTTGGAAGCGGCCTGCATCCAGCGACTTCCTGCAACCTTTATCAGGTCGTCGGTCCACCTTGTAGGTGGCCGTCCTACGCTGCGCTTGCCGGTACGTGGTAGGTTATTATCTATATAATTACGCTGGCCGACCTAGCGCGTGTATATTTCAAATAAACTGAGAGACTAACTATGAAACTAGAAAAACTATGAAACAAATATCTGTGGGTTCCACAAATCTATCTCGGTGCGCGAATCGAACCCGCGGCCTCTCGCTTCACAGCCGGCTACTTGTCCGCTGCACCACGGAGGCTGTCATTGTGTGAGCGGATGGGATAGTCTTGTGGTCTCTTGTTTCAAGGAGAAGAATAGCTCAAAGTCTAAATATACGTCTTATCCACAGTTAGAACCGCATTATTGCCATTACTTTTTTAATTTTCGTAATTAGAACCAGAATCCACATCCTGTCGATAAATCGCATGTGCGCTCTGATTGGTGCAATTTGAACATCTTAGCGCAATAAAACACGTAATAGGACCATTAGTATGACCGCGTTACCGCCATCATTACGAGAGCTACTGGCTGAAGGTAGAATTATTTTACGAGTATGTAGACCGCATTTTTTAAGTGCTTTAATTGGCCATAGAATTACACATAACATAACATAAGCTCACGCCTGTATCCCCGAAGGGGTAGGCAGAGGCGCACTAGGGAACTAATACACCCACATTTCGCCAAGCTTAGTTACGACCCAGATGTGATAGGGGGCGAGCCTATCGCCATATCGGACACAAATTCCAGACTCCGGGCTGATATGGAAAAATCCAATAACACTTTGCCCGACCCGGGGATCGAACCCGAGACCTCAGAACCGTAGTCGTACTGTAATACCACCACGCCACCGAGGCAGCCATAGAATTAACCATTTAATTATTTCTTTCTGCCTGGTTATCCCGGCCTTCTGCCAGGGTCCGCCTTCCTACTTAAAAGCTTTCACTTCGCCCGGTCTTAAGCATCCTCCATATTGAGATTGGTTTTCATATTCTCCTCCATAAAGTCTAGCTAGCACTTTACGCGCTTCGTGCTTTTAATTAACCATTGAAATTAAATATTTGAAATAACGAATAGATGAATTTAACACATAACATAAGCTCACGCGAACTAGAGTCCAGAACACTCACATTTCGACGAGCTTAGTTCCGTGAATGATATGAATTTAAAAGTGATCTCTAAAATAATAAAGACCAGATTACTTATACGAATTCGTTTAAGATGAAGTAGGAAGAGACGTTATATGAATCACAGAATATATATTAATAGGAACGAATAACATTGCATCTATGCAATGTAATACAAAGTCATGCAAATGTGGCTTAAAATATCTGTTTAAAATAATGAAATATATTTTATTTACCTGATAAATAACTTTTGAAAGTGGATCAAAAAGCCGTAAAACGATGTCGTTGGGAGCAGCCACTTCGTCACATTGTCGACTTGTTACTGCAACAATAAATAAAATTTATTTATTTATTTAATAAATACATCAAATAGTCGAATAGACTGCCTCGGTGGCGTGGTTGTATTTCGGTACGTCTGCCGTCCTGAGGTCTCGGGTTTGATTCCCGGGTCAGGCAAAGTGATATTGGATTTTTCCATATCAGCTCGGAGTCTGGAATTTGAGACTTATATGGCTATAGGCTTGCCCCTTATCACATCTGGGACGGAACTAAGCTCGACGAAATGTGGGTGTTCTAGTTCGCTAGTGCACCTCTGCCTACCCCTTCGGGGATACAAGCGTGAACTTATGTGTGAAATTGATTACCAGGTACTACATATTTTGGAGGCTCGTCCGGGATTTGAACCCGGGACTTCTCGCAGTATTTCGCATATATTTGGGTCACACATACAAAAATTGGTGCAGGACTTGAATCCGCGGCCTCTCTTTTCACTGCTATTCGCCCGCTGCGCCACAGAGGCTGACGATTTTCAAAATTATTTTATCTTCATAGAAGCTGGGCTAAAACTTTTTTTTTGTGACTACACTGCACCTGATGGTAAACGTACGTGTTCTACAACTTTCCGCATAATTTTCATTTGCAATTCATCTATGCATTACTTTGCAACATGAGTAATACTTAATATATTAAAACTAAAACTAAAATAAAAAAAATAAAAAAAAAACTAAAATAAAAAAAAAAAAATACCTATACGAGTGAATCATGAATGTACACGCATGTCACATTGTTTATCTCATAGCGTGAACATACCAACCGAACGAACGTTCGCGAATCTACACCTGTTGCGGTCATACAAACAAACTTTCGCTGTTGGGTATGTAACAGGCACAGATTCGCGATCGTTCGTTCGGTTAGGGTGTACGCGGCATCAAACTGCGTGATGAGTCGTACTTGTTTTAAGCGATGCTTAACTCAGTATTTTATCTTTTTCACTCTCAAACGAAAGGAAGAAAGGGACAAATAATCCTAAAGCTACCGCACCGCACCGCTTTGCTTTTCTATAATTATTGAATTATTTCGTTGATTGAGTCGCTACAAAGCGCCGTAAAGTTCTGGAACAAAATTATTCAAACTAAAAACTCCTGCCCTTAACCCACTTTAATGTGGGGTCGAATTCCGTAGGATGTGGCTTATGGCTTAGTTTTCGTAAAAACCGACCTTTATTAACAAAAACCTTTCACAATAAAATACTGTGAAAACTCAACTCGTACTGGCGCCTACCATCTTTTATTTACTCTATAATGCTCCATTATATGACACAACAAATAATAGTAGATGCATAATTAAGATGATACATATCAAAACACGTGTAACAAAAAACGAAAGGCGCAGTAGGCGGTGGCGCATCTCATTGTACTCTGTCGACATATCTGTCCACAGTAACGGAACGTAACGGTGCACTTTTTATAGAGTATCGTTGTTGAACATAATAGAAATTAATAAAAAAATGAACGCGATCGGTAGTATCTGAATAACAAGTGGTTATTGTTAGACTATGTATAGCCTGCGACTTCGCGCCTTAAATATGTTCTTCGAAACTAAATTGTCTATGTCCTAATTTAGACCAGCGGACTGAGCAGAAAATTTTCGACCGATTTCCAAAAAGGAGAAGGTCCTCAATTCGTCTGTTTTTGTATGCTACGCGATATCTCAGCCAAATGTGGACCGATTTTCAATATTCTTTTTGTGGTCGATAGAGCTTATTCAAAGGTAGTTCCATATAATTTTGGTTATAATCGGATTTGAAGTCGGTCTGTTAAGTTTTTATACTTGTGATTATTGACGATAGATAGATAGATAGATAACACTTTATTGAACACCAAAATTTTGAAACAGTAAAAACAAGAAACTTAAACTATACGATGTTACAATAGGCGGCCTTATCACTTAAACTCGTATCGAGCTCGATGCACGTCTATGAAATTTATATGAAATATTAACCACATGTCATCAGTCCGAGCTCTATACTAATTTGACTGTCAAAAATCCTTCTGTGCGGGCCACAGGATTAACGATTTTAGAACGCGCGTAGAATTTTTTTTTTAAACTAAAATCTGAAAATTATATCGGTAGAGCCACGCTGTAGACAGTAACGTCTATAGCACAAATGGGTCGGCACGACCGGTTAGATACCACTGTCTCACAGAAAACCGACGTAAAGTGGCAGCTTACTGTCGTGTTTTTGGCAAGGATGGCCTTGCTATTGTGTCTATACCTGCCTGCTTGTTTCTTAATTGATAGCGTTCAGTTATAACATAATTATTATATCAATAATTAGAGGCATTATATAAATGTATCTAGACCTTGTTTGTTGTGACCTGTCATAAGTGCTTTTTATATGCCTACGTAACCAATAAACATTTTTATTTATTTAACAAAACTACAAAAATCCAATGGCGCGAATATTTTTCGCCAAAAATTCCAGCTACTGCAAATTCAAGGGACACAACGGCGCTTGCATTTAAATACCAAACTAGTCAATCACTCCATAGAATCTCATGATGCCATTCACGTACCATACAATTTGTCATACAAACGCCAACACATCGGTCTACGTTTTGAATAATAAAATATGTACTTCACCGTAAATTTCTCGATAATAATAAACGTTATTTTGACCGATGACATACAGCGAAACCATTTTGGTTGTTCCTTTTAGGAGGAATATATAAATATTTTCATTTTTTTAGTATGATAAGTTATCACCAAAAACTCAGTTATCACACACAATGGCGCCTTACTTATAAAAATATTTTCGCTTAACTTTTGCTTAGAATAGCCTGTCACTTTTTTCCTCGCGTTACATTGTTTAAAAATGAAAGGGACAACCTATGGTTAAAGATAAGCCACGCTTAACTATTTTTATAAGTAAGGGGCAATAATGCTAATAAATTCTGATAATGGTACAATTGCAATGTAATAAAAATAAGATACAACTTTTTCTTACAGAGCTTTCCCGCCTAAATCACACGCCACTTTTTTAAGTGTTAGACTATGATCATACTGTTCATACAGCCGAGTTCGTTAAAAATTATTCACGCTCACTGTTTAGTTTAAAAAAAAGCAATAAATAATACAAATTATGGTTGACTGGTCCCGTGTTTAGGTTCATGCATAAAGTATAAAAAAGAAGAATTTTTATTTTATATGTGTAATAAATTACAACCCAATTTCAAAATCTCGTTTAAAAACAACAAAAAATATTGTTTTCGATATATTTTCTTACAAAAAGTAAATGATGTTAGTCGAAAATAAAAATTTATTACATCGATTGACTGTTGTCTGGCGAGAAACAGTTTTTAAATTGTCTCTGTCATAGATAAATTCTTTGGTCTCTATAATTTTTTTTTCTGCTTCTTAAAGGACAAAATTTTATGAATCAAGTTTAAAGTATTATAAGAATAATCACAAAGAATCATAATTAAAAGCAACGAATAAATGTTATGTTTGATCATACTTAAAAATAAAAAAAAACCCTGATACCCAGTCCCAGTCCGTGTTTTGCCAATTTATTATTTATACCTTAGACAAAAGAAGATAAATATTATTTAGTCAGAATACAATTATATTATTACAGGATTATTTATAGATAAAACGATTTTTTTCTTTTGCCATTGATTTTGACACTGCTTTAAAAAGTAATAACCCGGTCTTCTAAATTCAAAGACACGCACGTAAACTTTAGAAGTCGTAAAAGAAAATTCAACGGAGACCACCTACGGAGAGACGTGGCCAGACACAAATTACGATTTGGCATGGAGTTTTTACGCTGCTGTTATGAATCTGTGATTAGACGTCGAAGTTGTAAGAGACAAAAAAAGATGGTATCGAAAAAATATGTTATAAAATTTAAAAAAAATTGAAACTATGATAGACAAGCATCGATATAATAATATACCTAGATGCACAGTTCCATACAAATATCATTGTAAACAGTGTCCTCGACAGACAAAACAAATAAACATCACAAATTTAATTAAATTAACACAAATATGACCTTATAGACGCGGCATAAAGTAGCTTTTTAAATTGAATGTTCAAACGTTCCTATATTCGAAATTTTTGAATTTCTAATCGATTTGAATTTGACAATAATTTGACATTATTAAAAGAAACATTCTAGTCACTTGGACAAAGATTGAATGGAGTCGAATAGTTCTTGTATTTATCTGTGAGAAATTTTGACCACGTGGCGTACAATGTAGATGAGAATGGCGATATCTCTATAATAATTTTACTTACATTAAGAGACAGATAGAGTATAAATGTTTAGAAGATAACAAAGCTTATGAGTTAGGAATATGAAATAAGCACTGTTTTGCCTTAGCGTGATTCATAAATAAATAAATAAATAACACCCAACAGTCACATACATAGTCCTGGCCCCACACTAAGATCGTCCTTTGCTCTTTAGATTCTTAATAATTTCTTTTAGACTATCATTTCGTTTTCTTAATCTTTTGTTCTGCCTTTTTAAGTTTCGCACTAAATTAGATTTAAGTTTAAATTTTTGGTTGCGTTCTTTCAAATTATCTTTAAAAAATAACGTCTTAGGTGTGTTAAAGATTGATAAAAATTCTGATGGTATTGGTGATCCTTCATTATTTATTGGTTTAATTGCTGGTTCCTGGAAATGAATATGTTTCCAATAAATGATGACGCCACAATTATTGTTGTAGTAATTATGCCTAACGACCGGTTCCAATAAATAATCTCAATCCGAGAATCCAAGATAAAAATGAAAAATTTAAAAATTAAAAATCGCGAGAATGAACCATTAAAATTATTATTTGACAGCGGAATGTTCAACTTTGTTCATGTTGGCAATTTTTTATGATCTGCACACTTTGATTGAAAACATTTATTAGAATTAGCCGCAAATTATTAAATAGTCATTTTACATGGCAGTATGTACCTAGTATATGCTTGCTATTGATGAATTCTGTATCAAATATTTTTCAACTATTACACTTGTACTGCACCCTGCCTCATTTAAACTTGTAGTTACGACAATCTAAAATAAAGTCAATAAATGTGGCAATATTTATTTATTTATTTATTTATAGGTACACCAACAGCATACATATTGTTAAATTAAATAGTAAACATTAGTTAAGGACAATGTAGCTGATGACAATTTATCACCTTTATTTTTGGTACAGCATTCTTTTTAATTTTCCTAATCCCTTTTTCTGTATAATATCCATCGGAATCGGCAAAATGGTCTGAACAAACCACACTTGAGTAATTGGGTTTAAAATTTTCTTCTCTCCTTTCTTCGGAAATAATTTTACGCCATTTATCTCTTACTATTTCATTTCATGGAAATCTGTAATTAATAAATAAAATTAATAAAATAAATCATAAATTTAAAATAAATATAATATATTTACAAAAAAAAACGACTCCATATATTTCATTGTTCCAAATCATGATTTCTAAAGGGACAAAATATTTTATTAACTGAATTCGTTAAATTAATTATTTATACACGTTTAATACTTAATTTAACATGATTAAGGTTTTAAGAATCAAGTAAGGGAATTATACTTACTTAAAATATGAAATCCCATGTGTTTTGCGCTTTGTAAGAGTGTTATTTTTGCACTTTTTCACAGAGCATCTATGCATCTTCACAGACGAACGGTCGGCGCCCGACTGACAGCCAACAAGTGCTTACTTACATTTTAAGCACTCGTTGGCTGTCCCACTTTCTGAGCGTCAACTGTGCATCTAGGTATATTATTATATCGATGTAGACAAGACTTTTGACCGCAATAAAACACTATACTATTCTTTTACCATGCGTCTTTTCGGAACAAAAAAAACACATCAATTTATGGACCTCACTCGCTTTTGTTTAATTTAAATTAAACTATTACATATCGGAAGGTTGCAGGAAGTCGCTGGATGCAGGCCGCTTCTAACAGGTCGATCTGGAAACCTTTGGTGGAGGCCTATGTTCAGCAGTGGACGTCCTATGGCTGATGATGATGATGATGATGATTACATATCGACCAGACGAGATGCAGTCTCCAAAGATATTTTATGTGGATTTAAGTTTATTGAATTTATTAGTTAGAAAACATTATTGGTTTTTATAACTATTAATTTAGCCGTGTTTTTCTATAAAATTCTTATTTATATTTGTATCTGGCTTTCCTAGAAGCCTGAGCGTGGTCGCATCACACGCACGTGATGACACGCGGCGAGACAGGCGCGGCACGGAAATAACTGCGCATGCGCGTTCACATGCACTATTACATAAAAACATGTTGCGGGCTGCGGCTAAACTTGACACAAGTATGGGAACTCATGGCATAGAGATCTTATGAGATGTTTTTTTTAGATTGGTAAACGAGCAGATGGATCACCTGATGGTAAGTGATCTCCACCGCCCATCGACACTCAAGACACAAAAAGAATTATGGGTGCGTTGCCAATCTAAAAAGAGGAAAATAGGGATTGGGAAAGGTAAGGGGGGAATTGGGCCTCCGGAAATATCACTCACCGAACGAAACACGACAACAAGCTGCCACTTTACGTCGATTTTCTGGTATCAAACCGGTCGAGCCGGCCAATTTGTGCTGTAGACGTTACTGTCTACAGCATGGCTCTACAACTCACTACCATGTTCAATGTTCCTAGCGCTCCATCCATCATTTTCTTTACATCCGTGGGTTAGTCATAACAATTGGCACAGCAATAAACCACAAGAACGCGTGTATTGAAATGCACGAGCCATGACTGTACGCCCAAAGTCACGGGTAAAGGCTAGTATGTAACAAAACGCCTGGGAACAATCGTGTATAAACGTCACGTAAAAACACGTCAACTCTATCGCTCGCCGATCACGCGCGCCACTGCCACTCCTGGCTCCAATAGGGTTAATAAAGTGTTCATGAGCTGTGAAACCGAAAGGTCGCCGATTCGATTTTTGCTTCGATGACATTACATTATTATATGAAATCTGGAAATTTTTGTGGGAGGCCTATGTTCAGCAGTGGACGTCCTATGGCTGATGATGATGATTATGATGATGATGATGATGATGATGATGATGAATACATATTCTGTCAAGAGGTTGATCTGGAATTCTTTGAGGGAAGCTTATGTACAACAGTGGACGTCCTGTGGCTTACGATGATGATGAATATACATATATTCGATAATATAACAGTCTATGTGCAGGGACCATTCGGATACCCGTTGAAAGGGTTTTTAACAGGGTATTTTTATGGGGTTTGAAAAAAAACCCTATCCAACGGGTTTCCCTTTCATTCGGCTTAATCAAACCCATTTCCTGAACGGGTTCTGACTCGAGATATTCCAATATGATCTTTATCGCATTTTACACTTAGAATTAAAATAGTATAACTGTGCCTACGTACCGGCATGTGATCGCATCGTACTCGCCGGCAGTGCCGCTGTTGCAAGTAACGATATTTAGCAAACGACCCGTAAACACGATATTATTTTATTATTATTAAAAGCTATTATTTAACTTGCAGTGTACGTTATATTGTGAGAATCAAATATTGCGAGCTAAATTAAAACAACTTTACGATGTTCGATTTATCTGAAATTGTACATACCTACTTATGAATCAAAATCTGGTCAAAAACAAAGAAAATCAAAATGGCGGCTACTTTATTGAGTTTTGCACCGGATTCATTTTTTTGGGAACAACGGCGCAACCAGATATCGATTTTGAAGTTAATCGGGTCAAAAACAAAGAAATAAAATAGTGGCTACTTTTTCAGTTTTGACACTGCATACGTCGTTCAGAACTACGGCGCGACCCAGATATGGTATTTGAAGTCAATCGGGGGAAAAACAAAGAAAAACAAAATGGCGGCTATTTTTTTTTATTTTGACATCGGATTCGTCATTCGAAACTACGGCATGACAGATATTGATTTTGAAGTCAATAGGCTCAAAAACAAAGATTATTAAAATGGCGGCCACTTTTTCAGTTTTGTCACCGTCTTCGTCATTTGGAACTACGGCGCGACGTAGATATCGATTCTGAAGTAAATCGGCTCAAAAACAAAGGAAAATAAAACGACGGCCACTTTTTTTAGGTGGACATTTGGATACGTCTTTTGGAAGTACGGGGTGACCTAGATATCGATTTTGAAATCAATCTGGTCAAAGACTAGAAAAACAAGTTTTCAAAATAGGGGTGTTTCATTCCTTTAGGGTTGATAAAAAAATAGTTACCCTATTAGTCCCGTCATTAATCTGGTCCAAAATTCCAAAAATACTTTCATGCCCTATTTCATCCCTTTAGGGGTTTATTAAAAAAAAATAGAGTACCCTATTTGTATCCTTAAGGTGAACAGTATCCTCATACCAAATTTAATCAAAATTCATTTATTGGCTTCTAAACTCTCGTACAAACTTTTACCCATAATTTCATCCATATAGGGGATGATAAAAAAGTAGTTACCCCATATGTCTCCTTAGGGTCGAAAGTAACGTCATACCAAATTTCATCAAAATCCATGAAGCGGTTCTAAAGTCCCCATACAAACTTTCATCCCTTATTTCATCCCTTTAGGGGTTGATAAAGGAAAATAAAGTACCTCCTTTGTGTCCCTACGGTCAAAGTATCTTCATACCAAATTCCATCCAAATGTATTAAGCGGTTCCAAAATTCCCATAAAACTATCATTTCCTACTTCATCCCTTTAGGGGTTTATTTAAAAAATATAGCACCCTATTTGTATCCTTAAGGTCAAAAGTATCCTCATACCAAATTTAATCAAAATTCATTTATTGGCTTCTAAACTCTCGTACAAACTTTTATCCATAATATCATCCATATAGGGGTTGATAAAAAAAGTAGTTACCCCATATGTCTCCTTAGGGTCGAAAGTAACGTCATACCAAATGTCAACAAAATCCATGAAGCGGTTCTAAAGACCCCATACAAACTTTCATCCCTTATTTCATCCCTTTAGGGGTTGATAAAGAAAAATAAAGTACCTCCTTTGTGTTCTTACGGTCAAAGTATCTCCATACCAAATTCCATCAAGATGTATTAAGCGGTTCCAAAATTCCCATAAAACTATCATTTCCTATTTCATCCCTTTAGGGGTTTATTTAAAAAAATATAGTACCCCATTTGTGTCCTTTGGGTCAAAAGTATCCTCGTACCAAATTTCATCAAAATTTATTTATTAGCTTCTAACCTATCATACAAACTTTTATCCTTAATTTCATCCATACAGGGCTTGATAAAAAAGGAGTTACCCCATTTGTTTCCTTAAGGTTGAAAGTATCCTCATACCAAATTTCATTAAAATCCATGATGCGGTCCTTAAATCCCCATACAAACTTTCATCCCTTATTTCGTCCCTTTAAGGGTTGATAAAAAAATATAGTACCTCATTTGTGTCCTTTGGGTCAAAAGTATCCTCGTACCAAATTTCTCAAAATTTATTTATTGGCTTCTAACCTATCATACAAACTTTTATCCTTAATTTCATCCATATAGGGGTTGATAAAAAAGTAGTTACCCCATTTGTCTCCTTAGGGTTGAAAGTATCCTCATACCAAATTTCATCAAAATCCATGAAGCGGTCCTTAAATCCCCATACAAACTTTCATCCCTTATTTCGTCCCTTTAAGGGTTGATAAAAAAATAAAGTACCCCATTTGTGCCCTTAGGTTCAAAAATATCCTCATACCAAATTTCATCAAAATGCATCAAGCAGTTCTCAAAATTCCCATCAAACTTTCATCCCCTATTTCATCCCTTTTGGGGTTTATTTAAAAAAATAAAGTACCCCATTTGTGTCATGAGGGTCAAAAGTATCCTCATACCAAATTTCATCAAAATCCGTTTAGGGGTCTTAAATTACCAGAGAAACTTTCATACAAAACAAAACCAAACACAAAACTAAATACAATACACAAAACATAAAACACAACACAAAACACAAAACTCAACTCAAAACACAAAACAAAAAACACAAAACACAAAACAAAACACAAAACGAAACACAAAACAAAACAAAACAACAAAACAAAACAACAAAACAAAACAACAAAACAACAAAACAAAACAAAACACAAAACAAAACAGTAACTGTAAACAGCTACAGCGTACCACTCAATCTTCACAAACTTACATTCACTGCAAGTTAAATAAAAGATTTTATGTAGGTAATAAATACGCTGTAGAACGTCGCACCGCAATATTTCCTACCCAATGGAGCCCCTCCAAGGGCACAACATTGTTGGGTTATATAGTGTAACCCTTATAAAAGCTCTTCTTAAGGGTAACATCTTCAAAGGCTTAAGTCAATTGAAAGGGTAACCCGTTCAATGGGTTATCATAATGAAAGGGTTAACCCCTTCAATGGGTTTCGCGGATGTAACTCGTTCAAAGGGTAACCCTTTGATAATGGTTTCCCCATGTAGGGGTTACCTAATCGAAAGGCTTAAGTCATATTCGGGGTTGTACGGTCCCTGTCTATGTGCTGCAGCGGGAGTAGCCGGTTGTGAATCGAGAGGCTGTGGGTTCAATCCCGCACGGAGACATTTGTTCGTGTCTTTCTTTCTAACTGCCCTTATCCCACCTTAATGTGGGGTCAGCGCAACACTTTTTGACATTTGTTCGTGCACCCATCATTATTTGTTATGAGACCAAAAGTCGGTTTAAGGTCTAAACGGCATTATACCGATCAAACATGGAAGTATAAAATCAAAATAATAGGTACATGGACGTTAAAAAAAGATGGAAGGAGCGTTAGGAACTTTGAAAGTGAAGCAGGATTTTCGACCCATTCCATCGACACGTAATGGGGGCTATTGATCGAATGAGCCGAAAACCCTGCTTCACTTTCAAAGTTCCTAGCGCTCCGTCCATCTTCTTTTCACGTCCGTGTACGTTATGATTATTATAATGCTTAAAATAATAAAATAGACATTTTATATCGAAGGCTACGTCTTACTATTAAGTAGGTTTGAGTGGTAAAACCTCCGAAAGAGAATAACCCAACTATCAACTCGTTAAGCGTTAAAACCACAGACAAAACTAAAAAATACTTACATTTTTCCCCTCAATGTGCTAACTTCAAACTCGCATGCGCACGCATCGCACTATTTGCGAGAGCAGTAACTGCCAATTTATTGCATAATTACATCCAAAGGAACACGAATAAAAAACGTAATTAAACACTATCGCATTTTATTTTCGCTCTTATTACTATACGGTTGAAATACTTTATTCAGTGCATGTTAAATATATGTAACGTTTTAAAAGTGGTCTTCCAGCGACAAGATACGAAATTAGATGATTAAGTTTAATGAATTAAATTAAAAACGCATGTAAGCAATTTAGATTTAATTTAGATCCAAATGGGCTATTTTGTTTCTCCGTAATTATTTATTTTCTTTATTAATACAAATAAGTTCTAGAGAGCAAGCAGCGGCAATGTAACTATATCTATACTATTCTTTCTTTCTACCTGCCCTTATCCCACCTTAATGTGGGTTCGGCGCAACAAACCCTTTCAAGCATGTTGCAGAAAGGACTTGGCTAAGTTCCTACGACCGGCTGCCTGCCTGATGTTAACCCCCTCTGGGGAATCCAATCCCGGGCAAATCAAATTAGAAAATTTGCTTTGCCCGACTTGGGAATCGAACCCGCGACCTCCCGGTTCACAGCCCATATATGCTGCTACCAGATCAAGGCGGTGACTTATAGCAGTATTACTATAAACTAACTTCATTTTTTACGGGTATCGGTACAAGTAAGATTATAATAATACTGCTGTAAGCGATGGTGGTAACCCCACAGTCTAGAAATTGTACCCGACATGGCGATAGTCTCTCCTACACATCAAAGTACAGAATTTACAGAAATTAGTTTGGTTGTAACTAGTTATGTCTCTCCTCATCCCTTAACGGCCTGTTTCAATAAACTCTAAAATCTCAGTTTAGAGTGCAGATAGATCGCGATTATGAACCAATCAAATCAAGTCATTTGACGGAGTCATGTTAAACTGTGTTCTTATTGGCTAATTTTTGTAATCTATCTGCACATTCGAACTGAGATTGTTTATTGGAACCGGGCGTTAGGAATAACAGACGTAAGTAAGTATGTATGTATGAATACAACTGAGGAAGGTCACAAACCCAAGTCACCGCGTCTTTAAATAAACCCTGACCGGAAACTGAGTCAGTTTGGTGACGCCATGCTTGTGGGAATATAAATCATCCATGCGGTTTATCGTACAAAATATTTGTGTTGCTTTACCGCGAATATGTTGAAATTCTCAATTTGTATTATACATTAACTGTTGACCGCGTCTCCGTTCGCGTCTTACTGTTCACGGGAATCGAACCCAGGACCTCCGGGTTCGTAGCCCATATATGCTACCACTAGACTTAGGAGGTGTGTCTGCACTGTTTATTCATTGTCAATTTATTACTTACTTGTTATAGAAACCAACACTAAAATCGGACATAATTTTAAAAAATAATATGTTTTTTATTCAAGAAAGTTTTACCTCTAATAAATTACTAACAAACATTATATAAAAAATAAGTTGAATGACCTCTAAATATCCTTCCCTTGTAACCAGTCATGGACAGTATCCTGCCCCCGGATTTTCCCGCCACGACCTTATTTTCCTGTCCTATGCTCTTAAACCTCCTAAATCCCAGCCTAAGTTTCTGCACATGCGTTGTTTTGGACGCATGAATGTGGACAAATTATGCAAGGATGCTTCGGCTTTGCAGTGGGACCAACTCACAGCAGCAACTACAGTGGACGAAAAGGTCGAAATTTTCTCTAACACCATTCTCTCACTCTACGACGTCCATGCTCCGATCAAAAAAGTCAAGTTGAAGCGTCCCCCTGCTCCTTGGTTGACAAACGGGGTCCGGATGGCGATGAGGCGTAGGAATCGCGCCTTCCGTAGATACAAAAAGGAACGCACAGAGGATTGCTGGGTATTGTATAAGGCTGCTAGAAACCGATGTAATCAGATGATACGTAACGCTAAGCGCCGCCATATTCTTGACAATATAGCTTCCTCTTCCCCTGCCTCTATCTGGAAGTTCCTTGGGACTCTGGGTATTGGCAAGGAGAAACGCTTTGAACTTCGGGGGACTTTTGGTTTGGATGATATCAATGATCATTTCTCAACTCCTTCCTCGATGGATTACCAAACCAAATGTCGTACCCTGAATTTCTTAGCCAGTCTTCCTCACCTAAACTTTACTCCTTTTCGCTTTTCTCCAGTTGGCACGGAGGAGGTTAAAAAGATCGTCCTATCCATAAAATCAAATGCGACAGGCTATGACAACATCAGTCGTCGTATGATTGTTCCTATCCTTGACCATGTACTTCCCATTATCACCCATATTATCAATTCTTCCTTTTTAACTGGGGTTTCTCCCTCTATATGGCGGAAAGCCCTGGTTATTCCTCTTCCGAAAATACCTAGCCCTTCTCTTGTCAACCATTTACGCCCAATATCCCTACTCCCCTTCCTATCCAAAGTGCTTGAGGCCTGTGCCCATGTACAATTGTCCAAGTTTGTATATGCTAACAACTTGCTAAGTCCACTTCAGTCCGGCTTCAGGCCTGGCCATAGTACCATTTCCGCTCTCCTGAAAGTGACTGACGATATTAGAGACGGGATGCAGGACACCAAGGTTACTGTGTTGACTTTGGTGGACTTTTCCAACGCTTTTAATACCGTCAGTCACGATATCCTGCTTTCTATCCTCTCCCGCTTGATGATCTCTTCCGTATCAATGGAATGGTTCTCTACGTATCTTCGAGGGCGCCAGCAGTCCGTGCGCCTAGGCGAGACTTCGTCAAGCTGGCGTGACCTTGCATCTGGTGTCCCTCAAGGCGGTATACTTTCTCCTTTATTATTTTCTATTTTCATTAATTCCATTACCGAAAATCTTCAGTGTACGTATCATCTGTACGCTGACGACTTACAAATCTATGCCCAAGCAGGCTTAGACGATGTAGCTGTAGCCATAGCACAAGTTAATAGGGACCTGGATAACATTAAGAACTGGTCGGATCGTTTTGGTCTATGTGTGAATCCTTCTAAATGTCAAGCGATGATCGTGGGTAGCTCGCGCTTAATTAGCAGACTGGACACTGATTCTCTTCCTCCAATTATATTTAATAATTCTGTTGTGGCACTGTGTCCAACTGTTAAAGACCTTGGGTTACTTATAGACCCCTCCTTTGGCTGGCAGGTTCAAACTACCTCTGTCTGCCAAAGAGTTACAGGTACGCTCCGCGCACTCTATCGCCTGAAAAATCTTCTCCCGTGTAAAACCAAGACAATGCTTGTGCAGACCTTAATCTTCCCTATCCTCGACTATGGTGACGTGTGCTATTTTGACCTGAATGCAGACTTGCTCAATAAACTGGACCGTCTTCTTAATAACTGCATTCGATTTATTTTCAATCTTCGTAAGTATGACCATGTATCTTCCTTCCGTTCCCAATTAAACTGGTTACCGATCCGCCAACGCCGAATGCTGCGTGCCCTCACCACTCTCTATTCTATTCTCTCTTCTTCTAATGCCCCTTCTTACTTAAAAAACAACTTTCACTACTTAGGATCTAGCCATGTAAGAAATCTTCGCTCCTCAAACAGCCTTCTTCTCCAATCTCCCTCTCACAGCTCCGATTTCGTTCACTCTGCATTTACTGTGCAATCTATACTTCTGTGGAATGCGCTCCCACTCGATGTCAGGGCGTCCACCAGCAAGGTCAGTTTTAAGTTCAAAGTACGAAAGCTCTTGGCTGATAGCGTATCAGAATCTCAATTTTAACCGATTTGCATTATTTATTTATGTATGTATATTTTATTTGTATTTATATGTAGTTTATAAAGTGTTATATTTTACGACATATTTATTTAAGTATTTTATTATATTGAAGTATGTATGGCTGTATTATTTTCAGCTTCCGTCTTATTTATTTGCCTCTATTTATATTTTATATATACACCCACATCGTTTTATCTCTGCACCACCCTCAGGTAGACTGGTAGAAAATGCCTTTGGCATTAAGTCCACCTTTATACATGTTTGTATATAAAGTTTAAATAAATAAATAAATAAATAAAATAAATAATCAATCTCAATCAGTTTTTTTTATATCGAATACGTAGTAAATAGCGATGTTATAATTTTTATGATATGGGCATTCGTCTACAAGAGTCCAGTTTATTTTCCGCAAGGAGTACTGCATTAACCCGTCAGAGGCGGCACATATATATGTTCCATAAGCGTATGGGCCACCGGAGGCCGAGCCGCCCGTGACTATTTAAATATATTGAGAAACGAAAACAATAAATTCTTTTCGAGAAGTGTCGATAAACTGAAAATTAGTAATGGGGGGCGGCCTTTGTTCAGGTATTTGTGTTTAATCATCATTAATAATATATGATGCTTTATATACTGCCTCAGTGACATTGTATTTCTGTATGACTACCGTCCTGAGGTCGCGGGTTCAATCCCTGTTTTGGGAAAACTGATTTTGGGTTTTTCAATTCAGTATCAACCCGGAGACTGGAATATGTGCCCGATATAGCGATAGATATAGGCTCGTCCCCTGTCACATTTAGAACGGAAATAAGCTTAGCGCAAAGTGGATTTTCTAGTTCTCTAGTTGGCCTCTGCCTACCTCGTGAGTCACGCCTGTATTACCAAAAAGTTAGGCAGAGGCCACATACATATGTATGTATATACTTTTGTCCCGATACTTTATATTTTTATATTAACCCTGCAATATTACTGTCCTACTGCTAAGCACGGGCCTCCTCTACTAATGAGAGTGGTAAGTCTTAGTCTACCATGCTGGCCTAATGCCGGTGGGTAGACTTCAGAAACCTTCGAAATTCTTGTGTAGAAATTCTCGGGTACGCAGGTTTCCTCACGACGTTTTCCTTCTCCGTTATAGCAAGCGTTAATTCACAAATAAAAACCATTAACATGGTGGAGGTGTATGCTCTTTTTTGGTGTTCATCTCGGCAGTTCGTACTATTCCCGACTGAGCTATCGCTGCAGATCCCGATCCGATATCCCAATACTCTGACAAGAAAACAGATGCGAGTAAATGCTAGTAAAAATAAAACTAGTACTATAAAGCCATCATCTCCATTCGCATAGCTCGCACGCAGTCGTTCTTGACCCCGAGGTCACGTCACTACTCACAACTTCACAAGTCACAACACAACATGGCGCGGCGCGGCATCATGTCACGGAGCCCTGTGCAATTGCCACTCGCTTCATTACTATTTGTGTTCGACAGGATTGTGAACGAGAAAGGAGAGTAAAGGTGCATATAAATTGGTGCATGGTTAATGACAAACTTTTAATATAGCTTATTTTTAACTGACTGCCTCGGTGGCGTAGTTGTATTACGGAACTACGATCCTGAGGTCTTGGATTGGATCCCCGGGTCGGGCAAAGTGATATTAGATTTTTCCATATCAGCCCGGAGTCTGGAGTTTGTGCCCGATATGGCGAAAAGCTCGCCCCCTATCACATCTGGGACGGAACTAAGCTCGGTGAAATGTGGGTGTTCTAGTTCGCTAGTTTACCTCTGCTTACCCCTTCGCGATACAGGCGTGAGCTTATGTATGTATGTATGTTATATTTTTATTCCCCTGCAAAACGATGTATTTTAGCTATATGCGGGATCGACATAATAGAATAAGTTATCAATAGCGCTTTTTACAAGTTATTTACAAGCTATGATTGGTAATGCTTTGGCTGTTTGAGAAAATATGTTCGGCACCAATCAAAAATACAATAGCTCTCCTATCTGATACTACACCTGACTTAATAGCATCGATGTACTATTAAATATAGAACGACGATGAAAAATAATATAAAATTAAATACTAACGTCCTTGTATGAAAAAGACTTCAACGACCGTATCGCGTTTAAGTCTTTTCCATTAACATGCGCCCGCGCAGCCCATTCCGTCGAAATGCCAGCTTTACTTGTTTTACCATTCCAAACTCGTCCAACAATGTTGAATCAACAAATCGAACGCAAATATTAGTTCTGTTTGGTCGGCGTACAAAAAACGCCAAGCGTGAAATCTCCATATGCAGTGGGTTCCGTGGAAACGATTTGCGAGTAAGGTATTATGCAATACACTTTGCATTTGTTCGTAATGTTTAGCATTTTCTCCTAGCATGATGTTGGTAATGCGTAATAGTGTTAGCAAGTTCAACGTCTCTTGAAATATGTTACAAAATTGACTTATTTTCCCCCCGAATACTGGAACGGCTCTCAATTTTAACGGCTTCTTATGTTGTTTTTCGCCATAGAATTTTGACGAGGCGGCCTTAAACGACATAAGGCGACCTTAAGTGTATGGGTATTCGGCGGTGAATCTACTGGTTTAAAGAATGCTTATTTATGTAGCTTGCTGTGTTCTCAACGAATTTGTACGCAAATTCTAACAAAATATGTATCAAATATCAAAAATTTGTGATTTCAACATAAATGCATTGGGCTGTGGCATACAACTTTCTAGATTTGAACATATATCCAAAAGAAATTTATGGTATGGATTTACAATAAATAAGAGCTTTATTCCAAAACGCGCTAAGTGATTTTAAACTAAAAGCATCAATATAATATACCCTAAATGCACAGTTCTTTGCAAATATCCACCTAAAAAGTAGTCTCAGGAATAAAACAAAGAAAAAGATCACAAGTTCTAATTAAACCAATACAAATATAACCCTAAGCACGTGTTATAAAGTAGGTTTTTAAACGAAATCAGCAAGCGTTCTTTAATTTGAATTTTGAAATTCCATCGGCGTCGGACTGTATGCAAAACGAGTGCTCAAGCACTCCTTTGCTGTCCCATTTTCCGAGCGTCAACTGTGCATCTAGGTAAATAATATATCGATGACTAAAAGAGATAGACTAATTTATGTATATAATTATTTGCGTTCTTTTAAGACGTTTAAAAAAACATCTAAAATGTAAATTAAAAAGGTCCTAATTGGAATGATTAACTAAATAAGAAAGATATAATAAGATAACAATAAATATATAATAAATAAGAACACACTCAATGAACGGCAAAAAATTAACTTAGTACGTTTTGGACTATAGCTCTTCAATTACTATGAACAAAACATTTGAAACCTTAAACATTCCAAAAACAAGTATAAGACATATTAAACAGAACTAGATAAAGTGCAATAAACCTAGTCCCGCTATAGCGATTGTTTAACACACACGTCGCGCAGTCGTCGCCAAATATGGCGTTATGTGCGCTATGATAACAAAAACCAGACCAAACCGTCATGGCGTCATGTGTGAATTACACTACAGTTTTTGCCGGCGCCACTGTCTGTGCTTGGGACTTAAATTAAGTTTGATTATTTATGACGGTACATGTCCCCGGTCTTGTCCCTTGATCTAGTGCATGTATGGGCTGTAGATCGAGAGGTCCTGAGTTCGATTCCCAGGAAAGCGAACAAAGCGAATTTTCTAATTAAATTTGTCCGGGATTAGATCCCTCTAATGGAGTTGACGTCATACAAGCAGCCGGTAGTCAAAACGAAGCGAAATCCTTTCTGCAACATGCTTGAAAGTCTGTTGCGCCGATTTCACATTAAGGTGAGATAAGGGCAGGTAACATAACATAACATAAGCTCACGCCTGTATCCCCGAAGGGGTAGGCAGAGGTGCACTAGCGAACTAGAACACCCACATTTCGCCGAGCTTAGTTCCGTCCCAGATGTGATAGGGGGCGAGCCTATCGCCATATCGGGCACAAATTCCAGACTCCGGGCTGATATAGAAAAATTCAATATCACTTTGCCCGACCCGGGGATCGAACCCGAGACCTCAGAAACGTAGTCGCACCGAAATACCACCACGCCACGGAGGCAGGTAAGGGCAGGTAGAAAGAAAGAAAGATCGTTATCCAATCAATCGGTATTTGAAGACCACTTAACCCATCGGAGGCGGTACATATACCTCTATATGTTACATAAGCGTATGGGCCACAGGAGGCCAAGTCGCCCGTGACTACTTAAATCTTGGTCTTTGAGTTGAAATTTCTTGAACGTAATGTTTCTGAATCAGGACCATTAAAGTTCATTTCAAACGACCTTAATACAACATCTAGTATTCTTATGGCATCTCATCTACACCCAGTGACGTGCAGTCGATATAGACAAAGAGACCCTACCCTGAGAATTTGCTATTTCCATGGATAAAAAATAAAAATCATGACTAAATACAGATTTCAAAGCTAGCATCAATCGGATTATAGATGAATAGACACGGAGATGATAATGATAGTGATGCAAGGGTTAAAGAAAATAAATCTGCTAGATTTTGTATACCCTAATCGAAATGCCAACGCACGTCACTGTTTCCACCTATTCCTCTTCACATAACTTAAAACCACATCCAATCAACGAATTTTAAAAGCAAAAATATATCCAAGATGGCACTCGTCGTTCTATAAAGACTAGGCGACGTCCGCGTAAGGTCCGCGTCACCTCCGCTTGTATTATGTCATACAATCTGTCGAACAAGCGACGGCCTCGTCAGCGGAGCGTCTTGCGTGTTTTATATAACCACGGCATACATTATACTGCCTAATATGAGAATAATCCTTAGACAAAAGAAAATAGTGGACGAAGCATAAAGTTACGTAAAAATGAAGCATTCCTAATGTATGGGACGAAACCAAAATAGCGACTTTGTGAAACAAAGATCCCATTAATATAGCGGTTAGGCATCTTCTTCATATTCCGAAATTAGTATTATTGTAAATAAAATACCGTATTTATAATAAACACAATAGGTATTTATACGTTATTAAATTCTTACGACACGATGACAACTAACCTTTAAATAGATCGCGAAACTAAACTGGTAAAACCGACTTCAAAAAGCCAGGTCCTCTTATTTTTTCTTTAGTCAATGGAATATTCGGATACAATATTTTTAACTAACTTCGAAATATAAGGTTCTCAACTCTATTTTATATTTTTGATTATCGTGTCTTGAACGGATTGAGATGGAAAAATTCAGTACATTTTCTCTTAACGGCTGGTGCATCGGCACCTGACCGACTCCAAAAACACCTTTACTCATGTTTAAGCTACATATGTTGAATATCTTTGCTATACAGTGTGTAAGATTAGTTGAGGGACCTGTTTAATGAGGTCACTCAGTGTTAGATTCTCGTCCCTAATATATATAAAATTATGACCTTATTTTTTACGGGGATTTCCATTAAATACATATTTTTGCCTGTCCTAAGCCAGGTTGGAAGTATGAAGGAAAAACGGATCATACCTAAAGGCTATTATACACTTAATAACCGATAAGATAGGTCAAATAAGTACCTGGTACAAGGGTATCTACATGTTAGGAGACTTTTTAGGAAAAACAAAAAAGGTTTCCTCAGCCATTTTTCATTATTTGCGTATATTTTTATCAGTAACATGCAAGCATGAACTACCATATGTTGAAATATGTCCCTTGACTAAAAATACACACTGTATACATTAAACCCCGAAAACCTAAAAATTATTCCATACTGAATTCTTAAATTTGAAAATGACACATGTCACTGCACACAGCACAGCGCATGCAATCATCAAATTATTCCTTGGAGAACACCGCCAGCGGTCGCAAAACGTGACCACACATGCAATTATTAGCAATTATACTACCGATCACCCTCAAATGTAAACTACAATGACTATCGACGTCATTACACATAATATTACCTTCAGTGTAGTGGTATTACAATGTTATTACATCATTACATTTCTTTGATTGCACTGTACAGAATACAGGTGATATGACACGTTGTTATGTCAAATTATCATGTATTGATGACATATGACAGCCTGCGTGGCGCAGCGGGCGAGTACCCGGCTGTGAAGCGAGAGGCCGCGGGTTCGCTTCCCGCATTGAGACAAATGTTTGTGTGGCCCACAGATATTTGATTCAAGTCTGGGTGTTGTGAGACCGAAAGTCTCTCATAGTCTCTGACACCCACGATACAGGTTATATCTAGTGTGGGGTCAGGACTAGATGTGTGACTGTTGGGTGTATTTATTTATTTAAGGGGCACCCGGAATAAGGTTGCCAGGTGTCAGGTTTTAGCCGGACATGTCAATACATGGTGCAGGATGCTCGGCAGAGCAAAGGTAACTGTCCAACATACTCTTTCTAATTACATTTATTTTCAAAATACATGTTCGAATTTAAGAAATTTACATACATATTCTATGTATGTCATTCACGCCTCTTTAGTCTAGTGGCAGCATATATGGACTGTGAATCTAGAGATCCCGTGTCAAATTCCCAAGTCGGGAAAAGACAATTTTCTAATTTAATTTTCCCAGGACTAGACCCCCCAGAGGGGGTTGACGCCAGGCAGGCAGCCGGGCGTATAACTAAGCGAAATCGTTTCTGCAACATGCTTGAAAAAGTAATCTAATTATATTTTAAATGCCCCATAGTTCTTGCTAATCGAGTGCCCTACGTAGACTATTAACAAAAACCTAAGGATTTTTCCTTATTTCATGGGCTTTTTGTTTTAATTCAAAGTGTATGTAATTATGCTCTTGATATAGAATGCATTATCATGTCCACTTTATTTTTTGTCTCATGCATATAATATTAGTCCTGTGATATTACTGTCCTACTGCTGGGCACGGGCCTCCTCTACTAATGAGAGGGGTTAGGCCTTAGTCTACCACGCTGGCCTAATGCGGGTTGGTAGACTTCACATACCTTCGAAATTTCTGTGAAGAAGTTCTCGGGTATGCAGGTTTCCTCGCGATGTTTTCCTTCACCGTTATAGCAAGCGATATTTCACAATGAAAATACTCTTAACATAGAAAAGTCAGAGGTATGCTCCATTTTGGGGTTGGTCTCGAACCTCCGACACTTGTCTCGGCAGTCCGTACCATTACCGACTTAGCTATCGCTGCTTTGTCTCATGTACTAAGATATAAAGACGTATGCACAATGTTTGTTAGTCATATTGGGCCTTACTTAAAACTGCATTTTTAGCTGAGCAAATGGTTAAGAATAGCCTGTCACTCTTTTCCTTGCGTTACATTGTTTAAAAATGAAAGGGACAACTTATGGTATAAATTTAAGCAGCGCTCAAATATTTTTATAAGTAAGGGGCTATACTCGTAATTGAAAATCAAATAAGAAATCGAGTATACCAAAATTAAAATTACATATTACTAAAATTACATATTATGTTGAATTTTCATATCAATTTAATCTACTGAATGTTCGACATTCTAATTTTCTTGTCAGACTAAATGCTGAATAGCCTTAAAAATCTTTTAGCACCAATGACGTTTAAACCTTTAACCCGTTGGAGGTGGCACATATATATGTTACATAAGCGTATGGGCTACAGGAGCCCTAGTCGCCCGTGACTATCTACCACTAAGTATTTTAGAATCAATTACATTTTATCTAAAGTATATACTGTGGAATAATCTTATAGAACCGAGTCATAATATACAAGCCATTAAAACTTATTTAAACTTTTTAACACAACACTCCTTCGCATAACATAAACTTAACAACAATCAACGCCGCATTTAGATTCAATTTTTTACAAAACCTAAAGAAATAAATGGGGACAGAAAAACTGTCATTTTACATGCGCAAGCGCAAAAATTGCATGTTATTATAAGTTTTTACGCGCGTTCCACCACGCTCGGGCATTCTGACCATTAGTGTGCAAAAACTAAACCCACGAAGGGATTGTGAAAAATAATGCATCTAGATCTATTTTTATAGCGCCATCTTAACTTGACGCAAACTTTTTGCTCCTGTTAATGACATATAACATAGAGTTAAATTGATAAAACAAAAACCTGTATAAGCTGATGAATGCCTCGGTGGCGTGTATGTATTTCGGTACGACTACCGTCCTGAGGTCTCGGGTTCGATTCCCGGGTCGGGCAAAATGATATTGGATTTTTCCATTCGAAGTCTAGATTTTGTGCCCGATATGGCGATAGGTTCGCCCCCTATCACATCTGGGACGGAACTAAGCTCGGCGAAATGTGGGTGGTCTAGTTCGCTAGTGCACCTCTGCGTACCCCTTCGGGGATACAGGCGTGAGCTTATGTTATGTTATGCTGATGAAAAAAGTAAAAGATACCTACTAAATGGTTGATATGAACTAAAAATATAATCTAATATTGGCTGGAGTGGTGTTTTTGAATAACAGAATATAGAAATTTACGTATTAAAACTAGTAGTAGCCTGTACCCAAAGACATTCAATAGTATATAGACGGGACAACAGCACAAAACTTGTGATCCAAAAGTTATGACCTAGTGGTCATAAGTCGCTCAGTTTAGTTGAAATATATGCGCGCTAGGCCGGCCAGCGTAATAATATTGAGAGAATAAACTTATCTTCGTGATTCTTAAACATTCACAGAACATTCTAGGGTGTAAATTGTAATAATCGGTTAAATTGTAATAATAAATTGTAATGATCAGTTCGGATCGTAAGGTGTTAGCGAGTGGACGTACGCATCATTTATTTGCTAATTACAGTGTTACCGGTCACACAATTATCTATTTAGTTCACTTAGTTGTCAGAGATCAGTTTACGTTGCATTGCGTGTGAGTTCAAGTCAAGTGCGGTGTCAGACTTCACCCCCGCAAGAAAAAGACAATTGCTATTTTTGTCTCGCTTGCTTACTACCAGTGCAGCTCAGTGCGCAGCCAACTTACCTTATACGTTATTTCAAAAGTAGTTTTCAAAACTCGAGTTTTGGTGTCCCTGTGAATCTTACCATCGAAATGTTACGTTCTCCACCATCACAGGGCACTAGTGACCAGGACTCGGACTCCTCTTTTGTAAACACCAAATCCAGAAGACCAGGGGATGATTTTACATCGGCGGTAGATCGTCTTACAAAAACTTTAAACAGCTCAATATCTTTACTCCGTAACGAGATAAATACTAAGCTGGAAGCTATCTCGAAAATTAACGACACCTTGGTAACAAACTTCAACGATTTTTGTAAGACTGTTAAGGTCATCAAAAACGAAGTCTCGGAGATTAAGTCTACCTGTCAGAATTTAAATGTGTCTATAACAGAGTTGGAAAACAAAAACCAACAATGTCAATCTCAAATTTCCGTCGTTAGTGAACAAATAATTACACATAGTGAACGCCTCAAAAAAATCGAAATGAGTGAAATCTCCCTTATAACGACAAATAAACAATTGAGCGAGTTTAATACCGCCATTCAACACATTCAAAATCATAATAGTGTTAAGGAACAACGCGACCGATTAAATAACTTGGAGTTGTCTGGAATACCCGAGAGAAAAGGCGAAAACTTATTTTCTATCCTGAATATCCTCTGTGTAAAAATTGGAGTAAACATAACACCCGGGGACGTTAATCAAATCCACAGGGTTAGAAAGTATCCTGGCAACAACAAAGACTTGGAACTACCTTCTAACATTATTATACAATTCATACGACGCATTCGCAAAAATGAAATCCTGGCAGCGTACAAATCTCGGCGAGGAGTCTCCACTGTGGACCTTGGGATCGACGGGCCGAGCAAACCTGTGTTCATAAATGAGCACCTAACCCCACATAATAAGTCACTTTATAAGAAAGTACGAGAAGTCGGTAAGGATCGTGGCTTCAAATTTATTTGGGTCAAGGATTGTAAGATATTTTTACGTAAAAATGAAACTTCTAAAATAATATATATATCTAACGAAGGTGATATAGCATCCAAAGTTAAATGACTATTTAAATACTGTATCGTGTTTAAATACATTTTAGTGTTGTTTTTACATACTTGGTTAAATGGACTGTACACATGTATAAATTTATTCACTGTGTATAGCTTGCTTTTATGCTACCTCATTTTATTTATGAAAGAACAAATGTATAACTTTCTTATAACAATTGTATTAACATTGTTCTATGTCATAACATGTAATGCAAAAAATAATGATAATACAAACTCAGTCAAGCAAAATATTAGCTGTATTTATATGTTAAACTATTGCTATTGCAACGAACCACAAACTCATTATTTAAATGAAATATTGCTATTTATTTTCTTATGTAATTCCCATGGCTAACTTAAATCTATCAATAGGCTATCAAAATGTTAGGGGACTTCGAACGAAATCCAATGAATTTATGTCCGAAACCATAAATTGTACTTATGATGTTATATGTCTCACGGAAACCTGGCTTGCAGATAATTTTTATAGTAATGAGTTTTTCAGCGATAATTTTTCTGTGTATCGTAAGGACAGGGACTCAGTGGTTAGTGGCCGGTCGCGGGGAGGGGGCGTGGCAGTGGCGGTGCGCCGGGAACTCAATTCCGTGCCTACAGCCGATATGCCGCATCAGCCGCATGTGGACGTGGGAGCTGAGGAGTTGTGGGTAACAATTCCATTGAGGTCGGTCGACGCGCCACACGCACACCTGACAAGGCGACCGCTTTGTGCGCCGTCTTACGCTTCATCCACATCGTTTGCGCACCCTAACGCATTGCATATTATATGTACGTATATTCCACATGGAACTAATCACCTCAACCGACTTGAGGCTTTCTTTAATCGCGTATGTTGTTACATAGAATTTCATCCTACAGATATTTTTGTTGTTTTGGGAGACTTTAATGTTACTAACGGTTTATGGGACCATGATTCTGAATCGAATAGTATGTGTTTGTTACCAAATAATGATGAATTGTCGTCTGTGATTGCAGATTACATGAATCTTGCCCATACAAAGCAATTTAATTCTATACGTAACGCAAACTTGAGATTACTTGATCTAGTTTTTTCTAATACTACCTGTAAAGTTACTCGTAGCCTTCGTCCTTTGACACCTGAGGACGGACATCACCCTGCTATCGACATTGATTTGTCCGTACTTTGTACTAAAACATTTAATTGCAATCCAAATTCTCGTAAGCCTTTATTTCATCTTGCTGATTACAATAAAATAAATTTGGAGCTTCAAAAAATAGACTGGCACAAAGAATTTCGGTCACAAAATGATTTGGAATCTAATGTCGATTATTTTTATATGATCCTGAATAAATTAATACAAACATATGTTCCTTTTAGACAAACTGTATCCAACAATAGGTATGCACCTTGGGTCACGCGTCCTCTCAAAAAATTACTTAACGAAAAGCGGAAGTATCACCGTAACTGGAAACGTTATGGAGACCAAGCAGATTATTATACTTTTTCCCTCTTAAGGCACAGAGCTCATAAACTTGAGAAAACATGTTATGAAACGTATATAAAGATAACTCAAGAGAACATTAAAAGAAATCCGAGTTATTTTTGGAGTTATGTAAAGTCTAGGATGGGTAATCGTAGTATGCCTCAAAAAATGAATTTAAATGATATTACTACTAGCGACGGCGTAGAAATCTGTAATCTTTTTAACAATTATTTTAAATCTGTCTTCATAGAACCTAATGATCAAGTCAATACTAACTCTGGTCTAAACCAGACTTTTGATACTGTTTGCTCAGATTCACTGCTCGATATTAACAATATAAATATTAACTTAAGATTAGTCCTTAAGGAGTTAAAGAGCGTCAACGTGAAAAAGGGCGCTGGTCATGACGGTATCCATCCTTTGCTTATATCGAAATGTGCTGATGAGCTGTATGTTCCCATAACATATATTTTTTCTAGATCTATAAAAACGGGTTATTTTCCGGATATATGGAAAAAGTCTCTAATCACTCCAATTCCAAAAAATGATAAAACTAGCGACATTACACAGTACAGACCAATTTCAAAATTATGCGTTTTTGGTAAAATATTTGAAAAAATTGTGGCTGATCAGTTATCTTTTTTGGTTCGTAACTTTATTACAACTTCTCAACATGGTTTTATTCGAGGGCGATCTGTAGATACTAATTTAGTCACCTTCACCGATTTGGTATTGAAATCTATGGACAACAAACTTCAAGTGGACGTCATCTATTCTGACTTTTCAAAAGCATTTGACAAAATTAGTCATAGTATGCTCATAAATAAACTTTTGAGAGCCGGAATACATGGTGACCTACTTCGTTGGGTGAAATCTTATATCTGCAATAGATCTCAAGCTGTTTGCATAAAAGGTTTTCTCTCTGACTTTCAGAATGTACCCTCTGGTGTACCGCAGGGCTCGCACTTAGGGCCTTTACTTTTTATTCTATATATTAATGATATTGAACAGCACCTTACTAATAGTAATAGCCTTCTTTATGCAGATGATACAAAGATTTTCAGGGTTATAAGAGATGAAAGTGATTGTGTCTCTCTTCAACAGGATATTAATAATTTAGCTTGCTACTGTTCTCAAAATCAACTATTTCTAAACGAAGATAAATGTTTTGTTATAAGTTACACTCGTAAGCGTAATCAAATAAAATATTCATATAGTTTAAATAACCGCACGCTGACTAGAGTTGATCATATTCGTGACCTTGGAATTATCTTGGATGATAAACTGTCTTTCAAATACCATTATGATCATATTATAAAAAAAGCATATCGACAACTTGGTTTTCTCCTAAGAGTAAGTAAACCTTTTAAAGACAATAGCACATACAAAATTCTTTACTATAGTTTAGTAAGGTCCATACTGGATTTTGGATCTGTAATCTGGAACCCTCACTATTCATGTCATGTTAATAGAATTGAAAGAATACAAAAAACGTTTCTTAAATCGCTCGATTACAGAATCGGCTCAGAATATGTTTCTTATAATAGTTGTTTGGCAAAACATAAATTTCTATCTTTGTCACTTCGACGGCAACAACAAGATGTAATGTTTTTATATAAAATTATTAATAATATTATCGAGTCCCCTAACTTGCTTGAACAAATAAAATTGAAAGTATCTTCTAAGTCTATACGTCGTACAAATAACTTGTTTGTGGTTCCGAGTTGCAACACCAATTACACCTCAAATACATTCTTCCATCGTTGTTTGACTATGTATAATAAAAAAATGTCTCACATTGATATATTTAACAATTCATTACTAAAATTTAACAAAGAATTAAAAGAATTTTTGCTTAGTGAATTATAAACTCGCTGTTTCTAACACTGCACTATAACCACTTATGTTTGAAAATATGATGTAATTGTTATAACTAACACTATATTTTCCGCTGTAAGGCTTCTAATCCTTATTGATCCTCATGTTATTTTCAATATAAGTTTTAATAAGTATTGGCACTCAAAGTCTGTGAGTTGTAAACATAGGTTTAATTAAATTTAAGTTAAAGATGTATATGACTGTATGTTGTCCAAAATAAAATAAAATAAAATAAAATAATCTCCCTTAAATTTTTTACAAATGGTGCATGTTAGTACTGAAGTTTGAGATCATTTTTTTATATGAAAACTTGCTTGATAGCCCCTCTATATTTAGTAATATTAAATCTCTTTGCCTGTACCAAATCGCCATGACTAATAATAATAACAAAAATATCTACGTGTGAAAATTCATAAACCTACGAGTACATTCGAAGCGTAAATGCATGTTTTCTTTTTTTTTTTTTTTACATTTGTTCCACAGGGAACCGGCTAAGGTCGGAGACCATGCTGCCAAGTCTTGAGTTACATGTTTTTCCTTTACAACTTAACCTAACCTATAAACTAACTATAACTAAGTTTTCACAAGAACAATGAAACACGGATGTGCCGATTTCAAGGTCTTGTTGGAGTTTTGGCGTCAATTCCTTCTAGTTTGATGCTTTTTAGACGATTTTCTCGCAGCGGAGGAATCGAACAAGGTCGACCCATCCACCCGACAAAAAGCGTCCAAATTACTTATTTCAAAGCTTCCATACACTGTCCATCTTCGTTGATGTTTATCGCATAAATTCACATCTCATTTACACCACAAGCACAACTTTAAACTAGAATATGAAATAATTAAAACAAGCGACCACCCGCACCGTTAGAATTCCCGCCAAAACTCTGCATGTTTTCTTTTATAAATAACATTCTTGTCGCTGTATGTTCATCTAGATTCATTTTTATTGGTACACACTACACACACACATCCTCGTTGTTCCAAAGTACCCATTCATTCAAAAATATTTATTAAATACTTCAACAAAAAAGTCTGCACAATCGAGAAAAAACAAAGCCCGCGAAATTACAGCTGCACTCGCACCATAAATCCCTTACCATAGACAACCAACATGGCCGCCTATTCTATATTGTCTCTGGCCACATCTCAAGTTCTTTTTAATCTTTAACTACCAAAGACATTTCGAAAGTAGTATAAACCTTAACACGATATAATAAGACCTATGTTCCTTTGGATTCTGAAAGAAATAAGTTGGTATTTCTCAGTAAATAGAGATGACAATCAGCTAATCTCCTGCCGTTTTATTGGATGCAATGTGCAAATTATGTATTTAAAAATAATATTTATTTATCTGATGTTAAATTTATGGTCGATGTAAAGTGATATTGTGGCTTCTTGTTACAGGCTTTATATGGCTAATTAATGAGCATTTCCTTTGCGTACTTTTTGCTTAATAAATATCGTCCAGTATTGCTAAAGTTACATGAACGAGAATTTCATATTGGTCTCGTATTGTATTGTTAGCCTCGTTGTAAAGCCTCGATTCTGTAGTGCCTCAAGTATGTTTGCCGATGCAGTGGTTCCGGACTTCTTCGCTATTATAAGATCGCGGATAGCGTCCTTTTGGAACGGGCTGAGGAATTCTAAAAACGGTATCCTCCGGTGTATGACTGATAATCTGTACAGTCCGATGTACAGGTTCTAGCTTTCGATGCACAAGACCAATAATCGTAAATAGCCTTAAAATTATCAACTGTATCTTATATCTTGACTACTTTATTCTTATTTTTATTGTATTTTAACCAGAATTGTAACACACACTTCTTTTATGGGATTTTATTGCCCGCAATAAAACAATATTATTATTATTATTGGTAAAGTTACATGTACGAGAATTTCATATTGGTCTCGTATTGTATTGTTAAGAAAATTCATGATAAATAAGTGCGTATTTGTCCAAGCACCGTTTACAGGGTTTTAACTGATTAAAATGGTTTTATTATCATGCGAGTTGTCTGTGCCCTTGAGCCATGGACGTATGAAAGAACTATCTTTATGCAGTTGGATAATAATCACGTACTGCTACATCGTTTTCATTTTAGATAATTTCTAAGGATCTATTCACAAAGGTGTTACGTAGGTACAAAAAATATTAGGAATTCTTGCTTAAAATTGAACATGTGACCTTTCCCTAACTGGTTACTCGCCTCTAAACATGATCGAATACATTACAATCACAATCGGTTAAAGAAAAATGTTGCAGATAAAAAACTGGTAATTACCTCGATTTATTTGACGTCTCCTGTGCAGCGCGCCCTTAACAAGGGCGGCATTGAAGACTTCGCGTTCGTTATCTGGAATAAAGAAAAAAATACTTAAATTATTCTGTCATTTAGTTAAATATATGTATGACTAAATATGCCCACAAAATAATGTGATTGTTGCCTTTTTATAATATTTTCAAAAAAGTGTATAAACTTTTAAACTTAAGCTTTCCCGCAGTTGTGGTATATTGGTAACGTAGATATAAACAATATATATCAACAAACTCATAATTTAATGCCTCGGTGGCGTGGTGGTATTTCGGTACGACTACGAATCTGAGGTCTCGGGTTCGATCCCCGGGTCGGGCAAAGTGATATTGGATTTTTCCATATCAGCCCGGAGTTTGGAATTTGTGCCCGATATGGCGATAGGCTCGCCTCCTATCACATCTGGGATGGAACTAAGCTCGGCAAAATGTGGATGTTCTAGTTCGCTAGTGCGCCTCTGCCTACAGGCGTGAGCTTATATTATGTTATAATGTCATAATTTAATCCTGAAACGGCGAAAATGTATAAAACGATGCATGAGTGTGGAAGAGGCAAAATAGATGTGTCAGGATCGTAGCTTGTGGCGCTCAATAGTCTCTGCCTATCCCCATGGGTTACAGGCATGAGTTTGTATGTATGCCATAATCACAGACATAAAAAAGATGGACGGGGTAATGATTTCTTAGTTTTACGTGAATGTTATTCATTGAAATTAAACTATTTTTACGGATTCTATCACGTCATTCATCAACGTCGGGCATAAAAATTAAAACCAAATCGTGATAGAATCCGTAAAAATAGTTTAATTTCAACACATGGACGGAGTGCTAGGAACATTAAAAGTGAAGCAGGTTGTCGGTTCATTCGATCTATCAACACGTAATGGTTGCGACTGATCGAATGAGCCGAACACCCTGTTTCACTATCAATGTTTATAGCGCTCCGTTCATTTTTTTTTACGTCCGTGGCCATAACTTAAATTAAAATAAAAGCGTTGGGACTAAAAGCAAGAACAAGTCGTGATGATATTCATATCAATTTGATTTCTATGCATGATATTCGCGTAATAAAAGAAACCATTATAATTCTGTTTCAAAATTCAGACTAATACCGATTTTCGGTGTATTTTAATAAACATCCTGTTTTTCGGTTCCTTAGAATCCATATTTAAGTATGAGATCATCGACTATAAGCGAGTAAAAATAAGCAACGTCCATTCTACGAACCGAAACAGGGATCTAAATGGTAAACCCAATAGAATGCAGATGGACCGAGCTAAGTCTGGATACCCGATTTACGATTGTGTGGTGACCATATTAATAAGAATATGCAGGAATTTTCAATAACTGTTTAAGTAAATTCGTTCTCGATTTGTTAACGTTAGTCTTCTTCCGTCAGTCCCTTCATCATCAGCCACAGAACATCCACTGTTGGACATAGTTCCAGATTGACCTGTTGGAAGCTGCCAGCATCCAATGACTTCCTGCTACCTTAATCAGGTCTTCTGTCCACCTAGCAGATTGACGTCCAACGCTTCGCTTGCCGGTACGTGTTCTCCACTAAAGAACTTTTCTGCCCCATCGGCTATCGGTTCTACGAGATATGTGCCCTGCCCACTGCCACTTCAGTTTGCTAATCCGCTGGGCTATATCAGTGACTTTTGTTCTTCTACGGACCTCCTAATTTCTGATCGCGTAGAGAAACACCGAGCATAGTCTTCTCCATAGCTCGCTGAGTGACTGAGCTTACTAATGCGGCCCATAGTCAGAGGCCATCAGTCCCTTATCCCACTCCAAACAACACAAAAAAAATTCACATCTGTCCATCTCGACAAGATCTTACCCCTGCAACAAGAGACAGCACGTTTAATCAAACTGCTATTCATTGATTAAAATAATTCATTTAAAATTAAAAGGTAATAATGACAAGCATCCCTTCGCATTCAAGTTTGTTTGTATAATAATATAATAATATTAGCCCTGTAATATTACTGTCCCGCTGCTGGGCACGGGCCTCCCCTACTAGTGAGAGGGGTTAGGCCTTAGTCTACCACGCTGGCCTAATGTGGGTTGGTAGACTTCACATACCTTCGAAATTCTTGTGGAGAAATTCTCGGGTATGCAGGTTTCCTCACGATGTTTTCCTTCACCGTTGTAGCAAGCGATATTTCAAAACGAAAACACACTTAACATAGATAAGTCAGAGGTGTGTGCTCTTTTTGGGGTTGGTCTCGAACCTCCGACACTCGTCTCGGCAGTCCGTATCATTCCCAACTGAGCTATCGCTGCTGGCTGTTTATATACAGACGCGAAATTGTGTATTTATGATTTTGGAAATTCGTAAGATTTCAGATGTATAAAATGTCCGAGATGTGCTTAGATGAACAGATGGTCACCCTACACCCCATTATATTGTTTGAAGCCAAACTTTTTACTCGTACTCCCAGGAGCATGTGAAGGTCCCACCAATGTGACTCTTTTGACATTACTCGCCCGGTTCACAGACTGCTTAAGTAAATACGTCGTAAAACAAACAAAACTGAGCCTTATTGTACTGAAGTAAGAGTGAAGCATGTAGAAAATATGTTAATAAGCAATACCTTTGAGATGGAAAGTGTTCGGTTAACCTTGAGAGAGCGTCTTTTACAATGACGTGTGGAAAATGTGTATATTAAAATACATTACTATTTTGAGTGGTGTGGATATTCAAAGTTTTTATGACATTGAGGCTTACCTATAAAAACAGTTTAACTGAGCAATTTGTAAAGCATGGCCTGTCCCTTTTATTTTCAAACGATGTGACACAAGGAAAAAAGTGACAGCCTATTCTTAGCTATTTGCTCAGCTAAACCGTTTTATAAGTAAAGCCCATTTTTTTTTTATAGAAGAGGGTGCAAACGAGCAAATAACAACAATTTAAAACAGAGTCAAATTGCTATTCATTATAGATTTTTTCTTCGCATCAGATATTGACCAAATGTATACGGAATCTTCGAAGCTAAAACCCAACAGCAAAAGCGAGAAACATGGTAAACCCTTAATAATCGGATGCCGGTGAAACTTCGTAAAAAAATCAACGAAAAACTAACGTCGAATTTACAATACGCAGCGAATATAGAACTTCGTCCTTCTTTGAATTCAATTGAAAAAAGTATCTATAGTTCTATCGATTGAAGTTATCATACTAATATTATAAAGCTGAAAGTTTGTGTGTTTGTGTATTTGTCACTTCTTCACGCTCAAACGGTCAGACTAATTTAAATTTTAGTAAGAGGTTGCTAACACCCTGGATTAAAACACACTGGGTATACCATAGCCATTTAAAAACTTTTTAAGTACTGTAGATATTCATAATCATCAGCCACAGAACGTCCACTGTTGAACATAGGCCTCCCCCAAAGATATATTACTCTTTCAATTTTATTAGATATTTTTAAAATGCCATACATTCTCTCAATACACATAATAAACTTAAAACAAGTTTCCGCATTTGGAAAGAATAGCTAATTAAAGAAGTACTTAATGCTTCCGTTCTACGCGTGTGCGACCGGCATAATAATGAAGAGTAGCGAGAAATGCTTGTGTCGCACAATCATTGTTTGTATAAGGTAACAATATTTCACACCATAGGTATTAGGTACGCGGTACGCCATGTTCCTTGCCGTTCCAAAAATAACAAGTTATATGAACAAGTGATACTCAATCGAGTTTTTAACTGTTGCTGTTACGTCTTAACGCCAGATAAAGTTTGTTTCTTTCTTTCATATTTTTTAATCGATTGAATGACACATGTCTGATGGTAAGCACCACCAGTGCTTATGTATAACAGTGTCGGTGTCACCTATAACTTTGAATTACAAAGGTCTTACCGCCGAATGTGGAACACCTAAGGTCGCGTTAAGTGGTTTAAGGTCGCTTTAACTGTCAAAATTGTATGGCGAAAATCAACGTAGGAAGCCGTTAAAGTTGACCATTCAGGCGTTAAGGTAGCATTCGATTCTTAGCGACCGCAACGTGCGCCCCAAAGTACTTTGTGTTGCGCCCGATATGCGCAATACAGACCCGCGATTGCAGCTAACGAATTTATATGACAAGCAACGGCTGCAAGCGAGTGGTCCGCGCGATGTGTATCTAAAGCCGCTACTCCTGTACTAGTTTTTCTCGAAACATTACACAAAAACACATACGCAGAACAACGATTTTAGCTGTCTCCTGCTTGTAGAACAATGGACCATAGATAATATGTTTTGTGTATGTTTTGTGTAATGTTTTAGTGCAGGAGACTCGGCTTAAAGACTTGACTTATGAACCGAATGCTATGTTGACAGATTGTCATTGGACTTGTTTATTTATACAGCAAGACAAAGTCAAAAAGAAAAATCAGACCTCACAATGTTTAGTAATTGTACTGGCAACAATGTCTTTCCAATAGATACATTTGCACACAGCACACTGCACTCGGTGACAGTCACATTAACGGCTGGTTTAAATAAACGATCTCAGTTTACCTCTAGAGTGCAGATAGATCGCGATTAAGAACCAATCAAATCAAGTCATTTGACGAAGTCGTGTTCAAACTGTGTTCTTATTGGCTAATTTTTGTAATCTATCTGTTCATTCGAACTGAGATTGTTTATTGGAACCGTAGTGATAAAGCGAATAACAATCATCACTCTTCGCTCATTCCTTGCGCGTAGTGCTTCCTTTTTATACAAAATGCCTCTGGATAAAAATTAAAGCAGTAAGATATTTTCAAGATTAATTTCATATCGCGAAGTAGGTAGGATTTTGTGCTAGGAGATACTTAAATTAAACGAAAATGTCGTAGGTGGATTGTAAAATATTCAGCTATACTTTTGGATATATCGCCACAATTTTACGATGCTTCTAATTAATCTTTGGACTACTCATTAAAAATTCCGTTAGACTATTTAGCGCCAAAACTAACCAATGACGTATATAAATAAATCTACGCATACCATATTCTTGGATACAGGCATTACACCTATTTATCCAGCATGAAGTATTTGGACCTAGGTTGGTCAATTATTTTAAATAAAGATAAGCAAATATGCCTAATATGGCGACAGGTTCGCCCCGTATGACACCGTAGGACGGAATTTTGCCATCTCTGTCTACCATTTCGGAAATAACAGGCTTGAATGTGCATATAAATAATAATAAATACATAAATAACACCTAACAATTACACACATAGTCCTAACCCCACTAGTCTGGTCGTGGGTTTCAGGAACTACGAGAGACTTTCGGTCTCACAACATCCAAACCCAAAACAAATATCTCTAGGTCATACAAACATTTGTCTCAATGCAGGAATCAAACCCACGGCCTCTAGCTTCACAGTCGGCTACTCGCCCACAGCGCCACAGAGGTTGTCAAAATAGTAGCTATTGAACTTCCAATTGACAGCTAAACCACAGACAATTCCATAACCTACATCCCACGGGATTGCACGACAATTTAAAATAATATGATATACTAGCCAATAACCGAAGTTCCGGGTTCTAATCTCGACTCACGCGACTCCTACGCACTGAGTCAACCCAGTACGGCGAACACCACTTATGGGCTGCGTGACGTGTAATTATGCCAATCGCTTGTGGGGTTTGGGCCAGATTGCCCAAGTCGGCGTTTTGGTGTTTATTTCAGTTAACATCTTAAGAAGGATATTATTAATTATGCATATTAATTTTATTTAAGTTAAAGACGTTTTTGTGCAGTCTCAGGCTGAGATCTATAAAGCGAATTTCGACTAAGTCTGAGTGAAAAAAACGAAGTCGGTGATAATTTGGAAATTTAAAATCGAACTTCGACTTAGACCGAGACATTTTTTACAAGAAAAACAGACGGACAGACAGATTAAGCAAAGATTTTCTTGTAAAAAAGGACTCGGACTAAGTCACAGTTCAATTTAATTCAAATCCCCACTGAGTTCGTTTCTTTATATATACATCTTTTGTATACATACAGACTCACGCCTCCTTGGTATAGTGGCAGCATATATGGGCTATGGACCGGGAGGTCCTGGGTTCGATTCCCAGGTCGGGCAAGGCGAATTTTATAATTCAATTTGTCCGGGACTGGATCCCCCAGAGGTGGTTGACGTCAAGAAGGCAGCCGGTCGTAAAAACTAAGCCAAATCCTTTCTGCAACATTCTTGAAGAAGTGTGTTGCGCTGACCCCACATTAAAATGAGATAAGAGCAGGTACAAAAAATAATATGAAATAACTATCATACAACAAATACATTACATATCCAATAGTATACTTTATAGAACTAAACTCACAATCGTTTAAAAGACACTAAACCTGTATGATGTAACATTAAATAGCGTTGCTCTAGCACCTAGCGTCCACTGTCCAGGCTAGTATTGGAACTAGTCTAACCCGTTCCCCTTCCGCGAACATCTCCACGCTAAGTGGACGTTTTACAAAACCACACCCGTTCCTTTCCACCAAAGATTTATTACTAACCATAGAGGGGCCTACCAAGCAAGTTTCCATACTATAACCACCACTTTAAAAACTTACCGAAATGACTTCAAATCCGATCGTGACTAAATTTATACGGGACCACCCTTGAAATAAGCTCTATCGAACACAAAAATAATTTTGAAGATCGGTCAACATTCGGCGGAGATATCGCGTAACATACATAAAAAAATACAGAATATTGAGGACAATTTTTGGAAGTCGAATGAAAAATTTGATCTTAAACGTCAATAACGCTACCACCAAAAACTTCTATGTATACTACTAGAAAAGCTGTTTAAAAGTAAAATTGTGTCACATTACGGCTAGTTTTTGACGGCTTTGTAGTGAATTGCGGTCGATTGACAGAAAGTTATTGCGCAAATTCTATGTACCGAACAGCCTGTCTAATAGTATACATTCTTTGTCTACTACTTATTACAATGCGTGGGCGCTTTTATTAAAATTTACACCCTAATATTTTAGAATTATTTAAGTCAATCTTGTTGTCTAAACATTATTAAGCTGGCACGACTTTACGCGCGTATGTATCAAATACGACTGAGTCACTTATGACCACGAGGTCACAACTCTTGGATCACAAATTTCGTGTGTCCCGTCTATCTACTGTTGAATGTCTTTGTTTTCCACTCACTAGTCACTACACGAGTCAGTACTACCGTTGAAATGTGACGCGAGATTTTATCTATTTAAGATGTGTTCTAGGAAACTGGGTACTTCGAGAAGATGGTAACTGTAGAGCTATCTGCCGAGACAACCAGAATTATCGCCAGCCACAGTGGGCGAGTAGCTGAAAGTATCCACGGTTTCCGTGGGTTCGATTCCCGCACCCAGACAAATATTTGTGTGGCCCTCAGATATTTATTTCGGGTCTGGGTGTTGCGAGACCGAACGTCTCGTAGTTTCTGATACCGACGATACAGGTTATACCTAGTCAAGGGCCAGGGCTATGTACGTGACTGTTGGGTCTATTTACTTATTTATTATGTTAGCTTTGCAAAGGCAAGGTTGACCAGTAAAGTTTATTAAAATAAAACTATTTTTACGGATTCTATCACGATTTTTGAGTGGTAGAGCCACGCTGTAGACAGTTATGTCTACAGCATAAATGGGCCGACTCGACAGGTTTGATTGTACAATAATTACTTTATATACTGTAACATGTAATGTATAATGTAACAAGTGTACTGTAATAAGTGTATGTTTGGTCGATGTGTCAGGTTAAAACAAATTAAAAACCAAAGACCGAGATGTTCTCATACAATCTATATATTATTAAAATATCACAATAATTATAATTATGTTACTTTTATTTTTATAAAATAAATACAGAGCGGGTCGTGAGCCTACTGGATTTGCTATCGTTCAATGCTCGAGTACATTTAATTTTGATGTTATGATAGTAAACTGTTACCACAAACACAAATGTAAAGAAAACCAAAAGGGGCGCCACCAGCCTCCGGGACAGACTGGAACTGGAATACGGAGGTACCTTCTAAAGGGTTTGCGGAGCGGAACTCGCAGCCAACTCCGAGCACAACCTCTTATAAAATGGAGTGATCCACCAAACACGTGGACACCAACACGACGCGGCCACGCGCTCAGAGTCACCCACGCAGCTGGCCCTGGACCGCACCTCACCCAGGCAATGCAGTCCAGAACAAGGAGACCATCCAGAAAGGATAGTAATATCCAAGAAGGCCCCTTGAGGGAACGCGAAGGATGCCTATAGATGGATGTTCTAAGCTGCCGACCTCAGCCTTAGGACCTTCTGGTTATCAGTTGGTACCGAAGCGCTGCATGAGAGCGCTGTCGGTGTCGAAAGGTCCCTGCTGCGGCCCGCCTTGAGGCACCAACGAAATCGATGCTCGCAGATCGAAGCTCTCAAGAAAAGGGACGTCCGATTGGGAGGCCGAGCTTTTTATACCTTTGCGCCAGGCAATAGACAAAACTCCATGACGCAAAACAAAAGTCCAAATCACAAATCACAATTAATAACATGATTAATCATACCGATCGACATCTAAATAACTCAATAACTCATCTGTCAATCTGACAAAGCCCAATGTCAAATGAACTCTTTTTTTTTAATTACCCAAGGAACACGAGTCGTTCTGCCAACGTAGTCTTAACTAATCGATTACATTTTTTTTTTTTATGTTACAATACTATTACATTAATTTACAGTTAGCAACGGGTTAGACTGGGTAGCGACGGGTTAACTAAGTGCGTGACGGGGAACGACTGGCGAGTGTTGGCAGGCGAACTCTCGCCCCTAAATGTGCTAAGTCAGCCAAATACAAATTCTACGTAATACATACAATGTGTCCCTACACCACTGTCTCACAGAAAACCGACGTAAAGTGGCATAATAACCATAGGTTGTTCCTTCATTTTTAAACAATGTAACGCAAGGAAAAAAGTGACAGGTTATTAGCGAAAAGATAAGTGCAAATGTATAGTTTTATAAGTAAGATCCAAAGTAAAGAAAACGCAATACCTTGTTGGAATCCTTACCGCCTTTCACATCCGTAATTACAAAACCTCGCAATTCTTATTGCTTTGGCAATACGAGCTGTGGCGACAGGAAAACCTCCACGTATATTAACTTTATATCATTTCAACCGTAGATATGTTGAATCACTATTGTTTTTTAAACTAAGCATGTTTGAATGGTGATGGCATCGATATATTATATACCTAGATGCACAGTTAACGCTCGGAAAATGGGACAGCAAAGTGCTTAAGCACTACTTTTGCATACAGTCGAACGCCGATAGAATTCTAAATTTCAAAATTCAAATTTAATAACGCTTGCTCATTTCGTTTAAAAAGCTACTTTATAACACTGGTATAGGGTTATAATTGTGTTGATCTAATTAGAACTTGTGATTTTTTCCTTTGTTTTATTACTGAGACCACATTTTATGACTATATTTGCAAAGAACTGTGCATCTAGGATATATTAAATCGATGGGTGATGGTATTAATAATTCTACGGAATGGTCTTCTCTATCAAAGAATCGAGATTTATAAGTGATTCAACTGGCCCTTAGAGCCCCTTGCAGCTTCGCAATAAATCCCTATTTATCCCAAATCTCGATTTAAAGACAGGAGTGAGCTGTAGGATAAATGGAGTTAAAGTTTAACTCTAGATTAGTAATAGCGCTGCAAGTCGCCCTTGATATTTAAGAGATTGATCTGACAACTTTTGACTTAAATAACATTACATCCATGAGTTATCTATGCAATCAGAGCTTTCAAAAGTAAAAAACCGAACAAAACGTTTCAAATGAAAGTAGTGATCATAATTTTCATTGTGTACAGCAGCATGGGAATCTGTTTCATAATGATGTTTCTACAAAAACGCACTTATAATAATTATTAGATTTCTTCACTTTTAGAATTTCTCCTTGAGCTGTGTTATATTATTATTCTAACAGAGAGAACTACAATAATCGTCGCCGCCTTGGTCTAGTGGTAGTGTATATGGGCTATGTACCGGGAAGTCCTGGGTTCTATTCCCAGGCCCGTTCTGGTCCAGTTGGTGTTATCATGACTGCCTCAGTGGCGTGGTTGTATTTCGATACGACTAATGTCCTGAGGTCTCGGGTTCGATCCTGGGTCGGGCAAAGTGATATTGGATTTTTCCATATCCGACCGGAGTCTGGAATTTGTGCTAGAATCTGGGGGGGGGGAACTAAGCTCAGAGAAATGTGGTTATACTAGTTCAGTAGTGTGGTTCTGCCTACCCCTTCGGAGATACTTAATTTCATTTTTTATAAGAAAACAGACTGATAGACAGAGTAAGCAAAGATATTCTTGTCGTTTCTTTGACTTAGAATTAGTCGAAGTTTGCTCCGAAGATCTGAGCCTAAGTCTACTAACAAATTCTTCCACTTTTTGAAACAAGAGAGTCCACATTCATCTTCAAGACAGCCTCCGTGGCGAAGCGGGCGAGTAGCCAGCTGTGAAGCGAGAGGCCGCGGGTTTAATCCACGCACCGAGACAAATGTTTATATGGCCTACAGATATTTGTTTCGGTCCTGGGTGTTGTGAGCCCGAAAGTCTCTCGTAGTTCCTTATACCCACGACACAAACCTCGATCTTAGGGTGGGGTCAGATGTGTGTGACTGTTGGGTGTTATTTATTATTTATTTACGCCCGGCTCCAATAAACAGTCTCAGTTTGTATGTACAGATAGATTACAAAAATTAGCCAACAGCCAGTTTGAACATGACTCCGTCAAATAACTCGATTTGATTGGTTCATAATCGCGATCTATCTTGACTTTCAAACTGAGATCGTTTATTGAGACCGGCCGTAAGAGTACAAGTTAACCAGCCGTAAGAGTACAAGTTAACTTAGTTACTAAAGTACTTACAATGTCATACGCGAGTCTTGAACGGACTGTACCGTTGCAGCGTTGTTACTACGCTCGAGAACTGTTACACTATTAACGTGCGACATAATGTAGTATACATTGTTGATAAATACTCGCAGAAGATAACTGATGATGTACTTATATGCTGTAATATTACGTTACTATTGCATTGACATTGATACGGCGAGAGGCGTGGAAATGTCAAGGTGGAGATAGCGTGTTCGATCCCAACTCTGGAATATGTATTATTTATTTTCTTTATTACACATAAGCTCACGCCTGTATCCCGGAAGAGGTAGACAGAGGCGCACTAGCGAACTAGTACACCCACATTTCGACGACCTTAGTTCCGTCCCAGATGTGATAGGGGGGCGAACCTATTGCCATATCGAGCACAAATTCCAGACTCCGGGCTCCATCCAATATCACTTCTCTTCTCTTCTTTAAAAAATGGCGACACTCCATAGATCGACAAGATATTGGAAATTATATCAAATGGAATGTTTCTCAGTAAAATAATTTTCAAGATTTTACAAGGACATCCGCCTGTCTTGTCGCAAGCCCATCGATTTGCTCCTTCCCTCTTCGAATTCGGAGTGTGAAGAAGTCATAAATAGGCCGGCACGATTCTGGCGACCACTTATAAACCTATTATTTGTCAGTGGTCACTGGTCACTAGTTTTTTTTTTGGAATCACAACGCTTAGTATCAAGTGCAGTGTCAGTGCCCGGATAAAAAAAAGGACAACGAAACTATATACTTGGATGATTCGAAGATCTGCTAGTTTTGGCGCCAATTACTTACAGCACGATGCTTTTTAAACAATATTCCAGAAGTGCATAAACAAGGTTGACCAATACACTGCGACAAAAGGTATCCAAATTCACGTTTTTCAATATTTCCTAAGACCGTCCAATAACAATAAAAATTTTATCAACATTGACATAGCTAGCTATCTACATACATATCTGGTAGATGCATTATTTACAAAGTAATGTGAATTATAAAACTGTAATCATTATCTCCTTTATGTTTTGAAATTCTAACAAAACTTGTATCTAACAGCTATATTCTACTTTTATGGTAAAACCACTAGTGCAAATAGCGTAGGTGTAACATAAAATTAGAAACCGCAACATTCAGCGAAATTGTATGCGACTGTCTTCGGCATAAAGTTGTAAATATAACTGTGAGGAAATTATTTGTAACATTTATCTGATTGAGGAAAATTCTATAAGTAAGCGGGATATTCCAAAAGGTGAATTTCTTTTATTATTTATATGATATATAGATAAATAATAACCGTTTAACATAAGCTCACCTGTATCCCAGAGGGGGTAGGCAGAGGCGTAATGCCAAGCTAGAGTACCCACATTTCGTTTATTACCATTTATCGCCCTAAAAGGGGATATATTTATATCACGGAAAACCAAAGCAGAAACTGTTATACAATTTAACCAAAGAATCAACCGCAGTACAACCTCGAATACAGATTTCTGTCAATCTTTTCGCCAATGTCATACGAGAATGTCTCGACTGCCTCCGTGGCGCAGTGGGCGAGTAGCCGGCTGTGAAGCGAGAGGCCGCGGGTTCGATCCCGCACCGAGACAAATGTTTGTGTGGCCTACAGATATTTGTTTCGGGTCTGGGTGTTGTGAGACCGAAAGTATCTCGTAGTACCTGATACCCACGACACAATAGATCTTAGTGTGGGGTCGGGACTATGTATGTGACTGTTGTGATTTATTTATTATTATTATTTATTAATGTGTATGTATATGGCTTTGATTAAATTCCGGGTCTTGAGGCATATGCAATGCTTAGTTCAAGACTCTACACACTACAACACTACTTATGTATCTTTTGTAATATACTATTATTATCTTTAAGTATCTTTGCTAATTAACCATTATTATTATAAAGCTCACACTTAGTTTCTGTAGTAAAGCTGAGCGTTTAAAGTTCAAATGAAGGTGATGCCGTCATCGAATCGGTTTCACTTTGGGAACACTGAACAAAATGTTCTAAAACATTACATAACGCGTGGGTTGTGTGACTGACATTTAGGAACAAGGCACACGCTCTAGCGATATACATATTGGGCCTTAGTTAAAACAGCATTTTTAGCTGAGCAAATGGTTACAAATAACCTGTAACCTTTTTCCTTGCGTTACATTATTTAAAAATGAAAGGAACAGCCTATGGTATAAATCAAATCAAATCAAATCAAAATATTTATTGAATCCATGAAATGTTACTACATTATTTAGATTCCGTCAAAGTTCCTCTACCGCCAGTTCGGAAGGCCGTTTCGCCAGAGAAGAACGGGCAAGAAACTCTGGCGTTGCTCTTTTAAATGCCAGTTGACAATAAATGCTTATAAAGTACCATATACAAAAAAGATATATAAATTAGAGCAGCTAAACCACCAAGAAAATACATACAAATTATTTTTTGTAGTAATAATTGTATATTAATGATTGCAAGCTGTTTTGTATGAAATAAAAAAAAATACAAAAAATACAATACAATGGCTCACTGAGTGACCCCACGGCCACGGTGAGCTTAGTTGAGATAATTAAAAACAAGCTAGGTAGACCAGTCCACACAAGCAGCACCCGTTCACGAGTATGACGCATGTGCCAGCCATCGACCTCCTCAACCATGTTGCAGGGAAGTGATCGACCCGGCACACGACGCCGCCACAAGCACAGACCTTAAGAGAGCATGACTACCAGGCTCGGTGGCACTAAATGTAAGAAATCGCCGCAAAACAACACCGCCGCCACGAAAGCCACACAGCATCACTATAACCGATAAACAAAACAGCTACAATCATAGAAATGAGTTAACTCAATCCCAGGCATTTTTGTCATCTAGGTGTTCCGAAAGTTTATAATAGGCTTTATTGCACAGCTTACGTTTAATAATAATTTTGAAATTATTATTAAAGAAAAGCAGCGCTTAAATATTTTTATAAGGGGAATTTTTTATATATTTTAATAAACCATCAAAATAGAAACCCATATAAAACAACATAATACCAGGCCTGTACAGTCCGAAACCCTCATCAAACTACCAGCCCTGTACTGTCCCACTGCCTGGGCCTCATCTAGGTATATAGTTGGAGTAACTTTTGTCATAACAATGCCGGTCATACAGACCCTATGCAAATAGTACGAGCAGTCAAAACTTAAATTAGATAACATTTAGACGTTATTCCTCGAATATTACATAAAATAACACACTTTCAGATCAGTATTTTAAAGAATAATAATGGACAAATCAAAAGTATCCTAAACTGACACGAATTCACGAAGATATTGATGAAAGTGATCAAGCTAAAGTAGTATCTCAGAATCAAGCGAAGTGAAAATCCATAGTCTCTGCCTGCCCCTATGCGATACAAACGTCATATTACGTTTGTATGTAAGTATTTCAAAAATATCAAAAAATATTTGATCCTCAAATATTAATTTTGAATCCAAACACTAATAGTAAAAATTTCTTTGGTAAGAATACATAAAAATACGTACCTAAAAAAAATAGAAAAGAAATCACACAGCAAAACCAGACATCTCCAAACTACTCTAAACTTTCATTGACCAATTCCAGTAAAAAGCCCATTAAACATCGATCATTTTACGACTATCGATGTATCGATGCTATTAAATCGTAATCGCCAGTCGTTTATTACAATCGTGCTCACCGCGAGTCGGACACAAAACGGTGTCACGGTCATCACATAATATCGACATGCGTGACTGCATGAATGTTTTGTGACTCGAGTTTGATGTCCATTACTATTTGGAACAGTATGGGATGCGGACGGGTAACATGTCACCGTGACTTTTGTCACTCTTGTCCGATCCTAAGGAAATGTATGGAGGTGCGCACCATGCTCTTTGGTGCGCACGTTGAGGTGACAACTGGGTGACTCGATATATTTATAAGGCTCAATTGCACCACTATTATTAACCTAGAGTTAGTCCTAACCGCAAGCTAAATTGACAGAAAATGTATGAATGACATGTAACTTAACTTGCGGTTAGGACTAACTCTAGGTTAATAATGGTGGTGCAATTGAGCCTTAGTGACAAGTCATTCGTATGCGTTAGCTTTGACAGTAGATCAATCAATAGTGGCTTTATTAATGTGTACAAAACAATGCTTGTCGAATCCTAAGGTGGAGTGACACGTTGAGAGTTTCGGACCAATTTCTCAGATCGTAACTCCCGCGGAGTAAGGTTCAGATTTATACAGCTGATATGTAACACTCGTCACAAAGATATATGGTGAAAACAAATAATTCATATTGAAAATATTATCTGCATCGGTGGCGTAGTTGTATTTCGGTACGACTACCATCCCGAGGTTCGATCCCCGGGTCGGGCAAAGTGATATTGGATTTTTCCATATCAGCCCCGAGTCTGAAATTTGTGCCCGATATGGCGATAGGCTCGCCCCCTATCACATCTGGGACGGAACTAAGCTCGGCGAAATGTGGGTGTACTAGTTCACTAGTGCGCCTCTGCTTACCCCTTCGGGATACAGGCGTAAACTTATGTTATGTTATGTTATGAAAATATTATCTAGTATATGTGTAATTAAAAATAAATCGCAAGAACATTCTAACAGTAAAAAAAATACCAAGTTATTACATAAATCACTCTTTATTAGTACGAATTCCATTCACAATTTCAATAAATAACAAAAACGGCGATCACATAATTCACACACTATAAATACTAAGCTAGTCACAAATCATCAATACATAGGTAGCAATCGATACGTTCCAAAAGTATACAAAAAATCATAGCACGAACAGGCCCTAAATCTTGTTAGTAATCACAAATCTCCCCAACTACTTCAGAATTGTCATTGTACCACAATTTAACAACCGGGAGCAGTGCTTTCAAACTTTATCTAACCAAAATAAATTACGAGGAGATTGACGAAAGAGATACAAGGCGAGTGTAAATGGAAAATTGGGTAAAGGTCGACTGCATCGCACTTATGTATATCAGGCAAGTCGATGATATATTAACGCCAGTTAAAAAGTACCTTAAACCGACGCGAGTACATGAAGAGATTGATAAACAGTGGCGTTACTATAAGATGGCATACGGGGCAAAATGCCACGGGCCCCTCGATCATAGGGCCCCCCTCGCCGGCCGGAAAGGGACCCCAGATCGAAAACGTGAGCCCAACAACCTCCAGGCGGCCAGAAACAACCCTGGGTAAAAAGGGCGCTATCGGATGAATGTGCCAGGGGCCCCAACAGTATCAGTATCAACAGTGAAGTAACTACGCCACTGTTGATGACAGCAGATGAAGCGAAAGTATGACATAATTGGGCGAAATGGAAATCCATAGTCTCTGCCTACCTCTATAGGATACAGGCGTGACATTTTGTATGTATGTGAAAAAGTTACTTTTTTACACATAAATCACGCGGGAAACAAAAATATAGATCGATCGATAAACGTACAAAAAGTTGTAGCAAAAAATCAATGCACCTTTTATTACAACAAAAAAGGCAGTTATATCATGGTAATTAATCGGATCTATAAAACAAACACCACTTAACCACTCATACCTCTACTTATAAATTGCCCACTTTAACTTTTTCTACATTACCAGACAAATCAGACATAGTCCTGACCCCAAAACGCTTTGAAAATGTAAGGAATACTTTGACGATACGAAAATGCAATTAAGTACTGGACTATTTTTTTAAAATTTTATATGAAATTTACGTCTCCTAAAATATAGGACTGAAAGGTAAGTATCAGTATAATCACGTCATGGCCATAACGACACGTGCGTTGGAAAGAGATAGTAAGATATCTCCACTATGCCTCCACTCCAGAAGTTATGAATTTCTGCCTCATTTTTGAACCCATTTCCATTCAGTTTTTACAGCAGGGTTTCTTTTTTGTTTTATTTGCTATTACATATTAATATCTGTATAAATATAAACATAGTCAAGCACCCAATTATAATAGTTATTTATTAACATAACCTAGTGTTGGTACGGCGGGCTGCTGGTAGGAATTGTTTTCTATGGAGCCTATTGTGGGGGCATATTGGAGATATCTTGCTATCCCTTTCCAACACACGTACCGTTATGGTATGACGTGATTACACTAATACGTCTCATTTGAAGGTTACGCCAAACTTCAAAGGCTTATAACTTTTAGTTTTGAGAATATTCAATATTTCTTTCTGTTCTATATTTTTGACGCCGTAAATTTAATATAAAATTAATTTAAAACAAATAGTCAAGTTGCCAATTAGTGCTAACTGAAAGAGAAGCTAGCATCAACTACATTGTCATAAAAAAGTCGTCATTTACGACTATTACCCCAAATTGTGGGTATCAGGAAAGTGTATTAAAAGCACTATTTTACATAATTCACTATTAACACATACATTTTTCACATGATTGTTTTTAAGGTTCAAACAGAAACATTCAAACAGACCTATTGACTATTGAGCATTATTCTAATAATATTTTACAATCAACTCCGTTGTCATGAACTTAACTTAGTCTTAATATGTACTTGCTTTTAATTAATTACTTATAGGTATTTTACTGCAATAATTACACAGCATTACATAAATTATTAGTATTAAATTGATTTTAAAAACTGAAATAAAGGATTAACTTATATTGATTAAAAATACTGGAATTGAACAATTTTCGAAATTAAATTAAGAAGCACTTGCAGCTCTATTCATTAGATCCACTTGCAGCTCCGCGATAAATCTCTATTTATTCCAAATCTTGATTTAAGGATAGAAGTGAGCTGTAGGATAAATCGAGATAAGGAGTAACTCTAGATTAGTAATAGCGCTGCAAGTCGCTCTTATTGTTTTTCTTTTTTTTATGGCAGAGATTGACAAACGAGCAGATGGGTCACCAATACACAAAAAGAATCATGGGTGCATTGCCAACCTAAAAGGACGGTAATTGAAGGGGAGGGAAAGAGGGATTGGGAAAGGAAGGGGGGAAATGGGCCACCGGAAATCTTACTCACCGAACGAAACGCGACAGCAAGCTGCGACTTTACGTCGGTTTTCTGTGAGACAGTGGTATCTAACCGGTCGAGCCGGCCCATTTGTGCTGTAGACGTCACTGTCTACAGCGTGGCTCTACCTCTCAAAAAGTTAGTCTTAAGCTCGATTTAACTTACACCTCACTCGTACATTTAAATCGAAATTTAAGATAAATCAAGATTTACCTAAGTACTGCAAGTCGCCCTAAGTTTTGTCCTATGACAACAAAATACACACAAATAAATACTAAACTTAATTCTCACTAATTACATGCGTAGGCCTAACCCCTCTCATTAGTAGAGGAGGCCTGTGCCCAGCAGTGGGACAGTAAAAGTACACAGCTAATATTATTTATTATTATGTGCGTAATAACCGCATCAAATCAAACTCTTTCAAGTCCACAAGTCCTGTATGTCCATTTATCATGCAGTAGTACTCAGCCCCCATGATATAGGCCAGGACCATGCCACCAACAATGCCCCCCAAAGACTTGGACTTTGGAAGCAGGATGACCGTAGCAATGATAAGGCCTACGTAGGTCATGTACCTTGAAAAAACAGTTCTGTGGTTAGTGTGCTTTATGGTATATGACCACTTATAATAACAAATAAGGATTAGTGAATAAGCAATTGTCATAGCAAAAAAATTGATTTAAAATAAAATAAATAGTAATAAAGCTAGACTGATAATATGGGGAGTATATGGGATAGGTAGAGAATGTATTGAAGAATTTGTTGATTTAATTATATGAATATACAGAAGTCATTTTAATTATTGTTACATAGAATGTTTTTTGTATGATGTCATATTTAAATTTTTTAAGGATCTAAAATATACAATGATACTCTAAAACAATATGTTATTATAAGGCTTCTGCATTATTTTAATCATATTCTATATTATTTTTAGGTATTTTCTTAACTTAACCCCACCACCAAATAAAAACTCGTTTACCTACTCAACTAAATGACCAATTGTGTTAATCCTTACAACTCCTCACTTCTGGAAAAAATATACATGTATTAAAGAAAAACATTGGAATCGTATAGGTGTAAAACAGTGTGAATCTGGATAACTAAAAATATTAAACTGCAATATAAAGAAAAATATTATTATTTAAAATACAATTTGAACACTTAAAGTTCCAGAAAAAGTGCCTGTGAGCCTGCCTAGTAAAACAATAAAATGATCAAAAGTAAATTTTACTCATATGCAGATTCCATTTCGAATCACACCCATAATTCTTTCATTCTACCCGCCCTTATCCTACCTTACTGTGGGGTCGGAGCAACACACATATTCAAGCATGTTGCAGAAAGGATTTGGCTAAATTTAACGTCCAACTGCCTGACATCAAGTCCCTCTGAGGGATCCAGTCCTGGGCAAATTAAATTAGAAAATTTGCGTAACCCGACCTGAGAATCGAACCCACTACCTCCTGGTCCACAGCTCATATATGCTGCCACTAGACCAAGGAGACCGTAACATACCCAGAATACTTAAAAAAATAACTTACCTTGTACTTGCCAGTTTCTCAGACTGATACTCATCTTCTCTATCTTCAATACAGAACTCTCCTTTCTTTGAATAGCCATGAGCGCATTTCCTGCAACCATCTGGTCCATCGCTATGGCAACTAGCACAAGACTTATCACAGGCCATACACATAAATGAACCGAGGGAGTTCATGCAAAATTGCTCTTTTGTACATCGGTTGATATCATCACACTCATTAATGTCTATGCAGCCTTCATCTACATCAAATACAAAACCAGTTTTACAAGACACACAGTCTTTTTGTGTGCCTTGACGGCAGCCCCCTGAGCAAGATACGTGGCATGGCCAACACGTAACCATTTTCTCGTCTTTGTTTGATACGTAATAATTAATAGCACATTGATCGCAATTATCACCGGTATAGCCAGCGTCACAAAGGCATGTGCCGTTTCCTTTACGTGTCCCATCTCCCCTACATTTACCATGACTGTTGCACAGGTTCTCATGATCTCCTGGACATGGTGTGCATTCCTTACCATAGTGATGTTCCGGACAACAAACCTTCATCTTATCAATGCAAATGTAAGTGAACAGATCGTCAGATTCATCAGGATCTTGTGCCCACCACTGCTCAATGTATTCTTCAGATTTCTCTGCCATCAAGTGGCACTGGCTCGAGTACTTAGTCTCCTTGCAAATACCATCTTGTATGTCTATGAGGCGCATCTCACTTCGCTTGTAAGACTTTTTTAGCTTTTCTTCTTCCCACGCGGCGTCACCACCCTCGTATTTTCCTCTAGCTGTGCGTTCTAGGCCGTTTTTAAAGGATTCGATGAATATTTTACACGCCTGACAGTCGCCGACTTGTTTTGATTGAGTGAGAATGCCCGGATTAATGGTCGGAGGCTGTACACTACATAAGGCATTTGGTAAAACTACGAACGCTATTAATATGTTAAGAACACTTTTTCTAGCACTTCCCATTCTTATATACACCTGAAATAAAAACAAATATGTTATAAACGGCTCGCACTTTACTTTTTATTTATAATTTCGTTGTTTTGTAATAAAATTAATCAATTATTTACGACATAATATACCTCTATCGATCTCCGATAATTCTCGAAACGCAGCACTTATGCTAAATTAAAATCTTGTTAGTATCACACGCGGTGTATAATTTAATGCAAATGGGATTATTATTTGATCGCGGCAAATAATAAAGTTGTTAAAACTGACGTGTTTTCTTCGGACTCGCCGTAGATTTTGACGTTTTTTCCGCTCAGCTGTTTACCTGACAGCCCCTGTCGCCATAATGTTACGTTCCATTTGACGGAATATAAGATTTTTAGTAAACCTTGTAATTTATCAAAAATAATAAAAAGGATAAAATAACATAATTTTAGCTGTAATAAAATACATAACATTTTCAAGAGGATATTTATGCATAAAACGTCTTTGATACGTTCACCATCCTACACAACACACCCACAATGTAACCATATCCGTAAATGTGAGAGGAAACATACATTGACCTTTTATTATTTCGCAAATTCCAACTTTTTATTTAACAAAGAGCTGATATAAGTAAATAACTCATTGTTTAGTAAAACATCAATCGTGTTTTATGCGATTATCTTGCTCCGAAGATTTTTGCCTTTTGATTCAAAAAACGTGAATAATACTTTTCTTTATATTACAAAAGCAAAGTCCAAAAACCTACAAGAAAATCTGCAGTCCACAAACCACATGACAAGGCATTGCGGGGGTAAAAAACACCAAGCTTTAGCACCAAGCCTTATCATCAATAAAAACACGATGAAAAACATGTGGGGAGGCGCGATCCAGTGAAATGATCGATTGTGGTCAAGTTAAATCGATGACTTCAATAAATAGCCGCCTTTACGCGAGAGAATCAACAGAATGATAAACCAAAAAGAATGCATTATAAATTGATGTGGCGAAGACCTTCGACGCAGGAATTGACATCATTGTTTACAGATTTTTGCACGTTGCACTTCGATGTTAAATACATAAATCTAAGAAACAGATAACTTACTAGGAATCGTCCTGTCTAGTGGCAGCATGTTTGGGCTGTCAACCTTGGTCTTGGGTTCTTATAATACTTTATTTTAATAATCAAGAAACGCATTTGTTCTAAGGTCCATGCCTCGCACCAAACGCAGTATTAAAACAACGTCACAAACAAAAGACAAAATGTATAATGTATACGTAATTACACCAGCATTAAAACTTGCATAACTTCCTGCTTTCACCGTAACAAAGGCTATTTCTCATGCTGCAAACTTACTGAATGCGTGCGGGAAAATGCTAGAACTAACAGTTTTCTTACCAATAATCATGTGTTTGTATGACTCCTAGCGGCATGTGGACTGTAAATTAAAGTTGTGATTGAGTCGCGAACATTGACTGCTCGCACGGCCGACAATAATACGCGCATAGGATCGTTTAGCATGCTCTTGACTTTTCCAATGTCGAAATGTTTGAACCCGTAACCTTTAATACTGAGGAACTATGCTGCCGTCCTATCACTAGAATGTCGAATAAATAAACCTAATTTTGAGAGGTCCTTAGAGTTTTATTAAACTGTGGTTTATTCGGTTTATTATTTATTAGACCTAATCTAATATATAAAATTCTCGTGTCACAGTTTTCGTTGCCATACTCCTCCGAAACGGCTTGACCGATTTTGATGACATTTTTTGTGCTTATCCGGTATCTATGAGAATCGGCCAACATCTATTTTTCATCCCTCTCTCTCATACGCAGACGAAGTTGCGCGGGTCAGCTAGTAACTTGTATACTTTAAGGTAAAAAAATATCAATAAGTCAATTTAATCTATAGAGATAATATTTTCTACGTTGGCGACATCTCAAAATTAGGTTAATTCAATTAACGGCATTATAGTGATTGTACGGCAGTATGGCAAAACGTAAGAGGTACCTACGTAGGTACGACAAATGCGGTAGGCCTTACCGCCGAATGTTCATACACTTAAGGTCGCCTTATGTCGTTTAAGGCCGCCTTATCTATCAAAATTGTATGGCGAAAATCAATATAAGAAGCCGTTAAAGTTGAGCAGCGTTTGACCATTCGGGCGTAGACACTAAAATAATATGGTCTATTACAAGGGCTTAGCCAGGTTTTAGTTTTGGGTGGGGTTTCAAGTAAATAAAACAACATTAATGTAAGTAAGTTAACCAACACCCTGCGGGTTATGAAGTCGCTATTGACCTAGATCCAGAACACGAGGTTACATTCTAAACCATTGAAACCTGTTTCCACCACATCGCCATAGCTTCGAAATAGCACCTAAAATGTATCAAAATAGGTACCTACTCTACCTAATAGGTAAAGCCCCGTCTCCTGCACATGTTTTATCTACACAAAACACAAAAAACACATACGGTAAACAACGATTTTAGCCGTCACCTGCTCTTGGAACAATGGACCATATGTTCTATTGCATGTTTTGTGTAGGTGTTTTGTGTAATATTTTAGTGCAGGAGACACGGCTTTATACTGAAACAGGCTTATAATATGTATTAGTTCGAGATAATTAAGTAAATAATTGATATGTATGAAGGTTTTTAAGGAGATTTCCAACGTATAAACGTATTAAACGTAAAATCGATTGCGATTTAAAGACGCATACCCACCCTTATTAAAAGGTTTGTTTATTTGGTGGATATTTTTACATTTTATGCTTGAATGTAGCTGATGTAGCCATTCTATATTTAAAATTAAGTATCAATAGATAAACCGCGAATGCAACTCGCTGTAGATTTCGCGCGCATTCCATTATATTTTTTCCTTTTAATTTAATAATGGTTTATCGTATTAATACAATAGTATCTGCCCTGCGCCCGCGAGAGCAACTTGGATCTTTTTCTTTTTGCATATTCACACGACCCTTTTAAAAATGAAAAAGGTAAGATAGGTATCATGAATAGTGCCCGTTCTCCCTTCTCCCCTAGGCTCCCCGTTCCATGTCTCTGGCCTAGGTAGGTTTTATATTTCATGTATGATGTAACCACACCTTCACAATAAAACAGTCAATAAACAAATTGCAAACCATGTTTTCCGTGCTTTCGCCTATCTTTCTTTCTACCTGCCCGTATCCCACCTTAATGTGGGGTCGGCGGAACAAGCATGTTGCAGAAAACGGTTTGTCTTAGTTTTGATGACAGGCTGCCTGCATGGAATTATGTTATCCGTGCTATAATAATATAAAAATAGTTTAATAAAAAAAATACTTATTTACGTTATTACTCTGAGTTGTTTACCTACACAATATATTCAATGATATTTACTACTAAGTATAATATATCATTGTACACATCACAACGCTTATTAGTTATTTATTACCTCCGTTTTTATAAAATACAATTAAAATTATCTCATATCAATAAATTGAGTCTGAAATATAATTTTCATTGTCACAAAGCGACGTTCATGGAAGCTGTGCTACCAACGATTATCACCTTATGAGATCGACAATCGACGAGAGATAAACTGAAAGGAAGCTGCATAGTCATGCAGCTATTCTCTTATCAAAGATACGTGATATAAATCGAACGCAATGAGATTTTGAATATTTTAATCGTCAAGCGTGTTCTTTTGTTTGTATTTTGGCTGAATATTTTCATTTCCTTTGCTTCATATAGTAGTGATGACATAAAGATGCAAGGATACTTATTTTTAAATGAAAATTAAATCTACATTTTGTACAAAAAATATAAAATCAACTGAAAGGTCTGACAACTGAATAGAACCGACCTTGTTAAATTTTCGAATAAACCGGATTTTCAATAAAATACAAGCGACAAAAACCTTAAATCCCGAAAAATATTATTAAGTGTTTTTGCTTGTTTTTTTTTAACTCTACCTTTTCACGCAGAAAAAGAATGCAGTCATGAAATGCCATTCTAGAGTGAATTTGTTACAACGAAGTGCATAGTACACACTAACAAGCTACCTAGTTAACATAAAACAATCGCAATAGCTTATCTAAACATATAAAATACATTGTTGGATAGTATCGGAGGCTTGCGAGTGCGACTGTACTTGCAACGTTGATTCATGACACATGACGTCACCGCCGCAAATGCCAACCGGCCAATCAAGGCTGCGGCCTGCGACAAAATCCGTATGCCATGTAGCATGCCCAACTTATCTGCGCGTGTGCCGGAGGCGCCACTAGTTTTACTGCTGTTAGAATCATTCATTGTTTATTTTATTTAAATCCATTACTATGTGGTCTGTGGACCATGAGATCCTGGGTTCGTTCGATTTTCTAATACAATTTGCCAGATACTAGATTCCCGAAGAAGGTTGACATCAAGCAGGCAACCGGTTGTGAACACTAAGTCGAAACCATTCTTCAAACACTTGAAAACTGTATGCGTACAATATAAAATAAAAAAATAAAAATAATAATAATATAAAACAATATAATATATTGCAGAGGGACAAGTGAGAAGGAGAAAGTAAATATTGTTCCACCAAAACACCCAAACAATTAAAAATATTTAAATAAAATTGTTGGCACCGGCCGGCAACCTATTAGACTATTTTCATATGCCACAATAACGACACACAATAATAAATGTATAATTACAATAATAATGTATGTAATAATCATGTTATCATTACCTATTTCACACATATACTTGCTGGGTATCTTGCTGCTTCCGAATTTCTCCACACAAATTAAATAATCGCCAGGCTATACGATTAATAGCGAATCTATGAAATTGGCATGAGAATCGTGTGGCCAGTTATTTTTTGTCCTTATTGTTCGTGGTATATGTACGTTTGTCTCGGCTTTATTTATTTTTTAATGAGCTTGATTTATGCTTGGTTTAAAGTTTTAATAGGCATTTGTTATTTTTAAATATGTGGATGAACATAGTCGTTGTGTTGATAAATAACGAATGCCAATTTAAATTAGAGTTGAGGATACAGAAGGATTTTTAAATTCCAATTAGAAGATGTGAAGAATTTAAAAATAAAATACAAGCTTGTCTTTCGTAAAATTTATCAAGGAAGCAAGCCTAATAATATTTTCCTTTACCGTTAAAAATGTACAATATGGCTTCCGTTAGGGCTTGTCTCCGGGAGGTTACCACCACCTCTTATAGCAGTATTATTATATCCTTACTGCGTTTTTTGTATGCGGGAATCGGAACAAGTAAAATTGTAATAATATTGCTATTAGAGGTGATTTAACCCCCCTGCACATGTTTTTTCGAAACAAAAAACACCTACACAACACAAGTTTTTATTGTCTAAGTGCCAAAACACAAATTTTATTTTTTACAGGAGTGGCGAAAATATGCTCCGCATAACTATGGATCCAATACTGGTCAATTTAGTGAAAATAATTTATTGTATTCAAAATAAAATTATTGTATTCAACATTGTGTGTTTTATACCATTATAAAAATCAGATTTTTGCGCGATTTAGGAAAAAAATGATAACTATAGTATCTGTGGTTGTACTCTGAGGTACCTACAGACAATGTAGATAATGTATTAAATCTACCAAGATGGCGACTCTATCATAATTCTATGAGCAACACGCTAACCACTCGGATGTAAGTTGTGACTAAGTTCGTGAATGTTTTATTTATTCACTTGTTATTCATTGTTAGTTACTGCAAGGCGCGTGACATAGACAAGCACATATTTGTTTATTTACATCATACAAACTTGCGAGTAGTTACGTTTTTTTTTTTATAATAATGCAATTGTCATGCTAAAGAACCTCTTTGTAAATAGACAATAATTTGGACAATAGTTAGAGTTCATCAATAGTGTCACCTCCTTGGTCTAGTGGCAGCATGTATGGGATGTGAACCGGGAGGTCCATGGTGCGATTCCCAGGGCGGGTAAAGCAAATTTTCTAATTTATTTTACCCGGGACTGGATTCCTCATAGGGGGTTGACGTCAAGCAGGCGGCCGGTCGTAAAAACTAACCCAAACCCTCTCTACAACATGCTTGAAAAAGTGTGTTGCGCCGACCCCACATTAAAGTGGGATAAAGGCAGGGTACCCACCTATTTATTACAAGTAAGAAAACTTAGGTATTTACTTAGGTACTTGTATATTTTTTGCCATCAAATTATCTGAAAAGTAAACTCAGCTATATTTTTAACACCAAATAAAACTTCCCCAGACTCAGTTCAGTTTTTAAGAGCTTTTTCCGCACAACTAGTGCATTCACCTGTTTTTTAGAGTTTTCTAATCACAAACCAACAAGCATTTTAACATCAAACCTCACAAGTGCCACAATAGGACATAATAAATACGTTCCGTTTTACACAATAAAAAAGCAAAAGTAGTTTTACAACGCGATGTCTCCATTCCGCTTCTGCATACTAAAATGATTTTATCGACGCGAAACACAAATAAAACCGCGACTTTACAGCTTACGACGAACGTAAAACGGAACGGCATAATAATTCCCGCTCTGCGAAATACTTGCCGCCAATATTTAAATAAAATGGAGGTTGGAAGTGGGCGCCACGGCTCGCTCGCCCACTAAACACTAAAACCTTGCTTTGTGGCTTACGTAATGCACGTGTTCGTTTGTAGGTGTGTTTGTCCTGTTAATTTGGCAGTTTAGAATTTTGTAATATTTTGTTTGGGAACTATGTTTGGGAAGTAATTCCAAATTGATACTTAAAAATACCTAGAAAATCAATAAGGACGTACTCTAGTTTCGACATCAAAGTATCTGTGTAAACTGAACACTCGCTGTTATTTATTTATATCTATAACATAACATAAGCTCGCGCCTATATCCCTGAAGGGGTAGGCAGATGCGCACAAGCGAACTAGTTCACCCACATTTCGCTGAGCTTAGTTCCGTCACATATGTGATAGGAGGCGAGCCTATCGCCATATAGGTCACAAATTCCAGACTCCGAGCAGTAGCCCGAGCACGATAAACTAATGTAAATGTAAATGTATTCGAGTTCGCTGCGCACTGATAACGTTTGGTTAATATTTCATACAAATTTCATAGACGCGCACCGAGTTCGAATACATTTACGGTTGTCAGAAATTTTCCTGCTCAGGCCGCTGATATAGAACATCCAGTTGTTCCAACTACATGTCTATTGTAGAACAAGTCACGTTTATAATAACGCAATGGTTGTCGAAATCCGCTATTTCGATATAGCTTTGTCGAGTATAAATGAAGCAACCTTTAAATAACGTGATCCATTGATTTTTATGTTAAAGTTACAACTATGTATTTCCGAAGTCAATACTCAAATTCCGTTAAACACTGACCTTCTTTCTTTCTTTCTACCTGCCCTTATCCCACTTTAATGTGGGGTCGTTAAACACTGACCAAATAACAATATTATAAGTATGTATCTATGATTATTGACTGCCTCGGTGGCGTGGTGGTATTTCGGTACGACTACGGTTCTGAGGTCTCGGGATCGATCCCCGGGAAAAGTGATATTGGATTTTTCCATATCAGCTCGGAGTCTGGAATTTGTGCCCGATATGGCGATAGGCTCGCCCCCTATCACATCTGGGACTGAACTAAGCTCGGCGAAATGTGGGTGTTCTAGTTCGCTAGTGCGCCTCTGCCTACCCCTTCGGGGATACAGGCGTGAGCTATGTTATGTTATGTATGTATCTATGATTAATTGTAAAATTTCCTTTAATTTCGCTACATAACCGATTATCCGGATTTTCGATTATCCGGACTACCCTTGGTTTAATTGATCCGGATAATCGGGATTCTACTGTATTTACGTTTGAAACACCCAACGCCAACACCACCTAACCTAAAGCGACGTGTATTCTGAAAAAAAACCTTAAGTATGATAGTAAGAACTCTAGCTTATCATCAATGTATTTCTAGCCGCATCTTGCGTTGAGTTGTCTGCCTAATTCCAAAACTTCAGCAACTGACATTTGTTGCCCTGTCATGAGATGCTTTTTGTGCGCGTACGTGGTCAATAAAGTTTTTTTAAAATAGAGATCGTTATTCACGTAACAGTGCCATGAAGTAGCCAAGGTGTTCACAAATAAGTCACGTCGGAACATCCTGCGATACGTGGAGGCGTTCGAGTCTCGCCGCGACGGTCACCACTCGCCAGTCGCCAGTCGCGTACAAAAACGGTGCGGCTAATCGCCCGGTCATCGCTCCCCATAGCTGTTCCTACGAATATATTTTATTCACCAAAAACAGCGCCACTTTATGACAAACGAGATGTTATCGGTTGTCAGTTGTCTTTACAAGCCTGTTTTAAAAATATACTCTAAGTAAAGGCGCGTTTCCTATAGCTCGATGAGTTTTTAGCATTTCACGATAGCGACTTCGTAAAACATTTGTATGACAAACACCCGAACGTCTCTAACAGCTACGTGGGGTACTGACGTTTTTCATACAAATTATTTTACGCAGTCGCTAGCGAGAATTGTCAGAAAAATTCATGTTCGAGCTACTTTTCATGTTTAACAAAACGGCTCAATAATATCTATTATACAAAACATGATTTATAAAAATATTTAGAGTAGTGTTTTGAAAAAACATAAGTAGGAGACGCGCCTTAAGTATAGGCTTTATCATGGCGTTACTAAAGTGCAAAATATAATGTGGGGTTTCTATTTGAAATTACATCACATTATGTGTGACTGTGACAATACAAGTATACAGCAGCCCGAACAGGAAAATTTTTGACAACCGTAAATATATTCGTGTTCGATGCGCGTCTATGAAATTTGTATGAAATATTAATCAAATGTCATCAGTGCGCAGCGAGTTTACATTCACATTAGTTTTTCGTGCTCGGGCTACAGATCTGACTCTACACCCAAATAGCTGTAGGAATAGCTGTAGGAATTACGTAATCAAGAATTATATCATAGAGGTATATAAGATAATATCAGAAATTACGGTACTATCGAAACAAACATCTGTGTGATGCTGAGCCCATTGAAAAGCACATGGTTTAGTTCAACGCATCAAGTCCCTGTATCGCTAGCTATTATAAAAATCTATAAATAAAATAGTTATCGATCTTATAGACTAGATGGCCTCGGTACGATTACCGTCTTGAGGTCTCGGTTTCGATCCCCGGCTCGGGCAAAGGGATATTGGATTTTTCTAGATCAGCCCAGAGTCTGGAATTTATGCCCGATATAGCGATAGGTTCGCCCCCTTTCACATCTGGGACGGATTTAAGATCGGCGAAATATGGGTGTTCGAGTTCGTTAGTGCGCCTCTACCTACCCCTTCGGAGATACAGGAGCATATGTTATGTCGTTCTTAAATTCTCAAACAATAATGTCTAGCTCAAACGTAGCCAGCGAGACGAATTATAATGCGCAACCTTGTATTTTTGACAGCCATTGTTTGTGTTTGCTAATAAATAATTCACTCGGTCTTCATAATTACATGTTATGTGAGTAAATTAACATGAATATAATTCAAACGCTCAATGAAATAAGACTTTTTGTGAAAGAGCACCGTGGGTATTGTGTTTTGAATAAGAAAGTTTAGTCTACATTTTTAGATTCAAGTAATAATAATAATAATATTAGCCCTGTAATATTACTGTCCCACTGCTGGGCACGGGCCTCCTCTTCTAATGAGAGGGGTTAGGCCTTAGTCTACCACGCTGGCCTAATGCGGGTTGGCAGACTTCACATACCTTCGAAATTCCTGTGAAGAAATTCTCGGGTATGCAGGTTTCCTCACGATGTTATCCTTCACCGTTATAGCAAGCGATATTTCACAATGAAAATACACTTAACATAGAAAAGTCAGAGGTGTATGCTCCATTTTGGGGTTGGTTTCGAACCTCCGACATTTGTCTCGGCAGTCCATACCATTCCCAACTGAGCTATCGCTGCTTCAAGATTCAAGTAGGCACTTTAAATTTTCTTTAACTGACTTTAATGTGCACGAGATTAACATAATGTGCCTCGAATTTTTACTTTTTGTATTAACGTTATTATATTTAACTAAAATAATATTGTATTATAGAGCTATAAAATAATTATATATGTAATACTAAAGATGAAAAATTTTCAAACGATAATTAGCATAAACAATATGAAATTACTTTGTAATTTCACAAAATGTAGAGTTTTTATGATGACGCTACCAAACCATAGACTACGCTTAATCGACCATAGATTAGCAGACTTTATTGAGGTCGTTTATCATAGTCATATGCGAAATAATAGTCCATTAATAATCGATTTTTGCTAAACAAGTTTCCTTCCATTTTCTACATAAATATGTTTATTGAGTATTTTCTATAAGAACATTTTCTATGTTAAACAGAAAGCGAATCATAAGCGAGTCAAAGCTAACATACAAAAAATATTAAGATTAAACTCTTTGTTTTTCCTTTTATGTATGACTACATTCAAGGAACTTTAACATCATCATCATCATGAGCCATAGGACGTCCACTGCTAAACATAGGCCTCCTCCAAAGATTTACAACACAATGTAGTATAAAATAAAGTTTAACGGAATAAAAAATATGTCATAGCCTTGTCACCAAATGGGACTATTAAACAAAACGAGCTTAAAAAGTTTGAGGGGCTTGTTCGAAGCTATAAAAAGCGGCATCATCCACATTTCAAATTCCGGTTGAAGGAGGCGTACATCAAAATGCTCGAAAACGGGTAAAGAAGCTGAAAATAATACAATTAGGTACTCCTAATTGTATTATTTTCAGCTTTTTCCGTCTTCTTTTCTTTCGTAATCCTACTGGTTGAAATCATTAATATAAAGTCGAAGATTTACACTAAGGCTGAGATCTATAGAGCGAAGTTCGACTAAGTCTGAGTCAAAGAAACGAAATCAGTGAGGGATTAGAATTTTTAAATCGAACTTCGACTTATTTCGAGCAATTTTTTAAAAGAGAAATAGGCTGACAAACAGACTAACCAAAGATTTTCTGGTAAAAAACGACTCGGACTCGACAAAATTCGATTTAAAACCTCCAAATCCTCGCCTAGTTCGTTTCTTTGACTTAGACTTAGTGGAAGTTCGCTCTATAGATCTCAGTAATAGTTTAGACGCGTCTTCTGCACTAAAACATTACACAAAACACCTACACAAAACTTGGTATTTCAACGTTTTTTTTGTCTATGGTCTATTGTTACATGAGCAGGAGATAATGAAAAACCGTGTTTTGTGTACGTGTTTTTATTGTTTTATTTCGAACAAAACAAAAACGAATTCAGAAGATGTGACTTTACGGAAATACAGAGGCGTTGAAATAGCCTGGCCATACCTTCGCTTCGCTTTCTGTTGAACACAGGTGTGAGTGAGTCGTTTCAGTGTGTGCACAAGTGGCTGACACGTTGCCTAATTTAGTCCGTTCTACATTCGACGGGCGGCACGGCGGTGCCTGCATTAATTTCAACGCATTACGTACATATGTGTGTTACTTACTTATAAGGGATTAACTGTGTGAAATATGGCATTTATATTTACGACATTCATATTTTAAAGTAATTTACCGTAACGAGGTAGCTAAAACGTATTTGAATTAGCACAGCTATAATTTCGATAATTGTTAGTTTGTTGATTTGTCTTTTCAATATTAGGAGTTACCACCACGTCTTATAGCAGTATTGTTATAATTCACTTTGTTTTTTTTGGTACGGGAAACGGTCTGTAGGGTAACTTTTGACACCCGATTCGATTTCGACTACGATTTGATTTCATTTGGTGACTTCCATAATAAAACATAATACACGACATAATTCCACCGAAGCCCGTGCCCGATATGGCAATAGGCTCACCTCCTATCACATCTGAGACGAAGCTAAGCTCGGTGAAATGTGGGTGTTCTAGTTCGCTAGTGCGCCTCTGTCTATACCTTCGGGGATACAGCTTATGCTATGTTTATATCGAGTTTAAGTTTTTCGCAATGTGGTGTATAGAATAAATTAATAATTACATAACATAACATAAGTTCACGCCAGTATCCCCGAAGGGGTATGCACTAGCGAACCAGAAACGCCCACATTTCGCTGAGCTTAGTTCCATTCCAGATGTGATAGGGGGCGAGCCTATCGCCATATCGGGCACAAATTCCAGACTCCGGGCAGATATGGAAAAATCCAATATCACTTTGCCCGACCCGGGGATCGAACCCGAGACCACAGGGCGGTAGTCATACCGAAATACAACCATGCCCCGAGGCAGCATTAATAATTACTAATTATTATAATGGAGATATCTCGATACATTTCCTTCATGTAATGATCCCATTAGTATATACATATCTCATCATGCAAGACGCAAAAATAAAACAATCGCTTGCAGATTTCCTCGCGTTTTCACCGTCTACGAGTCGCGAGTCACGATGCGTGAGAGCGCAAACTCTCTAGCGAATTCCGTTTAAGCTGCGCGGGCGCATCGCTACACCTTTATGTCAGGGATCATGAACCATTTACACATTTGTACTGAATAAAATAAAGCTGCCAACCAAAATGGGAACGATTTTGGTATAAAACGAAGTTCATAAAATGTTAGGCGACTTCTTAAAAAAGAAAACAATTAACCACGCTACTAAGACTTAATTAAATGCTTCAACAGTTACTTTTTGCATACCTACATGAGTTAAAAGCTCCCACCTGTATACTTGAATCAGGACACGGATGTGCAACTCGTAAATCTACGCTTTGCATGGCTTATATCCGTCCCAAAACGTAGTTACGGAACAACCCTACTGGATCGACCCTGAGGAACAAAAATTCTGATACCATTTACCAGACGAATTATGTGTTTGTAAATTAATTTAAAATAAAGAACTCAAATCCAGTTATCATACTTATAAAGGAGGTATAACAATAACAAACAACATATTTTATTAAATAAATAACACTCAATAGTTATGACTCCACAGTAAGATACGAGTCTTGTATCATGAATACCATGTACAAGAGAGTGGAGACAATCAATAATCAAATATGATAAAATAATTCATTTATTCGTAAATTGGCCAGCATCACCGGCAAGAACAATTATTCAGTAATCAATCGAATGCATGTGTTTTTGCCAAGTGTTGAGCATCCCTGGCATTACAAAACAATGGCTGTACCAAGGCACACAAATCACTAAACACATCGCTGTCCATTACCTGGCAACATCGTGTTATTTGCCTAAGTGGTCTGATGCGAGGTAATAAGTTAGAAAGAATGACCTGCAAGGGCGCGCATTCAGAATGTCACTTAGGGGCCTTTGTTATGGGCATAAAGAAATCTTTGAAACATATTTCATTAGAGCTTTGAGGTCTCTTTCTTTACTAATATAATTTTAAAAGGTTCCACCGTAATTCGTATTTTGTTCTGTATAATTCGATTAAACAAAAAAAAATTATATCTCTTAAAGCTGTTTGCTAGTAATTTAGCGTAAACATTGCCTAAATATCTGCTAACAGTTGTACCTTGAAGTAAATGCAACGATTTCTAGCTAAACAGACCATACATGTCTGCGCGTAATAGAATAGACATCAACGCGCTTCATTTCTCCCTATTTACCATTTTAAACTTTTGCTAATACCATAATTACAGGGCCCCTACCTACCTACGTACCCTTACTCCATACCTGGTTGAATTAGGAACAATAGCCGTAGGTTACGACGTCGGGCCGCCACGACACCTCGGGGCTAAGCGAAAACGTGGTCTAATCTTCGTCTTGAATTACTATCGACACAGCCCACAGGCCATCGTACCTCACGTCAAATATACTGGAATTCCGCTATAATTATCTATTTAAATAGTACTTAGAACTGTAATAAAAAGTTGATTAGGTAATTAAAGTCTGCTCCCATTTTAGGACTGAGTTCTTTGAAGCTGGAATGACTATTACGATGTTATTCTCTCATTGGAGGTTTTTATTTTATTCTTTGTATATTTTTGAACTTTTTGTATAACATAACATAACATAAGCTCACGCCTGTCTCCCCGAAGGGGTAGGCAGAGGCGTACTAGCGAACTAGAACACCCACATTTCGCCGAGCTTAGTTCCGTCCCAGATGTGATAGGGGGCGAACCTATCGACATATCGGGCACAAATTCAAACTTTTTGTATGATGGCGTAAAGGCGGATTTAATGTTAGAAGTATTCTCTACCAATCAGCTCAGGATGGTGCAGAGATAAAATAATCACAAGTTTAAAAACTTAAGGGACCGACTTTAAAACTTATCTGATCGTGAGTCGTGACCATTTTTATATGAGACCATTAGAATAAGCTCTATATAAAACAAAAATAATCCTCCGTGGCGCAGCGGGCGAGTAGCCGGCTGTGAAGCGAGAGGCCGCGGGTTCGATTCGGTTCAATTCCCGTATTGAGACAAATGTTTGTGTGGCCCAGATATTTGTTTCAAGTCTGGATGTTGTAAGACTGAAAGTCTCTCATAGTCTCTGACACCCACGATACAGGTTATACCTAGTCAGGGTCAGGACTAGATGTGTGACTGTTGGGTGTATTATTTATTATTTTATCATCAACACATTTGACGGAGATATCGCGCAACAAACATTAAAACAAATATTTATATAGAATATTGATTACATCTTTTGAAGCGGTCTAAAAATGGTAAGTGTGTAATTTAGGAACAAGCAAAACGATAAATATCCACGTGCGTACCTAACCGTGCACAGTTATGTGTTCCATAGGATTGAGGGTTATTAAATACCATTTTCTAAAAAAATAATCAACCCAATATCGCGTTTAAGCCAATTTTCGTTCAAATTACGCTGTGAGCTTTTCGGTCCTGTCTTTTCTATTTTTTTCCTTTACAGAAAAAAATACGACCATTCAATATTATATTTATTTAATAAAAATATTTTTTTTTTTAGGAAGTGGATAAAAAATTGTGATGAATGCCGAATTTGAACGTGGGAAGGTTCTCGCGTAGCGATTGTAGAATGTAAGACACACCGCCATTAACATCCATACCGTATAGTATAAGACGAATCGGAAACAACGATAGCTGTACACAGTACAACCTTTACATTGTAGTTTGTACCTCAATACACTGACACCTACCGAAGTTGTCTAAATTAACGTACTTAATGCGAAATCATCGTAGGATTAAAAACATAAAAACACTAGGCTAACCGCCAAATGTTCATACACTTAAGTTCGCCTTATGTCGTTTAATGTCGCCTTAGCTGTCAAAATTGTATGGCGAAAATCAATGTAAGAAGCCATTAAAGTTGAGGAGCGCTTGACCATTCAGGCGTCAGATCTATATAGCGAACTTCGACTAAGTCTAAGTCAAAAAAACGAACTCAGAGAGAATATGAAATTTTTAAATCGAATTTGACTTAGTCCGAGTCATTTCTTACAAGAGAAATCCTGGGTAGTCTGTCTGTCAGTCTGTTTTTCTTGTCAAAATGGCTCGGACTAAGTCTAAGGTCAATTTAAAAATTCCTAATCCTCACTGAACTCGTTTCTCTGACTCAGACTTAGTTGAACTTCGCCCTATAAATCTCAGCCTAAAACAACGAACAAAGACCACTAAAAACGAAAAAAAAACACTAAATATTGATACATGGAGTAAAATTGGACCGAATTTTTCATTTGCAGGACAAGCAAAGATACCTTTAAATTTAAAATTGACATAATCAGTTATGTATTAATTATTGATAAGATACTTAAAACACTACGCTCTTTCCGAGGCAGTCATAGTCAGTACTTAACTTTAACGCACAAATTAAGTTATTTAACCAAGTGTACAAAATAAAAATGACAATCACGGACGTATTAAAAAAGAGGACACCGACTCGCCTAAGTTAAACGGACGTCACATATAAATAATAAATAAATAACACCCAACTGTCACATACATAGTCCTGACCCCACACTAAGATCGAGTCTTGTGTCGTGGGTATCAGGAACTACGAGAGACTTTCGGTCTCACAACACCCAGACCCGAAACAAATATCTATAGGCCACACAAATATTTGTCTCGGTGCGGGATCGAACCCGCGGCTGGAGGCTGTCAAAATAAGCCACGCACACAAACGCGCCTCTATTAAAATGCCGTACGCAGTACGCACACACTGACACTCAGTCGCCGCCATCATCAGGATCAGCAGAAAATCCTGCTTCACTTTCAATATTCCTAGCGCTACGTCCTCTTTTTTCTACATCCGTGATGACAATATACAAAAACGAATGACATCAAACGAAAATAAATAAATAATTTGCGTACTGTATCTTTGATACAATATTTCTTTGTTGAACACATTATGGTACTTGTGTTCATAATCCTTGCACAACTCTGTGCGTATAAACGTCGACACAGACGCCCTTCACCAGCCCACATAGCAGACCATCTAAAGCCTTATACCGGTCAGTAATTTGTTATGCAATACCGCACCATGTGCTAATAAGTTGGCTATGCATTCTCTTGAGGTGCTCAACTGAATTCCACCGTTAGATAATACAATGATATTTTAAAATTACTTGAATGGTAGAGCCTCGCTGTAGACAGTAACGTCTACAGCACGAATGGGCCGGCTCGACCGTTTTGATAGACAGAAAACGGACGTAAATTGGCAGCTTCTAGCGTATTTCGTTCGATGAGTGGGATTTCCGGTGGCCCATTTCCCCCCTCCCTTTCCGAACCCCTTTTCCCTTCCCTTCCATGCCCTCCTTTTAGGTTGGCAACGCATGATTTTTTTCGTGTCTTAGGTGTCTATGGGCGGTGAAGATCACTTACCATCAGGTGACCCATCTGCTCGTTTGTCTGCTATAAAAAATATATACTTATTTTTTAGATTTGGCAAAATACTTGGTATGGGAAGCTTAGGCCCTTTATAATAGATCTGTGGCCCTAGCCGAAATATTTTTGGCGATCGAATTCGTTTCTAGCTCGATGCGCGTCTATAAAATTTGTATGAAATATTAACCAAACGTCATCAGTGCGCAGCGAGCTCAATATGAATTTGATTGACAAATATATTCCTGCTCAGGCCGCTGTACCTCGACCATAAGCTTTTTTTGATATATCTCGTTAAGGACTATGTAAAATAATTACTATGGAAAACATCAATTCTCCACGTAACCGCTAGAAGCGTTCGGATGTTTGTCATACATATTATATGTAGTCGGTAGCGATAAGTATAAAAAAATATGTTAGAGCTACAATGCGCTGCGCAGCGAGTTCGATATGAATTCGATAGTCAAAAATATTCCTTGCTCAGGCCACTGGAATCGCTTAGTCACCTACATATTATGTTATGTTTAATGCAAAAAGGTTAATAATACTCATAATGTATGACCAAACCAAAATGTAAATATTCAATATTATTTTAAGTATAAACCTGTATTAATCAAACCAAATCCGCAATTTCATACTTATCTGTATATGTACATGACATTGAAAAAGGCGGGAAGTGAGGTGCGCGGCACTCGGTTTTTTGTTGTTCTAGCAATGAATTCGGCGACACGGTCCGTTGGCCACCCTGCTATTAACTTTTGAAAATTACGTTATAACAATTTAACACACTCGTTCCTTGTGGCTGGAACAAGCACTCTACCACCTGCCAAAAAACTAAGCGCTGCCGAATCAAACAGCATAATATTAAAAATGCTATTCTTTATTAGATATCAATATGTTGTTATATTTAACATTACCATACTTAGAATCAAAATATTATTTTTATTCATATATAATAAAGGTGTTGAGAGAGCGTTGATGTTATTCTGCAGTATTACTTAGGTATCTATCGTCCATTGTTCTATGATCAGGAGACAGCGAAATATCATTGCGTATGTACAGGAGAAGCGCCTTTAGCAAATACTAAGTCGAATCCTTTCAACAATACGGTTGGAAAAATGTATTGCGCTAACTCCATATTGGAGTGGGATAAGGACAACTGGAAAATTAAAAGTAATATTTAGCCGATTAAAAAATTCTAATCAATCTTAAAACTTTATTTTATAAAAAAAAATATTTTACGAGTATATAAAAGAAACGAATGCAAAAACCTAAATAGAAAAATGTAATTAAAAAAATATATTAATTCATATTTTTTGTACAATAATAAATTGCAAAACGTAACAATACTAAAAGGAAATTAAACGAAAATGAACAGTAAAAAAACACTTCGAAAATCAGAATTCATTGACATAATTTTTTATAAACCGAATCAAAGCTCGAAGTGAGATGTCTAAACTAAAAAATAAAGATGGCGGCATAAAAAAGGTGAGAAAATCTATCGATGGATCCCAGCGGGATACCACGCTGCGCCACACGATAACTCTCGAACACCTAATGATACATCAACTATCATATTCGCATAATAAACATGTTTTTGTTGTCTCATTCGTTGATTTGCTCCATTTTGTTCACGCTTGCATGTGGATGCATTCGCTTTTTAAAATTAGAGCGAGCGGCCATTTTCGCTCTATTATTTATGGACTATATTTATGTTGTTGACAGAGTGATATATGACGTTGTAATTATGAAGGGCATAAAAAATAAGCTCGTTAATTTCATGTCACTCAAAATTCTCTTCAGTCTACTTGGTATACGAGAGATGCGATTATTCAAACCAATTACCTAATAGTAAATTATAAGTAAGTTAAATAAGTAGTGTCTTTACTTGTATTTGTAATAATATTTTATGAAATAAGTACCTAACTGTTTTATATTAAGCGCTCACGGGATTGAAATTACAGACCATTTGTAAAACATGTGAATTAACAGTGAAAATCTCACAAAAAATACCGAAAATAATTATTTTTTGTCTGCTATTGCACCTAGAACACTTAAGAACTAACATATAAGCTGTAAAAAAAGTCCAGATAGTCAATTAAATGAAGCTGTAAGAGGCTGTAATAATTGGGTACTTGACAATTTTTTTTATTGATTTTATACGAAATGTACGTCATCTAAAACGTAGCACAGAAAGAAATATTGAAATATTCTCAAAAATAAAAAGTTATACGCCTTTGTAGTTTGGTGTAACCTTCAAACTGCGCGAAAGAGAAGTATCAGTAAAATCAGGTCACGTCCATAACGGTGCGTGCGTTGGAAAGGGATAGTCAGATATCCCCACTACATCCCCACTCTTGCTCATTGCAGAATTTAAAATATGAATTACTGCCTCATTTTTCAACCAATTTCATGCGGTTTTTAGAGAAGGATTTGTTTTTTGTTATAATATTTGCTATGACATATAATAATGTGTATGAGATGAAACATAGTCAAGTATCCAATTGTGTTTAATGTATGTCTTCAATCAAATAGCCCAAGAAACAAAACGACATCACCTCGCGCGTTCCGTTTAACGCCAACATAATAAAATTACAAGAGTTGATTTAAAAAATAAAGGAAGTTTGACATCAGCCTGAAAGGCTATAATATAAAAACTACTGGCTACTGTAAGTAATTTCACGTTAAAAAGAGGACCGAAAAATCTCATTACCATCCCAGTATACGGCTCACTTCTCTTGGAATTAGTTTGGTTAATAACGAGGGAATAGTGAGGCTTTTATGGTTTTACCTTATAACTCAAGTTTAGAGCGGTCAGCGATCGAATTCCCGGTTTAATGCCCGTAAAATTTTAATAGTATTGTTGCCTGTTTCCGAGGAACATGATTGCGGTGGTATGGTGTAAAAATAGGTGTTTTTAAAATTGAATGGAGATATTCAGAGTAACTTGGATAGATTTCGTACTATGTAACATTGGATTCCATTGAGATGGTACTAGTTTCTCGCTCTAAATGAGAAAAATATACTTAACAAAAAATTGGAAATGGCGTTAAGGATTCTCAAAATAATTTCGAAACGATCTCGGAAATGATAAATAATAATAAATAAAATGCCTATTTATTCCATAACCAAAAACAGAGAAGTATCTATATACATAATAATTATTAAATAAATGTTTTAACTAATTCATTTTTTTGTGGTTAGGAAAGGTAAAGGCCTCCTCCAGTTTTTGGCACTTATTTATTTGTTGGGCAAAGCTCTTACTTACTCTACTTTTTTTATGTCACCCGACCAGCGTGCATTTTGCCTACCCCTGCTCTCCTTGACCCAGACCAAATTGTCGTGGGTTTTGTCCACATGTCCAGATGCATCCTTGCCACATGTCCTGCCCATGGGGGTTACCACCACCTCTTATAGCAATATTATTCCAATCTTGCTTATTCCGATTCCCGCACAAAAAAAAACGTAGTAAGATTATAATAATACTGCTATAAGAGGTGGTGATAACCCTCCAGTTGCATTTCAATTTCAACGCGTATACATCTCGGAAATGATATTTATCTGTTACTTTCTCTGCACTTCGAACAAGAAACTAACCAATATCACCAAAATTTACCCGCGACATCCCGTACCTCGCGTCCGAAAATTCCCGCCATTCAACGCATCCGGAACTCAAGTAATAGGCGCATACCGTAGCCCTTGCCCATGTGAACGCAGCGTCAAACGCACGCGGCATGGCATACCGGCGGCCATTAACGGCCTCCCGCGTTAATGCCCATCGGTGAAATACAGCTTTGTTTATCACTACGGACGCGAGTAGCTTCTACGCGGTGTTTTGATTTCTTTCCTGTGATGAGTTCTTTTTTTGACTTCAAAAAGTAAGTACTCTATTCGTATATATAGTTTATTTATATATCACGCGATATCTGCGCCAAATGTGGACCGATTTTCTAGATTATTTTTGTGTTTGATGGAGCTTTTTCGATACATTTTGAAGTCGGTCCGTTATTATTATCCGAGCACGGTTAAAAAAAGACACTGCACCTAGTAAAAAACCAACTAAGGCGATCAATAAAATCATTCCGGTCTATGTATGCTTCTTCATACCCCGAAGATGGAAGAAGCAAATCGAGTGGCTTGCGACAAGACAGGTGGAGGTCGGAAACTCCTCGAGACAACCGGACTGCCCAAAGAGGGAAAGTGCTCCCTTTGGTTTAGTGGCAGCCTATATAAATATTCAAATCTCAGATCGTAAAGCGATTTTTCTAACACGATTGATGCGGGACTCCTACAGAGGTTGTTAGTTGTGAAAACTTAGCTGAATCCTCTTTGAGACATGCATAAAAGATGTGTTGCGACGATCACACATTAGAATGTGAAAAGAGCTGCAGGTGAGAGTAGATGAGAGAAGAATAGAAGATATTTCTGCAGGATCGGCGTTGTCAAATCATTACCGTGACATAACATCAAGTCATTTTTGTCCGATTTTCCCAAAATAATTTCAATATTAAATTATTTTATTATTTTAGCCAGTACGGGCAAAATAAGTCAGAGGAACGAATTAATAACGCCGAACATGATAGCCTAAATCACACGACACAAATTGCAATGACTGACGGCGTTTGCATTGTAATATTATTGAGACAAACGGTTCCAGCGTCATTCATCGGGACCCTAAAGTTAACCTATTTGTTCCACAGCAAATAAGTAACATGATTTTTAAACTAAAGTACCTCACACATGGGTGTCATATTTACAGCCAACTTCGTTGTAGGTGTCAAGTAGGTGCCACGATGTCATCACAATGGGATCTCAGTGGGTCTAAACTGCCATTTTTTTTTTCAGCCGTTACTGTCCCACTGCTGGGCAAAGGCCTCTCCCCATTTCTTCCACTTCTCCCTATCCAGTGCAAAATTGGTCCAGTCTGGACGGAACGTGTTGAGCTCGTCATGCCATACCATCTCAAATGTTCTTTGGGTTTAAACGGGTAACTAATTGGGTACTTCACTATGTTTAATTTCATACAATTTTTTTATATGTAATAGCGAATAAAACAAAAAAGAAACCCTTCTATAAAACCGCATCGAAATTGGTTGAAAAATGAGGCAGTAATCCATATTTTAAATTCAGCAATGATCAAGAGTGGGGGCGTAGTGGGATATCCTGCTATCCCTTTCCAACGCACGCGTCGTTATGGCCGTGACGTGATTTTACTGATACTGCTCTTTCCCGCTGTTTGAAGGTTACACCAAACTACAAAGGCTTATAACTTTTTTATTTTTGGAAGTATTTCAATATTTCTTTCTGTGTTATGTTTTAGATGACGTAAATTTTGTATAAAATCAATAAAAAAAAATTGTCGAGTACCCAATTAACAATTACCTACCAGCATTTAATTTACCTACATATATTATCATAGAGAAGAAGGCAATAGGTATTAGGTACATGGGAAGTAAAGTGAATTGAAAAGACAAGTAGAAGTTGAGAATGGAACTTGTATTACCCACATGGCCTCCTGGAATCTATCATAAATCTGTGACCTAATCTCGGTGACGTGGTTGTATTTCGGTACGACTACCGTCCTGCGGTCTCGGGTTCGATTCCCGGGTCGGGCAAAGTGATATTGGATTTTTCCATATCAGCTCGAAGTCTGGAATTTGTGCCCGATATGGTGATAGGCTCGCCCCTATCACATCTGGGACGGAGCTCAGCGAAATGTGGGTGTACTAGTTCGCTAATGCGCCTTTGCCTACCTCTTCGGGGATACAGGCGCGAGCTTATGTGCTAATCTGTGGCCTAATCTATGCGGACAATGTTACATATTTTCCACGTCACCTATGAGAAAAATCGTACCTATTTTCAACGTTACCTATGTGCAAACCATACACATTTTCCACTCTGAAAAACCTTACATATTTTCCACATTACCTATGTCGAAACCTTTACATTTTTCCTGTTACCTATGTAGAAAATACTATCTATGTTACAACTCTCCAAAAAGTAGGAATACTTATTGCTCCTGAATTGCCGAAGAAATATTAAAATATTTGCATAATATATTCGTAAAACCTTGATGATCTCATTCTGAAGTGACCAAACACGACAAACTTAAATAAACTAAGGTCAAACTACAATCCAAAGTCGAACGCTCATATAATACAAAGATGTTTCATATTTTCAACGAAAAAACAGTAAAAATAAGTTATAATAAGTTAAAGCGACCGCCTATTAAAGCGATGCAACATATTTATTCACTATAATAACTTTAAATATGGTTGTTAACATAATAAAACAATAAGCCTACCCCGACGGCTGCCAACTTTCGTAAAAATAAACGCATTCAAGCTTGTACGAGATTCGCAAGTGGTATCGTCACTCATCACCGCGTAATCAGAATAATAACTTCTTAATAATATAAATTAAAAAAAAATAAATAATTGTCTATGATCCCAGACATATGTCGTGATTTCTGTGCATTAATTTTAAACGTGCCATAGAAGGCAGTTTGTCGCTATTAAAATGTTTTTATTACCTCAGTATGCTAATTAAAACAAGTTTCGACTTGGTATTTAAACATAAATGCCAGAGGAAAAAAGGGTAATACATAAAAATATACAAACAAATAAAGTATCAGTATAATCAGCAAACACATTGCGAGACGAGGTCGCGTTAAGTAATCCTTGCAACCAACCGTAACAACTAATCAATGGTTGTACAAAACGATGCAAATGAAAGGCAAGTGGGTCCGGACTCCGGCCGATACTATCGACCATAGACACTAGACCACCACATAGGTCAAAAAGAAAAACAAACAAACCTCTTGCAGAGTCGTTGGCCGTGTGCGTCCGAAATGGTGGAAATTGGAAAAATAAACAATCACAGTTATGGAACACAGTTCGTAACGGGCACGTATTTACGACACGGGCGATGGTCGCGTCGCTCGGCTTCGAAACGTGCGCGTGCGCAGGCCGTTCCGCGCGGACTGCTGAGTACCGAGTCGCGGGTGAACGTCGTTTGACCTTCCTGCCCACAGAGCCTAGCAATAGAACCTCTTTTTCCTTTTACACACTTGTCCCAAAATACGACCTTCCAAAAACAGCATTTAGCAACGCGACTGCGAGGATCTTCACAGCTCAATGCAAGTAGACAGAAGCGGTGACATTTGTTTTTAGATCATATCTCAAGTTTGACGGCATCTACGATTTTTACTTGACGTAGGTAATAGTCGCCTCCTTGGTCTAGTGGCAGCATGTATAGGCTGTGGACCGGGAGGTCGTGGGTTCGACTCCCAGGTCGGGCAAAGCGAATTTTCTAATTTAATTTGCCCGGGACTGGACCCCTCAGATGAGGTTGACGTCAGGCAGGCAGCCGGTCGTAAAAACTTAGCCAAATCATTTCTGCAACATGCTTGAAAAAGTGTTTTGCGCCGACCCCACATTAAAGTGGGATAAGGGCAGGTAGAAAGAAAAGACAGAAAGAAAGTAGGTAATACTAAGAAGTCGTTAATGAGCCAACGACGCATCCCTGGACGGTGACCTATGTAGATTCTAGAGTTAGCTCACTAGATATTTTTTTATATCGGGATTGGCAAACGGCAGGGTGGCTCTACCACTCAATAAATCCATGCTTTACAATCCATATCTGTGGATTCACACATAAAGGATTAAAGTATAGGGCTTTTATATAAATCAAACCCACAATGAACCGCCGTGAAACCAAAATCTAATCCTATCAGTGGCGGCTTTAGGCGTCGGCGACGTCGCCGTCCGCTGAAGGATTCGTACCTATGGGAGCCTCGCAAACACTCTCGATGTGAAGGGGACCTCCTCGGATAAAACTGTCATTACAATATACTTAAAAACCCTTAAAAGTTTATAGCCCTAGTAAAGCTGATGTCGCCGACGTTCAATTTTGGTCTAGCGCCGCCACTGAATCCTATAGACTCACGGAGTTACGCCTGTATCCCATAGAGTTTGCCATCAATAACGGACCTCCAATTTTTAAATATCATTACTCCCATATCATTACATTCATAAATACACGCCAGTTTAGTGTCCTTCTGACCTTTACAGAGCAGAGCTTACCGTCCACACCTGTAGCTTGCTACGCCGCGCCGTGCAATATTCGCCTGTAGCTCGAAGTGTGTCAGTTTCTTCGGGAGTTTTGGGTGGATCGCATCGTAGCTGACATGTTCGAGTAGCGTATTACATCCACTCTATCGTATCAGACACGCATCATTGCTACAGCTACAGAGCTTTGTTCGGTGAAATGCTACAAGTCTGGACGTACTATAATATAGTCTTAGAGAATGTTCGAAAAGGTACTTATATCCCATCTGTACCATTTTGACGTAAATTTCTAATTTAATTCTTATAAACTAATGACTGTCCTCAAAATCTAAAACACAGTAATGTGTCCTGTGGCTCAAGTTCAAAATATTAACCTGCCTTACTAAACTTTCTGTTCTTTCCCCCTATCCTTGTCCAATTCCAACACACTTTTCAAGCATGTTGCAGAAACGATTCAGCTTAATTTCTACGACCGTCTGCCTGAGTGACGTCAACCTCTAAGGAACCAATCGTCTAAGGAATTACCTTACCATACCTAACTTACCGTACCATACTCTAAATGAATAACTTTTGACCTATGAATACCGAAAAATCTAATGATATCACTTTACCTAAACCGGGAATCGAATCGGCTGCTAAATTATAGTGTTTTCAATCAACACCCCGTATTTCCCTTCATAATAAACACAATACAGTATTTAAAGAAGACATCGATCAACCTGCGTGGTGGAAGGTGTTGCGGCGGTCACTATAATTATACACTTGATTGCCTCTTCACGCTTAATCAATACGTCCAAATATTGTGAAGGAACATGTGAACCGGAGCTCTGAGGCCGTAGCGCGAATAACTCTCGAATACGTTTTCGAATTTCGAAGCGCGTTCACATTCTTGCACTATTTTTATGCTCTACGTAAAATATTTGTATAACAAACTCCTGAAAGCCTCTAGCGATAATGTGGGGAACTGAAGTTTTTCATACGAAATATTTTAGTAGTCGCTAACGTGAAATGTCAAAGAAACTCATGTGATGGTCAAGGTACTGATTCCCTCGATGAAATAAACAAAGTAATAGAACGTGAAATGAAGGCAAAAAAAAACATGTTTTTTTTTTAATTATATTGATTTTTATCCATACAATTTCAAATCAAGAATAGTATGGACGAATCGATAATATTTTCGACCGACTTCCCAAAAAGGAGGAGGTCCTCAATTCGTCGGTATTTTTTTTTATGTATGTTACGTAAAATCTCCGCCAAATGTGGACAGATTTACAAAATTATTTTTTCGTCACTCAAGCTCGACTCGAATACGCAATCGAAAGTCATTCCAGCTACGAACTCTACTGTTAAAATTACGTACGTACGGTACGCGTATAGTGGCGTATAGTGTATCTAATTGGTCAAAAGTTTGGTTCTCAGAAAAAAACATATGTTTATTATAGTCATGGTTCAATCTCTGCAGAGATGGATAGAGGTGCAACTAATGCACAAAATATGGTAATAAAGTATCTTAAGCATAATATTTGTTGTTATAGCGTAATTTTTCAAAGGGCGATTGATCTTTGGATCTGACAAATTACCAAACGACAAACGAGTTTATAAAACAGTAGCAGTAAAAAAATATTACTTAATTACATATTTAAAAATTGAGAAAGAAAACATGATATTATTAAACTTCAGTTTTAAGTCGTTTCTCTTGGCTTCAGGCCTCTATCACGACGTTTTAAAGATACTCTTCTACCACGGACGTAAAAAAAAGATGGACAGAACGCTAAGAACATTGAAAGTGAAGCAAGATTTTCGGTCCATTCGATCGACACGTAATGGCGGCGACTGATCGATTGAGCCGAAAACCCTGCTTTACTTTCAATGTTCCTAGTGCTCCGTCCATCTTTTTTTACGTCCGTGCCTTCTACATAGAGGTAAAACGGCACATCAGTATCTACTGACACAGTAACATTAGCTTACGTTTCCATCCCTGAAAGATACAACTAATTAAATGTACTCTGACCCAAGAATGGTTCAGTACAAACATTGTTAAGTGGTAAGGCCAATGTCCAATTTTACCTACATACCTCAGCAAAAACGAATGCTTTTCATGAAATCTAATCCATTTTACGCCGTATAAAAATAACTTTTGCCCGCGGCTACGCCCGCATGAGAGTCTGACCGTCGCGTCGTATTTATTATGAATTTCCAAAAATCCTTTCTTAGTGCTCCCCTACATCATGAAAAGAAGCTGTGTGTATTTCACGTTCGTGGTTCCAATAGTTTCGGCTGTACGCTGATATGTCAGTCAGTCAGTTTCTCCTCTTGTATAGATATGTAGAAATTATGGGCCTTACTCATAAAAACAGTTTAGCTGAGCAAATGGCTAGGAATAGCCTGTCACTTTTTACCTTGTGTCACATTGTTTGAAAATAAAAGGGACAGGCTATTCTTTACCATTTGCTCAGTTAAACAGTTGTTATAAGTAAGGCCCTATATGTATTAAACATAGGTACATAAGTGTATCACACATTTCCTTCATAATGTTATTGATCGATATCATAAAGACAAATGATTTCATCTTTATGCACTGTCCTTCACGTGACGAATGACGATATCCTGCCTGCATGCCGAGACATTATAATATGACTGTACCTACTGGACTTTGGAACCTTAATCACATCTTCATAAATCTATCATTAGTGTACCTACATCATCAATATATTATACCCTAGATGCACAGTTCTTTGCAAATATCCTAAAAAGTGGTCTCAGAAATAAAACAAAGAAAACGATCACAAGTTGTAATTAAATCAACACAAATATAACCCTAAGCACGTGTTATAAAATAGGTTTATATACGAAATGAGCACGCGTTCTTTAATTTGAATTTTGAAATTTAGAATTCTATCGACGTCCGACTATAGGCAAAACGAGTGCTTAAGCACTTCTTTGCTGTCCCATTTTCCGAGCGTCAACTGTGCATCTAGGTAAATAATATATCGATGACCTACAATCTACATAGTTAATTTTGAAATCGAAATTAGTTGAGATAGGTATCAATAAATAACAGATGAGAGGAAAAATATGTTTAAGCTGTAGGCACCCAGATATAGTAGATATAGTAGATATAGCACCCAGATATAGTTCAAATAGGTAGTTTATATATCTAACTTATCCACACTAATATTGCACACATTATGTGCGAAAGTAACTCTGGCTGTCTGTTAAATTACGCTTAAACCACTGAAATGATTTTGAATGATGTTGATGAAAAGTCGAGTAGTTATAGCTTGAAACTTTAGCACCATGGACCTACAGAACTTCTTTAGGTCTATGTGCACATACCAAGGTGAACAAGTCCATCTTTAATCTCATACACATTGATGAGGTTGAAAAGAGGGGTAAAAGTTGTTCAGGAGCATAATACTACAAATCTTTATGCGCGGTTTAGCCTACGAGAGGATAAGAAAGGAAAAAAGGAAAGGATAGCTACCATAAAACCCAAATATGCGGAGCGCGGCACAAACCCCGTTTACACCGCATACTGCGATTGTGTGCAACGTATGATACGATTGTATTCTAATTGATAAGCACTGCACATGGCTATTTTTATTAAGGATATAAATATAATTATTCAAATAATAGGAAAAGGAATATACAAAATGTTGCGTAAAAGGGAACGTCAGTAATACCACTGTGATAGTTGAAACTTTTCTGCATATTCATAGTATTCATATATCATGTACAGGTGTACCTAATAAAATGCTTAAAGCCAAATAAATAAAATATTTTTATGACATAAGCTTTCATCCCTATACCTCCAATGGGAAGGGAAATAGGCAACTAATGCTACCATTGTGTTTATTAAGAAAATTGTATTGAAAAAAAAATACATAACCATTATTTTTTTTATAGCAGAGGCTGGCAAACGAGCAGATGGGTCACCTGATGGTAAGTGATCTCCACCGCCCATAGACACCCAAGACACAAAAAAAATCATGGGTGCGTTGCCAACCTAAAAGGAGGGAATGGAAAGGGAGGGAAAAGGGAATGGGAAAAACGTTCCCCAATCCCCAAGAGGGGAAATGGGCCACCGGAAACCTCACTCACCGAACGAAACGCGACAGCAAGCTACCACTTTACGTCGGTTTTCTGTGAGACAGTGGTATCAAACCGGTCGAACCGGCCCATTCGTACTGTAGGCGTTACTGTCTAAAGCGTGGCTCTACAACTCAATGAATAATTTATCCATAACATAATATTATCTATATTATTAAAGCTAGGTTTTTGAAAATTACAACTATATTATATTAGTTCTATAAATATAGACAACATAAGCTAATCTGTGTTGTTCAATAAATAACACCTGAAAATTATGTTATAAAATCGCAGAAAGAGTAAATAAATACAATGAATTCCAGAATGTTTAGTTACATGCTGACAACATTTTTTAAATGTCACTGTCAGGCTTAAGTCATTTGTCAAAAAAATCATTAGTTGTCAAAATTTATCGCCAAGTTTATAGAGATTTTAAATAAAGTTTTATCCAAGTATTATAATCTTGTTCGGATTTATTTATTAGAGGCGCCAGGGAAGTACAATGCACAATTTTAGGAAACTTTTGACAAGCGCTGGTAAGTTTGTAGGTTATGTTACATACACAAATATCGGTCAACAAAATACGGTACAAAGTCGAGTAGGTATTTGTTTATTTTTTGTAAAATCTTTAATTGAAATTTAGCCAATCATAAATACCGTACACATCATCATCATCATCATCACCTATAGTACGTCCACTGCTGAACATAGGCCTCCCCCAAAGATGTCTAGATCGGCCTGTTGGAAGCGATTTAATACCGTACACTTTAAGCTCAAGCCTGTATCCCCGAAGGGGTAGAAATTCCAGACTTTGGGCTAATACGATTTACGGATATATTAAAAAAAATTATGATAAAGCAAAAGCATTGTCATTTCATATGTTACTTCCTTAGCCACAAAAGAAAGAAAATTCCTCCGCCCTATCATCAGGGCACGATCCTCGTCGTCCATGGAGCAGCCTCCTGGAGAGGTCCAGAGGTCACAGTTCGCAATACCCAAGGGCATACTGGGTCAGGCAACATGCCACACTCATCCACATCTCATACAACAAGATTACTTGACGTGTGGGATTACACAGATGGAGTATAGGGAGCGGAGAGAGACGTTGGTCAGCAGGCTGGCAGCTGAAGTGGAGAATATGCACAAAACTCATATTGTAAGGATTATGATTTAATATTTTACTGTAGGACAATTTATAGTATTTATTTAAGTCATGTATTAATTTCTGGGAAAAATATTGTTTTTTTTTTTTCAAAACTCGGAAACAATTGACATTTACATATACATGGTCAAAATCGAACCAGTGGTAAAGGTTACATGATTTTATTCTAGTTCCATTCAGTAAATTTAGGCGACCATCATTTTGCTACCATTTAAGGGACAAATTACTACACATACCCTATTTGTCTATATTTTACCTTCAGAATAGGGTATGTGACGTGACATGCATAGGCATTTTAATCAGGATAGACAAAAGTGTTACAAAATTCTTTTCTTCAACTCTTGCAGCACCATCATAGTGATTATCATTTCTGAGTCGATTTAAAATGTGAGCTGAGAATTGCTATTTTTAAAATCTGTATTTAGTAATAATTTTATTCTTTATTAATACGGCAATAGGAATTGTCAGGTTAGACAGTGTCTCTGTCTATATGGACTGCACGCCACTAGGGTAAACACAATTTATTAAAAACTTTAAAAATTATAAAAAGAATATAATTTTAATGGTATAATTTCAGATAGTAATACCGGCAGCATGCAAACAGTACATGTCGGACAAAATACCATACACATTCAGACAGAACTCAGACTTCTTTTACTTAACCGGATGCCTGGAGCCTTCTGCTATTTTAGTCATGGTGAAACCAGCACAAACTGATCATTTTAAGGTATGTAATATAAATCTTCTGAGATCCAAAAATTCTTCTTGAATACAGAGGTTGTTCCTATTCAGGTAGGATTGTTCATGGACTAATATTCCAGCTAAACCTGATGTATAGTACGAATATTTTTAAAAATAAAAACAAAAAAGGAAAGTCTATTGATGATGAAAAAAACAAGCCCAGACTTTCATTCCAACTTTCTTCTCTTTGGTCCATATCTTGGTACCAAGATGCAATCACACCACTCTAAGATCACTGCTATTAGTGCAACCCATATTATACCTTAACATAAGTTCACACCTGTATCCCCGAAGGGGTAGGCAGAGGGGCACTAGCGAACTAGTACACCCACATTCCGCCAAGCTTAGTTCCGTCCCAGATGTGATAGGGGGCGAGCCTATCGCCATATCGGGCACAAATTCCAGACTCCGGGCTGATATGGAAAAATCGAATATCACTTTGCCCGACCTGGGGATCGAACCCGAGACCTCAAGTTGGTGGTCGTACCGAAATACAACTACGCTACCGAGGCAGTCGATATTAAACCTTATTACTGTCATACAGAGCATATTATTCGTGCACGATAAAGACAGTCACGCGGAGCTGTGGGAAGGTCCCCGCACTGGCTGCGCTACCGCCGCCAGTCTCTTCGCAGTCGATGAGGCGAGACCAGTTGACAGCTTCAGCAGCTATATTAACAAGTAAGAATTAGAGGCAGCATTATTAATGTAATTTTTACAAAACACATGCTACAGGTTAGTGTAATCAATACCAGAGTAATGAAATAGGTCCATAAAAAATAGAATGTTCAGATGGAATAGTAGTTTCGGGAAGATAAATATACCTGTGAGAAAACAAGCTAATGACAGGATAAGCTGGTGTGAGTACAGAGATACGAGGACCCCATCCTAAATAACCATAAAGTCTTGTCACAAGCCCCTTGAGAGATCTTAATATATTCTGGCTGATCTGGTATTGTAATCCACGCAAGATGTGTGCCACCAGATAGATATTAGTATAATAAAGCAATTCAACTATGAATATTAAATGTACTCTACATATTAATAAATATGTAATCTACATACAACACGCAGCGATAGCTCAGTTGGGAATGGTACGGATTGCCGAGACAAGTGTCGGAGGTACGAGACCAAAATGGAGCATACACCTCTGACTTTTCTATGTTAAGTGTGTTTTCATTGTGAATTATCGCTTGCTATAACGGTGAAGGAAAACATCGTGAGGAAACCTGCATAACCGAGAATTTCTCTACAAGAATTCCAAAGGTATGTGAAGTCTACCAACCCTCAATAAGGCCAGCGTGGTAGACTAAGGCCTAACCCCTCTCATTAGTAGAGGAGGCTCGTGCCCAGCAGTGGGTCAATAATATTACAGGGCTTATATTATTAAATTCAACACATTGTGTCACCTTCAGAATAACAGCATCCTCCAAACCGTCAGTACTGTGGTACCATAACGACTCGCCGGCCAACTTGGAGATCCACCCGACCATCCGCTCCGTTCTGCGACACGACGGGCAGGTGTCGCTGGCGGACCCGAAGCGGACCCTGCACTTCATGAGGGTCATCAAGTCGCCAGCGGAGGTCGAGCTCATGAAGGAGACATGCTACATTGGATCCCAGAGTATGAACATGGCGATGGCTTGCACTAGACCTGGTGAGTTCTCTATTTTTCAAGTGAAAACTGAGATTGGTGAAATGTGAGTGTTATGGTTTATTTATTTAAGACGCAAAACAGAATACAATCAAATACATATAAATGCAGTTCACTATTATAATTACTTACAACTAGATTGTATCCGAAAACATGCGCCCAAGGATACAGGCGTGAGGTCTATGTATAAAAAAGAACAGTTATTTTTTACTGCCTCGGTGGTTTGGGTGTATTTTGTTACGACTACTGTCCTAAGGTTTCGGATTCGATCCCCGGATCCCCGGATCCGGTCGGGTAAAGTGATGTTGGATTTTTCCATATCGACCCGGAGTCTGAAATTTATGCCCGATATGGCGATAGGCTCGCCCCCTATCACATCTGGGATGGACCTAAGCTCGGCGAAATGTGGGTGTTCTAGTTCGCTATTGCGCCTTTGCCTACCCCTTCGGGGATACAGGCGTGAGCTTATATATGTGAAATTGACATGGTCGACTTGTAAATGAACACGGCGCCCGCGATTATTATAATGATGATGCTAAAAGAAGTGTTTATGCTATTCTGAATGGCTGTAAACGTGCATGCCCAAACCAGGTGTATAGTTTATAAATAATGTCTATTCAGGTGTATCAGAACATATCCTGAACGCAGTGCTGGAGTACAGCTGCAAGCAGGCGGGGGCGGAGCACCTCGCGTTCCCGCCCGTGGTAGCGGGGGGAGCTAGAGCCACGCACATACACTACGTCACCAACAACCAGCTGCTGCGGGACGGAGACATGGTGCTCATTGACTCAGGTGAACAAGCACGGAGGGCCAGGGTACTACTTAAATAAAGAAATAACACCCAACAGTCACATACATAGGTCTGACCCCACACTAAGATCGAGTCTTGTCTCGTGGGTATCAGGAACTACGAGAGATCCTCTTCCATTTGCAACTTCGTTCCAATTCCAAGCATGTTGCGGAAAGCATTCCGCTTAGTTTTATGGTTCTATGTCTAACGTATACTAAAGTAAGTCCAAAACATGTGTTAGAAATATGTACTGATTTCCTCTATCCCAACCTGAACATGAACCTCCCAGTCCACAGCAACATATACTTCACTTGATCCACAGTGGCGTGCATTCAATATAGATAAAGAGACACTGTCTACCCAAAAAAGCAGCAATGGGCTGGCTGGTGATGCAAGGGTTGAAGAAAATAATTGTACAAGGTTTTGTCTACCCTGGTCGGACTGCCTATGCACGTCACTGCTTGATCAATAATATACCTTACAGAGTACTATAACTTCTGATAAATGCGGCACAGCACACATTTTTCCACTTAAGAAGACAATTGATTTCATATATCCGCCACTCGGAAGTTACTCCTATATAAAAAGAAAGAAAAGAAAAATATTTTATTTCCATAATAATTACACACAGTGAAACAGTATTTGGAGTTTCCTTTTAAGCATGTAAATATGCTTGTGTTAGGAGGCTCCGCTCTTCCTGATGTAGAAAATACAAAATGTGTAGGTACTTATTTTTATAACATATAATTATCTGTGTTTTAAAAATGAAATATATTTGCTGGTACTTGCAGGTAGTCAGCGGTGGTTGTACAACTCTGACATATCGCGGACGTGGCCCGTCTCGGGACGGTTCTCTAAATATCACAGGATATTGTACGAGTTGGTGTTAAATGTACAGGTCAGTCGACACACAAAAACGTTCCCCTGCAGTTTTCTTCTTTATTTAAAAAAAAATGGCTTCCATCAAAGGTTGATGATTTTGCCAACGACAGTGTTTAATAAATCCATTACTAAAAAATAGCTAGTCATCATCATCATCATCAGCCGTAGGACGTCCACTGCTGAACATAGGCCTCCCACGAGGGATTTCCAGATCGACCTGTTTGAAGCTAGTCATACATCTTGAAAAAAAATCCCTGCAGTTTTATTTTAACAAATCAAATAATTTATTCAATCCATAAAATGTAATATTATCATGTTACGTCGATATTGGCGCCGCTCGCTATTGTATTCTTAAGATTTTTCGATAGCTTAATTCCCATCTGTCCTTCCCAATCACTACCCCGCTCTCAAGATTGGCAGTATTATTTAGGAATCAAATGACTATACTCTATAGACGATGGACATCCATCAGGTGACCCACCTGCTTGTTTGCTTTTCTGCTTTATTTTTTTTCACACTTACAACTACTATTCAGTACATATTTTATAAAAGTAATTGTATTTGTTGTAGAAACGCCTAATAGAGCTGCTGGGGTCTCACCGGCCGCCCCTGGACCAGCTGTTCGACAGCATGTGTCGCCTGCTCGGCACTCATCTGCAGCACGAGGGGATCCTGCCCAAGAACATCGACTCCAACGAACTCATCGGGGTAACTAACATAATACCTATAACGTACAATCTTTTGTGCCCGATAGGCTCATCCCCTATTACATCTGGGACGGAACTAAACTCGGCGAAATGTGGGTGTTCAGGTTCGCTAGTGCGCCTCTGCCTACCCCTTCGGGGATACAGGCCTGTTATGTTATGTTCTATATCTATAATTATACTATAAACATTTTTTTTGTTAAGGCGAGTCTTAGGCTGAAATCTATAGTTCTTACTTAAGTCTTGTACCAAAGTCGACTCAGCGTAGTCGTCTTTGGAGTGAACTAAGCGAAAGTCAACTTTTGCGTATTTATAATTCGAACTCGAACTCAGGCTAGCCATAGTTTGACTTTGCATAGTCTACTCAGACGTTATCGGTTTCACGCAGTTCCTTTGACAAAAGAAACGTAAGATTTTTATATATTTACAGGAGACGCGCCTTTATATTTGTAGGTTGTAAAGGAACGTATTACGTAATTAACAGCTGACAAAATGGCTGACGCTCTTTGAAATGTCAAGTGAAAAACAAACCGCATTATACATAAATCGTCTTATAATCCTTTCAGCAACATGCTTGAAAAAGTTTGCTACGCCGACCCCACATTAAGGTGGGATAAGGGCAGGTAGAAGAAAGAATAAACATGAATCGTCATCATTTGATAGTCAAAACATGGATTTATTATTTATTACTATTGTTGGCAAAGTCATTAATATTTTGAAGAAGGCCATAATTTTTAAAGTAAGAAGAAACAAGATGATGATGATGAAAACATGATGACATAAAAAAAAGCATTCTAAGCTCTAAAATGATGAAGTAAAGTGTAAACCACCAAGAGAATTACAAGGGCTCAAATATGCCAGGAGTCACAATCAGGTGAGTGAGTGAGGTGATCGACTCTGTCATACCTATTCCTAGAGCTCTAGCTAATCCACTGCCATTATTTCATATTAATGACAAAAGTTTTATTAATTTATCAAAATTGTTAAAACAGGGATTTTGTATTTTGGAGACTGTTTACTAGCAAATTGTCTGTCTGTCTGTTTGTTTACTAGCAGCCCATGTAGAGTATAAATTGCATCTCAGTCAGCCAGCAAGCCCAAAGCAAAACCATGCCTTATTAACATTTCCTGCCAGCGGTAAACTGTTGAGGCATTACCATATGGGTACCATCTGAGTGGTTAACCTGCCAGGCAAGCTTATTGTCAGCTAGACCATGCAAATTGCCATTGTGGTGATCTGCTGATTAATAATGAAAGATCTGAGGGAAACTCTGTCTGATATTTATTTCTTCTGTTTCAGAAATAACATTTTGAAGTTATTAAATTTTCACACATGCAACCAACTGCGGAACAAGTTATCAAACACAAGCAATATTACAGTAGTTTGTGCAGTAGGTATATTGCACAATAGTTGAGAATACCATTTATGTACTGTGTGGATTGAAAGAGGAAATAATAACGAGGATTGAGAAAGGAATGTTGCTGTGGTTTGGGCATGTAGAAAGGATGGATGAAAGGAGGTTGACAAAGCAAATATATATGGCAAGTGTGAATGGTAGAGGTGGAAGGGGAAGACCTCATCGAACATTCTCTGACCAAGTCAGAGATTTACTCGAGAAAGGTCAAGTTAAAAGTACCCTAAACCGACATGCATGCATGAAGAATGTAATGAGACTGAATGAGGCGAAAGAGGTGTGTAAGGATCGTAGCAAATGGAAATCCGTTGTCTCTGCCTACCCCTATGGGAAAAAGGCGTGAGTCTATGTATGTATGTATGTATGCTCACTCAAACAAAGGTTAATATCAGAGATTGTAATAAATAAATATTATTCATGATAATTATTATTTTATTTACCTACTGCAAATCAATTTCCTGACAACATGTAACCAATTCATTCTCAAAATATCTATACATTATTTAGGCCGACTACATAATAATTAATATAATATGTACTTTCACTGATTCACTGATTCACTGTCTGTTTAATATGACTGCTAGGTGGACAGACGACCTGACAAAGGTCACATGAAATCACTGGTTACAGGCCGCTTCCAACCGGTCGATCTGGAAATCTTTGGGGGAGGCCTATGTTCAGTGGTGGATGTCCTGTGGCTGATGATGATAATATTATTGGAGCAATAGCATGATGGTCACTGTTGCATTGTGGGTCGCCGCGATGAAGTCCGCCGTCCGTCCATTCCCACTGGTTCTCGGGTCACCTTTCGCGCTTTGCAAATGGCTCAGCAGAACGATTTTTTTAATTCTGAGCACGGTTTCGGGTTTAATGATTATTAATTAGTATTCAGGACAATACTGGAAGTTGTCAAAACATTTGTCTATTTTTTTGGCATCTTCTGGGTTACAAGTTTATTCCAAACAAAATTATCTATTTTCGTTAAACTTTAATAATTAATAGATCGATTTACAGTATAATAAACGGTACTGCAATATAAGAAAATCTCGTACCTTTAATTATTAAACATTTTCTAACAATAGTTTTGGTATTTTAATTTAAAAAACGTTAGAATGAATAAAACAATTTCTACATTTTATGTCAGTATTTCGATACTGGTATTACTGCATGCCGAACTGACAGACCGAAGTCAAGGTTTTGTGGACTTGAACTTAGCAAAGTTTTTCTTGTGAAAAATGACTTGGACTAAGTCTGAGTTCGATTTATAAATTCCAAATCCTCACTAAGTTCGTTTTTTTGACTCGGACTTAGTCGAAGTTCGTTCTATAGATCTCAGCCTTAGTCTCATTTATTCCTCGGACGATACATAAAACATGGTTTCGCTACACTTTTCTGTCTATGATACATTACTCCAAGACCAAGAGACAACATTGTTTTGTAAATTGGTTTTGCTGATAGCTTTTCTATTTTTGACACTAGAACACGCTACATTACTAATTAAGAATATAAATCACATGAAAATAAATAAAACTTTATTGGAGACGTACACAAATCCTTATATTATCCAGGCCCTGTCCCACATGTGGGTATTCTGTATTCGTAATAAGCTTGTGTATTGTTGCAGAGAGCGTACCGCCTGTGTCCGCATCACGTGTCGCACTACCTCGGGCTCGACGTGCACGACGCGCCGCTCGTGAGACGGAACGTGCCCGTCGACAACAACATGGTCGTCACCGTCGAACCAGGTCCGAACATCACTCGATACATACACACATACATACATAGTCTCACGTGCACGACGCGCCGCTCGTGCGACGGAACGTGCCCGTCGACAACAACATGGTCGTCACCGTCGAACCAGGTCCGAACATCACTCGATACATACACACATACATACATAGTCTCACGTGCACGACGCGCCGCTCGTGCGACGGAACGTGCCCGTCGACAACAACATGGTCGTCACCGTCGAACCAGGTCCGAACATCACTCGATACATACACACATACATACATAGTCTCACGTGCACGACGCGCCGCTCGTGCGACGGAACGTGCCCGTCGACAACAACATGGTCGTCACCGTCGAACCAGGTCCGAACATCACTCGATACATACACACATACATACATAGTCTCACGTGCACGACGCGCCGCTCGTGCGACGGAACGTGCCCGTCGACAACAACATGGTCGTCACCGTCGAACCAGGTCCGAACATTACTCAATACAATCTTTCTTTCTTTCCACCTGCCCTGATACCATCTTAATGTGGGGTCGGTGCGACACACTTTTTCAAGCATTTTCAAGCACTTTTGCAAAATGGATTTTGCTTTTACAACCGCCTGCCTGCCTTACATCAATACCTGTCTGGGGATCCAGTCCTGGGCAAATTGTTATAAAACACCCCGTCCAACTTGGCAATCGAACTCAGCACTCCCTGTTTATAGCCCATACATGCTAGATTAGACCAAAGAGGCGACTATATTTCCATAATAATCATAATATTAATATGTCCAGGTATCTACATCCGTCCCGACGACACGTCAGTACCGGCGGAGTTCCGCGGCGTCGGCATCAGGGTCGAGGACGACGTCCTCATCACCGATGGAGAGCCTCTCGTACTCACAGAGGCCTGCGCCAAAGAGGTCAGCGACATTGAGGCGATTGTCGGCAAGCAGGCTTTGTAAAACACCATCTAGCATTATGGAAAAGTATGTGAATCAGATATATGAATGGTAGCTGGATATATAGAATAATGATCTGGTTAAAAAAGCAATAATTTGGCTTTTCATCATTATCATCATCAGCCACAGGACGTCCATAGTGTTCTATGTGCTGGACATAGGCCCACCCAAAATGAATTTGGCTTTTAGCGGTTCCTTTTTCATAGCAACGGAACGCAGCAAAACCCTTCTACTATGTGGAAACCTTCATCAAATAATTAGAAGTGCAATTTAAAATATTAACATCTTTTATCAACAAAATAAATGATTCAACAACTTCTGATAAATGCAATTTCACGGAACCCACTTTAGGAATCACAGAACTAGGGAATCTTTTAGTGAAAGAAAAACGGTACACATGGTGAAAAAGTTACTGGCTCATTCTAGAAAGTCATGTCCCAAGCTTAACCAGTATATACCCAGTAACTTCGGACCGACGAAATTTGACAGTCGAGGAATGCAATGAGTGATATCGATATTATTTCGCCCTGGAGTGTACTAAATTGGTAGAACTATGCTGTAGATTTTTTTCTTCAGCATGAATAGGTCAGCTCGACCGGTTCGATACCATCTTGATAATTTTAATGAGTAAATTGAGTATTGAAAATGTTAACCAGTGAACATTGATTTGTGATAGTTATTTATTGTAATCAATGTACTATGTACCGATTTGTTATTGTTCCTTTTTACATAAGTGTAACAATTTGTAAATATACGTTTATAAATCAATATAACTTTTATTTATACATACTTTTAAAGTTAAAACGGCCTCGGTGGCGTGGTGGTATTTCGGTATGACTACGGTTCTGAGGTCTCGGGTTCGATCCCCGGGTCGGGCAAAGTGATATTGGATTTTTCCATATCAGCCCGGAGTCTGGAATTTGTGCCCGATATGGCGATAGGCTCGCCTCCTATCACATCTGGGACGGAACTAAGCTCGGCGAAATGTGGGTGTTCTAGTTCGCTAGTGCGCCTCTGCCTACCCCTTCGGGGATACAGGCGTGAGCTTGTGTTGTGTGTGTGTTTTAAGTTAAAGTGTTAAATGTTAACCCACAAAAAACACTTGGTTTAAATACAGAATGCTTGGTTTTTCAAACACGTTTTGCCCAGGATCCCCGAGTGGGTTGATGTCAAACACGTCACATGCAGCCGGTCGTAAAAAAGCCGAGTCCTGTCTGAAACCAGGTTGAAAAGGTGTATGTAAATAAATTCTACCGCGTATTCCGCAAGAGATTTTTTTATTTATTTTTATACTTTGCATGCAATGAAAATACCTACTGACTTCTTAAGTTTACGCGAATATTATACATTGAAATAAAACTATTTTTACGGATTCTATCACGATTAGGTTTTAATTATTATTTCCCGACGTTTCGAAAGCTTTGCAGTTTTCGTTGTCACGGGTCAGACTGTGACTGTGACAACGAAGACTGCAAATTAATTCAATGAAAATACCTATCAGGCTGATGGGTCTAACGTTCATCGATTAAGTTTTGTCACGCGTATAAACTAAATACGCATAAATTTTAGAATTGTGCTGCAATACGACACAAAAATATAAATACAGGTGTAAGAAAAGAAAAAATCAAATAAAGTATTTTATTGAATATGAGACAAAATAGTAGTCGCCAGCACTACTGGATAAAATCTTACAAATAAACTTATTACAATATCGCCCAAAAAAATCATTTGTGAATTAGCAAATCTTGATACACAATCTGTAATTCTATCAAATTGGGCGGCATTTGACATACACAAACGATTTTTTTTTTAACTTAAATATATCGATATCTTAAAACGATTAGTTTGGAATGTACTATAGGCCAATTTTGTTAAAGCATACCTCACAACGAAGTTTATTACTATGCAACAGTCATTTACCTTACTTCATGACATTATAACGCGCAAATACTTGGCCGGTCTGAAGTAGGTCACGAACAGTTTCGACGACTACGAGATGCGTAGGAAAATGTGACTAACTTCACACCAGAAGCTCAACCATGAGTTTTTGAGTTTCACTAGAATAATAATTTGTATGACAAACATAATTCTCCTAGTAACCGCTAGAGGCGTTCGGGTGTGTATCATAGCGGGTACATCGGCCGAACGAAGGCGAAAATTATACCTGCTGCGTTCACACAAACAAACTTTCGCTGTGGTGTGAATGAAACAGGCATGATTCGTTCGCCTTCGTTCGGCCCTCGTTCAAATGCCACTAGCGAGAAACGTCAGACTCATTGAGTTGCGTGATAATATAAGGCCTTATAAAAACAGTTTAGCTGAGAAAATGGCTAAGAATAGTCTGTCACTTTTTTCCTTGTGTCACATTGTTTGAAAATAAAAAGGACAGACTACCATTCTTTACCATTTCTTTACTATTCTTTACCATTTGCTCAGTTAAACTGTTTTTATAAGTAGGGCCCAAAATATACTGAGTATAATTAACAAAGAGAGTCACGTGACACACGATGGAATTTATAACACGAAAAATCATTGAGTTGAGTTGTTGCCTATAAAAAAGTTCGTTATTTAGGTTATGCTTCAACATAGGTAGTACATTTTCACTGTATTAATGGACATAAACAAATTATAACTTAATTTTTAATAAATTATATACAGTAAATTATAATTATTTCTAAAACATTTATGTTACAGAACATAATAACCGAAAAAACGACTTATGTCGATCAGATTACCGGTTTTAATTAATAAAATTGGACCGTGCACAAATGATCCAAACCACAAAAATACAAAAGAATGTTGACGCCAATATGATCTATTAATGGTTTAAAACATGTTGGCGTTAATAATTTATTTTTTATTTTTTGTGAGTTTGATCATTTCTGCACAACACGGTCCAATTGATGTATCAAAATAATTAAGAAAAAATTATCATTTTTAAATGGATAAAATTTATTTACGCAAAATATTAAAAGAAGGCAACGCCGGTATGTTTATAAAGAACATTAACCTATTTAGGGCTGATTTTCAATAGCAATAACTTTTCTCTGGAGAATAATTATGACATTGATGAAATCTGAAAAAAAAACTATTTTATACGGATTCTATCATGATTTGTTTTTATTTTTAGGCCCGATGTTTCGAAAGCTTTGCAGCCTTCGTGGTCCGGGGCGGACTGAAAACGTCGACTCTAAAAATAAAAACAAATCGTGATAGAATCCGTATAAAATAGTTTTATTTCAATGTATAACATTCGCCTAAACTTAAGAAATCAGTGATGAAATCTATCAAATGAGGAAATTATCCTTCCGACAAAGTTGTCTATTGAAAAATAAGCCATTAGTAAACATTTAACGTCATATGATTCGACAATAACACAGTATATACAGTACGATTTTTAAAACTTAAGACGGTGTAAAGATCGTCTAAGTTTTTACAGAGGAAAATAGATCTTAAAAATATTAAAATAGGAAAAATTAAGGAAACATTCGAGCACTGTTAATTCAGCTACTATATAGCTGTACTAATTAGTTTTACTTAGAAAATAAATTATATACCTATAACTACCAATTCCAACTGTTTATTAGGTGCATAGTTGAATTATTCAGTAATACGACAGCAAATTGGAAATTTGGGAAAACTGATACTTTTATTTAATATAGTCGAATAAAAAAAAGTGGAAAAAAGAGGAGTCCATGGCCCAGCTGTGGGACACAATACATTGAAAAGGAAAGAAGAAGAAGATAGTCGAATAAGGGAAACTATATGATTTGACAGTCTCCGTGTGCAGCGAGCGAGTAGCCGCCTGTTAAGAGAGGCCGCGGGTTCGATTCCCGCACTGAGACAAATGTTTGTATGTACTACAGATATTTGTTTCGGATCTGGGTGTTGAGACCGAAAGTCTCTTGTAGTTCCTGATACCCACGAAACAAGACTCGATCTTAGTGTGGGGGTCAGGACTATGTATGCGACTGTTGGGTGTTATTTATTTATATTCAATATTTCAGGAACGAACTCAAACTCACGGTCAATGAGTAAAAGAACATCTGTTGCTTCATATATAGTTTATAGTTCACAATTTTATATCGACTATCGACTGAGGGCTTCACACTAGGAAATTTACATTATTTCAGTTAAGGCGACGCTTCAATTCCAGCCGATTCTGAAATAATAAATGTAATAGCTCCCTTAAACGTATAGCCTTGTTTATAGTTTTGGTTGAGATTCTAGTTTCGAGGTCATGTTTAACGTAACATCGCGTTGGGTTTTGATTTTCGGAATGATTAATTACAGCTTGGCAAATTTCTGTGTACAATGCTGATACAAAATTATTTTATTAGGTTTTAAATTAAATAATAATTCCAATCGGGAAAATGTCCTATATATGTTTTACATACATATATATGTTTTTAATAACAAAGTTTTTACGCATTTTTAACTCACAAAGCTTGTTCGTAGCTCTCCGTCACACGCGCAAAAAAATTTCCCAAGCTGTTATACGAAAATTGATCGAAGCCTAAAAGGCGGTGTTTAATAATTACGTACAATTATTATAGCACTATTTCAGAAATAAGCTGTAGTACAAATAATTATTCTAAAAACATAAAATATCACACAAACTATACCTACATTAAAATTACTGTTCTAAGTAAATGCGTTACTTACGGCCTCTTGCGACAGCCTTTTTTCATGGAGCCTTTTTTTATTTAAATCATTTTTAATTATTATAAGCTTAGATTGTAGTCTAAGATGATAAGTCATATTTTCATGAAGCCCAGACCAATGGTTTATTCCTAAAAATATTAATTCAAAAGTCGACAAAAAAATTGCATCACTAACTGATGATATTTTCCGTTGGTTCAACCAAATTAATCGCCTCGATTACTCGGTATAACATGGTTGTTACATTCCCAGCATTGTTTTAAAGTCGACCAATATGTGTGGTTAGGTATTATTTATTTAATGAGATTGTATCCTTCTGTTGGGCTATTATATTGAGCATGTATGTTAAGGCTTGTGGATTTTGTTATGTTAAATCTACAGTCTACTAAATAGTCCGCTATTGATTATCAATTACAAATTCCTTGCAATAATGTCGACTACAAAGTCGACTCTAAGCCGGTGATGATACAAAAGTCGATAAAAAAATTTCGATATCGATGTCTCGACGTTCTTTCATCCTCTCATTAGCGCTATAGTCAAGCATAAAGTGAGGTTATGTACACATATAGTTTTTCTCGATAGTATGTGTGGTAGGTCACCAGTCAACCTCGGGCAGTCCTCCAGGGTAGTCGCCGGTGAGGCATGCGGTGCAGTGACCCCCCACTCCGTCCGAGGGGGTCGTCTTCATGTTGTAGTGAACTGCGCTCACTAGACCCTCCACAGACAAGTATTCGAGACTGTCAGCACCTGTGGATCAAATATCTTATTTAATTCTATAAAAGGGTACAATCGTCAAAGAAAACGTATTAATTAACTGCAGAGGGCAAACCTCAAACATATCGATAACGAAAACGTATGTCAATTTGGGTATATAAAAATATTTAATCCGAAAATGTCTGGGTTCGGACACCCAAAAGTATCGATTATAACTGATTATCAAAAACAATACTTTCAAACTTCAACGTTGCGTAAAAAATATCAGACAATGAGTATATCGATGTCCTATATCGATTTTAAAATCGAGTTATACTTGGGTTGTGCACTTTGAATTAAGAGTAAAATAGCATCTAAACATAAAGTCATAACTCACCAACATGTGCGGCCAGTTTGTACGCATCCAATTTGTTGGCGATAAGCTCTTCTCTAGTCGGGATGTTGATGCCCATGTAGCACGGGTACTTGAGCGGCGGCGACGCTATCCTTATGTGGACCTATGGATATTAAACTTTTTATACTGATTTAAAAACTATTTATGCGGATTATATCGTGATAGAATCCGTATTGTTAACGCCTGACAAAAATGTAGCCACAAAAGCTGTTTCTACAACATATGCGTATCGTGTGAAATGGTTTTATTTTATTTTTTTTATAGTACGCGCGGAACAGCGTCGTCTCGTGTGTATGCAGCCGAAAATGTGGAATAATGTTTTGTAAATCTCTATCGATCATAACACTCAGTTAAGCAACCATTACAGTATCGATACAAAAATCACAGCCTTGATATGCTTAAAAATCTTCAAAAAGTAGCTTAGAACTAAGGTTAGCCTTTAGGTTTATTTTACCTCGGCCGCTCCAGCATCCCTCAGCAGTTTGATGATGGGTCCGATGGTGTTGCCGCGCACTATCGAGTCGTCGATGAGCACAATGCGCTTCCCCTTCACGTTCTCAGACAAGGCGCCGAATTTCTTCGCGACGCCGAGCTGTCGCAGGCGCGTGGACGGCTGGATGAACGTACGCCCTACGTATCTGTTCTTGCATAGCACCTCCATGAACGGGATGCCGGACTGTGGAATATCGATAGTTTTTATTCTGCCTTTTTGTAAAATAATTTCGTCGGAAAATACAGGTCAATTACTGTCAACATTTTAATGACAAATATGAAAAATCAAAAGTTATAATTTTGGCACCGAAAACATCGATTTTCTCTTTCAAATCAAATAACTTATTTATAAATGTAGGTAGGTATTTATAGATTGAATGTTATTTTTTAATTTAGTGCGCTACATTTTACTTCAAAAAGTATAAATTAAAATGAATTAGAACTACACAATCAATGAAATATCTGGATATTTTTCATCCATCGATACCATGGAATAGACGGAAGTATCGATGTTTTTGTAACATTGGTTATCCCTATACGAGTGAGATACACGCGGCAAGTACATCTGACACGCGTCACATGTGTGAGGTACCTGTCGTGCGTATCCGTGCGCGGCGGCGGTGCCGGACTCGGGCACGGAGGACACGATGTCCGCGTCCACGGGCGACTCTCGCGCCAGCATGCGGCCGCACTGCATGCGCGCCGAGTACACCATCTGACCTGCGGGTTGTCATCGATGTAACCATGTGACCACACAACGGTACTGGCGGGTACACACCGGCCGAACGAAGGCGAAAGAACCTATGCCTGTTTCATTCGCACAACAGCGAAAGTTTGTTTGTGTGAACGCAACAGGTATAGATTCTTTTGCCTTCGTTCGGTCGGTGTGTACGCACCATAATACGATCACTACACGTCGATCGATGTCAAGTTCAATTACAAAAATCACTTTAAAATAATTAGCCGAACTTGGACAGGTCAGACAGATTCGATAGGACATAATAAAATATGACCTACTGTAACTATATACTATCAGATTTCCAACAAGTAATAACACTGAATAAAAAAACATTTTGAATATTTATTTTAAAAGTCAACACGATCATATCATTTAGCTCGCAACACATGTGTGTATCTGTAACACGAGCATGCATACGCAACATACCTTCGAACATGCTGTCAGCTCGTGCGAAGTACACGTACTCGAAGATGCAGAAGGCCTGCTGCTTGCCGTGCGGCCGCTCCACCACGTCCACGGTTCGAATCCCGTGCCGCGACATCTCCACGATCTCTCCGGGCAGCACCTCGCGCACGTAACGTGCACCTGCAACCAACACACGCAACGTGTTATTTTAACTAGTGGTCACCTTGACCATAATCATTAATGTTTTTTTTTATTGATAACAAGAAACAGAGAATATTTTTGGATAACTTTGGTCATTTTTTTTGAATTATATTTATCTCTAGAGCTATCTAAGATTTCATAATTACGTACAGGGGGTTTCAAAATCGATCTTAATTTAAATTACGTAAAAAAAAATTTGCAGCAAACAATTAACTACATCATTATGATTTAATTGACTCACCGATAGACAGGAAGCCGCACGATTCAGACGACACAACCCATCCTTCAGGCTTGTCGTCCATTCCATTTTTCGCACACCCATTCATTAAAACTGCAACATACGGGAATAGTCATAAAAGTAGTACAATTGGCAAAGAATAGAAGAAAATGAGAAGTCAGAAAAAGATTCGATATTCGTTAACAGAGAAAAAAGAAAGAAAAATCCCCCGTAAACATAGTTCACGTACAATTTAACATCTTCAAAGCCTCAAAATATCCCCAAATTCAATAAACACACATTTTCTGATAAAATCCAACATGCTCGTTATTCAATCTATTTTAATATCGTTAGTTATTAATTTATTAACAGTTTTTACTTTAGTCATTAATCATTATCATGCAATATTTTTGCCCTCGTTAATTAGCTTCATTATGGAGTTACATTCATCAATTATTATGAAAACCTATGATAGTTAATAGTTAGTATCAGCAATCGAACAGATGGAGCAATTTTATGTAATTAACAAATCATTATAGATTTTTTTATTACTGATATTTGGAAAAATGATTTTAAAAGTAGTTATTCTGTTACTTTCTTCGCGTCGATTGTCGATAAATAAATTAGTGAATACAAAATTTTAATAAATATTGTCGGTTCATCGATTCCGATATCGATAAATAATCGATGTCAATTACGCAATACAGCTCCAAGTGGTGCGATTACCGAATCGATATGGAAGGTGAGTTACCGGCGGCATGCTGCGATGACGACTGTTTGTAGACATCTGCAACATTGGCATAAACTTACGCTTGACACAATATTCTATATATGTAAAATGTATTATTATAATGACGTGTTGAATAAAATGCATTGACTGCCGCGGTGGCGTAGTAGTGTGCGCGGTACGACTGTCGTCCTGAGGGTTCGGATTTGATCCCCGAGTCGGGCAAAGTTATATTGGGTTTTTCAGTATAAGCCCGGAGTCTGGAATTTATGCCCAATATGACGATAGGCCCGCACCCTATCACATCAAGGACGGAACTAAGCTCGGCGAGATGTAGGTGTTCTAATTCGCTAGTTCGCCTCTGCCTACCCCTTCGGGAATACAGGGCGTGAGCTTATGTATGCATTGAACGGTAAGTGACCAGTAAAATGTAAATCAAACCCTTGTTGAACAGTTTATCGATACTTCTTACTTACTTGCCAGCTAGTTAGACATGAAAGAGTAAGGCAGTACATAAGATAAACCGTATATTATGTTTAAATGTGCAAAATATGTTCATTTACATGACAATACAATGATTTTTCTGTTAGAAAGACCTTCGCATCGCGCTCGAAGGACCGAATTCCGAAAGTAATAATGCATCCCTTATTTTTTTAAACCACGCATACAGTTGTTACAAAGAATTCCCAATATAATGAACCCAACATGCTGCAATAAGTATTCCTTATTCAAAACCATATTTTGATCACAAATTTTCCTCTTTTCTTTTAATTTTAAATGTCGCATACATAAAGATGTGCCAGTGTGTCTTGTCGTACTCACAGGATGATCCGAGAGGTAGAATCTTGCCGAGACACAGCGGCCGGTTGCCGTACGGATCTCTCACGGCGTATATCTTGTCTTTTAACATTATCACCAGCGAATAACTCAGAGGAGCCAGCCTGTTAACAAAAAATATTTCTGTCAAGCTTTTATATTATGATATTAAATTATATATTATGATATTAATATTGAGGATATTAAATGTGGACGTCCTATGGCTGATGATGATGATGATGATGATGATGATATTAAATTTTATACTAAATCACAGAATTAAACAAGGATGAGCGTAGAACTTTGCTCTTGGCTTCGCTGCTGTGGTACAGATTATTCCAGTAACCATATCTACAAACAAGTTTCCCAGCTTGATCAGAAAAACGGTATCCTTAATTACATATTTTTATCATAAATCAGGTCGCTTCCAGGTCGATCTGGAAATTTTGGGGGAAGCTTATGTCCAGCAATGGACGTCCTGTGGCTGATGATGATGATGGTTATAAAAACACCCATAAACCTCAGCAAGTTAATGACATTCAACGCAGGTTACCTCATGAGATTGTTGATCCTGGCGGGCCAGTCGGGGCCGTTGGTCTCCCCCTCTGGCGGGTTGAGGCACAGCGCCTGTGTGATCAGCTCGGAGTCCGAGTGTGTGGACAGACCCACGCCTCTACCTAGTACCTGCAAGTAACATTTTTTTTATAGCACAGACTGGCAAACGAGCAGATTGATCACATGATGGTAATTGATCTCCACCGCCCATAGACTTCGAAGACGCAAAAAGAATCATGGGTGCGTTGCCAACCTAAAAGGAGGCAATGGAAGGGGAGGGAAGAGACTGGGAAAGGGAGGGGGGAAATGGGTCTCCGGAAATCTCACTCACCGAACGAAACGCGACAGAAAGCTGCCACTTTACGTCGGTTTTCTGTGAGACAGTGGTATCAAACATGTCGAGCCGGCCCATTCGTGCTGTAGACGTAACTGTCTACAGCGTGGCTCTACCGCTCAAGAATGATCTGTAGGCCAACCATGAGTTTGTTGCATGTATTTACACGAGCGAGGGCGTAAAATATTTGTATGGAAAACTTCAGTTCCCCGCGTAATCGCTAGAGGCGTTCGAATGTTTATCATACAAATCGACGGTCCCTACGTACAAAGCGACATGTCAAAAACTGAGGTTTTCAGGAGATCGAAATGAAGTTCATTTATAAGTTCTTTAAATATCATACTTGTTATATTGTTCGATTAGTATTTAAATTAGAATTTTTAGAATACAAAATAATTAAAAATATATCTATATAGTTATGAGCGTATGGATAATCTAAAGCCATATATGCAATAAAAACTATGACATTTTGACTTGTCTTTATATACGTAGGGACCGTCGAAATATTTAACGGACTCGCTAGCGAGTAATGTCGAAACTCATGGTTGGCCTACAGATGAAGGCTTGTGTATCGTGCTCACCATCTTCCTGAGACTGCTGCAGTTGACGAGCTCCCCGTTGTGTGCGACGGCGAGCGCGCCGTGTGCCGTGTGTACTACGAACGGCTGGCAGTTCACCTCCTCGGATGCAGCTGATGTCGAGTACCTGATAAACATAATATTTCTTTCTATCTTTCGACAGCCTCCGTGGCGCAGCGGGCGAGTAGCCGGCTCTGAAGCGAGATGCTGCGGGTTCGATTCCCGCATTGAGACAAATGTTTGTGTGGCCCACAGATATTTGTTCCAAGTCTGGGTGTTGTGAGACCGAAAGTCTCTCGTAGTCTCTGACACCCACGATACAGGTTATACCTAGTGTGGGGTCAGGACTAGGTGTGTGACTGTTGGGTGTATTTATTTATTTATTTATCTGTCCGTATCCCACTCTGAATGGTAGAGCCACGCTGTAGACAGTTGCGTCTACAGCCAGAGGCGCGACCGGCTTGATACCGGTTTGAAAGCAGTAGGTGTTATTATAATCTTACTTCGTTTTGTGTGCGAGAATCGGTACGAGTAAGATTATAGTAATACTGCTATAGAGGTGGTGGTAACTCCCTGGCCTTAAAATAGGCAATTATGTTTGACCCATTGTTTGTTCAGTAAATAAGTTGGTATTTTTTTTTTGTAAAACCAAATTGACTGAAAGGCAACATATCTGTTCAAATAAAAGTAATTAGACAATATTGAAGAAATATTTAAATTGTCAGGGTTATCCCTACTTTTGGCCTCATGCTGTATATTGTCCATTTTCAAAAATAGAAAATCAAAATGACGTTTTCTTAAATAAATAATTTAAAAACTCTAAATAATAGACAGTAGGGTAACTTTTGACACGAGTTTTGGCGGGAATTCTGACGGCAATGGCAATTGAAATATGCAGACTACCTCGGGGGCGTGGTGGTATTTCGGTACGACTACCGTCCTGAGGTCTCGGGTTCGATCCCCAGGTCGGGCAAAGTGATATTGAATTTTTCCATATCAGCCCGGAGTCTAGAATTTGTGCCAGATATGGCGATAGGCTCGCCCCCTATCACATCTGGGACGGAACTAAGCACGGCGAGATGTGGGTGTTCTAGTTCGCTAGTTCACTTCTGCCTACCTTTTCGGGGATACAGGCGTGAGCTTATGTTATGTTGTACAGAATTTCAAGTATTTGGACCACTAAGCCTAGCAGATTCATAACCAATATGACATTGAATTGTCATATTGGACAAACTCATACCTTGTGTGTCCAATGCCGAGGTTGCCCTTTAGTTTCTTCATGGCGTCGTCATTAAATATATTGTTGATGAGGCCCATGCCTTTGTGTGTGTTGAATGTGCGGGCACTTTTGCCCTCTGACGTCACTATGCCCGCTGATTCTTGCCCTCTGGAAAAAATATATTTTCAGAGTCAGCTATAGTATAGGTATGGGGAATCGTAAGTACCTACCCTGATACCTACGAATACAGGACAAACTTTTGGGTCAGGAATATGTATGTAGGTTTTTTGTTATAGCAGAGACTGGCAAACGAGCAGATGGGTCACCTGATGGTAAGTGAACTCCACTGCCCATAGACACCCACGACACTAAAATAATCATGTGTGCGTTGCCAACCTAAAAGGAGGGAATGAAAGGGGAGGGAAAAGGGATTGGGGAATAGAGTGGGGAATTGGGCCGAACCACAGAACAAAACGCGACAGCGAGCTGCCAATTTACGTCGGTTTTCTGTGAGACAGTGGTATCAAACCAGTCGATATGCCTATCGGTATTTATGTCTTAATATATATGTAGGTAGATAGGTACATGTGTTTTAAAATTCAACCATCAAAACTGGCTGATAAAGAAAAATTAAACGAACGTCAGCAACAAAATTACAAAGTAGATTCAAAACACTGTACAAACAAAAAGCACTTGTTCTAAATTCTAAATAAACAATAATACTATTGTGCATACTCAGAATTTGATTATGCGACATTTTAAAACTATGCCTACACCAATACTGACTTCCGTCTGGCATTGGTTCTCAACAGGCGAGCCCTCTAGGGGGCGTGGCGTGGTATTTTGTTAAGGGGCGTCGAATGAAAAGGGTAAAGATACATCGGATCTGCATTTATTTATTTTATTTGAGGAAAATTCTATCTTATTGGTTTTTCCATATCAGCCCGGAGTTTGGAATTTGTGCCCGATATGGCGATAGGCTCGCCCCCTACCACATCTGGGACGGAACTAAGCTCGGCGAAATGTGGGTGTTCTAGTGCACCTCTGTCTACCCCTTCGGGGATACAGGCGTGAGCTTAAGTAAATCTATTTTAGACGGTGAAGATACAGTTATAACGCATGTGTGATTTATATCAAAATATAATGCTGACATAGCTGCCACGCTATATCATAAAATAATATACTTATTAAAAATAACCTTATTTCGTAATAGCTTATACCAATGCGTTGAACCTTGTTGTAAGAGATCAAAAATCACAACAAAACGGAAAATACGGGTCATGCGTATTTGATTACCGATAAGGCGACGGTAGACCTTAACACTTCATACAAGTTATCAAGACATAAGATGTTACACACCTGTGTTGTAACGCGACTAATCCTAAAGTTAAGACTTGCGGTATGTCGACCGGGGTCGGCCATTCTCCCGTACCTATTGCACCGAACACACCACATTCATGTGTCAAACCTGTAACAAAAAACTCCTTTAAATAAATAAAATCTATGTAGCTAATTGGGTACTTGACTATGTTTATTTCATATAACTATTTTATATGTAATAGCAAATAAAACAAAAAAGAAGAAATGGCAATGTTTTGTGGCCAGTCTAATTTATATTTGACATAAAAATCACGATTTTAGCTACAATCACAGTCCTCACGGTATCACAGTTTACATATCTAACTTTTTGGCAATAATTTTAACGAGTTATATATATTTATTCTTTTTTTGGCACATTGACCTCATTAAATTTAGTTAAGCTAACGGCGACAATAGACGGGCAGACGCAGTACGCGTGATAGTTATCTCAATCTCCTGACCTCCGGGTATCATAACGTATATAAATCCATTGAGAACTATCTCATTCAATCGCCGACTTTGTATGAACTATGAATGCATATAACTATAATATGTGGCTATAGGATGGTAATGTTGGGCCCAAAAGGGACAATAGCAAACACGCCTATTACAAATTCGAGCGTTTGTTGGTTTAGCCCATAGGCTATAGCCTTGCAATAACAAATTAGAATATTTTATGCATTTTCAATTAGTTTGATGTCCGCAGTAGCAAGCTATGCTTCTTGTCCTGGAGGTATGAAGGGAAATCTTACACGGAGACCAAACCCTAAGCAAAAGCTAGTAATCATGACAAAACAAAACAATAATACGTGCCAAGAATATGCTATTTACAGGAAAACTATGCTAAGTTAAGTTTATTACTTTGTATATGGCATTGGGCTATCCCCAAGTGCGTGTTATTAAATAAGTATGGCCGAAACAAATCAACCGATTAAAATACGATTAATTAGTTCCAAATATATTGGTTACATTTGGCTCGTATTAATAAACTTCAGTTAATATTTAATCCTTGAATTTATTCCTACTACATTTTCTATGGCAAACAACCTTCCAGTTCATAGTCCGAATTCGGTAGTGGAGTGTAACTTATCATAACAACTTTTTAACACCCACACTTAAAATACCTACGCATATTAAATCATTTATAGATCATCGACGTCTCAGTTGAGTGGTACGCGTACGATAATGGTACGTACGGTAGTGGACAGATTGACACAGGACCAAAAAACATAACCCAAAAGCATACCGGCATTTGCTTTAGCGGTACAGGAAAACATCATGAGAAAATGTGCATAACTACTTTAAAATTCTCCATATGAGTTTCGAAGGTATTTTAATTCTACTCAACTCACATTACTGAATATCTGACACTCACTGTATAGAGTACCTAGCTAGGTCTTCTGAAATTATCTTTAAGAGTAACACTTGCGGGCATATATAAATCCAAAAATATCATAAATATGAGGCTAGTGACTACTGACCATCCGATAGTACTAAAAAATTGTGAGCTTGTGTATTGAATTTGTCTAACCACACATTTCAGGCAATGAAATGATCAAACACTTCTTTAGGACCTTCAAACAACAATCTTGTGATGAGTGCAATCATTATTCATTAGAATTCGAAGTAGCACATACCTGTTTCCACGGCTCCCCTGCCATATCTCTTACTCCTAACTTTGACTTCTGTTGTGTTGTGACAGCTGTCTTCTATTTGTAGCCTTTCCATGGGCTGTGTGTTGTTGCTCACACCACCATCGTTAACCTGACTTGGAGATGGCCCTGCGGGACCATCCATATTAGATCTGTAAGAAAAAAGCCTATAAACCTTTGAAGCTTATTCTAATGAAGTCCATGATTATAATCTAAAGTCTATCTGTCTTATCCTTCTCTCTCAAGTATAATAAAAATTTCATATAAAAAAAAATTGCTTATATTATTGAATTAAATTGTGTGTCTCTTAAACAAATAAATTATAATAATTTTATAACATGTATCAATGACTTATCAAATTCAAAAACTACGTTTTCATAAATAAATCAAGTATTAACAGGTGGTAATCGATCTACGTGTTCGCAATTTATTGCACTCTTAGGTCACAATATGACACGAATTACGATAAAAAATACTAACGCTTTGCCGAATTGTCAGCGATTCATTTGCAGATGCATGTTTGCATTGATACTAAAATAAAGTTACAATTAAAGATGTTTATCACTATCTTATTAAATTTTAATCCATTGGTCCGAACTACCAAGTACCTAATACTATTTGAAGTATAGTGTAATTGAAAGTTGAAGGTCGATATTACAATTTTCAATCAAAGTAAGTAACCGTACAAAAACTATAATCAATAAAACATGTTTTTCTAGCAATGCACTTTCACAAGTTATTTTTATAAAACGAATTGCAGTTTGTTATTAACCTCATAGATAAAAGGGCATACCTTGATATAAGCTGTTTTCAAAACTAAAAATAGCTTGTATTATAAACAATATCAGCGACACTCAACTGGTGTTAAAAAACAAAGTTAAACACAAGATGACACGACTGGTTGGAGGTTAAGCGTAAACTAAACAAGATGTACCAACGTTTTAGCGTTATATCGAGTTGTGTACTAAGTTTTAATTCCAATAACATTAAAATTTTATAGCCTGATAAAGAAAAATAACACGACATGGCAGTAATTATGTTCAAAATATCTCTTTCAAATGTTTATAAACATCTGTGACACCATGGTGTCATAATTAGCATGACATTAAGATAATACGCTATTGCTAAGCTCATCAATCACAAGGGTTGATGTTAAACTTGGTCAATTTAAACCTATAGCACATATGGGTTAGGCATCTTGCGTAGTATAGTCCCTAAATTATATCAGTGTTCATCGCAATCTCAATGAAATAAACAAGAATGACGTTGCATCAATCACGTACACATCATGCGTATGCGCAGTAAAGTCATTGAAAATAATTACAAACGCAAATTTAGGACGCTATAATTATAGTAATTTCTAGTGCACCAACGTGGTACGAAGAAAGAGCACTACCCGCTGAAGAGAGATCCTCTAATCGCTAGACAACAATAAGACCATAACTTACGAACAAAACACAGTTTACGCGCAAGACTACCAATTGCCAAAAATGGAGAACTGTTAGAAGATCTCTATTCGCCGCAAGAAGTCTGATATGGTGACAAACCGCGATGTTCCATCATCTCCAACAGAGTGCGCCAAAAGAGAATACACCTAGGGGTATGCTGCTTCAGCATTAGTACCTTGAGGGAATGAGATGAAGTAGTAGACTGAAGCAGCAATATACATACACATATAATATTCTTTTTGTGTCTTGAGTATCTATGAGCGGTGGCGATCACTTACAGGTGACCCATCTGCTCGTTTGCCTTTCTCTGTTATAAAAAAATACATAGACCCATTTTATTCGTTTTAAATAAGCATCAGCGCTGATAAAGACGAATTCATTCACAAACTCTTAACGACCTAACGATTTATCATTAGAATGTACAAACAAAACGATAGTCATTAGAAATTACACAATAATTAAATAAGTGAAGCAAGACAATGATTTTTGTAATCTCGTGACTCTCTACTAATTTAGGAGGCGTAGTCAATTTTCAAAATTACTCTATCAAAAAAAGGTCAAGCAATAACTTTAATAGTTCTAATACCAGTTGAAAAATCAATATTTAATTTATTTTAATAACAGCTGAAAGACAAAGCATATTCAGAAGCGGTTCTCAATCTGTATCTAGCCCCTTGTGATCCATTACTTGAGTTTAAACATTGTTGTTTAAACATGGATATGTACTTTGGCATATATTTGGTATATAATCTTTATTGATGAACCGACAAATATCTTGTAGTCTTTAATCGTAAACAACAACAAAAATTGTTTTCAAACTTTTTTTTTGTGTTCGACAGAACTGATTCCAAGGCTGGTCCCATATAAATTTGGTCACGATCAAATACACTTTGAAGTCGGCCGGTTAAGTTTTTTGACTTGTGATTATTACATATCGGTAATCGCTGTGTTCTTATTCTATAACCATCTTGACGTGCATAGTTAACAGTAAATCTAACAAATTCGAATAATTGGGTACTTGTCTATGTTTGATTTTGTACACATTTCAATATGTGATAGCAAATAAAACAAAAAAGAAACTCTTCAGTAAAATCTGCATCGAAATTGGTTGAAAAATTAGTCAGTAATTCATATTTTAAATTCTGCAATGAGCAAGAGTGGGGATATCTTTCTATCCCTTTCTAACGCACGTGCCGTTATGGCCCTGACGTGATTTTGCTGATACTTCTCTTTTCCGCAGTTTAAAGGTTACACCAAATTTCAAATGCTTATATCTTTTTTATTTTTGAGAATATTTCAATAATTCTTTCAGTACTATATTTTAGATGGCGTAAATTTCATATAAAATTAATTTAAACAAATTAGTCAAGAACCCAATTGTGACGTGTGCTATTCTCATTGGCCAGTATACTGGTTGCAACCTTTCACATTAACAAGAGACATAGCAAGAACTGCAGAGTCTGCAGAACAGTACAGTGTTACATTTGTGGCTCTGACTATAAATAGGACTGTACCTACGCCTGACCTACGCAAATCCTCGCTTGCAGCAGTTGCAGCTAACTTCACATCCGCCATAAAGTTTGATTATTTCTATATCTGCCCCCGTGGCGTGGTGGTATTTTGGTACGACTACGATTCTGAGGTCTCAGGTTTGATCCCCGGGTCGGGCAAAGCGATATTGGATTTTTCCATATCAGCCCGGAGTCTGGAATTTGTGCCCGATATGGCGATAGGCTCGCCCCCTATCACATCTGGGACGGAACTAAGCTCGGCGAAATGTGGGTGTTCTAGTTCGCTAGTACGCCTCTACCTACCCCTTCGGGGATACAGGCGTGAGCTTATGTTTATTTCTATATTAGCTGTAAGTTTGAATACAGAACTTAATCATGTCATTTATGTATGTTTTCAAAGATGTTTTCGGTTATGTAATCTTTTAAGTAAAACTCACAAACGTAAATTCAAACGAAACCAATTTAAACTTTAATATAGGCCACTAGTAAATAATGATGTCAAATAATAATCTTATTACGCGAGATGTTTGACGTCAGAACATTGTATCCATATTTTTTGGGCTAAATTGTTGTGCGATGTATTGCTTGCTTACGCAGTACTTTTCCTTGTAAGTCATTATTTTCTTGTTTTAACTGATAAACAGCAAAATAATACGTGTTTAAATTATAATGTTATTATTTTTTCTCTTTGCAGTTGACACAGTCCTGTGACCATGCTGTACGCGATGATAAGGAGTATTCCAATGAGTTTATTTTTATCCGAGCACGACAAAGTCACTTTACTGCACCTGATAGTAAGCCCAGTGCAGGCCAAAAAAACTGGTTAATTATTAAAATACTGGTTATTTATGCTTCTTCAAACTCCGAAAAATAAAATTTAAAAAAATAGAAAAAGTATATCGAAGGGTTGCGAAAAGACAGGCGGATGACTGATGCAGATACAGGATATATTTCGAGAGAACTGGAGAAGTCGTTTCGACATGTCCATCTACCACGATTACCCATTCGATATCAAAAAGTATGCGTCGTCTGAACCTTTTAAGGTACAACAGGCCTAGTCATACCGACTAACGACCGGTTTCAATAAACGAACTCAGTTTAGAGTGCAGATAGAACGCGATTATGAACCAATCAAATCAAGTCATTTGACGAAGTCATGTTCAAACTTTGTTCTTATTGGCTTATTTTGTAATCTATCTGCACATTCGAACTGAGAATGTTTATTGGAACCCGGCGTAAGTCAACAACAGGAAGAAAAAGATAAAAAAATAAAGATATAAAGAGGACTGCTGGAACTCCCCCCTCTTGTGACCAAACAAAATTAAAGTATCCTACTATACAAGATTTCAGATAATTCGTTCGTTATTTCTATATAATATTATCGACCGACATCAAAAAAGGTGATGGTGCTCAATTGGTCTATATTTTTTTATGTACCTACTACCTATGTTACGCGCCATCTCTACCAAATATGGACCGATTTTCAAGATTCTTTTTGTGTTCGATAGAGCTTATTCCAAGGGTGGTCACGATCAATTTTGAAGTAGGTCCGTTAACTTTTAAACTTATGATTATATTTATTTCAATATTATGTCGAGGAACAATACATCTGGGTGTAGTTAGCCCTTTTCATTTATACGTCGAGACGGCAGCGACAGCATTTAACCGCATTCATCTTGCTCAGCAATTATTTAATCATTACTTATTTGTTTTATTTGAATGTAGAAACTCGTTGCAGTAAAAATGAGACCGAAACAAGCTCAGCGGAATGAATTTACCACATTCAAAATTAATAAAAATATTTTATTCTGAACAGTATTGACTGTGTAAGTATTTAAGAACGAAGACGGATCCTAACACAACGCCAAAACCACAATATCGTGCGATACAATATAGAATAAAAGATAACCAGAAAGAAAGAACGACAATAGTGACAAGAGAAAAGTGTATTTATTTAAAACCAATGAGTTCAATCACTTATAATCGTATGCAATTTTATAAACATAAATTCCAAAAAAGAAAAATCAACCTGTCTAATAAAATATTGGATGACACTGCCAGAATCGTTTAACGAAGTAAAAATTATACAATTATGAGCTTTATTTTTAACTTTCAAAATTCCTTTATTGTAGATACAAAATGACACATGATAGACAAACAAAAACACTTACTAACACTTTAAACAGTGTTCAGTTATTTATACGTATAATCTGATGCTCTTAATCATGTTGCAGTTAAAAGTAATAAATTATAATGGAAAGGAATGCATCTAACAAACAGTCTGCCAGGATAATTAAGCTAAGCTTAGCTAGCTAGCTTATCTTTAGGAATTCCTAAAGTTACTTCTATTAACTGTCGATTTCTTCAACGATATGAATCGGCATCTTTAGAACGATGTCTATAAATAAATTCTCGTATCTTCCGGCTCGAAGGACCAACTGGCACAAGTTTTTAAATAGACGTGGAAGTTTAGTAAATACATGCTTACTGATTTCTTGAGTTTCGCGAATGTTATACATTGAAATAAAACTATTTTTACGGATTCAATGACGATTTGTTTTAATTTTTATGCCCGACGTTTCGAAGGCTTTGCAGTCTTCGTGGTTACGGGTCGGACTGAGGTGTCATTTAAGCTGTCAAACTTGCCTTCGAAACGTCGGGCATAAAAATTAAAACAAATCGGGATACAATCTGTAAAAATAGTTTTATTTCAAAATACATACTTATTGTTAAATCTTTGAATTTCGCAATCTGCAATGTTTTCCCAACGAAGCACAAGAGGCTTATCAGAGGGGTCTCGAGATCGCGCTATCAAGAGGGGACCAATGGCGAAACGATCTAAAAAACACAAAGTTTGGCATGGACGATAGTGAAAATGTAAACACAGCAATAATCCGCGGGCATGTCGTCATACAGAGCCGTAGGGGGTCAGTTATCAGCTGACACCACTTACGTACATTTCCACAAAGGGTCGTGCATAAACAACTGGCCGATAACTTTATTGGATATTAACAGATATAATAATAGCCATTGTAGGATATTGACAGCGACACTTTAGATATAAACTCGTAGTTATTAATATGTTATTCGCCTAATTTCTATTTGTGATGGCGTAGTTTGCAGAATACAGAGTATGCCAATGGCGTCTTAATTTGTGCTTCAATTGCGTCACTCAACATTGCCTTCGAAACTTCATTTTCGTCCACTCAATAGGCTCATTAAACATTCAATAAGAGGTGCTAGATCAAAATTCATTATTCACATAGTAAGACAATACGTTTTACATAACACTGTCTGTTGTTTCTTGGACCAATGCTATAAATACCCATGCTTATTGCCATGTGTATATTCATTCACACAGATTTAGGTGATCTAAACGTCCATGTAAACAACATAAAGATTTATAAAGGTATTTTTTTCTTTCCTTCTACCTGCCCTTTTCCCATCTTAATGTGAAGTCGGCGCAATACACTTTTTCAAGCATGTTGTAGAAATAATTCGGAATTTTTTTACGACCTGCCTGCCTGACGTGAACCCCACTCTGAGGTTCCAGTCCCGGGCAAATCAAATTAGTAAAATTGCTTCGCTCGACCTGGAAATCGAACACAAGACCTTCAACACAAAGCATATCCACTGGCACTAGACCCAGGAGGCAATTTAATAAGCTAATTAACTTTCTTCAAAATAACTCGACGTGCGACTGCGCGAATCACAGCAGTTGCCAAACATGATCTGTATCAAATTATAAGGTTTCTATTACAAGACAGTGTGGCAATAAATTACATCATTCTCTCTCATTAATGTGACGAAAGTTGGCGAAACTGCGATATCACTGACCTACAGTTATTGTCATTTAGTGTGCAAAAGTATTTTCCCCAATTCAGACCGAGACAATACACTCTGAAGACGTCAATTAAGTTTAATGAATACCCCAAATGGGAGTATTTTATAGACGGAGTAATATTGCAGATGAAGAATCAAAAATTATAATCAATAATAAACTAAAGAAATTTTTTTAATACCTACAGTAAAATATTTCTGTATTTGTGTTTTTTAGATTTTCGGAATATCTTGTTTCGTAGGACCAAAACGCTGTCCTGCGCTAACTCAACACGTGGTCACAGCAATGTGATAACTGAGTTTCTATTTATCTAACAATATCTATGTATCCGAGACCTATTGACTGCCGGGCCAAATGTAACTGGGCCAATAACACACTATTGTTGTTTACTTGCGAATCGATTATACAATACATGTGGAGTGTGACAGATTCACCGAAATGTGTCAGTAAGCCTGTTCACAAAAACGGTAATTTTCATATTATTTTCTGCATACAGACTATTTATTAACCAGCGAAAAACAGCAGCCATTAAATTGGATCTATTAAAAATATTGCTATTTCAAAAACCCGATTTCATATTTTTTACGCGAGTACATCAGAGGGAAAAAAACGTATCAAAAAGCAACATAACAAAGCAGACAGTGGTTTAGCTGTACTTCTAACATCGCGGATGTCCATAAGCGACGCTCGAAGTATTTCAACCGAGATTTTTCGGCCACTTCACATCAAACGCGCACACTTTATATCATCCTCTAATTAAAATAGCTCTGACTGCAATAAGTACTACGCCAATCGAGACTAACTCCAATTGGGTACTTGACTATGTTTGATTTTTTATACACATTTTTATATGTAATAGCAAATAAAACAAAAAAAGAAACAATTCTGTAAAAACTGCATCGTAATTCATATTTTAAATTCTGGAGTGGGGGCATAGTGGAGATATCTTGCTATCCCTTTCCGACACACGTATCGTTATGGCGTGACGTGATCATACTGATATATACTACTCTTTACCGCAGTTTGAAGGTTACACCAAACTTTAAAAGAGTATAACTTTTTTTATTTTTGATAATATTTCAATATTTATTTCTATGCTATGTTCTAGCTGACGTAAATTGCATATAAAATTAATTATAAAAAAATGTCAAGTACCCAATAATAGTCCTGAGTCTGAATAACTCCTGACCGCTCGATATGGCGATAGGTTGGCCCCCCCATCTGGGGCGCAAAAAAGCACGGTAAGATGAGGATATTCCTGTTCCCCCTATTTACTCCTTCTGGAATGCAGGCATGAGCGGTCTACGAGATGAAGACAAATAATACTTCGACAGCCTCCGTGGCGCAGCGGGCGAGTAGCCGGTTGTGAAGCGAGTGGCCGCGGGTCGATTCCCGCATTGAGACAAATGTTTGTGTGGCCCAAAGATATTTGTTTCAAGTCTGGGTGTTGTGAGACCGAAAGTCTCTCACAGGTCTCTGACACCCACGATACAGCTTATACCTAGTGTGGGGTCAGGACTAGGTGTGTGACTGTTGGGTGTATTTATAGTTAAGAGCGTCGATTCAATCAACAACGCCAGGAGTCCTAGCCCAGACTCTTTGAATAATATCACCATTCGAAAAAAGACACAGAACTGCATCCATGCCCTGAGCAACAATGACGAAATAAATGATTCCTTCTGCAGCTTTCCTAATGTGTCTATAGATAATGACAACGGTACATTGGATATCTTAAAAGTTCAATTATCACAACTTACTCAACAATTACAAATAACACAAGATAAAGTAGACAATCTTACAGCTGAAAATGACATTCTAAAAAAGCAATCAAAACATCTTTCCGATACATTACAAATAGTAATGGACAAACTAGACAATATATCAAGAGAAAACATTATTTTGAAAACGCAGATAAAACAACTCTCCGAGACAGCAGAAGTAAACAGTAATTTATCTCTAAAATGTGATATAGAAAACAGAAACTTAATGAAAAACGAAAAAGTGAAACGAAGTACACAAGGAAAAGCAGCCAAAATAGATACCAATATACTAAAAGAAACAACGAGAAAAGACAGGATATCAACAATAGAAAATACACAAGGAAGGAAGGATAAGGATAATTTATGCATTATAAGTACCAATAAAAATCAACCTAAAGTATTACATTTAATACAAGATAATTTCGGAAAAAAATTTAACTACTGTCATTACTTAACTCCAAATGGTGGGATAAATGAAGCTCTTTACGGAATAGAAAGCAAATTAAAACAGTTTACTATGAATGATTACTGCATCTTTGAGATAGGAGAATCTGATTTCAAAGCATCAGTAAATTATGTACAACTTGTGAACACTTTAAGGTCTTGTTTCCAAAACATTACTCATACCAACATAATTATTTGCCTACCTACATATATATGTGGCGCAATTACTTATAACAGCAGAGTGGAAATATTTAATAATATGCTACATCTTGACATCCAAACTCATAAATACGCCTACTATTTTGATACTAACAAACGCCTTCGTTACAACATGTTCTCATACTACTCAGGAAAGCTTAACAACAGCGGGATGAATAATATACTTTCTACTGTGGCAAAATTAATACAACATATTCAAATGCAAAGTAACGATATTCCTGAAGACACTTTAGAAGAGCACACTCTAACAACTATGACGGACAATGCAGCAATAAATAATAAGTTTTTTCTTTTATAACTATATCACCATACTACATCAAAACATTGCCGGGCTTATAAATAAATCGGATAATTTTGCATTATATATTGAACAATTTGAGGCACAAAAGAAAGTCCTAGACGTGATATGTATAACAGAACACTACATGCTGAAAGAAGATAAAGACAGCTTATATTTACCGAACTTCAAGCTTGCGGCAAACTATTCCAGGGACTCGAGAAGAGGAGGTGCCTGTATATTAGTGAAATATGGTCATCGATATAAAACTTTAGATTTTATTCATAATTTTTCTGTAAAATGTCATATTGAATGCTGTGGTCATCGATATAATAATATACCTAGATGCACAGTTCTATACAAATATCATTGTAAACAGTGTCCTCGACAGACAAAACAAATAAACATCACAAATTTAATTAAATTAACACAAATATGACCTTATATACGCGGCATAAAGTAGCTTTTTAAATTGCATGTTCAAACGTTCTTATATTCGAAATTTTTGAACTTCCAATAGTTTATGAATTTGACAATAATTTGACATTATTAAAAGAAACATTCTAGTCACTTGGACAATGAATGATTGAATGGAGTCGAATAGTTCTTGTATTTATTTGTGAGAAATGTTGACCACATGGCGTACAATGTAGATGAGAATGGCGATATCTGTATAATAATTTTACTTACATTAAGAGATAGATAGAGTATAAATGTTTAGAAGATAACAAAGCTTATTAGTTATGAATATGAAATATGCACTGTTTTGCCTTAACGTGATTCATAAATAAATAAATAACACCCAACAGTCACATACATAGTCCTGGCCCCATACTAAGATCGTCCTTTGCTCTTTAGATTCTTAATAATTTATTTTAGACTATCATTTCGTTTTCTTAATCTTTTGTTCTGCCTTTTAAAGTTTCGCACTAAATTAGATTTAAGATTAAATTTTTGGTTGCGTTCTTTCAAATTAACTGTAAAAAATAACGTCTTAGGTGTTTTAAAGATTGATGAAAATTCTGATAGTATTGGTGATCCTTCATTATGTATTGGTTCAATTGCTGGTTCCTGGAAGTGAATATGTTTCCAATAAATGATGACGCCATAATTACTGTTGTAGTAATTATGCCTAACGACCGGTTCCAATAAATGATCTCAATCCGAGAATCAAAGATAAAAATGAAAAATTAAAAAATGAAAAATCGCGAGAATGAACCATTAAAATTATTATTTGACAGCGGAATGTTCAACTTTGTTCATGTTGGCAAATTTTTATGATCTGCACACTTTGATTGAAAACATTTATTAGAATTAGCCGCAAATTATTAAATAGTCATTTTACATGGCAGTATGTACCTAGTATATGCTTGCTTTTGATGAATTCTGTATCAAATATTTTTCAGCTATTACACTTGTACTGCACCCTGCCTCATTTAAACTTGTAGTTACGACAATCTAAAATAAAGTCAATAAATGTGGCAATATTTATTTATTTATTTATTTATAGGTACACCAACAGCATACATATTGTTAAATTAAATAGTAAACATTAGTTAAGGACAATGTAGCTGATGACAATTTATCACCTTTATTTTTGGTACAGCATTCTTTTTAATTTTCCTAATCCATTTTTCTGTATAATATCCATCGGAATCGGCAAAATGGTCTGAACAAACCACACTTGATTAATTGGGTTTAAAATTTTCTTCTCTCCTTTCTTCGGAAATAATTTTACGCCATTTATCTCTTACTATTTCATTTCATGGAAATCTGTAATTAATAAATAGAATTAATTAAAAAAAATCATAAAATTAAAATAAATATAATATATTTACAAAAAAAAAACGACTCCATGTATTTCATTGTTCCAAATCATGATTTCAAAAGGGACAAAATATTTTATTAACTGAATTCGTTAAATTAATTATTTATACACGTTTAATACTTCATTTAACATGATTAAGGTTTTAAGAATCAAGTAAGGGAATTATACTCTTACTTAAAATATGAAATCCCATGTGTTTTGCGCTTTGTAAGAGTGTTATTTTTGCACTCTTTCACAGAGCATTTAGGCATCTTCACAGGCGAACGGTCGGCGCCCGACTGACAGCAAACAAGTGCTTACTTACATTTTAAGCACTCGTTGGATGTCCCACTTTCTGAGCGTCAACTGTGCATCTAGGTATATTATTATATCGATGGCTGTGGTATCGAACTCATTGAACATAATGTCATAATTATTTGTGTTTACCGAATTCCGGGCTCTAACATAGATATATTTTATGAAAAAATTGAATGTATATTAAATAAAATAAACCAAAAAAATAAAAAGCAAGTAATAATTTGTGGAGACTTCAACATAAATATTCTGACAAAATCTACTCAAGCTATCGAATTAGAAAACTTTCTTTTGAGCTATAACTTAAAGTTACACATAAAAGAGCCAACAAGAATATCTAGTAACACATGCATAGATAATTTTGCACACAATATTAAAAAATGTAAAAGCGAAGTGATTGAATTAGGATTATCTGATCATACAGCACAATTATTGAAATGCCCAGTAAAAAAATCTTGCTTACTTAAAAAGTGGCAGCTTAAACGCCGCGACTACTGTCTAGATAATCTTAAAAAGTTTAAAAACTGCCTACAAAATTTATCTTTTTCAGATGTGCTTATATCTAATAATTTTAACGTAGCATACGATACATTCTTTGACTATTTTAAATGTTTTTACAACCTATGTTTTCCGTATAAGTATAAAACCAGATCCTTAATTAAAAAAACAAAATGGATATCGAGAGGGTTAAAAATTTGTTCAAAAGTTAAAAGATCATTATTATGGAAGTACACAAATAATTAGTGTTGCCAGATTCATTTTGTGAAATATCGGAACACAAGGTTAAAATGGTCGGGACATAGGTTTTCAAATCGGGACGTTACCGGCCGATTAGCATAACAAAGAAATCAAACTATAATAGGTATTTTTTTCTAAAAATAATTAAAATTTATGGTCCAATCTCAGCATTGGCGAAGTTTGAATGCGTTGTTTAATCGCAGTTGTATACCCCACACTTAGAGGATTCAATCCTGGGTTGATTTAGTTCGTACTTCCACTCTACCTTTTTTTTTTGTCGCAGTGAAAAGTGACTTAACATTGCCGCCGCGCCCGGGGCGGTTGGACGTGGCGGGTATGTTTGCCAGTCTTACGACCCAGCGCCGTGATGCCTGGGAGAGATGTTCGACATCTGGGCGACGCTGGGCCGAGTCCCTAACAAATTTCCTACACCGGCAATACCGACTAAAAACCCCGCGGTGGCCTACTTCGGCGCTTAATGGGGCGGTCCCGGGATATCCGGAGATATACTCGGATTGCTACCGGAACCGCCCCTGCGCGGTGCCGCCTTGCGGCCCGTCTCCAATTTGGGGGGTCTCAGAAGCCCCCGCTGCTGAAGGACGCCCTCGGCGTCTACATCAGCACGAGGCCGACTATCCGTGCTGCCGTCCGTCCCGCATGTACAATAGTACTAAAAGGGGCGCACAGCCCTCCCGCTGCGCGTCCGCGACCCCGGAAGGCCCCTATTAGTCGCCTCTTACGACAGGCAGGGGTTACCGAATTCTCCAAACGCCCCCGTTCCACCCGGCGTCTCCTACGTCTCATTTGGCGGCGGGTAGGATCGTTCCGCTCACGATCCCGCTCGGCGCACTCCTTCCGCAAGATGACGCGCTCGCAGAAGGAGACCGTCGTTCGCCATGACTTCTGGCTGCCGACCATGGCGGACACCACGGCCGGCAGCGAGAGGTCGCCTCCGAACTTCCACTCTACCTACACTCGAAATATGCCCAGCCTAGGACAAAGAGTGCACCGTTCTCAGAGTAGTCACGTCGTCGTCGCAAAAAACCTCTCGGTGCCAGGCATGACCTGAACCATGGTTGAGATCCGGGAGGTCTAGCGTGCAGGGGCCAATTTTTACAAGATGATCATCTCATAGAAGAAGAGTGCCGAGAGAGATCGGGAACGATCTAATCCTTGATTCTTTGATTTTTTTTTAATCTGATCACTCCAGCTGCCAGAGGAGGCATAGGAGGCGCGACTGACCCTTGTGTCCCACTCTGTGACTGGAAGCATTAGAAAAATGTCATCCTAGTTTCGCCTGCTTGTCGTAAGCTTCGACTTTTAGGGCCAACGGGGGTCGTAGCAGGTGGCTGTCGTAACGCCCCCAAGATGGACAGCAGCGCCGGTGGTCGACCTAGTTCTGTCATTAACGCCAAGGGCATCCATCGGAGGCTAGGGTATATGAGCGATCTGCGATTGGAGACGAGCCACAAGGCGGCACCGCTTAGGAGCGATACCAACCAAAGCCTGGGCGCTTCTTGCCTAGGGAAATCCGGAGTCATTACTAATCGCCTCCAGGCTTTTAATCGGTATAGCTAGTGCAGGATGTGTTAGTGATTCGGCCCATTGGCGCCCGGATATTTTTCATCTCTCCCGGGCATTATGGCCCTGGACCATATGACCGGTGACTCCGATATAACTGTCACGTATCTTCCCAGAGATGGCGTCAGTAGTAAAAGGGGAAAAGTGTCTCCAAGAAAATTTGATTTCCAAGATTTTTCCGCTAGTTAGCTTCGTTAAAAGTATATAAAAACTTTGACGTGACTTGACCTGCCCGTAAGGGTCATGTTAGCGAAAACCACGCCGTGGAGATGAAGATGTAGCGGTGGTTATGCAACGTTACACGTTTAGACCCAATACTCAAATTAGTGTCAGATTAACTTCAGGAATGTCGCTTGAAAGATATTGTCACATTTTGAGCAAACTACGGGAGCAGTCGGTCGCACGTGTCTGAACCAATCGTGCCAGCAATGCGTTCCCGTGGACGGCCCAAAAAGTAGAGACTAGTCATTTTGGAAAAAAGTATAAGAGCTGATGGTTTCATTGTTTCATTGGATGTTCAAGACCGGGTGAAGTGGAAACATTTACACAAAACAACCATTTAGCTGGCAGAACGGGACACTTTTTTATCCACGGGGAAAAATTTACTGTTTACGGATATCTCCCAGCCTGGGGGCAGTGGGATGGTTTTACCCGACTCGTCGGCCTTCCGAGGACAGGTCCATTACCAAATACCTACACGGACATTATCGACTAAAAATCCCGTGGGTGCCTACCGCGTATGTGATATGGTCCGGAGGATGCGGAGTAACCTCTGGATTGCTGCTGGAACCGACTTCGCATGTTGCATTTCGGTCGGTCTCTTTTGGGGCGGGAACCCCACAAATTTATTCCGCCTTTGGCAAGCACAATACACGATGTTTTCGTGCCGCTGTGCTGTAAATCTCCTGATATGCAACCATTGGGTGGCATCAATGTAATATACAAATACCGCACATCCCCCGCTTTACTGCTCTGACTCCAATCTGCAGGACTGGAGGCGCCAGTAAATGGCCAGGCGCCACCCTTATTGTTTGGCGACTGGAATCCAAGCATTCTCAATCCCGTCCAGCGCTTTCATTGTGCAACATAACACGTACACAGAAGGAGGTCATACCGCGCCACGACCTTCAAGTTCCGACTACCGACCATGGTAGCTTCTATTACCGGTAGAGGGAAGCCGTTACCGGATACAGCTCTGAGAACGCGTTTTTCATCCCTGGCTGGACACACTTCGAAAGTGTGCTGAGACGTATCCTCGAGGCAGATGCCACAATGGTACGACAAATTCTTCCTATCCTATCTTACAAGAATCAACCGAAGCACCCATACCCAGTCAGTGCCTGCGTCAGACTAAATGTCGGCGCGCCGTGGCGCCTGTCGCCATTTTCTAAACATAGGACGCACTCCTGCGATGGTCCTAGCGCCCGCACTCACGCTTTCCCGCCCGGTTAGCTATTCATCCACGATAGTATTACGAAGAGGGTCTCTCTCCGCAGTATGGTTGAGCCTTTATCTCCGCGGAGCCAGTCTCAACAAAAATGGTTTAACATACCACCATAATATTTACTACTTTGTCGGTAAGCGAGTACGAGCGACTGTTTGACTGATAGCAAATTTCAATTAAAGTACATGCTAAGAAGGATAGTCAGAAATCGGGACATTCGGCGTCCCGATTAAGGGTAAATCGGGACGGGTCACCAGACCCCTGAAAATCGGGACGTCCCGCGCAAATCGGGACATCTGGCAACACTACAAATAATCCTAGTGTAAAAAATAAAAATGCTTTCACTACCTATTCTAAAAAATTACGGCTTATTATTAATTTGACACAGCGCTCACAAAATAATTACTATATAAATAACGCAAAAAACAAATCTAAAGCAACATGGAATATTATAAACAAATCAAAATATGATTACCCAAACGATCCTATAACAAAAGTCTTAAAAGAAGATGTAGTAATAACTAATCCAAATAAAATAGCAAATGCCTTTAACGACTTTTATATAGACCAAATAAAATATTGTGTACAGAATAAACACACTAAACCTGGGGTTGAATCTAATATATCAACAAAGACTAATAGGAATGCCATTTTTATGCTTCCATCTTTACCAGAAGACATAAACAATATCATTATGTCTCTAAAAAATAAGAACAGTGTAGGTTATGATGACATATGCACAAGAGTGTTAAAATACGTTGCCCCAATAATTGCAATACCTCTCAGTCATATTATTAATATAAGCATATTAAACGGCACATATCCAGATAAATTGAAACCTGTAGTCATTAAGCCATTGCATAAGAAAGGTTCTAAAGAAGTAATGAAAAACTATAGACCAGTGGCATTAATTCCAATTATATCAAAAGTATTTGAAAAATTTATATACCATGCTATTTATAAATTCTTTGAAATAAACCAAATATTAGCTAAAGAACAGAAAGGGTTTCGAAAAGATACTACTATAAATATGGCAATTTACGACCTAGTATTCCCTATACTAAGCGATATGGATGATAGAAAACCTATATGCGCTATATTCATGGACATGCAAAAGGCATTTGATTTTGTAGATCATACCATATTGATAAAAAAACTAAACGCTTACGGAATCAGAGGTAATATTTCACAATTAATAGAGTCTTACTTAAGTAATAGAATACAGTATACCGAATTAACATACATATCACCAAATACAGCCAAAGAAATCAAAGTTCGTTCCAAAGGGCGTAAAATTCATTTCGGTGTTCCTCAAGGCAGCGTCTTGGGTCCATTACTATTCTTGCTCTATATTAATGATCTTCCGAGACAAATAAAACATCAAATGGTACTATTCGCAGACGACAGTACAGTTATTATAAAGTGCAGTAACCCTTCCACTTTCGAAGTAGACATAAATACAACATTTAAGATAATTGTAGAATGGCTCACAGATAATAATCTTTTAATAAATTTAGATAAAACAAAAGTTATGTTTTTTTCTCAGCGTATTAATTTACCACAATATTCTATTAGTTATAACGATAGTATAATTGAGAAAACATCTACATACCAATTTTTGGGCCTAACCTTAGATGATGATTTGTCTTGGAGAACACATGTGGATGAGGTCTGTAAAAAATTAAGTAAATATTCGTACGCCTTATATAGGCTGGCAAAGGTAGTCGATATGAAAGCTGTCATTACAGCATATCATGGGTTTGTTGCATCAACATTGCGCTACGGCTTAGTATTTTGGGGAAACTCAGTAGTAAAAGATAAAATATTTAAAGCACAAAAAAGATGCATCAGGGCGATTGTTAAAATAAAATCCACAGAAAGCTGTAAACCCCACTTTATGTCATTGAGATTATTAACATTACCATCTTTATATATATTTGAAGTAGCAGTATTTGTTAAAATGAACTCACATTTATTCCAAAATGTTTCACAAGCATTACAACGAACATTACGAAATAATCAGCGATTTAGAATAGTACCATCTAATACGAAATTGAAACATGAAAGTTTAGTTTGCTTGGCTCCTAAAATATACAATAAAATACCAAATTCAATAAAAACACTCAATTTAATTCCTTTTAAAAATAAATTATATAATTTACTATTAAATAAGTGTTATTATTCTTTGATAGAATATTTAAATGATGAAACTCTATGATTGATCTCATTTTCATTTATGTTAATTTGTTGTATAAGAGTTTATTTGTTGTTAATTACTTACCAATAATTATAAACTTACCTATAATTTTAATTGTGTGTGAAGTGATATAAGCTACACTAGTGTGATTGTATTGATTTATGCAATTACACAATCAATATTTGTATGCCGTTTAACGGCAAGGCATGGAGAACTTGTACAATACTATGTATGTAGTAAACATCTGTGAAAATACCTATGCTTACAAATAAATTATTTTGATTTGATTTGATTTGATTTGATTTGATTTATATTTATTATTAATACTAATCTTAGTAAATCGCGCGATGTCCGAGAACTCACAATCGCCTCTCACGTGCATCCAAGCCCCAAGGACAGGTTGTTTTTTGACCGATTTTTTAACAAACAACGCAGAGAATTTTATTTACATTTGTTATTTACATAATTTGCGACTGCGCAAAAAGGACATGTTTTGATCCAAACCTTTTGACTGGATTCTCCTGGGCCTCTCATCGAACATCAGCGCTGCAGTGTCTGCAGTACTGGGGGGTAACCACCACCTCTTATAGCAGTATTATTATAATTTTACTTGTACTGATTCCCATACAAAACATACGAAGAACGATTATAGTAATACTGCTATAAGAGGTGGTGGTAACCCTGCTGTTTAGGAAGTCGTGCAGAACGTAGCTCAATGAAACACCTTTGTTAACGTCTCCATAGGCTATTATTTTGTCGCCTCCATAGTCTAGGGGCAGCATATATGGTTCGTTGACCGGGGCTCGATTCCAAGGTTCGGCAAAGAGATATTTCTAATTTGATTTGCCGAGGATCGATTCCTCAGATGGGGGTTGACGTCAGGTCAGCCGGCCATAAAATATAAGCCAAATCCTTTCTGCAACATGCTTGAAAAAGTGTGCCGATCCCACATTAAGGTGGGTCAAGGCAGGTAGTAAGTAAAAGTCTCCATAGACTATTATCTTTCTCATTAGTTGTCATTTTTTTCTATGATTTTTTTATTTTGTTTTCAACCGACTACAAAAAAGAAGAAGTTCTTCATCTGTATTTTTTTTATGTTGTGTTAAACAATATCTCCGTAAATGTGGTCTTATTTTCAGGGTTCTGTTTTGTTCTATAGAGCTTATTTCAAGGGTGGTCCCATATAAATTTGGTCACAATCAGATACATTTTGAAGTCATTTTTTTTTGGGATTTAATATAGTGCTTACAACAAATCCTTATTTTAATATTATAATTCACACAACGTAACTGGACAATAATGAAGGTATTAACGATATCACAGCTATTGTTTACATTTACAAAGGGCACAGGGCTGAATGATATTGAAGCTGAAGGGTATCAAAAGGTGTAGAGGACGAGTGAAGTGACAAACATTGTTCAAACAACCACAAGTTCGTCTAATATCGGAGAATCCGGCACTCACTAGGATTCCCGCAGACTATAATAAGCCAGCCGATATAGAGTGCCACGTAAATACACTAACGGAAACGTTAATAGACACCTTTAACAGAACCTGTCCGCTAACAACGCCGGTAGGACATACCACCACCAAAAACAGCTGGTGGGGACCAGAACTTGAAAAACTACGGCGTAAAGCACGCAAACTGTTTAACAGGGCGAAGAACACACGGAAGGAAACGGACTGGGATGCGTACAAGTATACTCAATCTATATATAAGAAACGCATCCGAGAACGAAAACGTGAATGCTGGAGAACCTTCTGTACCAACATTGAATCCAACACTCAGGCAGCCAGGGTAAGTAAAATTCTCTCCAGCGAACCTCACAAAACGCTAGGCTCCCTGAAAAAACCAGATAACAGTTACACAGAATCTGACAACGAGATATGTGAGCTGTTACTGAACACACACTTCCCAGGGTGCTGCATTACCGAGAGTAATACTACTTGGGAAGAGATGGATCAGCAGTACTTTGACCAGCCAACTGCTGAAGCCATCGACACTGCCCGCAGAATAGTTACATTGGAAAAAATACTATGGGCAATCAACAGCTTCTCAACATACAAAGCTGCCGGCCTGGATGGCATTTTTCCTGGTCTACTCCAGTGGAGCAAACATAAGATTGCTCCGCATCTCGCTAGCATCTACCGAGCATGCCTCCAGTATCGGTATGTACCCCTTAAATGGAGAGAAGTACAAGTGGTATTTATACCCAAACCAGGTAAGGGTGATTACACGCAGCCAAAAGCCTACAGACCTATTAGCCTAACCTCTTTCCTCCTAAAAATCATGGAGAGACTCTGTGACAGAGACCTTAGAGACGGGGCTTTGGCGCGTTATCCTCTACACCACCAACAGCATGCCTATTCTTCAGGCAAATCAACGGAATCTGCGCTCCACAGTGTTATTTCTCCAATTGAAAATGCATTATCAACACAATCATCAGCGCTTGTAGCCTTCATCGACGTCGAGGGGGCCTTCGACAAGACGCAATTCAACAGCATAAGCCAGGCACTGCTCAGACACGGGGCTGACCGGTCCATAACTGAATGGATCGACAGCATGTTGAGGAAAAGAGCAGTGCAAGTAACAGTAAACGGCACCGTACGCGCCCTTGTGTCAAGGGGTTGTCCACAAGGAGGAGTCATCTCACCCCTCCAATGGAACCTCGTGGTGAACGACCTAATTAGGTTACTCAACGAGGCGGGCTTCTACACTGTTGGCTATGCAGACGATGTAGCTATCCTCGTAAGGGGAAAGTTTGAGGCAATCCTATGCGATCTCATGCAAGGGGCACTCAAAATCGTCGAACGATGGTGTTTCCAGCAAGGACTGACAGTAAACCCATCAAAAACTGAACTGGTCCTGTTCACTAAAAAGCGAACTATAAGTAACCTTCGATTACCCAAGCTCCAAGGCACAACACTGACTCTCACCAAAGAAGTCAGATATCTAGGTGTTATCTTGGACGACAAACTGCTATGGAATAAACACATAGACAACAAACTACAGAAGGCCTGTATTATTTTCTGGCAGTGTAAGAGACTACTTGGGAGAGCCTGGGGCCTGCGTCCCAGAATCACCATGTGGCTTTACACTGCCGTAATAAGGCCAATAATCACCTATGGTGCTGTGGTCTGGTGGCCCCGAACAACACTGATCACGGCCCAAAATATACTGCAGCACTTGCAAGGCTAGCTTGCATGGCTATAACAGGCTGCATGAAAACCACTCCCACAGCGGCGCTAGAGGTACTGCTAGGGCTACCGCCCCTCGAGCTGATCATTCAACAAGAGGCGGCCTCGGCAGCCGTTAGATTAAACTCACTTAATCTCTGGGGAGTAGCAAACGGGGTCCACACTAAAATCCTTGAGGAGGCTATCAAATACCAACCAATGATAGCAGCTCCTAATGACAAGGTGCCCAAACAACACTTCTTCAACAAAAACTACACCATTCAGCTTGTTGAAGAACAACACGACTGGTCCGGAGTACACGAACTGCGCATATATACCGATGGTTCAAAGACCAGAACGGGATCGGGCGCAGGAGTGTACTCACCTGAAATAAACATAAATATATCAACGGCCTTAGGTGAATATAGCTCTATTTTCCAATGTGAGTGCATGGCTATCACACAGGCTGCCAACGCAGTGGACAAGCGACGTATTGCAGGTCAGAAGATACGCATAGTGTCCGACAGCGCTGCAGTATTACGAGCCCTCGACAGTAAAATAATTCAATCAGGGCTCATCCTAGAGTGCCACCAAGCACTGGAGGTGAAAGGTTCTAAGAACCAAGTCTTCCTACAGTGGATAAAAGGGCACAGTGGTTCTCTAGGCAACGACGCAGCGGACGAACTGGCTAGAAGGGGTCGGACCAACCGATAATCGGACCCGGTCCAACATTACCGTTACCCTTCAGCCAGCTAAGGTCATGGCTCCGCCAAAGAACACCAAAACAACATGCTGATCAATGGGCAGGATTGAGCACTTGCAAACATTCTCGGGATGCTGTGCCACACCCGGATGTTCGTTCAACGAAGCGCTTGTTGTCCTTGGATAGGCTATCTCTACGTATAGTCATAGGTACCATAACTGGACACTGCCCCCTTAATAAACATTTATATGTTCTAGGTATGACCGACAGCCCCCTATGCAGGGGATGTCTGTCGGCCGAAGAAACAGCTGCCCACGTCATCCTGGAATGCGAAGGCGTTGCTACACAACGGGCTAAAATCCTCAACACACCGAGGTCGCTCCGAGAGGCCTGTGGAGACCCCAGGAAGATCCTGCGCTTCTGGTCGGAGCTAGGCTGGCTGAGCACATAGTCGGCACGCATGTCACGCGCAATGGCCCAATCTATATGGAGCTGAGTGCGGAAAATGGAGTCCACACAACAAACAAACAAACCACAAGTTTAAAACAAAACGGACTGAATAAACCTATCTGATTGTGAACAAATTTATATGGGACCATCCTTGGAATAGGCTCTATCAAACACAAAAAGACTCTTGAAAATTGGTCCACATTTGGCGGAGATATCACATAACATACATAAAAAAATACTGACAAATTGAGTACCTCATTGTTTCAAAGTTGATTGACAAACGGTTTAACAGTGAAACAGAAATATAGCTAAATAAAAAAATAACATTGAAGTGGCCAAAACCTATAACAATAAACTTATAAAAATCTGCTAAAAAAACTGAAAAACATCCCATCCTTCCAAGGCAGATGAGTCAACCAATTTTTTAACTATTTTAGTTATCGACCAACTTCGAAAAAAGGATGAGTTCAACAATTAGTCTGTTTTTTATGTCTATTACGTGATATCCCCACCAAATGTGGACCAATTTTCAAGATTCTTTTTGTGTTCGATAGAGCTCATTCCAAAGGTGGTCCCATATAAATTTAAAATTAAAATCGCAATCAGATAACTTTTGAAGTTGGTCCATTAATTTTGGTCATGTTGTGGCAAACAATTTCATGAATGCCAAATGTGTAGAAACGAACATGCATTAACGAGGAGAATGTCATTCTACATCTTTTGTGTTCAGGGCCCCTAGACAAGTGGCTTATGCGCTAATCGAATAGAATAATAAATGTATGGGAATGACATAAGAGTATGCCGCATATAGCGTACTCTTATGTCATTCCCATATATTTACTATTCTATTCGACTAGCGCATAAGCCACTTGGCTAAACCCGCAGGTCTCAAATTGACAATAATATTATTTGTTGAGTGAAAGCCTTAGGTACTGCCCATTAATTTTTATGCCTTTTGCATGAAGAAAAAACATCAATAACTTATTATTTAGTTGTTAATTAAAGGTACTGATAGCATTTATGATAAATAGACCTTGCAGTTGTGAGTGTTTGTTATGACAGTTTTACTATCAAAATGTAGTCAAAACTGCTGATTGGTGTTTTTATTCCATTGAATATGTACTATTTATTTTACAACAATGATGGTCTAGTTAACAGTAATTTGACTAGTTTAAAATAGCTACTAAATATATATAAAACTGGCTGCCTCGGTGGCGTGGTGGTATTTCGGTGCGACTACGGTTCTGAGGTCTCGGGTTCGGTCCCCGGGTCAGGCAAAGTAATATTGAATTTTTCCGGACCAGCCCGAAGTCTGAAATTTGTGCCCGATATGGCGATAGGCTCGCCCCCTATCACATCTGGGACGGAACTGAGCTCGGCGAAATATGGGTGTTCTAGTTCGCTAGTGCGCCTCTGCCTATCCCTTCGGAGATACAGGCGTGAGCTTATGTTATGTTATGTTATAAAACACATTTTATAAAATAACTTTTAATACAGAACAATTTCTGAATAAATGGCAATAACATTATGTAAAACTTAGCAGTAGTTAATGAAATATTACTTACATGCAAAGACATTAAACAGAAGAATGAATTAGCTTATATGAATACTAAGCTTCGATATTCAAAACAGAAATCAACTTTAGAATTTAGTTTTTTTTCCTTGTTTACTACTTTGAAGTTTGACACCCCCACCAAATGTTTACCGATTGAGAAACCGCGTGACATAACCTAATATGTATGTGTTATTATTTATAAAATATATCGCAGCATTTAAAAAATGATACTATTAACTTAAACTAAAGCCTTTATAGGATTCACTATCAAACCATAACCAATACTATAACAGAACATGGCAAACACGCGGGCTCGTGGTAAATAAAAACGAGTGACGACTTCTGTAAAAGTCGTATCTAATGTAGTAAGAAACTTATTTTTTTTTGCTAATTAGCAAACACACTAGAAATTATTACATAAAATAATAATGTTATAATTCACTCACCTGTTTTGTGGGATTTAAATGTCTCTAAAATAAATTCACAAAAAATAAACACAGTCCAAAAGTTATTTCAACGCGGAGACGAGTTGTAGCGAACGTCGCGATCCAAACAACGAGCCCGAAGTCATTTAAAATCTCAAGTAATCATTGTATTATTTTGAATTGACGCCGAAAGCTGGACACAAATATTACGATTCAGGCGCCGATTTTAATGCGCACACAAATAAAATTACGTAAGTAAATTAGTGATATGTATTTTACGAGCAAATGGATATTTCAAAAATAACAAAAAATATAAAATGTCAGTATTGGGTTTCAGTATAAACAAAGTAAGTACTCTGTAGTCTGTGGTATTGGGTAATGTGGGTAAGTACCTACTTGACGTTTGACAAAACAAAGTGTCAAATAATGTATAGAGTTGTGCTTTGGAGTTTGATCGGGACTTTGATGGGAAGCCTGACAGGGTGGGCGTCTCTTTTTATCTGCCTGCCCTTGTCCCACTAATGTGAGGTCCGCTCAATACACTTTTTCAAGCATATTGCATAAAATGATTTGCCTGGTGTCAAGCCCTTTCTGTGGGTTCCAGGCCCAGGCAAATTTAATTCGAAAAATCGCATTGCTCAACCTGGGAATCGAACCTGGTTTCGAACCACCCGGTCCATGGCCCATATGCACTACCACAAGACCAAAGAAGCGACTAACAAGGGAGGAAGTCACTTGTTAAAACTATTTTTTATTATTGTCTAAGTTGTGTTTGTTATTTTAAAGTGACGTGGTTTCATCATCAATATATTATACCCTAGATGCACAGTTCCTTTGCAATATCCTCCTAAAAAGTGGTCTCAGAAATAAAACAAGGAAAACGATCACAAGTTGTAATTAAATCAACACAAATATAACTCTAAGCAATTGTAATAAAGTAGGTTTTTAAACGAAATGAGCAAGCGTTCTTTGATTTGTATTTTGAAATTTAGAATTCCATCGACGTCCGACTGTAGGCAAAACGAGTGCTTATGCACTTCTTTGCTGTCCCATTTTCCGAGCGTCAACTGTGCATCTAGGTAAATAATATATCGATGGGTTTCATGCACTTAACTTCAGCAAAGATGAACGGTATAATAAGGAAACTTAAAGGTTAACAAAAACTGAAAACCGACTTCAAAAATGAATAATTAAAAGTAAAAAATAACAATTACTTTCTCTCTGGAGTCCTTAGATAAAGAATCTAATAGATCGGGCGTCTAAGTAGTGAAATCAAGCATAAATGAGATAGATAAATGCAGTTTACATTGTGATTGATAGAGACAGACGAAGAAGCCTTTTTATCGTATGACATCAACTCGGAGTTGGTGTCAGACAATAAAAACACTTACATCAATGTCCCGTAAATAGAATTTAAGGTTAGCAGGAAAACAAAAACTTTATTTACCCAAATAACGGGAAGTTTACATTATGTCGCATATACCTGAATAGTTTTAGAAAATACATAAAACGCACTATAGGTCCCTATAGAATTTGAGGATTGTCCTTGATTTTCTGGGATCTCATAATCAGATATCTACTTGGTGCTAATGGGACTACCTGGAAAGTATACCCAATTACAAAATAAATAATTTCTCGAATCGGCTGAGGCGGTTTCGAGTAATCGGGGAACATATATAAAAAAAACATTCCGACGAATTGTTAACCTCCTCCTTTTGTAAGTCGGTTAATAACCCCCTCCTTTTTAAGTTGTTTTAAAAAACAACCTTGCCCCCGCCTCACTTAAAATCTCGTGTTGGCTAATTATAAAATTAAGCAACAAGCGTTATTTAAGTTTCGATGATAAATAATTATAGTACAATCGACCATTTATTTCTTAGATGTCAAAAATAGTATCTATCTATACTTTAATCACCTTGCCATGCTCAGATAAAAAGAGGCTGTAGCCAAGATGGACCAAGACAAGTATGTGTGCTAAAGCTGTGCTTGGTTTTAGCATATGCGAATTACAAGACCGTAAATGTTTTATTATGAGAATAAATTTTGATCAGGATTCTATTGGACATGACGCATAATATACGAATAATCATTGAACTTACAACGTGAAACAACTCATGTGGCTGAAGTACTAAAATTGTCCACTACTGTCTGAATAGAAATACATCATAATAAATAAGTCAGGGCGTATTGCGCCATCTGAGTTGTTGGAAACACAAAAATCCCAAGGCCAACCTCAACCATCGACGACACGCTACTTCTAACGCACGCGCACATATGAAAATCGTACTGTCTGCGTGTAGCCTTAATCGGACTTTATCAACCAAGCTATAAGTTGACAGTCCGCTGCGACAGTATACGATAGAGTTGTTCGGCGAGGAGCAAGTCAAGATATTGTTGCAATCCTTCAAGTAAAATTTCAAGTACCTAAATAATATTATCTACTAGAATGTCGGCCCCTAAAGAAGGTAACATTTTTATTTCATACATAAATAAATTACCAATTTGTTAGTGACTTAGATAAAAAGTTACATATAAGTTTACTTAACCGTCATACTCGTAATATTCATACTGTGACGTTTCTGAACATGCTTGTTTTGTAACCTTGTGCTTATGGCCTTGGTTTTTTATTCACCAAATACCTATTTGTACGCTTCTGTAATAGCTACCGTACAACTCTACCTGAGTGCCTAGTTATAAATTCATAAATGTCCAACTGCGGCGTAATTTATCGTGCAAACTTAAATAACGTTCGCTGTTACTCAATTTTAAATCTTACTACCCACAAAATTAGGTGGTGTACTTGTAAGCATCTTTGCGACTCGATGATGGAACAAGCGGGTAATTTAAAATTTAGGCTTACTGATTGTAACTATAAATATTTTATCGTTTCTGTCTTTATTCTTGGATGATAGACAAACCCTTTAAGAACCTATTGCCATAAAATAATATTGAATTGATACGCCTACACATGGGACGTATAAAACGTATCTACCCCCAAACTGATGCAGGCGCGTGACATAAAAAATAGTGATGTGTTTTTTTTTTTTTTATCTCGTTCATAGCTATAGATACAATGTCCTTCAGCCGTATACTTTTTATTATTTTTTACACTTAGTTTCCTACATCTAAGTTTTCGCAAGTGCATTGAAGTCGGATGTGTTCGATTTCAAGGCCCTGCTGGAGTTTTGGTGTCAATTCCTTCCGGTTTGATGCTTTTTAGACGATTTTCTCGCAGTGGAGGAATCAAACATGGTCGACCCATCCACCCGACAAAAAGCATCCAAAATCACTTATTTCAAAGCTTCCACATACTGTCCATCTTCGTTGATGTTTATCGCATAAATTCACATCACATTTAAACCACAACCACAACTTTAGACTATAATATGACATCATTAAAATAAGCGATCACCCACACCGTCAGAATTCCCGCCAAAACTCATAGTGATGTGTTTTTTTTTTTTTTAATTGTTTATAGCCATGGATACAATGTCCTTCAGCCGTATACTTTTTATTATTTATTACACTTTGTTTCCCATATCTAAGTTTTCGCAAGTGCATTGAAATCGGATGTGTTCGATTTCAAGGCCCTGCTGGAGTTTTGGCGTCAATTCTTTCCAGTTTGATGCTTTTTAGACGATTTTCTCGCAGCGGAGGAGTCGACCATGGTCGACCCATCCACCCGACAAAAAGCGTCCAAAATCACTTATTTCAAAGCTTCCACATACTGTCCATCTTCGTTGATGTTTATCGCTTAGATTCACATCACATTTAAACCACAAGCACAACTTTAGACTAGAATATGAAATCATTAAAAGAAGCGACCACCCGCACCGTCAGAATTCCCGCCAAAACTGATAGTGATGTGTTGACATTCAGTGTTGCAATTTTTTTATACCAAAAACTACTTTTTTCTATTTTTAAGTCATCTACGCCCGAATGGTCAAACGCTATTCAACTTTAACGGCTTCTTACATTGATTTTCGTCATACAATTTTGACAGATAAGGCAGCCTTAAACGACCATAAGTGTATGAGCATTGCATATGAGCGGCTAATCTAATATCTTACGAATAAATGCGAAAGTTTATGATCATGTTCATGTGTTTGTTACTCTTTCACGCAAAAACTATGTATTTCACGTAACTTGGTAAGAAAATAGTGACAAACTTTCTTGCTGTTGGTAGGATACTCATATTCGCCCGGATAGTGAACACCGCACTCATGATTCCTCCTTTATGATTGATATAATGGGTCTCTATGCGCAGTGGTGATCACTTACTACTAGGTAAATGACCTACCTATATGCTCGTTTGCATTTTTTTTTAATTCCTAATGCAAAGGTCGAACTTACTACTTATACGCTTACAATTTGAGAATTTTCTATAGCAAGGCTTTTAGTTTTCATGTCATTCTCCTCCAAACTATCTAGCAAGCATTTTTTGAAGTATCTACCAGAATGTACTTCTAAAGCATCTCCTGCTCGTGTGTTTTTTAAACAAAACCCGAAAATGAAAAAATGCAGAAATACCATGTTTTGTGTAAGTGTTTTCTGTAATGTTTTAATGCAGCAAACGCGGCTCTAAACGATCTGACCAAGGTACTTGCCAGGATCTACTATAGAAAAGAAATTTAAAACAACGTCCTTACAGTTGCAGGATACAAACTCGGCGCTCTAATCATCGAGGGCAAAACGAAGCAGGTCTTCGATCTGCCAGACGTGCCGAACCAATGTATGCTGATCAATAAAGACAGGATCACAGCTGGAGATGGAGTTAAAGCACATGACATGGAAGGCAAAGCCGCCATCTCTAACCAAACTAATGCAAAGGTGTTCAATATTTTAAACACCGCTGGTAAGTGATTTATCTATAGCGTTATTGGTTATGATATGGCGATAGGCTCGCCCTCTATAACATTTGGGACGGACCTAAGCTCGGCAAAATGTGGGTGTTTTAGTTCGCTAGAGTGCTTCTGCCTACCTTTTCGGGGATACAGGCGTGAGCTTATATTATGTTATAAATGCTTAAACCTTAATAATCACATTGTTTAGGTACTGTATTCTTATAAAATATTTACGGAAACGATACTAAATATTTGTTAATGAATGGCATTGTAAGATAAATATTGAGATAGATACAGAAAAATAGGGTATTATGAATTCATCCCAATGCCAGCTATTATATCTAATCGGTGACCATATCCCTTCAATTTGGCTGCGTATATCACTGGTGATCTCTGACACTTTCGGGGCTAATTTAATCGTTGATAATGCGAGTTTGTGTTGCTCTCGATAGGCACTTACATTGTTTAAATTCAAATGCTATAAATATTGCGTCATATTATGTAGTATTTTCGCCTGCGGCCTAAGAAGAAATATTTTGACAATCGAATTCGTATCAAGCTCGCTAGATGCTGATAACATTCGCTTAAAGTGTCATAGACGCGCATCGAGCTTGATACGAATTCGATTGTTAAAAATATTCCTGCTTGGGTCGCTGGTGTAATTGCTGCCCTAGATCTTACGCTTTTATTTGTTATAAACAACAGAGCCCATATGTATTCCTTTATTTACATTTATACTATATAAATAGCGAATATGTCTATCAAAATACCATGCAGAAATTTCGATTCCGTGTTATACTGTTATACAATTCATGTATAATTCTTAAAGTAAAAATCCAACACCATTTGTCGTACCTAATGTTTTCTGATTGTTGAAATTAAAACCTCTCGATTTTTTCATCTAATTCTAAATATCCGACTGTCAGGCCAATAGGGCGAGGGTATGTGATAATAGCCTTGCTACTAACAAAATATGATGATATAACGCCACTATTATTTCTTACCTATAAAATATTATTACCAGAAGCATTCTTTTGATTTTCACATAATCAATACCTATGATGGTAACAATCAATGACGTCAATGCGTCACGTGATCCCGCGCAATAACTTATTTAACTTTTCATAAAATTTCTTGTCCAGAGATATCTGGTTGTTTTCTTGATCCCATCTTGACCTCCGCGTTACAAGACAAACAGATAATGGCAATTATTATGAAATATCACATGTTTATGTCATATTATTATTGAATTAAGTACATATGTATCTATAATATCGAACCCTGCTATATTTATAAATTATAATGACTGTTTTTTTAGTTCGATATGCCTATGACCTCGCGATCGACTTCGATCGCTTCGAACATTCAATGTCTATTATCACCAATACCAATGTACTTGATAATTTGTAATAGGTGATGTATATTACTGCATAACCCGCTTGTCACGTAACGCTTTAGTATAGTAACTTGATTGCTCATCAAATACTTCTACCTCAAGGAGTTAAACCAAATTACTATAAACTGTTTGCTGTTCCAAATTCCGGAATCCACTAAAATATTGGTCTTACACACACACTTTAAAATTTTAACTAATTCCATTACAGGTATCAAGACAGCCTTCGTTAAAATGGTATCACCCACTGCATTTATATCGAAAAAATGCGAGATGGTACCAATAGAGTGGGTTACCAGACGTTTGGCGACTGGCTCGTTTCTAAAACGCAATCCTGGAGTTCCCGAGGGATTTCGATTCACACCACCCAAACAGGAGACTTTCTTCAAAGACGACGCTAACCATGATCCTCAGTGGTCCGAGGAGCAAATCGTATCGGCCAAGTTTAAGTTCAATGGACTTGTTATTGGTAAGTTTATCTCATTAAAAATAAAATGTGATTCGATTTCCACATTATGCTAAAAGGTTTGTATGTCTAATTGAACAGGTCAAGATGAAGTGGACTACATGAGAAAAGTCACAATCCTCGTGTTCGAAATACTGGAGAAGGCGTGGGCACTCCGTGATTGCGCTCTTATCGACATGAAGATCGAATTCGGCGTGGACACCGAAGGTCTGATACTTCAACCGTTTCTATTTTCAGAAAATTAACAACAAAACAAATAAGTGACTTTTAACCAACTAAATATTTTAATAATTTGACCAAATAAATACCTACTTAAAGACCGCTGTTCAATAACTCAAATAATTATTTATTTAATTTGTTTTAGGAAACATTGTGTTAGCTGATGTAATCGACTCTGATTCTTGGAGATTATGGCCCTCTGGCGACAAGCGGTTGATGGTCGATAAACAGGTAACTGATTGAAATGATGCTGTAATAAATCTATCAGAATCTATTCAACTCAACGTAGTGAGCTCATTCGGAATATAATCACTTTAGGTTATACCAGATACTGCTATTTGTATTTTGTAATATAGTTTACTGGCTTATCCATACTATATTTCTTACAATTCAAAACGTACAACGTTTATGTATAGGTATACAGAAACCTGACGACTGTGACTGCTGCCGATCTGGACACAGTGAAACGTAACTTCGCGTGGGTTAAAGACCAACTGGACCACCTCCTTCCCACCGTCCACCACAAAGTAGTCGTGTTCATGGGTTCGCCTGCTGACACTGAACACTGTCAGAAAATCGCTAAAGGTAATAAAAAAACAGATTCTAGAGGTTCAAATGACCTCTCCCCTACATCGCTGACCTTAAAGGAAACTTAAAGATCAACAAAGTATCCATGATATCCATATTCTGACAGTGGTGTGAATGGCCACATACAGATGTCAGATGACGCACTTGCCCATTTGCCTACCTCTACTACAATATACCACTTTCTAATTATAATAATAATAAAATAATAAATACACACACACACACCTAGTTCTGACCCCACACTAGGTATAACCTGTATCGTGGGTATCGGAAACTACGAGAGACTTTCGGTCTCACAACACCCAGACTTAAAACAAATATCTGTGGGCCACACAAACATTTGTCTCAATGCTGGAATCGTACCCGCAGCCTCTCGCTTCACAGCCGGCTACTCGCCTGCTGCGTCACGAAGGCTGTCTTACGATAGCATTTTAAAACGAATTCACTGATTCTGTAGACAATTTTTTTTCTGCTGAAAATTAACGGGAAATCGATTTGCTATGCACATGTTAGAATATTTCCGCTATATGACCAATTACTGATAGTTACCTGACATAACCTACAAAACAATTTGTTGTTGCCACAGTGGTGGTAACAACAAATTATATGTGTTTCAATTCTCAAATCATCTCTAATCGTCTCTAATCAATAAAGTCAACACTAATCTTTCTTGTTTCCAGCTGGCCGTGACCTAGGCTTGGACGTAGACCTGCGCATTACATCAGCACACAAGGCCACAGAGGAAACACTGCGTATCATGAAGCAGTATGAAGATACCAATAACGCGTTGGTATTCATCGCCGTGGCGGGCCGCTCCAATGGGCTGGGGCCAGTACTGTCAGGCAACACCTCCTACCCGGTTATCAATTGTCCACCTCCATCTGATAAGCTTGTACAGGTGAAGTAACTATACCGTTATAATATTTTAGTAATGTGTAGTATCTGATATATTAATAAAATATTAATGGTTCAGTATAGAGGTAAAGAAAAACACATATCATAAGATATTTATTAACTTGAGTATGAAACAAACTAGACATTCTAATCCACCTTTAGTTCCTTTTAAAATTAATTGCACATTATGGAGCAAGCAATTCCTATGGATAATTAAGATTTTTTTTTCCAGGACATCTGGTCTTCATTATCCGTGCCATCTGGTTTGGGTTGCGCGACAGTTATCTACCCAGATAGTGCAGCACTAATGGCAGCACAGATCATCGGCTTGAAAGACTACATCGTGTGGGCTCGCATCCGATCCAAGCAACTCGAGATGGCCGCCGCGCTCAGAAAAGCCGACAACAAGTTGCAACACTTGACTGTTTAAAAATGTTTATTAATAAATTCTTTTTTCACTAGTTACTCATTTTGGTATTATTTAATGTTAGATATTACATACATATTACTCAGAATATAGTTAGTTATACAGTGCCATCATCGGTATCTTGGATGGTAAATTTATTTTCTATGACGAAAACTTATCGAAAAATCTTGCTTTTACTGAAATTGCATCAACTTTCAACATGCACAAACATATAAGTAAAATAACCTGGATATGATCACGAATAAAAAAAGGTGCAGGAAAGTGCTTGTAAGATTAAAGATGTTGACGTAAGTACGATTTGGCTATTACTGGTACCACCATAATATAATTTGATTAGTTTAAAAATAAATAAATAAATTACCAAAATGTCTTAAAAACTTTTTAATAGGCAACATTCTATCCTAAATGTCATTGTCAGCTGTCTTGCTGGGTCGAGTTTCTGCTGTGCGGAGTGGTTTGTTGTTTGTGAAAAAATCCTTTCGATTTATTTATACACAAAAAATGGCAGAGAAATCTGCTGAATATACATCCACAAATGGCTTCGAGAGCAAAACACCGTTTTTGATCGGCGTAGCCGGCGGCACGGCTAGTGGAAAGGTGAGTAAGAGGCCTCGTGCGTGCATTATCGATTTTTGTATTTTACTTCAAAATTACATAACAAAAATGCGGTAAACCGGGATACCTCCATACTCTAATGCAAACGAATGTTTTTATCAACTTTGCCTGCAATTAACTGCACCTTGTTACGAGAAGATAGGTTATAACTACGTCATATTGTTTTTAAAGTAACATAATGACGAAAACAACAATTAGCGTAATTTGAAATAATTGCTACACTGAATGTGCTTCACTTGAAACTCATTTACGAGCAGCAGTACAGTAACATCACTATGTACAATTATTAAGCAAAACAGATTTCATTCAAGTATTCCATAACTTAGGAAAGGGAAGTGCAGTGTGACATTGGAAATGGCATTGAGTGTTTTCTTAAACGGCATCTCCTCACTAAAACATTACATAAAACACCTACACAAAACATGCTATAAATTATTTTTTTGTCTATGTCCATTGTTATATGAGCAGGAGACATTGAAAAACCTTGTTTTGTGTAGGTGTTTTAGTGTATTGTTATTTGTTACCCCTCATACGGCCGGTCTCAATAAACAATCTCAGTTTAGAGTGCAGATAGGTTGCGATTATGAACCAATCAAATCAAGTCATTTGACGGAGTCATGTTCAAACTGTGTTCCTATTGGCAAATTTTTGTAATATATCTGCACATTCGAACTGAGATTGTTTATTGGAACCGTGCGATATGATGGATGACGTCAGGCAGGGGGCCAGTCGTAAAACTAAGCCAATTCCTCTCTGCAACATGCTTGAAAAAGTGTGTTGCGCCTACCCCACATTTAGGTGGGCTAAAGGCAGGTAAAAAAAAAGTGTTTTGTTTCGAAAAAACATGTGCAGGAGGCGCGGCTTTACAGACTTACTCTCAGTTCAGAATTATTGATTGTGATTAATATAGGAATATTAAAAAATTACCTTCACTTCAATCAAATGCATGATTTCACCACTTACTATCCCTTTTATTTTGGAATTTTCTTGCTATGGATATCTAAAGAAAGGTTTAATAGGAATGATTAATGAAATATTATTATAGTAAACTAGCTTTTGCTTGTAGCTAAGCTTGCTACGGTCTTGACAAACCGTCCATCATCCCTGAGCCCTTGGCCTTTTTGTCCATTGCAAGGGCACGATGATTAATTGGTTATACCCCGTTAATCCTTTTACTTCTTTTAATTTTATTGTAGTAATAGTATATTACCTTAATTAAAATTTTACTTGTGCCTTGCAATTTTGGAGAAATAAAGTTATTTCTTTCTTTCTTTAATGTTATTTTTGATTGCCTTAAAAAAAAGGAGGTATTTGATCCATCTGTATGAATTTTTATGTGTGTTATGCAATATCTCAGCCAAATATTCATGATAAAGCTTATTTCAAGGCTGGTTCCATATGAATTTGGTCACCATCAGGTAAGTTTTAAAGTAGATCCGTTAAGTATATCCACTTAGGGCGACGTGCACCACCATTACTAATCTACCGTTAGTCCTAATCTCATGTTAAATTGAAAAAGAAATGTATGAATGACATGTAATTCATTACATGTAATGTACTACATATAATTACAGATAATTATATGACGACATTTAATTAATTATATATAATGAATTACTTGTCATTTATATATTTCTTTTTCAATTTAACTTGAGGTTAGGATTAACTGTGGGTTAGTAATATTGGTGCATATCGCCTTTAACCAACAGAATTTATTAAATAATGTATTCAACAGGATTCAAAGCATATTCCAAAAAAGATTGAACATGATTTTTTTATAACTGACCACAGGCCTGATGCTTCCTTCAACTTCAACCTCTTCTGAGGGAATGTCGAATGATCTTAAATTAATTGTTTTAGCTTTTAGAATACTACTGCTAGACAAAGGCCCTACATACATAATATTTTACCATTATACTTTATTTAATTAAATCATTATTTAGTCAACAGTATGCCAACGCATAGTAGAGAAGCTCGGCCAGCAGCACAAAGAACAGACAGAGCGTCGTGTTGTGTGCATCAGCCAGGACTCTTTCTACAGAACACTGACGCCTTCTGAGCGCATGCGCGCCGAGCGTGGACAGTTCAACTTCGACCATCCAGACGCGTTCGACGACAAGAAACTGTTGGCAGTACTGAAAGACATACTGGCAGGCAAGAAGGTCGAAGTCCCTGAATATGATTACATCACAAACTCTATAAGGTTAGTTCCATTTTACAATTGAAGATGCATACGCTCACGCCTGTATCCCCAAAGGGGTAATCAGAGGCGAACTTGCGAACTTAAATACCCACATTTTGCTGAGCTAATTTCCGTCCCAGAAATGATGGTAGTGGGCGCGAACTTATCGCCATATTGGTCACAAATTACAGACTCCGTGCTGATACAGAGTAAAAAAAAACCAATATCACTATTACCGAACTACCTACCGAGGCAGTAAAATAGAATCTCTGAAAAGTTTACAGATTGATTAAATGCTCAGTACTGTACGCCAGCGAGGACGTAAAATATTCGTATGGAAAACGTTAGTTCCCCGCGTAACCGCTAGAGGCGTTCAGGTGTTTGTCATGGTTGGCCTACTTTTATAAGTTACGTAATGCACAAATAAACACAGACTAACTACAGTAGGCCAACCACGTGTTTTTGACTTTACTCGCTAGCGACTCCGTAAAATATTTGTATGACAAACACTCGAACGCCTTTAGCGGTTACGCGGCGAACTGACGTTTTCCATACAAATATTTTACGTCCTCGCTCGCGTAAATACGTGCAACAAACTCATGGTTGAGCTAAAGAAAACATAATGTTACATTGTATAATATGTGTGAATTAAGGATCGAATATCAAAATTAATCATGCTCATGACTCAGTGATGTTGCACACAAGGGTTTGACTTTTAAGGGACTAGTGAAACGGGAGCTCACAACAAAGATCAAAACGTCTTATTTAAAAATCTTTTAATAATCATCAACTAATGGCGGGTACACACTGGCCGAACGAAGGCGAAAAAATCTATACCTGTTGCGTTCACACAAACAAACTTTCGCTGTTGTAGGAATGAAACAGGCATGATTTTTTCGGCCCGGTATGTAGGCGCCATTAGATGTTTTTTGTTTACCCCACTGCTAAGATATAAATAATTTTGAACGCCAGCCCACACCGTTCGCACTCGATCTACCCAGCAGACGTGGTGCTCATTGAGGGTATCCTGGTGTTTTACTTCCCTGAAGTGCGCGAGCTGTTCCACATGAAGCTGTTTGTTGACACCGACTCAGACACCAGGCTCGCCAGGCGAGGTATGATAGAGCTTAATTAAATTGTTCTTAATTAGCTTCGATACAATATTGCTGAACATAGGCCTTCCCCCAAAGATTTCCAGATCGACCTGTTGGAAGCTATGTCCATATAGTCCTATGGCTGATGATGATGATGATAATATTGACTCTCAGAAAACTGCCTCGGTGGCGTTGTATTTCGGTACGACTACCGTCCTGAGGTCTCGGTTCAATCCCCGGGTCGGGCAAAATGATATTGGATTTTTTCATATCAGCCCGGAGTCTAGAATTTGTGCCCGATATGGCGATAGGCGAGCCTATCACATCTGGGACGGAACTAAGCTTGGCTAAATGTGGGTGTTCTAGTTCGCTAGTGCACCTCTGCCTACCCCTTCGGGGATATAGGCGTGAGCTTATGTTATGTTATGTGTCTCAGAAAATGGGACAGCAATAATAAGCTTTTTATTAACAGAGACTGGCAAACGAGCAAGTAGGTCACTTGATGGTAAGTGATCTCCACCGCCCATAGACATCTAAAACAAAAATAATCAAGGATGCGTTGCCAACTTCAAAAGAGGGAAATAGGAATTGAGAAAGGGAGGAGGGAATTAGGCCACCGGAAATCTCCCTCAACAAATGAAACGCAACAGCGAGCTGCCACGTTTCGTTCGGTTGAGATAGTGGTATCATCCAGTCGAGCCGGGCCATTCGTGTTGTAGCCGTTACTGTCTACAGCATGGCTCTACCACTCAATATATGAAATATTCCCAGTGCCTCGTGATATAATGGAGCGTGGCAGGGATCTGGAGCAGGTTCTCAACCAGTACATGAACTTCGTCAAGCCGGCGTTCGAAGAGTTTTGTCTGCCAGTAAGTTCTACACCATGGACGTAAAACAAAGATGGACGGAGCGCTAGGAACATTGAAAGTTGTTATGTATTAATGTTCATACATCCCTACTTATTGACGCTTATTTAAATAGTCACAGGCGGCTCAGCCTCGGGTGGCCCATACGCTTATGTAACATATATATGTGCCGCATCCGACAGGTTAAAAAGTACAATCTAAGTGGATACATTGTAAAAACCTGTCATGGTCTAGCTACAGAGCTGATTAAACACCCAACAGTCACATACATAGTCCCGACCCCACACTAAGATGGAGGCTTGTGTCGTGGGTATCAGGTACTACGAGAGACTTTCAGTCTCACAACACCCAGACCCGAAACAAATATATGTAGGCCATACAAACATTTGTCTCGGTGCGGGGATCGAAGCCGCGGCCTCTCGTTTCACAGCCGGCTACTCGCCCGCCGCGCCACGGAGGCTGTCATCTGTGTCACTTAAATAATGTGTTACCTTAAACATAACAAAAGTGAAGCAGAGTTTTCGACCCATTCGATCTATCGACACGTAATGGCGTGTGTGTGTGTAGGGCACTTTTGTACAGGCGCGTTTGTATGCGTGGCTTCTATGTGGCGTCCGTTTAACTATAGGCGTGATGGTGTCCTTCTTTTTCTTTACATCCGTGTTCTACACTATATAAGTCTTTCTTTCTACCTGCCCTTATCCTACCTTAATGTGGGGTCGTCGCAACACACTTTTCCAAGCATGTTGCAAAGAGGATTTGGCTTAGTTTTTACGACCGGCCACCTGCGTGACGTCAAGCCCCTCTGAGGGATCCAGACCCGGGACAATTGAATTAGAAAATTTGCTTTGCTCGACCTGGGAATCGAACCCAGGACCTCACGATCCATTGCCCATAGATGCTGTCACTAGACCAAGGAGGCGACTACTTCCTAATATACAATAAAAAATTAAATTGTTTTTCACAGACAAAGAAGTTTGCTGACGTCATCATACCCAGAGGAGCTGATAATTTGGGTAAGTGCAAGCATTTTAACGTAGCACTTTATTTAGTTGACGCGTGTAGTTGATTCTAAACTTTTTTTTTTATCGCAGAGATTGGCAAACGAGCAGATGGGTCACCTGATGGTAAGTGATCTCCACCGCCCATAGACACCCAAGACACATAAAGAATCATGGGTGCGTTGCCAACCTAAAAGGAGGGAATGGAAAGGGAAGGAAGGGGATCGGGAAAGGTAGTAGGGAAATGGGCCACCGGAAATCTCACTCACCGAACGAAACGCGACAGCAAGCCGCCACTTTTCGTCGGTTTTCTGTGAGACAGTGGTATCTATCCGGTCGAGCCGGCCCATTCGTGCTATAGACGTTACTGTCTACAGCGTGGCTCTACCACTTGGAAAAAGTTGGAAGTTTACTGTATACAGCTTAATATGTTATCTGTTGTAATCCCATGTTACAAACACAATACGTACTTATCCTTACTAGCTATATACATAAGTTTAAGTACAGCAGTGCCATGTAATCCGTTTACATCGATATTATTATAATCTGGCGTTTTATATGAGTTACCTACTTGTAAATGCATTTCTAGATACACCCTTTAACATCCCAAAACTTCATCGCCCTGTATAGTCCATTTAAGTGATACCATTGGCTCTTCGCCCAATCATCTCTCCAAATGGCTGTATTCATTGGAAAATCATAATAAGAGTTTTAAATTAAAACAAATACATTTTATTTCTTTTATATTTATGTGTTATTTGTGCTATTTTGTAAGTTCGCTTTCACTTTTATCGCGAGACTTATTGCGGACAATGCCTTTTTATAAGGGCAATTGTTCAATTAATCAGTGATAAATAATGTACCCGCGTATCGAAGGTAAGTGTAAGGTCATAGCCACTGCAACGAGTAACGAATGTGCTTCAATCGGACAATCCCCTTGCAGCGGCTATGCTCTTACGTAGCTGCTAAAATGAACTTTGTGTGGCACGTACGAAGATCCGTTTTCCGTTGTTGCAGTGGCTATTGACCTAATCGTCCATCACATATGGGATATCTTGTACAAGAAGCGATCTCCGGTGAAGATGGTGAACGGCACGTGCAACGGTCACCACGACGTGGACGAAACCAACGGGCGGAGGATGTCCGGCAGTTCCGAAGATACGCTCAGTCGATAGTCGCCGCTCTGATTGGCCGGATGGTTTGCGATCGAGACCGGATTGGTCGGACAGGTCGAATTGTCCGTTTCGGGTAAGAATACGTGCATTTATTGAAATAAAACTATTTTTACGGATTCTATCACGATTTGTTTTAATTTTTATGCCTGACTTTTCGAAGGCTTTGCCGTCTTCGTGGTCACAGGTCGGATCAGACTGCAAAGAGTTTGAAAACGAACGTTCGAAACGTCGGCCATAAAAATTAAAACAAATCGTGATAGAATCCGTAAAAATAGTTTTATTTCAATGTATAACATTCGCGTAAACTTAAGAAATCAGTACATGCATTTATATTTTTTTTTGTTGACTGTACTGTGAGAGATGATGTAAAACTCGATTTATGAGCACCACTTTGATAAAAAGTTGTGCTGACAGACCCTGACAGGAATAAATAACGATTATGCATAAGAATCGAGTACGCTGCACATTTGTCACATTTTAGTGTTTATACAAATGTCACAAGCGCGCATCGAGCATGATTCGAGATCGATGAGTGACAGGCGGGACGGCTTCCCGAGGGCGAGACACTTATGTAACATATATATGTGCCGCCTACAACCGGTTAAAGTCATCAATATATTATACCCTAGATGCACAGTTCTTTCAATATCCTCCTAAAAAGTGGTCTCAGAAATAAAACAAAGAAAACGATCACAAGTTGTAATTGAATCAACACAAATATAACCCTCAGCACGTGTTATAAAGTAGATTTTTAAACGAAATGAGCACGCGTTCTTTAATTTGAATTTTGAAATTTAGAATTCTATCGACGTCCGACTGTAGGCAAAACGAGTGCTTAAGCACTTCTTTGCTGTCCCATTTTCCGAGCGTCAACTGCGCATCTAGGTAAATAATATATCGATGGTTAAAGTATTTAATTTGTACAATTAATGTCACAAGCGCGCAGCGAGCATGATTCGAGATCAATAATTAAAAGATATTCGTCCTATGGGTTCCGTATATTTGTATTTAACCGCAGTACTGCATCATAAAATTGTATAACTCTTACTGACTTGTACTTTTGCATTTTCGACCAACTTCAAAAAAAGGAGCAGTGGGCTTAGCCACGTGGCTTATGCGCTAGTCGAATAGAATAAATGTATGGGAATGACAAGAGTACGCTGCATATAGCGTACTCTTATGACTATTCTATTCGACTAGCGCATAAGCCACTTGTCTAAACCCGCAGGTCCCAATTCGTCTGTATTTGTATGTATGTTAAGACTTTCGTGATATCTCCGCTAAATGTGGATCAGTTCTCAAGATTATTTTTGTGTTCGATAGGCTTTATTCCAGGGATGGATCTATATAAATTTAATCACGATTCGATAAGTTTTAAAGTCGGTCTGTTTTTGTTTTAATTGTTCCACATGAAATATATTTTCGCGAACGCGAACAATCGGTCTCGATCGCAAAGCAACAGGGTGGTACTCTGTGACAACTGGTGGGTCTAAATGTCCCAATACCTCAACTTTATTTTATGTTGTGGACTCTTATTTAGTGTACGCGATGCGCACTCCGGACGTTGTATGTCAACAAATAATTGTAATATAAATAGTTATTAATTATTAGTACTAATAGACATATAACTTCTCTACTTTTGTGACATTACAAAGAAGAAAAATAATTGCATTAACATACATTGAATTGAATTGCATAACTTGCAAAAAAAATTTTAGTATACATTGAATTGATTTGCATTGCTTGCAAAATTTTGTGACATTAGAAAGAAATAAGAAAAAAAATGCTTACTTACTTGCAAAAATTAAATATTTGCCCTTATGAAATACAAAAATATGTATAAAAGTTTGTATAAAACATGTTTTAAGTTTGAAAAAGCCATAAAGAAGTTATTTTGTCTATCAATAATTTTGCAGTCTCGAGTGCGTTCGCTATGTATTCTCCAATAATATTCAAAATATTTCCTATTTAGTTAAGTTCCAATACTTATTGTAATAAGGCTGACGCTTTTAAAAGCATGTAGATTAAGTGAGAATTCATAAACCAACGTTCCATTTGAAAGCGAAGAAATAAAAATACTATTCAGTGTGTAAGTTTAGTTGAGGGACCTGTTTAAGGAGGTCAATCAGTGTTCTATTCTTATCCCAATTGGGTACTTGACTATGTTTGATTTTGTACACATTGTTATATGCACTAGCAAATAAAACAAAAAAGAAACTCTACAGTAAAATCTGCATCGACATTGGTTGAAAAATGAGTCAGTAATTCATGTTTTAAATTCTGCAATGAGCAAGAGTGGGGATGTAGTGGGGATATCTTACTGTCCCTTTCTAACGCACGTGCCGTTATGCCCCTGACGTGATTTTAATGATACTTCTCTTTTCCGCAGTTTGAAGGTTTACACCAAATTTCAAATGCTTATAACTTTTTTATTTTTGAGAATATTTCAATAATTCTTTCGGTGCTATATTTTAGATGGCGTAAATTTCATATAAAATAAATTTTAAAAAATTATCAAGTACCCAATTGTATATAAAATATATGACCTTATTCTCTTTTCGGGAATTTCCATTAAATACATATTTTTGCCTGTCCTAAGCCAGTTTTGAAGTATGAAGAGAAAACTGATTATACCTAAAGATTATACATACGTAATGACCGATAAGACAGTCGCCTCCTTGGTCTAGTGGCAGCATGTATGGACTGTGGACTGGGAGGTCCTGGGTTCGATTCCCAAGTGCAGCAAAGAAAATTTTCTAATTTAATTTCCTCATAGGGGATTGACGTCAGGCAGGCGGCCGGTCGTAAAAACTAAGCCAAATCCTCTCTACAACATGCTTGAAAAAGTGTGTTGCGCTGACCCCACATTAAGGTGGGATAAGGGCAGGTAGAAGGAAGGAATGACCGATAAGATAGGCCAAACAAGTAGCTGGCACAATGGTATTGACATGCTAGGAGACTTTTTAGGAAAACAAAAGATAGGTTTACTCTGCCAGTTATAATTTTGCGTATATTTTTATCAGTTACATGTAAGCATGAACTGCCATGTGTTTTAATATGTCCCTCGACTAAAATACTCACTGTACTATAGTCCAAGAGCTCAATACAAAATGTCGAAGTTAATGAAGTAAGAAATACGATGTATTTAATAGTACTCTATTTATTTTCTCAGTATGTGGTGTAGTTAGGCGGGCATCCATTAATTACGTGGGCATCCATTAATTACGTGAGGCATTTAAGGGGGGAAGAGGGACGAGCCGAATCTCATCTAATCTTACTTTGGGGAGGGGGGTCACGGCGAATATCACGTTTTTTTTTCGACAGAAACAGAGTAAACTTTCGATAAAATAAGATTAATATTTTTTTCTTTTTTTAGAATAAATCCAAACCATTTATACTAGAAAAACGCATTATTAAAAATTTCACATGAGATTAGGATATGGGGGAGGGGGTTGTGCCAAATCTCATGTCATCTCACCAGGGAGGGGGTCGGAAGATCGGCAAAAACGCCTCACGTAATTAATGGACGCCCCCTAATTGCACCCTATTACTTTTACGTTACCCTTATTATCTGTGGCAATAATCTGTAACTGGAGGGACAAAAATATTTTTATACTGTATTTTTATTTCTTTCGCTCGTTTCCCGTGAGATAAAAATTATAAAACATCGAGGGAATCGTTTGCATCCACATAAAGGCCACAGTATTCTATAATTCGTTTTCATTTTGTAGTAAAATGTTAGAAATATCTATAAGGACGGTATTTTTGTCGCCAATTTGTTATTCGTGGCATTTATTTCACTATATAGCTTGAGAAACTGGCGAACAAAACGGCTTAATTACACATTTATTTAATTTTTTTTATAATGAGTAAATTCCTCGGTGGCGTGGGTGTATTTCGGAATGAGCTATCGTCCTGAGCTCTCAGGTTCAAACCCAGGTCGGGCAAAGCGATATTGGATTTTTCCATATCAGCCCGGTGTCTGGAATTTGTGCGCGATATAGTGAAAGGCTCGCCCTCGGTCACATCTGCGACGGAATTAAGCTCGTCGAAATGTGGGTGTTCTTTACCCACGGCACAAGACTTTTTATTTTACTGTGGGGTCTGGAGTTTGTGACTCTTGGGTATTATTTATTTATAATAGTTTGCATCTATGAAATGGTTATTTTGGGATAACCCCTTTTTGTTCGCCAGCTCCTCAGCTCCTTATTTTTAGTTGTGTATACTGTCTCGACTGGATGAACGCTTTCCACACTGTTCTTGCTTACTGTATTTTATATCCCATATTATGTTTCCTGTCGAGGAACAATAATTTTATGTTCGAGATTTATCGAGCTTCATCATAATATGTAAAATGTCACAAATAAAATGCAATGGGTAATTATTGGTTTGTACTGCTATAAATTTGGATTTGTCTGTAAGTTACTTGTGTAAATGAATAAATAAATAAATAAAAAATAGTAATGTATGCAGCGATAGCTCAGTTGGGAATGGTACGTACTGCCGAGACAAGTGTCGGAGGTTCGAGACCAACCCCAAAATGGAGCATACACCTCTGACTTTTCTATGTTAAGTGTATTTTCATTGTGAAATATCGCATGCTATAACGGTGAAGGAAAACATCGTGAGGAAACCTGCATACCAGAGAATTTCTCCACAAGAAATTCGAAGGTATGTGAAGTCTACCAACCCGCATTAGGCCAGCGTGGTAGACTAAGGCCTAACCCCTCTCATTAGTAGAGGAGGCCCATGCCCAGCAGTGGGACAGTAATATTACAGGGCTAATATTATTATTATTTAATGTATAGGAAGGAATAATGAAAATCCTTACCATTACTATCAAATGCCATCTCTTGCATTTCTAGAAAATCTAGTAAATTTTTTTCAATGTTACTCACATTGTAATAATTATGCCATCCTGCATAGCAAAAATAACCATCACAAAATGCTCATACATTACATGTTTCGTTATATAAAAGCATTTTGTTGAAAAAAGTGGAGAGAAACCTTTAATTACCCAAATGTTAGATACCCTTAATATAAGATCTATATTTAAGGTTTTTTAGGTCCAGGACTTCTTTCTGGTGGCCATTTTGTTTGCAACGCACAAACACTTACAAGGGTTTCTCAAAATATTTGCCTTTTTAATGGGGTGTAACTAAATAGAAACTACCATCAATATAATATACCCTAGATGCACAGTTCTTTGCAAAAATCCTCCTAAAAAGTGGTCTCAGGAATAAAACAAAGAAAAAGATCACAAGTTGTAATTCAATCACAAATATTCATAAACCTAAGCACGTGTTATAAAGTAACTTTTTAAACGAAATGAGCAAGCATTCTTTAATTTGAATGTTGAAATTTAGAATTCTACCAGCATCCGACTGTAGGCAAAATGAGTGCTTAAGCACTCTTTTGCTCTCCCATTTTCCGACCGTCAACTGTGCATCTAGGTATATAATATATGGATGGAAAATACAGATAAATAGAGGGAATATAAGTATCGAGCTAAAATCATGCCTATCTTGCAAAATGAAATCGCCAACAACTGATTCTGAAAATATAATATGTTATCAACTGCTTTTATTGTAGTATGACGATTTAAAGCGCTAAATATTTGAGAACCACTGGATTAAATCAATTGCTACTGCCTCGATTTGTTCCATATGAAAATAGATAGGTTGGAAATAATAATAGATTACTGATAACAGAGCAGGCGCGGATCCAGGGAGATATGTAGGAGTTGTGACCTAATAACTGATTTTTTAGGAGCTGACTATAATTTTTCAGCAAAAAAAAATACTTATGAACAGATGCAACCTCTCTGCATGAGTGGCTTTATATATTGGAGTAAGGTCCAATGTCACAAGTTTTGGTGCGCCATAATGAAATGGATTCTTTGCCTAAAACAAAAATAAGGACATAAATTGTCTTTTTCAACGTTTTTATTATGTATCACACCATATTATTTCCTAGATTCCCGCCTGTACTCAGGCTGAGATCTATAGAGCCAACTTCGACTAAGTCGAAGTCAAAATAACAAACTCAGTGAGGATTTGTAATTGTTAAATCAAACTATGTCTTAGTCCGATTTTTTACAAGAAAAACAGTCTGACAGACAGACTGAGCAAAGATTTTCTTTAAGAAAGGACTCGGATTATGTCAAAATCCTCACTAAAGTTCGTTACTTTGACTTCGACTGTGATTGAAGTTCGCTTCATAGATCTCAGCCTACGACTGATAAATAGCGAAGACTAAAGTATTTTTTCGGATAACAATAATGAGTGTAGTTTAAAGTAGCAAAATTTTCAACTATGTATAAAACGTTTTCTGTTTCTCTAACCGAAGTGAATTCTATAATAAACATTTTCTTAGTAAGAACTGTAGGTACTTAATTATTGAAGTGTGTGTATTATGATCCAAGTGTATTGAATTTAACCATTTGCCCCATGGTCACTATACGATTTCATATTGCCCCAAGTTTTGTAGATTAAGTAAAAAAATATGAGAATTATACTTTGATAACGAAATATAGATCACCCTGTTACGATAATTGAAACAGAAACACGTGATAAATTCCATTGATTGAATGTGATAAAAATTATTAAGGAAAATATTGAAAAAAGTAAAAAAATATATAGATGTAATAAATATTTGCTTCTATTTTAATTTGTAAAATATAAAAGCAATGCTATGTGCAATATGTTCATGCATTTGTTTTTTATACCATTTATTTTTTAAGTTCCAACGAAGTTTTGAACACCATGTATAAAGCTTATTTTATTATATCAAAATGCACAACAGTCTTCGTTTAGCCTTCGCATTTCTCAAAGCATTTATGTAAATTGAAAAAATGTAAAAAAAAACGAATTTATTAAGATGGATATAAGTTTTATAATCTGTGTACGTCCTGCACAAATGGTATTATACATTATTAAAATGTATTAGCTGTCGTCATTTATTCTTCGCGTGTAATGGGAATTATGTATAATTCCTAAACCAAATTGTATTGTAAAAATAATAAAGTGTTTGCAAAGTGTTTTATTGTTTGTTTTTTTTATATCCTTTTTTTATGATGTTAAATAGACACGCTAAAGTAGTAAAAGTGAAAATATTACAAATATGTTATCTAACATTTACGAAGTCGCTATCGAAAAATGTAAAAAAACTCATCAAACAATTATTATCAAAAGTAACAGAAATTGGGAGTGAGAGATCCGAAAAGCAGATGATTCTGTTTTTTTTTTATAAAAATATAAACACATTATTTTTCACTAATAATAATCAGTGAATTGATTGAAGACATTTTAATCTAACAAAGCTAGTAAAATCGCATTTTACAAGCTTTTTATTGGATTAGAACCTATGGTGCCTAGAGCCTATGGTGTGCCACGTCATAGTCGTCTCACTTTGGCTACTGTTGCTTTAGCAATTTTGTCCAAAAAAGCGAAACCCTTACACAGTACTTTTCAAATATTGTAGAGTAGGCAGTTAAATATTATGTTTATAGTCTATACATTCTTTTAACTGCTTAGATGGCGTACGCGGTACGAGCGTACGATTACCGTCTTGAGGTCACGGGATCAATCCCCGGATCGGGCAGTTATATTGGATTTTTGTGCTCAGTATCAGCCAGGAGTCTGGAATTCGTGCAAGATATGGCCATAGACCCGATAGACCTCATCTCAACTGGGACGGAAATAATCTTGGCGAAATATGGGTGTTCTAGTTCGGCTCTGCCTACTCCATTGGTGACACAGACGTAAGTGGATGTAACATAACATAAGCTCACGCCTGTATCCCCGCAAGGGGTAGGCAGAGGCGCACTAGCGAACTAGAACACCCACATTTCGCCGAGCTTAGTTCCGTCCCAGATGTGATAGGGGGCGAGCCTATCGCCATATCGGGCACAAATTCCAGACTCCGGGCTGATATGGAAAAATCCAATATCAGTAAGTGAATGTATGTAATGTAAATTAATGTTTGTATTGAAAATAATAATAATAATAAATAAATAAATACATGTAAAATAAATGTGGGCGAGGCTTCTATTCACATACATTATTATTAGGCTATTTAATGCGCGTGGCAGCCACAACACTGTCAGCTGTGGTGTCAGCCAACTTTCGACAGACTTCAAAATAGAGAATATCCTCAATTCGGCTGTATTTTTTTTATGTATGTTACGCGATATCTCCGCCAAATGTGGACCGATTTTTCAAGATTCTTTTTGCGTTTGATAGACCTTATTTCGAGGGAGGTCCTATTATGAGTCACAATCGGCTAAGTTTTGAGGTCGGTCGTTTAATTTTTTAAACTTGATTATTTTTATGTAATGTGGTATCTCCGCCAAATGCGGCCCGATTTTCAAGATTCTTTTTGTGTACGATAGAGCTTATTTCGAGGGTGGTCCCATTATGAGTCACAATCGGATAAGTTTTCAATCCGTCGGAGGCGGCTTATACCTCTATATATGTTACATAAGGGCATGGGCCACTGGAGGCCGAGCCGCCCGTGACTATTTAAGTCGGTCCGTAAATTTTTTATTCGATATGATGTCGCAAGAGTTACCCCCCTTTAACATGTATTATTGTGTTCCAGTGGCTATAGACCTGATCGTGCAGCACATCTCCGACTACCTGAAGAGGAGTCCGGTGGAGAAGACTGAGTTCGAGCGCGTACCCTCAGTCTCCGACAGTCCGCACAGAAGTGGCAAAGGAGGCAGGCCACACTAGACAATTTAGGTACATGGTTTTTACATACAATGGTAGAATATAATTATGTCGCCTAGTTGTACCGTATATGGGCTGTGAACTGGGACAGAAGACACAAAAAGAAACATGGATGCGTTACCAACCTAAAAGGAGGGAATGGAAGGGGAGAGAAATGGGATTGGGAAAGGGATGGTAGAAATGGGCCACCGGAAATCTCGCAGAACGAAACGCGACAGCAAGCTGCCACTTTTCGTTGGTTTTCTGTGAGATAGTGGTATCAAATCGATCGAGCCAGCCCATCCGGGCTGTAGACATAACTGTCTACAACGTGGCTCTACCACTCAAGTATGTTCCAGAAGAATTGACGTCAAGCAGGCAGGTCGTTAAAACTAAGACAAGTATTCCCTGCAACATGCTTGAAAATATTGTGTTCTAGGTCCCACATTAAAGAGGGATAAGTGAGGGTAGAAAGAAAAGGGAGCGATGGTATGAGATTGGCGAGTGCTTTGTCCAGCAGTGAAACTTTTTATTGAAGCGGCGATAGTGTTTAAAATGAGATGATCTTAGCTGACAGCCTGAGACGAATCGCAGGTTCAAAATTAAAAACTTTGTGATTTTTCTCGGTTAAGTTTGTGTTCATGCATTTGTATTTGAGATTTCGTTTCAAAAAATTAAGTACTTGACTATAGTAACTAATACCAACGAATTTATGTAGGAACATAGATTTATAACTATAAATAAATAAATAAAGATAAATATCGTGTGCAATAGGTATTTATTAAAAATACTCCAAGCAAAGACTCCAAGGATAATTTTATTTTATTAATTTCAATACTGATTTTTTTATCTGTGTGTGAGTCACGTGACTGTAAACACCAATCACGATGCATGATGTCACATTACCTACTCATTTTTCTTGCATATTTGTTTTACAAGGGCTTAATACCTAAGATCAAAATTCATGCCGCCAGGTTATTTGGTATATTATTTTCGTATTTTTGTCACAGGTAATATTACGCAATGACGGGTAGAAGACTCAAGACAGCAATAATACGGTGGGAATTAGAGTATTTGAGAGTCGTGGAAGGAACTACGTCTTCTAATTATATGTATATCATAGCGGACACATTAGGCGCGACGCAAATGAAGCGTGACTATAACTCACGGTAGGTTGAGTGTTGCCACACTCAAAAATATGTAGCTGCAAATAAAAAGGGGTAAGTTTACAAAATTCTAATTTTGAGCTGCCTGTTTATTTTGTTATACTAGTCTTCTTTGAATTCGAAATTAGGAGAAATAGTAGTAAACATCTAATAATACACCTAATCAAACAAATATGTTAAATACATCATCAAGAACATGTTTTGAGAAATTTCTGATCACGACAACGCATATAGAAATCATAATTAATTCACGTGCAAACAATTATCGATTTTTGTGGAGTTACCCCCTTTTATCTATACTACTACTACACAATTATCTATTTTAACTCACAATTTCTTGGTAGTTTAACATGGCTTAGGTAATATATTCCGGTTAAATAGTTCTTAAGTCTAGACCGCCTAAACTATGGCACAAATAATTGCAATTTAGTAATCACACACTTTTCCGTCAATCACCGGCGATTGCAAAGTAGATATTTAACTTATAGAATTGGTTGTCCTTTAGTGGATGTAGCTTAAGCTGATTATGGCGTGTTTATGCCACAGTGTCGGCGCAGACAGATGCTCGCTAGGACTATGACAAATGGACTATGAAACCCAATCGTATGTCGTTAAGCATAGATACAAAATAATAAAATAACTGTGGTGCTGTAAACCGGATTTTGTACTCGTTATGCTATTATCAGCAGTAAGAGTAAAGACGTAAGATTCCGTTTTGACGTAGAATGCAGTTTGGCTGCGCCGATTTTATACGTTACTTACCCTTGGGTATTTTGAGATTCTAGGAAACAAGCAAAACTTAGCGCGTAGTTTATCTCGAACACCATAGCATATCCAATAATGTACCTATCTATTGAAATGTTTTAACAAATTCGACTAGTCACTCAAGATTAATGAAATGTAAATATTATGCTCAAGGCATACGTACTTATTTCGATTGTAAGTGGATAGAATGATTTCACGTCGCTAATATATTTTGTAAAATTGTTTTTGAATATTTTCAACTGACATAACCTAGTCAGATTTATTGGAATGTTAATATTACTTAGAGGCTGTTTTATTCAATTATCGTATTAAATACGTGATAATCTTTTTTATTGTTAGATAATGTAAGGCTTGTGTTTTGCTCTTCGTGAAGCTTATTTAAGCAAGATGGCCGACGACTATAGATACGTAATAAAAATGGCGGCAAATCATGTACAGACGAATGCATAAACTTCATAAATTAGGGAACTGGCATCTTAACCATTACCAAATATGAGTAGGTGCACGTAGGCTGGTCCAGTTACGGATTTGAGATTGCAAAATAACATGCACAGTTGGACAATGGCTCTATATTTCGATTATTGGTGGATTTGCGAGTACAGCTTGGCAAAAAAGAGTATGACGCGGTGAAAATTGGAACTAAAACAAAAATATTTTTTTATCCGACTTTGTTCTACAAATAATTTTCTGGTGGCTATTGTAAATCACCTCCAAAAAGCCACAATAAATACAAATAATTACTTATACGTCGTAGTATATCGGGTGGCCATATTAAATTAGGCGCCCTCATTAAATCCATACTCTCTTTTGCCAAGCTGTAAAGATTACGCGATAATTGTTACCATATTATGTATCTATGTACCTGTTATAATTTGTCGTTACCTATTTAAAAGTTAACCCTTTGTTACTCTCTTTGGAGGTATATATTTAATTAATCGACAATTACCGATTAACACTTGAAACACCGATTAAATAGGCGCTATGGGCTAATTATTAGTCTTTAAGGCCTTTATTTTTTTTATCCGGGTACGGCGAAGTGTACACTGTACCTGATGGTAAGGGTAGTGCAGTTCAAATAACTAGCCAACTAACCACTGACAAATAATAGGTTTATCATTAGTCGCCAGAATCATGTCGACAGATTTATGCTTCTTCACACTTCGAATCCGAAGAGGGAAAAAGTAAATCAAGGGGCTTGCGACATGACAGGCAAGTGACCGATGCAGACACAGGGATACCCCCATACCCGTCCCAACTAACCATCATGCCGCAAGCCCCTCAAGAGAACCGGAGAAAAATATTATAAATTGTGGATGACGCTTTATTTAAGGCAGCAGTGATATCAAGCTGTTTAATCCTTGCTGTGTAAATACCAAAGGCTAAAGCGGTTTACGGCTAAAACTTCATTCAATTTACGTTATTTATTGACTGTCAGTATGAGAAGATAGTTTATATGCGAAGTGGACTATCCTGACCATCGATATATTATATACCTAGATGCACAGTTGACGCTCGGAGAATGGGACAACAAAGAAGTGCTTAAGCACTCCTTTTCCCTACAGTTGGACGCCGATAGAATTCTAAATTTGAAAATACAAATTTAAGAACGCTTGATCATTTCGTTTCAAAATCTACTTTATAACACATGCATAGGGTTATATTAGTGTTTGATTTAATTAGAACTTGTGATATTTTTCTTTGTTTTATTCCTGAGACCACTTTTTAGGAGGATTTTTGCAAAGAACTGTGCATCTAGGATATAATATATTGATGATCCTGACACCTAAAATATTAAGATATACCAAAGAAAAATAGTATAATTATTATAGTCTTTGTTTCCTCTCTTATTATGTATGTATACCTAACTATTAATGTTATTTGAAGTCATTGGCTATTTTATATTTAATGTTAAATTGAGAATTGAAATAACGTTTAAAATCTATAAATGTTAATTTATTTATTTATTGCTCCATTTACATATAACGTAAACGTTTCTAAGCTTGTATGATACATGGTAGTAGGGAAGTGTTTATAATTTAGGAAGGACCATAGACTAAAAAGATTATTTTTACGCGTATACTAGGTATAATGTCTTTTTCAATCCTCGTAAGGTTATTTTGTTTCTGGAAGATGATTTGATAATTTTTTGTTGATTGATAAATTTAAATTGTCATAAAAATTGATTTTGTAAATCGCAGAAGAGTGCCGCAATTTCTATTTTGTAATATAGACCTAGCCCCTTACTTATAAAAATGTTTAAGCGCTGCTTATGTCTAACCATAGGTTGTCCCTTTCAATTTTAAACAATCTAACGCAAGGAAAAAAGTGACGAACTATTCTTAGCGAAAAGATAAGCGAAAATGTGTTTATAAGTAAAGCCTCTAATCTATAGCTGCCAGAATTTTTAATTACCTCCTGATATGCGATTCAAAAAATCAAACTATGATAAAATAGAGGTATAATTTTATCGGATTTAGTATTTGGCCCTTCCGTGCTACGTAGATGATTTATACACGCACTACGCTCATACTGCACAGCACTTGGCTGTTGCTTGCGCATAGAACGTTCAGTCTACACAAAGATATTGTACAAATATGTTATTTTTTAAATAAATGCTATTTTATTAGTTTTTTCTTCTGTTTTATTACATGTCTACATCGTGAGTGATGGAGCCACGCTGTAGACAGTAACGTCTACAGCACGAATGGGCCGGCTCAACCGATTTGATACCAGTCTCACAGAAAATCGAAAGTGGCAGCTTGCTATCGCCTTTCGTTCGGTGAGTGAGATTTCCGGAGGAGCATTTCCTCCCCTCCTTTTCCTTTCATCATTTCCTTCTTTTAGATTGGCAACGCACCAATGATTCTTTTTGTGTCTTGGGTGTCAATTGGCGGTGGAGATCACTTACTATCAGGTGACCCATCGACTCGTTTGCCAGTCTGTACTATAAAAAAAACTGCAAATAAAAATATAAGACAATCGAAACATATTTAAATGAAAATGTCCGATATGGCAATAGGCTCATCCCCTATCACACGGACGGAACTAAGCTCGGCGAAATGTGGGTGTTCTAGTTCGCTAGTGCGCTTCTCCCTACCACTTCGGCTATACAGGCGTGAGTTTATGTTATGTTACATTATATAAGTCCCTAATAAATACATAAAGAATAATAACGTTATGTTTATTATATAAATCTCACATAATTTACAGCAGGTCCCAATAAACGGTCTCAGTTCGAGTGTATTAGGTAGATTACAAAAATTAGCCAATAAGAACAAAGTTTCAACATGATGCTGTCAAATGATTAATTGATTGGTCAATTTTCGCGATCTATCTGTTCACTCGAACTGAGATTGTTTATTGGGATCAGCCGTTAAACAACAAAAACAGCTTTAGAATTCAGTGACCGACGGTATATACAGAATTCCCGCCAATACTACCTTAGTTTATTTTTTATCTTGTTCATGGCCACGGATACTAAGTTCTTCAGCCATATAATTCTTAACCCGTCGGAGGCGGCACATATCCATATATGTTACATAAGCGTATGGGCCACCGGAGGCTGATCCGCCCGTGACTATTTAATATTTAAATATTTATTCTTTATTTCCTACATAGTGAAAATTCCCGCCAAAACCCACAACTTAGATTTTGTAACTTTGGTTGCAAACAAATAATAAAAGACATGAAACAGTTCATTAAACAATATGCTTTAATTGGTATCCTAGCATTAAACATAAAATAAAACCATCAACTAACATATAATTTCGAAACTGACTTCAATATTACAATAAATCACGATTACCACAGACTATAGTTGACGTCATATCCATATCCTTACATGTACAATATTATGAAACGAATCTCAGTAAGCGTCAATGTGTTGATGGCGTGGCGTTGCGTGGCGACAGGTGACAAGGTGACGGGCGACATCTGTTGTCATGTGCGGGCGACACGCGTCATAGTGAGGGGAGGCGGCGCGCAGGGGGCCCGCCACCCGCTAGTCGGTGGGGCGCGGAGGGGGCGCGCGGGGGGGCAGCGGGGACGCCGGCATGCTCCAACTCTCGCTGTTACCCCACCTGACAAGTACAATGGTACATAGAACCAGGTCACGGTCTAGGACCTGCCAAGAGTTATTCAAGGATTACACATACATATACAGTCACATGTATACACAAAGGGCTAAGCAGCGGTGCTACTAGTGCACCCAATCGTTAAAGCTCTAGATTAATCACAACAAATGTTATGAACATTATAATCACGATACAGGTTATTATAAATTAGTTTAAAGTCGAGAATATATTTTATTTTAAATCATTAGGATATAATATATTAATTTTCCTAATCATTACAATTTAAAAGAGTGAATAAAAACAATGCCAAGCCCCACGATTGAGACACAACCATTAAGAATACCACGATGAAAGGAACTGCTCGATGAATGGATTCCAGGATTACTAATGATTATAGGGTTTATATTACAAGCATCAGATGAACTAAAAAAATCTGAATGTAAGAACTAAGCCATAAGAAGCTATTGGCACAGAGGTACTTCTTGCCATTATGGAAAAAAAAGCCAAATAAAAATGTTTTTGTTTTTGATATCGGTTTTCAACAGTTAAGATTTCTGACGGATCAAAGATAAAAAACACTCGTATTTTCGATGTAGATTTTTCGAGTAATGAATTCTGAGCAATATCTCTGAAAATAATGACAGAAGTGCGCAGATGCGGTGGTAACATAGGTACCTAAATCAAGTAGTGTAGAGTTTGTGTGCGTCTGTGTGCACGTATTTGTGGGAGTGTGCGTGCGAGTGTGTGTGTGTGTGTGTGGTTGTGCATTTGTGTGTGTGTGAGTATGTGCGCACGCACGTGTGTGTTTATGTGTGTGTGCGTGTGTGTGTGAGTATGTGCGCACGCACGTGTGTGTTTATGTGTGTGTGCGTGTGTGTGTTCGTTGTATCTCACCTGTGGTTCAAGTGGTGCGGATGGTGATGAGTGTCGCGGCGCGCTGCAACGTGATGCCACTTGACGTACCCGCTGAGCCGGCGCTTCACCAGCCCCGCGAGCGAGTGCAGCCAGCCTGCGACGCCACAACCAGCTCGCGACACCGCGACACCACGCGACACGCGACACCGCGACACCACGCGACACCGCGACACCACGCGCGCCACACCGACCCGCCCAAACCGCGCCCGACCGACACACCGACCGACCGACCGACCGATCGCGACAATGACGAACGCGTACAACGGACCTCTTTGGTTCACATCATTTAAAGGCGTACGTTGGGATTACTTATGATTGTCATAAGGTCATAAGGGACTTAATCCTTTAAATTTGTATACGATTTATGGTCGACATAATATGCATGGCTATAAAAGTCGATACCAAGGTCCATGTTATTTATGATAAGCATATAAACTATTTTTCTGAAGGTCAAGCTCATTGTTAGTTAAATTCTTAAGGTGCATTTTGGTAAAATTTCGTATAAATAAGACATTAAAAGAAATAACAAATTTAACATCATGATATAAATATTTAAAATCTTACTTTTATTATTTACCTTACTTTGATAAAATAATAACCAATGTGTCGATGGAACAATTATCTGATAGCCTCGTTATTTTTTAAAACCTTCTATAATTGGAACCAAAGAGCCCCCGTTACGATATGCCGGCTATAGTGAAGCTACGAGTACGACGAGTACGACTGATGATGGAATGATGGTCATGTCCACACACCTTGCTACTAAAGCCAGTACAGTTCGTGCACGTCACGACACGCCCGTACTCCGATCCGCACCGATTAGAGCTTACGTGCGTAATTCTATACCCAGGTTTTCTATTGCTACAATGAACGTTTCAGAAACGGTCTCGACACCAAAAGGAGAGATGGCTAGGCTTTGCCGGTAGAGATTGTATTTTTTTCATTTCGAAACATCTTTACCGCCAAAAGCAATTAGATATGGCGATTAGACCTCATTACTGTCCGCATAGCAATAGGAATAACACCGTAGGATAGTGTATTACGGGATTCGGAGCGGAAACGTCTTCGTGCAATGCACAAACCGCGACACCTAGGGCATCCGCGACCCTCGTTAACTGACCACCCAAGCGAAGCAAGAGGCCAGCTTTTACAACATTTACCTTTATATTTTTTAAATATTTGATGCTCGGTATCATGGCCTCCGTTCCGTGTATTCAGCTGTAAAAACCCCCACATAAATGAATAACATAATCGAACTTAAATTGTATATTTAGGTTTTCAAATGATCGTTTACATTTGATAATGACAAAACGAGATGGAATGAGTACTTAATATACACAATTTATTTGTATTGAATGTGCATTGTACATAAAATATATAAATATAATGTAACTCACATAATTTCGGTCGGGTTTACGATTTGTCTCCGCAGGCTTTATTCTGTCGTAAGCGATACCATAGCATACAGATATAGCCCTTATTAGCTAGGTGTTAAGTTCGTGTTTAGTGTAGCGAGGCATGTGACAGAGCAACATATGGGCAGGCGATGTGTAGGGCGCGTAGGGACAGCGGCGAAGCGAATGTACGTCTTACGTTGATAGATACATTCGAGTAGGACCCAACAATCAAATGATTTGTTCAAACATTGGAGCATATTGCCTTATCTAAAATTACAGGCGACGCCACTTAATTTTGAATCTTACTGCGCACAAAATAAAGTGGCGTGTAGGAATATATCGTGCGTCATGTTAGATTTGGCATTCTATGGTATTTTCTATCAACGTAGAACGTACTACAGAAATTAAAATTATACACCAACGATATCAAATGTCAGGAAAAGAATTCAATATTTGTGAAAGCGATAATAATAAATGAGTAGGTTAGGATTTACGGTAACAGTTTACATTCTGTTTCGTTATGACTCGATAAATTCACAAGAAATTATCGAATCGATAAAAATCTCAGAATATTGAATCCAGTGTGTATCGACGTCGATAAATAAAACCATTATTTAAAACACGAAAGACCTTTGTGATGGTCAGTTATTTTATCTATCGGCATCGACAAATGGCTGTACAATAGAATTACGATAGTTGAAGGATTAATAATAAGATCTGTGTCGATATTTTGAGCAGAAGCAACCGCAAAGCACGTAGATACGTCTCTAAGCTTATTCTCCCGAAAGTGCATGATCCCGCAGTATATATATACATTTACACGATGGTGGGGACGTCTAACAGAGACATGTGAGTGATGGACGACGCGAAATGATTGCATTACACACAACACTATCTGATATTTAATTTAAAAGTAACTAGCTAAATGTAAAGGTGGGAAAACTAAGCGAAATAAAACCATACAGACCAAACAATATATGAGTACTACTATGAATTACCTACAAAATAGTATTATAAGTACTACTTATTATTTATTAAGGTTTAAAGGGACTTTTGATGGTCATCGTCTTTGTAGAACAAAAGTACCATTATTATGGAATAGGAATAATTATCAAGTTATTATTTTTTTTTAATATATCTTTTTAATTACTCCCAATAATACAAAAAGCCCTGTAAAGATGAGACAATGCAATCACTTCACAGAACAAATGTATCTATATGCATAGTATGAGAGGACAGTATGGCGAGCGCAGCTTCTTATGTTTGAATTCGATTTGTTCACATCGATACTGTCATAGGCTGGCTGCCCTCCTTTTGTACAAAACATTAATACATCGCTATAAATATAAATATTGTATTTATTTATGTATATCACATACATTTATGACACTTAATGTTATTTATGAAATTAGCAAAATTAGAGCTTAAACTTAGGGGTAATTTGTAATTTCAGTTCAATTTTTAAGGGATAATCTTGCTACCAATATGCTGTATTAATGATGATATACTTAATATTATATCTTTAAGTAATAATATGTTAACTGCTATTTGTTTGTTATTGAATGGCCCATTTTACTTTACGGAACATTCGTTTTACTTTAATATGTATTTTACATACTCTAAAGTACTTATTATATTTCTTCGTATTTATAGTATTAGGATACATCACAAAACGTAGTTTTAAAGCTATGTTGACTAGACATTCCTAAAACATATCATTGTACCTACTCAAAAATACAAAGCTTTTATTACTAATTTGTATCGATTCGATAATATAGACATGCGCCTTTACAGTTCCAAATGATGGCATATATTAATTAAAAATACAAATAAATTATTTATTGACGTTCATTTTCGTTGATCTGTTTAATATTAGTTTACCCGTAAAGTAAAACAGAGGTGAGAGCTGTGTGATAATGCAATGTTATATAATAGATTTTACATTGCTTTGTGTGTTGAATATTATGAAATAACTACAGATAAGCAATAAATTAATGGAAATGGGTTTACGTCTTATCAACTTTCATGAAGAAAATATTATACATTTGTTTTTAACATTTAGATGATTTTTTATTGTCGATACAGATAACGTCATTACGATACGCGATTTATTCAACAGCACTATTTAAAAAAGTATATACAAATTGCCTTATTTACCGAGCACTAAACATCACTACATATCGATAGAAAACTATAAAAGGCATATCACACGAATTGATATTTCAATTGTAGAATAATCAAGTGGAACTATAACGTCACACATCAAGCATTTCGAATCGACAATGCATCGAATTAAACTATTATATCAGCGGGTTTAGACAAGTGGCTTATGCGCTAATCGAATAGAATAAATGTATGGGAATGACATAAGAGTACGCTATATGCGGCATACTCTTATGTCATTCCCATACATTTATTCTATTCGATTAGCGCATAAGCCACTTGTCTAAACCCGCTCAGCCTCTAGACAGTCACATTCCATTACGATATTGTCAGTAGAATAGGCCAAAGTGTGTGAGATTGACATGGGCTATCCAAATGTCACGTCTATATTGTTTACTGAACTGTTTCAGGACCTTTTTTTGCAACACCAAAGTAAAATAAATCTAAGATAATTTTGGCGGGAATTATCGATGCGGTCGGTCCAATGACTAAAAAAATAAGAGGACGAGGCATAACTATGAAAAAATGAAGCGCACCTAATGTATGGAACGAAACCAAAATGGCGACTTTACTTTTCGTAGTTATGACAGGTCCTCTTATTATTTCTTTAGTCATTGTGTCAATCTTATACACTTTATGACTCTTTTACTGGCGATATCGTCAATGGAATGACTTTGAGCAGGCTCATCCGAGTCTCTAAACTCGAACAGTAAACGTATCGAATGAAACCATCACATCACGCGTTTCGAATCGAGAGCGAGTTGGTATTGCAGAAGTAACGTCGTAGCGATCGCGTCAAGGGGAATGCGATATTCCGCGGTTGGAACTCACCCTGGTCGTCGTGGTGGCGATGGTTGGTGGTGGGGTGCGGTTGCGGTTGCGGTTGCGGCGTCGCGTTGTGTTCGCTTCGGAAACCGTTGCGAAGCTCCGCGCGCGTCAGACTTTGGCTACGTCCCTCTGATAACCTGTTTGTAACAACAAATCGATAAGTTTTTATTATGTGTGCTCATTTTTACTCTTTCTTTTTTCCATCTGCACTTTTCCCACACCAACAGTCGGCTCAACACACTGTTTTTAAGCATGAATGCAGAATTAATTTTTACAAATTATTGGGTTTAGTTTTAACGACAGATTGTCTGTAATGTCATGTAACATGGAAAGCAATATTGTCTGTATTTGGGCCAATGAGAATTTGACCCACAATAGGAAACTGCCACTTCACAAAAGATTTTCTAATAACAGAGGTATTTGTAGTCGCCTGTTTGGTCTAGTGACAGTGTATATGTGCTGTGAACCGGGAGGTCTTGGGTTCGATTCCCAGGTCGGGTGTGGTGTTTTTCCAACACTATTTTCCCGGGACTGGAACCCCCTGATATGAGTAAAGCTGGGTCTCCTGCACTAAAACATTACACAAAACACCTACACAAAACATGTAACTTTTATCTATGGTCCATTGTTCTACGAGCAGGTGACAGCTAAAATCGTTGTTTTGCGTATGTTGCATATATTTGTTTTGAAAAAGCTAGTGCAGGAGACCTGGCTTTAGGTATACAGTCGGTCGTAAAAACGAAGTCAAATCTATGGTGCAACGTACTTGTAAAAGTGTGTTGCTCCGAACCCACATTAAGGTGGAAGGGCAGTTAGAAAGAGTGCGTTGAGTGGTAGAGCCATGCTGTAGACAGTAACGTCTACACGCACGAATGGGTCGGCTCGACCGGTTGGATACCACTGTCTCACAGAAAACCGACGTAAAGTGGCAGCTTGCTGTCGCGTTTCGTTCGGTGAGTGAGATTTCCGATGGCCCATATCCCCCCTCTCTTTCCCAATCCCTTTTCCCTTCCATTTCTTCCTTTTAGGTTGGCAACGCACCCATGATTCTTATTGTGTTGGGTGTCTATGAGCGGTGGAGATCACTTACCATGAGGTGACCCATCTGTTCGCTTGCCAGTCTTTGCTATAAAAAAAAGTAGTATTTGTAGTCGATAACGAAGAATGTATACAGTATTGTACCGACCTGTCGTGTAAGAGTAGAGGCGAGGGCGGGTGGGGGTGCAGTCGCTCGTGCAGCTCCGTGCTGCTGCTCGCTGGAACACATTACACTTGTTAGAAACGGGACATAAGCTCACGCCTGAACATCGAAGGGGCAAGCAGAGTACCAGTGTATGCAGGATCACCATCATCAGACTTTCACTGCTGAACATAGGCCTCCCTCAAAGATTTTCAGATCGACCTGTGAAATGCCTGCATCCAGGATACATCGTAGTCTGAGTCATAAATGTAGCGACTGTATCACAATGTGTTTGTAAACATTTCAATAAAACATTTTTTCTATCGAATCCAGGAATCCACGAGTATATACTCACCGTCATGTCCTAACATTTGGTGCTGCCTGCTCGTCCTCGGCGGAGGCTCTGGAGACCTGCCCGTACTGTGTTCTCTACTTAAACTGAAACATTAAAACAAAAACAAAATATTAAATCTTTTAAATCTATAATATGATAACTAATTTACAATAACTTGACTGGTTTAAAGTTGTCATTTCATTCGCTTTCAATCGGAGTCGTGGAGGCGCTGTTGCTGCCAATGCAGATTAAATGAAATTCAACTTAATGGGCCTTTTAAAACATTTACGATTACCGTATCTTTAAGAAAAGTTTGACATTTTTTCCTTGCATCACATTATTTGAAAATGAAAGGAACCAGCTATTCTTAAAGATAAGCAGCACTTAAATATTTTTATAAGTATTATTTTTATAGTAAGTCGTTATTGTTTATCAACAACAACAACTTACTATAAAACATAACATAAGCTCACGCCTGTATCCCCGAAGGGGTAGGCAGAGGTGCACTAGCGAACTAGAACACCCACATTTCGCCGAGCTTAGGTTATATAAATAAATGCAATAACTAACAATTCAGTCAAAATACTTTGCTCGTATCGAGATAAACTTTGCTTGTATAACCTAGAATATCAGTATTTTTTTCTAAATTACCTTCTATGCCTAGGTGTGGAGTGTAAGTCGACCCGAGATCTCCTCTGCTGGTTTTGATGGTAAAACCTCTGCAACACTATGGGACTCGTGTTTCCGGAACTCTGTAGAACAAATACCATTGAAATGTGGCGAGTGTAATTATTGATCATCTTTTATATTATGATACAGTGTGTTGAAAAAACTCGATGAAATTTCTACATAAAGTTTTAGCTTAGCAATAAAGGCACAAGAACGATTTGACGTTAGGTGGGCAGCCAGTCGTAAGAACTAAGTCGAATCCTTTTTGCAACATGCTAGAAAAAGTATGTACCGTCGATCCCAAATTGCAGTGGGATGAGGGTAGGTGAATAAAGGCACAAGAGATTTATGGTGACCTGCCCTCTGACTCGTGACACTCGATTCGGTTTCATTTATTGACTTAAAATTCCACAGAAATCGAGTTAAAAAGTGCGCTGTTGCATTAGAGTCAAGAACTTGTCGTTTGGTAATTTTTAACGTGATATCAGTGCACTTTTTAATTCTATTTCGGTGGAATTTTATGTCATTAAATGAAATCGAATCGAATTCAAATTCGAATCGTGTCAAAAGTCAGCCCCCTGTATCAGAAGTTAGAAGATTGGACACTCCCCGCTTTTGGATTTCTGTGAAATAAGGGCGGGCGAGACTGCGAGCAAAAAGCAGTGTGTATGTAGTAACATAACATAACGTAAGCTCACGCCTGTATCCCCGAAGGGGTAGGCAGAGGCGCACTAGCGAACTAGAACACCCACATTTCGCCGAGCTTAGTTGCGTCCCAGATGTGATAGGGGGCGAGCCTATCGCCATATCGGGAACAAATTCCAGACTCCGGGCTGATATGGAAAAATACAATATCACTTTGCCCGACCCGGGGATCGAACCCGAGACCCAAGAACCGTAGTCGTACCGAAATACCACCACGCCACGGAGGCAGTCAGTCAGTGTCAGTCAGTGTGTATGTAGTATAATGTTGAATGTGAACTGACCGCAGGCGACGCTTTCCACCGGTTGTCTGCCGACACGCGACGCACCGGGGGAGGGGGCGGGGATGCGCACGCGTCTATCGTCCTGGACACAACCAACATATTTACAAACTGATTTCTTAAGTTTACGCGAACGTTATATTGAAATAAAACTATTTTCACGGATTCTAACACTATTTGTTATAATTTATAAGCTCGACGTTTCAAATCAAAATATTTACTGAATCCATGAAATGTTACTACATTATTTAGATTCCGTAAAAATTCCTCTACCGCCAGTACGGAAGGCCGTTTCGCCAGAGAAGAACGGGCAAGAAACTCTGGCGTTGCTCTTTTAAATGCCAGTTTCAAAGGCTTTGCATTCTTCGTGGTCACGGATTGGACTGAGATGTCATTTGTACAAGAATGTTATCAACAATATCTACCTTCATACCTTCAGATAATAAAACAAAGGTAAAACAAATCGTGATAGATCCTTAAAAATAGTTATATTTCAAATATTTACAATTTATTAAAATAATACAAACATGTTCGAGTTCGAATGCCTATAGTGAATCGTTTAAGGTGAGCGCACATTTGTCCGCATTAAATAATTTTTATAAAATAAAATATTAAATAAAATAAAATATTGAAATAAAACTATTTTTACGAATTCTATCACGATAATATTTACGTAAACTTAAGAATCAGTATTAAATAAATTAATAAGGATGAAGAGCCGATAGGTCCTCGTTTAACATAATCTCTCAGTCGGTCTCAATAAACGATATCAGTTCGAGTGTGTAGGTAGACTACAAAAATTAATAAGCCAATAATAACAACGTTTGAACATGACCCCGTCAAATGACGCAATTTGATTGGTTCATGTTCGCGATCTATCCGCACACTCGAACTAAGATAATTTATTGGGATTGGACGTTTTAAAAAACTCTCTTAAGCTTATCACATGTCTGTGTAACTTTATAATTCCAATGTTTTTCAAGATCAATTCAAATATAAAGTATTCAAAACTCAATACCTTTTGCTTAATTTCATTTTTTATTTTTTTTTTAATTTAATTATTTTCTTTGTTCCTGTCGATGTATGTGTGTGTAGAAAATAAATGGTTTAAATGGTTTTTAATGCCAGGTACACACCAACCGAACGAACGTTTCTGTTGCATTCACACAACAGCGAAAATATATTTGTATGAACGCAACAGGCGTAGGTTCGCGAACGTCCTTTCGGTTGGTTTGTACCTGGCATCACATTTAAAGACTGTACCTGCGTCTCGGGTACGGCGAGTGGTTGGAGAAGTCGGTCTCGAGACTGGCGGGCTGCGAGCTGCTGCCTCCGGCGTTGGCGCCGCTCGGGCTCGCCCACCACGCCCTGCAGGACCCATCGTCACGTCAACAAACACATAATACAAAAAGTGTATTTAATACTGCATTAACACTGTCTACCCCTTTCAATAGTAAAGGAGGCCCGTGCCCAGCAATATTATTATTACACTACTGGCTGAATTCGGTCTCTATTCTCCTATACAGTGAGCATGAGTCGTTTAGAAACTAAGGCGACAATCTGAAAAATGAATGATTTTTTTTATTTCGATTGTGTGTGTTCTTTTATCTATTCTTGTATCTTTTATCGTTTAATGTGATCTAATAGAGATCAAATTTTGTGTTAGCATGTCAAGCTACATTTAAAAAAACGCAAAAATATTGAACAGCCACAACTCATTCACTTTTCAGGTTGCCACCTTTGTTCCTATATTAAATAAAATCATTTATTGAATCCATAAAATGTCATACATTATTTAGATTCCATCAAAAATTTTACTCTACCGCCAGTTCGGAAGGCTGGACAGAGAAGAACGGACAAGAAACTCTGACATTGCTCTTTAAAATAAAAAATATTTCATTAGATTAACCCGTCGGAGGCGGCACATATATATGGGGCATTTCACGTCAAGCGGGCAACGAAAAAAAAAGTGAGGTTCTGAAATTCGTTAATATTTTGCTTATTTATACTTCTAGAGGGTATGAACATGTACACAAAATATTTTTTTTATAAAATGTTTAATTGTCAAATTATGGCCTTCTAAAATATTGACCTCACCGGTGTAAGGGTTCCTTTGGGAGGTATTTTGCGTATTGAAGTAATTTATAATAAAATAACAAATGTAGTGTTTTGGGTAGTAAGTTTAAAGGACATTTTGATTTTTTGAACCGATTCGAAATTTAAATTTTTTATCATGTGTTAAACCGGAAATAAAGATTTCAAAGCGAAATTTTAATAGTTTGGACCACAACATTTTTAATATTTTTTATTCGAAAATAAAGCTTGACATACACAGATTCTACAATAAAAATTGTAAATGGGGTGCTACAATCGTTTAGGAATTATATCAATTCGAGTACGTACTGACCGAGGTACCTGACGCTTGCTAAAGTCGGCTATTTTGCGTAAAAAAGAATACACACAGTAAAATTGCTTTGAAGTCACCTTTTTATGCATGATTGTAATATTTTCAGTTAATTCTATATTGATAACCGACTGATCCTGAAGGAGGATAATGTTTTTCGAGTATAGGTTTGTGTCTATGTATGGCAATTTCTTTCGCGCGCTCTACAGGTCAAACGGCTTGACGAATTTTAACATGTGAGATGTCATTTCATTCATCTCAGTAGTGGGAGTAAAATAAAATATAATAAAATTTCGATAGTGTTGCTATCTGACAAAAAGTGTTGCGAGTTTACAACAACGATATAATAATAAAAAAACTTTTTTTATTATCCTTTCCCATTTTAATGCGCAGGCGCCACAACTAAATATTACATCCTATATTATTCCCACTACTTAGACGAATGAAATGACATCTCATATGTTAAAATCCGTCAAGCCGTTGGGGCTGTAGATCGTGCGAAAGAAATTGACATACATAAACACAAACCTATATCCGAAAAATATTATCCTCCTTCAGGATCAGTCGGTTATCAATATAGAATTAACTGTAAATATTATAACCATACATAAATAGGTGACTTCAAACCAATTTTACTGTGTGTATTCTTTTTTTACGCAAAATAGCCGACTTTAGCAAGCATCAGGTACCTCGACCAGTACGACATGTACGTACTCGAATTGATATAATTCTTAAACGAATGTAGCACCCCATTTACAATATTTATGGTAGAATCTGTGTATGTCAAGCTTTATTTTCGAATAAAAAATATTAAAAATGTTGTGGTCCAAACGATTAAAATTTCGTTTTGAAATCTTTATTTCCGGTTTAACACATGATAAAAAATTAAAATTTCGAATCGGTTCAAAAAATCAAAAAGTCCATTAAATTTACTACCCAAAACACTGCATTTGTTATTTTATTATAAATTACTTCAATACGTAAAATACCTTCCAAAGGAACCCTTACACCGGTGAGGTCAATATTTTAGAAGGCCATAATTTGACAATTAAACCTTTTATAAAAAAAATATTTTGTGTACACGTTCATACCCTCTGGAAGTATAAATAAGCAAAATAAGAACGAATTTCAGAACCTCACTTTTTTTTCGTTGCCCGCTTGACGTGAAATGCCCCATATGTTAAATAAGCGTATAGGCCACTGGAGGCACCCTTTCACGAGTAGTACGAGTCCAATATGTTATAATCTAACCTGGAGGGCGTCGGTGTGACCTGCTCGGGCATCCAGTGCGAGCTGGTGACGAAGTTCCGCACCGGCTGCGGCGTGGGCGGCGTGTCGAGTCCATTGCTGGCCGGCGACTTGCTGCCGTGGGTGCTGCCCCCCACCGCGCCGCCGATGGGCAGCGACGCGTACCACGCGCCCACCGACACGGAGCTGCGCGCTGACTTCACCACGAACGGGTGCTCGAGGAGCTTCGCGTACTTCGGACGCTGTCTGTAGTTCTTTGTGAGGCTGGGGTACAATATCCATACATATACTTGACAGCCTCCGTGACGCAGCGGGCTAGTAGCCGGCTGTGAAGCGAGAGGTCGCGGGTTCGATCCGCGTACCGAGACAAATGTTTAAGTGGCCCACAGATATTTGTTTCCGGTCCGATATAATCCACCCTCCGTTTAAGAGTAGTTATTATTGATACAAACTTCTTTCAACAGCCTGTATAAAATAAATGAAAGCTTTCTAGAAATACAAAAATTGCCTATGACACGCGGGGATAGTGTAATTTCGTAGTAAAGAAAGAATTTTTAAAATAAATTTCGTATGTCCAAAGTTCAGCGCGTTGAAACCAAGAAACTTTTCAGCTTTGTAGTAACAGTAAGTAAATTCTTATTGAGACATGGTATTGGGTCAAAAATACTGAATTAAAATAAAATCATACATTCTTCAAATATGTGGTGAGATGAATAGTGACTCACCACTGTGAAACGAACGACTTGAACTCTGGAGTGAAGTCAGTGCTGTCTGGTAACTGAGGGGGGTCGTCCGCTATTACCTGAAACAAAATAATATTCTTCGTAGTAAGAAATAAAGAAGAAAGTTGCATGCGATATTCCGAAAATATTTTACGGTTTGTTTCACTACTCTGTTCTTGATTAAAAATTGTCATTTATCGTAGTAGCACACTGCACAAGACAACCAGGAATGATACATCGAAGAATCTCAGAAGGAAAAGATTTTCTTGGTTGGTATTATTGTATCATGTTTTTGAGTGCTAGAGGCACGCTATAGACAGTTACGTCTACAAAACGAATGGGCCGGCTCGACCGGTTTGATACCACCATCTCACACAAAACTAAAGTAAAGTAAGAGCTTGCTGTCGCGTTTCGTTCGGTGAGTGATATTTCCGGTGGCTCAATTATTAAGTGTCTTGGGTGTCTATGGGTGGTGGAGATCATTTAGCATTAGGTAACCCATCTGCTTACCAGTCTATACTTAAAATAATCAGAAGTTTAAAACTTAACGGACCGACTTCAAATCCGATCGTGACCAAATTTATATGGGATCACCTTAAAACAATCTTTATTAAAAAAGAATTTTGTAAAAAAAAGACGAATTGAGGACCTTCTTCCTTTTGGAAGTCGGTCGAAAAAAATAGTCCCGAAACACCCTGTATAATATCACAGAGTGTACAAAGGTCGATACACACCCTGGTGAGCACCTCGAAGTCGTTCTGGCAGTCTCTGTACGGGAACACCCCGGTCGCGAGCTCCACGAGCGAGATGCCGAGCGACCACACGTCCGCGCGGATGTCGTAGTCTGGTCGCGTCGGATCCGGCGGGTCGATCCGCTCCGGCTGCGGATAAAAAATACATTAATTCTACATAAAACACATATACTCACATTTGTATCCCCGAAGGGGGTAAGCAGAGGCGTACTAGCGAACTAAAACACCGATGAAAGAAAGAAAGAAAGAAATTTTATTTGTCTATACACAAGGCACGAGTATAATTTATTCAAGGTAATATACTGTTACTACAATACATTACATAAAAAAAGGCTTAACGGGATATACCCAATTAATCATTGCGCCCATGCAATGAACAAAAAGAACAATGCTTACATTAATTATTTTGTATATTAAGGAAGCACTAGGCTAAAATCCTGGTAGACATAAAACGGACAGGTCACCTGATGGTAAGTGATCACCGCCCATAGACACCCGACACAAGAAGAATCATAGGCGCGTTGCCAACCTAAAAGAATGGAATAGAAGGGGAAGAAAAAGGGATTGGGAATGGGAGGGGGAATTGAGCTACCAGAAATCTCACTCACCGACGAAACGCGACAGCGAGCTGCCACTTTCAGTCGGTTTTCTGTGAGGCAGTGGTATCAAACTGTCGAGCAGTGGTATCAAAAAAATGAGTCAAGTACCCAATTAAATAAAATAAATAAATAACACCCAACAGTCACACACATAGTCCCAACCCCACGCTAAGATACTAGTCTTGTGTCGTGGGTATCAGGAACTACGAGAGACTTCCGGTCTCACAACACCCAGACCCGAAACAAATATCTGTGGGCCACACAAACATTTGTCTCGGTGCGGGGATCGAACCCGCGGCCTCTCGCTTCACAGCCGGCTACTCGCCCGTTGCGCCACGGAGGCTGTCAAACAAAATTGTCTACAGTGTGGCTTCACCACTTTAGGTTAAGGTTCTAATACTCACCGCCATATAAGCAGCGCAGCCGGCGCTCCTCGTCTTCGCCTTGGAGTCGACGAGCCGGCCGCTGATGCCGAAGTCGCACAGCTTCACGTTCCCGCGCTCGTCCAGCAGTATGTTGCTCGGCTTCACGTCGCGATGGATCACGCCGTGCGTGTCTTTCAGGTACGACAGTGCGTTTACCGTCTAAGGAATTTAATAGATATTTTACCTATTGGAATTTGTGCCCGATATGGCGATAGGCTCGCCCCCTATCACATCTGGGACGGAACTAAGCTCGGCGAAATGTGGGTGTTCTAGTTCGCTAGTGCGCCTCTGCCTATCCCTTCGGTGATACAGGCGTGAGCTTATACATATATACATTATACATTTACCTATTGTTCTTAACCTCTTTCTACCTGCTCTAATCCCACCTTAATGTGGGGTTGGTGGAACTCATTTTTTCAAGCTGTTGTAGAAAGGATTTGGTTGAGTTTTTACGACAGGCTGCCTGATGTCCACCTCCTGTAGGAGATCCAGTCCGGAGGAAATCAAATTAAAAACCATGTGCGTGCTATGTTTATCGCTTTTTTGGTCGTAAAAACTAAATCACAACATGTTTGATAAAACGTTTTGTGCCGACCCCAAAAATGGAGTGAAAAAAATTGGATAATCATGTCAAAAAGAGCCACAAAACGTCGTTACTGAACTGCTTTTTGGACAATATTGCCCCTTACTTATAGAAATATTTAAGCGCTGCATCTCTTTATCCATAGGTTGTCCCTTTCATTTTTAAACAATTTAACGCAAGAAAATAATCACAAGTTTAAAAACTTAACAGACCGACTTCAAATCCGATTGTGACCGAAATTTATATGGGACCACCCTTGAAAGAAGCTCTATCGAACACACAAATAATGTTGACGATCGGCCCACATTCGGCGAAGACGTCGCGTAACATACAAAAAAAAAACAGACGAATTGAGGGTCTTCTCCTATTTATATATGTAGGAATAAATTAAATATTTTTTTTATTTTATTTGATATTCTTTTTCATTGTAACTAATAGTATTAAATATTCTGCGAGGAAAGGAATCTATGAGGGAAAGGAACGACGTATGTGAGAGAGAGAGAGGGAAGACGAATGGAGGAGACGGTGGTATTAAGACGTGAAGAAGTGTTCTGTGATTGTGAGATATTTAATTAAAAGACGAATAAGTGAAGAAACAAGTTGGTTTTTATTTGCTTTCTACGAGCCTATCCCACAATTCTCGTCCGGGATATTCGCGGCTGGTACCGATCGATTATGACTATGAAGGAAGATGCAACGACGCACACGCTGCCGGGCGTAATAAATATGGCGGAGCCGGTCCCGAGATTTACGGGCGAAGATTTAACTTACTCGTCGACTACGTGGGCCCAAAATATCGAAGATAATGCCGAAATCTTCGGGTGGACGTCGGAACAAAAACTGATAATTGCGAGACGATCATTATCGGGCACAGCTGAACTTTGGATACGTACAGAGAAACCATTCAAGACTTATGATGAGCTTAAAACCGCGCTGCAAAAAGAATTTCCCGAAACCATCAATAGTAAACAGATGCATGAATTGATGTGTGCGCGTAAAAAACGGAGTAATGAAAGCTATTATCAGTATATGTTAATAATGAAGGAGCTCGGTAAGAGGGCGAAGTTTCCCGATTACGTGGCCATACAATACATTGTTGACGGAATCGTGGACTATGAACAAAATAAGATTGGTCTTTATGGAGTTACCACGTACTCTGCCCTAAAGGAGAAATTGACCCATTACGAAACGATGAAGCAGAAAATGAAACAGCAAAGTCATAGCGGTGTAAGCAAGCCACGTGAAAAGGTAGCTAAAGCAAGCAGTAAAGCGGATCAGCCGTCAGAAAGATCGATTTATCGCTGTTTCAATTGTGGCGAGAAGGGTCACATAGCAAGTACTTGCGTAAAGGGCACGAAATGCTTTAAATGTAATTTTTTCGGGCATAAGGCGACGGAGTGCAGGGCTGGTAACATTCAGAACGAAGTAAGTAGAGGGCGCGGCCTTCGCAGCGCTGTTGGTAGTTCTGCGGGCGGAAACGGTGCCAACATCCGATCGCCACAGACGTCATCAATGTTCGTCCAACAACCTGAAGTCATGCCTGAAGTTGGTGACATTTCTCAAGATCGAATGAGTGAGTGTGATGTGTCAAACGTCAAGTCGGTCGTTCAATTTGACAGACATCACTGTCAATGCCAGTGTCAGTGCCAAAATAACCTCAATGTTTTAGTTAATGTAAACAATAATAAAGCAGTGATAAATAAATCAATTAAAATTGTTAAAGTAGGGAATATTTCAGTAAAATGTTTGGTTGACACGGGCAGTGACATTAACCTAATTTCACACGATTTGTATACCATGTTGTCGGACGTAAACAGTATTGTACCAGAAAAGTTATTATTAACCGGTCTAGGATCAAGTCGAGTGTCTTCTATTGGTAAGTTTAATTGCAAATTAATTGTTGATGGGCACTGTTATAACGTAACTTTCCATGTAGTGCCAAAAGGCGTTATTCCATATCCAGTTATTTTAGGTCAAACGTTTTTAACGAATACGATAATGTTAATAGATAAGGGTGTTATTCAAATAAAGCCTCATAGCTATGACAGTTCCTTTTTACAGTGTCTATACAGTAGTATTGATAAAGATGAGTTATCCCCTCAAATTCAAAGTATAATTGACAGTTATAAACCATTAAAGATTAAAGAAGCTCCAATAAAATTAAAAATTATATTAAAAGATGATATTCCTGTAGTTCAACGTCCACGTAGGTTTGCATTAAAAGAAGAAGAGGAGGTGAAGCAGCAGATAGATGAGTGGTTGACCGGTGGTATAATACGGCCTAGCATTTCAGAATATGCTAGTCCTCTTGTGTTAGTGAGGAAAAAAGATGGAAGTATTCGTGTCTGTGTTGACTATAGAAAAATCAATCAAAAAATGGTGAAGGATGAATACCCTTTACCTGTGATCGATGACCACATCGACAAGTTGTGTAAAACCGGAGTGTTTAGTACATTAGATTTGAAAAATGGTTTTTTTCATTTACCAATTGATGAAGATTCAATTAAGTATACAGCCTTTGTGACAAGTAATCCAGAAGGCCAGTACGAGTTCCTGCGAGCACCTTTTGGACTATCTATTTGTCCGAAATACTTCACAAGATTTATCAATATTATATTTGCAGATTTTATAAGAAGAGGTATCCTGTTGATATTCATTGATGACCTAATTATTTTGGCGGAGGATGAATCCCAAGCATTACAACATTTGAAAGATGTACTGAAGGTCGCATCAGAATTTGGATTAGAAATCAATTGGAAAAAATCACAGCTGCTTCAGGAATCGGTGGAGTACCTTGGTCATATAATCTCGAAAGGGACAGTGAGACCTTCAAAGGATAAAACAGACGCCGTTTTCAAGTTTCCTGTACCAAGAAACCTTAAAGCCGTTCAGAGTTTTATAGGACTAACTTCCTATTTCAGAAAGTTTATTCCAGATTATGCTAGAGTAGCTAGACCGTTAAGCGATTTGTTGAAGACGAAAGAATTTTATTTTGGTGAAGATCAGAAGATTGCTTTTGAAAAACTTAAACAGCTATTATGTAGTGATCCAGTCCTAAGAATATTTGATATTCGGTTGGAGACTGAACTCCACACTGATGCATCGAAGTTTGGCTACGCAGCAGTCCTGATGCAAAAAGATGCTACAGATGGTAGTATGCATCCAATACATTATATGAGCAGGAAAACAAGTGATGCTCAGCAAAAGTGTAGTAGCTACGAACTAGAAGCTCTAGCTGTGGTTGAAGGTGTGAAGAAATTTAGGAAGTACCTTATAGGGATACCCTTTAAGATAGTAACTGATTGTGAAGCGTTTCAGAAAACCCTAACAAAGAAGGAGGTATCTGCGAAGATAGCCCGTTGGATCATGTACTTGCAAGACTTTAATTACAGCATTGTACACAGAAAAGGTGAAAGGATGCAGCATGTAGATGCACTAAGTCGGAACATTTGTATAGTCAATACTGAATTACATTACCGGTTAAAGATAGCTCAAGAAGAAGATGAAACATTGAAAGTTTTAAAAGAGATTCTTAAAGAAAAAGAGTATGAAGATTATATTTTGGAAAATGATATTATATACAAAGGTGTTGAGAAGAAGTTGGTTGTACCCGAAGGAATGGATGTTGAGATAATCAAAATGGCTCATGGAATGGGACACTTTGGAAAGAAGAAAGTAAAAGACATTGTCGAAAAAGATTACTTTATTTGCAAATTAGATCAGAAAATTGGAAAAGTCATCTCCATGTGTGTACCTTGCATATTGGCCAACCGTAAGTTAGGAAAGAAGGAGGGACTGTTAAGTCCGATCGACAAAGGAGAGCTTCCTTTAGATACTTTGCACTGTGACCATGTGGGGCCGCTAGATGAAACTAAAAAAATGTACAAATACATCCTAACAGTAATTGATGCATATACTAAATTTGTTTGGATATATCCTGTAAAGACATTGACTTCTAAAGAGACTGTTGATAAACTGAAATTGCATCAAAAGGATTATGGCAATCCCCGGAGGATAATAACAGATCGGGGTACTGCTTTTACTGGGAAAGAGTTTGTTGATTATTGTGCTGAAGAAGAAATTGAGCATATAAAAGTGACAACAGGCATCCCACGAGGGAATGGTCAAGTGGAGCGTATGAACCAAATTATAATCTCAGTCCTGGCCAAGTTATGCATTGAGGAGCCTGTACACTGGTACAAGCATGTCAGTAGACTACAGCGCGTCATTAATAGTTCCTATCAACGATGTATCAACACCTCACCATTTAAGTTGTTGACTGGAGTTGAGCTGAAACAAAAAAAAAAAAATGTAATTATTAAATAAAAAAAAAATAATAAAAAAAAAAAAAACAAGTTATACTTACCCTACCAGTGAAGACGCCCAACTTACCATTTTATTTTGAATAAAGTGTGTTAAGTTAACAAGTAGATACCTGGTAAATTTCACATGTTGGTCATTTGTTTTGCCATGTAGTAAGATTAATAGACTGTTTAGATTGTTATGTTGTTATAAGTTTGCGACTAAATATTAAGTAAGAAGTAGTTCAGTTGTTTTGTGTTCTTTTCACAAAGTTAAACTAAATTGTAATTAACGTAAAGTTTTGGATATAGCTAAGTTGTTGTATTAGTAAAAAATAAACTAGGTGTGAAAGGCAGTGTGCATGAATAACTTTAACATTGTGGTAAATTATAAAAAAAAAAAAAAACTTTTGCATAGAGTTAGATGTGAGAAATAAGTCATTGTTTAGTTGAGAAAAAATTATTTGTACAGTCAAAAACATAAGTGTAAACTGTAGTAAATGTTTAGGAATTCTTGTCTGGGTAAAAATTATTGTTGTATTTTCTAACCTTTTAGTACCTAGCACCAGTCTGGGGGCAGACTGGGAGCAGAATGGCCGAGTGTAGGAATAAATTAAATATTTTTTTTATTTTATTTGATATTCTTTTTCATTGTAACTAATAGTATTAAATATTCTGCGAGGAAAGGAATCTATGAGGGAAAGGAACGACGTATGTGAGAGAGAGAGAGGGAAGACGAATGGAGGAGACGGTGGTATTAAGACGTGAAGAAGTGTTCTGTGATTGTGAGATATTTAATTAAAAGACGAATAAGTGAAGAAACAAGTTGGTTTTTATTTGCTTTCTACGAGCCTATCCCACATATATTATTTATTAAATAAATAAATTATTTATTTATTTATCTTGAAAGTCCGTCGAAAAGTGACAGGCTATTCTTAGCGAAAAGATAAGCGAAAATGTTTTTATAAGTAAGGCCCTATAAGTACAAGCTCTCATTCAAATTCATAACATAAGCTCACGCCTGTATCCCCGAAGGGGTAGGCAGAGGCGCACTAGCGAACTAGAACACCCACATTTCACCGAGCTTAGTTCAGTCCCAGATGTGATAGGGGGCGAGCCTATCGCCATATCGGGCACAAATTCCAGACTCCGGGCTAATATGGAAAAATCCAATATTACTTTGCCCGACCCGGGGATCGAACCCGAGACCTCAGAACCGTAGTCGTACCGAAATACCACCACGCCACCGAGGCAGTCGTATTCATACAGGCACATAGATCCAAACAATCCATACTCACCGCCACGGTGACCTTCCCCAGTATGGCCTCGGGTATGGGCGCGGCGAGCCTCTTGAGCAGCTTGTCGAAACACGACGCCATCAGCTCCATGCAGATCCACACGTCCGCGTCCGTCACGAAGCACCCGAGGCACCGCACTATGTACGGACAGTCGTGCGACCGGACCACAACGTCCAAGTCCATTAGGATTCGTTTGGTCTCTTCCGAGTTGCCGGAGCGACGCATTTGCTGATAAATAATCACCGTTCATGTAGAGAGCTTTATTTATTAATTTTTACAGTTATGACGTAATTTTAAAGATAAATTAATTTTTACAGTTATGAGGTAATTTTAAAGATAAATTAATTTTTACAGTTATGAGGTAATTTTAAAGATAAATTATTTTTTACAGTTATGAGGTAATTTTAAAGATAAATTAATTTTTACAGTTATGAGGTAATTTTAAAGATAAATTAATTTCTACAGTTATGACGTAATTTTTAATATTGATTTAAAGAAAGAGCTAGAGTATTGTTAACTGATAAGTATAAATAATAGTTGGTTTTCATTATAAAAAACAAAGACAAACTACAAAAGATTGCTCTATCTCTATCTACACCAAAGACACATACATATACGGGACAACAGCACGAATTACGAAACCTGTGATCCAAAAGTTGTTACCTCGAGGTAATAAGTCAACATGACTTTAGTTTATTTTCATAAGAGCGACTTGCACCACTATTACTAACCTACAGTTAGTCCTAACCTCAAGTTAAATTGAAAAAATGACCGACTTCCAATTTACTGATCGTAACCAAATTTATATGGGACCACTCTTGAAATAAGCTCTATCGAACACAAAAAGAATATTGAAAATCCGTCCACATTTGGCGGAGATATCGAGTAACATACATAAAAAAAAATACCGACGAATTGAGGACCTCCTCTTTATGTGGAAGTCGGTCGAAAAATGTATATGATTGATAAGTAATTCTAGAACATTAGGGTGTAAATTGTAATAAGTGCCCACGCATTGTAATAAGTGATAGACGGCGTTAACACGGCGTATGAAAGTAATCTATTTCTTGTAGCAAGCTTGCTAAACGTCGACGTTCTGTCGCATGGATGTATCAAACTAAACTGTGTGATTAATGACCACTTCGTCACAAGTTTTGGATCACGAGTTTTGTGGTGATGTCCCATCTGGTACTATACTGTTTAATTTCTTTGTCTTTACTACACATGCTTGTACTTCTTAAAATAAAGATTAGAAAGAAAGAAGAAAGAGATCTTTCTTCTAAAATAAAGATTATTACGTCTTTATGATGATTATTACCAACCTTAACAGCTATGACTGCTGCGGAGGGTTTGTGCAGCATCTTGACAACGTGTCCGCAGGTGCCGCTGCCCAACTCGCCCAAGTGCTGCAAGTCGTCGATGCTCGACCTGTACTCGGTGCCGTCCACATTCAGCTTACCACTCACCTAAAAAATATGAAAAATGTAAGCCCTGAATCAAACGAGATTTTCAGAGGATTCAATAGTTCTAATAAACTGAATTGAGGGGTTACTATCGCTTTTTATAGCAGTATTATAATCTTACTTTTACTACTCCAGAAAAGGTGCATACCTGAGAATTTCCCACAAGAATTTCAAAGGTATGTGTAGTCTACTAACCCGCATTAGGCCAGCGTGGTAGACTAAGGCCTAACCCCTCTCATTAGTAGAGGAGGCCCGTGTCCAGCAGTGGGACAGTAATATTACAGGGCTTATATTATTTTACTAATTCCCATACAAAAACAAACTAAATAAGATGATAATAATACTGCTATAAAAAGTGGTGGTAACCCTCTGATCACCAGTCTGTGTTACTTTTTTGGTAAATTTAATTTAAAGAATACTCTACTTCAAATTAGAACCAAAGAGAATTATATAATGAATTTTTTTTTATTACTAAAGTACAATATACTAATGTACAAAGGTGAGTATCATTATATTTTTAATCTTAAGGACACATTCTGATAATATTATAAACTAAGATAATAAAAAAATAGGAATGTCAGCATTTGGACAGACGGGTGGTTAGCTCAATTTTCAAAACTATTTCACCTGTAATCTCAGTCTGAGGGTAGGCAGAAACTATGAAGTACCAGAAGCTATGATCCTGACACACCTTTTTTGCTTGATCCACACTTATGCATTTTTTCATATAGGCAGACACCCCAAACAATATCTCAGAGAATGCACCTTCCAAATATGTATATGTATTTCTGAGTGACTGACGGACAAACAGATAGACATGACGAAATTATAAGTATTCCATTTTTGCCATTGGGCTACAGAACCCCAAAAAAATAATTACCAATTTTTTTTATAATAATAATAATAATACATTATATATGTAGACCTGTATGATGTATCCCATAGGCAGAAACTATGGGTTTCCACTCTGCCGGGTTCTGACATAAATTTTTTGCTTCATTTACATTCATCAATATTTTCTTACATACAAAGTAATGTATTACCTTATAGACCTCCCGCATTCTATATTCAGTCTCGGTGGCCTGCGGCGACCGTGGTGGAAATGCTGGTATTTCTTTATTTGAAAACATTGGTGCTGAAAAAAATCAGGATTGTAAAGACACATAACAGAGATTAGAACAAATTTCATATGAATCTTGCTAGTTTAAGTAGTATATTAAACATGATTTCCATGACTTTGAAGATAACTAAATACAATGTGCTAATTTAAACTTCAGTTAGATGTAACATGCAAGTAATTATATTTATTATGAGAATCAAGGTTTTATACATAGACTTCAGTTTTATGAATTATCCATGTGAAAGATATTTTAAATTTCTATCTGGTTACGTCATAATTAAAATAATAACTAACCTTAAATTATATATAATATTTATTTATTTATAATATTTATTATAAACATTTGATAGTAAAAATATGGATGATTTTGTTCGATAAAATGCATTTTGACTAATATAGGTTTATACCTTCGATCAGGGTTTTATTATGAATAAGACCCATAATGATTAGTGCTGACTTTTCAATAATCTGAAACCTTTATCTGAAGGATAATTTTAAGCATTAACAGATGTTTCATACATTTACTGCCAAAACCTCAGAATTATTTCACTGATTAAGAATACATAGACATACATCATATAATACATGTATTCAAGGTGGACAGACAACCTCATAAAGGTCTCTGGAAGTCGCTAGATCCAACACGTCAACCTGGAAATCTTTGAGAGTCCTATATCCATCAGTGGACGTCTTGTGACTAATGATGATGATGAAATATTTATCAAATGTACAAAGACCCAAGATGAACATTAGATATTTTAATAATGATAATCCTCACCACCATAAAGACTCTGTAAAGGTGCATCTCCTGCACCTGTTTTTCTCGAAAAAAAAACTCTTGCAAATGTGACAAAAAAAATCACAATGATTTTCGTTTTCTCTTGCTGACAAAACAATAGACCATAAATAAAAATGTATAGCAAAACCACATTTTGTGTAGGTGTTTTGTGTAATGTTCTAGTTTAAGAGAAGTCTAGACTTCAAGTGAACATTGCCTCAATGAACATCCTGTTAATCCAGCTTTTAAAGTTGGTTTGTGTAATAATACTGACAGGGAGTATAATTCCTAGGTATTGCTATTAAAGTGTAATGTGTTACATTTCAACGGTCTCTATGTACAAAGAGACATGTCTAAAATTGAGGCTCACAGGAGAGCAAAATGGAGTTTATAAGTTTAAGAATTATCATACTTGTACTTGTGATGTAGTATTTACAATAGAATAGAAAATAATTTAAAAAATATATCTATATATAGTTATGAGTGTATGGACAATCTAAAGCCATACCTCTATATGTAATAAAAAATATGACATTTCGACTTATCTTTATATACGTAGGGACCGTCAATTTGTTACTTCCTTCACAAATTCCATTGTACCACATTCCACAACAGCTGACATTATGTAAATTACACAAACCACAAACATTATCTAATTTACATACATACTGTAACAAGACAATGCAATTTGACAACATTAACACAAAATGCAACCATACAGATGTATAAAAAACAGCATATGTACCACCCACAGTGTGATCAATGCCAATTTATGCAAATAATTTGAACATAATGTGTACAGCCGAGGATGGGGAGCTGCCAGCGTACATTACTGTCCACCACACACTATAGTTGTTAGTAAATACTTCAATTATCTACAAAATATGTCATAACCCAACACCTCATAAACCATCAATATTATGAGTTTGTTTTCTGCATTTCGTGACAAAGAAATTAATTTAAGACGGTTAATATGATACATAAAAGCACTATAAACATAAGGAAATCCGTAAAAACACTGAAGAGTAAAAATAAATCCATCAATATTGATGCAATAGCAGGGGGAGGTGGTCAGGTCAAGTTCATATTTTGTTTTATAAATAACACGGCCGATGAGTACTATATGTACGCTATACTCACGGGGCTTAGGCCTGCGAACGTTTCCCGGTCGGGAAGCAGCGATTGCACCTTGGCTGGTGAAGCCACCTTCTCTCCGAATACGCATTTCATTATCGAATCGTTCCTGTAAACCCTTTATTTTCCCCTCGATCGAACTATTCGACATTATAGTAACCAAAAGAGTACACTAATAACATTTAAGTACTTATTACGAAATGGATAATCAAAATTTTATTTACACAAAAATTACAATGAAAAGCGCAGCAGTCCAAGGATTTCCTTCAATTTCCATCGCCAGCCATTTCCATTCATTCAATTTTAACTTCTGCTGTCTTCTGTCACTCTATCATACGTTCAAAACATTCATTTTTTAAGCCTATTAAATCCGAAATACATTAATGACGTTCTTCTATCCTACTCTAACTTAAAATTGTATGAAGGAGCCAAATATTAATCACAAACTAGAACTAGCTTTTGAATTTGGGATAGTAGCCACTACCTAACAGTTATTTTTTATATTTGTCTATTAGCAATGGATACTAGTCCTTCAGCTGGAAAGTGTGTACGTGTCAATCAAACTAAAAAAAATAAGACTTGGCATAACTACGAAAAATTAAATACGTGTTTATTTTGAAGCTGGTTACGTCATTTTAGTTTCGCGATGTATTGCCCCTTACTTATAAAAATATTTAAGCGCTGCTTATCTTTAACCATAGGTTGTCCCTTTCCTTTTTAAACAATGTAACGCAAGGAAAAAAATGACAGGCTATTCATAGCGAAAAGTTAAGCGAAAATGTTTTTATAAGTAAGGCCCAATCTTAGGGCCCAATGTGTATATCTAATGTCTATATAATAAGTAATCTAACTAAGGTGTAGAGGCTTAGACTAAATATGTAGAGGTATAAGGATAGCTGTAGTTAGGAGAAACACTTTTATCAGAGTTGCCGTTCTAAAATTTAATCTGACATTTTATTTTTTTATTATAAATTGTAATTAGGATAATCTAAGATTGTAATATATACTGTAGAGTCTGTATACACTATAGTTCATTCCAATTCATTCTTTACATTCACTCATTTCTTTACGCGTTTCTCGCTTTTTGTGGCTTTTTGTCATACTTTCCGAAGATAAGAAAACGGGAAAAATATTGTAGGCGTTAACAGGAAATTACTTTCTCTTCAATATAAAAAATATAATACTCAGATTAAATGTAAATTAATTGTGTATAGTACAATAACCGTGCGTGATAAGAGCAAGTGCTACAGTAAAGAGAAAAAGTGTAAAAACTTGTTTCCGTGAAGGCGAAATGACGTGAAAATATTTCATAAACATTGGCTGCGGACGAAATGTGTTCATAATTACGTACTACCATCAACATGATGCAGTCATCGTCTGAGGGTTGTATGAATATCGCTGAACTAGCGAACCAGTTGAGACGCGAGAAGATTTTTATAAACTCGGAGAGGCAGCTGTTGCAGAAACTGAATGAAGATGTGGAGAAGCGGGCTATGGAGCTGCTGCAGGTGTCGTGGATCTGCTCGCAGCAGCGGCAGAACCTCACCAACTTGATCACATCACGATGCGAGGCCGAATCAATTGCAGCCTGCCAGAGAGCCAGTCTCCTAGATAGGACCACATTCGTAGACGCTTATAAAGTCCTAAAATACAGTGTAAGTTGTTGTTGAAAATTTGCTTTTGCACAAGGAATGGTAATTTATTTAATATTTTTCACCAAAATATTAATAACTTTCATTTTGTTAAAGTTTTTGAAATACCCTTGAAAAGTGAAACTAAAATATCAAACTGCATTGCTGTTGTTGACTGTATTGACCATTGGTGTTACAAATAGTGAGTCAACAAGCATATGAAGTTTCATATCCACCCACTTTTGATGAGTAATCTTTGTTTATGGTAAATAAAATATGCTGGCTAGTTTGCATTGCTATATGTATTCAATAAGATTATAATACCGTTTTATTAGCTACTTTTATCCAACTTCAATGTGAGGTCTACGCACCATACTTATAGGCATGTTGCAGAAAGGATTTGGCTGTAATTTTATGAATGGTTGCCTGTTTATGTCCACTCTGTTTAACTAGAAGGTCCAGTGCCATACAAATTTAATTGTGTTAGTAAAACTCGCACACTGTGTTACTCAAATTAAAATAATTTATGCTGCAAATTAGTTATTGTATTACTTTTTTTTTCAATATATGTTATAAAATAACAATGTCAAAATTTTGAGGCTATCCTTGAGAAGAAATGCCAAAAGAACTAGAGTTTGTTTTTCATTGACATAAAACTATTTTTACGGGCCAGGCTGACCCGTGACCACGAAGGCTGCAAAGCTTTCGAAACGTCGAGCATAAAAATTAAACCAAATCACGATAGAATCCATAAAAATAGTTTTATTTCAATGAATAACATTGGCTAAGAAATTATTATAGAGTTTGTTTTGTTTAACTCTAGAGAGTTATAACCTTTTTCAAAGTCCATTCAATATGTCATTTGAACCAAGACCTCTCTGTCTACAACCCATTTACATTAACACAAGGAGGAGACAGCTAACTGCTGCTCCTTTGGCTTTAAGAAAGTAATTTTAGTTAAATAAATAAATAAAATGATCATGGCTCAGTTGGGAGTGGTACTGTCTTCCATGTAGAAACAAAGATTGCAGGTTCCCAGACCAATCCTGACAGTATACACCTTTAACTTATTGGAGATAGTACTATGCTGGACATAAAGGTCATGTTTATACCTGCAAGCACAGCTTTGGAGCTGATAAAGGTTACAGGATATAGCTGGATTCAGGTCGCTTCCAATATGTTCGTCGTACAGCACAGATAAAGGAAAAATTGCCAAATTCATTATATACCTTCAGGTTTGTACAGAACCCTCGGTGTGCGAGACCGACTCGCACTTGGCCGTTTTTTTATAAAGAAACTTGCTTGATAGCCTCTATAGTTATTAATATCTAATCTCTTTGGAATTGTCACATACTTTTTAATAGAAGCATAGTTTATGATTTTATTGCAACCCTTCTAACTGTCCAAAGTAATTGGACTAAGGCCAAACCATTCTTGTTTGTAGTCTTTGTTCAGAAATTGGGTCATAAAATGACACATATCAGCTGCTAATGTCCCCAATCAACAACAAACCACACCTATGACCCCAGATCATTTGCTTGAATGGCCATTAGGTCAACTCAGACCAAGCCTAGCACACAAATCAGTGTCAATTAGGTACTCTAGATTCATTATATTAGAATTCAAAATAACACTAGTTTCCAGTGGCGTGTTTCGAAGGTCGTCTTTGCGATTTCGTGCAGTAACCCTAGGTAATTAAACTTGGTAGTTTTCACTTTAATGTTTCCTGTTCGGATGTTATGAATCATACAAACAGACAATATGCTCTGTCTAGTGTCTACTACAATGTCGTAAGTTTAAACAGGAAAAGTATTAAAATGTGTAGAATGAAATTATAATATGAGAAATATAATACACAATTATACTTAAAATTATGAAGTCAACACATTTATCATCACAAGTTTAAAAACTTAACAGACCTACTTCAAATCCAATTGTGACCAAATTTATATGGGACCACCGTTGAAATAAGTTCTATCGAACACAAAAAGAATTTTGAAAATCCATCCACATTTGGCGGAGATATCGCGTAACATACATTAAAAAATACAGACAAATTGAGGAGCTTCTTTTTGGAGGTTGGTCGATTAGTTTGATGTGATTTTTATTGATTGAACTGATTTTTATTCAATTAAAAGCTATTATCCCTGAGTGACTACATTTCATGTGGGGAAAAAGCTTTTCTCTGAAGTATAAATAAATTCACCCAACAGTCACACACATAGTCCTGAGTCCTGACCCCACACCAAGGTATGAGTCTTGTGTTGAGTGTGTCAGGAACCACGAAAACTTCGCATTCATAATATCCAGACCTGAAATAAATATTTGTGACCCACACAAATATTTGTCTCAGTGTGGGGATCGGACCCGTAGCCTTTCGCTTCACAGGCGTTTACTCGCGCGCCACGGAGGTCGGAGGCTGTGTGAAACTACCTTAAAATAACATGGGCCAGTATTTGTTTCCATAATGCCGGGTACACACCAACCGACCGTTCGCGAATCTACCTACTGCGTTCATACAAACAAACTTTCGCTGTTGGGTGAATGCAACAGAAATTCTTGAACATTCGTTCAGTTGATGTGTACGCGGGATAACTAAGCATATAAATGAAACAAACCATACTAAAACTGCAAGAGAAATCATTGCAAGTATAGGCATTCTAGTGTTCCTTATATGTAAGTAAGTATATACAAACAGTAGGACGCTTGTGACACACTGTGAATATAAACAATGGAGGTAATTCACACTCTGTGACTGTTTTGTTTAGTACATGCATGGAATGTGTTACTGTACAACTATGTTATTGATATGTTAAAATTGTTGTAGCAATATTAATATAATGGTTTCATAGTTGTTAAGGACAGATAAATAAGCGCAGAAGACGCCACGCTATAAATCTTCTTCCTTTCTGTTCGGTTCTCATTATCCCATTCCAACGAATGGTCGCCGCAACACCCTTTTTCAAAGAGTGTTGCAAAACAGATTCGATTCGGTTTTTATGACTACCTGCCTAACGTCAACCCCTTCTGGGTGATCGAGTACCGGAGAACATGTGTCAGAAAAACGCTGTACGACCTAATTTGAACCCAGAACTTCCCAGTTCAAAGCCCATATAAGCTACCGAATCATGCCTCCCACATTGACACCATTGAGCTAAGGTAGTCTATAACACGTTAGAGGAAGCACATATATAATTATGTTACATAAGCGTCTCTGTTAATTTACCTTGCAACTATAACAACGCACCTGAGATTAATAAAGTAATTAATTCTTTGCAACGCACATCACATTCCCCCGTCAGTTGATTTCCGTTATGAACTCTTTCAATTCGTGGTGCGTGCGGTATTTGATGAAATTTAAATAAAAATGACCCTCGCGTCAAAACTACGATGAAGTTTCTCATATAAAATTATTTGGCGTCCTTGGAGTTATTGGTCTGTGAGGAGATTTAGGTTAATATAAAGATAAAATAAGTACAATGTAAGTAATGATTCTTGAACTGTTGCTATTACAGTTTATTACCAGCCGTAATTTGAACGTGATAGAGTTCATGAAAGCAAGTTGGCAATGTATGAATATGTGGGAGTGGGAATTAGCCTCAATGTATGAACATTGAGAGATTTTTTTTAAATGGTTATATTAAAATATGAAGCAGCGATAGCTCAGTTGGTAATGGTACGGACTGCCGAGACAAGTGTCGGAGGTTCGAGATCAATCCCAAAAATGGAGCATAGGTACACCTCTGACTTTTCTATGTTAAGTGTATTTTCATTGTGAAATATCGCTTGCTATGACGGTGAAGGAAAACATCGTGAGGAAACCTGCATACCCGAGAATTTCTTCCCTGGAATTTCAAAGGTATGTGAAGTCTACCAACCCGCATTAGGCCAGCGTGGTAGACTAAGGCCTAACTCCTCTCATTAGTAGAGGAGGCCCGTGCCCAGCAGTGGGACAGTAATATAACAGGGCTAATATTATTATCTTAGATTAATAAAGATTATTATATTAAAATATACCTACATATAAAATATACGACGTCGCGACGTGACGTTTTTACAATACTCGCAAAATAAATTACCTGACTGAGGTTGGTTACTTCATCCGCCCTATAAGCGAAAAGTTTCTGAAAATAATATCTGCGGCACCCTCATGACTAACTTCAATTCGGTCAAGTTATTGCGCCCGCACAGTAATCTTCATACGAGAACTAGCTGATCCGCGCAACTTCGTCTGCGTATGAGAGAGAGGGTTGAAAGAGTGAGTCGTAGGCACCTATAATCCAATAATTCTAAAGGAGGTAATGGGATGATCTACGGCCGTCAGTCACCTCGTCTCTCACCCCGTCAGTCACCCCGTCTGTCACACCGCATGTCACCCCGTGTGTCACCCCGTCTCTTACCCCGTCAGTCACACCCTCTGTCACACCGTCTGTCACCCCGTCTGTCACCTCGTCGGTCACTCGTCTATCATCCAGTCGGTCACCCCGTCTGTCACCCCGTCTGTCACCCCGTCTGTCACCCAGTCTGTCACCCGCCTGTCACCCGTCTGTCACCACGTCCGTCACCCGTCTTTCGCCCGTCTGTCACCTCGTCTGTCACTCGTCTGTCACCCAGTCTGTCACCCAGTCTGTCACCCGTCTGTCACCACGTCCGTCACCCTGTCTGTCACCCGTCTGTCACCCAGTCAGTCACCCCGTCTGTCACCCCGTCGGTCACCCCGCCTGTCACCCGTTTGTCACCCTGCCTGTCACCCCGTCTGTCACCCAGTCGGTCACCCCGTCTGTCACCCGTCTGTCACCACATCCGTCACCCCGTCTGTCACCCAGTCGGTCACCCCGTCTGTCACCCAGTCGGTCACCCCGCCGGTCACCCAGTCGGTCACCCCGCCGGTCACCCAGTCGGTCACACCGTCTGTCACCCAGTCGGTCACCCCGCCTGTCACCCGTCTCTCACTCCGTCTGTCACCCGGTCTGTCACCCCGTCTGTCACCGTTCTGCGGCCGATGTTCGCATGTACGTCGTCGTCACAGTGAACACAATACCGGTTTGTCACATGAAATTAACTGAGCAGAGAACAATGAGTACCTAGCTGTCAAACAATGTATCACGCACCGGCGCCATCTACTTAAAATATTGGTTTGTAGTACATGCTATGTATCAGAGATGGCGCTGTATGTGAAAAAAGATTTTCCCGCTTTTCTGTTGAAAATGTTCCTGAATTTTCTTTGCTATAAACCTCATGGAGCCCGAGACCTTTCCAACGAATGCAAAACCGTGGAAATCGGTTCGTGCGTTCTGGAGTTATAGCGTCAGGAAGGAAAACCCGACTTATTTTTATATACGAGAATAATTAACTATCCTTACCTACTATTAGATAAAAAAATGTCATAAGCGTATTATTACGTAATTTCGTTTTACGTATATGATCTTTGACCACCAACTCGAAAAAAACAAGTTTTAACATATTTTTCTCTATTCTTTGGTTACACGGCAATACTGCTTTGTTTAAAAATTAATATGTATGACATTGTAGTTTTCTTCACGTACAATTTATTAGTTTAATCGTAAAAAATATAAATGATTTTCGTAACAGGAAGCAACAGCTCTAGGCGAGCTGTTAGGATGGCTGCGCGACACCCCTCGGCTGGTCGCACTATGCCTGCTTCTAGGAGAGGAGCACATGCCTCCATCTCTGCCGTCGACGCTGGTAGCTGGGTTGTATGGCAGCTGCCGCTCCTCCAACGACAGGACCAGGCTCCTGGCTGTGCTCAGGCTGCTCATCAAACACCAACTGGCCACCTCAAGTGATCCCAGGAAGTATGTGTTCAAAAATTTAAAGCACTCATTCGTGTTGTGCTGTTATGTATGCATGATGTGGTTGTTAGTTTTTACGATTTTTAAGGGTTTCATTTTAATGGCTTGTGGAGATTCTGGACCATGGACATTAGCAAGACTAACCTTTGAAAGGAAATGCATGGAGATTGAGAGGATAGAGTATTCGGGCCTCTGCACTTCGCAAATTAATGAACGGCTGTATGACTTTCAATAGACATAGGGCGAAGGCTGATAAGGCCATCATAATTAATTTTCCGAATTTTGATCTGGGTGTAATGGGGTCTCGAGATCGGTTTTTAAGTATGACATTTCTTTTTCATGGTGGGAACGTCTGCAGTCGCACAGACGTGTGATCAGCACACTTATTTGACCGACTTCACCATAATTTCAAAATTATGTGTTGGTACGTGCGGAGGAAAAAAAAATAGGATAAACACAGCGGAACAAATAAACATAGAAAAAGATGGAGGAGGCTTTCTACCCTAGAGAGACCATATAATATGCTATATACGGAAATGTTTTAGATTGTAACTTATATTAATTGCGTACTTGACTATGTTTGATATTATACACATATTTATGTGTAATAGCAAATGAAACTAAAAAGAAACCTTTCTGTAAAATCTGCATCCAAATTAGCTAAAAAATGAGGCAGTAATTCATATTTTAAATTCTAGAGTGGGGGCATATTGGAGATATCTTGCTATCCCTTTCCGACTCACGTACCTTTTTTGGTACTTTTCTTTCCCGCAATTTGACGGAAACACAAAATTTCAAAGTCTTGTAACTTTTTTATTTTTGAGAATATTTCAGTTTTTCTTTCTGTTTTATATATTAGACGACGTAAATTTCATATAAAATTAATTTAAAAAAACCTAGTCAAGTACCCAATTGTATGGATAAATAAACATCATAACATACATAAGCTCATGCCTGTATCCCCGAAGGGGTAGGTAGAGGCGCACTAGCGAACTAGAACACCCACATTTCGCCGAGCTTAGTTTCGTCCCAGATGTGATAGGAGGCGAGCCTATCGCCATATCGGGCACAAATTCCAGATTCCGGGCTGATATGGAAAAATTCCAATATCACTTTGCCCGACCCGGGGATCGAACCCGAGACCTCATAACCGTAGTCGTACCGAAATACCACCACGCCACGGAGGCAGTCGGAGAATAAATCTACTATATAAAAATAAGTCGGGTTTTCCTTCCTGACGCTATAACTCCAGAACGCACGAACCGATTTCCACGGTTTTGCATTCGTTGGAAAGGTCTCGGGCTCCGTGAGGTTTATAGCAAAGAAAATTCAGGAAAAATTTCAACAGAAAAGCGGGAAAATCTTTTTTCACATACAGCGCCATCTCTGATACATAGCATGTACTACAAACCAATATTTTAAGTAGATAGCGCCGGTGCGTGAAAAAAGATTTTCCAGATATTAGAAATTTCACAGACGGGGTGACAATCGAGCAGACAGATGGGGTGACCGACTGGGTGACAGACGGGTGACAGACAGGTGACAGACTGGGTGACAGATGGGTGACAAATGGGTGACAGACGGGTGACATACAGGGTGACAGACGGGGTGACAGACTGGGTGACAGACGGGGTGACAATCGAGCATATAGATGGGGTGACCAACGGGTTGACCGACAGGGTGGCTGTCGGGGTGACCGACGGGGTAATGGACGGGGTGACTGACGGGGTAACTGACGAGGGTACTGACTGGGTGACTGACGGGGTGACTGACGAAAACGGACCAAAGTAGATCATCTCATTACCTCCTTTAGAATTATTGGATTATAGGTGCCTACAACTCATTCTTTCAACCCTCTCTCTCCTACGCAGACGAAGTTGCGCGGGTCAGTTAGTAAAGTTATAATAATAACAATAAACGTGCGCAGGTTGTTCAGAGCGGGCAAGTGCGCGTTCTCGTGCGTGTACGTGGTGTTCCGCGACGGGCACGCGGCGGCGCGACAGTTCCTCGCCGCGGCGCTGCACGCGCCCGTCATGGCCGTGCTGCACGAGGACGAGTTCTTCCTGGACGTCGACCCGGACAAGGCGATGGAGAGGTTCGTCTCACACCTCACTAGTCTATAACTGTAAACCTAACATTACTAAAAGGGACCACCCATGCCATACATAAGTTACGTAACACATTAAGGGACGGAGGGGGTCAACGAAGCGTACTATCGTGTGATGAAGCTTGTCACAGGTATTTGTTTGTGTCAAGTGACATTTGTATGTCTGGTATTTCAAGCAAAGAAAATGTACATTGATGTGTGTTAGAAGGCTAAGTGTGAAAGAACTAGGAATAATTGCAGAGCAAGGAAAAAATCGCAACTTCAATATTAAATAACTATATTTCTTAAATTACATTGGTGTCTGCACTATAATATATATACACTCCGCTTCTTAATTAATTACCTTTACAATCAAAACCAGACAATCTACTGATGAATTAAAATTTAAATAGAACTTAGCATATCTAAGTACATGTATAATTCTTAATTAAAAAAAGAATGCTCGACTAGATCACGGTACGAATGTGGGTTATTGGAATGGAATTTCGGTCGTCTAGAATCGCCAGAACATCATATATAGATTACAAAAAAAAATACGGTACTTCTCATGGTAGTTAAGTAAAGTTGGGCGCCGTTAAAATAAAAGAAAAGAACAAAGCAGGAAGACGATTCACCGCGCTGAATGCGACGCTGGGCACGTGGTGATGAGCACGTGGTTTCCTTGATCAGCCCAGGTCATCTACGGCTACCTCGTCGCCCTCCAAGGCACGACGGCCCCCGGCCGCTTGGTGTGACTGCCTTTTACAGCCTCCTTTGACCTCCGTGGAAGCTTTCGCCACCAGCGAAGCTCCCCCCCAACGGACGCAGCCCGAAACAGTCACCACGGTGTGCTGCAGGACCACAAGAAATCACTCGTCAAGCACCGTTACACCACGGTTTGGGGAATGCCAAACCGCAAGCCCAAAATTACAACACTTCAAAATACAAACTCAAAATACAACATTTCACTTACTTTCTGGGGAAAACAGAGTTGCAGGCGATGATGCTCCGATGTCTACCCACGGGGGCCCAGGCCACGCCCGTTGGGGTCAGTCACTCGGAGATTTCTCTAGCTGCTAGCTCGTCCAAGGAAAAGGAGAAAAAGGCCGGAGCGACTCTGTCACGGCTTTTAAACCATTCCTCCTCCAACAAAGTCCCGCCCACGCATTTCCGACTCAAATTCGAGAACATTCCAGCTAAAATCCTCCATAGAAAGCAAGTCGATATGTCTACACAATAAGGCGAAAAATCCCATACACTAACAATGGATGTAAGACCACAAACTATGATCGACATATGTCAACTTCCGTAACATAGACAATCTTCAACAATTTTTTAAATGTCGCTGTTCGAAATATCGTCAGCGACAGACCGCAGAACTAGTTCCAACATATTTCAACAAGCATTTCTCAATACCGCACACAGATGGCGTCACCAGTATTTTTTTTATGTAACAAGCTTGAGTTGGAGGCTTCATAAATCTAAGTTTGTAATTTTTTTTATAGCAGAGACGGGCAAATGAGCAGTTGGGTAACGTGATGGAATGTGATCTCCGCCGCCTATAGACAATCAAACCAAGACCTAAGACACCAAAATAATCATAAGTGCGATGCCAGCCTAAAAGGAAGGAATTAGGGATTGGGAAAGGGAGGAGGGATTTGGGCCACCAAAAATTTCACTCATCGAACGAAATGCGATAGCGATTGCAATTTACATCGGGTTTCCGTGAGACAGTGGTATCAAACCGCTCGAGCCGACCCACTGCTCTACAGCGTGGCCCTACCACTCATCATGGTATTTTAATTAATTCACATAATTTATGGACAGACCCATTTAGTTGAATATAAATTGACAATGAAACTCGAAGTGCAATGGTGTTGAGAATGTTTTTCCACTTTTCCTGATCGGCGCCACCAGATCCAAAATACAAACATGTTAAATAATTTTTATATTCACTTTCTGTACAGGTTTTCATCAACGGATCGTGTAAAAAAGTTCGGGCAGCCCAACAGCGCGGACTACGCGTCGAAGGTGGCCCGGTACCGCAAGTGGACGATCCAGTCGCTGTACAATCTGACGAGCAAGTTCATCGCGTCGCTGCGAGAGAACTGGCCTAACTTCCCCGCCACCATCGCCTGGATCATACAGCAGATAGTGCACCTGCTCAAACAACATTCCAGGTCAGTTGCAGACTGAGACACACTTTCTTACTCTATCTCGTAAATCCCCGAGTACTGACACGCAATACAAATCCTTAAGGCTGACTTCTCTGTCAAAATTGTATGTAAAACAATGTATGTGACCATTAAAGGAGAGTAGCGTTTCAGTATTTGGAGGAGATCACACCACACACACATCCTGAATCTTCTCAATTATTTCATTTTAATTATTTTTCTGCCACCCCTAACTTTAAATCTCATTAGTGTTGGCACTAACACCATAGAGCACGTATAATTAAATATTTATAAAAGCCGAACGCTGCTTTGAAAATTTAGCAGTGTCAGATCTGGCGAGAGGGTGCACGTATCCTGGCGACAGGATTTAGTGGCGGGCAAAATCTCGAGGACGCCGTAATTTGGGGCGGTAAAATCGAGCAAATTGGCAGCTTGCCCCCACTTTGAAAAAACGTAGATCTGGTACTGCTATTTTGGTCATAATTTTTATGCTTTACTTATGCAACTAGCAAATTGTCAGGATAGACAGTGTCTCTTTGCCTATATGATCTGCACGCCATTGGACACAGTCAGCTACAATATGATCGTTGTGACCAGGACGTCGGAGCGCGAGCTGCACGCGATATGCACGGAGTTGGTGCTGAACCACCTGATCTGTCCCGCCATCGTGAACCCCGAGGCGCATGGAGTCGTCGAGGTCACCGTCTCGTACGTGGCGCGCTTCAACCTCATACAGATCGCGCAGATCATACAGATGCTGTGCCTCGCCAAGTATCAGGAGGTTAGAAACTAAATACTTGTCATCGATATAGTTAAGTGTGTTTTAGTCGGTATAAGTCTTTTATTAATTCGTAATAATACCTTTATTTTTTGTGCGTGCTTTTTTTCGACGACTAAATTATGTTCGCCGAAAATTATAATGTGTGGAGGTTGTTATCAAGTGACTATAAAAATGATTTCTAGAAAGGGAAGACTAAATATTTTAAGTGTAATTTTAAATGTCGTCGTTTTAAGCAATGAAATAATAATAATATAAATAAATAGCACCTATCAGTCACATACCTGACCCCACACTAAGATGCGAGTCTCAGAAATTACGAGAGACTTTCGGTTTCACAACACCCAGACCCGATACTAATATCTGTAGGTCATACATATATTTGTCTCAGCAGTGTGGGGATCGAACCCGCGGCCTCTCGCTTCACAGTCGGCTACTCGCGTCCTGCGCCAATTAATGTATAAATACATATAAATGAATATAAACTACGTATTCGGAATGATATCATGCATCGTTGTCTTTAGGTGGAACCGAAAGTCCGCGACCTATACACAAAGTTCGACCGCACATGCGTGTGGTCCCTCATCGAGGCGCTGATGGAGGAGTCGATGTCACCGGCGGGGGGAATGACCGCTGAGGCGAGTGTGGGCGGGGACGGGGCGCCGCGCACGGACGCGCACGTGCGCACCACCGCCGCGCTCTACACGCCGCACGACGCACACCTGCTGGTGAGTGACAACCCTACACCGCGCAGGAGCCAGGAGTCAGGAGTCAGGAGTCGATGGTGCGGCGGGGACGAGGCGCCGCGCACGGACGCGCACGTGCGCACCACCGCCGCGCTCTACACGCCGCACGACGCACACCTGCTGGTGAGTGACAACCCTACACCGCGCAGGAGCCAGGAGTCAGGAGTCAGGAGTCGATGGTGCGGCGGGGACGAGGCGCCGCGCACGGACGCGCACGTGCGCACCACCGCCGCGCTCTACACGCCGCACGACGCACACCTGCTGGTGAGTGACAACCCTACACCGCGCAGGAGCCAGGAGTCAGGAGTCAGGAGTCGATGGTGCGGCGGGGACGAGGCGCCGCGCACGGACGCGCACGTGCGCACCACCGCCGCGCTCTACACGCCGCACGACGCACACCTGCTGGTGAGTGACAACCCTACACCGCGCAGGAGCCAGGAGTCAGGAGGCAAAAGGAGGGGGAGGGCTAAATGGGCCACCAGAAATCTCACACATCATAAATGCCACTTTATGTCGGTTTTCTGTGAGACAGTGGTATCAAACCGGTCGAGCCGGCCCATTCGTGCTATCGACGTAGCTGTCTACAGAATGGCTCTACCGCTCAATAATTTATTCGTAAATTATAATACCATAGATTGATTTCCGAAGGAGTTCAAGAACCCAGCAGCAGTAAAGCGGAGTGACAACTTTACTTATCTTACATTCTAGTATTATACGTAGTAACGGCGGTGTCCACAGCTTCCGTGCCCACCTTTTTGTGTCGTCCAAGAAATATTTGTTCCATATTTAGATGTGATTGGACGTCCTAGTATACCTTCCTATCACAACAAACATACAAGAACGTCATAACACGTGTTTATTTTCCATAGATAACGTTCCTGCGATGCATATCGTCGAAGTTGAACAACAACACCCAGAGCGCGGCGGCGAGTGAGGACGCGCACTCGAGCAGCTCTGGTGCTGGATCTGAAGCTGCTGCCTTTGGGTAGACTTTGTTTTATACCTATAGCACCTTGGACGGCCCAAAAAGTGCTGGCTGGACGTTTTGGAGGAGGATATGAGAGTCAATGGTCTCACTGTGGAGGATGCTCATGACCGGGCGAAGTGGAAGCGTTTAAGTAGGAAGGCGGCCCCTGGCATAAGGCCGGGATAACGCCATGCCAGGCGGAAACAAAAACCCCCATAAAACTTTTTATTAGTTTACAAAAGCAGATGACCATGGAATCATGGTGGTAAGTGGTGACCAACGACCATAGATAGATATTGGAAGTGCCAGGGATATACCCAGAAAGCTGTCGACCGTTTTTTTATATTTTTTGATATAATTTTACTATACAACATAGTTGGGCAATGCAGTTTTTCTATCACAATTTGCTTGAGAATAACTCCTCGAAGAGATCCCACATTGGATAAGGGCTGGTTGAAAAAAAATTGTATATGACTTACATAAGTTATCCATCAAAATAACAAGAAATATTCAGATATGAAAGTCGAGATGTGTCAGTCTTTGTGTATTTTGTTTTGTATATAGGCAGTCTTTACCACAGTAAAAAATGTGCGTTTGTTTCAGCGGTGAAGCGAGCGGTGACGCTGTCGCCAACGCTGAGATAGGAGCCAGTCGCCTGGAGGCCTCGCTCCAGACCATGGAGCCCAACTACAGGAGCAGGCTGCATGACCTGCTGAAGAAGATGCCAGACTTCACCAAATACAAGTATGGTCATACTAACAAAGTTTGGGTACTGATATATGGCAGTGCAAGGATAATATTGTATTTCACTTGATAACAGTAGCTCAAGAGAGTCGCGTTTCTAAGTTAACTGGTGTATATCTTGCTTACCGCCGAATGTTCATACACTTAAGGTCGCCCTATGTCGTTTAAGGCCGCCTTATCTGTCAAAATTGTATGGCGAAAATCAATGTAAGAAGCCGTTAAAATTTGAGTAGCGTTTGACCATTAGGGCGTGAGTTCTTCAACCTCGGTACTAGCAACGCGCTTATGACGACGAACAACAAATTCGGCCACATATTGAGGGGGTCGATTTATTTAAATTTGTTGTTATGAATGCGCACATAAATAAATGTCCAACACATGTAGGTTTTACGGACACTAATATGATAAATACAATAAATGTGCTAGATCAAACGTTTGTATGGCCTACAGATATTTGTTTCGGGTCTGGGTGTTGTGAGACCAAAAGTCTCTCGTAGTTCCTTATACCCATATACCCACGACACAAGACTCGATTTTAGTGTGGGGTCAGTTCAGTTTATTATTTATCGTACTTTTATTTTTCAATGTAACATTTTCTATAAATAAGTAGCGAATACGCATTTATAAATAAATGCTCATTACGCAAATCAATTGAACTAAATATTCACCATATTTCCAGACCCTCAGAACCCAAAGAAGCCCCCATCGAAAACGGTCACACCAAAAAGAGCATCCTGGCGAAAGTGCCCAAGGGCCGGATGTACCGCAGCAGCAGCTCCAACTCTTCACTGAGCACGGCCGAGGACAAGCCCGTCAACGGCACCGACAGGGAGGACACCTCGCTGGAGGCACCGGAAGTGCTTATCATCAAGCTGGCCAACGTCGAAGAGCATGATTATGTAGGTGGGTGATGGGGTTTGTTTAATATTTATACAGTGTTAATGAAACGTCGAAAATATCGAATCCCGAAAATGAATTAAAAATTGCGAAGTCGATGTATTTTTCATCCAATACCTAACCATTACTAGCAAAGGGCGACGCGATGTTGATATTATGACTATGCTACGCAATGACAAAAGAAAAATAAGGACTACAAAAAACTTGTAGGCCTAATGTGTGTACCAAAATATGGCTAAAAAAGATCCCAATAATAGAGCAGTTAGGCATCTTCTCCACATTACGAAAGGAGTATTTTTTAAATTAAAAAAGTATTTATATTAAAATCAGTAAGTACCTATTTACACGTTGTTTTAGTCTTATGATACGGTGAAAACTTACATATAAATAGATCGAGAAACTAAAATGGCGGAACCTGGTTCAAAGTAAACACTTTTTTTTGTAGTTTTGCAAGTCCTAATTTTTTTTCCTTTTCGACCGACTTCCAAAAAAGAGGTCCTCAATTCGTCTGTTTTTTTTATGTAACGCGATATCTCCGCCAAATGTGAACCGATTTTCAAAATTCTTTTTGTGTTCGATAGAGCTTATTTCAGATTTGAAGTGGGTCAGTTAAGTTTTTTTTTAATTTTTTTTATACTTGTGATTATGTTATTGATACTATGAATGGACTTGAGAAAGATGGCGGGCGGCGGATGGATACGGGCTGCGCCACACCGACATGGTTGGCGCTCACTTGGGGACGCCTACGTCCAGCAGTGAAGGGCTATGGGTTGAGATGATAAATAAATAAATACACCCAACAGTCACACACCCAGTCCTGACCCCACACTAGGTATAACCTGTATCGTGGGTGTCAGAAACTATGAGAGACTTTCGGTCTCACAACACCCAGACTTGAAACAAATATCAGTGGGCCACACAAACATTTGTCTCAATGTCCTAGACCGGTGTAGCTGTGTAAGCCGACTCGGTCGGGCTGCCAGCTGTAGGGCCAAAAAAAATTTGTCTCAATGCGGGAATCGAACCCGCGGCCTCTCGCTTCACAACCGGCTACTCGCCCACTGCGGCACGGAGGCTGTCGAATGATGACTGTGAGTTTGTTCCCAGGGTTGATCCCAGAGTCGAAGGTGCTGGAGTGTTACTACGGTGGCTCGGAGGGCGATGCTGATGACACCGCGTCGGCACTCGCTGTGGCAGGTCCAGGAGCACCCGTGCAGAAGAGGACTAGGTGATGTCACTCAAATACTGCTTTTTCGGACGAAATTATATATAAATAACGAACTCTTGCCAACCTTAAATAGATAGAAACTGCTAAGGGCATTCCTAATTTGGTCCACTGGAAATCTCACCGAACAAAACACGACAGCGAGTGTCACTCCACGTGGGGTTTTTGTGAGACCAATCGAGCAGATGCATTCGTGCTGTAGATATAACTGTCTACAGCGTGGCTCTACCGTTCAATGTTGCAGTCCAGTCATATTTTCATTATTGCGCAGGTTTTCGGTATCCCACGACGAGGTATCATTAGGCAACACGTCTGACAATTTAGAGGCTGTTTCGGAGGCCGCCTCCAACCACAGCGTCACCTCCAGCCTCGAACTGGAGACTGAGGACCAAAACGATAACCTCTCTGATATGGTAAGAACATTGGTTACTGGGACTATACTTGATACATCCACTTAACTTTATGCCCCTTACTTATAAAAATATTTGAGCGCTGCTTATCTTTATACCATAGGTTGCCCCTTTCATTTTTAAACAATGTAACGCAAGGAAAAAAGTGACAGGTTATTTGTAATCATTTGCTCAGCTAAAAATGCTGTTTTAAGTAAGGCCATATAAGTCCAGGCATATGTTCAGCAGTGGACGTCTTATGACAGATGATGATGATGAAAGATAGATTGGGGTTCAATATTTTTACTTATGAAGACTCCATATCATATTAGTCAGTGTTCAAAAATGAAATCAAGAAAAGGTAATAATTATCTCAGTTGATTATATTCATAGAAATCTACGGTAATGCATATAAATAATGGTAATCGTAACTACCTACGATAGTAGCTGTAAGGGAGGCTAGTGAGCTTCCCTTTTGAAACATTTTACTGGTTTCCATTGCCACGTATCTCGTTCGCAGGTGTCGGCAAACGTCAGCGGCCGTGGCAGCCCTAACATCTCCGGTAGAGAGACTCCGTCATCACAAGTCACCGACGGAGACGCTGCTGGCGACGCACAGCCCAGACGGTATGTCATACACATCTTAAGAGACTTAAAATGGAGGTTTTCTATATTTTCTATTTACATCCTGCTCGAAGGACCATATTTCTCGGTAATCAATTTTATGGAGATGGCGATGTATAAGAACATGTATAAGATTTTATTTAGTTAGATGCTTAATTTGGTGCCTTCATCTTGCTCGAACGACCTTTTCGGTCGCCTTGAAGACAGTATAGAAGTAACGAAGACGAGAGCCGAAGAGTAAGAGTAGAAAGCTTTTTAATATTAAATTAGAGTCATCGAATATTTGAGTTGATAAATATCAAACGTCAATATGTCCTTGATAAGTGAAATGAAGATATACCAAAATATTTGTTTGCAGATGCAAACAACATTCTGTTATTGATATTAAGGTTTAATTAGCTTATTTTGACAATGCTGATCCACGACGACATATAAATATACATATATACATATTTACTACACGTTAGTATAAAAATATTTTTTGTCCATGGTGGACATATTGGCGTTTGTTATTTATCAACTCATTTAATAAATCAATATTTGGTCAACTAACCTTACAATCTGACTCCACTCAGTACGGAAAGCCCGTTACCAGCAGTTAGTATAGTGACGGACTATAAATATCAGAATTTTTATTTTTTTTACCAGAATGCCACAAAACGCACCAGTCAATCAGACGGGAAGCGCTCGAGCGAAATTATTGAAGCAGACCAGAAACGATATCGAAGACAAGTTCTGCAAGTTCGAAATTAAGGTATTGTTCACATATAAATATATATTATCTATTTTTGGAACCGACGTCAGAAATCTTTGGTCACTTACCTACTAATAAGAATTGATACAATCGATAATTTAAGTCGCCCCCTTGGTCTACTGGCAGCATGTATGGGTTGTGGACCGGGGGGTCCTGGGTTGGATTCCCAGGTCGGGCAAAGAAAATTTTCTAATTTAATTTGCCCGGGACTGGACCCCTAATAGGGGGTTAACGTCATGCAGGCGGCCGGTCGTAACAACTAAGCCAAATCCTCTCTGTAACATACTTGAAAAAGTGTGTTGTGCCGACTCCACATTAAGGTGGCATAAGGGCAGGTAGAAAGAATAATCGATATCTTATAATTTTGACACCACATGAAAGACAGGGAGTCAAGAAAAACACGCGAAATCTCAAAATTTATCCATAAGACTTATGGTCTCAATAGTATTGTGGCGGAGGAGTCTCACGCCTCTAAAGTGAGATGAGTTAATCAAACTCCATCTTTCCGTATAGATGTGGACTGTGTTTTTTACTTTACTGACTATTTTGTTACAAGAGTACAGAATCTGGTCAAGGATATTGTTAAATCAGAGAATATGCGTATTCTGCATGGCAGCGTTTTCCTATTGATTTACAGATGTCATAGTTACGTTATTGCATTAGTTTTGTTCTATTTTGGTATGAATGTCGGTGCAGAAGCTTCTCGAAGGCGACGAGACGATCAGCATAATGTCAGACACGTGGAGTACGGACGTGCTCGCGTCAGACTCCGAGACCATCGGCGACTCGTGCGACCACACGCAGATACAGGCCAATCAAGGTACATTCGACATTTCTTTTTTTGCTAATTAAGCCTAAAGTTGTCTTTATTTTTTTTTCGCGGGGAAAAGCGTTTTACCGCTACCGACACGTATGGGGGAAGACGTGACGGTTATGTCGGATTCGCCGGTCCTACGACGCAACGTTAAGCCACCCAGGAGAGATGGAAAGCATCTAGGCGACCATTTGGCCGAGTCCCTAACACTATGTACACCGACAATACTGACTAAAAACCCCGCGGTGGCCCTCTTCGGCGCATTGGAACGGCTCCGGGTTTCCCAAAGCGAGAGGCGCCCAAGCTTCAGCCGGAACCGCCCCTGTCTAAAAAAGTTCTAGAAGTAATAATACCGCCTATTGTAACACATTATTTTATTATGTTTTGTACCTGTATATTATAAAAAAACGAAATAGAATCAAGACTATTATGCGATTAAAAATGGAATGAATGTGCGATTCAGTCTTTATGAAGCTTTGGATATAACTTGAGAAATTATCGTATTATTGAGATCATTCATTCCTTCATTCATTGGTGTCGATAAAGCATAATATTTACAGAATAGTAGATAGAAATATCGATACTTGATAAAATATCGATGTATAGTAACAATTTCAAAGTCATCTGAAGGCTTTATTATGTTTGCTACTATTAGATACGAACTATACATACACATGGCAGCCTCCGTGGCGCAGTGGGGGAGTAGCCGATTGTGAAACGAGAGGCCGCGGGTTCGATTCCCGCATTGAGACAAAGATTTGTATGGCCCACAGATATTTGTTTCAAGTCTGGATGTTGTGAGACCGAAATTATCTCATAGTCCCTGACACCCACGATACAGTTTATACTTAGTGTGGGGTCAGGACTAGGTGTGTGACTGTTGGGTGTATTTATTTCATCATCATCATCATCATCATCATCATCATCATCATCATCATCATCATCATCAGCCATAGGACGGCCACTGCTGAACATAGGCCTATGTATTTATTTAATAATTAAAATTTAACACCCCCCAAACTTATTTTGTTATAAATGTTAGTGCGTATGATTTAAAGTTGACTAGTATTCCATTGTACTACGTACCAGGTGCAAGCAACAGCAACACGGTCGCCCCGGACGTGTCGGAGACCGCGAGCGAGTCTGCCTGGAGCATGGACGTGCTCGCTTCGGACAGCGACCGGAATACAGAGGTGAATTCAAAATATAATCCAGCAGCACACCAGCTTTATGTCGATCACATGAAAACACTATTTGGCAGCCTCCGTGGCGCAGCGGGCGAGTAGCCGGTTGTGAAACGTCGTGAGGTCGCGGGTTCGATTCCCACACCGAGACAAACGTCTGTGTGCCCACGGATATTTGTTGTCTGGGTGTTGTGAGACCGAAAGTCTCTCGTAGTTCCTGATACCCACGATACAAGACTCGATCTTAGTGTGGGGTCAGGACATTTCGACCGACTTCAAATAGTCACGATTAAAAAAAATACGGGCCTACTTCAAAATAACCAAATTAAGTGGAACCACCCGTCGACCGACTTCAAAAAAGGAAGAGGTCATCAATTCACCTGTATTTTTTATGTATGTTACGCGGTATCTCCGCTAAATGAGAAATGATTTTCAAAATTATTTTTGTGTTCGATAGAGCTTATTTCAAGTGTGGTCCCATATAAATTTGGTCACGATCGGATTTGCAGTCGGTCCGTTAAGTTTTTAAACTTGTGATTATTTACAGGAAAATTAGTACCTTGTCTACATTAACGCCTGTACCATCAAGCAGCGAATGAAAATGCGTGTCGATTTACATATTTTCTCGGCTCACGTCCCCACTGTTTCTAATATCATTCGTGATACAACTTCGACATAGTTGTGAACGTTCGTGGTTTATTTATTTATTTAATTATTAAGAAATTAAAACCAAATCGTGATAAAATCCGTAAAAATAATTTTATTTCAATGAATAGCATTCGCGTAAACTTAAGAAATCAGTATATTAAGAAATCAGTTATTTAATTATATCAATATACTAGCTGACCCGCGCAACTTCGTCTGCGTATGAGAGAGAGGGTTGAAAGAGTGAGTCTTAGGTACCTATAATCCAATAATTCTAAAGGAGGTAATGGGATGATCTACTTCGGCCGTCAGTCCCCCGTCTCTCACCCCGTCAGTCACCCCGTCAGTCACACCGTCTGTCACACCGTCTGTCACGCCGTCTGTCACCCCATCTCTTACCCCGTCTGTCCCACCGTCTGTCACCCCGCCTGTCACCCCGTCTGTCACCTCGTCTGTCACCCGCCTGTCACCCATCTGTCACCCAGTCGGTCACCCCGTCTGTCACCCAGTCTGTCACCCGCCTGTCACCCTGTCTGCCACCCGTCTGCCACCACGTCCGTCACCCCGTCTGTCACCCGTCTGTCACTCGTCTGTCACCAAGTCAGTCACCCCGTCTGTTATCCAGTCGGTCACCCCGCCCGTCACCTCGTCTGTCACCCATCTGTCACCATGTCGGTCACTCGTCTGTCACCCCGTATGTCACCCGTCTGTCACCCCGTCTGGCACTACATCGGTCACCCGTCTGTCACCCCGTCTGTCACCCGGCTGTCACCCCGTCTGTCACCCAATCGGTTACCCCGTCTGTCACCCAGTCTGTCACCAATCTGTCACCCGTCGGTTACCCCGTCTGTCACCCAGTCGGTCACCCCGCCTGTCACCCGTCTGTCACCCCGTCTGTCACCACGTCGGTCATCCGTCTGTCACCCTTCTGACACCCGTCTGTCACCCAGTCGGTCACACCATCTGTCACCCCGTCTGTCACCCCGTCAGTTACCTCGTCAGACACCCCGCCCGCCACACCATCAGTCAGCCTGTCAGTCACCCCGTCATTCCTCATGTCGGTCATCCCGTCAGTCATGCCATCAGTCACCCCATCAATCACCCCGTCAGTCACCCCTTAGTCACCCTACCATTCATCCCGTCGGTCAACACTAAAATATTTTTTCAAATCGATTATTTTTTGCCTTTTATATATGCAATTTATTGTAGTAACAGTATATTAGCTCGAATAAATTGTACTTGTGCCTTGTATATGGACAAATAAAATTTCTTTCTTTCTTTCTTTCTTTTAGTTTCCGAGATATAAAATTCCCCGCTAGCAGCATTATTCATTTTTGCTCCGCTCCTATTGGTCATAGCGTGATCTTATATAGCTTCTAGCAATCCTCGATAAATGGGCTATCCAACACAAAAATATTTTTTCAATTCGAACCAGTAGTTTCTGAGATATCAACTTCCCCGCTTTTCAAAATTCTTCATTTCTGCTCCGCTCCTATTGGTCATAGCGTGATGTTATATAGCCTATAGTCACCCTCGACAATTGGGCTATCCAACACAAAAAGAATTTTTCACATCGAACCAGTAGTTTCTGAGATATACATTTTCATGATTTTGCAACATTTTTTATTTCTGCTCCGCTCCTATTGGTTATAGCGTGATGTTATATAGCCTATAGCCATCCTCGATAAATGGGCTATCCAACAAAAAAAGATTTTTCAATTCGAAGCAGTAGTTCTGTCTGAGATATAAATTTTCCCGGTTTGCAAAATTTTTCATTTCTGCTCCGATCCTATTGGTCATAGCGTGATGTTATATAGCCTATAGCCATCCTCGATAAATGGGCTATCCAACACAAAAATAATTTTTCGATTCGAACCAGTAGTTTCTGAGATATCAACTTCCCCGCTTTTCAACATTTTTCACTTCTGCTCCGCTCCTATTGGTCATAGCGTGATGTTATATAGCCTATAGCCATCCTTGATAATTGGGCTATCCAACACAAAAATAATTTTTCAAATCCAACCAGTAATTTTTGAGATATCAATTCCACGTTTTTTATTTCTCATTTCTGCTCCGCTCCCATTGGTCATAGCGTGATGTTATATAGCCTATAGCCACCCTCGATAATTGGGCTATCCAACACAAAAATAATTTTTCAAATCGAAGCAGTAACTCCTGAGATTAGCGCGTTCAATCAAACAAACAAACTCTTCAGCTTTATAATATTAATATAGATTCATAACAGGATTTACAACCAATGCGATATATATTGTCATACATTATAAAAATCGCAAACATATTTATTATTATATTCTATTTCTAAGATTTATTAACTAGTGAGAATGTCAATTGTCACCTCCACGAATTCCGTCATCGTACAATTGAAGACATCTATTACCTGTCCAACATCATTAATTATCTTTACGGCTCTTACAACTGGCGCACACTGAGCTGTCTTAGTGCGGGTAGATGGGATTTCAAGTGTCGTCCGCCTCACATTGAGTCGCAATTTAGCGTTGGGGACAATCAGTTTCAATGAGGCCAATACCACATTTAATTTACCACGAAATATCCCAAACACATTTAGCCAGTGCCAAAGTGCGCCTAACTTCCAGCGGCCTGAGCAGGAATAACGAGGATTGAGAAAGGAATGTTGCGGTGGTTTGGGCATGTAGAAAGGATGGATGAAGGGAGGTTGACAAAGCAAATATATATGGCAAGTGTGAATGGTAGAGTTGGAAGGGGAAGACCTCATCGAACATTCTCTGACCAAGTCAGAGATTTACTCGAGAAAGGTGAAGTTAAAAGTACCCTAAACCGACGTGCATGCATGAAGAATGTAATGAGGCGAAAGAGGTGTGTAAGGATCGTAGCAAATGGAAATCCGTTGTCTCTGCCTACCCCTATGGGAAAAAGGCGTGAGTCTATGTATGTATGTATGTATGTAAATGTATTCGAACTCGATGCGCGTCTATGAAATTTGTATGCAATATTAACCAAACGTCATCAGTGCGCAGCGAACTCGAATACATTTACATTTACATTAGTTTTTCGTGGTCGGGCTACAGTTTGTAGTGATGCTGTAACGTGTAACGCGTCGCGCGTCGTCCGCAGGTGGACACGGACGACTGCGTGTCGGTGGCGGCGCGCTCGGACACGTCGTGGCCGCGGCGGCCCTCCACGCACTCGGCGCACGACGAACACCACCACCATCACCGACACCCCAGTCAGGTCAGTCAGACACCTCACTTAATGCGACTCTTCCGCACTGTATACAATGGATCTTTTGGAAACTACCACGAATTTACGTGCATTCCAGCGTTTTTACAATACCTATTAATGGAATCAAGATTAACAGCTCGGATGATAGGACCCACTAATATAGCCGTGGTGCGTTACATCTGACCTCTCCAGTTGTAAATATCCCTATGAGGTTGATGCCTTTTTAAGTAATTACATTGTCTCCCGCTCTCTTTACGGAAGGCAGTAGAAACATTAGAGGTATAATTCCGAGTCCTCCCTATATTTCTGTTTGTTTAATTTCGTTGCGGTTTTGCATTCGCCGAGCTTCATTACGTTCCTTCTACCTGCCCTTATCCCACGTTAATGTGGGATCGGCGCAACACACTTTTTCAAGCATATTTCAGAAAGGATTTGGCTTAGTTTTTTATTACGACCGGCTGCCTGCCTGACGGGATCCCCTTCTGAGGGATTAAGTCCCGGGCAAATTAATTAGAAGATTCACTTTGCGCGACCTGGGAATAGGACCCAGGACCTCCTGGTCCACAGCCCATATATGTTGCCACTAGACAAAGGAGGTGACTTACTACCATGACTCTATAAAACCAATTTCTGTTTTGTGACATTGCTGAGATTTTCAATGGTTCCAAAAATTGCCTACTTCCCATCGTTGAGGTAAGCAAAACATTATTCTTCTGATGATGTGGATATTCATTAGCATTGCAAATGGATCCTAGCTGCCTCTAAGTGTAAGTTGGTTGATAGTCACTTTGGGAGTCCTTCATTCAACAGTGGATGATAATGGTAGATGGTGAGGGTCCCTTACCATATGCCACCTTACTATTTAACAGATTGTTTGATGAGTTTGTACTGTAAATACAATAATAATCCAATTTTATTACAGAACGGCAACGTTAAACGGCCGGACGTTGGCAGTCCACGTCACACGTCACGTCCTCTGCCTAATAGGTAAAACAAAATTTAATAACATCTTTTTTTACATACAGATTTCTGATCTTTTTTACCTCATCTTAAACTACGTATCTTAGATGCCAAGTTGAGTGCAATATTGAATATGTTATGTACGGAGGGAATAATTAAACAACAACTAATGTTGGGTGAAAGTAAAGTCGTTAAAAAAATTTTATTGTACAAAAAAAGCCGCTTCTCCTGCACATTTTTTCGAAACAATACACTAAAAACACCTACACAAAACAAGGTTTTTAATTGTCTCCTGCTCATATAACAATGTACCAAAAAATGTAGTAATACCATGTTTTGTACGGGTGTTGGAGACGCGGCTTAATGAACGAATGTTTGTGTAGGTCTGGAGGTGGTTATCTCACAGCGACTGCGACGCTGTCTCGTGGCGGCGAGCTCGACCTACCGCATCATGCATTCGCTATAGAGAACCGCAAGAGCATACTCGTTAATGGATACCCCGTTAGTACCATATTATTATGCCGGGTACACATCAATCAAATCAAAATATTAATTGAATCCATGAAATGTTACAACCGAACGAAAGATCGCGAATCTATGCCTGTTGCATTCACACAACAGCGAAAGTTTGTTTGTATGACCGCAACAGGCGTAGATTCGCGAACGTTCGTTCGGTTGGTGTGTACACGTCGTCACATTTTATATACCTTTTTCGCCAGTTCTATTTTGCACCAGAAATATGAACAAACATCTCCACTTTTCAATGATCTCTCAATGGTCATTCAAGGATATAATGTGTTGATTCGATAACAGTATCACCAAGAACTCAAATGTGATCATATCACCGATAATGATATAATCATCATCAGCCACAGGACGTCTACTGCTGGACACACATATTTTTATATTTGTTCATATTTAGAAATCATTAAACCAAATAAGCTTGGATTCAAAGCGTGGTATGAGGTATTCTGTTACTTTCAGTTAAATTGTTCCGATTTTTATAAGGAAGTTTATTATAGAAATATCTACTCGCAGGTGATGACATGTTACGCGACGTCAGCGCCCGAAAGTCCGAGCACATCAGCCCCGGCGGCACTGCCCAATGACGTGTTCGATTACGTGCCGAGGAACGGGTCAGTATAGCTAAAATATATTCTTAAATATCGATTCAATATGTCACATGCTGCTGATATTTTTTTAATATCACTACTATAGTATAAAACAAAGTCACTTCCCGCTGTCTGGCCCTATGTATGCTTAGACCTTTAAAACTACGCAACGGATTTTGATGTGTTTTGTTAATAGATAGAGTGATGCAAGAGGAAGGTTTATATTTATAAATACATACATAATATTTTGAGAGCTTCCGTTGCGTGTGCTGTTATGCATATGTGACGCAGATGATGTTGCGCGGGTCAGCTAGTTTGCTGCATATATAATTGATTATTGTGGGGATGTGATTTGAATTTTTTTATTCGATATGTTGCGATACAATCATTTCAATTTTCAACTTTCATGTTTTTATTAGGACATCAGCACAAACGGAGTCGACACTCGATGCAAACAGCCAATCAGACGCCACGAGTCAGTGGGTGGACGACAGCTTCCCCGCCGCCCACCACTCCCCGGACAGACCTTTCCCCTCCACCTCTAAATACGACCTCCCCTCCACATCCAAACCGTATGACGATAACGATATGGACAGGTCTAACTCTAGCGAGAGTTCATTCAACGCGCTCTCGGTTTCTCAGTACGGACGTTTTGATTCCGGTATCGATACGGAGAGACCCGAGGCAGAGTCTCGATCGACGATCACCGATTTGATGACTCGCATGTCCTCAGCTACCATATCGACTTCGAATTTGGTCAATAACCTAACTTCGAGGATCGTTAAGTCTGAAATACGGACGAGTATCGTCAGCATATCTTCTTCACGCGTGGAGAAGAAGCGCGACGTGGGGAACATGTCCCTGAGTACGTTGTCGGTGAATAGTGCTGGCACGTCGGTTTCGGACAAGAGTTCCAGTCAGGACGTGAATTCGGAGAATGTGACAGAACGACGCGTCAGTCCACCGCCGGTGAAGACGGCATCCACTGGAGCTATACCGAAGAGCATCAGCTTTGATGCTACAGCGGAGAAGTCGCAAAGGTTAGTGAAGAAAAGTCCAAAGAACTTCTTTTATTTCTATGATGGATATTGTTGGTCGGTAGATATATTCAGTTGCCTTTATCTAGGTTTGTTAGATTGTTTGTTAGATTCGGACATCAATTCTTGGTCGATTTGTGATTGTTATTATGGCGAGTAAACACCGGCTGAACGAAGGCGAAAGAATCTATGCCTGTTTCATTCACATAACAGCGAAAGTTTGTTTGTGTGAACGCAACAGGTATAGATTCTTTCGCCTTCGTTCGGCCGGTGTGCACCCGCCATTATCGATAATAATAATCAAATAGATTTGAAAAACCTTTCAAAAATTTAACTTTATTTATAGTATATATATTTGAAACGTAATCTTCCATTTGCAAAAAGGAAATCCGAAATTTTGCATTTGGTCTTAAGTTTGGTAAAGTTTCACTGTGTTATAATCCAGGAGGAGGTTGGGTGGTGAAGATGGTCTAGTTGGCAACCTGGACGAGCTGAAGAACAACGTGAAACGGTCTGGAGGCAACTTATTGCACAAGATCAAGATGTTCAGGCAGAAGGGACGCTCCAACCAAAGCAACGGTGAGTACTTTACCTTTGATATGGAAAAAAAGTGATTATACATTTAAGAGGGTATCAAATTCATGACCTTGAAAATGTTTTTTGATTCAATAAATAATACCTCGGAACTCGACGTACTATCGGTTGTTCATTTTATGTTGATTTGGCGCTTCCAAGTGGCGCGAATGCCCCGTGGTATTTGCCGTCGTTAACTTGAAAAATTATATCCGGGTCTGCTTAGACAAAGTCTCGCATATGGAAAAACAGATTATGAGGTTCTTTATCATTGCTAACAGACATTAAACTTCCCGAAGAAGAGTCCCGAAGCGACGACGGGTGTCGTCTGGAGGGCAACGCGGAGAGTTCGGAGGAGATCCTCGCCAAGTACCGAAGGAAGAGTTCCACCGACTCGAACGCGAACAAGCGACGCAACCAGCGGCGACTGTCTGATCTACCCGACGCGGATATGGAGAGGTATGTGTGTTGTCACTGTCGCCAGTCACCTGTCATTACACATAACGGAGTAGAAGATTTTCAAGTACCACAGGAAGAGCTCCACCGACTCGAACGCGAACAAGTGACGCATCCAGCGGCGACTGTCCGATCTACCCGACGCGGACATGGAGAGGTATGTGTGTTGCCACTCTCACCTGTCTCCTGTCATTACACATAAGGGAGGAGGAGATCTTCAAGTACCACAGGAAGAGCTCCACCGACTCTAACGCGAACAAGCGACGCAACCAGCGGCGACTGTCCGATCTACCCGACGCGGACATGGAGAGGTATGTGTGTTGTCACTGTCACCTGTCACCTGTCATTACACATATAGTGCGTTCCACTTAGCGTTCACAACGATCACGCTCACGACCGCAGTTTTTACTGTTCCACTTGCTTGTGAGCGTTCCTGTCGTAAACTCAAGTGGAATGGATTATAGAGCGTTTTGAACGTGGAGGTAAATAATACAAACGGCGAGTTAATAAAAATAATGCAAAATATTTAACAGGTTTGGTTATAATCTCTAAGCCTTAAAAATAAACTTGATTAATTATTGTTTAAATCGATTTATATTGAAAAAAATATATAATTTAATTTTTTATATCCACGGCAGAAACATTCAGTTTTACTAAAATATATATTTCCGCATGAAATAACGTAAGCTTAACGGTCGCCATTTTTGATGCATTGAATTTTGAAAACGCCGCTAATTTTCTCAACGATCACGACGACCCACCTTTTTAGATGGGTCGTCGTGAGCTTCGCGTGAGCGTAAGTCATGACGTCATAAGTGACGTTTTCGCCGCGACCACAACGACCGCGGTCGTCATGTGGAACGGCTAAAAGAGCATTTTGATCGTTGTGAACGCTTAGTGGAACGCACTGATAAGAGAGTTCGGAGGAGATCCTCGCCAAGTACCGCAGGAAGAGTTCCACCGACTCGAACGCGAACAAGCGACGCAACCAGCGGCGACTGTCCGATCTACCCGACGCGGATATGGAGAGGTATGTGTGTTGTCACTGTCGCCAGTCATCTGTCATTACACATCACGGAGTTCGGAGGAGATCGCTACCAAGTAACGCAAGGAGAGTTCCACCAAAACACGAATAAACGCCATAACTAGGAACGATTGTCAGATTTGATCCATTCTATTTGATGCAGACTTGAAGAAATAATGTGTGTCTTTTTTGTTAATACTGTCACAGTCACCTGTTAATAAACATAACAAAGTGCCTAGCGATTTACGTATATATTTTTTGTTTTAGGTCTGAAGGTGTAGTGGATTTGAACGATCCGGAAGTTTTCAACAGTATGAAACGCAAGTTGCGGACGATACTTTCCAACTCGGATTTGCATTGCGTTGAATATGTACCTAATGTGAGTAATGGATAGAATTAAACGCAGAACAACACAACACTCCCGACACATTTCAAACTGACGAGATAATTAGATTTACTTTTTGTTTATAATTTATTGATTATGATATTTCAAATCACGATTTGTTAATAATAGTTATTTATTTATAAAGTACCTTTAACCGACGCGAATGTATGAAGAGATTGATGAAAGTAGATGAAGCGAAAGTAGTGTGTCAGAATCGGGCGAAGTGGAAATCTATAGTCTCTGCCTACCCCTATGGGATACAGGCGTGATATTATGTATGTATTTATTAAAGCAAAATTGGAACAGGTCGAATTGTGTATTTTCAGTCCAAAAATTATTAATATTGTAGCATGAAATGTCCCATTATAGGCTTAGGGATTTGTTAAAGTGGAGTATCCGTTAACAATGATGTTTGTTCCAGCGTCACACGAGCACCTCGCTGGTGGCGTGGGTGCGCGCGGCGGCGGTGTGCGCGAGCGGCGCGGGGGAGGGCGGTGCGGGTGGTGCGGGGGGTGCAGGCGGTGCGGGTGAGGTCGCGCGGGAGCTGGCGCGCGCGCTGCCGGGCGGGCCGCTGGCGGCGCGGCTGGCGGCGGCGCTGCGGGCGGACCTGGCCGCGCGCCGCCCGTACGCCGCGTACCTCGCCTCGTGCCGAGCCGCACTCACGCACGCGCACCACGCGCTCCTCACGTACGTATCAAGTCAGAACACTTCACTTCGATACTCGAAACTACCAATCATTAATTCGACATAACAACCGATCTTCATTCATTTACACTTATTCCACTGCAGTGAGGGGTCGACATACGACATTTTTTCAAGTGTGTTATCGATATCGATATTTTATTTGTCATGTTAGGTCAATCATTGGTTGTCAGTTGGGTGTATTTATTTATTTATTATTTATCATTTAGATCGGTAAGACAAGTCGATACCTTTATCTAAACAACATAGTTATCACTTATTTGCTCTTATACACAAATGTACGCACATATTTGTTGAAAATAATGTATATGTATGTAGTCAGATCCGTTCAGTGCGCGGCGAGTGCGTGTGGTGCGCATGCGCGGCGGCGAGTGCGCGTGCGCTGGAGCAGCTGGAGCGCGGGCCGGCGCTGCGGCACCTCGCGCACCGACACCGCGCGCCGCACCTCAGGGCACGCCCGCCAGGTACCAACCGTATACATTATAAACAAATAAACTTTATTTATCCAATGTCTCAGGCAACAATGAGTACAGATAATAGTAGTACTAACATTCTAGAGGCACAAACCCCCTCCTCGCCCCAATCCATCTTTTCCTGTTTACAGCAGGCAAAGACTTAGTTGTGCTCCTGGCACTGCCGATATCCAATGTCCATGTTCGACGATAGTACAATATCTTGCCATAAGGTTAACATCTATATGTTTACCTGAAGTTGATAGAGTCACTCAAGAAAAAAAACCCAAATTCACAACACAAATTTGTACAAATATTAGTTTTGACGTAAGAATCAACCGCACACCTCTCGTTTCTTACCGACTACTTAAGACACTTTACTCTTAAAAGGATTTAAATTGAACATTTTTCTGTTTGTGAACAGATGGTGAGCTGATGGATGAGAAGGCTACAAGACTGACTGCTAGCATAAAAGCCATAACGGCCGAAGTGAAAGCAGACCCCTCCTGGGAAGGTTGGTACTATACTACATTGATTCTCAGCATTCGTTTACACTTATAAATACAAACATAAATACACTCGAAAAACATTACCCTCCGTCCAGAGTCCTCGGGTAATAAATAAATCATATACAGACACACATATAGTCCTTACCCTACTGTGAGATTTAGTCTTGTATCAGATTCGACGAGACTGGCCGCCGAATCTTTAGTCTCTGGAAACAATAATTGCTTTGTGCAACGGCTCGTGATATGTTTAATTTGTTATGATACACAGGTGCATCGGCAGCGCTACTGGAGATGGTGGAGCTGACGGTGGAGCGCGCCGCCTTCGCCAAGCTGTACCTGCACGTGCTGTTCCCCAACGGAGACGGCGACATCGCGCGAGACCAGTGAGTAACCACTTCACTCCTTAGGGAACGTGCCCATAATATGTGACCCATTCTTCTTCAAAATACCACGCTTGGTCAGAGGGGCGGGGGGAGGTCTTAGGTTTTCGTCACGTACCCAATATCCTTTAGGGAAATCTCGTAATTTTTTTAGCTATATTCAAATATGGCGCGCAGTGTTTAGCACTTTTTAAATTCACAGGCAACACATCATAATATTTTGTTTTTATTTTTTCTTCGACAAGGAATGATTTAAAATTATATTTATATATTACTACGTGAAATCTAGAGGGGGGAGGGGGTTTCTTTACTACGGGTGGTCACAGAGGGGTTTAAAAATTGTTAAATATGGGTACGTTCCCTTATACAGTATCTTTAGAAATGCATGGATTGTAATAATATATTGATCCCCTGAGATGATTTACAGCTTATGTGTAGAATAAACTTTTCTTTAATCTTGAACCGTATTTGCTCGTATTTCTATTGCAAAAAAATTTCATTGTAATTTATGAGTTTTCGGGGTTTTATATTGTACATTACATACATATTGATTTAAACTGTGGAATTATATTTAGTCTATACACAGGACTAATAATTTATAAGGGATATGTAAAAGGAAAAATGTGTACATCGATGTCTGTGATTTGTTGAATTTTTATACTCTACATGTGTATCACAGGGATGATTATGATGTTGGAATGCATAAATCCGGATCTCCTGCTCTAAAACCGTTACACAAAATATGTATTTTTTGTCTATGGGCCATTGTTCTATAAGTAGGTGACAATTAAAATCGTTGTTTTGCGTATGTGTTTTTAGTGTTTTATTTCGAATAAGCTAGTGCAGGAGACCCCGCTTAATAATGTCATGCTCTATATATAAAAACGGACTTGTACCGTTATATTCCCCCAGGTTTCCTAAAATGATACCTCAGAATATGAACGTGATGTTTGACGGTACACAGAGTGTTGAGCGAGCACATCCGCCGCCTGTCCGCGTGCACGAGCGCGAGCCGCGCGGGCGTGGCGCGGCGGCACGCGTGGGCGGCGCCCTTCCCGCGCGCGCAGCTCCATCTGCGGCACCTCCCCGTGTACCGCGCGCCCAGGGACAAGGTACTGTACACCAGTGGTCGGCAACCTTTTGGCAGGCAAGGGCCGCAAGGTGGCATAATACAGTAAAGGCGGGCCTCACCTCGTATTTTCTATCTATAGAGGTATAATCTGTGGCGACATCTCTGCAATGCGCGCCGAATCAGTTTACAAGCATCGAGCGTCAACGCACAACGGCACTGGCAAAGCTACGGAACAACAGATGGAGCCACCGTATCCTAAAGTACGGTGGCAAAGTTTGCAGCAGGCGTTGCATATATTTAACCTCCGAAGTTGAACCATCGGAGGGGCCGCGGCGGTCAGGCACTACAGGGTGTAGACGGTGTGCCTGACGAGATGATCTCCCCTCTGGTGGAGGAACACCGACACCCGTTCCTCTATATATCTATAACATTTTAGATATTTATGACTAATTTACAAAACAATCGCGGGCTGCAAACGCGTGCCACGTGTTGCCGACCGCTGCTGTAGAGGAACGGGTGTCAGTGTTCCCCCACCGGAGGAGAGATCTTCTCATCAGGCGGGTGTTAATTGTGTTGACCTGGCCGCTGCGGCCCCTCCGTTGGTTCACCTTCTTGCTTTGCCACCGTGATTTGGAATGGATGTATTCACTGGTGGTTCCATCTGTTGTTCTGTAGCTACTGCCAGTGCCGTTGTGTGCTGACGGTCGATGCTTGTAATTAGTTTGGCGTGTTTGGCAGAGATGTACCTAACACTACTACCTCCCGTGCTTCCCCAAGTGAGGGCCAGCCCGCATCCATCCTCTGCTCCACCACCGAATCGTCGTCTATCATGCAGCAGGACATCCTACACTACATTTGCCTAAGCGCGGTCTCACTCCAGCACGAGTCTGCTTCTGAGGACCTAGTTTGTAAAACGAAATCCGCAGTTGCGGACTTCGTTTCGACATTTTACTATTCTATGTGGCTCACGTGTCCGATCGATATAGGTGCTATAAGTTACGTTTCGGAGAATGCTATGCTGTAAACCGTTTGACAGCCCACTCTTCGTTGTTTGACATTTATTTGATCCACGTGCATATCTATGTTAGTCTGTGCGGCAGAGTATCGGTCCGATATCATTCATCCGATATACGACGATAACGTTTTATATAATAGATACGATAACAATTTTACCCTAACAGTCTCGAATAAAAACTGAACTTCAAATTTCCAATTTAAAAAAATTTGCCCCTAAACTATGCATAGATACAGGTAATATGAGAAGAGTAATATTTTTATTAATAAAAGTTAATAATAATATATGACAGGCTGCCTCGGTGGCGTGGTGGTATTTCGGTACGACTACGGCTCTGAGGTCTCGGGTTCGTTCCCCGGGTCGGGCAAAGTGATATTGGATTTTTCCATATCAGCCCGGAGTTTGGAATTTGTGCCCGATATGGCGATAGGCTCGCCCCCTATCACATCTGGGACGGAACTAAGCTCGGCGAAATGTGGGTGTTCTAGTTCGCTAGTGCGCCTCTGCCTACACCTTCGGGGATACAAGCGTGAGCTTATGTTATGTTATGACAGCCTATACAATATGTGGTATTTGTTTGCAGTTATCGTGTATAATGCGGTGCGTGACGTCGATAATGGCGGTGCTGAGCCTGACAGAAGGTGCGGCGCCCTCTGCCGACGACCTCACGCCCGTGCTTGTCTACGTCATCATCAAGGTACTCACGCTAATTTGACACTCTACTCTTTCATCTACCGCCGTACTATTCCAATGTAGGATCGACGCAAGAACCGTTTCAAGAATGTTACACAAAGGGTTTGGACAGTGGCGTAACTACCACTGCCATGGGCCCCTGAACAAAGGAGGCCCCAGCGGTGATCAGAAGGAGGCCGCGTACCAAAAAGCCGTGAACATATAGGGAGTCGCGGGCTGAAAAGACCTCCAACCCAATGAATTTGCCACGGGCCCCCAACACTATAGTTATGCCACTGGGTTTGTAATAGTTTTTACGACCTTTTGCCTCCATGACATCAACGTTTTGGGGCATCCGTTCTCGGGCAAAACCAAGAAAGCCGCTATTTCTATACTCTATAATTCTTTTATCACATCTTTGCCGCTCATGAGTTCAGAACTGAGCTTAAGATGATAGAGCTTTGAATTAAATTTTGGCCACACTAGTGGACAAGTGCAGCATTATATTTTTTTTTTCTTTCACACTCATTAGTTAGGAGTTAATAATTTTTGTCTATGATGATTGCTAGCCTCTTGAGCACATTTATAGGGCCTTACTTAAAACAGCATTTTTAGCTGAGCAAATGGTTAAGAATAACTTGTCACATTTTTCCTTGCGTTACATTGTTTAAAAATGAAAGGGACAACCTATGGTATAAAGATAAGCAGCGCATAAATATTTTTATAAGTAAGGGGCATAATCGTGTGTAGTGTCACCGCCACGTACGGTTATGATTGATGAGGTGATGCGGTGATGATGTAGTGATGTAGTGATGACACGGTGATGTCGTGTGTGCAGGTGAACCCCGCGTCGCTGCTGTCGACGATCGAGCTGGTGAACGCGGCGGGCGGCGCGGCGCTGCACGGCGAGGCGCTGTACTGGTGGACGCAGTTCTGCGCGGCCGTGCAGTACATCAAGACCATGGACTACCCCGCAGACTCCTAGCGCCCAGGAACGCGCACGGTCAATATCTTTGCTTTCCACCTGCCCTTATAATGATAATAGCCATTTATTCCATTTCCCTTCAATTTTACATATCAAATGTTAGTATGTAATTTTTATGGATGGATATACTCAATATCTGGTGTTAGTTAAGTTTAACAGTAATTAAATTTAAATATTTTTGGGAATGGACCCCATTTTGGGTATAGGCCTCCTCCACCAACCACCTGCCCTTATCTCACCTTAATGTGGGGTCGGCGCAACACACTTTTTCGAGCATGTTGCAGAGAGGATTTGGCTTGGTTTTTACGGTCAAGCCCTATATGGGAGCCAGACCCGAGCCAATTGAATTAGAAAATTTGCTTTGCTCGACCTGAGAATCGAACCCAGGACCCCCTGATCCGCAGGCCATACATGCTGCCAGTGGACAAAGGACCAATGCTTAAAAGTGTGAACAGTGATATGGAGCACAATGTAATCAGTAATATTATATGTGAATGCAATTCATAAAAGTTATCTATTGCAAACTCTTTAACTTTCTTTTAATTTGATTTTATCATCAATATGACAGCCTCCGTGGCGCACTGGGCGTGTAGCCGGATGTGAAACGAGAGGCCGCGGGTTCGATCCCCGCACCGAGACAAATGTTGGTATGGCCTACAGATATTTGTTTCGGGTCTGGGTGTTGTGAGACCGCACGTCTCTCGTAGTTCCTGATAGCCACGACACAGAATCGATCTTAGTGTGGGGTCAGGACTATGTATGTGACTGTTGGGTGTTATTTATATATAAATGAAAATTGCTCGAGCTTAGTATGCGATGACCCTATAAACTATTTAATGGCGCGTATATACCGGGCCGAACGAAGGGGAACGAATCATGCCTGTTTCATTTCCACAACAGCGAAAGTTCGTTTGTGTGAACGCAACAGGTATAGACTATTTCGGCCGGTGTGTACCCGCTCTAATACGTCTGTTTTTTTGTATGTACAGATTGCAGCGCGTGTCAACGAGTCAAAATTGATCAATTGGAACGCACCGTTTCGGCGCCATTCCGTGTAACGCGGTACTAAATTATACTCTATTGTATCATAGCCTACAAATCGTCGCTGAACGTCTATGTTACGGCGACTAGCGTGCAGTGCCGGATCTAGGGGGGGGCAAGAGGGTTCATGTGCCACGGGCAGCAGGATTTGGGATACGCCAAAATCTAGAAAGCGCCCGAATTTGGGGGCGGTAAAATGGGGAAAACATGCATTGCCTCGCTTTGAAAAAAATCAAGATACTGGTACTGCTAGCGTGTGGCAATGGCCTTATTGTAAACACTTATTGAGATCATTTTTACTATCATGTACCATTGTACATGATAATAAAGCACACCATTGTGTGCGACCATGAATGGTCCACATAATCGATATACAGCGTAATCACTAATCCTGATAATCGATTACTAAATTAATGATAAATAGTTTACTTTCATATTTGAATTTTATTACTTTTATGTAGTACTAAACTTAGATCCCACAAACTTACCAGTACCAGTACCGTATCGTACCACTAACACTGTCAAGTGACGATAATGTGTAATTACTAATGGTTGTAATCGAGATATCCCGAAACATATTTCAATCAATTGTATTGTCATTCTTGTATGAGAACAAAAAGTGACAAATAATAATATAATCAATAACATACATAGTCCTGACTCCTGACCCCACGCTAAGATACGAGTCTTGTCGTATGAGTCATGAACTGCGAGACTTTCAGTCTCACAACACCCAGATTCGAAACAAATATCTGTAGGCCATATAAACATTTGTCTCAGTGCGGGAATCGAACCCGCGGCCTCTTGCTTCGCAGCCATCTGCTCGCCAACTGCGCCACAGATGCTGTCAAACCAACCAGAATGCTGTCAATAAGTGTTTATGAATTAGAAATTCCTCATTTTTCGACGTGAAGTCTATTTGATCTGGTCATGCCCTTTTGACAGTTCTAACAAAAAATGGTGATTGTTTTATTTGAGCCTATAGAAAAGGCTTTGAAATATCGTCCTTTCAAGATGCGAATGACGTCTTATTGCATTGACATAAAGTTCTTTTTGTGACTAGCTCAAGCAGATTCAGCGTTGATAAGTGTCACCTATGAAGATATATTTATTTTATTGAATTGTACATTGGTAAGCGAAAATGTAACGGAGTAAAGGCACTGCATGTGCTTAATTCTATAAGTATTTAAGCCTATGATGTTTTTCGCAATCGCATTATATTGTCTATGTTACATGTGTCATTATTGTAAACGATATCAAGCATTTCGCCATAATGTTAATGAAATGCACAAACTATTTATAATTGTGGATATTCGTCTCATATTAGTCAATTCAATTATAAAAAAAATATCATATTAATCAACAACAATGATAAAACGATTTATAATACGATATATATTTCAAAAGGCACTACTTTTGTGCTAAAACAGAAAATAATGAGCACTATAAATCATGTGATATAATACATGCTGACAAGGAAAAAAGACAGGTACAATAAAATTTATCCCAACACAATAAGAGTTCGACTATTACCTACTTGTGTATTAAAAATAAAATGTTAGTATTTTACATATGTAAAAAAATGCGCTAAATAAATAACTTTTGTGGCTTATACACATATTTCTTAGATACGGCCCGATATTGATAATGTAAATATTAATATGAATTATGAAGGCCTAATATTTATTCATAAAAATCGTAGACTTATATTCATTCAATTATATCGCGGTAATGGACCTAAAACAACAGTGTAAAATAAGGCTTTATGAACTTACGAATTCATATAAACTGACCGTTTCACCGCCTGTGTAAATTCGCATGAAATCAAAACGGAACGTCTTTTCCTCAAAGGCGTATCTCTTGAGACAAATAGTTCACCTATATTATCATGAAATTAAATCAAATAGTCAAAAGTTTATTTGTAACCGTAACTGGGATTAAGGTTGAAATAGTTCTAATAAGTGAGCTGATCACCCGTCTGTGCGACTGCAGATGTCCCCAACATAAATAATAATATTAAATATAAACTGTACATGGTAAATAACTGTTTTATATGATAAAATGTTTCTATTCACAAATAACGGTACGAATCATACGAGTAGTTATATTAAATTCTTTATTGTAGATAGTCCAAAACGGTTCCATTAGAGGGGGTTGCCTTCAGGCGGGCTGCCTGCAGTGGCGTAACTCCAGGGTAGCGTCCGGACAAAATGCCACGGGCCCCGACCTTAGGAGGCCCCTGCACTATCGGTCAGAACGTGGTCTTTAGCTGAAAATGACTTGATCATAGGGTGGCCCTGCCTGAAAAGATCGTAGTCATCAATTTGCCACGGGCCCCCATCAGTATAGTTACGCCACTGGCAGCCGGTTGTAGAAACGATCAAATAAAAAAAAACGTGTGAAAGAGAAATTGGAAGAATATGGGGACAGGTGGAAAGAAAAGCCGATCATAATGCTCAGTGAATTGTGCCTGCATTACTACATGGTAGAGAATACTAAAACTGGGGCATTGGTATAAAATTGGCAGCAGGTTGTACATATATCAATATAAAATGTCATTTTAAGGCTATTTGGCGTGCTTTCAGCAGGCTCGTGGCGAGGGTTATTCCGATTCATTTGGGATTGTGTACATGTGCAGGGTGCTGGGCAACTTCATTTATCAATGTTGTCTAGCTTTGAGGGGAGGGGTAGAGTTTATGCCCTCATCATTCCCACTACTTGTGCACCTGTCTTATTTCGTTCTGAGGTTATTGGCAGTAGTTAATGCTATTAGATTCGTTGTTATACGTCTGCCATGGTCAGTGCCGTAACTACAGGGTGGCATGTCGGCAAAATGCCACGGGCCCCGACTATAAGGAGGCCCAGTAGCGAACGGAACGGCCTCAGACTGAAAAACCCGTGACCATATAGGGACCCGCGGGCTAGAAAGACCTCCATCGAATTAATTTGCCACAGGCCCCTAATACTACAGTTACGCCACTGGCCATGGTTACACAATGTTTTGTTTCGCTGTTTTAACGTGGTGTAGTCTAGGCTTGTCAGTTTTAACAAATTGAACCAAATGTTTTGAATAATATAATAATACTGCCTCGGTGGCGTAGTTGTATTTCGGTATGACTACGGTTGTGAGGTCTCGGGTTCGATCCCCGGGTCGGTTAAAGTGATATTGGATTTTTCCATATCAACCCGGAGTCTGGAATTTGTGCCCGATATGGCGATAGGCTCGCCCCCTGTCACATCTGGGACGAAACTAAGCTCGGCGAAAAGTGGGTGTTCTAGTTCGCTAGTGCACCTCTGCCTACCCCTTCGGGGATACAGGCGTGAGCTTATGTTATGTAATAATAGTACTATAAAACGTATTATTCGTTTTGTTTATAGGGGTGATGAATTTTGTATGTATACAGGGTAGTATGGTTGGTGTGACCATTCTAAGTCAATAATATCAGTGTCGGGGGTGGCAAAAATTGAAAATGATTAATAAATATTTATTATTCTTAGGGCGACCTGCACCACTATTACTAACCTACAGTTAATCCTAACCTCAAGTTAAATTGAAAAAGAAATATATGAAGAACATGTAATTAATTGACTGACCAGACAGACTGCCTCGTTGGCGTAGTTGTATTTCGGTACGACTATCGTCCTGAGGTCTCGGGTCGGGCAAAGTGATATTGGATTTTTCCATATCAGCCCGGAGTCTGGAATTTGTGCCCGATATGGCGATAGGCTGGCCCCCTATCACATCTGGAACGGAACTAAGCTCGGCAAAACGTGGGTGTACTAGTAAGCTAGTGCGCCTCTGCCTACCCCTTCGGGGATACAGGCGTGAGCTTATGTATGTAATTCATTACATGTAATACATGTAATTGCAGATAATATATGATAACATTTAATTAATTACATGTAATGAATTACATGTCCTTCATATATTTCTATTTCAATTTAACTTGAGGTTAAGACTAACTGTAGGTTAGTAACAGTGGTACAAGTCGCCGTTATGTCGTGAGATTTTGTTAAAATTGGCAAGCCTTTGTCATTTTTTTATAATGCCATTTCTAATTGTAGGTAACCTTATAAGGCTACTTTGGCTTTGTCTTATGATGAAAAATATCGGAGGTTTTTCTTTTAGTGGTAATTTTTAGAAGCAATTTGAAGGTCATATTCATAAAGTTATGACTTTTGATGAATTTTTATATTTCGTTATTACCAAGTTTTAGTCAAAATTATAATATGTAACAAACGAGAAGTTTATACTGTAATTTTTTTAAAAAGCAATTTAAAAAAAAACAGATTTTTAGTAAAAGAAGTGAATTTTTTTTTCATAGGTCAGGTAAGTAAAAATGAACATAATTATTATATTATCGATATAGATATTAATATATTTTGTCACGTGCACTAAACGAACGTCTGTGATGTTAGCGTTGAGTACACTCGAATGTACTCGATAGAGATGTGTATTTTTGAAAACTGCGTGAGTGTTACGATAAGCTATTAATTAACGATACTAGGGGTGTGAGATCGATATATTAGATAATTCACTTTAACAGTAGAGAAAGATTAGTTTTCGTAAAGAGATTTACGATGCACGAATAACTTTCAATTACTCGATTCGGATTTGTGATCAAAAGCCATTCGTGCTAATCGTAATGTGGAGTTTATTGATCATAAAATTACCACGGTATCACTGACTGCCTTTAACAAAATGGATATTGAAATATTGTGTATGGCGAGGCAATGAACTTAAAAACATAATAATTACACGTTGTGTTGAAATTTTCGGCTTTTACTTCGGTTAATACTAAATGCTACTCGGATTTCGAAAAATTTACCTATTATATAAAAAATTCCACACTGGTAAATGAAAAATGATCTTTCTCTAATGTTGTTAGATAAAGACCCCAATTTGAAGCGTACATCACTTCACATATTGTTGTATAGAGGATAGAGTTAAGCAATACTTGTTTTATATGCAACCCGCACCGGTTTATTTCGCACCACCAAAAGACATTCTCTTACTAACTTAGCGCATAATAATAATAATAAAACAAAAATTATGAAAAATACTTAACACTAGTTTGTAGTTTAAATCACCAAAACTATCATGTTATTGTGTATGTAAATGTACGTATAATTCGCCTTTATACTATATATACAGCTTTGGGACAAGAAATCTCCAATATAATAGTAATGTAAACTAACAATATCGAATGCGGGCTTGGAATCATTTTGAAGGTGTAAAAATGTGATTTTTAAAGAAATTTTCTTGGAGTATTTACTCATTACACAGCCTCCTCTCAAAGACAGCCTCCGTGGCGCAGTGGGCGAGTAGCCGGCTGTGAAGCGAGAGGGCGCGGGTTCGATTCCCGCATTGAGACAAATGTTTGTGAGGCTCACAGATATTTGTTTCAAGTCTGGGTGTTGTGAGACCGAGAGTCTCTCATAGTCTCTGACACCCACGATACAGGTTATACCTAGTGTGGGGTCAGGGCTAGGTGTGTGACTGTTGGGTGTATTTATTTATTTATTTATCAATAGTTCACAAAATGTTTTTGAATTTCGGACTTGGGGTCGTTGCGTTCGTGACGGGATTACAGTGGCCGGGGCAGGAAATGACGCTCATCATATCGAGACCACGCGACGAGAACATGTCTTGTAGTCTGTACCTTCCTTGTTCACTTGTAAGTGTATTTACAATTGGACCGTGTTGTGCAGAAATGATCCAACCCACAAAAAAATATGTAAAAAATATAGTCTATCAATGGTATGGTAATGGTAATCATGTTGGCATTAATAAAAAAACGTTTTTTTATGGGTTGGTTCATTCCTGCAACACGGTCCAAATTTTCTTTCTGTCCGGCTCGAGAAAACGCGTTGTGTTTGCAACAACCCTTAGTCTGTCATATTTAGGGCCGATTTTTCAATAGCCAGATAATTTTTATTTGGAGAATAATTTTCACGTTTTGATACATTGTCAAATATATATCAAAGCAAAATTATCCCTCAGAGCAAAGTTATCCGAAGTTGAAAAGCCGACCCATGTACAACCTAAAATATTCATTTTTTCCGTAACTTGCCTAGATTGATGCAGTGTATATCCAGCCTTGTATGTTTTATTGTATTTAAGAGCCATTAGTGGCGACAACGTAGCGTTATCAATATGTACCTAATGTAATCCGAGCAATGAAATTATATTTAGCAATAAATAATCATGGTTATTATTTCACCTTTTTGTTTTTAATTTTGTAATTATCGAAAATGGGGATTATCCTATTTGTGTCCATCGTCCATTTGCCGCAATTTTGAACGTATACTTTACAAGCAAATATCAGATACTTTGCCTGATATCCCATTGGTCATTTATAATCTGCGGCCAGAGCAGGAAAATTTGTGACAATCGTAAACTTATTCGAGCTCGATGCGCATCTTTTGATCCTTAACACACATACATACACATAGTAAAATCCCATTTCTCTTACACATTGATGAATGCCGATTGGTTAAGTGGACTATTACTATTATGTTTTAATTAACATAACATAACATAAGCTCAAGCCTGTATCCCCGAAGGGGTAGGCAGAGGTGCACTAGCGAACTAGGACACCCACATTTCGCCGAGCTTAGTTCCGTCCCAGATGTGATAGGGAGCCTATCGCCATATCGGGCACAAATTCCAGACTCCGGGCTGATATGGAAAAATCCAATATCATTTTGCCCGAACCCAAGACCTCAGGACGCTAGTAATAACGAAATACAACCACGCCACCGAGGCAGTCAGAGGCATGTTTTAATTATTGTGATGATATTTTGTTATGGTTGCGATATAGAAAGAAAACAATATTTATTATGTTTTGTGTAGTTAAAGATCTATCTACCGTATCACATAGCGTAGTAGCTATTGTACTATGAAATATTAACCAAATGTCATCAGTTCGCAGCGAGCGCGAATACATTTACGATTGTCAGAAATTTTCCTGCTCAGACCGCAGAACACCCTTTAGTCTAAAAAATGGAATCTCGCCGTGTTTTGTGTGTTGTTTTAAATGAAGATATCGATGACGTGGTTTTATTTCGCTACGACTACCGTCCTTAGGTCTCGGTTTCGATCCAGGGTCGGGCAAAGTGATATTGGATTTTTCCATATCAGCCCGGAGTCTGGAATTTGTGTCCGATATGGCGATAGGCTCGCTCCCTGTCACATCTAGGACGGAACTAAGCTCGGCGAAGTGTGGGTGTTCTAGTTCACAAGTGCCGCTCTGCCTACCCCTTCGGGGATACAGACGTGATCTTATGGTATTATTTGTTATGGTGTCACATATACTACAAGCTCATAGGAATTTAAAACAAGTTGAAAACTATTCGAGCTACTTTGTACGCTGTGCATTGTACGGAATCCTTAATAAGGAGACGGGTGTGCAGTGTGCTTAAAAGGAGACACCATAAACGCTTACCTACAATAATGTGGTCTGTATTTTAAAATGTTCATCCGCTCGTATGCGTAATTTATACAAATTACTTGGTATTTCCTTGGGTCTTTGCACCCATTCGAGTTCGGCACGTGTAAGTTACTCTAGTGTAAAAAAAAGGCCCCCCTGTCCCTGCCACCGCGTCAGCCGTAGTGATATTTTTTTCCTTTATTAAGCAGATGCTACATTCCTGATGTAGCGCGTTGGTGAGGGGTGGACTTTTTTTTAGAATAGGGAGCCAAGGCGTAAGCAGATGTGACCGATTATATTATCCCCTCCTTTCTTTCTACCTGGAGTTTTCCCACCCTAACGTAGGGTTGGCGTAACACGCTTTCAAGCATGTTGCAAAAGATTTGCCTTAGTTTTTTACGACCGGCTGCCGACCTGACGTCAATTCCCTCTGAGGATGGATACTGGATGTATTGGGCAAAAATACCTCGCCTGACCTGGGAATCGAACCCAAGACCTCCCGGTTCACAGCCCATAAACGCTGCCACAAGACCAAGGAGGCGCCTATAATCCCATCCTTCCACCCAAATTCGGTAGGTATTTCTAGTGTACTTCAAGATGCCTCGTATGAAGAGAACTTTGTTGGATATATCTGTGTTCATATGATTGTTTCTGTATTATATTTTATTTCAGAGCACAAAACATTTAATAAAGATGCATCATGTTTCATAACTTACGCTCGCTTATCTATATTATTTCTGCACGTGTGTAAAGTAAAATATGAATAGAATGCTTTACAGTGCAGGCAGAGAGTGTTTGAATAATTCATTCCTATTAGAAGTTTTTGATGCCAAGTTATTACCATCCCCTGTAAGAATTTGTCAGTTATCTTGAAACTATAACACCATTCTGTTTACTAAATTAGATGAGTTTTATCTACGTATTTCTCTAGAAACTGAAGTAGCTCTGCCTTCCCTTTTGAAATTTTTCACCCTTCACCTCTGGTAGAGGGCCATGCCCAGCAGTGGGACAGTAATAATACAGGGAAAATATTGTAATTTAGCACATGTCTATTCCTTTATACCTTTCATAGAACAACACTTATCAATGTATCGATGGTTATTTCATTACACAAGATTTCAATAAAACAATTTATGTTGTACACAATGTTTATTATGTACTTGATTTTTTCATTTTGTTTAAATTTACACTTAAAAACAACACGCTTCCCGGTAGCAGGTCACTGGAACAAGGAAAACATTATCAGATACAGGTTTGTTAACCACTTCAACCTACATTACAGGTAAGGCGTCAGTAATGGTATGACGTCACGGCACTCAGTAGTAGCAAATATTGATAGGAAAATAACATCATTCTGTGTTTCACATATATTTTTTGACAAGGTTTCTGCCCCATCACCAAGGTATGGAAGTACGCTCAGCAAGACAGAAAGTTGCGCCACTGCCTACCCCATCACGTACGTGATATTAGATTATGTAAATTTTATAAAAATAGAAAATTACAGGCATATGTTATGGATGGATATTATGAATTCATCCTCAAATGACAAAATGTTGATTTAAAAATAATATAAAGTAAATACATAGTTAAAAATCCCATTAGGTAATATCTGAACAATTTTATCTTAAACAATGGGAGTCCAACATTAATCATGATAGATAACATTGCTCTGAGTTGGCAGATAACATTTCTCAACAATACTTATTTGGTAATAACTAAAAGGACAAACATTCCTATATTAACAAAAATACAGACATGGGATTATAAATAAATTACATACATATTACAATCTTTTCAGAACTTTATACAAAATATTTTGGTCAAATAATAGTTACCTTATCACAGTGCAAAGTTATGACCTCGGCCTCTCTTTCTTCTCTTTGTACAAGGCTAGGAGGGACACATTGGCCACCTTCACCACCTGGAAACAGATGAAGATCAAACCCCACACTTCACAAATGACTACCAGTTGCACTGCCTAAATCATCAGTGCAATGTCTTCATCACAGCACTCGAGAGTAGCAAATACTCCTCAAAAATAGAGCATCATCATTTACTTTAGTTGTAAATGATTTTGGAACAAATTTGGAGTATGTTGTAAGCGCTTTGTGCCTAACAAGATAGATATACGATACTGCTGTGGCCTGCCCGCCTAGCATGCGCGCCCGGAAATATCTCGATAATCGACTGTCGAGATATTTACATGTTGTCCACAATATAGTATGAAAATAAACAAGGATGCATGGTATTGTCCATATACAAATAGAGAAAACCAGTTATAACATGACAAAAAGCTCTCGTGGCGCGCATGCTAGGTGGGCTGGTACAGTATCTAGAGAAACCAAATTGTGATTGCCAATGTGACCACCAAAATTTTTTTTCGTCCTTAAATATATTTCATTTACCTTAAACCTTACTCCGGGAATGTCACCGACGGCGTGTCCCTTACGACCGAATCCTGCTACTAGTACTTCATCGTTCTCTTCAATGTGGTTGAGACAACCGTCCCGAGGTACGAATGCGGTCACCTTCTTGCCGTTCTTGATGAGCTGTACACGCACACACTTGCGGATGGCAGAGTTGGGCTGTTTGGCTTCAACACCACTGACAAACAGAAATTAAAACTTGGTATTTGTGTCCTTACAACATTGTATAGTGGACAATATGAAACACAACATCCATTTCATTCTTCAACACTCAAGTTAAATGAATATTGATTTATTGCACTTATAAACTTCTAGGTAAAAATGTTATTTTTAATGATTTCTTAGGTTTACGTGAATGTTATTCATTGAAATTAAACTATTTTTACAGATTATATCACAACTTGGTTTTAAATTTTAAAAATTAAAACCAAATTGTGATATAATCCGTAAAAATAGTTTAATTTCAATGTTATTTTTGTTATGATACAACTCTATATTGGCAATGATCCATCCAAGGATAAATTTAATTTAAAATCTGCAGTTAGATAACAAATTTGAGAGTAGCATATCTTTTTATTGTGGACATACATATCTTATCTTACATAATGCAAAATATTTACATTTAATACATCAATATAATCTGCAAAATAAACTGACTCTGCACACAGACAAGTACAAATTATGTAAATTATCATTATTTTAAGTCTCAGTGATGGGAACGTGCCTGTATCGACACGCGCACGTTCCACTCATGTGTAAAATACCGTTCTTCAGAGTAAACAAGCATTTACAACGTACACCACAGTTCATTGACCCATGCTGTTAATTTACACTTTTGCATTGGTTATGCGCTTGCAAATATGTGCGCGAAACCGATACCATTTTCGGTCGACTTGTATCTTCCTTTGGCGCGTACGCTGCGACACCGCCACTCGCAGTATTATCCTGTGATTGTACGGAGAACACATTCACAGGGCTAATACCGCGTGTGGACGCGACGCCTCGACTCTTCCTAGCTTCAACCGAAACGACGACACCGATCCCTGCGCGAGTGCGGTTCGACTCATGCCCCCCGAACCAAAGCCGTAAATGAACTCTCAATCTGCACTCTCAACACTTATAGAGATATGAACAGAAACTTACTTACACTTTCTCCAGGACGATGCCCTTTGCGTGAGATGCTCCACCGAAGGGGTTAGCCTTCCACCTCGTACCCATGTGGGCTTTCTTGAACTCTTTGTCGGCCCATCGCTGTTCACGGCGATGGTTCACGTGCTTACGCGCCGTCCGGATTCCACGGGGTTTACCTGAAATAGCGATGGCGCCGGTTATCACTCATGTTTACCAAACACCGAAATCGACACTGAAAACTTATAACTGCATATCATGAATGAGGAAATGTTTGTTGCACCTCCAAATCAATCCAGAGTTAACGCGATGGAGACAGATTTATTTTACACCACGAGAATAACATGTCTGCGCCATGGCCGACACCTATGCGTGCAATCTTAAATTAAGATTTAGAGCAAAACTACATATAAACGATCACTTCCACATCGCATACGGGTTCGTCGCACTGATACACACATTTTTAAAACAATAGTAATAAATAAACTATAATAATTTCAGCACAAAACTATCCCTTACCCATTTGGATAGCACGACACCAATCGGCTACGGATGGGAAAAGAAATTATCACGACGTTTAGCCAACCAAGGCCTACAATTTTTCATTTCTACCAACAACACAAAATAAATTCTGGGTTGCCATTTAATAAATAAATCAATAAAAAAAGAACTTTTTGATACGTTTTATGGCAGGTACACACCGGCCAACGAAGGCGAAAGAATCTATGCCTGTTGCGTTCACGCAAACAAACTTTCGATATTGTGTGAACGGAACAGGTATAGAGTATTTCGCCTTCGTTCGGCCGGTATGTACCCGCCATTATAACGGGAGTTTTACATAATTTGTTATGGTAGTTTTTGTAGCTTTGCTTACAGTTGTATCTCGTATATAGGGTCACGTCCTTGTGTGTAGGTAGGTTCATAACTTCAAATAACTAATACTATTTGTCATACGAGTGCACGAGGACATCTTTTGTAATGTATATAGTTGCAATAACATATTAATCTATGTTAGAATTATAAATAATCTGTTTGATAGAGTATGAGTTTATTCTCAAAATCATCACATACACAAACGGCCTGTGCAAACGGCACACAATGCTATTCAATAATCGTTATTATGACCACATGAATTCGTTAATGTAAACGCGGCCTAAAGTAGAAATATTTTGAGTAGTACTCCGGTTTCACCCATTGACAACCGGAAATATGGAGTCATTCATTCACTAATCTTTTGATGTTGACATTGACATTTGACAGATTTGTCTATGATGTTGTTTTTCTTGTTTACGTTTTACTTCTAGAAAATTTTAGATTATTTCCTCTTACCAATATATTATTTTATGGTGATTGTGAGATCAATAAAATAACAACATGACTCTCAACCTTGCCAGAAAGGATGGTGGACCAGGATACGTAGGCATACAATTTTGCCAGGAATGCAACAACATGCTTTACCCGCGCGAAGATAAAAACAACAAAGTATTGTTGTACGCCTGTAGAAATTGTGACTACAAACAACTAGCGGACTCCAACTGCGTGTACGTGAACAAAATTATGCACGAAGTAGACGAATTGACGCATATAAACCCCGACGTGGTTAGTGACCCGACACTGCCTCGTACGAAGGATCACATGTGTCCGAAGTGCAACCATCGCGAAGCCGTCTTCTTCCAGGGACAGACGAGGCGCGCCGAAGAGGAGATGAGACTGTACTACGTGTGCACAAGTTGTAAACACAGGTGGACTGAGTGAATACTACTTATAATTACTGTTGTAAGTTTAAAGTTAGGAATAATAAATTTTATTAAGACCATTGTAGTATTTTTTATAAACCCCTAACCTATTGTCATATATTTATTATTTTTTTATAGCACAGACTGGCAAACAAGCAGTTGGATCACTAAATGGTAACTGATCTCCACCGCCCATAGACACCCAAGACACACAAATAATTACAACTTCATGAGTGTGTTACCACTTCATTGGTTAATTGGGCCACCAGTAATCTCACTCACAGAATGAAACGCTACAGTGAGCTGCCACTTTATACCTATTTTCTGTGAGACAGTGGTATCAAGCCAAGTTGAACCGGCCCATTCATGCTGTAGATGTTACTGTCCACAGAGTAGCTCTATCACATGAAATATTTTACACTAATTTTGCCTAATTTCTTATAGGTAGTGGTGTTAGTACTGTGATGAGCATGTACAATTGAGAAACTGATAGTGGTTTCTGTTTTGGATAAGTAGAATAATTTGTAAAACAAAGATTTTAATTTTCAATATACTTTATTGACTAAAAATATCGCCAAGCCATATCTGTTGTAACAACGTTAACAATTCACAGCCATTTATCAATCAGTATGTATTGGACATCAGTCTAATGCCAGGTCCACACCAACCAGACAAACAACAGCAAATGTTTGTTTGTATGAACACTACAGGCATATATTCGCGAATGTTCGTTCAGTTAGTGTGGACCCAGCAAAACACAAACACATCTCCATTTACAATGTAACAATCATTATCACTTACTTATAAATAATAACATAAGTTCATTAAAGATTCACACATTTTGTAGAAGAGAAAAATAGGAAAATCAGCACCTTTTTAAGACAGTGAAATAAGTATAAAAATATATAATAATTAAGACATTTTAATGCATATTTTATTGTAGAACTTATAGGAAGTAATGCTAAACAAGTTAAAATCGATTAAATATTGCCGATGTAACAAATTTCTGGAGACAATATTTTCCATATTTTGGGCTGATTTATTCACTTATTGGCCTTTTAGTAATCAAACGCCGGTATAGTGGCAAAGCTCTTATAAGGTTCATTTAGTTAATTTATGTGGTATAAGTCAGTATAACCATTGATTACATAAATATTTATTGTTACAATAAAATAATGTTAAAAACAAGAATCAAGCTTATTTTTACAGAATCAGTAGATAACAGATAGATTTATTAAATTTGGCAAGGCTGCATTCGTTTACACACTTGAACCATGTTGTGCAGAAATGAACCAATCAACAAAAAAGAGTTTAAAAAATTATGATACCAATATTGTCTATTGTATGACACCAAGGACGTTTTATGTGTGTCTTACTCTATGTATGACACCAACGTAATCTTTGCATCGATAACTCCTTGAGTTTTTTTTTTCATTTCTGCACAACATTGTCCACTTTACATTCATATACATGATCCACATTCTTAGGCTTTGCAATTTTTGTCACTTTGGCACATTGGCTAAAGGCATGAGCATTAAACTAATGTCGAAAAGTGAAAAGAAGCCTACACTCGCCACCTCAGAATACAAAATTCATATCATTTGAGGCGGACCCTGGCAGAAGGCCTAGAAGGCTTAGAACTCTTGAACAACAGTTAACACAAGTTTAGAGTCCACCTCACCAACACTATACCAACTAAGTTGGTTGGATGTCGTGAATTATCCGCGGCCGTAGGCAACAATTTGTCGCTCACGACTATAGTCTTGGCTATGGTCGAGAGCGAGGATGGGTGGAACTCCGTTGACTCCTATTGTGAGCAAGTAATGTCTAAAAAGGAAGCAGCGGGGAGGGAGAGGGAGAGGAACACCCCCAACCGGTCACTGGGTCGTCGAATCCGGCACCGGAGAGACGATCTCCGACCACAGTAAATAGGCGGTTGACAGCGGCAAGCAAATATAGTTTGCGCTATTGTGCGCATTTAAGAGTTATATGTGTGTGTTCCGCAAGTATAATGAGCAAATCAGAGGCAACCTTTGAACACGAGAGGCTAAAAGAGCCAACTTCTACGGGGCTGCGGCTGCATGCATCCGCGTACCACGTAGCCCCCGGCACAACGGAGAGAGCGGAACATTGCAAAGTATTAGTTGGTAGGACGGTTTTGAACCGGTGAATCCGACATACCTCTGAGCTCCGGCTTGGAGAGATTCGCAAATGAATTTCCCCGTGTTAAAAAAAAGTTGGTTGGATGTCAACAATAAAATAATAGATCCAGTGTACTGTCAACCAATGAGAATGCATGAAGAAATTGTTGATAGTAGATATATCAAAGGGGTAAGATCAGTGCTCGAAATTGATTGGAACGCGTGGGAAAAGCGTTTACTCATAAAAAGTATCGAATTTGAGCACTGAGTTAGAGTTTATCATATCATCATCAGCCATAGGACGTTCACTGCTGAACATAGACCTCCCACTAAGATGGATGCAGGCCGCTTCCAACAGGTCGATTTAGATTGTTTATACTGGAAACCAATTTCGCATTCGCATTAATCATGACTATATGGGTAACTTTATAAGGTGAAAAGGCGGCTTCCTTTCACGATCAACACTGCATTAAACATACATACAACCATGGAGTGAATATGATCAGCGAAGCACATTTTTTTGTGCTACACATTACATTTAACAATCCTACAACTGTACTAGAATATTTAAAAGCGCCTTCGCATTAGGCGTTAGTGCAGCGCCAGCATATGTACCTATGCTCTGCGTAAATCATTCGACGTGCGCTAGCCGCTAACTAACGTCCATTACGAAGACTACGTAAACCCACGTCTCCTGCACATGTTTTTCTCGAAGCATAACACAAAAACACCTATACAAAACAATGTTTTTCGCTGTCTCCAGCTCATGGAACAATAGACCATGGATGCGTAGCGAAACCATGTTTTGTGTAGGTTTTTTGTGTAAAGTTTCAGAGCATTAGACGCGCCTATAAGCCGCGTCCATTGGTCCATTGTTCCATGAACAGGAAACAGCGAAAATCGTTGTTTTGCATGTATGTTTCGAGAAAAACATGTGCAGGAGACGCGCTTAGTAGGACAGCAGAAAATTAATATTCTTGTAGGTCCCTACATAAAATTAATAGAACAATTCATTTAGTTTTTTTCTTAATAATAATTATTGGCTCTTATACCTATACAAAATATACAAGTAAACTCAACTCCATTACATTTGACAGCCTCCGTGACGTAGAGGGCGAGAAACCGTCTGTATGGCTGTGGACACGAACTCAGCGGTGGCGGCGGCGGCGCGGGGAGCGGCGCGACAACGTATTGTTAAACAGGTCGCGCGACGCGCCGCTCGCTGCGCCGTTGCCATCGAGGCCAGTTCCATTTAAATCTACGCATTGGAACGCGCCGCTCGCCGCGCCACCGCCGTCGCCGGTCCCAGCCCGCTGAGTTCGAGACCGTGGCCTGAAGCGAGACGTCGCGGGTTCCGTGACCGCACCGAGACAAATGTTTATGTGGTCCACACATCTTTGTTTCGGACTGGGTGTTGTGAGACCGAAAGTCTCTCGTAGTTCTTGATACCCACGACACAAAACTCGTTTCTTAGTGGTCATAACAATCTGGTCAAGACCACGGACGTATAAAAAAGGAGACCATCTCGCCTGTAGTTAAACCGACGCCACAGATAAGCCACGCACACAAACGCACTGTACAAAAGTGCCCAACGCACACATTAACACTCATAAGTTCTTAACACGCTCAGTCGCCGCCATTACGTGTCGATAGATCGAATGGGCCAATAATCCTGCTTCACTTTCAATGTTCCTAACGCTCTGTCCATCGTCTTTTTTACGTCCGTGGTCAGGACTATGTGTGTGACTTTTTCGTGTTATTTATTTATTTTGAGAATAGTGCTTCTACTTTCAACATATTATGGGTCTACGCCTATATTTTTTAACACTAACATGGCGAAAGAAAGCTTTACATTGTAACGATACAATATGAAATTGAAGAAAGCACAATATTTTAAAACACATTTATTATGGACACGCCTTTGTATATTTATTTCCATGTAACTATTTCATAATTACATATAGTTAGAGGAAAATGCGCCTATGAATTACTATTGAATGCATTACAGTCTACAAGAGCAATTGACCAGTGGTGGCGAAGGGTGGAAATGTTCAAGAAGGAAGTCTATCATAGGAAAATATAGATTCGCCTTTGAATAATACTTCTTTATAAGTACATAGTCAGTTTGGCAAAAGGCAGAAATAGTGTTATGTAGGCCTTGGAGGATCGACATTACATTACAAGGTTATAGGTACTCGCCATCAAACGCATTGTAGTGACATGCATAGTAAAAAGCAAAATAAAGACGTGTCCACATAAATTGTAGATTATCGTCTATTTCAAAACCTTAGCAGGACCCTGACAATGAAGGCCGATGAATTGTAAACAAGTTGAAACTTCTATATTAGACTATTATATCCTAGTAAGCCGTTACAATAATTATTTATATACTAAATATTTTCTCTCGTTGATATTCGTACTTAAAAGTTATTTGCTTCAATTTATTTCTCATAACAAATCATAATTAAAAATGCGAACTAATCTATGCATTTCAATTGGGTACTTGACTATGTTTCATTTCATACACATTATTATATGTAATAGCAAGTAAAACAAAAAACAAATTCTCTGAAAACCGCATCGAAATTGGTTAAAAAATTAGGCAGTTATTCATATTTTAAATTCTGCAATGAGGAAAAGTGGGGATTTAGTAGGGATGTCTTACTATCCCTTTCCAACGCACGCACCGTTATGGACGTGACGTGATTTTACTGATACTTCTCTTCCCGCAGTTTGAAGGTTATACAAAACTACAAAGGCTTATAACTATTTTATTTTTGAGAATATTTCAATATTTCTTTCTGTGCTACGTTTCAGATGAAGTAAATTTCGTATGAAATCAATAAAAAAAAATTAGTCACCTACCCAATTGTAGGTATGTATTTTCAAACACCTGCACTAGTTTGGAGGCACAAGGGTGACTAAGTGACGTCACTTAAGGGTCGAACAGAGGTCCAAACAATACATCAAAAGTATTTCGTAATTTTAAAATTATTGTATAGAAATAGAACTCGTAAAAAAATATCTCGGAATGGTTTTGAAATTATAGAATGTTTTTTTATTTATTTTCATACATCGTGCGTGCTCACGGGATTGTAATTTATAACAAATAATTATTTAATTTTATTGGTCATTATATACCGCAAAGTATTTAAAATAAAAAAAATACAATGATGATACGTAATTAACACCATTTGAAAATTATTATGTTATCATTGTTATAACAAAGCACTTTAATATTATGCTCTTGTCAATGTATGTTACGAGAAATAAATTAAGTATATTCACTATATTACAGCGAAAAACTTAACAATCGTAAGTACATATTAATATCATCAACCTTTTGGGAAGACGGGGTTTATGAAAATTATAGGGAAGAGCAGAGTGATTATGTTATCTATTATAATGTGCTATTAATTTTAACCTAGCTCCGGACTCATATTAATTTAAAATTCATTCAGAGGTATTCATAATTTAAAAAATCTTTTCAATTTAAAATACGTAGAATCAAATCGCGTGGAGAAGTTATTTAGGCGGAATTTAATGGATGTGTAATGTTCGCTCAAAAACCTTTTTGTGTCTCGAAATTGCGTTGGAAGAGGGAAACTCATTTCCACGGTATACTAAGCAGGTATACGACACTTCAGTAATTGGATCCACCGAGTCTGAAATTTTACGTTCCATAAGTATTTGTACAATACGCTTTAGTAGTTCTCATGGATTATGGGAGCTAGGTACAAATTAAATTATTTAGATTATCTTTACTTAAGTCAATTATTATACAATTTTTTACCATCTTCTTTACTTATTCTGCTATTTGAACGCCACTAATCCTACGATACAACGAAAACTATGTAAAAAACCGCCAATGTGCGTATAACCGTATTGCTTCTACATTTTCAAAACTGTTACAAAATTCAAGCTCGGCAAAACAACCGTTATTTTTATACTACCTCTACAAAAGTTATACTGGACAATTTAACGGACAGTTGTATAGCAGGATGATGAAATGTGTTGTTTATGGGTGCACAAAAATAGCGTTAAGACGTTATTTTAAAATAGCGACTTATTTATAACAGTTTGATTTTTAGAGTTGGAAATAAAAGTAAAATAGCTTATTTCTTCAAAATGAAATTGCATAAGGGGATGGATCGACGGATGGTGCAATTTCACATAAATTAAGTAAAATGCTATTTAAATAACGAAGATTGAATGGTTATTTTATTTCTGGTGGACGGCGGATAGCGTGAAAAAGACGGATTTAATGGTATTCGTTGTTTTTAAAATAGCGTTTTATTGCTTGTTACTTATGGCTTTTTTACGTATAATTTTTATTCATTAATAAATAATTCTTTTAAATATAATTGAACTATTTGTCTCTCTCTAACGAAAACACAAGCTACTCTACGTGATTAACGATTATTGATAAATAATTATATTAATAATTAACGTTATGTTAATTTCATCAAGCTCAATAAGTAACTACAAATGAAAAAGTGTAAAAAGTGAGTATTCTGTAAACAAAATATATATAATATAGCATCACTGAAAACACGAAAGTAAAAACGTATTAAAAACATCAATAAAACAAAATTTAGGTAATACAAACTTACTACAAAAGATCCTTAGACATTTCCAATGTCTATAAACACCGCTTTTGACGTCCTCCACGCGGCGTTCCTTCCCCCCGTTGCCCTCCCCCTTTAAGCTATGTACGTGGCATCAATCTTCAACCTTCTGCCACGTATAGATAGCCGTCGTCAGTGCTCCGGCGGCGGTGGGATTTCTGGAAAGTTCTCAGGCAGTGGTGGTAGAACGTTGGTCTCAAATTGCCCAGACATGTTGCCCGGTGGCGAGTAGTTGGCGACCACGATGACTTTGCCCGCCCGGGATCTGGCTTTGCCCACCCCGAAGTACCGAGTGGCCACCCACACCATTTGGGTGAAGTGACCTAGATGTTAGAGGTATGTTTTTATAAAGTACTTACTCTTGTGCATAGTTAGACTTTCCTAATGTGCTTTAGCAGTCTTTGTTCTTTGACGAGCTTATATTATGAATACAGAGGTACAAAGAAAGGTTACTAAAACTTTAAAATGGATACATGTAGATATAATCTAATATTGTTGTATGTCTGTATTGCGGAAAAATTTATACCAAATTTTTTATGATTTAGTTTTTTGTGTGGTCCTTCCAGCCCGATCTTATTAAAAGTTATCATTTACACGATTCGGATGTAAAGACACGAATATTACAAACATAACATAAGCTCACGCCTTTGGGTAGCGGTTTATGTAACACCCATACATACCATTCAAACAAAATTTCAACTATGTATTGCCAATAGTTCAGAGTAAAATGGCTGACATACGGACGGACATGACGAAATTATAAATGTTCCGTATTTGCCCTTTGGCTTAACAAAAGCTCATTCATGTATCCCCGAAGGGGTAGGCAGAGGCGCACTATATGGAATGGATAATATGGAAAATCCAATATCAGTTTGCCCGACCCTTGGATCGAACCCGAGATCTCAGGACGGTAGTCGTACCGAAATACAATTACGCCACCGAGGCAGTCCCTAAAAAACAAATATTGTAATATTTTGCTAATACATTGAGTTACCTGCATTGACATTGGCATGCAGGACATCTGACTCTTTGAAGAAGTTGTACTGCTTGACGGCCGCGTACCAATACGAAGACACTTCCTGACCTGGAACAAGGTTCAATAGCCTCGTCTATTTATAGAGGCTCGTCGAGTCTTCAACCTCGACAGAACCGCCAACACTGTGATCTTCAGTCCGGTCTAAAATTACGACTGTTGTGACGAATCCATCAGAACTAGTTTCAAGAGTCTGTGTCAGTAGTAAAAGATGATATCTAAATATTTTTCTTTTATAGCGTCAGTATACTATTGCGGTAGGTATAGTTAATTGTACGTATTTATTTATTGGACGGCTACAGACTGAGATTAATAATAATAATAATGTCCAAATACTTAGATCTGGCACACGAGATTTCAGACATGTGGGATGTGAAATCAACAATCATTGTCCGGATAGTCGTTACCGCTAATGGGTTGATAGCAAAGAGCTTCGACCAACACCTAAAGAGGCTCTCAATCGGGCGTTGGGTCAAGAGCCAGATACAGAAGGCAGTGTTATTGGACACGGCACGCATTGTGAGGCGGTTCCTCACTCTGAGCCCCTAACCACTGGTGGCTTGGGTCTCAAGCCTCGTCATCGGGAGGGTGATATTTTTTTAAAATATTTTTAAATGTATTTATTTTTATATAATTTATATTTAAAAATGTAAAAAAAAAATTTATTGAAATAAATGAGGAATAATAATAATTAATACTAAGTATAACCTGTATCGTGGGTGTCAGAGACTACGAGAGACTTTCGGTCTCACAACACCCAGACTTGAAACAAATATCTGTGGGCCACCCAAACATTTGTCTCAATGAGGGAATCGAACCCGCGGCCTCCCGCTTCACAGTCGGCTACTCGCCCACTGCGCCACGAAGGATGTCAAAATGAGATGAAATGATATTAGAGGTATGATTGATATACCTATATTGACTACTTTGCAAAGTTATATAATTCGCATCTTAATTGGATCCTTCACCAGCATTCCGCCTGAATTCGATAAGTAGAATGAATTCCACTATCATATAAGATAAACCCTTGATTAAACCACTTACCTAAAAAAGAGTTGCTTATCTTTCAAACATGGTTACTTGTTTCTTTACGTTAAATAGATTGAGAGCGAAATACACTGTTTAATTACTTACTGTTAAGGACCGTTAAAGAACTTATATGACCCTAATTGTACAGCTTATGGTGTTATTAATTATAACTTAAATAAATAATGAAGAGTTTTATACGGGCGATTTGTCACTCGTCAAATATATGAAAATCACGATACACGAACTTAACGTGTACTTAATAATAATAATATTAGCCCTGTAATATTACTGTCCCACTGCTTGGCACGGACCTTCTCTACTAATGCGAGGGGTTAAGCCTTAGTCTACCACGCTGACCTAATGGTTGATAGACTTCACATACCTTCGAAATTCTCGGGTATGCAGTTTTCCTCACGATGTTTTCCTTCACCGTTAAAGCAAGCGATAGTTCACAATGACAACACACTTACCATAGAAAAGTCAGAGGTGGATGCTCGATTTTGAGTCTGGTCTCGAACCTCCAACACTCGTCTCGGCAGTCCGTACCATTCCCAACTCAGCTATCGATGTTACTTCTTGTAATAATGTGTAACGTGTACTTAATTTTTAAAAAATCCCTAGGTCGGCAAAACAGTTGCACTTGTAACTAAATTCACTCGCGCTCGATGGTTACACAATGCTAATAGAAATGCAAAGTTATACAATACCTGTGACGTCAGGCTGCAGCGCACTGACCGGTCTCTGGTAGAGATTCTGTCCGACGTCCCTGTCGTTCCTGTAGTGGAACTTATTGGTGTGAGCGAGATGGTTGGCCCACGCTTGTGCGTAGTCACACAACTGGAAGACAAACGTACTATAAAGCAGTGCCGGATCTAGGGGGGCAGGGGAGCGATAGGGTCACGTGCCTTGGCGGCAAGATTTGGGGTTGCACAATCTGGAGAGCGCCTTAATTTGGGGGCGGTAAAATCGGGCAAATTGGCAGCTTGTCCCCGCTTTGAAAAAACTTAGATTCGGTACTGAAAGAATGGCACTAGCCATTAGCTAATGTGTCAGTAGAGCAGCACGTCAATATTAGAGGAACAAGAGAGATTATTGATTTCCAGCCTTAGCCAAGGGGGATTTCCAGTGCCAGCTCGACGGTAATTTTATGAAAGACCAGAGGGTTTACCACCACCTCTTATAGAAGTATTATTATAGTCTTACTTGTACCGATTCCCATAAAAAAAAACGATGTAAGATTATAATAATACTGCTATAAGACGTGGTGGTAACCCCCAAGATCAAAATATTATGCTGTCCGATGGTATCCAATCTTTTGTGATTGTGTACTCGACTACTCGTATATTTGGAAGCGACGCTGGTAGTTGTAGAGACGGTGCAGTCGCTCACTCACCTCGGGCGCCATGTAGAGCTGCGGCGCGCCGTGCCGCTGTCGGTACACGTTGTGCCAGCACAGGCACTCGGTGATGAAGTCACTGTCCTGCCACGCGGTGCGCACCTCGCTCCACTGCACCACCATACTCACCGGCTTCGACTGCAGTACCTTCAATACAAAACCACACCAAACTATATGCCAGAGTACCTTTGAAGATTGGCCACTACTTGCAACTTTAGAAGTAGTGATGCTCATTATTTAATTTTAATCAGAGACTTTTATGGTAGTACATAGAAGTCTTTGATTTTAATAGGTAATTGGGTATTTGAGATTTTTTTTTAAATTCATTTTATATGAAATACTTCACCTAAAATATAGACCAGAAAGAAATATTGAAATATTCTCTAAAATAAAAAAGTTATAAGCCTTTGAAGTTTGGTGTAACCTTCAAACCACGGGAAAGAGAAGTATCAGTAAAATCACGGCAGGGCCATAACGGAACGTGCGTTGAAAAGGGATAGCAACATATCCCCATTACGCCCCCACTCCTGCTCATTGCAGATTTTAAAATATGAATTACTACCTCATTTTTTCAACCAATTTCGATGCAGTTTTTACAGGAAGGTTTCTATTTTGTTTTATTAGCTATTACTTATAAAAAAGTGTATAAAATCGAACATAGTCAAGTACCCAATTTCGGTTATGTTTCAAGAAAGGACATTGTTTAAATCGGCTTATGAATAGTCACCCAAAAGACATTCACAATAAAATATGACAATTTATTTATTGGTTTAGAGATCAATTATTACAATCTCAGGGACACTTCAGTGTCTCGAAATCGTAATCAAATATTTTTGTTATTTTGACTCTAAATAATCCAGCTGCCATTTTAATGTAATGCCACCAGAGTTGCCAAACTTGCAGTTTCCGCCATATATTACTGTCCCACTGATTTGCGGATTCTCATAAATTATAGGTACTAACAGAGGTACTGATTATACCAAATACAACAAAAACAGTTTCGTTAAAATTACAGAACAAATAATTACGACATTCGCGTTTCTGCGACCGCCGAGACCACAAGCTTATAAATATTGTATTTTTTTGAATACCGACCGTTTTTCTAGTGTCTAGAATGGAGACTGTGATGTAGACTCTTTATTATCACAAGATCCAATATTCTGCGGTGCCAAAATAAAAACAAAGATACAAATAAATTATTCATCATCATCATCATCAGCCATAGGACGTCCACTGCTGAACATAGGCCTCCCCCAAAGATTTCCAGATCGACCTGTTGGAAGCGGCCTGCATCCAGCGACTTCCTGCGACCTTTATCAGGTCGTCGGTCCACCTTGTAGGTGGACGTCCTACGCTGCGCTTGCCGGTACGTGGTCTCCACTCGAGAACTTTTCTGCGAAATAAATTATTACCTAAACCTAATTTTGTATATACTTCAAGCAAGTTCGTGATAAAATTCCATCAAAGTGATTGCAGCTGTATTCTATAGAGACGATCGTAAAATTTTGTATTTCAATCTACTTAGCTATCGATTGGCAACGCAGGCGATACGTCGGACTCGGGACCTAACATTGTGCCAGCTGGAAATGTGCCAAATAAACCTGAAACGGCCTCTCAAACGTGCCTCTTTGGTACACTTGTTAAAACAAGAACGAAAAGCTCATAAAGAAATTCTTAAAGCTTTTTCTATGCGTATTTTAGTACAACTTTAAAGTTTTCATCTTATGTAACCGTTAATAGAGATTTTTAAATTGCTTTGTAAAGTGGTAAATATAAGCTCAAGGCAGCTAGAACCTACATTATTATTGATCCGAGCTTATTTCCGTCCCAGATGTGATAGGAGGGGAGCCCATCGATATTAGATTCACATAATATATTAACACATAATATATTAACACATAACGTAAGCTCACGCATGTATCCCTGAAGGGGTAAGCAGAGGCGCACCAGCGAACTAGTACACCCACATTTCGCCAAGCTTAGTTCCGTCACAGCCTATCGCCATATCGGGCACAAATTCCAGACTCCGGGCTTATATGGAAAAATTCAATATTACTTTGCCCGACCCGAGGATCGAACCCGAGATCTCAGGACGGTAGTCGTACGGAAATACAACCACGCTACAGAGGCAGTCTACTCTAGGCACATAATATATTATATTAGATTTATGTCTGTGTGCGAAAAGGAATCGTGCCAGGAATAAAACAAATATCAATTTGACTAAAGCAACTCATGCCGAGTCACAAATTCCGGCCCGCATTAAGCAGCGTGCAGCCGGCCCGAATAAATGGCTTCCAATTGTTGGTAAATGGTAATCACGCGAGAGGGTTCTCGCGGGTTCTCTCTCGCAAACTTTTAATAGCCTCGTTTATTTTTTGCACGGTTTAAACTTTTAATTAACCGCCTAAAATGTTATTTCAATTAGATTTTCTTTTTATTTTTAAACCCAGCAGAGATTTGCTGAGCGCGAAAGTTTTCATACATACATACACACTCAAGCCTGCATCCTATGAGGGTAGGCACTAGGCAGAGACTATTGAGCGCTACAGGCTACGATCCTGACACACCTCTTTTGGCTCTTCCACACTCATGCATCTTTTCATACATTTCCGTCGATTGAGGGTACTCCTCACTTGCCCTTTTCGAAGAAGATCCCATATTTGACCTATGCATGTTCTCCTCAGGCGCTCTCTTCCGACCTTTCCATTCATTTTACCACGATAAATACATTTCGTAAGTCGCCTTTCCATCCATCCGTCACGACGACGAACGATGTTATTCGAATATTTCACAGTCTCTGTGACGCAGCTGGCGAGTAGCAGGTTGTGAAACGAAAGGCCGTAGGTTCGATTCCTTCACCGGGACAGATATTTGTGTGATGCACAGATATTTATTTCGGGTCTACATGATATGGGACCGAAGTCCCCGTAGTTTCTGATACCTACTATAGAGATACAGTTTTAATCTAGCGTGGGGTTCAGGGACTATGTGTGTGACTAAAATATTTTATTGACTGAAAGGTTTTACATGCTGCAGGTGCTGTTGTCAGTGATTTATTAAGAAACTCTGTCATTTACCGTGTTTTATGTAAAGTAATCGCGAGTGCATGAGGTGTACATAAATAAGCAGGTTCAATTGGAGCGGCTCACGCGACGCGTGCCTTGCATTCGAACTCTGTAGACGGTACTTTTATTACATCAGCGACCCGAGCTGGAATATTTGAAAATCGAATTCGAGCTCGCTGCCTGATGACGTTTGGTTAATTGCTAACGGTTAATCAATGACTTTAGAACCGCTCACAGTAGTATTTCTATATATTACATACAATGTCATAGACGCCTCGGTGACTGCCTCGGCGGCGGGGTTGTATTTCGTGACGACTACGATTCTGAGGTCTCGGGTTCGATCCCCGGGTCGGGCAAAGTGATATTAGATTTTTCCATATCAGCCCGGAGTCTGGAATTTGTGCCCGATATGGCGATAGGCTCGCCTCCTATCACATCTGGGACGGAACTAAGCTCGGCGAAATGTGGGTGTTCTAGTTCGCCTCTGCCTACCCCTTCGGGAATTCAGGCGTGAGCTTATGTCATAGACGCGCATCGAGCTCGATACAAACACGCTTATTAAAAATATTCCTGCTCGGGTCACACCAGGCATTTATAAAGTATCTTGGAAATTTTCGAATATTTAATAATTATTATTTATATTTTTATTTATTTAATATTTCAAAAGAACACTATATTTACAACGTAAGTTCTTTTTCTAAATTAATATTATAGAGAGTTTGATTTTGTATTTTTGTTTATAATGAATAGGATTAAAACTACAAAATATATTTGAAATATTCCTTCACATATAGAAAGCTACATAATCTCAAAAAAAAAAAACACCCAACAGTCACATACAGTCCTGACCCCGCACTAAGATCGCGTCTTGTGTCGTGGGTATTAGGAACTACGAGAGACGTACGGTCTCGGTGCGGGGATCGAACCTGCGGCCTCTCGCTTCACAGCCGACTACTCGCCCGCTGCGCCACGGAGGCTGTCAATAAAATATATATTTATATCCTGGACCCATGGGATACATTTGTGAATAAATCAGTTGTTTTATTTATTGATTTAGTGTTAGTAGGAAATAAAGGATTATTTCCAAATAGATTAACTGGCAAACGTCAAAATGATTCCCCTGAAAAGTTAGTCAAGTCAGCTTTAACGGCTTTACCTTTTATTCACATTGCACAAAAACATAATTCGAGTCGTACTGTCCAAAGGATTGCAGAAATAAAAATTGTAAAACCTTTTTCAATTTTAAATAAAACCATTTAAAATTTTATTCGTTTCGCTTTAGTTCACTTCTTTGCATTACACTCATTTCGAGCAATTAAAACGCGAACGTTCCTTCGCCCGCTCAAAATCCGATATTTATACCTAAAAGAGCTAAAGTTCACAGTTCAGATCAAGCCCCAGTGGTTTGCTAGTAATTGGAAAACTTGTTGAGAAAGAAATTGCACCGAGAATTTCCAAGAGTCGAGCGGGTGGCGCGGCGTGTGTAGAAGTGTAGACGCTGATTAGTGAATTCTCAAAGCTACGAATACAGAAACTTTTAACACGAGAGGCTTTCTCTCATTAGTGTGACACTTATAGTCGCTTTACACGTCCCGTATGTTCTTACTCCATCCCTTATATCACTCTAAGTTGGGCTTTCAATACACTATTTTAAGTTACAAAAAGAATTCAGCAGGTCGATTCTCTAAGAAACGTCACAACGTTGTGATCGACGGAGCGTTCATAGCTGAATTCGGAATTCGCTAAGCCATCTCTCCGTCGATGCTTGGTTGTTCGGCTAACGTCAAATAAAAGTTTATGAATACGGACGGACAGACATGACACACATACGGACATAGTACAGTTTTTACCAATTGGCTACATGATCCTAAAAACAGGTTTTTATAGGTTAATACAAGAAGATAGAGCGTTGTTTGTTGTGTGGGCTCAATTTTTGGCAACAGGAAAAAGTGGACCATTGTACGTGAGATATAGCGTAACCCACAGATAATCAAAATGAAACATCGCTAAACCTACGCAGCCGCAGCCATGACCATTAATATCTTCCCTCCCTTACTATCCGACCGTAATTTACTTAAAATATTACAAAAACGTGTACAACGGATAAGTGCGATGACCACGAGTGAGAAATTACGAGGGAAGACCCGAAATTAATGAGTTTCGCAGCCGAGCGACGTTGTACGGTCGCACCGCGTCATGATAAATGAAACCGACCTGTGGCTGCATTCATTATTCACATCTCACACCCCGACACTTATCTTGTTTAGAGTTGGTTATTTTTATCGTGAAGTACAAGTAAAATAAGTAGCGTAAGGAAAGGTGACATAAGATCACGACTGTATCCCTGAAGGGGTAGGCAGAGGCGCACTAGCGAACAATAATAAATACAACAATAACATGAATAATATAGCGAATAATAATATAAACGACAGCACCGCAGTCGTCGACGATAAATCAAAAAATATTGAATCTCGGAATGCCATCACAAGATGATTGAAAATAAATCGAAGAAACGTTAAAAATAGATCGGCCATTGAAACAGTTGGAAATTAAGAAGAATGTTTTCACGCTTGTTATAGAGATAGATAATAGATTATACTACAGACAGATTCTTCCACTTGCCTTTATCCCACCACAATGAGGAGTTGGCGTAACAAACTTTTTATAGCATGTTAATAAAGATTCGTCGTAGTTTTTGAACATACGAGATGAAAGCGCACAACGTGTTGACCTATCCATTGCAAAAAAATATATATTAGCCCTGTAATATTACTGTCCCACTGCTGGGCACGGGCCTCCTCTACTAATGAGAGGGGTTAGGCCTTAGTAAAATATTCTACTAAAAACATGAGAAAATGCAAATATAATTGCTTGCTTTCACTTTGCAGTCAGATGAGTGATCCTAGTAAAAACAAAGGGAGCAATTAGCACAAGCGCCCTTGTGAGAGTTGTGAGACCGGATCTCGTTTTCCTTGGCCCGATTTAGGGGAAAGGAATAAAAAATGAACCTTCATAATGACGCCACGTGCAAGTAAAGATACGTAGACTTTGGCTAAACGTTTGAACTAACTCTTGGTACTGGCTATTTTGGACTCTTGTCACGTTCTTTTTACTCTGTAATGTAAAATGTGAAACATATATTGTTTTATAAAATACACTGATTAGTTACTAACGGTCAGTTTATTCATTACAGACAAATAAATAACTTCATAAAATAAATAACTAAACTAAAGTTATATATTTTTTAACCATTACTGACACTTTAGCAAATGACAGTTTACAGGTTAAGGCAGATGTAACTGTAAAAGCAAAAACCGAAATTGTGATGTTAATTGTTGCTTTTATCACCTCACTTTGACTTTTGGTTTTAAAAAAGAAACTTGTAAATTATCACACAATTATGTACAATTTTATTATTTTATCTGCGTTTTACTTTGTTATAGAACAAAATGCCTTTTATCATAATTTGTTACTCCTAAATCTTCTTATTAATGGTTTCTAAATAAAACTCTCTGAATAAAGTCTCTAACATAACAAAACATAAACAAATTATAATAAATTCGCAAAAGAGTCAATTCATCAATATCACAGAACGCCGATGAAAAGGGCTGCCGAGTCATCAATCATTGAAAAGGCACGAACATTTTGTGATTTCCATCGCTAGCGAATAGCGATACCAATAACGGCCTATTGTAATCATTCTTGAACTGGCAACGCCTTAAAGATTACTCGGCACTTCGCAAGTAATTCAGGGGTATTTCGTATTTCTATAAATAGAATACACGTGGAATCCAACTGGATTTAGAGACGCAGGGCATTGCTATGTAGTACTAGTACCTCTTATAGCAGTATTATTATAATCGTTCTTCGTTTGTTTTGCATGGGAATCGGTACAAGTAAGATTATAATAATACTGCTATAAGAGATGGTGGTAACCCCCTGTACAGTCTACCTAACGTAAAATGGAATAGATATTCTTGGATAAATAAAACAAACGTTTCGACCGAGTTCAAAAAAGGAGAAGGTCCTCAGTTAGTCTGTATTTTTTGTATGTATGTTACACGATATCGGTGCCAAATGTGGACGGATTTTCAAGATTCCCATATAAATTTAGTCATATTCGGAAATGAAGTATATCCATTAAGTTTTTAAACTTGTGATTATTAACAATACCATGCCTCGGTGGCGCAGTTGTATTTCGGTACGACTTCCATCCTGAGGTCTCGGGTTCGATCCCCGGATCGGGAAGTGATATTGGATTTTTCAATATCAGCACGGAGTATGGAATTCGTGCCCGATATCATGGCGATAGACTGGCCCTATATCACATCTGGGGCAGAACTAAGCTCGGCAAAATGGGGTTCTAGTTCGCAAGTGCGCCTTTGCCTACCTCTTTGGGGATACAAGCGTGAGCTTCTGTGTTTGATCAATAGACTTGTGTTATAATAGCACTAAGAATACTTATTTCATCCGCGAATTTCTATTCATCCCATTTTACAGTATGTAACAAAATGCTGTCATAATACCTAATTCTTCTAAAGCCGTGTCTCTTGCACTAAAACATTACACAAAACACCTACACGATACGTGGTATTTCTAATTTTTTTGTGTATGGTCCATTTTTATACAAAAAAATAAATACACCCAACAGTTACACACATAGTCCTGACCCCACACTAAGATCGAGTCTTGTGTCGTACTCGTGGGTATCAGGAACGACGAGAGACTTTCGGTCTCACAACACCCAGACCCGAAACAAATATCTGTGGGCCACACAGACATTTGTCTCGGTGCGGGAATCGAAAATAACCTTATTTTGTGTAGGTGATTTTAGTGTATTGTTTCGAAAAAACATGTGCTGGAGACGCGGCTTTATCATCATCATCAGCCATAGGACGTCCACTGCTGAACATAGGCCTCCCCCAAAGATATTCAGATCGATCTGTTGGAAGCAGCCTGCATCCAGCGACTTCCTGCGACTTAAGACCATACTATTTGTTTTGATTATCAGATCTCTAAATTTCCTCTCGTTAAATTTCACTCCACAGAACACAAATCATTGTATAACTATTATATATGTTTGCAAAATTAATAACAGAGGCCTTACGTGAGGCTTTTGTCATATTGGCCCAGGTTTGTGACTTGCTTTATCATGGTGTACGGCGATGACAGGGAGGTGTAGGGTGCAGCAACGGGAGTGTTTTCACATTCAGGTTACGCAACAACTGAAGCCATAGCTCATAGCGCGAATAAATTTCGAATATGTATTCGATACGGACGCATTAGCTACGTGACGTGATAATAAACATACAATCTGTTATAAACGCAGCGTACTCGAATCGTGTATTTAGGTAATGTTTTAGAAATTACTCATGCTAGAAATCTTCAATAAACAAATAAATAAAAAAATAAAAACAAAACTGAGAAACTAATTATATCGCCAGAAATGGTAGAATTTTAAAAAATAGAAAATAAATAATAATAACTTTATTTATCTCCCACATAAAGTTTCATTAAAATCATGAGTTAGATCACAACAATGTCTCAAACTTGTCTCAACAAATAGATATCTCATTCATGTACCACTTGATCTTTCATCTAAAATTCAGTTCAACGCAATACGACATTCAGTAAGTAAAAATAAAATGAAACTTATAACGCGGTCACAACTTTTATTTTACTTTGCAACATCGCGGGTGGAAACTCGTTGAGAAGAACTTTCGTTCGAGTGCTTTCAAAGTTCACGGAGCTTAGGTCATTGTTAGAAAGGACAGAATCATAGGAAAACTTCTTTGCTCAAGAATGAAAGTCGGCTTGAACAGTCTACTATAATATTGAAGTGACGAATCATAAGCTCACGCCTGTATCCCCGAAGGGGTAGGCAGAGGCGCACTAGCGAACTAGAACACCCACATTTCGCCGAGCTTAGTTCCATCCCAGATGTGATAGAGGGCGAGCCTATCGCCATATCGGGCACAAATTCCAGACTCCGGGCTGATATAGAAAAATCCAATATCACTTTGCCCGACCCGGGGATCGAACCCGAGACCTCAGAACCGTAGTCGTACCGAAATACCACCACGCCACCGAGGCAGTGACGAATCAATATAATACTATTTCTTCTCACCATCGGTTTTTACGGAGGGAAGTGGAAACCTTATAATTCCTACTCCTCCCTATCTTTCTGTTTGATTAATTTCGTTGCGGGATGAAGACAATTTTGCATTATGTGAGACTCGCCGAGCTTCATTGCTCGGTGTCGTTAAATGCGTGCCACTGTTGATCCTGGCTTACAGGAGTTACAGTGGCGGGTGTGTGGGCGGGACAGTCTCACCATCGGTAACTTGTCAAATATATCTGTAGATCGACTACGTGAAATATTTGCATAACAAACACCGAACCCACCTAGGGGTTACGTGGGGAATTAACGTTTTTCATAAAAAAATATTTTACGTAATCGCTAACGTAAAATGTCAAAGCACCTCATGGTCCAGCTGCTGTTTCTAAAATAAATGTATACCTTATTTACACTTACAATAAAAGAACAGGCGTTGGCACTTTTGATATAGAGCCTCGCCATATGTAATGCCTTAGGTATTATTAGCCGAATTGTATCCAATGCGTTGACAGCCTCCATGGCGCAGCGGGCGAGTAGCTGGCTGTGAAACGTGAGGTCGCGGGTTCGATTCCCGCACGGAGACAAATGCCTGTGTCGCCCACAGATATTTGTTTCGGGTCTGGGTGTTGTGAGACCGAAAGTCTCTCGTAGTACCTGATACCCACGACACAAGACTCGATCTTAGTGTGGGGTCAGGACTATATGTGTGACTGTTGGGTATATTTATTTATTTATGTATAATGGAAAGAAGATCGGTGATCTGTTGGTGGCAATAATTGTACATCTTCCTAGCCTTTTTATAAAGGCCCTAGCATGAAGAACTATCGACTACATATTCGAAACATTTGTTTGCCAATTCATAATCTTATTTAGTTCTCTGAACGTGGGACGAAAATAAAAATGACAAACAAAACAGATTTATTATAATTTCGACATTCAGACGCCTCTTAAAACCAAATTCATATTCCTCCCTGATGGAGCACCAGGCGGGGGCTACCTGAAGGTCACAAAAACATTTTCCGATAAACGGGTCAAGGGTACACCGGCTACCTCGCTGTTTTGCCAAGATTGAGTTAGGTGCAATATGTAAACAGAGAGGTCGGCCGTCGAATTTTTTTACAAATCACTTTTAAAATTAGTAAGGAACATTGGAAAAAGCTCTATCGAACACAAGATAACTCTGAAAATCGATCCACAATCCGGTCTTGATGCGCGTCATACTATCTGTTCCTGCGTTTTCATAAAGAAGCATCTATCTGCCTATAGATTCTTCACATAATACTATAAACTACATAAATATTTAAACCTTGGCACTAAATTGGTTACCTGACGTATTTTTTTTTACAAATTTTATATGAAATTTACGTTATCTAAATATAGCACAAAAAGAAATATTGAAATATTCTCGAAAATAAAGAAGTTATAAGCCTTTGAAGATTCATGTAACCTTCAAACTGCGGGAAAGAGAAGTATCAGTATAATCACGTCACAGCCATAACGATGCGTGCGTTGGAAAGGAATAGCAAGATATCCCCACTACGTCCCCACTCTTGCTCATTGCAGAATTTAAAATATGAATCTCTGTCTAATTTTTTAACCAATTTCTATGCAGTTTTACAGAAGGGTTTCCTTTTGTTTTATTTGTTATTACATATAAAACTGTGTGGAAAATCAAACATAGTTAAGTACCCAATTAAACGCGTATTTAAAAGCGTAAACGGAACGTTATTTTTACATTTTACATTTATGTTTACATCTAGCAAATGTTAGCATGTTATTAAACAATTTGAAGTACTACATAATTTTCATGGTTCATAATTTTAATCAACTATAATAATAAATTTTGTGCAAACTGACTGTTGACCGTGTTGTAAAACCCGTTTCAAAAACCTTCACCTTTTAATACAATTAAGTTCATAAATATTTGAACACAACGCTCCGCATATTCATGTAACAACGTATTTTATATAATCTACAAATTATAAGTTCAAACAAAAGGTACGCTGTTGGTTCGAATTCACGCTCCATCACCTAGATTACACGAGCTTGAATATGATACGAGTCACAAGCGGAGGAGACAGCGGGAATGTGGGGAAACCGACATATCTGACAATTGGGTTAACTATGATTTTTTACTAATTTTATATTATAAAATTCACGCCACCTAAAATATAGAACAGAAAGAAATATTGAAATATTCTAAAAAAAAATTTTTTTTTATAAGCCATTGAAGTTTGGTATAACCTTCAAACTGCGGGAAAGAGAAGTATCAGTTTAATCACGTCACCGAAATAACGGTACGTGCATTGGAAAGGGATAGCAAGATATCTCCACTTCACCCCCACTCTTGCTCATTGCAGAATTTAAAATATGGATTACTGCCTCATTTTTCAACCAATTTCAATGCAGTTTTTACAGAAGGGTTACTTTTTTCTTTTACTTGCGATTACATAAAAAAATGTCTATAAAATCACACATAGTCAAGTACCCAATTATCTACATGAAGTGCAGATGAAGATACGTGAAGTCTACCGGTCAGCATTTAGTCGGTGTGGTGGACTAAAGCCTAGTAGTGAGATAATAATATTACAAAATTTTAAAAATAAAATAAAAAGGTGGACCGTGGAGTCACGAACAAATTCATAGTACATTCATCAAAAGCGACTTGCACGCTAACTTGCACTGTGTATACAAGCCAGTAGCGTGAGCGGCAGCGGGCGGCGCGTACTCCGATACATTTACATAATGTTACATAATTTTAATACATTGTGGTCTAAGAGACCTTGGTACATCGACCTTCACTCGTCTGATAACCAGACGAGACATATTTTTTAACAAATATCAATTATTTACAAACACGCTTATAATAACTTGCCTAATGAAAAATATTCATCACGTACATGTTACTCGAGGGAAACCGAGAGGTACAGCTAGTATTATTATAATTTCTCATTACCATGTCTATTTTGAATCTACTTGCTCAACCATGACATATTTTGACGTTTCTCGTTAAAATAATTTGTATGCCAAACATTAATTTCTCACGTAACCACTAGAGGCGCGGCGTTCGGTCGTTTTTTTCATAAAAATCAAAACAAATATATTACGTAGTCGCTAGCGAAAAACTTCAAAGAAGCGCATGGTTGAGCTGCAGTCGTAGGCACGTAGCACTTCTACGGTGTAGTATTTGCTACGAAAACCGTAGCAACGCAGAATGCTACGGCTACTACGCGTGTGAATTCTATGCTACAATGTACCTCTAGATAGGCAGCTACAGTATTGTTCATGATTAAAAAGCTTTAAACGCGTGTATTTTTACCCAAATTGTGTCCAACAGGAAACAGGTAATAAGTATGGCGGTACATGTATTGCACGTATTTGTTTGATGTCTCCAATCACAGAATCAGTCTGTCAAACTTGATATTACAAAGAAAACGCCTACAAACTCTGAATTTCATTCAAAATATATCTTATAGCGCAGACGGTACGGAATCCAATTTCACGCTTGGATTCCGAAACGATGGCGGATTTTCTGCTTTAAAATATTTCGAGGGCCTTTGGCGTAAACGAAAGGTTACACAACGTATCATCACCATGACAAATTAAAGATGCTCGTAAAATATCGATTGGAATTACTTGCTTCTTCGTTAGGGATTATTACGAATTTGCAATTAGAGCCCCCGGCAGCTGGCCATCCGGGCCCGGTGAAACAAGAAAACATACAAAATCGAATATTGCAACATTTAGATCATCTTTAGCCAACCCCATATTGAGGTGGGATATGGGCAGGTGGAAAAGTTGGCAGTCTTGGCGAAGCCCATCATTACTTGACACCCTCAGTAGCTCAGCGTGCGAGGTGCCAGCTGTGAAACGGGAGACAGCGGGTTCGGTTCCCGCACCGCAACAAATGTTGTGTGATCTACAGATGTTTGTCCCGGGCTTGGGTGTTGTGCATTGGCGAAGGTGAACATTTTTAAAAGGGAAGCCGAAGCTATTTTATATTTGAATTAATACTTATTTATTAGCAGACATTTGAGCAGACGTAAGCCGGAAGGAATAATGTTATATGGACCGTTCGCCACTGGTGCTGTGGGACCGTAAGTCCCTCATAGTTTCTGATACCCATGTGCATGATACAGGTTAAACCTAGTGTGGGGTAAGGGTTATGTTTGTATGCTGGGTGTATTTATTTCTTATTTGCTTACCTTTTGCAGTAATTTCGGCCTGTTATCGAGCTGTTCCGGTTCCTTTTCCGTTTGTTTTTCGTTATTATTATTTTTAAAATGTCTGGAACAAAAAACAACGTTCAAATCAAATCAAATCATTTATTGAATCCATAGAATGTTCAAACACTATTTAGATTCCGTCAAATTTTAACTCTACCGCCTGTTCGGAAGGCTGTGTCGCCAGAGAAGAACGGGCAAGAAACTCTGACTCTGAAATTGAACTATAGGTATATTATGACAATAACTTAATCATTTCCATGCCTCTATAAAAAGGGTCTATGCCACAAACCGTCACAGACGTTTCCGCAAACGATCTTCAAAACGCAAAACATTCTTTCATCAAAACCCTTGTAAGCCTACTTAAGCCAGACGGTTTTGTCGTTTCCAATACCCGCCCTATTTTAAAAATAGGACGCTTGGCGTGTAGCGAAATTGTGAACTAAGCTTTCGCATTTCGCCTTGCGTGCTCGAGGTCGATAGGAAGTCTTAGCATTTCAATCGGGTTCAAGGTAGAGTTGGAAAGATACTGTTATCTGTAAGGTGTTCGCGGAGGAAAATAGATGGCAACTAAATTAGGTTACAAGTAAAGTATAGAAATGTTAAACGTTTCATTCTTTTGTTATTTTATGGCGCCTTCTATTATCTTTATTGTTTGCGTTTATTATTTGTTGCATTGTGTGAACTGAAAGAATACTCTTTTGTTTTTCTTTCTTAATTAATGATTGCTATAGAAGTATAGACTATAGACAGTTAGGCTTGGATATGTTACAGTTTATAATGTAACTTTAGTTATTAACGGCCGGTTTCAATAAACGATCTCAGTTAAGACTGCAGATAGATCGCGATTATGAACCAATCAAATCAATACATTTGAGAGTCATGTTCAAACTGTGTTCTTATTGGCTAATTTTTGTAATCTATCTGCACATTCGAACTGAGATTGTTTATTGAAACCGGCCGTAAATCGCATTTTAAGATTGTATAAAATCTTAACAATAGCTGACGTAGCGTAGGTCTCATTCAATAATATCTAAGATAATGCGATATGATTTCATTGACAAGGGACGCGTTCATTTTTTCTGATATAGCGATATGTTCGCCCCCTATCACATCTAGGACGGAAAGAAGCTCAGCGAAATGTGGGTGTTCTAGTTCGCTAGTGCGTCTCCGCCTACTCCTTCGGGTATACAGGTGTCAGCTGATATTATGCATTCAGTCTACACATTCAAGTGTAGTTTTATCTTGAAGTTCACGTTCTGATCACCAGTATCGACCTCAGGCGCATATCACTGCCTCTCTTATCGCCGAATGCTCATACACTTAAGGTCGCCTTATGTCGTTTAAGACCTTATCTGTTAAAATTGTACGGCGAAAATCAATGTAAGAAGAAGCCGATAAAATTGAGTAGCGTTTGACCGTACGGGCGTTAATAATAATTATAATAAATGACTGCCTCGGTGGCGTGGTTGTATTTCGGTACGACTACGGTTCTGAGGTCTCGGGTTCGATCCCCGGGTCGGGCAAAGTGATATTAGATTTTTCCATATCAGCCCGGAGTCTGGAATTTGTGCCGGATATGGCGATAGGCTCGCCCCCTATCACATCTGGGACGGAACTAAGCTCGGCGAAATCGAGTCTTGTACCGTGGGTATCAGGAACTACGAGAGACTTTCGGTCTCACAACACTCAGACCCGAAACAAATATCTGTGGGCCACACAGACATTTGTCTCGGTGCGGGAATCGAATCCGCGACCTCACGTTTCACAGCCGGTTACTCGCCCGCTACGCCACGGAGGCTGTCGATTAATAATAATTTGATTGCTATCTTTACATTCATAGGTCATTCAGCCCGTAGGTCGTCACTCGTCCCACGCTGCCTTATCTTAATGCGATCACTACAATTCGTTTACTTATGCTAATCGTAATCGGTTTATCGGCTCATGTTAATAATATAACGTTATAGGCAATGGTAACGTTGAATAATTCAACAGTAGGTAATAAATACAAATTTTATATTTACACTGTAATATAAGTATTTCGAGTACGAATGTTACTTTGTTTATTTGTTAAGTTAGATTCACGCCTATATCTTCGAAGGCACTTGTATTCAGAGGCGAACTTGAGAATTAGTACAACAACAATTCGTCGAGCTTAGTTCCATACCGAAGTGATAGGGAACGAGCCTATGGCCATATCAGGCACAATTCAGTGCCGGATCCGTGCCCCGGGTGGCAAAATTCAAATCTGGAGGGCACCCTAATTTAGGGGCGTTATAAACGGGAAAATTGGCAGCTCGCTTCCGCTTTGAAAAAATCTAGATCCAGCACTGCCCCGGCTTATACAAAATGAAAAAATCCAATATCACTACTCGACCCGTGGATCGAACCCGAGACCTGAGAACGGTAGTCCTACAGCAATACAACTACACCACCGAGGCAGTCACTTGATAACTTAAACTTGTAGGTAAACTTGAAGGTAAGAAGTCACTTGTCCATAGATTATCTATCACTTGTCAGTTGTCATTGATACTCACTTGTCAGGCTGGAGAAGCGCTGGTGCCACTTTCTTCCTCAGGTTGGCGAGCGCTGCTAGCTCCTCGCGCTTCCTGGACGGGGGCGGCGCCCCGCACAGCGTCACCAGGGGCGTCGGCGCTGGCTGAGTAGACCGGGCCGACAGCAGTCTGCCGAACAAACAAAATATTTCAAAATTTTTGGCAGCGATAGCAGATGAAATCCGCTGGTTCAAAAGATGATGCTGACTTTTCGAAGTCCAGTGGATGTTCTTTTTGAATTATTGTTTGTTTTAAGCCGGGTCTCCTGAACTAAAACATTACACAAAACACCTACATAAATTACGAATTTTTTATCTATGGTTCATTGTTTTACGAGCAGGTGACAGCTAAAATCGCTGTTTAGCGTACGTTTTTAGTGTTTTGTTTCTAAAAAGCTAATGCAGGAGGCCAGGCTTTAAAGGTTCAGGAAACCATCGTGGAAAACTATATATACGTTCATGCAACTAATGTCGTAGTTTAGTACAGCCATAAATCAATGTTTTATTCTGTATAACAGTCATGGACATGGTCTTCGTAGCAATGGCGAAGGCTGAAAACTTTTGAAAAGAAAGTCGACATTTCTTATTTTTCTATAAATGTTCCTATAAGTTCATAAAAGTTCCCCACTAACTTAAACTTTCAGAAAGGTCAGAATTTTATTTAAAGCCAATGTTACGAAATTTTATAATAAATAAATTCATAATCCGAAGGCTGCATGCTTGTCACGAAATATGTAATTGTTACGTCATCGACAATGTAAAACCCATGTATAAAACTAAGTACGGTAGAATTTAATTTCTATCCTACCACTATGTTTATAACATGGCTGCAATTAGTCGCTGACATCGCAATAATCTCTCGGAGTGTCGGATTTTTTTATAATGGCTCATTCAGGATTCTGTTTGGTATGAACTTAGCAATGCAATTAGTTGAGAGTTCAAGCACGGTTTGTGCTAGTTTTCAAAGAATACAGTACATAGATGTCCTTTTTCCATATAATTGGGACAGTTAATATTAATTAACGAAATAAAAGGTGGTTACACTAATTATGGACAATTTCGAATCTATTTAAGATTATAATGCAAAACAGCATCGGTGGTGCAGTGGGATTAATAGATCTATATGTTTATATGTTCACAACAAAGAAACTATCTATAATATAAATTGCATACAAAACGCTCAAAATATAATTATCCTCTCTGAAGTCTGACGATGTCATTTATCAACCGACTTCAAAAAAGGGGGAGGTCAAATTCATAGCTATAACAACGATATTAATCTATCTTTTTCACGTTACAGCACATTAGGCATAACTATAAAAAACAGGAGATGAAAAAGAAGCTCTATTCAGCTTTCAGATTTTTTTAAACAATAAATGACAAACAAAAGGAGGGAAAAGACATTTTTTGACGAACTGAGTGCCAATGCCAAATTTTCCTATTTTTATGGCAGAGCGCCGAAGCAACAGAGCTTTACTGAAAAGGATTTAGTAACTCTTCTTTAGTTTGAAAAAAGTTCACATTCCCTGATAATAGGAAAGTAATAAGAATCCACAAATAATAAATATGATAAGATTATTAAACATGGTATGTTATTCCCGATAGCACTTAAACAAATAATTGTTTTATTTTTAAAAATAAGAAAATAGAATAATATTTTTTTTATCACCAACAAAAAGCCTAAGAAATTGGGACATACATCTTAATTAAACAGCTTATATGATTTAAATAATTTTCCAAATTCAACCCAGTCGTAGCACTCGTAGCTGTCGTAGCCGGGATGAAAACAAAATACAATACCTTTTGGAGGCCGGCGTCCTTTTTGACAACAGTGTGTAATCATAAAGACTGGCACTCGAAGGATTGTTGTTGAGCCCCTGAGGGGGCGAGTAGTATGTCTCATCGTCCCTGTAATTGTTGTTGACTAGCGCGGATTTGAGCGGCAATAACTCAACGGTGTCGTTGTCACGGCGCTCGCGTTGCGTGCTCATTGCTCGAGACGCATCGTGCGACGCCGGGGGCGGCCTGCAACCGACTGAGAGATGTGACCTTGAAAAGGCTGCAGCGTAGAGTTGTTGTAAAGTACAGTACATATCTTATCTCTTTAATATCGATGTTTTATAACTTTTTTAATTTAGCAACTTCATCTGCAATATGCCCTCAGCCCTGCCACATTTTAAGCTTTCACTACACCTACCCTTATTCTACTCCAATGTGAGGTCAGTGCAACACATTTTTTGGGCATGCCACAAAAAAATTACCTAAGTTTTTATGACAACACGTCTTGACCTCAACTCCTTCTGGGGAATACAGTCAGGGCCGTCTTAATGCATGCATGGGCCCCTGGGCACACAAGAATTGAGGGGCCCCTTGGAGAGTAAAAAGATCGTGAGGCCCACGTCACCCCTCGATGTATGCAAAGCTCAAATCTACTAGCTTGCATAGTAATGGTGACATTTTTTTCCGAACTTTATTTAAATAGTAAGAGAATGTAACAACTATCAGCTTTATTCAGTATCGGGGGGCCCTGGACACGGACCCCGTGTACCCGAATGGTAAAGATGGTACTGGATCCAGTCCGGACCGAGTGTTAGAAAGATCGCTTTTGCCTGATTTGGGATTAATTTAAGATTTATATTAAGACTCAAATCAAGACCTTTCGGTCCACAGGCCATATACGGCATCACTAGATCAATAAGGGATCGTGACACCACAGCCACCATATTTACAACTATATTGTATAGACTTTAGCTTTTTAAAATGTGTAATACAGTGTATCGACTGGAGCACATCACTAATGATAAGGGGTGGTACCAGGCAGTTCCGGAGCGAGTCCCGGGTCGCGCACGCGCGCTCTTTGCGAACTTCTGTCACTTGCAGCCGCATTACTATCGGTGATGAGCTTATAGCATTTATGACGTGATGAGTGATGACTGATGATACGTATATAGCGTACTCTTATCTCACTCCCATACATGTACTATTCTATATATTCCATTAGCGCCTAAGCCACTTGCCTAAACCCACAGGTCATAATTACCTCTTTATTTATTCCTAAATCAAAATAATTATACTTCAAAAATTGAGTGAAAATGGTAAATCCTTATCTACGTACTGCTGACGATTATGTTATCTGCAGTAAAAACTCTACCTGTGATCTCAGGCCACAAGAGCCAATCCCTCGGCAGCTCATACAGATGGATTGTCCACCTTATGAGCGAACCTGCCATTCTCTAAATTGAGTGAATGTTTCGAGCGAATTAAGTATAATAATATGTTTATAGTGGCGATGGGTCCCTAAAATACGATTTCTACTGACTTAGATTTGCAAAATTCTCGGCTAATAAATAGATAATATTATTAAGCCTTTTCTTTCCAGGTTGACTATCTATAAAAACCTTTTGTGATAGATCATAAACCATCACGTTTAAGTAGGAGTAGGAACGTGATTTTAATAGCTACCAGTAGCTACCGGACAATAAGTATTGTATTACGTTATTTTACGCTAGACTACACCCGCTGCTCGCTGGTAGCTCGGTTAGCAGTAATCTTCTTCTTTCTAGTAACTATCGTGTCTTGAGGGAAGTTCAACCAAGAAGTACCTATAATTGTTATATCCTATTGTATTATCAATAATCCAATTATTCGATTTTGATTAGTTTCAATAAAATTGTGATAATTTTTTTATTTTTTTATTAATTGATTCTTAAAACTTCCTTGTAACTTTTCTATACTTTGAATACAAAAATAATTTAATTAATGAAAGATAAAATTAGCGGCAAATTCAGCGTGTTCTGTAGTTCCTTTGCCAACTAAGTTCAGAAATAAAAAAACTGCATCTATGCTCTATGGATTAATTTGACAGTTATAATTTGACGTTTTTTACAATGTTATTTTCTTGAATTTGGTTTAAATTTAAATTAGTTTAATTAATTACATAAATAAATAATTACTCTAAAAAAAACTTCGCTATCGCTATTGTATTTGATCATATATATTTTTATCTATTAAACTACTATTATAGTGATATTCGATGAGATAATCAGTGACGAACTGTATGAGTCATATTAAAACAATTTCTTTTTAAATTCTCAATTTTTATATCATCGAAATGATGGACAACGGTTACATTGTCGAAGAAGAATTAGATACGGGCGATGAAGAAGAACATTTGGTACCACCGGGATTGCCGCCTCGGCCGAAACTATCCGATGAGGTAAACTTCTACATGAGTACCTGACCAATGTGAAAGCTTGAGTTGTGTCACAGTCGGTACTAGTTACGATAGGATAAAATTCTCAAACTATTAGAAAACCTTTGCCATGTCTGTATTTTGAATTATTTAAACATGTTAAAAATGTAATGAATTGCCTCACAAAGATTGTGATAGATTTAATCAAATTTTTATTCATGTTATGTATTTGAAAATTTAATTTTGTTGCAGAATCAAGATGGGAATGTTTCCGTCCTAAACAGATGCGAGACTGTTGATGCGAAGAGGCTTTACATTTATAACTTGCATACACAAAAAGATTTAGAGCATCACAACATTGGTGGCACATATGCCAATGAAACGCCAGAATTATGGTTCTACTACACCACCTCCATACAGCCAAGATGTTTCCTCCTGCTGAACTTATTTGTGTGCCATCGAAAAACAGGCACCTTCTCAGTCGGAGTTCCAAATTCAAATGATTACAAAATTAAAAACAATGTCTGTACCTTACCTGCCAGTCTTACATGGTACAACTTTAGAACTACTCAAAAAGATGAAAGTCATTACATCAAAACTTTTTGCTTGACACTAGAACATTTTAAACCAGATGAGATTACTACCACTACTCTAGTCATGCCACTGAACATTTGTATGAACCCACCTTTTACGTTGAACCAAGAAGTACTTGAAACAATAAAACTTCAACACAATCAAGCAAATGGTCTGTTTAAACAGGAGAAAACAGATTTTATAATTAAATCTGAGAGTGGAAAAGAGTATCCAGTGCACAAAATATTACTTGCAAGCCACAGCTCTGTACTCAGGCAGCTGATGAGGGACAACAAAGTAATATGCCTTGATTCTAATGACAGTAGTATTGAGTTACTACTTGAGTACATTTACACTGGTGCTGTGAAAAATATAGAAAAATATAATGTATTTGATCTTTTGGAAATAGTGCACAAATTCCAATTAAAACCATTATTGATATTGATAGACCATCTCATAGAAAAGGATCTTACAGTGAACAATGCTGTCGAAATGGCCCTAGTTGCTAAGAAGTACAAATTAGATAGTGTTAAAAATAAAGTTTTCAACTACATAAAGAAAAACTCTGATGTGATGAACTCGGAAGGATGGAAACATTTAAATGATGTTGAATTAACAAAGTCTATATTGCTGTATGTTTTAACTAATAAGATAGATTAAGCAAATATGTCTACAAAATATCATTTAGTCTCAAAACTATCATATTTTGGGTGCAAAAAGACATTTGTATGGTTGTATAAAAATCTTCATGCAAATGTCTTAAGTATCTGAAAGAAGGGCGACTTGCTGCTCTATTACTAATCTAGAGTTAGACAAACTCGATTTATCCTACAGCTCATTCCTATATTTAAAGTGAGATTTGGGATAAATTTAGAATTATTAAAGTGCTGCAAGTCGCCCTGAATCACTAATACCAATCTGTGAGTGTGGTGGAAAAATTTGATAATCATTTGTATTTTATAGGATTAATCTGCTGATTTTTATTTAATGGTTGTTGTTCTTTTTAGCCTTCATCCTCAAATTTGGATGGCATTTAAAGAACCAGGCTAGTGAATACTACTTGAAAATCAGACCATGTTACATTGGTTTACATTTTAACTTTTTTTTGTACATAATTGACCAGATTTTTTATTTTTATATGGTTTCTAGTGTTGTAAATCCCTTCTCCAACAGTAAAACATGATTAAAAAAATATTAATTTTGTTAATATAGGTATTATTATCTACATTATTAATAATCCTTTGTTGGTGCTCTTTAAATATGTATAGGTCTGTATGCCATATGTATGTAAAGATATATCATGTGTTTAATTATAATGTTGTTTAAGATCTGCTGTGTTTTAGTATAATACCTATTTTAAGTCTGTATTGGGTGAGTTCCTAAACAGGGCAAAGTACCTCTAGGTAGTGAACAAAAAATAAAACTTAAATTGTATTCTGACACTTGCAGAGCGTAGTCTCATAGCACTGAGATGCTCACTCATCAATCATCATGCAGGTGCAAAAAATTTCTGAAAAACTAGAAAAATCCCCGGTGTATATTGTATTGGAAAAAAAGTGTATGGATTTAATGAGACCGCCTAAGTTAATATGGCTACTCAATATACTATGGCGTAAAATGTTTTATTTTTATAAATTGTTATTTAATGAGCTTTTTGGGGGCGATTTTCAATTTCCAAATGAAAATTATCTGTATGATAAAATAAACGTATATCAGGCCCGCCCGGCCCCGCGTCCTTTAGCGATAACAGGTATGCCAAACGAATGTACTCATTGCGAAAATCATATGTACCGCTTTCATTTTCAATGTACCTCTCTAATTTTCAAATTACAAGCACTTTATGGTGGCCGGGGCAGCCTGACTTTTTCAGCCCGGCCCCTCTGTAATTCAAAAACTACAAAACGTGCTGATAAAGTGATAGTACAGAACAAATGTACTCTCCAAATTACGTATATGTACAGCTTAATATAACAATAAAATGCAATAACTTACGAGATATTCAATCAGGAAATTAGGGAATCAGGGCCGGGCTGAAATTATTTATATAGCTCTGTACAGAAAAACTACAAGGCATTGATCTGAACTATTGATGTACATACAATGTACCCTGGATGTAGTTCATATGTACTTACTTCGTTTTCAATTATATTAAGTAATTATAAAAATATGTCCATTTGTAATTATTTGAGACCGGTACTTTACAATCGTCCATATCTTTTTAAATATAGCATCAAACTGATTAATATTGTGTTTTTTGTAATAACATACGATAGTACATTCGTTTAGATTGCCTTGTGTGTCTATTTGCGGGTTATTTGAATAAATATTTAAATTATAACCTAATACTAGTAAAGCTGCAGTACAGTGACCATCAATCAGTCACAAACTAATTTCCGGACCGTGATGTCAATAACATACATAATATAAGCTCACGCATGTATCCCTGAAGGGGTAGGCAGAGGCGCACTAGCCAACTAGGACACTCTTTCGGGCCAGAAGAGGCAAATGCTCTGATACCGTACCATATATTAAACGGTACATATATCGCTAGGGTTGAACAGTTTAAGTATCTATTTAAGATGCTATCACGAATTATGTACTTTCTTCAATTTTTAATGTCTGTAACCTGATATTGTATAGCCAGCATGAATCCTTCTGTTTCGGGAAACAATTCGCCTCTCTGTAGCCATGAGTATGACGCTCGCTTGTCAACATTAGGACTAGTCAGAGCGAGACGGTGGCGGCCATGGAGAGATTTTATAATCCAGCTATCAATTTATTGTCGATTTGGGCGAGGCCTATGTCCAGCATTGGACGTTCTGTGGCTGATGAAAATTATAAACAGATAATTTATATTAACATCTCAAACAAAATAAATGGTTTTCTACCATATTTATTATGTAACATTTCAAGTAAAACACGTGGAAAAGGATAGGTAGAACAGAAAATGTCTATTTTCATCATGAAAACAAAATAATTCTACGCGGGGTACTTACGTTGATAATCATGCTGTATCTGAAATTACTCCATAGTCTCTGGTAGAAAAAAAAATGATTTTGTTTCGCTATTTTATTTTGTAGTAAAAAAATGACATTATTTCATGTTAATAAGTTAAATATATAATATGGATGTTGGTTGCCACAAATTTATAAAAGTAATTTAATAAAAACGAATATTTTCAACGTAATATTGTTTCATTCCATATATTTACATCATGCCTAGGTGGCGTGGTTGTATTTCGGTACGACTACTGTCCTGAGGTCTTGGGTTCGATCCCCGGGTTGGGCAAAGTGATATTGGATTTTTCCACATCAGCCCAGAGTCTGGAATTTGTACCCAATATGGCGAAAAGCTCGCCCCCTATCACATCTGGGACGAAATTAAGCTTGGCGAAATGTGGGTGTACTAGTTGGCTAGTGTGCCTCTGCCTATCCCCTTGGGGATACAGGCGTGAATTTGTGTTATGTTATTTACATCATGGTCCGAAAATTTGTTTGTGACTGATGGTCACTCTATTGCAGCTTTACTAGTATTAGGTTATGATTTAAATTTTTATTCAAATAATCCGCAAATAGACACACAAGGCAATCTAAACGAATGTACTATCGTATGTTATTCTAAAAAACACAATATTAATCAGTTTGATGCTATATTTAAAAAGATATGGACGATTGTAAAGTGCCTGTCTCAAATAATTACAAATGGACATATTTTTATAATTACTTAATATAATTGAAAACGAAGTAAGTACATATGAACTACATCCAGGGTACATTGTATGTACATCAATAGTTCAGATCAATGCCTTGTTGTTTTTCTGTACAGAGCTATATAAATAATTTCAGCCCGGCCCTGATTCCCTAATTTCCTAATTGAATATCTCGTAAGATATTGCATTTTATTGTTATATTAAGCTGTACATATACGTAATTTGGAGAGTACATTTCTTCTGTACCATTACTTTATCAGCACGTTTTGTAGTTTTTGAGTTACAGAGGGGCCGGGCTGAAAAAGTCAGGCTGGCCCGGCCACCATAAAGTGCTTGTAATTTGAAAATTAGAGAGGTACATTGAAAATGAAAGCGGTACATATGATTTTCGCAAGGAGTACATTCGTTTGGTATACCTGTTACCGCTAAAGGACGCGGGGCCGGGCGGGCCTGATATACGTTAAAATAATACCCCAGGTAAAAAATATTTTTGTTTTAGTTTCAATATTCACCGCGTCATTCTTTTTTGCCAAGCTGTACGTACATTAGAGGGTACCTTTCATATATAAGTTTTTAGTCATCGTATCGCGCAAAATTATCTAAGCGCAAATTGGACTGGGCTCTATGGGCTCTAGCCCAATATAGTTTAAGAAATATATTTAAAATCAACTTAGTCCGTAAAAAAGTGTATAAATGCAATGAACAAATTATGAAAATAAATCACCTAGAAATATTTTATTATACAGTAGTAATATTTTGAAACCTATGCTGGTATGCTTGATGAATGAAAGTGAACGATCAAAAAGGAGCATTGAACGAATGACTAATAATGAAGTCATAGACAATTCCCTTCCGCTACCATCCGCCAATACGTTACACATCGAAGCAAAGTGAATACAAACACGATTTTGCGACACCCACACACGCATAGAAAATTGAAATTTCTCTCTCCCTCTTCCCAAGGTAGGTACCCTCCCGTCAAGCGTGGCTAATCAAGGCACGAAAAGGTGAGGTTTGTCATCATTTTACTACAATTTGCAGTGTTTAATTCATGTATTTTAAAGTGTGCACAAAGTGAGACGCTTGTGTCGTGTACAAATAACGAGAAAAACCGTCAACGGTTAAGAAAAACAGGTGAAAACATACGAATGCGACAATTTTGTTGTGGCTTTATGGAGTGGCAGGCGTTGTAATTCATGTCATGAATACTACAAAAGTGATCACAGTGAAATATAACAGATTGTGTGTATGTTTTTCTTTGTAGAAAAATGAGTAGCTCGGAGGAGGTATCATGGATTTCGTGGTTCTGCCAGCTACGCGGCAACGAGTTTTTTTGCGAGGTACGTTTCGTTGTATCATTAATGCGTTATGAGTAATGATGCCTTAAACTGACCGTGATGTTTCCAGGTGGATGAGGATTACATAAACGATAAGTTCAACCTGACGGGACTGAACGAGCAAGTGCCACACTACAGACAAGCGCTAGACATGATCTTAGACCTAGAACCAGGTGAGTGTACGCACTGTACACCGCAAACGCGGTACTCCTTAACTACTAGAAGATAGAAACGCTAGACTGACATGGATAACCTTATTTGAATCCCAGCTTTATAATATTATCAATATTATATTCACAACATGCCTGGTATCAGATCATCTACAGGATATTGATGTCAGGCAGCTGGTCGTAAAAAATGAGCTAAATCCTCACTATGATGCTTTTATAAATATGTTGCATCATTCCCACCTTCAAGTGGAATAAAGACATGTGGAAAAAGTTGAAATAGCAATTTCTATGATTCTACAATTCTACCATTTGTTAACTCATATAATCACAAATTTAAAGACTTAAGACAGTTTTCAAATTTAATTGTGACCAAATATATATGAGACCATGCTTGAAATAAGCTCTATTGAACACAAAAAGAATTTGAAAATCGATCCACATTTGGCAGAGATATAGTGTAACATACATAAAAAATACAGATGAATTGAGGAGCTTCTCCTTTTTAGAAGTTGGACGAAAATTATCTGAATTCTTACTATGATGCTTTAAAAATATGTTGCATCATTCACATTCAAGTGGAATAAGGACATATTGTGGAGAAAGATAAAATAGCAATTTCTATAAGCCTACAATATTAATGTCACAACATTAGTTGAACCTATTATAAAATGTTTAGATCTTTAAATAAACATTATTGTTCTCATGTTTTTGTAAATATCTATCTATTTCCATCCCAGATGTGGCTGATGATATAAATGGTATGAATACCCCCATAGAGTCAATGTCAGGCAGTCAGTCACAAAATGAAATCTAAATCTTTTCCACAACATGCTTGAAAGAGTGTTGTTCCTCACACTGTGGAGTGGGATAGTATATTGAAATTATGGTCAGGGTTGGAAATTATTTGATCCAATTTGTTGTTCATTATTTGGATTACATTCTTCGTACAATTTTTTTAAAGCAGATACTGGCAAACAAACAGATGGGTCACCTGATGTTAAGAGACCTCCACCGCCCATAGACACCCAAGACACAAAAATAATCATGGGTGCGTTGCCAACCTATAAAGAGGGAAATAAGGATCGGGAAAGGGAAGGGGGGAATTGGGCCACAGGAAATCTAACTGGACAAACGAAATGTGACAGTGAGCTGCTACTTTACATCAATTTACTGTTAGATAGTGGTATCAAATCATTTGAATCTCCCCAATGGTGAGATACTGCAGGGGTTTCCAGTATCCCATTAGCAGGGACCCCTGCAGTTCACCAAAGGGGTAAAAAAAAATCATTCGAGTCGGCCCCTTTATGCTGTAGACATGTCTACAGAGTGGCTCTACCACTCAATACTACTCAGTATTACATATTTAGATTGTACTGTTTCCTGAGGTAATAAAGAATATAGTAAATATAGTAATATTAAACTACACAATATTTCTTAAACTGTAAATTTTTTTTTCTATTATTGTAATGAAATTTACAGATGATGACCTTGATGACAATCCGAATCAATCTGACCTTGTAGAGCAAGCTTCTGAAATATTGTACGGACTTATACACGCTCGCTACATATTAACCAATCGGTAAGTTTATTTTTACAATTGCTGTTTTTTTTTTTAATAACTGACTGGCAAAGAAGCAGATGGGTCACCTGATGGTAAGTGGTCTCCACCGCCCATAGACACCCAAGAAATGGGCCACCGGAAATCTCACTCACTGAACGAAACGCTACAGCAAGCTGCCACTTCACGTCGGTTTTCTGTGAGACAGTGGTGTCAAGCCGGTTGAACCGGCCTATTCGTGCTGTAGACGTTACTGTCTACCGTGTGGATCTACCACACATAATATGAATATACAAATAATGGACAGGTATGTGGGTTAGATTGATCACTTCATTCCTAAATAGATGAACATTGGTGAAGTACGAACTCAAGACGTACATAAGCTCACGCCCATTTCACCGAAGGGATAGGCAGAGGTGCACTAGTGAACTAGAACAATCATGTCTCACTGAGTTTAGTCCATAGACAAACTTAAGACATAATAATATGAATTTAGTAACTACAATTTTAACTGTTGCTTTAACCTTAAATTCTTTGCTTTAACCATTACTTTTGCCTCTAAACTTTGAACTGTCATTGTCATTGTTGTCAACACAGCCAACATATCAATAATGGTAAAAAAATAGATAGCTTTAAATTCAGTTTCATTATTACTTTAGCTGAACATGGAGAAACTAATGATAATACCTTATATTTTTTATTGTTTTACAGAGGAATTGGTCAAATGTTAGAGAAATTCCAAGCAGGCGACTTTGGACACTGTCCTCGTGTGTACTGTGAGTGCCAACCCATGCTTCCACTTGGTAAGTGCACAATTTTATTTATAATGGGTCTTACTTACAGAAACAGTTTCTCTGAGCAAATGGCTAAGAAAAGTCTCTCACTTTTTCCTTGTGTCACATTGAAAATAAAAGGGACAGACTATTCTCAGCCATTTGCTCAGATAAACTGCTTTTATAAGGCCCAGAATGATCCGATATCTCTCAACCTTGGATGTAAACATTTACCAGTTGTAATTAAATAAGTGTGACCAATTATTTTGTTTCATAGTTTGTATTATAGCAATGCTAATGCCATTTATTTCTTTATATTAAATACTTTGTACATAAAACTGTGATGATTTTAGACATAGGTTCAATGGTTACAATATTATTGATGTGGGCAATAATCAAGATATAAATAGCAACATATTTATTGTGGATTCAGAACTTGATAGATGATAGACTTCTAAAAGAATGGTCAAACTAAAATTAAATATTTTGAAAAAGCTGTTAAAACTAAAATTCAGGATTTAAAGTTTGAAAAGGTTTGGCATAACATAGACAGATGTTTAATTATTTTTGGCATTGATCAGTCTTCAAGAAATCAGATCTTATTCTTGCTTTATACATCTCGCCGTCAAAGTTGCTATATATTTAAAGCTAGTGAAATATTACATAACATAAGGTCACACCAGTAACCCTGAAGGGGTAGGCAGAGGTGTACTAGCGAACTAGAACACCCACATTTCGCAGAGTTTAGTTCCGTCCCAGATGTGATAGGGGGCGAGCCATATTGGGCACAAATTCCAGACTCGAGCTGATATAGAAAAATCCAATATCACTGCCCGAACCGGTAATCGAACCCGAAACCTCAGGAGGGTAGTTCTACCGAAATACAACCACGCCACCGAGACAGCCATGTGTTGCACAACATGTTATGTTATGTTGTCAAATATTACAGTAACATTGTGTCAGCCCCTCTCTTTAGTCCAGGTCCAGCAATTTTAGTGGTTGATGATGATATTTTGTCAGGTTTGTCGGATGTGCCCGGCGAGGCGATGGTGAAGCTGTACTGTCCGCGCTGCATGGACGTGTACACGCCGAAGTCGTCGCGCCACCACCACACCGACGGCGCCTACTTCGGCACGGGCTTCCCGCACATGGTGTTCATGGTGCATCCAGAGTACCGGCCCAAGCGGCCCGCCTCGCAGTTCGTGCCGAGGTTCGTCACATTTCAATATCATTTGAACAGGGTTATCATGTGATCAATGATTGCCACTAGAGATTATACTAGATGAGCAGATCAGGCATAGCTTTATTACTGTCAGAATTATTGATTTACATGTGGTTTCAATTGAATTTTTTATCTCTAAAACAATGGATATCGGCTGTTATTCGCCAGAATAATGTCAACATGGAGATTGATTGAAGATACATTTATTGATTACTGTATTATGATGGTTTTAAAAAAAATTACAATTTATTCCAGACTGTATTCAATTATCAAAGAATGTTAAGTTTGTTGCTGACTGTATTATATTATTTGTCGATGGATTACCATTGTGGCTAATTGTGGACAGCCTCCGTGGCAGAGTGGGCGAGTAGTCGGCTGTGAAGCGAGAGGCCGCGAGTTCGATGCCCGCACCGAGACAAATGTTTGTGTGGCCTACAAATATTTGTTTCAGGTCTGGGTGTTGTGAGACCGAAAGTCTCTCATAGTTCATGATACTCACGACACAAGGCTTAATCTGAGTGTGGGGTCAGGACTATGTGTATGACTGTTGGGTGTTATTTATTTATTTGTATCTTTATAGATGTCAAAGTATATAACATTTGTTTCAGACTGTACGGGTTCAAGATCCACCCGCTCGCGTATCAGATCCAGCAGCAGGCGGCCGCCAACTTCAAAGCGCCCCTGCGGAGCCTCTCGTACAACAACGGTAAACGCTAGGGCCGCCCCGCTCGCGCGCCCTCACCCGCACGTTGATACACGATGATACATGTTGACGCATGTCGGTACAGACTACAGCCCCCGCCATGACTGCCGCCATAACCGCATCCGTAACCGCAGACATAAACAGCAGCGCCGCCTGCCTCTACAGTGTACATACATTGTCACACGCATTTTGGATCGGAACGGTCACCAAGCTCAAATGTCTATGCTCAAATTATATTTATGCCTTTACACCAGTGTGTATTTTACTTATAAAATTAAATGGGTAAAAGAAATAGAATGTTGAATGCTCCTAGAGTTGATGAGCTTGGTCCAACACATTCTTATCCAAAATGTTTTGATCATCCAGTCATATTGCGAGAGTGTTAAGGACGTGCGACGGTCGATATTCGGACAGGCCCCGGTGATAAAAATGGCGCCGTCAATGTGTTTTTTAAATTCCTAAGGAAATCTCGTCTCGCACTGTGAAAATTTTGTGTTCCTTTTGTTTCTAAATCTAACTTTCACGCTTGTAATGAGCTTACCGGTTTGGCCATGTCATGTGCGTCTCCGAGCTGTCACACGGTCGGAGGCTGGTTCTGTATCAAATAGTCTAAGTAAAGGAGTACTTGCAGCATCTAGCTGAGTAGATCCCGGATAGTGGAAACATTCTGATGTGCTGTCATACACGGAGTGCCAATCGGAACACGCCCATCAGAGTATATTTCTTTGTTGCAACATCACTGTACTTCAACAGACATTTGTTTCACATATTAGTTTACACAAATCCAATCATTATATACTTTTTAATTGAAAACATACATAGTACCTAACCCGAAATATTGTGGTGACTTGAGATATTATCGATAGCCTTGGATAGATCATTAAGCTCGTTTAACATGTATTTGTAGATCAAGTATGAAAATAAGCATCGTATTAAGTTTTTATTTTTATATCTGAACCGATTAGGAAGTAGATTTTCACCGCATTCGCGTTTGTTTACGAAAGTAATTTTATCCATTATTTCGTCGTTGTATGGGTTATTAGTTATAAATAAATAATAAGACAAATATGTGGCCTTTTTTCTTGCTTATCCTGCATGCGACCACGAATGTCCCCGTCGCTGAACGTTCGCGGTACACCCGAGGCGAGTTAGTGTCGCGCGGTAACGCTCACTGTACACGAGGGTAGCTCTGGCTCCTGGCTAGTTGCCATGCCTCCATGTGGACTGTTCACACACTGGGCTGACATATACGAGACTATAAAGTAAGCTTATCCAAACAGCATAAACACAGAACGCTTCGAGAGCCTGAGGCTTCACACTCGCCGTTCTTACCATTGCGCTTATACGTTGATTGCTTGGACACTTGTATCGGAGCCCACCAGTGTGAATAGACACAACCGGCACAAATGTCGCTATTAACACTGTTCGAATACGGTTCACTTTTCAACTAACATTCTAACGGTGGTTAATGTTTGTTTGCCGCAGAAACGAAGACTCCAAGTAACATTCCAAAATGATTATATAGGCGACGTGTGCGCGGTGGACATGGCGGCCAGCGACGAGCGCGTCACCAATGATCCTGACACTACCGCGACACACTACCGCGATACTACCGCAATACTACCGCAACACTACCGAAATACTACCGCAACACTATCGCAACACTCGATACCACCTAGCGTCAAATTATTATTATATTTATTCGACATACTACATCAATTATTATTTATTTAAGAATGCAGTTACGTTTTAAAAACATATAAAGTTTATTTTTACGTTTTCTGTATTTTATGTTTTTTATTTGTTTTGTAACTGAAGCGACTTACACATACGTAAATGTAAAAGTAAAACATTATCCTTCCTAAACGAAAAATATATTTTATTTATTTATAAACTTATCCCATATTGACATTAGAATTAGATAAAATTAACACAGTTCGCTTTGTGAAATAAAAAGTATTATATTTATACAAAAGCAATCTTAGGAAATAACTTTATAGTCTCGTACGGACATTGCGAGGCACCTTGCATCGAGTCTTTTACCGAGGTTGGAGTACACTTGAACTTACAGAGTCCAGATTAGTGATCGCGCATTATGGTCTTCACGTCCGTACGCGACTTTAACTAATTCTTGTTCTCTGACGAAGTACAAAAGCTCATTTTCAACAAGTCATTAAGAAATGGTAATATATGAAATGAGCTGCCGCATAAGATCCATATTAGTGATTTCGTGGAAAGCATTTTTGTCTAACACACTAGCATTCTTCTTGAGATATTTCATAGTAGAATTTTTCAAATAGTCTGCATCATACATATCTGCTACCACCAAGGTATACATAGCATTTGTTAATGTCAATTGCTTCTCTAAAGCTATCTGGGACAACATGCACAATCCCTTTAAATCGTAAATGTCTGCCAGAATGAGCACATTAGCAAAATCGACATTTTCCAAATCTCTTATAGTTCCTGTATAAATGTATTCCAACATGTATTTAAGATCATCTGCTTTCACATCAACTAGCTTGACGTAGCTGTTCTGACTCTCGGCGGTTTCTTCCTTAAACATAGCCTTGAATACTGTGCTGTGTGCTGACAAAATGATTTTGTGCACTTGAAACTTCTCGCCATCTCCAGACTCAATGGTGAAATCAGATCCAACTGGATCTTTTAACAACTCACCATAGTCATGATTCAATTTGATTGTGTTAAGCACATTAATATCTACGTTGTTGTGCGATCCGATCGATACAGCTATGAGGAAAGTCTTATCTTTTATAAATTCAATATCGAGATCTGTAAACTTGTATGTGGTGATGTATTCTAGAGTGCGGACATTTTCATCATCATCAGCAGAAAGTTTCAACAGGCTCCTAGTGTTATTGAATTCATATTCCTTCAGGGATAGAGGTAAATGTACTGCATTGTTCTTTTTATCTATCTTCAATTCGCTTCCGGCACTTACTGAGACATTATAAGCACCTTCACCATGTTTGTAAACAAACAAGTGGAGGAGGAAAATATCCATAACTTGCTCGGCTTTGCACGAGAACCAGTAATCAGGTGCACCTTCATTATACGTACCGCCGATGTCATAGTGGTGAGGGCGGTGTAGCTTTTCATATAATTCTGTGACTGCGAGCCACTTGGCGTCACTTGTCAGACATGGTTTGTGTCCGAAGATGACATCAGGATTGTCCTGTGAACAAAAATGACCATGTGCATAACGTTAATATATACATTGGTCCAATGTATATATTGGTGGATTATAAACTATGAAGTTCATAAAATTATTATAATACAAAGTTTACAGGAATTGGCATACAAGAAAAAAAACTTTTAAAAATACGAATACATTATATATTTTATAATTATCATATTTATAATTGCGAAAACATGTTATCATATAGTTTAAAGACGTTTATATCATTGATCATATTATTTGTATTAACACTTAGGCTGTGATCTATAGAGCAAATTTCAACTAAGTCTGAGTCAAAGAAAAAAAACTCGGTGAGGATTTGAAATTTTTTATCTAACTTTGACTTTGTCAGAGTAATTTTTCACAAGAAAGTCTTTGCTTAATCTGACTCTCAGTCTGTTTTTCTTGTAAAATTGGCTCGGACTAAGTCATAGTTCGATTTAAAAATTCCAAATCTTCAATGAGTTTGTTTCTTTGACTCAGACTTAGTCAAAGTTCGCTCTATAGATCTCAGCCTTAGTTTTCCAAATAATAATAAAATGAAATGTTCCTATTTTTACTCAACTGCATGGGGAGGGTAATGTTTTTGGTAGTAGGTACTTAAAACATAGAGTAATATAAGCTCATTGTTTTGGCGTTTCCTATAGTAAGTATATGCCTGCACAGTACACATCTACAAACCTCGACATTCAAACAATTTGCCTTACCTGCAATGACAGATAAATAAAAATAGTTACTAACTTAAAAGTAGTTTGTCCCTTTCATTTCCAAACAATGTGATGCAAGGAAAAAGGACAAGACATTTCATATTAACACTGCCTTTAAATAATCACGGGCGGCTCAGCGTCCGGTGGCCCATACGCTTATGTAACATATATATGTGCCACCTCCAACGGAATTAATAGTTTTATGATGATGGAATTTAAAAAGTTTTATGTAATAGCTATCTGTGTAGTAATGTTATAAATAAAATATTTATGTCCTATAATTCATATATTTATTATTTTGGTCATAATTAAATTACACAAAAAAACATTGTTTTTATTAACAATTTTCAAATATTTTGCAACAGACCTCAAAAGCGGGAGATTCTCAATACAGATTTTTTTTTATGAATGTTACATAGTTTCCTGATATCTCTGGCAAATTACCACTTTGCAATATTTTTTAAATGTTGGTCAAAATCTGATTTTTGAAGTGACATGAAACTGAAAAACTAAGTTATACATATCTATTTCAATAAGAATCTATACCTATGCAATAAAGATAAATATATTTTTTAGATAGCCACAGGCGGCTCGGCCTCCGGTGGCCCATACGCTTATGTATCATATATATGTGCTGCCTCAGACGGGTTTAACTTGTTCATTGTGTTTGGGGAACACCATGATTTTTATTTTCTGTATTCAAATGGGAAACCTTTTTCCAGTTTCAACAACTTATACATTTTCATAATAGGTAAGCCAGCACTAACTTCACTTTTAGTGAAGGCCTAATAAAGAATCATCTGTAAAGGAGTTTCCCATTCCTAATGGTAAGGTGTTTTCAACCATCCACGAAAATTCTCAACACCAGTCGAATCATGGGTACTGGACATAGCTATTGTGAATAATTTTTGAACAGTGAATATTGTCTTCTGTATTATTACTGCCACATCATACCTGCTGCTAGGTCATCCCAGCAGTGATGTCCATGGGATTACTTAGGTCATTGGTCACAGTCACTGGATGAGGCAGGTTTCTTTCAGAAATTTTTAAAACACAGCTGATATTAGCAATGGCAATTTTCTATTTCTTGCTCAAGGTATCGTGTGTTGAATCATTAAAATATATTATTTTTTTGTTTACTTACTGTAAAACTAGTTTCACGTACACAGGACGACGTTGATTCCTTTACCTCCATCTTTTAGTGATAAGCGAAACTCAATAGACAGTTTAATAATAATAGGAATCGTAAAAAAGTTAAAAAAAAGACATGAGCGCCTACAGATTAGTCATTACAATCATTACGCTCATTACTCATTTGTGATTACTCAGAAAATGCTAATGAAAACAGTAGGTAATGAACTAATGAATATTTATATCAAACTGACATTTCAGATAATTATATCTCGATTACTGTAATCATTCGATTATGAAAACGATTCGATTGAATATACTATGTCGCAGTTACTGGGCCTCAGAGTCACGATCTCTCTCTTCTAAGGACACGATAATGCTAAATAGTCACATAATAATATTAAAATTATTAATCTTCACGATCGTTCGGTTGATATGTACAGGGCTTAGATTATCCTATAGATATCACCACGTCGTACCGACACATGAGACAGCGAGAGCCATCGCTTGTGTGGTCAGGCAGTAAAAAAAATCCTGAATTTCTGAATTCAGGTTTTTTTTGGGAATATTAATCGAAATATTAGTAGTGTACATACATACATATAATTACGCCTGTATTTAGGGGTAGGCAAGAGCGAACTAGAACACTCAATATTTCGCCGAGCCCATTCCTGTCTATTATATTCATAAACATACATACACATAAGCTCACGCCTGTATCCCCGAAGGGGTAGGCAGAGGCGCACTAGCGAACTAGAACACCCACATTTCGCCGAGCTTAGTTCCGTCCCAGATGTGATAGGGGGCGAGCCTATCGCCATATCGGGCACAAATTCCAGACTCCGGGCTAATATGGAAAAATCCAATATCACTTTGCCCGACCCGGGGATCGAATCCAAGACCTCAGAACGATAGTCGTACCGCGCACGCAATACCACTACGCCACTGAGGCAGAAAGACTGTACGTAATTCGTTTGTACTATTTTAGTGTATGTGATATCTTCGCCAAATGTGGACCAATCCTGATAAATGCTATTGTATTCGATAGAGATTATTTCAAAGGTAGCATGTTCATTTGGTTATAATTTAATGACAAAGTAAGAGGAAAACGTAAAACAGTTACAAGTTTAAAAACTTAATGGACCGACTCCAAACTTACCTGATCGTAATCGCCGCAAGAGTTACGTGCGGGCGTGCAAGGTGTGCACCGCACACGGGCGGCATGTTCAAGGGGGCGGTAAAAACAAATATCAAAACGAAAAGGAAAAACTCTCATAACTTGCATATCCATTTTTATTATCATAATGACTTCTATTGGTCAGTTTTGAAATAAATGCTAACGTTACGAGGCGCGGCCGCGGGCGTGTATGGGGATTTCCAAAATAAAATACTGGGTTCTCACGTTCGGGGAATCCTTTTCAACACCGCTCACCAATTCCAGTGCGCCCCCAAATACACTTCGACGCCCCCGTCAGTAAGCTTCAAACATCTACAGATCTGCGTATATGGTTTTAATTTCAACTCGATACCTCCCTGCGATACCGATATATGTCTTGACAGACGGACAACAAAGTGTTCCTATAAGGGCTTTTTCCTTTTGAGGGACGGAACCTTAAAAAAAGAATAAATATTTAATTAATAGTAGGTACTAGGTTCATAATGGGACAGAAATAACGTGAGCGAACAATGAGCGTAATAGTTTCTCTGCCGACCCCTCCGAGGGTATAGAGCCTATAAGTAATGTTTTATTGCTTTATACATTATTAAAGAATTGATATTCAATGAAATTATTAATTTACCAATTTACGGATTTTACGATTTTAGTAGCCGGTAACACCATGATTACGTCAGGAAATTATATTTTCACGTTATATTGCGATTTATATGCATATTATTCCACATATCTTATTAAATACTCTTCAATATATCACACCGATACTAATAAAATGTTCAGAAATAAGATTTCATCGTTACTTACGTGTGAAATGTAACATAAATTTCATTTCGTCTGTTATTGCTTTTACACCCGCGAATGCAAAATCCCACCATTATGAGACTCTGCAAACTCACTGTTTCAATATAATAATAAGAATTGAATAATTATAAGTGATTTATATCCACGTAAACTGCAGAATAAAATATGCTGTCAAATTCTGAGCTCAAAGCAAATGCACAAAGCAAGAATTACTGGGTATTCGACGCGAGACAAAGCACTAGATTAGCATCTTTGTTCAACACACTTAAATGCGTATAGCACCATCCCGTTTCTTCAATATGTCAGTGAGGATTGTCCAGTCTATATTTAGTCTAAGGTACAGGGCATTAGACCGCGACCGCGTAATGAAGAAGAATTTTTTTACTAGCAACATTAGAAACACGTCAAGTTGACACTGACAGTCATGACAGTAAGATATTGCATGGACCTCGATTGTTTTTAGGACTTATTTCCGTAGTTTAGTTTTTACAATTAGAATTATTCCCTAATGCTCTGACAACTGCTGAGGCTCTGAGCCTCTATCAAAATGGTTCTGAACGCCGCTGTGCAGATGTTGAGGTACGTTAATGAAAAATCAATAACCTACATATTTTGTAAGGAACGGCATAATCTGTTCTACAAATTAAACATTGTCAGACCTTTCAGTACCCCATTTGCGTTCAACTTTATTTTGCTATTAACATTACTCCGTACACGTAATCAAGTGTTGCACCCCGTATATTCGCCGTAACTTTTGACTACTAAGTACATCGTCCTGGCCAGTCTCCGAATTATCCTTTTTGTTCACCTGTTTGAATTCAAATACTTAATGTATGTCAGTATGTAGAATAAATAATATAGAATTAATGCCCTTTAAAAATAACTATTACTACTAATGACAGCCTTTAAATCATTATGTAAATACATAAAGATGATAATACCAATTAATATTTCTTTCAGTATTTCTACACCAATCGTGATTTTGACATGTTAGACATAATTAGACATCAGTAAATTTACTTATGTAATAATTACCATTAATGTATTTGCAAATATTTAAATTGCATTAATGATTCTGTGGTGACAGAGTTGCCTCCTTGGTCTAATGGCAGCATGTATGGGAGGTCCTGGGTTTGATTCCCAGGTCGGGCAAAGCAAAATTTCTAATTTAATTTGCCTGGGACTGGATCCCTCATAGGGGGTTGACGTCAGGCAGGCGGCCGGTCGTAAACACTAAGCCAATTTCTCTCTGCAACATGCTTGAAAAAGTGTGTTGCACCTACCCCACATTAAGGTGGGATAAGGGCAAGTATAAAGAAAAGAATGATTCTGTGGTGACAAGACAAAATGCCATTGATATATATATTTAATATGATTTGAATTAAGAACATTAAGTAACAACCAAAGAGTTTAACATATTTGTAAAAGACCTTACTGCAGTCATATTATCACTACATAGTATAAAACAAAGTCGCTTCCCACTGTCTGTCCTTATGTCCCTATGTATGCTTACATCTTTAAAACTATGCAACAGATTTTGATGCATTTTTTTAATAAAGGGATTCAAGAGGAAGGTTTATTTGTATAATACATAACAATACATAATAAATTCATCCCCTGAAGGGTTTATTATAATGATAACTTTTCAAGATTGAATCACACTTTTAATACCTGTAAATAACTACAGTAGAAAAATAATGTACATCATCATCCACAAGACGTTCAACTTAGGCCACTTCTCCTGCACTAAAACACACCTTCAGATATACAATGTATTTGATTTGGTTATCCAGGGAAGCAGATGAGTTGAAAATTAAGATTTCAAAATTCAAGAGTGGCACGTCAATGCTCCAGGAGCACAATCTGTGGGTCACACAACAACAGTTGCAAAAGGTATTTAGTAAAATACACATCAATAATGTTAACAATATTATTTTGAATGACCGCAATGTGTGAATATAATTGATATAAATAATAAGAAAACATGTTTAGAGGCTAAAAATCCTTGTCTCTGCATAAGTTTTGCTGGTAGTAGGATATTCGTATACGACCAATTGCATTTACCTTATGTTTGCTTAAATTGTTTTCGTATTATATAAATATGTAGGGGAATGGGTCTCGGTATTCCTCCACCAGGGAGATCTCCTCGTCAGCGGGTGTAGTGCCTGACCACAGCGACCTCCAATGGCTAATCTTTGGAGGATCTTCGTTCAGGGTGTTTGGAGTGATGTCGCTACAAATATTATACCTAAATCATAGTTAAGCCAAAAAATCATTACACACAAAACATATATTTTTTATTTATGGTCCATTCTATTAGCACGAGACAGCTAAAATCGTTATTTTGCATATGTGTTTTTTTGTAATGTTTCGAGGAAAACTAGTGCAGACGCCGCTTAATTGTTGCAATAATATCTTCAGGTATACCAAAAAGTGTTAGTATTAGATCTGGATTATGCATTGGACAAGAAAGTGGAGCAGGATTTATGGAACATTGGATTTAAACAACAAATTGAAGCACTGCAAGCCATATCTAAAGACAGAAAGGTTTGGCTTTATTTTATTTGTTTCAATAGCAGAACAGCTTTTATGTAGCATATTGAAGTGGGCCCTGTCATTTATGTCTCTGTATAACATGAAGAATCTTGCTGATGCATTCTGAATATTGAGTAAGATTTCCAGAGGCCCAAATATGCCGTCCTTATAGGTTGATATCCAGCGATGCACTCAAGAATTTTTCTGCCCCAACAGCTATTTTTGGGGGAGGCCTATGTCCAGCAGTGGACGTCCTGTGACTGATGATTATGAAATACGCCCTCACTTCTATATCTGTATCCATTTCCATTGTAGACATTGGCTTGGCTAAATCCTTTTTTTTCACAATAATCAAAGGTGATAGCAACCACTTACCATATTGTGGGATGTAAGCTCATATAACTATACAAACATTTTCCTACATTTTCCTCTATATAAAAATATTTTACCCCCATTGTAATTGTAGCCGTTTTGTAGTTTATATCACCCTTTTCTCCTTCCCCTTTATTATAGTTCATTCACTGATGTTGCAGAACCCCCTCAGGAGTGAAGGGCAGGCTATGCTGTCGTGGGTACTGCAGGCGGCCGCCGGCTTCTATCTCTGCCTGTTGCATCAAATATGCACCACATTCAAATTAGATTTACCATTTAGGTAAGTTTTATGCCAAAGCTAGGAACAAGGATATACATGAGCTGCAATAGCTCATTATCTTCAATAGGGTAGCCTATGTTTCATTTTATATATTATTTTTATATACATAATAAATAGCATTAGAAAAAAAAGTCCTTATGTAAAATCTACATAAAAATTGTTTGAAAAATGAGGCAATCATTCATATTTGATAGCAGATGACGTAAATTAAATATAAAACCTTTAAAAAAAATGTAGACATCTACCCAATAACGGTGTGTTACTTTGTTTGTTATGTGTATTGTGCACAGACGTCGCGCGTCTCTCCTGGGCTGGGTGGAGGAGTGGGGCGCGGGCGCGGGCGCGGGTGAGGGTGTCGGCGGTGTGGGGGGTGCGGGGGGTGCGCGGCTCCCCGCCGCCCCGGCCGCGCGGTACATCTGCCAGCACTGCCTCGTGCACCTCGGGGACCTGGCGCGCTACAGGCACCAGCTAAGAGTCGCCAACACTTTTTACAGGTATGATTTGTTTTATTCTGACACTGGAAAGTGATTGCACCATACTATGATGATAGTCTTTTTCAGTTGAAATGTTATATCATACCTCTTGGTTAATAACATTATGTTGACTTGAATTTACTGGATTGAATAGATATTCAATTAGGATTAAGTTGTGTTTTGTGTGTGTTCAGACAGGCGGTGTCTGTGTGGGCGCACTCGGGGCAGCCGTACAACCAGCTGGCGCTGGTGTCGCGCGGGCGCGCCCGCCGCGTGTCGGCGCTCTACTGGCACGTGCGCGCGCTGCTCGTGCGCGTGCCGTTCCCGCCCGCCGCCGACAACCTGCGCACGGCGCTGCGCACGCACGCGCTCAGGTACCGACACTCGCACTCATTCACACCCTCTCTCACTCACTCACACACTCGCTCACTCACACTCCCACTGACTCTCATGCGCCGATCATCATGACATCATTAAAGGACATCATCAAGCCAGGAACACAACTGTGAAAGAAAAACAAGAGATTTAGTTGGCAATTCAAAAATTAATGAAATTATTACTTTGTTGGCATAAATGTAAAGTTATGATGTTGTGTGCAGCCCCGCGAGTAAGGAGCTGCCGGTGTTGGAGGGCGTGTCGGCGCCGCGCCCAGGTCCGCCCGCGCGCCCCGCCGCGCCCTCCGCCCCGCCCCCGCCCCCGCTCGACGCGCATACGTACCTCACCGACCTCATACGCGCCATGCATCTCATACACTCCCTCGACGAGTGAGTACAACTCTTTACTACAGTTTTTATTAAACTAACTAACTAGTGACGGTTGATAGTTGATTTGGATATCATAGTTTAATATCATAATTTACATTTATCAGTCTGGACACTGCGGCGGCGTTAGTGAAGTCTCTAAATTCGTCGCTCTCTACGCTCATCGCCACCGACAGCTTCGAGTCCATGACACTCGTCAAGGTGAGAGGTTTAAATAAGTTATCTATGCCAACGAGTAAAACGTCGTCGAATGACACCTAGAAAATAATGAAATTTTGTATTCAGATGGCGTGCCTGGTGATCTGGCTGGTGCACTCCACCACGGAGGAGCTGACGGCGGACAGCTCGTCTCTGAGCGAGAGCGAGGCGGTCGCGTCGGAGCTGAGCGGCGAGCTGGCGGCCGGCACGGTGCTGGCGTTGTTACTGCCCGCGTACACTGCCGACGAGCCGCCGGAGAGGGCGCTGCCTGCACGTGAGTACATGTCACTCCACCATTTTCGAGTCTCGGGAGTCAATGGGCGGTGCAGATCACTTACCATCAGGTGACCCATGTGCTCGTTTGCCAGTCTCTGCTTTCAAAAAAGACTATAATATTGTGTATAAAAACTATAATATAGAATTATAAGTGTTTAACCCTTGAGTTTGTTTCGGCATTTCTTCTCAGGGATAGCCACGAAATGCCGACGCCATTATTACTTTATCAATATATATTCGTAATTGACACGTGGAAGTGGTATAAAATATCCTATTTGCAGGATAAATGATTTGAATTTGAATTTGATATAACTCGTGGTGTGGTCGCAGTGAAGGTGTGGGTGGGGTGGTGGGGCGCGCACGCCGCGGTGAGCGCGCGCCGCCCGTGGGCCGGTCGCGCCGCGCTGTGGGCCGCGCTCGCGCACGCGCTCCAGCAGCTCGCGCCCGCCGCCGCCCGAGCCAGGGGAGACGCATGTGAGTGGTACCGCTATACATTGTACTACCAATACCTAGTTTTTAAATCGGTGGATATTATTTTTTTAAATAGTTCTCAAATTTTGAAAGATAACGGTGGTATGAAACATCTGTCAAAACTTTAAAATTAGTTTTCAGATAAAAGTTACCTATTGTTGAAAAGTCATAAGGTATCATAAAGTGGATTTTGACGGGAAGGCTGACAGGGTGGGCGTCGCTTGTTAAAAATATTTCATATTATTCTCTAGAGCTGTGTTTGTTGGTTTTAAGTGATGTGGTTTAATGCATCAAACTTCAGTGAAGATGGACAGTATAATGTGGAAACTTTTTAACCAGTGATATGCGATGAGTTTTGCTTGGTGCGTTGGCTGGCTTTGTTCAGTCGATTCGCCGAGTAAAGGTCATCTGAGGGGCATGGCACTGGAAGGAATTACCGCTATAATCCAGCAGGGCCTTGAGATCATCCACAACTGGGTCTCATAGTCATTGTGAAAACATAATTGCTCTATTTACCTTGACATTGGCTAAATCATCGCATATGCGTGGAAGCCATTATATTTAAAAATAAGAAGATATCATAACCTCATTATTGAGTTTTTGGCGGGAATTCCGACGGTGCGGGTGGTCGCTTGTTTTAATGATATTCATATTTTAGTCTAAAGTTGTGTTTGTTGTTTAAATGTGATGTGTATCTAAGCAACAAACATCAACAAAGATGGTCAGAATGTGGAAGCTTTAAAATAAGTGATTTTGGATGCTTTTTGTCGGGTGGATGGGTCGACCATGTTCGATTCCTCCGCTGCGAGAAAATCGTCTAAAAACATTGAACTGGAAGGAATTTACGCCAAAACTCCAGCTGGGCCTTGAAATCGAACACATCTGACTTCATTGCACTTGCGAAAACTTAGATGTAGGAAAACAATTTCCCTAACTTGACATTGGCATAATGTATTTCAATTGCCATAAAAAAAAACATTATTTTAAGCTTTATTATTATAGGTTATTTTTATTTTTCCGTAGAACACTGTGAACTGTTTAACTGTTTATTTTGGAATAATCGATATTGTACGACAGACGCTTCGGTGCCTCTTGCGGAGGACGAGGAGCTGCACGGGTTCGTGCCGCTGGAGCAGGCGCTGTCGGGGCTGCGCTTCCACCGCCACGCCGCATGGGGGGAGTACGGGGGGCGGCTGCCCGACATGCACCAACATAACGACAAACAGTCAGTACACTACCTTTATACGTACTGTTATAAAATAATATATTTTAAATGTGAGTGTTCTAGTTCGCTAGTACGCCTCTGCCTACCGCTTCGGGGATATAGGCGTGAGCTTATGTTATGTTAAAATTGCACGTCGTGCATATTGCTGCTTTTGACCACGCGGTCAACAACGCGGTAATGACCCGGGGATCGAATTCGAGATATCAGTACACAAGTCGCAACTACGCCACTGAGGCAGGCAGTCAGAACTATCACAAACAAATAAAGTCAATGTTACATTTCGATGATCGGTCATGTTCGGAAAACGAAGTTAATCAATAAACATAACATTTTTATCCCCGAAGGGGCAGGTGGAGGTGCCCTAGCGAACTAGTACACCCACATTTCGCCGAGCTTAGTTCCGTCACAGATGTGATAGGGGGCGCGCCTATCGCCATATCGGCCACAAATTCCAGTTAATTAATAATAAATACACCCGGACACACACATAGTCCTGACCCCACACTAGGTGTAACCTGTATCGTTGGTATCAAAAATACGAGAGACTTTCGGTCTCACAACACCCAGACCTGAAACAAATATCTATGGGCCACACAGACATTTGTCTCGGTGCGGGAATCGAACCCGCAACCTCACGTTTCACAGCTAGCTACTCGCCCGCTGCGCCATGAAGGCTGTCAAATATTTCTTCACAATTAATGTCCAATGTCTTGTTTGACAGATCTCCGTTGGAGGCGGTGACTAGTTTGAGCTCGGATCCCGAGCTGGAGCGGCGCGTGCGAGCCTACAGGCTGGTGCAGCTCGGCAAGCAGCTGGCCGACCAGCGACCTGACCAACTTTCGTACACGTGAGTGGCTTAAACACAACTCACTTTGCTTGGTTACACAATATGTAACCCCACTTGTTTGACGTTTAAATTATCGGATTATAGTTGAAAAAAAAACGTTCTAAATGGTAAAAACAAAATAAACTTTGTTTTGCATTCAACGTACGATAAAATTATGGTAACCGGAGTATTATGCCGGGTACACACCAATCGACAGGACGTTCACGAATCTATGCCTGTTGCGTTCATAGAAACACACTTTCGCTGTTGTGTGAATACCCAATTGTTGGCATCATTTTGTTTCAAATTGATATGTCTAACTTGAATTTGTTTTCTATATTTTGTATTTGTTCCTCGATAATAATTCATTTGAATTCATTCTATTAACTATTTTAATCCCTTTTTCTTTCGATTTATTCAGCAATGAAACAACACGTTGTATTTAACGAATGTTACAATATTTTAAGATTTCGTTATTATTTGACGTATATATTAACGAAACTCATAAAACAAGTTGCCTTCAGATAGTCACGGGCGGCTCGGCCTCCGATGGTCCATACGCTTATGTAAAATATTTATGTGACGCCTCCGACGGGTTAAACTATTTGAAAGAAAAAATTATAGTGAGGAGGAGGGCGTGGTTCGTTTTACCGCTGCGCGCGCGGGCGGGGAACAGCTCTCCGACGCGCTCGCGCATCTCACGCTCACTGGCGAGAGAGGGGAGCGCACCGACCGCGATGCGCATGCGGAACAACACCACCCACACGACGAGGAGGAGGAGGCCGCGCCCCAACCCCCGCCCCCACCTGCCGCGCCAGTCATCATCTCCGAGGCTGACTTCAGGGAGAAAGGTACTGTTACATAACATAATGGCGGGTACACACCGCCCGAACGAATAAAAATAAATAAATAACACCCAACAGTCACATACATAGTCCTGACCCCACACTAAGATCGTGTCTTAAAAATAGAAATAAGCTCGCTGAAATAAACAAATAACACCTAACAGTCACACACTTAGGGAACACAGTATCTCCTATATTTTGTCGCGGGTATCGGGTACTTCGTAGGGACGGCCTCACAATATCACCTATAAATAAATAAATAAATACACCCAACAGTCACACACATAGTCCTGACCCCACACTAAGATCGAGTCTTGTGTCGTCATCAGGAACTACGAGAGACGCGCGGTCTCACAACACCTAGACCCGAAACAAATATCTGTAGGCCATACAAACATTTGTCTCGATGCGGGGATCGAACCCGCGGCCTCACGCTTCATAGCCGGCTACTAGCCCGCTACGCCACGGAGGCTGTCTATGGAATGCGAACTAATCTTTACCTGTTGCGTTCACACAAACAAACTTTCGTTGTTGTGGAAATGAAACAGGCATGATTCGTTCGCCTTCGTTCGGCCGGGTGTACGCGCCATAACATAACATAAGCTCACGCCTATTTCCCGAAGGGATAGGCAGAGGTGAACTAGCGAAATAGAACACCCGCATTGCGTCGAGCTTAATTCCGTCCCAGATGTGATAGGGGACGAGCCTATCGCCATATCGGGCACAAATTCCAGACCCCGGTCTGATATGGAAAAAACAATATCACTTTGCCCGACCCGGGGATCAAACCCGAGACCTCAGGGCGGTAGTTGTACCGAAATACAACCACGCCACCGAGGCACTAATTAAGTTGAAGTGAATATATATTTTGTTTTCAAATGATCCTTTCACTGAAATTATCTAGTACTTTGCAGAGTAATATGTCGATATATTTTTTTCAGTTCGTGAGAAACGCGTTGGAATTCTGAAACCTCAGGGATCGCTTGAGAGAGCTCGTGAAGAACGCGCTATGGCGACCACACAAGAAGAACAACAGGTATATAACAAATCATTGTTGTTCACAACTGACTGACTGCCTCGGTGGCGTGGTGGTATTTCGGTACGACTACGGTTCTGAGGTCTCGGGTTCGCCATAAAATAATATATATATATTATTTTATGGCGATAAGCTCGGCGAAATGTGGGTGTACTAGTTCGCTAGTGCACCTCTGCCTACCTCTTCGGGGATACAGGCGTGAGCTTATGTCTATGTCTATTATCATTAGTATAGATTACTTAAATAAGAAAATAAAATATTTGCTTCGTTCTGTATCTATAAATTTTCTGTCATCCGTTAACCATAATGCGTTAACAATGAAGTTTATAAAAATAAAATCGAAATTAAAATAAGTAGAACATAAAATATTTGCTTCATTCTGAATCTATACATTTTCTGTCCTCCGTTAACCATAAAGTATATGTATAAGAATAAAAATATTTATTGAATCCATAAAATGTTCAAACAATATTTAGATTCCGTTAAATTTTAACTCTACCGCCTGAGCGGAAGGCTGTTTCGCCAGATAAGAAGGGGCAAGATACTCTGACGTTGCTCTTTTTAACACCAATTTACAGTCAGTTACTAATACAGTACAGCACCAGATACAGAAAGACCTTAAATTAGAGCAGCTAAACCATGATAACAGTATATAATGTCACATTACCACACCATTATTATCGACTGACTTTCAAAAAGGAGAAGGTCCTCAATGTATGTTACGCGATATCTCTTCCAAATGTGAACCGATTTTCAAAATTATTTTTGTGTCCGATAGAGTTTATTTCACGGGTCCCATATACGGTCACGATCGGATTTGAAGTCGGACCGTTGTTTTTAAACTTGTGATTATTTACAATACCAAGTGAGCAAGGCTTATCCATTTGAAATCAGCGGTAGTAAAACGAGCATCAATCACCTCGATAATATATTTTTCGCAAGGAGGTGGAGAGTCCCGACGAGAACAGCAAGAGCGAAGACAAGAAGGAATGTAAGAAGCCGCGAGTCAACATTGCAATGGCCGCCATTATGCGGAAACAGGAAGAGACGAACAAACAGGTATTGCACGTACGTCATTACCCTTTTTAACTATTTGATGTTGTAGCGGTATATAAAGCGCAAGACACACCAAAGCCGCCGACCCGCTGACATAGCCCGGCGGCTTATAAGTTTTCCGACTTGCAAGGGCTGAAGCCGCCGACAAGCCCGCCAACAAAAGTTGCAGACATAAGCTGGCGACGCGGCTTTGCTGTGTCTTGCCTATAATGTTTATACGAATGTTAAGGCGCGTCTGCTGCACTGAAACACTACACAAATCATGTTTTCGTTACACATTATCTCTATGGTCCATTGTTCCATGAGCAGGAGACAACGAGAAATATTGTTTTGTGTAGATCTTAAGTGTTTTGTTTCAAGGAAATCGAGCAGGGGACGCGTCTTAACACATTGAAAAACATTTTTGAAAAGTCAGGACTTAAAAACAAATCGCGATAACATCCGTAAAAGCAAGATTTCTGATTATTTGTGTAGTTTTACTGCAGTTTATCTTTATTATACACCTAGTGGTACCACGCAGTCCAGTCCGGACATAATGTCGACAGTCGAGAAACATTGCGTCACTCCACCGTAGGCAGATAGACTATTCTTACTTTAAATGATTACCTAGCCTCAAAAACTGAAATGATAACGAGGCTACGGCTGGTTACAATGTTACGCGCTATATGTATATTATTGATAGATAATGTGTTCTCAAATTATCTATCAATAATATATGGCAAGGTCGCCTCCTTGGTCTAGTGCCAGCATGTTCCAAACATACTAGGCCATATGGCCCAGGTAGGGCAAGGCAAATTTTCTGATTTAATTTGCCTGGGACTGGATCCCTCAGAGGGGGTTGACGTCAGGCAGGCGGCCGGTCGTAAAAACTTAACCAAACACTGCAACATGCTTGAAAAAGTGCCTTGCGCTGACCCCTTTAAAGTGGGATAAGGGCAGGTAGAAAAAAATGTGTTCTCAAATGGCATAATATGTGTGTGCGATGAACGTCATAAAATAGGTATTAAAATAAGGCTATATACATTTAGATTGCTAAAAAATTAAGCTTGATACTAGAGGTAGAATTTAGGCAACCCGTGTGTTGGTTTTAGCATTAGCATATTTACTCAGTGTAATTCAGTAATATTACTTATTTATATTACAAATAATTATTACATGTATTTAGCTAACTTGTACGCCAGTGATGCGAAATAATATATAAGCCATACGTAAAATATTAGTATTTGATAAAATATAATTGAGTAAACTATGTAATAGATCTTAGAAGTAATAAAAATATATGTTTAGTATTTTAATGCTACGATTGTATTGTACATGTATATATTACTCGTTTTCCTGTCTGACTCATCTGACGTTAAACTCATCAATGGTGAGAATTAACTGGAACCGGTGAGTTAATACTTAACTAAATTAACTTCGGGTTTAACTTAAATATAGCATAGTCAAACGTCTTGCAGGTAAAATTCGTAACGCCACCGCCGACGCCCGATTCCACTTCGGATACAGCGGAAACGAAAGATGCGGAAAAACCAAAGATTATACAACCTAAAGCTATCAAATCGTTGGCCAATTTACCTCTGGGAAGAAAAACCGGTGGGATACTGTCACTAAAAGATAAATCAGCCGGGTATCCTCATCTGGTCAATGCTGAACCCGAACCGATCAAGAAACCGGAAAAAGAAGAGAAGAAGGAAACGAAACCAAGTCAGGGTTCCAGTCAGAACTCGCAGAGCTACCAACCTAAGAGACAAGACCAGCCCGTCTCACCAAACTGGACCCCCAACATTCCGCAAAATTACGACGCGCCTAGAATGGCCTTGCAGAAGAACTATGGTATACAAAATGCGGGTATAGTCTACAATCCTAACCACCAAACGTCACCCAGCAACCAGGGTATCAGGTTGCCTGTAGTCAACCCTAAAGAAATCGACGTAAGAACAGCAGCGTTGCAGAAGCAAAACTCGAGGCAAGAGCTGTTCCAAGACGGTTCGAAATTCGGCAACCATGGTTACCAAATATCAGGCGACAAGAAGAATTTCTTGAATGATTTGCCACCACGATTTGCGAATCAGTACCGGTATTGGCAGAACGCTCAGGAAAATCAGTTTAATGACAACCAGTACAGAGACGACAGTTTTAAACCTAACGACGCTACGTTTAACTCCCAACCGCCAATAGCTAACTGGATGGCGCCGCAACCACCAGAAAACTACCAGTCACAGTGGTGGAAAGCCGAAAACCAACCCAATTATAGCACGAATTACATGAACATGCAACCAAATTACTTCGCGCCGCGTATGAACACAGCGATGCCTGCCTACCGCAGTGTCCCAACATTCAGTCCAGCTCAGAACATCAATCAAAACAAGCAAGAAAATATCAACCAACCGAACTACCTGCAGCCAGCGATTGGGCAACCTCAAATCCCGACGTTACAGAACTTGGTTGCCTCACCTAATTTTAACTCTTCTATGAATAGTTTCGGTTCGTACGCGCCCACTGTGGGCTATGATTCAACGATGTACCCTCAGTTTGGTAACAAGCTTGGTTACCAGCCTATGCAAATGAAGATGATGGATAAACCACTTAACTATCAGGGTGGTAGTGATATGATGGATTTGGGAATGGGTTTCGGGGCGAATTCTATGGATACGCAGCAGAGAAATTTGGGGATGAATTTTAACGAGACACTGAACGATGTGGGAGGTATGAAGAATATGGAACAGATGCCGGTGAGTGTAAAAAGTTGATTTAATTTCATAATATTAACTTTGTATAACATGGTCTCATTATGGAGAATGCTTTTGATTGGACGAAGTAGAAGCGTTTAAGTAGGTAAGCGAATTATCGGTATTAGGCAGGGATAACATCAGGCAGAAAGAAATATACTACTATCTCACTTTTGGGCAAGGGCTTAGTTAGGTTTTATATATAAATAACACCAAACAGTCACACGTATAGTCCTGCCCCCACACTAAGATACTAATCTTGTGTCGTGGGTATCAGGAACTACGAGAGACGCGCGGTCTCACAACACCCAGACCCGAAACAAATATCTGTGGGCCACACAAACATTCTCTTCAATTCAGTCTCGGGATCGAACCCGTGGCCTCTCGCTTCACAGCCGGCTACTCGCCCGCTGCGACACGGACACTGTCGAAGTCCAAATGTTACTAAATATTTATATATATGAAGCTAGTCACGAACGGTGACGCCGTGTTTTGAGAGACTAAATACGGTCGAGAGATCTTAATTTTTAAATCCAAATTAGCTTAGATTTATGTAGGCCTATTTAAATAGGTATTCTGTATCATAACTCCAAAATATGTCTCCTAGGATTGTTTATAATATTGGGCCTTACTTATAAAAACAGTTTAGCTGAGCAAATGACTAAGAATAGCTTGTCACTTTTTTCCTTGTGCCACATTGTTTGAAAATAAAAGGGACAGGCTATTCTTTACTATTTGCTCACTTAAACTGTTTTTATAAGTAAGGCCAATTATCTTTATCATTACGTTGAGATGCAAGTTGTACGTGGTATCGGTTGTTGCGAGCAGGTGTCGGGTGGTGCTGCTGGCGCGGGCGGTACTGGCGGCGCGGGTGGTGCTGCTGTCGCGGGCGGTGCTGCAGGTGCGGCTCGCAACACGTACTCGTTGTTCAGCGCCGACGCGCCCTGGGGACCCGCCGACAACCGACAACAACAGGTACGCAACAACATTGTTGCCATCAAATACCATTCATACACTTAACAGATGTCAACTGTATGTGGCGACTGTGGTGACATCTGAGTGGTAGAGCCACGCTGTAGACAGTTACGTCTACAGCACGAATGGGCCGGTTCGACCGGTTTGATACCACTGTCTCACAGAAAACCGACGTAAAGTGGCAGCTTGTTGTCGCTTTTCGTTCGGTGAATGAGATTTCCGGTGGCCCATTTGCACCAACCCCCCTCCCTTTCCCAATCCCTTTACCTTCCCCTTCCATTCCCTCCTTTTAGGTTGGTAACGAATCCATGATTCTTTTTGTGTCTTGGGTGTCTATGGGCGGTCACTTACCATCAGGTGACCCATCTGCTCGTTTGCTAGTCTCTGCTATAAAAAAAACTCAGCCAAATAGGCCAAACTAAATGCAAGCATCGCGCGCCAACGCACATAACGTCTACTTACGAAACAACTGGCGGAGCCTACAACAAAAATCCACCAATCAACGCAGCCACACTAAATCGCGATGGCAAAATTTGGGGCAGACGTTGCATATATACCACCTCCAAAGATCAACCGTTGGAGGGGCCGCGGGTGGGATGCGGTCAATAAAGACGCCCGTCTGACTAGGAGATCTCCCCTCTGATGGAGGAACACTGACACGTTCCTCTACAGCGGCCACCAGGGGGTCAAACGGAGTCGCGGGCAACAGCGAGTCTATTAAAACCTATTATAGTAATTGAATATTTATTCCACAGTCCCTATGGTCAGGACCGGGTCCCTCGCCCCTCGAGCGTCTCCTGGAGCAACAGAAACAGTTGAGCCAACCGCCGGCGCCACAATGACCCCTGTACATAATGCCTGTACATAATACCTACTATGTGCTGCCATAGACTCACTAACGCGATGTGCTCAATATTAAATTAATTACAAGCTTTAAACTGTTGGTACTTAAGTTTTGGTATTCTGAGCGGTGTTGCTTGCATATGACCTACCCCCTGTTTCTTCATGTACAGCTAAAGTTAAAATTAAGCTTAAGTATACAAAAACACTGTTGTTGCCAAAATCATAAATGTTATTATGGCGGCCATTTTTCTTAAAGAAAGAACAAAACTAAAGTAAAAGTAATACACTTGACGTTACAGAGACGTTGGCAAATTTCAAAGGATAAAGGCAAAAGTTAAAATTACTTTTACTTTCTAACATTGACTTTGCTTTCAATGAAGAAGCTTGGGGTTAATGTCAGAGTTTTGATGTATTTTTGGTTTCAAATCATGATGATTGTTAAGAAAATATCTATAATTACAGTTGACTGTTTTGATGCGGCGCATATTATTGTATCAATAAATGTATACTGTATGAAATGAATACTGTGTTGGTATACTGTAAAAGTGATTTTGTAATGAAATTAAAATTTTGATTGTGTCGATTGGTATTTCCAAAAGTCGAGTTCTTACACAGAATAATTAACTGAAGAAAGCCAAAAACGGAATTTTTACTGAACTGATGAATAATTTTATTACGGTAATCATATTTGTATGTTCAAATAACGTGATATCGCGTGATCTGAAACGACTATCACGTGATTGGCTAGAACAGCTGTTACTGCGGATACTTACCTTTGAGTATAATGGCGCGAACACACACACTGAACGAATGCGAAATAATGTACGTGAAGGGGCCGGTGTGGACGCAACACCGACGTCGAACAAACAAACGAAAACGTTCCGTCGCGTTCGGTCGTGTGCAGGATAACTGTTGTGTGAACGCAATAGCAAAGATTCGCGAATGTTCGGAAACGTTCGATCCTCATCGCCAATGGCCATTCGCGAACATTCTGTCCCCTTCGTTCGGTTGGTATCGAGGCAAAAATGCGGGCTCCTGATACATTCATCAATAAAATATGTATAATTTATAAATGCTAATAACTTTAAATCTAAGTAAAACTTGTTACAAATTATTTAATTCATGTTTCAAAGATGGTTTGAATAAAGTCTTGTGTATTCTGAACAGATTTCCATTTGTAATATATCTTTCGTTAATGGTTGTTGTGTGGACTTGTCTTTAGATATTTTACTAAACAATCGCCGAATTGACATAACGCAGTACTATAAACTTATAAAAGGTCTCATAATATAAACTTTTATTGTGATGTGGTTTTAGTTATGTTAAAAACTTTATACGAGCTACAAATGCTCTTTTTGCCTGCCCTGCGTTTACAGATATAGTGTACCGACTGATGTGACTGAGGTGCCCCGATAAAAAAACAGTTTCAGACCTTCACATAGACAGCCTCCGTGGCGCAGCGGGCGAGTAGTCGGCTGTGAAACGTGAGTTCGCGGGTTCGATTCCCGCACCGAGACAAATGTCTGTGTGGCCCATAGATATTTGTTTCGGGTCTGGGTGTTGTGAGACCGAAAATCTCTCGTAGTTTCTGATACCCACGATACAGGTTACACCTAGTGTGGGATCAGGACTATGTATGTAACTGTTGGGTGTGTTTATTATTTATTTATTCTCTCAAAGAAACAAATATATTATAATTTGGCCAAATATCTCCTCGCCCGTGTATCAGGCTGCACTAGCTAGTTCAGTAAAATTGTATTTCTGAAATCAGCGTAAAATGTGATTAAAAATAATCAACAAGGCTTGTGCCTTAAGACACTCTATATAAAATACTGTACTATTAATTTGTTATCAATGTGTTTTGCCATAGATAATAAAACCATGGTGTTTCCGCACCACGTTCTGGCTGTACAGAAATGATTGCTATTTGCCAAGCTGTACAAATGCGTGTTGTCAATTCGGCGATTTATATAAAGTGTTGAACTAGTAGCTAGTCTGAACGTACTGTTTGTTGTTTCATACAGTCCAATTGTAAAATTTTAATCTGTGCATATTTTGTATTTATGAAAATATATATTTTGTAAATATTTCAATTGTGCTTTAATTCTTTAGAATCGACTATCGTATGATCACTTTAAAAACTTAACGTACCGTCTTCAAAACTTATCTGATCGTGACCATTAGTTCCGTCCCAGATGTGATAGGGGGCGAGCCTATCGCCATATCGGGCACAAATTCCAGACTCCGGTCTGATATGGAAAAATCCAATATCACTGCCCGACCCGGGGATCGAACCAGAGACATCAGAACGGTAGTCGTACCGAAATACAACCACGCCACCGAGGCAGTCGATAAATAAAACAAACATATAATCAGTCAATAATTTATATTTTATTCGTCATAATCTAAAATTACGTAGTACATATTTGACTTGTAAACAGCATACTAGTGTCTAGTTGCATTATACATTTATTTACAATATGGTCGAACATATCGACATTTTAAGTTAATCTCAAGTTAGTTTCAAACAAAACGAAGTCAAATATACATAGGGTGCTACAACATGTTCATGTTTCTCGTCTCAAATACTGGGGGATTACATTTCGATAGCTAATTACCAAGATGGAGTAAGCGCATTTTTATAAACTACAGGAGTGTAGTTTAAAATTGGGTACTTGATTTTATACGCATATTCATATGTAATAGCAAATAAAACAAAAGGGAAACACTTCTGTAAAAACTGCATCAAAATTGGTTTAAAAATGAGGCAGTAATTTCTTAAGTTTACGCGAATATTATACATTGAAATAAAACTATTTTTACGGATTCTATCACGATTAGGTTTTAATTATTATTCCCAAAATAATAATAACAATTAAAACCTAATCGTGATAGAATCCGTAAAAATGGTTTAATTTAAATGAGTGCGGGTATATTGGAGATATATTCCCATCTCTTTTTAACGCACGTACCATTATATCGTACTGATACTCTCTTTCCCGCAGTTTGAAGGTTACACAAACTTCACTTAACTTTTTATTTTTGAGAATATTTCTATATTTCATTCTGTTCTATATTTTCGACGACGTAAAATGTCATATAAAAATAATTAAAAAGTACCCAATTATTTCGTTATGATGAAATCGTTTTTAACGAGTTAAAATCCCCGTGACATAACATAGTATGTCGGGGAAAAACATAAATGGACCAAAACGCATAATCAAAAGAGCCATTATAAAAGCAGATTCAAACTTAAAAAAGTATGATTTCGCAAAAACATTACATTCCATATCACACACTGACTGTAATATTATATTTACACTTGTTAAATCATTAGATAATTATAATAACTGATAATTTACTAAAGTAATGGCGACATTATTTCTATATTTATTACATATTGAACCTCTAAAATAAATATTTATAGTCATCTTCAAAGATCAAGACGCATCAGCGTGTTGTTTACAAATATTATTATTGATCTAAATAATTAATCACTTTAACAATGAATAACTGTGCTAATTTTATTCCTAATTGTATGGAACTGTATATAATTGGAGCTAGTCGTTTAAAGTGATGCACGCTTTCTATATCGATATAATTTTATAATATGGCTAAAGATGCCATTCCGTTCTTAGCGATCGCGACCCAAATTCCCAAGCTCTTCGCGCGACCCAGTCACTTGCGTCAGTCAGTACTTCCTATGAATTTATACACGCCCAACAGTCACACACTTAGTCCTGACCCTAGACCTGAAACAAATATCTGTGGGCCACACAAATATTTGTCTCAATGCGGGAATAGAACCCGCAGCCCCACGCTTCACAGCCGGCTAATCGCCCACTGCGTCACGGAGGCTGTCAAACACATGTTATACACACGTTCGATAGAACTGCACAAACTGACTGCACAGATAAATTTACGATATATCGTTGCCGTGTGTGATGAAATTTAGGATTTGTGGAACTTCCAAGTTTATTAGAAAAGGAAAATACATCGTCCAAACATCGCGTAAGATGTGCCTATTATTTTCTATGGATACGCATTGAATCCCAAAGTACAAGTACATAAAAAAACCGTTTCATACAGAGTATAAAATTTAATGAATCGCCTTTCAATTTGTTTGGAAAGAAATTCATTTTTAAATCGGTAAAAATATCACTAGAAATAACCGCTACAATGAAACATACCGTACAAAATTACAAAACATTTAAACTAGCTGAAAGTAATCGATTTAGCAATACAATCGATACACAGGTAAATCGATGTTTACAATCAACAAATGTGCTATATCGATAAATATAAACAACATACAAACTTAGGCCGGGCACAGACTATCGAACAGAGCTTTATATCGTCAATATATCGTTTATGTCGTTAACGGCCGGTTTCAATAAACGATCTCAGTTTATAGTGCAGATAGATCGCCATTATGCACTAATCAAAATACGTCATTTGACGGAGTCATGTTCAAACTGTGTTGTTATTGGCTAATTTTTGTAATCTATCTGCACATTCGAACTGAGATTGTTTATTGAAACCGGCCGTAAATCGATTAAATGGACGTCGACAATCATGCGCATGCGCTAGCTAAATGCATGATAGTCTGCACCGGGCTTTAACATGAGGAACATTAAACACTAACGCAATACAAACTAGGATATGTACACAATTGACAAACTTATTAGGTGCGACAGTGCAGTGGGCGGCATTTGTACTCATTAAACTATTCATTGGATCATTTGAATTGTTACATTGTCATAGATACTTATGTTTCCAAGAATATTACCACGAAGGCAGCAAATACTTCGAAACTTCGGGACTAAAATCAAATCATATGTGTAATATTCACGTATGTAAACCTGAGAAACCACTATGTAAATCAACGCAGAGTGGAAATGATTACTACGTCATTTAACAATCATTATTACACTGAATTAATGAACAAGAAGATTTTAAATGCATCTCTAATAATGATTTATGTTTAGATGTTGAAAAATGTTAGTTTAAAATGCTATAAAAATCATAAATACATTGCAATAAATAATAATAAAATATGAGTCACAATTGGGAATTTGACTATGGTTGACTTTATACACATATAAAATGAAAAAAAAACCCTTCTGTCAAAACTGCATCGAAATTGGTTGAAATATGAGGCAGAAATTCATATTTTAAATTTAGGAGTGGGGGCATATTGGAGATATCTTGCTATCCCTTTCCAAGGCCCGTGCCATTATGGCGTGACGTGATTATACTGATACTTCTCTTTCCCGCAGTTTAAAGGTTACTTGCAAACTTCAAAGGCTTATAACTTTTTTATTTTTGAGAATATTTCTTTCTGTTCTATATTTTAGACGACGTAAATTTCATATAAAATTCATTAAAAAAAGCCATGTACCCAATTACAGTACTACGACAGAAGTAAAGTTTCGGCAATACTTGGCATTTCGAAAACACGTGATCATGATCTCATGCAGTTCAATAATATAAAGGCAAACGCGTCATGTCGATTTAATTTGTATGGAAAAGCAGCCTTCATACCATTTTCTTTAAGTCGATATTTTATTAACGCAATGAGATGATTACACACGCATTTTGAACTGTGGGCGTAGAGAATCAACTGTTTCATTGGGTTTACTTATTTTGCTTGAATGAGTGTCCACGCTTAGATAGTTGAACATCGATTACATATTCGTATTCGAAAAAAAAACTGCACAATAACAAATTATTTTACATATTATGTTAACGGAATTCGGACACAACTTGCACTAAGTATACGTGAAAAAGTGCGGAGGGGCGTGAAATCTAATCTAATAACTAGACTAGTAGGTAATTTGGCAGACGCAGTGTCTATAATCGAGCTAGCAAATTCGAAAGAATTTTTCCATGACCGTTACTGATTACAACATAGAATTCAATATAGCAAATACTAGAACGCCTCATCGTGTTTAAGCAATTTTGTACTCTAATGCAAATGCAATAAGTGTCATCGAAAATTCTCACGACTACGCTCCCACTAATTGACCATAGAAATAATACACGTAAAGTTAGCCGACATTTCTCTTTAAGGTGTTTACTCATGTATCACCGTGGGTTAGAGCGGCAAGCCGGTTAGCTACTTTCTTTCTACCTGCCCTTATCCCACCGTAATGTGGGGTCGGCGCAACACACTTTTGCAAGCATGTTTCAGAAATTATTTGGCTTAGTTTTTACTACCAGCTACCTATCTGACGTCAACCGCCTTAGAGGGATTCAGCCCCGGGCAAATTAAATTAGAAAATTTATTTGCCCGAACTGAGGATCCAACCTATGACCCCCGGTCCATAGCCCATATATTCTGCCACGACCAATGAGAGCGACAAGGTAGTTATCTACTCTAGTGTATTATATCTAGGGCTACGTTCCTATCTACGCAACTCTAGTTTTCGACATTGTAGGTACTCTGATTGGCACTAACTTTGAACACATTGTTCCATCCACATTAAAATCTGTACAAATCATAAAAAATAATACTTAGTTCGAGATGTGTAATGGCGGCCGGCCAAACGAATGGTCGCGAGTCTATGCCTGTTTCACACAACAGCGTAAGTTTGTGTGAACGCAACAGGCGACGATTCGCGAACAGTCGTTCGGTGATGTGTGCCCGCCATAAAACAAATTCATTTAAGTAAGGCTGTATGGTTGTGTATTCCTTAGTTGTATGAAATGTGTAATAAATAATTTAAATTCAAACGAATTGAAAAATACCAGACATAAAACTCATACAAAAATGTAAAGGACTTATAAAATCATTTTGAAAATTCATTATTGAGGCCATATTGTCTATTTGAGCTTATTTGTCAACTTTGGGAACTACTAAACTAATTTCGATAATGTTTTTATTACAATTGTCTACATTAAATCTCTAATCTCTCTATAGCCTGTCTAATGACGGTCACCAAGCCTCAATGTGTATGTTTACACAAGACCAATCCAATTTTATATCAGGAGACAGTTCCGTCGTTCATGTAATGGACCATCTACACAAGGCCAATTATCAAGACAATCTATAAAGCTAATTCAGTACTGGGATTTTGAAAAAGACACCGTGGATTGTGAACGAGAATCAATGATTGCCTTCTTGTCTTGGCTTAGTGGATTGTATCAACAATTGACCTCGTTTAAATGGTCCATAATACTGGCTTTGGGCCAGTCGCCTTGATTTCGTAAATTCTCGATAATTCAATACCCTATTTCATTTGCAAGGTCCAAATTTGAGTGACCTTATATATAAATTCCATTCAAACGATATGTGAAAATCACAACATACTTCGAAAACCACCAGATCTGGTCCCTTTAAAAATATATGGCATACTTGTGGTATTTACGGCGACTTGCAGCACTTAGATAAATCTCGATTTATAGGAATGATCTGTAGGATAAATCGAGTTTAGGTAGAGCTAACTCGAGATTAATAATAGAGCTGCAAGTCGCCCTAAGTTACATCTAGTTGAAGATTAACTCTAGATTAGTAATAATGCTGCAAGTCGCTTTTAATGTGATTTTTAATCTCAGTTTTCCTATCTTTGCCCGCGACATAAAGCTCATCTCACGATGAGACGGGTAGCTGGCTCGTTTCGTCACTCGATTTTAATAAAAAAAATCGACTAATGTTTAAAAATCGTCTGGACATAACACATACGTCGTTAACGTAACATTAAATCCAATGTTCTTACTCGTCATTATATTATTATTATAAAAAACACAACCGATATTTATAAGAACTATACGAATTAATCGAGATATTAGGATAATCGAATATATTATACAATCGTTTAATTATTATACATTCTAAATTCACATCACAAGAGGCGATTTAACAGCGTAATAAATCATGCACATTAAAAAGACAATCGATGGTAAAAATTAATCGATAAAAGTAATCGATTATTGAATAAACATGCATTAATTGCTATTAAATCACCAATGTGATGTGCTTTTTCACAAACAGTCAATAACAATCTCGCACCAACAATCGATTAAAAATTGATAACACTTCGAATCGAATGTTTTTAAATACACCAATTCGCTAAAGCTCGACAGTCTTCCATTTAGGTTATTAACATACATACAAACACATTTTCTGTAGTCATTTATAAAGGCATCCTCATCCATCTTCGTCGTTCGTCTTCCATCGCATCACGCACCGCGTTCGATGAAATTCGAAGTGAAAAATACCTAAAGCGTCTCCTGCACTAGCTTTTTCGAAACAAAACACTAAAAACACATACGCAAAACAACGATTTTAGCTGTCACCTGCTCGTAAAACAATGTACCATAGATAAAAAATGATCTACAAAATTCATGTAATGTCAATGTTTTGTGTAATGCTTTAGTGCAGGAGACCCGGCTTAAGACTATCTTATATTGTGTCACTAACGGCCGGTTTCAATAAACGATCTTAGTTTAGAGTGCAGATAGATCGCTATTATAAACCAATCAAATCACGCCATTTGACGGAGTCATGTTCAAACTGTGTTCTTATTGGCTAATTTTTGTAATCTATCTGCACATTCGAACTGAGATTGTTTATTGAAATCGGCCATAATTGTACACAAGTCAGTTGCGTAGCAAATCAGTATTTGAACATTAGTCGTTTTATATCGAGCTCATATTGGGTGACATTACATCTTTCACAATTATTCGTCTTCATTCAAATATCAACATTAAATACTAAGGTTTTGTGACACCCTGCTGGATTCATAATGAATATCCAAAATACATTAAGAGGTGCTAAGATAGAAAAGCCATCTGTCATTAGATTCCACATCCAAATAAATGTGGTATGGATATGCTATGCGGGCATTTCCATGAAAAAAAACGTCATTACCGTCGTTAAGTATAGGCAATGGTAATGACTCATAGGACCACGGTAATGACAAACTCTTAATAGTATTATAATTAATAATTGTTATCTATGTATATACTTTATCATTCTCATCGATTATTAATATTTATACGTGTCTCATGTCATGTACGTTCATGCCATGCTATGCACAGGATAGTATAGGTGATGTTTGAAGTTATATATGTCGGAGGGCCAACGCTGACGTTGTTTTTTAAAAACGGTGACAATAAGATGATTAGTCATCTTATTTATCAACTGTGAACACTGAAATTCACTAACTCCCTTTATTAACGGTGCTTGAGAGCACCGTCTAGTCAGGGATGTGGACAGTCCGAGTGCCGGAGCACGACTGTGTCGAATTTGCTCTGAACACTCCTTTTATAGGGTGCAATATTTGCAACTACCTACTCGATACCGAATATCGAATGTCAAAGAATTAATTATAACGATTATTTTAACTTTTTTAGAATCTTTTAACTATTCAGCAGTTTAACAATTGTAAAATGAATTAATAACGTGAAATAATAACGGCTTTTTAAATAAGCTTGCGATTTTGCGCCGATATATACATAAATAATAATTATTAATTATAATACTATTAAGGGTTTGTCATTACCGTGGTCATATGAGTCATTACCATTATGACGGTAATGACTTTTTTTCGCGGAAATACCCCATACAATTAATGTGCACCAAACTGATTAATTTCATTTTACATTTCATTGAAAGTAAGTTTCAAGATTCATATTTAATTTCACGAAATATTGTTTCCGGTTTCTATACACTAATACTATACTCTACTATATCATATCTTCCAGTGTAGTTCTGTCTTTAACTTCTCTAATATTTTTGATCAAACATCGTTTCCAACATTTTTCCATCAAATGCCCAACATTTGCGCATTGGCCATCGATGTCGTATTGTTTGTGTGATCTATTGTGAGCTTGCGTTGGGGTAGGGGGGTAGGGGGGCAGGGTTGTGACGTCATACCTCACGTCTGCCGCTCCACTGTGAAACTGTACGTGTAGTCTCGGTCTAGGTCGAAGCGCGTGCGCCGCTTTATTGTGGGCAGTTGTGTCTGAAAGAGACAACAATAACATGAGTTTTTATTAGTAATATTAGTAATACTCGAACGCCCCTTACTACTTAATGCTTGAAATGGATTTTCTCACGAGATCACGCTTTTCCCCCTGCGTACCTGAATTTATTAACGCAATTTATTTAAAGAATTATGAATCGCTGTTTTCGTGATACAGAACGGTAATTTGAAAGGGAACGGTGTGAGATTATTTTTTTACGAAAGGGAACTGTCATTTCACGAAAGGGAAACGCGACGTGTTCCCGTCCATTTCGAACACTGATTATACTTGAAAAGAAAAAACTCACCAAAGAATCACTAGGCAATCCCCTCAACTTAGGATTGAGCACGAATGGCACACCTTCCATACCATTGTACCCTCCCAACGTCTGGTATATAGTGTTCCTGGGGAGAGGGGCGGGGCCCTTCTTCCTGGAGGGTGCCGCGGGGGACGCGAGGGGCGCGGGGCACGGGGGCTCCGGCGCGGGGGACAACGAGGAGGGGGGAGGGCGGGGCGCGGGGCGGGACGGCTTGATGTTGTACGAGGGGCTGAGCGCCTCGTAGTCGTGCTCTGTCGTGAACTCCTCGATCTTCGGGTACGAGGGCGGGGACTGCGTCAGGTTCAGGTTGTTCAGCTCGTTGACCAGAGGCGACAGTTTTGGTGGACGCTCGGGTACCGCACGTATCCTGTTAAAGATAAATTAAACAAATAACACCCAACAGTCACACAATCCTGACCCTACAGTAAGATACGAGTCCTTTGTCATGGGTATTATTTTTATAGCAGCGACTGGCAAACCAGTAGATGGGTCACCTGATGTTAAGTGATCGCCACCGCCCATAGACAGCCAAGACACCAAAACAACCATGGGTGCGTTGCCAACCTATAAGGAGGCAATGGAAGGGGAGGAAAAAAGATTTGGGAAAGGGAGGAGGTGAAATGGGCCACCGAAAATCTCACTCACCGAACGAAACACAGCAAGCTCTTCGGTTTTCTATAACTGGTATCAAACCGGTCGAGCCGGCCCATTCGTACTGTAAACGTTACCGACTACAGTTTGGCTCTATCGCTCTATCACTATCAAATCAGGGTATCAGGAATTACGAGAGACCTTCGGTCTTACAACGTCCAGGGGGCTGACTCTCCATTCGAATTTGACTTCGATTCGACATCATTTAGTGACTTAAAATTTCACCGAAATAGAGTCAAGAGTAAGGGGGCAGACCCGAAACAAATATCCGTGGGTCATACAATGAATCTGGGAGTGGTTGGGGGAGAACGGGCGAGTGCTAAGTATTTACCTCCTGTTCGCCTCAGGCGTGATGTTGGTGACAACGTTCTCGTACTCGTTGTGCGTGGGCGAGGTGTCGGCGCTGCCGCCGCTCACCTTGTAACACACCACCTTGCCGTTGATCTCTCTGTATCACATACATATTGTGTCAATTAGCCAGTGCCGGATCTATGCGGGAGGGGCGATACGTGCACCCGCACGTGCCCTGGGTGGCAGGATTTGGGAGGCGGCAAAATCTGAAGTCGCCCTAATTTGGGGGCGGTAAAATCGGGTAAATTGGCAGCTTGCTTTGCTTCAAATTGTGGGAAAGAGAAGTATCAGTATAATATCATAACACTATTTCCTATCATAGGTACATAACTCTGAACACTCGGCAGTTTGTTTACACATGTATGTAGGTAATCTAGAGTCAATTTGTGTAGTACATACAAACATGATTCGTCTCGCATCACACCACACAACGTTATTATATTATAATATGTAATGTATTTTGAATTGGACTTAGCTTTTCAGGATCCAATCCACAAAAAAGAAAGAATTATCGACACCATGAAGACTACAAAGCTTTCGAAAATAAAAACGAATCGCGATAGAATCCGCAAAACTAGTTTTATTTCAATGTGTAACATTCGCGTAAACTTAAGAAATCACCATGAGGGCCTATTTATGAATTAAATCATAAATATATAACACGATTTTTCGGGACTGAATCCCATAGATCAACGAAGATGACAGACAGGCAGCTGATCGTAAAACCAAAGCTGAATCCATCCTGCATACTCAATAACTACGTTATACCGAGTCCACAGTGGAGTGCTATAATGGCAGGTAAAAAGAAAATTCGTTAAATCAATCAACGTTAGATTTTTTCGAAGCCTGTTGAAATAGTCAAACACAAACACACTAGGACCAGTATCACTTAATTCCATTGAATGTGAAAGTAGTAGCCCATCTTTGCATAACACATTTTGCAACGTTATCATAACATGAGAGATATACAATTGGCGACCAACTATTTGTCGGAGTTACCGCCGAATGTTCATACACTTAAGGTCGCCTTATGTCGTTTAAGGCCGCCTTATCTGTCAAAATTGTGCGGCGAAAATCAATGTAAGAAGCCGTTAAAGTTGAGTAGCGTTTGACCATTCGGCAGTTAATTGCGTAACGTTCTGAGGATACCAGCACCCCTAGTACGAGTTAATGGGATTTAACGATAACTATCATTAACTCGTACTAGGGGTACAGAAGAATATAGTCGACCCATCAAACCAGCCCCCTTACTCTTGGCACTCGATTCGATTAGGTTTCATTTATTAACTTAAAATTACACCGAAATCGACTCTTAAAGTGCGCTAATGTTGCATTATATTCGAGGACGTGTCATTTCATATTTTTTAACGTGACATTAATGCACTTTTTAAGTCGATTTCGGTGGAATTTTAAATCAATAAATGAAACCGAATCGAATTCAAGTTCGATTCGAGCGTCAGGAGTCACCCCCCAGGGCCTAGACTAGACTATGCAAAAAAAAAAGAAACATTGAGCATTGACTCCAGTCTACAGCCATGATCAAGGCGGATTATTCCCGAGGTCCCGTTAGTGGGAAAGCCCGGGAAATTGCAAACGCTCCCTTCCCGGGAAATAATTATCGGAAAGTCAAGAAAGACTGCCTCGGTGGCGTGGTGGTATTTCGGTACGACTGCGGTTCTGAGGTCTCGGGTTCGATCCCCGGGTCGAGCAAAGTGATATTGGATTTTTCCATATCAGCCCGGAGTCTGGAATTTGTGCCCGATATGGCGATAGACTCGCCCCCTATCACATCTGGGACTGAACTAAGCTCGGCGAAATGTGGGTGTTCTAGTTCGCTAGTGCGCCTCTGCCTACCCCTTCGGGGATACAGGCGTGAGCTTATTTATGTATGTAAGAATCGAAGTACCGGTAAACTAGGTAGAAGGTTATATAAAACAACGTCTTAAAATATCAGAGCTATGAAAGTGACAACAAAATCTTGATTATACTCTTTAGATACTTTTAATGAAGAATGAGACATATTTTTGTAAAATCTAGATAATAATTTTACGCATGATATCTGTAGGCCAACCATGAGTTTTTTGACATTACTCGCTAGCGACTCCGTAAAATATTTGTATGACAAACACCCGAACGTCTCTTAACATCAATATAATATACCCTAGATGCACAGTTCTTTGCAAATATCTTCCTAAAAAGTGGTCTCAGGAATAAAACAAAGAAAAAGATCACAAGTTCTAATTAAATCAAACACAAGTATAACCTTATGCACCTGTTATAAAGTAGCTTTTTTGAAATGATCAAGCGTTCTTAAATTCGAATTTTCAAATTTAGAATTCTATCGGCGTCCAACTGTACAGAAATGGAGTCCTTAAGCACTTCTTTGCTGTCCCATTTTCCGAGCATCAACTGTGCATCTAGGTAAATAATATATCGATGGCTCTAAAGGTTACGCGGGGAAATGACGTTTTCCATACAAATATTTTACGTCATCGCTCGCGTAAATACGTGCAAAAACATCGTGGTTGAGCTATTGAAATGTAATTTGTGTCTCAATTCAATGTTGTGTGTCCTTATTACGAACTCGACGAGTCATAATATTTAATCATTATTATTACTTAGAAGCACTGATACTAACTGCAAACATAGAAAGTGACTAAGGTGTATCAAAATCACCGCATATATTACTCAACCATCACGAAAACAATTACTCATACTTTTTAAAATCCCAAATGACGTACGACGTACGTACAGCTAAGGTACGTGTGATAATTTAGGATTTATTTTTGAATTCTCAATGGCCATTGACCTAAAACGAAATTTCTCGGTAGGGGTGCATGAATACAGCAAAATTGACAACTCTAGAAGACTCCTTTTATAAAATTTTTGCAATGATATAGGAAATTTAAAAAGCTAAAAATAAAAGTGGAACTCGCTTGATCCACTGGCAAACGAGCAGATGGGTCACCTGATGGTAAGTGATCGCGACCGCCCATAGACACTCAAGACACAAAAATAATCATGGGTGCGTTGCCAACCTAAAGGGAGGGAGATGGGGTTTGGGAAATGGAAGGGAGGAATTGGGCCTCCGGAAATCTCATTCACCAATCGAAAAGCGACAGCAAGCTGCCACTTTACGTCGATTTTCCGTGAGACATCAAACCGGTCAAGCCAGACCATTCGTGCTGTAGACGTAATTTAATTCTACAGCGTGGCTCTACCACTCAAATAATCACAAGTTTAAAAACTTAAGAAATCCGATCGTGACCAAATTTATACGGGACCGTCCTTAAAATAAGCTCTATCGAACCCAAAAATAAATTTGACAATCAGCCCACATTTGGCGAAGATATCGCGCAACATACATAAAAAAAATTACAGACGAATTGAGGACCTTATCCTTTTTGGAAGTCGGTTAAAAATTTATCATCATTCTTTTTAACACTGTTAAGGAACCAGAAAAGAGACTGTGAAGCATATTCTATTACATTTAAATACTCGTTATTACCGGATACTTCATGTCTAACCACTTGCGTGTTCGATGAGTTATTTGCATGACAAATGATTCACAGACCCACGGTTGCGGTCGCGTGACTTATCAATTACCACTATCATCTCATGCGACTCCGGAGTCCGGTCTGTCACCTTTTGCAATTCAAGCTATAAATCTATTGTAATAAACTTCAATTGAAGGTCTAGCAAAGTACGTAAGCTCATGCCTGTATCCCCGAAGGGGTAGGCAGCGGCGCACTAGCGAACTAGAACACCCACATTTCGCCGAGCTTAGTTTCGTCTCAGATGTGATAGGAGGCGAGCCTATCGCCATATCGGGAACAAATTCCAGACTCCGGACTGATATGGAAAAATCCAATATTACTTTGCCCGACCCGGGGATCGAACCCGAGACCTCAGAACCGTAGTCGTACCGAAATACCACCACGCCACCGAGGCAGTACCTTGGTATCATGCCGGTTTACATAGTGACTGGGTGTTTATCAAAGGATAAGGGGCCGTTAAAGTATTACGTAAGCAGATTTTTTACAATTATTAACCACTCCCTCCCCCTCGTCAGCAAAAGTAAGCAAAGCTCTTCCCCCCCATGCTTAAGTAAACATTGGTACATGATTTTTTCAATGTGTTCTGGTTTCTTGATTCTTTCTTTCTACCTGCCCTTATCCCGCCTTAATGTGGGGTCGGCGCAACACACTTTTTCAAGAATGTTGCAGAAAGGATTTGGCTAAGTTTTTGCGACCGGCTGCCTGCCTGATGTCAACCCCCTCTGGGGGATCCAGTCCCGGGCAAATTGAATTAGGAAATTCGCTTTACCCGACCTAGGAATCGAACCCACGACCACCCGGTCCATAGTCCATGTGCTGCCACTCGACCAAGGTGGCTACTTCTGGTTTCTTTATTAAAATCCAATAAAGCAAAAAAATTACGTCATCACTGTTCAGCCCCTCCACCACCTATGTCATCCAAAGTAAGCAAAGACAAGACACCCGTTCCCCCGTATTGCTTACGTGATACTTGAATGACCCCTAAATCTCTCCACTCATAGACCCTCGAAGTTCAGTCAATAATTATCTATCTATCCCTCTCCCTCGTTTTACCTACCCCAAAAAAAAAAATGATAGTGAAGAAAAGAAAGGTAGAGTTGGAAGGGGAAGATCTCATCGAACATTCTCCGGCCAAGTCAGAGATATACTCGAGAAAGGTCAAGTTAAAAGCACCTTAAACCGACGTGCATGCATGAATGTAATGAGACTGAATGAGGCGAAAGAGGTGTGTAAGGATCGTAGCAAGTGGAAAGCCGTTGTCTCTGCCTACCCCTATGGGAAAAAGGCGTGAGTCTATGTATGTATGTAAAAAAAGAAATTCCAGACAGATACTTTAGACTTAGGAACTTAGAACTCCAACTCCCAAATATTCTAAAGCATGGTTAAAAGCTTCCTTGTGGTGTCTAGTCCAGTTAGTTGTGCGTGATACTCACCCAGCCAGGATGAACCCTTGGGGGGCGCTGCGCATCTTGGAGCAGACGATGACGTCGGTGACGGGCAGCGCGGCGGGCGCGGCGGCGTGCCGGGACACGCGCGTGCACAGCCGCCGCTTGCCCGCCCGCCCCGCCACGCTGTACCCAGGGGGGGCCGCCTCGCGCTCACCCACCACCGTCACGCCGTCCATCACGTACCCGGGGACACCTGGTGAAACAACATCATTAATCAGGCAGTGATTACAATAAATAATAATAATAATATAGCCCCTTACTTATAAAAATATTTAAGTGATGCTTATCTTTAACCATAAGTTGTCCCTTTCATTTTTAAACAATGTAACGCAAGGAAAAAAGTAACAGGCTATTCTTAGCGAAAATGTTTTTATAAGTAAAGCCCATAATAAATAACACCCAACAGTCACACACATAGTCCTGACCCCACACTAAGATCGAGTCTTGTGTCGTGGGTATCAGGAACTACGAGAGAATTTCGGTCTTACAACACCCAGACCCGAAACAAATATCTGTGGGCCACACAAATATTTGTCTCGGTGCGGAGATCGAACCCACGGCCTCTCGCTTCACAGCCGGCTGCTCGCCTGCTGCACCACGAAGGCTGTCTACAATAAAAAATTAAATGGAATTTTGCTAAAAGGATTTTTCGAGAATTGATGTCTCATAGGGGGCTTGACGTCATGTAGTCATCCGGTTGTAAAAACTAAATCTATTCTGCAACATGCTTAAAAAGTTGTGTTGTGCAAATTTCATACATTTTAGTACTACTGTTATTACTACTGTCCTAAATAATAATATTAGTATTACGTTTAAAAGATTTATTGTCGCCAACGTACTGAAAAACAAACAAAACTGCAAGCTATGCAGGAAGCCAATAACGCTGCGCTTGCGCACCTCTGTGAAACTTCAAACGCACTTCTGAACATGACTAACTGCGGTGTTAGTGTTACTTTAATAATTAAACATTATTGTTAAAGTACTGTCTACTCTAAAAGTGAGAGGACTTCGTCCTTAGTTCTTCACGTTGGTCTAATGGCAGGTAGCCTTTAGATATTATCAAAAGTTTTACAGACAATTTTAGGCATGAAAGTGTCCTCATGAGTTTCCCTCACCGCTAGTTATTTTTTTTTTATAGCAGAGATTGGCAAACGAGGAGATGGGTCACCTGATGGTAAGTGATCTCCACCGCCCATAGACACCCAAGACACAAAAAGAATCATGGGTGCGTTACCAATCTTAAAGGAGGGAATGGAAGTGAAGGGAAGGGGATTGGGAAAGGGAGTGGGAAATGGGCCACCGGAAATCTCACTCACCGAACGAAACGCGACAGCAAGCTGCCACTTTACGTCGGTTTTCTGTGAGACAGTGGTATCTAACCGGTCGAGCCGGCCCATTCGTGCTATAGACGTTACTGTCTACAGCGTGGCTCTACCACTTGGATATACCAGTTATCTTGATGGATTAATTATATTTCGCATCAGAGCGCAATACACGATCAGTGGTATAAAGATTGAAACTGACAAATATGTTCACACGGTATCGTTTAAATTAATTTCCTTCACAAGACTAATATCGTAGACGTCAGCATTCATCAGTTGTCAACTCGCCAGTCGCCACATTACAAACGAATTCTTTTTACACGTAGATTGAATATCATTCCGAGTGAAGTAAAGTGTTCTTGGCATAAGAGCTGCTCACCCACGATTCACCAAGCTTACTGCCACCCTATAATGTGTCAGGAGCCAAGATGCGAGGATATCTTCATTTCTGTCAAAAAAATCTATTCTGAGCAATAAGTTTGTGATTTCTTGAAGTAGACTTATGAATCAAGACTTCCGTGGTTTTCCAATCTAAGGAAAGATATAGGCCAACGAGTACTGTCGTTAACCAGATGGCTATTTACAAATAACCATTACAAACATGAACACAAGATATACCGAACACATAAATGATAAGAACGTAGGTGAAAGATAGAAATTGATTAAAAGTGTATAAACAGTTACAACTCGTTCGTATGAATAACAATCTTATTCCTCAATGTAATCCCAAGATGAGATCACTTGATTTACGATACGATTCGTAAACATTCAAATGATTATAATATGGGAAACACCCGGACGGAAAGTCAATAAAACAAAGTAACAAGGTTGAAGCATATGGGATATGTTTTATGCCTTTATATTTTTAGCACGAACATGATGTTTTATAGCAAGTGAAATCAAATGTAGATGGCGCAGGAGTCCGAACTCAGAACAAGGCCAGTCATGCATGCAATGAAATGAATGAAACAAAAACCCTTACTCAAAAACGACTGGTACCAACCTAATAACCTCCTAAACAAATATATTGGGGGTTTTAATAATAATTCATTGCATCGTGGGAAACATAGCAAATCAAAATGGGTCATCTTTTGAAGTAATCTCAACAATTCATGATATACTGAGAGTTCGCTTTGAAAGAAAGAAGCGGTGATTCTAAGAATTTCGACCATCGGATTTCTTATTCACATGACAGTATAAAAATCATTACGGAAACAAAAGGGTTTAAATGTGGCTCTAGAAATACAATCTTCGTTGCCAGTTACGACTATTCTGCGCTACATCCTTTCTAAACTCAAGATCTACGCGCTTCAGATCTTCCACCATAAACGACCTATGGAGAAGTTAATTGGGTACTTGACTATGTTTGATTTCATACATATTTTTATATGATATAGCAAATGAAACAAAAAAGAAACCATTCTATAAAAATTGCATCGAAATTGGTTGAAAAATGAGGCAGTTATTCATATTTTAAATTCTGCAATGAGCAAGAGTGGAGGTGTAGTGGGGATATCTTGCTATCCCTTTCCAACGCACGCACCGTTATGGCCGTGACGTGATTATACTGATACTTCTCTTTCCCGCAGTTTGAAAGTAACACCAAACTTCAAAGGCTTATAACTTTTTTATTTTTGAGAATATTTCAATATTTCTTTCTGTGCTGTGTTTTAGATGACGTAAATTTCATATAATACGTAAATATAAATTGTGTGTCTTCGGAGTTTCGACCTGCAGTTAAATCTATGAGATAATCAGAAGTTCCTCCAGACTCTATCCCAACGCCAAAAACCATTCACCATTTTCCCCGCATTCTATATCCTCGCCTCTAGTTAATATTGTAGTTGTGACTGGCGGACAGTAATTCACGGCCTCGTCGATCATTGACTACCCATTTAAAGTCGACCTTCGTCCAATGAAATCGAACACGACAGTTTTTTTAAGGTTTCAAGTTCACCGAGCCTTGTAACGTAATCGATATTGAAACTTGTAGTAGTTACGTGCGTAACTAATGCTGTTACTTCGTAATTATGGATTAATTGTGACGGGTTTGGTTGTTGCAACGTTTATAGATTACCTTTAACGGTTAATGAGTCATAATTTAGTGAAATTTTATCGACCAACTTCCAAAAAGGAAAAGGTCCTCAATTCGTCTGTATTTTTTTTTATGTATGTTACGCGATATCTCCGCCGAATGTGGACCGATCTTCGAAATTATTTTTGTGTTTGATAGAGCTTATTTCAAGGGTGGTCCCATATAAATTTGGTCACGATCGGATTTGAAGTCGGTCCGTTAAGTTTTTAAAGTTGTGATTATATTTAAAGCATCAGCCGGTAAACGAAATATTAAGTTACTCGACACTATGTACCTTCTCAACGTTAACAATCTTTAAAAGAGGCGATGATCTTTGAGTTTGTTTCGGCGTTTCTTCTTAGGGATAGCCACGAAATTCCGAAGCCATTTTTTTCAATATAATTGATACGTAAAAGTGATATAAAACATCCTATTTGCAGAATAAATGTTTTCAATTTGATGGCCGAACCGGCCCATTTATGCTGTAGACAAAACTGCCTACTGGGTCTACCACTTTCAAGGATAAAAGTCGTGCGAACATGTGGATTTTCTGAATGGCTTCAGTGACAAAATGACAAATGTGACAACATTTGAAATATTTTAGCGTTTAGACCGTATTGTATTAACAAATCACATCAAAATGAAAGTGTTTATTATCATCATGTCACATCTGATTTAAGTTTTAAAATAATATGTATTTTTTTTTCATAATCTAAAATATTATACGTTTTGAGGAAACCACAGGAGTACGTCGGTCGCATGTGTCTAGCACAGATCGTACCAGGGGTGCGTACCCGTGGACGGCCCAAAAAGCGCTGGCTGGACGTTTTGGAGGAAGATATGAGAGCCAATGGCCTCACTAGGGAGGATGCTCAAGACCGGGCGAAGTGGAAGCGTTTAAGTGGGAAGGCGGACCCTGGCAGAAGGCCGGGATAACGCCAGGCAGAAAGAAGAATTTAAAATATTATACCTAAACTACTACCGCTATATTCTGCAGAAATTTATTTGACTTATCACATTTGAAATATTTTAGAGTTTAGATCATATTATTGTATTCATAAAACACATTAAAATGAAAGTGATTTTTATCATCATGTCACATCTGATTTAAAATAATATAAATAATAAATAACACCCAACAGTCACACAAATAGTCATGACCCCACACTAAGATCGAGTCTTGTGTCGTGGGAATCAGGAACTACGAGAGACTTTCTCACAATACCCAGACCCGAAACAAATATCTCTGGGCCACACAAATATTTGTCTCGGTGCAGGGATCGAATCCGCGGCCTCTCGCTTCACAGCTGGCTACTCGCCCGCTGCGCCACGGAGGCTGTCGATTATGTATTTATTATTTCCATAATTTGAAATATCATACCTAAACAACTACCACTATCTTCTGCAGAAATTAATGAGGAAAAATATAATTTTGCAAGGCCAAACTGCAAACACGCAAATTAAAATTAAAATAACAATTACCTACTAATTATTATTTCAATGTTTCCTTACGATAATCACGTGTCCATTACATGATTAATATTTTAACATCTCTACATATAATTAGAACTGAAAATCCATATTATGGCATTCTTTGGGCAGGTGACGCAAACTGCATAAGAAGTCTGTTGTCACTGTGCTTCAAAACTCGATTTTGGATGATCACGACAACCTTTTTTATCTGAGCATAGCAAAGTGACTGCTTTACCCGGTAAGCCAGATCAGTCCAAACCCAGCGACCAATGACAACCAATGAAATAAAACTATTTTTACGGATTCTATCACGATTTGGTTTTCATTTTTATTACCAACGTTTCGAAGGCTTTGCAGTCTCCGTGATCACAGGTTGGATGTGATGTCATTTGTCCAAGAATGCTAGCTAGTGTTATAATATCTACCTTCATTTTATAATCATACAAAATTAAAAAAGTTAACCGTTTAGGTTCCGATCAAAATCGTGATAGAATCCGTAAAAATAGTTTTATTTCAGTGTATAACATTCGCGTAAAGTTAAAAAATCAGTATGACAACCAACAGTTTATCAATACTACAAGAATCATCTTCATACTCCGAAGGACGAAGCAAATCACGCAAGATGCGTGGCAACATTCGAAATGTCATTTTACATAACATAACACAAACGCCGGTATTCCCGAAGAGTTAGGCAGAGGCGCACTAGTGAACTAGAACACCTACATTTCGCCGACCTTAGTTCCGTCCCAGATGTTATAGGGTGCTAGTCTATCGTCATATCGGGCACAAATTCCAGACTCCGGGCTGATATTGAAAAATCCAATATCCCTTTGCCCGACCCGGGGATCGAACCCGAGACCTTAGGACGGTAGTCATACCGACATACAACCACGCCACCGAGGCAGTTATTTTACTCCGTCTAACATCCCGTCTAATTAAAAATCCGGGTATGGTACGTGGTCAGAGCAGGGCTTTGAATGTGCCTGTTGTATTTATTAATAGAGGCGCGACAATAAGCAAGGTCCATGACCCTCTGATAAAACTATTTGAGAAAGCCCTTTCAGAGTGAGAGTGGTATCAGGCGTGCGTACTGCGTGCCACGTTAATTATCAACCCGGCCCACTTGGCATGGCTCATGGCGCGCAGCCCAATGATTAATATTCATGCTCTTACTAAGATAGGGATAGAGACTCTTTTGTAATCGTATAATGGTAAATGCAGACCCGTTTGGGTCTCCAGACGATAAGGAAATCCGGGATTGTCCTGGAATTGGGTGCTTTGTCCTATTTCCAATAGTTTCACTCACCTAGAACTGGTTTTTGATACAAGGTAAAATGCGTTACGGGGATGAGCTGAGGGGTTACCACCATGTCTTATAGCAATATTATTATAATCTTACTTGTACCGATTCCCATACAAAAACGTAGTAAGACTATAATTATACTGCTATAAGAGGTAGTGGTAAGCCACCTGGTGTCGACATTGAAGTAATAGCCACTAGAAGTAATACCAAAATGACCGTCAATTGGTTATCGGCCTAATGCCCGAATGGTCAAACGCTACTCAACTTTAACGGCTTCTTATATTGATTTTCGCCATACAATTTTGACAGATAAGGCGGCCTTAAACGACATAAGGCGACCTTAAGTGTATGAACATTCGGCGGTTAGACCTTCGGCAATCTATAATTGTTTCTAAGGAAAGTTTCATCCATTAACGATAACAAATTGTTCAATATAATACACAAGTTATCGTTTCACTTATCGAAATGTTACGTTTCACTTGACGCTTTAATTAGCTTTCAGATAATATTACATATACATATTATACAGTTTGGTGTTTAGTTTTTGATAGATTTCTGGAAAGTTCTAAAATAATATTTTTCGTACTGACTCGGACAAAGTATTGGCCTGGATTTTAAGTGCAGTGCAATGCATATTAATGATGGCCGAGAGATATTTGCATTCTTCGACAACCGATGGAAACATACCGGCCTGAAGTTACTGGATAATAAATAGACTAGTCTGATCATTTTCGGTGTGTTAACACCATGTTCCCGCCCAGCCAGGTACAAAAACAACACGAAGATTTCACCAGAAAAAACTCAAGCTACCACGCACAGGGTTGACTGGTAACCGCGACTTATGACTCTATCTATCTATCCAGTCACTCAGTTCACACTTACCAATGTCACCTCGTAAGGTGCGCACATCTCCATACATTTCCTTAGACCGTACATAAACAGTAATTATGACAAAAGTCACTCGCGCGCGATAGCTCCTAAAAATCCCGTTTTTTAGATGCGCAAAAACCAGATTTATAAATTATGGTATAATGGTCCAAAACACAAAATATTAAATACATAAATAAATAATTACTATAACTTTTAATAAAATTGACCAGTACTGGCTTCATACATTTTCATGTCTCTGAGGTACAGTTATGCTCTGTCGGTTGGGTGGAACGGCGGTTCCACGATTAATGTAGGGATTATCCCGGAACTCATTTAAGAGTTATCTGCTTAAGTGGCGACAATTAAGCCATCACATTCTCTATTGAATCATCATTGGTCTATGACGGTTTATAGAAGCCTAAAAACTGTTAAAATTCCAACTACAAAATGTACTGTGTAATTTACTTATAAAAACAATTACGCAGTTATTATCTTTAAAAGTAGTTTGTCCCTTTCTTCCTTGCGTCACAATGTTTGAGAATGAAAAGGATAAACTAGTTTTAAAGTTAAGAAGCTTTTAAATATTCATATAATGGACATAGAATAAATAGTTTGTGAGATGAAAACATACATTTTCCTCTTCTTTGTGTTATATTGTTTCCAATATAATAATAGTTTCGACGCATTATGTGGCAGAAATACAAGCTGTTCCCAGACATCCTCATCTTAAAAATATAATACTCCATCAAGCGACTCACATGATAGTATCATAAAGATCAATTCAACGAGAGAACATTGAGGAAATCTTTAATAAAACATGACAAAGGCATATGTTGTTAAATACACTCACCGACTTACTGGCTACTTTATCGACCCTAACAAAACACAATGTGCAATATGAACTCATTAATGTCAGGAGTGAGGACTCAGGCGGGCACATTCCTGTAGGCTGAGTTGATGACGCAAATTCGTAGGCCATTAGTCAATTTATCACTTCAAAAAGAAAATAATTTAATTATTTCTGAGGCAACATGTAAGTAAAATATTAGCACTGTAATATCACTGTCCCAGGGCTGGGCATGAGCCTCCTCTACTAATGAGAGGGTTAAGGCCTTAGTCTTCCGCGCTTGCCTAATGCGGGTTGGTAAACTCATACCTTCAAAATTCTTGTGGAGAAATTCTCGGGTATGCAGGTTTCCTCACGATGTTTTCCTTCACCGTTACTGCGATAATTCACAAAGAAAACATACGACATAGTAAAGTCAGAGGTGTGTGCTGCTTTTGTGGTTGGCCTCGAACCTGTGACACTTGTATCGGCAGTCCATACCACACCCAACTGAGCTATCGCTACTCTAAGTAAAAAGTAGATAATAATATAATGTTTCTGTACCTGACTCTGAACTGATAACATTCATTTTTAATCAAATGCACATTCCAGAAATTCATTTCACATTGAGTGTGTAATTTAACATGGAACGAGATCATGATATGGAGCTCCTTGTCCATGATCTGAACTGAAAGAACGAAATGTGAAGGAACCTCTACCGTCAGCATCTTGAGCTGGTAATCTAATGACAGTATTGATCTATGAACGATGGTATCAACATTCGTAATAGACACTTACCCTCAGACTTGGACAAGCAAATGTAGTGGCTAGGCTTCTTGCCGAAGAGTCCATTTTGGCGGAGCAGTCCAGCGTCGGCGTCTTCATCGTAGGTCCTGCTGACGGGCCAGTAGCCCGCGGGACACTTGGCGACGGACTCGACGATCTGCAGCGACAGCAGCGGCCGCTCGTCCGGCAGCGCGCCTCCCAGGGCGCTGAGCACCTTCGACATGGTTATCTCATCATATCAGTCTTGTTTACCAGTCTTATGTGGATTACCTGCAACAATAGAGATGGTTTTTAGTCATATTGATTTCTTAGGTTTGGGCGAGTGTTATACATTGAAATAAAACTAGTATCCGGATTGTAACGCGACTTATTGTTGGTCAGTCCGACTCGTGACCATGAAGGCTGCAAAGCCTTCGAAAATCCGGCCCAAGAATAAAAACAGATTTCTTTAGAATTCATAATATTTCAATGGTTATTAGTCGATAATTTTACAAAAAAGGACAATGGTGCATCATTCGACGCATTATAAATAAAAAACGCATTGAAATTTAAGAATTACGACACGAACGTCTTCGAAACTTATTTGCGTTGGCGTAGAACATATACACCCAACAGCCACACACACACATAGTCCTGACCCCACACTAGGTGTAACCTGTATCGTGGGTTTCAGAAACTACGAGACTTTCGGTCTCACAACACCCAGACTCGAAACAAATTTCTGTGGTCCACGCAGACATTTGTCTCGATGCGGGAATCGAACCCGCGACCTCGCGTTTCACAGCCGGCTACTCACCCGCTGCGCCACGGAGGCTGATATACATAACACAATTATTAAAGACAAGCTGTACAAAAATTCGATCAATAAACTTGCATAGTTCAAATCGTAGATGTAGGGAGTCTGGGACGGCTTTGTAAAACCTGTATAGGCTTATTGCGTCTGGTTACGACTTACGAAGTGAAATGAACAGCTTTGTTAAAAACAAAATACAAGTTTATGAAAAAAAAATAACGTAATAATTACAAGGCCTATGGAACAGCTACCAAGGCTGCATAACTCTGGTTTACACTGTCTTAAACTTTTGGGAGTCTCAAAGAAAGATACTAGTAATTATAAAGCTCCTCCTGGCAAACGTGAACAATAAAGACTATACCACACCACTATCTTGCTATACCTACGGACGTAAAAAAAATGGACGGAGCGCTAGGAACATTGAAACTGAAGCAGGATTTCGGACCCTTCGATCTATCGATACGTAATGACTTGTGTGTGCGTAGGACACTTTTGTACAGGCGCGTTTATGTACAGTGCGTGGCTTCTTTGTGGCGTGCGTTTAACTATAGGCAAGATGGTGTCCATCTTTTTCATTACGTCCGTGGCTATACATACTTTACCACTAATTTTTTTTAGTAGTAAGCGCGACTTGTAGCTATCGCTACATTATAATAATGTAAACCAAAGTTAGTTTAACCGGTCGAATTGGTAGAAGAGTTCACACTAAGCACACTCTCTTCAATCTTCATCTAAATGGGGCATAAAACAAACATCGCATAGTTTGCGTGGATTGATCCGTGCAAGCATGTTTACAAACTATTGTTGCATGTGTGGGTGAATGTGTGTGCTACAATGGACGTAACAATGAATGAAGCATATTTCTTTGTTCTAAGCTTGGTTTTTGTTATACGCACGTTCCAAGCATTTAGTTTATATTCTTATATTTCTAATAACTCCGTGATTGAAGACTTGACTTATTACTTATGATTTTAATAGTTATAGTCACGGACGTAAAAAAAAGATGGGCGGAGTGCTAGGAACATTCAAAGTGAAGCAGGGTTTTCGGCTCATTGGATCTATCAACACGTAATGGCGGCGACTAATCCAATGAGCCGAAAACCCTGCTTCACTTTCAATGTCCCTAGCGCTCCGTCCATATTTTTTACGTCCGTGCGTGAATACTTGAACATTTTTATAAGGCCTTTTTGTCTGAAAGCTTGGTTGCGTGATAAAAATCGAGCACGCGTCTACAAGACGAACAAAAAGCTTTGAAAAAATTGATTTCGGTACAAAAGCTAACGGTCTTCGGAGTTTTTATATCCCCTTCTCTGAAGTATAACTCTTGAGTGAATTACTTCCGTTTTTATTGTGACATGTATTCCTTGGGTCGCGGTCTCTAATACCGCCTAAGGGACTTATCTTAAAATAACGAGATCCGTATTTTTGTCGTGGGTTAAAAATTGACAGATTATACGCCGGTTTCTGTAATGGTGATTAAACCAACATACAATTTACTATGCTTTGATTATGACACCGCTGTTTGTTTAAAGGCGCGTGTCCTGTACCTGTTTCTTTGAAACAAAACTCCTACAAAACAAGGTTTTATGCTCATGAAACAATGTACCATAGACAAAAAAATAGAAATACCGTGTTTTGTGTAGGTATTTTGTTTAATGTTTTAAGCCGGGTCTCCTGCACTAGCTTTTTCGAAACAAAACACTAGAAACACATACGCAAAACAATGATTTTAGCTGTCACCTGCTTGTAGATCAATAGACCATAGATAAAAAATACATGTTTTGTGTATTTTTTTAGTGCAGAAGACCCGGCTTTCGTGCAGGAGACGCGGCTTTATCCAACTAGAAGGTTCTCATTTATCAATGTGTACATGTTATTATGTGCTATACGAAACAGTTCAAAGAGTCATCAAAATTTCATACTCAGCAAAGACATAGTTAATACAATGAAATAACATTACATAAGCTCACGCCTGTATCCCCGAACGGGCCGGCAGAGGCGAACTAGAGAACTAGAACACCCACATTTCGCCAGATATGATAGAAAGCAATCCTATCGCCATATCGTGCACAAATTCTAGACTTCGAGTTGATACTGAATAGAAAAACCTGACCAATGTTACCCGACCCGCGATCGAACCAGAGTCCTCATGACGGCAGGTATACCGCGCACGCAATACACGCCACCGAGGCAGTGGAATGCAAGTGATGCAATGACAAAAGAATATTTTTGTCATTGGCATGGAGGCCTATGTTCAGTAGTGGACATCCTATGGCTGATGATGATGATGATAATTAAATAAAATTGAAAGAACCTCCATCTTTTTGTTCTTCTCCATCATATATCATGCATTGTCTGGACTTTCAAAAAGGCATTTCTTCTCAGGAATAGCCACGAAATGCCAACGCCATTATTATTTTTTCAATAATATAGTCGTAATTGATATGTAAAAATGATATAAAATATCCTATTTGCAGAATAAATGATTTGAATTTGAAACAGCATAATTTATGTGTGTAATTGAGTGTTGCTGCCCTTTGTATGATCACAGGGCACTCACTCGGAGTACTATCGACCTTAGATCTTACGTCTAGAGGTCGCATCTACGTCCATAGCGACGACCTCCGACCTCTCTAGTCTAGTCAATAGCCTCGTGTCGCGTACTCCAAGAGGTCAAACTGTCGCTAAATGTATTCGGCGGGGGCTATCTAGAGGATATTTGAGGCAAAGGCGACAATCTGAAAAATGAATGAATTTTTTATTTTGATTGTGTGTGTTTTTAAGCAATGTGATCTAATAGAGATCAAATCTTGTATTAGTCATATGTCAATTTATATAGCTTGAGTAATTAATATAACAGTAACTACATATGTACAGAGTATCTCCCCTGGCTCCTTTAAAACCATGTAAAATGGATTACACAAAATATTTGATTACATAGAACTAAGTACTATGGAAAAATACTTAATTATAAATACTTATTATCAGGCTTTCCTAACACCAGACAATTTCTTAAAGTGCAATGACCCATATTGAGAAATCAGCCCTAAATTAAATTGAATTTATCACCTCCTTGGGCAAGTGGCAGAGGCGAACTAGCAAATTAGAACATCCACATTTAGCCAAGCTCATTTCCATGATAGGAAGCGACAGTATCACCATCATTAGAAAATAAAGCAAAAATAGGGTACAAGCTACACATCCATTTAACAAAGTGCTGCTTGTTTTAGCTACTTTTTGCAGTGGTTAGTAAAAGAAGTGTTCATCTAAAGCTGAGTACGAAGCATGCTTTATGATTCACTGTTACTTGTGGTTTTTGTATACTCAGAAAACAATCTATAATTAATTTTTTGTTATTTCCTTTAACAGCTTAAAATATTTTTAAACAAGTTTCTTTACTCATAATGTGGAATTGAATTTTAACAGTTAAAAGAAAACTCAAAGATTAATAAAGTATATTTGGCTGCATGAACACGTTACCATATTTATTTCTGACTGTTACCTATATTATAATTTAAATAAAAAGATTGTCATAAGGACATTGTTTGACTTATATACAAGAATCATTCTTAGCTCATTAATAATGCTTAGCTCAAAATAAATAATGGTTTGGGTGTTGTGGAACTGTAAGCCTCTTGTTGTAGTTCCCGATACCCACAATACAGGTTTACCCTACTATGGGATGTTTCCCATAATAACTTAAAAACAATCCAATATCTGTGGACTTAGCCAAGTTGCTTATGCGCTAGTATGCTATATATAGCATACTCTTATGTCATTCCCATACATATATTCTATTCAACTAGCGCATAAGCCACTTGGCTAAGCCCACTGGGCCTGTAACTTATATAATGTTTCGTTCAAAAAGTAATCAGATGTAACTAACTAGCCCACACTCTTCAGAACAATATGTTAATTGTAGTCTAACATACTTATCTATTACTCACTGTAACTGTACACACTGCCCACATAAACAACACTGTATGGACTAGCTATCATTGTATTAGATTATTTAAAAAAAATAATATCAATGACCTCAGTAAGGAGGTACCTATTTTATTTAACATGGAATACCTATGACATCCCTTAATAATAATTATATAAATAAATGGAATGAAAATGTAGTTATTTAGGTACATTTAAATATTTGAAAGATGGCAAATTGATAGATAAAAAATAGCTATTAAATTTTTTTTTGTGTTTATAATTATTTGAATGTACTGGGTTCAATATACATAATTGTATAAGTTGGTTTCAATATATTAATCTAAACATATTTTTGGCACTATTATTTGAATAGGTCGATCTGGAAACCTTTGGGGAGGGCTATGTTCAGCAGTGGATATCCTATGGCTGATAATGATGATGATTTATTGCAGGCCAAATTATAAAGCATCTCCAACACCTATATTTCTTGAAGCAAAAAAACAAAAATACCTACACAAAACAAGTTTTTTTGCTGTGTCCTGTTCATGGAACAATGAACCTTAGACAATTTTTTTTAGCAAAACCATGTTTTGTGTTTCAAGAAAAATTATCACAGGAGAAGCTCCTTTAGTGTTCAACTTTTACTTGTGAGTTGTGTATCAATAATTTTGTCTTGATCTACAATTTTCTAATAGAGCTTAGTGCTTAATTTCCTTTAGTTGTATCCTTTTTTATTAAGGATTTAAAACATAATGTAATCTTACCTTTGTGAGTGAAAATATGCCTGCCAACACTTTATCACAATGTCAGGTAATAACAAAACAATAAACAGGGATAAATATTTCAAATCGCACACGATCCACGAATCACACAACACGGGAATTCCAATAAAAAATTCAGTCGCGGCACTTGTCACCACACAGCTGTCTTTCTTATACTATGGAATACTATTTTGAGCTACAGAATGAACAGCTATAGTTACGTACTACGACCGAGTTGGCACTGTTCCATGTAGTGAAGCGCCCGCCGCTCAGCGCGGACGACTGACGACTCGCCTCTCGAGTTTCGACTCTGTTGCAGTCTCTCAAGCAGTCAAACAATTAAATCTAATTGCACGGACGGCTCACTACCACCGCGAGCGATGACCTCGCAAGATCAATTTGCAGTATAATTCAAAATAAAATGAAAAAAACTCACTGTGTTAATGACATCACGCGAAGAAATCAACGCCGAAAGCCTAGCCTCCTTTCGATTTAACAAACAATGAACACAAAACACAACACAATAAAACAAAATGTACAATAAAATGTGCTTGAATGAGCTTCACAATCTTCACTACTGTAAAAGTTTAATTATGTGCCCTTTTGTTGGTTGTTTGTACGGGCTCGACGGAGTAAAAATATTTTTTTTAAATTATTATTTGACAACAAAATCCCTTGACCCCGTCACCAAGTAATCAAATCAGCAACTAACAGGGTTGCCAGAATAATTGTAATAATTTTGAATTTTGACACTAAAGTTACAAAAAACGTAAATATATATAAACTACAGTTATTTAAACCCATGAGTACATACCCAACCGGGTTTTATTACTTATTTCAAAACGATTGAATTACAAAATGTGGAACATCAGGTTTGTCTGCATACTGAGACGCTCTAAAGGTATCCAACTAATATACAATAATACTTTACAATAAATAATTCTATTTTATCAAATTAATACTATAGTTGGAACCTGTTCTGTGTGAACGAGCGGCATAGCTCGGTCTGCCGTGCCATGAGGTCGCACATTGGCGTATGCTTCCATGTACAAGTACAGCTTATCAATGAGGTGGTTATATTATTAGTTTCCAAATGTTTAATTATAATGTATGGTACAGCGTATATTGCTAAAATTGCTCGATATCAAGTAAATAAATAAAAACACTCTTGGTGCACACAAACTAGTGGTGAATTCATATCTACCATTCTATTGTACAGTAAGATTATAATCGTAGATACAATTGCTGAATATAAAATAAACAGTTTTTGTAAACACATATATAAATTGGCAACTCTGGAATTTGATGTATTTCTTTTCGGAACCGGCTAAGGTCTAAGACCATGCTGCCACATGTAAAAGATTTTTAGCCGGATACTTTATTATTTTTAAAGATACCTATGTAATATGATTTTGTGTACAATTCGGTGTAACAATCGTTTGTGAACCCATTAAGATAAATAAATAAGTACGTTTACTTCAATAAATATACACCCACATGAACATAACTCTAAATGTCGACTTCTATATACATATGTAAAATTATCAGCCTCTGCCTATATCTATTGCATGGGCACAGGCCAGTAAACAATTAGTAATTTAACCTGGAGTTTAAATAACAATCCACGTTTATCACATAATTATTTATTGTATTATATCAATACATAACATTATCTATACAGACTAAAGGCATTCACAGTTAATAAAAATATCACTGTCGCACGCTCGCTGGTGAACTCCGGTACGGCGCGGCGTGGCGCGGACGCCTAATTATTGAACTACTAAAGCCGAATAAAACATAACATTTCATTTATATAACAAAAAAAATAATTTAGCAAAGTAGGGGTAAAATGCTTTCGATTAAACGCTTTTACCTTTCGTGTTCGTTCGGAGTAATAGTTAAAACGTCTTTATGGCCATTTAATGTATAACAGCCAAATGATGGAAAGTGTATACGCTATGTCAATAAATTATTACTTGTATAATATTTTACACTAAATGAATACATGACAATAAATAACGAAAAATCAACTTGAAACAAGATTACATTTCACAAGTGCAGAACTGTAAAGTTCATTCAATTGCTATATTTATTGTACTTAAATCATTTAGGCTTGCCGTCCATTCCAGTCTTTTCTTTCCCTTGAATTCATCATAATTCTTGATATGATTCAATAATCAGTTCCAAGTATACAGTGAAAATATTCCCAATATTTTAGAGTAAATGTTATTAATATTTAATCATTGCGTATTACACTGATAATATTTTGGAACATGCCATTTGAAATTATGCATTATCTTTCGGGTGGTAAGCCGAAAAAAATATTCATTTAGTGTAAATTGGTAATATTGTGACTTAAATTTGGTTTATTCTAAAACTTTGAAAGGCAACGGCGTCACGTCTGCGGTGCCTGATGACGAACTGAAGTATGGGGTTACGTCAGAGAGGTAATTTCGTGGCATCAGTCCTATGAGAAGAGCTATTTTCGCCGCTATGGGAGCTTTTTCTTCATCGTCTATAATCGTGTCTTGGTCTGGCATCACCTAAAATAATAGTTTAAAATTACTGCCTAAAAGTGAAAGATGGGCTCAAACTACTACTATCCAGAACATAACCAATTTTAAAAATATTAAACTCAAACGCCTTCTAACGGCCGGTTTCAATAAACAATCTCAGCGTAGACTGCAGATAGATCGCGATTATGAACCAATCAAATTACGTCATTTGACGGAGTCATGTTCAAACTGTGGTCTTATTGGCTAATTTTTGTAATCTATCTGCACATTCGAACTGAGATTGTTTATTGAAACCGGCCGTTAGTCTAGTGGCAGTATATAGGCTCTGGACTGAGGAGATCTTGGGTGGTCGAGAGGGTGCACGTGCCCCGGGCGGCAAAATTGTAATTTAGGGGCGGCAAAATCGGGTAAATTGGTAGCTTGCACCCGTTTTCAAAAAACCTAGATCCAGTATTGCTATAAATTAAATACCTTATCGACAATATGTTTCTGTATAAGACCGTCACCTCCCACGTAGAATGTAGAGAATCCGTCATACCATCTGAAACAATGCAAATATATTTAACTTACATACTATGAGGCCGCGCGTGCAAGAACAACCTTCAATTTTCTTAATGACCTGTTCCGTGGCAGATTTATGTAAAAAAAATCAAATACATTTAATAAATACACACAACAGTAATATCCATAGTCCTGACCCCACACTAGAGTAGGATAACTTGTTTCTTATGTTTCAAAATCTACGAGGGACATGTCACAACATCCTGACCCAAAACAAATATCTGTGGGACACACAAATATTTGTCTCGTGATTCGAATCCGCGGCACATCGCTTCCCGGCCAGCGGCTGTCAATATTTGCAAAACGCGAAGGTGCGTGAGAGGAAGCTGACAGATTCCGTGTCGCAGCAGCCGAATAGCTGGCCATCACACGAGAGGCCGCGGGTACGATTCCTGCTCCAAGACAAATGTTTGTGCCACCCACATTTATATTTGTTTCTGGTTTGGGTGTTGTGAGACCGAAAGTCTCTCATAGTTCTGACACCCACGATAAAAGTTATACCTAGTGTGGGTACATTTATTTATTAAGATAGTTCAGGTTAACTCAATCATGATGTCGTATTGGTCTGATGAGTAAAAAACATATTTATATAAACATATTGGGCTGTTCTTCCTCTGTTCTTAAAGAGGTATTTGTTTATATGCTATTTTTGGATTGTCATTATCTGGAACAACTGAACAGAAAAAAATATGTTTTACTATTTATGCATAAAAACGAAAAACACCTATGTAAATGAAACTGGTGGCAAGGTAGTATATGTAATAACTTACAGCTCCTGGTCTTGCCACACTTGCTTCATGTCCCACAGCTTGTACTTCCAGAACATGAAGAACACCTTCAGGCCGGATATGCCTCTGATGCGCCATCGCATTCTGTAATAACCAATAAATAATAATGTATATCGTTAGGTATAGTGCACAACGGCTATTTATACTTATATCTGAAAATAATATCAGTATGGATGGTAATTTTTTTTTTTTTTAAATATTAAAACTTAATTATTTTGTCGTAATATAAAACATAATGGTTAAACATATTTTTGAAAATACCTTATTTAAAACTCTCATAATTATTATAGTCTCACAACTACAAATCTGTCTGCGGTATGTGGCACAAGAAGGAAAGAGAGGGCAATATGTGAGCTATCATCATCATCATCATCATCAGCCATAGGACGTCCACTGCTGAACATAGGCCTCCCCCAAAGATTTCCAGATTGACCTGTTGGAAGCGGCCTGCATCCAGCGACTTCCTGCGACCTTTTTCCTCTCGAGTGGAGACCACGTACCGGCAAGCGCAGCGTAGGACGTCCACCTACAAGGTAGACCGACGACCTGATGTGAGCTATATTCGGCTACAAACAATACTCACTTTATAGAAGAATCTTCAGGATGAGAAGTGATCTTCATCACTTCGAGTTTAACGTAAGCAAACTTCAGATGCCCCACCGTCCTCAATAAGGCTACTTGCCTAACATAGTGAAACAGTCCTCTGAAATTATATTTCATTTAAGCATTAAATCAAATGTTCCTTAAAAACTTATATGTGATTTAAGTTATATTAACATTCAACTTTTTTTTGTAGTCCAGCTTTATGCCAGTATTATTATAGTATTCAGTAGTGAAATATCTTATTAATAATTAAACATTATTCAATTTAGTTGAAGTCAACATCACAGACTGCCCCGGTGGCGTAGTTGTATTTTGGTCTACTACCGTCCTGAGGTCTTGGGTTCGATCCCCAGGTCAGGCAATGATATTGGATTGCTCCAATATATGCCTGGAATCTGGAATTTGTGCCCGATATGGCGATAGGCTCGCCCCCTATCACAGATGACGATATGACATATGATCTGGAACGGATCCATGCTCGGCAAAATGTGGGTGTTCTAGTTCGCTAATGCACCTCTGCCTATCCCATCGGGGATACAGGCGTAAGCTTATGTGATGTATGTCAACATCACAGGTGTCTAGAGTCTAGAGTATACAATTTTGCGGTTTTGAACACTGTAAAGTAGAAAATAATACTCACACAGTTGTTGTTCCCCTGATGTTGTTGACAAACACCAGGTTCGGATTATAGATCGAGTAATCTAATGGCTTTACGAACAAGTTGGGCATCTGGAATTAAAAACAAATATTTTCTTAATGTACACATTAACACAAATGTTGATGAAATCATAACAACATAAGAATCAGATTAAGGGTAGTCCCTGGTTTTCCGGCGGGAATTCTGACGGTGCGGGTGGTCGCTTGTTTTAATTATTTCATATTTTAGTCTAAAGTTGTGTTTGTGGTTTAAATGTGATGTGTATCTAAGCAATAAACATCAACGAAGATGGACAGTATGTGGAAGCTTTGAAATAAGTGATTTCGGATGCTTTTTGTCGGGTGGATGGGTCGACCATGTTCGATTCCTCCGCTGCGAGAAAATCGTCTAATAAACATCAAACTGGAAGGAATTAACGCCAAAACTCCAGCAGGGCCTTGAAATCGAACACATCCGACTTCATTGCACTTGCGAAAACTTAGATATAGGAAAACAATTTCCGTAACTTGACATTGGCATAATGTATTTCAATTGCCATAAAAAGAAAAAAAAAGGGTAGTCCCTACTTAGTGTATGTATCTATGTCAACCTAGTTCTCATTATAAAATCAATTTATAAGGGAGCGTACCCATATTACGTGACCCGTTCAGGGGGCGAGGAGGGGGTCTTCAAAATACTACGCTTGGTCACAGGCCAAGAGGTCGTAGGTTTTCGTCAATATCTTCTAGGGAAATCTCGTGCTTTTCGAGCTATATTCAAATATGGCGCGCAGAGTTTAGCACTTTTTAAAGTCATGGGTGGCAACACATCATAATATTTTGCTATGAAATTTTTCTTCAACAAAAAATTATTTCAAACCATATTTATAAATGACTATGTGACAACTAGGGGGGGGTGTCTTGAAAAAATTGAAAAAAAATTGGTCACGTAATATGGGCATGTTACGCACTAAGCACTGAAAAATAACATCGTTTTCATAATAGAACAGATACTGGATGTGCATTTAAAAAATGTTACACTCATCATAATCAGCCACAGGATGTCCACCGCTGGACATAGGCCTCCCCCAAAGATTTCCATATCGACCCGCTGGAAGCATCCTGCATCCACTCATAAACATACAATAGTACTTTTTCAATCGTCAACATACAATAGTACTTTTTCTATGATATTGTCAAGCATTATCCATATAGGACCGTATTTTCAATGTATCCCATAAACACACTTCAACTTACATTATCAGACAGTGTCCTGAACACTTTACCAAGCTGTTCCTCACTAGGTCGGCCCTCTCTGCTCGTCTCCGTGGGCGCAGCGGATGAGGACGCCGCTACCGGCGATGAGCCGCGGCAGAATGCTATGGCATCACGCTCAAACTCCGACAGACATGTCGGCTCTATTTCCTACAAAATGAACACTCTAAAGATTACCATTAAAACTGGCCACAATTTATGGCATCCAAAATAATCATACTTTTTTTACAAAGCCATAAAGTGAGCAGTTATAGTGCACTTCTTCATTAACATAGGGACATTTGTGATGCAATGTGTTATTACCACATTTTCATTTATTGTCTATTGAACATCTACAAACTACTCTTCATGGTTCTCTTCATACATGGTTCAACTGGTAACCAATATCAATGAATTTCTGTAGAAACATAGATTTATCATCGACATAACCTGTGCAATAGGAATTTATTAAAAATACTCTAAGGATAATTTTATTTCAGTAATTTAAATACTTAATTTTTTATCTGTGCGTCACATGACTGTAAACACCAATCACGACGCATGATGTCACATTACTCATTCTTATAAATTTGTTCCACAATGGCATAAGACCTAAGATCCAAAGTCATACTGCCAGGTTATTCGGTTATTATTTTCGTATTTTTGTTTAAAGCTCAACCTAATTTCAAAGCGGATGTGATCGACAATCAATATCTCAACGACGAAATGTCTGACCCGTTTTTTTTAGTTTGAAATAATAAACGTTATTTCCGGCAAAGTGATATTGGATTTTTCCATATCAGCCCGGAGTCTGGAATTTGTGCCCGATATGGCGATAGACTCACCCCCTATCACATCTGGGACGGAACTAAGCTCGGCGAAATGTGGGTGTTCTAGTTCGCTAGTGCGCCTCTGCCTACCCCTTCAGGGATACAGGCGTGAGCTTATGTTACGTATGTTACATATCCAAGAACTGTAGTTAACAATTATTGCATAGAAATCAAGACAATTTACTTACTTCATTATTATATTTTGTCAAATCTATATCACTGATGTTGGCACACGGCACATCAAATGTGTATTGTGGTACTCTCTGTTCAATATAATCATCACTTGTGAGTCGGAGGGTCTGAGTCTCAATGCGTTCATAGTCTCTTGTCTCCATAGTGACGTCTATGTTGTCCAGATACCTATGCTTGGATGGACGGACCAATGTCTCTTGTATGTAAACATCATCAATACTGTTCTCAGATGTGTATCTTGGCACGAGTTGACAGCTAGATATGCGGCGCTGGTTTAGGAACTAAAAAATAATATGAGAAAAGTAAATTGTACATAGCTATATCTTAAGAAGTAAATTAGGATTTTATCAATAATGTTCAATAAATTAAAACTTCGCAGTCATTTCCTTTTATGTGCAATATTGCCTTTGATAAAAGCTTTAAACATTAAAATTGTTAATAAATAAAATAGCAAAGCTAACGCTGCAGTAAATCTGGCCGGAAGGATAATGCTATCAATAAAACATGTTGTTTAATGATATTATCTATTGTTACGTTTATTTATGACACATATGTATACGTAGTAAAATGAGAACCACGTGAATCTCCTTATTGCGCTATTTTTCAGCAACTTCTAATTGGCTCAATGTCATAGAGGAAAAACGTTATCTACACCCTCAAATACAATTTATTTTGGATTATGAAATAAGGATTAGTGATTTCTTATCGTAATTATTACAAAGTGCCAACATATTTTCATAAAATTAGGATTATACTAACATCTTCCAGAAATTGAGTCCGCATCGGGATTTTTCTTGCCAAGCGGTTGTAGTGATTTTTCGTAGTAACGATCCCATTTATAGGCAATATTTTATTCGTCAGCGTACGCAAACAAATAGCCATTTTGTAATCGAACGTTTATCACTTTATTTGCAATAAAATTCGATTTTTGTCGAAAATGTGTCGTAAAAAAACCCCGACATTTCTCTGATAGTGACAGCTACTTTTTTAATTTTCGCGACCTTTATTCAGGCAAAAGTCATTCCACATTCATTCAGCTTATAGTATCTTAGATATTGCTTAGTTTAACTGAAATGATGCCAAAATCGCTTTATTTGGAAATTAATCGTGATTTATTACGGCGCTGGTCCGTAAAGTTAATTAATTTATAGTAGAAGACAGGTATTTTTTAAATTGCATAAAATACTCCAAGACGGCAAAAAATATTAGCACATCTAAATTAGTCTGTGACGTAGTATCTCTAATAGTCTGTGGACAAAATTCAGCTGATCGCGACTGATTTATTGAATAGTTTTTTGCGTCCTATTTTGAATACGAAATAGAAATTCCTCCGCCTCATCAGTAAACTGAGAATTAAACCATGAATCTCCAACGAGCTCTTCAACGTGTGTACGGTCAAATATTAAGTCACAATTTAAACACAGTATGTAAACATTACACCATTATAATATTTATTGAAACATGCATGAAACATTATTGATTATTATTGGGTACTTTATTCTTTGCCTTCTGCTGCCTCGGTGGCGTAGTGGTTTTGCGTGCGCGGTACGAGCCTGAGGTCTAGGGTTCGATCCCCAGGTCGGGCGACGTGATATTGAATTTTTCAGTATCAGCTCCGAGTCCCCGATATGACAATAGGTTCGCCCCCTATGACATCTGGGACGGAACTAAGCTCTGCGAAATGTGGGTATTCTAGTTCCCTAGTGCGTCTCTGCCTACACCTGTGGGATAGGTACAGGCGTGAGCTTATATTATGTATGTACCTACTTTACACTGGAAAATAACTTTAGTTATCTCTTTTAAAATCTTTTCACTGGAAAATAACTTTAGTTATCCCTTAAAAATCATCCAACCGCATACATAACTATTTGCTGTAACATTACCTATAGATACAGTTGATTTTTATTTTTTTTTAAAACATATTTTCAGTCTGATTTTTCAGATTTTTTTTTGATTTTGTATAATTTTTTAATGATGGTAAATATTGTAACTCTAACCTTTTTTGGACAAATGACACCTCAGTCTGACCCGTGACAACGAAGACTGCAAAGCCTTCGAAACGTCGGGAATAATAATTAAAACCTAATCGTGATAGAATCCGTAAGAATAGTTTTATTTCAATATATTTTCAGTCTTTGCCAAGTGCCTATACAATACGGTTGAATCACACGAAAGATGTAAACGAGCACCGTGCAAAAGTCATGGCACGTGGACTCCCAGAGAAGAAGCCATTGCCTGGAGTGAAGAGTATAATCCTTGTTGCGTCTGGTAAAGGTGGAGTCGGCAAGACTACCACTGCAGGTTTGTATTTTATTTTATAGCATATACTGGCAAATGAACAAATGGGTTACCAGTAGCCCAAGCACGAAAAACTAATGTAAATGTATTTGAGTTTGCTGCACACTAATGACATTTAGTTAATATTTCATAAAAATTTCATAGACGCCCATCGAGTTCGAATACATTTACGGTTGTCAGAAATTTTCCTGCTCAGGCCGCTGATGGTAAGTGATCTCTATCACCCATAGACACCCAAGACAAGAAAAAGATCCGTGTGTTGCCTACCTAAAAGTCGGGAAATAGGCATTGGGAAAGGGAGGAGGGGAATTAGGCCACTGGAAATCTCACCCACCAAAACGAAATGCGACAGCTGCCGGCTCATTTGTGGTGTAGACGTAACTGCCTACAAAGTGGCTCTACCACTCAAACGTCTAATTTAATTTGCATATAAGAATAAACATTGGTTGTAACTGTCAACTACTAATTGTATCCCACCAAATCAATTAATAGCTAACTAGTTGTTACACCTGTATCCTGAGTGCCCTGTGTAAGGGCAAGGGCAGCAACTACACACATAAATTATGCTGTTTTAAAAATATGAAAGTTCTTTCAGCTTTATTATATTATACCATACCTACATACATACATAAGCTCACGCCTGTATTCCCTAAATTTATTTATTTATTTACACATAACATAACATAAGCTCACGCCTGTATCCCCGAAGGGGTAGGCAGAGGCGTACTAGCGAACTAGAACACCCACATTTCGCCGAGCTTAGTTCCGTCCCAGATGTGATAGGGGGCGAGCCTATCGCCATATCGGGCACAGTTTCCAGACTCCGGGCTGATATGGAAAAATCCAATATCACTTTGCCCACAGTTATTTATTTATTGGAAAGACCAATATAGGCCAATTATACAACATTACAAAATTGAAAATACATACAATACAATTATTTGAAATAAATTTAAATATTAAATCATTTACATTATTATTCGTAAAATGTAGGCACAGTAGCAAACTCGAACACCCACATTTCGCCGACCTTAGTTCTGGCCCAAATGTGATAAGCGGCGAGCGTATCGCCATATCGGGCACAACTGCACAAATTCCAGACTCCAGGCTGATATGGAAAGATCCAATATTACTGCCCGACCCGGTGATCGAACCCGAGACCTCAGGATGATAGTTGTACTGAAATACAACCATGCCATCGAAGCAGTCCAGTTTAGTGCTTTCTTATCAGGATAAGACAAAAACAACTATATTTTGTCCCATAATGATTTCAAACAACAATTTTCACTTTAAAAATACATCTGTGGTACTCTGTATTTAAGACACCATCATTCATGGATCAATTATTATTATATTCTTGTCCCCAGTGAATCTCGCGTGTGCAATGAAAGTAATAGAACCGGACAAGGAGATTGGCCTGCTTGATGCAGATGTGTTCGGTCCCTCTGTGCCTCTGATGATGAACATCAGTGGGGAGCCCATGCTGAACGACGACCATCTCATAGAACCTCTGCTTAATTATGGGGTTAAATGGTGTGTATTATGCTATTCTTACCCCTGAATGCTCATACGCTTAAGGTCGCCTTATCTGTCAAAATTGTATGGCGAAATACAATGTAAAAAGCTGTTAAAGTTGAGTACCGTTTGACCATTGGGGCGACACAGTGTTAAATAAGGTCTTAACCTTTGAACTGATAACCTAAGCATGACATAAATATTGTAGTTATCCCTGTATCATGTGTATAACTTTAAGCTCGTATATTCAGCGTCCGTGGCGCAGCGGGGAAGGACGCGAGAGGACGCGGGTTCGATTCATCGAGACAAATGTTTGTATGATCTGCAGATATTTGTATTGAGTCTGGGTGGTGTGAGACTTCAATGTCTCTCAAAGTTTCTGATGCACACAATACAGGTTATATCTAGTTTAGGGTCAGGACCATGTGTGTGACTGTTGGGTGTATTTATTATTATTACCTATATTTGTTTGTGACAATCTAATGGTGTCAATTTTTTTTAGAATTCTGATTGGTCCTTGTCACAAAAGACAGTCACTTTGTCTCTTTTCATGTATAATCAATTTTGTTACGATATTCCTACAAGGTGACAACAACAACCTGATAAAGGTAGCAGGAAGTCGCTGGATGCAGGCCGTTTCCAACAGGTCGATCTGGAAATCTTTGAGGGAGGCCTATGTTCAGCAGTGGACGTCCTATGGCTGATGATGATGATGATGATTCCTCAATTCTCAATCCACTCTCTGTGCGGAAACATGTTCCTAATTGGTGTAACTATATCCTCCAGCTAGTGCCATTTAAGGCATGTGTGGGCCCTGGGCTCACAAGAATTCAGGGGACCCTTGAAGAGTACCAATAATTGGTCATGTACGAGAATGTAATTACTTATCAGCCTTTGGGGGGCCCCGTGACGTCGGGCTGTGTCCAGTGTGCCTTTATGATAAAGACGGTACTGCCTCCAGCATGTCGATGGGCCTGCTGGTGTCGGGCGAGAACGCGGTGGTGTGGCGCGGGCTGATGGTGATGCAGGCGCTGGAGCGACTGACGCGGCACGTGGCGTGGGGCCCGCTCGACTGCCTCGTCGTGGACACGCCGCCCGGCACCGGAGACACGCATCTCTCGCTCGCGCAGAACTTACCTCTAGACGGTATGCATGCCAAACAATCGATACAGAAAAAATATATAGCTTTTTTAAATAAAAAATACTGTATACTTAGGGATCGTACCCATATTACGTGACCCATTTTTATACCACTCTCCCCTCGGTGACTACCCGTAGTATATGCCCCCCCTCCCCCTCTAGTTTTCACGTAGTAATTTATAAAAATTTTGTTTCAAATCATTTTTTGTCAAAGAAACGGTAAAAAATTAAATTTTATGATGTGTTGACATCTGTTACTTTAAAAAGTGCTGAACGCTTTGCGCCATATTTGAATATAGCTCGAAAAAGCCCGAGATTTCCCTAGAGGATATTGACTACGTGACGAAAACCTAAGACACCCCTTTTGATAACGTATTTTATATGGTTACGTTCCCTTAGTGGCGTGGTCGTATTTCGGTATGATTACCGTCCTGAGGTCTCGGGTTCGATCCCCGAGTGGGCAAAGTGATATTGGATTTGTCCATATCAACCCAGAGTCTGGAATTTGTGCCGATATGGCGATAGGCTCGCCCGCTGTCACATTTGGGACGAACTTTCGCTCGGCGAAATGTGGGTGTCTATTTCGCTAATACACCTTTGTCTACCTCTTCAGGGATACAGGCGTAAGCCCGATATTTCTTGCAGACTACTTCGTAAGAAACTAAAAATTGATCTTATATGAAACCATGCCCTATTTCTTTTACATATTGTACAGGGGCCATCGTAGTCACCACACCACAGTCAGCAGCACTTCAAGTCACGCGACGAGGCGTCAACATGTTCGAAAAACTCAAAGTTCCTATCATAGGCATGGTGGAAAACATGTCGCATGCAATATGTTCAAAATGTGGCACTAAAAACTTCGTATTCGGTAACGAAACGAAAAAGACTGCACAGGACATGGGCCTCGAGATTATCGAGAGTTTCGAAGTCGACCACAATATGTCAGAGTGTATTAATAGTGGGAAGCCTGCGATATACGCGCTTCCGGACAGCATACACGCCGAGAAGTATAGGCAGCTCGCAAACAAAGTGTTCAAATATATAGACAATAAGGACCAAACAGCGAAAGCGAAAGAACAATAAGCACAAGGCGTGAAATTATGTACAAGAGGTTGTTGAATTTCAGTTTATTTTTAATTATATTGTACAAAATAAAATAGTTATATAAAAATGTCTATTAACTTACACGATAACACAAAGATTATGGCAGACACCTCGCGCCCATGTAAATAAAACATTTCATTATTATGTAAAATTTATTTAGAACAACTTTTTAATCGTTTCTATGGCCAAAATAAAAATTGCAACTTAAAAAAATAAATAAAAACCAATACAAAAATATCTTGTCTATTAACTTTCTATGGATCAAAATATATTTTTATGGTTATTATCAGTTATTATACAAGAAAAAGTGAAGGGAGTAAAAGCATGTGATGCCTGTTATTAATAGAGGCTTAAAACACATATCGATACGTATTGTTGGATGCTTTCATGAAAAAATATATTTAATAAAATCCAACAGAATCCGACACGTGCATGCGCCTCAAAAACTCTGTAACGGCCATAAATTCTCAAATATCCTTAATTGCGTTCAGTCAATAAGTACAAAATAGATAATTTATTATTTACATCGACATCACAATTATTTTTAAAAAATCACGTCGGAATGAATGATTAACACTACAGATAACGAAAGCTGTCGCTCTCAGTCTGCATACTCTTAACATAGAACATTCTTTCGATATAACATCACTCGCTTGCGGGCATGTAAAAATATTAAATCTATAGAAATATTGGTGCGATCTTATTGAAAAATGTTACATAAATGGAAGCTAAATCTGCATTACATTCATATTGCTGGCAGTACTAAATAACCATAGACTAACACTTTTAAAATGTCTGGCAACACTGTGATAAATTTTAGAAAAATATTTAAAAATTCCTAATCTTATTACGAATTACAACATTACACAGAATTAAATATAATAAGTTTTAATAAATATTAATTTTATGAAACAATATTTTTGCAAAACACATTCAAGAAATTGACTGTTCTCCCGATTTATGAAAATGACTGTATCTTATTAACAGCATAAAATATTTACCAAATAATTATGACGCAGCGCCATTAGTCGTATTTTCTATTGGTCATTGTTAAAATAAAATCTATGCAAAAGTTATCCAACGTTTCACAACACAAAAATGTCATACAGTGTAAACACACATTTCTTGACGACTATAGCCCCAATTACACTGAGAGAGTATTTGTGGTTGTTTACACTGCATGCAATTTGTATTGTTAACCAGTGTGCTTCTTGTAATACTCCAAGTCCTGCCGGCGACTAGTTCTAGATGTCTAACACCAGATGTAAAGGTATGTTTACATGTTTACATTATTCCAGTAGTCATTCCAGTCTAGTAATAATATTTCAGATATCTCATTCCAGCTGGGTTGAGTATGTGATTCCAGTGATACTTTATAATCTTCTTTGGGCATATTTAGCGAAATAGGAACTCAATTGCACTAAGACATTGTACATTTTCTGCGCGTTACTATTCAGCTGTTAGATAAAAGGGACAGACAAGACGAAAGTGCGGCCGTGAGTTGCCTCTTTTAAGATGTTTATTCATTAACAAGCTTTCAGGGAAACCCACACACTATAGGCTTAAAAATTAAATGTGTCCACAAATTCCGCTTTCCAGTGTGGATATACACAATCCATGTTTGTCTATGAATCCATTCAACAGGAATGAGAATGTTATATTATGAACGAATGAAAGAATGAAGTGACCGACTGATTACCGGAACAGAGTAAACGATGAGAATGAATGTTGCACCACAGTCCGTAACAATGTTAACGTTATAATAAAAGTCTGTGCACTGCGGAGTTGGTCCATCCGTGTGTGTGTCACGATGCCTACCACTTCTTCTTGTGCTCGTCCATACTGACCCCGCCGGGCCCGAGGTACACTATCATCAGGAGACCGCCGATCACTGATAATGTCTGTAATTATCAACAACTTAGTTACTTCTGAGATCGTATTTAGAGTTAGCTCTATTAAATACAAAAATATTCTAGTAAATTGTTCCACATATTCGGAAGATATCAAGTAAAAGTGCGTCTTCTCGTATTCTTCTTATCTAAACAAAACATTTTTATCTATGGTAAATTATTCCAAGGATACACGTGTGGCGCGACTGGCACAGTGTGTTGAGACCCTTTCCAGCAATATTGTCGCTATCATTAACAATGTTGTGTAACTGTAGCTCATCAAACATTTACCATGAATATATTTTATTTCATCACCATCAACCACAGGATGTCCACTGCTGAGCGCAGGCCTTCCCCAATGCTTTCCAGACCAACCTGTTGCTTTTCTCTCTTTTTACCTGCCCTTAACCCACTCAAGGCGGCGTCTTCGTCTTTGATCCCAGACCCGGGCAAATTTAATTAGAAAAATCGCCTTGCCCAGATGGGATTTGAACCCAGGACTTCCCAGTCCGCAGCCCATACATGCTACCACTAGACCAAGCAGGCGACAAAGTATATTACATAAACACATAAACATAAGCTCACGCCTGTTGGCAGAGGCGCACTAGCGAACTAGAACACCCACATTTCGCCGAGCTTAGTTCCATCCCAGATGTGATAGGGGGCGAGCCTATCGCCATATCGGGCACAAATTCCAGACTCCGGGCTGATATGGAAAAATCCAATATCACTTTGCCCGACCCGGGGATCGAACCCGAGACCTCAGAACCGTAGTCGTACCGAAATACCACCACGCCACCGAGGCAGTAAAGTATATTATTTATAATCATGTTTATATTAGTATGGTTTATTGTTTACCTGGAAGAAGTCATATTTGAGGAAGTCCCGGAGCGGCTTGTAGGAGGGCACGGTCCACCACGCGTTGTGGTACAGGTTGAGGACGGTCAGCACCAGCACCAGCATCAGCGCCGACAGCTTGGTGCGGTACCCCACAGTCACCAGGATCATCAGGATGCTGCCCAGCAGGTCTTGCACGATCTAAACGAAAACGAGTTTTATTAATAAATATTGTTAAATTGATAAAGCTCACCCAAGTGGGTTTTTTTTTCCCTTTGGTGAACTGCAAGGGTCCCTGCTAATGGGATACTGGAAACCCCTGCTCCCCAAGTGGGGTTGACGTCAGACAGGCATCCGGTCGTAAAAAATACTAAGCCGAATCCTTTCTGTAACATATTTGATGCGCTGACCCCACATTGGAATGGGATAAAGGCCAGACAAGGAAGGCAGATGGAAAGAAAAAGTTAAATTGATAAAACAATTTCATTGAACATTCATACCTACATAAATCTCTGGAGGAAAGGTATGTCGCAAAAAAACATCTTAATAAAAAAAGACCAACAGAAATGTCTTATTTCCTGAAATTTCATCGAAACCTTGTTTTAAGCTAGAAACATTTGAAATGTATTTTGTTTATATATATAGATTTTTTTATGTCTTCTTATTTTCTTGCAATCTGCCTGTTTGGCATTTAGCTAGAGGTTATGTATTTTTCTTAAATTTTCAAATAAATGAAAGTGTGAAATATTAATAAAATGAAACTACACTTTATAAACACCGTTCGTACGTTCCTAGTTCTTTGGTTTACCTCTGTCTACCCCTGCAAGGATACAGGCGTGAGCTCATACGAATAAAGAAAACCGAAAGTCAATCGTCATCAAAGATATTTCTAGACCACAAATTACAAATATATTCACGATTTAGCACAACCTTCGGCTGGATATCTGCAAACCGGTTTGTACAACTAGTTTAATATAATTTGGGTCACCGATGATGTAATTATAATATGAATATTAATGGCAATTCAACCGGCATAATGGCGAGAGCACGTTTTTTTCCAGCTCACTGAATTTTGACGTAAGTGTCGTGTGAAAGGTCGCTTCCTGGATCCAGTGGCAACATATATGCTCTGTAGACCGAGAGGTCCTGGGTCCAAATCCCAGGACAGGAAAGATGTTTTTATGACGATTTTCCCAGGACTGGCTCCCCTAGAATGTGTAAACATCAGGCAGTCTTGTCCACAACATACTCCAGCGTATCCTAGCCTGCTGCGTATCCTATACACAGCACGTGTATAATTATGGTAATGTGATTTGTATCACACTTCACACTAATATTATAAAGGCGAAAGTTTGAGAGCGTTTGTTTGTTCCCTCTTCACGCTCGAACGCCTGAACCAATTTTGATGAAATTTGGTATGTACGTAGCTGACACCCTGGATTAACACATAGGCACTTATCCTGAAAAATAAATCTCATCGCAGAAACTTCATAAACGGAGTGGCGGGCAATAGCCAGTTGTATATAAAGCATACTCACTTGCAAGAAGGAGATCTCGAATCTAAGCAGCGTGATGAACATGAACGCGAGCAGTATCCTGCCGGCGAGCTGCAGGTAGGTCTTGGGCTTGTTCTCGCCGAGCGAGGGCACGCCCGCGAAGAGGCTGCGCCCCTCGGCGCGCGCCTCCGCCAGCACGAGCAGCAGCGCGCCGATCAGCGCCAGGTTGCGCAGCAGGAACTGCATGTCCCACAGTATGCTGTACGCGAACGTCTGCAATATCACATTACACAATATAACACATTACCAGTACCGCATCTAGGCGAGGGCGAGAGGGTGCACATGCTCCGGGCGGCAGGATTTGGGAGGCGGCAAAATCTCGATAGCGCACTGATTTGGGGGCGGTAAAATCGGGAAAACTGGCGGCTTGCCAGTTTTGAAAAACCTAGATCCGGTACTGCACATTACATACATTACTGTTTTTCAAATTACACTGCGACCTAGAGATACGTCCGCTACTTATGTTTTTCTCGAAACACTACAGAAAAACATGTTTTCGCTACACATTTTTGTCTCCCATACACTGTTCCATGAATGCGTGTATCTAAAGCCGCGTATCCTGCACTACAACATTACATGAAGCACCTACATGGTATTTCTATAATTTTTTTGTCCATGGTCCATTGCTATATGAGCAGGAGACAATGAGAAATTGTTTTATGTATATGTTTTCAGTGTTTTGTTTAGAATGCAGGAGATGCGGAGATGCGGCCTAAACAGAAATATTTGAAGTGTTTCGAGAAAACCATGAACATTCTGGTGGCCACGACGCAGTTTGAAAACCACGGAGAATAGACATAGATAACCCTTTTTAATTTAGTGTACAATTTATCGCATTTGACATATCTGACAAAACTTGCTCACTAAACAAAAATATTTCTCAAAAGAATCAGCTCCAATTTTTTTTATTGGTAGAGCCACGCTGTACAGCACGAATGCACCGGCTCGGCCGGTTTGATACCATTGTCTTTCAAAAAACCAACAAAGTTGTAACTCACTGTCGCGTTTCGTTCGGGGAGTGAGATTTCCGGTGGCTCAATCCTTTTTCCCGCCCCATCCATTCCTTCCTTTTCGGTTGGCAATGCACCCAGGATTTTTTTGGGTCTTGGGTGTACAGAGTAACCCATTCAAGTGGTTATCATAATGAAAGGGTTCAATGGGTTTCGAGGATGTAACTCGTTCAAAGGGTAACCGCCTTGATAATGGTTTCCCCATGTATGGGTTACCTATTCGAAAGGCTTAAGTCATATTCGGGGTTGTACGGTCCCTGGTATAGACACCCAGGGCGGTGGAGATCACTTACTATCAGGTGACCAATCTGCTTGTTTGCCAGTCTGTGCAATAAAAAAGAAATAGTATGACCTCACCTGTAGTACAACAATGAAGAACAGCACTCCGCACGCGATGTCCACCTTGAGCCTCCCCAACACCATCACACAACCGCCCAACTGGCCCACTAAATTTACTATCTGGAATGTACAAACATAGCATTAAACTTAACTGTGTTAGTATTAAAGGGTTTGTCTGTAATGAGTACTAAAAGACAAAACTCTTTGATATTTATATAGATGTAATATAGATATTTGATTAAGATAAATAATTAATGCTACACACAATGCGCATGACCAAAAAGAGTGAGAGAAGAGAAGGAAAGGGACGGATTACACATTACTATATTGGCTGCCAGGCCTTTTGCCCTTAACAAACTAACAGTAACGACTGAAGCACGAATAGGCCGGCTCCACCAGTTTAGTAAGAGTCTCAAAGAAAACCAAGGTAACAAGGCAGCTTTCTGTTGCGTTTCGTTCGGTGAGTGAGATGTCCGGTGAACCGATACTCCCCTCGCCTTCCATGATTATTAAGAATAGGGATTATGTATTATAATATTTTATGCTACACAAGTCTTCTATTAGTGAAAAATAAATGATTATTAATTTTTGCCCGCGGCTACGCCTCCGTGAAGGTCTTGACAAACATTCATCCCCCATTACATCCCTTTAGGGGATGAATTGATGCATGTATTATACATAATATAAACCTTCCTCTTGAATCACTATATCTATTAAAAAACCGCATCAAAATCCGTGCTTTTAAAGATCTAAACATACAGACAGACAGCGACTTTGTTTTATACTATAGTGATTTCTTTTGTTCAGCTATTTTCAGACTGCCTCGGTGGCGTGGTGGTATTTCGGTACGACTATGGTTCTGAGGTCTCGGGTTCGATCCCCGGGTCGGGCAAAGTGATATTGGATTTTTCCATATCAGCCTGGAGTCTGGAATTTGTGCCCGATATGGCGATAGGCTCGCCCCCTATCACATCTGGGACGGAACTATGCTCCGCGAAATGTGGGTGTTCTAGTTCGCTAGTGCGCCTCTGCCTACCCCTTCGGGGATACAGGCGTGAGCTTATGTTATGTTATGTTATTTACAAATAACTCAAATAACAATTATTTTTCTAATTCATGCTGGTGATTTATACGATTAGGTGTTTATTGGATGAATTAGACGCGTTGATTTTAGACGGTAAAAATACAATACCCGAGGAGTATTAACCGTTATCCATTATTAACGCCTTTTAACGCTTTTAATAATCCATTTGTAAAAACATATTTGTCCCCATTGTACAGTACTCAAGTCTCCGATAGTGTGCATACAATGAACCCGTATAATGTATAATATATTTCGTTTGTTCAAATATTTCAACAGACTTCACGTAATTCAAGGAAAAATGATTGTTAATAATGACTGCCTCGGTGGCGTAGTTGTATTTCGTTACGACTACTGTCCTGAGATCTCGGATTCGATCCCCGGGACGGACAAAGTGATATTGTTTTTTTTAAATATCAGGCCGGAGTCTGGAATATGGTGATAGGCTCGTCACCTATCATGTGATAGGTATGATATCATATCAGATATGTATCTGACGGAACTAAGCTCGGCGAAACGTGGGTGTTCTAATTCGCTAGTGCGCCTCTGCCTATCCTTTCGGGGATACATGCTTGAGCTTAATGTAATAATTACTTTTCAGTGTCCATTTCTGGAAATGGTTTATAAATTGGGTATTTCTTTAAAAACGTGACGTGTTTCGCCTCCTTGACCTAGTGGCAGCGCATAATGTGGCCTGTGGATCTGGAGGTCTTAGGTTCAAATCTCAAAACGGGAAACATTTTGTAGTAAGTACCTAAAAAACGGTGTTACGACTCCAAATTGAAATGGAATAAGGGCAGGTAGAAGAAGTTTAAAAATGTGACATAAAATCAAACAAGCGACCTACTCATTACAACATTCAGACATAAAAAATACCCATTACAATGGTCATAATCCTGTTATCATAAAGTATGTATGTCAGCAGCGCAGTGTATCGTAAAACAGTAGTCATATTAAGACTCGACGAGTTTCACTGCTCGATGCGTGCCCTTATTCAGTGGTGGATTACCCTAAAGTCCGACTAGGCCCGGGCCTAGGGCGGCCAATACGAAACGGCAAGTAAAATCCAGGACCTCCCGGTTCACAACCCATAGATCAAATGTGCCGAAAATCCTACTTCACTTTCAATGTTCCGCGCGCTCCGCAATGTTCTAGCGCTTCGTCCATCTTTTTTTACGTCCGTGGGCGAAAGATTATTATTTCCAAAAGGAGATTCATTGCTAGATTCTGACTTTGCCACTAACCAAGGAAGCGACTCCTAGTGCCGTACAATGAGTGCCAATAGCAACAGTTTGTAATGGGCATTGTCCATTTTTTTTAATTACGTGTAAATGAAAAACCATTTGGAGAATTTCTTTAGCTTGTTGCAGAAAATTGATTTTTAATGAAAAAGGATCGTGATTTACCAAGATTTTTAACAAAATATATTTGCCCTTTGTTTGACCTCTAATGACGTCATTAATGGCATTCGTTTGTTTCATTGCCTGATTTCTTTTTAGAATCTGACGACTGTTTATATGTCAGTTGTCATTTGTCAAGTACACATTATAGACGTGCGCTTAATAGTTCGCGACAAGGAGCGGTCACTTTAGTTCGTGGCTCCTCACCGAACTAGTTCATTATTTTAGTTCTCGTCTCGAACCAAAGAAAGGCTCAAAAAAGATTATTCGCACGTATTTTTTTCTTTAATAATATGCTGTTATTTTTTTACTTGTACATACTTGGGGAGTAGTGACGTCGTCTAAGGGACTCTCCTTAGACGACGACGACGACGACGACAGTGGCCTACTTACACGGTAGGCCATCAACACCTTTAGGTTTAAGCCAATCTCATCTGCAAGTGGTACACTCTTCTGAGTAACGGACTAAGCGCTGGCGAAACCTGGGTTCCTGCCTTGCAGGTTGTGGAGGACAGACAGCACCATGTACCCAGTGTACGTCATTAGATCTTTGCGCGAGCCATGCAGGGCGGAAAAAAAGGCTCTGCATATCGCTTTTTTGGATCTGCAGACTCTTTTAACTGTTATGTTCGTTTCCGCCGCCGAATAGTATCCAGACGAGCTTTACGTGAAAACAGACAAGTTTAAGTACCTAGCAACATCAACTTCGACGTCAGGGTTTGAAGTGGCGCAGCATGGGCTACTTGCTTTAATTTTTATACCCCCCCTCGCAGTAAACCCGTAGTATATGCCAAGACCCCCATCCCACTCTAGTTTTCCGTAGTAATTTATAAATATGTTTTATTTTTTTATCCAAGAGCTTAGAAAAAATATGTGTTGCTAAAGCGATTAGAAAAAATATCTGTGAGTCAAAAAGTGCTGCAGGCTATATTTGAATATAGCTCTAAAAAGCACGAGATTTCCTTAGAAGGCATTGACTACGTGACGAAAACCTAAGACTTTAGACTAGACTTTAGACTACCTAAGACTTTAAGGTCTCATAGACCATCATTTAGTCAGTCCTTCTGTATGGGTGCGATAAGTAGTCTGTTATATTAAGGAAATCCAGATGGCCCCAAAAGCGCTGGCTGAACGTGTTGGAAAATGATATGAGAACCAATGGTCTTACTGTGGAGGATGCTTAAGACGAGGCGAAGGCGTGAAAGCGTTTAAATAGGAAGGTGGATTAGGGATTAGGGCGGGATAACGCCAGGCAGAAAGAAAGACATCGGATAGCGCCGCGCTCTCGCTCACGTTCACTATTACATACAATCATACAATTTAGAATCTAACATATCAAACGAACTAAAGAGCGAGAAATCTGGAAATTAGGTCGTTCATTTTGTCAGTGGGAGCGGTCTACCGACCTAGTTCGTTCGAGAACTACACAAGACTAGTACCTACACTACCTACACAACATAACCTCTTCCTTTACGAGTAAATAATAAATACTTTTCTAGTAAATCATCGTATTATAGAACCACGCAAGAACAAAAGATACATATAACAAGTTATATTATAAGAAGTGTTTCAATCGAACATGAAAAAATAATCTTCAGCTTGAAGACACGACATGGCATACAAATATAACTTCAGTGGAATAAAGCGTGTAAAAAAGTAATCTGCGGTATATTTTACAACCAAATCCTATTGGACTAGCGGACAGAGGTTTTAAGGAAACTGATAATCTACTTATTCACATAATTTTGGACTTTCAAGGCCACCAAGTGTGCATTCAAGAATCAAGCAAATTTTCAAAGCCTCACAGAAGCACTTAAAAGTGATAGATAGTTTAAGAGTTATTTTGTTTTGAACATGTAATTAAACATGTACTTGGGAATTTTGTGTTATTGAAACCTTGTGCTGTGATTATAAATATGTGCTACATTTAGATAAAATTGCCATCATAGTTTGTGGGATGATTACTGGTTTCTCTGTTCTGTGGATGATTATTATATGAGCTGAAATAATAAAAAGGCCCACAAAAAGGTTTGGAAGGTTTGTAGGAGGCATACTGCAGGATCACCAGTAAAATCAATGCTCTGGCCCTACCCCGGGGGTCCTAACCAACTGGCTTGGCAGGGCGTGTTTGGGCAGCCGTGGGTGGATCTGAAAGATGTAAACCTAAAGAACCTCTAAGTGCTCAAAGGCTAATCTGAGCTACAGAAAATCTCAAATGGTGAAGCACCTCTGCTGTGTACCTTGGTCATCTTCGAAGCCAAAGTGGAATACCAACCAGACTGGGATTAAGGGTGACAACATTCTAATAGGTGAGCTGATCACCTGTCTGTGTGAATGCAGATGTCCGCATCATAAATAATAAAGCTTAAAATTTTCACATTTTTTTTTATTTAAATACATATATTAAAACACAAACAATGAATATGAGAAAATATAACAATACATGTTTTATTTGGTAGCACCAGTAATTTTAAATACAATAATAAAAAGCAATATTGGATCCATAAAATCTCTTAAATAGTGACTTATGTAATATATATAATGCCACCTCCAACGGATTAATGTATACCTGTATTTTTTCTCATAGTTATTGCTTGTTTGTTTGTTACAATGCTATGTAGTTGTACTACTATATAGCCTATTAGGTAAGTATTAGTAAATATATAAACTTTTTGTCACTATAACCCCTTGAGTTTGTTGCATCAATACACCATCATTATTGTGAAGCATGAAACGGCCCAGTCATCACAATCTGAGCCGATGACATTATTGTGTTCATCAATTTGACATTAGATACATGTATGCAATTTAGGTTTGCAACAACTGTTCTATTCTGGCATTTCTGGCAACAATATGTGACCTGAAACAAGCACAAATAAATAAATGTGGAATACATACACTACTTACTTTAAATAAACCATCTAAATGGGTAAATTATGAAGTTAACCTACATAAATCTTATTTTGGAGGCTATTAATAGCGATGTATTCCAATAACATTACGGTGACTGCATTGGGAAAGATCCTTGAGTCAGTTTTATAATTAATGTAGTCATATTGATGCAACTTAGGTTTTCAACGACTGTTCTATTCTGGCAACAATATGTGACCTGAAACAAGCATAAATAAATAAATGTTGAATACACACACTACTTACATGAAATAAACCATGTAAATAGGTAAATTATGAAGTTAACTTACATAAATCTTATTGTGGAGGCTATTAATAGCGATGTATTCCAATATCATTACGGTAAGTGCTTTGGGAAAGATCCTTGAAACAGTTTTATAATGAATGTAGTCTTATTGATAGATATTATTATGATATCTATTATATTTGTATCGTAAACACGACTGTAATTAAATAACAATATCTTATTGGTCTGAAAAACTGTCGAACACTAGATTTTACAATATTATATTATAGTATTTAATATTGTTGTTTACAATCGATCGACACATGTACACAATGGCCGATAGAGGTGGACGATCCTGGACTGAAATATAATTTCGAATCAAATCATTCGATTTTAAAACTGCAGTGAGATATATCGATTATAACCTTTATTTAATTAATAACTTTTTTAGTCACATACATACTTAAGCTAACACCTTTATCCGTACGTAGGATAATGCACATTGCCTTATCATGTATCGTATAAGCCACCTTCTGCACACACATTTTACGATTTGACCAACAGAAATTAAGACCTTCATAATGATGTAAGATTAATAGTACAAATAAGTAAGATTAAAAATACTAGCCCATTTTGAAAGTAAATTATTTACTCATTTCATAATCGATTAAGATATTTAGATACATCTCGATTAGTACATCATTTATGATCGCGCATCTCTACTTAACAGCAGTGTGAAGTGTCATTTTATGCGTCAGCTGACATCACAGATAGCAGAACATATAGGCAATGAAATAACACTTTTCGCGCCATTAATGACGTCATCACGTAGAATCATCAAGATATTTTCAAAAAAATATTACAAAATAATTACAGTCCTAAAAACAAAAATATTCAAATAAGTATCTTAATTTGGTCTATATTTTTAGAAAAAAAAAATAAAAACCAGGGGTTAAAAAATATGGACAATGCCCATTGTTTACACCGTCGCGTCGCGTCGCAACTTTCAACTCGCAACACGTGGCCGATTTCCGGTGCCAACTGCGTGAACTTGCGAACTATCAGAGCCGTACTCAGAAGCGGAGACTTGTGGGTTTATCCCCCATTTAATATTAAGAAGTAGACTGGTAGGGCTAGATTGCCATTCCACTGGGAAAATACTACTTGTTTGATATTATTACGTCACAAACACCACTGAAACAGGATAACTCTTGGTCACGCCTATGTGAATCTAGTCTCAATTTTATTTTTGCACCTCCTCAATGTAGCCTTAACGACGTTCCCTATAACCTACTTTCATGTGTTTACAATAACATTCTTTGTTATTCAGCCAACGGTAAATTCTACTAGGATATAAATCTGGATGATAAACATTAATTTTATTTGTTCATCTATTAATTACAGACATGATTTGCAAGTCATGAGTTGTGACTGATACTTTAGTACATATTATTATTTCGCGTAAGATAGTTATATCTGGATGATATTTGTGTGAAAGTAACGAATTTATCTTTGTTTATCTCGTTACGTGATGTTGAAAGTCTAGTGAGTAACATAACCCGATAAAGTGACGTTACGCCGCAATGCCTGATAGGTTAGGCAGAGGCACAACTAATGTTTCCACGACTAGTCGAGCTTCAGTCCCACTATCTGATATATGAGCTAATCGCTATCTCGACAACACGTTTCTGAGTTTACGAATAAAATAATTCAAACATTAATTCTTATTTAGATTTCATAGCTTTGCAATCGGATTACCCTATGCAGTACCGTCTTTACCATAAGGGCACACTGGGCCCATGCCCGGGGACCCCCGACCCTAGGGCCCCCCCCCCCCCAAAGGCTAATAAGTAGTTACATTCTCTTATGTATATGTACTAAATTCTTAAAAAAAAACGCACCGTCACCAGGCAAGCTAGTAGGTTTGAGCTTTGCATATATCGAGCGGGGACGTGGGCCTATACATTTAGGTAGAAGGGAGGCATGAGACAATAATAAGCTTGGAAACCCCGTCCTTTTATTCCCCAAGGGGCCCCCCAATTTTTGTGTGGCCAGGGGCCCATGCATGCCTTAAGACGACCCTGACCCTATGCACTACACATGCGAGAATGCCTTGCCATAACACATTTGTGGAAGTAATTTTGATGTTCTCAGACAGCATTAAATATAGATGACCCACAGCCGCGCCAAAGCCGTGCGTCGGCAGCACATTCGCATGAAATACTCACAACAAACATGGTGGCGAGGAACTTGCCGCAGCCCCACGACATGTCCATGTAGTCGCGCTGCTCCGACCACTGGAACCACATGCGCAGCCCGTCCTCCAGGAACGTTGAGATGAGGCACAGCCGGGCCACCGTCGGCAGCACATTTTTGCCTTTACGAATCACCTGAGGACAAACGAAAGCTTTAGGCCTCATTCGCACGAGATCTTTTTCAATACACGTTAAAAAGTGCGTGGCCGCAAAGGGCGTTAAACCGAGAAGAGTGGAAAGAGGGTAGAGAGGCCTTTGCCCCGCAGTGGGACGACCATGGCTGATGTATGTATGTATGTATGTTAAAAAAGCGTTGCAATGGAACATATGAGTTTTAGTATAGTTGTTGACACGTCGGCGCTTTTAAAATGCGGCGTTTTTTTTTTGGGTGTTATATAGAATATACCTTATTAGAAAGAAACAAGACAAGAATGATTTTCAAGGAATCATATAAACAGACACGTGGATACGGTTTTTTAACGCGCGTTGAAAAAGTTCTCGTGCGAATGAGGGCTTACTTTAAAACCAGTTTGTTCCTTTGCAAATGGTTCGTGAATGAAATAGGCAAAGGACTGTCTAAGTAAAGAACCTTTATTTTTTTTATATTTAGGTTTCAAAGGGGGACAACTATTTGTGGATAGGGACCCCTATACGTAACAGCATAATACGGCCCTGATTAAAATTTGTATACAATATGCTTAATGGTCCTACGCTGCGCTTGCCGGTACGTGGTCTCCACTCAAGAGACAGGTCGATCTGGAAATCTTTGGGGGAGACCTATGTTCAACATTGGACGTCTTATGGCTGATGATGATGCTTAATGGTATCGATTTCGAATTTAATTAAGAAAAATTTCAACTAGGCTTGTGTTATTATAAAAATTAGGAAAATTAGAGAGAATTATGACATCTTGTAAAAATACATTATTCAAATATATTGTGCTGCATTACGAAACCGTATGACATGGCGATTTTTTTTTTAATCTCAACCTTGGCCTTTAAAGACCTGAAAATCCTATTTAAGGAATTATGTGTGACATACTTTTATCTGTTTGGCTTTAATTTTAATTCAAGTCACATTATTTTCTTTTAGATTTTTGTAAAAGATACAACATACCTATTTTTCATGAAGCTACTAAATGTATTAAGAATACGCGACTGTGTGGTTGTTGAAATGATTATGAGCTTTTTATCATATTCTAAAGCCTTTTTTACGCGATTTGCGCCGAGGGCAAAGAAGCAAGAAAGTAACTTTTCTGCAGACAAAGTCACATACAACAGTATATTTAAAATACAGAATTAGTATTTAAGAAAAATATTTAAAAACTATTACATACCTTGCCTAAATTATCACATAGATAAAAAAACTAAATTTCCAAATCAATAACATAGTATTGCATTCTATAATGATAAAATTATGTAACAATACAAAGCAAATAGATAACTCACGATTTCTTACGACTTATGAGTCTATGAATTACGTACGAGACTCAACTTTTTATAATCATTGCAAGATAACGCCCTGTCATCAATAATTGTAAATTATTAGTTCTTATCCATATATCTTCACAAATTATGCGAATTCATTCAAACTTTAGTAAAGAAGTGGTACATGTTGAAGACTGTTTAGTCTATTTATCTATAATATAACATAAGCTCAAGCCTGTCTCCCCGAAGGGGTAGGCAGAGGCGCACTAGCGAACTAGAACACCCACATTTCGCCGAGCTTAGTTCCGTCCCAGATGTGATAGGGGGCGAGCTTATCGCCATATCGGCCACAAATTCCAGACTCCGGGCTGATATGGAAAAATCCAATATCACTTTGCCCGACCCGGGGATCGAACCCGAGACCTCAGAACCGTAGTCGTACCGAAATACCACCACGCCACCGAGGGAGTCTATCTATAATATATGATTTGTAACTGGACCGTGTTACGCAGAAATAATCCAACCTACAATTTTTTTTTTAAATGTTTTTTTGCCAACATGTTCCAAACCATTAATAGACCATATTGGTGTCAATAATGTTTTTTTTTGTGGGTTGGATCATTTCTGCATAACACGGTCCAACCAATGTTTTACAGAAAACCAGTAAAAAGTGGCAGCCTACTGTTATGTTTCGTTTGGTGATATTTCGGTCGGCCTAAGCCTTGTATTTAGAAATAAGTTGACATTTTAAATTGTAATTTTATATATCATGTATTGGGGGAGGCCTATGTTCAGCAGTGGACGTCCTATGGCTGATGATGATGATATCATGTATTGTCTGGACTTTAAAAGAGGCCATAACCCTTGAGTTTGTTTCGGCATTTCTTCTCAGGGATAGCCACGAAATGCCGACGCCATTATTACTTTATCAATATCTTAAAATCAATATATACTCGTAATTGACATGTGAAAGTGGTATAAAATATCCTATTTGCAGAATAAATTATTTGAATTAAGCTTACCCCTACCAATCACTATTCCCTTCCTTTAAGGTTGGAAATATACATGATTATTTTAGAATTGCATACTACATGTGCTGGACACCACTTATCATCAGGTTATCAATGAAGTTACATTAAATCGACATCCTCCGTGGCGCAGCGGGCGAGTAGCCGGCTGTGAAGCGAGAGGCCGCGGCTTCGATTCCCGCATTGAGCCAAATGTTTGTGTGGCCCACAGATATTTGTTTCAAGTCTGGGTGTTGTGAGACCGAAAGTCTCACATAGTCTCTGACACCCACTATACAGGTTATAGCTAGTGTGGGGTCAGGACTAGGTGTGTGACTGTTGGGTGCAAACTGGGTGTAAAATATATAAAGTCAAATTGAGAACCTCCTTTTTTTAAAGTAGGTTAAAAATAGCTTTGTAAAGAACAATATTAACATTATCTCAAGCTTAAAAGAAACATTCTTTAGAAATGCCCGATAAGGGAACAGTTACTAGGAAATGCTATGTAGAAAGCAAAAGTGAAAGGTGATAAAGTGAAAAGGAAACCAACTCTAGTTCATTTCGGCCACGTAATGTTACGCGTTTGGATAATTTACATTATTATGTTTGTAATTATGCACTTTAGTTAGAGGGGGGGGGGGGGGTGTCAGGCAACCACTTATAAAAAAATTAAAGTCGAATGTTTTTTGCAATATTTTTTTGACAGCCTCCGTGGCGCATTCCCGCATTGAGACAAATGTCAATTGAGACAAATGCCCACAGATATTTGTTTCAAGTCTGGGTTTTGTGAGACCGAAACTCTCTCATAGTATCTGACACCCACAATTCTCATAGTATCTGACACCCACGATACAGGTTTTATCTAGTGTGGGGTCAGGACTAGGTGTCTGACTGTTGGGTGTATTTATTTATTTAATATGCTTGAAAATGTGTTTGCCATCCCCACCATGGAGTGGGCTAAGAGCATCCAAAAGCAAAATATTTTGGAAACCATTGTTTTATACAATACAAGCTATTGCCTGTGGCTTTGTCCACATGAAAATATCCCAGGGGAACCATACTTTTTCCAGGCAAAAAAGTAGCTTTTATAGGCTATGTGTTATTTTGATGTATAATCTATTATATAATTATAAAATTCCAATCAAAATCTGTTTAGTAATTTTTGTGTGAAACAGTAACACACTAACAATTTTTTTAAAGTTTATAATATAAGTTTGACATTTAAAGTAACTGGGTTATTTTGAACATAGTCCTGAAAGCTTGTAAAGAATATTTTTAATAAACAACAGCAAACTACTTTGTTATAATATTATAGTGCTTGGTATCTATGGCAAACTTAAATATGCATTAATGCTTGTTAAAATATCATTATTAAATGTAATGAATGCCAATTAAGATATTCAAGTAAGTTATAAAATACATCATTAACATATTTTCTTTTTTAATACACAACTTGTTTTAACAATAAAACTTTTTCATGAAATATTACAGCTGTTAATTATTCATTCTGAAAATGAAGAAATGAGTAAATAGATTACAAATTACAAAACTCCACAGGAAAGAAATCTACCACACACTGCCTAAAACTGGATCCTATAGAGGGGATTGATGTCAGACTGCTTGGTTACTGGTTGTAACCATAACACTGAATCTAAAATCTCATAAACTATGGGCCTTACTTATATAAATATTTTCGCTTATCTTTTCACTAAGAATAGCCCATCACTTTTTTCCTTACTTTGTTTAAAAATGAAAGTGACAACAGATAAGCACTAAAGACAAACAGCGCTTAAATATTTTTATAAGTAAGGGGCTAAATGAGGAAAGCAAGGCAAATGGCAACAAAAAGATGGTGGCTGTTTAGCTTTTAGTGAATGATGCTACATTATAATATGTATATTGGAATCACAATATTATGAATGCGATAGTTTGAGAGTGTGTTTGTATGTTTGTTATTTCTTTTTCACTTCTTTTCACAAGTGTTCACTTTCTGAAATGGCTGGGCTAATTTTGATTAAATTTAGTATGGAAGTAGCTGACACCTTGGAGTAACACATAGGCTATTTTTTATCCTGGAAAATAAATTTGTATGTGCACGGACTTGCAGGCAACAGCTAATAATTAATAAATATAATATATAATCTTTTATCAAATAAAAATAGCCATCTCATGATGACTTAGCACAATATTGCTGAATAATTTTAAAACTCACTCACCAACTCCATTGTAAACTAAATTAGCAAATAACTGATATTTTGTTGATATCTTCCAAACATATAATATAACAGTTCTGTAATTCTTACTTTGAAATGGTTGCATTATGGTTATATTGCTACACATTTCATACCTTTCACAGTTTTTTTTGTGACATGTATCAGTAGTTAATTATTCAGTCTATAAGCATTATAAAGCATATTTATGACATGATTTGATTTCATTAATAATAATATTTTCAAGCCTAATAATTCCTTAATATGTTACACATCATTTAGAATCCTCATCTCATTGCATACATTTTAGTACTTTATTTATGTCTTGCCTATAACAAAGAAACCTATTATACCTGAATTTAAAGTTATAGAACATTTCTTTACAATGGCTATCACCTTTAGATAACCGATCTTACTTTATTTGCCTCTGTGAGTAGCTGGCTGTGAAGCTAGAGACTGCAGGTTTGATCCCCATATTCAGACAAAATATATTTGTGTGGTCCAGATATTTGTTTCAGGTCTGGCTGTTGAGTATCTCATAGCTTCTGATACCCATGAGACAAGACTTGTATCTTACTGTGAGGTCAGGACTATGTATGTGAATGTTGGGTGCTATTTATTTTCATGAACATGAAAACTAGTTTTAATTTCATCCTTTGATGACATCAAAGTAACTGTATGGGTAATATAATCTTATAATTGTAGAGAAGCCAATGTTTACATGTCATAGATAAAAATATCGTTAGTTATATCAGATTGCAGTTAACCAGTGGTTATGACTGATAATAGCAATAAGGTGTATTATTACACATGATATATTATTTTCTTTTGCATAAAAGTATATTGTAGCATGTTTATGTGTTGTATTTTATTACATTGAATGACTTTTAATACGAATGAGGTACGTTCGAGTTTATCGAAACGATGTTTCGCAATTGTGAAGTACACGTATCACAATGGAGCGTTTAAAAAATGCCATTTGGATATTTCAGCATTTTTACAGCGTGGGTTACAACAAGGTTAATTTAACGATAAACAGGTTAAAGGCTAAAACATCCCGAATTATCATTATTTCACCTCACGGGTATTTCTTGACACAAAGTTGCATGGGCTGCAGTTAAATGCCACCAAAATGATGTTGGCTGCCAAACACGTTCGTCTTTGACTATTTATAATATTTAAAATACGCACAAAAGCTTCATCAACGACGCCAATAAGAAAATAAGTTCGGTGACGTGACAAACACCATCCAAAGTGCATGCAAAATTAACATCTTTAGACTTAATTATTTGTACATTTTACAAGTCTGAAGGCTTTCTTCTTACCTGATCTGCTATATCCTCAGCGGTAGAAACATATTCATTTGGAATTTGCATTTTTATTAGTAGATTCACTAACACATTCACCAAAAAATGTAATTTCACTACCGTCGACTTCGTCACCGTCAGTCGTCTACTGTCGAATGACGTGTGGATAGTTGGATACACTTCCGCTTCATTACAATACTTTTTTATCTTTAAGTTCAATATATTACAAAATTACCCAATACTGATTATGATAACAGCTAAATATTTATAATTAAAATTTTTTATGCAATATTTTTTATTATTGCATGAAACTAGGCTCCAAAATATATATTCAATTGTTTTTTCCAACCGGATGTTTTTATATAAAGTGTCAAAATGTCATTGCGTTTTATTTTACTTTGAGCATCAATTCTAATTTTGCTTTCCGAGATGTTAACTTATTTACTAACTACAATTATATTTAACTAAATAGCATTAAAAACAAAACTATTTTTATAAATATTTATTGCACACAATACGCATGTTATGATGTTACACAGGGATCCAACTAACGTCAATGAACATACAGCCAACACATAAATTTAATTTGTACAATAAAACAATAATTGTATTATAACGTAAATAAATAAATACACCCAACATAGTCCTACTAGGTATACCTGTATCGCAAATTCAATAAATCTGAATAATTATAATTTCTTTGCTACGTGTCTTCGAAGTTTCATTATAATTGTGAAATGTCATTTCTCATTTGTCACTTGTCAGAATTGTCACATTTTGGTTGTTGTGTTCGGTGTTGTTTTTCTAGAAATAAAATAGTCTTACAGGTGGCAATTGTACAATTATTCGCGTTATGCTCCGTTTGATACATGTTTTGTATATTCACAATACTTTACTTCGCTTTGTTTATTACAGAAAATGCTGGAAGTTACGTGCAACGATCGTCTAGGCAAGAAGGTCCGTGTGAAATGCAACCCTGATGATACAGTGGGTGATTTGAAGAAATTAATAGCAGCACAAACCGGCACTCGTTACGATAAAATCGTGCTGAAGAAGTGGTACACAGTATTTAAAGATCACATCAAGCTCTCAGATTGTATCCTTTTGAGTAGAATGACTGTATTAACAACACCCTATCATTGTTCAAGAATTACTTAGACACTTAGATACTGCTCAATTTGTGCAAAGTTTAAGTTAACATATTTACCAACATCATTAGCCCCAAGATAATTACTGCTGAATATAGGCTTCCTATATATAGAATATTTTCGGTAATTAAAATATCATAAATCATTAAAATATTCTGAAAAACTTAAAAAAACACTAACATAAAAACCCTTTTAATTTTGGTACTTTGATGCTCTTACATTGTTTATGTGTTAAGGTTGCAACTTTCAGGTTGATCTAGAAATCTTTTGAGGAAGCCTATGTTCAGCAGTAATTATCTTGGGGCTAATGATGTTGGTAAATATGCCAAATAAATAAACTTAAATAGCAATCTTAAAAGCCCAATATCAATATTGTAGTTATTGTTAAGGAGTTTGCATCATATTCCTGGATTAGATCTTAATCAAATTTAAAGGGATCCACTAATGGATTAAGCTCTATTGAATACAAAACACCAAGAGAAGTATAACTTAAAAATCAGTCCACATTTAGCATATGTAAAGTAAATGTTTATAAAAAAACTGATTAATGGAGTACCTCCTGCTTTTGAAGTCTACTAAGAATCTGTGACTTATAGTTTCCTTAACAGTTATTTACAGATGAAATTCACGATGGAATGAACTTGGAGCTTTACTACCAATAAATATAAAATATTTTTTTTATGTTGTAAATCTATTAATATAAGTTAAGTTATAAACTACAGGTGGTTTTATTTTAAATCCAAATAACACAATATATTGTATATTGTTTTTTTTTAAACTGTGTTTCCTGTACATGTTTTTTCGAAACAAAACGCGGAAAACACATACACAAAACAACAATTTAGCTGTGACCTGCTCATAGAACAATTTACCATACATTAAAAGATACAATAAACCTGGAAGCTTACCTTGAAGGCGTAGTAAAGAGAAATTAGAGATAGGATATTGTATTCTATGATAATTAACAACAACGAACAACGAATGATCACTGTTTTATTATTTGTAATATTTTGATAAAATACCTGATTCGCGACTTACTAGTGTGCACACACCCTTATTTGGTAGTTTTCATTATTCTCTAGTTGGCAACATGTACTTGTACTTCCGGTTCTATGGTCAGTATCATTCAATTTAAGTCAATCATTTCATTCAATTCAATCTTCGCCGCCATTATGATTTGCGTTGTTTTGTTAAAACGGGAAGAATCCACGTAATTTTTATTTGATTTTGTCTACAATAGTTCAAGATAGATTTCGTGAATGAACCGGTGCTACTAGACGTTAAATACCGCATTTTCGTGATAAGTATTGTGTTTGTAAGATGAGTGAAGTTGAAGGTATGTTTTGTTCCGTTCGAGTGACCAATTTGTATGCAAGTGTGTCATTAAAATTGCTCGTGTTTTCAGAATACAACCAGCAGAAGCCCGCGAAAACGGGCAAGCAACATAACATATTACCAATATGGGGTAACGAACAAACTATGAACCTGAATCCACTAATACTAGCCAATATACAGGGCTCTAGCTACTTCAAAGGTAGGTAAGCAAACGCAACTTCGTACAGGAGTTTGGATCCAACATTTTTGTAACGTTTTCCTTTTTGTTTTACATAATTTATTGTTAGGCTTGTTGTAATTTACATCTATGGCGTCGTTAAAACCATTTAATCAGCACTTTCGGCTAGGTTTTTAAACCAGTTATGTTACACATTGTAAGATCAATTCTATATAGCGTTTGTGCTATTGCCAAGCCTAATTATAATTATTTGCAATATTGGCTCATGGTAACAAACATTTCTGTCTATAGCACCATGCATATGCATTCATTTTGTTATATATAATGATTCGCTGATTGTGTGTGATAGCCCTAAATTTATCTGATACATTATTATAATTTTAATAAACACAAGTTTAAAAACTTTATATGGGACCACCTTTGAAATAAGCACTATCAAATACAAAAAGGATTTTGAAAATCGGTCCACATTTGGTGGAGATATCACGTAACATACATAAAAAACAGACAAATTGAGGATCTTCTCCTTTTTGGAAGTTGGTCAAAAGTTTCGTCCAGTTCTTGAACAAAATAAATGCAATGATATCATCAGCCATTATTCTCTTACACAAACTGAAATCCCTGTAAACATAACATTAATGTGTGATGTTTGTCAATAGTTCACCTGTTCAAACTGAAGACGTACCATGAAGTGGTGGACGAGATCTACTACCAGGTGAAGCACCTGGAGCCGTGGGAGCGAGGCAGCCGCAAGACCTCCGGCCAGACGGGCATGTGTGGCGGCGTGAGTATGTTCATCACACTTCATATATCACTCTTGAAGAATAGCAAATTTAATATTAGCCTTATAGTATGCCGATGTCATCATTATTTTTTCAATATATACTCGTAACTGACATGTAAAAGTGATATGAGATATCCTATTTGCAGAATAAATGATTTGAATTTGAATTGGTCCACTGCTGGACAGTCCTCTTTTAATGAGAGGGGTTAGATCTTAGTCCACCATGATGACCCTTATTTTTTTTTAATTAAATTGGGTACTTGACTAATCATTTTTTAATTAATATAATAAGAAATTTACGTCGTCTAAAATATAGAACAGAAAGAAATATTAAAATATTTTCAAAAATAAAAAGTTATAACCCAATGAAGCATTTTCTATCCAATCATGTTGTAACAGACTGGAACTCTTTATCGAAATCTACTGTAATGGCACCTACACTGAATTCTTTTAAAAATGCACTGGACAAGAACATTAAACTGTATGATACACACGCATCAGCTTTATAATAGCTGCTAGTGTGCTAACAAATAATAATAATAATAAGCCTTTGAAGTTTGGTGTAACCTTCAAACTGCAGGAAAGAGTAGTATCAGTATAATCACGTCACGCCATAACGGTACGTGCGTTGGAAAGGGATAGCAAGATATCTCCAATGTGCCCCCACTCCAGAATTTAAAATATGAATTACTGCCTCATTTTCAACTAATTTCAATGCAGTTTTTACAGAAGGGTTTCTATTTTGGTTTATTTGCTATTACATATAAATATTTGTATTAAATCAAACATAGTCAAGTACCCAATTGTCTGCAAAGTGTACTATAGTATACTATAGTGCTCCATATTAAAGTTCACTAATAGTAATTTTCTAACAATTTGTGCCATAATCACAGTTTCTGTAGTCAAAAATGTTATCTGTAGTCAATTCATCTTGTATCGAATTTTGTAAGTGCATGGTGTTTGAACTATATCTAGCAGTGGATGGGGTACAATCTGATGATGATGATGGTGCTTGGGTCCAGTGAAAAGTCAATTATCTTATAGCATGTACTTCAATATATCCATGTTATTCAAGTATGTGCAAAATACAAAACGTTGCAAGTACATTACAGGTGCGTGGCGTGGGCGCGGGCGGCATCGTGTCCACAGCGTTCTGCCTCCTATACAAGCTGTACACACTGCGCCTCACAAGGAAGCAGGTTAACGGGTTGCTCCAGCATGCAGACTCGCCCTACATCAGAGCGCTTGGTAGGTATGACTACTTCCATTTCATTATTTTCATCGAACGTAGATGCGATAGAATTATTGTTTATTTTCAGTTATTTTCTTTTGTTTGATTATTTAAATTGATTAGCATAATTATAATCGGTGGCTTGGGCCCCGAGCCTCGCCATCGGAAGGGAATATTTTTATATTTTTGAATGTATTTTTTTTATATTAAAAATTAAAAAAACAAACACTAAAAATAAAGAGTACTGAACATTTTAATAATACAATATAGTATTTTGGTTTAATATTTCTTCATGTTGTTTAGTATATTATGTTCCAATATTTCTGCATGTTATACGAGTAGCATATTATTTTTATGCTCATATACAGATGAGTATCATAAGGTACATTTGAAAAACTGTGGTTTAAGATAGGCTACAATGAAACAACTTTGGATGCAGTTGTATAGCATAAAATTTATACATTGAATTTAGAATGTGAATCAGCAAACATGCGACTATAGTACGATTGCTAATTAAACGGAGTAAACTGACAGATCGAAATGTCACTTTCCAAAATAATGTTGCTTACTTTCAAAACATAGTGATTGATCTAGTTCAATCTTTATCATCCAAAGAAATAATAATTGAGCACTAGCTTGCAAAATTAGAATTTTATTGCGTATTCTGAGAAATATCAGCATAACCCTTCGACTAAATGTCTGTGTAAATAATTTTGCGTAAATAATCATAACAACTTCTCGAAATGATAACAATGAAAATTACAAATATTACTTTTATTATTTAAGAAAAATTACGTTCGGCACATTCATAGTTTTTGTAAGTTTTGTTTTTAATGAGCGATCTCTATAATTCCTGTAGACATGCCATAACTTAGCATGCAGCAATTTACTATGACTATAATTCAGTAGACATGCAGTATTAATCATACATTAGGCAGGAATTACGACTTTGGAGTTGGACTTTAGAAAATGAAAGAATGATATGGTTCACTGAATTGAAATGTTTAAACAATTTGTATCGTTTTACCGCAGCCCTATTTAAATTTCATTAAAAAGTGGCAACATTCGAAATGTCAGTTTACTCCGTTTAATTAGCAATCCTACTATACCACCTGTGAAATTACGCACCTAATAGTCTACTAACTATGTACATTGTTTTCTTATCCTATTATTGATTAATGTTATATTATGCAGACTTCTGTATCCCACAGCTATGTACGATGGTTTCATCTTGGAGTGACAGTGTATTATACGTTTATACTCAATTCCCTTGCTCACCACTGTCTGTAGGGTTCATGTACGTGCGGTACACACAGCCGCCCGCGGACCTATTCGATTGGTACGCGGAGTATCTCGACGACGAGGAGGAGATAGAGCCGCGCGCGGGGGGCGGCGGCGGAGGGGGAGGCGCCACCACCATCGGAGCGCTCGTCAGGCAGATGCTGATCAAACTCGACTGGTTTAGCACTCTGTTCCCGAGGATACCGGTGCCTATACAGAAACAAATTGAACAGAGGTATGTAAATGCTTACTATTTACTTTTGTATATATTATCAATTTTACATTATTTTAAAGAGTTTGTTAATTTGTATGTAATGTTTAATCTCCAGAACTACTGAAACAATTTTGAAAATTCTTTCAATAATAGAAAGCTACACTATCTCTGAGTTAACCTATAAATCTCAGGAAAAAGTTTATGGTGGTGAAATATAAAATTATGAGTTTGAATGAAGTCAACCAATAAATTATCATTCTGAGGCATTACCTTACATTATTATTATAAACTAGTTAAAGCTTGTTTGTGTGATATATCAACATATAAATTTTAAGTCCTCCAATCAAATTTACAGGTTTTTATGTTTCAACATGTAAGTATTATGGTAAGATTAATTTTAGTAATTTTTATGCAATTTAAGGTTTTATTTTAGTGGGTCATGTCACTGACTACATTCAACAAGCAGGACATCATGAAGCTTATACTATTCAACATTACCTTTTATTATGCACACTATTTATATTTTTTATAGTTAATTGATAATTATATCAAAATTTACTATGGACATGCAGCTAATAATTGTGGTCTGAGCAAATGTCTGAATTGTTGTTCTAAGGACCAATATCTTGCCCTAATATCTTGTCCTATCTCCAATATTACAATAATTATATGACACATTAACATTTAGTCGCCATCATCGGTCATACATCTACAGTGGAAGTGATTTTTAATTTGATTGTGCCATGACTAGGCTAGCAGAGCACAACAGACAGTCTGCAGCGAGTAAGCCGGCGGCGAGCTACCGCGGCAGCGGCGGCGGCGGTGGGGGCAGCACGTACAACCCGACGCGCACCGAGCCCGACCGGCGCGAGCACGACGACCGAGACAGGAGGGACTATGGCGACGGAGACAGGTCAGTCTCAGTACATTTACACAGGAAGGACAGGAAACGAAAAAATATTTCAAGTTTTGTCTACCCTGATCTGATTTGATGCGTGTGCATGCCACTGCACATACACACCAGAAGAGTTCATACCGTGTATGTGAAGTCTATCTACCTGTATTAGGCCAGCGTGGTAGACTAAGGCCTAACCCCTCGCATTAGTAGAGGATGCCCGTGCCCAGCAGTGTGACAGTAATATTATTATTATTTTGTAATGCTTTTTATGTCAGATTTAGCGAGGTTGTAGTTCATATTGTATGGCGACGCGACGTATATAATTATACCTATTGTATTTACTCTGAATAAGTCTTATACTTTCTTTGCAGATATTCAAAAGACAGACCAAAGCGCGATGACAAACTAGAGCGGGAGAGAGATAGAGACCGCGACAGAGGCTCGAGAGACCGAGACAGGCGAGACCGGGATAGAGAACGCCGGGATAAGTACCGCGAGCGATCCCGGTCCCGGGATCGTCCCCGGCATAGATCGCGCTCGCGGGACCGCCGCTTCAGATAATGTTACGCCACGCCTCCTACTGCAAACGGTTATTGTGTGTTTGAGAATTAAATGATGTTTGGTACTTTGTTTTTTTATTTAAAACTGTCCATAGGTTTATTCGTTCCAATAATCAAAACTTTAATCGTCATATTGATTATTTGGCGTGGTGATATTTCGGTATGATTACGGTTCTGAGGTCTCGGGTTCGATCCCCGAGTCGTGCATAGTGATATTCGATATGTTATGATTATTTGTCATGACCTAACAATTTCCAAGAGACATACAGTTAATCCAAAATGTACGTAAAAGTAAAATATCTTACTTTATAAGAGTGTTTTCATAATCGTGATGAAAGTGCTGTTTTTATTACTTGATAAGTCACGTATTTTAGATGTTTATCTTTATTACACGCCATTCGCTTTGATTCTAATAATTATCTGATTTAATGAATGAGTATCTTTAAATTAACAGATTATTCAGAAGTAGGAGAACAATAATAAAAGCAATATACAGGTGTGTGCAATCTATAGCTGCTTGGTAATCTATATATATAAAAATGAAACCCGTTTTCCGTTGTCATCGCATCACGCGTGAACGGCTGGACCGATTTCGCTAATTCTTTTTTTAGAATATTCCTCGAAGTACGAGGATGGTTCTTACGGAGAGAAAAAAATGAAAAATTGTCTGAAAAAGTCTAAAATAACACTTTTCTGTACTCCCATACAATCGATTCGTAATAATACTTAAAAGTCAATTTGAACTTTAATAGCATACCATAAAGTTCAATTATTAGTGGAGAGGTTCCGGGAAGGCAAAACAATTGAGTGTCGTTAGTATCTACTGGTTCGATTTGAAAAATTCTTTTTGACGCTATGACCAATAGGAGCGGAGCAGAAATGAAAAATGTTTAAAGCCGGGGAAGTTGGTATCTCAGAAACTACTGGTTCGAATTGAAAAATTCTTTTAGTGTTGACCGACGGGTTGAATGATGGGGTGACTAAGGGATACCTGACGGGGTGACTGATAGGGTGACAGATGGGTTACAGACGGGGTGACAGACGGGTGACATGCGGGGTGACAGACGGGTGACAGATGGGTGACAGGCTGGGTGACAGATGGGGTGACAGGCGGGGTGACCGACGGGGTGACAGGCGGGGTGACAGACTGGTAACCGACGGGTAGACAGACGGGGTGACAGATGGGTGACAGACGGGGCGACAGAGGGGGTGACAGACAGGGTGACAGACGGGGTGACAGACGGGGTGACAGACAGGGTGACTGATGGGGTGACAGAAGGGTGTCAGGCGGGGTGACAGGCAGGGTGACAGACAGGGTGACAGGCAGGGTGAGTGATGGGGTGTCAGCCGATGTGACAGACGGATTACAGACGGGGTGACAGACGGGAAGACAGACGCGGTGACAGACGGCGTCACAGACGGGGTAACATACGGGGTGACAGACGGGGTGACAGACAGGGTGACTGATGGGGTGACTGACGGGGTGATAGACGGGTTACAGACGGGGTGACAAACGGGGTGACAGACAGGGTGACAGACGGGGTGACAGGCAGGGTGACAGACAGGGTGAGTGATGGGGTGTCAGCCGATGTGACAGACGGATTACAGACGGGGTGACAGACGGGAAGACAGACGCGGTGATAGACGGGGTCACAGACGGGGTAACATACGGGGTGACAGACGGGGTGACAGATAGGGTGACTGATGGGGTGACTGACGGGGTGATAGACGGGTTACAGACGGGGTGACAAACGGGGTGACAGACAGGGTGACAGACGGGGTGACAGATGTGGTGACAGGCAGGGTGACTGATGGGGTGACTGACGGGGTGACAGACGGGTTACAGACGGGGTGACAGACGGGTGACAGGCTGGGTGACATGCGGGGTGACAGACGGGTGACAGACGGGTGACAGACGGGTTGACAGACGGGGTGTCAGACGAGGTGACAGGCGGGGTGACAGACGGGGTGATTGACGGAACCGCATCGAAGTCACGTACTATCTCTCGAAGTTTAGCAAAACATATCATTACCTTTTTAGAATGATTGTGCTATAGGTGCCTACGACTCACTCTTTCAACCCTCTCTCTCATACGCAGACGAAGTTGCGCGGGTCAGCTAGTTGTAAATAAACACAAACAATATTATGTAGCATTTTTATTCTGGCAATAAAAAATTAGCTGGAAAAGAAATTACACTGTTTCGTAATCTAAGCTTACAATTCAAAATAAATAGATTTCAATAGAAATTATCATTTTTACAAGCTGTTCAAACATTTTGCATCTACGCGGCAGCACTTTTCACAGTCTCTTGTTGTTCGAACTTAGGGTACTTCTGCTCCACGTCAGCCCAGGATATCTTACTGTTGGACAAATCCCTAACTACGTCAGGTACTTCTGTCAAAGCCAACCTGACTTGTCCCATGCTATCTCTTTCCCGAAGTGTTACTGTATGGGGTTCCTTGGTAGTGTCAAAATCTACCGTGATTGCATATGGCACGCCGAGTTCGTCGGTCCTCGCGTATCGACGACCAATGGAGCCCGAAGAATCGTCGACTTTATGAGACACATCGACGTTGGTCAAGCCTTGGGAAAGCTCCTTTACGAAAGGCTGGAATTCTGCGTTGCCACTCAGAGGTAAGACTGCGCACTTCATCGGCGCCACGGTAGCTGGTAACGAGAAATAGGTCCTCTGTTCATCACCTTCCCTCATCTTGAAGTTGTGTTCCAAAATACAGTAGAGGATACGGCCGACGCCAAATGAAGGCTCAATTACACTAGGAATTATTTCCTCCACATGTATGGTCTTTTGAGTCTTCTTAACACTGACCAGATTTGGTTTTAGTGTGAACTCACCATTAGGTGTTACTAGTGTGTATTCTCCATCACTATCTAATTTACTTTGCAATTCTTCTAAAGAACTATTGTCCATAGCAGCTAATGCATCATTGATGAGCTTTGCATCCTTCTTAAATTCTTTGCCAATAGCAGCTTTGTTGGGCACAGCTTCCACTACATCAATCTGTTTAGGTGCTGGCAGCTTCTTCTCAGCAGCAAGGCGTATACCAGTAGCCTTTGTGTGTTGCGTCAGATCATAAGCCGACCGGTCAGCACAGCCCACACATTCAACCCATCCATAACTGGACAAACATTCTGCATCCCAACAGTCACAGGCATAGTGAGCCATTTCATTGCCCATGTGCTGTCTGAACCTCAGCTTCTTAGGGTCAATGCCCACTGCCAGCATGTACAAATGAATTCTTGCCATGAAATATCCGAGGGTCTCATTGTTGACTATACCCTTGGAGACAGCTTCCCCAATTGTCATGACCTCTGCAGGTCTTCCTTGTTCTTGGCTGTCAGCTGAGTAGAACAGCATTTGAGTGTCCTTTACAGATTCAAACTTGGGATGGTCCTTTGAGTCACAGAAGTGTTCTATTTCACACATTGTGAACTCTCTGACTCTAAGCAGACCAGAGCGGGGAGATATCTCATTCCTGAATGAATTGCCAATTTGAGCGGCAGCAAATGGCAATCTGCCTTGGTTGAACTCCAAAAGACGTTTGAAATTCACAAAAATGCCCTGAGCTGTTTCAGGTCTCAAGAAGCCTTTCACCAAGCCAGAAGGACCAATCTGGGTGTTAAACATGAGATTAAATTCAATTGGAGGTGTGAGTTCATTTCCACTTATAGGAGACTTCATTTCGAACCTCTTCATCAGTGCAGACATCTCATCAGCAGTCATGCCATCAAGCTTCACAAGGATATCCTCAATTTCTGCCTTCAATTCCGCCTTAGTATTCTTGTCTGCCTTAATTTTCTCTAAATGAGCCTTAATCAAATGATCCAGTCGGAAGCACTCCCCAGATTTGACATCTTTAGTCATGAGGTCAGCAAACCTTTCCACATGGCCTGATGCTTTGAGGACTGGTTCAGGTGTTAAGATTGAGCAGTCTACCTCTAACATCTGTTCTTGCAGGATGAAGTATTTCCTCCACAACTGAATCATATTGCTCTTCAGCGCGCAGCCCATTGGTCCGAAGTCGAACTGTCCTGTAATGCCACCATAAATAGCAAATGACTGATCATAGAAGAATCTCCTCTTGATCAAATCTTCCATTTTCGCGCGGTCGAACAGCTCTTCAGCCGGAGTGAGGCTTAGTTCTTTGTCTTCTAACACTTTCTTCCTTGCTTTAAGTTCGGCGACAGCCTTCTTGATGTCAATTTCAGGAGCTTTCTCTTCCTTCAGTTTTCTGACCAAATCACCCTGTTCTTTGACGTTGGCGCGCAGGGGCGCTAGGACTTCCTCGATTTTTGGGTCAGCCATTATTATATCTCTGAGAGGATTTGGTATTTTGATCTTTCTATGGTTTTTATTACTTCCCCACTGCAGAGTTTGAACGTGCGAAAATCGGAACTGGTTACAGACGACTGGTATATGTTTACTAAATACACTACACTTATAAACTAAGACGAGAACGTGTCTCATTTAACCGTATGGATGATATTACTGCATTTAAACCGTCACATCTGTTGGCCGGTAATTAACTTTTTGATCGCGTGGTTGCTGACGAAATTCTCATTTTTTTCAAGAAGTTCAACTAAGCACTTTTTGTTTCAGGTTATCTACTTTTTGAGCATTACATTTATTAGTAACCCGATTTCCGGCATAAGAGAAAATAGTATTGAAATCCTAAAAATATTGATAACGGACATGAAACAAAAGTGACGGTGAAAAGATGACATGACATACGGTGACATACAAAGTGACAGTTGTAAATTCGCGTTCATTTTTTCATTTTATTTTTAAATATAGATTATCCAAGAATATAAAAAAATAATGAAGATAAATTTCATTTATTGGAAGACCAAATGAATAAAGTTCAAAATAATTTATCGTTAATTTTATTTTGCTTATTTGTCGTCACATAAAATACGACAAACCAATATTTTAGTGGGCAGTATTGAAAATGGCAATCAATTACATGAAGTATATGGCAACATCATATTTACTATCTCTTTCTGACACACTAAATCACGGCATAAATGATTCCGAGATGAAGCGTGATAGGAATAGTTTTAATTATTTGTTTTCTTTTTCAAATATCTTAGATTTGACAGCACAAAGGAGGCGGCCATTTTATTGCTTGCTGAAGTGAACGGGGGGTAAAGCCGTGGGTTTTCGCCCTTTAGATCCTTGTTGTATATTTTAGACACTATTTTTTATAAATTCACGTTATAACATCGTACAAAAGCGTATACGTATTAGTGTAAGTTTCAAAGGTGTATATGTATTGAGTGTGGTGATACGGTGAGAGATGGACGATCCGAATAGGATGATGGCGCACAGCGGCGGAATGATGGGCCCGCAGGGATACGGACTGCCCGGCGGTGAGGGAACGCCCGCAGCAGGCGAGGGCGAGGCGCGCAAGCAGGACATCGGGGAGATCCTGCAGCAGATCATGAATATCACAGACCAGAGCCTGGATGAGGCGCAAGCCAGGAAGCATACGCTCAACTGCCACAGGATGAAACCAGCGTTATTTTCAGTTCTGTGCGAAATCAAAGAAAAAACAGGTGGGTTGTAGTTGTGTCTTGAGTGTATGTGTTATGGCAATAAATTACAATAAATAAAACATTCAATGCACTCAGTAACATGTTGAATTTTGTTTAGAATTATGCGGAAAAGTAGCGCATCCATACATGTCTGATCAGTGGAAAAAACTTAATTTATTTATGATAGAAAGAGTGTTTTTTTTATGTCTGACTAGCTATTTTTTTGAGTAATGGATTTATTAAACACTGTCATTGGCAAAATCATCAAACTTTGATGGAGGCCATATTTATTAAATAAAGAAGAAGATAGAAAGAGCACACACAAAGACATTTAATATTACTAAGTAAAAATTGATCTCAAACTTCAGTACCGCTTATTACAATATGAGGGCGATTAATACAATTTACACCCTAGAATATTTTGTGAATGGTTGAGAAAAATGTAAGATAAGTTTATTCTCTTATTTCGCTGGCCGACCTGGTGCACATATATTTCAAGTAAACTGAGCAACTTATGTCCCCTAGGTCATAACTTTTGGATCACAAGTTTTGTGCTGTTGTACCGTCTATATACTTTTGAATGTCTTTGAGCACACATGAACTATACCTAAATAATTTTTTTTTATACTGCTCATAATATTTACCCAGAATCTGAAAACTAGTAGTGATATTATTGATACATATTAATATTATTTTTTTATTAGGTACCTACCTCATTGTAACCAAGGAAATTATGTTTTCATACTTATTTTGTAAATATCATATTTCAAATATATACACAAATGGGTAATCTGAATGAATAAATGAACCCATCGGAGGCGGCACATATATATGTTCCATAAGCGCATGGGCCACCGGAGGCCGAGCCACCCATGACTATCTACATTCCTGAATGTTTAAATGATTTATGTCACAAGTCCAAGAAATAATGACAATGTTTGTTACATAGTGCTGTCACTCCGGAACACTCAAGAGGAGGAGCCTCCAGACCCTCAGCTGATGCGGTTGGACAACATGTTGATTGCGGAGGGTGTGGCAGGGCCTGAGAAGGGGGGAGGCGCGGGGGCTGCGGCCTCGGCTTCCGCTGCCGCCGGTGAATGGGGTAAATGGATATCTGTTGTGTCTTATTTAGATTGTAAGGTCAACATGGGGACAATCAGCATAGTCTATTATCTGTGGGGAAGTCTGTCATAGACTCTTGCAGCTATGTTGTACAAAATTAATTAAGTAGACGGATATACACAGATACTCAATCAAATTGGCCTAATGATACAAAAAAAATACAATTTTTTTTCAGCAACTTTCTTGCTATTTTTTACATTTCCTAAAATAGGATGCAAGGAATAAGCTTTCATTATATTATGATTATACATTGGCCTATTAAGCTAGTTTGCTGCCCCTGATGCTTAGGAATATGGACAATAAAGAAAACATCAACTAACTTTTGCTTCATATTGGATGTTCCTTTGTTTAGTCTTTATGTTTAAAAAATTTATTTTTATTCTCATAGTTTTCAACACATCCATGATTCTATGTTAAAACTGTCGTTATTATTTTAATTTATCATAATATTGTTTAACTAATTTTCATACCATGTGTTGTATTCATTCTTTTATTTTATTGGTTGGAGGTTCCCCTTATAATTTGAAATGCCGCCGACCACAATCAAGTTCCCAACTGATCCACTATAACCCAAGCAGATAACGCGATCGAGCACTCGGACTACCGCGCCAAGCTCGCCCAGATCCGCCAGATATACCACCAGGAGCTGGACAAGTATGAGAACGCGTGCAATGAGTTCACCACTCATGTCATGAACTTGTTGAGAGAGCAGAGCCGCACCAGGCCTATTACGCCTAAGGTAAGATAATAATTCAAATCCAAATCATTTGAGTCGTATAGAAGCAAAGGTGGCAATTTGAAATTAAAATGATTTTTTTTATTCTGATTGTATGTGTTTTTTTAGGAGTATGATCTAATAGGGATCAAATCTTGTATTAGTATGCCAATTTTATATAGCTTGAGTAAGTAAATCTAATATTACTGTAATGATAATTTCAAAGCTACATAAAAAAAACGTGCGAATCGGACTCGCGCACCGAGGATTCCGTATAAACCTGTATATAAAGAATTTCGCAATGTTCTCTTTATCTGTGCTATAAGACTTTGCTTCGTATCAAATTTCAAGATTCGGAGTTCACGGGAAGTACCCTGTAGATTTTGAGTCCCTTGCGAGTGTCGAAAATTTGCGGCATAAGCGGATGTATCTTTTGATTGCGTTGGCTTAGAAGTTTGATCTTTTCATAGCTCCTGACTCCTGACGGACATTAGACCCTGAGTATTTGATATGAATTTCAGCTTGATACCTCCAAGTGTTCCTGAGAAAAAGGGTTTTGACAGACAGACAGACGGACAACAAAGTGATCCTATAAGGGTTCCGTTTTTCCTTTTGGGGTAGGAAACCCTAAAAAGCAATATATTAAAAAGCCACAATTCATTCATTTTTCAGATTGTCGCCTTTGATTTTATACGACTTCTATGTATGTACATACACACACCATACCTGTATCCATGAAAGGGTAGGTAGAGGAGAAGTACCTACATTTCATCAAGCTCATATCCATCCCAGATGTGATTGGGGCCGAGCCTGTCGCCATATTGGACTACATGAATATTACACATTGAAACATATTTTTTTAAGTTTTAGATGTTTCAATACATTGTGACATTGTTCTCTGTAAATCGGACTGTCAGCTTTTGAATTATATTAATTTAAAAAATATAAGTAGAAATATATGTGAAATATACATTTTAATATAATTTAAATGTTTTATATTAAATAATTGTTAAAACTTCTCCCATGCTCAATCCAAAACTTGCAGCTAAAAAGAAGGTATATTTTACGAATAAACATTAGCATGAAGAGTTAGTTGTCCACTGCTGTTTATACAAACTGTTAGCAGTTACTGTGGCGACGTTTATAACAGGAGATCGAGCGCATGGTGCAGATCATCCACAAGAAGTTCAGCTCCATTCAGATGCAGCTGAAGCAGTCCACGTGCGAAGCGGTCATGATACTACGCTCGCGGTACGTATCACATCACTAGTCACAGTAGGGTGCGGGTCTAGGGTTGTTCGGTGGAAATATATTTCATTGTAATCACTTCAACTACAGTACTATGGTTAAAATAACCACTTCAGCAATCTAGTTCATTTTGAGACATAGGTAGTTGATGATAATCTTGTATCTAGAGATTTATTTTAAACATTGGATTACCTAATGATTTCTTAAGTTTAATCAGAAGGTTATTCATTGAAATAAAACTAGTTTTTACTGATTCTATCGCGATTTGTTTTGTATTTATTTTATTTTTGTCCCAACGTTTTGAAAGCTTTACAGTCTTCATGGTCACGGGTTGGACTGTAGGCTGTAAAGAACCAGTTTTATTTCAATTGGATTATATATTTATTTTTCTCTTCATACTTACGGTTGGTAATGGTTGTATATTCGTAAATAAAATGATTATCAAAGTGCATAACATTTACCCATAAAACTGTAATGAACTCTTATTCGAAACAAAAATATAACGACGAAAATAAATGTGAGCAATATGGAAACACATTCCTTAACTTACATTTAATTTCCAAGATCCGCACCTGCACCTGTGGTTAATTCAAATAATTTTTGAATACTTAATTGGCATTTTTTTTTATTCCACAACAAAATTGACAAAGCTAGCTAGTGCAAACCAGCTCAACTTTGGCCTCTAACAAGCAAACAAAATTCGAATACCGCCAAAATTCCCGCTTGCAGTTTCCTGGACGCGCGCCGAAAGCGCCGCAACTTCAGCAAGCAGGCTTCGGAGATCCTCAACGAGTACTTCTACTCGCACCTCTCCAACCCGTACCCAAGCGAAGAGGCGAAAGAGGAGCTGGCCAGGAAGTGCGGCATTACTGTGTCGCAGGTAATGACGTCATCACCGTTACAGCTTCCTGGACCACAGGCGCAAACGGCGCAACTTCACCAAGCATGCCATCGAGATGCTCAACGATTACTTCTACTCGCACCTCGCCAACCCTTACCCCAGTGAGGAGGTGAAGGAGGAACTCGCCAGGAAGTGTGGCATTACCGTGTCGCAGGTATACCGCCTAGCGAAGGGGCCATGTGTTTACGATAGGAGAGCTGATCACCCATCTGTGTTGATGCAGACGTCCCTATCATAAATTATAATAATAATGTGCATACGATATCCCTTTTACTGTATTGCGTGACTAGACAAAGAAAATCGGTCAGCATGATAGTAGTAAGTTGCGACGAAATAATGAGTGCATATTGGGGCTCGAAATCCTCTTTTACCTTTTTTGCGTTCAATCAGACTATTGAACATAAAAATCGAATGTTTCTTGTTCACTTTCGTGTATTGTAACAGGTATAAAAAGAATACATTCCAATGGCATGTTTCGGTTTCGAAGGACCAATGATAATAAGGGAACGTACCCATATTACGTTACTCGTTCGTTCTTCAAAATACCATGCTTGGTCACAGGACGAGACGGGGATCTTAGGTTTTCGTCACGTAGTCAATATCTTCTAGAAAAATCCCATGCTTTTCCGAGCTATATTGAAATATGACGCGCGGCGTTTAGCACTTTTTAAAGTCACAGGTAACACATCATAAATATTTTGCTTTTTAACTTTTCTTCGACAAAAAATGATATTACTACGTGACAACTAGAGGGGGAGGCGGGTCTTGGCATATACTACGGGTAGTGACCGAGGGGGGAGGGGGTATAAAAAGTAAAAATAAATGGGTCGCGTAATATGGGTACGTTCCCTAATATTAGCCCTTATAATATTACTGTTCCACTGCTGGGCACGGGCCTCCTGTACTAATAAGAAGGGTTAGGCCTTGGTCTACCCCGCTGGCCTGATGCGGGTTTGTTGACATCCTGTGAAGAATTTCTCGGGTATGCAGATATACTTACGATGTTTCCGAAGGACCAAAAATTCTAAAAAATGAATACTCATTGATTTGCTTAGGGTTAACATAATATAGGTTGCATGTTAATATTTTCGCGTGTCTCACGTTGTGACGTTTGCAGGTGTCCAATTGGTTCGGCAACAAGCGCATCCGTTACAAGAAGAACATTGGTAAGGCTCAGGAGGAAGCCAACTTGTACGCCGCTAAGAAAGCCGCTGGTCAGTATGTTCTGCGTGTGTATCACACCACTATCTGGGATCTGGTATTTTGTACTATAGTAGTTAGTTACATTTACATAAAACACACATGGGGCAAAATTATATATCGAATATTTTGAATGCAAAGTCAGAAGGAAAGGTTTTGAAAAATCAAACTGAAGTGTGGAACAAAGGATCACCAATAATCTTGTAAATATTATTTTGCTTGGGGAATATTTTTACATGTTATTATTTTTATTCGGTTGAATAAAAATTACACTAAACATTTTCGTTTAAAAAAATTTGCTTTGTTATACTACATATATGTAAATTTTTACTTCAATTAATGTTAGTATTACTACAATACTAATAGAAATTTTAAATCAAGATCAATACGCGTGAAATACGGTCGGTGTGAAGTTAGTTGCGAGCGATTATGCGTCTATTCTTGTAAGCAGTGTTACCAACCCTACTATTTTAACAGTAGATTTGCTGTTTTCACATTGATTTTTACTGTTTTTCAATTAGCGTTCAGCGCCACTATGCAAATATTTTTTGATAACCATTATGTAAGCAACAACATTTAACAACATTTTCAACGTCTTTGATAAAATGAGCCGTGATTCATCGACTAAAAAGAATAATGTGAAATACATATGAACAGTTTAACAAAAACATGTATGATTATAAAAAGAAAAATTTGTCTGAAAGGCAATTGAGGATAAAAGTGGAAAATAATTTTCTTTGATTTTTTATTTTTATTATGTTGTGATCAATATTATAATATATCAATGTATGTGAGTCCTGGTAACTAATAGAAGTAGGTGATTGTTTCAAGTATATGAGGAAAGTATGAAATCTGCCTTTTTTACTTTACCTACTGTTTTTTTATTGGTGTGCTGTTGTTATAGTTTCTTGAGGTTGGCAACACTGCTCGTAAGGGTATGGCGAGTATTATTTCCCGCGTGTGGGTTAATTGGCTCGGGTGCACATGCACACACGAGAGGTGTCGTAGCACCGCGAGCGCGAATGTATCCGGCGGTTCGTTCCAGCAGCGGGTGCGTCGCCGTACTCGATGGGCGCGGCGTCGGGCGCGGCCACGCCGCTGATGTCCCCGGCGCCGGCGCAGGACTCCATGGGGTACTCGCTGCCGGCGCCCGGGTACGACCAGCCGCAGCCCGGGTACGACGCGTCCATGCCGTACGACCCCATGCACCAGGACCTCTCGCCCTAGTGCCGCACCGCACCTCGCTCACGACACCGCACGCCCTGCGTCTGAACCTGCAGGTACCATAGTATAAAACAAAATAGCTTGCCCCTGTTTGTCTGTCTGTATGCTTAGATCTCTTAACCTTACGCAACTGATTTTGATTGACTGAACACCCTCCAGACTTTGCCGTCCCCCAAATCCTGCCGTCCGTGGCACGCGCAACCTTCCCCCCCCCCCTTTAGATCGGACAAGGAGGGCGGCCCGCCTTTGCTTTATTTTGCCACTTTGTGGCCCTTGCCAAAAAGTTGCCGACCACTGCCCTAAAGGGATGTAACGGGGGATGAATGTTTGTCAAGACTCACGCCGAAATATAGCCTTTATGTTCGTAGTGTTTTACATCCATACGATCGAAATCAATTCATTAACGTGCATTGGTTGATCGACAAATGTTTGTCATACAAGCATCGATCAAATTATTAATGAATCTAAATGGATGTTTTTAAAAATATCGGCATATTTACAGTTCTGATCAATTCATGATTAGCACTGAATCATTTTGATACGAGTGTTGATTGTTTCAGGTAAAGGGCGGTACACGTTATTGTGCAGCTTCCACAAAATTGCCATTTACATAACATTACTATTATAAAAGTTAAGTAGCAGACTTACCTTCGATCGGTTGTTGACGTCGGCGACTTGCGACTTGCGACTTGCGACTGGCGACTTGCGACTGGCGACTGGCGACTCGTCGACTAGGCGACTCGCCTCCCTATTGCCTTAGGACATGCAACATATTGTATACTGTCGCGTTGCGTTACATATTACTAGCGATATTTTTGGAGGTACATGTAATTGAAATGTATTTTATTTGTATTAATCAATTTATACGACTGGCACCCAGTATTTATTTATACATTGTCTTCTGTGTTTATACAGGGTGTTTCATAAAGTTGGTACCTATAACAATTCTATATACAGCGAGAACGATTTAAAGAGCAATGGTAAAGTAAAAAAATAAAAATTGAATTAATTTTTTTTAATCAATATTAACCATGGAAATAAAAAAATCGGAATGTGACCTATAAAACGCCGCAAATAGCAAAATAATGGCTTTGTGTATGCTAAAAATAATTAATTACCCCATAGGTAGTTTGTAAATGTACTGCAACTGACCCAATGAGCCAGAAAAAAGGTTTTCATCTTAAATTCATGGTTCCGTTATTCCAAAACTATGAGCTTTACGAAATTTTAAACTGTACCGCTAGATTGCTAGCCACCCTCCCTTTAAGTGTAGTTATTATGGATACCAACTTTATGAAACACCCTGTATAGCGGCAGCTGTTTATAGTATTATATTTTATCGCGGACCCCAGTGATGTTTTTATAAATTTTCTAAAGTAATTATTTGGGCAGTATTAGTAATTTTTATGTACCACATCGATCGGCCGGGATCTCGTTTGCGTTCACTATTCGTCTTTACTCTATGGTGGTTATAATTATACGATAGTATGTAAGTAGCGTATAGTGTAATATTATATAAGTATTCAGATATTTTGTGCTGATTTAGTGTCCTATATAAATGCGTCCGTACATTGTATACTAAAGGCTTTGACATTGTGATGTTTCCTGATGATGTACTTAACATTTTATGGCGCGTACATACCAACCCAACGCAGGCGAAAGAATGCTCGCGAAGGGCCATCGGAGATTGGGATCGAACGTTCCCGAACATTACATTCGCGAACCTTCGCTGTTGCGTTCGCACAACAGTTATCTTGCACACGACCTAACGCGACAGAACGCTTTCGTTCGTTCGGCTTCGGTGTTGCGTCCACACCGACACCTTCGCGAACATTCTTTCGCCTTCTTTCGGTGATGTGTACACGCCATTAAAGATCAGTAGCACGTTATTTTATATACTATCGACTCGCTCGGTATTCGCTCAGACAATATTTTATATTACAACATACCTTCATTGAAAATCCGTCCCTTACCATCTATATAAAATAGGGGTTCAGCGATCCTATTCGACTGCGATTTGATTGCAAGTTGCGTTTAATTTTTACATAATAAAAAGGACTTCTCTTAAAAAAAAGAAAACACTTTTTTGTGGGTTAGCTGATTTCTGCACAACACGGTCCAATTTAGGTCAACAAAATTCTAATGAATATTGTCGGGGCGATTGCCGAGTGGTGTGAACACATATTTCCAGTGATTTGAAATTATTTTAAGGATCCATACACTCGGAGAAGTGGCGACGAAAAGACTATAACTAAATTGATCTTTACTCCCTTCCTCGTACGGCTAATAGAACACAGTGCGACGGCTCGAAGTGATGTACTGAGTCTCGCTAGACTAATATCAGCCGTATGAAAAAGTACACAAGATCGAGTTTTAGTATCTTCGCCGTGACTGTCCGTCGGCGTGGATTCAAAGTGAACACGTCATGCCGGGTACACACGAACCGAACGAACGATCGCGAATCGATGCCTGTTGCATTCACACAACGGCGAAAGTTTGTTTGTATAACCGCAACAGGCGTAGATTCGCGAACGTTCGTTCGGTTGGTGTACACGCCATCAGGAAACAGTACATTATCGAAGGCTAGAGCGAGGCGTGCAGTGTGCATGCGGACACGCGACTTGTGTGCAATCTTAATGTTTTATCTATGGTTGTGTTATATCTCGCACACGTTAATCTATGTGAAATGATGCATTTTACATTATTTTCCTTCAATGATAATATTTAAAAGCAATCATGTATTATTTTGTTTAAAAAAGCTATCGGGAGTTGTGAATATCAGAACAAAATATATTTTTACACGGTGCTATAGTTGGTTAGCACTATATTATTTCCTTTTTTTAGCATTAAGTGAATGTTGTTTTTATTTCGTCGTTCCGTTCCGTTTCGTTCAGCCGGATTACACTAAGTTCCACGTAGATATAGTTTTGGATATGAAATTTGCTAGCGTTAAGTTGATGTGTTCTGTAACAAGATATCTGAAACAGTATACGAGAATAAATAACGAAAATAAATTAAATGAAATTATTAAATCGCTGTGGAACATTGATATAGCACCGCGCCGTCCGCGATTTCCCGCCAATTTGAAGTTATATAAGTGGTCGAGTGAGACATAGTGTATCTTAGAGGGGGTCACTCCGACGGTGACCATAGAGTATCGTGGGGGAAGGGGGCGGCGGCGCGACCAACATGTATACGACGACGAGTTCAATGTTATTGCGACCATCAGATTGAATAAATACATTTTTGTGTAGTTATACAACGCGTTTCATTTATGAGCACCTCCATATTGGATCTTTTCTGTCTTCTTTGACAGCTTCCGTGGCGCAGCGATCAAGTAGCCAGCTGTGAAACGTGAAGTCGCGAGATCGATTCCCGCATCGAGACAAATGTTTGTGTGGCCCACAGATATTTGTTTCGGATCTGGGTGTTGTGAGACCGAAAATCTCGTTCCTGATACCCACGACACAAGACTCGATCTTAATGTGGGGTCAGGACTATGTGTGTGACTGTTTTTTATTTATTTTATTCTGTCTACCCTGCGCTGAGTGAAATGTTATTAATTTATTTAGCTCTCCTGGTGGACCGACGACCTAATAAAGGTCGCAGGAAGTCGCTGGATGCAGGCCGCTTCCAACAGGTCGATCTGGAAATCTTTGGGGGAGGCCTATGTTCAGGAGTGGACGTCCTATGGCTGATGATGATGATGTAGCTTTTAGCTCGTGAAAATGTAACAGAATTACTTTCGTATTTATAATATTAGTATGAAATTATGATTGATAAAATATGTCACTGTTGTTATGTACTAAAGTAACACCTTAATTTTATCGCTATTTTTTTACCACGTATCGCTAATTACTGCCAAAAGGTTATGTTTACATGAACTCGTTAAAATAATCGCCTAATTACATGTCTGTTTTTTATTCTCATAATTTATGTTTCAGGGATGGTTTATAATCATGTTTTACACCGAATTAAATGTCTATTTATGAAATCAATTCTGCCGTACAAGACAACCGACGAGTACCTTCTTGAGTATGACCAGTTATACCGAATATCTTACCACCAGCGAAGTCTTGTCAATCTGCAGCAATATTCTGAAGATGCCACATCTTCATTCTATTTCTAAAAATAATTTACCGATCTAATCTGTAGTAAAATCTCCATTATAGACTCAAAACGTTAGAAAGCCATGTGATGTTATGTTTACAATCGTATTTAGTATGTCGAGCACTATACATTTTTATCAAACGACGCGACACGACGACCTTGGAATCGAACTGAGTATCGGCCGACAAGAATGACGCGCGCTCACTGCTCAGTGCAGTGAAGTCATTCCACTGATTCAGACACACGCGAAGTGGCTTGTTATGTTGAAATATTTCGTCAACACAGTAAACACAGTTATTAGAAACCGTAAGTAATTGTTACCAAATTGTTATCATCTAACGCTATAAACTAGCGCCCTTGTGGTAAAAGGATCATATCGGTTCTCATAACTCGAAACTTAGGTATACCATAGGCAGGTAACCTTCATCATCATCAGCCATAGGACGTCCACTGCTGGACATAGGCCTCCCCCAAAGATCAATCAAGCCGCTTCCAACAGGTCAATCTGGAAATCTTTGGGCGAGGCCTATGTCCAGCTAACCTTAACATGGAAATAAATTGCATTTTAATAAGTGTTTTGTTTATTCGTAAGCCATACATAATACATTGCTAATTTACATATTGCATAGCTTTAATATCCATCAGATTTTTTTGAATTCCTTCATGTTATTGCACAATTCTTCCTCTAGGGAAATTGTGTAAAACTGTGCCTAATTTTAGTTAATTATCAAATGGCGTAATACTGACTTTTTATTTTTAAAGCTTACTGTTAATTGGTACTTGGAGAAAAGGTTATTTTTATTGATAAAATAAATAAATAAAATTTAGTCGAACTTAAAGTAAGGTCAGGATTAAAAGAACATACAAACATAGTTCAGCCAAGAATCGTAGCAAATGGAAATCTTCTGCCTGCCCCTATGGGGAAAAGACGTGATTCTAATATGTACCTACTGTTAAGCCACTTATTAGTTTGAAGTTGATACCTTTTGTGACAGAGGTTAATCACAAGTTCACAACCCTGAATAATCATAACCAGCAATTTTACGCAAATACTTTCTAATCTGATAGTGCATAAAAGTGTTAGTTCGATAAAAGATAACAATTGAATGATTTACCTATGCTGTAGCTTCCAGGATGGTGAGTGTGCACAGCGCGTACCACGACGAGGTCCATGACGTGCCGATGTCGGTCATCATCAGACCCTTCATACCAGAGCTGGATGAAAATAAAGTTCTCTCGCTGATGGAAACTATACAGGTAATAAATAAATAAATAATATAATAAATAACACCCAACAGTCACATACATAGTCCTGACCCCACACTAAGATCGAGTCTTGTGTCGTGGGTATCAGGAACTACGAGAGACTTTCGGTCTCGCAACACCCAGACCCGAAACAAATATCTGTGGGCCACACAGACATTTGTCTCGGTGCGGGAATCGAACCCACGACCTCACGTTTCACAGCCGGTTATTTGCCCGCTGCGCCACGGAGGCTGTCATAACATACAGGTAATAAAATAAATACACCCAATAGACACACAACCTATTCCATTCGCCACCAAACCAACTCGCTCTAAACTCTACTCTTCTACATAAGCGGTAAGTTTTCCCTTTCAGTCGTCCTTCCCTTGCCTCCCTATCACTCTTCGTCTCCCTCCCCTTTTATAATTTGTCGTCTATTCGACTACCCCATGAAAATGACAATATCAATTATTCATGTAAATTAGTTCCTTTGCCCTTATAATAAAGGATTACTATGTAGGGTATAGTTCTGATAATTTCCTGTTAGAGACGTGTGAGGCTCGTTGGTAATGTGAGAAACCTGATTAGCCTGTTCAAGTAAAGTTAATAAATATTTACAAGTCGATAGTCGTATCTGCAGAGGTCGTCACGTCTGAGTAAATGTGCATGGAAATAATAGTCACTATACTGTAATTCAATCTATAAACTACTTATTTTTTATTCAGCATTATCAAACATTAGGTGCCTTAATTATAGAAACATTTAAGCTGAAATGGTAAAGAATAGCCTGTCACTTTTTTCCATGTGTCACATTGTTTGAAAATAAAAGGGACAGACTAATCTTAACCATTAGCTCAGCTTAAATGTTTATATGAGTAAGGCCCAGGATGTCCACTGGTGAACATAGGCTTCCCCTAAAGATTTACACTAGACCGACCGTAGTTCAATATTCATATTATATTTTGCTGTCAAACCATTTCTACATTTATAAAAGGAGAAGTCAGAATTTGCTTAGTTATTTTTCGTAATATCTCCATCTAAATAGGACCAACATTGTTGATGCGTTATTTTTAGTGGTTTTGAGTGGAAGAGCCACGCTGTAGGCAATTACGTCTACAGCACGAATGGGCCGGCTCGACCGGTTTGATACCACTGTCTCACAGAAAACCGACGTAAAGTGGCAGCTCGCTGTCGCGTTTCGTTCGGTGAGTGAGATTTCCGGTAGCCCCATACCCCCTCCGTTTCCCAATCCGTTTTCCCTCCCCTTCCATTCCACCCTTTTAGGTTGGCAACGCACCTAAGATTCTTTTTGAGTCTCGGGTGCCTGTGGGCGGTGGAGATCATTTACCATCAGGTGACCCATCTGCTCGTTTGCCAGTCTCTGCTATAAAAAAAAAATGCATTTCACTTTACAACAGAGATTTAATAAATAGTGTGTCTTTGCTATACATCGAAGTACGTCTCATATGAATTTGGATAACTCATGCACGAGGCATGCATAAGTACAATGGCAATAATTCCTAATGTCAAGAAACTGCTCGCCTCGATATTCCCAAGTGACCTTTACGATTAAAGGAGAGACGATTAATATAGGTAGTAGCACGGACGTTACAAAAAAGATGGACGGAGCGCTAGGACATTAAAAGTGAAGCAGAGTTTTCGGCTCATTCGATCAGTCGCCGCCATTACGTTGATAGATTGAATGAGCCGAAAACCCTGCTTTACTTTCAATGTTCCTAGCGCTCCGTCCATCTATTTTTACGTCCGTGGGTAGTAGCTACTTGTCGAAATAAAAAGAGGTAATGCATGTATGTATAGTATATTGTTACTGGCGTATTGTGAGTATAAAATAAATATATACACTGCGACAAATAAAGGGCAACCTGTATTGAAAGGTCGTCAAAAACTTGATATCGCTATATTAAATTAAAAGGGCATCGCTCCATCTTACGCAAAAGGTAGGTACTGAGCAGAGCTTTAAATGTCGAGTGCTAAAAACGTTTAACCCAAAGTTATCGATATTCGATACCTATTTACTGTCAATAAAAGAAAATATTTTTATGAAACTAATTATCGGGCAATTATAAAAACAAATACAGCAATTACAGAGCAAAGATATTATACTAATATGTGTTTATATTATGTATCAGCACTTATGTTATTTTTTATTAGATAAGAACACCTACAATGGCTACAATGAAGAGAACTTTATCAACTGATTATTTGTTTTTTTTCGACCGACTTCAAAAAAGGAGGAGGTCCTCAATTCATCTGTATTTTTATGTATGTTACGCGATATCTCCGCCAAATGTCGACCGATCTTCAAAATGCTTGTGTTCGATAAAGCTTATTTCAAGGTGGTCCCATATAAATGGCTTGATCGGATTTGAATTAGGTCCGTTAGTTTCATACTAGTATCTAAGAGAAACGGAAACGAAATTCGTTACATTGAAATGTATTCTGAAAGTTATAACTGCCATTATCCATTATATAACTGACATATCAGTATTGAACCAGTATTTTAGTTCATTGTATATTCAGGGTAATGACCCCATAAATAGGTGTCACACAAAGTCTCACTTAAGTGTATTTTAGGTACTAATCTAAATCGCTATATTTGTACTACTACTTTAAACAAATGTGTAATACTTATTACCAGTTTTTCAACTACTTATTTATTATATTTTATCATTTACAATTTTACAAATCTTAACAAAATATTTAAAAAGTGGGTAGATAGAATTTGTCAAACTTTCCTGTGCGTGTGAGGAAGCTCCACTACAGGTTTCGTGTTCCCAGTTAATGCATAAATATGTTGACTATAACAAAATCTAGACTCTAGACAGCATACCTACCTATTATAAATCTGAATACTTGAGGTACACATAAATCATAATAGTATTTACATCATAAAATGATTCCGAACTCTGGCACCCACAAAACTTTGCCATACAAGATTTTTATATTTCTGCTAGGTACTAGACTATTTTCAAAAGCTTTGATTTTTGTATGTTTGTTCTAGAAAGAGGAAGAGACAGGGACAGTGCCTCCAATAGACATCCTTTGGATCAAAGGGACGGAGGGCGGTAATTATTACTACAGCTTCGGCGGCTGCCATCGCTACGCGGCATACAAGCGCCTCAATCGGGCGACCATTCCCGCCAAACTGATAAAATCTACCATTACGGACCTCAGGACTTACTTGGGAAGCAGCACGCCGGACTTAAAGTAGTATAATTCGTTTTTAAATATGTAACACACTATGACAGTAACTGGACACTGCCACAGGACAGAGTATAAGTAAGTATCCGTATAACACTTTATAAACAGTGAATACTATGCTATCCACAATTTTACGTAATATTTTTGTGCCATTTTATCATAGTGTTACTGCCACATTTGTAATTCCAATATTTTTCTATACAAAAGTAAAATACTTGGTTTTGCTGGAATCAATAATTACTGTCCTATAGTCGCTAATGTTGTACTGGACTGGCGTCGTGTGCACGCGCCGTTGCAGAATTGTACATAATTTAAACTGATTAGTGTAATGTCGATAATTTATGGTTATTATAACATGTTTATTTTAGATATTTAGAATAATTAATAATTTTAATTAGAATAAGAATGGCTGTAAATTATAATAACTATAAAGAACAAATATTTTTTTAAAATCTGATAGTTTTACTTAGATTTCCACCTTGATTTATTTTATTATTCCAAAACATTCAGCTCATCTGCATCTCAAGTTATCAAAAACATTTTAAATGAAACAATTCATTCCTCCATAATATTTATTTGGAGTGACACCTTAATGACTACAGAACAATGAGATATGCCAGTTCATTACAATAATATATACAAACTTCAACATAAATAATATCAAAATACATTATATACTAGCTGTATACGGCGGCCGCGCTCGCATCTCGTCGCGGGCGAACAAGAAACATCCGCTAATGGCGGGTACACACCGGCTGAACGAAGGCGAAAGAATCTATACCTGCTGCGTTCACACAAACAAACTTTCGCTGTTGTGTGAGTGAAACAGGCATGATTCGTTCGCCTTCCTTCGGCCCGGTGTGGACGCAACATCAGATCATTTAATCTAACATGAAGCTGCCACTCAATTTGGAATATTAACGCCCGAATGGTCAAACGCTGCTCAACTTTAATGGCTTCTTACATTGATTTTCGCCATACAATTTTGACAGATAAGGCGGCCTTAAACAACATAAGGCCACCTTAAGTGTATGAACATTCGGCGGCAATTCTTTGATAACGCGTGTCATTAACCAAATTATACAAGCATACGTTATCAAACTAAGCTATATACATTGGTGCATACACATGTGCATTACATATATAACTTTACAGAGTTATTCAAAACATATGCAAATTCGTTTAGGTGTAAACGTTATTTAGTTTATGTTGAATTCTTACTTGGTACTTTTGAAAAATACAGATGTAAATATAACACAAAAACCATATTTTTAATTACTTAGTTTGATAAACACATTGCATATGCACCTATGTGTTTATTTAGCATGATCTCTCATATAACGCGGTTTTAATGAACGCGATAACTAATTATAGTAATTGATTGAGATTTTTACGCACAAAAACATACCATCACATTTATATCCTCAAAAGTATAGGCAAAAGTGCAACTGTTCGACAGACGTTTCACAGGTTCATGTGATGTGGGGACAGCCCATGATCATACAAAGCAATGAGCACAGATTCGAACCCCAATGAGTTTGTCAGATTCCCAATTATAACATAATGTATATACCGAAGTAGTATTTACATTTTGAGGTAATTTGTCTGTTATTTTCCAATTATTGACTATTTAAGATAACATATTACGAAACCGCGTTAACTGAGGGAAGACTATACAAACATAAAATACGTGCACAATTTATATAATTCTCTTATTATTTCACAAATCATTTCACGTCCATACGGTCCATAAATTAATTATAATTGTACTAAAATAATAATCTGTCGGTGTAACGCATTGCAATTGTAATTAACTAGTGCTCTCTTATTATTAAATGTATTGATGTTGTTTGTCACAGATTTGTTTGGTTTTTACGAGTCATTATGTGTTACCAGCATTATGAACAGACAATATTACAGTACCCTCAACCGGCAGAAATGTATGAAACGAGGCAAAAGAGGTGTGTCAGGATCGTAGTTTGTGGCGCTCAATTGTCTCTGCCTACCCATATGGGATGCAGGCGTAAGTGTGTATGTATGTATGTACAATATTATTTTGAAATGAGGACATGTGTCGAAGTTCGATTTTCAAATATTAAATTATAATCTAAAATTACCATAAACAGTACAGTAATTGGTAAAAGGATTTCTATTACGTATTATTATTCGACTGCCTTGGTGGCGTAGTGGTATTGCGTGCGCAGTACGACTATCATCCTGAGGTCTCGGGTTCGATTCCTGAATCGGGCAAAGTGATATTGGATTTTTCAGTATCAGCCCGGAGTCTGGAATTTGTGCCTGATATAGCGCTAGGCTTGCCTCTCATCACATCTGGGAAGGAACTAAGCTCGGTAAAATGTGGGTCTTCTAGTTCGCTAGTGCGCCTCTGCCTACCCTTTCGGGTCACAGGGCGTGAGCTTATGTTATTCGGAACATATCAAGCAATTTCAATAAATACCGTCTCCAAATTACAAATGGACAGCCAAGCAAATCTGTACACAAACTATTATCAAAGCACCAACGAAATTGACGCTAGGCCTAATAGTAGGGGAGCCCACGATGCTAAATGGGGATTTACTCGAGCGTCGTAGAGACCTATTGGGATGCAAAGCTTAGATGATATGAAGAAAAAAATGTTATATGATATATACCTTTACATCGGTGGGGGAAGCGGCTATAGATTTTTAAATATGTAAAAAAAAACTGTTGCATGGACATCCTCGAGCGCGTCAGATATTGATAGCATCAATGCCCTACGTATTTTTAATAATGTACGTATGTTAATCTGATCGTTTGCATGATGCGAGTGGGTTGTATTTAAGGGTTGAAAATGAAAAAAAAATAAAAATTATCGAGCGCGTCAGATTTTCTAACGGAGTGTTAAGTGCACCAAAAAAAAGCTCTCATTCACTAATCTGACGATTTCGATGGGACGCAAACTCGCGGCCATTTTCATAATGTGCAAAAAAAATTCGCCATTTTGAAATACTCAAGCGCGTCAGATTAAGATATATATGGTTCATCTTTATGTTCTAAACGTACTGTCTCATAATCTGACGATTATCTAGAGGGATTGGCCTGATCTGACAAAAAAAAATTAGAAAAACGGTTCACCTTAAAGGCCATCCCTGCAACTTCCCGCTAATTCCATTCTTGGGCTCTTAAAATTGTACTTATGACATTTTTGAGCTCAAAATATAATTTATGTGATATTTTGAGCTCGCTGAGTTCAAAGAAATAGAAATTTCATAGAACACTATTTTTGGAATTTTCAAACCGCAATAACTTTTGAATGGATCAACCGATTTTCACGCGGTTGGCGGCATTCGACGCAGTTTTATCATCCTCATAAGTAATTTTGCAATTTTAATTGATCAAACCACAAATTTCGGAGTAATCCCGAAAAAACCCTTTTTCGGGTTTCTTTCGTTCACGATATCTCTCGAACGAATCAACCGCTTTTGACCAGCTAGGTGGCGATCGACGTGGTTTTTCAAGCTCAAAGGCGGATTAGTTTTTGAAGTTGATCGATAAAGCCGGTTAAAAGTTATTCCAAAAAAACCACTTTCAAAATATTTTTTTTTTTTTAAATCATTGAACTTAATGAATTGAAAAGCTCAGGAAGCAGAAACCAGAGTGGGGACGGAGTGAGAGAGTAATAGATAGAGAAAGAGTGAGAGAGGAATAGAAGCGCGGAGAAAGAAATGTAGGCATCACGCAACTGCACGCATTTAACTTTATCGACGAATTTTTATTATTTCGGCTTGCGGATATCGTCAGATTATATATTTTTCATTATTCTTGAATTATTTCCTTCAAAATAAAAAAAAATTTAGCTACGCTCGAGAATGTCGAGATGACGTTTTTTTTTACAACTTTGTTGCCCTCCCCTTTTTTTACGTCACTCTCAAATTGTCAGATTAGTGGAATATACACTTTTTAGGATGTAATTAACTCACCCTACCTTAATCTGACGCGCTCGAGAATTTCTGATGGTCAATTTTTTTTTACTAATCTGATCCTGTATCCTTCACGGGCGGCCTTATATATGGGCCTCATGTTTTGTGGAGGTACTTAACCGGGTACAAGGTATCCCCCCGTATATTAATCTGACGCGCTTTAGTAAATCCCGAAATCCCCGCTTGGGCTCCCCTACTATAAAGCTTGCAATATAATGCCCATTCATGTACATAATATAGAAGCAAGCCTCCCCAAATATCAAAATATATTTTTCCACATTACAAATGCGTGCAAAATATTTTATTTTTCTAAACATGTAAGATATAACAAGAGATCATAGGTACTGCACATTTTTCAACTCTTTTGGCACAAAAATATATGAGGACAGACTGACGTTAAGAAGGTAGCGCACCGAGGGTTAATGAAATGTACTCGACTTTATTTTGCAAGCGCGATTTAATTCGCCTTTTTTTGCCTTTAACTTTAATTTCCAGAGTCTCAAAATGAGTTTTTATTAATGTTTCTCACTAGCGACTACGAAAACTGTTTTTTGTATGTTCAAATAATTTGTTACAAACTTTTACTCAAACCGCTAGAGGCGTTCGGGTGTTTGTCATACAAATAATTTAAGTAGTCGCTAGAGAGAAACTATTTTATACGGATTCTATCACGATTTATTTTTATTTTTAGGCCCGACGTTTATAAACGTTAAAAAAATAGTTTTATTTCAATGTATAACATTGTTAAAAACCATGTTGAGCTACAAGTAACAACTAAACTGCTTTGAAATTTGTCAGCCTATTAATGTCATGTCGGAATGTCGGATTATGTTGGAATTAAAACCTTCGAATGATACGTATAGTAATAAACACAAGTTTAAAAACTTAACGGACCGACTTCAAATCCGATCGTGACCAATTTATATGGGACCACCCTTGAACTAAGCTATCGAACACAAAAAGAATTTTGAAAATCGGTCCACATTTGGCGGAGATATCGCGTAACATACATAAAAAAAAATACAGACGAATTAAAGACCTTCTCCTCTTTGGAAGTCGGTCGATAAAATGGGAACAACATTCAACTCGCAATAAAAAATAAATACACCCAACAGTCACACACATAGTCCTGACCCCACACTAGGTGTAAACTGTATCGTGGGTATCAGGAACTATGAGAGACTTTCGGCCTCACAACACCCAGACCCTAAACAAATACCTGTGGGCCACACAGACATTGGTCTCGGTGCGGGAATCGAACCCGCGACCTCACGTTCCACAGCCGGCTACTCGCCCGCTGCGCTACGGAGGCTGTCTGTGTGTGTTGAATGTTTTAAGAGCATCACAATAGTAAAGTAAAAATTAACAATGGAATTATTGACCCTCGGTACACTACCTTCGTTTCATACATGCACAATACAAACATAATAAAGTAACTCTACGTATTGTTCTATCTATCACCGCGAGGCGCGCCACATGAGCCACACGAGCCACATCCCGGCCTGCCCCTCTAGAATGTTCCATAAAAACGCAACACGCGCTTCCGTGTCGTTTAACTGTGATTGGTCGATGTGATGTCACAACATGTAAATAGACAGTGATGTATATTTACATGTTGTGAAATCCGGCAGAATGTGTGAACGTTCTGCCGTCGGATCACTAAAATGCCGTTTAGTAAATAAACCTAATTTTTAGGTGTCTCCAAAAAACGTGGAAAATATGGTCCCTAGACATTTCATGGACTCATGGTTATTTTTAAACTAAAAGTAAACAAGTTATTAAAGGCCGGTTTCAATAAACGATCCCAGTTTAGAGTGCAGATAGATCGCGATTATGAACCAATCAAATCAAGTCATTTGACGGAGTCATGTTCAAACTGTGTTGTTATTGGCTAATTTTTGTAATCTATCTGCACATTCGAACTGAGATTGTTTATTGGAACCGGCCGTTAGTCTATTGAATATAAAAGCCACAGTCTAATAAACCTCTAAGGATAATATTTTCCATACTGATTTCTTAAGTTTACGTGAATATTATACATTGAAATAAAACTATTCTTACGGATTCTATCACGATTAGGTTTTAATTATTATTCCCGACGTTTCGAAGGCTTTGCAGTCTTCGTTGTCACGGGTCAGACTGAGGTGTCATTTGTCCAAAAAAGGTTAGAGTTACAATATCTACCATCATTAAAAAATTATACAAAATCAAAAAAGGTTAATTATTTGTGTTCCGATTTATGCAGTACGAGCTCACGGTGTCTTGAGTTCTGGCAGCTGGTCTTTTGGGTTCCGATTTAATAAGATGTATAATTGGATCCCAGGTTTGTGCAAGCTTCCAACCATCTTCTCTATTGAAATTAGGATGTTTTTTAATTTCAATAGCCTCACGTATCATCCTAGGGAGGAATCGGTGTTCTTTGGCGAGGATTTGTGGTTTATCAAATCTAAGATAATGTTTGGAACCTTCCTCTGAATGTTCAGCAACTGCAGACTTCGTAGAGCGTCGGTGTTTTACGTCAGCTATGTGTTCTTTTACGCGGGTCCCTATATTCCGTTTTGTTTGTCCGATGTAAGAGAGACCACAGTCGCAATCAATTTTATACACGCCTGGGTCTTGCAGAGGTATGTGACACTTGACAGATGGTAAAAATTGACTAATCTTCTTGGGCGGCTTGAAGTAAGTTTTGATAGAAGCGCGCCTCAGGATATAGCCAATCTTGTCAGTGACTCCTCTTACATAAGGTAAAACAACCGGGACGCGTTCGACGGTGGCTGGTTTCATTCGCTTTCTGTGACGGCGCCGTGGGATTTGGAGCTTGTTGTCTCGCAGGACTTGCTTGACATGACGCAGCTCAGCGGCTAGATGTTCCTCATCACAGATTCCTTGTGCTCTCTGAAACAAAGTTTTACCCACGGTAGCTAACTGTTTCGGATGATGGTGAGATTCTCCATTCAGGTATTTATCGGTATGGGTCTTTTTCCTATACACAGTATGACTCAAAGATTGATCAGGATTACGGATAAACTGTATTGAAATAGTCTCTAAGAGGTTAACAGAGAATAACATACCCTTGGCATATGCAGACTTACTCAAACACTGCCTTACATCTGGCTATATGTTGTGGAATAATCAATTCTACGTACAAATTGAGGGCGTAGCTATGGGCTCACCTGTATCTCCAGTTGTCGCCGACATTTTCATGGAGGACTTTGAGCAGACAGCACTCAGCACGGCCCCGGTCTCACCAAGGTTTTACAAACGGTACGTAGATGATACTTTCACAATTCTACCATCTGATAAAGTAACTGCATTTTTAAATCACCTTAACTCCATTAATAACAAAATTCAATTCACAATGGAGTTAGAACATAATAAATCTCTTGCCTTCTTAGATGTTTTAGTTATCCGTAATCCTGATCAATCTTTGAGTCATACTGTGTATAGGAAAAAGACCCATACCGATAAATACCTGAATGGAGAATCTCACCATCATCCGAAACAGTTAGCTACCGTGGGTAAAACTTTGTTTCAGAGAGCACAAGGAATCTGTGATGAGGAACATCTAGCCGCTGAGCTGCGTCATGTCAAGCAAGTCCTGCGAGACAACAAGCTCCAAATCCCACGGCGCCGTCACAGAAAGCGAATGAAACCAGCCACCGTCGAACGCGTCCCGGTTGTTTTACCTTATGTAAGAGGAGTCACTGACAAGATTGGCTATATCCTGAGGCGCGCTTCTATCAAAACTTACTTCAAGCCGCCCAAGAAGATTAGTCAATTTTTACCATCTGTCAAGTGTCACATACCTCTGCAAGACCCAGGCGTGTATAAAATTGATTGCGACTGTGGTCTCTCTTACATCGGACAAACAAAACGGAATATAGGGACCCGCGTAAAAGAACACATAGCTGACGTAAAACACCGACGCTCTACGAAGTCTGCAGTTGCTGAACATTCAGAGGAAGGTTCCAAACATTATCTTAGATTTGATAAACCACAAATCCTCGCCAAAGAACACCGATTCCTCCCTAGGATGATACGTGAGGCTATTGAAATTAAAAAACATCCTAATTTCAATAGAGAAGATGGTTGGAAGCTTGCACAAACCTGGGATCCAATTATACATCTTATTAAATCGGAACCCAAAAGACCAGCTGCCAGAACTCAAGACACCGTGAGCTCGTACTGCATAAATCGGAACACAAATAATTAACCTTTTTTGATTTTGTATAATTTTTTAATGATGGTAGATATTGTAACTCTAACCTTTTTTGGACAAATGACACCTCAGTCTGACCCGTGACAACGAAGACTGCAAAGCCTTCGAAACGTCGGGAATAATAATTAAAACCTAATCGTGATAGAATCCGTAAGAATAGTTTTATTTCAATATTTTCCACTTTTTTGGAGACATCTAAAAATTATGTTTAGCGTTGGTCTTTCGACCAATCACAGTTAAACGACACGGCGGTACGTGCTACATTTATACGGAACATTCTCGTCCTCTGGAAACTAGTCTCGGGTCTCGGCGGACCAACTAAATACAAAAAATATATATCTTTTACATTACAACAACCATATTGTTACACTACATACATACTATGCACCTATGTTACTTGTGGATGTCTCCGACGGTATTAACATGGATAGTATTTTTTTCCATTAAAAAGAACCCTTTATTGCAAAATCCAATTGATGGAGAGCTGGTCGTCGAATGCCGCGTACACACCAACCCGAACGAAGGCGAAAGAACGTTCGCGAACGGTTATCGGCGCACGGGACCGAAAGTTCCCGATCATTCGCAAATCTTCGCTGTTGCGTTCATACAACAGCGAAGATTTGTTTGTGTGAATGCGACAGCGAAGATTCGCGAATGATCGGGAACGTTTAGTCTCCATCGTCGATGGCCCTTTGCGACCATTCTTTCGTCTTCGTTCTGTTGGTGTATACGCGCCAAAATACGAGAATATACCGAGATTTAATTTAAAAACCGCGACCCAAGCATAATAATACTACATAAACAAATTACATCTATTTAACTGTTCACTGACGGTATTCGTTTAAATTTTCATACCAATGTCATTAATTATGATTGCTCGACAGCTCAACCTTAAGGTTTGTAAATGTTTAATTCAAATTTAGAACGTTTTTGGTTTTTCAAGATGTCTGACTAGCTATTTTTTTGAGTAATGGATTTATTAAACACTGTCGTTGGCAAAATCATCAAACTTTGATGGAGGCCATATTTTAAATAAAGAAAGTAAAGAAAGAATTCAAATTTATTATGCAGCCCCTTAAATCACAATATTCTCGCTGTAATGATATAACGTCTAAATTATATCGTATAACTCTCCATCAAAAGCCTGAAGAATGCAATTTTGTGATTCAAAAAGTCGGAGATACCCACAGGAAGATAATTCAATTTTAATATTTTACAACAACGTCGTGTGCCTCATCAACATGACAATATACTTTACGATAATTATTATGTTTAATTAACATTTATTACATATATCTGTTTCACAACTTCATATAAAGCGTGGTCACATAAAATTATACCATATAATGTGCCCTAACTACGATATCGAAGCATATTATATTTCTATATACATAGAGAATGTACTACCAGCAAATACCCTCATAAACTTGACCACAGAAAGAGAGAGAGAGAGAGAGGGACTATGCGACCACTACCCCGTCTCTTTTCCGTAGGTCTGTGGCCCTGTCACGTGAGAGAAAATTACTGACCGCAATATCGCTTTATATCTCTCACATTGTTGTGTCCATATTAATTTCACCGTTTCATATGGAATGTTCGATACACTCTCTATGTGTATTTATTTATCCCATTTAGTAGTTCAGTAGCTCTATGTTTATTCGATAACACATTTATTATGTTAAGTTAAAAGTGGCCAGAGACAAGGGTTTATATTTATGGGTAAAGTATCGGTGGGGTCTACTGTCATAATGTCGTGAAATATTTTTGTTATAAGTAACATGCTGATTGATTATACGCAGTTTGCATTTTTTTATAGCATTCTAAACTATTAGAGATATCCCGTCCCCACACTAACTCCTGTAAGCCAGGATAAATAATGTCAGGTATATAAGTAGTAAGTATGCATTTATCGACACCCAGCAATAAAGCTCAGAGTTTCTTAATAAAATATTTGACAGTCTCTGTGGCGCAGCGGACGAGTAGCCGGCTGTGAAGCGAGAGGCCGCGGGTTCGATCCCCGCACCGGGACAAATGTTCGTATGGCCTACAGATATTTGTTTCGGATCTGGGTATTGTGAGACCGAAAGTCTCTCGTAGTTCCTGATGACGACACAAGACTCGATCTTAGTGTGGGGTCAGGACTATGGACGTGACTGTGTGGTTTATTTATTTGTTTTGGCAGTCATAATTCTGCCATTTTTTTTACAAATATCCAAAAACCTTTCGCGATTTGAGCGATCTTGTTTCTCGGCCACTTTCAAACAACACTAAACATTTATAACACATATTATAAATATTTATATTGACATGACACATTAGGACTATTCGGAAGGGAGGATACGACAATACATTTGACCGTCAAGTGAGCTAGACACAAACTATTATAGGAATAAGTTAACATTATGTACAGATAGGAACAACTATATGTTATAGAGAACATGATGTAGAAATGGGTAATTGTTTAAAAAAAAAAAATAGGTATTAAAGCAGCGATAGCTCAGTTGGGTACGGACTGCCGAGACAAGTGTCGCAGGTTCTAGACCAACCCCAAAATGGAGCATACACCTCTGACATTTCTATGTTGTGTATTTTCATTGTGAAATATCGCTTGCTATGACGGTGAAGGAAAACATCGTGAGGAAACCTGCATACCTGAGAATTTCTTCACAAGAATTTCGAAGGTATGTGAAGTCTACCAACCCGCATTAGGCCAGCGTGGTAGACTAAGGCCTAACCCCTCTCATTAGTAGAGGAGGCCCGTGCCTATCAGTGGGACAGTAATATTACAGGGCTAATATTATTATTATTATTAGGTATTAATGCCCTGATGATTTGATGCATTTATAGACCTTATTGATATCCATAGTTTTTTGTAGTTTGCATAATTTCTGCACATCTACGCCCATTTTTTATAAATAAGCGTTAGAAAAGTGTTTTAATAACATGTCTACAAAACTTTACTGTGTATTATTATTTATATGATAATTTTTGTTTTATGTCAACTTAACGCTTTTAAATAGGTACCAATTTTAGTTTTGCTTAATCTTGTTATGGTTATTGAAATATGAAAAATGTATGTTTTATATTCTTTACAGATTATTCCGCATTAAATAATGTTATACAGTACAAAAAATCATTTAGTATAAAATAAGTTAATTAAACACTGGGTTACAAAATAAAATAGCATAAGTTAAATAAGCTGGGCCAATTCAGAGAGGATTAAAAAAAAAAACATTACTGTAAATATAAATTAAGATAAAATGCATAAATCACCATTAATCTAAATTAATATACCTATAGACATTATTAGCACCTTACGGAAAACGAAACATGTTGTTTTATATATAATTTTTCTTTTTCACAGTCCGAAGAATCAACATAAAATCTTATTCAAATGTAATAGATGTGATTTGTTTTCAATAAAGTTTTTAACCTCAATAGGTAAGTTGGTAAAATTAAATGGATTGTTATTACTCTGTCAAAAAGTTCTAATTTTGTTTATTTTCACTTGTTTTCTTATCCTTTGGTTTTAGCGGTAAGTGGACTCTAGGAAAGGGTTGCCAGCTCTTCAAAATTATGTGTATGTGTTTCGGTGATCTGGATAGCTTGTAGATTGTCCTGGTAAGGTCGTGTTTTACATTTTTCTCTCAATACTGCAACCTGGCAATCCTACCCTAAGTTCCCTCATTGTTCACAGAATTGGCCCATGCAGTTACTCCTACAGCGTTAATACTATGCACTGGAATGTAGGCATGATGAATGAGGTACGTACAACTTGTAAAACGTTTTACAATGGAATCTAACGAGACTAGCCAAGTATCTGCACACATTTGAATGGATAGAATTCAGTAACATTATGTTTTGACTGTGGCTACAAAATTAACGTCAAACCTTTGTTATAAAACATTAAAATCCTACAAGTGTTGTAAATTGTTTTATATCACGATGGTGGCAAAAAAGACAGTCCTGCCCCGCCTAGCATGCGCGCCACGAGATATCGCGATAATCGACAGTCGAGATGTTGTCTTCATGTTGTCTACAATATTGTATGAAAATAAACGAGGGCGCATGTTAGTGTCCGTCGACAATTAGAGAAAACCGGTTTTAACAGGACAAAAAGCGTAGACAAAATGTTTTCGTGGCGCGCATGCTAGGCAGGCTGGGCCGCCTGATGGTATGTCGTTACCATCACCTACAAACGCTTGCAACCCCAAGGGCATCATTTACGCGTTGTCAACCATTTTTTTAAAATGAAGTTTGCAAGTGTCATTGACATTATTCTACTTTTCTTGAGATAAAAATGAAACGATCCATTCAAATGTGCTTTATAAAAAGCCTGGCATTAAAAAAATATAAAATAAAATTACATAAGCAGACTGGAACTCACAATAAATAAATTAATCATCCACAAACAGGCTGCGGTGTTTGGCACATTTTCTCACTATGTTATAAGTTATAATCATAATAAAAAGTATGAAAATTATATTCTTTTTGTGTGGCTATTTATTATTATAATAATAATAGTTCCTGACACATTAGACATGTCATGATTATTGTCAATATTTAATTAATAAACACTCGATTAATAAAAAATGTGTCATACGAAAATTGCGTTTGAGCACTAGATTTCGTTATGGTGGGATGCGCTATATAAACTTTATTTTGATAATAAATCCATTAACCGGTAAGAATCATTATTAATCAATTGACTTAAACGCATTAAACATATATTACCATAGCTACATTTTTAAAACCTGAATACCGACAAACTTAGTCACTAATTTTCATGTAATTTTGTTTAGGAATTTTGATGCACAGTGCAATATCATGATAGGATATAAATATTGAATAATATAGGGACTAATTATTGATTAAACTATTGATTAGTTATTACTAATCAAAACTACAAATCGAATTTATAATATTTTTGTATAACTCATGTAGCTCTCGGTATGCCATATTCCCCATCATAACAGCATTTTGCTGATATTCCAATCATAATGCTGCGACTGATACGCGAATGAAATAACAATGTAATACAAAGAAACACTTATCGCATAATTAAATGAACCGATTTACGATACTCACTAATTTAAAGCATTTTACGCACCATTAAAACACCAAGTGCCGTAGAGATTTCTGAAGAGAGCGCAAACTGACTGGCGATCTCACATAAGGGAGATTTTTTATATGAAAATATATCGCAGCTTTATTTTTATTTAACATTTTTTTAGTGGACATATTTGCCCAAACTATTATTTCAAACAATATTTTTTAAAGCTTTATTTATTAGCAAAATCATTGCACTCTATTAAAATTATATTAATTTAGACATATCTTAGATTTTGTCCATCACAGAGGTTACCAATTCCCACATTGGACCCAATATTTGTACAAATATATCGCACCTGACGCGAGACCACCATGAAGTTTGTCATTATAAGAAGAATAGAATTTGAAAAGTAGTCAACGTTGATAATACTTTAACACTATATTAACGTTTACTGTACAAGTGTGGCTTGTAAGAGGCCAAATCTAGGTCCTTGCTAATGTAGTTAGTAAGGATGATGTTGTCTCTGGTGAATAGAGTTTAAACTGTGACAGGTCTTAAAAGGGACTAATGTGAACAACTTCAGCCCAATGAGACATTTATATTGTAACTTGACTGGCCTGAAGTTAGTCACTTAATTTACTCCACGATACCGTTACACGTCTGTTTGAAATCTATAAGCGTGTAAATTGTTATTAGGTAGGCATCAATGTCCTATTATTAATAATACATTGTTTTAAGGATGCTACTTTTTGAAGCGCCATAACTGTGTTGAAGAAAGTTCAAAAGTAACCTGACCTTATCAAGATGGTTTAAGATTTATACTAATACTTTCTAGCCTCTGATCCACTCTTTTAATATCTTTATCCAATATTCATTTGATATTTGATCAAAGATTTTGAGAACTAAACACAGGTCAAATAAAGATAAAATATAGGATAGATATTTGACTTATATTAGGCTAGTTTTAGGTTAGGCCGCAGAATAGTAATTTCAGATAATTCAGAAAGTGTTCTTATAGCTGAAAGTAGTGGTAAGATGTAATTATTTATTATATCTATGTGGCCAACGTAAGTTGACTATAGATGTTTGCTAAACAGACATACCTTTACGTATGTAACGCGTGCGCCACAACTATAAATACGTCCACAATAGTGAACATTTCATAAATATACTTCACTATTCGATAAACATATAAGTAGTATTTTTATCTGTTTCTTTTAAAGGCTAATTATACGATTTCTTTATACATCCATTTCTTTATACATCCAACGGCAACAATCTAGACTTCACTTAGATAACAAGCCTCTTGTGTTGTTACGAGAGACTCACGTATTGACAACATTCAGATCCAACACGAATATATGTGGCATGCCTATATTCGTCTTATGGCGGGTACACACCGGCCGATCGAAGGTGAAAGAATATATCTCTGTTGCATTCACACAAACAAACCTTCGCTGTTGTGTGATTGAAACAGGCATGATTCGTTCGCCATCGTTCGGCCCGATGTGTACGCGCCATTAGCATCGAATTAGCGCCTTTTGTTTCTCAGACAGGGCTTCTGAATGTAGAAAAATAATGGCCTTTTCGATTCGATATCAACCGCAATTGTTGGTTTACACCGTTTAAAAGAAACGAGACGTCTGTACAATTTAATATAGTACAATTATTAAACACCTATAAAATATGACCAGTGCTTAAGTTTCATATTATTTCATTTGAGCTCAAAATGTTGAGCACTCCATGTCAGATATTGATAACATTTTACTATTATATTTATTTATAATGGTATTTATAATGACTATCGAAATATGATCTTGAAAATACATTAATATTTTTTGTTGTTTCTGACAAACGGTTCACGACTCCTTCAAAAATGGAGGTCGTAAATATATTCTGAAATATTTCCTTAAATATTTCAAAACAAATGTCACATATTATATCTAAATAAACTCATGACAATGTTTGATCCAACATTTGACTTGTGTGACGAACGTATTCGCCAATATTTGCATCCATCGTTGGGCTCGATTAAAGGACGTGTGTTCTTTAGCACCTATTTAACTAATCACTACGAATGTCATAGCACAAATCTGTATGTAAATGCATTTAACACCAATACGTATAACACACAGACACAGTACACAGTTTTTTACGCCACTCGACCATATTTCTCCGGATTATCCAGACTTTCCTTCGGATTGGCCGGTTTATGGCCACAACGACCATCGCTATCATTGGACCACCGCACATATTTCTTCGGATTAGCCGTCACCTACTTCCGGATAGAAATCTTCGGATTGGCCGGTTACAAAAATTTGTTTATATCCGGCACAACTCTACCAACACAATCGTTATTTGCCATGTGTGTTCAGACGAGGTCGTCCTCGCTGTGTTCGTCGTGGTCGTCGTTGGTGTTGGTGCTGGTGTTGGTGCTTGTGTTGGTGCCGGTGTTGGCGCCGGTGTTGGTGTAGTGCAGCTCTCGCTCGGCGAGGCACAGCTGGCATCAGTCGAGCGCGCCGATACACTCGGGCTCCTCGCGCACGCACTCCTTGGGGAAGTAGCCCGAACGGTTGTCGCCCTGCGGACAACATCACGGTTCTAAACATCCACTCTCGGCTCTGTGAGACATCTATGAGGTGTTAGTAATCTATATTAACAGCTCAGCATACATTCTGCACGCATCATGTGTTGTTAGAACGAGCCTTTCGAACTATATTGAATCAGTACAGACCTTATCGAGACTCCGTCCCTTCCACCAGCCGCGACTGTCTCCTTCCTTGCTGAGGATGAGCACCTTGGCTCCGGGGCGCAGCGCCAGCTGTGAAGATTCCAGCGGCCTGAAGTCGTGGATCACCGTCGCGACCACGCGCCGAAACGGCCAGCGGAGATTTGAGTTTAGACTGAAACAAATAACAATATTAACATCTATCATACCATATCAGGTTGCTAAGCATACACAAGCGACCCTGATGGTCACTGTTGCGTCGACAGGTAAGAGCCGAGTGAAATGACACTCACACATACATAACAGTCACCCCGAAATGTTGCATTTCATATAAGCAGTTTCAAAATTACGCAGAAGGTGGTTAAATATATACACATTATGTTTTACATTTACTTTATCAAAGAGCCCCAAACTTCGTCCGGGCCCCTGTTTAACCTAAGATGATCCTATGGAATGGTGACACGAACGTTCGTGACGTTAGATTGCGATTGGTCAAATTATCAACATACAATATGTTGACGTCAGTCCGAATATTTTCTGCAAAATGCTTGAAAATATATCACCCCGACCAAACAGTCGAGAGATAAGGACAGATAGAAGATGAGTTACCCCTCAAAGTTCTCCGAGAGGCTGATCTTCTCGTAGTAGGAGACGAGCTCGACGATGCTGCGGAAGAAGCGCGACTCCGAGAGGAAGTAGTGCGGCACCTGGTCGATCGGTTTCCGGCACACGCGCATGTGTTTCACTGTGTTGTCAGTTCTGTTGGCCGAAATCACATTATGTCAAATACTTATTCATTGCGATTGGATATATATAGGACAACAGGTTGTTTCACACTTTAGAGACAGTGTAGTTAATATCTTCTTCTTCTTCTTTTAAAATATGGCTCCACCGCGCCAGCAGTGATTTTGCCAATGTCAAACAGTTATAGATATTCTTGGTACTATTATTTAATTTATTATAAACTGTCATGTAGTTAGAATAGAAAACCATGACAGTTTATGATAAATTAAATAATAACAATTTATTACAGTTTTGTATATTCTTCTTATATTCGTGTGATCAAATTAAAATTTGATTGAAAACATTGATTTTGACCAATTTTCGAACTCGATTGAAGGTTCAGGCGAATAATTTTTTCAGGGAACAGAATCTTGCTTTGCTTTTTTTGTTTGGTAAACGGAATAAGTAAGATTATAATAATACTGCTATAGGACGTTGTGGTAACCCCCTTAGACTAAATTAATCATGTGTTGAACTTTATCAGTCTACTCTATCAGCTATCAGCTTACGACAAATAAACAAGATAAGATCCATACTTGAGTGAGAGCGCGTAGTGCGTGTCGTTGGGGGGTTGTCCGGGTTGGGCGGCGTGGTGGGGGTGGTGGTTGGGCCGCACGCGCAGCAGGAACGTGCCGTCCACGCGCCGCTCCAGCCGCGCCGTCGCCGTCTCGCGACCCATCTCGCCCACGTACCTGCATGCACCAACACATGCATGACAACTTGAATCACTATATTGATATCAAATATAAAATTCAAATATTTAAATTCTATTACAGATAATTAAACAAAACAAGTGCGTGCACAAAGAGTGTCTAAGCATTTATATATTTTCAAATAAAACATTAAATATGCTGTATCACTGATTCGCAAATTATTAAAAATTAACATAAATCATGATTGTTAGATTCGCAGATGGATTATATTTATTGTGGGGATGTCTGCAGCAGCACAAACGGGTGATCAGTTCATCTTTAAGAAACCACTCCACCCTTAATCCCAGCAGATGAATAGTAAATTGAATTCCCGCACCAAAACAAGTGTTTAAACGGCCGGTCTGGGTGTTGTGATACCGAAAATCTCTCGTAGTTCTTCATACTCACGACAAAAGACACAGAAACAGGATTATTTGTGATTGTTTGATTTTATTTTATAGTGGCGTGGTGGTATTTCGGTACGACTACAGTTCTGAGGTCTCGGGTTCGATCCCCGGGTCGGGCAAAGTGATATTGGATTTTTCCATATCAGCCCGGAGTCTGAAATTTGTGCCCGATATGGCAATAGGCTCGCCCTCTATCACATCTGGGACGGAACTAAGCTCAGCGAAATGTGAGTGTTCTAGTTCGCTAGTGCGCCTCTGCCTACCCCTTCGGGGATACAGGCGTGAGCTTATGAGCTTATGTATATTTATGGAGGTATAGAAGGTTGAAAGTAAATATTGTACAGTCTGACCACATGTAGTAGTGCAGCGCGTGGTCCGGCTGGTGCGTGGGGTGGTGCGGCGGCAGCGGCGGCGCGGGCGCCAGGCTCCCGCCGCAGCGCCCCGACAGCGCGATGCACTCCTTGTGCGCGCACGCGCTGCACACGCTGCACAGGTACCCCTGCACGTGCACACGGTACACATACACATACACATGTTACAAGTACAACATCCACTTCTAAAGGCGCTTCTAAAGGCGAAACTAAACACAAAAAACGCCTATACAAAACAACGTATTTCGCTGTCTCCTACTAATGAAATAATGGACCATAGACAAAAATACCGTGTTTTGTGTAATGTTTTAGTGCAGGAGACGTGGCTTAATTTTTTTTTCCTTTATGCTAACTCCATGTAGGACAATCTATAAAGTCTCAAGCAAAAAATCAACAAAACTAAAATCGATTTATATTTTCGAAGTTGATAGAAAATATTAAATACACTCACAGCGACTGAATATAGAATCCTACTGCTTTAGACGTAGATAAAGAGTAGAGGACGAACGAAGTGATATCTCATTGACTTTATGCTACAACGGACCCGTTATTCGTCTTTGTAATAGTTACCTGAAATATCCTCCCTTTGAGAAATTTAGAACAATGATGACACGTCGCCGGCTTCTGGAACGTGTGCAACACGAACTTGTGGTTCGTACTCCGACACCCGGGCGGCTCTAAATTGTCTCTGTAACAATTTGATATGGGTTTATAAGAGGAGCAAACTCGCGATATCATTAAATATTACGTTACATTTATAGTTTTCCCCAGATGGGGGTTGACGCCTCTAGCGGTTACGCGGGAACTAACGTTTTCCATACAAATATTTTACGTCCTTGCTCGACTAAATACATGCCTCCTTGGTCTAGTGGCAGTACATATGGGCTGTGGATCGGGAGGTCGTGGGTTCGATTCCCAGGTCGGGCAAAGCGAATTTTCTAATTTAATTTGCCCGAGACTGGATCCCTCAGAGGGGGTTGACGCCAGGCAGGCAGCCGGTCGTAAAAACTTAGCTAAATCCTTTCTGCAACATGCTCAAAAAAGTATGTTGCGCCGACCCCACATTAAGATGGGATAAGAGCAGGTAGAAAGAAAGGGTGATATTGGATGTTAATAATATGTGAGTAGCAGCTCAACCATGGGTTTGTTGCACGTATTTACTCGAGATTTTTTCTTTTTTTCTACCTGCCCTCATCCCACCTTAATGTAGGGTCGGCGCAACATACTTTTTTGAGCATATTGCAGAACGGATTTGGCTAAGTTTTTACGACCGGCTGCCTGCCTGGCGTAAACCCCCTCTGAGGGATCCAGTCTCGGGCAAATTAAATTAGAAAATTCGCTTTGCCCGACCTGGGAATCGAACCCACGACCTCTCGATCCACAGCCCATATGTTCTGTCACTAGACCAAGGAGGCACGTATTTAGTCGAGCAAGGATGTAAAATATTTGTATGGAAAACGTTAGTTCCCGCGTAACCACTAGAGGCGTTTGGGTGTTTAGCATACAAATATTTTACGGAGTCGCTAGCGAGTAATGTCAAAAAACCCATGGTTGGTCTACATGTTACGCTAAGAACTCACATCGCGTCCCGTATCGCCTTGACCCACTTGCGCTTGCAGTCGTCGGTGCGCGCGTACAGCGTGAAGGTGGCGTCGCGCGCGCGCCGCACCAGGTAGAAGTGCGCCGCCCACCGCGCCTCGCCCCGCAGCGCGCGCCGCCCGAGCGCCTCCTCCACGCGGTACTCCGCGAGACGGATCACCACGCGGTACGAGTATTGGTTGTCCTGCAAAACATACAAAAACGTGTTGTGCAGGAATGAACCGACCCACAAAAAATTTAAAAAAACTTATTGATGCCAACATGTTCTTAGCATTATTACACCAATATGGGTGTAATAATAATTGGTGTAATGTTTTTTTGTGGATTAGATCATTTCTGCACGACGCCCCCCCCCCCCCCAAAAAAAAAACTGAAACCAATCCTCGATTTTAAGAGGCATTTAAAATGTTTTGTTTATCACTTACGTACATTACAACTTTAACAGGTAACACAGCTTCAAATGAATTAAGACGATCTCAAGTATTCAAGTTGCTATTACGTATTTAAATGGAAGTGAAACATCGCAACGCAGTTTAGATGATATAATTCTAATAAGACATCGTATAGAACCTATATTGTTTTCAAGTTTGGTGCAAAGCTTGCTTAACCATTTTTTTTAAGACAAGATCGGATTGATATTATTCAGGCAATGTAACGCTTGCTAAGCATTACGCTTTTGGTTTACATCATCCTATCATTGCTGTGGTGGACAAAGAATATTAACGTTCAAGTATAGACACTAATGCGGTATGGAGTATCCCGAAAAATTGGTGATTTTGCGGTTAACTCAAATACTCACCTTAACAGGTTTACAGAAGAGCATGACCTTGTCGAAGACGAACACGTATCTGGAGCGTAGTTTCTGGTCCTCGTGCGCCTTGACTTTGAGCTCCCCGTCGAGCAGCAGCCGCCCGTACGCCGCTAGACCAGCACCCCCAGCGCCCAGCGTCTCGCCCTCGCCGTCTATTATACTCTCCTGGCAACAAACCCAAAGGCTAGTCTGAGCCGCAGCCGAAACCCAATAGTTAACATAAACTCGCACCTGAATCCCTAAAAGGCTAGGCAGAGGCGCACTACCGAACTAGAACAGCCACATTTCGCCGAGCTTAGATCCGTCCCAGATGTGATAGGGGGCGAACCTATCGCCATATCGGGCTCAAATTCCAGACTCGAGGCTGATATTGAAGAAACCCAATATCACTCTCCCCGACCCCGGTATCGAACCCGATACCTCAGGACGATAGTCGTACTTGGGATATTGGTTCGTTTCCTAAGCAAAAGTGGAGTGCCACTCAAACTAAGATTAATATTGAAATAGTTCTAATAAGTGGGCTGGTCATCCATCCGTGCAACTGCAGATGTCCCCATCATAAATACAAATACAATGAAACAATGTAACAGATGAGTGGATGCAGGTGTTTGGTTTATATTAAAAAAATACACGTTATCTTAAGGTAGCAGTTGTTCTTAGCGACCGCGAACACAACTTACTGCGTTCTATGAAATGAATGATACAAGCAACTCGGTCGCGCGCCAACTCAGCCGAATGCCGAGAGACTTGGGGCGCGGTCTCTAAGATCTGAATGGTTAGTGGATCAAGATGTTTTACTGCAAGTATTTTTCTGAAGCCAAACACAACAACAATAATTGTTCTATAATGATATTTTACGAAAAATGTACAGAGTCCTGTAATGCAGCTAGCCTAGTAGTTGTCTCACCTGTACTTTAGCGAGTAACGCGAGTACTTCACTATCCCTCTTCACTTCGTTGATGTACTGTGCCACGTCAACCATCGCTTCTTTCGCCCTCTCCAACCCCCTGAACTCTTCATGATTCTGTGCAAAGGAAACAATATCATTTTATTATTTTTGCCACCAACCCTTATGCCCCTTCAATGTGAGGTCGGATGTAACACACTTCTGAAGTAGTATGTTGCAAAAGAATTTGGCTTAGATCTATCTACGAAGCTTCCTGACGCCAACTCAACTTAATCTTATCCCACTCTCCTGTGGGGTTGGCGAAACACGCATTTTACAAAAAAGATTCCGCTTTAATTTTTACGACCAGCTGCATGCCCGATGTCAACCCGCATTGGGGGATGCAGACACCGCCACTAGTAAGGCCAAAGAGACGATGGTCAGAGTTCGCAACCTCTGCAATAAGTCATTTAGACCACTGAATACATAAATAACACCCAACAGTCACATACATAGTCCTGACTGCAAATAAGGCAAGAGTCTTGTGTCATGAACTACTAGAAACTTCGGTCTCACAACACCCAGACCCGAAACAAATATCACAACACACAAATATTTGTCTAGGTGCGGGAATCGAACCCACGGTCCCTTGCGTCACAGCTCTTATTAATAACAATATGATGTGAGTCACCGGTTGTGTTTCATGCACCAGCTTGTCCAGCAGCAGGTGGTATTTGAGCACCCTCTGCATGGGCACAGAGAGTATGTCGCGCAGCTGTATCCGGCCGTCGCTGTGCTCCTTTTGACATTTCTGTAACAACACATTATATTCAGTCGAGTTGTTACTACGTGTACAGAAGAATTGGATTGTGTTGTGCAGAAATGAGCCAAACCACAAAAAAAATATTGATGCCAACATGATCTAACCATTAATAGACCATATTGATGTGAAAATTATTTTATTGCTCATTTCTGCACAACACGGTCCAATTGACTTATGTAGAAGAGTGGATTAGCACATATATACACAGTACGTGACTGCAGTATGACAGACCAATATCACGTCGCAATTTTAGCTTGTGGAAGTAGATAAAATTATAGCAAATATTTTTATTTCTCCTATTATTCTTAATGTTAAGTCATAATCCTTTTGGATAAATCCGTTCTATATTTTATTAAGTATGACGCCATAATGTTTAAATCTCTCAAAATTAAGGTGCGCCTTGAAAGTCCTAGTCTTGTCCTCAAATCTCATTATAGTCCATCATCCATGTGTAGAGACAACTAGGTGGTCAGGCCTACAGAACCGTTTACAAGAGCTAGTAGTACTGACCGCGAGCTGTTTGCTGAAGGTGGCGTCCCTCGCGTCGAGCGTCTTGAGCGTGTCCTGCGCATGCGTGAGGTTGGAGCAGTAGTCGCCGTACAGCAGCAGCCGCTCGCGCCACGCCAGGAACACGTACGCGAGTCGCGGCGCGCCGTCACCGGGGACGCACGCCTCCGTCGCCAGCTTCAACTGTCGCAGCAGCCCAGAGTGGATCTCGTGGAGCTCCTGACAAAAAATATTATATTGTTAACCTGACTTCGGTGAAGCAATTTACAAAAGGGAGGGTTAAACATGGTCGTATGATACTTGGCAGATTGTATTGTTTAGTTACGGTAGGTGGCCTACGACCACGGCTATCCTATGAACACCACTATGAATATGTAACTATTATGTATAATTGGGTACTTGACTATAGTAACCAATATTCAAAGTAAATTTTCTAATTTGATTTTCCTGGGACTGGATCCCTCATAGAGGGTTGACGTCAGGCAGGCGGCCGGTCGTAAAAACTAAGCCAAATCGTCTCTGCAACATGCTTGAAAAAGTCTGTTGCGCCGACCCCATATTAAGGTGGGATAAAGGCAGGTAGAAAGAAAAAAAAAGACTATAGTAATCAATATCAATGAATTTCTGTAGAAACAGATTTATCATCGAAATAACCTGTGCAATAATAATTTATTAAAAATACTCCAAGAATAATTTTATTTTAGTTATTTAAATACTTAAATTTTTTATCTGTGAGTCACGTGATTGTAAACACCAATCACGACGAATATTTTTCTTTTAAATTTGTTCCAAAATGGCCTAAGACCTAAGATCCAAAGTCATACTGCCAGGTTATTTGGTATGTTATTTTCGTAATTTCGTTTAAAGCTCAAGCTAATTTCAACGCGGATGTGATCAACAATCAATATCTGATTGACGAAATATGTGACCCTTTTTTTTATGAATGAATGAATGATTAACGAATTTAACACAAACTTATATCTATATCCCCGAAGTGATAGGCAGAGGCGCCCTAGCGAACTAGAACACTTCGAATTTGGGGTTTATAATGTATATTATACAATATTGTTATTTGTAAACCATGCTGATATAATAATTAGTCGCATAAAGGGGAGAATTGGCTCACTAACACATAACGAAATTTAAAATGTTTCTTGTAAAACGATTCTCACCTTAATACCGAAGAATATGACTTCCAAATCCTGCTGTTTCAGATACGGCGTCAACGGCCTCATAAAGTATTTGATTATTTTGCTCAACACGTCCACGTAGTTGCATTCTGTGTCAACCAGTTCCCTTATAACGTAGTCACGCTTCTCTAAACTGTGTGACGAAGACGCTAGCTGAAATACGTACATTTGTTTTAATAATCAGAAATACATTTTGACAATTATTATGTATAATCATCAGAAGATCTAAATATAATATTTTTGCTAAAGACGCGACCGTTTAAGAACATTTTAATTATACATGCATTTTTATTGTGTCCATGTTCACCCGATCTCCTTTTTATTTATTAGAGCAAAGGAACATCTCTCAAACGGTGACGTCTGCAGATGCAAAGCAAGCATTTCAAGCTAAGCGCTCTGACCAATTTCTACTTCCACAGTCTAAAAATTACAGTATGTCAACTAACACGTTTAAACGGACCACCATCGTGCGATGTGGACGATGTATACATCCGAGTGGCTTAACAACATGGTTTATCGATGCCTAAAGGTTTCTCAATCAAACGCGTTGACAGCCCATAATTTTTAGACTGTGCTATAACTTGTCAGATCTAAAACGCAGCGCCGCACTCAAGACATGCATAGATTAAATATTGAGTGCGATGCATTTCGTGTTAGATCTCTCGTTTGCTTTAAGTCTAGTCTCTATAATACAACAGGCAACTATAGTTGATAAATGAGCCGAAAAGTGTCGTGATTCGAGGTAATTGAGCATGAATAATGCACGCCACGTGACGGAACCAAACCTTTACCCGTCACTATGGCTTGATTTGATTGAACGAGAATTACTCGGAATTGGCAGTGGATCGCGGCCGAAAACTTTCATTGGTCATTTGAATAATGCAGCTGTGATAGTCACATGAGTGGACTCACAACTTACAAGGATTTTTATTATGATCGCGAACAGAGGCGTGCACTCCATATAGACAAAGATACACTATAAATTTGCTATTTCCATAAATAAAGAATAAAATAATGACTAAATACAGATTTTCAGAATAGCAATGCTCGAATTATGTTTTAAATTGACACAGACATGATAATCACTGTTACTGTGTTAGACGACTTGAAAAAAATAATTGTGTGAGATTTTTGTCTACCCTAATTGGAATGTCTATGCACGTCACTGATCGCGAACTGACTGCAAAATTTACATAAAATATTACCAACCAATCGATGTTAGTTGCTTACATGAGTCAATTTCGCTAACCGAAATGTTCCATACAACATGTTTAAATCTTAGGGTGATAAACTTAGGGCCACTTGCAGCTCCGCGATAAATCCCTATTTATCCCAAATCTTGATTTACATTGGATCTTTCCATGTCAGCCCGGAATCTGGAATTTGTGCACCATAAGGCGATAGGCTCGCCCCCTATCACATCTGGGGCGGAACTAAGCTAGGCGAAATATGAGTGTTCTAGCTAGCTAGTGCGCATCTACCTACCCCTTCGGGGACACAGGCGTGAGCTTATGTTATGATGATTTACAGATGGGAGTGAGCCGTAGGATAAATCGAGTTTAGTTTTAACTTTACATTAGTAATAGCGCTGCAAGTCGCCCTTAAATGGTGTACAGTAAGTAGGTCGTAGTATATGTGTCTAACAGTAATTCACCTCCATGTGCACATATTCTTCGTATAAAGTTTAAATAAATATTAACATTGATTCATTGAATATATTCATTCATTTAGATTAAACGCTTGTTTCCTCATATTATCGTATTCTGGGAACGAGTTAACAAAACAAAGTCGGTACAGTTAAAATTCCGTCCATCAATTCGGGATTTACGTCGACAGCCAATGTGAACAGCTGTTAAATCGTTAATTGACTGATAACGTAATACCGGTGGTTTGTTTGGTGTAACTGATAATCTTAATTAAATCGGTCGTTTAGAAGCCCTCAAAGTAGTAATTGAATTACTTGATGACCTTTTCTGTTTATTTTATGTTTATGTTTCTAATATCGAATCGATGGGAGATAGTAGTTTTTGATTATTTTGTAATACCATTGTAATGATTTTATGCTTTTCCTTTGAAAAAAAGGAGCTTGGGCAATCGTTATCCCACCATAAGAACTTTGAATTAATGAATTTAGCAATATTAATCTACTTCCTTTTGGGCTACAATGATAGGTAATAATAAATTTCTTTTAAATTTTTAATGTTAAGGGGTTATGCTTTATCTGTGAGTCTGTAGTTTTTTAGCTCTCAAAGCTTTCCTTTGATGAAAAGGAGCTTGGGCAATCGTTATCCCACCATAAGAACTTTGAATAAATGAATTTAGCAATACGAATCCACTTCCTTTTGAGCTACAACGATAGCCTTGTAATCATTTTCTTTTTAATTTTCAATGTTAAGGGGTTATGCTTTGTCTTTTAATCTGTAGTATTTTTAGCTCGCAAAGAGATGGACCAAATTCGATGCAGTTTTTATTAGAAATGTTTTGATAGACATGGCAAGATTTTCAGACAATACATTTTTAATTATTATTATTTTTGAATCTCCAAACGAAGTACCTCGAACCACGACCAAAAAGCGTAATAAAAACATTAGCATCGTACTGTGTGCAAAGTGCGCGTGTTGTTGGGGTGGTCCCTGGCGTTGGTCTTGACTGCGCACAGGTCGTGGTATATCTCCTCGTCGTGGATGCGCGCGCAGTAGCTGGCGTACTCGCCGACGTCGTCACCGCCCGGGGCGCATGCGCCGCCGCTACGCACGCACCACTACCGTTACCCACCGGACACCGGACACCGAGCGAGTACCGCGCGTACGTCAGATAGTACACATACGCTTCGTGTTTCGATTAATAGATGGCGTTGTATTAAAAATTAATTTACAATTAAAATTTGTAATAATTTTGATAATTTAAATAACTCGTATAAATTTCAAAGACCTCATCTATTAAAAATAAAATAAATAATAGTCATAACCCTACACTAAGATCGAGTCTTGTGCCGTGAGTGTCAGGAACTACAAGAGACTTTTAGTCTCACAACATCCAGACCCGAAACAAATATTAATGTCAAAATGGGGAAATTGGAACAATTATACATTTTTAATTTTGAAAGTCAATAAAAGCAAAAGTACGCGCGGTACACGGTCGGTGGTCGGTACTCAAGAGTCGATGCGCACTGCCCATAGAACAGTACACCACGACTCACGCCATGCACATCAAGCTAAAAGAAGTACATCCAAAATAAAAAATAAAACTTAAAAACAAAAATACATACTAATTACAAGCTAAATACAACGCTTATTAACAAGCACAGTTAAATAAACCTTTATAAGGCCACATCGTGTAAAACAATAAATCGACGACAATATTGCGATTGCAAATGCAATATTAACTATCTCCAGTTTTGCAGAGCTTTAACTACGATTTGGTATTGCATTTTAACACTTCTCAAAAATGTTGATAGTTTTTGTATACTCCCATCTATTTTTTTCTCCGTACATTTATTTCGGTTGATTTAGTATCCATTAAGCCGCGTCTCCTGCACTAAAACATTTTACACAAAACATCTAAACAAAACATGTATTTTTTATCTATGGTCTATTCTAAGAGCAGGATACAGATAAAATCGTTATTTTACGTATGTTTTTGTGTAATGTTTCGAGAAAAACTAGTGATAAGATACGCTGCTATTCAATATGGGGAATACTAAAACTATCAATATTTTTTGGCAAATATCAAAATTGTCAAACCAAAATGTACTAAGGTCCCTGTATTATCATCTAACAGTGACCGTTATCTGTGCTGTGACAGACGAGCTACGGAATGATAACTGCAGATTAAGGACAGGAAGTGACCGGCTGCCAAACGTCACATCTCTCGCTACTCGCTAGTCGTTACACACTATTGTAATTGGGACGTTGATAACATTAATAGTCCTACTCGTTTAAGTATTTGCCTTTAGTTTGAATGTAAGCATTGTAATTTGGACATGAGATGATACATTAACAGTTTTTGGAAGGGAAACAAAATTAATATTATTTAATAGAGCTTTCGGTTTAAAACTGCCTAAAACTGAAAGATATTGCGTAAAGGTTTATTTCAATGTCACAACTCACAACTGACCAGAGCCGGATTGAGCTACTGTGAGTAATAGGCCATTAGGCTATGGTCTTAAGACTTACGTGGTTATGAAAATGACAAAATTTTCATAAATATCGAAGTGAAATAGAAAGTCTTAATTATAGACTTCCGACAAAGAACCAAGGTGACCGCTAAAACCATTAGCAAGCTGACGTGGCAGTGGGCTGGCCATATAGCACGAAGAACCGATAAACGCTGGGGTGTTCGTGGTCCTGAGTGGAAATCGCGCCTAAGCAAGCGTAGGGTGGGACGTCCTGCGGCCAGGTGGAGTGACGACCTGCGGCAAGCAGCGGCCAAACTGGATGCAAACCACTGACCGAGCTCAATGGTGTGCATTGGGAGAGGCCTATGTCCAGCAGTGGACGAGTATGGGCTGATGATGATGATGATGAATTATAGACTTACATTACGAACTACTCCTAGATATACATAATTGTAGTATGCTTAATCAATGTCAAAGCGTAGTCGAAGTGGAGGCGGTAGACGATAAATCACACACAAAAAAACTAAATATCACGGAAATAAGATTTTAGTTTGTCAGTGAGCTTCGCGATACGACGCGACGTCGCGTCGCCACGCCTGTCCACAGACTCTTGATCTGATAGCAAGCACAATTACATTAAATAATACAAGACATATAACAGATGCTCCCACACTATGACGCTCCATCTGATAAAGACCGGTTTAGACACCATACATGACTTAATCCGGCCCTGTGCCCGATACCACTCTAAGCGGAACGTGTGTGTCATGCCATAATCCGAAGCGATATGCCGATATCATTATCTATACATCAAACTATCCGTAAATATTAATATCTAATGATAAGAGTGCGCTTGGTGCATCACATATCCGTTATCTCATCTATTACTCGTTTTTTATTCCTGGATGACGTAAAATGATTGTATCAAGTTTATAAAGGTATCAATAGTTTAAACAATACAGTGTAGCTGTCAAAATAGTAACTACAATACCCAGATCTAAAGGTGCTGACAAAGACTCATTTATTACAGATTTTTAGTAAAGTAATAATAGGTTATTTTTACGAAAAAATAAACTAGTGGTTTTATAAGAGTGATTTTGAGTGGTAAAGCCACGTTGTAGACAATTGCGTCTACAGCACGAATCGGCCGGCTCGACCGGTTTGATACCACTGTCTCACAGAAAACCGACGTAACGTGGCAGCTCGCTGTCGCGTTTCGTTCGGTGAGTGAGATTTCCGATAGCCCAATTCCCCCTTCCTTTCCCAATCCCCATTTCCTCCCCTTCCATTCAATCCTTTTAGATTGGCAATGCACCCATGATTCTTTTTGAGTCTCGATTGTCTGGGCGGTGGAGATCACTTACCATCAGGTGACCCATCTGCTCGTTTGCCAGTCTCTGCTATAAAAAAGAAACTAGTAGAGAATTTTCTCCAATGAACTCATTCACAATACATTCGTATTCATTATTTCCAACATCACAATGAGCCCAATATATATCTTTACAAATGGATACTTGACTATTTTTAAAAAAGTATACAGGGCTATTTATTAGTTTATCCTAAATATGTAAAAAAATATTTCGTAATTTATTTTCATATTCTTAGTTAAAAAATGGAAAAATTAATATGTATTATTTAGTTTGCCGCCAAAACGCTACCTGTTAACTGTAGCTACGGGTGACGTCATTGTTTCTTACCATAGATACAACATCGGTTTTAAAAAGATATTGAGGAAATAACATTTATCATTTCAAACTAAAAAAAAAACGGTTCGGATATTTCGTCGATCAGATATCGATCGTCGATGACATCCGCGTTGAAATTAAGTTGAGATTTAAATAAAAATACAAAAAAAAGTTACTAAATAACCTGGCAGTATGACTTTTGATCTTAGGTCTTAGGCCCTTGTGGAGCACATAAACAAGAAAAATGAGTAATCTGACTTTATGCATCGTTATTGGTGTTTACCGTCACGTAACGCACAGATAAAAAAATTAAGTATTTGAATTAATAAAATGAAATTATCCTTAGAGATTTTTTTTATAAATTCGTATTGCATACGTTATTTAGATGGTAAATCTATGTTCCTACAGAAATTCATTGATATTGGTTACTATTGTCAAGTACCCAAATGTAGACGTTAAACCGTCCTCGGTCTACATATACGGAACCACACAAAGTGTTCGCATTTCGACACAACGGATCTGGAACTCTCGTAAGAAGTAGGTTTGGCTGTGACCCAAAAATGTTGCACCCACATCTTACGGCTTATTCAAATGGCGGAGTGGAGAGACGGCAATTTTCGGACCCCGGACGTCGTATTAGGGAAGTCGTTAATCTTCTTAGTTCGCGAGAAAACTGTTTCATCTTATTTTAAGTTGACGTAAAAGTCTAGCTAAACAAAATTTGGAAGCCTCTTACGGATCCCGTCATAGGGTAGGGAACTTTCAGTTAGAATTCATTTAACTTAACGGCTATAGGTCTCGAGTTCGATCCCCGGGTCGGTCAAAGTGACACTGGATTTTTCGGTATCAGCCCGGAGTCTTGAATTTGTGCCCGATATGGCGATAAGCTCGCCTCCTATCACATCTGGAACGGAACTAAGCTCGGCAAAATGTGGGTGTTCAAATTCGCGTGAGACAGGCGTCGTACACAACACCCACAGCGTTTTAAAAATCTTTAGGGCTTTGTTGTTGGTTTCGATTAACAGATGGCGCTATACCGATAGTAATGCAATGACGATTCGATAGGTCCTATCGAGCCGGATCTCCGGTTGATGCCGGAACAGCGGAAATAACAACCGTAAACAAATTAGCCATTTCCGAGAAGCAATACTTTCCGCTTATCGGCACATTATTATCAGCAGCTCGGGGAAATGGCATCTTAACAGGCGCGTCGCGTCGTTGCAAATATTACGTCATTTTAACTACAGTTTATTTAACAAGTCTCTATGGTCTTATTTTATTTAGGTCCGGCAATTAATTTGGAATTTAACGTCAACTGAAACGCTGCTGGACAGTGTAATGTCAATTTTTTTTTGTAACATACATTCTTGATAGATAAGGACTCAAATGTTTAATTAACGGGATCTCAAATTTTTTAAATAGGTTTAAACATTGGGGTGTAAGTGTCAAGGAATTGGGAGGTTCCCCTTATCCCATGTTATCCATATTCAGTCACACATTTCTAATAAAAAAAAATATACGAATTATTAATATCAAGTAAGTACTAAGTCTCAACTCTCAACTTCCAAACATTTTTCGGCCCTCATACATTTATCGCAACGTTCTAGTTGAAAAAAGTTTCTATAATACTCGTAGTCTCAGCTCTCAATAGCTGTAACTCCCTTGGGAAATAACACGTAAGTGAGACGTGAATTGAAATTCTGAATTCTGAATATGAAGCCCACACATGAATGCTTTTATACTCCGAGAAGTACATTAGCTAGCTTATCACACCCAGTATTACTGCCGATGGAGAAAACGAGCAAAATGTGTATGACAACATAGGAAATTATGACTGCTCACGAACATGCTTCATTCATTTGTATTTGTATTTACTTAATCGCATAATGAGTTTCCAACTCTATCCCGTTTAGTTTGTATTGTCTAAGATTTTTTGTTCGCCGCCATAAACTGCAAGAATGTCGCTAAGATCGTGTAGTCATGTTTTAAGGAAACCACAGGAATGCGTTGGTAGCAAGTGTCTGGACCAGACCATACAAATGGTGCGTCCCCGTGGTTCGCCCAAAACGCACTGGCTTTTGGAGGTAGATGTGAGAGCCATTGGTGTCACTATGGAGGATACTCAAGACCAGGCGAAGTGGAAGTTCCTAAGCTTTAATTAAAATAAACTGGTCAGTCTTCTTACATTTAAAACTTTTCAGTTGTCGATATTGAGACATCTCTCAACTTGATTAAACTTTCCCTATAACAAACCTTATTCTCAAATTGTATTACTAAAATTAGTCGAAACGGAACAAACTAGATCAGCGGAGCCTAAAACTCACAAACTTCAACAAACTTCCTCAAAATAATACCCAGAGTTTCAGAGTGGGCAGTGAAATTAGGACGGGTTTATTCCCTTCATTATTATTAGTTAATTTTACAGCAAAAATTAAGGCCTACTTCGTAAAGATTAATAACGAACTCAGTGAGCATTTGGTATTTTTAAATCGAACTTTGACGCAGTCCGCATAATTTTTTTTTTAGTCTGCTTACTCTGCCAGTCTGTTTTTCTTGTAAAAATGGCTCAAACTAAGTCGAAGTTCGAATTCCAAATTCTCACTGAGTTCGTTTCTTTACTCAGACTTAGTCGAAGTTCGCTCTATAGATCTCAGCCCGAGACCCTCTCTTTATGGCTCAGTCTCCCACTCTGGCTGCTCTTGAGCATCTTCAGTTCGTTAGCGAGACCGTCGCGTCGGATCTCATGTCTTCCTCAACAACGCCAAACCAGCTAGTAAATTCTAATACGATCGCATCTTGGTAGAAGAATTACGTCTGTTTGAATTTATTCCAAAAATATAAATATTATCTCATGTTATCGAACAAATTCTCGCGAATAAACAGATACTAGAAGTGACGTAGTTATTATGAGAATTGATAAAAGAAAATCTACATTTCGGGATTCAGTTTTATTTATAGGATATTACAATGAATATCGTGATCAAATCATGTGATTCAGTAGAGCCATGCTGTAGACAAGTTTGCCTACATGAATGTGCCGGCTCGACCGAAATATTAGCACTCTCTCACTTGGCAAAGTTACAGTGAATGTGATTTCCGTACGACCAAATACCATTTCTAAATTTCCCAGTCCTTTCTTTGTAGTAGTAGTTTGGGAGTAAATTGTAATACGCGCCCTCGCATTCTAACAAGTGGTAGATGGCGTTACTGACGTTTTAGACAATTTTTTTTAATGGAACCTTGCTTGATAGCCTCTATAGTTAGTAATATTAAATCGCTTTGGTTACACTAAGCTCGTCGGAGCCCAATTTCGCGCCAATCAAACTGACCACGCTTATATCGTTTGCATTGTGTCCATCCCATAGTTTGCGTTGAAAGAATGCAAATATTGTTTCTCACGACTGTCTGTTATCTATACGATGCAGTTGCTGCAACACGTCACTAATTCATTTGATGAATGAACAATTGATTGGCTCAAGTATTGCATATTGTGCCAATTTGTACGGTACTTTGTTTTATGTGGATTTACGGCCGGTCTCTATAAACAATCTCCGAGTGTATAGATGTCCGAGGATGAATGATTTTTGACCGTCTTCAAAAAAGGAGAAGGTTCTCAATTCGTCTGTATTTTTTATATATGTTACGCGATATCTCCGCCGAATGTGGACCGATTTTCAAAATTCTTTTTGTGTTCGATAGAGCTTATTTCAAGGGTGGTCCCATATAAATTTGGTCACGATAGGATTTGAAGTCGGTCCGTTACGTTTTTAAACTTGTGATTATGATAATCAATTTAGAACCGAAATCAATGTGTGATGACTTAAGACAGGCAACCAAGTCAAATCCTTTCTACTATTATTTCTTTCCACCTGCCCTTATGCCATTACAATATGGGTTTGGCGCAACACTTTCAAGCATATTGACGAAAGGATTCGGATTCCTTTTTACGACCGCCTGATGACGTCAACCTCCCTCTAGGGATCCAGTCACGGGGAAATACGTCGTCTTAGAAAGACATCTGTCTGACCTTGATACATTTATTATTGGGTTATCGAACCCAGGTCCAAACTCTTACACCGACCGCATATCGGAGTGGCATATGGAAGCAGAGAGAAGAAACACTTAAAGACTTAAAGACTTTTGCTGGTGGTAGGATATTTGTATCCGACCTGATGGCGACCGTACACATAGTGCTAAAACATGCCATAGTGCCGAACCATACTCGGAGTGTAAGTCACTACCCACACTCCGAGTATGGTTCGCGTTCCAGGATCAGCCAGTGTAATTTCGGTTCTCTCGAGGGGCTTGCGGCATGACTTGATGGTTGGTTGGGACGGGTATGGGGGGTATCCGTATGTGCATCGGTAATCCGCCTGTCTTGTCGCAAGCCACTCGATTTGCTTTTTCCCTCTCCGGATTCGAAGTGTGAAGAAGCATAAATAGGCGGTATGATTCTTGCGACCACTGATAAACCCATTGTTTGTTAGTGGTCGCAAGTTTTTTTTGGACTGCACTACGCTTAGCATCAGGTGCAGTGCTCGGATAAAAAAAGTTCGTCACCCGCCTAACATGTTCATAAATATAGGGCAATATATTTTGTTTTTCAATTTACTAACATAGGCAATTGAGGAACTGTCGTCCATGTGTTATATAAATTGAGCTTTATCTGATACGGCATTCATTAACAGTGACTAGTGAGTGCACATCCTAATCAATTACTGCGAATTAGTTACGCAAAGGCCTGTTTGATGCAAAACCATTATATTGTTCGGTCTCTATCACTCTTATTATCATCGATATAATAATATACCTAGATGCACAGTTCCATACAAATATCATTGTAAACAGTGTCCTCGACAGACAAAACAAATAAACATCACAAATTTAATTAAATTAACACAAATATGACCTTATAGACGCGGCATAAAGTAGCTTTTTAAATTGAATGTTCAAACGTCCTTGTATTCGAAATTTTTGAATTTCTAATCATTTTTGAATTTGACAATAATTTGACATTATTAAAAGAAACATTCTAGTCACTTGGACAAAGATTGAATGGAGTCGAATAGTTCTTGTATTTATTTGTGAGAAATGTTGACCACGTGGCGTACAATGTAGATGAGAATGGCGATATCTCTATAATAATTTTATTTACATTAAGAGATAGATAGAGTATAAATGTTTAGAAGATAACAATGCTTATTAGTTATGAATATGAAATAAGCACTGTTTTGCCTTAGCGTGATTCATAAATAAATAAATAACACCCAACAGTCACATACATAGTCCTGGCCCCACACTAAGATCGTCCTTTGCTCTTTAGATTCTTAATAATTTCTTTTAGACTATCATTTCGTTTTCTTAATCTTTTGTTCTGCCTTTAAGTTTCGCACTAAATTAGATTTAAGTTTAAATTTTTGGTTGCGTTCTTTCAAATTATCTTTCAAAAATAACGTCTTAGGTGTGTTAAAGATTGATGAAAATTCTGATGGTATTGGTGATCCTTCATTATTTATTGGTTCAATTGCTGGTTGCTGGAAATGAATATGTTTCCAATAAATGATGACGCCACAATTACTGTTGTAGTAATTATGCCTAACGACCGGTTCCAATAAATGATCTCAATCCGAGAATCCAAGATAAAAATGAAAAATCGCGAGAATGAACCATTAAAATTATTATTTGACAGCGGAATTGTTCAACTTTGTTCATGTTGGCAAATTTTTATGATCTGCACACTTTGATTGAAAACATTTATTAGAATTAGCCGCAAATTATTAAATAGTCATTTTACATGGCAGTATGTACCTAGTATATGCTTGCTATTGATGAATTCTGTATCAAATATTTTTCAGCTATTACACTTGTACTGCACCCTGCCTCATTTAAACTTGTAGTTACGACAATCTAAAATAAAGTCAATAAATGTGGCAATATTTATTTATTTATAGGTACACCAACAGCATACATATTGTTAAATTAAATGGTAAACATTAGTTAAGGACAATGTAGCTGATGACAATTTATCACCTTTATTTTTGATACAGCATTCTTTTTAATTTTCCTAATCCCTTTTTCTCTATAATATCCATCGGAATCGGCAAAATGGTCTGAACAAACCACACTTGAGTAATTGGGTTTAAAATGTTCTTCTCTCATTTCTTCGGAAATAATTTTACGCCATTTATCTCTTACTATTTCATTTCATGGAAATCTGTAATTAATAAATAAAATTAATAAAAAAAATCATAAATTTAAAATAATTACAATATATTTACAAAAACAAAACGACTCCATATATTTCATTGTTCCAAATCATGATTTCAAAAGGGACAAAATATTTTATTAACTGAATTCGTTAAATTAATTATTTATACACGGTTAATACTTAATTTAACATGATTAAGGTTTTAAGAATCAAGTAAGGGAATTATACTTACTTAAAATATGAAATCCCATGTGTTTTGCGCTTTGTAAGAGTGTTATTTTTGCACTCTTTCACAGAGCATTTAGGCATCTTCACAGACGAACGGTCGGCGCCCGACTGTCAGCCAACAAGTGCTTACTTACATTTTAAGCACTCGTTGGCTGTCCCACTTTCTGAGCGTCAACTGTGCATCTAGGTATATTATTATATCGATGCTTATTATAGGTACTTATAATGACATCTACGGCAGATAGAGTTATAGGGCCTAAGTTATAAAAACAGTAACTGAGCGAATGGTAAAGACTACATAGTTTTAGTTTGGCCTTTTATTTTCAAACAATGTGACACAAGGAAAAAGTGACAGACTATTAGCCATTTGCTCAGCTAAAATGTTTTTTATAATTACTTATAATAGCCTAAATTATTTAAAATCTAAACTGATGTTAGACCTCACTGAATATTGCAAACGATGGCTAAAACTTAATAACTTATTTAAACACTACGAACTCTATATACAAAGAATGATCGAAAATTAATTCTGCCGCACTTATGACAAAAGCTGTAAGTATGATATAAAATTAACTAAACATCATACCAACTGCTTAGCAGAGCAGCAGAACTGCAAACAAAATAGCATCGCAGCCAACCAAAAAATATTTACATGACATCCCATCAACTAGCACTAGAAACTACTATACTATTATGTACAATTAAATGCAACAGAGTCGGCGCCTCGGCAAATCTCGTATTTCTTATGTCGTTTAAGACCGCCTTATCAATGTAAGAAGCCGTTAAAATTGAATAGCGTTTGACCATTCGGGCGCTAGTCTTACAGCTCAGGGGGGTTACCATCACCAGTTAGGACAGTCTCTATTACTGCTTAATAAGTAACCGAAGTTAGCCGAGGCGCTAAATTAGTTGCGTTCGAGTATACTCGGTTTGTGCATTTCATTAAAACGCGCGCACTCAGTACCCCAGTCCATAAGTACGGTAATTCTACTTGCATATTCCTATTGTTATTACTATGTATACACAACATAATATAACGCCGCGTCTCTTGCACTAAAACATTACACAAAACACCTACACCAAACATGATATTTCGATTTTTTTGTCTATGATCCATTGTTACATTTTTTTTGGCACGGCAAAGTGACTACGGTGCACCTGGTGGTAAGCGTAGTGCAGTCCAAAAAAACTAGCGACCACTGACAAACACTGTTTATCAGTGGTCGTCAGAATCATGCCGGCCTGTTTATGCTTCTTCTCACTCCGAATCCGAAGAGGGTAGAAGCAAATCGAGGGGCTTGCGACAAGACTGGCGGATGACCGATGCAGATAAAGGGATACCCCCATACCCGTCTCAACCAACCATCAAGTCATGCCGAAAGCCCCTCGAGAGAACCGTAAGTACACTGGCTGATCCAAGAACGCGAATCACACACGGAGTGTGAGTCACTATGGCAGGTTTTAGCACCATGTGTACGGTGGTCGCCATCTGGTCAGATACGAATATCCTACCACCAGCACCTATTCTGTATGATAGAAAACTTATCACAGCATATGGCACTCATATTCAAATGTGACTGGCTTTTATTTTAAAACTAAAATTCCTAAGCTGGAATTGTTTGCCTTCTATCCTGTGAAGGGACAGAAATTGGTTTAGTGGATGTTGTATTTCTATAGCTAACTTCTGCCTACCACTTTACCATCCGGTCGGATACGAATATCCTACCACCACCTAACATCAGCAGGAGACAATAAAAACATCGTTGTGTAAGTGGTTTTTGTGTTTTGTTTCTAAAAAACACGTGCTGGAGAACGCGGCTTTATGACATCATGATTAACAGGTTCTGAAAACATCTATTTGAAGGGGGAATAGATATTTGTTTACATTAAGCTGGGTCTCCTGCACTAGCTTTTTCGTAACAAAACACTAAAAACACATAGGCAAAACAACGATTTTAGCTGTCACTTGCTCGTAGAACAATGGACCATAGATAAAAAATGTATGTTTTGTGTAATGTTTTAGTGCAGGAGATCCGCCTTTACTAGAACACGGATCGTGAATACACTATAATAGACTATTATAATAATTCTGAGCGCGCGTATGAAATGCAGAAACGCGTAAGCGGCAAAACACCAAGCGCACTGAATGGTAGCCACCTCAGGCATGGCGGACGTGAACTTGACGTAGCACAGGTCCTCGTATATCTCCTCGACGCGGTCCTCGCACGTGGCGCTCGGGATCGTGAACTGCACCCAGGGCACGTCCGCGGCGACCGGCGGCACCGGGCTGCCGGAGTACGCTGGCGGCTCCATTACAGCGGTCGCGCTACTATCGGTACAATCCGCTGGACGTCAGCACGGTTTGACAAACTTAACTGTCTAATGATTTCTTAGGTTTACGCGAATTTGAAATCGTGATAGAATCCGTAAAAATCGTTTTATTTCAATAAACTTAACTGTCGTTCACGGACGTAAACGTGGACGGAGCACTAGGAACATTGAAAGTGTAGCAGGGTTTTCGGCCCATTCGATCTATCGACACATCGCGTGTGTGTGCGTACGGCACATTTGTACAGGCGCGTTTGTGTGCGTGGCTTCTCTGTGGCGTCCGTATAACTGTAGGCGAGATGGTGTCTTACTTTTTCTTAACGTCCGTGCTGTCATCATGCTGTTTCTATGACACAGTATTCCTATGATGGATTAGCTATTTAAGCGACTTCAAAAAAAGGAGGAGGTTAACAATTCTTCGGTTTTTTTTATGTATGTTCCCCGATTATTATTTATTATTTTAATCTGCTTCGGTCTCAGTACGGACTCCAGAGATAGTATGAAATTGTTATTTTTTACTTTTCAGTGTTCTGTAGCTCAACCATGAGTTTATTGCACGTATTTACGCGAGCGAGGACGTTAAAATATTTGTATGGAAAACCGGAAAACGTCAGTTCCCCGCGTAACCGCTAGAGGTGTTCAGGTGTTTGTCATACAAATATTTTACGGAGTCGCTAGCGAGTAATGTCAAAAAAACTCACGGTTGGCCTACAGTTTTGAAGTCGGTTTTCAGTTTTTGTTAAACTTTATTCAATGTGACAATTTGTTTTCTAATACATTGTTAGTGCCTAAAGTATCAGTTTTCTTACGCGATGTTTGTCAAACCACAACTATTTTTCATACATACTAAATGGAGGACTACCTTCATAACATAAAATTACGAATAAGTAGTCTGTGACTTGTTACATTTACATGGTTTCGTCAGTACCAGTCCTCACGCGATGAACAAACGCAAAGTTGAATATTGCTTACATAAATAATTCTTTAGCTTACATAACACTAAATAATTCTTATACTATCGGGAAAGCTGCAGCTGATTAAGGCCGGATATACACCAACCGAACGAAGGCTAAGGAATGTTCGCGAAAGGCCATCGGCGATGGGGATTAAACGTTTCCGAACATTCGCGAATGTTCGCTGATGCGTTCACACAACAGCGGCTTTAGACAAGTGGCTTATGCGCCAATCGAATAGAGTAGTCGAATAAAATAAATGTATGGGGATGACATAAGAGTACGCTATATGCGGCGTACTCTTATGTCATTCCCATATATTTATTCTATTCGACTATTCTATTTGACTAGCGCATAAGCCACTTGGCTAGAGCCGCAGTTATCCTGCGCATGACCGAATGGGACAGAACGCTTTCGTTCGTTCGTTCGACTTTGGTGTTGCGTCCACACCAACGCCTTCGCGAACATTCTTTCGCCTTCGTTCGGTTGGTGTGTACGCGCCATGAATAATGACACACTCATAATTTTATTTCCGAATTAATCGTTTCCTATTATATTATTTAAAATATAAATTAACAACTAATTTATTCAGTACTCATAACTATAATAAGTTTAAAATAGAAGCTGAATAATGCAAAATTACTTACACTGCTTGCAGATCTTTGTAAATGTCCTCTTCTGACTGAGTCCTGTGTGCTGAAAATGGCCTGCAATAAAAACGAAACAATTATTTCAAACCGCCAATAATGGACCCAGCAACTTTGCTAAGGGTAGCCAGCAATTCCGATTTTTCTGGATAAGTCCTAATTTTCAAGGTAAAGCCATAAATTAGATTAGATGGACAACATTTTTATTTTGTTAATAATTAATCTAAATTGAGAATGGAACGAGTGGGGCCGTTATTATGTCCCTTACTTATAAAAATATTAACGCTCTTCTTATCTTTAAGAATAGTTTATTCCTTTCATTTTCAAACAATGTGACGCAAGGAAGAAAGTAACAAACTGAATAGTTTAAGGGGTAACAAGGGGCTATGTATACAATACGAATGTTAACGTCGAACGGTTTTATACCACTGTCCCACAGCAAACCGTCGAAGAGGTACCTTTTTTATAGTAGAGACTGGTGAGCAAGTGGGTTACCTGATGGTAAGTGATCTCCACCACACATAGACGCCCAAGATACTAAAAGAATCATGGGTGCGTTGCCAACCTAAATGGTCGGAAATAGGGATTGGGAACGGGAGGGGGGCATTGGGCCACCGGAAATCTCACTCACCGAACGAAACGCGGCAGCGAACTGCCACTTTACGTCGGTTTTCATTTGGGGAGTGAGAAATCAAATTGCCCAAATACTTTTGGTAGGTAGGGTGTCTATAAGTGTACTTGCTCATTTGACGGTATATGGCTTAAAAAATATTAGTATATATGCTTCTGTTATTTTATTTTGGGTGCAGACAATTCTTAGCACAGAGTCGCATGAAAATATATGGCATAATCTAAAATAATGTAAGAGCATTCATTAATTATTTGTAGCGTCACGAAGTATGTCTGATCTAGGAAAAGTTTCCCTATTTTCAGACAACTTTAAAGGTCACGTCTGGGACTAAAACTGGACCGAATGAACTCGTGAAAGGTAGCAGAATATAACTGACCTACTTGGCCAGTGGTATTTTTAAGATCAATTTGCCTGACCAATGACAAATGCAGGTCGGTTCTGATGGCAGAAGCTGGATGTGCCCGTAAACAGAAGCGGAACCACTTTGAACTTTAAAAAGTCAATAAGATAACACATAACATAAGCTTACAACTCTATCCCCGAAGGGTTAGGCAGAGGCGCACTAGCGAACTAGAACACCCACATTTCGTCGAGCTTAGTTCCGTCCCAGATGTGATAGGGGGCGAGCGTATCGCCATATCGGGCACAAATTCCAGACTCCGGGCTGATATGGAAAAATCCAATATATCCCGACCAGAGGATCGAACCCCAAAATAAAAAAGTCAATATGGTAATGCCATGGACCTATAGAAAATATGTAGGTCCTTGGCTAATTCATTACGCTTGTCACCAAGACATAAAGATAAAACGTTACGTCTCACAATCCCAGCAATTCACTGCCTTCACTGACCTTCAAACAGTAACAGAATTTTGCAATAATTAAATACGGCTTACGTACATTGTACACACGTGAGCCCACGCAGACGCCTATGAGTATTCCCAACGGAAGAAGCAGTCAACTAATGCAGACAGATTGCAGAACTTTTTACTATCATATTACGTAATTAGAAGGGCAGCCATTTGCCATAAGGGATGATAATTCGAATCCCGCGGAAAACATCTCTATTTTTGGAATATTAAAAATTAAATTGGCTGTAAAACTCAAAGAAAGATTATAGGTTTCATAACCGTACGTATTTTGCCACTACAAATTGATTTCTGACACAAAATTGCTGGGCAAGGTCCTCCGTATTAATAGGTGGAACATGCTTCAATCCACTAAGCTGACCTAATGCGGGTTAGTAAATGGTAAAATAATAATCCACATCAGTAGGCCAACCATGAGTTTTTTTGACATTACTCGTTAGCGACTCCGTAAAATATTTGTATGACAAACACCCGAACGCCTATAGCGGTCACGCGGGGAACTGTCGTTTTTCATAGAAATTATTTTACGTAGTCGCTAGCGTGAAATGTCAAAAAAGCCCTTGGTCGAGCTACTGTTGACCCACTTGCTCGTTTGCCCCCTCTTCTATAAAAAAAATGAAAATGAAAAATGTGTGTGAAACTAATCTCCGGAATAAGGGAATCGATTTTCCTTTCATAATTAGAAAGCTCCACACTAGGTGATAACAGACTATTTTTATCCTGGGAAAAGATTTTTAGTTGTCAATATAAGTTCTAACTTTGCGATCAACAGCCAGTTAACTTTATTAAATTTAATTGTCAATGAGTAACAATAAATCGTCTCACTCTATTTATTTATGAATTATGTACATATATTTTTACAGTCGAAACAAGTGCACAAAATATTTTAATTAAACATTTCTCCAGTGAAAGTTGACCACAGAGCGAAGCGATGCGACGTGCGCATCACATTTCTAATGCGTTCACTTTTTTGAAACCCCTTGTTATTTCTGCTTAACTACGCGTAATAAGCTCATCCCTGTAAGGCATAGATAGAGGCGCAACAAGACAGTAGTTGCGCCTCATTGACCGACTCCAAAAAGGAGAAGGACCTCAATTCGTCTGTTTTTTATTATTTATGTTACGCGATATCTCCGCCAAATGTGGACCGATTTTCAAAATTATTTTTGTGTTCGATAGAGTTTATTTCAAGGGTGGTCCCATATAAATTTGGTCACGATCAGAAAAGTTTTGAAGTCGGTCCTTTAAGTTTTTAAACTTGTGATTATATCGAACTTATTTCGTTATGTGTGATGAGGCGAGTCTAGCCTTAGCAACTCATTTGTTTTTTTTCGAATCGAAAAACACAACACGATTTGAGATTGCTTGATCCTGAATTTAAATCCAAGATCTCACAATTTTCAACTGAAGTACGCTGTTATTAGGCCAATGCGGCGTCTACGAGTGTTTTATATTAACCATAGAGTCATAAACAATGGTAATTAACTGCGGGGGTTTTGGCGCCCTCCCTTCCTGATGTGCTTTATTAGCTTTAACTAAGAATAAGTAAATACCAAACGTACACTTCCCCCAAATGCTTTGTCCGGTGTCGGATTAAGTATCCACTGTATCCTTTGTTCTATTTTAACACGCCTTACCCAACTGACCAAGAAGATAATTTTCTTTATTTTCCGTATTTTCTCTCTTGTTTCACAGTATTATACAAACTTATGATGATGAGCTTTTGAATTAATAGAGTTTAAATTATAAAGCTGTTAGATGATCAGTCTGATAATTAAATCTACGAATATTCCGATTACAGTGAAGTGTTCTGAATTGTAATTTATCGGAATTTATTGAAATTTATCAGAAATAAGGTCGAGAAGGTTGTTAGTGACTGCCTCGGTGGCGTGGTGGTATTTCGGTACGACTACGGTTCTGAGGTCTCGGGTTCAATCCCCGGGTCGGGCAAAGTGATATTAGATTTTTCCATATCAGCTCGGAGTCTGGAATTTGTGCCCGATATGGCGATAGGCTCGCCCCCTATCACATCTGGGACGGAACTAAGCTCGGCGAAATGTGGGTGTTCTAGTTCGCTAGTGCGCCTCTGCCTACCCCTTCGGGGATACAGGCGTGAGCTTATGTTTTGTATGTATGTAAGGTTGTTAGTTTCAAATCTGCCTACACTACCCTACACACATACAGCGTGGCATCACGTAATATAGCGAAAAAAACTCGCAAAACAGCATAATACTAAACCAGCCAATTGATACTCAAGTAATGTGAGTCGAAAATAAACTATTTAGGTAGAGATTGTAAACATTACCAATTGGCTGTATATTATTATGTGAAAACAAACGCGGCTGGCTCCTATCATTTCGCAAGTATCGATAAACATATAAACGAAACTATTATATATAACGTTCTCTATTCGCGGAATAGAAAACATCGCAAAAACACCGCTGGTATTAAAAATATTTGATAGATGACGGCGTGGGTTTATCGGCGTTTCTTTCTCGCGTGGGAGTTAAAGGTTTGTTGTGTCTGAAACTCTTACTTATCTCTTTTTTCACTCCAGTTAACTTTTGGAGGAATTCAGATAAATTATTCAATTCGAAAAACCTACACAAAGGAACGCCCGATCTCGAATACAATGTAATACCCCGAACATAAGCAAGTTAGTGGAATAGCATGTTATCAAACTGAAATCAAATCTTGGTAAAATTATGATTTGAAGGCATTTATGGGCAATCTCATTGATCATCCCTAACTAACGACTATTACTCAGAACTTTCCAAGAGCGAATTATTTTAAAGGAATAGAAATGCATATACTCGGTTCCATGCGTGTAGTGCAACAATGATTTTAATAGCGCAAGTGTCAAATATCATATTGGTAAATCGAAAGACAAAATATTGTATAATATAACTATGTAGGAAATGCCAAAGTTACATATGTTTACGATTACGTCATATAAGGCAGATGCGTCCTGAAAAAAATCAGAATCAAAAATTTACATCAAAATACGACCTCAATTACTCATGGCTTTGCATATGCACACCTGCAGCCCGAGCAGGAAAATTTCTGACAACCGTAAATGTATTCGTGCTCGGTGCGCGTCTATGAAATTTGTATGAAATATTAATCAAATGTCATCAGTGCGCAGCGAGTTTACATTTACATTAGTTTTTCGTGCTCGGGCTCCTGATCTCCGAGGAGTCCCAACACGGACATAATACCCTAACGTATTTTATGCCTGGAATGAATACTAACTTAAAAACGTAAAAAATCAATCACGTACTTGATATTCGGCTTCGAAACGTCGGGAATGAAAATTAAAACCGAAATCGTGATAGAATCCGTAATAATTTTATTTATGTATAGCATTCGCGTAAACTTAAGAAATCAGTACGTACTTGATATTGTTAGCAAGCGCCTTGTGACACTGACTCAGCTTGGCCAACGTGCAGAGCACGCGGTGGAAGTTGGACAAGTCGAACAGCATGGACGGGTCGAAGAGATCCGTCTCGCGCAGCTCGAACACCTCGTGGCACGTGCGCAGGAACACTTTGATGTTGCGCATGCACAGGAACTGCGGGAGAATGTACATGTGTAATGTGCAAGACAAAATATGAATCAATGATTAAATTGAGGGATAAGGGAAAAATAAACATGTATTCACATTACAACTGGAACCAAATGCATACACTCTGGACTACTAAGTATATTATTTTGTGCTATCATAATACATAAGCTCGCGTCTGTATCCCCGAAGGCAGAGGCACACTAGCGAACTAGAACACCCACATTTCGCCGATCTTAGTTCCGTCCCAGATGTGATAGGGCGGGGGGACGAGCTTATCGCCATGTAGGGCACAAATTCCAGACTGCGGGCTGCTACTGATAATACAATTGTACTTTATCCGACCCGGGGATCGAACCCAAGACCGAGGACATTGGTCGTACTGTGCACACAATACCACCATGCCACTGAGGCACTCTCAGAGGTCTCGAGTTTGATCCTCGTGTTGGGCAGTGATATTGGACTTTTCTACTCAGTATCAGCCTAAAGTCTAGACTTTGTGACCAATATGATGATAGGCTCACCCCATATCACGTCTGGAATGGAAATGAGCTCGCCGAAATGTGGGTTTTCTAATTCGCCTCTGCTTACCCCTTTGGAGTCCTGTACTATGTATGTATTTTAATTTTTCAACATCTAACAAAATGCTTTAGATTTTAGATATAATATTACTGATACGGAATAACGTGTGTTTTTGAATAAAGACTATAAATATGCAAGGTATGTATGCAATATGCATATTATGAAAATTGTAAATGGTTTCAAATATCACCTTTGCTACGATCATTATTAATAAAGAATGTGCATCAGGTTTTTAATATGCATGTTATGCAACCTTTGTATGTTGGTGTATGTTTAAAATACGAAAGACAATTTCATTTGAGTAATGGCAAATTATTGCAGTAATACATTATGGTTTTGTTTATAATTTTACTAAAAAGGATTTTCTGTCAGGACATGGAACAAAAGTATATAATATTCTCCATAGTTACAAGTTAATTTATTAACTAACCTTAGATATTTGTATTCTACACATAATTATATTTTATATTATGACAAAAGTAGAGTGGCATTCGCTTTTTGTTTACCCGAGCCTGGATCCCTCAAAGATTAAGATCAAAAAATAAAATAAAACCGGATTCATTCCGCAATATGCTTGAAAAAGTAAAAATTAAAGTGGGATATGGGCTGGTGGAGGATTACTAAATGTTTATAACAGTGTATCAGAATTAAATTCTTTCAAATTTAAAATAAATCATACACTGTACAATCATATAATTAATGGGAACAAATATAATGTGTTGTAACAGGATATTTATACCAGCAGTATAACATACCTATAGAACAGGCAATTACATAACACATTAAAGGCAGCTTAATTAATTATTTATTGACCAATTTATATAATTTTCCTTATACAAAAATGAAAATTTTAATTCAATGTCAACTGCTGTTACGTTCCATATGATTTGACGGATTAAGGTATTGCGTGGGGCGACCCGCCGTCTGACCCCCACAACCTGCAAGACAGGAACCTAGGTTTCGCCAGCGCCTCGTCAGTTAATCAGCAGAGTGTACCACGTGCAGGTGAGGTTGGCTTTGGACCTAAAGGTGTTGGTGGCCCACTTACACTCCACACACGAGTACATGGGCTGCGGGAGTGCGGACCCGGATAGTATCCGGATAGGGAACGAGCTTGCCGTGAAAACAGACAAGTTCAAGTACCTAGGGTCTGTATTGCACGAGTCGGGTGACATCGACTCCGACGTCACGGCACGTATTGGCGCCGCCTGGGCTAAGTGGGGACAGGTCACGGGCGTCACTTGTGACCGGAAGATGCCAATGAGACTCAAAGGTCTCATATACAAGACCATCATTCGGCCTGTACTTCTGTATGGGTGTGAGACGTGGCCTGCCCTTAAGCGTCATGTTAGGCAAATCCACGTTGCGGAAATGAAGATGCTGCGGTGGATGTGCAATGTTACATGACTGGATCGTATTCGTAACGTGCACATCCGCGGTAGTCTTGGCGTCCGCGACGTGGCAGATAAACTGCAGGAATGTCGCTTGAGATGGTATGGCCACGTTTTGAGGAAACCACAGGAATACGTCGGTCGCATGTGTCTAGCACAGATCGTACCAGGGGTGCGTACCCGTGGACGGCCCAAAAAGCGCTGGCTGGACGTTTTGGAGGAAGATATGAGAGCCAATGGCCTCGCTAGGGAGGATGCTCAAGACCGGGCGAAGTGGAAGCGTTTAAGTGGGAAGGCGGACCCTGGCAGAAGGCCGGGATAACGCCAGGCAGAAAGAAAGAAAAAGTCAACTGCCACAGGACTATCTCACAAAACCCATAAAATAAGGTTACTGTAGTTGTGTAAAAAATTATATTCTTCTAAAAATAAAAATATTTGTGCCAGTGAAAGAACCAAACATAGAGCCTCACACTTCACCATGTAAATATGTGTATTCTTAATATATTATAGTACGATTGCTAATTAAATGGAGTAAACTGACATTTCGAATGTTGTCACTTTTCATGATAATTAAACATTGCTGCGGTGAGAAGATCAAGATTATTTAAACATTTCAATTAAGTGAACCATTTCATTCTTTCATTTTCTAAAGTCCAACTCAAAGTCGTAATTCCTGCCTAATGTGGGATTAGTACTGCATGTCTACTGAATTATACTCATAGTAAATTACTGCATTCAAAGTTATGGCATGTAATGGCAATTATAATCATAGTTAAATATAAACAAAACTTACAAAAGCTATGAATGTACCGAACATAATTTTTCTCAAATAATAAAATAAATATTTGTATTTTTTATTGTTACCATTTCGTGTATCTGTTGTGATTATACTATAGTCAGTTACTAGTTGACTATAGTCAGTATGATGAAAAGTTTTAATGATACACAACATCAATTCTTGGAGACATGTATCATAAACAACACATCAAATTGACTGTAATAACTGTGAATTGATTACAATTGATGGCAACATGAATTTATGTATGAACAGTGTTATGGAGAGTGTGTTCATTCATGCACAGTTTACGATGCCAACTGCAGATAACACCGGAAAATTATGAGCGCGCCGCGGCTCTGCTGGCCGACACGCGCACATATCAATGGCCTTACACCATTCAAAACTGCATGCATAATTAAAATGCCATCACAATAATAACTGTACAGCCCACAAAACATCTTCTGTACTACTGAATACATACATAAATACGCCGAAAGTCACAAATGCACAGAACAGTACTAATTGTACAGTATTTGTACAACTTTCGAATACAATATGCCTCACGCCTACTTTGAATTTACCAGCTCAATATATCGCACGGTGTTATAAAATGTCACTTAAATTAGTGCCACACAACGCGCATAGCATTAATACGTGCAGAAATTAATGGTATGGTTGTAATTATATTGAAGGTCGCCGCCGGGGCTAGCTTACCTGCGCCATCTGAGGCCTCTGGTTCACATCTTTCACGTCGATGCATCCCGGATGCAGCACGTTCAGCAGATTGCACAGCAACACGCCATCGCGCAAGGTGTATGCTAGGTCATGTATTGTGCTCGTCTCCCAATTCGCCTTATGATCGGGACGTAGCAACCCACATCTCGTCAACCAAGCCGCGCACTCGCGCCACAGTTCTTCACCGCCAGCAGCCATATTTTACATTCACTTAATATCACACATCGATAGTGTCAGCACGGAGCACTGCTTTTTAATAATCAACAGGCATAACTAGACAAGGGTTAATTGATAATTGACATACAAATTGATACAACAAACATAAAACGAACCAAGCGGACACAAGCGGACGAGGTTTTTTTGACAACTGACTAAAATGTTGCCATCGTTGCTACGACTTCCCACTGCGTCCTTTGACTATAGATAAATAAACAAATTGTATTTTAGGGAAATTAGTAATCCGGGTCTCCTGCACTAGCTTTTTCGGAACAAAATACTAAAAACACATACGCAAAACAACGATTTTACCTGTGACCTGCTCGTTAAACAATGGACCATAGATAAAAACATCATGTTTTATGTAGTTGTTTTTTGTAATGTTTAAGTACAGGAGACCCGTCTTTATAAAGAGTAAAATAAAACCAAAACATTACAAAATGACTGACAAGTTAGTTGTGGAACTGTCAAGTTGACAGTATTGTATACTAAGAGCCTGAGAGTTCCGAACTTATAAGATAGTATAAGGGCTGAATTATTTTCTGCATAAGGACACTACAACAGATATAAGAAAGGTTGCCTTCTAAGAGTCACACTGATCACGAGATCTTTCCTGTTTTGATCCCACTAAGACTTAGTTTTTAATACTTTTACGGAGTCCTACTAGGAACCACGTCGTAATTATTTATATCCAAACAATTCAGAAGATTCTAACAATTTACCACAAAGTTGAAGATGAAACTGGTTTTCGACCGACTTCCAAAAAGGAGGTCCCCAATTCATCTGTATTTTTATGTATGTTACGCGCTTAGCTTAGCTTATTTCAAAGGTGGTCCCATATAAATTTGGTCACGATCGGATTTGAAGTCGGTCTGTTAAGTTTTTAAACTTGTGATTATATTTGCTATAGTGCACAGCTTTTCAGGATCATAATGAAACCCTATGAAATTTAAATGAGCGTACTTGACAAATTTTGTTTATAATGTCGTGTAGTTACACCAACCAACAACACCAACCGAACAAACGTTCGCGAAGCTACGCCTGTTGCGGTTATATAAACAAACTTTCGCTATGAATGCAACAAGAATGTGTGTAAATGCAACAGGCATAGATTCGCGATCGTTCGCTCGGTTGGTGTGTACGCGGCATTAGAGAAATTAATAGAATTGATATTTGAGCTTGTGCACGTTACGGGTTCATTTGGCCCCATTTATAATAGTTAATATGGATTATAAAATAGACTGTATATTATAAGGTAAGTACGGCAGTAACGAGATCTTGGTCTATTTGTTTTGTCGATGTATTTTTGACTTCAATAATGGCTTCTTTTGGGAGAAAGAAAAGTTGTTATTAATTAAAATACATTATGTGTCTAAAAAAGAAATATGGTGTATTTCACCAAAAAATATTACATGACAATGACGATAGTTATCATTTTATTAATACCATTTAGGTGCTCTAAGCATTAAGGTAATGATTTTATCGCCCTCATAACAAAGTCCTTATTTGTTATCTCATTAATAAACTAAAAACTCCAGAGAAGTAGCCAAAAAAATTGTTTTACAATAATTTAACGCTTCCGCCATGCCATGATAAGGACGTTTTAAGTGCCATGTCAAAGCTATAAAAAAAAAAGTTTATAGTAGTTATGTATAAAAAAGCTATAAAAGTTCTATTGAGTTTTTGCAACTTATTCGCAATAGTCGGCCCACAGCGGCAACATTTTTGTTTTCCTCTCGCTTAAATTAAGCATTGAAACAGAGAGGTAAGCAAAAATGTTGCCATTTCAGTTACTTATATTTATACTCCATTTAAAGCTGACACATTCTTATTTATTTTTAAATTTTAGTATAGCAACATTGCAGTTTTCGGAGTGACGCGGCTGCATGTCGAACGAACGAATTTTCGTGATAAAATTGTTAAAGAAGTTATTGAAAACTTGGGAATTATAATTTATAAATCCATCACAGGTGAGTTTTTAATTTATTGCATGCTTTACATTGCGAAACATAAAGTAAGTTTAGAAATTGATCAACTTTATCTATGACACACCCATGTATTGACAGATTCCGATCCAAACGTCCAACTTTCCTAAAATAATTAGAATGGTGAGTGAGCGGAATCCAAATGGCTTGTACCATTTCTTCATCGCATAGCATAAAACATCCTGCGGAAGTCTAAAATTAGAACCGGCAGTTATCCTTATTTGGTTTATTTTGGTGCATTACGTCATTAGGTGTAAGAGGGAACTCGGTCGATATAGGTGGAGGCAGCCGGCGGGGTCGGTGTGCGTCTGTGGTAAGTAGAGCGCCGCTGCTCGCCGTTAGCCGCTAGCCGCCTGCCGCACCTCGACACGGTATCGGACGTGCTTTGTACATTATCCATTTTATCGTTTTAGTATTTGATCTTAAATATTGTATTGAGTTTTTCAACCGGTACTATATCCTTGAACTGTACCATTAGAAGCGAATTCGATCAGCTGTTAAGTGCTTAGGTATGCTGAACAATTATTTATTCTTGTGGAGTTCTTTCATATATCCCGAAAATTGTTTATGATGTAAAATACTTTTAAGAATTTTGTTGCTAATTTTATTATTAAAACAATATTATTCTTAAGTACAGTCTAGATAAAAGATAACAGCTGATAAGACATGATATCGACCTATCCAAAGAATAAAGTTACATATGATAATTAATCGAAATTGCTTTCTTATTTTTCTGAGCTTATTTATTGACCTATATATTTAACTAGTGAATATTTTTTTAAGCTATGTCATAATTTAACTTGTTATTATGTCATAAATTTAAAAAAAATACTAGTATTAGTTAAATATATAGGTTAATTTAAGCTCAGAAAAATATAAAAGCAATTTCGATTAATCATCATATGTAACTTTATTCTTTGGATAGGTCGATATACTTTTACAATATAAATAGGCATTAGGATAGATTAATCACACTGTGATTTTTGCCAAAATATAATGTTAGAACATTTATTTATTAATAATTTACCTCTGCCACTCACAAAAATAATAGTGTGTACTATTTTCCAACAAAGTATAATAACATATTGGACCTTACTTAAAAAACATTTTAACTGAGAAATGGTTAAGAATAGTGTGTCACTTTTTCCTTGTGTCACATTGTTTGAAAATGAAAGAGACAGTCTATTCTTAGCCATTTGCTCAGCTAAAATGTTTTTATAAGTAAGGCCCATTATGTCTATAAGTACATAAAATACAAGTACACATCAGATAATGCAAGGTAATTGTTACCGTGGGCCCCGCCCATGCATGACACATTTTACATGTGTGAACAGATTATGTCTCAGTAACCTGACACAGATGGTATTGATTTACTGCAGTAATCTCAGCTTGCACTCAACTGTGAAATGCCAAGTGGGTCAGTGCAGTTGTTACATTACTGTGGGTTGTGCATTCACTGTGGAGCCTTCTGGGTAAATTGTTTTAATCATTATTGTCTAGTGATGTAACTACACAACTGACTGTGCCATGAGTCATTCTTTTATTGTTAAAGGTATTTTAATGGTCCTAATTAGTAAAGTATTGTTTTTTTTTTAATTCATAAACATGTTTAATAACATAAAAAATCCAATAGGAATCTGCTTAATAGTTTGTTATGGTTTTAAAGGTTCACTAAAATTACATATCTATACATACATATAAATAAAATTGGAGTGTCTGTTTCTAATATTGAAATAACTACATTTATATGGTTTTTACTACATGTATATGAATATATATACACCAAAATATTTTTTTTTACAATTTTTGTCTGTCTGTTCCAGCTAATCTCTGAAATGGCTGGACCGATTTTGACAGGACTTTTATTGGCTGGTAGTTCATGTAATAAGGAGTAATTAAGGCTACGTTTATTTTAGACATAATAAAAAATTTAAGAATTGACTGTTAGGCGGAACGAAGTTCGCCGGTCAGCTAGTGATAATTATATCACAATACTGATTTATTGTTTTACCTAATTGTTATTTAATGTAATGAACCTCGAATAATATTTTAGGATAGTTCAGTAACCTTTCCTATTAATGTTCTAATTAGACTCTATATTTAATATTAATTATGTATTTCCTAAGGATGTACATAATTAACATACCATTCAGGAATCTGTTTATTTTCCTGTGGGAAATCAATTGTTTCCAATATATACTATTCTATTGATTTGCTAAAAAAAAAATTTGATACCGAGACAAATGTCTGTGTGGCCCACAGATATTTGTTTGGGTCTGGGTGTTGTGAGACTGAAAGTCTCTCGTAGTTCCTGATACCCACAACACAAGACTCGATCTTAGTGTCAGGTCAGGACTATGTGTGTGACTGTTGGGTGTATTTATTTATTTAATATATCAAAAATAAATATTCATGCTAGTCTAAAATAGACACATCTATTTTTATGTATATTGAAATCATATTGTAAACATTTTCTAACTCTTATATCCTAAAATCAAATCTCTCACTTGCATTTCCACCCGTCCAAGAAAAATCACAAACACTTCAAGATTATCTTCACCGCTATGTCATTTTGACCTTTATTCCAATGCAACAGAGTCTATTAGTATAACATTCTAGTTGAACCTTATTACATTGCAATACAGTTGGAAATGCAATGAGCACAAACAAAAATTAACTTGTACAAAAAAGGCGAGTATAAAACAGGCTTATTATCAGTAGATTACATAGCCGGTGAGTCACAAGGCCGCGTGATGTAACCAGGCGGCTGCGACCGGCGCCATGTTAACTAACGACCTTTGCCACCCCTGTATATTGAGTTGATGAGGTTCATGGGAAACTCGCACACCCTGTACATGCCACGATTGGAGGAAATGGGATGTAATTTATAAATAGGAAGCATCAATATATTATTTACCTAGATACACAGTTGACGCTCGGAAAATGGGACAGCAAAGAAGTGCTTAAGCACTCCTTTTCCCTACAGTTGAACGCCGATAGAATTCTAAATTTGAAAATTCAAATTTAAAAACGCTTGATCATTTCGTTTAAAAAGCTACTTTATAACACGTGCATAGGGTTATATTTGTGTTTGATTTAATTAGAACTTGTGATGTTTTTCTTTGTTTTATTCCTGAGACCACTTTTTAGGACGATATTTACAAAGAACTGTGCATATATAGGGTATAATATATCGATGATAGGAAGGTTCAATTCGACGCGGATATATTTAGTTGTATGGCCATTGGTAATTCATATTTCAAACAGGTGATTTTATTTTAATATTTTTTGTATCCAATAAATGTTAATATTCTGAGGTCATTTTGTAAGTCAAAATTTCACTGTAAGGAGGTTAAGTCCCTGGTCCATAACAGATAACATAAGCTCACGCCTGTATCCTCGAAGGTGTAAGCCGAGACGCACTAGCGAACTAGAACACCCACATTTCGACGAGCTTAGTTCCAGTTCAGATGTGATAGGGGGCGAGCCCATCGCCATATCGGGCACAAATTCCAGACTCTGGGCTGGTATGGAGAAATCCAATATCATTTTGTCTGACCCGGGGATCGAATCCGAGACCTCATGATGATAGGTCATACTGAAATACATTCACGCCACCGAAGACAGTCATGGTAGGTACATAAGGGACATACATAAACCTTTACAGCTATTTTTGATTTTAGCGTTTATTTTTTTAAAGTGTATATTAACATACACATATAAAAAAGTTTTGTTCTGCGAAACCGTGTAATTAATAATTAGTGTCCGACCGAAGGTCGATTTCTGGCCGAAGCCGAAGGCGACCAAAAATTTGTCAGTTCAAATTGACTAAAAGTAAATAAAATAAAGAATGGTTCCTAAGAAATTGATGTTAACTGTATATTTTTTGAGTGGTAGACGCACGCAGTAGACAGTTGCGTCTACGAATGGACCGGCTCGACCGGTTTGATCCCACTGTCGCACAGAAAACCGACGTAAAGTGGCAGCTCGCTGTCGCGTTTCTTTCGGTGAGTGAGATTTCCGGTGGCCCAATTCTCCTCTCTTTCTCAATCCCTATTTCCCTCCTCTTAGGTTGGCAACGCACCCATGATTCTCTTTGTGTGTTGCCCATACACACCGTATGGGCGGTGAAGATCACTTACTTTCTCGTGTCCGTAACATTTCGTTTAATTCCAACGCTTTCTAGAAAACTTCGGCTTCGGCCAAAACTTCGGCCCATTGTGGCCGAAGGTAATTATTTGGCCGAAGGTGGCCGAAACCGAAGCTTCGGTCCTACACTAGTAATTATTAGCAATGACTAACGTTGTTAGCTCAGATATGTTATTCTCAAAATTAACAAAACTACTAATCCAAACTACACATAAAAACATGTATTTATGCCAAAACAAACTAATTATTTAATAGGATATATTGACTGACTGCTTCGGTGGCGTAGTTGTACTTTCGTGAGCCGTACGCGGTACTACTACCGTCCTGACTCCTGAGGTCTCAGGTTCGATTCCCAGTTCGGGTAGTGATATGGGTTTTTCTACTCAGTATCAGCTGAGAACACACATCTGGGACGGAATAAGCTCTGATAAATGTAGGTAGGTTCTTGTTCGCTTCTGACTACCCTTTTTCGGATATAGGTGTGAGCTTATGTATGTATCTAATATATGGATGGGTTGAATTCTTTTTGTGTAACGACTTCCGATTATCCATGCAATAAAATACATTTAGCGCTCTATCGTGACGCGGTACCGTTTAAATGGCGTCGCGTCGTTGCGTTCTAGAGCTTCGCCTATTGCCTGCCAATGAACCCGTGACACAAAATGCCTAACAATGTTATAAAGATCAATAATGGCCGACATCTAGGCAAATATGACGTATTGTAACGCTCTTTGTCGACCGACTTCCAAAAAGGAGAAGGTCCTCAATTCGTCTGTATTTTTTTTTTTTTTTTTTTTTTATCTATGTTACGCGATATCTCCGCCAAATGTGGACCGATTTTCAAAATTCTTTTTGTGTTCGATAGAGCTTATTCCAAGGGTGGTCCCATATTAATTTGGTCACGATCGGATTTGAAGTCGGTCCGTTAAGTTTTTAAACTTGTGATTATGCGATACAAAGTGATAGGCGATGTGTTAGTATTTGTACTGATAATTTTATTTATTTCAAATGTCCTGTTCGAACCTTGTACTCAATCTTGCATAGAAAGCACTCGTAATATTGTCTTACTATATTACGAACTAGCGATTTCAAACGTAATGTCCTGATTCAAAATTTCATAGAAATGAGTTCAGCCAATAATGGCGAGTACACACCGGCCGAACGAAGGCGAACGAATCTATACCTGCTGCGTTCACACAATCAAATTTTCGCTGTTGTGGGAATGAAACAGGCATAATTCGTTCTCCTTCGTTCGTCCCGGTGTGCACGCACCTTATGTCTTGTCGTTGATTAATCACTCTAATCCATTAAAAACTTTCATAAAGTTAGACGTATGACCACACGTATGACATATGTATGTGCCTGCAATAAGGTACCAGCGGGTTTAGACAAGCGGCTTGTGCGCTAGTCGAATAGGATAGTCAAATAGAATAAATGTATGGAAATGACATAAGGGTTCGCCACATATAGCGTACTATTATGTCATTTCCATACATTTATTATTCTATTCGAATAGCGCAAAAACCACTTGTCTAAGCCCCCTGTATTGCATCGTCAATCAAGTCCCCGTGGATTATAAGTAATCAGAAAGATTCAGTTTTACAACAAAGGTTAATATTATGGAATAATATGGTGCATGGCTTGAAATAATTTAACGCTACGAGACAGGAATTTACGTATACGGTACATACCACCGCCCACGATTCCATTATGACTATGAGAGATCTTGCGTGTTTTAGAATTCCTGTGAGATTATCATAAAAGGCGTTCATTTTTTATAATAAAAGGCGTGGGCGCTTCACTCCTGTGATTCTATCTTATGAACTCGGTTATTTACACTTATTTGGGGAAACACTATATTGGTGCGTTTACATAACATAAGCTCACGCCTGTATCACGAAGGGGTAGGCAGAGGCGCACTAGCGAACTAGAACACCCACATTTCGCCGAGCTTAGTTCCGTCCCAGATGTGATAGGGGGCGAGCCTATCGCCATATCGGGCACACATTCCAGACTCCGGGCTGATATGGAAAAATCCAATATCACTTTGCCCGACCCGGGGATCGAACCCGAGACCTCAGAACCGTAGTCGTACCGAAATACCACCACGCCACCGAGGCAGTTTAAAGGGAGCATTACTGATATTGTAGTCTATATTGCTCTTCCACTCCTGCCCATCAGCCAAGTCACTTCATAGAGCAGTCGTTGCTTATACGTGTAGACTATAATTAAAATTGGTTATGGAAAATACTCGTTACCGATATCGATTTTAGAAATGAGATCGCTTCGTTTTGCCGCAGGCGTGGTTGTATTTCGGTACGACTACCGTCCTGAGGTCTCGGGTTCGATCCCGATCGGGCAAAGTGATATTGGATTTTTCCATATCAGCCCAGAGTCTGGAATTTGTGCCCGATATGGCGATAGGCTCGCCTCCTATCATATCAGGGACGGAACTAAGCTCGGCGAAATATGGGTGTTCTAGTTCGCTAGGGCGCCTCTGCCTACCCCTTCGGGGATACAGTGAGCTTATGTTACGTTATCGCTTCATATTGGTGGATTGCTACTCGGCTAGGCCCTCCGTGATACCCACAGTAATCCGATGCGGCCACTGTATACTATGTAACTCGATCGAGCGTCACTGTAACGTGAAACGGTTTGCAGGTGAATAGACGCATCCAACATGGAGCAGATCCCACCGCCCAAGGAGGTGAAGATCCTCGAGACAGCAGAGGACATTCAAGAGCGTCGTGAAGAGGTAACACTGAACTGGATGATTTTCTCCCATCCGTTTACTGGTGTGTACAAACCAACCGAACGAACGTTCGCGAATCTACTGTTGCTTTCATAATTTCGCTGTTGTGTGAATGCAACAGACATACATAGATTCGCGATCGTTCGTTCGGTTGGTGTGTAGTGTGTACCCGGCATACGAAGCGGTGGGCATGAGGCACGTGACCGGTCGTAAAAATTAAAGACAAATCATTTCTGCAACATTTTCAAAAATTGTTGCGCTGGTCTCACATTGGAATGACACAAAGACTTTGTATTTTGCTAACCGACTGTAAAAGGAGAGGTTCTCAATTCGTCTGTATTTCTTTTATGACCACTTCTTTTACATTTTTTAAATAGTCACGGGCGGCTCGGCCTCCTGTGGCCCATACGCTTATGTAACATATACATATATGTGCCGCCAGTAACGGTCATCATAAAAACAATATTTACACATGACTATAACCACAGATGTGCCTGTAGCTATAACTTTTGTGTTTTATGGAAATAAAGATACTCATTGCGTCTCTCCATTTGGTAATAGGTAATAACCAGTCTGAAACACCTTTTTTTGCTTTTACATCCCGTCTCGCGACCTTATTTTATAATACTCCGTACTGCTAGGTAAGTGCGCTAATACGGGATCTTATATTAATGGTGGTAGATATTAAAGTAGTATACCTAATAGAAGACAAATTTTTCATGTTACTCAAAGTAGTGTAGCTTTCTATAAGTGAAAGCATTAAATAGCGTTTTCGTTTTTTTAACTTGGTTTCGCTATCACGTTGATTACGTCACAACAAACTAAGTCGAGTTTGTATCTTGAAAATCCAAGTGCTTTATATTAATTACCATGCTGTAGACAGTAATGGGCCGGCTCAACCGGTTTGATACCACTGTTTTACAGAAAACAGACATAAAGCTTGCCATTGTTTTGGTTGGTTGTGAGATTTCCGGTAGCCCAATTTTTTTTGTCCTTAGGTGTTGAACCGTTACGAGGAGTTCAAGCAGGAGGCTCGCGCCAAACGCGAGAAGCTCGAGGACTCGCGCCGCTTCCAGTACTTCAAGCGTGATGCCGACGAGCTCGAGTCCTGGATCCAGGAAAAGCTGCAGGCCGCCAGCGATGAGAGCTACAAAGACCCCACCAACTTGCAGGTTAGTACAGAAGATTTTAAAATGAAATGTTCATAAACCTCTGTTCATTGTTATCCTGATATGCTTATCTTTATATCTGACCCTGATTATATTCTTCTGACAACTTTGAAGTGGTTATCTCGGTATATAATAACAGAAGGATTGTGATTTTGTTTATATCGACTGGATAATATAATCTTTTATATTAATTATACATGTATGATTATTTCAATCAACCAAATTTAGTTCTAGTCACAATGTTACTTGGTTTACTAAAACCATATACTATGATCAATGTTCTAATTTTGTTGTGAAGTTGGTTTTACAAAAACCATGAAACTGCTCTAGATGTTATTACAAAGACGAGTGCATAGTTTATCGTGAATCGTGATTCTCGCGTCTAATGTTGTGATTTCTATCACAATGTCAGTCGCCATAATATGACAATGATTACTCATAGTTGCTAACCAATGATGGGCTGATGGCATCAGTTGTTTTCATAATGAGACAACTTTATAAATAGAAGGAGTTGTATATTTTTATGTAGAGATTTATTTATCGCTTTTTTTAAAATTAATATTAAATCTATTAAATGCCGCATCGCATCATGACGAGATCTTGCGAATCAATAACAGTTTATATAAAAAAAAAAACATCATAAATTAAAAATGAGAGGCGGCTCGGCCACCGACTGCCGAGCGGTTAATATAAAATGCATTATTAATTACAATACCCTATTGTCAATACCCTTCCAATACGGTACTGGATAGTGGTATTATTGGATAGTGGCACAAAATTGTATACTCGTTATATCCACAGGCCAAGATCCAAAAGCACCAAGCTTTCGAGGCGGAAGTGGCGGCCCACTCGAACGCGATAGTGGTGCTCGACAACACCGGCAGCGAGATGATCTCGGCGGGACACTTCGCGTCCGAGACCATTCGCCGCCGGCTCGAGGAGCTGCACCGGCTGTGGGAGCTGCTGCTGTCGCGGCTCGCGGAGAAGGGCATGAAGCTGCAGCAGGCGCTCGTGCTCGTGCAGTTCCTCAGGCACTGCGACGAGGTCATGTTCTGGATACACGACAAGGTCAGTCACTATAGTTCTGTTTTCATTGTCTTGCTCACACTTGTTTCCTTATAACAACTTGTAATTCAACGAACTATAACTATATTTTTGTTGTTTTGTTTATTTATAAAACCTATGTACCCTTTCCACAGCCTCGATTGTTTTGTTCAATAATTTGGTCTTCTTCCTTTCGTCAATTCCTGTGGATAGTACCTAAGGGACTTCTATCCCCCACCCTTCGACTACCCAATTGATAGGACCCCGTTATCTTAAACCTCTGGTACCTTACATCTGGCTTCTCCAATTGTAAATGTCGTTATGGTCAAGGTTATAGTTAGTTCAATATTTTGTCTCCCGCTTAAAGGTAAGTGAAAAAATTAAGTTTTAACTCCTCCCTATTTTGCGGGATAAAGATAATTTTTCATTGCTGACTCCCGACATTGCAGACTCGCCGAACTTCATTGTTCGATGTTGTAAAATGCGTGCCATGATCCTGGCTTACAGAAGTTACATTGGCGGATGTGTGGGCAGGATGTTCTCGATCGATCGATCCAATTGCTGGTAACACATGCTAACCATATTTTTACCTGACTGCCCAAGAAGGTGTGTAATGTTCTTAAAATGTATCTCATATTTAATTATGTGTGTAGGAGACGTTCGTGTGCGCGGACGAGTTCGGCTCGGATCTGGAGCACGTGGAGGTGCTGCAGCGCAAGTTCGACGAGTTCCAGAAGGACATGGCAGCGCAGGAGTACCGCGTCACCGAGGTCAACCAGCTCGCCGAGCGGCTCGTGCTCGAGGGACACCCCGAGAGGGAGACCATCGTCAAGAGGAAGGATGTGAGTTTGCTGTTCATGCACCGTCTAGCCTTATTAAGTTGTGTCGCATTCTGCACTAGCGATATAGGCTAAAAGCGAAAAGCCGGGAATTTCTTTTCTCTGTGGATCAGAATGTGGGTAGTAGAAAATATTTCTAGGTTTACTGCAGCGAAATACTCCTGGTACCTGGTAGCTACTACTCACTGCACAAGATATTACTTTATCAAGATTTCAAGAAGATTGAGTTAATAGTCAGGATTTGTTTTAATATTAAGAAATTGAGATATAACAAACAAATGTGTCGATTCATAAGTACATAATAAAAAATATAAACTTTAATGTTCCCTGAATCGTACTTTGCCTTATTGGATTTATTTGTATCATGGCTTGATAGTCGATTTCAAGTGACACTGTATTTCCCTAACCCAGGAGTTGAACGAGGCGTGGCAGCGTCTCAGGCAGATGGCGCTGATGCGACAGGAGCGTCTGTTCGGCGCGCACGAGATACAGCGATTCAACCGCGACGCCGACGAGACCATCGCCTGGATCTCAGAAAAGGACGTCGTGCTCGGATCTGATGACTACGGACGGGACCTGGCTACTGTGCAGACGCTACAGGTCTGTGGAAATGATGACGTTTTTGAGCGGACTATTGTAAAATTTCAACTAATATAAAATAGTGGAGACTGGAGATAATAGTTGGTAATAAACTAATTAGAATTTAAATTATGTATTACGAAAAGAAAATTTTATGGTAGATGCTTGTACCATCATAATATGCCTAGTAAAATATTTTGTTCAGGTTTAGATAACAGTGTGGTGTTATTTGACATTATTTTTCTGAGATTAGATTATCTATTACTACGTAGGCGATAACTCGTAAAAGTTAAGGTGTTTTTTTTTTCTGCACCATAAGCAAAAAGCATGTTGTGCCGATTATACGTAGGATTCGACGCAATCTGGTAACAGTTTCAAACGTTATGTTTATTTTTAGCGTAAGCACGAGGGCGTGGAGCGTGACCTGGCAGCTCTGGAGGACAAAGTATCGACCTTGGACGGAGAAGCAGCACGCCTGGCCGCCATACACGCGGACCACGCTCCTGCCATACACGCCAAGCGCGATGAGATCACCAACGCCTGGCAGAAGCTCGTGCACAAGGCCAAGGTACGACTACATGTGTTCAACAGTCACTGAAGAGCTGAGCTCGATCTTAGAACCTAGATGGTTTTGATACTATGGCTAAAGTGATGAGATCCCTAATATGTGGTACATTATGCATCATTTGAATAATTGGTTACCCTACCAGTGACGACTCATAAATATTCGCAAAATCAGAGCAATTAGTAACTTTGTCAACAAGGATTCGGGATTGAAAAAGTCAATGGGAGGATGGGGTTGTTTGTTCCTTCATCTGAAAGATTTACTGGCAATGCGAATAGTGATAGGTGATCACTTATTTAGGTGTAGGTAATCGGCTACATAGTGTTTTCCCAACAAAGTTTATTGAAGATTTTAAATGATATACAATATGTTTGTTTGTAGGAACGTCGTTCTGAGCTGGAGAACTCTAGCGCGCTGCATCGTTTCCTGGCGGACTACCGCGACCTGGTGTCGTGGATGAGCGACATCCGCGCCCTCATCGCGGCCGACGACCTCGCCAAGGACGTGCCCGGAGCTGAGGCACTGCTCGAACGGCATCAGGAGCATAAGGTAACTCAATATTACTCCAACTTAACATAATTAACTTGACTTATTGCATACATACATACATACATAAGCTCACGCCTGTATCCCCGAAGGGGTAGGCAGAGGCGCACTAGCAAACTAGATCACCCACATTTCGCCGAGCTTAGTTCCGTCCCAGATGTGATAGGGGGCGAGCCTATCGCCATATCGGGCACAAATTCCAGACTCCGGGCTGATATGGAAAAATCCAATATCACTTTGCCCGACCCGGGGATCGAACCCGAGACCTCAGAACCGTAGTCGTACCTATTGGATTGCAACTAATGACTGACTAATAGATTTGATACAGACTTTGTATTTTTTTATTTCGGCATAAGACTCGAAGAATCCTTACTAAATAATAAAAGCGAAAGTAACTCTGTCTGTCTGTCTGTCTGTCTGTCTGTGGCGTTTTCACGTCTAAACCGCTGAACCGATTTTGATGAAATTTTGTATATGGGTTCTTTTAACCCCAAGGATGGACATAGGGTACTTTATTTTTTTTAAATCAACCCCTAAAGGGATGAAATAGGGGATGAAAGTTTGTATGGGAATTTTGGAACCGCTTAATGGATTTTCATGAAATTTGGTATGAGGATACATTTGACCCTAGGGATTCAAATGGGATACTTCATTTTTTTTTATCAACCCCTAAAGGGATGAAATAAGGGTTAAAAGTTTGTATGGGGATTTTAGGTCCACTTAATGGATTTTTATGAAATTTGGTATGGGACAGTGGATACCTTTGAGTTTAAGGATACAAATGGGCCACGTTTTTAAATCAACCCCTAATGGGATGAAATAGGGGATGAGTTTTAATGGGAATCCAGGAACCGCTGAACGGATTTTTAAGAAAGTTGGTATGAGGATAGTTTTAGCCCTAAGGACAGAAATGGGGTGCGATATATTTTTATCCTACAAAGGGATGAAATAGGGGTTGAAAATTTGTTACTTTGTTTTTGGGCCGATTGACTTCAAAATCGATATATGGGTCGCCCCGTGGTTCCAAACGACAGAACAGCTGTCAGACCTGTCAAAAGTGGCCGCCATTTTGTTTTTCTTTGTTTCTGGGCCGATTGACTTTAAAATCGATATCTGGGTCGCGTCGTGGTTCCGAACGACAGAACCGCTGTCAGACGTGTCAAAAGTGGCCGCCATTTTGTTTTTCTTTGTTTCTGGGCCGATTGACTTTAAAATCGATATCTGGGTCGCCCCGTGGTTCCGAACGACAGAACCGCTGTCAGACCTGTCAAAAGTGGCCGCCATTTTGTTTTTCTTTGTTTCTGGGCCGATTGACTTTAAAATCGATATCTGGGTCGCCCCGTGGTTCCGAACGACAGAACCGCTGTCAGACCTGTCAAAAGTGGCCGCCATTTTGTTTTTCTTTGTTTTTGGGACGATTGACTTCAAAATCGATATCTGGGTCGTGCCGTGGTTCCGAACGACAGAACCGCTGTCAGACCTGTCAAAAGTGGCCGCCATTTTGTTTTTCTTTGTTTTTGGGCCGATTGACTTCAAAATCGATATCTGGGTCGCACCGTGGTTCCGAACGACAGAACCGCTGTCAGACCTGTCAAAAGTGGCCGCCATTTTGTTTTTCTTTGTTTTTGGGCCGATTGACTTCAAAATCGATATCTGGGTCGCGCCGTGGTTCCGAACGACAGAACCGCTGTCAGACCTGTCAAAAGTGGCCGCCATTTTGTTTTTCTTTGTTTTTGGGACGATTTACTTCAAAATCGATATCCGAGTCTCCCCGTGGTTCCGAACGACAGAACTGCTGTCAGACCTGTCAAAAGTGGCCGCCATTTTGTTTTTCTTTGTTTCTGGGCCGATTGACTTTAAAATCGATATCTGGGTCGCCCCGTAGTTCCGAACGATAGAGCCGCTGTCAGACCTGTCAAAAGTGGCCGCCATTTTGTTTTTCTTTGTTTTGGGCCGATTGACTTCAAAATCGATATCTGGGTCGCCCCGTGGTTTAAACCACAGATTCGCTGTCAGACCTGTCAAAAGTGGCCGCCTTATTGATTTACTTTGTTTTTGGGCCGATTGACTTCAAAATCGATATCTGGGTCGACCATATTTAGACTAAAACGAGAGGGCGTATCGACAAATCAAAAGTTTTTTCCGTTGGCCCTACAAAATACGCGTGCGGAGCCGCGGGCAAAAGCTAGTAACAAATATTTAATCTTTCTTTCTTTCTACCTCCCCTTATCCCAACCTTAATGTGAGGTCGGCGCAACACACTTTTACAAGCATGTTGCAGAGAAGATTTGGCTTAGTTTTTACGACCGGCCGATTGCCTGATGTCAACCCCCTCTGAGGGATCCAGTTCCGGACAAATTAAATTAGAAAATTTGCTTTGCCTGACCTGGGAATCAAACTCAGGACCTCCCGGTCCACAGCACATACATGCTACCACTAAACCAAGGAGGCGAATAACTAATATTTATTTAGACTAATATGTACTTATAATATTTTTGAGCACTGTAGACAGTTACGTCTACAGCACGAATGCGCCGGCTCGACCGGTTTGGTCCCACTGTCTCACAGAAAACGACGTAAAGTAGCACCTCGCTGTCGGGTTTCGTTCGGTGAGTGAGATTTCCGGTGGCCTAATTCCCCCCTCCCTCTCCCTATTTCCTACCTTTTAGGTTGGCAATGCACTCATTATCCTTTTTGTGTCTTGGATGTCTATGGGCGATGCAGATCACTTACAATCAGGTGACCCACCTGCTTGATTGCCAGTCTCAGCTATATATTTTTCGACCGACTTCACAAAAAGAAGGAGGTCCTCAATTCGTCGGTATTTTTTTTTATGTATGTTACGCGATATCTCCGCCAAATGTGGACCGATAATCAAAATTATTTTTCTGTTCGATAGAGCTTATTTCAAGGGTGGTCCCATATAAATTTGGTCACGATCGGATTTGAAGTCGGTCTGTTAAGTTTTTAAACTCGTGATTATAACGATTTGTGTTTAGGGCGAGATGGACGCTCGTTCGGACGTGATCCGCGCATGCGCGTCGGCCGGACAGGCGCTGGTGTCGAGCGGGCACCGCGCCGCCGGCGAGGTCTCCGCCGCGCTCGACGCGCTCGAGCGGGACACCTCCGCGCTGCACCAGCTCTGGGACCAGCGCCGCGTGCTCTACCTGCAGTGCATGGACCTGCAACTCTTCTACAGGGACACCGAGCAGGCGGACGCGTGGATGCACAAACAGGAGGTGAGCACCCGACACTCAGCAGTGGGACGGTTATAATATCAAAAGTCCAAAAAAAATATAAGAAGGAATATGATATTGCCAAATAAGTAATGTTCAAATGGTTGTGTTTCAAATACAATTATTTCTCTATTTTAATTTATTTGAAAATTCAATGTAATACTAATTATTTTTCTGTTTTGATTGTTATTTTAGTTTTTTGATTGATTAATTAAAATCATGTTTAAAATTAACCTAATGACGGCGTTAAGTATAATTTATTGTTCACACCAGCTTATATATAGCTTATAGATATTTGATAGTTTTCATGTCTTCGTATAGGCGGATCCTGGCACTTGGCCGGGATGACGCCAGGCAGAAAGAAAAAAGATAGTATTTGTATCTAAGAGCTTCTAATAATGTTTAATAATTTTGTCGACAGGCTTTCCTAGCCAATGAAGACGTGGGCGACTCTCTCGACTCTGTAGAGGCGTTGCTGAAGAAGCACGAGGACTTCGAGAAGTCTCTCGCCGCTCAGGAGGAGAAAATCAAGGCTCTTGACGAGTTCGCCACTAAGCTGATCGAGGGACAGCACTATGCTGCCGATGACGTCGCGCAAAGGCGGGAAATGGTAAGGCAATATTATACACAATTAGAAAAAAAACAAAATTTCTTATTTCCCTACACTAAATTCGCCTGGATTGTCTCATAAAATAAACATAGATGTATCATCTCATATGTGCTTACTATCAGTCGACTCCAGCAGCATTTATCGTCATATAAGTAAAATCTGTTATTACTAAGCTTAAATTCACAACAAATATCTATAAATAGGAATTTCCTCGTGACATATCTAGGTTCTAAGGTCGTCTAAAAAAGACTATTAAAACCCATTATTTCTGCAGTTGTTGGAACGTCGCGCAGCTCTGCTGGAGAAATCCAACCAACGACGTGCACTACTCGAAGACGCGTACAAATACCAGCAGTACGAACGGGATTGTGACGAGACCAAGGGTCAGTATACTTGGTAATACAGATTTATTACGGGAACCTTCGAGGCAACGTCCAATCTCGAATATTTTTTTTAGAAGTTGGTATTGTGGATATTGTGGGTATTCATGGAAATAGATATTATAATTTGTGACCATTATACCAGATTAAATTTAAGGTCGCAGGAAGTCGCTGGATGCAGGCCGCTTCCAGCAAGTCGATCTGGAAATCTTTGGGGGAGGCCTTTGTCCAGCAGTGGACGTCCTATGGCTGATGATGATGATACCAGATTGCTGGTATGCACGTTTTCAGCTTAAAATAACTGCATCGAAAGATATTTAGTTTGGGTATCCCTGGAACTTAAACAGATACTGAAAATTTCTTCGTCATTAAGAGCTACGAGCTTAAGTTTATCTAGCTAATATTGTTCCTTTTATCCAAATAATTGTATCCACCAGGCTGGATCAACGAGAAGCTGAAATTCGCGACTGACGACTCGTACCTGGATCCTACGAACCTGAACGGCAAGGTGCAGAAGCATCAGAACTTCGAGCAGGAGCTGCAGGCCAACAAGCCGCGCGTCGACGAGATCACCACCGTCGGCAACCGGCTGCTGCAGGCTGAACACTTTGCTCAACGTTAGTATACAACATTATGATATGGGTACAAGTATCAAAATGGTATAGTGGTGAGATGAAATATTTCAGTTCCACTGTAAGCCACTCAGAATCTGATTAAAATCTGAAATCAGAAAAAATCTAATTATTGACTTTTAAAAAATGTAAGTGTGGTCTGGGAGGTTACCACCACCTCTTATAGCAGTATTATTATAATCTTACTTGGTTTTTTTGTACGGGTTTTGGTACGACTAAGTTTAGAATAATACTGCTATAAGAGGTGGTGGTGACCCTCCAGATTCTTATAACAACATACATGTAATAACATAACATTTTTACGCGCGGTACATGAGTCTTTGGTTGGTGCGCATGCGTCTCATTTCCTGTGTAATAAAAAAAAACTTCAATATTTTAGTACCACATTTGTAGCTTTGAATTTTCTTTTTAGCTCAAATCGAATCACGCTTAACCGAACTGGCTGGTCTGTGGGAGAAGCTGGTCTTGGCTTCGGAGTCGAAGGGAAGCAACCTGCAAGAGGCCGCGCAGCAGCAGCAGTTCAACCGAGCTGTTGAAGATATTGAACTGTGGCTCTCTGAAGTTGAGGGACAGCTGCTCAGCGAGGACTATGGCAAGGTGTGTAGGCCAGCATCATTTTGTCAACCTATGAGGAATTAAATATGATGTTGATTTTTTAAATTTAGATTTTACCATTATTGGACTGAACTGTTACTTACCTTCTAATGTAATTGTGTTGGAATGTTGTTAAGATTCGGCGCGCAGATGAAATCGCGACGTGCATTATAATGTTAAATATATTTTGTCCTACGAATAAAAATGGATTATAACTATTTAATCATAACATGTGATAGTCAGAAGAGCTGATACAAAAGAGTTCATACAAGTAGAAGTGGACTGAGTGGCTACAGATCGCAACGAATGGAAAAGCCTAACAAACTGCTGGGTGACGAGGGTGACCACGATCTTCAGTAATGAAGATTCAACTTTAAGAGAATCATAACAGTAGTAATATATTATACCACCATTATCAAGATTTTGTGTCAACTCGTAAATCTTAGATTCAGTACATCACCAACAGCTTCTAACTACCAAGAAATATTATTACAATCCCTTGTGTTCATCCAGGACCTGACCAGCGTGCAGAACCTCCAGAAGAAGCACGCCTTGCTGGAGGCGGACGTGAGCTCGCACGCCGAGCGCATCGACGCCATCCGCACGCAGGCCGAGCAGTTCCTCGAGAGGGGACACTTCGACGCCGACAACATCAAGGCTAAGCGGGTTTGTACGATATAAATATGTTGGATTTCAAAATAAAAATCATTAATTTAGTATTTAGGGAGGTACACTATCATATAAAAAGTGAATTTGTTATAGGTTTTTTTCGGTCATATCGACTATCTATTTGTGTTGCTGATGTACTCGAAAAAAATACTACTATCATAATTCTACAATTTCGTAAACATTTAAGTTCACGTGAAATACCAAATGTTACCATTAATAACTTTGATAATATGAGAAGCTTAGTGATTCGATATTATATTGCTTTGGAACAAATAAGGATTGAGCATATTACATATATCTGAAAAATGTGCTCGGTTTGATGTATCTTCATTCGCAGTTAAGTACTGTTCCAAGTAACTAAGTAGGCTATTCTATTCACCAGGATGCTCTCGTAGCCCGTTACGCCGCTCTAGACAAGCCGATGGCGATTCGCAAGCGTCGTCTCTTGGACTCGCTGCAGGCGCAGCAGCTGTTCCGCGACCTTGACGACGAGGCCGCGTGGATCCGAGAGAAGGAGCCTATCATCGCCTCCACCAACAGAGGTACGTCATATTATGCAGCCTCTTGGTCAAGTCATTGATCAAGAAACATGGCCTCCTTAGGTATTTTAATTGCCAGGAATTATCAATTCATCGATAGCTGGTATTCACTAAAAAAAGCTCACTTTACACTTAATAGAGTTTCATTGAATTGAACTTAGTCACAAATGACGTATTGTTTTTGGAGATGAATGGGTTGATAATAGCAATTCCTATAACCCATTCAGTATACTAAATATCTGTTATGGCAACTCTATGCCTGTTTCATTCACACAACAGCGAAAGTTTGTTTGTATGAATGCAACAGTCGACGATTTGTAAACATTCGTTTGGTTGGTGTGTACTCGGCATTATTGAGGTGTTAAACGGATTGCACCACAATAACGTATGTGATATGGGTTGTTTGCCACTGGTTACCTTTACTCGACGTTTGGTTGACTGCAACAGGTCGCGACCTGATCGGCGTCCAGAACCTGATGAAGAAGCACCAGGCGGTGATGGGCGAGATGGCGCAGCACGAGGCGCGCGTGGACGCCGTGCGAGCCGCCGGGGCCGCGCTGCGGGACGCGGGACACTTCGCCGCAGACGACATCGCCACGCGCCTGCACCACCTGCACAACCAGTGGACGCAGCTGCAGGAGAAGGCGCTGCAGGTATGACCACTGCAACGTCGATATAGTAAAATAGTAGTAATAAATACCCGTGAATATTTTTAAAAATAGGTACCAGGTATATATACCAGACAATAATTTATTCATGGACAAAAATTCTATTTTTTTTTTGGTCCTTCGAGCTGGATGATTTTTTTTGTTGTAGTCAAAACGAAATTGATTCAAGGTATTTTTATAGGCCTTTTCTATTTTTTATTGCATCCTAGCGCCCTAGATCACGGTTCCAGACGCGTGGATATTTTTCCTGTCATCTCTCAAGATTAAAAAGTATCCAAGTTAACAATCACGAAAGAATCACCAATAAACACACTCATTTAAGCCGCTTCTCTTGCATTTAAAAAAAAACACCTACACAAAACATGGTATTTCTAAATTTTTTTTGTCTATGGTCCATTGTTACATGAGCAGGCGACAATGAAGACCCTTGTTTTGTGTAGGTGTTTTTAGTGTTTCAGCTTTATAATATCAGTATAGGTTTTTAAACGTATTTTTTTTCAAACAGCGCAAACAAGACCTGGAAGATTCCCTCCAAGCGCAGCAATACTTCGCCGACGCCAACGAGGCCGAGTCGTGGATGCGTGAGAAGGAGCCCATGGCCAACACCCAAGACTACGGCAAGGACGAGGACTCTTCGGAAGCGCTGCTCAAGAAGCACGAAGCACTTCTTTCCGATTTGGAAGCGTTCGGGAACACTATCAAGAGTCTGAGGGAGCAGGCTAATGCTTGTAGGGTAAGTGTCTTATTACTGGTTCACTTTAGTATAAGTTTGGAAATACTCGGTAGGCGTTTTATTCTTCCTCTTAATAATTAAGAGATTCTCCGATGAGAGAATTGGCGTGAGGCGGGAAACCGGTCATAAATTTTAAGCCGAATCCTTTCTGCAATATGGGCAATTGATTTCTTCTATGTGTAGACCCATGATTATTTTGGATTAAAGGATGTCTTTGGGCAGTGGAAATCACCCCTTTGACACACCACTGCGCGTTTACCAGTCTTTGCTATGTATAAAAAAGGTCTGTTTAGTAACAAGACTGAGACCTTCATTGGTAGAGGACTAGCTAGCAGTGGGACAGTACTATTACAATACCATTATTTTGATGTTATTTGTTCAGCAACAAGAGTCCCCAGTGGTGGACGTATCTGGCAAAGAGTGCGTGGTGGCGCTCTACGACTACGCAGAGAAGTCGCCCAGGGAGGTCTCCATGAAGAGGGGCGACGTGCTCACGCTGCTCAACTCCAACAACAAGGTATGACGACGGCGTCACTCGATACTATCTGTGCAACAAGCGCCCAACTACTTGCAAAGCATCGGCCGACAACGCACAACGGCACTACTTACGTATTCCTCTTAATGTGTATCAGCCAATTTATGGCCAATTATTTTCAATAGTTAAGTCTGTGTCGGCCATCTCGGTAAGGCGCGCCGTGGGTGGTCCCACACGTCCGCGTTAGCTGTCAAAATCGCGATCACAGAATAAGGGTTATTGAGCAACGAACGCCTACACTTTTGCTTTGTGCTGTTGGTATTCGTATCCGACCGAATGGCGACCACCGTACACATGGTGCTAAAACCTGCCATAATGACACTCCGTGTGTGGTTCGCGTTCCAAGATCACCCTGTGTACTTTCAGATACCTCGAGAGGCTTGCGGCATGACTTGATGGTTGGGATGGGTATGGGGGTATCCCTGTGTCTGCATCGATCATCCGCCTGTCTTATCGCAAGCTCCTCGATTTGCTTCTACCCTCTTCGTATTCCGAGTGTGTAGAAGCATAGATAGGTCGGCATTATTCTGGCGACCACTGATAAATCCATTGTTTATCGGTGGTCGCTAGTTTATATTTGGACTGCACTACGCTTACCATCAGGTGTAGTGTTGTCACTAGTAGTATATATACAAACTCCGAACACCAGTAAGATGAGGTGCGGTGAGGCACGACACCCGCCTGACGAGATCTCCCATCTGGTGGAGAATCGCACACACCCGTACCTCCACATCTATATCGACCGCGGACTGCTTAAATAACTATAGTTGCGATATCGATATATTTGACAAAATATCGATAATAATATTTTGGTAATTTTTTTTAGATCTAAAGAAATATCTTGACGTGTGTTATAAAATATATAATCGATATTTATTCGACATACTTATTTACAAAAGTTTTGTTACGTACGTCTTCATATTTTAAGTAACGATCTGGCAAAATTTCTCGATTACTACTAACGTGATCAACAGGGAGCATGTTAGTGTTTAATAATCGACTGCGTTCTGGATGCTTAGGTTACCTAGAAACTCCTCTACTCGTACTTGTCGACAAATTCTTACTCTTAAACATAGCTTGTCAAGTTGCAGTGGAGGATGAAAGAATAATTTATTTCGCCTATTCTGCCAAGCATTTGGTTGACCCATGCACCCGTTGTACACATACACATTACCCATAGCTCTATTACAGGTACTCATGCCAATGCATTTGCATGTCGTAACTTGCTCTGGATCAATTGGGGGCAATTTATATGGCATCCCTAATAGACTATGACCTTGTTCTATAATAATCTATATATTAATACGTAAAGCGAAAACTTTGTACACCTTTTTAAGATAATTACGCTAACAGATGAACGTAAAATTTGAACGGTTAAAGATTATATGGAGAAGAATTGCATGATGCATCATGTTATTTTTTATATAAAATGCATTCGAAATACATTATGGTCGAATTTCGACCATTGGGACAACCACTTGTTTGAATAAAACATTAACTTCTAAACAAATATAGTATATATAGGAAATTAATATTTATCATTCTCGTTATTTTTGAATAAAAATAATTGTAACATTGGTATGTGTAGATAACAATATGGTAAATACATTGCATTTGTCAGATTTCGTGATGGAATACTAGACTCTGCAATAAAATATCGATAGGAATTAAAGATACATACATAAGTATAGTTATATTATGTATACACTATGCGATAAATCTCAGTGAACTTTATTAAATCAGCAGTACCGAATTTTAACACTTTTTGACTCATATTTGTAATGAACACAGTAGCTTCTAAAACGTTCAACACTTGATTGAAAAATTCGCCAATGCAAATACGTGCAATACTTGAAGCAACTTGCTAATAATTATGATACATGCACATACAAGCCTGTGTTTAGACAAGTCAAATCTTGTAAGCAATAATTGCCTAGTATTACTGTAAGTAAACAAAAAAAACATTTGCAATTATTTTTTGGCCTGACTTTCATACAATAATTTCATTCCATTTTTTTACTTATACCCGCCTGTAAACAGTTGCTTACAATTCTTGAAGATCAATTATTGCGCGTAATGTATTGCATTCAATTATTGCCTTGATAAAGGTAAGAAAGTTCCTGGATTCAGGTCGCTTCCAACAGGTCGATCTGGAAATCTTTACGGGAAGCCTATGTCCAGCAGTGGACGTCCTGTGCCTGATGATGATGATGATTGGCCTTGTGTGTACAAGAAAATGGCATCATGTAAATGGGCCTTCAGACTGACAGAACATGTATATCACAATTCACAAGCCTCAAATAGCAAATAAGGAGTCGTAACTAGCCAAGAGCTTGCTCTTTTGTTGCCATATCGCTAAATAAAAACGACCAAAGTTAGTTCCGTGATTAATATGATTTTTATGCATTCAACCTTGATATTTTTCAGTCAGCTATGTGGAGCCACTTATTCTGCTTCAGCAATCTCCCATTGTTTTATAAATACACATAAATATTAAACAGCGGATGTTTTTCTCGCAAGATACGAATACATCACATATCTTAATATTCTAAACAATTGAAGAGGCCGGGCGCGGCTCTCGACTCTCGTGTATTCACGACCCATTGTTATCTGCCGCGAACCGGCGCGGTTTATGTAACTTCAGCTTAACCAACTCAGTGCACGTCGCGGTGATATGGCGGACGGACGCTTTGGAACGTAGATTTGAATTTAATCTCTTAGAAAAAATAGATCTGATACTGGCAGCCAAAATACAAAGAAGGTTTATTAAAATAAAAACTTTTTGGAATAAAAACTAAAAACTTTTCAAATGGTTCGAACAACGTAGAAGTGTTGCTGGCAACCAAGTTAACAAATATACAAAAAAGTTTATTCGTATAAAAACTTTTTGGTGTTTAGTATTCATAATCCACATGGTGGTTTGCAAAACGTAGAATTGCTTCATAAGATGTATAAAAATCGAACTTGAAAGCGAATAGGGATGTAGTGTTAGTATTATAGTGTAACCGTCTGTGATAGAGTCGTGATACTAGTGTAGAGATGATAGTTTTATGTTGGCTCGTCGCGTTGCTCGTCGAGGACGTGTTCGATAGGAATGATAAGAGAAGGAATTCCCGCGTAAGTTTTAACTGTGATAACTATTTCTGAGAATTAACTAAAAATAATATAATATTTTTTTACAATCCATTACATTTTATGATACATTCAGCAATCATAAATTGTTTATTTAATTTATACCTTACAATACATAGTTAAATGGCTATTTTTTTTATTTTAATAAAGTGTATCGTTTTTAGGGTTCCAAAGCCAAATGGCAAATACGGAACCCTTACAGCTTCGTCATGTCGGTCTGTCTGTCTTTCCACGGTTCAGCTCAGAGACTATCAATACTAGGAAGCTGTAATTTATGGCATAGCAAAAAAACGGTAGAAGAAAATTTGAGAAAAGAATTTTTTTATAGGGTAGCTCCCTTACATGTAAAGTGGGGAATGATTTTTTTCTCGATTATCCCATAGTGTAGTAAAAGATACATGTAGCAGAGTAATTCCTATTTATTACCTACCAATGCGTATGTTTCAATGACGTTTGTATGTTTGTTTGAATTACAAGGGTTACATACGGTGTGTCATTATCTACTTGAAGATAACACCGCGTGTGCAGTGACGAAATTCAATCCGCATTTCAAACTGGATTTACTGGGTGCTTACTGACTTCAATGTGCATTGTAGTACATAAAAGGAGTACAGAATAAATTGTTCTGGATTACAAGATTTTTTTAAGTGTGTTTGTCTTTCTTTCGGGGATACAGGCGTGATATTATGTTCATGTTATGTTTTAACGCCTATACGACCTGGCTTAGCGAATTTTGAATCGTGTACACAGTAGGATATAGATCATATAGAAATATAGTCCACTCCATCAATATAATATACCCTAGATGCACAGTTCTTTGCAAATATCCTCATAAAATGTGGGCTCAGGAATAAAACAAAGAAAAAGATCACAAGTTCTAATTTAATCAACACAAATAGAACCCTATGCATGTGTTATTAAGTAGCTTTTTAAACACAATGATCAAGCGTTCTGAAATTTGAATTTTGAATTTAGAATTCTATCGGCGTCCGACTGTATGCAAAAAGAGTGCTTAAGCACTACTTTCCTGTCCCATTTTCCGACCATCAACTGTGCATCTAGGTATATAATATAATCCACCCACCTAATTATTCGCAAGAGCCACTGCTATATTTTCTCTTCCTTGGCCCTAGGTATCAGATATACTTATTTCAATACTGTTACTCACGTAGTCCACAGGATATCCATAGGGACTTCTACAGATCTATAATGTCTGTCGTATTTCCGTACCACGTCCCGGTTCAGCCGTACATGGACTTCCGGAAAAATACGTCCGCGTGAGGATACACAGGAATACGCAATAAATTATAATATAATTTTCTGAACCTGGATACACTGTAATTATTTTGAAATTAAAGTTGTCGAATCATCATACAATTAGACTATGATTTGTCGCCTTCTTGGTCTAGTGGCAGCGTACTGGGTGTGAACTGGGATATCCTGGGTTCGATTCCCAGATCGGGTGGGGTGGTTTTCTAACACGATGTGCCCGGTACCGTAAGACTGTTTCGTTTAAAGATGGCACGTCAGTTTATTTTGTTAACGTGAAAAATAAATTCATGCGCGTTGAAAATTATTTCGTTCACCGTTCGGTGCTAAGTACATAATCTTAATGCATGCAACTGCATATTAAACGTTCAATTTATTTGCTGTAGGACGAAATATAGCAAGTAAAATCGAGGTTTTAGTTGATATGCCGATATCTGTATTCATAATATAAGTAGTACTTAGTCGCCTCCTGGGTCTAGTGGCATATATGGGCTGTGGACCGAGAGGTCCTGGGTTTGATTCTCAGGTCGGGCAAAGCAACTTCTTTAATTTAATTTGCCCGGCACTGGAATCTCCAAAGGGGGTTGCCGTCAGGCAGGCAGCCGGTTGTAAAAACCTAGCAGAATACATTCTTGTAAAAGTGACCGTGCTGACCCCATATTGTTGGATAAGGGCAGGTTGAAAGGATATAAGTACCGCTTGTGGCGAAACATATGAAACATTTATATTTTGACAAAGTATAAAAATGAGTACAAAAATAAAGTTAATTTATTGCAACACAATATTACAATAATATTAATATTATTATTAAATCTGACGTATTTAAAATCGAAATAAAATTGTATTACATAATAGATATCCACTTATTATCGGATTATTATCTATGTATTTTAAAAAGATTATTATTGGGTACAGTTAAAAAAATAATAAGAGGTAAAACATTTTCAATATCATTAACGCGTCGCTGTCTATTGTGGCAGGACTGGTGGAAGGTGGAGGTGAACGACCGTCAGGGCTTCGTCCCCGCGGCGTACGTGAAGAAGATCGACGCCGGCCTCTCCTCCTCGCAGCAGAACCTCGCAGACTCCAGCTCCATCGCAGCCAGGCAGAACCAGGTACCATACTTTATACTATACTCTGCACTTGGTATGTAAAACATCAACTCTCAACTACACTATTTTTAAATGACATAGGCTACTTTATAATGAAAAATAAAGACATTTTATGTTGTGTGTATTTATTATGAATTCAGAATTTTGAAGGTATTGACTACCAGGGGGCCTAGTTTGTAAAACGAAATCCGCAGTTGCGGACTTCGTTTCGGTCGTTTTGCTATTCTATGTGGCTCACGTGTCCGACAGATGTCGGTGCTATAAGTTTCTTCCGGAGAATGCTATGCTGTAAACAGTTTGACAGCCCACTCTTCGGTGTTTGACATTTATTTGATCCACGTGCATCTATATTAATCTGTGCGGTAGAGTACCGGTCCGATATCGTTTTTTAGAATAGACACCCTCTAGTCAGTAATTAAGCCTGCGTGTTAGGCTAAGTCCTATTCCGTCTCATTAGTAAAGGACGGTCGTGCTCAGCAGTGGAAGAGTAAGTAATATTACAGAGCTGATATTATTACCAATAAATCGTCGCACGATATCTGTAATAACTTTGTGACAATGTTATACCGTTATTTTGTTTATAGATCGAGTCTCAATATGACAACCTGCTGGGTCTGGCTCGCGAGCGGCAGAACAAGCTCAACGAGACGGTCAAGGCGTACGTGCTCGTGCGAGAGGCCGCCGAGCTCGCCACGTGGATCAAGGACAAGGTATGGACCACCAAATAAACGAACGATAGTTATAGGAGGGCCCAAACAACAGTAAGCCAACCATGAGCTTTTTTGACATTACTGGCTAGCGACTCCGTAAAATATTTGTATGACAAACACCCAAACGCCTCTAGTGGTTACGCGGGGAACTGACGTTTTCCAAACATTATTTTACGTCGTCGCTCGCGTAAATACGTACAACAAACTCATGAGTTGAGGCACTGACTGCCTAAATCTTGGCGAGTATGAGATGTAAGCATGGTATTTTTGTGAAGTTTTAAATTTACTTACAATTTAAGAGATATGGATACAAGATGTTGAAGAGTGATTTGCCATTTATACCGCATAACCGATGGTTGGCAGCATAACTACTTGGCTAAATGGGTAGTTCGGTAAAGTGACAAACATTATACCCACACTCTCGGCCAGCCTCGAAAATTATCAACTTGAAAGTCGATAGTTTCATTTAAATCTACTGATTTCTGTACACGTAGGTAGTTTTTATTTTAGTAGTTATTCTTTCTAAAATTCAGTTTTTCTAATTACTAATTCATAAACCTTATCAACAGGAGATGCACGCCCAGGTGCAGGACGTCGGCGAAGACCTGGAGCAGGTGGAGGTGATGCAGAAGAAGTTCGATGACTTCCAGAACGACCTGCGCGCCAACGAGGTGCGCCTCGCCGAGATGAACGAGATCGCCGTGCAGCTCATGACCGTCGGACAGACGGAGGCCGCGCTCAAGATCAAGACGCAGATGCAGGTCGGTACTTCAGTACAACAACTGAACACTTAGCCCTCATACACACGAGATCTTTTTCAATACGCGTTAAAAAAGCGTTGAAATGGAACATATGAGTTTTAGTATTCACACGCCGACGCTTTGAAAATGCGGCGTTTTATTTTTGGGCGATATGTAAAATATACCTTATTAGATACAAGGCAGGAATGATTTTCAAACAATCATAGGAATAGACATGTTGAGACGCTTTTTTAACGCGCGTTAAAAAAATTGCTCGTGCGAATGTGGGCTTGCGGACTTGTGCTGACTGCGCATGCGTATGTCAGTAAAGTGTGAATGATGTACATGCATCACTAGCAAATCATTAAAATCGGAGATCCTCGTGATAAAAACAAGACGCAAATAATTTAATAATAGTATTACCAGTATACGCATGCGCGAAGACCATACGCTGCGTATACTCAGATGAGACTCCTTCACATATTTCTCGTGCTATCTTGTAGCTGTCGAAATATTTCCAACCTCTGGAGTATTCTGAACATTGATGACTAAAGCTTATAGGTCTATTCTGCAATCAACATTCTATTACGGTCTTTTTCAACAGCTCTAAATATATTATGATTGTAAAATATTGCTATGCAGTTTATTTTTTGTACATGTTTATGGTGGATAATATAATTTAGCTCCATACCGAAATGTAAGAATACTGTAATATTGTAACCATCTGTCTTTCTTTATTTCTGCCTGGCGTTATCCCGGCCTAATGCCAGGGTCCGCCTTCCTACTTAAACGCTTCCACTTGGCCCGGTCGTGAGCGTCCTCCACAGTAAGATCATTGACTCTCATATCATCCTCCATCATGTCCAGCCAGCGCTTTTTGGGCCGTCCATCTGTCTAATGACCGATATTCATATGAAACTAGACCTTAATAATATTGTAAACATGTACCATTTATATTTACTTAGTTGATTACTAATATCATTTGTGTCATGTTAGCAACACTACCATAATAAGATTTTCATGAGTCTCATTGAATGTCTATTGGTTTTGAATTTATGGTCGTGATGATACTGATGGATAGTGTAAATAGGATGCGTTTTCGACTGACTTCCATAAAAGGAGGAGGTCCTCAATTCGTCTGTTTTTTTTATGTATGTTACTTGATATCTCCGCCAAAAGACCGGATTGATGGACCGGATGGACCGATTTTTAAAATTCTTTTTGTGTTCGATAGAGCTTATTTCAACGGTGGTCCCATATAAATTTGGTCAAGATCGGTAAATTGGAAGTCTGTTAGTTAAGTTTTTAAACTTGTGATTATTCATTATTATGTCTAAAGTACAGTGTTGAAACTTACGTTTTAACATCGATCAATTTTATTGCATTGTAATAGACCAAGCCACAACCAAAAATTTGTGAAAATTGTATCAAATTTTTGTGTATTTGAGAGCTTTATTCTCTTTTATGCGCAGTTGGGTTTGTTTATCCCTACGTTATTTAGAGCTTGAAAACTTAGAAAAAACCACAATGCCTGATCTGGAATTTATTGACACAATTTGCCCGGGATTGGAGCACCCAATGGGGGTTCACTACAGACAGGCAATTGGTCGTAAAAACTATAATCACAAGTTTAAAAACTTAACAGACCGACTTCAAATCCGATCGGGACCAAATTTATATGGGACCACCCTTGAAAGAAGCTCTATCGAACACAAAGAATTTTGAAGATCAGTCCACATTCGGCGGAGATATCGCGTAACATACATAAAAAAAAACAGACGAATTGAGGACCTACTCTTTTTTTGATGACTGTCGAAAATTGGGTACTTGATTATGGTTGTTTTTATTAGATGCATAGCAAATAAAATAAAAAATAAAGCCTTCTGTAAAAACTGCATCGAAATTGGTTGACAAATGAGACAGTAATTTATATTTTGAATTCTGGAGTGGGGGATATTGGAGATATGTTACTATCCTTTTGCGTTGCACATACCGTTATGGCGGTGACGTGATTCTACTGATACTTCTCTTTCACGCAGTTTGACGGTTACACCAAACGTTTGAAGCTTATATTTTTTTATTTTTGAGAAAATTTCTATATTTCTTTCTCTTCTAAATTTTAGACGAAATAAATTTCATATAAAATTAATAACAAAATATAGTCAAGTACCCAATGAAATGAAATTTTTGTTATGTTTATCCGGCAGGAGCTGAACTCGAAGTGGACGTCGCTGCAGCAGCTGACGGCGGAGCGAGCCGCGCAGCTCGGGTCCGCGCACGAGGTGCAGCGCTTCCACCGCGACGTCGACGAGACCAAGGACTGGATCGCGGAGAAGGAGGCCGCGCTCGCCACCGACGACCTCGGCAGGGACCTGCGCTCCGTGCAGACGCTGCAGCGTTAGTACAACATCACGATACACCAACAAAGACCTACTGTATACAAACACACGCTACTAGTGGATGCTTTCAGTTCACGAGTTTAGATAATAACAATCTGGAGCTATTGTGTTCTACTAGCTCGTTTTCCACGTATTTAACCAAAAAAACAAATACCCATTGCTATAGTCCACTTTCAAAATTTTGTCATCTAGCTAATGCCGAAGCCATACACAAACTCACGCCTATATCCTCGAAGGGGTAGGCAGAGGCGGAATAACGAACTAGAACACCAGCATTTCACCGAGCTTAGTTTCGTCCCAGATGTGATAGGGGATGAGCCTATCGCCATATCGGATACAAATGCCAGACTCCTAATACTGAATTAAAAACAAACAATATCACTTTACCCGACTCAGGATCGAACCCGAGACATCAGAACGGTAGTCGTATCAAAATACAACTACGTCACCGAGGCCGTAGATGTTTTATGAATATTTTAAAACACTCGCCGCTCACAATAAATATAAAGTAAAACATACATACATATTCACGTTTCGGTCTCAATTTTTCTATCTCACAGGTAAGCACGAAGGTCTCGAGCGTGACCTGGCAGCGCTGGGCGACAAGATCCGTCAGCTGGACGACACGGCCAACCGCCTGATGTCCACGCACGGAGACTCCGCCGACGCCACCTACAGCAAGCAGCGCGAGATCAACGAGGCCTGGCACCAGCTGCAGGCCAGGGCCAACGCGCGAAAGGAGAAGCTGCTCGACTCTTACGACCTGCAGAGGTATACACTCGACTTTGTTCTTTATTTTGATACTACGGCGCCCCTGCCGACCCGCACAAGTATTTTAATGTGCTTTCTTATGTCGCTACTACTTTACTAGAGCGTGCGACTTACCTTCCAGCAATAAAATTGAACTTAAAATGCTAACTTAAAATAAGATTACTGATTTCTTAGGTTTATGTGAATGTTATTCATTGAAATTAAACTATTTTTACGGATTATATCACGATTTGGTTTGACCCTTGACCACGAAGGCTGCAAAGCTTTCGAAACGTCGGGCATAAAAATTAAAACCAAATCGTGATATAATCCGTAAAAATAGTTTAATTTCAATAAGATTACTGGTCGAATAAAAAAATATCTCCTGCTGGATCGTGTCCAGTTTTTCGAACATATTGTTACAGTTTTACAACAACGCGCAGCATATACATAAAGTCGATAAATGTGATCGATCTAATCAAGTCTTTTTTTAGCCCGACCACCCCACTTGCTTGTTCTATTGCTTATGAAATATTTTATTGGTCAGGTTCTTGTCTGACTACCGCGACCTAATGGCGTGGATCAACTCGATGATGGCGCTGGTGAGTTCGGACGAGCTCGCCAATGACGTCACCGGCGCTGAGGCACTCCTCGAGAGACACCAGGTAAACTACCATCACCATAGTAACTATATATTATGTTCCAAATTGTAGACCATGGCCCTTCATGTTTCATTGTACTGTGGCTATTAGGTGCTTTGTTTCGATATCAGGGTGTTACCATATTCAACCACCAAACAAAGTCATGTGATGGCTTACGGTGTTCGAGAGATATCGGTCAATAGATTCTTTATCTGTTGATCATTGATTGAAGATAATATTGGAATAATACATACTTTAAATACTCTATTTTAAGAAAGGGGTTAAAAATTTGCACCACAACCAAAGTGGCTAGTATTAGGAGTAATATTGGATGTGCTAAAAATGTATGGTGATGTCATCTATCAATTACTATAACATGCTGAGATTCATGGTAACACATTGTGTAGATCAATAAGTGTCGATCGATGTGGATGGGGTGGGAATAGTGACACCCTCTATTTGTACAATAGAAAGGTGTAGAGCATACAACCTGTGGGTAGAGTGACATGGTCATTATTATGTGTAACACTCATCAATGTACCGATTGGCCGATTCTTCAAAGTCAGTCCGGTCAATTCATTCCCGTGATTAATTTCCACATTCCCGTATTCTCAAAATTTATGTTATATCAAAGTTGGTATATTTTTAGAACCAGTGGCGTAGCGTGGTCTATTGGTCGTGGCCCCAAACAAACACGCTTTTAAAGTGACTTTCTTTTCGAGCGTAAAAGTCATCAAATTACTTAATCATCTATGGTAAAGTCTGGGGGCTTCGCGAGGCCTCTTTAAGCACGAGGCTGTGGGCGGGGGCCTACTGCGTCCACGCCTGGTTACGTCACTATTTAGAACAACTCTTGATAAAACTTATAACAAACTTTAACATTGCAATTACAAGAAGATATGTCATTAATTATGAGAACAAGGGAACAATGTGTCATATGAATAAATTGGATCGGCCCTGATCTTTTTGAAGAAATAACCTACCGTCATCTCCCGTTCATGGTGATAACATTTAAGGTGTGTGTTTTAGACTCAGCGTTTGGAGATAGACGCGCGATACGGCATAACGCCGCAGGTTAGACGCATCGCACGCATGTGTGCTCAGCCTAACGTATTAATACGCAGACCGCACAGACTCATCGATTCCTTCCGACTGGTATAGCTATGGCTAAAAACGTGGCGTAAAATTCATATGCCATTGTTTTAAGTTAACAGCTATAGTGGTTAAAAGGAATTGCATTTGTCTGGAAAATATGCAGAGTTGTTTGGATACCGGTTTTTCTTAAATATTGCCACAAATATATTATTCCCTTAATTTGTTTTTAAATGAAACTGTCAGAACATTAACTCAGTTTTCCTATTTGAACAGTAATTTCATGGTAAGATTTTTTTATCGGAAATTATTATTTGAATAATGCGACTGATTCGTACGACCCCACTCTTCCTTTTTGTTTTTGTTGCCAAATTCTTAAATGTTATTCAAAGCCGACGTACTTATCGGTAGTTAGTCATGTTAACCAACCTTCCTTACGGTTTACAATCTGTTTTCGACTGTGTGAAACATATTCGGTGGCTTAATATAAATAAGAATCGTGTAAGGCTGGGGGCCTTGCTTATAAAAACAGTTTAGCTGAGCAAATGGTAAAGAATATTTTGTCACTTATTTCCTTGTGTCACATTGTTTGAAAATAAAAGGGACAGACTATTCTTAACCATTTGCTCAACTAAACTGTTTTTATAAGTAAGGCCCAGGGAGTCTAAACAACCTGCATACACTAGTTTTATACAATAATTTGACACTACCACACTTGATGTGCTGTTTTCCAAATCGAACCTAATACCCGGCGTAGAGAATAATGGACGTAACACATGCGGCTGAGGGAGACACGTAGTGTAGGATTTACGGAGTTACCATATTTAGGGCGACTTGCACCACTATTACTAACCTACAGTTAGTCCTAACCTCAAGTTAAATTGAAAATGAAATACATGAAGGGCATGTAATTCATTACATGTATTGTACTACATGCAATTACAGATAATAAATGATGACATTTAATTAATTACATGTAATGAATTACATGTCCTTCATATATTTATATTTCAATTTAACTTGGGGTTAAGGCTAACTGTAGGTTAGTAATAGTGGTGCAAGTCACCCTTAGTGACGCAGAATCTGCTTCTGGTTGGAAAGAGTTTTCCATATAATAAAAGCGAAAAATACGCTCTTTTTGTGTCCGAAACATGGACAAAGTAGTCGATTCCGCGTCACTCTTACGCTAACAATGTCACGTATTTCGGATTAACATGAGCAATAATGAGAGTGAATCAGTGTTGTAATACGTGTACGGATATTTTTTAAAACTAATTTACATCAATATATTATACCCTAGATGCACAGTTCTTTGCAAATATCCTCCAAAAAAGTGGTCTCAGGAATAAAACAAAGAAAAAGATCACAAGTTCTAATTAAATCAACACAAATTTAACCCTATGCACGTGTTATAAAGTAGGTTTTTAAACGAAATGAGCAAGCGTTTTTTAATTTGAATTTTGAAATTCAGAATTCTATCGACGTCCGACTGTAGGCAAAACGAGTGCTTAAGCACTTCTTTGCTGTCCCATTTTCCGAGCGTCAACTGTGCATCTAGGTAAATAATATATCGATGCTAATTTATTACAAATTCAGTGTTTTCCATCATGCCGCGTACTCACCAACCGAACGAACGTTCGCGGATTTATAACTGTTGCGTTCAGACAAACAAACTTTATCTGTTGTGTGAATGCAACAGGCGTAGATTTGCGGACGTTCTTTCGGTTAGTGTGTACTCGGCATTAGAAAATTCAAAATGAAATCCAAGTCAAAAAGTTTATTTAGATGGGCTCTTATGATGTCAATTTTATGTTTAAAAACTTTAACATTGCTTTTGAAATGATTATTGGTGTAATAAGCATCAAGAAACTCATAGATTGAACAGTTATTATCCTCAAAGTAATCTGCATACTAAAGTTTTGATAACAATGTATCACTTCGTTTATTAAGCTACCACCAGTTGCTACTGCAGTTACAGATAAAGAAGAACGGGTATGGAACTCTGGTGTTGTCCTTTTCAAATCGTCTCGCACATAATTCTTACTGTACATTTATTTTTAATTACGTAAAATTTTGCTCTTTACTGCGCATTACACAAAAATAATGTGCTATTTTACCACAAGTTTATGTGAAAAAGTAAACAATGTACGTTAATGTTTTTGAAAGTGTCTGTACATAGGCAAAAAAGACTGTTCTGTGTTATTTCCAGTGAACATTCCTGTTGTTTCAGTGTGTTTTGTGATATCACGTATCCTACATTTTGTTTAAATGTCTCCTAATTTTACCGTTCACGTGTTGTTTTGTGTGTTGTGTACTCATTACGCTTTTTTTTCTCTCCATTTTTAATTCCAAATTCCATCTCATAATATCCTTATTAGACATTAATACAAGATCCTCCCTTAATCATAGTTTCAGAAGTATGTACCATTTAAATGCAATAATTAATACGTGTTTGATTTTGTTTATATGGAAGGTTTTGATTTTTAATTATATCAAAGTACAAATTCATGAATACTTATGGGCCGTTCAGGTATTACGTAATCAGATATTTATTATCCCCTCCCTCCCCCTCGTCAACAAAAGTAAGCAATATTGGTACATGATTTTTCTGGTTTCTTTATTAAAACTTAAAAGAAAATCCAATAAAGTAAAATTAAAAAATATTTGACATAATCACCATCCAGACCCCCCCCCCCATGTCATCAAAAATAAGCAAAGAAAAGACTACCCCGCCCCACCGTACTGCTAACGTAATACTTGAATGGCCCCTTACATGTCGCACCTTCCACTTCAAACCACCACAAACCTTAACAGTCGAAAACAAGTAATTCATAAATTATTTGAAATAGATACCGCATATATTCATTCTAATGATCATTCATGTCCATTGTGCATTTCAATAAACCATAATCATTCAAAGATACCCTGAAATTGCTCGACCATTGTTGGTTGTTGTGCTAACTATTCATTAGCAATTATCGGTCGGTTTCAATAAACAATCTCAGTTCGAATGTGCAGATAGATGACAAAAATTAACCAATAAGAACACAGTTTGAACATGACTCCGTCAAATGACTTGATTTGATTGGTTCATTATCGTGATCTATCTGCACTCTAATCGTGAGATCGTTTATTGAAACCGGCCGTATATCTATTACATTTGGAGTCTTATTTATGCGGCATCTATTCCGATACAACCTTAGTTCTCTTTAGTTCTCACACAATGTGTACATACAGGAGCACCGTACGGAGATGGACGCCCGCGCCGGCACGTTCCAGGCTCTGGAGCTGTTCGGACAACAGCTGCTGCAGGGCGGACACTACGCCAGCGTCGACATTCAGGAGAAGCTCAACAATATGGGCGACGCAAGGCAAGAGTTGGAGAAGTAAGTGGACATGAGGTTTTAGACTTAATGGGCCTTATTTATAAAAACATTTCCGCTTAACTTTTCGCTGATAATAGCCGGTCACTTTTTCCTTGCGTTACATTGTTTAAAAATGAAAGGGACAACCAATGGTTAAATATAAGCAGCGCTTAAATATTTTTATAAGAAAGGGGCAATATGTGCGAGAGAATGTGAATTTCTTTTAATGGATAAACAAATTCATAATGTAATATATTTAAAATTGACTTTTTCTAGCAGTTCTTAGAGTATTTTTGGAATAAATAAAGTCGTCGGGATTTACGTTAGTCATAGCTAATTTTATCGAAATAAGCTGTTATAGCTTTGATAACGTTAAACAAAAATATAGGAAAAGGTTGCCTGTAACACTAAAAAATTGCTTTTGCAATACGAACTGTCGAAATAAAATATTCGAATCGATACAATAGAATATATTGTGTGTCAGGGCGTGGGTGAGCCGGCGCATGAAGCTGGACCAGAACCTGGAGCTGCAGCTGTTCTACCGCGACTGCGAGCAGGCGGAGGGCTGGATGGGGGCTCGCGAGGCGTTCCTGGCGCCCGCCGAGAGCGCCACGCTCACCGACTCGCCCGACCACGCGCAGCCCGACAACGTCGAGCAGCTCATCAAGAAGCACGAGGACTTCGACAAGGCGATCAATGCTCATGTGAGTACACATTCTATACTAAATACTAAACAACCACTCGCCTGATTTACGATCAAAACCTTAAGCCCCTTCTGAGGCAATTGGGTAAAAACAAAAAATACTTCAACCAAGTTCTAAAAATATTGCAATAACATGCATGATAAGTAACAATTTCGATTTAAAATATCGAAAAAACGCTATGAGTTTCGTATATATATTTATTACTTGTCGAGTTTATAATTACTAGCAGAACTAGTGTCCAAATGTTTTCACAAATAATTTAAACATTTTGTTAATAATATGATGAATGTCCTGTGCCTGATGATAACGATGATCAATTTGTGCAGGAGGAAAAGATCGCTCAGGTGCAGACGCTGGCCGACCAGCTGATCGCGTCCGAACACTACGCGACCGGCGACATCGACGACAAGCGCAAGCAGGTGCTCGACCGCTGGCGACATCTCAAGGAGGCGCTCATCGAGAAACGATCCAGGTACAACCGACTTAATTCTTTTTTAGGTTTACGCGAATGTTAAACATTAAAATGAAACTTGTTTTTAAGGATATTATCGCAATTTGATTTAATTTTTACCGGACGTTTCGAAGGTTTAACAGTCTTCATGGTCACGGGTCGGATTGACACGAGTCCGAAACGTCGGACCTAAAAATATAACCAACTTATCTTAATCTGTCCACTTGGGGAGGAGGCGCCACTGCCAGGTTTAGGCCTGTCGAAGCCCACAAATAATAAAACCACCTTTGTTTACTTCTAGGCTCATTTGGGATCAATCTGTACACTCGTTGAACTTTGATATTGTTCATTGAAATCTGGCATTAATATGGGTAAATTAAATTGATGTATTCTTTTGTTTAGACTTGGTGATGAGCAGACCTTGCAGCAGTTCTCTCGCGATGCCGATGAGATGGAGAACTGGATCGCGGAGAAGCTGCAGCTTGCCACCGAAGAGAGCTACAAAGTGAGTACACATAACTTTCGAGTGTAACGGACAATTGTAGCAATCATCAGTCCCAGGATCCACTATTTAACTTAGATTCTCGAGTGACCACGTACCAGCAAGCGCAGCTCCGGACTACCACCCGCAAGGATAGGGTTGATGGTGATATATGTAGGTCGCAGGAGTCGCTGAATGCAGGTCGCATCCAACGACATGAGGCGCATCTTTAACTGGGTGCAGGCTGCTTCCAAGTGGTTGGTCTGGTAATTTTATCGTATAATAAGACTTGAATTGTTTACAGGACCCGGCTAACATCCAGTCGAAGCACCAGAAGCACCAGGCGTTCGAGGCCGAGCTGGCCGCTAACGCCGAACGCATCCAGTCCGTGCTGGCCATGGGCGGGAACCTCGTGCAGCGCGGACAGTGCAGTGGCAGCGAGGACGCTGTGCAGGTCAATATATTTATACACAGTATACACACACTCACAACATCCAGTCGAAACAACAGAACCACCAGGCGTTCGACCCCGAACTTGGACTTTTGCAAAACATGCAAAACAACAAATCAAATGTCGGAAGAATAAAAAGATTTTGGTTTACAAAAAATATTATAACCTAATGGTAACAGTGAACTGCCAACAAGTAAGGTAAATAAAAGAACTCGTGATCCAAAGTAGAGTATTGTTTACCCACACAACGATCTTGATATTGTTTTTTAAAGAAATATGAATAAATTTAGCGAAATAAGTGTATAATATTGTACCAGTAAAATATTATAATTTCACCTAGCATAGCTTATCTCAATATAATTCTATTGTACAGGCTCGCCTCGCTTCCATCGCGGACCAATGGGAGTTCCTCACCCAGAAGACAACAGAAAAATCCCTGAAGTTGAAGGAGGCTAACAAGCAGCGCACATACATCGCTGCCGTCAAGGACCTGGACTTCTGGCTCGGAGAGGTGGAGAGTCTGCTAACATCCGAGGACTCCGGCAAAGACCTTGCGTCGGTTCAGAACCTGATGAAGAAGCACCAGCTGGTTGAGGCCGATATTCAAGCCCACGAGGACAGGATCAAGGGTGAGTTCTTTACGTTTTCTAGCTACTGTTACTTAATTTTAACATGTGTAGTTTATAATGACACATCATACTCGTATGCGTAAAGAAATAAAAGTACTATCTTTGTCTATTGATATTGCATCTGTTAAAAGACCCTTTTGGTCTTATGCTGATATTGCTTTATAAAACAAAATACTTTAGATGTGTCTGACTGTCTCGTCGGCTTCTCCTGGGCAGTGTGGTTCTTGTGTATGCATCAGTGTTCTTAATGTTTTGTTCTTCCTGCAGACATGAACGCTCAAGCGGACGCCCTGGTATCGAGCGGTCAGTTCGACAGCGCAGGTATTGGCGCGCGTAGATCCGCCATCAACGAGCGGTTCGAGCGCGTGCGCAACCTGGCCGCGCACCGCCGCGCCCGCCTGCACGAGGCCAACACGCTGCACCAGTTCTTCAGGGACATCGCGGACGAGGAGTCCTGGATCAAGTGAGTACTGCAACTTATAACGAGCAATTTGACGTGTCCTTTCTCCTTTACTTTACTATCCCATGACAGTGCATAGACACCCCAGTGGAATAATCGAATGCTCCTCTACCAGTCCCAACACTTCAGTAATAATAAACTATATTACCGCACAGGGAGAAGAAACTCCTCGTCGCGTCAGACGACTACGGTCGCGACCTGACCGGCGTCCAGAACCTTCTCAAGAAGCACAAGCGTCTTGAAGCGGAGCTCGCCAGCCACGAGCCGGCCATCCAGGCTGTACAGGAAGCTGGAGAGAAGCTCATGGATGTGTCCAACCTGGGCGTCCCGGAGATCGAGCAGAGGCTGAAGGCACTGGCTCTGGCCTGGGCTGAGCTGCAGGCGCTGGCGGCCGAGAGGGGAGCTAAGCTGCAGCAGTCGCTGGCTTACCAGCAGTTCCTGGCCAAGGTTGACGAGGAGGAGGCTTGGATAAGGTCAGTTATTATAGTACAAAATAAAAGTTGTTTGTGGTTATTTTGGAGTAAAGCAACGTTTTGTTATTCAACGAAAGTACACTGCTTTACGCTTTTATATCGATTCTACTCACCGATGCAGATATATAAACAATCGATAATTGATAGTTGTTAGTTTATCGACGCTTTGAATAATGTTGAAAAATGAATGAATGAATGATAATCATGGTTGATTCGTGTATGTATGATCAATTCTAAGCACAGATCGTTGTACATACCTGTGATGGCGGGTGACACCAACCAAACGAATGTTCACGAATCGTCGCCTGTTGCGTTCACAGAAACAAACTCGCTGTTGTGTGAATTAAACAGGCATAGATTCTTTCGCCTTCGTTCGGCTGGTGTGTATCCGCCATAAGATAAAACATTAGGTTTAAATGATCTATGTTGTGATGCAGCGAGAAGCAGCAGCTGGTGGTGGTGGGCGAGTGCGGCGACAGCATGGCCGCGGTGCAGGGGCTGCTGAAGAAGCACGAGGCGCTGGAGGCCGAGCTGGCCGCGCGGGCGGAGCGCGTGCGCGAGCTCGCCGCCGAGGGTGACGCGCTGCTGCAGGCCGGCAACCTGCACTCCGACGCGCTCGACCATCGCATCAGGGCGCTGCAGGTAACACAATCATTATAATATCCTCAATGAAATTACAGGCTCCGTGGCGCAGTGGGCGAGTAGCCGGCTGTGAAACGCGAGGTTGCGAATTCGGTTCTCGCACAGAGACAAATGACTGTGTGGCTCACAGATATTTGTTTCGGGTGTGGGTGTTGTGAGACAAAAAGTATCTCGTAGTTCCTGATACCCACAGGTTACACCTAATGTGGGGTCAGGACTACATGTGTGGCTGTTGGCTGTATTTATTTATTATCTTTAAGAATAGCTAGTCTCTTTAATATTTAAACACAACAACAACAAACGCAAGGATAAAAGTGACAAACTATTCTTATAGATAAGCGGAAATATGTTTATAAGTAAGTCCCATCATTTGACCGGGTGAATCAATGGTTTCATGTCGCCACTGTGCCTTATACATAAAGCCTTTATCAATATTACGGTGCAATTATCGAATTGTATTAACTGTTTGTTCCCTTCCCAGGCTAAGCTGGAGAAGTTGACCGGTCTGGCGGCTCGTCGCAAGGCGGCGCTGGTGGACAACTCGCTGTACCTGCAGCTGCTGTGGAAGGCGGACGTGGTGGAGTCCTGGATCGCGGACAAGGAGACGCACGTGCGCTCCGACGAGTTCGGGCGCGACCTCTCCACCGTGCAGACGCTGCTCACCAAGCAGGACACGTTCGATGCAGGTATGTGGACCGGCTCGAACCACTCTCTCATCATACAAAATTCCATTAAGTACTTATATATTTGTAGTTAGATTGTTACAAAAAATCTAATTCGATACCAGCAATAAACATAGTTAAGAAATTCAATTCGATTAACTCGAGCCACACCTATCATTCTTCACTTGTAACTCGATACATTCGGCCTCCTCCTTCCGAGTCTCGCTTGATACGGTGCAGATTCAACCGCCACGAGCCAGTAAATCGAACGTTTTGATTACATAAACATAACCTCACGCCTGTATCCCCGAAGGGGTAGGCAGGAGCGCACTAGCGAACTAGAACACCCACATTTCGCCGAGCTTAGTTCCGTCCCAGATGTGATAGGGGGCGAGCCTATCGCCATATCGGGCACAAATTCCAGACTCCGGGCTGATATGGAAAAATCCAATATCACTTTGCCCGACCCGGGGATCGAACCCGAGACCCCAGAACCGTAGTCGTACCGAAATACCACCACGCCACCGAGGCAGTCTTGATATGTATTGATTCTATATTTACGTTGCAGGTCTAGCCGCATTCGAGCACGAAGGCATCCAGAACATCACGTCGCTGAAGGAGCAGCTGGTGGCGGCCAACCACGAGCAGACTCCCGCCATCGTGAAGCGGCACGCGGACGTGATCTCGCGCTGGCAGCGCCTCCTAGCCGACTCGGCGGCGCGCAAGCAGCGCTTGCTGCAGCTGCAGGACCAGTTCCGACAGATTGAGGAGCTGTACCTCACTTTCGCCAAGAAGGTACTGTGTACTGGCGCCATATATGAGAGCCTACGTGGGGCAGCGGGCGAGTAGCTGGCTGTGAAGCGAGAGGCCACGGGTTCGATTCCCGCACCGAAACAAATGTTTGGGTCTGGGTGTTGTGAGACCGCGCGTCTCGTAGATTCTGATACCCACGACACAAGACTCGATCTTAGTATGGGGTCAGAACTATGTGTGTGACTGTATTGGGCGTTATTTATTGATATTGATCTATTATAGTAATGGTATCAGTAGGATGTTCATATAGAAGTCATCATACGCGAGACATCATCTCTGTTCAGTCTTCTCCATATCTAGCTAACATTTTTGGCAATTATAGTAATACCGTTAAATGTAAATATGATTAGGTTTAATTTACTTATCACATTGTTCGTCACCAGGCATCCGCTTTCAACTCTTGGTTTGAAAACGCAGAAGAGGATCTCACGGACCCCGTGCGCTGCAACTCCATCGAAGAGATCAGGGCCCTCAAGGATGCGCATGCGCAATTCCAAGTAAGTTTTATATAATGTTACAAATGGATCAGTCTTTTATGTCGCATCCCCACCGGTTTCAATTTACTGCCTTAAAAATGGACCTGCTAAAACCCTTCAAAACTTCGAATTATAACATACTGCACAAGACTGTACTGCAGCTTGCTAATAGTCTGACCAGAGTCTCTAGACGTCTACACCTTTAACAATGACAATAGGCCAACCATGAGTTTTTTGACATTACTCGCTAACGACTCCGTAAAATATTTGTATGACAAACACCCGAACGCCTCTAACGGTTACGCGGGAAACTGACGTGTTCCACACAAATATTGTACGCCCTCGCTTGCGTAAATACGTGCAACAAACTCACGGTTGAGCTACAGAAGGCACTGAGGCCGGATTAAGTGACCAAGTTCGATCCGTCCTAGTTATGATGAGAGAATTATACATGATTTCCGTTCGACAGGCGTCGCTGTCATCAGCCCAGAGCGACTTCGAAGCGTTGGCAGCTTTGGACGAACAGATCAAGTCGTTCAACGTGGGCGCCAACCCTTACACATGGTTCACTATGGAGGCACTCGAGGAGACCTGGCGCAACCTGCGCAAGATCATCGGTATGTACACTAATCATGACTATCCCAGCTCTGTGAGGAAGGCGGGAGCTTTTATTGAAATCGAGTCCATTTGAACCCTAGTCAAACTAGGTGTTTGCTAAGACAGACACCAGCCACATGATCGGTTAACACTCCAACATGGCTCTTTCGTATCCCTGAATTAACAATATTATTATTATCCGATGACAACCTCCGTGGCGCAGCGGGCAAGTAGCCGGCTGTGAAACGTGAGGTCGTGGGTTCGATTCCCGCACCGAGACAAATGTCTATGTGGCCTACAGATATTTGTTTCGGGTCTGGGTGTTATGAGACCGAAAGTCTCTCGTAGTTCCTGATACCCACAACACAAGACTCGATCTTAGTGTGGGGTCAGGACTATGTGTGTGACTGTTGAGTGTATTTATTATCTATTTATCATCAAACATTCGCGAACAGAAACAACGGTTGCAGGACCAGTTGCACTGTTGAGCGATTGTATAGTACTGGCATAAAAGCTTAGATTGTCCAAGATCGACACTAACGTTATCCGCGCAACATACCGACAAACTCAGTACAGACTACAATAAAAGCTGAGGCAAATGGTTACCAGTAGCTCATATTGTTTCTCAAAAATACATACAACTAGCTTGTGCCCGCGGCTACGCCAGCGTGAGAGTCTTGACAAACATTCATCCCCCATTATGTACATCCTTTTAAGCATGTATTTATATGTAGATTTTATATATACATTTATATGTATACATATAAATCTCTCTCTTGAATCACTCTATTTATTTAAAAAATAGCATCAAAACCCGTTGAGTAGTTTTAAAGATCTGAAAGAAGCATACAGACAGACAGCCAGACAACGGGAAGCAACTTTTTTTATACTATATAGTGATAGTGATATAAACAATGTCCTCGACCTAAGTGTAATGAATATGACTATTGTTGTACAGCTGAACGCGACATCGAGCTGACTAAGGAAGCGCAGCGTCAAGAGGAGAACGACAAACTGCGCAAGGAGTTCGCCAAACACGCCAACGCGTTCCATCAGTGGCTCACCGAGACACGGTATGTACTTGTACACACTACGATATTGTTTTATCACTCACGATAACAGATTGCTTAAAGCCGGGTCCCCCGGGTACCGGTTATGTACTAAAACATTACACAAAACATGCACTTTTTATCTATGGCCCATTGTTCTACGAGCAGGTGACAGCTAAAATCGTTGTTTTGCGTATGTGTTTTAGTGTTTTGTTTCGAAAAAGCTAGTGCAGGAGACCAGGCTTAACCAAGCTACTCAATGCAACATAATTGCAATAAAAGTGTTATTTTTTGGGTTTTTGTTTACATAACAATTCATTTTTGTATGGCTGATGATGGTACTACACGATCGTAGTCCAACTCTTCTTTTTTTTCTTTATGGCAATTGAAATACATTATGCCAATGTCAAGTTAGGGAAATTGTTTTTCTATATCTAAGTTTTCGCAAGTGCAATGAAGTCGGATGTATTCAATTTCAAGGCCCTGCTGGAGTTTTGGCGTCAATTCCTTCCAGTTTAATGTTTTTTAGACGATTTTCTTGCAGCGGACGAATCGAACATGGTCGACCCATCCACCCGACAAAAAGCATCCAAAATCACTTATTTCAAAGCTTCCACATACTGTCCCTCTTCGTTGATGTTTATTGCTTAGATACACATCACATTTAAACCACAAACACAACTTTAGACTAAAATATGAAATCATTAAAATAAGCGACCATTCGCACCGTCAGAATTCCCGCCAAAACTTTTTCTAGTCCAACTCTTCGATATGATTCCAAGCTGTCTTAACATACAGATTAGTGATATATAATGGCGGGTATACATCGGCCGAATGAAAGCGAAATAATCTATAACTGTTGCGTTCACATAAACAAACTTTCGCTATTGTGTGAATGAAACAGGCATAAATTCGTTCGCATTCGTCCGGCCGGTTTATACCCGTCATAATATGGAGTGTTGGGCGAACTGTTGGACAATTGGATGGTGTACTGCCTGTCTCATAGTTGGGTGCTACATTAAGAAAGAATATAAATTCTTGCACAATTAAACTACTTGGGTCCATATAATGCAGGTGACAAAGAGTTTTATAGTGATGTTGATGTACAGGTACCGGCTGCTAGGCTGGGATGGGTAAAGTATCGGAATGTCGCGTGTGTTGTACTAAACATCGTATCGAACGGTTTACGGTTTGGCAATAACATAGTCACGAAAATAATGGTACAACAATCAAAATATATTTCAAAGATAAAATAAAGGTTGACTAATGTTTTTGCCAAGTCATATGGGATACATATTGTGTTGTCGCCTCTTCTACCATCGATACGATTAGCTTCTACCTCAAAATATTATACAAACATAAATATCAACCAAATAACAGGAGTTATTCATGTGTATAATAATATTAGTACTAATCTACCACTATTCAACTAAATAATAGATACTTTGTGTACTTAGTTCATGCACGTTTGTACAGAATTAACGTGCTGGAAAGTGTCGTCGTTCTATAAAGCTTTCAATATATAAAAAAATATTCATATCACAAATCTTAAAAACTAATAACCTGATTCTTACTCTCAATTTATATACTCATCCGATTTTAGCACAGGTCGTATGAAATACTGTAATAAAAAAAAATAATATATGTCCGTAATGCTGTAATATTTTAGGATATCATGTAAAAATTTTAATCCTCATAAGATACGCGCAAAATACGTTGGATGGAGTGAAGTTTGTCATTACATTCTATTATCTACATCTCCCGCCACAAAGCTGCAATACCGCTCGTAGCTAATTTCAGACCGGACAAATTATTTTGTGCGTATTGTAAAACTCGACATTAATGAGATGGCTTATGTAATGCGATGTATCTGTAACGAAAGCATTGTCGTTGAGAACAATGGCCTATTCTGAATATGCGGTTTCGTCGGCAGCACTTCGATGATGGAGGGCACCGGTTCCCTGGAGCAGCAGCTGGCGACGCTGCGGCAGCGTGCAGGAGAGGTGCGAGCGAGACGGGCTGATCTGAGACGCCTTGAAGAATTAGGTGAGACATGTTTTGCAATCTTAGGCTGAGATCCATAGAGCTTAAGAGAAAGTAAGCAAAGATTTTCTTGTAAAAATGGCTCTGACTAAGTCGAAGTTCGATTTAAAAATTCCAAATCGTCACTGAGTTAGTTTCTTTGACTCGGACTTATTCGAAGTTCGCTCTATAGATCTCAGCCTTAGTTTTCGCCTTATTAGTCTAGTACTCTAGAGGCATCATATAATATAAGCTGTGGCCGGTAGATCTTGGGTTCAGTTCCTTGGTCGGGTAGATGTTTTACTAACACGACTTGAATGGATTATGGTCCGACAAGTAGCTGGTCTGGGATAAAGGCAGAAGAAATATACAGTAACTTTTAATAATAATAATGTTTAATTTAATCCAAGTTAATAATTCTATGCACAGTTAATGAAGTTTATGAACTAATCACTAATCTAAATTTACTACTTATCGTTATTAGGCGCCGCATTAGAAGAGCACCTGATCCTCGACAACAGATACACAGAGCACAGCACCGTGGGCCTGGCGCAGCAGTGGGACCAGCTCGACCAACTCTCCATGCGCATGCAGCACAACCTCGAACAGCAGATACAGGCCAGAAACCACTCTGGTAAGTCAAATAATAGAAGAAAAACATGACTATCCTCCTATAACATGTGACAGAAACGCATCAATACCAAAACTATTCAACAAAAAATAGATATTAAGGTCTAGTTTCGCTTAGTCGGGCGGAAGCTGTGAGCCGGATCGCACTCTGCTATAGCACGGAACGAGTCAGTGTTTTGTTATAATTATGGCAGAATAATTACGAATTGATTGGCTGTATTAGATCAGTTAGGTAAAAATACACGCATAATGCTAAAAGACAAAATGGAGAAAGTCTGCTCCCAACCAAAGGATGATTATTAATCTAGCAAACCATAAAGCCCACGCCTGCATCCCCGAAGGGGTAGGCTCAGGCGCACTAGCGTACTAGTACACCCCCATTTCTATCGCCTATCGCCATATCGGGCACAAATTAAAAAAAACATTATTAATCTAGCTTTATTGACAAAATGATGGTTGAGTTTAAATAAGGTTTCAATGGGAGGTTTATTATTATTCATGTCACAGGTAAACTCTTCATGTAAGTCCATGTAAACAATGTGTTTTGTGTGTGCAGGTGTAAGCGAGGACGCCCTGAAGGAGTTCTCGATGATGTTCAAGCACTTCGACAAGGACCGGTCGGGCCGGCTCAACCACCACGAGTTCAAGTCGTGTCTGCGCGCGCTCGGGTACGACCTGCCCATGGTCGAGGAGGGACAGCCGGACCCGGAGTTCGAGGCTATACTCAGTAAGTTTTGTATGACTTCAAATCGTGCAACACTTTCAAAAGTTGGCATGGTGTAAGAAAACCTCTTTCCTATTCAAGAGGTACTAAAACAGGTCTGCCAAATTGCATTTATTTGAAATGATAATAATGCAGTGTTGCATATTAATTCGTTAAGCTTAATTGTTATATTATTTCAAACATTCAACTGTTATCGGTCATTTATATGAACAAAATTACCCATCAAAAGCAATTTGAAAGAAGTAAAACATCTTTGTATCGCGTAATCGGTGGTTTAATAAATAAGGGCGACTTGCAGGGATTTCACTATAATCGCCATTTTATTAGTCCCCGACTTTGTCCTAAACTTGATTAAAATCAAATGTCATATTAGTTGTCCCGAATTCACTCGCAGCTCCGCAGTAAACCACGATGAATCTTGTAATAAACCCCATTTTGGAATCATTTCAGTTAAACGTCTTGCACGTCGTCGATTTACCCCTTATCTGGATTAAAATAAACGACAAAGTTAAATCATCGGGGCCGCCGGTTTAAATGGCTAATCACGATTATTGAATGTCAAACAACATAACATTTTCATATTATTTCTTGTTGTTTTATGTAAATAATAATAATAATAACACTCAACAGTCACAAACATAGTCCTGACCCCACACTTGTGTCGTGGGTATCAGGAACTACGAGATACTTTCGGTCTCACAACACCCAGACTCGAAACAAATATCTGTAGGTCATACAAACATTTGTCTCGGTGCGGGGATCGAATCCGCGGCCTCTCGCTTATCGGATAGCCTTATCGGCTGTGTGGTCGTCTATCACATCTGGAACGGAACTAAGCTCGGCGAAATGTGGGTGTTCTAGTTCGCTAGTGCGCCTCTGCTTACCCCTTCGGGGATACAGGCGTGAGCTTATATTATGTTTTCTACCATGTCCTATGCCTACCATGTCATGTGCCTACTCCGCGATGTTCTCCTATTTTTAGGAGATAGGGGGTTACCACCACCTCTTATAGCAGTCTTATTATAATCTTACTTGTACCGATTCCCATACAAAACAAACGAAGAACGATTATAATAATACTGCTATAAGAGGTGGTGTTAACCCTGCAGTTGTTTACGAGATGATAAATTCCGCTTGAGCTAACAAAGTGCAAAGTTACTCCTAGTTACTCCTTAATAAAAATAAATAACTAGCCTCATAGTATGTGTGTTCGTATTACATGTGAACATTTGACGACTATTCACTTAAGAGAATCTATTGAAAAATCATATAAAACAAACTAGAATTCGTTTTATGCAAAATTTTTATGATAGATGTTTTGATACGGAACTTTAGATATGAATCTAATGGAACGTAAAGAATGAGTAGAAGTAATGAAATCGCGGATTAATAATCTACACTCGGATTTCTTAAATCGAACCAGAAATGTGTATGTGCAAGACAACTAATGGGACATTTGATTTAAATGACGTTTAGGACTGAATCGTGTATTAATAAAACGGCGAATAGAGTAAGATGCAGTGTTGCAAAAGTGTAAAATTAAAACTCGTTAGATTTGGCATCTGAAAATCGGGAGATTTTTATACGGAATGAAACACAAGTAGTTTATGTTAATAATGCGTTAATTTATTTAATTATAATCAGTAAGTTACATATAATCATTTATAGTTTGATATATTGTACATTGATTAATCATTTTCGTCTTCTTACCACCTCTTACTACCTATTTTCGTGAACATTTTCTCATATTTATTAAAATTGTAACAACATTGATTGTTGTTTTCTATACATCATTTTGTGTGCAGAAGACCTACCATTGACTTAGTGGAAAGTTTAATCCGTTATTTTTGTGCGAGCTCTTCGTAACTAAGTTTTAACCTTGGATACTGCCGCCGTGCAACGTAGTGAGACAATAATGTCTCACTTGGAAAGCCTTCACGCCGCGGCCGTGTACTGTCGTTCTATGTGTTATATTTCTATGACATGTGCATGCAATTCTATGAATGGACTATAATGAACGACTAAAGCAAGTATAAGTTATCCAATTTGGGAAACAACCCGAACGAAGTTATCTTCAGAGACATTTGACAGCCTCCGTAGCGCAGAGGGCGAGCAGCCGGCTATGAAGCGAGAGGCCGCGGGTTCGATCCCCGCACCGAGACAATTATTTGTATGACTCACAGATATTTGTTCCGGGTCTGGGTGTTGTGAGACCGAAAGTATCTCGTAGTTCCTGATACCCACGACACCAAACTCGATCTTAGTGTGGGGTTAGGACTATGTATGTGACAGTTGGGTGTTATTTATTTATTTTCCCTTGTATACTCACCAGACAATAATAAACTCTATTATAAGGTATTTTAGTACAATTTGCTTTAATATACCGCGAAGTTGAATGGCCGTATTTTATTGTATGTAGTATTGTCGTATAGGCCGTATTGTATTGTATTACAGGTTTCTTTTAGTTTTGCCGTATTAATAATATTATGTTCCATTTTTTATAAGAATATTATTTTACATTAGTTGAAAATCCAAAAATTCGGCAGATAGGACTGCTACATCGGGACATCGTGAGCAATGACCAAAATCAGTAAATATCCCGATAAATCGGGAAATTTTGCAACGCGGGCAAGATGCCTACACTCTTCACTACTCCAAATTCATAAGTTCCGTTTCACAAAAAATATATAACCACAATCACAATTTCGCATAAAAAAATATTTTTTGCAAATTAAAATAAAATAAATCCCAACAATCACTCATTATTTACGTTCCGTAAATTTCATATTATTATCTATAGTGCCGTCTCGCAACATCTATCATCACAATTTCGCGTATAAAGAATTGTATTTTATTTTATATGATATTTCAATAGATTCTCTTGTGTCAATAGTTGGCAAATATTTAGTTTTAATTCAGTTTGAATACATGTAATATAAACACACATACGACGAGGCTGTATATGGTTGCTTCCTTGGCCTAATTGATGAAAGGCATAATTGAAAAAAAATAATTAGTGTCAGTTGTCTGGATTACGACTTGTCAACTAGACATACGTATAATATTTCGCGATAAGGAATGGTCACTTTAGTTCGCGGCTCCTCAACGAACTAGTTCGTTCTTTTAGTTCACGTCTCGAACCAAAGAAAGGCTAAAAAAATATTATTTGCACGAATTTTAACCGACTTTAAAAAAGGAGGAGGTTATTAATTAATCGACTTCAAAAAAGGAGGAGGTGAATTAACCGACTTAAAAAAGAGGAGGTTAACAATTCGTTGGAATCTTTTTTTATGTATGTTCCCGGATTAATTATTTTTTATTCTTTCATAATATGCAGCTGTTTTTTTTTTACTTGTACATACTTGGGGAATAGTGACGGCGTCTAAGGGACAACCCTTACCAAACGAACCCAACGATGACGGTGGCCTACTTACACAGTAGGCCACCAACACCTTTAGGTTTAAGCCAATCTTATCTGCATGTGGTACACTTTTCTGAGTAACGGACTAGGTGCTGGCGAAACCTGGGTTCTTGCCTTGCAGGGTATGGGGGACAGACCAGGGACCAAATGTTTGCTATTAGATCGTTTTGCGAGGCATGCATGTTGAAAAAAAAAGCTTCTGCATATCGCTTTCCTGGATCTGCAGAAGGCTTTTAACTTTGTGTCCCGACGGGTAATCTGGTGGGCCCTAAGGTTCAAAGGGGTGCCAGAAGCTTATGTTGACGTTATCGAAGACATGTTCTTCCGATCAAAGTCTTTGATTCGGACTGCTTTTGGCGTCACCAAACCCTTCCCGTTCACTATGGAGGTTCAGCAACCACCGTGGGTGTTCATGTACGCTGATGTCTAAGACAAACAGCGTCTAGGGGCCGCTTGAAAATGGCCGACTGAAAGGAAATGTGCTAAAGATCAAGTACATGAGTTGCGTAAACGTAGTATTTTATAAATGTTTTCAAATATTTTTTATCGAAGAAAGTAAAAGAAAATATTATGATGGGTTCCCATCTGTGAGACTAAAAAGTGCTGCGCACCGTATTTGAATATAGCTTAAAAAAGTACGATATTTCCCTAGTGGTTATTGACTACGTTACGAAAACAAGACCATCATTTGGCCAGTACTTCTGTGTATATGTACGATACGTGGTCTGTCAGCGTTATTTTAAGGAAATCCAGACGACCTCAAAAGCGCTGGCTGGACTTTTTAGAGAATGATATGAGAACCAATGGTCTTACTTTGGACGATACTCAAGACTTAGATTCTATCTAACTTATCAAACGAACTAAAGAACGAGAGATCTGGGAACTAGTTCGTTCATTTCTTCTGTGGGAGCTGTCCTCCGCACTGGTTCGTTCGCGAACTATATAAGTCTATTGTCAACAATGGTAATTTCTATAATAGAGGTATAATAAAATTTTATCAAGAAATAACTTTGAAATTCGTTAACTTAAGTGAAATTTGTCATCTCGAAAACAACGCTCTCCTAGAAAATAGAATAACTAATGTACTTTGTAAAAGAAGAACATTGCGGAGTGCGAGTGTGCACAAGAAAACAAGGTACTCGTTGATGGTGATGAACTAAGTGTGGAGTTGCGCCAGTTACAAGGCGTTTGTGATGCGTGTGCCGAAACCTATCCTGCACCGAGGTGCGACGAGACATCGAGGAAAACTTGCCGACTGCCGTGCCGGGTCGGGCGTGGGTGGTATACCACCGCTTCCAAGGACTAGTTCCACACGTGCGCACACAAATATCGTGCATAATAGTGAAGTGTTGTAATTATGTGGTTTTTCAAGAGATTATGTACATACAATGTTAGTTTGTAAGGTGTATGTATGGGTTATTGATAATTATATACTCTTCGTAAAAAAAACTTGAGTTTTTATATATTTTACGAATTCATCATCCTTGTTCGATACCAAATCATGTTCAGTGTAAAAAACAAAGCCATTTTTATCATAGATTTTCATTAAACAACAAGAAATAATGTGAAAAGGCTATGTTTTTTGTGTTTAAATTCTTTGGTTGTTTGTCAATAAAATCAAGATTAGCGACTTTAAACCGGCGGCCATGCCCATTTAAGTTAAACGTTTATTTAAATCGAGATGAAGGGTAAAACCACGACGTGCAAGACGTTGAACTGAAATGATGCCAAAATGGAGTTTATTTTACGATTAAACGTCGTTTATCGCCTAGCTGCAAGTCACCCTAAATGTAAATACAGCAATGACAATTGGGTACATGTCAATTTTTTTCATGTTCATAACTATTATGGTAATAATAAAATGTGAACGTTACTCACAGGCGTGGTGGATCCGAACCGCGACGGGCAGGTGTCGCTGCAGGAGTACATGGCGTTCATGATCAGCAAGGAGACCGAGAACGTGCACTCCTCGGAGGAGATCGAGAACGCGTTCCGAGCCATCACCGCGCACCAGGACCGCGCCTACGTCACCAAGGACGAACTATACGCAGTCAGTATTACACTATTTTGTAGACAATTTTACGGCTATCCTCCCACCCTTTAGGGGACAGTTCCGTTGACTTTTCTACATAAGCTCATAAGCTCACGCCTGTATCCCCGAAGGGGTAGGCAGAGGCGCACTAGCGAACTAGAACACCCACATTTCGCCGAGCTTAGTTCCGTCCCAGATGTGATAGGGGGCGAGCCTATCGCCATATCGGGCACAAATTCCAGACTCCGAGCTAATATGGAAAAATCCAATATCACTTTGCCCGACCCGGGGATCGAACCCGCGACCTCAGAACCGTAGTCGTACCGAAATACCACCACGCCACCGAGGCAGTCCCACGCCACCGAGGCTTTTCTAGTCGCCTATTTACCATTTTCTATGCCGTAATTAAAACTGATTGAAATTAATCAAATTATAACACTCACTTTTTAAAATAACTCGGGACCTTACCTGACGCATAAACTCCGAATCAGACGGTCAACCGACCGATCGGTTAATAACACCTCTTTTTTTTTAAAATATGTCGGTGCCACCGTTTCATCCGTGATTTCGCCAGTGATAAAACCGGCAAGGTTAATAACACATCGGCTTTCAACCGTATTTATGCTACACCTGTATATCAAAACTACCTTCGATTAATAATTTACTTGTAAACAGTGAGCTTGGCCAAGTGGCTTTTGCGGTTGTCGAATAGAATCATAAATGTATGGGAATTAGATAAGGGTACGCAGGGTACGGTAAGGGTACGGTATAGCATACTCTTATGTCATTCCCATACATTTATTAGACTAGATTACTACTTAGACTAGCGCATAAGCCACTTGAGCTTGCGGTAATTCTATTTTGTCAAAATTCGAAATATTAGACTAACAGAAATGAGTATGTTTATAAATATCAACATTTGTTTCTGTACCGACAGAACCTGACGAAGGAGATGGCGGACTACTGCGTGGCGCGTATGAAACCCTACGTGGATCAGAAGACGGAGCGGCCCATACCCAACGCGCTCGACTACATCGACTTCACGCACACGCTCTTCCAGAACTAAACCACACCATCGCACTGTATCGCCCGCGCAGTACATTATTTAACGCATTAAATCACAAAGCATACTTGGTTTTTTCATTGTAACACCTACCTGCGTGGATCGTACTGCGCGGACGAAAGCCGCGCAAACGACTTACGGGCGAGTTCCTGAGGTAAATCACGAGTCACGTTTACACAGCGCCATTTAATAAAAATAACTTTCGTCGAGTACAAATTTTAAGTTCCAAAGTACAAAACAGTAAACATTGACAGCCTCCGTGGCGCAGCCGGCAAGTAACCGGCTGTGAAACGTGAAGTCGCTGGTTCGATCCCGCTCTGAGACAAATGTCTGTGTGGCCTACAGGTATTTGTTTCGGGTCTGGGTGTTGCGAGACCGAAAGTCTCGTAGTTCCTGATACCCACGACACAAGACTATCTTAGTGTGGGGTCAGGACTATGTGTGTGAGACTGTTGGGTGTATTTATTTCCACCAAAATGGCACCGCGTAATAGGTTTAAAACATGATATATATAATTTGCATCGAGTACAAAACTTAAGTTAGTTCCAAAGTACAAAACAGTAAATTTACATTTCCACCAAAATGGCGCCGTGTAAGATATCAAGGCTGTAGTTTCATGCCACGTACAATTTTTACACTATCTTATATTCGTTAAATAATATCGTCGTCATAACAGTTGGCTTGTGAAATTACGCGGAACCCGCCCGTAACCGTCTCTAACGCTTGCCCTTCATATCTTCTCTATTCCAAATTATAGACTGGATGATACACATCTTTCGATTAGTGTAGTCTATAATATTTGCGTCTGTTGGCTGAAGTCGATGTTATTCAGAGCTTGCGAGAAGTTTCTATGTGAAACGAGTGCTGCTCCGAATGGCCCGAGGCTACTCTTGTAGTCAACTACCTTCGGGTACAGTAAGGGTTTGAATTCCTTTTCTCTGAACGTAGCAGAGAAATACGAAGCTGCCGTATCATTACGACTTGGATTTCAGCTTTTTACATTTCAATTTTGCTAGAACTAAGCTGTGTACGCGTGTAGCATTCTATTTATTTTTTGTACTATTTAATCTTTTCAATAAATGTTTATTTAAATTAAACGCATTTGTTATTGATGTCAGTTTAATAAATTATGTTTAGCATACATTCATTTACAAAATATATTGGTTTATGTTACACTTTACCTACAAATAACTACATAGTGTTTTTCAAATTATCTACTGTAGCGATAATTATTGATAAAATATACAAGAATTCCCATTACACCATAAACATCGTTTCAAATCTAAAAAAATACTCATCAATTATAAGGTCAGTGAAACTTTACATGCATTGGAGACTGGATTACTTATAAAACATTTTCGCTAAAAATAACCTGTCACTTTTTTCCTTGCGTTACATTGTTTAAAAATGAAAGGGACAACCTATGGTTAAAGATAAGCAGCGCCTAAACATTTTTTATAAGTAACCGCTATGAGTCCCTTGATTCGTGTACATCGTGCAAAATTCTTATAAAGTGAAGCTAACAAAATCATGTCCTGCCCAGACTCTGGGTAATATTGCACATTATATACCAAATACCGAATCATTTGCAGAATATGCAATATTATACTTCTTCTTTATTCACATATTTGTTACTTGCCAATTTACATATTTACAATGAAAGTAAAATATCTTTTACTTTCATAATCTTTTATATGTGGATTAAAATATTGTATTATAAGAATCATATACATAAATTAAAACAGAATATAAATAAAAAAAAAATACCAGAGACATTTCAATAATTAAAGTAATCAAGTTCAATTATACCCCAATTGACCTAAAATAAGTTAATTTTTAAAATGTTAGCGACATTTAAAACGAAAGATTACTGAAATTACAAATTAAAATTTTTGGTCTCAGTTATATTTCAAAAATAACATTCATTATATTTACAAGTCTCTTAATTATAAATCAGGCAAATCACACGCTTTTCATAAGATCTAGTGTTTAGGGTGTAATCCATTTCAATGATTGGAAAAAAAGGGCCTTATAAAAACATTTTAGCTGATGCAATGGTTAAGAATAGTTTGTCCCTTTTATTTTCAAACAATGTGACACAAGGAAAAAAGTGTCAGACAATTCTGAACCATTTGCACAGCTCAAATGTTTTCATAAAGACATTAAACGTAAGTAGTATTAAATATCCTTGATTGGAAATTACATTCTGCCATTTATGTTTGCTGATAATAAGTTTTAAATGGCGCAGATAGAGCAATGTGGCGCTCGTGTCTGCACTAATGACATAGGCCAGGTATATTCATCGTCATCATCATCAGTCCATAGGATGGTTACTGCTGAACATAAGCCTCCCCCAAAAGTTTCCAAGATCGACCTGTTGGAAGCGGCCTGCATCCAGAAACTATCCAATTATATTATTTTAATTATTTTATACAATGACCACATTACACATCACGCACGCAAATGCCCACTAAATACTAGTCAAGTATTAGCAATCTTTTTAACAAGTCCAAAATTATTTTAAAAACTTATTCTGCCGTAAATAATACGTGGGTACTTCAGTGACGTTGAGATACGTGGCCGCGACTCAGTTTGAAAGACACGGCAGTAGTGTACTACTAGACTTGCGCCCGCTGCAGCAGCCGGAACTCGTGCGGCGTGACGAGCGGCTGCAGCTTGTCGAGCAGCGCCTGCGGCAGCGGCGCGCGTGCAGGCTGCATGTAGGGCACGGAGAGCAGCTCGCGCACCGAGGGACGGGCGCGCGCGTTGTATGTCAGGCACCACTTCAGCACCGCGATCAGCGAAGGAGGGAGGTCTAAACAACATTCATTTTAGACAAAGATGAAAATGTTATAAGTCGCCTCCTGGTCTAGTGGCAATATATATTATGGGATGAAGATCGGGAGGTCCTGGGTTTGATTCCCAGATTGAGCAAAACTATTTTTCGAATTTGATTTGCCCACCACTGGATCCCCCAGAGGGGGGTGGGGGTGTCACGACAGGCAAGCCAAGCCAGCCGATCGTAAAAACTAACCCAAATCATTTGTGCAACATGCTTGAAAGTTCGTTGCGCCCACATTAAGGTGGGATAAGGGCAGGTGCCCATCAGTGGGACAGTAATATTACAGGGTTTTTTTTTAAGGGTAGATAAAAAGATCATAACTGTCACACAAATAATGAAACGAGTTTAGTTTCTGTTTTCTAGTCAGAACTTGGAATGGCAATGAGTCATTGAAACATTAGCTCTACCCACAAGTCATTCAAGGCATTACAGATTGTCGTAAGTTTTGTTAAAACATATTTAAATGATAAAAATAATTATTTCATCCAACCTAAAGCAATAAATAAATGTTTCAAATACTTCACAGTTACACTTAACCCTAACCATAAGTGTTTCGTCACTGATGAAAGAAAGAAAGAAAGTTTTTTTTTTAAACCAAAAAACAAAGATAAAATAATATTGTAAGTACTCACGCTCCACAGGCGGGTAGTCGATCCGGTGGTTGGGATCGAGTATGGCGGCTAGTTTGGCCAGGTTGGGGATGTGTCCGAAGGGCGTGCGCCCGTACACCATGCTGTACAGAATGCACCCCAGCGACCACACGTCCGAACGGAAAGAGATCTGGAACAAAAGAACAACGTCAGTGACATTTTTTTATAGTTAACAGGTAAACAAACAGTTGGGTTACCTGATGGTAACTGATCTCCACAGCCCAGACACTCACAATACTAAAAATAACATGCCTGCCTGCTTGTTTCTAAATTGATAGCGTTATATCAAAATTAATATTCAAATGCACCTAGACTTTGTTTGTGGATCTGACGTAACTGATTTTTATATGCCTATGTGCAGTCCATATAGACAAAGAGGCAATGTCTATCCTGACAATTTGCTATTTACAAAAATGTTTACCAAAAAATCGTGACCAAAATCAAGTTTCAAAATAGCACTACCCGGCTCATACCTATTTTAAATCAAAATGAGGATGTATTATGATAGTAATAGTGATGTCAGAGTTGAAACAATAATTTTGCACAGTTTTTGTCTACCCTGATTGGAATGCCTGTGCACGTCACTGCCTATGTTACCAATAAAGATTTTTATTATTTGACAGCGTCCTTGGCGCAATGGGCGAGTAGCAAGCTGTGAAACGAAAGGCCGCGGGTTCGATTCCCGCACCGAGACAAATGCTTGTGTCGCCCACAGATATTTGTTTCGGGTTTGGGTGTTGTGAGACCGAAAGTCTCTCATAGTTCCTTATACCCACAACACAAGACTAGTATCTTAGGGCCTTACTTATAAAAGCATTTTTAGCTGAGCAAATGGTTAATAATAACCTGTCACTTTTTTCTTTGCGTTACATTGTTTAAAAATGAAAGGGACAACCTATGGTATAAAGATAAGCAGCGCTTAAATATTTTTATAAGTAAGGGGCTTACCGCCGAATGTTCATACCCTTAAGGTCGCCTTATGTCGTTTAAGGCCGCCTTATCTGTCAAAATTGTATGGCGAAAATCAATTTAAGAAGCCGTTAAAGTTGAGTAACGTTTGACCATTCGGGCGTTAGTGTGGGGTCAGGACTATGTGTGTGACTGTTGGGTGTTATTTATTTATCATTATTATTTATGAATGGCATGCCAATAAGAAACCCCCACCTTGATCGGCGCCGTGCCGTCAGCGTTGTTGACGCCGTAGCCGCCGGCGCCGCCCATGAGCGCCTCGGGGCTGATGTACGAGTACGTGCCGGTCGCCTGCGCGCGCACCACGCTCGTCGCGTCGCCGCTGATCGCAGACGCGATGCCGAAGTCGATCAGCTTCAGACGACCCGCCACCAGGAGGAAGTTCGCCGGCTTTAAGTCCGCGTGGATCACGCCTAAAGAGAAATATAAAAGAAATACGTGATTTTGAAAATATAGAAACATAACATAAAACAAGCTCACGCCTGTATCCCCGAAAGGGTAGGCTGAGGTGCACTAGCGAACTAGAAATCCCACATTTCGCCGAGATAAGTTCCAACCCAAATGTGATAGAGTCGAGCCTATCAGGCACAAATTCCCCATAAAATACAGGAAGTTGCAATAGAATATGTAGAATTAGATTTGTGGTATTTATATATATACATGTCAGGTAACAAATATTACCATTATATCAATTCACGTTTTCTTTCCACCCATGTAAAACGTTTTTAAATAAAAAATAAAACTAGTTAATTTTTATTTTAATACATAAAGTCTATAATATATGCTGCCACTTGACCAAGGAGGCAGCGAGGAATATAGTGTACATATATGAATGGAGAATAAGAGTATATATGTACCATGTTCATGTATGTAATGAACGGCGTGCAGCATCTCCTCCCAGTAGTGCAGCACGAGCGCGGGCGGCAGGCCGGCGCCGCGCGCCTTCAGGAACGACGACAGGTCCGTCTCGCCCACCTCCAGCACCATGCGCAGGAACTGATTGCTGCGATCATACTCACTGCAAGGAGGAATAGCCGTAAATTGGCGACGTAACTTATGAGTGACCAAGATGCAGTACCAATCCATTATAATGTGTGTTGGTATAAGCTCAGCAAGCTTACAGTGCACTTATTATGTAGTTCACCTCTGCTCTTGGAAATATAGGTGTGATGTTTGGATTTATGTAGGAAAATTACTTATACAAAATTAAATAATGGGGAACTTACACAAAAATTATAATGAGAAATTGGATAGTTAACTATGTTTGATTTTATACATATCATCATCATCATCATCATCAGCCATAAGAAATCCACTGCTGAACATAGGCCTCCCCCAAAGATTTCCAAAATTACAATGAATGTACATATATTTATATGTAATAGCAAATAAAACAAAAAAGAACCTTTTCTGTAAAAACCGCATCGAAATTGGTCGAAAAATGAGGCAGTAATTCATATTTAAAATTCTGGAGTGGGGTCATATTAGAGATATCTTGATATCCCTTTCCAACGCACGTACCGATATGGCGCGACGTGATTTCACTGATACTTCTCTTTACTGCAATTTGCAAGTTACACCAAACTTCAAAGGCTTATAACTTTTTTATTTTTGAGAATATTTCAATATTTCTTTCTGTTCTATATCATAAACAACGTAAATTTCATATCGAATTAATTTAAAAAAAAGTCAAGTACCCAATTATGTTGATAAATCAATAAACAAAAACATTAAATGTGCTGACATTCGTAATATAAAATAATATATATATTACAAAATATCCTACTTATAAATTACATATAATAGATTGTAATTGCAAAACCCAAGTGACGTCATTGCATAGTTGTATACAGCTGTGTTTCCAAGTTGGGGTATTTTTCCCAATTTTGCCGAAAATTATTGTGGTGTCTAGTATGGTGATTAGTGAATTAAATTTCGGAGGTCCTGCTCCTGCTCCTGCTGGTGTAATAAACACACCGGAAACAAAAACATGGAAACCTAGTTGAGACCTAGTTCTTTACAATAAACTAAAAAAAAAAATTACATGCAAGTTCCCAATTATCATGCAGGTGTATTGTGGAGAACAAAGGTAGATTTGATGCAAAAACATTTGATTGTTGTTAGAAATAAATATCTTTTCTTTTTATGTTACTCAATTACTACCAAATAATGGTAACCAACAGAAAGCCAATATGATGTATATAAAACAAAATGCCACTAACTAGTCATAGAGCCTGATGACCCTGTCAGAGTTCTGCAGCTCTCGTAGCAGCCGCACCTCATTGATGTACCCCTGCGCCAGCTCCTGGTCTGTGGCCAGGTTCACACACTTCACTGCATACTCACAGGAGCTACTTACTTCTAAAACCTGATAATATTTGATGTGCAATGATAAGATACACTCACTAATTTGTGAGATGGTTTGTAGTTATAATAAATAACCAGTGACAACAAAAACAATAAAAAATAGATTTGGATCTGCAACAGTGTATCCCAAATTATTTTTTGGCCTGACATATATTTGTTTACTGTTAACATGAACATTTAGAAACATAAATATGCTCATACAAAAATAAACCATAATAAAATTTTCCTATAGAGTCTCGGAGACAGACAGAGAATATTTTATCTCTTTCAGAAGATATTGACCTTTAGTGACAGTTTGACAGACTCCGTGGCTCAGTGGGCAAGTAGCTGACTGTGAAGCAAGAGGCTGCCGTTTAGACCATATTGAGACAAATATTTGTTACAAGTCTGGGTGTTGTGACACTGAAAGTCTCTCATACTCTTCGACACCCACAATACAGGTTATACCTAGTGTGGGGTCAGGACTAGGTGTGTGACTGTTGGGTGTATTTAGTTGTGAACCAATATGCTAAATTAGGTACAAAACAGTATATCAAAAACCTTAACTCTTTAGTTTTTGAATTTAAGGATAACTTTATATGGAAACTTACCTTATAAACTTCACTAGAGCCTCCAGTGCCTAGTTTCTTAATAAACATATACTTCTTGTCCTTAATGCTTAAAGTTTTGAACAATATCTTGGAGCTGTTCCCCACAACACCCTGAGGATACGAAGGCGTCGCGGCGTATGACGCTGGGATAGCCTTACGATTCATGGGTGTCTCGGGCACAGGTGTATTCTGTGCAACCTGAGGTGGAACCCGCACTGCCTCCTGCTTCTGAGTGAACAGCTCACATCGCACCTTATCTCTGTTCTGTGTAACACTCTTCTGCGGTGTCTTCTTATTGCTCTTCCGCGCCGAGCCGGGCGTAAACCTTCTTATACCAGACTTTATCAATGGCGTCGAGCCTTTTGTCTTCTGACCACTACACTGCAGTTTCGCCATCTCCGGCGTCTTTTTCGGAGCGCCGATGACGTTCTTAGCATTGTTGTCGTACGGTGTTAGTGCGTTGCGTTGTTTCACCTCCGAACTCGGATGAGGTAAACTTTTGTAAGCACTTTGCGATATCCGACTGTCTTTATTAGGATACGTTAAGCAGGACGACCAATTATCGTTGCAGTTCTCTTTGTTTTCAGTTAATAACGTAGATTTCTTCTCCGATGCGAACGGTTTGTTGTTCTTAGGTTGAGATTTCACGACAGGTGTAAGAAACTCTTTGTTAACGGACTGCACTGCCGACGGTGCTTTGGCGACTGTTTTGGCAACAGTTTCACTTGTGGAGTCATCGCTCTCGTCAGAATAACAGAAACTAGATTCCGGAGTATCCGATTGCTTCTGCAACGGCATCAAACTGGCAAGGAGCGCCGCCATAGGAACAGGCGTAAATTTTACACTGTTAGAGGTTGATTCTGTATTTCCACTCATTTTCATCATTGATTTACACATTCACAAATAATAGAAAGTATTTTTGCTACACGTGGGTTCAAACTATTTACGAATTAATAAACGAAAATGCATTTTCTCCCAAATTAACTTTCAAAACATATCCGTTGAAAACTTTTAAATATTTGACATTGACAATCTACGTAAAAATGACAGTAGGTGTAGTTGTAGTTGACAATAGTGTTGTACCGTTATATATACCGATATAACATTGATGTATTACCGTTATTTTCACCAATAACAAGTTGTTTTAATTAAAATATCTCAATCGTCAGTAACGCCATCTACCACTTATTATAAAGCGAGGGCGATTATTATAAATTATTTACACACTAGAATGTTCTGTGAATGTTCAAGAATCACGTATAAATGCTCTAAAACGTAAGACAATATTATTGTCTATAGTCTATACATTATTACGTTTTTTTTTCGCGGGGAAAACGATTTATCGCTACCAATTCACCCCGGGGGGAAGTGAACTGGTTATGTTGACTCGCCGGTCTTGAAAGATGGTAAAGTCCGGAAAGATGGTAAACATCCAGGCGGCTGCCGGGCCGAGTCCCTAACACTATTTACACCCTACACCGGAAATACCAACCAAAACCTCGCGGTGGCCCTCTTCGGCGCATTGGGACGACCCCGGGTTTCCCTAGGCAAGAGGCGCCCAGATTTCAGCCGGAACCATATATTATTACGCTCGCACAACCTTATGCGCGTATGTTTAAAATACGATTCAGTGACTTATGACCACGAGATCACAGCTTTTGAATCACAAGTTTCGCGCTGTTGTCCCGTCTATGTACAGTTGAATGTCTTTCATCAATCAATCAAAATCAATGCATTTATAGTATGCTTTTACCGCCCTCATGACAAGGTCAACTTCTAATTTGTTAGCTCTCGCAGAGAGTATTATATTCCCTCGTTGTTGGCCTATATTATTATAATCCTCCATGAGTGGTTGAAGTCAGGCAGGCAGCCGGTCGTCAAAACTAAGCCAAATAATTTTTTGAAACATGCTTGAAAAGTGTGTCACGCCGACCTATACGGTGGGATACGAGCAGGTAGAAAGAAATATAATCAACAGCTCATTAATTATCATTTTAAATGATTGGAGTTGCCTATAAAAATGTTGTCAAGCAAGTTTCTTCGTGCTGGCCAATGGCCTTTATTTTTTTTCTTTTTCAAACCTTTACCCTTCTTTCAGGTTATTAGATAAATTGTTGTACCCGACTGTCTCGTTGCATTTAAATTACCCCTTCCTACCTAATGTTCCATTAGTCCGCGTTAGCAAAGGGAATATAATCACTACGTTTAGGCGTTGGGTTGGAATGTTGTTAGTTAAATAGGCGAATAGAAAAATAAAAGTCTCAAAGGCACCAATAAATAAAAAGAAATTGATTTATTTATTATGTCCATGATTGCATATAATACCATACTACATTGTGAATAAATATTTACATTAAACATTTAATACTGCACAAGGTGTAGATTTCGCACGCAGTATGACGATTTTGGTCATAATTTAGGATCAGGACCCTCTACCTTATTTCCTACGATACAAGTGTTTATTAGGCGGTATATTTCATGTTTGAGTTTCCTCCGAGTCGGCCTTTGCAGGATATCTGCAGTTGGGTGTTCCACACTCACACTTCATCCATTTTGATTTCACTGACCAGAATTTATCTCCATAGTCAAACCTGTAAAAAATAATAAACTAAGTTAAACGGATTGTAGGTAAAATAAGCGAATAAATTATATCCACCGCCCATCAATATATTATACCCTAGATGCACAGTTCTTTGCAAATATCCTCCTAAAAAGGGGTCTCAGAAATAAAACAAAGAAAACGATCACAATTTGTAATTAAATCAACACAAATATAACCCTAAGCACGTGTTATCAAGTAGGTTTTTAAACGAAATGAGCAAGTGTTCTTTAATTTGAATTTTGAAATTTAGAATTCTATCGACGTCCGACTGTAGGCAAAACGAGTGCTTCAGCACTTCTTTGCTGTCCCATTTTCCGAGAGTCAACTGTGCATCTAGGTAAATAATATATCAATGCCACCGCCTCTTAACTTTTAGTAAAAAAAAAAAAAAAAACAAATGGGGAAATGTTTGCGATTGGGTTTTTCTAAAAAGAGATTTAATATTACTATAGATGGGACAACAGCAAAAAAACTTGCGATACAAAAGTTATGACCTGGTGGTCATAAGTCGCTCAGTTTATTTGAAATATACGCGCGCCAGGTCGACCAGCGAAATAATATTGAGAGAAGAAACTTATCTTACGTGATTCTTAACCATTCACAAAATATTCTAGGGTGTAAATTGTTATAATCGTCCTCGCATTGCAATAAATAGTTGAAGCGGTACTGAAGTTTGAGATCAATTTTTTTTTGTATAGAAACTTGCTTGATACCCCTCTATAGCTAGTAATATTAAATCTCTTTGGTTATGATATACACAGTACAGTGAGTGAGTACTGACCAATGACTCAAGAAAAAATAAGAGGACCTGGCACAACTACGAAAAATACGTGTTTAGTGTTTACCATGAAGTCTATGCCGCCATTTTAGTTTCGCGATCTATTTACATGTAAGTTGTCACCGTGTCATCATAATTAAATACTGTATAAATAAATATAGATTTTCATATACGGTATTTTATTTACAATAATACTAACGACTGCCCCGGTGGCGTGGTGGTATTTCGGTACGACTATGGTTCTGAGGTCTCGGGTTCAATCCCCGGGTCGGGCAGTGATATTGGATTTTTCCATATCAGCCCGGAGTCTGGAATTTGTGCCCGATATGGCCATAGGCTCGCTCCTTATCACATCTGGGACGGAACTAAGCTCGGCGAAATGTGGGTGTTCTAGTTCGCTAGTGCGCCTCTGCCTACCCCTTTGGGGATACAGGTGTGAGCTTATGTATGTATGTATGTAATACTAATTTTGGAATTGAAGAAGATGCCTAACTGTTATATTAATGGTATCTTTCTTTCGCAAAGTCGACATTTTTGTTTCGTTCCAAACATTAGGAATGCTTCATGTTTTCGTAGTTATCCGGTCGTCTATCTTGTTTTGTGTAAGGTACTGACGTGAGCTCGTCGCCGGGCTGCAGGTCGGCGGTGGCGAACAGCGTGACGACGGGCAGGCGCAGGTCGCGGCCCGCGCTGAACACGCGCACGGGCGCCACGTTGGGCCGGCAGCTGTGGTTCATGAACCGCGCCGCGCTGCCGTACACCGCCGCGTCCACGCACAACTGCGTCTTGTCGATACATTGCTACACAAATACAATGACATTTATATCATCATCATCATTACTGCCTCGGTGGCGTAGTTGTATTTCGGTATGACTACCGCCCTGAGGTCTCGGGTTCGATCCCCGGGTTGGGCAAAGTGATATTGGATTTTTTCATATCAGCCCGGAGTCCGGAATTTGTGCGCGATATAGCGATAGGCTCGCCCCCTATCACATCTGGGACGGAACTAAGCTCGGCGAAATGTGGGTGTTCTAGTTCGCTAGTGCACCTCTGCCTACCCTACTCTGGGATATAGGCGTGAGCTTATGTTATCATCATCAGATACTGGACGTCCACTGCTGAACATAGGCCTCCACCAAAGATTTCCGCTTCCGACAGGTCGGACATTTATATACTTGATGATAACTCCCAATAGTACATAATAATTAAGAAATAGGTAAAGACAAGGGAATTTAGAATGTTCGTGCATGGGGAATATAGAAGCGACCAATCAAAATTTGGTCCTCCAAGCCTGATAACTAGTTATAGGAATGACTACAAAATGAAGACGAAAAAACAATGTTACCCTAATTTCGTCTTTGTTTAATTATCTGCATATGACTTCCATAATTGCATTCTATCTTCCCTTATCCCACCTCAATTTCGGTTCAGCGCAACACAATTTATCAAGCATCTCACAGAAAGGATATGGCCAAGTTTTTACAAACAGCTGGCTGACTATAAATAAACCAGTAACTGCACCGGAGGCGTGGTTGTACTGCGCGAGAATGATTACTGGGGTCGTGGGTTCGACCCCGGGTCGCGCAAAATGATATTGAGTTTTTTCAATTCAATATTAGCCCAGAGCCTGGAACTTGTGGCCCATAGGCGATAGTCTTGCCCTCTATCTCATCTGGAACGGAAGGATGCCTCTGCTTCCCCCATTCAGAGATATAGTGGCGTCACCTCTAGCAGATCGTTGTTGAGGTCGAGCGCGAACATGTAGTGGTCGGCGGCGCGCGTGTCGGCGCGGGCGGCGGGCAGCAGCTCCCCGCAGTAGGCGGCCACGGGCGAGCCGCGGGCGACGCGGCGCGAGGTGCGCAGACCCCAGCCGCGCGCGCCGCCCGCGCGGAACACCTCCGCGTGCACGAACGTCGCGCCCAGCGACCGCGCGCGACTCACCACCGCGTTCGTGCACTTTTTCTGAAAGAAAATATCAGTTAAATTAACATACATACATAAGCTCACACCTGTATTCCCCGAAGGCACAGGTGCACTAGCGAACTAGAACACCCACATTTCGCCGAGCTTAGTTCTGTCCCAGATGTGATAGGGGGTGCGCCTATCACCATATCGGACACAAATTCCAGACTCTAGGCTGATATGGAAAAATCCAATATCACTTTGCCCGACCCGGGGATCGAACCCGAGACCTCAGGACGGTAGTCGTACCGAAATACAACTACGCCACTAAGGCAGTCCAAGTAAAATTAAACATAATAAAAATATTCTTTATTTAAAAAATATGGCGTCCATCAAAGGTTGTCGATTTTGCCACGACAGTGTTTAATAAATCCATTATTCAAAAAATAGCTAGTTGGACATCTTGAATAATCCAAAAATATTATTGTTAGGGCAGAAACGGAACTCCCTTAATAAAGTGAATATGTAATTAATAAAATAATGAGCGGAATAAAGTGTGATACCAGATTGCAGGCGCAGGTGTGGTTGCACTCGAACAACATGGGCGGGTCGTGGTAGGGGAAGTCTGGTCGCAGGCGCCCGCGCGAGAACCAGCGCCGCACGCTGAGCGTCACGCATGCGCACTCGCTACCACCGGCACTGGCCGAACAGTCGCCGCCTTTGCAATCGCAACCCTGGAACACATGAACAGAAATGTTACCATGTTTTTAAACAATATAATAATATTAGGTCCATGTTAAACACTGTTCGTTTACTAAATACGATCTTCTTGTAGTTTATGTACTAATAAGAGCCCGTCAAGACCCTACTTCATAGGATCAATTCTATAGTAAGAGCCCGTCACCCGCTGGCTTAATGGCGATTTGATCGACTTCGCATACCTTAAACAGTTAAATGAAGAATTCGAAGGTAGTATGTCAACGGGAGAGATCAAAGGTTACACCTCCAAGTGGGCGTGCAATAGAGCGTGTGAACGCTGCGATTAGCGTTAAAACGCTGAGATCGATGAGTCAATCATCAGCCATAGGACGTCCACTGCTGAACATAGGCCTCCTCCAAAGATTTCCAGATCGACTTGTTGGAAGCGGCCTGCATCCAGCGACTTCCTGCAACCTTTATCAGGTCGTCGGTGGTCCTATGGCTGATGATGATGATGATGATGAGTCAATCACTAATCTATTGTCCACTGTCGATACTAGTGACTCACCTGCAGCGTGTCGAGCGTGTCGTCTACGTGCAGGTGGTGCGGCATCACGTGCTGCGTCACGTACGTGAAGTCGTCGGGCGCCGGCTCGTCGTCCACTTCGTTCACGCACGGGATCGGATACGTTTCGCGGCCATTCGATATGTCACTGCACATACAATATTGTTTATTTCATATATCGATAAAAACAAAGTAATAACTTCAAACATAGAATACTGTAGTGTAACATTTCGTAGTGTAGTATCACATATCGTAGTGTAGTGTCACATATCGTAGTGTAGTGTAACATATAGTAGTGTAGTGTAACATATCGTAGTGTAGTGTCACATATCGTAGTGTAGTGTAACATATAGTAGTGTAGTGTAACATATCGTAGTGTAGTGTCACATATCATAGTGTAGTGTCACATATCATAGTGTAGTGTCACATATCATAGTGTAGTGTCACATATCATAGTGTAGTGTCACATATCATAGTGTAGTGTAACATATCGTAATGTAGCGTAACATATCCTAGTGTAGCGTAACATATAGTAGTGTAGTGTAACATATAGTAGTGTAGTGTCACATATCATAGTGTAGTGTCACATATCATAGTGTAGTGTCACATATCGTAATGTAGCGTAACATATAATAGTGTAGTGTAACATATCGTAGTGTGTGTAACATATCATAGTGTAGTGTAACATATCGTAGTGTAGCGTAACATATCATAGTGTAGTGTAACATATCGTAGTGTAGCGTAACATATCGTAGTGTAGCGTAACATATCATAGTGTAGTGTCACATATCGTAGTGTAGTGTCACATATCGTAGTGTAATGTGTAGTGGTTGTGTACCTGCACAACAGCCTCGGCGCGTGTGCGGTGCGCTTGCCCGCGAGCGCCATCTGCATGTTGAGCGCGATCGCGTCGTGACACGCGCCCGTACACACGTCCGCCGGCAACTCGCCCGCCGAGTTCTCCACGTCTGTCTGTATGGAAAACATAATAATATTTAATCATCTTAAACATTATAATTACATTAATGATATACAAGAAGCAAAGTATAAGCCAATAAGGATAATATAATTTAATATTTGCATTCTTACTTTAGCACCTTGAGCGAGTAATATGACGACACACGCGTAGTGCCCTTGTCGTGCTGCTACGTGACTGTAACACAAAAGCAAAAATTCACATTGGACTGTTTGCTTCTTTGTTTTTAGAGTGTTGCAAAAAAGTCATAATTAAGTTAATGAATACAAAGACATAAAGCAGTTACTGTGTCACCTCAGCGAGGAGACGAAGAAGGTGTGAGTGTAGTGTGTAGTGTGTAGTGTGTAGTGCGTAGTGTGTACGTACAGCGGCGTGTCCGCGTGCGCGTTGGTCGCGTGCAGCACGTGCGGCGCGGCGCGCAGCAGCTGCACGAGCGCGCGCGCGGCGCCCGCGGCCGCGCACCACTGCACCGCCGCGTTCCCCTCCTCGTCCACCGACGCCGCGTCCGCGCCGCGAGACAGCAGCAGTCTGCGGCACCACACTCAATAACACACTGTATATAACACTTGGGGCAACTTGCGGCCTAATGCATTTTATATTTCCTTCTCTCTCGCACACCACCTGTCAATCTCAATCGCTTACCCAATCTTAGCTTCGTTCTATTACTATCGTTTTCTATCATAAATACGTTCCAATACAACGAGTGTAACACACACACACATATACACACACGCACACACACACGAACGCACGCACGCACACATATGTAGCGACATATCTGCCCAAACACGCAGAACTAATTACTAGCATCGAGCGTCAGCGCACAACGGCAGTAGCTAGAAGACCACAGGTGGAGCCACCAGTCAACGCATCCATTCCAAATCACGGTGGCAAAGTTTACAGCAGACGTCGCATATATATAACTTCCGAAGATGAACCATCGGAGGGTCCGCGGTAGTCAAGCACGACACCCGCCTGACGAGGAGATCTCCTCCCTTACGGAGGAACATTGACACCCGTCCCTCTAGACCAGCGGTCGGCAACACGTGGCCAAAATGTGAAACCACGTGAAATCCTATTTGCAGCCCGTGATTGTTTTTTAAATTAGTCATAAATACCTAAAAAGTTATAGATTATACCTCTATAGATAGAAAATATGAGGTGAGGCCCGCCTTTACTGTATTTTGCCACTTTGCAGCCCCTGCTTGCCAAAAGGTTGCCGACCACTGCTCTAGACACACACACACCTGACGACATCCGCGTGGTCGTTCTCCGCGGCCCACACGAGCGGCGTCCACCCGCCCGCGTCGCGCGCCTCCAGCGCCGCGTCGGGCGCGCTCGCGATCACGTCGCACGCCGTCACGTTGCCGAGCTGGGCCGCCATGTGCAACGCCGTCAGACCCTCACCGTCCTGGCATGGGGACCGCTTGTTGATGTTATGTTGTCGCACTTAAAACTTCTTTCGACAATGTAATTCGTTTGATAAATGGATGTATGGTATAGAACAATAACATACAGAAAAATTATATTCTGCAAACCATCGTACTTACTATCACAGTCTATCCAGACACAATTAGCAATAAAACTACCATAAAACTCAAAAGAGTTAGGAATCGCCAATCGAATGTTGTAAGATTAATGATAATGACGATGGTGGTAGTGTGTAGTAGTGGTCAGTTAGGGATGACAGTAGTTGTTAGTTAGTGATGATGATTATGATGGTGGTTAGTTAGTAAAGATGATGGTGGTGGTTAGTTAGTGATGATAATGATGGTGGTGGTTAGTTAGTGATGATGATGATGATGGTGGTGGTGGTTAGTTAGTGATGATGATGGGGGTGGTTAGTTAGTGATGATGATGATGATGATGATGGTGGTGGTGGTTAGTTAGTGATGATGATGGGGTGGTTAGTTAAGGATGATGATGATAATGGTGGTGGTTAGTTAGTGATGATGATGATGATGGTGGTGGTTAGTTAGTGAGGATGATAGTGGTGTTGGTGGTAGCTATTTTGTTTCACATCTGCCAGACGTGTCGTTACGTCTCAATTGTTTTTAATAAAAAAAAGACGTTGTCACTCGCTTTTGGCGAAAGTGGCAATATGACATACTGAGTAGCGATAGTGTTTGCGGGGTCGCTCGCGTCGCGTATTACTTTATTACAGAATAATTGTTTAAGCTCTTACCGCATGGTTAACATTACACCCGGCAGCCACTAAATACCGGATCACTTTGATGAGGTCCTCGTCCTTGGGTTTAATTGTCTCACTCTTGTTTTCAGTCTTATTCTCTTTGTGTTTATTCCCTTTCTCTGGGTCTACTTCCATCTCGTCTTTGCTGTCCTTTTGAGGGCTCGGTTTAATCTTCTCTTTGACTTTCTTATCTTTATCTCCTAGAGCTGTTATCAAAATATTTATGTGTATTTATTTATCCTTAAGTTTACTATTTCATTAAAGGGATTTTTATGAATATCCAGATATTTTTTATTCTTCTTATTATTATAATAAATGGCTTCTATGCATTTGTGATTATTTTGCCAATTACATAATGTATATAAGCACGCTTATTTTGTCAAGGTTTGATCGCACCAAGGTTAAAATTACAGAAAATTATCGACTAAAAAGAGAGATAAATGTTAATTGTAAAGATAATTTTATAATAGAATAATTTGCCGATTTGACAGTCGAATGTATGAAACATCTGTCAAAACAGTAAAATTATCCCTCAGAATAGAAATACATGATTATTGAAAATTCGTCCTCTAGTGAATAGTTTGACCACCGACCGAGCACGGCGTGCATGAGCGGCGTGCGCGCGTCTCGGTCGGCGCGGTCGGTGGTCGCGCCCGCCGCCGCCAGCGCGTGCAGCGCCGCCGCGTGCCCGCCGCGCGCCGCCGCGTGCGCGCACGTGCCGCCGCACGGGCCCGCGCGCGCCTCCACGTCGCCGCACGACACTGCACATGCAACAACACCTGATTAACCTCCGTGGCGCAGCGGGCGAGTAGTCGGCTGTGAAAGTTTAGTTCCGTCCCAAATGTGGTACGGGGAGCCTATCACCACATCGGACACAAATTCCAGATCCCGGCCTGATAAGGAAAAATCCAATATCACTTTGCCCGACTCGGGGATCGAACCCGTGACCTCGGAACGGTGGTCGTACCGAAATACAACCACGCCACCGAGGCAAAAACATGATACATTTCGCTTTCTACATATATTTGACTAGCGACACCACTGTAGAAACTACATCGGATTTATAATATGAAAACTGCGTGCGACAAACATATCGCTCTTTAAAATTGAAGTAAGCCGATCTCTTTCCAAAGCTCAACGTGCAATATTCGCTGTCAGGTACTGTATCTTTCTTTCTTTTTACCTGCCCTTATTCACCTTAATGTGGGATCGGCGCAACACACATTTTCAAGCATGTTGCAGTGAGGATTTGGCTTAGTTTTTACGACCAATCGCCTGCCTGACATGGACCCCCAATGAGGGATCCAGTCTTGGGCAAATTAAATTAGAAAAATTGTTATTACTGTATATACTTACCAATCTTAGGTATAAGTTGCTCTAAGCTCTCCCCTGCTAGTATAGCGTCGCACAGTTTCTTAGCCGCGTCTGGGTCTTCAGGCCCCTCCTTCTTCTTGCACAACTGTTGCAGGTTCAATGTTGTTGGAGGCAACAGATCCTCGGGGATCACTGGTGTGGTGTCCAGCTGAGATGGGGATAGTGTGGAAAAACTTAGGTATGCTGGAGTGCTGAAAGATATGCAACATTTTTAGTCATGCTTGAAACTGGGAGCTGTCAATTTATAATTTGTTGTATCTGAATCTGATACTTTTATTGAGCAGATACTAATAGAATCATGGGAGCTTTGGCAACATTAGAGAGAGCCAATAGAAGAAAGAAAGAAAGGAACTTTATTTAGCCAACACTTGAGACCAGCCGTGAACACCGAAAATGGGTTCAGGTACACTTAGAAAATTAAAAAATCATTATTTTTTCTACCTGCCCTTATCCCACCTTAATGTGGGGTCGGCGCAACACACTTTTTCAAGCATGTTGCTAAGAGGATTTGGCTTAGTTTTTACGACCGGCCGCCTGCGTGACATCAACCCCCTATGAGGGATCCAGTCCCAGGGATCCAGTAAAAATGGTGTTTTAAGTAAGGCCCATAATCACATACCACTGCTCCCTCTGATCAGGCAGGAATATCCTCTTGTTGGAGCACTTCATCTGCAGCTGTACTTTGCAGCAGTCTTTGTTGGCAGGCTGCCATCTGTACGAGAACACTCCGCAGTGTGGACACCCGGGACGGACCTTCGCGTCGTTGTATGGAAGACCACACTCCACGTGGAACAGGTGGCCTTTCGAGCACTGGTAGAATATACCCTGGAAAGGAAACTTATTTAATACATTCACAAACACATTCTTGTATCCCTGAAGGGGTAGCCAGAGGTGAATTGTTGTGAAAAATGTTTTATTTTTGCTTCTTTGTTCTGTTTTAACTAAGTTTCGACTGTTGTGGTTGGTAGTAGTTAGGGATGTATCTAATGGCAAAACGTGATATTAGACAGACAATCGGTCGTAAAAACTAAGCAGAATCCTTTCTGCAATATGATTAACGTAGTGTATAGAGCCAACTTCATATTGGATTGGGATAGGGATAAATTAATCTGGTAAATATTGCTCTGAAATCAGTCATTTGTAACATACCCTAAAAACTAAACCATAGGATTATTGTAACTAAAACTAAGATATGAAATGAATACTTTGCTAAATATCTAAAAAACCAAAATACATCAATCGTTGTTCCATATTTTGTTATGCTTGCGTCATGCTCTCATATAATGCTCGCCGAATGAGTATAGCAGTTACGCGTTGACTATAATACATCTCTCGCTGCCTTAGTCGACACGAGCTGACTACTCGAACGAGCGTTACATAGCCGAGCGTGACAGCTCAGTCTCATCTCTAGGGGGGACATGGTACCTGCGTGCAGAAGAGTCCGCATGCGGGGCAGCACATGTGGTTGCGCAGCTGTCGCAGGTGCAGCGCGCACACGAGCAGGTACGGCGCCCGCGGGCCCGCGCGCACCAGCGGCGCGAGTCCTGCGCCCCCCTCCCCGCCCCCGCCCCCGCGCCGCGCCCCGTGCGAGCACCCCACGCGCACGCCCTCGCATGTCTCCACCGCTTGACAGAACACCGGCTCTGCGCATCGTACCACATGTGTCACTCTACATACATACATAAGCTCACGCCTGTATCCCTGAAGGGGTAGGCAGAGGCGCCCTAGCGAACTAGAACAACCACATTTCGCCGAGCTTGGTTCCGTCCCAGATGTGATAGGGGGCGAGCCTATCGTCATATCGGGCACAAATTCCAGACTCCGGGCTGATATGGAAAAATCCAATATCACTTTGCCCGACCCGGGGATCGAACCCAAGACCTCAGGACGGTAGTCGTACCGAAGAACAACTAGGCCACCGAGGCATTCTACATTATACTGGATCTGCATCTCTCGTCCACAACAGCTGCTCTGTGAACCACATCACTCCAGCGACGTGGGCTGGCATTGCGTTAAGGGTAGAAAAAAAACTTAAATAAATACACCCCAACAGTCACACCTAGTCCTGACCCCACAGTAGGTATAACCTGCATCGTAGGTGTCAGAGACTATGAGAGACTTTCGGTCTTAAAACACCCAGGCCCGAAACAAATATCTGTGGGCCATACAAACATTTGTCTTCGTGCGGGGATCAAACCCGCGGCCTCTCGCTTCACAGCCTACCTATACCTAGTGTGGGGTCAGGACTAGGTGTGTGACTGCTGGGTGTTAATAGTTTTAATTTTTTCCTTGTGTCGTCAAATTGATTGAAAATGAAAGGGACAAGCTATTTAACATAAGAAACGCGTAAATATTTTTATAAGTGAAGTATATAACGAATATTATAGTTGAAATAGTACCTGTAAGGTCATCGGGCGCGGCGTACACGTTGCTGGGAGTCTCGCAGTAGCACGTGGCGACCACCGTGGTCTCGTCGGCGGGACACGCCGCTTCTGAACCCTCGTCTCCACCAGCCGGGTTACTACGGGACAAATGTACTCGCTGTATACTCTATAACACCTGACGGTAGCGCAGTGCAGTACAAAAATACCAGCGACCACGGTTGAAACATGTGTTAATTGGTAATAAAGTGTTTGGCCTAATCTAAATAAATAAAACCTACAGACATTTATCTCAAAAACATATTAATTGACCCTAGATTACCAACTTGAATATTAGTTTTTTCCCAACTGAATCCTTGACTATAGTAACCAATACCAATGAATTTCTGTAGGAACATTTATAAAAAATACTCGATAATTTTAGTTTAGTAATTTAAATACTTAATTTTTTATTTGTGACTCACGTGATTGTAAACACCAATTACGTTGCATGATGTCACATTACTCATTTTTCTTTTATATTTGTTCCACAGGGGCCTAAGATCTAAGATCCAAAATCATACTGCCAGGTTATTTGGTATATATTTTTCGTATTTTTGTTTAAAACTCAACATAATTTCAACGCGGATGTAAGTACCACAAAGTAAGAGGTGCACAAATGGTTGAACTGCACTTACCTATCCTCTTCATTCTCGAGCTCGGAGTGCGCTTCCTCGCCTGCGTTCAACCGACCGCTCTTACGTTTCGGTCTTGTGATTCTGCAGATAAACACTTTTCATACAAATAATATTATACAAAGTGCATGTTCCTCAATATGGGAGATTAACCAGTAAGCAGTATGAGAAAATCAAATCGTTTATTTTGCAAATAGGGTAATTTATCTCAGTTTTACATGTCAATTTAATTTCTTAAAATGATGGTGTCGGCATTTAGCATATTCAGCGCTTTTTGGGCCGTCCACGGATTTTAGGTATAGTATCTGATACCTCGACTCTTATTTTACCATGGCGTCAGGGCTATGTCACTGTTGGGAGTTACCGTTTTATAATTACTTAAACAAAAATTCTTACGGCTCATTGGAGTCACTGAATGTGTGCGCTGCGGCTCGCCGAGTCGACCTCCGCCGCGGTGCTCTGTAAAACAATATTTTGCTTTTATTGTCATACTTTATTAGTCTTTTATTGGTCATTTGGACTCTAAAAAATATTGCAATTGCAAGCTTTTCCTTTTTTGGAAAGTGAAAAAGCATTATCTGTCCATAGTCTGTGAATGATCATTTTTGATCGCACTAGGCTTACCATCAGTAACCCTAGTTTATTTTGACAGTTGTCGATTCTCGAAATCGACGATAGTTTGCATTTTATCCATACATTTAACTAGCAGCGCCACTTTGCGGAAACATAACGAACTAAAAAATGTATGGACAAATGAAAACTATGGTCGATTTCGAGAATCGAGAAAACTCGTACTAAGTGTACAGGTGTAGTGCAGTAACTTAGCTGAGCTGAAATTAAAAATGAACCACAAATTAAAATCTAAAACCAAATCAGATTATTAAAAAGCATATACTGTTGCTTTTATACACATACAAAATGACACAACATGTGCTGTATAATTTGTATTGTGCTAAAGCTAACAAGCTTTTGTTCCTATAAGCTTTAAAAATTAAATGATCTTTAACCAATAATAAAGGAATAACGTAAAGCAGCCATGATGAAGACAGAAAGCAAAGTTTCATCAGTTAAAATGCATGCTTATTTTGTGTGTGAAATAAAATTGTAAAATAAGTAAAATGTTAGTGAAGTTCTTATTATTGTGCAATAAACACAAAATTTGTAATTTTTTACTTTATCCAAATTGCCAAAAGGCCTTTGCCCAATATTGGGACAGACACCTCAAATAAATATTGATACTAGTGAGACATAAGCTATATCAATATGCAAAAGAAATCAGGATGTTTCTAAATACTTAATCAAAAATATTAAACCATTGAAGTTATTTTATACTTTGATCACCATTGATAAAGGTGTAGATTTTTATAAAAACATAATAGAAAAACAAAAAAGTTTTGTAAATAAATTTTTCAAATAGGTCATATACCTTCAAAAACCCTATCACAAACACCCTGTATAAGCACTCTACAGCAAAGTAAACATAACTTGATATCTATAGACAGCAAGTTAGTCTGATGATACTTCACTTTTCATCCTCCTGAGGTGGTGACGAGTCACTGTCGTTAGTGAATGTAGAACACAATCTTTTAGACCTCCTGGGTTGTTCAGCCGGCGAGGCCTCCGCTGAGCAGTAGAAGTCCTCATCGCTGGTGCTGTCGTCAAACTGTCCGCGGACTTTCCCCGTCGCCTCTGACTCGTTGTCCAAGTCTCCCTCTTCTTCAAACTCCTCAGCATCTTCTTCTTCTAGCTCTCTGTTTTTAAGAATTGAGTAAAAATTTTATATGAATACATGCATATTTACATAGCGGGCGGGCGAGTAGCCGGATGTGAAACGTGAAGTCATGGGTTCGATTCGCTGACCGAAATAAATGGAACTATGAGAGACTTTCGGTCTCACAACACCCAGACTTAAAACAAATATATGTGGGCCACACAAATATTTGTCTCAATGCGGGAATCGAACCCGCGGCCTCTCGCTTCACAGCTGGCTACTCGCCCACTGCGCCACGGAGGCTGTCGACAATGTATACAATTCTTGTATGTAATATACATAAGCCGCCCATATCCCGGAAGAAGTAAGCAGAGGCAAACTACCTACATTTTGCATCCCAAATGTGATGGGGGAGAGCCTAACCTTGTATCTGTTAATTCTTATGGATATGTTTCCCATAATAGATGGGTATAACATGGTTTCGAAATAAAACTGGTTGTTATAGATTCTATAATGATTTTATTCTTTGTTTATTTAACCTGTTGTTCCATAAGGGTCTTGGCCTCCAGAAGCCGAGCCGTCCGTCACTCATTAAGGGCCAACGTTTTGAAAGCTTTACAGCCTTCGTAGTCTTGTGTCAGACTTTAAAATACAAATAAATTACAATAGAATCTGTATAATCACCAGTTTAAAACTTAACTGACCAACTTCAAATCTGTGTTCAAAATTGTGGCCAAATTTATTTGGGACCATCCTTAAAATAAGCCCTATCAACCACAAAAAGAATCTTAAAATCGGCCCATATTTGGAAGAGTTATTGTATGACATACATTTTAAAAAATCAGACTAATTGAAGACCTTCTTTTTGGAAGTCAGTTGAAAAGCTAGTTTCATTTCTACATATTTACATGGTTTTCACAATTGGGTACTTGACTAGTTTTTTTTTACTAATTTAATATGAAATTGACGTCGTATAAAATATAGAACAGAAAGAAATATTCTCAAAAATAAAAAAAGCCTTTGAAATTTTGTGTAACCTTCAAATTGTGGAAAGATAAGTATCAGTATAATCACATCACTGCCATAACAGTATGCACGATGGAAAGAGATAGCAAGATATCTCCATTATGCCCCCACTCCAGAATTAGAATATGCATTACTGCCTCATTTTTCAAACAATTTTAATGCAGTTTTTACAGAAGGGTTTCTTTTTGTTTTATTTGCTTTTACATATAAATAAATGTATGAAATCAAACATAGTCAAATACCCAATTCTGATTATGAAATAATATTAAATGCAAGTTGAACTCACCCTTCTTCAGCAACTTCCACATCATTCACAACAGCCTTCAGCCCCAACTCACTGAGATGCTTCAATTGTAACGCACTTCGCTGCAGGGGCTCATTCTCAGAATCACCTTCCACCATATCCACATCTGCATCATTTGTTTTACTTTTGGACACAGTTTCCAAAGAAGATTTAGCAGACTTTAATGGCTTTACTCTATCCTCTGCTTTGTCTATCACTTCTTCAGCGGTCTTCGGCTTCTGTCGGCGCGTAGACCGCTGCGGAGTGATGTCCTCATACAGTTTCTCTTTACGGGCGATTGCATTAGCGACAACATTGTCGGATTCCTTGCTGCGGCGGCTGGTCGCACGTTTCGTGTTGAGAGCATCTGAATCGTCGTTTTCGGACGCGGATTTGTATTTTTTCGGCGAAACAGAGGTGTCACTGTCGCACACCCACTCCCACTTGCCCCTGGTGCGGCTGGACCTGCGCGGCGACACCTCCTCATGTTTCTCCTCAGTGGACACGATCTTCATGTTGTTCGTCTTGGCACTCGACTTCTCCGACCGAATGGTCAGCACTATCCGCGGTTTGGGGTCCTCAGCATCGCCTTTCTCAGTTTTTTTAACGTCACATGTCTTGTCCAGACTCACCGTGAGGCTGTCCGTTGATTTTTCGATCTTTTTTTTACCAGCCTCTTCGTCGTCAGCGATCATGTTGTTAAGTCAAGGTTTTCCGCAGATGTCAAGGCCGAGAACTCTCACCGTCTCGTATTTATTTCAAAATATAAAGTATTGGAAAACAACAAGCACAACAACAGGTGTTTCAAGGTGCTAATAAGCTCTGCGTTTCAGTATATACAAAGTACTCTGTGGCTCTGCGGATAATCATTGTGCAGTCAAAATCAATTTCCCATATTAGAATTATTATTACGGTAATGGTATCACTTGTGGTATCATGATATAAATATTGAATTAATAATTAAAATTAAATTAATTCAAATATTTTTACGAATTCTTTAAACAAAACTGAAAATAAACACAGGGCGACGAACGAATGAATCTTATAGTTAGAGTAGACTTATTTGCTTAAAATGGATAACAAGTTGAATCGTTGTGCTTATTTAAATAAGCAACTTATTTTATTGCTTCATTGCTTATTCACTTCATTAACACATTCGTTTAAGTGATGTAAAGCCGCAAGGCGACATTTGTTTTTAGACCCACGGCCCCCCTCGATGCCAAAGCCAAAAGTCAGTTAAATACATAACTAACTTATCCTATTTATCAATGTTTGCCATTCATCACTTGTTTGCTTACGACATTAATTGTTTATCATATGTAAGTTACATAATGTAACGTGTTTATTTGCTTATTTTAAAAAGTACTGTTTGTTTCGTTTAAACGCCCACCTCTACTTATAGTCAGTAGTCAATAAAAAAACATCTGAAAAGCGCGGGAAACTTCGGTCGGTGTCGGGTGTTTTTTTTGAGCTCTCCACTTTAATTTTGATAATTTTCTCAATTATTGTATCAGTTGAGTTGTAAATTATTGTATATTTGTAGTTTAGTGTTTCTTTCGTTCTTTTAATTCATTTTCCTTGTTTGGTAAGTTGTATATATATCTTAAATCAGCATTGTAGTTTAACATGAATTTGCCGCCTGACCCGGGGGGCTTTGTCCCCCCGGCGGGCAATTTCGTTACAATAGAAACCGAAAAATTGAGTAATTATGTATCTGAGTCAGGCATGGAGACCGATGCGTCTTCATCAGCCCGGCCGGTAAAAAGAAGTCGCCGACATATATGTAAGCGTTGTAACAAAAGACGCAAAAAGCATGACACTGATGATATTAATTATTCAGGTTGTGATTGTTTAGCTGGAACTCAGATTTTACCTCCTCAAACAGTAAATAATAATGTTTCTATAGAAAGCCAACCAATTCCCGCACAACCTGTCTCTTTGGGCAGAAAGGTTTACGACAGTTCGGATAGCGCGCCCTATATTATTCATGTTCAAAAAAATACTGTGCTTGAAAACGACCCAGCCACACTGCATCCTCTTTCTTTCGGCAAATTTCTCCAACGTTGGAACTTCAAAAACATCATAAATGGTAGTGTGAAAAGGATTGGGAGAAATAAAATAGCAATGGCTTTTTCCTCGTTTACCGACGCCAACTCTTTTATTTGTCATGAGAGTCTAACTAAACATAATTACAAAGCTTTTATTCCTACTTTTAATGTCACCAGGATGGGTTTAGTGCGTGGAGTCCCAGCAGAGTGGTCTCCAGAGGAAGTTATAGAGAATACATCTGTGCCAATTGGCTGTGGCCCTATCTTGAAAGTTCGCAGGCTGAATTTTAAAACTATTGTAGATGGCTCAGCTGTATGGAAGCCGTCACAAACTGTTGTATTCACATTCGACGGTCAAGTCTTGCCAAAACGTATTTTTATGTGTTATAATGCGATGCCAGTAGACCTCTACATATTCCCTACTATACAATGTTTTAATTGCTGCCGGTTTGGCCATACAAAAATACAGTGTAGGTCCAAACCTAGATGCTATAAATGTGGTGACAATCACACCGGTGACTCCTGTGAGAGAGTTGAGAGAAATGCTAATTGTTGTTTATGTAGTGGCTACCATTTTGCTACCAGCAAAGTGTGCCCAGAACTATCACGTCAAAAACAAATAAAATCTTATATGGCTCAAAGCTCTATTTCTTATGCAGAAGCCAGTAAATTGCTGCCACCAGTGACAAAATCTTTTGCTGACACTCTAAAATCTCAGGCCCCCAGAGATCTGGAAGCTTCGGCTCAAATCACATTTAAACAACCATCATCTAGTTACAAAAAAACAGTCTTTCGCAAACCCTCACCTCACCCAATTTCTCCTAAAGGCTATGACAAAGAAGCCCACAATGCTGTATTAAATGAGTTTAGAATCCCTGAACCTTCTAATGGCTGTGCCATTAATAATAATACATCTAAAAATGAATCTCTTAAACAATTTAATGTAATAGAACTTCTTACAGCATTATTAAATCTTTTATCTTCATTTAGTATTTCACCGTCCAACGTTGCTTCACTTCAAAATCTTGTATCTTCTATCTCTCCTCAAAATGGACAGTCAAGTTCATATAATTCAGTGGAACTGCCGCAGTGCACTGAATAAAAAAAGTGAAATTATTTATCTAATTAATAAATATAAGCCTTTGGCTATTGCACTATCTGAAACATGGTTTAAATCTAATTATGTATTTAAAATCAATGGTTATATAACTATAAGAGAGGACAGGTCTGATGGGTATGGTGGTGTTGCCATACTTGTTAAAGATTCTGTTCCCTTCACTGTGGTCTCTTTTCCCTCTCACAGTGAAGAAATCTCAATAGTAGCTGTAAATATTAATAAAATCTGTCTTGTTTCCATTTATATATCTCATCCTTCATATTCTATACTTAGTGAAATCAACAATCTTTTTACTTCTCTTCCTCGTCCTTTCCTTTTGTTGGGGGATTTTAATTGTCATCACCAATCATGGGGTAGCTCCATATCTAATACTCATGGCGAAGACCTACTTGATATTCTAGATACTCACAATTTATGTATTTTAAATTCTGGTTCTCCCACACGTCGCTGCGATCCGAATCAGAACAATAGTGCAATAGATCTGTCTATATGTACTCCCAATTTTGCATCTTTTCTTTCCTGGTGTACCCTTTCTTCATCATTTGGGAGCGATCATTTTCCTATTAAAATCTCTTTTCCTTTTCCTGTTAGACCATTACCTAATAGAAACTCTCAGTTAAAATATAAACTTCCAGACAAAACTAACAGTTCTTGGGTGAATTATAAAAATAAAGTTGACAGTCAGCTTTCTTCTCTCCCTGTTGTTAACAACGGCAATGAGCAGATCTGTGCTGAAGCTTTTGCTCGTATTCTGGTCACTGCGGCAGATGATGTTTTTCCTGTAAAAAATAATACTTCATTTAGAAAAATCCCAATGCCACCATGGTGGGACTCTGAATGCACAGAAGCAGTTAAAAAACGTAAAGAAGCCGAACTGGAATATAATTATAACATGACCCAGGAAAACTTTGCATGTCTTTCATTTACCATTGCTCAAACACGTCAACTCTTTAAGAAAAAGAAAAGAGAAGGTTGGCATAATTTTTGTGCTTCACTTTCTCCTAACACACACCCCACAATAGTTTGGCGCAATATAAAAAAATTCAGATCGGCTTTCTCGAACGTTTACACACCTCATATTTCTGATAACTTGGCTAGTGACTTCCTAAACAACCTGGCTCCTCCTTGGGTCTCCCAAGAGGTTATTTGTCGTCCATTACATATGGAATCTGAAAACGTAATCTCTGTGAACCAGTCATTAAATCTTCCTTTTAACATCGGTGAATTAAAAGGCATCGTTTCGAACACTGTTGACTCGGCCCCAGGGATAGACGGAATCCCATATTCATTTTTATCTAATATTAGCTCCTCCGTTTTATTATACTTTTTATCTCTTGTCAATTCCATAATGTCAACAGGAAACATTCCTCGGGAATGGAAACGACATATAGTATTGCCAATTCTTAAACCAAATAAAATCCCATCTGACATTTCTTCATATCGTCCTATAGTTTTAAGTTCAGTTCTAATGAAAATAACAGAACATCTAATTAAAAATAGATTAGAATGGTATGTAGAAAGCAATGACTTACTGGCCAAATCACAATATGGTTTTAGAAAAGGTAAAAGCACATTGGACTGCTTAAGTATTTTTACTACAGACATTCGTTTAGCCTTCTCAAAAAATTGTTCAACAGTTGCTGTGTTCCTGGATATAAATGGGGCATATGATAACGTTGTAATATCTATCTTACAAAATAAATTAAATTCTCTCAGAGTTCCATCTAATTTGTTAAATTTAATTTTAAATATTCTCAATGACCGCACAGTCAGCATTATGACATCTGATAATCAGTTATCACGACAAGTATGGAAAGGCCTTCCACAAGGATCCGTACTTAGTCCGTTGCTATATAATATATATACTCATGACCTGGAACGCTTTATCAGTAATAATAACATTCAAGTTTTACAATATGCCGACGACCTTTTATTATATTTCTCTTCTCACTCAGTGGAGCATGCTTGTTTAGTTTTAAATTCTGCTCTGAGATCTCTATCATTATGGCTTCACCATAATGGCTTAGAACTTTCCACATCCAAGAGTGCAGCAGTTTTATTTACCAAAAAACGATCCTCTCCGCCATTAAATGTTAAGTATCGAGATGTTCCAATCCCTGTTCATAATAAATTTAAATATTTGGGTGTAATTTTAGACACCAGACTTTCTGGTGCTCCTCACTGCGACTATATTGTGAGTAAAGTTGAACGACACATTAACATGTTAAGATGTTTATCTGGTGTGTGGTGGGGTGCTCACCCTCAATCCTTAAAGCTAGTATATAATGCCATCATTAGGAGCATTTTTGATTACGGATCATTCATACTACAACCAGGTACTGCTTACTCTTTTAAAAAACTAGACCTCCTCCAGTCAAAATCACTTCGCATAATTACAGGAGCAATGAGATCTAGTCCTATAAATGCATTACAAGTCGAGTGTGGTGATCCTCCATTACATCTTAGAAGACAATTCCTCGCTGACAAATTCTTATTCAAAATTATACAGTTTTCTTCCCATCCTCTCTTTCCACTACTTGATTCTCTGTCTAAATACTTTTCGAACCTACCTATACATCGTTCTCACAAACTTCCATGCTTAATTATAAGTTACCAGAAACTTTGTTCCATCCCTGCTCCTACTTATCGTTTTAATAAATTCCCCCTTTTTACTTGCGACTACAACTCCCTAATTTTCTCTCCTAGTATATTTTATAACTGTGTAGATAAAGCCGCTCCAAATGAGAAAACAGCATTTAACGCGTTTCTTGCAGAGCATTGTGAAGGCTTCCATCACCTGTATACAGATGCTTCTAAACTTACAAACTCTGGCTGTGTTGGGGTTGGTGTTTATCACTCCCAATACAACATTGTCCAAAAAATCAAACTTCCCCCTGAATCATCTGTCTTTACTGGGGAATGTTTTGGTATTCTTAAAGCCATAGAATATGTGCTTTTACTCAAATTAAGTAAAGCTTTTATCTTTTCCGATTCCCTAAGTGCTCTTCAAGCCATCTTCAAATTCTCTTTTAAATATAACGGCATTTTGCCTGCTATTCTCCAGATAAGGGAATTGGCGGTAAAGTGTATTACGAGGGGATACTCTCTTCATTTTGCTTGGATTCCCAGTCACTGTGGAATCCGTGGCAATGAAACTGCTGACAGCCTTGCCAAAGATGCGGTGCAGTGTGGTGATTTATTTCCATATAAAAACTTTAGTCACGATTTACAAACATTGCCCAAGACTTTTCTTCAGGAGTCCTGGAGGGTAGCTTGGGCATCTAGCAGTTTATCGAAGGGCCGATATTATTCTATGATACAACCGGATATTCCAGTTAAACCATGGTTTTTTAGAGTTAAGTTTGGCAAGGTTGAGACTTCCATCCTTATTCGCATTAGACTTGGTCACACTTGTGCCCCTGCTCACCTTGCTAGACTTAATATAATTAATAGTCCGATGTGTTCGTGTTCTGCGGATGTCGGCGACTTGAATCATATTTTGTTTTCTTGCCCTCAATATAACCGAATTCCCCTGATTAATTCCCTTCTAGAACTCCATACTCCTTTTCCTTCCTCTATCCTCTCTCTTCTTTCTTCTAATGATTTCTTAATGTATAAGTGTATAGCATCATTTTTCATCATCATCAACAACATAAAATTGTAAATATTCCATTATCGCCCTTCAAGTCATTTATAAGATGTATTTTGTTGTTTCATGTTGTATTTTGTTTATCCTAGTTTTCCTTTCCTCTACATAAACTCTCCTGATAGTCCTATTTTTTTCCAAAAAAAACCGATCCGTGTTTAATTATTTCCTCATAGTTTCCTTACCTTTGTTTTCAAGTCAAAAATATTAAAACTATTGAACCTGTCATTGGCTAAATGCACAAGTCGTGCGAAGCCAGAAGGAAAAAAAAAAAAAAAAAAAAAAACATCTATGGATTGTGGATAGGGGTGGGCTTATTTGCTTGAAATAGAGAACAAGTTTAAACGATCTGCTTATTTAAGACAAACTATTTATTTTAATGCTTATTTGCTTAATATTCACTTCATTAACACATTCGTTTCAGTTATTATGCTTTCCTTTTATCTGAATGTATGATCATGTGTCATCTTATCGCATGCAACTGAAATGGTTATCCATTCGTCAGCACCGCTCTTTACGCGCGCTGACCACTCTTCACTCGTTTCTTACTTCTTCTTCTCCATCTTCTTACTTATCTTCCCACTTTCAATACCTTAGTAGTAACCAAGTTAGAAATCTCCGTTCTTCAAGTAATCTTCTTCTCAAGTGTCCCTCTCATACTTCAGACTTTATCCATTCTTCTTTTGCCATCCAATCGATCCTTCTCTGGAACTCTCGCCCACTCGAAATTAGGTCGTGTACTAATCATATTATGTATAAAGTGTTTTAAATAAATAAAATAAATAAATGTATAGGCCCACAAGCTCACGCTCCCACTCCCTCGATGTATACAAAGCTCAAACCCGCGAGCTTGCCTGGCGAGCGTTTCTTTTAGCAAACTCCGTTCATATGTACATTCATAATGGCTGTAAACTTTTCGGTTAAATATATATTTATTAATGGTTTGTACCAAAATTATATCAATGTTTGTGATAAATTAGTTTTAATTTTGAATAAGCATACAACGTAAATTGTTTATCATATTTAGCGTCCTTATTTTAAAAAGCACTGCTTTGTTATCTGCTTTCGTTTAAACGCCCACCTCTTACGCCCGGTTTCAATAAACAATCTCAGTTCGACTGTGCAGACAGATTACAAAAATTAGCCAATAAGAACACAGTTTGAACATAACTCCGTCAAATGACTTGATTTGATTGATTTATAATCGCAATCTTTCTGCACCCTAAACTGAGATGGTTTATTGAAACCGACAGTTAATTAATTTCAATACTGCCACAGATAATCCTCATCAACCCACTCACCTGAAGGATCAATGACTAACGAAAAAATAAGGTACTGCCCACAGATACGTCTATGGCCCACACGGCACACTGTATTTTTGTTTAATAGAAGAGGGGAAAAACGAGCAAGTGGGTCACCTGATGTTAAGTGATCACCGCCGCCCATAAACATCCACAGTACGAGAAAAATCCTTTATGAAAGACTTAAGGCCGCTCAAAACGCCTGCCGTGAACCCCCGTGAAGGTTGTGAACGTGAATGTGGATTCAACAAATTGGAGGATTTCACGATGTTCGCGTATGTTTGTAGCTTGTTCTCCAAGACTCCATTACGTGCCGGTTTTTGAGTCCGCTTCAAAGAGTTTGCTGTCGTGGAACGTTTACCACTGCCGCCGCGCTCGGAGGATGGACGCGGTGGGTATGTTGGGTTCGCCGGCCTTACGATTCAGCGCTGTGACACCCGGGAGAAATAGGGAACTTGCATGTAATTTTCTTTTTAGTTCATTGTTAAGAACTAGGTCTCGAATAAACACACCAGAAAGAAAAACATTTAAATATGCACAAATCATTTAATTATCGCAAGCCAAAATATGACTTTCAAAACCCCGCGCCAAAAAAGGACGTGACGTCACTGCTTAAAAATTGCATTTGTTGACATCTCAGTTAACACTGACGGCTACAATGACGTTTGAACATTGCCAACAATGACGTTTGAACCGCTATAATTGCCTATCGTTTAAAATTTCCCCATACCGAACAAAAAATTCCCCACAAGCTATTTCATTAAATAAAGAATTAAAAATAAGTAGCACTCTTGAATCTTGAGCGGAGCGATGGAAAAGTTACACGAAGATAAGAATTGGGAATGAGGAGGACATTCGAAATCTCATTCATCAATCACCATACTAAACATAACAACTGTTTTCCGCAAAATTGGAAAAAATACCCTAACCTGGAAACACTGCCTAATGCAACGACGTCACTTGGGTTTTGCAATAACGTTCCATTATACGTAATTTCTAATTAAGATATTTTGTAAAATATCAAGTATTTTATCCTACAAATTTCAACATAGCACATTTCAAGGTTTTTTTTACTGATTTATCAACACAATTGCTCGTTATAATTTTCGTGCAAGTTCCCCATTGTTGACATCCGGGCGACGCTGGGCCGCGTCCCTAACAAATGCCCTACACCGGCAATACCGACTAAACACCTCGCGGTGGACTACTTCGGCTCTTGACTGGGGCATCCCCGGGGTATCCGGTACTCGGATTGCTACCGTAACCGCCTATGCGCAGTATCTCCTTGCGGCCATCCCTGAGTGGGGGGGCTCAGAAGCCCCCACCGCCGAAGGACGCCCTGCGTTTGCGGTAGCACGAGGCCGACCGTCCGTGTCGTGCGTCCCAGAGTCGCAAGTACTAAATAAATAATAGTAATAGTACTAAAAGGGGCGCACAGCCCTCCGCTGCACGCCCGCGACCCCGAAAGGCCCCTATTAGTCGCTTCTTACGACAGGCAAGGGTGACCGTGGTGGAATTCTCCAAACGCCCACATTTGATTTCACACGGCGCGGCGGGTGAAACGAGAACCCTATCCACACCGACGCGGCGCCGCAGTCATCACAGAGTACTTTGTAGAGGTATATACTGAAAGCAGTCATGAGCGTGAATTAGTAATTATTAGACGTGCGCTTAATTAATGTACATAGGAGTAACACTTACGTATTCCTTTTTTGAAAATGTGGAATAACAAATAGGAACTGATTTTTTGAGTATCCGACCCACAGAAATCCGTAACTTCCTAGGCATCCATTACACAAGGTTAAGAATGGAAATAACGACGCGACGCGACGCTTGGAATCAAGTTCTCTCTCGGAGTTTTTTTATATGTATGTGATACGTATGTATAATTTTTCTTTCGGATTTTTAGTTTGCTTTCTAATTAAAATAATTATGTGTTTAAAGCACATAATTATTTTAATATAGATACAAACCAACATTGATACATGTATGTATATTTTAATGAATATACACTTTTAGCTCAAACAAAATTAACTGCACATTTTTTTAAATAATTTTATTGACAGGCAAATCTAACCCACTCAGTACTACTACTACTACTACTACTACTTCTACACTCTACTCGCGAAGTTCAGGCGAGGAGTGTAGAAGGGCACTTCGATTAATTACGTGTAACCTCGCTTTGCCTCGGACGACTTCCAGTTGTTGTTTTTGCGCCCGAGTCAAAGAGCCCAAAGTACCTCGAAGTTCAAACACAAAGTGTGTGTCTAAGCCTTACTTCGTTAAATGATAAATGATGTGTGTCCCGATGAGCGCTGGGCGATTGAAGTTCTCACGAAGTTGCACAAGAGTATGGATACCTACCGCGGACTTCAATCTGAGTGGTAGAGCCACGCTGTAGACAGTAACGTCTACACACTACACTGTAAAGTGTAGACGTTACTGTCTCAGTTCACTTACTATCATCGGCCATTCCGCAATAAAAATAAAATATAATGTTTAAAATTTCAAATTGCGTTGCATTTGTGTTGACACGACGACACGTTTCGGCATTGCACGCAGGCCCTCAAACAGCTAGCAGAAAAGAGATAAACGCCTATCTCATTAAAAAGCTTCATATATGTACGGTAAGTATTTGTTATGGGTTTTATTTTAGGAAAAACGCTTTCTATTTACTGGTCAACTTCGATGATGCAACTTTGGAAGATTCAAGCGTTTTGTTTAACCATGTCGTATCCTTTACACATCCCGCCTTGTATAACGATATCTTCAAAGGCCCCTTAGAAACGTGGGCCAATACACGATGACGCCGAATAACGACCAATCATATCAAACTTTAAAATACGTCATCGCTGACCTGGCCAATCGCATTCACCCACGAAGAGCACTAACGCTAAATAATAGCGACGGCCGCGTGTGAACTTCAGTTCTTGAAAAATCGAGCGTGAGTGCTCAACGACTACTGTTTGTCTATTTGTGCATAAGCCCCTCATACCCTATTCGCGTAATTAAGCTACTGTCGGAATCGGACAGCACGTCATTGGTCCCGGATAACGAACGTAGAGTACGTGCACGATGCGACTAAAAATGTTAGTCTAAAGTGTATCTTATCTTCCGCGGTACGGACTCCTCAAATGAGTTTCCGCAATGGGCTATCAGTTATCACTTATTTAAATATTATTAATAATATTTTAGTTTTATTCTGCATGTATCTAATTTTATTTTAGATACTATCCAGGAGTGTTTTCTATCTGCCTGGCGCTATCCCGGCCTTTTTCCAGGTTCCACCTTCCAACTTGAACGCTTCCACTTCGCCCGGTCTACGGGAATATTTTCCTGCTCCGGTGCATATTTTCGACCAACTTCAAAAAAGGAGAAGGTCCTTAATTCGTCTGTTTTTTATGCATGTTACTCGATATCTGCACCAAATGTGGACTGATTTTCAAGATTATTTTAGTGTTGGATAGAGCTTATTCCAAGGGTCCCATATAAATTTGGTAACGATCGGATAAATTTTGAAGTCGGTCCGTTAAGTTTTAAACGTGTCATTATTTGAGTAAAGTTTTAATTTATGTGTGTATTGTTGTTAAACAAGGTGGACCGATGACCGGATAAAAGTCGCAGAAAGTCGTTGGATGCAGGCCGCTTCCAACAGGTCGATCTGGACATCTTTGGGGGAGGCTTATGTCCAGCAGTGGGCTTCCTATGGCTGATGATGATGATGATGATTGTTGTAGAAATCGGAGCTATATGGTGAAAATGCGGTGGAGCTTATGCGCTTTGGTAATAGTGGTCGCGGTGGTGTGCGCCGACGACAAGAAGGGGAAAGACAAAAACCTCGGCCCCGTGATCGGTATCGACTTGGGAACCACTTACTCATGGTAGGTAAACGTCATAGTCTCCACATTGCAGTTACAGCTTAGTTTTTACATCCGGCTGCCTGTTACAAAAACCACTTTGCCTCAACTCGGATTCTAACTTTGGACCTCCTATTACACAGCAGTGGTAACATATAACTATGTTACCACTACACCAAGAAAGATTTGTGCTGAAAAAGATAAGAAAACCGGACAAGTGCGAGTCGGTCTCGCCCACAGAGGGTTCCGTTCAAACTAGTAGGTATGATAAATAATTTGGGAATTCTAAAACCTTAGGGCGAAGCTAGTCATCGGTAGATGGGGGATTTTTTTAACTACCTCGGTGGCGTAGTGGTATTGGGTGCGCGGTACGGCTATCATCCTGAGGTTTCGGGTTTGATCTCCGGGTCGGTTAAAGTGATATTGGATTTTCCGTATTAGCCCGGAGTCTGGAATTTATGCAGAATATGATAAGCTCGCCCGCTATCGCATCTGGGACGGAACTAGGCTCGGCAAAATGTGGGTATTCTGATTCGCTAGTGCGCCTCTGCCTACCCCTTCTAGGATACAGGCGTGAGCTTACGTTAGATTTATTCTTCAATTTTTCATCATAAATCAAAATTTACACATCGTAAGAAATCTTAATTAAAAACCTATTGTAGCTTGTGCTAATGACGCTGTTTCATACTTAGAGCATCGGTTAACTTACTTAAAAATGTTGACTCTCAATCCATACATAAAGCAAAAATAAAACATTTTTTGTGATAGAATTTAAAAAAATACAGTTTTTTTGCTTTTTTTAAGATAACTTAAGAAGTTTCGCCGTAACAACACCAATCTCTCATATAAACCATTAAATAGAACCTTGACCAGTAATTTAACTGATACCTTAATTTTGTTCTTACATAAAGAAATTCTTTAAAATGTAATAACATTCTAAGCATTCTTTTTTGTCAACAGTGTAGGTGTGTACAAAAATGGACGAGTAGAAATCATAGCCAACGATCAAGGTTGTAGTAAAGTCTTTTACGTATATATCAAACTCCTTGGCTCTTCATTGATGTTCTTAAATTCAAATCATTTATAGAAAAAGATTACATTCCTAGATTTGACAATGTCATTATCTTAATATATAAAAAATTTACGTTATCAACGAATATACATATTTGTTAGTCTAAACGTGATTATTAATAATATATATATATCATTGGCGACGAGGAAAATGGACACAGAACAATTTTCTCAATTTTTAAGGGCCCAACAGGCACAACAAGATCAAATTAATCAGCTTTTCAAAATGATGATGGAGTTGGTTACAAAACAATCGACAACAATTTCAACATTACAGAATAATACGAGTATGACGAGCACTAGTGCAACACCACAAGAAAACAAAATCAAAAAGTTGGAATTATTTAATATGGAAAAATTTAACCCCGAAGAACATAGAGTTAATGATTTCATAAATTATTTTGAGCAAAAATGCTTAATATATGAAGTAACTACAGACGACATACTAAAGAAAGATCTTCTTTTGAACTGTTTTACACCAACTACATACATGGAGGTTAAAACTGCAATGACTCCAAATTTCGACAATAGCACATACGACGACATACGTGCTAAACTTTTAGACCTCTATCACGTCAAAAGAACGAGATATCGAGCTCTAACTGAATTTTGGAGTTGTATAAGAGATACTAACGAATCAATGGAACATTATGCTAATCGTTTAAAAGAATTGAGCAAAGACTGTGGATACGATGATAAATTATTAGAACGCCAACTTCGTGATAGATTCGCAACTGGATTGAATCACACGGAACTAGAAACAGACTTAAAACAGAAATGGCCTGATTTAACGGAAACACACGCAGGCCAGACGATGGAAGTTACGTTTGCACAACTATTTGTTACTGCACAATCCAGAGAACAAGCTGAACACGACACACCGTTGACTAATATAAAACGAATCGGAAAGAAAATTACTTACAAATCGAATAATCAACGGTCATCAAACAGTAGGAGCTCTCGACAATTACAAACTGGCCAATGTTTACGCTGCGGTGAACATGACAAACATGATTTCACTAGATGTCCAGCTAGAAATCATATATGTAAAGAATGTAACATAAATGGACACTACGAAAACTGTTGTATTAAAACTGGACGAGCATCTATTTCCAAAAACAGACCGTACAAACACAAACTACAACGAATTTCCCATACACTAGACAATAGCAAATCCTCTTCATCATTCTCTAATGATGACCATTCAGAATACAGCGATTCTGATAACGAAGTCGTTTGCTCTGTCACAAGTAGACAAAACAGGGATTGCAAAAAAATAAACACGCTTATCAATGGAATATCTTGCACAATGGACTGGGATTCAGGGTCAGCTTACTCGATCATAAGTACAGTGTTTTGGCGTCATATAGGGGCTCCAACATTAATCAAAGCTCCTAAATTACAGGCATATGGTAGTCACAAACTTAAGTCAAAAGGTCTCACAGACGTTACTGTAGAAGTGGATGGACAGAAAAAAATACTTCCAGTAATTGTGATGAAAAATGCTAACCCAATGCTTTTTGGCCTACAGTGGAGCGAATCTTTTGGTATGGAATTTCCTAAACCTGTTTACTCAATTAAAAAAAAAGTACCAACAAGGCTACATCAAGTATTAGACAAACACAAGCAGCTTTTTGATGGCAAACTCGGGAAAGTTAATAACTATCAAGTCAACATCCACGTCAAACAAGGGACAGAAGCTGTACATTTTCCAGCACGACCTATTAAATTCGGAATGAAAAGAAACATCGAGAAAGAATTAGATCGCCTTGTTTCTGAAGGCATAATTAGCCAAATAGACCCTAATATAACATGTGTTGAGTGGGCCACACCCACGGTCAATGTTGTAAAACCCAATGGTGATATTCGAATCTGTGGAGATTACAGAAGCACGTTGAACCCCTTCTTAATAAAACATCTGCATCCAGTTCCACTCTTTGATCAACTACGACAGAACCTAGCACATGGCCAAATGTTTTCAAAAATTGATCTTAAGGACGCATATCTTCAATTCGAAATTGCACCAGAGTCCAAGAAATATCTCACAATCTCGACACATAAGGGTTATTTTCAATATAACAGGATGCCTTTCGGAATTTCTACTGCACCATCTGTTTTTCAACACTATTTAGATGAACTTCTAAAAGACATACCTAATGTTGCTGTGTATTTTGATGATATTGCAGTGGCTGGTAAAAGCATGGATGAACATTTACATACACTAAATCTGATATTTGAACGTCTACAGAAAGCAGGACTTAAGGTAAATCTGAAGAAATGTTCTTTTCTTAGTAAAGAAATAGAATACCTTGGACATATAATTGACGAGAACGGCATACGTCCAATGAATAAAAAAATAGAAGCAATTTCCAAAGCGCCTGAACCTTCCAATCCTAAGGAACTAAGATCATTTTTAGGACTTGTTAACTTTTATGAACGTTTCATTCCTCATTTACATGGATTGTGTGCAGATCTTTATGAACTAACCAGTGGTAAACAACAATGGCACTGGACGAGTCACGAACAACACATTTTTCAAAAGACAAAAGATTATATCGCGTTATCAAAGCATTTAGCGGCTTTTGACGAAAAGAGACCGATTTTTCTTGCCTGTGACGCTTCGGAAAAAGGTGTGGGAGCTGTATTATACCATAAAAGTGGTAACACTGAAAGACCTATAGCTTTTGCATCTAGGAAGTTACGCACAGCTGAAATGAAATACTCTGTAATAGATCGTGAAGCACTTGCTATTCTATTCGGTATTAAAAAATTCGATCAGTATTTGCGAGGAACCAAATTTACTTTAATTACTGATCACAAACCTTTAATATACATACTGGGTCCTAACCGGAATCTTCCCAAGCTAGCGAATAATAGACTAGTGAGATGGGCACTTATTATCGGCAGTTACAATTATGAGATTTGTTACCAAAAGGGAGAGAACAATATTTTAGCAGATTGTCTATCTAGATTGCCCAATGGTGAAACTCAACCATCAAATATAGAACTTCGGGTTCACAAAATAGAATCGCACCTTTTAGGAACTAGAATGGCTGATCTACATCTGTCTGAAGTTCTAATACGAGAAAAAACTCGCCAAGATTCGACGCTGTCAGGAGTTATTGAGTATATGAAAACAGGCTGGAGGAATGTAGAATATACTAACAATATTAAACCTTATTTTAGGAAGCGTGGAGAACTTTCTATAGAAAACAAAATTATCATGTGGCAAGGAAGAATGGTAATTCCAAACAATCTTCAGCAAAAAGTGCTCACATATCTTCATAGGGGCCATCCAGGCATTTCTGCGATGAAGGCTTTGACTCGCTTTTATGTATGGTGGCCGACTATTGATGAAGATATTGATAACTATGTGAAAAGATGTCATAGATGTCAACAAAACAGGACACACAACCCAGAACTTCCTATTTACTCCTGGAGTATTCCAGAACAAGTTTGGGAACGCATACATATAGACTTTGCAGAATGCAGGTCCTTTTGAAGGCACATATTGGTTAATTTTATGTGATTCCTTATCGAAATGGATTGAGATTAGACCGATGAAAAATATCATAACCAGAAACCTTTGCGCTATATTAGATGACATATTTTGTACATTTGGCCTTCCTCAAATGATAGTTTCTGACAATGGTCCTCAATTTACATCTTCGGAATTTAAGGAATATTGTAAAAGTCAGGGTATATTACACATCAGATCATCACCCTATCACCCTCGCACAAATGGCTTAGCAGAAAGATTGGTAAGAACTTTCAAATCAAGATTTTCGGCTTCAGAAGGATCCTCACAAAAACAACGGTTGCAAGAGTTTTTATTTACCTATAGAAACACTCCCAATAATATTACGGGCAAATCGCCAGCTGAAATTATGTTTGGGCGGAAACTGAATTGCTTATTATCCAACATTCGGCCCAATAAAAGAAGATATTTACAATATCAACAAGTGCAGGCCAATATAAATGCAGAAGGAAAGGGCGAATATGCACCCGGTGACTCAGTTTTTCATAGAACAAAATTGGAGGGAACTTGGCAACCTGGAGTCATAAACCAGCGTAAGCATCGTTATTCTTATGTTATTACGACACCGCAAGGAGTTAACATCCGTCGGCATGCAGACCACATTCGACCTAAATTGACATCACTGCCATCATCACCGTGCCACATGCAGCAGACGCCGATAAGCCCTATATTACCTTCTACATCTCAGAATGAAACTTCAAGCCCGCCGATAGCATCAGCGTTTACTACACCCTTTTCTACGCCAGCCACTATTGTTAATTCACCATCGCCAGAAATAGTTGAAATACAACCACCATCATTAACTGTTCCATCGCTACCTCATAGTCGGCGAACAATAAGACCACCAAGACGTCTCATTGAAGAAATGGGATAAGTGGGGGCGAATGTAGTAAAGTCTTTTACGTATATATCAAACTCCTTGGCTCTTCATTGATGTTCTTAAATTCAAATCATTTATAGAAAAAGATTACATTCCTAGATTTGACAATGTCATTATCTTAATATATAAAAAATGTACGTTATCAACGAATATACATATTTGTTAGTCTAAACGTGATTATTAATAATATATATATATCAAAGGTAATCTTATCACACCCTCGTACGTCGCCTTCACCGCTGACGGAGAGCATCTCATAGGTGATATGGCTAAGAACCAGCTCACCACCAAGCCGGAGAATACTGTGTTCGATACTAAGCGTCTCATCGGTCGTGAATGGTCAGACACAACTGTCCAACACGACATCAAGTTCTTCCCATTCAAGGTCATTGAGAAGCAGAGCAAACCTCATGTTTCAGTTCAGACTGTCCAAGGCAGTAAGATTTTCGCTCCTGAGGAGATCTCCGCCATGGTCCTCACTAAAATGAAGAAAACTGCTGAGGCTTACCTTGGAAAGAACGTTACTTATGCCGTCATAACTGTGCCCGCGTATTTTAACGTCGCTCAACGTCAGGCCACCAAAGACGCCGGTGTCATTGCTGGTCTTAACATCATGAGGATCATCAACGAGCCTACAGCCGCCGCCATCGCTTACGGTCTCGACCAGAAAGAAGGCGAAAATAATGTCCTTGTATATCACTTGGGTGGCGGTACCTTCGACGTGTCTCTGCTCACCATCGACAACGGCATCTTCGAAGTAGTCGCGACTAACGGTGACACTCACTTGGGAGGCGAGGACTTCGACCAGAGGGTCATGGAGCACTTCATCAAGCTCTACAAGAAGAAGAAGGGCAAGAACATCAGGAAAGACAACCGCGCCTTGCAGAAATTGCGTCTTGAAGTCGAGAAGGCTAAACGAGCTCTGTCCTCCAGCCACCAGGTTAAGATCGAGATCGAATCTTTCTTCGAAGGTGAAAACTTTTCCGAGATTCTGACCAGGGCGAAGTTTGAGGAATTGAATATGGACCTGTTTAGATCTACCCTCAAATCGGTACAGAAGGTGTTGGACGACGCTGATATGAACAAGAAGGACGTCGACGAGGTCGTGCTGGTCGGTGGTTCCACTCGTATCCCTATGGTTCAACATCTGGTTAAGGAGTTCTTCAACGGCAAGGAGCTATCTCGAGGCATTAACCCCGATGAGGCTGTCGCTTACGGTGCCGCCATCCAGGCTGGTGTACTCAGCAGAGAGCAAGAGACTGACATAAAAGTATATGTCGACGTCAACCCTCTGACCATGGGTATTGAGACTGTCGGAGGAGTGATGACTAAACTGATCACCCGTAACACCGTAATCCCTACCAAAAAATCTCAGATCTTCTCTACCGCCAGCGACAATCAGCACACTGTCACCATCCAGATTTACGAGGGAGAGCGTCTGATGACCAAGGACAACCATCTCCTCGGAATGTTCCACTTGATCGGAATCCCACCGGCGCCCCGTGGTATCCCGCAAATTAAGGTCACTTTCGAGATTGACGCCAATGGTATCTTGCAAGTGTCTGCTGAGGATAAGGGCACAGGAAACAGGAAGAAGATCGTCATCACTAATGATCAGAACAGACTGACATCAGAAGACATTGAGATGATGATCAAGGACGCAGAGAAGTTTGCTGACGATGACAAGAAACTGAAGGAGCACGTAGAGTCGAGAAATGAACTGGAGAGCTACGTGTACTTGATTAAAAACCAGTTTCAGGACAACGACAAACTCGGTGCTGAGGTTGGTAGTCTGCCATGTGGATTAGGAGCGTTTGGAAAATTCCACCAGGGTATCCTCCGCCAGTCGTAAAAGGCGACTTATATTGAGCCCATCGAGGATTGATGGCGCGCAGCAGGGGGCTGTCGTAGCGTCCCTTTTAGTTATTTTGTACATTCGTCCCCGAGATGGACGGCAACGGGGGCTTATAAGAAACAATGGAGACGGGCCGCTAGGTGGTACCGCGCTGGGATGGTTCCGGCTGAAGTGTGAGTGCTTCTTGCCTAGGGAAACCCGGGGCTGTTGAACCAATACGGGCCACCGCGAGAATTTTAGCCGATATTGTCGGTATAGGATGAACATAGAATTAGAGACTCGGCCCAACGGTCGCCTGGATGCTTACCACCTCTCCCTGGGCGGCTAACGTTGGGTCGTAAAACCGGCGAACCCGACATCGGATATAACCGTCACGTCTCTCTGTCTCTCTGTAGGCGTGATGGTAGCGACCAAAGTAGCGAGTAAAACAAAAAAAATATTGTTAGGTAGTCCTGCTTGTTTTCTTTCGATAAGTATGTACGTATGAATGTACACACGCGCCGATAAGTTAGGCCCGCGATAAATACCCTATACCTCATTTGTAATAATAAGAAATGATTAATGGAATTTTATCAAAATATCTAGATAGCTTTAGAAAAATGCGTTTATCGTACTTGTATTAATAAATCATTATTGTGTTGCCAAAGGTCAACGATGCTGAAAAGTCAAAGATGGAAGATACCATTGACGCAGCGGTCAAATGGTTCGAAGACAACCAAGACGCCGACGCGGAGGAGTACAAGATGAAGAAACAGAAAGCCGTCGATGATCTCGTGCAGCCAAGCATTGCCAAACTGTACCAGGGCCAGGGTGGCGTGCCCCCTCCCGGAGCCGACGACGAGCAAGACTTCAAGGACGAGCTGTAACAAACCGAACTGTGAAGTGATCGTAGCCAAGAAGCTCATAGCCAAGTGATTTTCAGCTCGGTCACGCGGGCCAGCGCGCCGTCGCGGCGCACGGATACGATGTGTTTTAGTTCGTGTTTTGTATTTATTGCGTGTATGTACGCGTGTGTGTGGACTTGAGCGGCTAAGTTCTGTATAAACTGATGCAATAGTCTGCAAGACGCGTCAGGCGAGGGATCCATGTCATCGTCATAGATTACACGTTGTTGTTTTTGTGAAGTCAGTCTCGTAGAACTCAGTATTTTTAATGTACCTATGCAGAGTACCTATGTAATTATTTTCAGACTGCAAAATGTTAGTTCATAATTTAAATTAAGTAATTATGTAGTGATTTAAATTAATAAATTCAATCGAAGTACAACGAAGGGAGTCCAGAGTAGGTACATAAAACATTTTTCTAAAGCAAGCAACTTTTTTTCTAACCATTGCCCATTGCCATTGTTCTTTATAAATATCGATGAATCGTTTGCGTCCCTACTCCTTGCGGCAAGGACTTTGCCAAGGAGTCCCTTGGCAGTTGGCACAGAATACTATAAAGCCGGGTCTCCTACACAGAGACTTATATATATACTACTCCTGCACTAGATTTTTCGAAACAAAACACTAAAAATACCTAAAGCCTAGTCTCTTACACTAAAACATTACACTAAACACCCTAAAAACACATACACAAAACGATTTTAGTTGTCACCACAACAATGAACCATATACAAAGTATATAATATATAATAAAAAATATTAGTTTTGAAACGCATTGTTTGTAATAGTATAAGCTTAGATTAATAAGTATAAGTATGTAACCGATCTCCTCTCTCTCTTTAATCTGAAGCCAGGTCTCCTGCACTAAAACATTACACAAAACATCAATGACTAAACAAAACATGATTTTTTTAACTATGGTCCATCGTTCTACGAGCAGGTGACACTTGTGAATACGTAGTATCGGTAGCATCGGTAGTATATACGTAGTATCTCTATGTAGTTTGTGGGTAGTATCTATAGCTTATCTCTATGTAGTTTGTGGTTGTGACTTGACAGCATCGATATAATAATATACTTGGAGTTTTGGCGGGGATTCTGACGGTGCGGGAGGTCGCTTGTTTTAATGATTTCATATTCTAGTCTAAAGTTGTGCTTGTGGTTTAAATGTGATGTGAATCTAAGCGACAAACATCAACGAAGATAGACAGTATTTGGAAGCTTTGAAATAAGTGATTTTGGACGCTTTTTGTCGGGTGGATGGGTCGACCATGTTCGACTCCTCCGCTGCGAGAAAATCGTCTAAAAAGCATCAAACTGGAAGGAATTGACGCCAAAACTCCAGCAGGGCCTTGAATTCGAACACATCCGATTTCATGGCACTTGTGAAAAATTAGATATAAGGAAATGAAGAAAAAAAAGCACTTAAGACGAGGCTGTATGGGCTAGATCCCTTTGCCTTCCCGAAAAGGAAAATTAAAAAAAAAATAATATACTTGACAGCTAAAATCATTGTTTTGCATATGGTATGTGTTTTTAGTTTAATCCGAAGGTTTAATCTAAGGTTTTTAGTGTTTCGTCTCGAAAAAGCTAGTGCAAGGAATATAATACTCTCTACGAGAGAGCTATAAAAATAAGCTATATACAGCTTGTAGTGCAGCTTGTCAAACTCATAGCCAATTTCCTTAAAATAAATTCAATACTCTAATTCATCGAATTCGAATTTATTCATGACTAAACTAGAACTTGTATATTTGCCTAAAGTTGTTAAACAAGTTTTATTATTGCACACCTGAATTTAATTATTGAATTAGTCGGTTGATCGGCTCGCTACAAGATCTGGCGAACAGTGAGTGAAAGCGAGTAGACGAGTGCTTACGCCACGCGACGCCGAGTGCCGACTCATCAGTCCGAAGTCATGAGCCAGTTGTTCCTGAGCGCGGAACACGTCCTGCAGGGTGGCTACCACCACGCCACCCTGCGCAGGCTGCAGGAGCCGAACACATCCATAGAACCGCATAATATTATGTACCCGGTGTTTTTGCTGTGAGTATTGCTTATTGATTAAAGAATAACAGTCACCTCCTTGGTTTAGTGGCAGTATATATTATATGCTATAACCTGGGTGAGATCTCCTGAGCACTACGATTAGGGCCAGGACACATTTTGATTTGGAACTGGATCCCTCAGAGGCAGTTGATCTTGTGCAGTTTTAAAAAGTAATCTGAAGCCTTTCCACAACATACATAAAAAGTGTAATAAGCTGATATCACAATGGAGTGGGATAATATTTAACAAGAAGAATGGATGAATAATATGAGGGACAGGAATGTTTCAATACAATGGGGCAATAAATTGTACATGATTTAAAGTATAATCATATTGCAAATATATAATAATGTTCTGTTTGAAGTTCAAGGATATCTTGAGATTATTTTAAATACCTATTACCATAACATGTTATGGTATGTCTAATAATAATACAGTATGTTGGTTTTTAATTTTTATCACTGTACAGAAAACAAAGGGTAATCTTCAAGTTTTAAGTCACTAGTTTAAATGTTGGAAACTATTTTGGTTGAGGTGCTTCTTAAATGTATTATATAAACATATTTGTAACACTATAATATGTTTCCTGTACTGAAATAGAATAAAACAATATTTGAAATTAAGTGTAATTTATTGATAGAAAACAGAAATTACCTTATTATGGTAAAGATGTAAACTTGATTTTAAAATGTTATGAAAATGCCTCCTTGGTCTAGAGGCAGTTTACCTGGTCTGTGAACCGGTATGTCCTGGGTTCAATTCCCACGTCAAGCATGGTGTTTTTGTCTAATGTCCCAATTCATTAAGTTTTTACTGCAACTGTTTAAATCTATATAACATATTTTCTATCTAGAATCTATAAAATTCGACTGCCTCGGTGGCGTGGTTGTATTTCGGTATGACTACCGTCCCGAGGTCTCGGTTCGATCCCCGGGTCGGGCAAAGTGATATTGCATTTTTCCATATCAGCTCGGAGTCTGGAATTTGTGCCCGATATGGCGATAGGCTCGCCCACTATCACATCTGGGACGGAACTAAGCTCGGCAAAATGTGGCAAAATAATTCGCTAGTACACCTCTGCCTGCCTCTTCGGGGATACAGGCGTGAGTTTATGTTATGTTATAAAATTTTTGATATTTGTTTCATTTGCAAAACAATCATGGTCCACAAATAGGACAGCCGCATGCGGCCCGCGAGTCACATGTGGCCAACCGTTGGTTCAAACTATACATATGGCAAAACAATATTTATTTTTATTACAGAGAAGATGACGATGCAAAGCAAGAAGTGTCAAGCATGCCCAATGTATACCGCTACGGTATCAACCACCTGCTTCCAGTGTTACAAGACTTGACAGCCAAGGGACTTAAATCTATTCTTATATTCGGAATCATTGAGACTTTACCTAAGGTATTTACATAATATTTTTTCTTTTTTTTATAGCAGAGATTGGCAAACGAGCAGATGGGTCACCTGATGGTAAGTGATCTCCACCACCCATAGACACCCAAGACAAAAATAATCATTGTTGCCAACCTAAAAGGAGGGAATGGAAGGGGAGAGAAAACGGATTAGGAAAAGGAGGGGGAAATGGGCCACCAGAAATCTCGCTCACTGAACGAAACGTGACAGCAAGCTGCCACTTTACACTGGTTTTCTTTGAGACAGTTGTATCAAACCGGACGAACCGGCCCATTCGTGCTGTAGACTTAACCGTCTACAGAGTGGCTCTACCACTCGGAAAATACATAAATTGACATAATATATTATGGTAATATTTCTAACTATTTCTGCACATGTCATGGGGATATTCAAATGTTCCTTTCATTCCAGTGAAATTGTTCAGACAGTAGGCCACTAATATGGGCTTTACTTATAAAAATAGTTTAGCTGAGCAAATGGATTAGAATAGCCTGTCACTTGTTTCCTTGTGTCACATTGTTTGAAAATAAAAGGGACAGACTATGCTTTATCATTTGCTCAGTTAAACTGTTTTTATACTTAAGGCCCTATAGGTGAGGTGTTAAAATTTTACAATTAAGTTATTCTGAAGTGCAATAGGATTTTTGTATGATAAAATTGCAGAAATATAAACTTTGAATCTTGACATGACACATTACTAAAATGTAAGAATTAATAGATGTCCAGAAGGAATAGAAGCTAGATATAGTTTATTGGCCATACCATAATAAGAGAATATACTTCTTTTTTATTTAAAAAATATGGCCTCCATCAAAGGTTGATGATTTTGCCAATGACAGTGTTTAATAAATCCATTACTCAAAAAATAGCTCGTCAGACATCAGCAATATACTTATTATGTGGTTGCACCAGTCGGCATTAGTTACTTGACTGTCAATCATGTGTCAGTAGTAATTAATTTAGATCAGGAAGTGTATAATATATTATGTTATGTGTCCACTGGCCTGTAAGTTAAGCCATAATTAAACATATATGAAATGATTTTGTACGAATTTTATTTAATTAATTAAAAATCGTTATTGTAGCACTATAAAATTAATGTGTATATTTTTACCCAGCCTTTTGTAAAATTTACATATTTTTCATGAAAATCATTTTCGTTAATAAACTGTAGTATGTAATATATAAGTTGTATGTACCACCTAAGCAGTTCAGTGTACAATAAAGTCTTAAACTAACCACCGGCGTATTCACACATCTCCTTAAACCAAAACTCTTACATAACATTTATAGTGCATATATAAAAGAGGTTCCCAAACTTATTTTGCCTACTGCCCACTTTGAAAGTAAATTATTTTTTAACGCCCCCCATTTTTTTTAACTACTTAATAAATTATTGTGAGCTATATCAGCCGAGATCCCCTTTTTTCTGGGTCTCTTACCGCCCCCCTTTAGGCATACAGCGCCCACAAGGGGGCGTTATCGCCAACTTTGGGAAAGACTGATCTATAACATTAATCAATTATCAACTTTAATTATATTATTCATAGATTATTTCGCGGTTGGTTAATCATTTTCAGCATAAATAATACTAACTTGTCCTAGACCATAAAAAATGCTCCACATGACCCACACCACTTCCACCACTCCAGGACCCAACAGGTTCACACGCGGACTCCTCAGACAACCCAGTGATGCGAGCACTGCCCAAGCTCCGCGCCGCCTTACCTGACCTTCTCGTGGCATGTGACGTGTGCCTCTGCCCGTACACGTCGCACGGACACTGCGGCCTGCTGACGGACACGGGCGCCATCGACCACGCCGCCTCCGTCAACAGGATCGCTGAGGTCGCACTCGCGTATGCAAAGGCGGGTGAGTGACACGTGACGTCAATTCATCACGCTTTCTAAAATGACACCTTTCTCCTTCTGTGTATGTCCCTTCTTCTCATTTGAGTGGTAGAGCCACGCTGTAGACAGTAACGTCTACACTACGAATGGGTCGGCTCGACCAGTTGAAGACCACTGTCTCAAAGAAAACCGGCGTAAAGTGGCAGCTTGCTGTCGCGTTTCGTTCCGTGAATGCGATTTCCGGTGGCCCCTTTGCCCCCCTCGCTTTCCTAATCCCTTTTCCCTCCCCTTCTATTCCCACCTTTTCGGTTGGCAACGCACCCATGATTCTTTTTGTGTCTTGGGTGTCTTTGGATGGTAGAGATCACTCACCATCAGGTGACCCATCTGCTTGTTTGCCTTTCACTGCTATAAAAAAAAAATTAAACTATAAATTCCACGTGTGATCAAATGACTTTTTATTAAAGCTTAATATCAAAAGTTCATATTTTATGGACCGAGCATCTGTCCTACGTATGCAAAACACATCTAAATGGTGTGTTGCTATGAGTTATCAATAAGGCGCTTAAAGTAGGAATAAAAAATATTAAAATAAAAATTATTAAGTTAAATTGCAGTGTGACACTGCAACACCTTCCCTCCAGGTTTGGTAACTGACTAACTCCTAAATACTCAAACAGCTCGCTTTTTGTCCTTTAAGGCCGCCTTATCCGTCAAAATTGTATAGCGAAAAACAATGTAAGAAGGTGTTAAAGTTGAGTAGCGTTTCAGTTTTCGGGCGTAGGAGTCTCTTATCCCTTCTTCTGCCAGCCATATTATTATTTTTGGAGATGGTTGGCCATAGACCTCAAACATTAGTATAATTTTTTGCAGTTATCAGTTTTTACAGTCACAAACCTCAGTACTAAAGAAATAATGTTTTCCATAGGTGCTCAAATTGTGGCGCCTTCAGATATGATGGATAATAGGATAAAAGCCATCAAAGACGCTTTAGTTGCTGCCAAACTTCAAAATCAGGTATAGTACTCAAGTACAAATCAAGGAAAGCAATTACCAATATTTTACATTATACATATTTGTAGCTCGAATTTTAAGTAAAAAATAAAAAACAACAATGAACGGCAATAGGCATGGACATCATATTAGAACATATACTATGTTTTAATATTATATACATGCAACATTTATTTATTTATTTAACAGGAAAACCAGAAGGTAAAATTAACATAGTTTACTGAGTTACAAACAGGAAGCCGCATAAAGGTTTTCACGGGTAGACAATAACGATATAAACTTTTAACACAAGGAAAACTGCTAAGTGTTAATACATAAAAGTACAATTGACAAAGACTGCCTCGGTGCCTTGGTGGTATTTCGGTACGACTACGGTTCTGAGGTCTCGGGTTCGATCCCCGGGTCGGGCAAAGTGTTATTGGATTTTTCCATATCAGCCCGGAGTCTGGAATTTGTGCCCGATATGGCGATAGGCTCGCCTTCTATCACATCTGGAACGGAACTAAGCTCGGCGTAATGTGGGTGTTCTAGTTCGCTAGTGCGCCTCTGCCTACCCCTTCGGGGATACAGGCGTGAGCTTATGTTATGTTATGTTATGTTACAATTAGTTAGACCAACTATCTAAGAACTATAAGAATGCACTAATTATACAGATGCAATCTAGGTAAATAACGTTGTGTAACTATTTAATTAATTAATTATAGAACCTAAGAGTCTGTTGCCTTCGCGCAGAATTAACGCTACTGGAAAATGGATCAAGAGATAATTCTTTGGCTAATCCACACAAGATACGAGTTTTCTCGATAGTTCTAATATTTAGGTATATGTACTAGGGGATTAAACCTGCACAATTTGGAGTTTACGTAAACCTGTACGTTTAAACACAATATGTTTGAAATTACGACACACCTCTTTTATCTGGAGTAAAACTAGAAAAAGGAAAAGAGAATTTGAGAAGATATGTTCAAAATACTAAGTATAAAAAACATATTGCCCCTTACTTATAAAAATATTTAAGCACTGCTTATCTTTAATCATAGGTTGTCACTTTCATTTTTAAACAATATAAAGCAAGGAAAAAAGTAGATAGATAGACAGATAGTAACTCTTTATTGTCGACACACACAGAAAACAGGTAACACTAAACAACGCAAAAAAAATGTGTCACAAGTGGCGGCCTTATTGCTAAAAGCAATCTCTTCCAGGCAACTAGTGGACTATTAGTTAGAAAATGTAGTAAGTAGAAAAGTAAGGCCAATTATCTGCAGGTGTCTGTGCTGTCGTACTCGTGCAAGTTCGCGTCGTCGATGTACGGGCCGTTCCGGGACACCATGAAGAGTTCCCCCATGGCGGGAGACCGCAAGTGTTACCAACTACCGCCGGGGAGCTCCGCGTTGGCTGCCAGAGCTGCTGTATGTATCTATACGTCATAACAAACAGATTAACATTTATACAAATCTGTGGATCGATATCTAGGATTATAGAGGAAATAAATCATCTCCACCCATGTTTTTGGCAAACGAGCGGGTGCGTCATCTGATGGTAAGTGATCTCCACCGCCCATATACACCAAGACTCAAAAAGAATCAAGGGTAATGAGGATTGGAAAAGAGGGAGGAATTGGGCCACACCGGAAATCCCACTCACTGTACGAAACCACAACTACGTCTACTTATTAATAAAAGCATGTGTTAGTTGCATGAATGTATGGCACTATTACACACCTATAAGCAGAATAGGAAAGAAAGAGAAGGGGAGATTTGGACCTGTTCGGTGATCGATCTGGAGATTTGGATTGTTTGTTTTTAATTTATTCTGTGTTCTAACTTCTAGTTAATATCATTGTTGCGTTGCTAATGAACCAATAGGTTTTGTTCACACATTTGAATATTTAATAAAATATTTTATGAAAGACATGACAATCTTTAAATAAGCAACATTTCATATTCTTAAATCGATTTCACAAAATCGAAATTAACTTGTGCAGGCTCGCGATGTGGCTGAAGGTGCTGATTTCTTGATGGTGAAGCCAGGGTTGCCATACCTGGACATTGTCAGACAGACCAAGGATCAGTTCCCAAATCATCCACTCTTCATTTACCAGGTAAATCCACTTCACGGTTTGTTGAACAGATTTTAATGCAATTTAACACAAGAATTATGTCATTTTAGGATATTTTTATAAGGCTCGTATACTCGTATGTCGAACTAGCAAGTTAACCCGTCGGAAGCGGCACATATTATATATGTTCCATAAGCGTATGGGCAACCGGAGGCCGAGCCGCCCGTGACTATTTACCCTGACAGAGCGATTTCAATATTAGAGAAGATTGCTGAGCCTCCGTGGCGTATTGTGCGAATAGCCGGCTGTGAAGCGAGAGGCCACGGGTTCGATTCCCACACGGATACTAAAATTTATTTCGGGTCTGGGTACCAAAAGTCTCGTAGTACCTAACACTTACGACACAAGACTCGTATCTTAGTGTCCCAGTCAGGGCTATGTGTTTGACTGTTGGACTGTATTGATTAGAGTTCAGTCAGATGATTTTTTGTTCCAGGTATCTGGTGAATACGCCATGATTTCTCGTTCAGGAGACGGCGAGGATGTGAAGACTGCTCTCATGGAGATACTCACGTGTATGAGGAGAGCTGGTGAGAAATTCACAAGTTTTTATGTAACTAGCAAGCTACCACTTCCATGAAGTTTTCTGAGAGGCAATGATATAATCCGGTAGTGGTGTTTTCAAGCATGTTGCGGAATTTACTAAAGTTAATTCTTATTAGCCGCCTGCCTGATGTCAACCCCATCTAGGGGTTCACATAACATAACATAACACATAACATAAGCTCACGCCTGTATCCCCGAAGGGGTAGGCAGAGGCGCACTAGCGAACTAGTACACCCACGTTTCGCCGAGCTTAGTTCCGTCCCAGATGTGATAGGGGGCGAGCCTATCGCCATATCGGGCACAAATTCCAGACTCCGGGCTGATATGGAAAAATCCAATATCACTTTGCCCGACCCGGGGATCGAACCCGAGACCTCAGAACCGTAGTCGTACCGATATACCGCTACGCCACCCAGGCAGCCTAGTCTAGGGGTTCATCATCTTTTCATTCCACCTGCCTGTATCCCACCTTAATATGGGGTCGGCGGTATTTTTCAAGTATGTTGCAAAAAACATTTTGCTTAGTTTTTAAGATCAGGTGCCTGACCGACGTCAACCCTAAATCCAGTCCCGGGAATTAGAAATCGCTTTCCCTGACTTGGGAATCGAATCAAGGACATCCCGATCCCATATATGCTGCCACTAGACCAAGGAGGCGCCTAATTTAATAGCACTGACTATAATTTTTCCGTTTCAGGTGCCGATTGCATAATAACGTACTTCGCGCCGCTTGTTTTATCCATAATAGCTACTAAGAAATAAATTTAGTATAATAATAAGTAGGTACAGGGGTTAAGTAATAATTTTGATAATACAATTCAAGTTTGATAAGTACATAGACTGTTGTTTTTATATTGATTTTAAATAAATTATATACAATTTAATGATGGTTTTATTAACATGTTCTTACTTTTTGTAATAGCGGAGACTGGATAACGAATAGATGGGTAATGATAAAGGTTTGTAATATCCATCATCATAGAAACTATTGGGCGTTGCGTAGTTTGGTCTCCTCCGAAGCGAAAGTCCGGATGGACTTGGGTAAAGGGGAAATAGTTCCAATGAGTGAGTTGATCACCAGGCTGGGCGTCTGCAGACGTCACCTCCCCACCATAAATAATAATCATAAAAACCCACAATACCAAAGGAATCATGGTTTGTTAACCTTAAAAAGGAATATTCCAGAAGTCGTGCTATCGTTACTCGTATCGGAATGACTTATTGCAATATTTATATAATGGAAACTTTTATATTACTCCTTATATTTTTCTTGCGACTTGGGATTTTAGATGAAAACTGAGGTCATATCCCAGAGTTCAGACACCGGTGGTTCAAGGAACGTAAAAACTGCGAAACTAGTTGCTCGTCTGCCTACCCTTTTGAAGATACTAGCGTCACCCAGCACATAGAAGTCACATTCATGGTCAAAACACTTTTTTTTTCGGAATAATGTACATACGTACAGAATACCTAGTTCAAATAACTTGCGAATGCGTCCGATCGACGCCGAAAGTTATTACTTCTACTTATAAAATTATTCAAGTCTTGCTTCGTGGGTGCACGTATGTGAGTCACAAGTGTGAGATACCCAAATATGATGAGTAGGTACATGACGTGGTCTTAAACGTGGTGGGCATTAATTAAAAATAATATTATCTAGTAGTCGTGGCGGCCTTCTAAAAATGGACTATTGAATTTATGAATTGTTTTGTATGAAATTAGTAAAAATAATTATTAAAAGCAGAGGTCGACACAAGTAAATAAGTAATGGGTTTTTGAGTGGTAGAGCCGCGCTGTAGACAGTAACGTTTACAGCACGAATGGGCCGGCTCGACCGGTTTGATACCACAGTCTCACAGAAAAACTTTCCCAATCTCTTCTTCCCCCTCCCCTTCCATTCCCTATTGGCGGTGGAGATCACTTATCATCAGATGACCCATCTGCTCGTTTGCCAGTCTCTGCTATAAAAATATGTGGTCACTATTGCTCATACAACCAATAACATTAGGAAAATCATAGGTCCGTTGCCGATGAGATTTGGAAAACCGATAACAAATTAAATATTCCCGAAGTTCTATTTTAATTTGCCACAAAATTTTTCTGTTCCGTTTTATGTGCTCCAGGTTATTTCTGTTGTGTAATTAAAAAAAAATACATTCTTGCCAATTAATACAACGCGTGTAATAATAAATGGGTCTTATTCTATAATAGAACAGCAGTAATAATAAAGAAGTAATAAAAAATGCTTTTACTTGGATGTAATCTCGGCCAGCTTGAGACGCGTTTGATAGGTTCTAAGTGGTTGCTAAGGTAGTTTTATGATTACCAAACTCTTACTGAATCTATAGAACCTAATAAAAGTAACATTCAAAGTGACAGAGTTGTTTTTGAGTATAAGAAAAGTTCTTTTATTCACTAGTTTACAACTCCGATGATGCAACTTTAGAACAAATCAATAATATCAGTGAAAGTTTATTGATTCAAGTGTTTCGTTGAACCACGTCGTAGCCTTTGAATATCCCGCCTTGAGTAATGACCTCTTCAAAAGGCCACTTATAAACGTGTGCCAATAGAATGACGCCGAATAGCGACACTTGGACCAATCACGTCAAAATTTAATGTACGTCATCGCTTACCTGACCAATCGTATTCGCCCACGAAGAGCACTAGCGCTAAATAATAGCGACGGCCGCGTGTGAACTTCAGTTTTTCTTGAAAAATCGAACGTGAGTGATCAACGCATACCGTTTGTGAATTCGTGCAAGTGTCCCTAGTCCCGTTTGTGACTATAATTCTGTGGCTGTGAATCATTCTTCCCGATTTATTCGTTATTTTATTTCATTAGGTAAATATATCATTCTATATTTAGTATTCCCGAAATCTTGGACTTCATTCCGAAGTGTTAATAACCTTAGCAATTTTTGGCATATTTTACAATGTCAGTTCCTTTCTTCTTAGATTTTTCCGTATTCCTGTTAGATTTTATGAAATACGTATGATTTGGTTAGGTTTGATGCTAGATTAAGTCAAAAACGTGAAATTATTGTCTGTCGGACTTGAGCGAAATTTCTGGATTTCTAAGTGGGCCGGCATCCGGCGCATCGCCCTACATCTCCTAGCCTTACCGAACAGTACCGTTATGATTTTCTAAGGCTTGGTCAACCGTTAGGGGTATTGTTTTCGCTTTCTATCATGAATTTTAAGCTGGTTTGTGTAGCCGTGTCCCATATGACGTGTACATAATTTATCGACTACGTGTCTCGGAAAATCTCATTTAAGCAACAAGTTTATTCATAGATTGTTAATATTGTATCATTTGAGCATAGTTTTAATTGATGTGTGTGTTTTGTTGCAGAAATCGGAGTTATATGGTGAAAATGCGGTGGAGTTTATGCGCTTTGGTGTTGGTGGTCGCGGCGGTGTGCGCCGACGACAAGAAGGAGAAAGACAAAGACCTCGGCACCGTGATCGGTATCGACTTAGGAACCACCTACTCATGGTAAGTACACGTCATGGTCTCCACATTGTATGACCTTATGGTTTTTACTCATTAGATAATACCTAAAAACTAACTAACTAACTAAGTAGTTTAATGACTACCATATTTGAACTAATTATTTACCATTAGATATGGGTAGTTGCTGGTGCCCAAAAGAAAATAACTGCAATATAGGTAATACTTAATATTGTTGGAAAGTATATATTTTTTTCTGTATCTACCTTAACTGATCTCCTTAATCTACACAGTGTGCAGTCAGCACAACACACTTTCAGTAAAACTATTGCAGTAAGGTTTCAGCTTAGTTTTTACATCTGGCTGGCTGTCAGAAAAACCATTGCCCCACCTGGAATTCAAACATGAGCCCTCCTAGTACACAGCCCATTATTTATCACTAGACTGTGACTAGACTAAGACGGTGCCACCTAAATTATTCACAATTTTATTGATCTTTGTTCTGAAAAATTTTTTTTTTTAAATAATTAAATCTTTGGATACAAGATAATCACAAGTTTCAAAACTTAACTGACAGACATCAAATCCAATCGTAACCAAATTTATATGGGATCACCCTTGAAATAAGTTCTATCAAACACAAAAATAATTTTGAAAATGGGTCCACATTTGGCAGAGATATTGCATAACACACATAAAAAAATACAGACGAAATAAGGACCTTCTCCTTTTTGGCAGTCTGTCGAAAACAATTATCTTTTCTGAATACTACATATTTTATAATGAGTGCTTTAATTATAGGTAATTTATGTATAGTGGAAAATCCAGTTATTTGAATTGGCCATGACAACACCAATCTCTTATAGAACTGAGGTCAACAACCTTGACCATCATTAAATTAACTGATAATATACTAGTTTTCTATTCTTGATGTTACATAAATAAAATTAAATAAAAGAAAAGACATTACAATCAAAAATGTTTTTTGTCAACAGTGTGGGTGTGTACAAGAATGGACGAGTAGAAATTATTGCCAACGATCAAGGTAACCGTATCACACCCTCATACGTCGCCTTCACCGCCGACGGAGAACGTCTCATAGGTGATGCAGCCAAGAACCAGCTCACCACCAACCCGGAGAACACGGTGTTCGATGCTAAGCGTCTCATTGGTCGTGAATGGTCAGATACCAATGTCCAACACGACATCAAGTTCTTCCCATTCAAGGTCATTGAGAAACAGAGTAAACCCCATGTCTCCGTTCAGACTGCTCAAGGAAACAAAATCTTCGCCCCTGAGGAGGTTTCCGCCATGGTTCTCACCAAAATGAAGGAAACTGCTGAAGCTTACCTCGGAAAGAAGGTTACTCATGCTGTCGTCACTGTACCCGCGTACTTCAACGACGCTCAGCGTCAGGCCACCAAAGACGCCGGTGTCATTGCTGGTCTTAACGTCATGAGGATCATCAATGAGCCGACAGCTGCCGCCATCGCTTACGGTCTCGACAAGAAAGAAGGCGAAAAGAACGTTCTTGTATTTGACTTGGGTGGCGGTACTTTCGACGTGTCTCTGCTCACCATCGACAACGGCGTCTTCGAAGTAGTCGCGACTAACGGTGACACTCACTTGGGAGGCGAGGACTTCGACCAGAGGGTCATGGAGCACTTCATCAAGCTGTACAAGAAGAAGAAGGGCAAGGATATCAGGAAAGACAACCGCGCCGTCCAGAAACTGCGTCGTGAAGTCGAAAAGGCCAAGAGAGCTCTGTCCTCCAGCCACCAGGTCAAGATCGAGATTGAGTCGTTCTTCGAAGGTGAAGACTTCTCCGAGACTCTGACCAGGGCGAAGTTCGAGGAGTTGAACATGGACCTGTTCAGATCCACCCTAAAACCGGTGCAGAAAGTGTTGGAAGACGCTGACATGAACAAGAAGGACGTCGACGAGATTGTGCTGGTCGGTGGTTCTACACGTATCCCCAAGGTTCAGCAGCTGGTGAAGGAGTTCTTCAATGGCAAGGAGCCATCCCGAGGCATCAACCCCGACGAGGCTGTCGCTTATGGTGCCGCCGTCCAGGCTGGTGTGCTCAGCGGAGAGCAAGACACTGACGCCATCGTACTTCTCGATGTCAACCCTCTGACCATGGGTATCGAGACTGTCGGAGGAGTGATGACCAAACTAATCCCCCGTAACACCGTCATCCCCACCAAAAAGTCGCAAATCTTCTCCACCGCCAGCGACAACCAGCACACCGTCACCATCCAGGTATACGAGGGTGAGCGTCCGATGACCAAGGACAACCATCTCCTCGGAAAGTTTGACTTGACCGGAATCCCGCCGGCGCCTCGTGGTATCCCGCAAATTGAGGTAACTTTCGAGATTGACGCCAATGGTATCTTGCAAGTGTCCGCTGAGGATAAGGGCACAGGAAACAGGGAGAAGATCGTCATCACCAACGACCAGAACAGACTGACTCCAGAAGATATTGAGAGGATGATCAAGGACGCGGAGAAGTTTGCTGATGATGACAAGAAACTAAAGGAGCGTGTAGAGTCGAGGAACGAACTCGAGAGCTACGCGTACTCGATTAAGAACCAGCTTCAGGACAAAGAGAAACTCGGCGCTAAGGTTGGTAGTCCTGCTTATTTTTTTTTTATAACTATGTAATTTACACACGCGCTGATATGATAAGCCTGCGATAAATAGTATTATACCTAATTTGTAGTAATTATCATATTATAAGCAATTATCAATGGAATTTTATCAATGATTTCGAGAAAGCATCATAAAAGGGTGATTAGCAATTTATCTCATTTGTATTAACAAGTCATTATTTTGTTGTCTACAGGTTAGTAACGATGAAAAGACAAAGATGGAAGAGGCCATCGACGCAGCGATCAAATGGCTCGAAGACAACCAAGAGGCCGACGCCGAGGAGTACAAGAAACAGAAGAAGGCCGTCGAAGATGTCGTGCAGCCAATCATTGCCAAACTGTACCAGGGCCAGGGTGGCGTGCCTCCTCCCGGAGCTGACGACGAGCAAGATTTCAAGGACGAGTTGTAACAAACCGAACTGTGAAGTGATCGTAGCCAAGAAGCTCATAGCCAAGTGATCTCCAGCTCGGTCACGCGGGCCGGCGCGCCTGCGCACGGATACGATGTGTTTTAGCTCGTGTTGTGTATTTATTGCGTGTATGTACGAGTGAATGGTCGAGTGTGTGTGGACTTGAGAGGCTGTGTTCTGTATAAATTGATGCATTTTTATTTTTAGTAAAATAGTCTGCGAGACGCGAGGGATCCATGACTGTCATAGATTCCGTGTTATTGTTTTGTGAAGTTAGTCTCGCCAACTCGGAGACTACCTCAGTGTTCTTAAATGTATGTAATTATTTTGAGACTGCAGAATGTTAGTTCATAATTAGCAGAGTTAATTAAATAATTATGTAGTAATTTAAATGAATTTCAATCGAAGTACGGAGGGAGTACATAATATAATAAAAACATTTTTCTAAGGAACACAACGTTTTATTTCTAACACGTGAAATAAACTAAAAATCTATTCGCCCCTGACGTTACGCAATTGACTGCAGCACTCGATTTCAAATGCTGGTGCCGCCATCACAGCCGCCTGTATCTTCACCTGCACTTTATCTAGGAAAATACATAAAGTATTAAAGTTAGTCGTAAATTCACTGGTCGCAGACGGCCCGTAAAAAATAGTTGACTGGATTTTGGATTTCTATCCAAAAGACTTCATTCATAACTCGATAAACTGGGAATAATAGGAGCTTTGAGGCTGTGTGTATGTAGTGTAGGACTGTGTTTTTCAAACTGCGGGTCGCGACCCCCATGGAAGTTCGCTGTCAAGTTCCAAGAGTATCTCGTTGCTAAGACGGCGGTCAACGTCTTTAAATCTACGTATTGTTACACAGTAGCGATAAGGAGGCGTGAAGTGGGCCGCGGACCGATGGTGTTAATTTAAGCACTGGTGAAGTGTAGAAGGATATATTATACGAATAATAGATACGAAAATTATCGCATATGAAAAATCAGGCGTTGACAAAAGGCGACCGTTTGCGTTAAGCGTCCCAAATACGCAATTGAACCGGTAAACTAGAAACCGGAAACCTGTTAATGACTCATCGAGTACAAGCCTGACTGCCATAATTACGCTAAACTAAACTGCGCTACGAATTCATATGAAAAACTAAAACTTAAAACAATATTGTCTTTAACATAAGGGCACACGGGGCCCCCGAAAGGCTCATAAGTACCTGCATTCTTTTGCACGATGAATTATTTTAACTCTACAAGGGACCAATTCTTATGTGCCCATCCTTTAGACGGTCCTGACTTAAAATACAATTTAATACTGGTACGCGTATAACACAAAATTTTGGTAACACATTTTTTCCTATATATTTGAAAACCAAAAAGTTGTTACCAAAAGACTCTGTGGCGTCAATTTCCGCAGCGGTAATTCCGGCTGCCGCACGAAGCTCCGCCAAATGCTCCGAGAAGTAGTTATCTAACTGTAATGGAAAAATATCTATGAGTGATTTAACTATATTTTCAATGTTAATTACTATTGGACATAAGAACAGGCTATGATTTAAAAACGGAAGTCGGTAAAGTCAATTCTGTAGATGCAGATACATAGTTTTTCATTATTTCTGTCAATAATTCAATTAGGGGTGACACTTTATCAAATCCGGCCCTGCATAATGCACAAACAAGCCACAGTGTGCAGCACAGACTGCACAGAGTTCTTTGTATATGTCTTATGTCTGGTGTGCCTGACGGACTGCCTCAGTGGCGTGGTGGTATTTCGGTACGACTACGGTTCTGAAGTCTCGGGTTCGATCCCCGGGTCGGGCAAAGTGATATTGGATTTTTCCATATCGGCCCGGAGTCTGGAATTTGTGCCCGATATGGCGATAGACTCGCCCCCTATCACATCTGGGACGGAACTAAGCTCGGTGAAATGTGGGTGTTCTAGTTCGCTAGTGCGCCTCTGCCTACCCCTTCGGGGATACAGGCGTGAGCATATATATAATAATAACAAGTATATATTGATTTTGAGATATTGATAAAGTAATAATGGCGTCGGCATTTCGTAGCTATCCCTGAGAAGAAATGTCGAAACAAACTCGAGGGTTATGGCCTCTTTTAAAGTCGAGACAATACATAAATCATTTATTGTCATTTATCCGCGTACTCAGTGATCATAGGTAATTTGCCTCAGGGATATCGTGTTTAGATTACTTTCTCTAGGGTTGCCGTGAGGTACATTCAGTAGGTAGAAAGTTTCAACACCGCTTGCGTTTGTAACAACGTGCTCATATGGCTTTTTAACATAATCACGATAGGGATAATGTTTAGTTTAACGAACACGTCAGTCACGTTTTTAAAATAAAAACAACCTTTAGATAAACGCGTTAAGAAAGCGTTAATTGGCATGTCCTGCAAGATCTTTTTCACGATAAAAATAATACGATAGGCTTAGCAACCATAAATAGATTTTGCTTAGATGCCTATCTAGTTGTTTGTAAGAAGTACGCCTGAATGGTCCAACGCTACTCAACATACACTTCTGACACTGATTTATCGTCATAAAATTTTGACAAAAAAGGGCCTTAAACGACATAAGGCGACCTCTAGTCTATGAGCATTCGGCGAGCAGTCTCTTGAACTACCTACTGAACCGATTTTGAAAATTCTTTCACCATTAGAAAGCTGTTAGTGGCAAAGGCTACTTTTTACCCTGGAAATATGTCCAGTTCCTGTGGGATATCCACACGAGCAGCATTAGTAGATAGTATTTTATAATTCTGTAGGTACCTAATAGGCCAACCAACAAAGAGTTCGGCAGCAATTAGTTTATCACTTACCACCGAGTTATTTATCTGTTTTGTTATAATTAAGCCCTAACCTCGGACTCCAATGGTCCCTCGTCGTCCATCGGATGTCGTAGTACACGAGGCCCTAATCCCAACGACGTTTGCTTCCCGGTACACCAGTCCACGCCTCTGTTCATGCGACGAGCTTTGCACGTCGCCATGTCCATGTTCAGGATTATTATACTGGCGATAATATATGACATTGTTGGAAGTGGAGTGGTAGTGTGGAGAGTGAAGCAAAAGTCGTAATATGGAAGGATGTTTGAAGTATTATGTAGAAAGATAAGGGTAAGCTATGAATAACTACTTAGGCGACACAAAGTTATGTTTATTTTTTAAAATGTTTCAACTTTCAATAATATATAGGTACATAGGTCTATTTTGAGCCAGGCGCGGAGTCAGTCTTTGCTGGGGGGAGAAATTATTTCAGCACCAGTATATTGTTAGTTGCAGTATAACGTAGTTCAATTTTAACTGATCTGACAACTATTCTATGGTCCATTATATTATAAGTACCTAGATAAAAGTTTATTGGTTTTAGTAAATAACGCTACCTTCGAATTTCAAAAGATCGTAACTATTCATATTAAAATATTGTAGTTACTGTTTCAAAATGTAACTAGTGCATTCACTTCAGCAACTTTCACTTAGAAAGTAAATTAAATTGGAGCATAGATCGTCCGGCGCAGACTCGGTATTGTAAAGCAATTGAAATAAAAGTGAAACTGAGTGTGCTGTAGATTTCAGAAGAGGTAACGTGTTGAAAAACTATTGCTTTCCAGTTTATTTCACTTTCAACAGACATTGGGTAATTTGATGTTCTACTAGAAGCACAATTTCAAATGAGTTTTACGCCCTATTTAAATTGTAAAGGAAATACTATTAAAGATGGCGGTCAATGTAAAAAGTATATTGCAAATGGTACAGCTTTATTGCCGAACGTTCTTTAAAAATCTTAATACTTGAAATGATTGAATTGTAATTATAACATGACAATGAGCAGTGATTATTACCGATTCGCTGGAGTCGATATGCGGTCTAAATACTCGAACTCAGCACCACTATTTGGATACGCGGTCAGCACCCAGCCATTGTCGAGGCAGTCCTTCAAATAGAATGAATAAGACTTTTGACGATTTTCATGAAGAATGAAGATGTAAACGATTGGAATGACGACGTTCTAGAATCTAGTCCGTGTATTGACAGTAAACAGTAAGTACAGCTGTATGATACTTAACGCTACAATACTGCGAAGTACAAAGCTAATCCATACAAAGTACTATATACCGCTCGTCATTGTATAATCTATATTATAAAAATGAATCGCTGAATGTGTTGCTAAGCGCAAATCTCGAGAGTGGCTGAACCGATTTCGCTAATTCTTTTTTTTTTTAATATTCGTCAATTTCTCATAGTGTACTTCTTTATTTTACTTTGAATTGACAAACTGACCCGTTTCATAACTCGACGCTTGACGATTTCAGCTTTGGTCTGAACACTCACGCCGTAGTTGCGCAACTTCTCTCCGATATCGTCCTTCTTCTCTTTTGCTTCTTTGAATAAATCTTCAAAATGCACTGACAGAAGAAAAAATACCTAGCTGTCTTATTCGTATTAGACGTATGAAGCTATGTTATGCACCTTCAAGATTTTGTTATAGCAGCTTGAAGAGATGGCGAAATTCTTTGCTATCGATTAATGGGAACAATATTCGTATCAATTCTCCCTGAATCTAGTATAACCTATCGATGAGATGACCTGCAGTAGAGCGAGATATACCTCAAGACAGTATATTTATGACGATACTTGGTATCTTTTTTACATCACTCCTAATACAAAAAAATGTTTTTGTAACACTGGCGGCCATATGTATCTCTTATCACAATAGCTGCAACAAATCTAACTTATTATACATACAATACACCAATCCAAAATGCTTAGCTGTTGCTAGCGCTTGGGACCTTCTTCCGGAGCCCCTGGGTCCTATGATGAGCACGCGGTACACTCCAGGGGCACCAACCACGTGGTGCCCTTGCTTTGGACCCTGGGCTCCCGCAGCACACGCACGCACAGCGTTGAAACATTTCGTTGCAATCTTCTCAAGATCATCGTCCGGCTCGACGTGTACTTCCTAAAATATGTAAAGGAATGTAATGTATTACCACGGACGTATAAAAAAGATGAACGGAGTGCTAGGAACATTGAAGTGAAGCTGGGTTTTCAGCTCATTCGATCGACAGTAATGGCGGCGACTGATCGAATGGACCGAAAACCCTGCTTCACTTTCAATGTTCCTAGCACTCCGTCCATTTTTTTTTTATGTCCGTGTGTATTACTGTGTAATGTGTATGTACCCTTAATTTACAATAAATGAAGTCAAGAAGGAATAACGAATGCAAGCGACTTCACGCATGTTGATTGGATTTTTTTCGGGGAGGTCTATGTTTAGCAGTGGACGTCCTATGGTTTATGACGATGATGAATTCAAGACTGCCTCATTGCGTCCACGGTACGACTATCCTCCTGAAGTCTCGGGTTCGATCCCCAGGCCGGGTAAAGTGATATAGGGTTTACTGAGTACCAGCCCCATTACTCTTAATTCATATTCTTCGAAGCTAGGTAGATAAGAGTAATCTATCTTGATGATAATGTAGAAAAACCGCCTCTACTACAACTTATACCTTCAAAGTGGCTTTATAAGCAAACTTCAATCCTTCAAAGTCCTGCTGAAAGAAGTTCCTGGCAGGGGTGCGCGCGTTATGTGCTGGTGGAGCTTGAGGTGGCGTGGGCATCAGCACCAGGGTTACTGTCGGGAGTACTCCGTCCTGTTGCAGGCATCGGGCCTCGCGGACCGTGCAGGGGTGGTCTTATAGAGGATGAAGGATTATTCTTTAGACATAAAGATATTGATATACGAGTAACTACAGGGTTAAAAGGCAAATACTACCTCTATAAGTATAGAGATTACCTAAAAGCGGAGATATTTGAAATAGCAAATTAACCTACAAAAAAATAATGCAACTATTGCTATTATTATATTTGATGTTGTAATTTTGATATGAGTCATCATTCAAGTGAGTTCAACACGTACAAACGAACTCCTTCAAACAGTGCCGAGGCCAGAAAAAGGGGAAAATTATCTGTCGTAGATATAATAAAAAACTATGATCCTTTTTTATACCCTGAGCACGAGTCGAAGTCGTGACAAGCCAGTGGTGATTATCGCTAGAGTGTATACTTCAGGCGTGCACTTACATTGTCACCGTGGTTAAGGTTTTAAGCTACCACCAACCAGTCACTATATCAAAGGTTATGAAGTTCTTGGATATAGCTGTTAATCCAAATCAATTAATCCAATGTTGCCATGCAAGGTGGCGACAAGCTAGTTACGAATAGTTTTCACAGGGTGAGAAGAATTCCAAGGGATTTTTCAGTCGCTAGGAGGGACAGCTATGAAGTCCCTTGAGGCTCCCCTTTACGATGCCCTTGCAACCAAGTATATTAATGTATTTCTCGGAAAAGGCGAGCTCCAAACTTCATTCAGATTTCTTGATGTTCGTTACACTATGTTTTATAATTATAAAGTAGAATACACTACCAAACATGAGCCAGCCAGCTTGCGCGACAGGGTCCTTCGTGGTCAACATTTTGGTGACTTGCGACATCAGCACCGGTGATATACACCCCGGCACGTACTCGTCATGCTACATCATGACAGAATTACATTTTATTTTTTTATAGCAGAGACTGGCAAACGAACAAATGGGTCACCTGATGGTAAGTGATCTCCACCGCCCATAGACACAATAAGAATCATGGGTGCGTAGCCAACCTAAAAGGAGGAAATTGAAGGGGAGGGAAAAGGGATTGGGAAAGGGAGGAGGGGAATTGGGCCACCAGAAATCTCACTCACCGAACGAAACGCGACAGCAATCTGCCACTTTACGTCGGTTTTTTGTGAGATAGTGTGATAGAGTCGGTATCAAACCGGTCGAGCCGACCCATTCGTGCTGTAGACGTAACTGTCTACAGCGTGGTTCTACCACTTACCATTACATTTATTTTATGGAATATACATTTTTTTATTTATTTATTTAGACAAGTCCATATCATTTAAACATTACAAGATTAATAATACATAAGCTCATACATAAACTCCAGAATGTATCCCCGAAGAAGTAGGCGGATGCCCACTAGCCAAGTAGTGTTCACATTTCGCGGAGCTTAGTTTCGTCCCTGATATGATAAGGAGGAGCCTATCGCCATATCGGGCACAAATTCCAGACTTCGACATGATACTGAATTGAAAAAACCCAATATCCTGGGTTCGACTCCCAGGTCGGGCAAAGCGAATTTTCTAATTTGATTTGCCTGGGACTGGATTCCCAGAGGGGATTGACATCAGGCAGGCAGCCGGGCGTAAAAACCCAGCCAAATAATTTCTGCAACATGCTTGAAAAAGTGTAATGCGCCGACCACACATTATGGTGGGATAGGGGCAGGTAGAACGAAAACAATTGGCAACAGCATACCACCGCGATAAATTATAAATCGAAGGTTAACCATTAACCCTACCGTTAACCCAACACGAACAAATACAACAACTATTACCTTCTCGTAGCGATCCATCACAACTCTACGTGTGATTACGAAGAAACCGAGATCTTTTATCATCTGCTTGGCAAGATCTTTTATATCTGCAAATATGCAACAAAACAAATAATAATTACCAAACTGCTTTTTTAGATTAAGTAGATACCTAGCTAGCGGCCGGTAAGTACTAAATTATTACGAAAAAAGCCGAAATAATTTTGCCCTCTGTATAATTATTCACTATTCTTAAAAAGTAACCTACTTTCGGGTAATTTTAGTTGACTCAAGAAACAGACCACAGCTGCATTGTCCCCTTCATCACACCCTGAATCCGGGCCTGCGTTTTAAATAGGTACCGACGGATCCGGAGAATAAAGTCCATACTACCAATCCATAACGTAATCATGAATTTTAAATAAAAACAATATAATGAATTTGCCTACCCATCCCTTGTAAGCTTGGAGATAGTAATAAGATGACCCTGTCAACATCTTTAGTGCAGTGCAGTTGGCGACCGAGGTACACTTTCATATGCTTCAGATGGTCTTTTGGCAAATTTATGATAAGGTCTTTCACCATATCCTAGAAATATGTGAAAGCAAGTAAACATTTTCAAGATTAATAAACGACAAATTATAGGCGGAATAGCAAAAAGTCTTACTTTAAATACTTTATAAATTCTGTATTTCTCCAGATATGGTACGAATCTCTCTGGCATCACAAGCGGTCTTTTCGTAGCGTCTGTTTCAGTCATATCTAGTATCTACAATATCAATTATTGTAAATTGTAATAAACTCAAGTTTGCGCCCGTGTTTAAGGATCTGCAGTGCACCAAAGAGTGCACCAGAGTGCACCTTTGGTCCACCTATTTGTCAACAAGTTTCAAGTAGGTTTGATTTATTTTGCTTTTCAATAAAAAGGCGGAAACTCGAATTCATAATCATTTTCATAAATTAATAATTGTAAGCAAACTTATGCAAACTTACGAAAGTGTACTTACTGCTCTCTATAAAGAGCTGCTTACTCGTCACATTGTTTTACAGGCGTGAACTTGAAGCATTTGGCGTGAATTTACTATAAAAATGTAAATTATTTTTTATAACGTGTAATGGATATGCTTTTTGTGAATTCATTTGCTTTGTATTATTTCCAGTAATATTTTTGATGGCTTTAATACTTATTTGCAGTTGTACAAAATAACTTCCTTCGCCTCATTTATTTCCCTGATAACAGCTGATAACAGCCGTCACGCTGACAGACTCACATGTGTTGTTGAGGTTATGTTTATGATGTTTCGTGCACGAAACGTTAATATCTTCTATAAATCGATTGTCTTTACCAGTTTCGTTCGGACTTCGGAATGTGATATGAGGTCATATGTCACCGATGCTCATCGATAGCATCCTAAACTCGTACAAGACTCCATATGATGTCAACGCGAGTGGCTCGTGCCGAGGTCACAGTTTTTGCTCTGTTTGCAATAATATTACGTCTTTAAGATCGGCCAGTCGCCGATCGGCAGGCGGATGCATAGCATCCGTGTGTGTAGTAGCGTAGTTAATAGATTAGTGACAAATAAGGAATATATCTGTACAGTGGGAAGAATGTTTTCGACTAAGAACAGCTATGAGGTAATTGGAATGTAATTTAAAATAAAATTTATATTTGTAGATAGTGTTTCCTAATTTACTATTTTGCAGGACGCGGTCGGTAAACTAAATAAATTGCAGTCGAACAAATCGACAATAGAACAAATAAGGAAGGAAATTAGAACTGGTCATGTGAGTATGAATTATTTTTAGCTACCTAATTAATTTAATAATGGGTGATATATAAAATCATCTAAGTAGACATATAAAGTGGAATAGTCAAAAGAAGGTTTCCGAGGAGATTTTTAGGGTTGATAAAATGAATGATCTCTAAAAAATAAGTCAAATCAAATCAAAATAATATAAGTCAAAGGTATTCCCAAATATTGAAGATGAAACAGCTTGTGCATGAAAGAGACAGAAGAGATGCGTCAGGATTCAGCATTTGGTCACTTTGTGTATACCTCTAAGTGGAGATATGGGTAGATTAATATGTTTTGATTATATTTTGTCTGTTATGTTATAATTATTTCCTTTTGTCTATATTTGTCTGTGAGTTTCTTTAACATTGATAAAAGCATCCATTTTAGTGATTGTTTACCCATTTCGGATGTTGTGGTGAGTATCAATTTATGAAAAGTTGCACTTAGGTCTCCTCCACAAAAGAGGGGGGCCTTAATCTACAATTCTGGCCTGATGTCACCTCCCAGAATGTCCATTACATACTGATTGTGCTTATATGTTTGCAACACACAAGATTGCTGTATTGGAGCCAATGGGAAACAGTGGTGAAATAGCAACCATTATTGCTTCATAAGTATGCAAATATCTTATGTAGAAGTAGTTTATTGCAATGGTTTTGTAACCCCATAATATTCTATAATGTCAACATTTGTATTGCGTTTCTTCCAAGTTCCACTTCCACTGTCCCCATCCACAACACATTTGTTCAAGCATGTTGCAGAAAGGAATTAATTTTTTGACCGACTTCCAAAAAGGAGAAGGTCCTCAATTTGTCTGTTTTTTTTATGTATGTCACGCGATATCTCCGCCAAATGTGGACCGATTTTCAAAATTATTTTTGTTATCGATAGAGCTTATTTCAAGGGTGGTCCCATATAATTTGGTCACGATCGGAATTGAAGTCGGTCTGTTAAGTTTTTATCTAATTTTATTTGCTCGGGACTGGATCCCTCAGATGAGGTTGATGTTAGGCAGGCAGCCGGTCGTAAAAACTTAGCCAAATCTTTTCTGCAACATACTAGAAAAGTGTGTTGCGCCGACCCCACATTAAGGTGGGATAAGGGCAAGTAGAATAAAAAATATACCAATAGGTCTTTATTATCCATCTGGAAAAATTGGGAGAGGCCTATGTCCAGCAGATAATGGTGGTAATGATAAATACTAATAGTGGTGTCAGATACATACATACATAAACTCACGCCTGTATCCCCGAAAGGGGTAGGCAGAGGCGCACTAGCGAACTAGAACACTCACATTTCGCCGAGCTTAGTTCCGTCCCAGATGTGATAGGGGGCGAGCCTATCGCCATATCGGGCACAAATTCCAGACTCCGGGCTGATATGGAAAAATCCAATATCACTTTGCCCGACCCGGGGATCCAGTCAGATGCAATCAATATCTTATAGAATTAGACACAGGATGGCTTGGCCTTGATGAAATCATGACGTGACGATAGTGCTGACGTAACCAGTGGCTGTAATTAAGTACAATGGTATGATGAATACTGTGTTGAAACTCGAAATTAATCTTATAATTTGAATTATTATTTAGGTATGATGACTTGTTCGTATATAAAACGAAAAAACACCGATTATCAATAGTTTTAGTATTATGTTTTGAGTGGTAGAGCCACGCTGTAGACAGTAACGTCTACAGCACGAATGGGCCAGCTCGACCGGTTTGATACCACTGTCTCATAGAAAACCGCCGTATAGTGGCAGCTTGCTGTCGCGTTTCGTTCGGTGAGTGAGACTTCCGGTGGCCCATTCCCCCCCTCTCCCTTTCCAATCCTTTTCCTTCCCCTTTCATTCCCTCCTTTTAGGTTGGCAACGCACCCATGATTCTTTTTGTGTCTTGCGTGACCTTGCTCGTTTGCCAGTCTCTGCTATAAAAAAACATGTATTTAGTTAAATATTGTGATTTCAGAAATGCACAAACGTAGAGGATATGGAGAATTACCTGAACAGGACTGGCGTCAGCCTGTCGCAGCTGGATGAACTATCTGTGATACACGTAGCTGGGACTAAGGGAAAGGTAACCTAATATGGATCAATTACATTTTTCATGTACTCAGATTTACTACCATGTAACAGAAATATAAATAAATAACACCCAACAGTCACATACATAGTCCTGAACCCACACTAAGATCAAGTCTTGTGTCGTGGGTATCAGGAACTACGAGAGACTTTCGGTCTTACAACCCAGATCCGAAACAAATATCTGTAGGCCATACAAACATTTGTCTCGGTGCGGGGATCGAACCCGCGGCCTCTCGCTTCACAGCCGGCTACTCGCCCGCTGCGCCACGGAGGCTGTCCAATATAACCAAATGACATATATGTATCTACCCACTTTTGACAGCCTTTTCGCAGTTACGTGCACAGACCTTCTGATCAGGGTAGACAAAAATTTTGTAAAATGATTTTCTTTAACTCTACCATAACCATTACTATCATCATCATTCTCATGTCGATTAAAATACAATCCGAGCACTGCTATTTTGACAATTTGTTTATAGCCACGAATTTTTGGTCATGATTTATAAAAATAGCAAATTGATAGGATAGACAGTCTCTCTTTGTCTATATGGACTGCACGCCACTGCCTCTTCGTCGTAATGGGATACATGAAACGAAATCATTGTTCGGCTGACAAAAAATTATGTGGTAGTATGTTGAAATAATAAAAAAAATATATTCTTCCTTTCTATCTGCCCTTTACCCGCTTCAGTGTTGGGTAAACACACTTTTTCAAGCTTGTTGTAGAAAGGATTCAGCTTTTGTTTTTACGAGCGGCTGCCGTCAACTGACGTCAACTTCCTTCTGGGGGATCCAGCCCCGGGTAAATTGTTTTTAGAAAATATCCGCCTGACCTGGGAATTGAACCCCAGACCCCATGGTTCACAGCCCATATACTGCCATTAGAGCAAGGAAGCGATCAAAAGCCGAAAAAAATACATTGGATGCGGATGCAAATAAGTTTGCTTCATTTGTAGGGTTCAACAAGCGCGATGTGCGAGTCGATACTCCGAGAGCACGGGTTCCGCACAGGGTTCTACTCGTCGCCGCATCTCGTAGCTGTTAGAGAGCGGATACGTCTCGACGGGAAGGTGGTCTCCGAAGAAAAGTTTGCACATTACTTTCACAAAGTTTACGGCAAACTGGATGACACTAAGGTAGGTAAGGTTTCGCCGGGTCTTCTCAGGCAGGGACGCGTTTGACTGTCGCAGTTGCAGCGTTAGAAGCAGCGATAGCTCAGTTGGGAGTGGTACGGACTGCCGAGACGAGTGTCGGCGGTTCGAGACCAACCCCAAAAAAAGAGCATACACCTCTGACTTTTCTCTGTTATGTGTATTTTCATTGTGAATTGTCGGTTGCTATAACGGTGAAGGAAAACATCGTGAGGAAACCTGCATACCCGAGAATTTCTTCACAAGAATTTCAAAGGTATGTGAAGTCTACCAACCCGCACTAGGCCAGAGTAGTAGACTAAGGTCTAACCCCTCTCATTAGTGAGTCTGCCCAGCAGTGTGACAGTAATATTACGTGGCTAATATTATTATTATAATGCAGTGTCCAAAGACTTGGGGCAGTGTCACTCAAAACATTTATTTATTTATTATTTATTTATTTTACGACTGCCTCGGTGGCGTGGTGGTATTTCGGTAACGACTACGGTTCTGAGGTCTCGGGTTCGATCCCCGGGTCGGGCAAAGTGATATTTGATTTTTCCATATCAGCCCGGATTCTGGAATTTGTGCCCGATATGGCGATAGGCTCGCCCCCTATAACATCTGGGACGGAACTAAGCTCGGCGAAACGTGGGTGTACTAGTTCGCTAGTGCGCCTCTGCCCACCCCTTCGGGGATACAGGCATGAGAAAGAATGAAAGAAAGAAAAAATATTGATTAGTTTACAAGTTGGGTGGTTATCTTAGTTGTGAACAATTTAATATATACCGCATATATTGAATATTTAGATATTCAACAAACGAAGAAGCAATAAAAAAACATAAGACATATTACAACATTATCAATGCTATATATAATATAAGTAGGTACATTTCTAATATGTACGCTAAACAGGCATACACAACATTCACCAAAAGACAACATATTAGAACTAAATCTTAATATCGAGAGTAAAAAATAACAAAATACTTAATTATTCGAGCAAGTGTACAATATTCAGAAATCACGAACATGAACCTGACAATTTACATCATAATATTAATATAATAAAAACATAAGCTTACGGCTGTATTCCCGAAAGGGTACCAGGTAGTGCGTCACTCAGTGGTGTTGCTACTGCTCATAAGTAATAGAATCACTGACCATCAGGCAAAAGTTCGTCTCGTCATTTGATTGTAATAACAATATTTCAGGAGTACGAAGGCGATATGCCGAAGTACTTCGCGTTCCTGACCGTGATGGCGTTCAACGTGTTCCTCGAGGAGAAGGTGGACGTGGCCATAGTGGAGGTCGGCATCGGGGGCATGGTTGATTATACCAATGTATTGAGGTAAGCAATACGCATGTACAAGCTCATAGCTTCATTTCATTAGCATTGGCACAAACTCCAAAGAACCCCATATTCTACTAATCTCCAATAACTTTAAACTCATTATTGAAGCAGTTTTTTGTTAGTCGCCTCCGTGGTATGACAGCATGTATGGGCTGTGGACCTGGAGGTCCTGGGTTCGATTCCCAGGTCGGAAAAAGTGAATTTTCCAACTTAATTTGCCCGGAACTGGATCTCCGAGAGGGGGTTGACGTCAGGTAAGCAGCGGGCCATAAAAACTAAGTCACTTCGTTTCTGCAACATGTTTGAAAAAGTGTGTTGCACCGATGGCCGACCCCACATTAAAGTGGGATAAAGGCAAGTATAAAGAAAGATTGAAACAAGTTTTTGACTTTGATATAAGCATCTCAACCCCAAGTGCTTTAATAAATTAATATCATTTCATCGAAGATGTACAAAGCATTTTACTAGTTAATTTTAACAATTGTTTTTAAAGTAAAAACACGCACCATTCCCACTTTACTATTGAATCAACATTTATTTCCAGCTCGACCGGTTTGATACCAGAGTCTCACTGAAAACCGACGTAAAGTGGCAGCCCGCTGTTACGTTCCGTGAGTGAGATTTCCGCTGGCCCAATTCCCCCCTCCCTTTCCCAATCCGTATTCCTCTCCTTTTCGATTGGCAATGTACCCGTGATACCTTTATCGACCGACTTCCCAAAAAGGAGGAGGTCCTCAATTCGTCGGTATTTTTTTTATGTATGTTACGCGATATCGCCGAGACAAATGTTTGTATGGCCTACAGATATTTGTTTCGGGTCTGGGTGTTGTGAGACCGAAAGTCTCTCGTGGTTCCTGATACCCACGACACAAGATTCGATCTTAGTGTGGGGTCAGGACTATGTATGTGACTGTTGGGTGTTATTTATTTTATTATTTATGTCCGCCAAATGAGGACCGATTTTCAAAATTCTTTTTGTGTTCGAAGGAGCTTATTTTAAGGGTGGTCCCATATAAATTTGGTCACGATTGGAAGTCGGTCCGTTAAGTTTTTAAACTTGTGATTATGTCTTAGGTATTTATGGGTGGTGGAGATCACTTAAGCTTGCTTTTTTCACTGCAAAAAAGTACATGTACAAATGTTTGTGTAGCCCACAGATATTTGTTTCAAGTCTGGGTGTTGTGAGACCGAAAGTCTCTCGTAGTCTCTGACACCCACGATACAGGTTATACCTAGTGTAAGGTCAGGACTAAGTGTGTGACTTTTGGGTGTATTTATTTAATTTAATTTATTTATTTAACATAGTTAGTTTTCAACAATAATGGTTTATGTTCACAACAACGAATATAACACATTGAGTGAAATAAAATAAAATTACCTGACTACCCCGAAAGGAGGATGATTTTTTTGCGGATTATATCGCAATTAGTTTTATATCAGAAAAATATGTTTTTTAGGAAAGTCCCAGTTGTGGGTATAACGGCTCTCGGGTTAGACCACACCTCGATATTGGGTAATACGCTGGCGGAGATAGCGGGTGCTAAGGCTGGTGTTATGAAACAGGGGTGTGAAGCTTACACCGTCACCCAGCCGCCTGAAGCCATGGACGTGCTCAGGAGTTACGCTGAATGTGTGAAGGTATGACCATTTTAGAACGTTTTTTTTAGCGTGGTAGAGCCACGCTGTAGACAGTTACGTCTACAGCACGAATGGGCCGGCTCGACCGGTTTGATACCACTGTCTCACTGAAAACCTACGTAAAGTGGCAGCTGGCTGTAGCGTTTCGTTCGGTAAGAGAGATTTCCGGTGGCCCATTTCCGCCCTACCTTTCCCAATCACTTTTCCCCTTCCATTCCCTCCTTTTAGGTTGGCAACACAACCATGATTCTATTTGTATCTTGGGTGTCTATGGGCGGTGGAGATCACTTACCATCAGGTGACCCATCAGCTCGATTGTCAATCTCTGCTATAAAAAAAAAACAGAATTTGGGCGTTTAATAATTCACGCGAAATCTCTTTACCAAACTGTTGTTCAACCACGTATATAACATAACATAAGCTCACGCCTGTATCCCCGAAGGGGTAGGCAGAGGCGTACTAACGAACTAGAACACCCACATTTCGCCGAGCTTAGTTCAGTCCCAGATGTGATAGGGGGCGAGCCTATCGCCATATCGGGCACAAATTCCAGACTCCGGGCTGATATGGTAAAATCTAATATCACTTTGCCCGACCCGGGGATCGAACCCGAGACCTCAGAACCGTAATCGTACCGAAATACCACCACGCCACCGAGGCAGTCACGTAACCACGTATATCGGGTACAAATTTCACACTCTGAGCTGATACTAGATAGAATGTGTCAATATCACTTTGCCCGACCCGGTGATCGAACCCGAGCACTCAGGACGGTAGTCGTACCACGCACGCAATACAACTACGCTAGCGACCAACTAAGATTTGTAGTTGGAGTGGAGACACTATGGGCATTACTTATAAAAACAGTTTAGCTGAGTAAATGGCTAAGAATACTCACTTGTTTCCTTGTGTCACATTGTTTGAAAATAAAAGGGACAGACTATTCTTTACCATTTGCTCAGTTAAACTGTTTTTATAACTAAGGCCCGGAGTTTTGGCGGGAATTCTGACGGTGCGGGTGGTCGCTTGTTTTAATGATTTCACATTTTCGTCTAAAGTTGTGTTTGTGGATTAAATGTGATGTGTATCTAAGCAATAAACATCAACGAAGATGGACAGTATGTGGAAGCTTTGAAATAAGTGATTTTGGATGCTTTTAGTCGGGTGGATGGGTCGACCATGTTCGATTCCTCCGCTGCGAGAAAATCCTCTAAAAAACATCAAACTGGAAGGAATTGACGCTAAAACTCCAGCAGGGCCTTGAAATCGAACACATCCGACTTCATTGCACTTGCGAAAACTTATATGTAGGAAAACAATTTCCCTAACTTGACATTGGCATAATGTATTTCAATTGCCATAAATAAAAAAATAAATAAAGAACTAAGGCCCGATATTCTATTTTTACATGGAACTTGTAGTTAGGTGAATAGTAAAACATAACCATACATAAAATATGTTCTTTATTTTCAGTGCCCCTTAACAATAGCACCAGAGTACACCCAATACAAATTCCCATCAACCAACGGCAACTGTCTACCAATCAATCTGGAAGCTTATCAGACGAACGCGTCTCTCGCAGTACAACTGTCCCACGCTTGGATGCGAATTAGGAAACACAAGAACGGCCTTAAAAATGGTTACAATGGCGTCAGGAACGGGTTGAATGGAACAGTATTAAACAAAACTGTCATGGAATTGAATGAGGAGACGGTGGAAGGGTTGGCCTCTTGTAAGTGGCCGGGGAGGTATCAGGTTGTGAAGACTGACTATGCCACGTTCTATCTGGATGGAGCACATACTAAGGAGTCTGTGGAGATTTGTGCGCAGTGGTTTAAAGATAATAGCAGGTACGTTTTTTAATAAAATACTCTGGGAAAGTGGTTTTTCTAACATGATTGTCGGACTGGACTGGATTCCCCAGAAGGGGTTGACTTTACACAGGCTTTTGCCACTGAAACTCGATACGATTTTAACTACGATTCGGTCTCTCGATTCTATCTCGATTTATTAGTGCACTTTTTACCTCGACCTTGGTGTAATTTTAATTCGATAAATAAAACCGAATCGTAGTCGCAAACGAATCGAGTTTCAAAAATTACCATACAGGTCGTGAAAGCCAAGCCAAGCCAAGACATTTTTTTCTAAATCATGGTTAAAAGTGTGTCACGTCATTCACGCCAATTCCACACAATGGGATAAGGGCACGCACAAGGAACGATAATAAAGTACATATAGTAACTATTATTATTATTAAAAGAGTTCCGACAAAATTTTTAGAATATACAACTTTATACCCAACACAATAGAGTAAAAAAAGTCTATATTTCAATGTGTCCTAATATCATTAATCCTTGTAATTTATTATCAGGCATAAAAGAAAATCCCTCATATTCAGTGCAACAGGAGATCGGAATGGCGAAGTATTATTAAAACCACTCAAAGAAATCGGTTTTGATACAGCATACTTCGTAATACCCACAGCAAATAAGCAGACGACACAAAATAGCGACAATTTCTCTCTAGTAGAACAAGATGAGTTGATAAATAGATGTCAAAGACATGCAGAGATATGGAGCGATCACAACACCTCGGTCTTAGAATGTGTGGCCGACGCCTTAGCGATATTAGAGAAAGATTTCCAAGACGAAAAATGCAGTGTATTGGTGACAGGGTCTCTACATTTAGTAGGAGCTGCGCTTTCTATATTAGATCCTAATTTAAGTAGTTGATTTGTAACAAATATGTTTTTTAAATATATTTATTTGTGTATTTTGTTACATATTGGTTTTATTTATCCCAAATAGCGATATGCGCAATTCATCCGGAAGTGGGTCACAAGGAGCAATGCTATTTCTTCTCAGAACAACGTAAAGGCAGTAATGAAGTGACTAACTTCAGGGCGTCCAATTTAAACTGTGCTAATTGTACTTTGGCTTGACATACAAACATCACTGCTCACGCCTGTATTCCCGAAGGGTAATGTAAGCAAGCTTGCAATTTAGATCACCCACATGTCGCAAAGTTCATTTCCGTCATAGATGTGATGGTGGGCGAGCCTATCGTCATATCGGGCACAAATTCCAGACTCCAGGCTTACAGTGAGTAGAAAAACCCAATATCAATTTGCCCAACCTAGGAATCAAACCTGAATCTCAGGATGATAGCTGTACTACCACACCACTGAGGCAGTCTACAGTTCTTTCGTCTATTTGATAATAAAGGTTATAAATAGATACAACGTCCTTTAGATATCACATTAGAAAGGGGCTTACAAAAAGAATGCATTCTTAACAAAATAATATATTAAACTATTAATTTCAGATCTACACAGTAGACATTTTATTACAATATTAATACAATTATAACAAATGATTAAAGAATTATAATTCATTCCTACAGTGAAAAAATATTTTTAAGACACGCCACAGTGCAAACATTTATACAGTGTTTTAACAAATGTTTCATGCATTAACCATCAAAACCCAATTTGATGTTAACTGAATTTCATTATGATAATATTTATCTGGTTACTGAAAAATTATCAGGAATAGAGTTTTTTCATGGCAATTGAGCCATGAAACTAAACTTTGATTGACAAAAAGTTGAATAACACTAACAACATAACAAAGGCCAAATGAACATTGTACTGAATGAACCATATTGCGTTATTGCGTCAGTAGTGTGAATTAATGAATATTATTTGACAGCTTCTGTGGCGCAGCGGGCGAGTAGCCGGCTGTGAAGCGAGAGGCCGCGGGTTCGATTGCCGCATTGAGACAAATGTTTGTGTGGCCCACAGATATTTGTTTCTAGTCTGGGTGTTGTGAGACCGAAAGTCTCTCATAGTCTCTGATACCCACGATACAGGTTATACCTAGTGTGGGGTCAGGACTAGGTGTGTGACTGTATGGGTATATTTATTAGTCTATAGTTAACTGAGTATCATTTGTATCCAGAAGTCTATCAACATCTGTAAGCCACGAAATGAGCCTGTCCAAATATCCACCATCTTGTTTATAACTTAGTAACAATAACTGCATGTGTTGGTATGCCATTGGTTGCTCCAGCAATACCTGCAACCGTTTATCTCTTAGAGAAAGCAATTTTATGAAAATGATTGCTATGAGAGTCCACTGTATTGGTTTGAACATAATGTTATTTGCTTTCAACATAAATGTATTTACTAGTAACCGAATATCAGAACTTATTGATAAACTTAATAAGCCTAATGATCGTAATAAATCTGGTAACATTTTGTTTAAATGTTGGCACACTATTCTTCTTCTTAATGCATTTTGTGCATTCTTGTCTACTAATGGTAACTGGGTGATATTATCATCTTCTGTTGGAGATATTTTCTCTGTGATTTCGGGTTCAGGTATTTCAGTCTCTCCAGCATAGAATGCTTTGACTTTCAATTGTAATTTTTTACTTTCCTCTTGAAGTATTGAGTAGTCTGGTAAAGGTTTTGTTTCTCTTTGTAATGTCTGTGCATCATACTTTTTATCTTCCAATTCCAGCATATTTAACTTCTTACAAAGAGCTTGATATTGATCATAAGCATTTGAGTTATAAAATACACCTTTTGCATAATTATTTAAGTATTCCTTTATATAATCTCCTTTATCAGTTACTAGCTCTTTGACTTTCTCTTCTCCAAGTAGAAAGAGTAGTGTGTCTATAGTAAACCATTCTGCAACACATTTTTCTACTTCAATAGTCAAGGCAGTGAGCACTGGCTGTTTTTTCATTGGTGTCTTTTTCTTTTTTGGTGTTTTGTCTTCAATCATTTCTGGTACACTTGTTAATATGGGATCAATTTTTTGTTCAGGTTTCTCTATAATTTCTCCTACAATGTTCAGTGGATTTGCTGCTGGTTTCTTATAGTCTTTTTTCAGTTTTTCTATAGTCGAAGGACTGGCTTTATTTGATGTAACCATTTTTGTGTCATGTGATTTATATACAGACATTGTTTTGCTTTCCTTTATTGGTATATTGTTATTATTCTCATTTGACTCCAACACTTTATCATTGTTATTATTTTTACTAGCTTCTGACTCTGCAGATTTTTCATGAATGCTAATTTGTGACAAATCACAGACGATTTCCTCATTACTCATTTTATTTTCATTTTCCCCATTACAGTTGTTGCTTATTTCAGTATTCATATTGGTCATCTCATTAAAACTAGCACTTGTAAAGTCATTTATAGAGGTAAAGGATTTCTTTATAGGTTTAATTATCTCAATTAAAGACACATCTACCTCCTGACCCATGCTGCCCACAGAGTCCAGAGGCAACAGATGGAAAGTAGGTATCACTTCATACTCTCTGAACCATAGAGGACTTGTCAACAACTGCTTTTTAACATGCATTGCAGATTTGTAACAACTGTTACTGCAAAAGTTCTTTCTCGCCGTGATGTCGTATACTTTGTTAGTTTTTACTGAAATCCGGTATTTTTGCTTAGGAATATCCTTCTCGGAAATATTTTTCGAACATATTGGATACCCACAGAGATGTATGATGGATCTCTCTTCAACGACGTCGTCGAAGTGGGTCTGATTGATTTCTGGAAGGCATTGTAACAAATACTGTTCAGTAATACCTCGTTCCAGCAAATTTTCGACGATATGCTGAGCTCTGGCATTGCATTCGCGTTTCTTTAGGATCGCTTCTCGTATTTGTTCTTTCGTCATTTCCTCGATCTTTGATGGCTTCTTTTTCGAAGTTTTGTTGGAAGTCTCCATTGTTCAAGAAGAAATCCTCAACCAACTGGAATATACGAATGAAAACAAATAACTACGAAAGAAATAGTGAATACTAGCGATGGAAACAACGGCTGACTTTTGCCATTAGGTTATGTCGCTTAGGCTATTCTTACAAAGCTATTACTCTAAATCGCTATTTAAAGCTACCAGCGATTCTCCGCCGCGCGGCTTTAGTAACTTATAGGTTACTTTTTTGATAGCGGCTTCTTGAATCGCCGCAGCTGTCTTGAATCGCCGCAGCTATCTACAATCGCCGCAGTTGTGTTCATAGCAGTAAGCTTTATTACGAAACACGGTTTTCTCGTTCTAATATTATTTTGTGAATCGCGGTCATTTTATTGGTGCCCGCGTTTTGTTGATGTGCTTGTCGTATTTTGGATCGTAACGTGTTCTTAATTCTTATTTGGATATTTAATAACATAATTTTGTTTTAATGAAAAAGGTAGTTTTATACAATATTAATTTAAAGTTTTTATTAGCATCATTAAAGCGAGTTATGAAACAATTGACGTTTTTAAGGAATAAATTCTTAACCGGGAATCTCCGAGTTTCGAGCAGTGCTCAAACAAATCTGCGTAGAAGTTCATGAAGCAGTGTCAACAAACTAACTGCATCGTCGTAATAGCGACTAGCATTTACACACATATTAAATTATGATGGTCATCACTTTCTAGTTGAAATAAGAATAAAAAAGTATTTTTAAATCAGTATCATTACATAGCTTTTTCGTCTACAAAATAATAAAGGTCGTAGGTTGCAATTCGATACGACCAAAAATACGCCTTATTATCTAGAAAATAAAGATCTAGTATCCAATGTTTATAAACCGAATTGTCGGCTTTTTAAATGGATTTACTTACCTTGACTGCAAATAGTTTCCAAAAAAATCACTAGATGTTGTTAAACAATTTGAATTACGTAATAATTTAACACTAAAATTACTAACCCATGATTCATAATAGTTCCAGCTTATTTCTATAGATGGCAATCGAAAATTGTGTCTAAAAGTCGCTAGATGTCACTATAGCAAATTGATACACTCTTCAAACGTATTAGACATTAGTTTTAGCAAATTCTTATAGATGGCGCATACAGTCTCTGTCTCTGATCAATTTTAAAAACCTGAAAGCTTTTCAATAACGTTAGTAGTGATTTCCAAATCACCACTAATGTCGTTTTAAAGAAATAATACTATTACTTAAACGGCGATCGTTGTAACGACCATGACTAGTGAATACTAAATACAGCAATGGTGACTTGACACTGACATGACATTATTGACATTACACAGGATCTTTTATAAGGATGTGCAATGTGTATCATCGATATAATAATAGTTATTTGGGGTCAGGACTAGGTGTGTGACTGTTAGGTGTATTTATTTATTCCCTTTTCACAAATTCTTTGGGATTCTAAACCAAAAGCATTGACCACGCTTCTATTTAAACGGGTTTTTATTGGATTTAACGCCCTATATCCTAAGGTTAAATACTAGCAAAAATAAGAAAGGGAATGGAGTATAGAATACTCATCTTTTTCATTCTGATATATTGGCTGAATAATGTATTTATGTAGTAACTAAAACATCCTTTTTAACCTATGTATAAATATCGATTCTGTAATGTATACTAGATTCGTATCGATGCTTATAACATGTGTATGCCTAACTCTAAACTGACAATTTGACATGACCATATTGTTTAGTGTTTGAGGGCTTTTACCGAATCAGTGTTATTTTATTTCAAGAATATTAAAATCGCTGATTCAAGAATTATTTAAAAAACATATTTTAGCATTACTTGGTTATTAATTTTTATGACTTGGCTTAATTCTGCTAAATAATTATATCTAACTTCAAAAATGTTTCGATTTCGACAGTCAATGGTCACTATTTAGTAAAACCAGCCTAAGAACTTTTTACCCTATATTTGGGATTGGGAATTTGGGGTAATTGGGCTACCGCAAAAAAACTTACGGAACAAAACGCGACAGCGAGCTGCCGGTTGCCTCATAACGTCGGTTTTCTGTGAGACAGTGGTATCAAACCAGACAAGCCAGCCCATTCGTGCTGTAGACTTAACTGTCTACAGCGTGGCTCTACCACTTAATTTGTGAGTCGGTATATTGTATGTATATTTGTTCTCTTTGACATAAAAACTACCTAATTCGATTTTGATGAAACTTAACAGTTACATAGATTAGGTATAGAAGAGAATGACATCCCACCTTAATGTGGGGTCGGTGCAACACACTTTTTCAAGCATGTTGCAGAAATGATTTGGCTTAGTTTTTGCGACCGCTTGCCTGCCTGACGTCAACCCTCCATTGAGGAATCCAGTCCCGGGCAAATTAAATTAGAAAATTAGCTTTGCCCGACCTGGGAAGCAAACCCAAGATCTCCCGATCCACAGCCCATATATGCTGCCTCTAGACCAAGTAGGCGAATTGTATATAATCTATGATATAGGCCATTTTCTGTTCCAGAAAAATGTATGGATCCAGTTGGATATTTTAACCTTCCACTCGGTGAATTTTATGATTAGGTAATAGGTACCTTACCAAATTATAGTGAAAATCATGGCTAAAATAGCTTTACATATCGAGCAATACCAATTACCAATAGCATAGGGCAAATTGTCTTTTTTGACATTTATAAATTGTCATTTGTCATTCCGTAATCCGTATGCAGTGTTACCATCTTAGTGGATTTTCCACTAAATCTGGTGGTTTTGACCCCCCCTTTAGTGGGAAAAAATGCCGTCTAGTGGTTAGTGGATTTTTTTAGTGGTTTTGTAGAAAATTTTTGTGAAATGTTGATCGCTCAACCACTAAGTGAGTTATACATTTTCAAATATATTGCGCGTCTCGAAGAAGCTGTGTTTGATATAATATTGCTCTATTATAATATAAATAATACCTTAAATAAATAGTACTGAACATATGGGAATATAATAATAATAATTAATTTTAATACATTACAACAATAACCTAAGCACAAGGCTTCAAGGAGCTTACGTAAGTTAAATTCCAAAATTATTCCAGTAAATTTCTCGACTTTTTGTTAATCAATTTTCTGTTTAGTTTTAAGCATAGAGAATGTAGAGATAATTACAACGTTTAGTGCTATCGATAAAAATATTAGCAAATATTTTATTTTTTATTATGGTCAAATTTCGAAAATATCTCATTGAACGGTCTGTGTCTGGGTGTACGAATGTCATTAGACTCGCTTATAATATTCAGTGTATTTGTGCCCAATATGGCGATAGGCTCGCCCCCTATTACATCTGGGCCCGAACTAAGCTTTACGAAATGTGGGTTTTCTAGTTCGCTAGTTCGCCTCTACCTACCACTTCGGGGATATAGGCAAGCTTTATTATCTATACTTAATATTATAAAGTGAAGAGTTTGTTTGTTTGTTTGGTTGAACGCGCTAATCTCAGGAACTACTGGCTCGATTTGAAAAATTCTTCTTGTGTTGGATAGCCCAATTATCGAGGGTGGCTATAGGCTATATAACATCACGCTATGACCAATAGGAGCGAAGCAGAAATGAAAAATGTAGAAAAGCGGGGAAGTTGATACCTCAGAAAGTACTGATTCGAATTGAAAAATTCTTTTTGTAATGGAAAGCCCGTTTATCTAGGATGGCTATAGGCTTTATAGCATCACGCTATGACCAATAAGAGCGGAGCAGAAATGAAAAATGTTACAAAATCGGGAAAATTTATATCTCGGACAGAAACTACTGGTTCGAATAGAAAAAATATTTTTGTGTTGGATAGCTCATTTATCAAGGATGGCTATAGGCTATTAAACATCACGTTATGACCAATAGGAGCGGAGCAAAAATGAAAAATGCTACAAAAGCAGGGAAATTTATATCTCAGGAACTACTGGTTTGATGTGAAAAATTCTTTTAGTGTTGACCGACGGGATGAGTGGTGGGGTGACTAAGGGGTGACTGACGGGGTGACTGACGGGGTGACTGATGGGGTGACTGACGGGGTGACTAACGGGGTGACTGACGTGAGGAATGACGGGGTGACTGACAGGCTGACTGATGGGGAGGCAGACGGGGTGACTGACGAGGTGACTGACGGGGTGACAGACGGGGTGACAGGCGGGGTGACAGACGAGCTGACCGACTGGGTGACAGACGAGGTGACTGACAGGATGACTGTCGGGGTGACCGCCATGGTGACAGATGGGGTGACAGACGGGTGACAGACGGGGTGACAGACGGGTGAAAGACGGGGTGACAGATGAGGGACAGATGGGTGACAGACGGGTGACAGACGGGGTGACCGACTGAGTTACAGATGGGGTGACAGACGGGGTGACAGGCGGGGTGACAGACGGGTGACCGACGGGGTGACTGACGGGATGACGGAGAGGGTGACTGACGAAACCAGACCGTAGTAGATCATCCCATGACTTCCTTTAGAATTATTGGATTATAGGTGCCTACGACTCACTCTTTCAACCCTCTCTCTCATACGCAGACGAAGTTGCGCGGGTCAGCTACTGTAATATTTAATTTATTTAATACAATGCAAAATGTTTATATTCTTGTAACACAGTTTTAGGCCTTTATTCATAATAAAACTCTTATCGAAGATATAAACTCATATTGGTAAAAATGCATTTTAAGCCTATCGAAGGTTCGATAAAATTCTTTATTCATAATAGTTTCCTATAGCTTAAGTAACTAAAATATATTTACTGTGTCACAATGTTGCTAGTACATAGATAAAACGTGATTTTAACAAGTTTTGTCTCTGGAAAGTCATGGAACGATGGCCTAATAAAAAAAAACAAACATTCGCGCGTGTCTTGCGCGCGCAATTCGACAAAGCCGTGCAACAGATAATAAAAAGTTGGTAGCCGACTTAAAAAAATTATATATTTGTTTCGTTTCACGTAGTATCAATATATTTCATGTAGTTTTTTAGGTAATTTAAATAAATAAGTAGCAGAATCATCGATATAATAATATACCTAGATGCACAGTTCCATACAAATATCATTGTAAACAGTGTCCTCGACAGACAAAACAAATAAACATCACAAATTTAATTAAATTAACACAAATATGACCTTATAGACGCGGCATAAAGTAGCTTTTTAAATTGCATGTTCAAACGTTCTTATATTCGAAATTTTTGAATTTCCAATAGTTTTTGAATTTGACAATAATTTGACATTATTAAAGAAACATTCTAGTCACTTGGACAAAGATTGAATGGAGTCGAATAGTTCTTGTATTTATTTGTGAGAAATGTTGACCACATGGCGTACAATGTAGATGAGAATGGCGATATCTGTATAATAATTTTACTTACATTAAGAGATAGATAGAGTATAAATGTTTAGAAGATAACAAAGCTTATTAGTTATGAATATGAAATAAGCACTGTTTTGCCTTAACGTGATTCATAAATAAATAACATCCAACAGTCACATACATAGTCCTGGCCCCATACTAAGATCGTCCTTTGCTCTTTAGATTCTTAATAATTTCTTTTAGACTATCATTCGTTTTCTTAATCTTTTGTTCTGCCTTTTTAAGTTTCGCACTAAATTAGATTTAAGTTTAAATTTTTGGTTGCGTTCTTTCAAATTAACTGTAAAAAATAACGTCTTAGGTGTGTTAAAGATTGATGAAAATTCTGATGGTATTGGTGATCCTTCATTATTTATTGGTTCAATTGCTGGTTCCTGGAAATGAATATGTTTCCAATAAATGATGACGCCACAATTACTGTTGTAGTAATTATGCCTAACGACCGGTTCCAATAAATGATCTCAATCCTAGAATCAAAGATAAAAATGAAAAATCGCGAGAATGAACCATTAAAATTATTATTTGAAAGCGGAATGTTCAACTTTGTTCATATTGGCAAATTTTTATGATCTGCACACTTTGATTGAAAACATTTATTAGAATTAGTCGCAAATTATTAAATAGTCATTTTACATGGCAGTATGTACCTAGTATATGCTTGCTATTGATGAATTCTGTATCAAATATTTTTCAGCTATTACACTTGTACTGCACCCTGCCTCATTTAAATTTGTAGTTACGACAATCTAAAATAAAGTCAATAAATGTGGCAATATTTATTTATTTATTTATTTATAGGTACACCAACAGCATACATATTGTTAAATTAAATAGTAAACATTAGTTAAGGACAATGTAGCTGATGACAATTTATCACCTTTATTTTTGGTACAGCATTCTTTTTAATTTTCCTAATCCATTTTTCTGTATAATATCCATCGGAACCGGCAAAATGGTCTGAACAAACCACACTTGAGTAATTGGGTTTAAAATTTTCTTCTCTCCTTTCTTCGGAAATAATTTTACGCCATTTATCTCTTACTATTTCATTTCATGGAAATCTGTAATTAATAAAAAAAATCATAAATTTAAAATAAATATAATATATTTACAAAAAAAAACGACTCCATGTATTTCATTGTTCCAAATCATGATTTCAAAAGGGACAAAATATTGTATTAACTGAATTCGTTAAATTAATTATTTATATACGTTTAATACTTAATTTAACATGATTAAGGTTTTAAGAATCAAGTAAGGGAATTATACTTACTTAAAATATGAAATCCCATGTGTTTTGCGCTTTGTAAGAGTGTTATTTTTGCACTCTTACAAAGCGCATTTAGGCATCTTCACAGGCGAACGGTCGGCGCCCGACTGACAGCAACAAGTGCTTACTTACATTTTAAGCACTCGTTGGCTGTCCCACTTTCTGAGCGTCAACTGTGCATCTAGGTATATTATTATATCGATGAGCAGAATACACAGTTCGAAAATGTTTATTTGTACTTTTTTGCTTTTTCCGATCATATTTTGTCCGTAGTACATTTTTCTGCAATGTTTATGATATCTCTGTCTATTTTTTGACATTGTGAAGGTAATGACATTTATATATAATAGAAATGGATCTCAAAATGGATATTTTTTATAATTTATTATGTTGTTAAAATATTTACCAATTGGCAGCAAGTTCTTTCGATCTTGGCCGATAGAAATGGAAAAAAAATAATTGGCAAATGGCGACCATGGCGACCAGTTTAGTTTGTTTATATATTTATTTCATTAATTTAATCAAAGTAAAACTATGTTTATTGAATGTGAAGTGATTTTGTTTTATGCAATACATAAACATCAACGAAGATGGGTAGATTATGGATATTTGGAAATGAAATTTAGATTTGGAGGATATTCCTTGGAGCGTATGAATGAAAGGGGGCTTCCAGTCTTTGCAAATCGTGTAAGAAAAATACCCTGTCTTCTCTGAGAATGGAATTCAGGACCGGACTTTCCAGTTCACAGCAGCTTCAACAGAACCGTCTAAAACCCATTGTATTGAAGAATAATTAGGCAACATGCGTGCATAAGTATTTTTTGTTGAATAAGATTTAATAAAATTCATCATTGTATTTTTGAAGTGTTTTATTTCTCTTGATTTATTCATGTGACGCTATACGTGTTTAGATAATGATGATATTGAAGAAAAAGATGTTTTGTTGAAATCAAGGTATGTAATTAAATACCACACGGAAAATAATAAATACTAGCTGACTTCAAACAAATCTATCCTACGGAGACCCTACATTTTCTGGAAAAAAGTATCCTATGTGTTATTCCTTTATAAATAAATACATCCTAGAATGTTCTGTGAATGGTGAAGAATCACTTAAGACAAGTTTATTCTCTCAATATTATTACGCTGTCCGACCTGGCGCGCGTATATTTCAAATAAACTGAGCGACTTATGACCATGAGGTCATAACTTTTGCATCACATTTATTTGTCTTGTTGTCCTAGACATTTTTATTTTAGACTATAATCCATTTCTTTACCGAATTAAATTCAGATCCGTTCAACCATTCTGCTGTGAAAGAGTAACAAAACATCCATACAACCGCACAAACTATCGTGTTTATAACATTAATTGCATTTGATAGAAGTCTCTCTGAAGTCTAGAAGCCTGCCTTGGTGGCGTGGTGGTATTTCGGTACGACTACGGTTCTGAGGTCTCGGGTTCGATCCCCGGGTCGGGCAAAATGATATTGGATTTTTCCATATCAGCCCGGAGTCTGAAATTTGTACCCGATATGGCGATAGGCTCCCCCCCTATCACATCTGGGACGGAACTAAGCTCGGCGAAATGTGGGTGTTCTAGTTCGCCAGTACGCCTCTGCCTACCCCTTCGGGGATATAGGCGTGAGCTTATTTTTTTATGTTTATGATAGAAGTCGCGGGCACCCTCAAATTAATCTCAACCAAAACTGGTGGAACGTCAAATACGAATCATTTGATCGAAATTGGCCATATTTTTTGCTATTGAAGCGTTAAAGTAGGGTGCCAGCTTCTATAAATTGCAGACATTTTATGGGAGATTTTGGGAACGTTTTAACGCTATTGAGCTATTATGAATAACAATTTTTCGGAAACGTCCTACAGCGGTATTATAGCGTCCCACTAAGTCATTATGAATAAAGGCCTTAGTGTTCCACTGAGTTACGATTTGCTCTGCTGAGTTACAAAATTTCTCAACGGAACGTGACGTTCTTGCCCGACTAGACTTTAATTATTTGATTTCATATTCGTTTCTTTATATTATCTGTTTTATTTTTCAAGAATACATACCAAATAACAAAGCGGATATTAAACTGTAATATAAAATATGCAACATATCTTAGAAACTCTGTCACTAAAAGGAAGTTGTAAATGTATCATTGAAGCAACACAGAACATATCTTATTTTTGTAGAGTTATTTAAGAACCAAATATTTCGTAAGGTTGATTTAATATGTATCTAATAAGTGATTCTAGATAAAGTACAGAAAAATAATGCTGCGTAGTTTTGAAATAGAGACAGAAAACACGACGTAACTCATGCGGATTTTCCACTTGCGCGTTCAATCATCTTTTAAATACTGATATTTGTATTTAGTATGTTATAATATTGAAAATCTTAATTTGGATTAAATGTGTAAGGATTTGTGGTGCGAATGTTATACCATTCTTATAGAAAAAATATTAAATTTTTAACTTTGAATGTTACGTTTTCCTCGGAGAACATAGTAAGTTGTGTAAGTATGTTGTGTATATTCAGAACTTTCTTTTGGAGGCAATATTAAGCAATAATAATATTAAAATGTATACATACGGAGCTCATAATAGTTTACTTTCTGATGAAAACACATTTCATCAGAAAATACGCTTATTTTTTTTATAATTATTAAAGAACTGCAAGGACAAGCGAAAAATTCGACAGACAACGGATGAAAAAAGTTCCCGTATATTTGTTTGCTCGAACTAAAAATAAAATAAAAATATACGTTAGCCTTAGATTAAAAAAGTTTTCTGAAGGGTTTAAAAAGCAATCGGTAGCGTTATTTTCTTGTTTTTGCATTCAGCACTACGTTTTAGAAATAGGCATTACTAGTATTACTTTGTAAAGTGACATTTCGGTCTGTTACAAGTTTACTTCACTCTATATTAGAACAAAATCCGAGTTTAGTGGAAAATCTGGTGGTTTTGCGAGCAGGGTCGATTTTGTTAGTGGTTTTCTGGTGGTTTTACAACTTCGATCTGGTGGGGAGCAAGATTAACAGTTGGCAACCCTGTCCGTATGACTTTTCTGCTCATTTTTGCTTTTTTCATGTCGATGGAAGTCTGCCCGTGAGCCTCACTTTTCGTAATTGTTTTTTACAGACAAAGTAGTCTAAAGTCGCAATTTATTCTAATTAAATAACTCTAGAAATTAAAGATTATAAAAGTAGCTAACGTAAGAAATCCCGAAAATTAGGAGTGTTATTTATGTGATACTGTTAAAAGTGCTTTAGATATATTATTTACATTTCTAATTTATCAATGAGTTAGATAACGATGGTGGCTTGTGATAGTGCCGGACGATTGGTAAACAGGAATGGAAATAGTGTGCATTACACAGTGGTCGTAATATAATTGATTGAGGTTTTATTCTCCTCGAAAATACAGGTGAGTTTGTTCAGCATCCATTATTATTTTTTGCCAGAGCTTTTAGCATCATCTTGTTATTCTTGTTATGTTTTATTTTGTTTATTTTTGTAGCTATATCTCCAGTATCTTGTTTTACTATTTTTTCTATGGCAATAACTGGTATTGGCTGGCATTATACAAGAATGTTCTGATTTTTAATTCTTAAAACTAGTCATAAATATCACACAAATAAATAATAGTTTTGTACAAAGGGAATAAACGAAACAATCTTGATATTGTAAGTCAATATAAACAATTTATAATCAGTCACCTTTCTGGTCTAGGGGTAGTGTATATGGGCTATCAACTGGGAGGTCCTGGGTTCTATTCCCAGGTCGGACACGGTGTTTTTCTTGCATTTCGCCTGGGGCTGGCTCCCCCAGATGAGGGTTGGCGTCAGGCAGGTCTAAAAAAACTTAGCCAAATCCGTTCTGCAATATGTTTGAAAAAGTGTGTTGTGCTGATCCCACATTCAGGTGGGATAAGGACAGATGGAAAGAAAGATAAACAGTTCAGAATTACTTTTATATCAGTTCTGTATACCTATCCCATTGCTGGGCACAGGCTTCCCCTACTAAGGAGAGAGGTTAGGCCTTAGCCTACTATACTAGGTTGATGCAGGTTGGTAACACCCGTTCCTCTACAACTTCACTTCCAAATTGGACAATATTGCCAAGTTTTCCAACCCTGATGTGTGAGGGAGCGAACCTGTTGATCAATTAATTTATTGCAGTTTGGTAATAATTTCTGCCCTTTCTCTCTTTAAACATTTTTATACAAAGATTAATTTTATAACTAGTTTTTTTTATAGCAGAAAATGGCAAACAAGCTATGATGCGATCACTTATGGTAAGTGATAGTTACTGCCCATAGACACCCAAGACACAAGTGAATCATGGGTGCGTTGCCAACTTAAAAGTAGGGAAATAGGGAAAGGGAGGGTGGTATTCAGGCCATTGGGTGAAATGCGATAGCTAGATACCACTTAATGTTCTATGAAACAAGTATCAAACTGGTTGAGCCCGCCCATTTGTGCTGTTGACGTAACTATACAGGGTGGCTTTACCAAAAGTTTATAACATAGCTTGAGAGTGAAAGAGATAAAATACACATTAGTATTAAACACTGCTTAAAAATGTATTAAGAGTGAAGTTATCACCATTTACTACATATTTTAAGCAGAAATTGAAATCCTCTACAAACTGCAATTTTACAGCAAACATCTCATTTTTCATATGGGAACATAAATTATGTTTTGTGGGGATAATCTAACCACCTAACTTTGCAGTTTATTGTCCCTCAAATCTGGACGCTTTTTTCGTTCCACACATTTTCAACCATGTTACAGAAAGGAGTAAGGTCCCTTATCATCGGAAATTTATTTGTGCTTATGATTTTCGTTCTAAGCTTTAGGTATTCAGTATTTATATTGCTATTAGACTGTACTATATTATTATAATAACAATGTGATGTGAGTCAAACGCTAGCCACAATGCGGATCCCTGTAACGAAAAATAAATTCGACTATGTTTTATAACACATACTCTATTGTTCTTAACAATGTTTGCAATAACACGCGCACGCCGCGCCGTGTCACAAGTCAGTTCACATAGTGTGGGTGATTTCAGACCATTTGTAATCGTAGATACGTTTGTTATATAAAAGCACCTCGATGCATCTACTATACTACTCGCGAAGTTGATCGAAGTTAAGCGAAGACGAAAGTGTAGACAGGCACTTCAATTTACGTGTATCCTCGCTTCGCCTCGGGCGAGTTCCAATTGGGTACTTGACTATGTTCGATTTTGAACACATTTTTATATGTACTAGCAAATAAAACTAAAAAGAAACTCTTCTGTAAAATCTGCATCGAAATTAGTTGAAAAATGGGTCAGTAATTCATATTTTAAAATCTGCAATGAGCAAGAGTGGGGATGTAGTGGGGATATCTTGCTATCCCTTTCTAATACCGTACCGTTATGGCCCTGACGTGTTTTTACTGATACTTCTCTTTTCCGCAGTTTGAAGGTTACACCAAATTTCAAATGCTTATATCTTTTTTATTTTTGAGAGTATTTCACAGTTCGAGCGTCTATAGAAGTGAATGTTCGTAGTTTTGCTTCAAGCTAAATCAGTATTGTAATATGTTGTTTTTTTATAGCAGAGACTGGCATACGAGAAGATGGGTCACCTGTATTGTATGTATGGACACTCTCAGTGCCGCGGTCCAGGGGACGAATAACTGGTAGTGGTAATTAGCGCGGGTTCAATTTCCGCACCGAGACAAAAATACTTGTTTGGTCTGGATATTGCGAGACCAAAAAGTTTTCTGGTGCCCACGATCCAAGACTCGATTCTTACGGTGGGATCGGACCACGCGTGTAATGTGTTGGATGTAATTAAATAATCACAAGTTTAAAAACTTATCGGACCGACTTCAAATCCGATCGTGACCAAATTTATATGGGACCACCCTCGAAATACGCTCTATCGAACACAAAAACGAATTAAAGATCGGTCCACATTTGGCGGAGATATCGCGTAACATACCTAAAAAAATACCGACGAATTGACGACCTCCTTTTTTGAAGTCGATCGAAAAGTGTTAATGTACCGACTCAAAATCGACCGTGTAATGGTCTCCACAGTCTTGGTCAATAACATAACATAACATAAGCTCACGCCTGTACCCCCGAAGGGGTAGGCAGAGGCGCACTAGCGAACTAGAACACCCACATTTCGCCGAGCTTAGTTCCGTCCCAGATGTGATAGGGGGCGAGCCTATCGCCATATCGGGCACAAATTCCAGACTCCGAGCTGATACGGAAAAATCCAATATCACTTTGCCCGACCGGGGATCGAACCCGAGACCTCAGAACCGTAGTCGTACCGAAATACCACCACGCCACCAAGGCAGTCAATGGCAGTCATTGTCAAGGCTTGGTCAATAACTACGTTATAGCGTTAACATCTGGATTTTTTACGGTTACACATGGTTTGAACACTCGTACAGTTGATGCATTATTGGCTGATTAGGAAGAAACAGCTGTGATTTGTGAAAGTGTATCAAGTGTTATGTTAACGATTTTGTATGTGAAAGTGGAGTTTTAATTCGAGTTTAATTCACGGGAAAAATTATTAATTCTGAACATGAACGTAGAATTCGGCGAACTAGACATGCACAAGTGAAAGTGTTTGGAATACTACTTCAATTTAGGAAACAACACGTGATTAGGTATAAATAAATAAATAAATAACACCCAACAGTCACATACACAGTCCTGACCCCACACTAAGATCGTGTCTTGTGTCGTGAGTATCAGGAACTACGAGAGACTTTCGGTCTCACAACACCCAGACCCGAAACAAATATCTGTAGGCCATACAAACCTTTGTCTCGGTGCGGGAATCGAACCCGCGGCCTCTCGCTTCACAGCCGGCTACTCGCCCGCTGCGCCACGGAGGCTGAGGTATGTTTAATTTGTGGCTCATGATCTGTCACCTTAGCTTGTCTCGAGCTGAAGCAGATGGCAAAGAGGGGTTTCTGTGGGAAAAACTGACAATGGCTGACTTTTAAAATTCAAAAACATTATTTCCAAGGACGTAAAAAGATGACGGATGGAGCGCTAGGAACATTGAAAGTGAAGCAGGTTTTCGGCCCATTCGATCTATCTACACGTAATGGCGTGTATGTACGTAGGGCACTTTTGTACAGACGCGTTTGTGTGCGTGGCTTCTCTGTGGCGTCCGTTTAACTATAGCTGAGATGGTGTCCTTTTTCTTACCGTGATTATTTCCTGAACTGGATTTGAACTCGGGGCATCAGAGTTTCTCAGTCCAAGTCTGTCCAACACTGAGGTGTTCAGTTACAAATAACAAGATCTTTAATAAAATAAATATTGGTACGAAGTTTTCACCTATTTTCGTGTCATAAGCCAGTTGTTTAAATAATATTTTGGGATAATATTTTTATAGATGGTTTAGCACATCCACGTGACTTTGTCTCATTAGGTTAAATTCAACCTTGAGACGCCTCCTTCACACGGCACCACGCGGTTTCACTTTAGTTGAATATTTTATCGAAATGTATGGTTACTGGTTAACCAAGCGGTAAAGATAGGGTAAAGGCAAAATAATGTATGTTATAAAATGCAAGCGGACGAATTGCTGTTGAAACTTGAAACAAATAGGTGTAACAAATCAGCGCTTAAATTGAAATTCAAATAATTTATTCTGCAAATTGGATAATTTATGAAATGGCATCGGTCTAAAATTACAAAGATAAATTAATTATTATATGCACTCGAAATAATTTCGAGGGAAATGCGATTTGGGAACTAAGGCAATTGTCGCGTATTTCGAATTTGATAAACGTTTATTCGTCTGTTTAAGAGCCCTCGCAAACCGCAGACTTTTTATCGACCGACTTCCCAAAAAGGGGAGGTTTTCAATTCGTCGTTTTTTTATGTATGTTACGCGATATCTCCGCCAAATGTGGACCGATTTTCAAAATTATTTTTGTGTTTGATAGAGCTTATTTCAAGGATGGTCCCATATAAATTTGGTCACGATCGGTAAATTGGAAGTCGGTCAGTTAAGCTTTAAACTTGTGATTATCGTCCGATAGTTTAATCGGACTGTTAATCAGTATGAACATGTATGTCGCTGTTATGTGCATAGTTTCATACATGTTCATACTGATTAACAGCCCGATTAAACTATCGGCCGATAAAAAGTCTGCAGTTTACGGCGGCTATAACACTGATTCGACATGTTTTACCAATTCGAAATGCGCAAGAATCTCTCCCCTGAACGAAGATCATCGTGAAATATGAAACTGAGTAAAAGATATGTACCGTATCCTTAACGAGTTTATTTTCCTTATTGTCGTCAGATAAGCCAGTCAAGCGAGTTTTTTTTTATGTTATGTATGTATTACGAATTCACGATGATCTCGAAGTCATAATTTATAAGGAAAGTCGCAAGCTTGTCCTTGTAAGTAAATTAATGTCATGAGGGAATTCCGAATTAATAGAATTAAAAAAAGCTTTTATTATTGCGTCGGTGCCGTGGTGATATTGCGCGGTGCGACCATCGTTCTGAGGTCTCGGGTTCGATCCCGGGTCGGGCAAAGTGATATTGAATTTATTTTTTAGTATCAGCCCGGAGTTAGGAATTTGTGCCCGATATAGGCTCGCCTCCTATCACATCTGGGACGGAACTAAGCTCGGCGAAATGTGGGTGTACTAGTTCGCTAGTGCGCCTCTGACTACCCTTTCTGGGATACAGGCGTGAGCTTATATTATGTATTTGATATGTCCTATGTCGTGGGCCTATGTCCAGCAATGGACTTCCCGTGGCTGATGGTGATGAATATGTCTTAGGTAGTGATAGCTGACAAATATTTCGCCATAATGCACTTATTAAGTTTTTTCGAGTACACACGATAATTTGGCAGCCTAGTACGTATTTCTTTATTTCTGCCTGGCGTTATCCCGGCCTAGTGCCAACACTATATATGTAAAATACATGCATAAATTAATCAAAGGACGTAATGGGGGATGAATGTTTGTCAAGAGTCAAGACTCTCAGGCGGGCGTAGCCGCGGGCAAAAGCTAGTTATCAATAAACCGAGCATTATCCAATTTATAACAAGAGTCGGGACATGAATCATGATACAAGTAGGTACTTCATTTATTTGCTAAAGTACTCCTGGACTTAGCCTAGTGCCTACGCATTCAGCACCTTACTTATAAAAATATTTAAGCGCTGCTTATCTTTATACCATAGGTTGTCCTTTTCATTTTTAAACAATGTGACGTAAGGAAAAAAGTTACAGGTTATTCGTAACCATTTGCTTAGCTAAAAATGCTGTTTTAAGTGAGGCTCTCAATGTCTTGCATTTGTTGTTGATTTGTAAATGATACCCCTACGTGAGCCTACGATTGTCTGTTGGAATAGGGTGTAGTATTTACTGCCTATGATGTATCTTTATCTAACAGTGATATCTAACCATCATTTATACATTTTCAAAATAATTATCATCACATAAAGCTCATACATACATAAGCTCACGCCTGTATCCCCGAAGGGGTAGGCAGAAGCGCACTAGCGACCTAGTACACAAACATTTCGCCGAGCTTAGTTCAGTCCCAGATGTGATGGGGGCGAGCCTATCGCCATATCGGGCACAAATTCCAGACTCCGGGCTGATATGGAAAAAATCAATATCACTTTGCCCGACCCGGGGATCGAACCCGAGACCTCAGGACGGTAGTCGTACCGAAATACAACTACTCCACCGGGGCAGCAATTATAATCACCTCATCTTGTTTCATGTCTTGTTATCAAAAGACCATCTTATAACGGTCCAACGTCTTTACAAGTATTCCTATGTGATAAATATTGCCTCGGGGCTCGGTGGCGTAGGTATTGCGGGCGCGGTACGTCTACGGCCCTGAGGTCTCGGGGTCAATCCCCGGGTCGGTCAAAAATGTATTCAGTATTAGCCCGGAGTCTGGAATTGTGCCTGATACCAGATATGGCGATAGGGTTGCTCTCTATAACATCTGGGACGGAAATGAGCTCGGCGAAACGTGGCCTGGGTGATAGTTCTCTAGTTCGCATCAGCCTATACCTTTTCTTAAAAAGAGACTGGCAAACGAGCATATGTGTCACTTGACGATATGTGATCTCCAGACACCCAAGACAAAAAGAATCATGGGTGCAATGCCAACCTAAAAGGACAAAACAACCTTCGGGGAAAACGACGTTAGCTTATGTATGCATGTGTAGATTGAACATCCTCTGTTTCTCAACAGCTAGTCCATCACGATGCACATGTGGATGTGGTTTGGGTATGACCTGGGCGAGTTCCTGTTCCCCGGGCTCGAAGTGGACACGCGCTGGGCGTTCGCTCTCACCTGGATAGTGCTCTTCTTCGTTGCGCTGCTCTTTGAAGGCTCCAAGGTAGGGTGGTATTTTGCTGTATTAATATGTCCCACGTCCAGCTTCCAGCAGTGGACTTTCTGTGGTTGATGATGGTGAATGTCGTAGGAAGTGATAGCTGACAAATCTTTCGCCATAATACGCACGAATTATGTGTTTTCAAGTACACACGATAATTTGGCAGCCAAGGTAGCAAAACTTCTTTCTGCTTGGCGTTATCCCGAGCTAGTGCCAGGGTCTGCATGCCTTCTTAAACACTTCCACTTCGCCCGATCTTGAGCATCATCCATAGTGAGACCATTGGCTCTCATCATCCTCTAAACCGTCCAGCCAGCGCCTTTTAGGTCGTCTACGGGGACTCACCCTTGGTACGTTTTGGTCCGATTTGGTCCAGCGATTGCGACCGACACATTCCTGTGGTTCCTCAAAACGTGGCCATACCATTGTGAGCGACATTCTTGTAGTTTCGAAACAAAAGAATAAATTACCCTCCTTCCTGAAGCAGTCGGGTAAGAACTGATGTATTTCATGTTCATGACATTTGCTTCACATAAGAATCGAACCTAGAACTACTTTCAGCTGACAGCATAATATGCCACAACGTCACTGTACCAATGAGGGGAATATCGTTTTAATTACAAATATACATCAGTGGCGGAGGGTCCATGTATCACGATTCCTTCTGGCTTAGAAACTAGCATCGGCTTACCTTTTAGGATTTTTTACCCTCCGCCATGATGACATGAAAGATAGATGATAGACATGATGAAAACCCAGCAAGAGATAGAGTTACTGTCGCATTGATATTGGTGTCGCTTGTTGTCAGGTGTATCTGGCGAAGGTGCAGCGAGAGGCGCTCAAAAAGCTGTACCCCCACAGGTCGGATGAACGACGCACTTTACTATGTGACAGGTGAGTGAAGTATACCAGTCTTTCTTTCTAACTTCCCTTATCCCACCGTGGGGTCGATGCAACACAATTTTCAAACATGTCGCAGAAATTATTTGTTTAGTTTTTTGCCTGCATGACGTCAACCCCTTCCGGGGGATCCAGTCCTGGACACATCAAATTAGACAAATCGTTTTACCCGGCCTGAAAATCAAATCCAGGACATCCCGATTACGGCCCATATATGCTGAAACTACACCAAGGAGGCGACTTTTAAGTTTAGCAATGAGTATTTTACCAAAAATTATTTGTTGACGTAGGTTTGTTAGACATGGCAGGTCACTACAGTATTGTTGCAATTTAAAGATTGTTTTTACCGCCTTTATCTTTCTTTCTAAGGAAGGTAGACCCTTAATGTGGGGTCGGCGCAACACACTTTTTCAAGCATGTTGCAGACGGGATTTGGCTAAGTTCTTACGACAGGCTGCCTGTCTGACGTTAACCCCCTCTGGGGGGATTTAATACCGGACAAATTAAAATAGAAAATTCGCTGTGCCCGATCTGGGAATTGAACCCATGACCTCCCGGTCCACAGCCCATATATGCTGCCACTAGACCAAGGAGGCGACAAACTTGGTCCTTATATTTGATTGATTTAAAAAAAAAAAAAATGCAAATCGTCTCCAAGTGGTAGAGCCACGCTGTAGACAGTAACGTCTATAGCACGAATGGGCCGGCTCGACCGGTTAGATACCACTGTCTCACAGAAAACCGACGTAAAGTGGCAGCTTGCTGTCGCGTTTCGTTCGGTAAGTGAGATTTCCGGTGACCCATTTTCCCACTCCCTTTCCCAATCCCCTTCCCTCCCTTTCCATTCCCTCCTTTTAGGTTGGCAACGCACCCATGATTCTTTTTGTGTCTTGGTTGTCTATGGGCGGTGGAGATCACTTACCATCAGGTGACCCATCTGCTCGTTTGCCAATCTCTGCTATAAAAAAAATGACCTACGGCTGAGTCTTCTTCAGACCTGTGGGCTTTGAGGCACTGGTAAATTCATGGTCAAGTAAAAGTGCCTCTAGTGGCATTATTACTGAATAAACAATTCGGTACTTGAATATATTTTTTTAATCAATTTAATATGAAATTTACGCCGTCTAAAATATAAAAAAGAAAGAAATATGGAAATATTCTGAAAAATAAAAGTTATAAGTCTTTGAATTTCGGTGTTACCTCCAAACTGCGGAAAAGAGAAGTATAATCACGTCACGCCATAACGGTATGTGTGTTGGAAAGGGATAACAAGATATTTCCAAAATGCCCCCACTCCAGAATTTAACACATGAATCTACCAATTTAGATGCAGTTTTTACAGACGGGTTTCCTTTTTGATTTATTTGCTATTATGTATGTACATATAAGTATATGTATAAAATCATAGTCAAGTACCCAATTGAATTTAATTCCATACTCATAAGTCATTAAAATGGTCCCTTACTGTTTCATTCGTTGGCTATTTTGGCAATGTGATAAAAACATAAACATTAATTTAGTATTGTAAAGTTATACTATACATGAAGTTAATTGACCGTTACGATGCCTAATCTTATCATGTTAACATAAATTATTATATGAAGCGGTTCTTTTTATCCGTTATTTAAGTGTTTTGCTTAAATAAATAAATACACCCAACAGTCACACATATAGCCCCTTACACCCGAATGGTCGAACATTCTTCAACTGTAACGGCTTCTTACATTGATTATCGCCATACAATTTTGACAGATAAGGTGGACTTAAACGACATAAAGCGACCTTAAGTGTTTGAACATTTGGCGGTTAGTTATAAAAATATTAGAGCGCTGCTTAACTTTATACCATAGGTTGTCCCTTTCATTTTTAAACAATGTAACGCAAGGAAAAAGTGACAGGTTATTCTTAACCATTTGCTCAGCTAAAAATGCTGTTTAAAGTAAGGCCCATAGTCCTGACCCCATACCTATTACCTGTGTCGTGGGTATCAGGAACTACGAAGGACTTACGGTCCCATAACACACAGACCCGAAACATAATGGGCCTTACTTATATAAAAAAATTACGATTATCTGATCTTTAAGACTTTTTCCTTGCGTCACATTGTTGAACAAGCTATTCTTAAAGATAAGCAGCGCTTAAATATTTTTATAAGTAATGGATACTGTGGATGACAAACATTTGTCTCAGTGTGATAATCGTGCTCGCTTGCTGCGCCATGGAGGTTGCCAGACAAAAAGCTGTTTACAAAACAGGAGTCAATGCTAGTTCCTCTTTTTATTGATATCGAATTATCCGTAGACAAATGGCAAAAGTAAGCCGGAGAGTCGTGTCATATGGTCATTTTTTAATGCGACTACGGCGAAGCAAAAAGAGGGTTATGTTCTTAACCGGCATGTGAGTATGTATGTACATATGTATGTTCATCTGTTCCTTCATAACTTCTAAACTACTTATAATAATTTGACATATAGGGTATCAAATCAAATCAAACCAAATCAAATCGTTTATTGAATCCATAAAATGTCACACATTGTTTAGATTCCGTCTAAAATGTTTACTCTACCGCCAATTCGGAAAGCTGGTTCGTCAGAGAAGAACGGGCAAGAAACTCTGACGTTGCTCTTTTTGAGAATAACCAGTTTACAGTCAGATATTAATACACAACAAAAATAAGAAAACAAAAAAATTCAATAATTTGCATTAAATTAGAGCAGCCAATCTACAACAAGGTAACCTCCATGTAAAATAAAAACAATAAAACGTACAATTTCGATTGCTGAGCGACTCCCACAGGCACGGCGAATAATCGACAAACTAAACGGATGGATAAAATTAATGAATGTTATAAAGTCGGAGCAGACCCCAGTCCACACGTTCGTTGGAAGCGTCTTGTTTGTCCGCTGGTTATAGACTTTGTGACGTCACATTAAATTGTATATGGCGCCCTCTAGGGGGCACGAAGTCAAGAATAAAAAATATTTTCGCCCCACCCTATCATCTATGGTATAATTGAATAGGGATTTTAACCCGTCAGAGGCGGCACATATATATGTTCCATAAGCGTATGGGCCACCGGAGGCCGAGCCGCCCGTGACTATTTAAAATGAATGTAAGGTTTCGTACATCATATTTTTTAACTCAATTTCGGACGGATCCAACTAAGCTCGGCGAAATGTGGGTGTTCTAGTTCGCTAGTGGGCCTCTGCTTACCCCTTCGTGGATACAGGCGGGTGCTTCTGTTATGTTAAATAAAATCGAACCAAAGTCGAATCGAATGTCAAGGATTACCCTACCGATTCCAAACTAGGTTTAACCTGTGCCCTAGGTATCACCATACCTGATGGTGCAGTCACTTTGCCGACACTCCAATTTTATTTATTTGTATAGATGTAAATATAAAATTGTCGTAATTTTGACGGGAAGTCTGACAGGGTGGGCGTCGCTTGTTAAAATTATTTCATATTATTCTCTAGAGCTGTGTTTGTTGGTTTTTAAGTGATGTGGTTTAATGCATCAAATTGTAGTGAAGTTGAACAGTATAATGTGGAAACTATTTCACTGGTGATCTTTGATGAGTTTAGCTTGGTGCATTGGCTGGCTTTGTTTGGTCGATATAGTAAAGGTCTTCTGAGAGGCACCGCGCTGGAGGGAATTACCGCCATAATCCCAGCAGGACCTTGAGACCATTCACATCTGGGTCTCATGGTCATTGTGAAAACATAATTGCTCTACCCTTGACATTGGCTAAATCATCGCAAATGCGTGGAAGCCATTATTTTTAAAAGAAGACGATCAATTTGACAGGGTAGATGTTGTCTATTTGTCTATATGGACTGCACGTTATTGTAGGTGTAAGTGCCTTTACGTTCACAATAATATTTCCAGTACTCGACAACACGGCGACAAATCATGTTATCACTCGCTGTTATCAATTAAACAGCATAATCTCAACAGCATTAACCACATTATGTACATACCGAAGCGTTAATGTATATTTGAGAACATCAATATTATGTTCAGATAATTCTATTAATATAATATTAGCCCTGTAATATTACTGTCCCACTGCTGGGCACGGGCCTCCTCTACTTATGAGGGGTTAGGCCTTAGTCTACCACGCTGGCTTAATGCGGGTTGGTAGACTTCACATACCTTCGAAATACCTGTAAGGAATTTTCAGGTATGCACGATGTTTTCCTTCACCGTTATAACATATTTCACAATGAATTTTCGCGATATCTACTATATAAAAATAAGTCGGGTTTTCCCTTCTGACGCTGTAACTCCAGAACGCACGAACCGATTTCCACGGTTTTGCATTCGTTGGAAAGGTCTCGGGCTCCGTGAGGTTTATAGCAAAGAAAATTCAGGAAAAATTTCAACAGAAAAGCGGGAAAATCTTTTTTCACATACAGCGCCATCTCTGATACACAGCATGTACTACAAACCAATATTTTAAGTAGATGGCGCCGGTGCGTGATACATTGTTTGACAGCTACTCATTGTTCTCTGCTCTGCTGCTAATTTCATATGACAAACCGGTATTGTGTTCACTATGAAATTGTGAAAAAAAGTAAAAAATATTAGTTATTCGTTTCCTTACATTTACCATCAAATCAATCACGTGTATTGTGCAAATTATATGTTTACATCGTTTAAAATATAGAACAGAAATAAATATTGAAATATTGACAAAAATAATAAGTAATAACTGACAGGCTGACTCATGGGGTGGCGGACGGGGTGACTGACGAGGTGACTGACGGGATGACAGATGGGGTGACCGACTGGGTGACAGACGGGGTGACAGACGGGTGACAGAAGAGTGACAGACGGGGTGACAGACGGGTGACAGACTGGTGACAGACGGGGTGACGGAATGGGTGACAGACGGGGTGACAGACGGGTGACAGACGGGGTGACGGAATGGGTGACCGACTGGGTGACAGACGGGGTGACAAGCGGGGTGACAGACGGGGTGACAGACGGGTGAACGACGTGGTGACAGACGGGGTGACGGACGTGGCGATAGACGGGGTGACAGGCGGGTCACAGACTGGGTGACAGACGGGGTGCCCGACTGGGTGACAAACGGGTGACAGACGGGTTGACAGGCGGGGTGACAGACAGTGTGACGGATGGGGTAAGAGACGGGGTGACAGACGGTGTGACAGACGGTGTGACTGACGGGGTGAGAGACGGGGGACTGACGGCCGTAGTAGATCATCCCATTACCTCCTTTAGAATTATTGGATTATAGGTGCCTACGACTCACTCTTTCAACCCTCGTCTCTCATACGCAGACGAATTTGCGCGGGTCAGCTAGTTTCACAATACAAATACAACAGAGGTGTATGCTTCATTTTGGGGTTGGTCTCGAACCTCCGACACTTGTCTCGGCAGTCCGTACCATTCCCAACTGAGCTATCGCTGCTCATATGATAATTCAAAACATTGCTATTTTATAGGTCGATGACTCGGGAGAATCTAAATAATATGAAAAGAACTCGTTTAGTTAAAGACAGCCTCCGTGGCGTAGCGGGCAAGCAGCCGGCAATAAAACAAGAAATTGCGTGTTCGATTCTCGTACCGAGATAAATGCTTGTTGATGATATTTGTTTCGGGACTGGGTGTTGTGAGACCGAAAGTCTCTCGTAATTTCTGATACCTATAGCACAAGTTAAACCTAGTGTGGAATGAGAACTATGTGCACAACTGCACAGTACTATATGTGTGATTGTTAAAAACTAGTAGACGTTAAAAATCGTCCAACAATTGTTTGTCCATAGCGGCACGTTTTCTTGCCAACTCTTAAAAAATAAATATAAAAAATTATTGGACCATGTTGTGCAGAAGTGAGCCAACCCACAATTTTTTTTTTATTTATGCCAACACGATCTAAACCAGTCTGTACCTCACAGTGATAGTAACTCCATTATTTCCAAAATCCTGTTCTTTACATCAATTGATGTAAAAAAAACAAATTTTATAAATACAACACAAAATATTAAATACATAAATAAATAATTTATATAACTTTTAATTAAATTGATCAGCGAGTATAGACAAGTGGCTTATGCGCTGTTCGAATAAAATAATCAAATAGAATAAATGTATGTATGTATGGGAGTGATATAAGAGTACTTCTCATATAGCGTACTCTTATGTCAAATCCATACATTTATTCTATTTGACTAGCGCATAAGCCACTTGTTTAAACCCGCAGTACTGACTTCATACATTTGCGGCGCACATTTTCGCCTCTCATGTAAAATTGTGTTTTAGCGTTTGATGTTGTATGCCTTTGAGGTACAGCATTAATAGACCATATAGGTGTGATTTTTTTGTGGGATGGTTCATTTTTGCACAACATGGTCCAATTGTTAACAATAAATAACTTAAAAGACCACGTGGTTACTTTAGCATTGACACAATTCCGACCTCTCACTACCAACGAAACTGTTTCAAACAATCGTAATTACATCCGGTTGGCAACAACATCCGGTATGCAGGATATAAATAGTATATGAGCTGTGAATCGAGGTCCTGAGTTTGAAGCCCAAATCGGGAATTGCTAACATGATATTCTCCCAGAGTGGGTTGACGGTTGTGGCAGTCAGTCGGACATAAAAATTAAGCCGAATCCATTCTGTAACATATTTGAAGAAGTGTATTGCGCCGACCTCCATTACGGTGGGATGCCCATAAGAGCATGTAGAAAAAGGAGTTTTGGATATAAAAAACAAATTGCCGCCATTTGTACTTATACGCCAAGATTCAAGGCTTTCATCATCATTATATTATACCCTAGATGCACAGTTCTTTGCAAATATCCTCCTATCCTTGAAATTAAATCAACACAAATATAACCCTAACCACGTGTTATAAAGTAGGGTTTTAAACGAAATGAGCAAGCGTTCTTTAATTTGAATTTTGAAATTTAGAATTCTATCGACGTCCGACTGTAGGCAAAACGAGTGCTTAAGCACTTCTTTGCTGTCCCATTATCCGAGCATCAACTGTGCATCTAGGTAAATAATATATCGATGGCTTTCATACTTAAAATTCCACCCAGCATTATATTTGTATATTTTTATTGTACGTTATTGGAATTCCTGACAGCCGATGACAATGTTTATTTATCACTCAATAGAGACAATAGTCGCCGATAATACATATCGTATTGCACAGTTTCAATAGAATTTGTTTTTATATTTATTTATACTAGCTTTTATAGGCGGCTTTGCCCGTGCGAAGTCTACGTATAGTGAAGTATAGGTATAGTAACCTTATCATCAGGTGACCCACCTGTCAGTTTGCTAGCCTTTGCTCTAAATAATATTAGCGCTGTCATATTACTGTTCTGGAACGGGCCTCCTCTACTAATGAGAGCGGTTAGGCCTTAGTATACCACGCTGGCTAGATTTGATATACCCTCGAAATTCTTGTGGGAAAATTCTCACATGTATGCAGGTTTCCTCACCATGTTAACCTTCACCGTTATAGGCAGCCTCCTTGGTTTAGTGGCAGCATATATGGGCAGTGGACCGGGAGGTCATGGGTTCGATTCCCAGGTCGGGCAGAGTTTTCTAATTTAATTTGTCCGGGACTGGATCCTTCATAGGAGGTTGACGTCAGGCAGGCAGCCGGTCGTAGAAACTTGGCCAAATCCTTTCTCAACATGCTTGAAAAAGTGTGTTGCGCCGACCCCACATTAAGGTGGGATAAGGGCAGGTAGAAAGAAAGTTATTGGAAGCATTAATATGGAACTTGCACAAAAATTATAACGAGAAATTGTATTGATAAATGAATAAACAAACCCTTGAAATGTGATACGATGAAATTTGTAGTATAAAATAATTGATATTTTAAAAAATATCTTGTTATTTATAAATTACGTATAATGAAACTGTAAACTGAAGTTGAATGATAGAGTGAGGAATAACAGCATAAGAGATAAATGTGGATTGAAGGAAGATGTAGTGACGAGGATTGAGAAAGGAATGCTTCGGTGGTTTGGCCACATTGAAAGGATGGATGAAAGCAGAGTGACGAAAGAAATTTATGTAGCGGAAGTGAATGGTAGTGTCGGCCGTGGACGTCCTAGACGTACCTTTAAGGACCAAATTGGCGATCTTCTGAAAAAGGGCTAAATAAGGAGTTCTCGTAACCGACGAGCGTGCATGAAAAGACTGATGACTGTGGAAGAAGCGAAAGAGGTGTGTTTGAACCGTAGCAATTGGCGCTCCTTAGTCTCTGCCTACCCCAACGGGAAACAGCCGTGAGTTTATGTATGTATGTGTGGAACGTATTTACAGACATACATTACTTAGATAAAGCAATGTTTCCAGGTTGGAGTATACCAAGATCTCGGTATTGCGGGATTAGAAGCCCTAGTCCACACAACTCCCAACTGAGCTATTGGTGCTCCTATAAAATATACGTGTATTTGAATATCTGGCCGCGATATTTACGTTGCCACTAGATAAACACTAGGCTAGGCTAAGCTGATGTTCACTTATACTTTGAGCAATATCGATTGCGCTGAAATTGTTGCAATGAATAGGTAACATGACTTAACTAGCTCGGTAGGGGATAATTGCTTCTCATGCGATATAAATTGGCTTAGTTGCTATATTGATGAGGAGCACATTAGTGACTTCACGGTCAGGAGGACGCTAGACAGATTAAATATTACAGGTTTGTCGTTACATAGTTTATGTGTGAAACATTACATTTTCTAATAGTTCTATGTACTTTGTTAATTCGAATTGAAATTATTCCGCACATTTGTGTTCTCATCTCCTTGTCATGTCATCCATTTCACTTTGCCCAAAGGCTGGATGCGCCATGCTCTTAGACCATGGGCTGATTCGTTAATAACATAACCTTTAATTAATTGGAGAATAATTTTTTACGGTAAATGTATGCAAATTATGAAATATAACGGGTGTTCCATAAAGTTGGCACCAATAACAATTTCACATACAGGGAGAACGATTTAAAGTGTAATGGTAAAGTTAAAAAAAAAAATTGAAATGATTTGTTTTAATCAATGATTAAGCGTGAGAATTAAAAAATCGGAATGAGATTTGTAAAACGTCGCAATTAGCATATGATTATTTTCATTAATCAATTCCCCTATAGGTGGTTTGCAAATGTACTGCAGCTTACCTAATGAGCCAGAAAATATTTCTTCGTCACGAATTCAAGTTTCCATTATTCAAAAACTATAAGCCTTACGAAATTTTAATCTTCCCTCCTATCCCATCCTCTATTTAAGTGTCGTTATTATTGATACCGACTTTATGAAACATGCTGTATATACAGCAACAAAATGATCCCTTCGAATAAAGTTACCTGCCTACCCCGTCGAGGATATAGCCGTGGGCTTGTGTATGTATAGTGCACTAACATTATACATTTGCTGTTCAGGGAGCAAGGCAACATGGAGCCTACCACAAGCCGTAATGCCAGCACTGGACAAGTCAGCAGGTGGGCGTCTTTGAAGATTCGGTAAGTCTATTAGATATATTTTACCTATCATAGTAGTAATTTTATAATGTTGCGACACGCGTCGTCATTCAAGTTTGAATCTTATTGCTTACAAAATTGAATGAAAATTGCTTCGAATGACTTTGATAAAGGAGAAGGTCCTCATTTCGTTTGTATTTTTTTTATGTATGTTACGCGATATCTCCGCCAAATGTGAATCTATTTTTAAGATTATTTTTGTGTTCGATAGAGCGTATTCCAAGGGTGGTCCCATATCAATTTGGTCACGATCGGATAAATTTCGGAGTCGGTCCGTAAGAGTTGTGTGTGTTAACTTGTGATTATTTATTATTTACTTAGAAAATAAAAGCTAATAAGTTTAGAATCGGTGGGTGCTTACTGTTGAGTCTCGAAAATTGCGAATTTGTTTGCCTAGTATGTGTATACAGGGTGTACTCAAAACATTGGTGCATTGTTTGTACCAAATACTTATATAAGGGAGCGGGATGATTTGCAGTTAGTCTGCAAAACGAAAAACATATTAAAATAATAATATTAGCCCTGTAATAATACTGTCCCACTGCAGGGCACGGGCCTCCTCTACTAATGAGAGGGGTTAGGCCTTAGTTTACCACGTTAGCATAATGCGGGTTGGTAGATTTCACATAAACAAATTCTCGGGTATGCAAGTTTCCTTACGATGTTTTCCTTCGCCGTTATAGCAAGCGATGTTTCACAATGAAAACACACTTAATATAGAAAAGTAGGTGTAAGCGCGTATTGGAACATATTAGCAACTGAAAATTATCTATCTTTGCTTACAACATTTAATTTTGTATGCATTAAGATTCAAAATTGAATGTAATTTGCCGCGATTGCCGATTAGTTAGTCCATGCAGTGACTAAATATATTTGAATGGGCATTTATGTTTGTAATTTGTATATAGTACATTGGTGAACGCGCACCAGTCGGCGGTGTTCGTGGTGCACAACGTGGTGGGGTACCTGCTGATGCTGGCGGTGATGGTCTACAACGTGCATCTGCTGCTCGCCGTCGTGTTCGGCATGATGCTCGGTCAGTACTAATACTAGGGATATTATTCTTTGGGGGAGGCCTATGTTCCGCATTACATATTATCAGTGTCGAATTGGATGGGAACGCGTGGTAACGGCGTGGTGGTGTGTACCTTTTGTAAAACAACTAACTTTTGCTCGCAGCTTTGCCCGCGTATTAAAGTATAAATATAAACCAAAACCTTACCTATAAATTACTTTATCTATTGGTGAAAACCGCATGAAAATCCGTTCATTAGTTTTTGAGTTTATCGCGAACAGACAGACAGACGCGACGGAGGATTTTGTTTTATAATATGTAGTGATAATGTCACACCGTTCCCTTTCGTTAAAAAAAGTTCATTTCGAGCACTAATTATTACACACACACATACATAGTCTCTCGCCTGTATTCTGGAATGGTTAAGCAGAGGCGAATTAAACTGTAACACCCTCATTTCGCCGAGCTCATATCCGTTCCAGATGTGATAGGAGGCTAGCCTGTCGCCATTTCGGGCATTACATTATTACAATAGTTTTACTCAAGAGTCAAGATCATTAGGTGCACTCTATAACAAGGAGAAAAATATAAACACTTTGTTTAGATTGTTAGAAATAAATGTATTTTTCTTTTCGATGTCCTGGTTTGATCGTGCTCTTAGTTTTAGATCTTAAAATATCATTTAACTTTAGGATAGCTAAACTAATCGCATTATTGAGATCATATCAATTTTTTGACAGCCTCCGTGGCGCAGCGGGCGAGTAGCCGGCTGTGAAACGAGAGGCCGTGGGTTCGATCCCCGCACCGAGACAAATGTTTGTATGGCCTACAGATATTTGTTTCAGGTCTGTGTGTTGTGAGACCGAAAGTCTCTCGTAGTTCCTGATACCCTCGACACAAGACTCGATCTTAGTGTGGGGTCAGGACTATGTGTGTGACTGTTGGGTCTTATTTATTTATTTTAAAATAGCCCCCATATTATACGTAGTAAATTGACTATGCCACAACTGTTACTGTAAGTACCTGCATTAACTGCAAATAAGCTCAGAGTAGATGTGTTATTTTACAGGTTATTTCTTATTCGGCACGAAGCTCACACGCCTGCAGATGCAGTGCTTCAGCACCAAAAGAGTAGTTATTTGCACTCCTGAATGTGATGACACTGGTAAGGATACTCTGTTAATTTATTTATATTCTTAATTATTTTTTTAATTAGTCTCTAAGGGCCACTCGAAGCGATCTTACTAATGTAGAGTTAAACCTAATCTCGATTTATCCTATCATATCCTACTCTCACTTCTTTAAATCAAAATTTTGGGATAAATAGAGATTTATCGCGGAGCTGCCAGTGGCCCTTATAGAAGATGAATTATTCCTAGTATAATCTCCCTATTTTTTCCAACATCCTGTATTTCGCATTTAAGTTTATTCCATGATACATAAATCAATACTTGTATTTATGAAATGTTATAATAGCATTCAACGTGATTATTCTCATTACTTAAAACCTGAAACTATAATCTTATATTACCATGTGTTACATATAATTAATAATGTTGTGTTCGCCTCTAATACGAGTGTTTATACAGATCTGACTGTCGTTAAAACTGCTTATAAATGTGATATACCGGGTGTTTTATAAAGTTGGTACCAATAACAATGTCATATACAGAGAGAAGGATTTAAAGCGCAAGTGTAAAATAAAAATAATAAAATTGGATTGAATTGGACCGTGTTGTGCAGAAACGAGCCAACCTACATTTTTTTTACTTCAATATGGTCTTTTAATGGTTTAAGACTAGATCATCAAAAAAAAAACACTTTGTGGGTTGGCTCATTTCTGCACAAGACAGTCCAATTTTTTTTATTAATTATTAAGCACGGGGATTTAAACGGCGACTTGACTCGTCGCAGTTAGCATAGGAACAGTTTTGTGTATGCTTAATTTAATGACCCCCCCTAGGTGGTTTGCAAAGGTACTGCAGCTGACCCTATGAGCCAGATAAAGAAATGTTTGTCACAAATTCAAGTTTCCATCATTCAAAAATTATGAGTTACGAAATTTTAAACTTTACAACAAGATTGCTAGCCACACTCTCCCCTCAGAGGCGGCTCGGCCACCAGCCGCCGAGCGGCTAATGTAATATGCATTATTATTAATAATAGGGCTGCTTTCAACATGCATACGTGTAATTATTATTGATACCAACTTTATGAAACAACCTGTATATGTACGTGTTGTAGATGAACCTTTTAAATAAATAAATCTCTGGCATAAAGACTGCGAACCTCTATAATCTGTACCGAATCCTGATCACCTGTATCTTTTATTCCCTCTTTCTTTACCCACCATCCAAACTAACCGTCCACCCGTTCGAAGACCGGTGCAACACCGAGAAGTGTAGTTGGGAGGTGTGCGAGGGCAAGCTCTGCAAGGAGATGGACGCGCTCGAGCTGCAGCAGGCCGACACGCGCCTCGAGTCGGACGCGCACCTCAAGTATTAACGCACGCACCCAACGGGGCGATGCGATGCGGCGGTGAGCGATGCGATGCACAACAACGTGACGCTTTTAGCACCTTACTTATAAAAAATAGTCTTGCATAGTTCGCGAACGGACTGGGGGCGGGGGGGTGACTCCTGATGCTCGATTCGAACTTGAATTCGATTCGGTTTCATTTGGTAATTGAAACAAAAAAATAATGGTCACAATTGAAAAAAAAGTTTCTTTCTGCCTTTCTTCTTCGGGTCGTCATCCGTAGGTAGCTAGAGAAAGGTTGGTAGGTTAGATAGGATAAGGATTTGTAGTTTTTTCATCCAATCCCACCACCTTCTATTAATTCCCGTCGCTTCAATTAATGAAACCAAATCGAATCACAATCGAATCGAGCGTCAGGAGTCACCCCCCTCGTTCTTAAGATCGCTCCGCCAGACGAACTGGGTGAACTAGTTCCCAAAACTTGTAGTTCATTTGATTAGTTTGACTTAAAGTAAAAAATAATTAGCATTTTTTGTGTTTCAATTATATTGGTTAAACAGCTTTGCGTACACAGTTGCTCGTTGTTCGTATTTTTACATTAGTTAATTTGTCAGTAATTCGTGAATTTATAACATAACATAAGCTCACGCCTGTATTCCCGAAGGGGTAGGCAGAGGCGCACTGGCGAACTAGACCACCCACATTTCGCCGAGCTTAGTTCCGTCCCAGATGTGATAGGGGGCGAGCCTATCGCCATATCGGGCACAAATTCCAGACTCCGGGCTGATATGAAAAAATCCAATATCACTTTGCCCGACCCGGAGATGGAACCCGAGACCTCAGAACCGTAGTCATACCCAAATACCACCACGCCACTGAGGCAGTCGTGAATTAATTTAAAACATTTAGTTGTAAATCACAATTTCTTGTATATTTTGTGTGAAATGCTATCATTTTAGTTGTAGCACCGCATCGCTTCGCCTATTTAGCAGTTTACTTTGAGAATTTAAATCTTGAGTTGACACGTTGTAATCGCTTACTATTTATTATATTTTATTTAGAGTTGAGATGATTATGCACTTTCTAGATTATTCTAGAATTAAACGACGTGTACTTTGAAATAAAACTATTTTTACGGATTTTATCACTATTAGGTTTTTAATTTTTATTCCTGACGTTTCGAAGTCTGACCCGTGACAACGAAGACTGCAAAGCCTTCGAAACGTCGGGAATAAAAATTAAAAACCTAATGAACTAAATGAAAGTGGTAGAGCCACGCTGTAGACAGTAACGTCTATAGCACGAATGGGCCGGCTCGACCGGTTAGATACCACTGTCTCACAGGAAACCGACGTAAAGTGACAGTTTGCTGTCGCGTTTCGTTCGGTGAGTGAGATTTCCGGTGGCCTATTTCCCCACTTCCTTTCCCAATCCCCTTCCCTCCCCTTCCATTCCCTCCTTTTAGGTTGGCAACGCACCCATGATTCTTTTTGTGTCTTGGGTGTCTATGGGTGGTGGAGATCACTTACCATCAGGTGACCCATCTGTTCGTTTGCCAATCTCTGCTATAAAAAAAAAGTGCTAAAATCCGTAAAAATAGTTTTATTTCAATGTATAACATTCGCGTAAACTTAAGAAATCACGACGTGTACTTTATATTTTTAGTGTTAATACAAAATTATATTTTTTACAGCTGAAAACACAACACCGCCTCTACTGGACTCGTCATTAAGCTCAGAATCGGACTATTTCATCTGCCAAACCCGGACATGTATACAGCCCTCGCATTACTTCCCTTCCACGTCGCAAGAGGGCGGCGGTGAGGCGACCACATGCCACTACGGCTCAAAAAAATGCCCCGCAAGAGTAGCCAGAGTGAAGAAAACACAACCACATTGTCACACAGAGAGTGAGAAAGAAGATTCCCCGAGCGTGGAAGATGTCGAACTTCTGAGGTCAGAAAGGTCATGTTGCAAGAAGGAGCCAGAAGATAAATGTTGTGGCAAGGAGGTGAAAGTGGTGGTGCATGAGCCGAACTGCTGTAAAGATGATCAGGAGCATAGACAAGAAGGGAGGGAGCAGAGTCCACAGATAACTTGCTGTCATAATAAAAAGACTTCGACGGAGAGTCAAGAGCAAATTGTAAAGTGACTGTTGAATACTACTATTAATGTACAGGGTGTTGCTGATATTATATCGCGTATTTGTGACAACAGTGTTATATCTCGAAAACCTCGATTACCTCGATTCTACAAAAAACGTTTTTAAAGTTTAATTAATAAGCTGCCTCGGTGGCGTGGTTGTATTTCGGTACGACTCCTGAGGTCTCGGGTTCGATCCCCGGGTCGGGCAATGTGATATTGGTTTTTTTCCATATCAACCCGGAGTCTGGAATTTGTGCCCGATATGGCGATAGGCTCGACCCCCTACCACATCTGGGACGGAACTAAGCTCGGCGAAATGTGGGTGTTCTAGTTCGCTAGTGCGCCTCTGCCTACCTCTTCGGGGATACCAGACGTGAACTTATGTTGTTGTTGTTGTAAATAAATCGTTTTCTGCACATTCGAGGCTTACGAAATATAACACTGTTGCAAATGAGCGATATGTATAAAAAAGTTTTGAAAATATATAACGTAGGATAATCGTAAAACATCCAAAACAGGACAAGTAAAATTTTCTATACGTACCTACACATTATGTATGACTATTTCGAATGAACTTAATTTTTATTACATTATAAGAACACGCTAATCATAGATTGTGCAAAAAGCGACATCCGAAACTGCTGCGCTTCGTATATCCATAATGTAGGCAATGTTATTTTTGAAGCACATGCGAGTGAATTTATTATCAGTTACGAGTTCATTTGAAGCAGAAGTAATGCTAAAGTAAGAATTTTAGGACTACGTTGACCCTTGACGCGTAAAGAAGATTGCCTTTAGCCAAACTCGTTGTCATCGAGGTCATCCGTCCACTGTCTTTTAAGAGAGTTGTCTTCCCAAACGTGATCGCTCTTAGACGAATTAATAATGAAATTATTGTTATACGTAAACTTAAAGTCAAATAAAGTTCTTTTATTTCTTTATATCTTGAGTTAGTTGAAAAATGAGTGAAATGCTTGTCTAGTACATGACATAACTGTTTATAAATAGGCTGATATAATTATTTTTGCTTTACAAAAATGGTGCTTTTTGATATAGTGACGTCATCATAATAACACTATCAAAGACAATTATTATTTGAAAGGATTTTTGTACTGAATATCGGACAATTACGTTCCAAGAGGGAGTAGCAATAATAATCTTGCCTTAGTCGTTAGTCTTATTATGTATATTATATTTAATGTATATGTTTTTAGTTAAGTTTGTACATCACATATCATTAGTTTTACCCAGTTTGATGCTATGAAATGCCGTAACTATTAAGTGTAGACGTTTAGGCGCAGAATGTCCAATTCGCAAAATATAAATATAAATAAATAACACCCAACAGTCACACACATAGTTCTGACCCCACACTAAGATACTAGTCTTGTGTCGTGGGTATCATGAACTACGAGAGACTTCGGTCTCACAACACCCAGACCCGAAACAAATATCTGTGGGCCACATAGACATTTGTCTCGGTGCGGGAATCGAACCCGCGACCTCACGTTTCACAGCCGGTTACTTGCCCGCTGCGCCACGGAGGCTGTCAAAATATCCAGTGTGCGCAAAACATCCAATTAAGTACCAAATCTTTCACATGACAATTTTTTTTACGATAAATCAAATATTATAATTAATAAATTTTAGGTACTTTTCATCTCATTTAGTGGTCGGAATTTCCTAATTCCGAATTTAGTCTTCCTAGTTTTATCTAACATCCTGTATTACGTTATTATTACAGATGGACCCCAAATAATTATACACTGTATTAGACTTATTGCTAAACTCGATTTAATTATATTTTAATGTAACCACTTCGATTCCGTATTTGTGTGACATAATTTAAAAAATAAAGATTGAGAGGACATTAAAAATACCGAACGTACCTCTAACGGTACTGTCAGTGTATTTTTTTTAAATACGTAAAAAACGATTTCCTTTTACATTTAATTATGACATTACAGTTAGGTGTAGCCATAAATATCCTTTTTGATGCTAGTTACAGCATTTCATACATTGTGTTGAAATCACAAGTCCTTAGCCATCTTCCATCTTAGTTGTAACAAAGACTTGATTATTTTCCATCGAATTTAGTTACTTATAGTAGTCAGTGTGGTTTTTAGATTATTTTGTATACGTAATGTCATATAGCGTTTATTTTTGTACGTGTGATATTTTAAAATTGTTATGATTGGTTGTTACAAGGTATAGAATATTTTATAGGTATTATTGTAATATGACTGATTCGGTGGCGTGGTGGTATTTCGGTACGACTACGGTTCTAAGGTCTCGGGTTCGATCCCCGGGTCGGGCAAAGTGATATTGGATTTTTCCAATCAGCCCGGTGTCTGGAATTTGTGCCCGATATGGCGATAGGCTCGCCCCCTATCACATCTGGGACGGAACTAAGCTCGACGAAATGTGGGTGTTCTAGTTCGCTAGTGCGCCTCTGCCTACCCCTTCGGGGATACAGGCGTGAGCTTATGTTATGTATTGTAATATTTTCTGTGAATAATTGGAAAATTGTAAGCATCAATTTTGTTTGCAGTTCCATAACATTATCGTTATTTGTTTCGTGCCATTTATATCGATTTATCATTTTTTATTTTTGACAAAATTTTTTTATTGCTAGAAGATGCAGTCTCATTTTTTTAATTATGTTTTTTAATTTATAGTTGTGTGTAAATTGAATTTCAATAATACCGATAATTTTTGGTATGATTTTATATTATGAAATGCGCTACCTAATTTATTTTTCAATTAAATTGAGGATAAAATTTTTGGTTTCTGGCAATTGCGTAAATATAAATATTTTAGACTGCAAAATAAACCAGTATTGTGTTGGAATAAAATAATATTTTGAGTTATTGTAGTTATTATTTAATGTGTCCTTTACAAATTAAACTAAAATAAAACAAATATTTTTTTCGTAATTTTTATTTTGATAATCATTAATATAATAAGAACATTAAATGAATATTAAAATAATGGCTTACAACTAGCTTAAAACTAGTTTTGTTGCTATCATCACAATGTATGCGGCGGGCGCGGTTGTACAGAGATTCCATCTAAAGAACTGTAGAGTTTTGCGATAAAAACACGACAATTTGTTTGAAAAAAACTAAAATCTACTTTCATCATCATCATCATCATCAGCCATAGGACATCCACTGCTGAACATAGGCCTCCCTCAAAGATTTCCAGATCCTGTTGAAAGCGGCCTGCATCCAGCGACTTCCTGCGACCTTTATCGGGCCGTCGGTCCACTTTATATAAATCTATTTTACTCCTGTCAAATTGGTAGCAATAAATGAAAATGACAGGATTTAATTTTTAGTTTGATATGGACAGTGACGTGCACACGCATTTCAATCAGGGTAGAAAAAGCTGCAAAATTATTTCTCCAACTGTTTTTAGTCACTATTTTTTTTGATTTGGTGAACATTTTTGTAAATAGTAAATTGTCTGGGTAGACAGTCTCTCTTTGTCTATATGAACTGCACGCCACTGGTATTGGATTAATCCATTCATGGGTCAGTCAATTTTGTTCTTGAACAATTACATTTTTAAGAACAAAATTGATACTAGTTTCATCAAAACATATTTTACACTTGTGTAAATAAGTTGATAATTTGCAGTTTTTTTTAATGGCTACAAGCAAAATTTGCAGTTCAAGGTAAACCGGTTGAAAGTTGTATGTATTATGATCTCGGTCAACTTTATGGATGTCACGGTCAGTATAGTAGGATTGCTAATTAAACGGAGTAAACTGACATTTCAAATGTTGCCACTTTTTCATGATATTTAAATAGTGTTGCGCAAAAAGATCAGGATTATTTAAACATTTAAATTCAGTGAACCATTTCATTCTTTTATTTTCTAAAGTCCAACTCAAAGTCGTAATTCCTGCCTGATGCATGTCTACTCAATTATAAAAACTTACAGAAGCTATGAATGTGCCGAAGGTAATTTTTCTCAAATAATAAAAGTAATATTTGTAATTTGCATTGCTATCATTTTGCGTATCTATTGTGATTATTTACGCAAAATTATTTACACAGACATTTAGTCGAAGGGTTAAGCTGAAATTTCTAAAAATATGCAATAAAATGCGAAATTTGCAAGCTAGTGCTGAGTTATTGTATCTTTGAATGATAAAAATTTAACTAGATCAATCACTATGGTTTGAAAGAAAGCTACATTATTTTGAAAAATTCCATTTCGATCTGTCAGTTTACTCCGTTTAATTAGCAATCGGACTATAGTCTGTATCGCAAAACTCTCACACAATGTACTTACGCATTGTCTGTTACGGCTATAGGTGGGTCGGATTGCGTTAGTTTATTTACATAATCAAATTCGATGTTTCAGAGCGAATACGAGCCGCAAAATTATTGAAATTAAAATCGGTGATTGTACGAAACACTGGCAAAATATTATAGTCTATATCCTCTACCATAAATATCGATATTGGCTCCATTTTGTGGTACCATTCGCTCATAAATTGAATTTCACATATTTTATAAAAAATTTAGACTAAACAATTGTTGAACTTAGCCGCGTCTCTTGCACTAACTAGCTTTTTCGAAACATAACACTATAAACACATACGCCAAACAACTATTTTAACTGTCACCAGCTCGTAGAACAATAGACCATAGATAAAAAATGTATGTTTTGTGTAATGTTTTAGTGCAGGAGACCCGGCTTTAATGTTGTTTTTGTTCCAATTTTACGACGCATTTACTTTAAAAACTTATATACCAGCAAAGTATGCTCATCATTCAAACTTAACTAATTCAGCCAAAATACAATTTCGCAAACACAATGTGTATTGATGGCACTAACAAAAATATTGCGCTTTACTGTACTGACCGATAATTTTGGATACAGAAAATATGATACGATAAGACCAAAAATATATAATTGGGTAGAGACTCTAATTCAAATTGTACATTATATCCCCCCGAGAAAAATATAACTTAAAATAAAAATAGGCCCTCAGGGCGTCTTGCAGCGCTATTATTAGTTAGTCCGAAACTCGATTTATACTACAGCTCATTCCTATATTTAAATCGAGATTTGGGATAAATAGAGATTTATCTAAATGCTGCAAGTCGCCCTAAATGAACCTAGAAAATAACACCGAGTCATAATCCCTATTGGAAATAAGAATTCCATATCCCAAAGACACAATACACTAAAACCGTTAGCATTTAAAATACTTTCGATCTAGAAATTATTTTTGAATCTTATCGTACCAAACGTGCACCAACCGCGCCCGAAACTGCGAGGCTTTCGTAAACAATTAAAAATAACTATAATAATAATCGATAAAAAGTTAAATAAATATGGCCGTCACGCTGGCCGATGGCGGCGTTCGTGTTAATCAGTATAACAAAATAAATTCTTAATTTATACTTAGCAACATCTACAGTTAGACAACTGGAATGAAACTAACAGAAATTGGGAGAAACAAAATGTTAGTGGATAGGAAGACTTACGCCCGAATGGTCAAACGCTGCTCAACTTTAATGGCTTCTTATATTGATTTTCGCCATACAATTTTGACAGATAAGGCGGCATTAAACGACATAAGGCCTCCTTAAGTGTATGAACATTCGGCGGTTAACCTCCTTAAACATTCAACTTTAACGAGTTTCCATAGTGGATATCGTGTGTCGGATGCAAGTCAAAGTATTGAAACTGAGAATTTCCGATAACTCTGTTCATCGTATGACTGCCTCGGTGGCGTGGTTGTATATTGGTACGACTACCGTCATAACGTCTCGGCTTCGATCCCCGAGTCGGGCAGTGATATTGGATTTTCCCATATCAGCTCGGAGTCTGGAATTTGTGCCCGATATGGCAATAGGCTCTCCCCCTATCACATCTGGGACGGAACTAAGCTCGGCGAAATGTGGGTGTTCGCTAGTGAACCTCCGCCTACCCCTTCCGGGATACAGGCGTGAGCTTATGAGCTGTTCAGCCATATTATCTGTATGCCCATTGTATCATACCGTGATACAATGGGCCTTACTTATAATAATATGAATGAGAAAATGGTTAAGAATATTCTGTTCCTTTTATTTTCAAACAATGTGTCAAAAGGAAAAGTGTCAATATTTTTAACCATTTAGGCTCAATTGCACCACTATTATTAACCTAGAGTTAGTCCTAACCGCAAGTTAAGTTACATGTCATTCATACATTTTCTGTCAATTTAGCTTGCGGTTAGGACTAACTCTAGGTTAATAATAGTGGTGCAATTGAGCCTTACTCAGCTAAAATATTTTTATAAGGCCCAATATTATTTATTGAATGTACAAGTTTGTTTTAGTAGGCATCTAAAATCGATATTGCGACCTGCAACTAGTCTCAGAATGCGGATGGAGGGGCGTAGGAAATAGACATGAACATGAACCGAATTAAAACCGCGGATTAACTATCCAAAATCGGTTTTAGGGCAAATACGATAAAACATCACAATACCAAAAATTGGTGACTTTTACGTATGCTATTATTTTTTTTCTCACGCAATTGAATTGTCGAAGTAAACATATTTAATAATTATAATATATTTCAGACTAGTTTTAACTATCTATGGGTACAATAATTATAAGGATCACGATGTGAACGAATTATTTAAAACAAATATAACGTTTCTAATGTAATATTATATAATTTTCTATAAATACTAAAAGATAAAAGCTACGATATAATTATGATGTCAAACCAACCCTAGAGTTAAATTTATCGACACTTGCTATATCTATTTGTGTACACACTACCTCAAATATTTATGACCTAAAAATATTTATTCGACATTCACATTAGTCGCAGACCATAGAACGTTATACCGACTTGCATAACGACACACAAAATCCCTCAACACACATAAATCTGTTTTCATACACAACATCATGTTTATGTATGAAAACAGGGTTGTCCGAATATCGATACTTTGACTGGGAGCGGCAGGGTTAATATCAAGCTAGAAAAACTGGTCCACTTTTCACACAGCATTTATATTTTAATGGAAGTGTTATTTTATTAGTGATGTATTGTTTTATCGATATCGATAATTAGCGACAATTTTTCCAACTTCACAAATGTTAATTATTCCAGTATATTTTTTCGTGGCGAAGGCGGAAAAATTCGACAATTTTTGGATAGTGTCAATGTCACATATCGACATTCGTTTCCTAAATCACAGACGCACACAATACATGTATAGTAAAAAAATAAAATTAACCGAATTACAACATTAACTTCACTTACGTTTAACACTAAACATTACGAGTGCAAAATTTATTCAAAATTCTTATTTTTACTATGGTTTTGTTTTCATATAGTTATCAAATACATAGAGTTTAACGTTTCTTAATAAAAGAATGCTAGGCCGTAATGACTAGCGAAATATTTGATTTAGTCTCGCTGGGTGGCATTTTTTTATCAGCTACTTTGAAAGTATTTCCTACAAAATCATTTCATGGTAATATTAGACATAATTAATTTCAAGATAATTTAGTTTTTATATCGGAAACATATTTCCTACAAGGATTTTGAAGATATATCGAATTTATGCACTAGACACGTAGCGGAAACTACTCTCGAATGCCTATTCGAATCGATCATATCTGAAATTCTAGACCATTATGTTCAGTTTTATGTATTTTTTAAAGAATAAGATGAACTTTGCTAGTTCTCTGGTTTTGCTGAAAAAAGATAGCGGCTATATTTTACTCTATTTCTTATCCGAGTGTAGAATTTGCGATTAAACTCTATACTTTATGGACCGTCATTAAATGACTTCATATCTGGGTTATATTATATTTAAAATATAAATATAGTTTTGTTCACTTACTAACGTCTAAATTAAATGATCAATATGACTTCTATCGATCATGCAATTTGACATAGAATCTACACAGGTGTCTGTTTAATAGTAAAATTTTAATATTCCGGTGTTAATAGTATTTCCCTATGGAGATTGAATAATGAATGCAAATTTTCTTTTATAATTAAAAACTTTGAAACATAAATACATTTTTAATACTTTTTAAAGTAAAAGAGATCGAATTAATATAATTTTTAAAACCTATTATTTTCTGCAAGAACAAGGCTGCCATTGTGTAAATATATATCAAATGTCTTTGGCGAGAACTCTTACAGTTTGTCGAGTGTTCCAGAAACGATCGGTAGGCTTAATATAATTTTTGAACATAAATATGTATATTCTATACAGGCTTTCAAAAACATACATACATGTATACAAATGTTTCTATTGAAATGGAGTCAATTTACGAAGTTCTTTGTAAAGACTATTAATTTTTCAACTGAAGTGTTATTTCAGATTGCATACCTTTTTTAATGCAACTATTCAAAATAAATAAACAGATAAACAAAAACACTTGAAGATAGCATGGTGCTGGTTTCAATAATATTGTTGGATAACATTCAGTTCCAAATACTAAAAACCTTTAAGTGAGAATACGGTGATACTCTAGTATTTCATTTAGTTATACTAAAAATACACCAATTTGTACATTTCCCGTGTTTCAGTAGGATTTAACAGAAAATTTCTGGGATTTCAAACTATGCTTGTTCTTTATAAGCATTTTAATATTAATATGAAAAGTCGTATATTTGTATACGAATTAAATTTGCAGCACGAATTATATTCTCTATTGAACTAGTTTTTAAAAATTAATATTGAAGTTAAATGGACTCCTGTTATATTTTCTATAGTCTGCGCCACGTAATAAATTACTAGAGATAAATAAATACACCCAACAGCCATAAAAAAACGTAAATTACATTCATCGATACCAATATTCCACCTAAATAATCGACAACACCAAATAAATAATTTCTAACCAAAGATCATAATCAATAATTGTTTATACCTATATTTGTCATCATGCTTTATAAAACAGCTGTTTATTATACAGACAATGGATCCATAAACGACGCCACATTTGAGGTTCCCGCGCTTAATTAATCTCGATTTATTCATGATCATGTCTATAGTAAGATATGATTTTATCAACGTTTATCAACGACTACCTGCTTTTTGTGCTGACAAACACTCCCCGTCTTTACATTATGATTTTGTTGTTATGTACTTGTCTATGGCGTCAAAAGGCGGGTACTTTATATCTGTATTTGCAGAGCAACGATGGCGCAAACTAATGTTACCACAAATACTGTATTAAAAGAAAATGCAGTAAAATAAATGTAATCGCAACGTTGTCACGGCAGGGCGCGTGAGATGTTGAACGTTATAACCTGGTGGTTACTGACCGAGGACTCGCGTGGGGGGGTCGACTTCAGGCCATCAGCTCCCAGTACTGCAGCAGGCGCTCGCCGGACGGCGCGGCCATGCCCTGCGGCCGGACGAAGTTCACCTCGATGGTCTTGAACCTCTTTTTAAGTTCCGCGTCGAAGAACTACAAAACAAAAGTTACAGTCCCGTTATGTGCTTTAAGTAAAGATCCATTGTTTTTGCAACACCCTATGTAGTTAAATATAGTGAAAAATCTTTATGGGTGAAAACTGGGTAGGGAGGGACTATTTGAACTTTCATATTGCGAATTGTAATGAAGTTTTTTGCACAAAAATATATAAGAAAACCCTATAACGACTACTAAAGACACCCAAAAACAGTCATGAATGAAGGACGAGTACGAAGGTGGTTTTACGAAACGTGCCGAATATCAAAATAAAGAGCGGCCTTTTCATAACGTGTGTTATTGTCATGAGTGAGTCCAGTTTGCGCTGCCGATTGTCTCAGTCTACCGTTCCTCACATTGTAGCCAGTGTGTCGGTTGTCAGTTAGCAGTACCGTACGTACACGCCGGCGAGCGGTGCGCACGCGTGCCGCCGCAGCGTGTACACCGCACGCCGTAGCTAGTGACGGTACAGTGTTACAGTACGTACGTCGTGCGCGTCCGTGTGCGCTCGCGCGGGCGCGTCCCTGGGCGCGGCGGGGGTGAGCACGCGCGCGGCGGCGGCGGCGAGCGGTGCGCACGCGTGCCGCCGCAGCGCGCACACCTCCCACAGCAGCGAGCCGAGCGCGCGGGACCGCGCCGCGCTCGTCTCCTCCATCACGTACGGGTCGCCCGACACTGGAACCACATGAGTACATCACAACTTACTTCTGTAGAAACTCTTAACCGCGCCTACCTACGCCTACGCAGTCAGGTCAGTCGGGTCATTCCAATATAAACAGAGTCAGAGAGGATGCACGATATGCAAGGCATGACGTCACCAAATACGATTAGATGGCATGCCAGAGAAATAAGCCTACTTACATCCTTTTAAACCAATGTTAGGTACTTTTACAATTATTTATTTTATCAATTTTGATGCAGTTTGATAAAATTTTGCCGTGTTATATGATTGCATAACATTTACCCTATAAATACCCTATAAATGACATACTTATAGCTGGTGTGTCTTCGTAGCAGATCATGCGTTTGAGAGCCGGGTGTCGCAGCAACAAATTGGCCACCAACTGCAGCAGACCGACTGCGTCCTCCGGAGACGCCACTAGCGCCAATCGAGACAGACGTTTAGCGAATGCAGCGACTAGGCTCTCTGGCAAATGTCTGTAAAATAGACAAGTATTAGGATAAGATCTATAGAGCTAACATCGACTATGTCTAAGCCAAGGAAACATACTCAATGAGGATTTGGAATTTTTAAATCGAACTTTAGGTACTGATTCCTTAATGTTACGCGAATGTTATACATTGAAATAAAACTGTTTTTAGACTGCAAAGCCTTCGAAACGTCGGGAATAAAAATTGAAACCCAAATCGTGATAGAATCCGTAAAAATAGTTTTATTTCAATGTCGAACTTTAGGGTTGGTATGAGTTTCCTACTAAACATAATTGAAAGGATTATGTTTAGTAGTAAACCCATAGTTTGTTACTTGAAAAGATTTTTCGAGAATTCATAGGGAAATATTAACTGACAGTTAATTGGACTTATTTGCCATATCACATGTTGACCAATCAAATCCAATAACAGTTTTCATTGAATCGCCTTATAAAGTTATACAAGGTGACTACAGGTCACCACCACCTCTTATAGCAGTATTATTATAATCTTACTTCGACTTTTGTATGGGAATCGGTACAAGTAAAATTATAATAATACTGCTATAAGACGTGGTGGTAATCCCCCTGTACTGGATTGTAAACTCACGTGGAACTGAGGAATATGTCTGCGAGATGCATGAGCCTCTTCTTGTAGCGTGTGGCGAACATCTCCGGCTCGAACATGGCGTACAGCCGGTCGTACATGTCCGGGTAGTCGATGTTGTGCTGCCGAACCAGCTCTAGCACGCCTTGTAGCGCTAGCATCGATATAGGCCCACCTGAGAAATAACAGACATGGATGATGGTCATGGTCAATCTATTGAATCTTACCTCAAAGAAAGTAGTGTAAAAAATCTTGAATTTTTAACACTACTTTTTTTAAGTAAGATTGAATAGAGATATTAGAGTTCAAAATTCAATAGTCAAAAAATCTTGTTTTTTTTTAATATGTGATAGTATTGACATTATACAGGGGATGCAAAATGTCAGTGCCACATGTTTTTCAATTTTACATGTAAAATACTATGACTCAAGAGAAATGACAAAAGGTAAATTTCTTTATTTACACACAGATGAGCTTGCGGTCCGCTTGATGGTAAGCTACTACCGCCACTCATGGATTTCAGCAATGACAGGGTACACAGAAGCGACTATGTACAGATTACACCGTTCACTTTATGATGATGCCGGTGTGTGCGCGGCTCACTACACAGTACAGTACAGTACAGTAGACCCACGTACCTGCGTCGAGACTGTCGCACAGCATGTCGGTGGCGAGGTGCGGCTTGGCGAGGTGCGGCTTGGCGAGGAGCGGCATGAGTCGCTCCACGAGCAGCAGCAGCGCGCGCCGGTGTGTGCGCGGCTCACTACACAGTACAGTACAGTACAGTAGACCCACGTACCTGCGTCGAGACTGTCGCACAGCATGTCGGTGGCGAGGTGCGGCTTGGCGAGGAGCGGCATGAGTCGCTCCACGAGCAGCAGCAGCGCGCGCCGGTGTGTGCGCGGCTCGCTACACAGCGGCCACTGGCACGCGAACCCCCAGCAACGGTTCGCGTGGCGACGGCACGCTACACCGCTGTATGTGAACGGCATTTTGTCTGCGAACAAGATGTAGTTGAAGCCAGTTACCACACCATCCTCTATGCCCACAGTTTGTAACGACTAACACATCTCATCACGAAAAGGAAACTTAAACTAACTCATGCATTTAAAATTATTTCAATTAATCAGATAATGTAACTATATGAATAATTAATCAACAACTAGCCCCAAACATATTTTGGTTGGTTTAATAAAATATGCAATAGTAATTACCTTCTGTGGCACAAAGTAACTTATCTTCTTTCTCTTCATCTCTTTCTTTGACTTTGTTCTTTGGTTCCAGAGGTATTTCAGACACCAGCAGCTTGTCAAGTAACTCCAGGTAGTTTTGCATGTATATTGGTGTTGGGGACCTAATAAAAATAATAATATTAGCCTTGTAATATTACTGTACTAATGAGAGTGGTTAGGCCTTAGTCTAGCTAGCCAAATGTGGGTTGGTAGCTAATGAGAGGGGTTAGTCTTTAGTCTACCACTCTGGCCAAATGCGGGTTGGTAGACTTCACCTACCTTTGAAATTCTTGTACAGAAAGTCTCGGGTAAGCAGGCTTCCTCACGATGTTTTCCTCCACCGTCATAGCAAGCGATAATTCACAAAGGAAACACACTTAACATGGAAAAGTCAGAGATGTATGCTCCATTTTTCCAATACTTGTCTCGGTAGTCTGTACCATTCCCAACCGAGCTATCGCTGCTGTGACCTAATAGCAGACATTTATTTCAAACAAAGCTAAGACAACCATAATAATAAGCTATGACTACCTCTACAATATGTACAAAATAATTCAGTTGACCTGAAGATGCATGGTAAGTTGTGGTGATGTTGATATGGTATGATTTGGACTTACTTTTTGTAAGCCAGCATGGAGAGCACTTTGAGCCCGTACTGCTGTACATCCTTGTACTCAGTGAACTCCTGGAAGCGCGCGATTGGCGCTGACATCGACACTTCCGAGTCCAGCAGGACTGTGAATATGTTCTGTAGACAAATACGTATTTGTAAATCAAATCATAGGGCGCATGGCAAATAATTTTGAATAAATTAATTAAAATGATTACTACCTACTACTCCTACTACTAATAAGTACCTACAGCAATTGACTCAGTTATTGTAATAACATTTCTTGATTAATCATTTTCTATTTTATAAACTAAAAATACTAACAAATAGATATAAGCTACTTTTATAAATGTTGAGAGTTAGATGAAAAGTTTAAAAGTTCAACTATTGATTGTGAAGTGGTAGTATAAAGATGAGTTTCCTGCTCATGTTTTTCTTAAAACATTACTCAGCAACACCTATGTTACTCATGTCTGCTACTCACAGAACAATGGACGATAGACAAACACCTGTAGCAAAATCTTGAGCAGGAGACGCGCCTTTAGCATTATAAAAATTGTCTATGTTACCTTGAGTCTGAACGAAGGGAAGTAATATCCGTTGCTGGGCTCCAATGGGTTCCGACCCTCCGCCTGCAGCAGCTTGCAGGCGGTGACGAGGGCCTGCAGGCGGGAGCTAGTGCGTCCATTCTTGATGCAGATCAGGGTGCGTGTCAGGGCGGACTCGTAACACACGCGCAACCATCTTGTGTACTCTGCTTCTGGACTGTGGTCTGCGGGTAAATACATAACCTCATTTCACGTCTGTATCCCCCCGGGAATCGAACCCGAGATCTGGGACTCTTCATTTAAAGAAAACTTGTCATGATAATTGGGATACTTGACTAAAGTAACCAATATCAATGAATTTCTGTAAGAACATAGATTTATCATCAAAATAACCTGTGCAATAGGAATTTATTAAAAATACTCCAAGAATAATTTTATTTTAGTAATTCAAGTACTAAATTTTTTATCTGTGAATCACGTGACTGGAAACACAAATCACGACGCATGATGTCACATTACTCATATATCCGCAATATTTTTTTAATGAGCGATTTTGTATCTATGGTAAGGAACAATGACGTAACCCGTATCTATAGTTAACAGATAGCGTTTTGGCGGCAAACTAAATTATACATAATATTTATTTATTTTTTTAACTAACCATATGAAAATAAGTTACGAAATATTTTTTTACATGTTTAGGATAACCTAATAAATAGCCCTGTATACTTTTTAAAAAAGAGTCAAATACCAAATTGACCATTCTGGATCCTGGATTCGATTCCCAGGTTGGGCAAAGTGGATTTTCTAATTTTATTTGCCTGGGGCTGGTTCCTTCAGAGAGGGTTGACGTCAGGCAAGCAGCCGGTCGTAAAAACTAAGCCAAACCCTTTCTGCAACATGCTTGAAAAAGTGTGTTGCATCAACTCCACATTAAGGTGGGAGAAGGACAGGTAGAAAGAATAAAGAAAAAATGGCAACCTAATTCTTATTTGCATCATTCTAGGGATAGGTAACAGATAGGTGCTTTTAGAAGCTTTTGGGTCAATATTTAGATAAACATGAATTATTCATCTAATTGAATAGTTGAATTTAAATGTATTTCATTTTTAATTGAAGATACATAATGGCCATTGTGAGCTGTTAGCTCATAACCATATTTTTTTTTAAATTATTACTTGTACTCATATGCCAATGCTTAATTTGTGCTTCTTTGCATTATAAATATGGCAAGCTAAGTGGGTGGTTGTTGGCATTTTTACAACAAGAATATTGTTATTTTGATATTAGTAAATGTGTATTTGAGATTATAATTTGTTTCTATCACATTTAAAAGAAACATAACATAAGCTCACACCAATATCCCCAAAGGGGTAGGCAGAGGCGCACTAGCAAACTAGAACACCTACATTTCGCCGAGCTTAGTAAAAAAGAAAATTATAAATAAAGTAAAAACACATACATAATCCCTATACATAACTACTAAATATAGATATTTTGTTGTTGAATGAAGAATGTTACATGGTTTGGTATTTCTAGTCAATCATCAACTGGTGTATATATATATATTTTATAGTGATATATTATATCGACGGTTCCAAGGCAAAGTGCGTTAAGCGACATTTTTGAAACTTTACAGGAGAGAGGTTCAAAGTTTTTTTTTTTGAAAAAAAAATTCATTATAAAAAAAGTACTTGGCGGATTTTAGCAAAATTAATATATTTCTTGCGTTTGCACATATCGCAACTTTTTAAATATAAATTGTTTTAAATGAGCTGTATTTTCAAAAATAAGTGTCGCTTAACCCAATATGCATCAACTGAAAGAATTTTTAGAGTGAGGCAAAGTGACTCAAGTGCCCATCACAGATATTATAGCGGAGACGAAATTGATTCATACCTTAGTATATATAGTACTATATAGTACCATATTAGTTCTAAAGATACTTATGATCTTTGTAATATGGATTAAAGATCAGAAACAATATAATCCATTTATATACTACAATACTGTCAAGTCATTATGTGTTGTTCTAATAAACCCTGATTAAAAGTATAAGCAGTGAAGTGAAATTAAAATAAAGACTTCAATGTTTGTTTGTTTAGATTCTAATGTTATGAATAACAGTTCTAACAAGTGTCCATTTGTGGTTTAATGTGACAACTCTAGTGATGAATACAACACGAGCGTCCGAACGTGAAGCCGTGACCTTGACTGTGTTTACGCCAATGCCTTTTAAACACAATGGTTTGAACACGGAGCCCCGCCGCCCGACACAGTGCAGCGAAAACGTCGCCATTATATAAACTTTATATAAAACCCATTTGTATTTATACAAAAACATTGTTCCGTGTTGCAACCACAGTAATTACACAAGAGAGCCGCCGCTCGTGCTTCGATCGAACGTTTATATAAGCAAATAAGACGTCACATGTCGTCAAATGTGATTCGACAACATTAGACCATTGCAGCGCCCGTCATACAAACCCAACCAACGTAAACACTTCAACTCAACAATATAAATGCCTCATAAAGTCTTTAAATTATCGCCCCGCAAACCGTAGGAGTACAAAATCAATATTTTTACGCCAAAATGATATCGGTACCGCTTTGATAAATGCTTACCTGCTGGCTTCAATGGCACAACGTCTTCGATCATATCACCCCGTTTCAGTAGTTCAGTGAATATCACTTCGATTGTGAGCAACAGCGGCGTATAATTATCCGTTTCGGCCTGGAATGTAGATAAATAATTAGAAACTAATAATGTAACCTATGACGCAGTATAAACATGGTAAATGTATGCAAACATCACATTATAGACTCACCTCGAACATTTGCAGAATGTCGGCAAGATTGTTTGCATGTTTTCTGGAGTTTAAAAACTCGTTTGCCTTGTTGCGTAGCTGCGCTGAGACCATTTTTGTTAGATTTTGTTGCACAGCAGCCATTTTTGTATTGAAAAGAACTTGTCAATTAAGTTATCACAGGCAACACCAACACAAAGTTGCCTAAAATAAAAAATAATCATAGACAATATAAAAAGTCGTTCGGAAATAAATATTTCATAAATTATTAAAAAATAATCTAAGATTAAAAATATTAATATATCAACAAAGATTGCACCTTCTAATGAGAGTCTAAGAATGAGTATAATAATTTCAATTTTTATCCCTAAAACATAATATACTATTAAGACGTAATTATTTACAATCCGCGTCCAACAAAGAATGGGGATCCAATTTGATAGTATTATTACAATAATAAATTATAAATAATTTAAAATAAGGAAGAAACTTTAGGAGAAACAAAATAATACATAAAACATACAATACAAATATTTTTTAAATAAAATATATTCCAGCCAGCACGTTAAAATTTCTCTATGGAAAAAGCCAAGTGTCAACTTCGATTTCGAAGTTTGAGGTTATAATTGTATTTGCGGCGTTGAAAAGTTTGTTTTGAATTTGTTTTATGTGAATTTTGTAGGATAATATTATTGATATAAAGTAACCATGGACGGAGATTTGTACGACGAGTTTGGTAATTACATAGGACCGGACCTGGAGTCTGATTCGGACGATGAACAGAGTGTTTATGGACAAGATAATCGAGACGGCGATGAAGAAGCGATGGAAGAGGATGAAGATGCTGATGCGGAGCCCGAGGTGGCCCCCATGTCCGTCGTGCTACACGAGGATAAACGGTACGTCTTATCCAATGCATAATAATCAAATATAATTTCAAGAAATCTTATACTGTAACATGCTAAGCAAACCATCCGCTTTTAGAAGACTTTACATAGATTGTGTATTCGAATTTTATAACATGAGCTTACGCCTGTATCCACGAAGGGGTAGGCTGAGTTGCACTAGGGAACTAGACCACCCACAGTTCACTGATCTTAGTTCCTTCCAATGTGATAGAGGGTGAGCCTGTTGCCATATCTGGCACAAATTCCAGAATTCGAGCTGATACTGAAAAATCCAATATCACTCTATCTGACCCAGGGATCGAACCCAAGACCACATGATGATTGACATACTGTGTACACAATACCATCACATCACCAAGGCAGTTGTAGTCAAATTGTATGTATATTATTGCCTTAAATTTTCTGTTTCTAATGTGTTAGATACTATCCTCAAGCTGTGGAGGTGTATGGACCAGATGTAGAGACAGTGGTCCAAGAAGAGGACACTCAGGCTCTGGACAAACCTCTAGTGGAGCCTGTCAAGCACAAAAAATTCCAAGTGCAAGAACAACAGCTGCCAGAGACAAATTACGATATGGAGTACTTGGCCGATATGCTGGACAACACTAACCTGATGAGGAATGTCACTCTCATGGGACATTTGCATAATGGTAAATATTCCTGCATATAGCGACTTCCTGCAACCATTATCAGGTCGTTGGTCCAGCTTGTAGGTCTGTCGCTGGATGCAGGCCGCTTCCAACAGGTTGATCTGGAAATCTTTGGGGGAGGCCTGTGTTCAGTAGTGGACGTCCTATGGCTGATGATGATGATGAAATATTCCTGACCATCTTTAACATTGTGTTTGTTCAGCAATATTTTATGTGGTTGATGCACACATCAAAAATTTTGTCTATTATTTATGGTGGGGATGTCTGCAGTCACACAGACAGGTGATCTTATCAGAACTTTCACCCTTAATCCCAAAATTCCATTGCTGGTTCATACTACAGTCTCACAAAAAAATTATGGTGGAAGTGGCAGTAAAGTCAGGTAGATATCTGGATCTAGAAAACGAAGTTGAATCCTTTCTGCAATGTTTGTGCTGACCCTACATTATGATTCAAGGGCAGGTATAAAAATCCCATCAGGATTTAGGATATCAATCTATTACTGTTTCATTTTTATTTCAGGCAAAACATCATTTGTAGACTGTCTGATGAGACAGACCCACCCTAGCACCATAAACAATGAGACCACAATCCCCATGAGGTACACAGACACACTGTTTGTGGAGCAAGAGAGAGGTGTCTCTATAAAGTCTATGCCAGTCACTCTGCTCCTCAAGGATGTGAAGGGGAAGTCACATCTCCTGAACATAATGGATACACCAGGACATGTCAACTTCAGTGATGAGGTCACAGCTGCTCTGAGGATATCTGACGGTAATACTATATGGTCATTACGGTCATACGGTCTATTGTAATGACCCAACTAATTTGAGAACTGTGATTGTGTGTGGGCACACAGGCTTAAAGAAAGAAAGAAAGAAATAATTTTATTTGACTATTATAGCTATAAGGCACAAGGACACATTTAACGTACGCTCACGCCTGTATCCCTGAAGAAGTAGTTAGAGGCACATTAGTGAACTAGAACACCCACATTTCGCCGAGCTTAGTTCTGTCCCAGATGTGATAGGGGGCGAGCCTATTGCCATATCAGGCACACATTCCAGACTCTAGGCTGATATGAAAAATCAATATCATTGCCCGTCCTGGGGATCGAACTTGAGACCTCAGGATGGTAGCTGTACCAAAATACAACAACGCCACAGAGGCAGTCCAACACATATACCAATACAAATAAAAACGAACTTAACTAGTCCTTCTTTGTTTATTAAGGATAGTTATTAAAATATTATAATAATTTTAGCCATTTGGTAAAATGAAGTCATAATTTTTAACACAATTTAACTAGGACTAAATCCCGCTAAGGAATGGCCTCAGGAAGTTGGCGGAAAAATCTAAACCGAATCCTTTCCGCAACATGCTTAAAAAAGTGTGTTGCACTGACCCCACATTGGAGTGGGATAAGGGGCCAGAACAGATTCCCAGTGTAAAAAAAATATTTAGAAAATGAATACAATGGGATCATAATGTATTGATGTATGGGATATTTAACTTGATACAATTTTCTCCCACAGGCGCAGTGCTATTTGTCGACGCTGCCGAAGGTATAATGCTGAACACAGAGCGTCTCCTCCGTCACGCGGTCCAAGAACGTGTTCACCTGACACTGTGCATCAACAAGATCGACAGGCTGATGCTGGAGCTGAAGCTGCCGCCCGCCGACGCGTTCTACAAGCTGCGGCACATCGTCGACGAGCTCAACTCCATGCTGGAGACTCACCAGCCGCAGGACAATCCTGACGAGCCGGCGACTGTGTTCTCACCTCTATTGGGTGAGTGTATATTATTGTATACTAGCTTTTGCCCGCAGCTATGCCCGCGTGGGAGTCATGACAAACATTCATCCCCCATTACATTCCTTTAAGGGATGAATTTATGCATGTATTATACTATAATATACCAACAAACCCACTTTGTTGGTCACCTCGGCGACAGTGTGCTCGCGTGACTAACATAACCAATCTTTGTGGAGAATGTTCTGCTTGTATATACGTTAAAGATGTATAGTCAACCAGTGGCTGTGCAAGATAGCCGCACACCCTCCATTCGATAGCTATAGATACATGGTTCTATTCCCCCAGGTAACGTGTGCTTCGCTTCGTCTCTATACGACGTGTGTTTCACTCTGGAGTCGTTCGCGGCGATGTACGCGGCCGCACACCCCGAGTCGGGGCTGCGCGCCGGCGACATGGCGGCGTGGCTGTGGGGCGACGTGTACTTCAACGCGAAGACCAGGCGCTTCAGCAGGAAACAGCCTCACGCCTCCGCGCAAAGGAGCTTCGTAGAGTTTATACTGGAGCCGCTGTATAAGATATTCGCGCAGGTAAGTGGGGCATTCTTTTGTTGCAATAGGTAACTTGTATGTAATTTTTTTTTAAATATATTGTAATTAGATCTCAAATAAACACACCAGAAATAAAACAATTAAAATATGCACAAATCATTTAATTATGGCAAGTCAAAATATGACTTACGAAACCTCGTGCAAAAAAATCTTATTCACTAATCACTATACTAAATACAACAACAATTTTCGGCAAAATTGGAAAAAATAATACCCAAGTTGGAAACACTGTTCTATGATTCTCTATGCAATGATGTCACTTGGGCTTGGACAAGGATATCCCCCATACACATCCTAACCAACTATCAAGTCGCGCCACAAGTCCCTCGAGAGAACCGGAAGTACACTGGCTGATCCTGGAAAGCGAACCACACATGGAGTGTGGATCGCTATGGCATGTTTTAGCACCATGTGTAAGGTGGTCGCCATCCGGTCGGAAACGAATATCCTACCACCAGCAGTCTGCTAGTGTCTTCTAAAAAAAAGTCAAATATTATTGAAGTTGTATTATTTTGTGGCAGGTGGTAGGTGACGTGGACGACACACTACCTGCAGTGTTGTTGGAGCTGGGCATCAAGCTGACGAAACAAGAGGCCAAGTTGAACGTGCGACCGCTGTTGAGGCTCGTCTGCAGCAGGTTCTTTGGAGATTTCAGGTGTGGGATACAATAGGTTCAAATACTTTAAAACATGAGCTCTAACTTTGAATATGTCTTACAATGTGCATCAAGGTACATACCTTGATAAGAACAACAGACTAAGGACACATGTCCTTTCCCTCTCGTTACGGTGTGGAGACCGATTTCATCCCATTGGGTACATGAAAGTCACACAAATTGTGTCAGAACCTCCACCAGAAGAATCGATTTGATTTATAACAACTTGGTCGGTTCCCTTTTATTACACTATCGTTGCTTTCATCCCGTCGGGTACATGAACTTCGGACACGGTTTTTGTGACAAAACCAAGTCAGAACTACCAAAAGAAGAATTCCATATCGATTTATAGTCGTTCAATATTGTCTCTTATTGCAGCGGTTTCGTGGAGATGGTGGTGCGTCACGTGCCGTCTCCGCTGGACGGATCCGGTCGCAAAGTGTCGCACTGCTACCGCGGCACCAGCGGGCCCATCCGCGACGACATGCTCGCCTGCGACCAGTCCGGCCGGCTCGTCGCTCACACCACCAAGATGTACCCCACTGACGACTGCACATTCTTCCTAGTGAGTTACCGACAATATTCATTACTGATTTCTAAGTTTACGCGAATATTACATATTGAAATAAAACTATTTTGGCTGCAAAGCCTTCGAAACGTCGGGCTTAAAAATAAAAACAAATCCTGATATGGTTCTAATATAAAATAGTTTCATTTCGATAATATTAATTATTAAATTCTTTACATCCGCCCTTATGTGGGGTTGATACAATACAAGTTTTCAAGTATCTTGCAGAAAGGATTTGGCTTACGACCGACTGCCTGACTGACGTCAACCTCCCTCAGGGGATCCAGGCCCAGGCAAATCATGTTAGAAAAACCCATGCTCGACCTGGGAATCGGACCCAGGACTTCCCAGTTCACAGACCATAATATATGCCAATCCTATACTTCCCCATGGTTTGCGATATGACTTGGTTATCTGGGGCTGATCTTATCCTTGAGTTTGTGTGGCAATATCGATCATCTACTTGTCCTGTTCCATATCCCTCTACTTGCTTGTTCCCTTTTTGGAGTTGGAAGAAGCATCTATGCAGGGGAATGATTCTGATTTAATGTGGAAAAAATATAATAGATCGTAATACATGGACAGCTAAGTCGAAATTCGTGTGTTTAGGTGTTGGCACGCATCATGAGCGGTACGCTGTACGCGGGCCAGAGCGTGCGCGTGCTCGGCGAGAACTACAGCTCGCAGGACGAGGAGGACTCGCGCATCATGAACGTCGGCAGGCTCTGGATATACGAGGCCAGGTATAAGGTGAGTTCTGCTTTCATTTGCAATTCTCAATCTTTATTTTAGGGTAGATTTTTCAATAGTCCGATATTTTTATTTAAGGTATTTTGATTATTTGATGTCAGATGTTTTGTTTCCTAAAGGACATGGCCGGAATTTGTATGGAGCTATGCCCTAAGTCTTCAGACACGGACACCGACAGATGTTACGTCATATGAAAGCTCACAGGCCCGCGCTTATAATAGTATAAGATTTACTTACCAAAAACCTGCGAGGATAAATAAAAAGAGTGTACAAAGAGCGTCTAAACTTTTTGAATTACAATTATTATTTTTAATAAAGGCAGAATTTTAGCACCATCTAGTATCTATACGATGGGTACTATTGGTATCTGGATAATCTTGGGTCTTGGATGGCTCACTGTCAAACAGAATATTATATACAAAATCTTGTTTTCGGTTTATGTTCCGTGGCCCGTGACTTTGTGAAGTCTAAATGGCAAGAATAGCAAATATTTCTATAAGGCCGCCCTTACACATAAGACTTGCCGATAAAAAATCAGATAGGTACATAAATAAATAGTCACACACAAAGTCCTGAACCCACACTAAGATAATAGTATTGTGTCGTAGGAATCAGGAACTATGAGACACTTTCGGTCTCACAACGCCTAGTCCCGAAACACATATCTGTGGGCCATACAAACATTTGTGTCGATGCGGGAATCGAATCCGCGGTTTCTTGCTTCATAACCAGCCGCCTGTAAAGGCGAGTAGCCACTCGCACACTGCTCCTCGTAACATTATATATCGTCATAAAATATAATATAGTTAAAATCACAACAAAGATTGACGTCAAGCAGGCGGCTAGTTCTAAACACTAAGCTCGATCACTTCTGCAACAGGCTTGAAAAAATAATTTCTGGACAACCTCGAATTCGAGTGAGACATTGGCAGGGGAAAAGAGTTGGTTGGTTACAAACATTTTTAGGAACTAAGGCGCAAATTCCGAAATTCATACTCTATAAATTAATTTAGTTGCTATTACATAGGAGCACTATAAGTAGCGCACTAGAAACAATTATTTTATTATTATTACAAGGAAAAAATATGGATTTGTAGTTGTTAGAAAGATATGAAGCTTGAATACTTACTTATTTAAGATTATAATTTCCATTTTTGAATTTCGTCGTGTGTGAAGCCTGCCTTATGCAGAAATACATAAAAGGCAGAAATGTCAAAATAAACGCCTCCAATGTCATTATCAAAATAGCTAGCGCATTCAGAAACATAATCTAAAATATTATTATCGATGCAGTTATTTTAACATCATACGACACGACAGCATAAAATATCTATCGTTTATTATTAAGTTGATTTTGATGTTTACTTTTATGATTCGTTCAGTAGCACTATTAATTATTCTGTGGGTAGGTAAAGATCACGATCGAATAATATTACAGTCATAAAAGATGTTTTTCTTAAGCGTGTTTCCCAATACAAATATGACAAACGATCTTTGAAATCAAGTTAAAGGAAAACAATTAGTATACATATTTATTCGGCATATTTTTGTCGCAGGTTCTAGAGAAATATAATTAATGCCATACATTTTAATTAATTTTGTAGTTAATTTTAAGATATCACTATTGACAGTATATTTCAGTTGATTTTTCTATATACATATAGGGCAGGACTCGGCCATGTCCTTTACCGTTAATTCTTACAATAAACATTATTTCATCATCATCATCATCAGCCACAGGACGTCCACTGCTGAACATAGGCCTCCCCCAAAGATTTCCAGATCGACCTGCGATCGATCGGCAAACGCAGCGTACGACGTCCACCTGAAAGGTGGGCCGACGACCTGATTAAATCAAATAACAGACCGTCTTCAAAATTTATCCGGTCGTGACCAAATTTATATGAGGCCACCCATGGAATAAGCTCTAATGAACACAAAAATAATCTTGAAAATCAGTCAACACTTGGCCGGAGATATTGGGTAACACACATAAAAAAACAGACGAATTGAGGACCTTCTCCTTTTTTGAAGTCGGTCAAAACATATTTGTTGCGGATCGATGGTTGATGGACATGAAAGTTTTGAGACCGAAAAAGTAGTAGTTTCTGATACGGCACAAGTATCTTTTCTGTATGTTTATTGAATGTTCATCACTTTTCACCAGGTGGAACTGAACCGAGTGCCGGCTGGTTGCTGGGCGTTGATCGAAGGCATCGACCAGCCCATAGTGAAGACTTGCACCGTGGTGTCGGCCGACGAGGAGTGCGAGCTGCACACCTTCACGCCGCTCAGGTTCAACACGCAGGCCGTCGTCAAGATAGCCGTCGAGCCAGTCAACCCATCAGAACTGCCCAAGATGCTTGACGGGCTGAGGAAGGTAAGTAATCCAAATCTCAAATGGACAGCCTCCGTGGAGTAGCGGCTGTAAAGCGAGAGGCCGCTGGTTCGATTCCCGCTCTAAGACAATGTGTGGGCCTGTATTTATTTCAGGTCTGGGTGTGGGACTGTAAGTCCTTCATAGTTTCTGATACCCTCAGTACAGGTTAAACCCATTGTGGAGTCAACACTATGTGTAAACAAAATCTTGCATCTGGACTGTGAACATGTAGAATGGTCAAGAGTGACAAAGTTAGAGTCATAAAAATCACCTCTGTGTACTAGATTATACTGTGCGGTCAGGAGTTCAGGGGGGTTACCACCATCTCTTATAGCAGTATTATTATAATCTTACGTGTACCGATTCCCGACCAAAAAAAACGAAGTAAGATTGTAATAGTAATGTTATAATAGGTGGTGTTAACCCCACCCCCCCAGCTCCCTTACTCTTGACACTAGATTCGATTGTGATTTCGTTTTGGTTTAATTTATTGACTTAAAATTCCACCGATATCGACATCTAAAATGCGCGAATGTTGCATAATATTCGAGAACTTGTCATGTGATTTTTAGCGTTCGAACCGAATCGAATTCAAAATTGAATCGAATGCCAAGAGTAAGGAGGCAGGACCTGTGACTGTAAGGTGTATTATTATTTTTGTTTTATATTTACAGGTCAATAAATCGTATCCGCTACTATCGACGCGTGTAGAAGAGTCTGGTGAACACGTGATCCTCGGCACCGGCGAGCTGTACCTCGACTGTGTGATGCACGACCTCAGGAACATGTACTCGGAGATCGATATCAAAGGTATTACAGCTCTTATTAATGACCTTAACCTAAGAAAGGTTTACGCGAATGTTATACATTGGCTGTAAAGCCTTCGAAAAGTCGGGCTTAAAAATAAAACCAAATTGCGATAAAATCCGTAAAAAACAGGTTTCATTTCAAAATTCTTATTAATTTGACTGTAGCGTGAATCAATTCAAGCAGGGAAGCATTTTCTTACAAATGAGTTATATGAACCGTTAGGCCGCTTCACTTTTACGTTTTGTAGTATTGTGAGATTTCTGGAAATGTATAATATGTACCGTAATTAATTATCAATGTTGAATCGATAAGTCGATATAACCTTCAAATTAATCGATGTCACAAAAGTTGATGAACGAATATCGATGTCGAGTAAGTAAATATCATGAGTTTTGGAAGACTGAAGAAATGGTTTAAGTAATGACGGTGACCGCTGCTGTCGAAAGGCTTCAAACTCGACTTATCCCCACTCCCCACAAAACAATATAATAATGTTACTAATCCATAAAAATTACACTTTTTAGTCGCCGACCCAGTTGTGTCATTCTGCGAGACTGTAGTGGAGACGTCGTCGTTGAAATGTTTCGCGGAGACGCCGAACAAGCGCAACAAGCTGACCATGATCGCGGAGCCGCTGGAGAGGGGGCTGGCAGAGGACATAGAGGCGGGCGCCGTCTGTGTCACGTGGGACAGGAAGCGGCTCGGAGAGTTCTTCCAGACCAAGTGAGTGTTAGAAAGAGATATAGAGTGATTGATATTATGAAGTATTTACACTAGTTAAGGGAGTTTACAATTGTTAAGTTTACCATTATACCAGGTGATCCAGAATGATGGTACCAGATAAAATGTAAAAAAAAATGTAAAATATTAAGATTTATAATTTTACACACTGGCGTATAGTATACGCCGTATACGATTCAGTTGGCATCAAAATATCGATAATTTTAAACAGTATCGATAAAGAATCGATCGATAAATAAATATATCTTTAATTGATGTATGGTAATTTTTTAAACTGTTGGATAATAATTTGTCACTTCCTTAGTAAAACACTGATGGTAAAAATTTCACTTATTAAAGGAGCTTCGTGACTTGCTGTTTTTTTTTTGTGATACCGACTAAAAACTCCGTGGTGGCCTACTTCGGCGCTTGAGTGGGGGCGGCCCCGGGGCATCCTGATATAAACTCGGATTGCTACCGGAACCGCCACTACGCGGTGCCGCCTTGCGGCCCGTCTTTAAGACCGGGGAGGGGAGTCTCAGAAACCCCCGCCGCCGAAGGACGCCCTCGGCCTCTTCAGCAGCACAAGGCCGTCCGTCTGTGCTGCCGTCCGCCCCGGGACGCAAGTACTTCGTGATTTGCGATTGACATAACATTAAAAATCGTGTGTTGAATGTTTATTGCACGTAATGTTCAGATACGACTGGGACTTGCTGGCGGCGCGTTCGATCTGGGCGTTCGGTCCGGACGCGGCGGGACCCAACATCCTCGTGGACGACACGCTGCCCTCCGAGGTCGACAAGCACCTGCTCGCATCCGTCAAGGACAGCATCGTGCAAGGTACTGTTGTAAATATTGAAAATCATCAAACAGAATTATAAGAAAATCTAACCTTCATTTTCAAATAATAACACGCAGTTGGATTTTGACGGGAAGTCTGACAGGGTGGGCGTCGCATGATAAAATTGTTTCATATTATTCTCTAGAGCTGTGTTTGTTGTCTTTAAGTGGTGTGGTTTAATGCATTAAACTTCAGTGAAGATGGACAGTATAATGTGGAAACTTTTTAACCGACGATATTTGATGAGTTGTGCTTGGTGCGTTGGCTAGCTTTGTTCGGTCGATTAGCCGCGTGACGGTCATTTGAGGAGCATCGCACTGGTAGGAATTACCGCCATAATCCCAGTAGGACCTTGAGATCATCCACATCTGGGACTCATGGTCATTGTGAAAACATAATTGCTATATTAAACCACTGTACCGTTATTAGAAGCTTAAATAATGAGATAGGCATTCCCTATTTCCGTTGTATATTACCTCTCTTTCTTACTTATATCACTGTCTCTTTCGCACATCCGGTCCTAAAACAGGCGTGGAGGGGGTATTGCGAACTTTATTTTTGCAAACCGCCTTGTCCGTCATTGGCTTGAAAATTTCCGTTGTGGTAACTTGTGCTTAACAGTGCTATTATTATTCTCTTCAATATTTCAATACTTTGGGAATATTTTGTTCTTGTAATTTTTACAAGTAATCATTATTTGTTTCCTCAAAAGTGAAATATTAATTTTGAGTTTTACATCTCAAAATGAAGTGATACGTAAAACGCCTTGGTAAAAGTGTCTTTATAAGTGTTACTTTTCGAATAGGAGTGACGCCGGCACGTAAGTTGCACAAGTATTATAAATATTTTAACGGTTTTACCGTTCGATATTATTTTATTTTTATAAACCACTAAAATGCATCATACATGCATTGCATAATTTTAATAACGATTTTGCTAATTAAATCGTTTTAATTGTTTGAAAGTGGTTTTAACTCTCTTTCTATTTTAATTTTCTACCCTCAAATAATAATTCGTGTCTTTTTTTTCGATAGCAAATTTCTTTTTCAGCCTATTAAATAGCTGAATGACCAGTAATTCTGGTCTAAAATGTTATTTATTATAACTATATATGTCGGGCAAGCAGTTAGTAAACTGATAAATACCAGAATCCAACTGAAAAGTGGATAAATTGAAGAATTGTGTAGCTGTTCTTGGAATATTGCTTGTATGTCAGCTGATGTTGGTAATGATTGTACCGCATCCTTGTACCGCAGCTAAAGTGCATATATGCTACTGCATCTGGTTTTGGTACTTTTAAGTTCCCGTGAGACTGGAAATATCAGATTTTCAGATAAAAGGCGTAACATAACATATGCTCACACCTGTATCCCCGAAGGGGTAGGCAGAGGCGCACTAGCCAACTAGTACACCCACATTTCGCCGAGCTTAGTTTTTTTCCAGATGTGATAGGGGGCGAACCTATCGCCATATCGGTTTTATTTTAGGTGAGTTTATTAATGCTTTGACTGTACTGGAAACCATGGAACCTACCATAGTACTGATGATATAGACATACAAACTGCTTGCATGCAAATAGCAGAAATGCTTCTGAAGTGAAATTTGTTGTTTCTATACCGCACCCGCACAGGGACACGCCGGTGTTTACGTACCAGCGCATGGTACCTCTAGCAACCGCAGTGAGCCAGCGGCATGCTGCTTACATGCTAATAGCGGAATTGCTTTTAACGTGAACATATTTCTGTACAATACCCCTCGCAGGGGGCTTGCCTCATTACTTACTAGCGCATGGTGGATAACGCAGTGAACCAGCTCGTGCTGCTTACATGCTAATAGCGGAATTGCTGTTAACGTGAACATTTATTTCTGCACAGTACCCCTCGCAGGGGGCTTGCCTCATTACTTACTAGCGCATGGTGGATAACTCAGTGAACCAGCTCGTGCTGCTTACATGCTAATAGCAGAATTGTTTTTGAAGAAAAATTTGTTTATGTAAGGCACCCCTCGCAGGGGCATGCCTCATGACATACTAGCGCATGGTGGATACCGCGGTGAGCCAGCTCGTGCTGCTTACATGTTAATAACAGAATTGCTTCTGAAGAAAAATTGGTTCCTGTATGGCACCCCTCACAGGGGCTTGCCTCATGGCGTACTAGCGCATGGTGGACACCGCAGTAAGCCAGCTCGTGCTCCTTACATGCTAATAGCAGAAATGCTTTTGAAGCTGTATGGCACCCCTCGCAGGGGCATGCCTAATTGCGTATTAGCGCATATTGGTCACCGCAGTTAGCTAGCTCGTGCTGCTTAAATGCTAAAGCGGAATTGCTTTTGAAGACAAACTTAATTTGGCACCCTCGCGGGGCATGCCTCATTACGTACTATCGTATAGTGGATACTGTAGTGAGCCAGCTTGTGCTGCTCACATTCTTATAGCAGAATTGCTTTGAAGAAAAATTTATTTCTGTATAACACCCCTCGCAGGGGCATGCCTCTTTACGTACTAGCGAATGGTGACTACCGCAGTCAGCCAGCTCGTGCTGCTTACATGCTGTCAGTGGAATTGCTTTTATAGTAAGTTTTATTTCTATGCGGCGACCCTCGTAAGGTCATGCCTCAATAATACCAGTACTTAGTACCCCAAAATTACCGCAGTAAGACAGATCGTGCTGTTTACGTGCTAATAGCGGAATTGGTTTTTAAAGTAACATTTATTTCTGTACGGCACCCTTGGCAAGGGCATGCCTCAATAGTACCAGTGCATATTAGGTACCTCTAACTACGGCAGTAAGCCAGTTTATGCTGCTTACATGCTAAGATTGGAATCGCTTAAGTAAAATTTGTTTTTGTACGACAACCCTCGCAGGGGCATGCATCAACCTTATGATGGCGTACATTAACGTTATAATGGCGCCCATTAACGTAAAGGCATATAGGATGTAAATCGCCTTTAAAACTTCAGTTTCAATATTCTAGAGTAAGGCACTCTAAGGATTTCGCCGCATTTTCAAATGAATAACCTAATCAACAGAATCGCAGTCTATATCGAATGTTATGTTCTCATTACTTCATAAAAAAATAAATGGTAATTAAGGCGATCGCCATCGTACTTAAAAAACGACTGGAGATATTTGTACTCGTTTTAAAACTGCAAAGTGTTGTGTATGTGTGTAGCTCAATACGTCTGTACAGTCTGTGAATGAGCCTTTGGACATTCGTCCATTTTGAATGTGAAAAATTAAGATATCTAAACGCATAGGTATGATTTACATAACCAGACATTTGATAAGAAAGATAGACCTATCACAGGTCTTCAATCTAGCGACAGCCCAAATGGGCTAAATGTAAATACATACACGCTGCTATATGTATAGATGAAATATTCAAACGTCTTTCCTATTGAAAGATTTGTACATTACATTAACGTCTCCGGCTTCGGTGACTGAGCCGTCCGTCACTAATGGGTTGTTTTGTTGGAAAATTGAAAAATGCTAAGATTATAGTCTAGTTCTTGGGGTTTCCAAATAATTTAAAGTTCGTTCTCAACTCAACAACGTATAGTCTGAAATTAAAATAACGTATTTTGATATTTTTTTATGTTATGTGATCTGTGACTGAAATCACAAAACTACTGTCAGGAACAAAGAGAATAGCTTTCCTACAATGTGAAGTTGCTTACCTCCTTAAAAGTTCTGAGAGTGCATGTGGCAATGACTCACGGTTCTGCTTGAATTTAAGTAGACCATCATTTAACGTTAGCTTATTTTTGCAACGAAGGGGGGGGGGGGGCAATCCTCCAGCTCCTGTGAATAGAACTCTTCACACTCTGTATTATGCCCTAACGGGTGAAATCTGATCTACGTGCAAATTTTTTCAATAAAATCATGGATCTCCTAAAAACATGAACACGGACGCCTTTAAAACGGCACGACACGAGTAAATTGCCAACTATGTGTTCCGTATGCTTCTCGATCATGAAGCGCTTATTTACGATTCATTTAGTCCTTCAGGATTTTGTTCTATTCTTGAAGTTTTATTACCCCGTATCAGGTGATGAATATTTATATAATATGACTGCAATATTGCATTGTAATTTGTCACTTCTATATAACTGTCTATACGTCTACATTACTAAAGTCTGAAACAGTTCCTTGTCGATGCTAAGGCTGGGTCCTGGTTGCCGTAAACAGGTACATACTGTATTTGGTTTTGAAGTTCTGAAAATGTATTAAATCCCAGTTATGATATGCTCATGATTCACGAAGCTATAATTGAACGTATAATTTTAATTTTCTTAGTGGCCTTCCACTTAGAAATCAATTATAAGTAAAGTTTCTGAATTTGTTCCAACAATGATGGATCAGTAACACACGAGTAGAGCAGCGTATACAGCCTTATAAGCTCCAACTCTTGGCAGGTTTAAAACCAATTTTAGGTTTTCCTGTAATACTATACATTCCATGAATCGGTATATAATGCCCATATTGTACCGAATGTTGTGATAAAGTAAGCAACGATGTTGTGGTTTGCCACGATCCAAAAACGTTTAATATGTTTCCGGAGACATAAATTTACTCAATGATTGTGTAATGACTTTATAGATGATTAACGATCTGTTCGGTATTTAAGAACATTATGATTATTATAACGTAAAGTCAGACGGGTGTGATAGGGGGGAGCACATCACCATATCCTGCTACAAAGTCCAGACTTCTGGCTGATAGCAGAAAAATCCAATATAACTTTGACCGTCCCGAGGATCGAATAAGAGACCTAACAACGATAGTCGTACAGAGTATATAATACAACTACACCACCGATTAGTGTTTTATTATGAGTGATTGGCACCTTAACATATACATGATCAGGTGACAGTTTTAAGTTTGTTTCAATATAGAAAATGTTGATGCTGTTGGGTGAATGATGTAGGTACGTCCAGTTACCTGCTATAATTTATCAATAGTATCTAGTTATAAATCTTACAATAATCACCGAATGCAGCAACTAACAATGTTATGTGATGAAACAGGATTCTTGTGAGTTTGCATAACAGAAACTGGATTACTGTCGTTTCATTAATTTCAGTTACTTTGATGAGTTTCAACAGGAACATTGTTGACATTCTAGAACACTCACTTATAACATCAACACTCGTTTTTACTTAATTTATAAGAATAAAAACATAGTCGCAATTAAAATTTATTGTTGCTATCATTGATAAGATAAATTGGTGATTGATGTCACTTATTTTAAAGATGTTTGTTACACTCGCTTGGATTCTGCCTGGTCTCCCACCATACAGGTACTCTTAGTACGGGGATCGTTGCACAAACATCCTTGTTGCTATAATATTGAGTACCAAAACAGTACTCAATAATATGATTAATTTGTATTTGTACCCTTTTATAGGTACATATTTTTTAGTTATGTTTATTAAGAACAGTATAATTACACATAAATACGTAATATAATATTTCCAAGTGTCATGACACATTGAGAAATGTGAATTTTCTTGAATCAGAAATATTTTCTTTCGCACGTAATCTTATGTATTACTAAGTCACATTGGCGGTCCTACCAGGCGATAACAAACAGGTCTCATTATTTAAGCTTCTAATAACGGTACAGTGGTTTAATAGGAGCGTTTTACCTGAAAATAAAACGCATATTAAACTACTTACCTTATTAGAAGCTTATTTTTTATCGCTGCCTGGTATAATTCGACGCAATGACGGACAAGGCGGTTTGCAAAAATAAAGTTCGCAATACCCCCTCCACGCCTGTTTTAGGACCGGATGTGCGAAAGAAACAGTGATATAAGTAAGAAAGAGAGGTAATATACAACGGAAATAGGGAATGCCTATCTCATTATTTAAGCTTCTAATAAGGTAAGTAGTTTAATATGCGTTTTATTTTCAGGTAAAACGCTCCTATTAAAGCTGTGTCTCCTATACTCAGACCTTACACAAAACACCTACACAAAACATGTTTTTTTATCTATGGTTCACTGTTCTACGAGCAGGTGACAGCTAAATTCGTTGTTTTGCATATGTGTTTTTAGTGTTTTGTTTCGAAAAAGCTAGTGCAGGACAACCGGCTTTACCTTGACATTGGCTAAATCATCGCATATTATGCGTGGAAGCCATTATTTTTAAAAGAAGAAGAATAAGACGCAGTTTAAAATTTTGATATCAGTGATTGAACTATGGAGAAAAAGACTCGCCTTATCTTAAAGTTGAGCAGTTGATCTTTTGAGTGACAATTATGACGAAAACAGGCTTATGCAAGATTCTATTCTGTATATATAGGTTTCCAATGGGGCACAAGAGAGGGCCCATTATGTGAGGAACCGATCCGTAACGTGAAATTCAAGATATTGGACGCTGTGATAGCACAAGAGCCATTGCATAGAGGCGGTGGACAGATTATACCTACTGCGAGAAGGGTGAGTATTGATTTCAATTTTGTCAAAGATTTTAGACATTAAACTTGCATTCCTTACTTTCACTGTCAGTGGATAGTTATGTAGGTGGTAAAATTTATAAAAAAAGTCGAGGTAATATGAAGAGAGGTCACGAAAGACAGGATTAAGTGGAAGAGTAAAGGGCAGGCTTTTCTTGACAGTAGTAAAAACTCTAATTATTAGCACGAAATGAGTCGTGTTCCGAGAATAACTCATATAAATATCCAGAATTTCAGGCAGATATGACTAGACTATGGCCACCATAAATATATTATAATTAAAACTTCGCCAATGAAAACTGTAAGTTATTGCAACTACTTCCCGCATTAGGGCAGTGAAAACACTGTTTACTAAGAATAATGGCTATCCTCTCTCATTAGTAGAGGCTCGTGCCCAACAGTGAGACAGTAATATTACAGGGTTAATATTATTGTCTATTGTCAATATCCTGTGCTCTATTCCCAACAGGTGGCGTACTCAGCGTTCCTGATGGCGACACCTCGTCTGATGGAACCATATTTGTTTGTGGAAGTGCAAGCGCCAGCTGATTGTGTCTCTGCCGTGTATACAGTATTAGCTAAAAGGAGAGGTAACGTATAGTAAAGTCGATATGACTTAGACTTACAGACTGGCAAACTAGCAGATGGGTCATCTGATGGCCAATGATCTCCACGGCCCATAGACACCCAAGACACAAAAATAGTTATGGGTGCGTTGCTAATCTAAAAGGAGGGAATGGTAGGGGGGAAATGGGCCACTGGATATCTCGCTCACCGAACGAAACGCGACAGCAAACTGCCATTTTACGTCGGTTTTCTGTGAGACAGTGATATCAAACCGGTCGAGCCGGCCCATTCGTGCTGTAGACGTTACTGTCTACAACGTGGGCCCTACTCAAAAACTCTACTGTGTACATTTTGGTCCTTCGAACTGGATAAAAATATATTTTTTTAAACTGATTCAAGCAAGTAGTGTGTGTAATGTTTATTTTAATTAATTTAATGTATTTCTCATGTATTTTATATAAAATCAAATATCTTTATGCACTTCTTCTCCATATAAACTTCAACTGTGTCTTTCACGTTCATCCGTTCGCGCAATTCTCTTAAAAAGGGGTACAAAGTTTCCGCTTCACGTATTTATTTGTAGATAACTGGGTACATGGCCACTATTTTTATATGCCATTAAGTTACGGTGTATGTGTGTCGCAGGACACGTGACCCAGGACGCGCCCGTGCCCGGCTCGCCGCTGTACACGATCAAGGCGTTCGTGCCCGCCATCGACTCGTTCGGGTTCGAGACCGACCTGCGCACGCACACGCAGGGCCAGGCGTTCTGTCTGCAGGTGTTCCACCACTGGCAGATCGTGCCCGGGGACCCGCTCGACAAGACCATTGTGATACGGTGAGTCACATCACTCCACAATCACAATAGAACAATTGTATGGGAATGACATTAGAGTATGCGGCATATAGCGCACTCTTATGTCATTCTCATACATTTTTTCTATTCGACCATTCTATTCGATTAGCGCATAAGCCGCTTGTCTAAACCCGCAGAAGTGTACGCTAAATGCGGCGTACTCTTATGTCATTCCCATACATTTATTATTCTGTTCGATTAGCGCATAAGCTACTTGTCTAAGCCTGCAGAGGTTACTTGACAGTTGACACCTGTGAAGTACAACGAGCTACATGATTAATGAGTTACATTACTGCCTCGGTGGCGTAGTTGTAGACCTGTCATGAGGTCTCGGGTTCGATTCCCGAGTCGAGCAAAACGATATTGGATTTTTTCAGTATCAACCCGGAGTCTGGAATTTGTGTATGATGTGCCGATAGGCTCGCCCCCTATAATATCTGGGACGTAACTAAGCTCGGCGAAATGTGGGTGTTCTAGTTCACTAGTGCACTTGTGCCTACTCCTTCGGGGATACAGGCGTGAGCTTATATCATGTGTTTTATTAACTCGGGGATCATATGTTATAATTTTATGAGTCACCTGACCTTCTTAATAATACTTATTCTCTTCACCTGCCCTTATTGTACTCCAGTGGTGGGTTGATGCAACACATTTATACAGGTTGAAAAAGTGAGGAATGATCTCTGGCAGCCATGTCATAGACTCACTTCTAATAATACTCAGAGCTGATTTTGGGAATCATATTGACGTTTCCTCAGTTAATAACATAACACACATAACATAAGCTCACGCCTGTATCCCCGAAGGCGTAGACAGAGGCGCACTAGCGAACTAGAACCCCCACATTTCGCCGAGCTTAGTTCCGTCACAGATGTGATAGGTGGCGAACCTATCGCCATATCGGGCACAAATTCCAGACTCCGTGCCCGACCCGGGGATCGAACCCGAACGGTCTGACACATTTGTCAAAATTATCCCCCAAATAAATATGATCTGGCTATCGACAAATCGCCTTCTGACGTTTGTTTTTATTTTGTAGGCCCCTGGAGCCCCAGCCGGCGACGCACCTGGCGCGCGAGTTCATGATCAAGACGCGCCGCCGCAAGGGGCTCAGCGAAGACGTCTCCATCAACAAGTTCTTCGACGACCCCATGTTGCTGGAACTCGCGCGACAGGACGTGCAGTTGAACTAGTATACATCAACGGAACTATACACTTCGGAGGCGGCACATATATATGTTACATAAGCGGATGGGCCACTGGAGGCCGAGCCGTCCGTGACTATTTAAGATAGCGTTCTGTTCTTAGCGAACGCGACCTAAATTGGGTACTTGACTCTCTCTACCTGCCCTTATACCATCTTAATTTGGAGTCGGCGCAACACCCTTTTTTAAGTATGTTGCAGAAAGGATTTGGCTAAGTTTTTACGAACGGCTGCATGCCTGACGTCAACCCCCTCTGGGGGATCCAGTCCCGGGAAATTAAATTAGAAAATTCGCTTTGCCCGACCTGGGAATCGAACCCACGACCTCCCGGTTCACAACACATATATGCTGCCACTGGACCAAGGAAGCGAATTTTTTTTTTAAATCAATTTTATATGAAATTTATAGTCGTCTAAAATATAGAACAGAAATAAATATTGAATTATTCTCAAACATAAAAAAGTTATAAAGCCTTTGAATTTTGGTGTAACCTTCAAACAACGGGAAAGAGAAGTATCAGTATAATTACGTCACCGCCGTAACGGTACATACGTTGGAAAGGGATAGCAAGATATTATTTATTGTCTCATTTTTCAACCAATTTCGAAGTAGTTTTACAGAAGGGTTTCTTTTTTGTTTCATTTGATATCTACTATATAAAAATAAGTCGGGCTTTCCTTCCTGACGCTATAACTCCAGAACGCACGAACCGATTGCCACGGTTTTGCATTCGTTGGAAAGGTCTCGGGCTCCGTGAGGTTTATAGCAAAGAAAATTCAGGAAACATTTCAACAGAAAAGCGGGAAAATCTTTTTTCAAGCACCGGCGCCATCTACTTAAAATATTGGTTTGTAGTAAATGCTATGTATCAGAGCTGGCGATGTATGTGAAAAAAGATTTTCCAGATATTAGAGATTTGGGTGGTGGTTACAGACTGGGTGACAGATGGGTGACATACAGGGTTACAGACGGGTGACACACGGGTGACAGACGGGGTGACAGACTGGGTGACAGATTGGGTGACACACGGGTGACAGACGGGGTGACAATCGAGCAGATAGATGGGGTGACCGACGGGTTGACCGACAGGGTGATGGACGGGGTGACTGACGGGGTAACTGACGGGGTGATGGACGGGGTAACTGACGAGGGTACTGACCGACGAAAACGGACCAAAGTAGATCATCTCATTACCTCCTTTAGAATTATTGGATTATAGGTGCTTACAACTCATTCTTTCAACCCTCTCTCTCCTACGCCGACGAAGTTGCGCGGGTCAGCTAGTTACATATAAATATGTGTATAAAATCAAACATAGTCAAGTACCCAATTGCTAGGTACTTACGAAAACGGAAAGTTCGCGTCCCGGCCGTTATGATACGAACGTATTGCCATAATGCCAAGGCGTTGTTTTAGAACAATAATGAGTGTAATTTAACTTGGCCGGGCTGGTCTGTCACTTCACACTTATCTTTTTAAGCGGTGTTTAACTTTAAAACTGGTTTTTCCTCACGTCAAACAGATGAAGTGTGACAGATAAATCACGTATTAAAGCCAAGCACCGAGAAATATAAAGAAACATGAGATCTACAAAGTTATATATATATTATTGTTTGCAATCTCTACCTACCTATACTGTCATGCGACTCATTCCAAAGCGATATGGATTTAATAATAAAAATATGAAAACAACTGTGTTTGTTCCTATTTACAATATGACCCTAGCTATTATCTTTAATTACACTACCTGTTTGGAATGTTCTTTCGATAATCCGCGAAATAAAATGTTTAAGGGTGACTTGCAGCTAGGCGATAAACGACGTTTAATCGTAAAATAAACTCCATTTTGGCATCATTTCAGTTCAACGTCTTGCACGTCGTGGTTTTACCCTTCATCTCGATTTAAATAAACGTTTAACTTAAATGGGCATGGCCGCCGGTTTAAAGTCGCTAATCTTGATTTTATTGACAAACAACCAAAGTATTTAAACATAAAAAATATAACCTTTTCACATTATTTCTTGTTGTTTAATGAAAATCTATGATAAAAATGGCTTTGTTTTTTACACTGAACATGATTTGGTATCAAACAAGGATGATGAATTCGTAAAATATATAAAAACTCAAGTTTTTTTACGAAGAGTATATAATTATCAATAACCCATACATACACCTTACAAACTAACATTGTATGTACATAATCTCTTGAAAAACCACATAATTACAACACTTCACTATTATGCACGATATTTGTGTGCGCACGTGTGGCACTAGTCCTTGGAAGCGGTGGTATACCAACCACGCCCGACCCGGCACGGCAGTCAAAAGTTTTCCTCAATGTCTCGTCGCACCTCGGTGCAGGATAGGTTTCGGCACACGCATCACAAACGCCTTGTAACTGGCGCAACTCCACACTTAGTTCATCACCATCAACGAGTACCTTGTTTTCTTGTGCAACGCTCGCACTCCGCAATGTTCTTCTATTACAAAGTACATTAGTTATTCTATTTTCTAGGAGAGCGTTGTTTTCGAGATGACAAATTTCACTTAAGTTAACGAATTTCAAAGTTACTTCTTGATAAAATTTTATTATACCTCTATTATAGAAATTACCATTGTTGACAATAGACTTATATAGTTCGCGAACGAACCAGTGCGGAGGACAGCTCCCACAGAAGAAATGAACGAACTAGTTCCCAGATCTCTCGTTCTTTAGTTCGTTTGATAAGTTAGATAGAATCTAAGTCTTGAGTATCGTCCAAAGTAAGACCATTGGTTCTCATATCATTCTCTAAAAAGTCCAGCCAGCGCTTTTGAGGTCGTCTGGATTTCCTTAAAATAACGCTGACAGACCACGTATCGTACATATACACAGAAGTACTGGCCAAATGATGGTCTTGTTTTCGTAACGTAGTCAATAACCACTAGGGAAATATTGTGCTTTTTTAAGCTATATTCAAATACGGTGCGCAGCACTTTTTAGTCTCACAGATGGGAACACACCATAATATTTTCTTTTACTTTCTTCGATAAAAAATATTTGAAAACATTTATAAAATACTACGTTTACGCAACTCAGGTACTTGATCTTTAGCACATTTCCTTTCAGTCGGCCATTTTCAAGCGGCCCCTAGACGCTGTTTGTCTTAGACATCAGCGTACATGAACACCCACGGTGGTTACTGAACCTCCATAGTGAACGGGAAGGGTTTGGTGACGCCAAAAGCAGTCCGAATCAAAGACTTTGATCGGAAGAACATGTCTTCGATAACGTCAACATAAGCTTCTGGCACCCCTTTGAACCTTAGAGCCCACCAGACTACCCGTCGGGACACAAAGTTAAAAGCCTTCTGCAGATCCAGGAAAGCGATATGCAGAAGCTTTTTTTTTCAACATGCATGCCTCGCAAAACGATCTAATAGCAAACATTTGGTCCCTGGTCTGTCCCCCATACCCTGCAAGGCAAGAACCCAGGTTTCGCCAGCACCTAGTCCGTTACTCAGAAAAGTGTACCACATGCAGATAAGGTTGGCTTAAACCTAAAGGTGTTGGTGGCCTACTGTGTAAGTAGGCCACCGTCATCGTTGGGTTCGTTTGGTAAGGGTTGTCCCTTAGATGCCGTCACTATTCCCCAAGTATGTACAAGTAAAAAAAAACAGCAGCATATTATGAAAGAATATAAAATAATTAATCCGGGAACATACATAAAAAAAGATTCCAACGAATTGTTAACCTCCTCTTTTTTAAGTCGGTTAATTCACCTCCTCCTTTTTTGAAGTCGATTAATTAATAACCTCCTCCTTTTTTAAAGTCGGTTAAAATTCGTGCAAATAATATTTTTTTAGCCTTTCTTTGGTTCGAGACGTGAACTAAAAGAACGAACTAGTTCGTTGAGGAGCCGCGAACTAATGTGACCATTCCTTATCGCGAAATATTATACGTATGTCTAGTTGACAAGTCGTAATCCAGACAACTGACACTAATTATTTTTTTTCAATTATGCCTTTCATCAATTAGGCCAAGGAAGCAACCACATACAGCCTCGTCGTATGTGTGTTTATATTACATGTATTCAAACTGAATTAAAACTAAATATTTGCCAACTATTGACACAAGAGAATCTATTGAAATATCATATAAAATAAAATACAATTCTTTATACGCGAAATTGTGATGATAGATGTTGCGAGACGGCACTATAGATAATAATATGAAATTTACGGAACGTAAATAATGAGTGATTGTTGGGATTTATTTTATTTTAAATTTCAAAAATTATTTTTTTATGCGGAATTGTGATTGTGGTTATATATTTTTTGTGAAACGGAACTTATGAATTTGGAGTAGTGAAGAGTGTAGGCATCTTGCCCGCGTTGCAAAATTTCCCGATTTATCGGGATATTTACTGATTTTGGTCATTGCTCACGATGTCCCGATGTAGCAGTCCTATCTGCCGAATTTTTGGATTTTCAACTCATGTAAAATAATTTTCTTATAAAAAACGGAACATAATATTATTAATACGGCAAAACTAAAAGAAACCTGTAATACAATACAATACGGCCTATACGACAATACTACATACAATAAAATACGGCCATTCAAGTTTGCGGTATATTAAAGCAAATTGTACTAAAATACCTTATAATAAAATTTATTATTGTCTGGTGAGTATACAAAATAAATAAATAACACCCAACTGTCACATACATAGTCCTAACCCCACACTAAGATCGAGTCTGGTGTCGTGGGTATCAGGAACTACGAGATACTTTCGGTCTCACAACACCCAGACCCGGAACAAATATCTGTGAGTCATACAAATAATTGTCTCGGTGCGGGGATCGAACCCGCGGCCTCTCGCTTCATAGCCGGCTGCTCGCCCTCTGCGCTACGGAGGCTGTCAAATGTCTCTGAAGATAACTTCGTTCGGGTTGTTTCCCAAATTGGATAACTTATACTTGCTTTAGTCGTTCATTATAGTCCATTCATAGAATTGCATGCACATGTCATAGAAATATAACACATAGAACGACAGTACACGGCCGCGGCGTGAAGGCTTTCCAAGTGAGACATTATTGTCTCACTACGTTGCACGGTGTCAGTATCCAAGGTTAAAACTTAGTTACGAAGAGCTCGCACAAAAATAACGGATTAAACTTTCCACTAAGTCAATGGTAGGTCTTCTGCACACAAAATGATGTATAGAAAACAACAATCAATGTTGTTACAATTTTAATAAATATGAGAAAATGTTCACGAAAGTAGGTAGTAAGAGGTGGTAAGAAGACGAAAATGATTAATCAATGTACAATATATCAAACTATAAATGATTATATGTAACTTACTGATTGTAATTAAATAAATTAACGCATTATTAACATAAACTACTTATGTTTCATTCCGTATAAAAATCTCCCGATTTTCAGATGCCAAATCTAACGAGTTTTAATTTTACACTTTTGCAACACTGCATCTTACTCTATTCGCCGTTTTATTAATACACGATTCAGTCCTAAATGTCATTTAAATCAAATGTCCCATTAGTTGTCTTGCACATACACATTTCTGGTTCGATTTAAGAAATCCGAGTGTAGATTATTAATCCGCGATTTCATTACTTCTACTCATTCTTTACGTTCCATTAGATTCATATCTAAAGTTCCGTATCAAAACATCTATCATAAAAATTTTGCATAAAACGAATTCTAGTTTGTTTTATATGATTTTTCAATAGATTCTCTTAAGTTAATAGTCGTCAAATGTTCACATGTAATACGAACACACATACTATGAGGCTAGTTATTTATTTTTATTAAGGAGTAACTAGGAGTAACTTTGCACTTTGTTAGCTCAAGCGGAATTTATCATCTCGTAAACAACTGCAGGGTTAACACCACCTCTTATAGCAGTATTATTATAATCGTTCTTCGTTTGTTTTGTATGGGAATCGGTACAAGTAAGATTATAATAAGACTGCTATAAGAGGTGGTGGTAACCCCCTATCTCCTAAAAATAGGAGAACATCGCGGAGTAGGCACATGACATGGTAGGCATAGGACATGGTAGAAAACATAATATAAGCTCACGCCTGTATCCCCGAAGGGGTAAGCAGAGGCGCACTAGCGAACTAGAACACCCACATTTCGCCGAGCTTAGTTCCGTTCCAGATGTGATAGACAACCACACAGCCGATAAGGCTATCCGATAAGCGAGAGGCCGCGGGTTCGATCCCCGCACCGAGACAAATGTTTGTATGACCTACAGATATTTGTTTCGAGTCTGGGTGTTGTGAGACCGAAAGTATCTCGTAGTTCCTGATACCCACGACACAAGTGTGGGGTCAGGACTATGTTTGTGACTGTTGAGTGTTATTATTATTATTATTTTCATAAAACAACAAGAAATAATATGAAAATGTTATGTTGTTTGACATTCAATAATCGCGATTAGCCATTTAAACCGGCGGCCCCGATGATTTAACTTTGTCATTTATTTTAATCCAGATAAGGGGTAAATCGACGACGTGCAAGACGTTAAACTGAAATGATTCCAAAATGGGGTTTATTACAAGATTCATCGTGGTTTACTACGGAGCTGCGAGTGAATTCGGGACAACTAATATGACATTTGATTTTAATCAAGTTTAGGACAAAGTCGGGGACTAATAAAATGGCGATTATAGTGAAATCCCTGCAAGTCGCCCTTAGAAATTGAATTTCGAGCTTTATGTTATGTTCAACTTTTTTCCGGGTGAAGCAGTCGAAAGCGAATGTGGAAACAACTATTGAAAAATAGCAATTAATAATTACTTTTGCCGTGGTGAGATGATTCTATTTATTTTTTGTGTGTGTATCTCATGACTACGTTATTTATTTATTTTATTTATTATATCATAACATAATTAATCTAAAAGACTCATATCCACAGTAGCAAAATCAAATGTTAAGTGCGGGGTTGCCAGACTATATAGCTTGGTATAAAAACCATATATTTCAGTAGTTGAATGACATTTTAATTTTAAAAAAATATTTTCGACTATATATACAATATACATACAATACAATCTCACGCCTTTATCTCCAGAGGTGTAGGTAAAGGTATAATTTCGGTACAACCGCTAATGTTTATTTGAAAATAAAAACCAACGCTTGACCTATCAAAATTGTGTTGTTTATTAGTGCGAAAAAATACTTTTTTGATGCTTATTTATATTACTTGAAAAATAACATACAATGAACTAACATAGCTATTTGCCAGTTAAGAAGTGTGACGTGTTCTAAATGAATGAAGGAGAGCGATTTAAGGAACGGTTTGTTATTACCGTTCATTCTTAAGGGCGACTTGCAGGGATTTCACTATAATCGCCATTTTATTAGTCCCCGACTTTGTCCTAAACTTGATTAAAATCAAATGTCATATTAGTTGTCCCGAATTCACTCGCAGCTCCGCAGTAAACCACGATGAATCTTGTAATAAACCCCATTTTGGAATCATTTCAGTTAAACGTCTTGCACGTCGTCGATTTACCCCTTATCTGGATTAAAATAAACGACAAAGTTAAATCATCGGGGCCGCCGGTTTAAATGGCTAATCACGATTATTGAATGTCAAACAACATAACATTTTCATATTATTTCTTGTTGTTTTATGTAAATAATAATAATAATAACACTCAACAGTCACAAACATAGTCCTGACCCCACACTTGTGTCGTGGGTATCAGGAACTACGAGATACTTTCGGTCTCACAACACCCAGACTCGAAACAAATATCTGTAGGTCATACAAACATTTGTCTCGGTGCGGGGATCGAATCCGCGGCCTCTCGCTTATCGGATAGCCTTATCGGCTGTGTGGTCGTCTATCACATCTGGAACGGAACTAAGCTCGGCGAAATGTGGGTGTTCTAGTTCGCTAGTGCGCCTCTGCTTACCCCTTCGGGGATACAGGCGTGAGCTTATATTATGTTTTCTACCATGTCCTATGCCTACCATGTCATGTGCCTACTCCGCGATGTTCTCCTATTTTTAGGAGATAGGGGGTTACCACCACCTCTTATAGCAGTCTTATTATAATCTTACTTGTACCGATTCCCATACAAAACAAACGAAGAACGATTATAATAATACTGCTATAAGAGGTGGTGTTAACCCTGCAGTTGTTTACGAGATGATAAATTCCGCTTGAGCTAACAAAGTGCAAAGTTACTCCTAGTTACTCCTTAATAAAAATAAATAACTAGCCTCATAGTATGTGTGTTCGTATTACATGTGAACATTTGACGACTATTCACTTAAGAGAATCTATTGAAAAATCATATAAAACAAACTAGAATTCGTTTTATGCAAAATTTTTATGATAGATGTTTTGATACGGAACTTTAGATATGAATCTAATGGAACGTAAAGAATGAGTAGAAGTAATGAAATCGCGGATTAATAATCTACACTCGGATTTCTTAAATCGAACCAGAAATGTGTATGTGCAAGACAACTAATGGGACATTTGATTTAAATGACGTTTAGGACTGAATCGTGTATTAATAAAACGGCGAATAGAGTAAGATGCAGTGTTGCAAAAGTGTAAAATTAAAACTCGTTAGATTTGGCATCTGAAAATCGGGAGATTTTTATACGGAATGAAACACAAGTAGTTTATGCTAATAATGCGTTAATTTATTTAATTATAATCAGTAAGTTACATATAATCATTTATAGTTTGATATATTGTACATTGATTAATCATTTTCGTCTTCTTACCACCTCTTACTACCTATTTTCGTGAACATTTTCTCATATTTATTAAAATTGTAACAACATTGATTGTTGTTTTCTATACATCATTTTGTGTGCAGAAGACCTACCATTGACTTAGTGGAAAGTTTAATCCGTTATTTTTGTGCGAGCTCTTCGTAACTAAGTTTTAACCTTGGATACTGCCGCCGTGCAACGTAGTGAGACAATAATGTCTCACTTGGAAAGCCTTCACGCCGCGGCCGTGTACTGTCGTTCTATGTGTTATATTTCTATGACATGTGCATGCAATTCTATGAATGGACTATAATGAACGACTAAAGCAAGTATAAGTTATCCAATTTGGGAAACAACCCGAACGAAGTTATCTTCAGAGACATTTGACAGCCTCCGTAGCGCAGAGGGCGAGCAGCCGGCTATGAAGCGAGAGGCCGCGGGTTCGATCCCCGCACCGAGACAATTATTTGTATGACTCACAGATATTTGTTCCGGGTCTGGGTGTTGTGAGACCGAAAGTATCTCGTAGTTCCTGATACCCACGACACCAAACTCGATCTTAGTGTGGGGTTAGGACTATGTATGTGACAGTTGGGTGTTATTTATTTATTTTCCCTTGTATACTCACCAGACAATAATAAACTCTATTATAAGGTATTTTAGTACAATTTGCTTTAATATACCGCGAAGTTGAATGGCCGTATTTTATTGTATGTAGTATTGTCGTATAGGCCGTATTGTATTGTATTACAGGTTTCTTTTAGTTTTGCCGTATTAATAATATTATGTTCCATTTTTTATAAGAATATTATTTTACATTAGTTGAAAATCCAAAAATTCGGCAGATAGGACTGCTACATCGGGACATCGTGAGCAATGACCAAAATCAGTAAATATCCCGATAAATCGGGAAATTTTGCAACGCGGGCAAGATGCCTACACTCTTCACTACTCCAAATTCATAAGTTCCGTTTCACAAAAAATATATAACCACAATCACAATTTCGCATAAAAAAATATTTTTTGCAAATTAAAATAAAATAAATCCCAACAATCACTCATTATTTACGTTCCGTAAATTTCATATTATTATCTATAGTGCCGTCTCGCAACATCTATCATCACAATTTCGCGTATAAAGAATTGTATTTTATTTTATATGATATTTCAATAGATTCTCTTGTGTCAATAGTTGGCAAATATTTAGTTTTAATTCAGTTTGAATACATGTAATATAAACACACATACGACGAGGCTGTATATGGTTGCTTCCTTGGCCTAATTGATGAAAGGCATAATTGAAAAAAAATAATTAGTGTCAGTTGTCTGGATTACGACTTGTCAACTAGACATACGTATAATATTTCGCGATAAGGAATGGTCACTTTAGTTCGCGGCTCCTCAACGAACTAGTTCGTTCTTTTAGTTCACGTCTCGAACCAAAGAAAGGCTAAAAAAATATTATTTGCACGAATTTTAACCGACTTTAAAAAAGGAGGAGGTTATTAATTAATCGACTTCAAAAAAGGAGGAGGTGAATTAACCGACTTAAAAAAGAGGAGGTTAACAATTCGTTGGAATCTTTTTTTATGTATGTTCCCGGATTAATTATTTTTTATTCTTTCATAATATGCTGCTGTTTTTTTTTTACTTGTACATACTTGGGGAATAGTGACGGCGTCTAAGGGACAACCCTTACCAAACGAACCCAACGATGACGGTGGCCTACTTACACAGTAGGCCACCAACACCTTTAGGTTTAAGCCAATCTTATCTGCATGTGGTACACTTTTCTGAGTAACGGACTAGGTGCTGGCGAAACCTGGGTTCTTGCCTTGCAGGGTATGGGGGACAGACCAGGGACCAAATGTTTGCTATTAGATCGTTTTGCGAGGCATGCATGTTGAAAAAAAAAGCTTCTGCATATCGCTTTCCTGGATCTGCAGAAGGCTTTTAACTTTGTGTCCCGACGGGTAATCTGGTGGGCCCTAAGGTTCAAAGGGGTGCCAGAAGCTTATGTTGACGTTATCGAAGACATGTTCTTCCGATCAAAGTCTTTGATTCGGACTGCTTTTGGCGTCACCAAACCCTTCCCGTTCACTATGGAGGTTCAGCAACCACCGTGGGTGTTCATGTACGCTGATGTCTAAGACAAACAGCGTCTAGGGGCCGCTTGAAAATGGCCGACTGAAAGGAAATGTGCTAAAGATCAAGTACATGAGTTGCGTAAACGTAGTATTTTATAAATGTTTTCAAATATTTTTTATCGAAGAAAGTAAAAGAAAATATTATGATGGGTTCCCATCTGTGAGACTAAAAAGTGCTGCGCACCGTATTTGAATATAGCTTAAAAAAGTACGATATTTCCCTAGTGGTTATTGACTACGTTACGAAAACAAGACCATCATTTGGCCAGTACTTCTGTGTATATGTACGATACGTGGTCTGTCAGCGTTATTTTAAGGAAATCCAGACGACCTCAAAAGCGCTGGCTGGACTTTTTAGAGAATGATATGAGAACCAATGGTCTTACTTTGGACGATACTCAAGACTTAGATTCTATCTAACTTATCAAACGAACTAAAGAACGAGAGATCTGGGAACTAGTTCGTTCATTTCTTCTGTGGGAGCTGTCCTCCGCACTGGTTCGTTCGCGAACTATATAAGTCTATTGTCAACAATGGTAATTTCTATAATAGAGGTATAATAAAATTTTATCAAGAAATAACTTTGAAATTCGTTAACTTAAGTGAAATTTGTCATCTCGAAAACAACGCTCTCCTAGAAAATAGAATAACTAATGTACTTTGTAAAAGAAGAACATTGCGGAGTGCGAGTGTGCACAAGAAAACAAGGTACTCGTTGATGGTGATGAACTAAGTGTGGAGTTGCGCCAGTTACAAGGCGTTTGTGATGCGTGTGCCGAAACCTATCCTGCACCGAGGTGCGACGAGACATCGAGGAAAACTTGCCGACTGCCGTGCCGGGTCGGGCGTGGGTGGTATACCACCGCTTCCAAGGACTAGTTCCACACGTGCGCACACAAATATCGTGCATAATAGTGAAGTGTTGTAATTATGTGGTTTTTCAAGAGATTATGTACATACAATGTTAGTTTGTAAGGTGTATGTATGGGTTATTGATAATTATATACTCTTCGTAAAAAAACTTGAGTTTTTATATATTTTACGAATTCATCATCCTTGTTCGATACCAAATCATGTTCAGTGTAAAAAACAAAGCCATTTTTATCATAGATTTTCATTAAACAACAAGAAATAATGTGAAAAGGCTATGTTTTTTGTGTTTAAATTCTTTGGTTGTTTGTCAATAAAATCAAGATTAGCGACTTTAAACCGGCGGCCATGCCCATTTAAGTTAAACGTTTATTTAAATCGAGATGAAGGGTAAAACCACGACGTGCAAGACGTTGAACTGAAATGATGCCAAAATGGAGTTTATTTTACGATTAAACGTCGTTTATCGCCTAGCTGCAAGTCACCCTAAGCGTCATAAGATCGGTCATGATTAATGAGGATTTTTAGTTTTTATTTAATTCGTTCGATCATTTTGAAGCATAATGTTTGTTCACGGATTTTCTTTTATAGACGGACTGTTTTCAAAACCGCTTCTATCTTTGGACAATTTTTTGTATACGGATCCAGAATTTCAGTTTTGTACAATTTGTGTTAAGTGGGGTTAACTGGCAACTTTTATTAAATGTCAAAAAAGGCTACTGGAGTTGCGGAATTATCCGCGTGAAATATTTGAATTAAGTTATATAAATAAAAAAATAGTAGGTAAATACGTATTTCCAGTACCATTCATTAGTAATTTAGTTGGAAGTGTGACTAAAACAGCAGCTCATTCACCATGGCTCGCGGAAAGGACAAAAAGAAGTAAGTTTGGTTATGTTATCATGTGTTGTTTGTCAACTACCACGCAGTGAAATATTTTAAATATCAGAACTTCTCTAGTTCTCTACGCACTGTTGAAACAGTTAAATCTAAAGGTACCATTGATTATTATCAAATTTCCAATGTATGAGATTGTACTGCTTTCCTACGTCATAACTAAGATTACGTTTGCAGACGTAAGTTAGAAAAGAAGCAAGAAGGAGACGATGTGCCGAAGAAGATACCCCACACGCTGGAATCACTGCGTGAGAAAGATGAGACTATGCTTGCAAATGTCGAGGTGGAGGAGCAGGAAGAGGTAAATAAAACAAACATTCCACCAAAGACTTCTATTTATACTACTAGACAAGCTGTTTAGTACATAGAATTTGCGTACTAAGTTTCCGCAAATTGAAAGCAATTCATTATAGAGATCTGCTCTTTTTCTTAGCCCTCAAACACTAGCCGAAATGTGTCAATTTTACTTCTAAACAGCTTGTCTAGTAGTATACATAGAAATCTTTGCATTCTACTGATGCATGTCAAACATTGTACTTTCACTGACTTGAACAATTTGGTGAGTAGAGTGCCCTATTGCAGCCCTTTTTATAAAGAAGTTGTAAAAATAACCAAATGTTACCAGCAGTGCTTCTTTCGAAATAATAAACCTTTACTTTAGTTTTAGATTTCAACATTTTAGTGTTTCTTTGAGTTATATCATTTTGCACATGAAATTCTTAAACATTAAATTCTTGTATGGGGCCGTTCAAGTATTACGTAAGCACTATAGGGGGGTGGGGGGGTCTTTGTTTTGCTTATTTTGGATGACATGGGGGGTAGGGGAGTCCAGATGATGATTACGTCATCGATAGTTATTTACTTTTTTACACGAATGGCAACCCTCACATTGTCTATGCTTGAAAACGAAACGCATTTTCGGGGATTTCCGCAAATATACACGCATACGTTTAGGCACTCGCTTTAGAATCGATTCGGGGAATTACCGCGCGCTGTTCACTTGTCTAAATTTCTTCTGTCAGTGTATTGTTTTGTTCGGATACTATAGCGAGTAGACGTATTGTAAGCATAGCAAAGCAATTCAACATTTGTGTTACCGTTGATTCCATTAGCCAAAGTTTAACGTTTAAATAAGATGTCGTTTCAAATAGACAAATCCAAGTTATACCAAAAATTGTTTGAAAGTTTTAAAAAATCTCATACAAGTACGAAAGTACAAAATGTACAAAAGTTAGTTAACGAAGTGTGGCGAAATTATAAATTACAAGCAAAGTCCGACAAGGAACTAGATATCATTGTATGTAAGAGAATTGAAGAAGAATTGCAAGCGGCGACTAAGAATAAATCCAATCTACTACATTTTTTTTCCAAGGTGAGTGACGAAGTTGCCAAATGACGGGCTATGGCTTTAAATAATTTTTAAATGCAGTTTTTATTGCATACTTTGTATTTATGTAGTTTAATAAGAGAATCTTTAGCAGAATCAATAGAAAGTTTTTACTTTTAGGCAACGACTACCTGTAAACCTGCAGAAAAAACACAAATTATACAGCCAGCTTCAAATATTAAAAAACAGGAAGAAGATAAAATAAAACCCGGTAATGAATCACAACAGCAACGCGAAAATAATGAAAATGCAGATAAACAGAGAGCAAAACCTTCTCAGGAAGCTATGAAAAATAAGATTGCTCTACTCGAAAAAAATCTGAACGCTTTGTATTCTGCCAGAGATACTATGCCAAGCCGTGCTGAAGTTGATAAACAGATCATTAAGTTGCGTGAGGAAATAAAAACAGCAAAACAGTCTTTAAACAGGAAGATTCAAAACGCAGTTGCCCAGAAAAAACACAGGGATGGTATGAAAAGAAAGTTAGAAGATATTTGTCATGAAAATCCAGAAATAAAAAAAAGACTATCTCTGAGGGATTCAGTGGGACGTCCTAATCTTGAAAGCAATCAACCATCACTATTGAAAACAATTGCGGATATAGCTTTATTTGGGAGTGCAGCAGATGATAGAAGACGAACGGAATCTATTCGCAGCGTAAAAACTCTTGATGAACTCACACAAGAATTACGTAAAATAGGATTTGACATTAGTCGCAGTGGGACATATCTTCGTTTGATTCCCAGAAAATCTAATTCTGCAGAGGGACGTAGACATGTATCGACAGTCCCTGTTAAGCTCATTCGGGCTCAAACTGATGACCACAAGAGCCACTTAGATAGCAAGTTCGCTGAAACTTCAATCCATTATTTAGAGAACATAGCATCCATACTTGGACCAGATCAAGTATTTTTCATATCTCAAGATGATAAAGCTCGAGTCCCTATAGGCGTAACTGCGGCAAATAAGCAAGCACCTCTTCTAATGCACATGGAATATAGAATCAAATTACCTGACCACGATTGGGTAATCGCTGAGCGTCATAAATTAATACCATCTGTTTATGCTGGTATCAAAATCACTTCTAGTATGCTAGGACAACCGCAAGCCGTTGGATATTCTGGACCAACATACATCGCTATTCGAAGTGGAAAGCATAGTTCATCTACTGCTAATACTCATGCTCAGGATTTCGAGACGCTTCTCGAACTTGAAGAGTTTCGACCATTAGCTAAAACTGACCATGGACTAGTAAAACCAGTGGTAATCATGACGGTTGATGGAGGGCCAGATGAAAATCCGCGTTATGAAAAAGTCATAGGGCTTGCTATACAACACTTTAAGCGACATGATCTCGATGCATTGTTTTTAGCTACCAATGCTCCTGGAAGAAGTGCGTACAACAGAGTAGAGCGCAGAATGGCTCCTCTTAGTCGGGAACTGGCTGGTTTAATATTGCCTCATGACCATTTTGGGTCTCATTTGGATGAACGTGGCGTTACAATTGATGAACATTTAGAAAGATCTAATTTCGAATTTGCAGGAAATGTATTAGCTGAAGTATGGAGTTCAATGGAAATTGATGGCTATAATGTTACTGCAAAATATGTTGGGGCAGGTCAACAAGATGTTCCTGTATTTCCAGACATTAAATGGTATTCAGAACATGTGCGTGAAAGCCAATACTTGCTTCAAATTGTAAAATGTAAAAATACAGAATGCTGTCGTCCAAGAAGTGGTCTATTCAGATTACTAGATAACAGGTTTCTTCCACCACCTGTAAAAGTAAAACAAACAGTTGATGACTTGGTTTTGGATGAAGGAGGGAAATTTCTTGATCTTCCAGTCAATTTAGCTCTACGCTTAAGTGCTTCACTCAAAGATTTCCTGCAAATGCCCTACGATTATTTTTGTCCGACGGTAAAATTGAGGCTATCAAGTCGAACATGCAAAACGTGTGGTCTTTATCATGCTTCCATCAAGTCACTAAATCGTCACATCGAGAAGATCCATAAAAAAGTAAACACGCACACTGATAGGAAAGTTAGACCTGTAAGAGTCGCTGCTCGTCGTGCTAATGAACTGATGTGCATTATTCAAAATTTAGAGCACCATGATGTTGAATGGCTCGATGAGAACGACGTAGACATTCCAAAATCGGATGAAAGTGAGCAGACTCACAACACTGAGCAGCAATCCAAGCAATCCAATGTCATCGAAAACTTAGAATCATGGATTCGGGTTTCATGGACTGAAGACTGTTAATTTGAATTTAATATGTGTACCAAAAATTTAAAATAAGTTTGTTATGTTCGTAAGAAATATAATATTTTTGTCCCTTACTCTAATGTTGATTACTACATTAGTAAAATCTCATCTCTATTCTAAATCAATTTTCTTATTTTTAAAATTATAATTATAACATTATAATTATAATATAAAAAAAATACATTTTTAATTGAAAAATGTTTACGTAAGCATGGGGGGAGGGGGTAAAAGCTTTGCTTACTTTTGCTGACAAGGGGGATGGGGGGGTAAATAATTGTAATAAATCTGCTTACGTAATATTTGAACGGCCCCTATGAATATTAAGATCATATTCTATTACCATACTTATCAAGAAATCATGAATTCTACAAATATTTCTTAGGTTTACGCAAATGTTATTAATTGAGAAGAAACTAGTTTTTACAGATTTTATCACAGTTTGTTTGATATTTATTTTATAAAAACGACATTCGTAAAAAAAACATCTAAAAAATCATGATAAAATCTGTAAAAACTGGTTTCATTTCAATAAACCTTAATTCTGTTCCTCCATGTCAAAATTAATGCAAAATTGGATTTTGTTATGCTCATTATGTGTTATTACAGGCACAAAAAGATATGGAGCTGGACGAGTTATCATCATTCTACCAGAACTCATATGAACCAAAAGTCCTTATAACATACTCAGACAACCCACACAATAAGACTAGGATATTTGGCAAGGAGCTCATGAGGATCATACCCAACTCAATATCTAGATACAGGCAAAGGTAATTTATTTGTAAATATATTATTTTTTATTGTTAAATGAAGAGAGAGACTGCCTCGGTGGCGTGGTGGTATTTCGCTACGACTACGGTTCTGACTCGGGTTCGATCTCCGGGTTGAGCGAAGTGATATTGAATTTTTCCATATCAGCCCGGAGTCTGGAATTTGTGACCGATATGGCGATAGGCTCGCCCTCTATCACATCTGAGACGGGACTAAGCTCGGCGAAACGTGAGTGTACTAGTTCGCTAGTGCGCCTCTATCTACCCCTTCGGGGATACAGGCGTGAGCTTATGTTATGTTATGTTGTGAAAAGAGAGATAGTTGATAACAAGACAGTCAGTCAAAAACTAAAGCTAAAACCCTTATGCAACATAGAGGTAAATTAACAGTGTGTTGTGTTGACCCCACATAAAAGTGGGATAGAGGCAGGTGGGATGGACTCTTGCATATGAATATCCCACCCACATCACCAAGTCACATAGTAGCTCTGCTACAGATGTATACTTTATTTAGATTATCGAAAAATAACATTTATACGGATTCTCTCGTGATTTGTTTTTTTTTCTAGGCCTGAGGGTTCTAAAGCTTTGCAGCCTTTATGCTTAGGGATAGAACTGACCCATCCGTTTTTCAATGTATAACATTCGCATAAACTTAAGAAATCAGCATTCATATTATATTTACGTGTCATATTATGGTTTAGCTGCTCTAATTTAAGGTCTTTCTGTATCTGATGCTGTACTGTATTAGTAATTGGTGTTAAAAAGAGCAACATTCTTCTCTGTGAGTGGCGAAACAGTTTCTCATATAAGTTCGAAAGGCCGAACAGGTGGTAGAATTGAAATTTGAGGGAATCTAAATGACATTTGAACATTTTATGGATTCAATAAATATTTTGTTTTGATTTGTATATTAATTTGTTATAAAGATATTGTCTTATATTGTATTAATGAACTTTTTCCTTCACCCAGGTCATCAGTAAAACGCATAGTACAGTCGGCAATCAGAGAAAACGTAACAGATGTGATTATAGTAAATGAAAATCAAAAACAACCAAATGGCTTCCTGTTAATCCACTTACCAGACGGGCCTACTGCACACTTCAGACTGTCCAGCTGTAAAATAACTCCAGAATTGAGAAAAGATTATAAAGAAATAACTAATCATAGGCCAGAGGTAGGTAGTTTGAATTTTGAGACATATATTTTATTGATATTGGATAAATTGTATGAAATTGGAGGAATCAACTATGTAGAAAATTCTCAAAGGGGTCTCAAATCCTTCAAATTGTTTAATTTTTGTTTTTTCGTATTTTTTCAAATGTTTTGAGTGGTAGAGCCATGCTGTAAACAGTTTTGTCTACAGCACGAATGGGCCAGCTCAACCAGTTTGATACCACTGTCTCAGAGAAAACCGACGTAGTGGCAGCTCGCCGTCGCGTTTCATTCGGTGAACGAGATTTCCGGTGGCCCAATTCCCCCCTTCCCTTTTCCTATTTCTCTCCTTTTAGGTAGGCAACCTTATTCTTTTGACTGATGATTCTTTTTGTGTCTTGGGTGTCTATGGGCGGTGGAGATCACTTACCATCAGGTGACCCATCTGTTTATTTGCTTGTCTCTGCTATATAAAAAAAAGAATACATAAAGATTTCAGTTTCCATTTTACAATAATAATTGTCTAGCCAATTTCTACTGTCTAGTAGTGCTTGATCCACAAAACAAGACACTTCTTACTGTGGGGTCCGCACTAGGAGTGATTGTTGCAAACTTGGCGGTATTTATTTATGACTTATGTACTCTATCAGGTGATACTGAACAACTTCAGCACGCGGCTCGGACTGACCGTGGGTCGCATGCTCGGCGCGTTGTTCCACTACGAGCCACAGTTCCGCGGTCGACGAGCAGTCACCTTCCACAACCAACGCGACTACATATTCTTCAGGCATCATAGGTGAGAAATGAGAATGCTATTTCTATGGAATCGAGTCGAGACTCGTATCTTGTCGAGTCCATATATCGATATCAACGACACTTGTCGATCGACAACTATATCGAGAGCTACCGGACTTTCGGTCTCACCACACCCAGATCCGAAACAAAGAACTGAGGGCCTCGCAAACATTTGTCTCGGTGCGGGAATAGAACCCGCGGCCTAGCTTCACAGCCGGTTAGTCGCCCACTGCGCTAAAGTGGCTACTTCAAGAACTCTATGCCAGACAGTTATTGTCTGGCGTAGAGTATGCTGAGCCTAAACCTTTTCGGCAGCATCGTGAGACTCGAAAGTTGTAATTGTAATGTGTTATTGTCATTAATTTATTGTAACCTCCTTATATTATGTTTTTTCCTTTCTGTTAATATCATTGTGTCACATTATGTTGTGCCGAATAAATCTTTCTTTCTTTCTTTCACTCCTTTGGTATTCCAGATATGAGTTCACATCAGACGGTAAGCGCGCGAAGCTGTGCGAGCTGGGCCCTCGGTTCACCCTGAAGCTGATCTCGCTGCAGCAGGGCACCTTCGACTCCAAGCGAGGAGACTACGAGTGGATCATCGCCGGCCGCAGGCACCAAATGGAGACCTCGCGACGACGGTTCTTCTTATAGCTTATTAAATGGTTTTATGATATGAAGTTTTTAGGGTGACTTGCAGCCTTGCGATAAACGACGTTTAATCGTAAAATAAACTCCATTTTGGCATCATTTCAGTTCAACGTCTTGCACGTCGTGGTTTTACCCTTCATCTCGATTTAAATAAACGTTTAACTTAAATGGGCATGGCCGCCGGTTTAAAGTCGCTAATCTTGATTATAATGACAAATAACATAACCTTTTCACATTATTTATTGTTGTTTAATGAAAATCTATGATAAAAATGGCTTTGTTTTTTACACTGAACACGATTTGGTATCAAACAAGGATGATGAATTCGTAAAATATATAAAAACTCAAGTTTCTTTTACGAAGAGTACTTTATTATCAATAACCCATACATATACCTTACAAACTAACATTGTATGTACATAATCTCTTGAAAAACCACATAATTACAACACTTCACTATTATGCACGATATTTGTGTGCGCACGTGTGGAACTAGTCCTTGGAAGCGGTGGTATACCACCCACGCCCGACCCGGCACGGCAGTCGGCAAGTTTTCCTCGATGTCTCGTCGCACCTCGGTGCAGGATAGGTTTCGGCACACGCATCACAAACGCCTTGAAACTGGCGCAACTCCACACTTAGTTCATCATCATCACCGAGTACCTTGTTTACTTGTGCACGCTCGCACTCTACAATGTTCTTCTATTACAAAGTACATTAGTTATTCTATTTTCTAGGAGAGCGTTGTTTTCGAGATGATAAATTTCACTTAAGTTAACGAATTGTAAAGTTACTTCTTGATAACATTTTATTATACCTCTATTATAGAAATTACCATTGTTGACAATAGACTTGTATAGTTCGCGAACGAACTAGTGCGGAGGACAGCTCCCACAGAAGAAATGAACGAACTAGTTCCCAGAACTCTCGTTCTTTAGTTCGTTAGTTCGTTTGAAAAGTTAGATAGATTCTAAGTCTTGAGTATCATCCAAAGTAAGACCATTGGTCCTCATATCATTCTCTAAAAAGTCCAGCCAGCGCTTTTGGGGTCGTCTGGATTTTCTTAAAATAACGCTGACAGACCACGTATCGTACATGTACACAGAAATACTGGCCAAATGATGGTCTTGTTTTCGTAACGTAGTCAATAACCACTAGGGAAATATGGTACTTTTTCAAGCTATATTCAAATATGGTGCGCAGCACTTTTTAGTCTCACAGATGGCAACATATCATAATATTTTCATTTACTTTCTTCGATAAAAAATATTTGAAAACATTTATAAAATACTACGTGTACACAACTCATGTACTTGATCTTTAGCACATTTCCTTTCAGTCGGCCATTTTCAAGCGGCCCCTAGACGCTGTTTATGTTAGACATCAGCGTACATGAACACCCACGGTGGTTGCTGAACCTCCATAGTGAACGGGAAAGGTTTGGTGACGCCAAAAGCAGTCCGAATCAAAGACTTTGATCGGAAGAACATGTCTTCGATAACGTCAACATAAGCTTCTGGCACCCCTTTCAACGATCTAATAGCAAACATTTGGTCCATGCTCTGTCCCCCATACCCTGCAAGGCAAGAACCCAGGTTTCGCCAGCACCTAGTCCGTTACTCAGAAAAGTGTACCACATGCAGATAAGGTTGGCTTAAAGCTAAAGGTGTTGGTGGCCTACTGTGTAAGTAGGCCACCGTCATCGTTGGGTTTGTTTGGTAAGGGTTGTCCCTTAGACGACGTCACTACTTCCCAAATATGTACAAATAAAAGAAAAATTGAAAGAATAAAAAAAAATCGAATCGGCCCAGGCGTCTTCAAGTAATCCGGGAACATACATAAAAAAGATTCCAACGAATTGTTAACCTCCTCTTTTTTAAGTCGGTTAATTCACCTCCTCCTTTTTTTAAGTTGGTTAAAATTCGTGCAAATAATATTTTTTTAGCCTTTCTTTGGTTCGAGACGAGAACTAAAAGAACGAAATAGTTCGTTGATGAGCCGCGAACTAAAGTGACCATTCCTTATCGCGAAATATTATACGTATGTCTAGTTGACAAGTCGTAATCCAGACAACTGACACTGATTAATTTTTTTCAATTTTGCCTTTCATCAGTTAGGCAAAGGAAGCAAGCACATACAGCCTCATCGTATGTGTGTTTATATTACATGTATTAAAACTGAATGAAAACTAAATATTTGACAACTATTGGCACAAGAGAATCTATTGTAATATCATATAAAATAAAATACAATTCTTTCTACGCGAAATTGTGATGATAGATGTTGCGAGACGGCACTATAGATAATAATATGAAATTTACGGAACGTAAATAATGAGTAATTGTTGGGATTTATTTTATTTTAAAATGCAAAAAATATTTTTTTATGCGGAATTTTGAATGTGGTTATATATATTTTGTGAAACGGAACTTATGAACTTGGAGTAGTGGAGACTTACAGGCATCTTGCCCGCGTTGCAAAAGTTCCCGATTTATCGGGATATCTACTGATTTTGGTCATTGTCTCACGATGTCTCGATGTAGCAGTCATATCTGCCGAATTTTTGAATTTTCAACTAATGTAAAAAAATATTCTTATAAAAAATGGAAAATAATATTATTAATACGGCAGAACTAAAAGAAACCTGTAATACAATACAATACAATACGGCCTATACGACAATAATACATAAATAAAATACCGCCATTCAACTTCGCGGTACATTAAAGCAAATTGCACTGAAATACCTTATAATAGAGTTTATTATTGTCTGGTGAGTATACAAGGGAAAATAAATAAATAACACCCAACTGTCACATACATAGTCCTAACCCCACACTAAGATCGAGTCTTGTGTCGTGGGTATCAGGAACTACTAGATACTTTCGGTCTCACAACACCCAGACCCGAAACAAACATCTGTGAGTCACACAAATATTAGTCTCGGTGCGGGGATCGAACCCGCGGCCTCTCGCTTCACAGCCGGCTGCTCGCCCTCTGCGCTGCGGAGGCTGTCAAATGTCTCTGAAGATAACTTCGTTCGGGTTGTTTCCCAAAGTGGATAACTTATATTTACTTTAGTCGTTCATTATAGTCCATTCATAGAATCGCATGCACATGTCATAGAAATATAACACATAGAACGACAGTACACGGCCGCGGCGTGAAGGCTTTCCAAGTGAGACATTATTGTCTCACTACGTTGCACGGCGTCAGTATCCAAGGTTAAAACTTAGTTACGAAGAGCTCGCACAAAAATAACGGAATAAACTTTCCACTAAGTCAATGGTAGGTCTTCTACACAAAAAAAGATGTATAGAAGACAACAATCAATGTTGTTACATTTTTAATAAAGATGAGAAAATGTTCACGAAAATAGGTGTTAAGAAGACGAAAATGATTAATAAATGTACAATATATCAAACTATAAATGATAATATGTGTAACTTACTGATTATAATTAAACAAATTAACGCATTATTAACATAAAATACTTGTGTTTCATTCCGAATAAAAATCTCCCGATTTTCAGATACCAAATCTAACGATTTTTAATTTTACACTTTTGCAACACTGCATCTTACTCTATTCGCAGTTTTATTAATACACGAGTCAGTCCTAAATGTCATTTAAATCAAATGTCCCATTAGTTGTATTGCACGTACACATTTCTGGTTCGATTTAAGAAATCCGAGTGTAGATTAATGATCCGCGATTTTATTACTACTACTCATTCTTTACGGTCCGTTAGATTCATATCTACAGTTTCGTCTCAAAACATCTATCATAACAATTTCGCATAAAACGAATTCTAGTTTGTTTTATATGATTTTTCAATAGATTCTCTTAAGTCAATAGTCGTCAAATGTTTACATGTAATACGATCACACATATGCTGAGGCTATTTACCAGGAGTAACTTTTCACTTTGTTAGCTCAAGCTGAATTTATCATCTCGTAACTGCAGGGTTAACACCACCTCTTATAGCAGTATTATTATAATCGTTCTTCGTTTGTTTTATATGGGAATCGGTACAAGTAAAATATAATAATACTGCTATAAAAGGTGGTGGTAACCGCCCTGTCTCCTAAAAATAGGAGAACATCGCGGAGTACATGCCTGAAAACATCAGGCCTGTATCCCCGAGGGGATAGGCAGAGGCGCACTAGCGAACTAGAACACCCACATTTCGCCGAGCTTAGTTCCGTCCCAGATGTGATAGGGAGCGAGCCTATCGCCATATCGAGCACAAATTCCAGACTCCGGGCTGATATGGAAAAATCCAATATCACTTTGCCCGACCCGGGGATCGAACCCGAGACCTCAGAACCGTAGTCGTACCGAAATACCACCACGCCACCGAGGCTTAGGTAGACTTGCACCAATTTTAAATGAATGAATAAATGTATGGAAATGACATAAGGTTACGCCGCATATAGCGTACTCCTCTGTGCCGTGGCGACGACCACACAGCCGATAGCCTCCGTGGCGCAGCGGGCGAGTAGCTGGCTGTGAAGCGAGAGGCCGCGGGTTCGATCCCCGCACCGAGACAAATGTTTGTATGACCTACAGATAGTTGTTTCGGGTCTGAGTGTTGTGAGACCGAAAGTATCTCGTAGTTCCTGATTCCCACGACACAAGACTCGATCTTAGTGTGGGATCAGGACTATGTTTGTGACTGTTGGGTGTTATTATTTTATTATTTTCATAAAAAAACAAGAAATAATATGAAAATGTTATGTTGTTTGACATTCAATAATCGCGATTAGCCATATAAACCGGCAGCCCCGATGATTTAACTTTGTCGTTTATTTTAATCCAGATAAGGGGTAAATCGACGACGTGCAAGACGTTAAACTGAAATGATTCCAAAATGGGGTTTATTATAAGATTCATCGTGGTTTACTGCGGAGCTGCGAGTGAATTCGTTACAACTAATATGACATTTGATTTTAATCAAGTTTAGGACTAAGTCGGGGACTAATAAAATGGCGATTATAGTGAAATCCCTGCAAGTCGCCCTTAATATATAAACCTGTTTTTCAAGGTTGATTAATCAAAACTTTAGAACACGATCAAACCCATGATTTTATAATCTTGAATTGTGAAAATCAAAGTTCTGATAATGGAATATCATGGTGTTAATCACCCTTTCAGAAATTGGTGGTTTGTTTAACCTGGTTGGAGATTTGCAGTGTAAGCTAAGATAGTACATACTGGAACTAGAAACTAATTGGATGTAGCTTTCTGTTTCCATTCCTTAAATCCTTTGAATCAGTTACTCTTCTAAAGCCATGTGTTACACTTATTGTGCAAATCGAAGGTTCTAAAATGACTACAACTTTTGTACATTGTATTAATTTATTGTAATTTATGTTGTTACACATTAGAAACAGACTATTTTTGATGACATCAGTAATGATGATAATTAAACAGCTTTACCTGGAACAATAAAAATATATTTACTATAAAACAAATTATTCATTTATGCTGATCTAGAGGTTTGGAATACAGGTTTCTCGACTGGTTGATAGATTTTTTTTTTATTCGGGCACGGCAAAGTGAACACACTGCACCTGATGGTAAGCGTAGTGCAGTAAAAAAAACTAGCGACCACTGACAAACACTGTGTTTCACTGATAAACACAGTGTCGTCAGAATCAGGCCGGTCTATTTATGCTTCTTCACACCTCGAATCCGAAGAGGGAAGAAGCAAATCGAGGGCCTTGCGACAAGACAAGCGGATGACTGATGCAGATACCGGGATACCCCCATACCCGTCTCACATCAGTCAAATCTCAAGTCAAAAATGAATTCAACTGTGGCATAACACTTCAATTCGCATTGTAACGGTGCAGCGGTATCGAAACCAATACTTTGTCAATTGAATTCGATCACCTTTTTAGAAACCTGGTAAAGTACTTGTAGTGAGTTTTAATAACTGAAGAAGCGACAGCGCTATTCCCCAGCAGTTTTGACCACTGCACTATGCGTCTCGCTTACGAAAGCATGCGCCACCGAGCGTAAGCCTATACAAGAACGAGACGGTACTATGAATTGGCGACAAGCTTTACTTCTTAGCCTGGGAATAGAAACAAAACGAATTATACGGATCAACATGCCACACTCCCGCTTAGCTTTTTGATAACAGGCAATATTTTTAACTAAACTAAATCAATTGAAAGTAACGATACATGGCGATAGAACTTTCTACACGGCTAAACAATACTAACCATAAATAATATTTGCTGTAACTTCTACTACCAGCTGACATTTCACCTGAAAATAAAGAAAACATCAAAATAAACAGTGATTTTTCATCAAATTATATAATTTTGTCTTGTTACAATCAGACATGATTGTTGGTCAACATGATAGTTTGGGTTCACTCTGTTGAGGGAGACCTGATGGTCTGGTCATCATTTTAACTCTGCCTAGGGTTAGGCAAGGGTAAACTAAATTACTAGTGCGCTTACAGACCTTGCTACTTCTCAATAATGTCGCCTTATTCTTATATGTTTTGTTTCGAAGTACATAAATGTTAATATAAAATGCTTTTCGCCATCTAATAAAGCCGATTTATATGTTTCAAAGTTTCTATTCCGTTCCACCGCTTAGCTAACTAGCGCGGCACGAACATTTATTTATATAAAGAGATCTTAGCACTGGTATGTCAGAAGCTAGCACCAACTCTGCTTATGTTATCACGGAAAAAGTGCGATACAGGCAAGCCTTCTAAAACTGCTTATAAATTAGGAATTGTGAACTTACATTACTTTAAAATCCTGCATTATTTCCAAGCAGTATTTTTTGTATCTGGAACAAGAAACGACACTTGTTAAAATTCGATGTAATTAAACATACATCAAATATTATAAGCGTATAAAATCAGACGTGAATGATGGTCAACATGATATATTGGGTTCACTCTGTTGAGGGAGACCTGATGGTCTGGTCATCATTTTATAATTTCCGATGTTATTGCACATCAGACCATAGATTAAGCAAAAAAATAAAACATTTTTAACAATAACAAAATTGTTAAACTTAACACCATTGCTACAATAAAAATAGGCGATAATAAAAAATATTCAATGAAATTGATTGATGTATTAAAATTTATAAAATAATAGTTTTAAATAAACTTACTTATATGACAATAATTTGTTTTCATTCGCTTCATATTTCAAAGAATTCTGAAAGTAAAAGCAAAGGTATTAGAATAGAATGCAATAGAAAACGATTTTAATTTTTTGTAAAGTGTTATCAGACGTAAATGTCGGTCAACATGATAGTTTGGGTTCGCTCTGTTGAGGGAGACCTGATGGTCTGGTCATCATTATATTTTGCATACAGTTCACGCGGTTTAAGCGGCAACTGCATAATTTTGGCATTATATGCAATTTATATTTATTGGAGAAATCAATATAATTTGATAAGACAGCCTCAGCTGTGGAGCAGCAGGGGAGTAATCGGCAGAAGTGAAAGGCCGCAGGTTAAAACCCCATACAAGACAAAAGTCTTGTAGTTCATGATACCCACTAAATAACTCCTTTTTTATCTGGGCACGGCAAAGTTAGTACATTGCACCTGATGGTAAGCGTAGTGCAGTCCAAAAAAAACTAGCGACCACGGACGAACAATGGGTTTATCAGTGGTCGTCAGAATCATGCCGGCCTATTTCTTACTATGGGGTCAGGATTATGTATGGGACAATATTTTTTTACTGGGTAATTCAATATTTATACATTTTTTAAAAACATTACAATTAACAATAATACTTACTGTACTTTGAATAGATTATCCTCAAACCCAGAGATTGGTCCTGCAAAGATAAAGATATCATAAGAAAATGGCTTCATGAAGATATACATTTTTTGTCTGTGTAAATGAAATCAGACGTGATTGTTGGTCAACATGATAGTTTGGGTTCACTCTGTTGAGGGAGACCTGATGGTCTGGTCATCATTTTAATCAGCATTCCTTAGATAACTAACATTAATAACATTCATTTTTTATTATCAACTTCTCAGAGGGGTTGACGTCAGTTAGGCAGACAGTTGTAAAAACTAACGCCGAATCTTTTCTCTAACATACTCGAAAGAGTGTCGCGGCGACCCCACAGGAGTGGGATATCAGGAAGTAGATGAAAAATTTTCTATTAAAAGTTGTTTCAAAACAATAAATATCTATAAAGACAATAACAAAAAAGTAAAATAAAGTTATATCTGACAATAACTTACCTCCACTAACTTCGCTAAGCATTTTCAGATCTCATAGATTTTCAACCTGTTAAAACAAATAAATTACGTTACAAAGACTCACAGTAGCACTTATTATGGACATTATTCGTAATTTCAGACAGCGGAACACGTTGTTTAGTTCATCAGAGACATTCAGACATGCAATCATCATAAATATGTCCTACATTATGATAGCCAATTAGCGTTGCCGACAGTCCAAAAGAAAATAAATTTTGAAAAATTGCGATAATTATTTACATTAATATTTGATAAATAACAATAATTACCATTAGAAGTTTGTGTATGCGCATTTGACGATTTAATACAGTATCTGCAAAGAAAAATTACAAAAAAAGTAAGATATTTTTTGAACACAAGATATTAATGTAATATTATTGAAATGAAATCAGTTGAGATAGTTATGTTAACACCATTATGATGTCTGATGTCCCTATCTAAAATCATCATCTTGTGTTTGTAATCATCGTTTATTGTTTTAAAGATTACTGTCCAGTAGGTAAGTCTTTCACGCAAGCAGTATCTTGAGACCAATAATTAAAATACATACGCTCATGCCTGTATGCCCTAATGGGTAGGCAGAGGCGAACTGGCGATCTAGAACATCCACATTTCGTTGCGATCTTTTTCGTCCCAGATGTCATAGGGGGCGACTCTATCGCCATATCGGGCCTAAATTCCAGACTCGGGTCTGATACTGAATTGAAAAAACACTGCCCAACCTCAGATCTCAGAGAGACCTCAGGACGTTCGTCGTACCGAAATACAACTACGCCACCGGGGCGGTCTATTTAAATAACAATAATATTCTATATTTACCTCCATCTTACTTCTTGAAGTTGTCACTTGCTATAACGGTCGTAGATCCATCTACAAACAAATAAAATGACTTACAAAATTGCTATAAAACACCATTATTGTTTAAAATCTACGAGAGTTGTATCAGTTTAGATAGTTATGTTGACAGCATCATGGTCAGATGTCCCTATCTGATATCATCATTGTAGATTTTTTTTTAATAATGACCTAAATTATAAAAAAGATCAATAACCTTTCTACGCACATTTTTCTAACATTCATAAAAAAATTGACTGTATTTTCGACACTTATATTATGAAGGCGACAGTATGTGTGTGTGATTGAATTTTTGTTACTTCTTCATGCCCAAATGGCTGCACTAATTTTAGATTAACACATAATTTTTATAACATGTAATAAATTAATAATAATAAATTTCCACGCGAACGGAATCGCAGGCCACAGCTAGTAATGTATAAAGCTGAAAATAGCATAGTTAGAAGCCACTGTGAGTATGAATAACCGTAATCACAAGTTTAAAAACAGATGGACTTCAAAATGTATCCGATCGTTAATCTTTAAAATCAGTCCACATTTGGCAGATATATCATGTTACTTTAAAAGACAGATAAATTGAGGACATTCTCCTTTTTTGGAAGTTGGTTGATGAATGATAAACTACCATTGAAATAAAATTATTTTTACGGATTTTATCACGATTTGGTTTTAATTTTTATTCCCTTTTGTTTTAATTTAATTTTAATTCGTGATAAAATCCGTAAAAATATTTTTTTCAATGAATAGCATTCGCGTAAACTTAAGAAATCAGTAAATAAACTACCATATTAAGAAAGAAAGAAGGAGAAACTTACCATATTATTTCAAGTATTTCGGCAATATGGATTATGGATACATTAATTTGATGTTTGTCTGCTTTAATTTTACCTAAAACAAATACAAAATCATTAGAAACTGCTATTGCTATCGTAATTTTTAGATATATATTTTAATTGAATCAGATAGGAGCGAAAGACAATAAAGTGTTATGCATCATAGTCATCAGATGAACTATGAAGTCATCATTAGCAATAATAATTATAATACCAATTGTATATCAAAATTATCAAATAGTTTGGGATGTTGTGACGTCGATAATCCCTTGTTCTTATTACATGATAGTAATTGTAATACTTTTAACATTAGTGGATGGTTTTTAAGTAACAGAAACATAATTATTATTTGAAAATCATTCTTTTAATATTTCAATAAGCTAAAGAAATAAAAATGCTTCATTCTTACCTCTACAAATAACAGTTGTACTCTGCTGGCAGAATCTGCATTTTCATTACCTAAACAGAATATTATTATTTAAGAGCAGTTGACAAAAGCAAAGTGTTTACTTTTTTATCGTATTTAAATCAGATAGGAGCGAAAGACAACTGTGTTATGCATCATAGCATTCAGATGAACTATGAAGTCATCATTATTATCAAATAAAAACTTTATGGACCAACTTCAAAATGTATCTGATCACGGCCAAATTTATTTTGGACCACCCTTGGAATAACTTGTATCAAATATAAAAATAATCTTGAAAATCGGTTCACATTTGGAGGATATGGGGGAAATACATAAAAAAATATACAGACAAATTGAGGACCTTCTCCTTTTTTGAAGTCGGTCAAAAAAGCATTCCTGATGCAGTTGTAGTGTTGGTGACAGAATATGGAATGTGAGACCACATGATCAATGCCAATACACGTGGATCAATAAATAAGTTATTTATCATTGGATTTAGATAAATTATTGTCGTGATTTTTATCGCCTCCTTGGTCTAGTGGCAGCATGTATGGGCTGTAGACCGGGAAGTCCTGGATTCGATTCTCAGGTCCGGCGAAGTAAATTTATTAATTTAATTTGCCCGGGACTGGATCCCTCATAGGGGGTTGACGTCAGGCAGGCGGCCAGTCGTAAAAACTAAGCCAAATCATCTTTGCTTGAAAGTGTGTGTTGCGCCGAACCCACATTAAAGTGGGATAAGGGCAGGTAGAAAGATTGTCGTGCTTTTTATGCTACAGAGAGGCCGCGACAGGCACCCATGTGACCCTAGTAATTTTCGGTCTTCTATTACTAATATAAGGGACGATTTTGCAATGACCAGATAATTTTATTCAGAGATAATTTTGTTGTTTTGAAACAGATGTTTTATACATTAACTGCTAAACTTATTCTCCAAACAGTTGCCTATTAATAAAATCTGCCTTAAATCTTAAACTCACCAGCAATTAGCCAGTTGCTTCCCCTATCTGCAACAAAAAAATATATATATACTAACAGTGCCAAAATATAAAACACCAAACACATATTAAAATAGATCAGACAGCTTATAAAGCTTTTCGCTTTGCGTCAGACCTCGCAAATGGCTGCCCTATGGTAAAATTTTGAAAAATAAGAATAATTAAAAAGTATTTATTAGCCAATGAAGGTCCCTATTCTGTTTGTAAGCCTGTTGCGAGACAACCGAAGGTTTTCAGCTGCACTGCGATGTCATCATGTTAGTGGGGTTAGTAGAAAATTGAACAAAACTGAAAATGTGGTATAAAAAGGTCTGAACAATGTTGAAAGAAAGAATTTATAAGCTCACACATGTATCTACATACGGGATGTAGATACTGCGCAGAGACACAGAGTGTAGCCAGGGGGGGTTCAAACCTCCACCTGAAATATTACACTACCTTATTCATATTCTGAATATTAATGTTTAGATAATGTTTTATTTTCTTGAACCAGCCCACCAAAAACTAAAATGTGGGCAGAGATGAACTATAACACCTACTTCTTAGAGCTTAAATAATAAATTGTAGCAAGTACATTAAATATTAGGTAATTTTTGTCGTATTATTATGAAACTACAAATAAGTAGGTCATTTGGTGCAGATTTTTCTGTTTCCACATTTTCTATTTTATCCAATTATGATGTGAATTAATTAACTTACTCAAACATGTGGTCAGTTTCTTCACATCACCTATCTGCAACAAGGAAATAAAATAGTTAACAAAATGCATAGTTTTATTACAAAACGCTTTTATAAATGTTTCATTCAGATAGAGCTAATATACATGCAAATCATTATTAAATCAATGGTTAGCACTTTTCATCATTATGGACTATACTGATTTCTTAAGTTTACACGAATATTATACATTGGAATAAAATTATTTTTACGGATTCTATCACAATTAGGTTTTAATTATTATTCCTGACGCTTCAAAGGCTTTGCAGTCTTCGTTGTCACAGATCAGACAATAATTAAAACCTAATCGTGATAGAATCCGTAAAAATAGTTTTATTTCAATTATGGACTGTGTTTAAATTTTGTTGGGTTGAGGCAGACTTTACAGTCAACATTAAAATAAATAAATACACCCAACAGTCAGACACACAGTCCTGACTCCACTTTAGGTTTAACCTGTATCTTGGGTATACGGAACTATCAGGGACATATCGTCCCACAACACAACAGTTAACAGTTTTTCGTTTTACAGCTGTACCCCTAGTAAGAGTTTATTTTGACAGTTCTCAATTCTCGAAATCGACAATAGTTTGCATTTTGCCCATACATTTGTCAGCCTGTCAGTGTCACTTTGCAGAAACTACAATGAACTAAAAAAATGTATGGAGAAACTGTAGACTATCACTGATTTCGAGAATTTAGAAAAACTTGTACTATGCATACTGGATACCCACCCATTACGCCATGAAAACTGTCAAATAAAACAGTCACCAACAAATCTTAATCAACAGCCTCTTTTCTACAACATATATCAGAAACAGTTTATTATTATAAAATGCTGTATTTAATTATTACAATGCAGTCATACCATCAGCAGGCTTCTTGTATTTCCCCTGGACGAAGATGCGTGGGACGTCAATCCCTTCCTTAAAGTTGACCGTCCTATGCTGCACATACATGTTTGTTATAATTTCAAAACCCGCTTCTGTGAACACTTTAGCCAGCTCCTCTTCTGTGAAATAGTAGCTTCTGGAACAAAAATAAGGGTGTTTTACATTTGTACCATCATTATACCATGATTATGCAAGTTCTCAAACAGCTTGGCGTGCTAAATCATATAGCAATATCAATATTAAATGTAACAAAAAGAATACACAAGCTGTAACTATTTGTTTATTGATCTAAGTAAATAAAATGCTTCTTTTTATAAATTACCTTGTACCATCCTGCCTCATGTAGAAATTGTCAGCGATCTTATGTCCCGGCTTGAAGCGGAGCTGCGCCATGTCGTACCGGCCGTAGTCTCTGAACAGCAGCACGCCGCCGGGCCGCAGCGCGCGGTACGCCAGCCTCGCCACGTGGCCCCACCCCGACGGCTGGATCGACGACAACACGAATATCAAGCTCGCCATGTCCATCCCATTCTCGTCTATGTTATCAAACAACTCCTCCGTAGTCAGATCAGCGCAGAAAGCCTTCATTCGACTCTCATCAAAAAGTTTGTTCGACTTCACAAACTCGATGGCACGCGGCGAAAAATCACACGCATAGAAGTGGAAATTCCCGAATCCCTCTTCAACTAAAGGGAATATCATGTTCCCAACGCCGCACCCGAGCTCCAAGAACGAAATCTTTTCATCAGGCTCGAAATTTATCAACTCTTGAAACTCACGTGTGGTCCAATGCCGGTCGCGGAAGAATTTAGTTTCGTTCCGCTTGTAGAATATATCCCAGTGGCGTTTGGCTTCGCGTTCCAACTTCGCCGCTTTGGTTTCTGGAATGATACGAGAGTTCTGGGCTTCGAGACGCTTCTTCTCTTCCTCTGTCAGCTCCTTTAATCGATGGACAAATATATCGTTGATTGGTACCGGTTGATTTTCATCCGTTTCCATCTTGAATATAAAGAGCAATTATGTGAAATGCATCAGATACAATAATTGGTGCATCAGTATTATGAAAACATAATTGCTGATTTATTTAATATCTGACTTAAAAAAAAACACAGCTAGACACTCCGGAAAATAAAAATATTTTAACATTGCCCAATGGCCAACGGGCAATGCCCAATACCCAGTGTGACCACAACATTTTTTTTTTAAATACCGAGGCCACCTCGAAAATTTACTGAAATATACTAATTCACCCTGCAGAAATTACCGAGAAAAATTACTGATGTTTAAATTATTTTTATTTCACAATCATCATTTAAGTATCGTAGAATGGTTTCTTATATTTTACCTGAACATTTACAACAATTTTGAATTCGAACAGATTATTAAAAATGTAAAAAAAAAATGTATTTTCTTAAGCTGCGTCTCCTGCACTAATTACCGAAAAATTACTGACGTCCTTCAATATACCTATAAAATTACTCAAGTTCAAAAAGTCGTTAAAATATACTGAAAAGTAATAAATTACTGAAAACGGTCACACTGCCCACTACCGTAATGGCACTAACGGCTCACCATTCAATGTTGCCCATAGCCAACTTGTTTCTTCGTTTGGTAGTTATGCCGGGTACACACTATACTCCAACCGAACGAAAGCGAACGAACGATCGCGAAGGGGTCGCGTCGTTGTGAACCTTATGCTGGCGGGTACACATCGGCCGAACGAAGGCGAAATTAAATCTTTGTTTTTTTTTTTCTGTCACAATTGGGTACTTGACTATAGTAACCAATATTAATGAATTTCTGTAGGAGCATAGATTTATCATATAAATAACGTATACAATAGGAATTTATTAAAAATACTCCAAGGATAATTTTATTTTAGTAATTTAGATACTTAATTTTTTATCTGTGAGTCATGTGACGATAAACACCAATCACGATACATGATGTCAGATTACTCATTTGTCTTGTTTATTAACTTCACAAGGGCCTAAGACCCAAGATCAAACTCAAAATCATACTGCCAGGTTATTTGGTAATTTTTTCGCATTTTTATTTAAATCTCTACTTAATTTTAACGCGGATGTGATCGACGATCGATATCTGATTGACGAAATATCTGACCCGTTTTTTAGTTTGAAATCATAAATGTTATTTGCGATTTTGTATCTATGGTAAGAAACAATGACATCACCCGTAGCTACAGTTAACAGGCAGCGTTTTGGCGGCAAACTAAATTATGCATATTAATTTTTCCTTTTCTTAACTAAATATATGAAAATAAATTACGATATATTTTTTTACATGTTTAGGATAAACTAATAAATAGCTCTGTATATTTAAAAAAAAGTAGTCAAGTACCCAATTCTCCATATGTACTTATTGGTATTTCATGTCGTACAGCTACGTATTGACAAATGTGGATAGATTAACAAGACTCTTTTTGTCTTCCATACAGTTTTACTCCAAGGGTGGTTAAGATCTGATGAAGAGTATTTTTATTATCATGAAAAGCTATTTCCTGAGAAAAGATAAAAAGGTGGGTAAGATACCTCAGGTATCATACCTGGGTGTCGAAATTCAAAGTGCAATAATATATCGTCAATATTTATTTTATTTTGTATTCCTATATAAACTGAACATCTTAGGCCTTAATACTTAGGCTTAATTTTACTGTTCCATTGCTGGGCACGGGCCTCTTTTATGAATAATTTAAGCAATTTATTCAAAATAAATACACAATCAAGACGTTATACATAGTTTATTTAAACGACTTTTGAGATTTTACTTGTAAATTGAAGAAAAGTGTTTTTGAGGATTTCGAATTATGTATGCCATATTTCTTTTCTTTTATAAAACCTTTGTTTAATTAATAATTTCTACATCAAATAATTTGTCCAATAATGGCTGTTTTTTAAAACTTGGAAAACTTTCGCTTTCTTGTAAACTTGTAACTACCAAATAAGTTACAGTTTACAATATTTTCATTCAATCGATTGTATAAACCTATATTCAAATAGTGTTTAAGTTTTTAGATTTCAATTTGTCTTTTAATGATTTATTTCGATTACGAAGACGCCTAACATTTTGATTCAATAATTTAATTTTTTTTAGATAATTTTCAATTATTAATTGCTTACTATTCAATTTTTTCTTTAAACGAAGAATTGTGAGTTTATCGATTGATACAGATTCATCCCGTCTTATTGCTGGTTGTGGCCACAAACACTTGATCGGTTCTTCTTTTTCTTTTTTTATCAGATATGGTGGCTAAAACAGAAATAGAGAGTAAAAATAATGTATTTATCAACCCATTTATTAAATACGAATTGTTAGAAATTCATTAATTAATCTATTTAATTCTAACAAATATAACATCTTTACAAACGATTTTTTTTATATAGCAGAGATTGGCAAACGAGCAGATGGGTCACCTGATGGTAAGTGATCTCCACCGCCCATAGACACCCAAGACACAAAAAGAATCATGGGTGAGTTGCCAATCTAAAAGGAGGGAATGGAAGGGGAAGGAAGGGGATTGTGAAAGGGAGTGGGGAAATAGGCCACCGGAAATCTCACTCACAGAACGAAACGCGACAACAAGCTGCCACTTTACCTCGGTTTTCTGTGAGACAGTGGTATCTAACCGGTCGAGCCGGCCCATTCGTACTATAGACGTTACTGTCTACAGCGTGGCTCTACCACTTGACTTGATTCTATTTAATTTAATTGTATATTTTTAAAAATTTATTCATCCACAGTGAAAGAGTCACAAAAAGCAATTAGGCCAGTATAACCATTGCACCTCTCCAGAAATACAGTAAGGCTGCGGACACGAACTTAGCGGCGGCGCGGCAACGTATTGCTAGACCGGTCGGCGCGCCGCTGTCTTCGAGACGAAATCAGTTCCATTTACATAAATCTTTGCATTTGAACGCGTCGCTCCCCGCGCCGCTGCCGCTCTGCGCCCGCTGAGTTCGAGACCGCCGCCTTAATTAACATCGTCTATCTCCCCATCTATCTTTCTACTGAATACATACCTGTGGTAAAGATGAGACTGTGTTTAAAGACTCGACAGTTTCTGATTTAGGTGTTTGAATGTTGTGCTCTAGTCGTAAAGGAGTAGCTATTGTTTCTTGCGCGTTGCTCGACTCAAAAAGCAACTAAAAGAACCAGGAATTGACACATACAGACACACTGAATTGAGTAGATGACTAAAATATTTTTCTTAATTTTAAGTAATATCTACGTAATATAAAATATAACAGAAAAATAAATAGTGAAATATTCTTAAAAAAATAAAAACTATAAGCCTTTGAAATCTGAAGGAACTCTCAAACAACAGAAAAGAGAAGCATGAGAATATTCACGGCTGTAACGGTACGTGCATTGGAAAGGGTTAGCAAGATATTCCCATTAGGCCCCCATTTTTGCTCATTGTAGAATTTTAAATATGAATTACTAATAAAATTCAATAATTTTTAACCAACTTCGATATTTGGTCTCTATCGCGGATGGCCCTTCGCAATTTTTTGTTCACCTTCTTTCAGTTGGCGTGTACTCGACATAAGAGGTCAGCTCTCGTTAATGACAAATAAAAATAATGACTTGGCATAATTACGAAAAATACATATTTACTTTGAAGCCGGTTCCGCCATTTTAGTTTCGCGATCAATTTACATGTAACTTGTCCCCATGCCATAAGACTTAAATAACGTAAAAATACTTTATTACAAATACGGTGTTTTATTTATAATAATACCAATTTTGGAATATGAACAAAAAAATATATGCCTAACTGCTATATTACTGGGATCATTCTTTCGTCAAGTTGCCATTTTGGTTTCTCTCCATACATTAGGCATAGGTACTTTTTTTTCGTAGTTATGCCAAGTCTTTATTCTGCTTTTGTTATTGGTTCTCGTAGAGACAGTACAGAGAATTTATTATATAATATATATACCTTGGACGTCAGTAAAATACGCTCAAAAGTTTATGGTTTAAAATATGGGACCAATTTTATTGTGGGACATTTCAATTCAGTTATTGTCGATGTTATGTTGATAACAACATGTGTGATGAAAAAACTAACCCTCTTATTCATAATAACTTAGTAGAGCGTAATAAGACAGCAATAGTACGTTTCATAAAATTTTTATTCATAATCGTTCAATAGCGTTGAAACGTTCCAACGTTCGATAGTGAAAACGTGGCCGATTCCGATCAGCTGTTTCATGTTTGATGTTTTTTCTTAATGACATTAATTTTGTTCAAAGTCTAGCTAGGGCCCCATCTTAAATTGATACAATTTTTTTATTGATTGTTTCCATCCAAGACTTCATATTTGTTTCAAAGCTTACCAGAGATAAAAATAATATTTTTTCTGTAACCAGCAACATTGTATTCGATAAACATATTTTAGTTCTATTTTGGTTAAAGTAGGCAAAAGTAGGGTTATGCTTTCGATAAGACCAGAATTTCATTATGAATAAGGGGGTAAGTATTTTAAGCTTTAAAAATAGTTACCAAATAACTACTAACCCACTTTGGAATGGCACCTTTAACTAAGTGGCGCCGCCCAGATTTCGTATATTCTAGATCAGTCTCGTCAAAATGCGCACTGCAAATTTTACTGGTTTTTGATGGGGTCCAATCATCTTCACCCCTACAATCTCTTATTATACCAATCCATAGTTTATTATTAGTAGGAAAGCTAAAAATAACAATTATTATATATTTGAATAGAAACAATTTTTACAATTGTCTGAGGAGAATTACCACAGGTTTTCTGACAACACAGATACCTATGGTAGTAGTTTTGTGTTCCAAAATATAGCTTTTTTCTTTCTTTCTTGCTTTCTACCTGCCCTTATCTCACCTAAATGTGGGATCGGCGCAATACACTTTTTCAAGCATGTTACAGAAAGGATTTGACTGAGTTTTTACGACCAGCTGCCTGCCTGACACCAAACCTCTCTGGGATATCCAGTCCCAGGTAAATTAAATTAGAAAATACACTTTGCCAGATCTAGGAATCGAACCCACGACCTCCCGGTTCGCAGCCCATATATGCTGCCACTACATCAAGGAGGCGACAACTAGACCAAGGATGCGACATGCCGATGTATAATAATTATGCCGGGTACACACCAACCGAACGAAGACGAACGAACGATCGCGAAGGGCTATCGGCGATGGGGACGGAAAGTTCCCAAATCGTCGCTGTTGCGTGCACTAACCAAACGCTAGCAAATCACACCAACTTGTATGTAAATGAATGTATGATGATGATGATGTATGAAAATTTTTTTTGTAACTGTGATCAGATACGCACTTGTTTAAAAATGTGGCATGGCGTTGCCTTTATTTTTGAAAGTTAATTTGACCGTTACGTTTCTCGAAAAATAAAAGTTAATATTAAAATTTATAGTGTTAACCTTTAATTTTTTTAATTCCTAATTTTATACTCGCTATTTCTCAGGCCACATTACCGCGGTTTACCCTTCTAAAATTCATTTAGTAACAAAATTTTAACCTTATACCACTCAATTTTATTCATACAGTTCACATATCCGTTCCTTAAGATTGTTGTCGCTAAATGCGAATTCGTGTAGATTCGTCGATGCGACCACACTTTCGGCGATTCGCTATATTTTCTTTATCCCGTGCACGACAGAACGGGACTGAACGTCTTCGTTCGTTCGTTCGTCTTCGGTGTTGTATCCAAACTGATCCAAATCGACGCGATCCCTTCGCGAGGTCTTTCGCGTTCGGTCGGTTGGTGTGTACCCGGCATTAGATTTAAAAAAGCGTGTAAAAATAGTCTCACTCGAAAGCCGCGGCTCCAGATTTTTCGAAACAAACACTAAATCACCTACACAAAACAAGGGTTTTCATTGTCTCCTGCTCATATAACAATGGACCACAGAAAAAAAACTGTAGAAATACGATGTTTTGTTTAATATTTTAGTGTACGAGACGCGGCTGAAGGTAAACAAGGAAGGTAAAGTATCTTACCTATGATATGTAATTCCATGACACTTTCTTATTATTTCAGAATTATTTTTACAAGCTTTTACCAAGCATGACGGCATTTTAGAAACGTAAATAAACAACTGGACCAGTATAACTATATTGTATTCTTTGATCAATAGTCCTCAATGTTCACTGCTCGACGCTCATGTCACGTAATCTGTGCGCGTAATGGTGGGCCGGTGGCGATGGTGTGCGTGAGGCAGTGTTGCCAGATAGTTAAAGCAATATTACGATAAGCTTAGTGAAAACAAATGATTTTTAGAGAAGGGAGGTAGTGCTTGGGCCTCCGGAAATCTCACTTATAATGCGAAACGCAATAATAAAAGACCATGCTACCAAGTTATATCATAGAGATTATGGTAGACAATGGCTGATCGACACAGGTGATAATTTGATGAGGATTTATATTGTCATTGTTATGCTTTTTGGTGGATATTACAGTAGTCTTTGGTGATATAATAATCACAAGTTTAAAAACTTAACAGACCGACTTCAAATCCGATCGTGACTAAATGTATATGAGATGACCCTTGAAATAAGCTCTATGAAACACAAAAAGAATTTTGAAAATCTGTCCACGTTTGACGGAGATGTCGCGTAACATACATAAAAAAATACAGACGAATTAAAGACCGCCTCCTTTTTGGAAGTCGGTTGAAAATACAGTAACTTTCATACAGACTACTGTAGGTGGCAGTTAGGTATTCAAAAGTAAAAAATACGGTAGAGCTACCGTAATTACGGTGAATATGGCAATACCGGCGTGAGGCACTGTTGTAACAACTAACAAGGTGCGTCTGTGTGCGGCATATGCTCGGTTTTGCAGGCGTGATGCGATGTTCTTCTTTTTCTAAATTTATAGTTTATTATCCGTTTATATAACGGAAAGTTAGAGAGAAAATAAATAATTTTAAGTTCCTATAACGACGCTATCTCCATTTGTAGTTTTAAAACGTGACGTTTCGTTAGCAGACACTAGCGTCATCTGTAGTGTTTATTTTGTGATCAAATCAAAATGTAGATGGCGTTGTAGTCGTAATAATTTAAATTATTAATCCTTGTTTTCCGTTATAAAACGCATGAAAAACGTTTAGCCGTTATTATTTAGATCAATGTAGTTTCCGAGATTTGTAAATGACAAACAAAGATATCTTCATAAATTATTATGTACTTATTCGTTTTATTCAGTAATAAATGTGACATTTACAATCTTATGATGCTCGATAATGTTTTACTCCATTTAGCAAGGTCGCGATATCGCGACGGTCATTGAATACATGTAGTAGGTAGGTATCGACTAGAATCAAAATGTTTACGTGCTCAATGCGGGCGTAATGAATAATGATCCATCTATGTCTTATCTAGGGCAAATTAATTTGAATCACTTATTGGTTGTCTACGTTTATGGAACCACGACCTTTGCTTTATGGATCTTAATTCTAATGTTTATATATAATTACGATAGTTACCTGCTGTTATTAATATCTTCTTTTTGAGGATTAATAAAAGAAGTCTGTTTTCTGGTCCATGGTTTAAAATGTTTAGTAAATAAGGTCGGCAAGTTTAAGTTTTTTGGGCCGAGAGCAGAATTTGGTTGGCTCATTGTACCTCACGGACGTAAAAAAAAAGATGGACGGAGCGCTACGAACATTCAAAGTGAGGCAGTTTTCGGCTCATCCGATCTATCAACACGTAATGGCGGCGACTGATCGAATGAGCCGAAAACCCTGCTTCACTTTCAATGTTCCTAGCGCTCCGTCCATCTTTTTTTACGTCCGTATTGTACCTATTTCCTTACGTTAAAACATCGATATTTTCTAAAGCCGCGTCGCCTCAACACTAGACAAAACAAACACACATTTGTTTTGCTCATTGAACAATGAACCATAGATAAAAATGATAGTGAAACCATTCTTTTGTGTAGGTATTTCAACAAAAATATGAGCAGGACTCAGGAGTCAGGAGACGCGCCATAATTTAAACAGTTTTATTTACCTACATGGCATAGGCACTGTCTTTGTCATTCATTCGTCGTATTTAAGTATTTTGAATTAACCGTAAATCCACATGAGTAAAACGTGAGACGGTGAGAGTGATGAGACATGCCCAGAGTTGTCGAATATAATCGAGGAAGGCTATGTACACCGTGTATGTACCTAAATTTAATATTTTTGGCACACCTAACCTCGCGCGATTTCGAAGATTAACGAATGATATAATAAATAAATAATAACCTGCTTGACTTACTTCAAACCTCATAATATTTTCATGAGACGGCTCTTGGAGAGACCTGTGTAATAACTAAGGTAATAACTAATACTATCTATGTACATAAATAACATATATGTAGTTATTTATTTATAAACCGTTACGCTCTTCACGCTCCGTTCATTCACTCACTCTCTCATTCAGTCGTTCATTAGCGAATGATGAACACATAACATAAGCTCACTCCTGTATCCCCGAAGGGGTAGGCAGAGGCGCCCTAGCGAACTAGAACACCCACATTTCGCCGAGCTTAGTTGCGTTCCAGATGTGATAGGGGGCGAGCCTATCGCCATATTGGGCACAAATTCCAGACTCCGAGCTGATATGGAAAAATCCAATATCACTTTGCCCGACCCGGGGATCGAACACGAGACCACAGGACGGTAGTCCTTTTTTTTTTTTTTTTTTTTTTTCGCGGGGAAAGCGATTTACCGCTACCGCCGCGCCTGGGGGGAGACACGACGGTTATGTCGGGTTCGCCGGTCTTACGACCCAACGTTGAGCCGCCCGGGAGAGATGGAAATCATCCGAGCGACCGTTGGGCCGAGTCCCTAACACTATGTACACCCTACACCGACAATACCGACTAAAACCCCGCGGTGGCCCTCTTCGACGCATTGGAACGGCCCCGGGTTTCCCTAGGCGAGAGGCGCCCAGGCTTCAACCGGAACCGTCCCTGCGCGGTGCCGCCTTGCGGCCCGTCTCCATTGTGGGGGGGCTCATAAGCCCCCGCCGCCGAAGGACGCTCTCGGCGTCAACGACAACACGAGGCCAACCACCCGTGCTGCCGTCCATCTCAGGGTCGCATGTACAAAAGTACTAAACGGGGCGCTACAACAGCCCCCCGCTGCGCGCCCGCGACCCCCGATGGCCCCTATAAGTCGCCTCTTACGACGGGCAGGGGATACCGTGGTGGAATTCTCCAAACGCCCCCAACCACAGGGCGGGCAGGACGGTAGTCCTACCGAAATACAACCACGCCACCGAGGCAGTCAGAATAATGAACTACCATTCAATCCCTATCGTCTGGATGAATGGCGCTCCTCGACAGTGAGATTTATGATAAATTTTCTTCCCCGTATAACATCCCTCTGGAATCACCTTCCCCCGGCAGTATTTCCTGACCGATACGACATAGGGACCTTCAAGAAAAGAGCATATCGATTCCTCAAAGGCCGGCGACGGATCGACGATTCCTCTGGTATCGTGGATGTTCATGGGCGATGGTGATCGCTTACTATCAGATGGCCTATTTGCTCGTTTGCTACGCCAAAAAACTCATCCCGATATGTTAGGGCCGCTCCAGTTGTCTCTTAGAGTTGTCTAGGCGTTATGTTGGCAACGCACCTGTCTAGGTGGTGGATTTTTCTTACCATTAGGTGACCCACATGCTCGTATGTGAGGCTCTGCCAAAAAAAAACTGGTTACGGGTCACAGCAACATCTTACCAGACGGGCTTAAATATCTGTATATCGTTAAAATAAATATGTCGCTTTGCTTTGTATTGGCCCAATTCCCCCCTCCCTTTTCCAATCCCAATTTCCCTCCTTTTAGGCCGGCAACGCACCCATTATACTTTTGTGTCTGGCGTGTCTATGGGCGGTGATGATGATGATGATGATGATAAATGACCATGAAGTGACCTACCTGCGCGTTTACCAGCCTCTTCCATATTTTTTTTTATTTTTAGACCCGACTTTTTTTATGAATAGCATTCGCTAAGCCTAAGAAATCATTATCCATTTATCGTGTTTGAGTCGTGGGCGGTCAGTTTGCTCCACAATGCCGTCTTACAACTGTAAGTGGGTATATTTTGAAACATAAAGGCATCTGATCTGAAGATGGTAGAAACTGCCAGTCACTATACGTAATAGGGGCAGCGCACACTGCAAGCAGAGAAGAGCATTTTCTAAAACATTATTAAGGCCACTTGCAGCTCCGCGATAAATCTCTTAAAAATCTGGGATAGATATCCCAAATCTGAAGTGGTAGAGCCTCGCTGTAGACAGTAACGTCTATAGCACGAATGGGCCGGCTCGACCGGTTAGATACCACTGTCTCACAGAAAACCGACGTAAAGTGGCAGCTTGCTGTCGCGTTTCGTTCGGTGAGTGAGATTTCCAGTGGCCCATTTCCCCACTCCCTTTCCCAATGCCCTACCCTTCCCTTCCATTCCCTCCTTTTAGGTTGGTAACGCACCCATGATTCTTTTTGTGTCTTGGGTATCTATGGGCGGTGGAGATCACTTACCATCAGGTGACCCATCTGCTCGTTTGCCAATCTCTGCTATAAAAAAAAAAAAATCTATTTAAAGATGTAAGCTGAATGAAATGTAAGGAGTGAGCTGTAGAATAAACGGAGTTTAGGTTAAACTCTAGTAATACGCTGCAAGTCGCCTTTAGAGTGCAAAATAAATGTAAACCAAAACGTGTTGCTCTACAATAGTGATGTGGATAATTGTTTTTTTTTCATAATCGATTAATCACTTATTTTTAAAGACATGATCGATTAATCGGTTAAATAATTATTATATCAGCCTATCGCCGTCCATTGCTGGACTTAGGCCTCCTCAAGTAAGCGTCAACCATCCCAGTCGATTAATAATATATTATAAAGTGGTAATGGATTAGACGGAAAGAAAGACGGAACTAATCTCGGCGAAATGTGGGTGTTCTAGTTCGCTAGTGTACCTCTGCCTACCCCTTCGGGGATGCAGGCGTGAGCTTATGTTATGTTAGCACGACTATCAGCGTTCAAGCCTCACAAGGTTATGAGTGGTAGAGCAACGCCGCTCTAGGCAGTAACGTCTACAGCACCAATGGACCGGCACGACCGGTTTGATACCACTGTCTCACAGAAAATCGACGTGAAGTGGCAGCTTGCTGTCGCGTTTCGTTCGGTGAGTGAGATTTGTGGTGGCCCATTCCCTCCCCCCTTTCTCAACCTTTTTTCCCACCAAATGACTTCATCAATAGTCTCAAATTCAAAATGCTAGCGTTGTCTAAATATTTCCACTTAATCAACAAAGCGTGTTCTTAATTGCCAGCACATCCGACGTTATTAATGTGTGTTTGTACTTTTAAATCTCGTCAAATCGTAAAACAGCAATAAAACACGATTTTAATAGGTGCCCAGCTGTCGACAGGTCGATGCCGCGATGCCTTGAGAAATACTCGAATATCCAACGCTATTAATGAATTCTTAATATTTATCTCTATAATGACTGCCTCGGTGGCATGGTTGTATTTCAGTACGACTACCGTTCTGAGGTCTCGGGTTCGATCCCCGAGTCGGGCAAAGTGATATTGGATTTTTCCATATCAGCCCGGAGCCTGGAATTTGTGCCTGATATGGCGATAGGCTCGCCCCCTATAACATATGGGACGGAACTAATCTCTGCGAAATGTGGGTGTTCTAGTTTGCCAGTGCACGTCTGCCTACAGGCATGAGCTTATGCTATGCTATGTAATATTTATCTTTCATCAAATTCAAGGAGTAGGTTCTGAATTCGTTTTTATTCTATGTTATGCGATATCTAATAAATAAATCTATAGTAATATATAGACAATTTAGGAATAAAAGGGAGACCCTTGGGATACATTGTAGGCTAGTAAAAAAATAGTAAAACATTATAAATTGAAGTAGGTAAGGTTTTTTTATAGCAGAGACTGGCAAACGAGAACATGGGTCATCTAACGGTAAGTGATCACCACCGCCCATAGACACCCAAGACACAATTCTGGGTGCTAGCCTAAAAGGGAACGGGAGGGAAAAGGAGGAGGGAAATAGGAGTACGGAAAGCTCACTCACCGAACGAAACGCGACAGCAAGCTGCCACTGTGTCTATTATTGTATTGTATGTTAACATATATTACGACCAGAACTATACCCTAAATAGGTTGATAGTTTTTCAAAATACAGCATAATTATCATACATGTCATAGTTTTGTGAACTCTGCAGTCTGCACCGACTAACTTGTAAAGTGTAAACATTATTTGATTTGTTTATGCAAATGTCACGTAGTCGCACTAATGCGGATGACCGACGGGCGAATAATACCACGGCTTTAAAACTGGCGGTTTTACTGGCGGTGACTACGGTCTAGTTGATACTCATCTTGCTTTCTACCTGGCCTTATCCCATCATAATGTGGGGTCGGCGCAACACACTTTTTTCAAGCATGTTGCAGAAGTGATTTGGTTAAGGTGATAAGGAGAGATAGGAATAGACTGTTAAGGAATAGGTTGTATGGGTCTATAATCCCGGGACTGGAGCCCCCAGATAGGGTTTGACGTCAGGCAGGAAGCTGGTTGTAAAAACTCAACCAAATAATTCCCGCAACATGCTTGATAAAGTGTGTTGCGCCGACACCATATGGGATAGGGGCGGTAGAAAGATAGAATTCTTTAAATCCGCGGTTTTACGTCTTGATCGATCAGTGTAATGCAGAACATGTGCACTCAATACGGACTTGTCACTTGATACCTGTTGCAGTAGAATTTATTTAATGTTAAGGAAGAAATTGATACTGCCAAGAGAAAATGGCCGACAAGTGTAGATTATGTAAGCAGACTTGCATTTGATACAAGAAACGACGGATTGGTCGCGGGGTCATAACTTCGAAATTACTTTTTTTTTTATAGTAGACTGGCAAACGATCAGATGGGTCACCTGATGGTAAGTAATATCTACACCATAGACACCCAAGACACCAAAAAGAATCAGAGTGCGTTGCTAACTTAAAAGGATTGAATGGTAGGGGAGAGGGAAGGAATTGGGAAAGGGAGGGGGGTGGTAATTGGGCCACCGGAAATCTCACTCACCGAACGAAACGCGACAGCAAGCTGCCACGTTACGTCGGTTTTCTGTGAGACAGTGGTATCAAACCGGTCGAGCCGGTCCATTCGTGCTCTAGTTCCCTGCCTACTCCTTATGGGATACGAGCGTGAGTATGTATTTATAACATTTATGGAGAATAAGCAGCAATGCTGTTAGTTTGTTTGACACGGAGCATTTCACGTCCGCTCTTCCATTCTAAGAAATAGCCCATTGTGTGAACATCCTTTTGTTCATGTTCAAACATTTACTATGGAATATTGGAATATTTAACAACATACAATGTGCTTAGACTTACGGGCTAAGTTTAAATAAACTGGTACAAAAGATAGATTATTTGGAATTGTTTAATGTATGGCTGTAATGGAAGACCATTCCAAAAAGATCTTCAAAAACTTGAGCAAGTCAAGTTAAAATTGAGCTACCAGAAGCGTTTTTTTATTATTATAAGCAATGTGAAAATTAATATTCTGTCAATTAAATGCTTATGCCTCGGTGGCGTGGTTGTATTTCGGTACGACTTCCGTCCAGAGGTCTCGAGTTCGATTCTCGGGTCGGGCGAAGTGATATTGGATTTTTCTATATCAGCCCGGAGTCTGGAATTTGTGCCCGATATGGTGACAGGCTCGCCCCTTATCACATCTGGGAGGGAACTAAGCTCGGCGAAATGTGGGTGTACTAGTTCGCTAGTGCGCCTTTGCCTACCCCTTCGGGGATACAGGCGTGAGCTTATGTTATGTTGTTATGTTATGGTTAAATGTTTATCTTACCAACATTCCAGAGACCGAGGGTTAATAAAACTATCTACGGATTTTGAATAGAGGTAAGTATTATAGATAGGTACCTTGTTTTCTTTTAAAAAACATATTTTACTGGGGTTTCACTATAATATTCCATAATGAGTAAGAGTAATTACTATTAAAATATATTTATTATATATAAATATATTTATTTACGTATCGTATATCTGAGTGATAGGTTACATTATGATTATCATTAGTTTATTTCGATATCGTTAGAATTATTGTCGCAATTAACATAACAGTACATTAACTTAATGACATAATTTATGTGATAATAGGTATTTCTAATGTTTTACAATGAACTGTTAAGTATAGCTTTCTTTATAAATGCGATTAATTTGTTTTGTCCTTTTTTGACGAAGCATAATGAGCGAAGCAGCAATAATATGATTACTTTTTATAAAATACTAGCTTTTGCCCGCGGCTACGCCTGTGTGAGAGTATTGACAAACATTCATCCCCATTACATCCCTTTAGGGGATGAATTTATATATTAAAACCTTTCTCTTGAATCACTCTATCTATCGCATCAAAATCCGTTCCGTAGTTTTAGTATACCTATCTCTTATTTAAAGGTTAGTTTATAGAGTACCTAATGAATTTTATAATAATAAAAAAATACAAATGTTTATTGGTCACGTAGGCACATCAAATGCACTTATGACAGGTCACAACAAGGTCTAGATACATTTATATAATAAGCATGTAACAACACTATCAATTTAGAAAACAAGCAGGCAGGTATGGACACAATAACAAGGATGGGGCTTAGATAAAAGGTTGTGATTTGTAGGAAAGGGAACGAACGGGATATGGCAGGAATGTTAGCAAGGAATTGACGGGAAAATAAAATAGGAAGCTTGTAGGATTTGACTGGAAATGTGAGTAAGGAAAATCACGCCGTGGACTATAAGGCCCTATCCTAGTTAACCTACCAGCCTTTCTCTAGCTACCTACGGATGACGACGAATTTTAAATGAAATACCTATAAAATATAATTGATGTGTCGTTTGATACCACGTATTATTACGAATAGTGTTGTGATTGCGTCACGAGTAACTCACGTTGAGTTGAGTCAATGAGACGCGATGCGACGTACAATTTTATCACGAAGTAGGTATACGTCACCAAGTCTGCGTAATATAATGCCTTTACTTATAAAAATATTGAAGCGTTGCTTATCTTTAACCATAGGTTGTCCCTTTCATTTTTAAACAGTGTAACGCAAGGAAAAAAGTGACAGGCTATTCTTAGAGAAAAGTTAAGCGTTAAACGTAAATTTTATAAGTAAGGCCCAATAACACTAGAGTTTGATTTTGTAATCAGCGCCATCTGTTTTCAATTTCTCTTCGCTTTTATCTTGAAAATCAAGAGATGGCGTTAGTAGTCCAATACGGAACAATAATAATTTTCAAGATCAAGCAGTGTGGTTACGAACAAAGCGGATTTGTTTGTTATCTACAGTCTACACTTCACAATGTGTTGAATCATCATTTCCATATCGTATTCTTTATCGCATTTTTTGATAGGGAATAATCAATGAAACACAAGAAAATCTTTTTGTGGCAGTAAATATATTCAGAAAATATGAACAATGTCGACATAATTTAGTCGATATAAAAAAGTTTCATACACGTGTATTCTATCAAACAGTAAAAATTACAGTATTGTCGAATTCGCTTAATTGATCGCTTAAAATTAATAGGTAGTTTATTGCTTTTTACAATATCGTATCGAGTATAAAATACGATAACGAAGACATCAGTGTTAACTATCTAAACTTAGCAATAAGCCAGCCGTCCACTCGTCCAATCTCGTACACGATATACACTTAATTTAGATTTATAATAATTACATATCACAATGAGATATCCTTCGACGATAATTCACTCGCACACAGACAGTACAGTACAAAACGAAGGCACGAGATCTACCTACTAGCTACGACTATTAGTAAACATGCCCCAATTAACCCTAAATGCGCGCGCGTCCTACGTGACGCGTCTCAGTCGAGTTGCGTTAGAACTTGGAAGGGCCGACCGCCGCGGCTCGCGGGGCCCGCGACGCGGCGGCGTCAGGTTAAAGCGGTTCTGGAATACAATGAGCGGTCGGGCTAATGGAATGTCGGCGTGCGGCACGACCGCTCCCGGCGCCCTTTGTGCGCGCTGGCGCTCCCCGCCCGCTCGCCGTGGTAGCACCGCGCGGCAGCGGCGCAGCACCGCCACGCAGCGCTGCCACGGCGACCGGGCCTTACTCACACACCTCGCGCGGACACCACGTCCGCTGTCCGCTTACCCCCCTCCCCCACTACACAGTGTCCTTCCCTTCAAACTTCTCGGCGAGTTCACCCATCAGCTCCTTGTAGATCAGAGGGTCGATGTTCTTGCCCAGCTGGTATAGCACGAACCAGTCACCGATCTGCAGCTTACGCGCGACAGCCTCCACCTGGTCCTGTGGCGCGAGCCGGCTGCGTGCGCGCAACAGGTACAGGCGCACGCGCGGTCCGGCCACCACCGCCGCGCGGTACAGCAGCGAGATACCACTCAAGATAGACAGGATCATAAACCAGAACCACAGGAACACGTAGATCTTTTCGTTGACGATGTTAAGTGGCAACACACACAGTCCGTCGAACTTCTGCACAGTGCCGGAAGGACCGTATTTGTGGAATGTACACTTGGTCACTTTAGGAAAAACGCGTGCCATGGGATCGACGCGCTCCTCAGGTTCCATTTCGGTGAAGCTGACGACGTCGCTGCCATAAGTGGAGAACTCGCCGTCGAGGAAGAAATCCATGAAGAATATCTGGCCCACTACGTTTATAAAGTTCAAAACTTCACAAATAAAGAACCGGAACGCATAAAAGTTTTGCGTGTTAAGGTTTGTATGGAAGTAATCAACGAGTAGCTTCTTGCGGTCCGATTTGCAGTCCTCGCCGACGACCGGACAGTTGAGGTCGAGCACTAACATCTTGATGCGTCCACCCTCCCATGTTTTCCATAGGTAGCGCGGCACGTAAAACAAGATCGCTTGAAAGAACAGTACGAAACACACCCACTGGTAATACTTATGGTACTTGACTTCATCTTGCCCGTCGACGTGCGATGCGACGCCGGCTTGCACCACGTCCTTGCCGACGCGGCCCACCAGCCGGTTGGGGATGGTGAACGTCGAGTAGATCCAACAGTACGTGTCCATCACGGCGAGTGGAATCTCGTCCACGATGCAGTCAATCGGGTCGCCGATGTATTGTCGTGACGTAACCAACAACGAGAACGCGATCAAGATGATCACGGTGGCTTTGTAGTGCAGACGAAACACATTGTTGTCGATGCACACTGAGTCGAGCTTGAGCAGCCCCTTCACGGAGCCGAAAACGTCAAACATGGCGGTCGTGTAAGCCGCAGGCGCGCGGCGCGTCGGTCGCGGTCGAAAAAAAAGTCGGGCGTGCGCTTCGCCCTCACGTCGAGTGCGGAATGCTTGGCGGCGGGGAGCTGTATCAGTCGAGGAGGGCGCGGATCTCGGCGGGTGTTCGGTGGGGCGAGCAGGGGGAGCCCCTCGCTTCGGATCAACGACACAGCACTGACCCTATTTCTACCTATTCGTGGCGTCATCTGGTAGCCACGATGGCGTACCCAGGGGCTATGCATCTCGGTGCTCTCGGCGACGCGACGGCAAGCGGTGATAACCAGTTGCCGCGCCACACCGCTCAAAGCCAACCGTGCTGAGCGCGTAATTAGAGGTGTGCGCTGTTACATCACTGAGACTGGTAACTGTCGAGACGATCACGTTGACACTGTGAAAGGTTAATGAATCGCAAATGCAAACCTAGTACAAAGATTTTAAGACAATGATTGTGTAAAACCTATCCAAGGACCGACAGCTGAGCATACAACACATTTCACATTATTAACACACTTTTATTTGATACATAATTGCTTTAATATTAGTCACATCTTCACCACAACTCAAGACAGGGATATTGACAAAAAAGTCAATGAATGAGTCTACGGAACTGGGACAATACTTGTCGAATTTCCAACATGAGTATTTCCTCATGTAGTAATTGTAATTACAGCAAATGTGGGAACAAGGTTTCCTTAATGAATGTTGCCTTTAAAAACGAATGTCAATTTAGACTGATAAACTATGTTTATTGAGTTGTAAAAGGCCATGGCTTGATTGTCATGAGTCATTAATTTCGAAAATGGTACTTAATTTAACATAACACAAACGTTGCAGTTTTCGTCCGTGAACTGTGGACTTCGTGGACGTGGTATAGAAAAATATAATAAATGAATACAGTCTTCACACGTTGATGTAACTATCTTTCTCATAGCATTTGTTCTGAAGTAAATCGACAGCAAGGTCTAGGAGGAAATTTATTTAAAATCTTAGAGTATGATATTTCTATGTTTAAAATACAGTAAAATAAGGCAGATAATTGTGCATCTTCCTAGATTTGACGGTGCTGTTGACGTATTTTTTGTCAGAACGATGATCCACGGCTCTAACATCACGCTATGAGTACCTATGAGATATAGCTATTGTATTTAATATCTAAATTCACTAAATATTTGTAGGCGAAGCAACTTTGTCCATTGTTGATGTGGTATGATGGACATGATGCCCCTTACTTATAAAAATATTTAAGCGCTGCTTATCTTTAACCATAGGTTGTCCCTTTCATTTTTAAACAATGTAACGCAAGGAAAAAGTGACAAGCTATTCTTAGCGAAAAGATAAGCGATTTGTTTATAAGTACGGCCCTATAGGCTGAGATCTATAGAGCGAACTTCGACAAAGTTTAAGTCAAAGAAACGAACTCAGTGCGGATTTCTAAGTTCTCTCCATAGATCTAAGCCCCAGTCTAACCAATGTTATTACTATGTATTATGAGGCATGTCTCAGAATAATTAGCGTAATGTAATGCCATTCATTCAGCCGTCCTCAAGCTGAAATGCCGTAAGTGAATAAACCAAATTATGAGATGTCTCCGAAAAACGTAGACAATACTATCCTTAGAGGTTTATTAGACTGTTTATTTTATATTTAATAGACTTAATCACTTGTTTACGTTAAGATTAAAAATAACCATAAGTGTATGAAACATCTTCCACATCTTCCACACTTCCATGTTTTTTGAACACATCTCAAAATTCAGTTTATTTACTTAACGGCATTTTAACTTGAGAACGGCATTGCTTCGTTATTCAAAGTACACATTGATGCGATTATTCAAGGTCTTTATTTCTACTTACTCTTGTCCCTTATCCCACTTTAATGTGGAGACACAACACACTTATTTAAGCATTTTTCAGAAAGGATTTGGCTTAGCTTTTACAAGGCATAGCAGGGACTCGCATAGTTTACCTCTATAGTTTAGGTACGAGTGTACGACACGCGAGTGACGAGTGACGCGACGTAACGTGACGATTCGCAATATCGACTATTTATTACGTCATCTTGTGTACGTAATAATAGGGTTAGGTTTTTTACAAGCGCCATCTGTTGTCCGCATATAGGAATGTTGTATTAGTTGAATTATATTAGAAATTCTGCTTTATTTGTAAAAAAGTAGCTGCTTTCGTCTAGTGTTGAATATTGCGATCTTCATTAGGTATATAGATATTATAATGTTTGTATAATGTTTTGTTAAATTATTGACTGCCTCCGTGGCGTGGTGGTATATCGGTACGACTACGGTTCTGAAGTCTCGGGTTCGATCCCCGGGTCGGGCAAAGTGATATTGGATTCCTCCATATCAGCCCGGAGTCTGGAATTTGTGCCCGATATGGCGATAGGCTCGCCTCCTATCACATGTGGGACCGAACTAAGCTCGGCGAAATGTGGGTGTTCTAGTTCTCTAGTACGCCTCTGCCTACCCCTTCGGGGATACAGGCGTGAGCTTATGTTATGTTATGTTATGTTATATTATAATGTAAGTAACTATTAATATTAATCCTGTAATATCACTGTCCAACTGACTATTTCTGGGCAAATGCCATATACAATAATGAGAGGGGTCAGGCTCTTCTTGACCACGCTGGTCTACTGCTGGTTTGTATACCTTACCTTTAAAATTCTCGAGGAAAATTTTCTTGGTATGCAGGTTTCCTCGCGATGTTTCTTTTATTCTAGCAAGCGACAATTATTCATAATGAAGACACACGCACTTAACATAGAAAAGTCAGATATGTTATATGCTTGTTTTTTTAGCTCTCTCGTCTCCGATACTCGTCTCGGCTGCTTCGATTGATATCTATAGAGCGAACTTCGACTAAGTCTATCTAAGTCAAAGAAACAAACTCAATTGTGATTGGAATATTTAAATCGAACTTTGACTTAGTCCGAGTCATTTTTTACAAGAAAATCTTTGCTTAGTTTGTCTGTTAGTCTGTTTTTCTTTTAATAATGGCTCGGACTAACTCGAAGTTCGATTTTAAAATTCCAAATCCTCACTGAGTTCGTTTCTTTGACCCAGACTTTGTCGAAGTTCGCTCTATAGATCTCAGCCCAGACTCGGCGGTCCAGACCACTCTAAAACTCTCAAATGAGCTATCGCTGGTTACTGTAGGTACATAATATTTTACCTGTAATGCATAATATTTAATAATCACAAGTTTAAAACTTAACTGACCGACTTCCAATATACCGATCGTGACCAAATTTATATGGGACCACCCTTGAAATAAGCTCTATCGAACACAAAAAGAATTTTGAAAATCGGTCTACATTTGGCGGAGATATGTTACTCGTAACATACATAAAAAAAAAAACCGACGAATTGAGGACCTGCTCCTTTTTGGGAAGTCGAACGAAAATGTTATCAATTACTCGCATACGTGCATTATAAGTAATATATATTATGTATGTATGTATTTGTTTTATATTCATGTTTCCTCAGTCGCGAATAGGGTGACCATCGGTCTGGGTTTGTCTGGACATGTCGGGATTTTCGACTTGATCTTTTGGATTTTCTAGATTTTCTATTCTCAATCCATAAGTAGGATTTTAAAGGTTTGCGAAGTCAACCCGCAACTAGCGTGGCAGGCTATGGATGGCAGAATGCTCAGCAGTGGGATAGTAATATTTATAGGTTTAATATTATTATATTATTATTTGTGCCCGATATGGCGATAGGCTCGCCCCCTATCACATCTGGGACGGAACTAAGCTCGGCGAAATGTGGGTGTACTAGTTGGCTAGTGCGCCTCTGCCTACCCCTTCAGGGATACAGGCGTGAGCTTATGTTATGTTGTTATTACTATATATCATACACTAAACAACTATCCGAATTTTTATAACCCCGAAACAAAACTTACTGCGGTCTAAATAAAACTTCAGTTTTGATTGCTTTTGAAGCATCATATTGTTTTTTGTCTGCAAAAGCGTTATTATTACCTAATTACATTCTTACCAGAGACTTGATTTGCAGTGAATAGTATTTAATTTTTTTGTTATCGATGTGATTTGGTGAATTATTGAATTACATATAATTAAAAAAATATATATAAACACACGTGTAAAATGCCGGAAATTTTATAAACATATGTGGTTTTAGTAAGAATTTTTCAATAATGAAGTGGTGACATCATAAGCGGGAAATTAGCGACTTGCTTACGCATAGTACCCTCGCGGCTGCGCATTTGAGTGCGGCGGGTCCTCGAGCTCACATCGTGTGCAGGTTATCCTCGTGTATTCCGTAATGGGTAATGAGAACGAATGTTTGCATGAACTTTGTAGTTTATTGAAATAAAACTATTTTTACGGATTCTATCACGATTTGGTTTTAATTTTTATGCCCGACGTTATGCCCCGATAGAATCCGTCAAAATAGTTTTATTTTAATGAATAACATTCGCGTAGACCTAAGAAATCACTTTGTAGTTATAGTTATTTATTACTGATCCTAACGTATTGCTATGGTACGAGGTAAATGCATGGTTGTCCTAATGATAATAACTATATGGTTATATTGTTTATGATGTTGGGTTTACCACGACATTGGTAGATATTAGTACCTATTCTGGTAAATAAATACATATTATATTATTATGTTATATAGTACATATTTTAATTTTGTTTGGTCGTGAGATGTCTTTGTTTGTTGGTCATCACGTTATCTTAATCCTTATACTCGACTTAGAGTGTAATCACTTATCATAGTTATTTAAATTAAATCACAATAAACTTAGGCTGATAACCTTAAGATCCTGACGACCACTGACAAACACAGTGTTGTCAGTGGTCGTCAGAATCATGCCGGCCTATTTATGCTTTTCACACTCCGAATCCGAAGAGGGAAGAAGCAAATCAAGGAGCTTGCGACAAGACAGGCGGATGACTGATGCAGATACAGGGATACCCCATACCCGTCTCAGCTAACCATCAGGTCATGCCGCAAGCTTCTCGAGAGAATTGGAAGCACTCTGGCTGATGCAGGAACGCGAACCCCACGCGCAGTGTGGGTCACTATGGCAGGTTTTAGCACCATGTGTACGGTGGTCGCCATTCGGGCGGATACGAATATCCTACCACCAGCTCGGCGTAATGTGGGTGATGTAGTTCTCTAGTCGAGCTCTGCTTACCCCGCTAGTGATAATAGCAGCTCAACATTGTTTAAACATGTATGTAGCTATCCAACTCGGTACAATATTTACAACAATATATAAAGGCATCATTTTGCACAAAGTGAAAATATTTTCTCCTTAAACTCCTTAAATATGATTATGATCTATAGGGAATAATTATATTATAAAATAAAAGACAATCTTTTTTACAGTTTTAATATAATTATCTAGAATATATTAACAATATTGAAGTCATATTGTAGATATAACATTGCATGTTAATATATAACAGGATTATTTTGTTATTTTGACATAATGTTTCCTACATTAACTGCCAAAACGCCAAATTATTGTCGTGATAAAGTATAACTGTTTATTAAAAAAAATATCCCATTATCTACTAATATTCACTACATTCATCTGATTCATCGTCGATATCAATTAATTATTCTTTACATCATTATATGACTCTATAGCGATGCCATGCATCTGGCAGGATCGCCATGTACCTAAAGATCTAAATAGGGATTTCTAAGGAGTTCATTTAAAGCTATTTATTAAAGAATACTTGCAATACATAATACTTTGTTGCATAAGTAAATATTCTACTTACAGACTACACAATAAAAATAAAAAAATATTTTTTTATCACACTATGCTATAGAGGTGTTGCGAAAAGGTCGTATCTATAATGACTATATTTAAAGAGAGGGTGCCTAGCAATTTACTAAAAGTAAAGTTTAAAATTTAGAAAACCACATAGATTTAGAATAATTGTTTCTGGACCATTGGGATAACTGCTGTTTATTTATAACCTATCAATACAGTAATTGATTATTTAACGTATTCAACACCGTTATTATAGTAAATACGACAATTTATAGGTTGTATTTAGATTTTAAAATCTTTATGCTTAATAATTGAAAAAATATCTTTTTTCACTTTACCACTACATTTTAAATCTTCCATCCTTCATGTGGAATTGTTATTGGTACCAGAATTCTGCAACAGCCAGTATATACTTATAATAACATATTACAATCTAAATACAAATGCAATTCTGGTATTAAATCAGAGCCTGTAGCCCGAGCACGAAAAACTAATAGTGAGAACAGCGCAACAGACGTGATTAGACTAAAAGCATAATGAGTGCTAAGATTGATTGTGTCTGATACTTCCACATACGGACATTCGTATAGTTAGCCCAGTAGCCCGAGCACGAAAAACTAATGTAAATGTAAATGTATTCGAGTTCGCTGCGCACTGATGACGTTTCGTTAATATTTCATACGAATTTCATAGACGCGCATCGAGTTCGAATACATTTACATTAGTTTTTCGTGCTCGGGCTACTGGGCTAACTATACGAATGTCCGTATGCCGAAGTATCAGGCACAATCAATCTTAGCACTCATTATGCTTTTAGTCTAATCACGTCTGTTGCGCTGTTCACTTGATTCTTACTATTATTACTACGCAATATTCTTCATTTTTAATTTGTCTGCGAGATCGCTTATTAGCTCAGTATATATCAGCGGGTTAATGTTCTTGCCAAGTTGGTACAGTACAAACCAATCTCCGATCAGCAGTTTGCGCACGACCGACTCTACTTGGTAATGTGGAGTGAGACGGCTACGCCTACTCAACAGATGCAGGCGCATATTCGGCAACGTTACTACTGCCAGGCGGTACAGCAACGAAATGGCACTCACAATGAATAGACATACAAACCAGAACCACAGGAAAATGTAAATCTTCTCGTTGATGATGTTTATCGGCAGCACACACAATCCATCAAACAGCTCTACAGAGCCAGAAGCACCGTATTTCTTAAATGTGCACTTTGTCATTTTGGGAAACACCCTAGACATAGGGTCGACACGTTCCATAGGTTCCATATTTGCGAATCTGACGACGTCACTGCCGTAAGTGGTGAACTCGCCGTCGAGGAAGTAGTCCATGAAGAATATCTGTCCCAGTACGTTTATGAAGTTCAAAACTTCGCAAAGAAAGAAACGGAATGCGTAAAAATTTTGCCTGTGAACATGGGCGCAGAAATAATTAACGAGAAGATTTTTGCGGTCCAGTTTGCAGTCCTCGCCCACTACATGATGGTTGAGATCAAGAACTAACATCTTCATGCGGCCACCCTCCCATGACTTCCACAAATAGCGCGGCACGTAGAACAAGATTGCTTGAAAGAACAGCACGAAACACACCCATTGGTAATACTTGTAGTACCTGACCTCGTCCTTATCGGGACTGAGCGGTCCCACGCCAGGCGCTATCACATCTTTGCCGACAGTACCGTTCAGATATTTAGGGATGATGTACGTTGAGGAGATCCAGCAGTACGTTTCCATGATTTTGTGCGGAATATTGTCCACGAGACATTTGATCGGATCTCCGACGTATTGTCGTGAAGTAACTAACAGAGAACAGGTGATCAAGATGATCACAGTAGCTTTGTAGTGGAGACGGAATATGTTGTTGTCGATGCACACTGATTCGAGCTTGAGCAGGTTCTTCACGGAGGCGAAAACTTCGATCATGGTGGTAGTGTCCTCTGGCAGTTTTGAATAAGTCAGGCGTGCGCTTTGTTCAGGCGACAAGCACGGAATGCCGATGGCAGGGCGTTACCACAAGAGCCCAACATATTCATATGAAAATACTAAAATAACTCGATTTACCTCAAACTACCGAGTTCGAGTATGATAAGGTCCAAGTATATAAGGATAAATTGATTTATTTTCAATTCGCAGTGGTTAATTTTAATTCTTAGAAACATTATATATATTATATGGATCCATTTTGTTTGCCATTGGCCTCAACTAAGAAGTTAAGATGTAGCAATCTATGTTATATAATAAATATTTGATAAGCTTGAGTAAGAACGGAAATAGAGCAGGAAGAAAAAAATGTAAAGGGAAATGATTTGAAGGAAGGCGCAGATCTAAACATAAATCTAGTAAAAGCTAGAGTAGGCCTTTGTCATAACACAAACTATTAGCAATCAGCAATAGGCTAAAAATAAACAAATGGTAGTCACTAATCACCACTTAGTACCCATAAACCTAATAATTTTACAAAATTGAACTCTTAGAAAAAATATAAATAAAAGAAAGGAAATGAATTGGAAAAAGAACCCCATGTCTTCATGAATGAAGTGTGTACGAGATAATAGTCATAAAATTATATATTATTGTAGAAGATTTATTATAGGTACTACAAAAGTATTACACAAGATCTGGTAAATATGTATAATACAGTTATATTCCAATGTCGGATGATCGCCAGACACTGATTGATCTTAAAACACGATTGCTCTTCTTCTTCTTCTTTTAAGAAATATGGCTCCACACACACGACTGCTCTTAACGAGCTACTGCAGCAGTGTAGCAAGTTTTTGTCATGTCACCTTGTGTAGGGTAGTTACTAATCACCTTCTAGCCGGGAATGAACCTGTAACAGGCTCTTCCAGCCAGGAATGACGTGTATTTGAAAGTTAGTCAGCTGCCTTCTTAACATCCAAAGTTATGTTTCTTTATTAATATATTCATACAAAACTGACTGTGTCAACAAAGCGCATTAGGCATATAATCACAATATACAGTTATGATGATACATTAGCAGACTTTTGTGCTACCAGGGCTACCATACGTTCGGATATGTCCGGACATGTCCGGCTTTTCGAACTACCGTCCGGTTCTTTGACTTACTACTAAATAAATACCCATTTGCAACACTTATGTATTGTTTTACTCTTTTCGACCGATTGCCAAAAAGGAGACGGTCCTCAATTCGTCTGTATTTTTTTTACGTATATTACGCGATATCGCCGCCAAATATGGACCGATTTTCAAAATTTAATTTTTTTGTTTTCGATAGAGCTTATTTCACGGGTGGTCCCATATTTGTTTAGGATTTAAAGTCGTCCGTTAAGTTTTAAACTTGTGATTATTATGCAGTCGGATTTTATTTTTTATGATTGTAAGTCATCAATATAATATACCCTAGATGCACAGATCTTTGCAAATATCCTCCTAAAAAGTGGTCTCAGCAATAAAACAAAGAAAAAGATCACGATTTCTAATTAAATAAACACAAATATAACCCTATGCACGTGTAATAAAGTAGCTTTTTAAACGAAATGAGCAAGCATTCTTAAATTTGAATTTTGAAATTTAGAATTCCATTGGCGTCGGACTGTATGCAAAACGAGTGCTTAAGCACTTCTTTGCCGTCCCATTTTCCAAGTGTCAACTGTGCATCTAGGTAAATAATATATCGATGTTGTAAGTATGTAAATAACGTAGTGTGCAATTAATGTTTAATGTCAAGCGTAGTATTGAGTGGGTCAAGGTACTCTCGTAAGTGATCTTTTGAGAGCACGGCCGCAAACTTGAGTCATATCTTGAAACTAGTTTTCAGCCCATATCTTAGCTTGCCTGATGAGCTTTATCCCATGTCCACTCTAAAAAGCCGTTCAAATTAATATTCAAATTATTATGCAGATAGGATATTTTATATCAATTTTATAATGAAAAAATAAAAATGGCGTTGGCATTTCATAAGTGAATTATGTCTGTGGCTGCTGACGATTATGAGAGATAGGATTTTTGTCACAAGATAGGCGAAAGGAAAAAGTCACTCAAAGATCATCGAAGTGGGTTATTTGCGGCTCCGCCTACCCCCTCGAGGATACAGTCGTTAGCATATTTTATGTTATTAACCATGCCTTTAGTCACGTACACGAGACGGGCTAGATTTGAGACCACCGTTATTTTACAGAATGGACTGATTCATTGAAATATAGTGAATCATGTAAGCACTAATTTAATGGTAAGTGAAATTCTACGCAACAGAATTGTTCGCAAGAAATAGCTATTATCTAATCATTGTTGGATATCAGATATATCATTATCGACTTTGCAAGTAGATGAGTACGTAATCACACTTCACACTGATATTATAAAGGCGTTTGTGAGTATGTTTGTACGTTTGTTACCTCTACACGTTCAAACTGCTAGACCAATTTGGCGAAATTTGGTATGGAGGTAGCTGACACCCTGGATTGACACTTAGGTTACTTTTGATTCCAGAAAATAAATTACCACGCAAACGGAGTCGCGGGCAATAGCAAGTTCTTCATAAAATTATTGTTATTTCTTATTGATTGCCTGCAAATTGTAAAGCGTATAGGGCACGACTACAATTCGTCCGGGTTCGATCCCCGACTCGGGTACGGACTATTCTGCCCACTGTAAGTCTTGTAAGACAAAATCAACAATGGCACGCATTTATACACATCGAGTACCGTGACTGTCTTTACCTCGCAGCGAAATTAATCAAATAGAACAAATAGGAGTTGGAAGATAAGTTTTTCACTTGGGTAGTGATATTGCGTGTTCAGTATCAGCCCGGAGCATCAATATAATATACCCTAGATGCACTGTTCTTTGCAAAAATCCTCCTAAAAGTGGTCTCAGTAATAAAACAAAGAAAAAGATCACAAGTTCTAATTAAATCAACACAAATATAACCCTATACACGTGTTATAAAGTAGCTTTTTAAACGAAATTATCAAGCGTTCTTAAATTTGAATTTTGAAATTTAAAATTCTGTTGGCGTCCGACTGTAGGGAAAAGAAGTGCTTAAGCACTCCTTTGCATTTTCAGAGCGTCAACTGTACATCTAGGTAAATAATATATCGATGGCCCAGAGTCTTGATTTCCGGTTCGATGTCTCGAAAATTTGTGTACTGCACCCCTGCCTATCCCTTCAAGTTTATGGAATGGAAAGGAATGTTTAAGCTAAGGTTTTCCCGTGTTTTTCAAATTGTACATCACGTCACTCAGATCTGACAAGTTCCAAAAGGCTCGGGAAGTCGTCGATCAACGTCTCTCGGCGTATTCTTTACGGTAGATTTAGTGTGTCGCGTTGATGAATGATTTTAAAAACAGTTATGGTGTGTAACTGTGATGATCAGAGGTGGTTTACATCATTAATCCGAACTCTATTATTCTTGATAAAAGGGACTAGTAGGATTTTTACATTTGCATTTAATTGTTATTACAACTTACTCGTGACATGACCTTAGAAGATAACTTTTACGTTCATTACGCTGGTTTCTACAGCTGTTATTGATAACATTAAAATAAGTTAATCGTCTATAACATTTATATGTGTTTATTCCCAATAATATATTTATGGCTCATGTCTGAGAATTTTCAATAGGTTTAGTACGTCTTTCAATTTAGTCATGGACATGCCTCATGTTTAAACGATCCTTAAATAGTCACGGGCGGCTCGGCCTCCGGTGGCCCATACGCTTATGGAACATGATAGCATGATAGCAGATGGGTCACCTGATGGTAAGTAATCTCCATCACCCATAGACACCCATAACCCAAAAAGAATCATTGGTGCGTTGCCAACCTAAAAGGAGGGAATAGAAGGGGAGGGAAGGGGATTGGGAAAGGGAGTGGGGAAATGGGCCACCGGAAATCTCACTCACCGATCGAAACGCGACAGCAAGCTGCCACTTTACGTCGGTTTTCTGTGAGACAGTGGTATCTAACCGGTCGAGCCGGCCCATTCGTGCTATAAACGTTACTGTCTACAGCGTGGCTCTACCACTTTAAATTTCTTAATTACAAATGTTTTTATAATCGCATGATATCTTTATTTGACTGCCTCGGTGGCGTGGTTGTATTTCGGTATTACTAGCGTCCTGAGGTCTCGGGTTCGATCCCCGGGTCGGGCAAAGTGATATTAGTTTTTTTCATATAAGCCCGGAGTCTAGAATTTGTGCCCAATATGGCGATAGGCTCGCCCCCTATCACATCTGGGACGGAACTAAGCTCGGCGAAATGTGGGTGTCCTAGGTCGCTAGTGCACCTCTGCCTACCTCTTCGGGGATACGTGAGCTTATGTTATGATAATTATCTTTACTATATATTATAATCGTCCATCGCCAGTCTTCTTTTCTACCTGGACCCTGCATTGTAGGGTTGGCGAAACTCTTTCAGACATGTTGCAGAGAAGTTTCGGCTTAGTTTTAGAGCTGCCTGCCTGACGTCCTCTTGGTGGATTCAGTCTAGATCGTATTATAAAATACCGCTCCATTTGGGAATGGAACCCAGGACATCCCGGTTCACAGACCATATACGCCACAGACTAAGGAGGCGGCAATGGCTAGTACTACACGCAATAAAGACCTAATATTAAATAAACATAACATAATCTCACGCCTGTATCCCCGAAGGGGTAGGCAGAGGCGCACTAGCGAACTAGAACTCCCACATTTCGCCGAGCTTAGTTCCGTCCCAGATGTGATAGGGGGCGAGCCTATCGCCATATCGGGCACAAATTCCAGACTCCGGGCTGATATGGAAAAAGCCAATATCACTTTGCCCGACCCGGGGATCGAACCCGACACCTCAGAACCGTAGTCGTACCGAAATACCACCACGCCACCGAGGCAGCAGAGTAATATTAAATAAGTGGGTGTTTTGAACTCGAAAAACCAGGACACCAATTTAGCAGGAAAATATGCTTTAGGTATTATTCATGCGGCAATATTATTCACAGAATGAGCCAGTCAGGTGTACGTGAGTTATAACTTATAATACTTTCCTTGTTTGGTTGTTTGTGTGGTTGAACTGAAAAGTGACACCTAAACAGTATAGTATATAAACTCAGAGATATACTCGAGAAAGGTCAAGTTAAAAGTACCCTAAACCGTCGTGCATAAATGAAGAATGTAATGAGTCTGACTGAGGCGAAAGAGATATGTAAGGATCGTAGCAAGTGGAAATCCGTTGTCTCTGCCTACACCTATGGGAATAAGGCGTGAGTCTATGTATGTATGTAAACAGTATAGTCTGCATCTTTGTAAACAAGTGCATATTTTGCACCTTTTTATTGCCTTACGATACTGTGGCGATGCGTAAAAATATCTAGAAGGTAAGCCGATGCTAGTTTCTTTTTGAATGAACTATCAATACATATTTATAGACATTTTGAAAAAAGTAATTCCGGAAAGAATAGTGTTATATGTACCCTCCGCCACTGCTACGATGGCAGGCGAGCTAGTCAATGGTAAAGTCATAACGTCTGTCATGTATATCGACAATGGGTTTCCTACGTGTAATAGCAAGTAATATAAAAAAATAACCTTTATGTATAAACTGCATTATAATTGGTTGATAACTGAGACAGCAGGCAGACTTCTATTTATTTACTAGACAAGCTGTAGCCCGAGCAGGAAAAACTAATGTAAATGTAAATGTATTCGAGTTCGCTGCGCACTGATGACGTTTGGTTAATATTTCATACAAATTTCATAGACGCGCATCGAGTTCGAATACATTTACGGTTGTCAGAAATTTTCCTCCTCAGGCCGCTGTTTCGAAGTAAGTTTCCGAGCGTCAACTGTGCATCTAGGTAAATAATATATCGATGCTTACAACACCCAGATCCGAAACCAAAATCTGCTTCAGTATCATTTGTTTCGGTGCAGGATTTGAAACTGTAGCCTACCGCCTCAGAAGGCTCGTCCGCTACGTCACTGAGGCTTGTCTTGTCTGTATAAAAGGAGAAACTGACTGACTGACGTATCAGGGTACAGTCAAAGGTATTGGAACTAGGAACGTGAAATTTACACGGGGCTTACTTTTATGATGAAGGCGAGCTCTAAGAAAGGAATTTTGAGAAATTCATTGGTGAAAATGGAAACACGACGGGACAGACTCTCACGCGTTCGTAGCCTTGGGCAAAAGTTAGTCTCTAATAACGCCAGAGCCCCTAACGTGAATTACTTTTGAGTAAGCAGCTCGATTCGAGTACGCATAAATCGGCCGGCCAAGTACATCATTCCATTGAAGTTTATTCCCTTACATTCCACGTGGTTGGTAGAAAGTTTCGTAAGTATGCCTTCGGTTATGGACTTGTTCGAATGCATTAGCATTCGGCCCGTTACATCCAGTTTCTGCTACATGCTCCACTCGTCGCTTCGAATAATAAACGTTTTACTGTGAAACTGGTTTGTGTGACACTACGAGGTGCCACGAGGTATATTAACTCACCAATGCATACATGCGTAAGAACATGTATAATAGTTTTAACCGATTCCAAAAGAAGAGATAACAATTACTGACATAACATACTTGGTAATTCGAAAATAAGAAACCTTATTAAACTCCTTCAATATAATCTCCCTGCAACAGTAGTATCGCTAAATGTAGATTGTTATTATTATTTTTGTATGTGAACTTTAGCCGCAATATAAAACAAACCTACACTTGACGTCTATGATAAGCGATAGACACTCCTTTCGAAGTGCGCTCTATAATAAGGCCCTCGCATATGCAATGTTTTAACTTTGTCTCATCTTTTAAATACTACCCTCAATCATAGTTGGTAATCATAGTCCAACCGTTTATTCCTACGCACTATCTCGTAATAATTTTTAGTTTAATAAATTTACGCTATGTAATGTTCTCTAATAAGTAAATTGTATTCTTTAGAGAAATAAATGTCTAAAACCGTAAACCGTAGCTTTTATTTCAAAGGCAGTTTAAATCTCTATTTATCCGAAATCTTGATTTAAAGATAGCAGTGAGGTGTAGGATAACTCGAGAAGGTGTAACTCAAGATTAGTAACAGCGGTGCAAGGCGTCCTAAGTCTTGGCAAAACTAAATTTGGATTTGGATTGGTGGTGGCTGGTTTTTGGTTGGCGAGTTGACGATCTGCGGAAAGCGGTCGGTAGGGATTGGCTTCATAGAACTAATGAAATGGTGTGCAATGTGCATTGGGAGATGCCTATGTGCTGCATGGGGCGAGTTTATGATTTTGGTGTTGCCGCGATATATATGTTTCATTCACACAACAGCGAAAGTGTGTTTGTGTGAACGCAACAGGTATACATAGATTCTTTCGCCTTCGTTCGGCCGGTGTGTACCCGCATTAGAATGTTGACCGGGACATTTAAAAAAGTTTTTAAGACAAAAAGGTACCTAGGTATATGTAATCGAAACTTGCCATAGCTCGGGGTAGAGTGTAGGCACGGACGTAAAAAAAGATAGACGTAGCACTAGGAACATTGAAAGTGAATCAGGTTTTTCTGCCAATTCAATCTATCGATACGTAATATCCGCCATTGGAATGTTAGTGTGTGCGTATGGCACTTTTGTACAGGCGCGGTTTGGCTTATCTGCGGCGTCTGTTTAACTATATGTGAGGCGGTATCCTTCTTTTTTATACTTCCGTGAGTGAGGTGATGTATGATGATGTCTTGGTGTCTCAGGTCTCTGAAAATCGCCGCCAACGTTCTACGCTTTTCGGTGTTGTGCTCCAGCAACCGGGATTGGCTTATAAACCGGGACACGGGGACACAAAGGTCCAAACCGGGACATGTCCCGGTGTACCGGGACGTATAGCATCTCTATGATAGCCAATAGCCAACACAGCCCAACAGTGGAGTGTATACAGTCTTTGGTATACAGATGCGGAATTTTTGTGCGGTAGATTATATTATGATGCAAAGGGCGGTTCCATTCATAAGGAAATAACGATGTAAAATATTGTAGGCATATTTTTATGACGACACCATGAGCTTAAGTATAAACAATAGCTTGTTTTTAAAATCATGTTTTGTTTCTGATTAGTAAAATACTCTTTTGTTTATAACACTCGCGGAATAAATAAGCATGATGTATTGTTAGTTATTTAGTTAGAAAGAGCGACATCATTCTTGCAATAACTTTTTCATTTTTGTCCAGAAACACGGCCTTTGTAATGGGAGAAGCATAACACATAACATAACATTAGCTCACGCCTGTATCCCCGAAGGGGTAGGCAGAGGTGCACTAGCGAACTAGAACACCCACATTTCGCCGAGCTTAGTTCCGTCCCAGATGTGATAGGGGGCGAGCCTATCGCCATATCGGGCACAAATTCCAGACTTCGGGCTGATATGGAAAAATCCAATATCACTTTGCCCGACCCGGGGATCGAACCCGAGACCTTAGGACGGTAGTCATACTGAAATACAACTACACCATCGAGGCAGTCAAGAGATAATGAGAGAAGGTTTAATTTAAATACGAGTTATACTCAAGGTCTTACAACTTGCCTTATAGGTTAACTTTTAATGAATTTTTGTGTCATAGGCCGGTTCTCGGATAACTCAATTATAATTTTAATACAACATAATTCCTTTTTACTAACTTCATAAAAGTCCTCAATTCATTCGTTTTTTCGACCGACTTCCCAAAAATTTGATTTTGATTGGACCTCCTAGTATAAAAAAATGCTGTCTTTCTTTTTCCTTGTTTTCCTTCGTTCTTGTTTCTCGTCACGATAGCTGTAGTCTAGTAGTATGCAATCACAGACATTACATTCTTTAAAATTAATAATGAGAAACATATTATGTATGGTTGTATTTTTGTATGCCGGTATATTTGCATGCACAGGCACGCTTGTATGTAAATGAATGTATGTAAGTATAATAATAAAAAAAAAAAAAATCTGTAGGGCTTGACTTCTGTTGAGTAATATTACACAATTAATTATTTTAAAATCAATGTGCTGTGACATCATCACAAAAATAGGCTCCAATTGAAAACCAGTGTCGAGGGCTATGATGACCTCGGCTTTATACTGAATTGGGACCTTTTTCATGACTTGACAAAACACCGTTTTTCAGCACTGTAAAAATATGTTTGTACCTTTTTTTTTGTGTTAAGTCAGAAATAAATGGTTTTTTCTTTCTTTCTTTCTTTCTTTCAAAAAGGAGGAGGTCCTCAATTCGTCGGTTTTTTTATGTATGTTACGCGATATCTCCGCCAAATGTGGACCGATTTACAATCTTTTTGTGTTCGAAGGAGCTTATTTCAATGGTGGTCCCGTATAAATTTGGTCACGATCGGATTTGAAGTCGGTCTGTTAAGTTTTAAACTTGTGATTATTTATGTATGTTATGCGATATCTCCACCGAATGAGGATCGATTTTCAGGATTCATTTGTGTTGGATAGTTGTTCCAATACTGGTCCCATATAAATATCACAATTGGATAAAATTTGGAGTCGCTCCGTAAGTTTTTAAACTTGTGATGTATCATGAATTAGATTTCCAAAAAATCCTGCTGGGCCGCTGTTTGTAGTTTACTTATAGCAGTTACAGCTGTATACCACATGACACTTCGTTACGTTCCAAGAAATGATTATTCATAATTATAAAATTATCAGAAAGAGCTTTAAATAAACAACCAAACAAATGTAACAATTATGTCTATTGCGGTTTTAAAGTAGCAATGTACATAATAATACATGTCTCATTGGTCTAGCAGGGTTTAGGTCGAAATTTACGAGATCCTGTGTGACTCTTGACGCTGGATTCGGTTTTATTTATTCACTTAAAATTCCACTGAAATCGAGTTAAAAAGTGCATTAATGTCATGTTAAAAATTACCAAATGACAAGTTCTCAAATATTATTCCACAATAGCGCACTTTAAAAGCCGATTTCGGTGGAATTTTGAGTCAATAAATTAAACCAAATCGAAATCACAATCGAGTGTCATGAGTAAGGGGACTGAGTTCAAATCCCAGGCCACCACAAAGTATTATTTTCGACCGACTTCCAAAAAGGAGTAGGTCCTCAATTCGTCTGTATTTTGTTTATGTATGTTACGCGACATCACCACATGTGGACCGATTTTTAAAAGTCTTTTTGTGTTCGATAGAGCTTATTTCATGGTCCCATATGAATTTGGTCGCGGTCAAATAAGTTTTAAAGTCAGTCCGTTAATTTTATAACAGAGACTGCCTGGGTAAGTCACCTGAAGGCATGTGATCTCCACCGCCCATAAACATCAAAGAAACATGTTGGGTTAAAGGGGAATAGGGATTGGGAAGGGGAAGGGTGATTTAGGACACCGGAAATCTCGCTCACCGTTCGAAACACAACAGCAAGCTGCCACTTTACGTCGGTTTTCAACGAGACAGTGGTATCAGCGTTCGATCCGGCCGGGCCCGTTCGTGCTGTAGACGTTATTGTCTACAGCGTACACTCCAGAATATAATCCAGTTTTAAACATTCTAGAGTGTTTATTATTTGATATACGAGTATAGTGTTTGATTAAAGTAGTGTCTGTACGAAGTAACTACTATTATTTTCCTGTAGCGTGTAGCGACGTACTTGTGTAATACATATTTTGATAATAAATAACATCCAACACGCACATAGTCCTGACCCCACACTAAGATCTAGTCTTGTGTCGTGGGAATCGGGAACTACGAGAGACTTTCGGTCTCACAACACCCAGACCAGAAACAAATATCTGTGGGCCGCACAAATATTTGTTTTGGTTTGGGGATCGAACCCGCGGCCTCTCGCGTCACAGTCGGCTGCTCGCCCGCTGCCCCACGGAGGCTCTCAATTGACTTATAAATTAGTGAACCAGCGTTATACTGTGGCTCGACAATCCAAGTTGATTCGAGTACGATGTGTTATGCGCGTATATGAGATTTGTATGGAATTTTAACCAAATGTGACTACCTCGGTGGCGTGGTTGTATTTCGGTACGACTACCGTCCTGAGGTCTCGGGTTTGATCCCCGGGTCGGGCAAGGTGATTGGATTGGATGATTGGATTTTTCCATATCAGCCAATTGTGCCCGAATCCTGCCTGTATCACCGAAGGGGTAGGCAGAGACGTTCTAGCGACTAGAAAACCCGCATTTTGCCAGCTTAGTTCCGTCCCAGATGTGATAGGGGGCGAGCCTATCGCCTTATCGGGCACAAATTCCAGACTTCGAGCTTATATGGAAAAATGCAGTATCACTTTGCCCGACCCGGGGATCGAACCAGATACCTCAGGACGATAGTCGTACCAAAATACAACCACACCACCGAGGCAGTCAATTCAAGCAGAACCTACACAACATAACTTATTTTGACAGATGTTTAGTTAATTTGGCACTGATCAGCCTTCGAGAAACACGGCGATTGATGCGTACAAGGTACAGCCAACATACAGTGTACACTCCACATTTATCGCCTCAGCTGCCATTTATGAGTTCCGATAGGTCCGATGGGTATAAAGTGGCATTAAGTTGTCAGATTGTTTTATCGTCACGCCGACAATCCCCGTCATAAATAACTTTACTAAATATTGATATTAGATAAGTAATTAGACGGCAAGTTTTGTAACCAATTGATTTTTTGAAGTCCTTTCATCTGTCTTTATTACAATCTGGAGTCGGCGCATATTAACAATACAGTGGGGTTACATCCACCTCTTATAGCAGTATTATTATAATTTTACTTGTACCGATTCCCATACAAAACAAACGAAGAACGATCATAATAATACTGCTATAAGAGGTCGTGGTAACCCTACAGAAAGGATTTCCATTAGGCAGGCCTTTTGCTTCTCGGTCTGGTATATTACTGTAAGTATTGTATTGTAGGCCAAACAAAATCTAGATTTAAAGTTATTTTTCGACCGACTTCCAAAAAGGAAAAGGTTTTCAATTGGTCTGTATTTTTTTATGTAATGTTACTCGATATTTCCGCCAAATATGGTCCGATTTTCAAGATTCTTCTTGTGTTCGAGAGAGCTTATTTCATGGGGGGTCCATATAAATTTGGTCACGATCGGATTTGATTTTTGTTTTTTTAAACTTGTGATTATTTAAATTATTTATCGATTGAGAATCTGTATTAGTAGCAGTTTTTATACTTGATTTTTTTTATTGAAAATCTAAGCGTGAAGTTAAATATTCGTACGTAACTTTGAATCAGAACAAAAGTATTTCTTTCATCGTGTGAAATACTTTTTGAAATATGTTGCAGATAGGATTCGGCTTAGTTTTACGACCGGCTGTCGCCAACCCCCTCTAGAGGTTCGTGGTCCCAGCCAGAGACAAGTTTAATATGACTATTAGGAGTATTAGGCTAAGATCTATAGAGCCGTACCGTTAAGCTGTGGAATAGTCTGCCGGCTCACGTGTTCCCTCCCTCCTATGACATTGGGTCCTTTAAGCGAAGCGTGAAGAAGCATTTATGCAGGCCGGCATGACTCTGGCAACCATTCATAAACTATGTTTATCGATGGTCGTTGGTTTTTTTTGGACTGCACTACGCTTACCATCAGGTGTAGTGTAGTCACTTTGCCGTGCTCGAATAAAAAAAAAGAAAAAAAGAGCGAACTTCGACTAAGTCTAATCAAAGAAACGAACTCAGTGAGGATTTGACATTTTTAAATCGCGCTTTGAATTAGTCACAGTAATTTTTTACAAGAAAATCTTTGCTTAGTTTGTCTGTCAGCCTGTTATTTTCTAGTAAAGATGCTTCGGACTAAGTCGAAGTTCGATTTAAAATATTCGAATCCGCACTAGTTCGTTTATTGACTTAGTCGAAATTCGCTCTATAGAGGTAGATCAGGGGGGTTACCACCACCTCTTATAGCAGTATTATTATTATCTTACTAGTACCGATTCCCATAGAAAACAAACGAAGAACGATTATAATAATACTGCTATAAGAGGTGGTGGTAACTCTGCTCAGTCTTAGTTTCGGCCAAAGTTTGCTCTATAGAATTTCCTATAAATTACATACATACATACATACACACTCACGCCTGTATCCCATGGGGGTAGGCAGAGACTATTGAGCGCCACAAGCTACGATCCTGACACACCTCTTTTGCCTCTTCCACACTCATGCATCTTTTCATATATTTCCGCCGGTTGAGGGTACTCCTCACTTGCCCTTTTCGGAGAAGATCACCTATAATTTTTACCTATAAATTGTCCTCTACTAAAGAGAGGACCTAGACTAGACTTATTCAATACTCATCGATCATTGCGAAATGTGGCCTTGTGGTCAATGAAGAAATATGTTTTGTAAATCCCACTCATCTGACACCTGCCATGCAGGCTTACTTTATCTAGTTTAGGTATCTGTACCTATCATAAGTAATGTTTCCTTGAGAATTCTGAATTATTTTAATAAAATTCTACTAGAGGACTGCCTCGGTGGCGTGGTGGTATTTCGGTACGACTACGGTTCTGAGGTCTCGGTTTCGATCCCCGGGTCGGGCAAAGTGATATTGGATTTTTCCATATCAGCCCGGAGTCTGGTATTTGTGCCCGATATGGCGATAGGCTCGCCCCCTATCACATCTGGGACGGAACTAAGCTCGGCGAAATGTGGGTGTTCTAGTTCGCTAGTGCGCCTCAGTCTACCCCTTCGGGGATATGGGCGTGAGTTTATGTTATGTTATGTTCTACTAGACAGAAATGATGATTTACTGGTAGGTCCTTCTGAGTATGTACGTACCACGGACGTAAAAAAAATATGGACGGAACGCTAGTCACGTTGAAAGTTAAGCAGGGTTTTCAGCGCATCCATCGACACGTAATGGTGGCGACTGACCGTGTTATGGCGGCGGTTATACCTGCGCGTTTGTGTGCGTGGCTTCTCTGTGGCGTCCGTTTAACTATAGGCGAGATGGTATCCTTCTTTTTTATACGTCCGTGGTACATTTGTACATCCGCTTTTTCTGTTCCTGCTGCCTGGGTCCCTCCCAAATATAGTGGAATAATGTGCGAATACTTGTATATTGTTTATAAGGGATTTGAAGCCATTAAAATTACTAAGCTTTATTTGTATCCTGGTTTCTGAAATGGTGATTAATTTAACATCCAATGACAGAATATTGGTTTTTACTTCCATGTCTGTTGTTTTACTCCATAAATACGTTTCTTTCGTCATTGAAAAAGTTTCCAAGCGATGAATAACGTATATATATATAGCGAATAACGTATTCGAATTTATCACGAAGTGTCCTTACGACATTAATTGCAATGAGGTTTTAAACATAACGCAGTGAGCTTGATTATTTCTGCTTGATTCCCTTTAATTGTCAAAATTATGTGCGCTCGGGTCATTCAATTCAAAAGTGTTTCACTACTTTTTAACCAAAAAGGAGAAGGTCCTCAATTGGTCTGAATTGTTTATGTATGTTACGCGATATCTCTGTCAAATGTGGACCGATTTTCAAAGATTTTTGTGTTCGATAGGGCTTATTTTAAGGGTGGTTCTATATAAATTTGGTTACGATCAGATTTGAAGACGGTCCGTTAAGTTTTGATTGTATCAAAAATAAACCATCGTTATATTTGCATCACCATCTATATGGTTCATATGTTTTATTGTGTCCATACCTGCCTGCTTGTTTTCTAAATTGATAGTGTTGTAACATGATTGTTATATAAATGTATCAAGAGTCAAGACCTTGTGACCTGTCATAAGTGCATTTGATATGCTTACGTGACCAATAAACATTTTTATTTTTATTATGTTATTTATTGGCAGGAGACAAGTGTCGGAGGTTCGAGACCAACCCCAAAATGGAGCATACACCTCTGACTTTTCTATGTTAAGTGTATTTTTATTGTGAAATATCGCTTGCTATAACGGTGAAGGAAAACATCGTGAGGAAACCTGCATACCTGAGAATTTCTTCACAGGAATTTCGAAGGTATGTGAAGTCTACCAACCCGCATTAGGCCAGCGTGGTAGACTATGGCCTAACCCCTCTCATTAGTAGAGGAGGCCCGTGCCCAACAGTGGGACAGTAATATTACAGGGCTAATATTATTATTATTTTTTTTATTTATTGGCAGAAACGATAGATAGAGAATGGAAAATTAATTTGACATCATCTACTTTGACTAACATATTGTGTGAACTCTTCCATCGTTCTGTATATAAGCTGATTTAATGCAATTCGTGGAATTGTATTAACAATAAAGAAACGAAGATTAAGTTTATTTCGCCGATAATGTTTTGATATCGTGTATTACAATCAGGCCGCACCTATTTCTACAATGGAATCGAATTTACTCGTTAGGTGCGCCGTGCGGTTTAATGCGACAATTAAAAGATAAAGGAAGGTGTGGCAGATATAGATCAATGGATTGGCGAACTCGAGTGCCTGGGGATTAGTTTGAGGATCTCGGAATTATCCTGGATGATTTCTTATAAGCACACAAAATGGCTACACTAGACCAGCATGTCGATTCTCTAAGAAACGCCACAATGCAACGTGGCGCTCGACGTCGAACTCCCGCAGCGCACATCGTTGAGATCGACGGCGCGTTCAACGTTGTTGGGCCTTAGAGTATACTATTTTCCATACATTTATGCCAAACGCCTCGCTCGAGAGAGCTAGTTTGCATAAGCGCCGTCATCACGCATAGTGCTAGTGCGTACACTTTGTACCTTACTGAATACAAAAATGAAACGATGCCGCAACGTTGTTTTCACAAATGAAACCTTAAAGAATCGACCTGCTGTACCCCTAGTACAAGTTTATTTTGACAGTTCTCGATTCTCGAAATCGACGATAGTTTGCATTTTGTCCTTACATTTGATTAGCAGGGCCACTTTTCGGAAACTACAACGAATTGAAAATTGTATGGAGAAACTGTGAACTATCGTCGATTTCGTCCAAAAAAAACAGCAATTATCGATGATCATCAGAATCATGCCAGCGTGAATCATGCTTTTTCATGATCCGAAGAGGAAATAAATAAATCGTGAGGCCTGCGACAAAAAAGGCAGATGACCACTGTTCATAACAATGTATCCTACACTCAGACAAAAGGAGATACAGGACAGGGCATAAGTACGAAAAAATTAAGCATTCCTAATGTGTGGAACGAAACCAAAATGGCTACTTTGCGAAAGAAAGATCCTGTTAATATAAAGTTAGGCATATTATATAAGTTAGTTAGGCATTCAATAAGTATTTATACGTTATTTAATTTTTATGACACGGTGATTACTTAGATGTAAATTAATCGTGAAAATAAAATGCCGGAGCCAGCTTCATAGTAAACACCCAACATTCACACACATAGTCCTGACCCCACACTAGGTGTAACCTGTATCGTGGGTATCAGAAACTAAGAGAGACTTTCGGTCTCACAACACCCAGACCCCAAACAAATATCTGTGGGCCACACAAACATTTGTCTCGGTGCGGGAATCGAACCCGCGACCTCACTTTTCACAGCTGGCTACTCGTCCGCTGCGCCACGGAGGCTCAATGTTATGCCGGATCCTTTTATTTTTTCTTTAGTCAATATCCTACGATATACCAATATGCGTCTACATGTGTAATGTATCTGACATTAAGTAAGGTGATGTGAAACTACCTGCATGAATAGCATTGCGGTTATTAACGCGGTCAGATTGGTGACGTGGCCTGCAGAGCTGGCGATGGTTCCGGATTCCAATCTCGCGTTCGTGTATAATGTTATTTAACTGGTAGAGCTCCTCCGTGGACAGTTTTGCAGCAAATGAGCTGGTTGGACCGGAGTATTACCACTGTCTTACAGTAAATCAACGTGAACTGATATGGTACCGTACAGTGATTCAAATACTGCATCTTATCAATTCGTATTTCCCTTTAACTACACGTTTACGCCTCTATAGAATAGATTTTGGTACTATAAGGGACTCATTGGCTAGTTTGCCGACATAACACCTTATTTACACGCAAAGAGGTTTCTTTCTACGTGTCCTTTTCCCATTTTAATAGGGGTCGGCGCAACACCCTTTTTAAGCGTGTTGCAGAAAGGACTTGGCTTAGTTTTTACGAGCTGCACCCAGGCAGAAGTTCAGTCCCCACTAATGGGAGACTATAGCTAAAATCCTTGGCGATGCTGCATCGCATATTTTTCAAATCAAAATTACATGATGAGGCTTCGTAAATAACAGTTTTCTATTATAAATTCGTTTCGTAAATAATACGACGGTCCCTACGTACAAAGCGACATGTCAAAATGTCACATTTTTTATTAGATAATATGGCTTTAGATTATCCATACGCTCATATCTATATAGATATATATTTTTAATTATTTTGTATTCTAAAAATTCTAATCTAAATACTAATCGAACAATATAAAATACTAATCGAACAATTTAACAAGTATGATAATTCTTAAACTCATAAATGAACTTCATTTCGTTCTCCTGAAAACCTCAGTTTTTGACATGTCGCTTTGTACGTAGGGACCGTCGATTATAGTTTTTCGCCTGTCAACCTACTGACGCATATTATACACGATATATTCCGTGTATAATATGCGTCAGTAGGTTGTTCTTGAAATCTTGAGTCGTTTTTCCGCAATACACTATCTTATCATATCGATAAAACGCTGTTCTATTGCTGAAATTGATATTTGAATGACAAGCGGCGCCATTAATCTATTTAGTGATCTAACAATCAAACAGTAGAGAGTAGAGACTAGAGATAGATGTCAGAACTACTGTTAAAATAAAACTGTTGTTACGGATTCTATCACGATTTGGTTTTTAATTTTTATGCCCGACGTTTCGAAGGCTTTGCAGTCTTCGTTGTCACGGGTCAGACTGAGGTGTCAAATCGTGATAGAATCCGTAAAAATAGTTTTATTTCAACTACAGTTAACTTGAATTTATAATAATAATAAATACACCCAACAGTCACACATTTACTCCTGACCCCACACTACCTATAACCTGTATCGTGGGTGTCAGAGACTATGAGAGACTTTCGGTCTCACAACACCCAGATTTGAAACAAATATTTCTGGGCTACACAAACATTTGTCTCAATGCGGGAATCGAACCAGCGGCCTTCCGCTTCATAGCCGGCTATTCGCTCACTGCGCCAACGTGATTTATCATATTCAAGAACAAGTGCGCCCTTGTTAAGCCGCGTCTTCTACTCATGTTTTTTGGAAACAAAATACTAAGAACATCTACACAAAACAAGGGTTTTCATTGTCTCCTGCTCATATAACGATGGACTATAGACAAAATAATGTAAAAACACTTCTTGGCAAAAGACTATGAAGTACGCGGTGAAAATTTTAACTAAAACAAAAATATTTTTTATCTGACTTCTTAGATTAATAAAGTCATAGATACCTAACCCACGCGTAAAAATCTTGCCATTCATGTAGGTCTACTTTACAGCCATATCAGTCGCTGGTTCCACAGTTGTCATAGAAACGATATCGCGGCAACGTCTCTTACCATAATTTAAAAAATGCTTTCCTGTTGTATATTGTCGTGCAAAAATTATTCAGGAAAAACTCACAAGTGTCCTGAGATCACATTTCAAACGGTAAATAATCGAAATCAGTTTATTTTGATTGATAAATTACGAAAGTAAAATAATATTTTTGAAAGATGTCAGTTTCAATTAAGTGTTACCATAAAAAATTATTTGATTTTCCCGAAGAAATATTAATATAATAAGTAATTATTAAATCATCGAAATATTTTTGTTGTATATCGTCAAATTCATATAAAGTAATAATAATATAATGTTTTAGGTTTCCATCCGATTTTGTGCCTCACGATAAATGGTTAGGTAAATATGATAAGAAAATGTTGTGGTGAGTATTGGTGGAAACTAGCAAAAAACACTCAAATATGTTCTGTTCACTTCGATGAGGAGGCTAAATACTTAAGTAAAGTGGATTCCGAAGAATTTGTCAAGATGCAGTTCCGACTAGAGTGGTTATTTTTTGGGTCTATTGTGTCCATAGAATAGTGGTTTAAAATAATATATCAGAATTCAGCATTTATATATGCGCACATTATATGATTCGGATTGTAATCATAGTAATCAGAATGAAATTCCCACAGGCCAAATATTATCACCGCAATGATTAGTGATTTTTTTAGTTCATGATCATGAATAGCGCATAATAGATTTCAGCATGTGATCTTGCTGTTTATTATACAACGCGTCATGTGCTTATGTAATCTAGTATTATATTTTTTTAACTCTTTCATCTTAATCGATTAAGTAATCGATTCTATTTAGTGTCCTTTACTTATTTTTCAGATATCTCATTTTCTAGATTGAGAATTGGGCTGATTTTTTATATTTTGAAATAGAAAAAAAATGTCAATTTTTTTAAGCCATATCTCAACTCATTACATTTTGGCCCAAAGTTCCCCATATCCTTAGGCAGAAATATCGTGTAATAAATATCGTGTACTTAAAAATACGAATGAGTAAAGAACCGTCTTCTTAATTTCCGAAATGGTTAAAAAGTAATCTCCCTGTTTATTGTGAAAATTTTATTTTTATAAAAGAAAGAAAATTACCCATATTTAGGAAAATGGAGTGAAACCTGGTATCACTGTCACGCACACTACGATTTGCAAAATTGCTTCATTTTACATTGACATTTTGTTTGACGCTATCCTTCTAGGCGTTTAAATTCTTTGTCTGACTTATTATTTTATTCTAAAAATAATTTTCAGCTGGAAATTTAAAATCACCCCCATAAAGTCCATTAAATGACAATAACATCTTTTACATCGTAGTATATCGGGTAGCCATATTAAAGTAAACTCTCTCATTAAATCCATACTCTTTTTTGCCAAGCTGTACCACGTTTTGTGTAGGTGTTTTGTATAATGTTTAAGTACAGGAGACGTGGTTTTACAGAAACATGCGTAGATTGTGCATGTGATTGGTTATTTTTGGCGGTAAATAAATGCTTCACTTTACACGAAGACAGCTACAAAATAGAAATTCGCTACGCTTTTACTTCGCTTTCAGTTTAGCAAGAGAAATGTGGAAACCACGAGACCTTGTCACATGTTTCTCATCTTTCACTCTAATTTGATAAATCCGTTTTGAAACAAAGCGTCAAGATTATCAGCGGAATACATTCTAAAATATGACTAATATATTTTACTAGATCTGCCTTATCAGAGCTTTGATGTTCGCGACGTGAACATGCCTTGAATGTAAAAGATAAGAAAATGCAAAAAACCAAGGCCAAGAGGTCTTGAGGTGCAAGATTCAAATCCTAGACGGCAAGTGCGCCGCAGACGGGCAGCGGGGCGGCAACGGGCGGGGCGAGGGGACAGGGCCAGGGGCTAGGGGCGATGAGGCACGGGGGGCGAAGATGGGTAACACAGAACCCGTCAGACCTGCAACCGGAGTCCGAGAGACCCTCTCGCGAAATACCTCTACAGCCGTACAAATCAATTTAAACCTTACATTCAAAGATATAAAGTTAGTAATTACAACAGCAAGGTAAGAGTACGTTAGAGTTTCTCTACCTTTTTACAGCTCACACTAAAACAGCTTTAAATCTACATTTATCTAATGAAACCTCGCTGTTGACGGTTTTGACATAAGGATTCTATTTGTCTGCATTTGTGATTACTTTCCAATACGTAATTTGATCTTTAATTCAGAATGTTTTAGGTATATTTTAAAATGCATCTATGTGACTATTTTAGGACGTTTTGGTAAATGAAGTTGGATAATGCACAAGATATGTTTGAAGATTCTCAGAATTGAAAAATGTTTGTCGTTAGTTGGACCATAGACTTTTTACTATATTTTTTTAACAAAATTAAGTTGTCGTTATTTGAAGGCCATAAAAACTGGCCGGTTGTGAAACGGATATTTGATTTTTACTAATGCCATAGACAAAGGGTACGCGTTTGTTTTATTTTCACAGTCACACCTACCTTTTACTGGGTTCGACACTTTCTTACAATAAAACCAGTCAATGGTACCTTATAACTTAAACGTTAACAACTTAAAAGTTGTTTTGAAAATTGGTGAACCATAGAGCTTGGCACTCACATTTTGTAAAATTTACTTTACTAAATTATTTGACATTACATAAATTAAGCGTCCATGTTATTAGTACCTAATTCATTATTACCTATCTATATATTGGTTAAATAAACACATAATAAACATTACTTGTTAATTCACAAATATTTGTAGTATCAACATTAATTAAAAGCCTCTGTATAATTGACACCACCGTTTAGAGAAATACAGACTCTAGAAAAAAAAAACAATTTAAATTAAGAACAATATAACCTAAAATTAAACACATTCTACTATCGATTGGTTGTGAGAACCAGCCTGTACAGCCGTGTTCTCTTGTCCAGTGAATAAAATGTCGCTTCGGGTACGTACATTGCATTTTTATGAGCAAGCCTGCGGCGTTTTTAAATGACCACAAAAAATGGTCGCGAGAATCGTCACAGCTCAGCTATCTATCCACGTCGGATTAGAGGCTCACTGGTCTACTGTTGTTTGCTTTTGACGTGTTTTTATGACCATAGAGTTTTGTTCTTTATGGTAGAGTAACTATGTAGAGTCGAAATTAACGAGGTGCAGTATATATCGTACAATTAGTATTTTATGTATAAAGTAGGTAGATACTAGTTGAAAGGGGTTGACGAATGGTGTCAGGTATGCGACCAGTCGATAAAATTAAAGCCAAGTCACTTCTGCAACGTGTTTGAAAAAGTTTGTTAGAAAGAAACAAAGAAACCAACAACCAACCAACCCCACAGTGGAGAGGGATATAAGCATATGTATACGAAGAATATTTAGGTACCTAAGCAGAATTTTTCATTAAGTTATTCAGTGACTACAATATCTTATTCAGTCTAACTGCTTTACTCATAAAATAGTATTTTCCCTTAAGTACATGTAATTTCATAGTATTGTCCAGGTAGGCAGGAAACACTCGGAGCAAAACTCTCACTAAGCTTGTAAATTGTAATGCATTTATTGCATTTTATCCTGTTATAAATGCGTTGCAGCGTTCACTGAATGAATGGAGGTTTCCAATTTGTTGCTTGTTGATTAGCAATCGTGCAAGTGAGTCACCTGATGGCAAGTGACATATGGATGTCATGATAGGGACAGAATCATGGGTGCGTTGCCATAGCGATTCGGAAGGGAGGGTAATTCGAATTGCCACTTTACGTCGGTTTTCAGTAAGACAGTGGTATTAAACCGGTCGAGCCGTCCCAAATTGTGTTGTATATGTCTTATGGCACTACCACTCATGTTTATGTATGTTACGTGATATTCACGCCTAATGTGGAACGATTTTGATTTGTTTTTTGTTTTCAATGCTCTACAGATAACTCAAAAGGTGGCACTACAAATTTTGATCCCTGTTGTCATCAATATCATATAGAGGTATTTCGAAACTCAAATGTATAACAGCAAATGCATAACGAAGTCAGCCAGGACCTTATATTACTTTGGCCCAAAACGCCTTTTTTCTACGACGGTGTTTTGACCATATGAGCATGTAGCTTGGTCATGTCACATTATCTTAATAAAATGTGTAAGAAAACGTATTCTTTATGCGATTCTCTTTAGATCTTTGTTTCGTCAAATAATAAATTTATTCTATTTGACTATTATATTCGACTAGCGCATAAGCCACTTGTCTAAACCCGCAGGCATAGAACATCAGGCCCAGCGGGCTTAGACAAGTGGCTTATGCGCTAATCGAATAGAATAATAAATGTATGGGAATGACATAAGGGTACGGTGTATACGGCGTAGTCTTATGTCATTCCCATAAATTAATTCTATTTGACTATATTCGACTAGCGCATAAGCCACTTGGCTAAACCCGTTGGGCTCTTAGTACGAGTTTTTTTGAGTTTTGACACTGTTCGTAAACAATGTTTAAAAAAATTGCATGAATTTATTAAGGGTCGATAGGAAATATGCTGTGAATTACCTATTACCCATAGAAGTAAGTTCATTCATGAAACCGCAAAAATCACAATAACCTCAGAAAAACAAGAAATTGTCCTCGTTGAAGTGACCTATTTCATATTTCTGATCAACATTGAGGCAATGTAGGTTTTGTTTTATTTATATTCAATACACCAGTTGTGCAACTTATGTGAAATTGGAAGTTTTTAAAATCGATTTTCAAGGGTCAAGAATATTGCAGATTAACTCTTAAAGTTTCGTCATTTCCGCCTGTCTGTCTGTCTGTCTGACCGCTGTTTAACTCATAGACTATCAATACTAGGAAGCTGTAATTTGCCATGGATCCTATATATCAATTACGCGAACAAAACGGTAAAAGAAAATCCTGGAAAAGATTTTTTTGTAGGGTACCTCTCCTACATGTAAAGTGGCATGTTTTTTTCTCGATTATGCCATAGTGTGGGATATCGTGACATATCGTTGAATAACTCGTTCAAAAATATTAAGGGTTTGCTAAAACCATGTTTCGATCCAAGAATTCGTTTACGAAATATTAAGCTTTAAATTGTATTTTGTTAGAGTCGTGCCCGCACCCCTATCACCTAAACAGTCGGTTTCAAAAATGTAAAGAACATCAATGTAGTCGCACATATAACGAATTTAAAAGGAAAACTATCACAGCTAACCAGGCTTTACAATTAACGAGTAATAGTCGACCACAGTAAAAAGCAAAATTTCGTACAAACTCTATGGAATACTACATAGACGAAATTGTAAGTATTGTAAAATATGTAGTAAATATAATTTACTTATAAGTATGACCATTAAATTTTATGGCCCAATGTACTCATAAGTATGACCATTAAATCATATTTCAGTAACATTTAAGCCGACTATGGAACCTTGTACTGTGCATGATCAGATATGTAGCATGCACTTGACCGATTTTTTTAAATTTCAAAACTTTGTTCCGTAGATGGCCTTTATATACAAACTGACAAATACCTCTTTATAATATATTATATATTACCATAGTAGTATAGATAACGGCACAGAATAAAGAGACGTGTTTAATGAGTCACAATAATTCCTTGATAAATATTATGCTATGTAATATTCTACTATCTAAGGTCAGTTGTTCGTGACATATTCCAGTGCAATGGATACTTAAGAATGCATGAGATAAAGAATAAAAACTTAGCTGTCTCTAAAGTATGTCATTCAAATAGGGTCGCCATTTTGATCTAGAGTCGTATTGAATATGGGTTCTGGACCGGGAAGTGAGTCATCTCATTTCTAGGCACCACATCGTGGGCGACGTATCTGCCTCATCACAAAGGATCGGAGTCATGGGCGCAGAGGTTTTTTGCGCTCAGCCAGCTTTGCCGTTTATACAAAGCCCAAGTTTCGCCGGGCGCGGAATATTGTGTAAGTACATCTCTGGGACGGTTGCGCCTTCGATGCCTTGGATAGATTGCAGCGTCGGGCCATCCGCATTGTAGACGATACAGATGTTACGGATTCATTAGAACTACTACAATTGTGCAAAGATATCGCTTTGCTCAGTGTAATTTTACTGTCTGTATTATAGCGAATGCCCCGAGGACTTGTTTAATCTCATCGCGGTTGTAAACTTGAATGGGTTTAAAGTTTTTAAACTTATAGGCCCTAACTTATAAAAACATTTTCGCTTATCTTTTCGCTAACAATAACCTGTCACTTTTTTCCTTGCGTTACATTGTTTAAAAATGAAAGAGACAACCTAGGGTTATAGATAAGCAGCGCTTAAATATTTTTATAAGTAAGGGGCATATTACGTAACATGTATTAAGGCTGAATGCAGATCCTTGACGCTTTAAGTCAGTAAAGCATGAGCCAAAAGCCTTATAAGGAAAGTTGCGATTATAACCAGGTTCCAAAGAATCACAGATGTTATGTAACACTAGTAAAGGTGTATAATTTATTTGCGGCCTGGTAACCTCGTAACAGCTTATGCCATCGTGCGGTCACGCCACGAGCCATATCGGTGACTTCGATACACCATTTATAAACTAATGTTTCATTTACGTCGATAAAATGCAATTAAGCTCTATTTATCGTTAGTTTATTGGAACCAGTAGGGTAACTTCGGGAATACTGTTTTATGTAAATTTATGTAACTTTTGAGATTCGATTCGATTTACTTTAATGACTTAAAACTCCACCGAAATTCAGTAAAAAGTGGACTAATGTCGCGTTAAAAATTACCAAATGACAAGTTCTCGAATCCAACCCGACAATAGCGCACTTTTTTACTCGATTTCGATGAAATTTCAAGTAACTAAATGAAACCGAATCGTAGTCGAAATCGAATCTAGTGTCAAAAGTTACCCTACTAGTTTTAATGAAGTATGATCTCAATCCGGGAGTACAGATTTATCTTAAAAATTAACCAATTTGACGGCGTCATGTTTGAAACTTTGGTTTAAAAAAAATAATGAAAATAAAATGATAACAATTCGCTCTGGAATACCAATAAAGCATGGACTAGATGTTTTTGTGGAATATATGAGAGCCAATGGTCTGTGGAGGATGCTCAAGACCGGGAGTAGTATTATGTAGGAAGACGGAGGGATGCCAGGGGGCATAAGACCGTGGTAATTTCTATGTGGTTAGTGTTTACCCGCATAAGGGATAATAGTTATTAATAAATAACACCCAACAGTCACATACTTATTCTGAGATTTATAGAGCGAACTTCGACTAAGTGTAAGACAAAGAAGCGAACTCAGTAAATAATAAGTATTTAGAAATTTTAAATCGAACTTTGTTTAATTGATATTTTTTTATTTTGTCCAGTTTATATATTATATTAATAGTTTATTTATTGTATAGCTTAAGGAAATAAACCTACGAACTTCTACATACGTCAATGACATGGATTAATCAGTTTTACGCAATATTACGAGCGTAAATTAAGTTATTTACATTTAAGTTACGAAACTAACGTTTCATAAATATGATGCCATTGAATTAATTAATAAATAAATATAATAACTTAGAAACGGTAAAGTTTATCTATCTTATTTTATCTGTCTTATTTTTAATCAAACTGAATCTTAGTAAGTATACATGTACGTGTATTTCTACCTTTGTTCTTTCTTTCTTTCTACCTGCCCTTATCCCACCTTAATGTGGGGTCGGCGCAACACACTTTTTCAAGCATGTTGCAGAGAGGATTTGGCTAATTTTTTACGACCGGCCGCCTGCTCGACGTCAACCCCCTATGAGGGATCCAGTCTCAAGCAAATTAAATCAGAAAATTTGCTTTTCCCGACCTGGGAATCAAACCCAGGACCTCCCGGTCCACAGCCCATGCATGCTGCCACTAGACCAAGGAGGCGACTGATACTTGGTAGGTTTAAAGTTACTTAAACCAGTGTTCCCTTCTTATAACCTTAAGTTAAGAAATAATCCATGTTATTGTCGTTCCGAACGATTCGATGAGCATAAATACATTCAAGCTTTTATTACTTACCTATATTGATAAATGATATCTCTCTGACTGCCTCCGTGGCGTGGTGGTATTTCGGTACGACTACGTTTTTGAGGTCTCGGGTTCGATACCCGGGTCGGGCAAAGTGTTATTGAATTTTTCCATATCAGCCCGGAGTCTGGAATTTGTGCCCGATATTGGCGATAGGCTCGCCCCCTATCACATCTGGGACGGAACTAAGCTCGGCGAAATGTGGGTGTTCTAGTTCGCTAGTACGCCTCTGCCTACCCCTTCGGGGATACAGGCGTGAGTTTATGTTATGTATGTATCTCTCTGATTGAAGGCATTTTGGAGATGATGGTGTTCGAGTTTCGGCAACCGGCAACATTGAGATGTGTTTATGTCGTTTTTCATATTATACAAAGAAACTGCAGATGTAACGTCTGTTGAGCATTTCGGTTAACTACCACATTTTCTATAACCTTTCTCCAACCAGTAACCGTCACGCGTTGTATGACTTGCACTTCACTCGTAGACTGAGATCTATCGAACTTCGACTAAGTCTATGAAACGAACACAGTGAGGATTTGGAATTTTTAAATCGAACTTTGACTTAGTTTTTTCTTTCTGCCTGGCGTTATCCCGGCCTTTTGCCAGGGTCCGCCTTCCTACTTAAACGCTTCCACTTCGCCTGGTCTTGAACATTCTCCCTAGTGAGGCTATTGGCTCTCATATCTTCCGACTCTTCTTTTGACTTAGTCCGATTCATTTTTCACAAGAAAATCTTTGCTTAGTCTGTCTGTTTTTTTAAAAGAGCCGGAATAAGTCGAAGTTCGATTTAAAAATTCCAAATCCTCACTGACATCGTTTCTCTGACTCAGACTCTGACTTCGAAGTTCGCTCTATAGATCTCAGACGTAGTTTGCGACCGACTTGCAAAAAGGAGAAGGTCTTCAATTCGTCTGTATTTTTTTATGTATGTTACGCGATATCTCCGCCAAATGTGGACCGATTTTCAACATTATTTTTGTGTTCGATAGAGCTCAAGGGTGGTCCTATATCACGATCGGATTTGAAGTCCGTCCGTCAAGTTTTTAAACTTGTGTTTATATTCAATAAAAGTTACGCTATAGTAAAGTAACTAGATATGTTATTCATAGCGGTACCTGTGTCAGTTGTCAATATCTACACCGAAGTTATTATATGGACATTTTTAGACACAAGTTGCCGCACAACTCACAAGTATGTACAAGTTGAAAGATTGATCTTGTGCAACGTTCGCTGGTCGGACGGGTTTTGCATGTATTCGCTTACTGATTTTTATAAGGCTGTTTATGTACACATAGTTCGATGACTTTTAGATTTTTTGTCAGCGCCTACGTAACATCTAGTTGGGTGACTATGTTGCCTATCAATTGCGATTTTGCGGGATTTTTATTTATAGTTTTTAAAATTGAACATAGCTTCCAGAAGGAATATGGAAAGTAATTACATAAAATTACAAGGCGTAGAAAATCACATAGCAGTAGCATAATTTACTGTAGACTTTGAAGCTATTTTCGTCTTGTTTTCTTTTTTTTTCTACCTGTACCTCAATGTGAAGTCGGCGCACATATATGTATGTAACAAACATTTTCAAGCATGTCGCAGAAAGGATTTGGCTTAACTTTTACGACCGCTTATCTGCTCACGTTATCCCCCTCTGAGGGATCCGGTTCCGGGCAAATCGTGTTAGAAAAACACCCTGCCCGGCCTGGCATCGAACCCAAGAGCTCCCGGTCCACAGCCCATATACGCTGCCACTAAAAGAAAGAGGCCACAATAGTCTTGTTTGCTAATATTGGGGTAAATATTACGGCAATAAGATAATATTATTAAATACTAATGTTTTTTCTAAAACTAAAACTATGTTACTTAGAAAGTCACTTTTATTATTGCATTTATTGCATGTATTATTAAGTTTTGTAATGTGTCATTTTTGCTATACCTATTGATCCTTAAAGTTCCCCGAGGATATATTTCTTAGTACCACCTTGGTGTTAGTAATTGTATGTTTGTTGACTAGGTAGTGTCCCCGCCGAGACGAGGCAAAAAGTAGTGCACTACCTACCTTCTCACGAAGCGCTTCGTCATATTTTTAAATTCTCATAGCTTGAGTGTGGATTATCCTTATTCCATGTTAGACTGATTTTCAAAAAACAAAAGGTCCTTTTAACAGGATTATAAACGGAGGCCCATATACTTTTTGTCTTTCCCTTCCCAAACGATATTCTTTTCTTTAACACTTGGCTGTGCCTGGCATTGCTGATGTTGATAAAAATAAAATACAGCACTTTTGAATTTGAAGTAGTTCATTATCACGAAAAGCTGTTTGGGATTATTATTGTTTAGTGCCCTAAGTACGAGTTCGTTTTATAATGACTCACTTTTCGAAGCGATGATAATTCGTTTATTTCGTAATCTCCATAAATTTATTTTAGCTTGTTGCATTTTCCGCGAGTGGCATTCCTAATCGAATGGCTGGATCTGCCATATTTTTTTTAAACTGGCATAATCTTCACGAAGGGCACAGTAGACGCACCTTGCTTTAAATGTATCCCGTTTTTTAACAAGATTGATGGTGCTTCTACATGGTACCTGGTGGACTGTAAGGAGATAATACGCGCGGTTATTGTTTCGTTAACTAAATGGTAGAACAGGCTATAAACATTTGATTGTGTGGATTTTATGACGTCTGCGTGCCTTGTAACATGTAGTTATTTAGGTGCTCAAATGTAGGTACTTGCAAGGAGTCTGTAAAAACTAATTTACTAAGGCTGAGATCTATAGAACGAACTTAGACTAAGTCTAACCGCCGAATATTCATACACTTAAGGTCGCCTTATGTCGTTTAAGGCCGTGTTATCTGTCAAAATTGTATGGCGAAAATCAATTTAAGAAGCCGTTAAAGTTAGGTGGCGTTTGACCATTCGGGCGTAAGTTAAAGAAACGAACTCAGTGAGTGAACTACCTGGGGGTTAGGAGGGTTTGTTTTTCTATCACTATTTTCCTGTCTCTGGATCCCCCCGACGAGAGTTGACGTCAAGCAGGCAGCCGAACGTAAAAACTATGCCAAATCCTTTCAGCAATATGTTTGAAAAATGTGTTGCGGCGATCCCACATTAAGGTGGAATAAAGTCAGGCAAAAAGAAAGTAGTAGCGGTTTAGGACTCAGACATACAATACGTTGTACTTAAATATCATTTCACGGTCCACCGCCACACAAGAGACACAAAGTCACCGCAATTTTGTATTCCTCTCACGTTTATTGATAAGCGGGCTATGGAACCGTCTGCTCACAGCCATAAAGTTTGATGCGAAAGCATTGTGGCTGTATGCTGTGTTGCCATGTGAATTATGCATTTTGAATACGTGGGAATATGTTTTTAGGCGAGTTATTTTATCCACTGCCTCGGTGGCGTATTGTGTGCGCGGTACGACTATCGTCCTGAGGTCTCGGGTTCGATCCCCAGGTCGGGCAAAGTGATATTGGATTTTTCAGTATCAGCCCGGAGTCTGGAATTTGTGCCCAATAGGGCGATAGGCTCGCCCCCTATCACATCTGGGACGGAACAAAGTTTGGCGAAATGTGGGTGTACTAGTGCGCCTCTGTCTACCCCTTCGGGGATACAGACGTGAGCTTATGTTATGTTATGTTATTTTATCCAAACAAGGTAAAAAGACAATACTAAACCTGATGGTAAACCTGTATCGTCTTTACCAACAGGGCACATGGGGCCCGTGCCCAGGGCCCCCGGTCTCACAGGCCCCCCAAAAGGCTGATAAGTACTTAGATTCTCTTTCACAATCAATTATTAACCGCCAACCGTATTTCCGTTTTGGGCGGTAAACACCAAAAGAATGCGCTTGTTGCAGATAATAATTCACTCTGTGGATACTGGATACACATTTGGCAACATTACTTGGAAACAAACATGGCTGTCACGTGGAAGAACGAATTAATCGAGACGTTAATTGATTTATATCAGATATAAAGTTCACTATGGGACTCAAATGATGAAAATTTTGTAAATAAAAATACTGCGGCTGTCTGCATAATTTCATCATCGTTGATAACATTTTGCCTATAGTAGGATTGCTAATTAATCGGAGTAAACTGACATTTCGAATGTTGCCACTTTTTCATGAAATTTAAATAGTGTTGCGGTAAAAAGATCAAGATTATTTAAACATCAATTCAGGGGACAATTTTATTATTTCATTTTCTAAAGTCCAACTCAAAGTCCAATTCCTGCCTAATGTGTGATTAGTACTGCATATCTACTGAATTATAGTCCTAGTAAATTACTGCATGCTAAGTTATTGTATGTCTACTGGAATTATAGTCATGGTTCATTATTAACAAAACTTACAAAAGCTATGAACGTGCGAAACGGAAATTTTCTCAAATAATAAAAGTAATATTTGTAATTTTCATTGTTATCATTATCTGTTGTGATTATTTACGCAAAATTATTTACACATACTGACTGGACTGCCTCCGTGGCGTGGTGGTATTTCGGTACGACTACGGTTCTGAGGTCTCGGGTTCGATCCCCGGGTCGGGCAAAGTGACATTGGATTTTTCCATATCAGCCCGGAGTCTGGAAATTGTGCCCGATATGGCGATAGGCTCGCCCCCTATCATATCTGGGACGAAAATAAGCTCGGCGAAATGTGAGTGTTCTAGTTCGCTAGTGCACCTCTGCCTACCCCTTCGGGGATACAGCCGTGAGCTTATGTTATGTATTTACACAGACATTTAGTCGAAGGGTTGAGCTGAAAATTCTAATTTTGCAAGCTAATTCTGCTGAGTTCTTGTTTCTTTGAATGATAAAAATTGAACGAGGTTAATCACTATGTTTTGGAAGTAAGCATTATTTTGTAAACTGACATTTCGACCTGTCAGTTTACTCCGTTTAATTAACGATCGGACTATAGGGTAGACCTTTGGTGGAGACGTCTTGTTGTCAACAATAGTCAACTGAAATGTTAGCCAAATTGTTGGCGAGTCAGTGTGGACGCAAATGAAATAAAAGTTGGCGATTTTTTTAGAGAGTTGCCAACAGTTGGAAACACTGAAATTGCCAACAATTTTGGTGGAAACGCACCTTTAAAGCGGTTAGCGGCCTAGTTACTAAAAGCATTAATTAATGCAATTAAAGGTAGTATAATGAAGAAAGATTGAAATCCTTCCCCGTTTTTATATCGGTTGAATAAAAATAAGTTTAATTTAATAGCCAAACACGCTATATTTGTCGGCTCGCGACATCTTCAAAGGCGTTTTTTATCACATTTATGACAACGCTTCAAACTTTGTGACCTACTTGTGGATTACTTGCGTTATTTATTTAGTGTTTGAATTACGATTTATATGATAAATGTAATCCTGCTCAAGGGTACAGCTCTATTTTTCTGAAAACTGTCAATAAGGATGATGTGTACTAGTTTCTAACCAACTTCAAAAAAAGAAGGTTAACAATTCGTCGGAATATTTTTTTATACGAGTAAAGTTCCCCGATTACTCGAATACGCCTGGGCCGATTCGAGATTTTTTTTTTGTTTAAAAGGGTAAATTAAATATATTAGAAATAACACAAATTCCTTTCAGACTATATAATTATAGTCATTTGATGACATAGATTCGCTCCTGCAGCCTTCCATTGTTCAACCAATTGGTAATACAATTAGGTTTGTTCCACCAGGATCAGAGGCTAAATGGACAAGATGGCGGGTATTGGAGGGAGATCATTTGACCCGCGACCTCATGGAATGTACCTCTACATTGGACGCACGACATCATGCAATATTCTTATCTGATTTTTTATGCAGAAACTGGCAAAGGAGCGGGTGTCTCCGCTGCCAAAAGACACCCGTGATTCCAAAACAATCATGGTTGCGTTTCCAACTTTAAAGGAGGGAAATAGGGAGGGAGATAGGCCACCGGAAATCTTACTCACCGAAAGCAACAGCGAGCTGCCGCTTTACGTCGCTCCGGTATCTGTAAGACAGTGGTAGAAAGCCGGTCGCGCCGGTCCATTCATGCTGTAGACGTCATTGTTTACAGCGTGGTTCTGCTACTCTTTTCTGGGATATTTCTGGGATAAGGACAGGCAGAAACCTGCCCTTATCCCACCTTAATGTGGGGTCGGCACAAAACACTTTTTCAAGCATGTTTCAGAAAGGATTTGGCCAAGTTTTTACGACCGGCTGCCTGCCTGATGTCAACCACCTCTGGGGGAGTCCCAGGCAAATTAAATTAAAAAATTCGCTTTGCCGGACCTGGGAATCGAACCCACGACTTCCCGCTTCACAGCTTATATATGCTGCCACTAGACCAAGAGGCGACTCAAAAAATCTATTGTTTGTTGTAGGCAATTATCTTTTTGATATTTTTTTTCATGAATTCTTATTAATTACGGTTATCTTAACTCCCCGCTGCTCTAACGGCCTCGAATTTGCTTGTTTTGACCTTGATTCCTTGGCCTAGTTCATTAATTGTAGGCGGTAGAAATTACATGAGACATACATATACACAGAGACTGACTGGCAAACGAGCAGGCGGGTCATCTGGGGGGTTACCACCACCTCTTATAGCAGTATTATTATAATTTTACTTATACCGATTCCCATACAAATCAAACGAAGAACGATTATAATAATACTGCTATAAGAGGTGGTGGTAACCCTGCTGGTGGTAAGTGATAACCCATAATACCAATAGAATGATGGGCTGGTCATATGTTGCAGGTCCTGAATCCTGAATAATCCTGGACAAAACTGCTGGAACTGGAAGATTAGGATTTTGATGGCGTGTTTCTACAATGATGGAAAGGATATTGCCAAGTGCCACAGTTAAAGAGGTAAAAAGTTATATATTTATAACCTCAGGGGGAAATAGGATGGAAAAGTTTGTATGCAATGCGGACGAAGCCAATAACAGAAAAGTTATTTTCATACAATATCTCAGTGGCGTAGTTGTTTGCGTGCGCGGCACGTTAACTTTCGTCTCGGGTTCGATCTCCAGGTCGTGATAAATGATATTGCGTTTCTGTTCAATATCATCCCGGAGTCTGAAATTTGTTACTTTTTTTCCAAAAAGAGCAACGTCAGAGTTTCTTGTCCGTTCTTCTCTGGCGAACCATTCTTCGGAACTGGCGGTAGACTAAAATTTTTGACGGAATCTAAATAATGTGTGACAGTTTATGGATTCAATAAATAATTTGATTTGATTTGTATCAAATCTGGGACGAAAATGAGCTCGGCAAAATTTGGGGGTTCTAGTTCTTTAGGTCGGCTCTGCCTACTCCTTCGAGGATACAGTCGTGATTATACGTATGTAATTTTAATACAAGCTCTCTGTATAAGCAGTACATTCGTTTGTACATGACAGAAAATTCCTACACTTGATAACTTAAACAAATGGATATTGTTTGGATGGTCATTACGTAATGCTGTTTATGTTTTGATATGCAATGTCGATGTTTATTGACACCATTTTGATGTTTGTGTCCGCGTTCCGTAATTAATTACGATCGGCGCCAGATATCGCTTCAAATGATTTAAATCATTGAAGATCTTTCAGCACAATTAATTTTCCACATGTTACAAGAAAATGGAGTTACCATAATTTGTCAGCAGAAAATATATTTAAGTATTCAAGCTTTGATCATATAATATTAAAAAGTTTATACCACACATCGCATTTATAGGTATTTATGTATTTAAAACTATTAACGTCGCCTTTTTGGTCTATATATGGGCTGTGGTCCAGGGTTCGATTCCCGGCAAAGCGAATTTTCTAATTTAATTTGCCCGGGACTGGATCCCTCAGAGAAGGTTGACGTCAGGCAGGCAGCCGGTCGTAAAAACTAAGCCAAATCCTTTCTGCATCATGGTTGACAAAGTGTGTTGCGCCGACCCGACATTAAGGTGGGATAAGGGCAGGTAGAAAGATGTATTTAAAACTATATTTGGCGTTGGTATTATTAATATTAATTCCTTTCTTATTTACTACAATGGGAATCAATAATTATAATCGGGTATAATATAATTTATAGTTACGTGGTTGTTCCATTAACAAAATAAGAAAAACCTTTATTAAAATTAAGGCGAACGGCCCGTTTTAAACTTTCCTTTTCTTTTGTATGAGTTTATACTCATACAATATCAACATCACTCAAGATGATACTTAAACTTTTTTTATAGCAGAGACTGGCAAACGAGCAGATGGGTCACCTGATGGTAAGTGATCTCCACCATAGACACTATCAACCTATAAGGAGGGAAATAGGAACTCAGAAAGTGAGGCGGGAATCGGGCCACCGGAAATCTTACTCATCGAACGATACGCGACAGCGAGCTGCCACTTTACGTCGGTTTTCTGTGAGACAGTGGTATCAAAACGGTCGAGTCAGCCCATTCGTGCTGTAGACGTAACTGTCTACGTGGCTCTACCACTCAAACCTCACCTAGATCTAGCTCAAAGGCTTACCTTATCATAATACAACCAACTAGTTGTAATTACTGATAGCACGTCTTATCACTGATAACAGTTATTGTAACTATTGAAGCTTTAATTGTGTTTCAATGATGATCTGAAGAGGCTGATACCAAGTCATATTTTCCATTGATGGAGATTATGATACATAAACAAAAACATAAGCTCACGCCTATATCCCCGAATGCAAAATCGTCAAATCTGTAAATATATAAAACATAATACATAAACAACATATAAATCGTCATCCGTAGGTAGCTAGAGAGAGGCTGGTAGGTTAGCTAGGATAGGGCCTCACGCACTAATCCCAACTGCTTCCAGTATTTCCAGTCAATCCCCTGCCACCATTCCTGCCATATGCCATTTCCATAGAACCCATTCCCTTACACTCTATTCCTATCCCCCATTATCATCCTATCTTAGCCATCCCATCGTTATTATGTCCATACTTGCCTGTCTGTCGTCAAATTTAAATATACCTCTATAATGTAAATTATATTAATCTTAATTTAAAAATTTATTTGTGTTGACTTATCATAAGTGCTTTTTTACATGCCTACGTGATCAATAAAGATTTTTATTTTATTTTAATATGCCAGTGTAAAAACCTTAGCAACGAAGCGTATACCATACTCGGCTGTATTATGCCCATGCCGTTAGCATGATAGATTACGTCGGTCCAGGCACGTGAGCTAATTGAACCAACTCCCTCGGGAACCGCCGCGCTGGCTAGCCAATTACTAAGGCCTTGGCCGCCTACGTTCCTGATTGCTAGTGTTGCTAGATCAGTTCCTGCAAATATCCGGACATGAAAAACAAACAAAAGTTTAATAACTTCAAAACAGACTTTAAAAGTCAGCACACATTGATTAAATTATGGGACCTACCTTGAAGTAAAGTCTGTTGAACAGAAAAATCTTGTAAATGTAATTTGCCAGAGATATCGAGTAAAAATACTGACATAAATCCCGACTAATAGATATCCTTCTAATTTTGAAATCGTAGAATGGGGACATCGTAAGAATGCAGGTTACTTCTTTCTTTCTACCTGCTCTTATCCCACCTTAATGTGGGGTCAGCGCAACATACTTTTTCAACACGTTGCAGATAGGATTTGGCTTAGTTTTTAAGACCGGTCGCCTACCTGACGTCAAGCCCTTATGAGGGATTCAGTCCCGGCAAATTAAACAAGAAAATTTGCGTTGCCCGACCTCGGAGTCGAATCCAGGACCTCCCGATCCACAGCCCATACATGCTGCCACTAGACCAAGGAGGCGACAAGAAGAATGCAGGTTACGATAATTCTATTCTCTATTTCAGGTGACAACGACCTTAACATCTATCTTCTTCTTAGTCGGTATCTTCATTGCTGAAGGTCGTGTCTAGCTTGAAGTTGTATCACTCGATGCACTATCCTCTTCCACGCGGTTCTGTCTTCGGCGGTCTTAATAGCTTTCGGTATTGGCATACCAGTGAGTGTCTTTATTAGGTCTGTCCAACGGGTAGGTAAACGACCCCGTGGTCTTTTCCCATCGACCTGGCTAACTATCAGCATCTTTTCCAGACAGTCAGGATTTCTACGAGCAATATGGCCGAAATAGTTAAGTATACGCTGAGAGCACATAGCGGACAACCTTGTGATGATTCCGAGCTCTTTGAGGATGGACACGTTGGTTCGGCGTGCAGTCCATGGGATACGCAACATACGCCTCCAGCACCACATTTCAAAAGCGTCAATCTTCGCTTTTTCTTTTTGCCTTATCGTCCAGGATTCGGCGCCATAGAAGAAGATTGAAAAAACCAAAGTACGCACCAGCCTCACTTTAGTTTTACGGGATATACTACGGTCTTTCCATTTCCTAGTGAGTTTAGTCATCGCTGATTTGGACATTTGGATTCTTCTACTGATCTCCGCCCCGCTGCCACCCTCGTTGTTAAGAAGTGACCCCAAGTAAACAAACTGCTGAACAAATTCTAGGTCCCTGAGTTCATTTGAGCGAATTAGCTTACCCGGTCTGTCAACTACTAACATCTATAGTTCGTCTTAATTAATCTTTATCGACCGACTTCCAAAAAGGAGAAAGTCCCCAATGTATTTTTTTTTATGTATGTAACGCGATATCTCCGCCCCAGAAGCTGTCATCCCGGCAAAAGTGATTATCCAGGCAACACTACTGAGAAATCCTCCTTAAAGCTGTGAATTAAAATTCGCGTCTCCATCACTCTTCAGAACACTTATTTTAAATGCAGAAAGATTCAGAATTGAATAACATCGAGCGTCATCGCGGGTTGTTACTTTGTGTCGCATCACTCGCATAATGAGTGTCGTATTTCTTTGGATTGTTTTTATAATTAACAGTCATGTGTTGCTTTGATGAGTTCATTATTTACATACATGCATAAGCTCCCGTCTGTATCCCCGAAGGGGTAGGCAGAGGCGCCTTACCGAACTAGAACACTCATATTTAGCCATATATAGGCCTGTAGCCATATCGGGCACTAACTCCAAACACCTAGGTGATACTAATCTGAAAAACTCAATATCACTTTGCCGATCCAACCCGAGACCTCGGAGGGCGGACGGCAGTCATACCGAAATACAACTACGAGATCTCGGGTTCGATCCCCGGGTCGGGTAAAGTGATATTGTATTTTGGCGATGGCGATAAGCTTCCCCCTATCACATCTGGGACGGAACTAGTTCGCTAGTGCACCTCTGCCCACCCCTTCGGTGATACAGATGGGAGTTTATGTTATGTTTTAAAGTGCTTTATAAATTTGTATTTATACTTTTTACAGAATAGAACAATTGCATCCTAGGCTTAGTGGCAGCGAGTAGGAGCTGTGGACTGGGAGATCCTGGGATCGAATTCCAGGTCAGATAGCACTTTGTGTGGTTTTTAAGTAACCACTTGAACGATTCGATAACACAACAATTCGATTCGATAATACAACCACTAACTCGATTTCCTCGGGACTGGATGCTTCAGAGGTGGTGTCTGGCAGAGAGTCGGTTGTAAAAATAAGTCTAATCCATTCTGCAACATGTTTTAAAAACTGTTTTGAGCCGACTCTATATAGGAAGGGTATAATGACAGCTGAAAGATTGTGATTAAGAATCCTTAGTTGTTATTGAAACTGTAAACGCCATGGTTGCTCTGCTAAATATGGTTGATTAAGTTTTATGAATGTACTAAATAAATGAATTTCTGTTCAATTTCTTTGTATGTTTTGAATAGGCGATGTTTCTCATTTGTTGGTTTTTTCTTTAAAAAATCAGAAGTTCTCAATGTGTTTTGTAATACGTTTATTTATTTATTTATTCAACACACACACAGTCTTTACAGGATATACCCAATTCGAACTGGCGGGACAACACAAAAATACTAAAACGAAATAACAAAAACATACAACTATATACTATAACTATTACTATATACTAAAACATTACTTTATAACATAAATAATTAAACTAAGTATAACAAATAAAATATAACAAACATTTTGCGAGCTCACTCCAATTATTAATTCATTAATTATATTTTGTATGTTCACCGATAATTACTAGATGCGTAGACCGATTTCGATGTTTTTTTTTGTTTGAAAGAATTGTTTGGAGTATGTAGCTCCTATAAAACTTCGGAAATACTGTAATATTCAAAGGATAAATCCCAAAAACCGTCTTCAAAAAGTGATAAAGTCATTTCTTACTCTCTTTGGAGTCTATGCCAGGGCTCAGGGCCAAGATCAATTGAAGAAGCACTGAATTAGAAATTAACTTTCATTTTCTTTTAAGTAAGTTTTTATTTTTTAATCTGTAAATATGATAATAAATGCATCCTGTGTCTGAGGGTTACATGAAGATACATGTTATCTATTTATAGCGGTTAGGAAGCAGATCATTTGCATCCACTTGTGTCTATCTGATGGCCTTGCTGGTAAACGATGTATGCTATTATGTTCGAATGGAAATGCAATATAAAGAGAATTTTATAGCAGATAAACCTAAACCAAATACAGTGGGCAGTGGACGAATGGCCAGTTATGAAATCAAAGGCAGTAAGTTCGACCCGAGGGATATGTTTATTTGAGACAAAAATAATTGGAGTCTGGGTGTTTATTTTTTTTATCCGGCCACGGCAAAGTGACTACACTGCACCTGATGGTAATAGTAGTGCAATCCAAAAAAACTAGCGACTACTGACAAACACTGTTTATCAGTGGTCGTCAGAATCATGCCGGCCTATTTATGCTTCTTCTCACTCGGAATCCGAAGAGGGATGAAGCAAATCGAGGGGCTTGCGACAAGACAGGCGGATGACAGATGCAGATAAAGGGATACCCCCATACCCGTCTCAACCAACCATCAAGTCATGCCGCAAGCCCCTCGAGAGTAAAACGAAATCCACGAACACAGTAGTTTGAGTGGTAGACCCACGCTGTAGGCAGTAGCATCTACAGCACGAATGGGCCGGCTCGATCGTTTTGATACCACTGTCTCACAGAAAACCGACGTAAAGTGGGAGCTCGCTGTTGCGTTTCGTATGGTGAGTGCGATTTCCGGTGGCCTAATACCCTCACTCCCTTTCCTAATCCATTTTCCCTCGTCCATTCTGTCCTTTTAGGTTGGCAACGCACTCATGGTTCTTTTTGTGTCTTGTGGGTCTATGGGCGGTGGAGATCACTTACCATCAGGTGACCCATCTGCTCGTTTGCCAGTCTCGGCTATAAAAAAAAAACAGTTCCTAATAAATATTTCAAGTTGAGGTTCTGTTATGACATGTGATAGTCACCGATTGTGCCGACCTCCTTCTATTGACAGCAGGGTTATCACGACCTCTTATAGCAGGTTAGGTAGCATCTTATAAGGTTGAAAAAAAATCACAGTACAGCGTGGCTCTACCGGTAATGAGTTCCATCATCATCATCATCATCAGCCATAGGACGTCCACTGCTGAACATAGGCCTCCCCCAAAGATTTCCAGATCGACCTGTTGGAAGCGGCCTGCATCCAGCGACTTCCTGCGACCTTTATCAGGTCGTCGGTCCACCTTGTAGGTGGACGTCCTACGCTGCGCTTGACGGTACTTGCTTAATGAGTTCCATAACATAACATAACATAACATAAGCTCACGCCTGTATCCCCGAAGGGGTAGGCAGAGGCGCACTAGCCAACTAGTACACCCACATTTCGCCGAGCTTAGTTCCGTCCCAGATGTGATAGGGGGCGAGCCTATCGCCATATCGGGCACAAATTCCAGACTCCGGGCTGATATGGAAAAATCCAATATCACTTTGCCCGACCCGGGGATCGAACCCGAGACCTCAGAACCGTAGTCGTACCGAAATACCACCACGCCACGGAGGGAGTCCAGTGAGTTCCATATATTATATTAATTATACAAATAATTATATCATTGAAGGGTTATTATGGTACTACTATAACCTCACAATACAGGCAACAGGCAAATGTAGCAAGTTTCCAGGAAAATATGCTGCGGTTCTGTGACGCGCTTTGTACGCAAGTCTGTTATAGACCGTGATTGGAATTACCACAACTTCGCGTTAATCATATGTGTATATATTAATTACTTTGTGTACTACCACTAATGAAAACATCAACACTTTTCGACTGACTTCCAATAGGAGTAGGTCCTCAATTCGTCTGTGTTCTTCTCTTATTATAGTAATATTATACAAATAAAATGTTATAATCGTATTATTATTGTACACTTGTTTTTATTATAGCTTTTTATTTATCTTATTAAATTACTTATTTATTGTACACGGCCAACGTGCGCACGTCACACGAGGTGACCACTGAAAACCAGCGTTGTATTGTGGGTGTCGCCACACTACAACATTATGCTGAGTGGTCACCTACCTGTCACAGTCACGGCTAACTATAATAATCATTTATTATATTAACCATTTTTTTTCTCAATAATTCTGTGTCTGTGAGAAAATAAAGTGTTTTTCTTTCTTTCTTTATTTCTTTCTATATAAAGCCATAACATAAGCTCACGCCTGTATCCCCATATGGAGGGGTAGGCAGAGGCGCATTAGCAATTTAGTACACCCACATTTCGCCGAGCTTAGTTCCGTTCCAGATGTGATAGGGGACGAGCTTATCGCCATATCGGGCACAAATTCCAGACTCCAGGGTGATATGGAAAAATCCATATCACTTTGCCTGACGCGGGGATCGAACCCGAGATCTCAGGACGGTAGTCGTACCGAAATACAACCAAGGCAGCGATATAAAGACATTATAGAGGTAGAAAGTCTTTGTACATAAATAACATGAATTTACAAAACAAATGAGCGGCGTGAGTTATGTTCTGATGGTACCATGTTATTAACACGGGCCAGTCCAGCCTCCAGGTACTGATGTGTCACGCTCCCAAGCAGGTAGGAGTAGACGAGTCACTCTAGTGATGTATCGTAATAAATCGAATATCGATAAAAATATATAACACCCAACATTTAATAATAATAAATAATAAATACAACCAACAGTCACACATAAGTCCTGACCCCACACTAGGTGTAACCTGTATCGTGGGTATCAGAAACTACGAGAGACTTTCGGTCTCATAACACCCAGGACCGAAACAAATATCGGTGGGCCACAAAGACATTTGTCTTGGTGCGGGAATCGAACCCGCGACTTCACGTTTCACAGCCGGCTACTCGTCCTGAGTAAGTATACAGTAAGATCCTGTGTCATGGGTATCAGAATTTACGGGATACTTTCAGAAACGTAACAATTATCTGTGGGTTAAACAAACATTTGTCTCGGTGCCGAATCGAACCCACGGCCTTCAAAGACAGCTACTGGTCTGAGTCGTGGAGGTTGTCATTGTTCTATAATTTAGTTTTTGAGATTCGCAAATATTTGTTTCACGGCTGCTAATTGAGACCGAAAGGTTTTCATAGCTTAACACACATGACTTTTGTAGCCTTCTTGGTTCGGGGTTCGAGTCCCAATGTAGTTTTTCTTATACGATTTAATCGGGACTGGATCTTCCAGAGAAAGTTGACGTAAGACTGGTCCTAGATTATTTTCAAATTGAGTGACTTTAAAGAAATACCATAGAATAAAAATATCGAATCGGGTATCCATTATCGATATTTCTTTTATTGATGTTGAACATCACTATTGACGCGTAAATGTAGTAGTCGTAACCCAAGACTACTTTCCTAACGGGTCCTACTCTATCCCTTTTCCTCTTACTACAATCCACGATCTCCCATCCTTGTCTAGCGTAGGTGTAACCCAAATAACTGAGTGCAGTTTGATAAGGGTTCTTAATTGTGTTTTCGAGTTTTCGATGAATAGTTCTGTTAAGGCCTATTGTGATTGGAAAGTACTTTATCTATATAGAGAAGAATTTAATACAGCTTGTGGTACTTATTAAAAGACAAGACAGGCATTAGGTAGAGTCACATTGTAGACAATTTTGGTTACAGTATGAATGGGTACGCTCGGTAGGATGAAAATGAAAAATGTTTATTTCGTTCCACAGAATACATAAATATCAGGTAAAGGTTGGGGCCTCCTAGGCTCCTAGTAGGCATGAGATATACCTGTATCAGGAGATCCCGCTCTCTTATAACAAACATAGGTCATTATAATTTGTGATGTAAATAAAATAAACCATACTTAATTACCAACCCCAAAAAGAACATACACCTCTGACTTTTCTATGTTAAGTGTGTTTTCATTGTGCAATATCGCTTGTTATAATGGTGAAGGAAAACATCGTGAGGAAACCTGCATACCCGAGAATTTCTACACAAGAATTTCGAGAGTATGTGAAGTTTACCAATCCGCACTAGGCCAGCGTGGTAGACTAAGGCCTAACCCCTCTCATTAGTAGAGGAGGCCCGTGCCCAGCAGTGGTATAGTAATATTACAGGGGTAATATTGTTATTATTATCGTAGTACATAAATTGAAGAAAAAATCAGGCTTAATTTAGTTTTGTCCCCAATAGGTTTACATCAAACACTGTCATCTCGTCTATTTTCGACTAAAATGCTATCTATTGCCACCGATGAAAAATATCCCAATACAGAATGTTTGAAAGCCAATAAATCTGAGTTGATTTATCGAGCGGTGTCCAGTGGTCAGTGGTAGCGTTGTAAGGTCACCGTCAGACACAAACTGGTTTCGCAACCACGGGATTCCACAGAGAATCGATACCGGGAGTTTTGGCTACATTCCACGCATTGCAGCTTGCTGCCACGTTTGACACGATTTGAAGGCACGGCCGCTGTAGTGACTTTAGGGTACGTACTCATATTACGTGACCTATTCAGGGGGGGGGGGGGATCTTAAAAAATAACATGCTTAGTCACAGGGGCGGGAGGGTGGTCTTAGGTTTTCGGCACGTAGTCAATATCCTCTGGGAAATTTCGTGCTTTTCGAGCTATATGCAAATATGGCGTGCAGCGTTTAACATTTTCTAAAGTTATAGGTGGCAACACATATATATTTTGTTTTTTAACTTTGCTTCGATAAGAAATTATTTAAAACCATATTTATAAATTACTACATAAAAACTAGAGGGGGGGAGGGAGGACTTGGCATATACTACAGGTGGTCACCCAGGGGGAGAGGGGTATAAAAATTTAAAAAAATTTGTCACGTAATATGGGTACGTTCCCTTAGTTACAGATTACTTAATTAACCGCCGAATTTTCATCCACTTATGGCCGCCTTATGTCGTTTAAGGCCGCCTTATATTTGAGTAGCGTTTGACCGTTCGGGCGTTATCCCCGAATATTAAAGCCCTACTTTAACAGCTACTTACATAGCTTTACGCCGTACAATTTGGACAGATAAGATTTTTATAGCAGAGACTAGCAAACGAGTAGATGGGTCACCTGATGGTAAGTGATCTTTATCGCCCATAGACACCCGGGACAAGAAAATCACCCTCCCCTTTCCAATCCCTATTACCGGCGTATCTGTCGGTAGCATGGCTATCTGGGCGGCTATTTAAGAATAACGGATAAATACCGATAAACTCATTGCCCCTTACTTATAAAAATATTTAAGCGCGGCTTATTTTAAACCATAAGTTGTCCCTTTCATTTTTAAACAATGTAACGCAAGGAAAAATGAGACAGGTCATTCTTAGCAAAAAGTTAAGCGAAAATGTTTTTATTAGTAAGGCCTATAGTTTGTAATAAAACTAAGAGACGAATTGCGATATAATCCATAAAAATTAGTCTTTTTAAACATAACATAAGCTGACGCCTGTATCCCCGAAGGGGTAGGAAGAGGCGCACTAGCGAACTAGTACACCCACGTTTCGCCGAGCTTAGTTCCGTCCCAGATGTAATAGGGGGCGAGCCTATCGCCATATCGGGCACAAAGTCCAGACTCCGGGCTGATATGGAAAAATCCAATATTACTTTGCCCGACCCGGGGATCGAACCCGAGACCTCTGAACCGTAGTCGTACCGAAATACCACCACGCCACTGAGGCAGTCTAGTCTTTTTAATGTGTGACATTCGCAATGTTAAGTAACTCGTGGTGATTTGTAGTCGTTGGTTTTTTGCAATGCACGGGGCGCTTTATCTCAGATATAGCAAGTAGAACTTTACCGTGCTTATAAAAAAGGTAGTTTGTCTACTAACTTCGCTAACACAATAAAAAGGTTAGTTTATCGAGTAAAAAAGTAAGACCAAATGCTGTTGTCACGCCAGTCTGATGTTTGTAGAGATTTGAAGTTACACACATGCATTGTATTCGCAGTGTGTGTATACTGTACGAGTATATGGTGCGGACGTGTGCGTGAGTTACGGGTGAGGTTGGGTCTAGCCGTGAGAAATTACTAATTTATCTAGACTTGCTAGTTAACCTCTATCGTAACTGAGACGTGTTTTACCGACGCGACGCGACGTGGCTACAGATCTGACCAGACCTGCGGTTTTACCACCACCTCTTATAGCAATATTATTATAATCTTATATCGTTTATTTGTACGAAAATCGGTACAAGTAAGATTATAGTTATACTGCTATAAGAGGTGGTGGTAACCTCCCTGATAACGGCAAAATGACCAGGACACTTAGGACACCCATGGTAAGCGCAGTACAGTAATAATCACAAGTTTAAAAACTTAACGGAATGACTTTTAATCCGATCGTGACCAAATTTATATGGGAGCAGAAAGAAGCTCTATCGAACACAAAAATAATTTTGAAAATTTTTTGACTAACATCCAAAAAGGAGCCCTCAATTCGTCTGTATTTTTTTATGTATGTTACGCGATATCTCCGCCAAATATGGACCGATTTTAAAAATTATTTTGGTATTCGATAGAGCTTATTTTAAGGATGGTCCTGTATAAATTCGGTCACGATCGGATTTTAAGTCGGTTTGTAAAGTTTTTAAACTTGTGATTATAGTTATTATTCTTGTCATGTATGCTTAAGGTGATAACCGTGAGGTCCTATTGAGTCCTATATGAGGTCAAATTTCGAGTGGGGCAATCGATGTGTTTGACTTTTTCCATTCGATAAATCACACAAGTTGTCCAGAATTCGATTTTGTGCTCAATGTGTAGGTCTCTATAACGCAAAAATATGAAAATAAGCTTAGTGGAACGTGAGTGTCCGGTGTACTACTCGTAGATCTATTCTGCCTAGACCTCCGGTCATACTGGCGTGAGTTTATGCTGACTTTAATCTGTAAAATGTTTACAAAATTGAAGTCATCCTCCGTGGCGCAGCGGGCGAGTAGCCAGCTGTGAAGCGAGGGACCGCGGGTTCGATTCCCGCATTGAGACAAATATTTGTGTGGCCCACAGATATTTGTTTCAAGTCTGGGTGTTGTGAGACCGAAAGTCTCTCTCTGACACCCACGATACAGATTATACCTAGTGTGAGGTCAGGACTAGGTGTGTGACTGTTGGGTGTCACAAAAAAGAAACCCTTCAACAAAAAAGAAACCCTTCTGCAAAAACTGCATCGACATTGGTTGAAAAATGAGGCAGTAATGCTTATCTTAATTTCTGCAATGAGCAGGAGTGGGGGCGTAGTGCTGATATCTTGCTATCCCTTTCCAACGCACGCAACAACGCACGCACGCCGTGACGTAAATAAACTGATACTTCTCTTTCCCGCAGTTTGAAGGTTACACGAAACTTCAAAGGCTTATAACTTATTTATTTTTGAAAATATTCCAATATTTCTTTCTGTGCTATGTTTTAGATTACGTAAATTCCATATAAAATTAATTTAAAACAATTTTGGTCAAGTATCCAATTCACGTCTATAAAGTAGTGTTTATTCGAACAGTTGAGAGTTGAGAGTTGAGACTCATTCAATCAGTGTGTCGAAAGGAATGCAGTCTCAGTTGATCCAGCCCGCACACACACATACAGGAACACAAACACAGTGAGTGTGTGTGTCACAGCCATACTATTGTCTGTTAAGTCATCGTAACTCGACTCGCACGCTTGACAAATTTACTTTCAGGGCGACATGCAGCGCTATTGCTAATCTAGAGTTAAGAGTAAACTCGATTTATCGTACAGCTCATACCTATATTTAAATTGAGATTTGGGATTAATCGAGATTTACCTAAGTGCTGCAAGTTGCCCTTAATGAAGTAATGAGGTGTTCGAAATGTGAAAATAGGGCTACTATTAAAATATTATTTAAGCCTTTTTATTTGTTGTTTATTAACACTAGAAGTGATAAGTAAGCTTGCCGTTACTTTTTATTAAATAAAATAACAGAATTTAAAGTTACAGTTTCTGCTTCATAATTGAATTTAAGCGGGTGTAATCGATGACGATAGTTTAAAAAGGAGACATTTATACACTTATTGCGATATCACTTTTATTTAAACTTAAGACTGATTCACAAGGTTAATCAAAAGCAAAACATTATATTCAACTCCTGATATGATTTTGAGATAGTGCATTTAATTATTAAACTGCAAAGATGTCATAGCACACACTAAGAAATTGGTGGCTTGGAAGTAAATCTAAATAGTTTTGTTTTCATTGAAAACTTCTCAAATATTTCATGAGTTCGGAAGCTATAAAATAAAATTATAAACGACATTACGTGACTCAGACGATTACAATTTAAATTCGAGTTTCCAGTGAATATTATCCTCATAGTAAAACCCCAGCTGCCCCGTGTTTGTAGTGTCCCAAAGCGTTAGATACAACACACATACATGCGCGCGCGCAACATTTTTTATTGCTAATGATGTTAATATAGATACATTATAACCAGTTTAGATACTGTGGCATTAAAAGTGTGCATGTATGGGAGTTATTTAACTATACGTTTAGCATTCGTGGTTGTAGGTTTTGGAGCGGTTAGATTAATAAGCACGATTATTTTAGGATTTTTTAATTCTTTATACCGTCTTTTTTACTTACCGTCTTTTATTGAGTGGTAGAGCCACGTTGTAGACAGTAACGTCTATAGCACGAATGGGCCGGCTCGACCGGTTTGATACCACTGTCTCACATAAAACCGACCTAAAGTGGGAGCTTGCTGTCGCGTTTCGTTCGGTGAGTGAGGTATCCAGTGGCCAGTTTCCCCTCTCCCTTTCCCAATCCCTTTTCCCTCCCCTTCCATTCCCTCCTTTTAGGTTGGCAACGCAACCATGATTATTTTTATGTCTTGTGTGTCTATGGTCGGTGGAGATCACTTACCATCAAGGGACCCATCTGCTCGTTAGCCAGTCTCTGCTAAAAAAAATAATCTATGGCTTGGCAACGTTCAGTTAGTGCAAAACATATTTTCAAGCATCTTGCAGAAAGGATTCGGCTTCGCTATTCCAACCGGTCGCCTGCCTGACGTCAAGTCCCTCTTAGAGTGGTAGTAGTGGTAGAGCTATGCTGTAAGCAGTAATGTCCACAGCACGAATGGGCGACTCGACCGGTTTGATGTCAGTCGCACAGAAAACCGACGTAAAATGGCATCTCGCTGTTGCGTTTCGTTCGGTGAGTGTGATTACCGATGGCCCCTTTCCCCCATTCTTTCCCAATCCCTAGTCTCCTCCCCCTCCCGTTTTATGGGTGTCTATAAGTGGTTGAGATCACTTACCGTCAGGAGACCGACCTGCTCGTTTGCCAGACCCTGCTATAAAAGAGAGACACGGCTGCTGAGCCACGCGGGCTGTTTCTTGGAAAGCTTGTCATAAATAGCAATGACAAATCGGTTTGCAGTTGACGCTTTGTGTTATAGTTATTTAACACCTGTTTAATAAGTAATAATTGCATTGACTTGTGACCAAAGAGATTAAGGCTGAGATCTATAGAGCGAACTTCGACTAAGTCTAAGTCAAAGAAACGAACTCAGTGAGGATTTGGAATTTTTAAATCGAACTTTGACTTAGTCCGAGTCATTTTTTACAAGAAAATCTCTGGTTAGTTTGTATGTCAGTCTGTTTTTCTTGTAAAAAATGGCTCGGACTAAGTTAAGTTCGATTTGAAAATTCCAAATCTCACTGAATTCGTTTCTTTGACTTAGACTTAGTCGAAGTTCGCTCTATAAATTTCAGCTTATATATTGCTAACTTATATTACTAAATGGTTGTCGCTGGATGCAGGCTGCTTCCAACAGGTCGATCTGGAAATCATTGGGGGAGGCCTATGTTCAACAGTGGACGTCCTATGGCTGATAATATTGATGATGATTACTAAACTATCCCGAAAATTGTAGATATCGCAAGGAATCCTGGCCGTAGAGAATTTTGCCTACTTATACGGTATAGCGGGTTGATCTGGAAATTTTTGGAAGAGTGGATGAAACCTATTGTGAGCGCTGGCTGGACGTTTGGAGGAAGATATGAGAGCCAATGGTCTCGCTATAGAGGATGCGCAAGACCTAGAGAAGTGGAAGCATTTAAGTAAAGGGACCCTGGCAGGAGGCCGAGATAAGCCAGGCAGAAAGAAAGAAATAATATGATGAAACCTATTTTGTGACACCTCTAGAGAAGTTGGGAAAAGTATAATATCATACCTACCTTTTTGAATGACTCTTAGATATGACGCCTACCTTCTAATAGTAGGTACAAATTGTGGTGCGTAAAAAAGTTTTAAAAATATAAACTTTGAAGTGTCATTTCGACCGTAAGCCGCCAATACCTCCTAAGTGCTTTGAGATCATGTTTATAGGAGACAATAAAATCTAAGGAAAACTAAATATATTAAAAAATATAGATGCTATTTATGCACCCAAAATCCAAGATTATTAATTTTAGAATAGTTTAATATTGCTAATAAGAAAATAATTACATCATTTTCCATTAAGACTTACAGATAGCGCAAAAAATAATATTTTGGTAAAAATTTTAGTTAGGAGGTATTGTCAGCATACGGTCGATTTGTCATTTGAGTGATAGAGCCACGCTGTAGACAGTTACGTCTACAGCACGAATGGGCCAGTTCGACCCGTTTGAACAACTGTTTTGAACGACATAAAGTGGTAGCTTGCTGTCGTGTTCAGTTCGGTGAGACTTCCGGTGGGCCCTTCTTTTACCAATCCCTTTTCTCTCCCCTTCCACCCATGATTATTTTTGTGCCTTGTGTGTCTATGGGCGGTGGAGATCACTTACCGTCGGGTGACCCACACTCGTTTGCCAGTCTCTGATTAAAAAAAACTACTGTCATTAAGTAACAAAACAATTCTAGGTAAAGACCATTCATTGTCGATTTCCAAAAAGTAATTGTGTACAGTTTGCATCGAAGCCTCGGGTTTCCAGAAATTTTGTTTCATAATGATTCAATATTAGTTCAACCACTTGTAAATTACTCACACGTTAAATATTGATAACAATTGTACGAGATCTGTTAATCATCAATGATATGAATCGTTCAGCAGACTTTTGTTATCGCGAGGAAGTGTTTTACTGCTTCAGCCACACCTGGTGGGACGCGAATCGAACCCAGGACCTCGCGGTTCATATATATATGTATATCTGCTGCCACTAGACCAAGGAGACGACATAAAACTTGCATTATTATCAGCAGTATTTCTACCAGTGGCGTGCAGTCCATATAGACAAAGTGACACTGTCTATACATTAATAAGGAATAAAAATCATAACTAAATACAGATTTTCAAAATATTAACGCCCGTCTTATTTTTAAAATCGACACGGAGATGACTATTATCGTAATGGTGTTGAAAAAACAGCTGAAGAAAGTAGTGTGTAAGTTTTTGTCTACCCTGTTTGGAATGCCTATGCACGTCACTGATTTCTACCTGCCCTTATTGCACCATAATGTGGGGTCAGCGCAACACACTTTTTCAAGCATGTTGCAGAAAGGATTTGCCTAAGTTTTTACGATGGACTGCCTTGACGTCAATCCCCTCTGAGAGATCTAGTCCCAGGTAAATTAAATTAGAAAAATCGCTTTGCCCGACTTGGGAATCGTACCCAAGACCTCCCGGTACACAGCCCATATCTGCTGCCACCAGACCAAGGAGACGGCATAAAACTTGCATTATTATCAGCAGTATTTCATATTACCTGATAACAAGTACTCGCATGCATATTCCGATACGATTGATAACCTCAATATTTTTAGTTGTAACTTCAGCCAATGTAAACTATGCACAGGTAGTAAAAATTAACTAGGCATTAGGCTGTTAATAACTTACACCGCATAAGGTTGAGATCTACGAGTATAGAGCGAACTTCGACTAAGTCCAGGTCAAAGTAATAAACTCAATGAAGATTTAACATAACATAACATAAGCTCACGCCTGTATCCCCGAAGGGGTAGGCAGAGGCGCACTAGCGAACTAGAACACCCACATATCGCCGAGCTTAGTTCCGTCCCAGATGTGATAGGGGGCGATCCTATCGCCATATCGGGCACAAATTCCAGACTCCGGGCTACTATGGAAAAATCCAATATCACTTTGCCCGACCCGAGGGGATCGAACCCGAGACCTCAGAGCCGTAGTCGTACCGAAATACCACCACGCCACCGAGGCAGTCAATGAAGATTTGTAATTGTTAAATCGAACTTTGACTTACTCCGAGTTATTTTTTACAAGAAAAACAGACTGACAGATAGACTAAGCAAAGATTTATTTGTAAAAAATCCTCACTCAGTTCGTTACTTTGATCTAGACTTAGTCGAAGTTAGCTCTATAGATCTCAGCCTTAGACAGCTTCAGTGGCGTAGCAGATACGCGAAATGATAATGAAAATTACAAAAAATATTTTTATTATTTGAGAAAATTACGTTCCGCATAAGGGCTGATAATCGAACTTCGACTAATTCTAGGTCAAATTCACGAACTCAGTGAGGATTTTTACTAAGTCCGAATGATTTTTACAAGAAAATCTTTGCTTAGTCCGTCTATCAGTGTGTTTTCTCGTAAAAAAGAAGGTCGGACTAAGTCGATGTTCGATTTGAAAATTCCAAATCTTCCCTGAGTTCGTTCCTTTGACTCAGACTTAATCGAAGTTCGCTCTATAGATCTCAGCCATAGACAGCTTCAGTGGCGCAGATACGCGAAATGATAACAATGAAAATTACAAAAAATACTTTTATTATTTGAGAAAACTACGTTCCGCATAAGGGCTGATAATCGAACTTCGACTAATTCTAGGTCAAATTCACGAACTCAGTGAGGATTTTTACTAAGTCCGAATGATTTTTACAAGAAAATCTTTGCTTAGTCCGTCTATCAGTGTGTTGTTTTTTGTAAAAAAAAGGTCGGACTAAGTCAAAATTCGATTTAAAAATTCCAAATCTTCCCAGAGTTCGTTTCTTTGACTCAGACTTAATCGAAGTTTGCTCTATAGATCTTAGCCATAGATTTACTTACGTGCCCGGCGACCTTATTTTCATATCGTAAACCAATTCAAATCCCGAGCTTAATATACACAATGATTGTCCAATTTAGGGAGTATCCAGAGTTCAAATTTTGTGTTATCATCATCTGAATTAAATCGTGATTGATCAATATATTTTGTTACAGCTTTCTATATCATACTTCGAGTTCATTCTTGTCTTGACGATTGTACCAAAAGTTATCGCCTTTTCGATCATGTGGCGGCTGTAGAGTGGAAGTGGAAGAATTAAATATACATAAATATAAGAAGATATGTCATGATAATCTATTTTACTGACAATATGTCTAGAAACATTTTATAGTATTAGGCTGGTATCTAGAGGTATAGTGCTAAAGTTCGCCTATTAAGTCGAAGTCAGTCACGAACTCAGATTTTCTTGTAAAACATGACCCGGACTAAGTCAAAATTCGATTTAACAATTACAAATCCCCCTGAGTTCGTGACTTTGACTTAGACTTAGTCGAAGTTCGCTCTATAGATCTCAGCCTTAGACAGCTTCAGTGGCGCAGCAGATACGCGAAATGATAACAATGAAAATTACAAAAGATACTTTTATTATTTGAGAAAAATTACGTTCCGCACATTCATAGCTTTTGTAACTTTGTTTTAACCCTGACTATAATTCCAGTAGAAATGCAATAACTTAGCATGCAGTAATTTATTATGAATATAATTCATTAGACATGCAGTACTAATCACATATTAGGAAAGATATACGACTTTGAGTAGGACTTTAGAAAATGAAAGAATGAAAAGGTTCACTGAATTGAAATGTTTAATCTTGATATTTTTACTGCAGCACTATTTAAATTTCACGAAAAAGTGATAACATTCGAAATGTCAGTTTACTCTGTTTAATTAGCAATCGGACTATAGCATTCGGTCAGGACTATGTTTGTGACTGTTTGGTGTATTTATTTAAAAAAATAATAATAATGTAGTGAAGGCGGGTCCTGTCATCAGGCCGTGATAACGCCAGATAAAAAGAAAGACAGTTGGGTGGGTTAAACCCCAACAAATAAAAAGTTTATCGCTAGTCACCAGAATCATGCTGACCTGCGTAAATGCTTGTTTACCGTTTAAGAATATTGTATGTAGTATAGGAAGGAAGGAACACGTGACCCCGCAAACAGTTCCATTGTAACACAAAAATAAGAATTACATAATTATAATAATAAATCGCCTCACCAAACATTACCAAATATTTCAAATCACAACTGCTAAAACGCAGTATTTAATCCACGCCATAAATTTTAAATCCTTTAAACGTTTGTTTGTGATTGATTTCCATACTATTTACGCTAATAAATCACTTAATCAGTTAATACTTTAATCCTCGTCGAAAAATCTATGCTCATGATATTTTATCGAGGTGCCGTGGCGCTGTCGTGGCGGAGTAGCCACTTTCTCACACATTTTATCGTTATTTAATGTATAATTTCATGTATAATCAACATAATTATTGTCTGTTTATTGAAAAAATCATAAAAAAAACCTAAAGAAAGTGTTCTGTGAGTGATAAATAAATAGATACTTATCTAGTTTAGAACATGCCAAAGGAAGAAGGCGTGGCGACTCGTGAATTATCATGATCGAATGGTTTAATTAGGTATGTACTAAGAATCGATTATATTTTATAAAAATGCTTCCCATGTGAAAGAAAGAGTAAAAAACATCAAAATGTATCTAAAAGTAATAGTGTAATTGTGTTAATTTAAATATTGTCAATTTTGAATTGTAGTTAAAATTTTACAAGTAGAATGCCACAAATAATTAATATAACAATAATTAAAACTCGTGTGTATGTTGTATGTGTTGAAACTCGTATGTGGCAGAAGGCAGTGTTATTGGACACGGCACGCATTGTGAGGCGGTTCCTCACTCTGAACCCCTAACCTCCGGTGGCTTGGGTCTCAAGCCTCGTCATAGGGAGGGGGATATTTATTTTTTAATATTTTTAAATGTAATTTTTATATTATACATATTTAAAAATTTAAAAAAAATACACATTAAAATAAATGTATTAATAGATATGTAATGTATTTAAATACTTTACATTATACATCGCCCTACTATTAAACCTGAGTCTTTTGTAAGCCCTATATTTATGCGATGCATTTGAAACAATAATATAGAGGTAGAAGCAGAATAAATTATTTCCGTGATATATTATTGTCCCATTATAAGTACATTGCTTACATAACATTATAAAATTAATATCAACGTATTATAAAATCCCGAAATAATTTGTAATGTTAAAAATATAATAAGATTCAAATGAATCATCTAAGTATTTTATTTGTCTTCCGCAATACCATATTTTACGTAGTCAAATGTGCCAACCTAACAATTGAAGGTAAGACAACACAAGAATAGTCAAGAATGGTAAAAGCACACAAAGTATGACACATTATCACATCATTACAAATGTGATGACATAAGCATTAGGCAGAAAACTTGCGAATATTTTCATGACTAGCGCATCTAACCGTGAGAGTAAATACTTGATAGAAACTTATAGGGCCTCATGATAAAAGCATTTTTAGCTGAGCAAATGGTTAAGAATAACCTGTCACTTTTTTGTTTGCGTTATATTGTTTAAAAATGAAAGGGACAACCTATGGGTTAAAGATATGCAGCGCTTAAATATTTTTATGAGTAAGAGACATAATGCGTGGTATCTTTGGTGTAGTAGCGGTGTATGTAGGCTGTGGACCTGGCGGATCTGGGTATGAATCCCAAGTCGGGCGAAATGGTTTTCCTAACACCCTTTGCCAAGGACTGGGTCCTCAGAACTAAGCTGAAACCTATCTGCAATATGCTTTGAAATAAAACTATTTTTACGGATTCTATCACGATTAGGTTTTAATTATTATTTTAGTAACAACGAAGACTGCAAAGAATTCGAATCGTCGGAAATAATAATTAAAACGTAATCGTGATAGAATCCGTAAAAATAGTTTTATTTCAATGTATAATATTCGCGTGAACTTAAGAAATCAGTATGCAATATGCTTGTGCTGCACCGACTCCACATTCAATTCGTCAGTAAATATTTATACCTTATTGTTCGATAAAAAGTATTATAATTTACAACTCATATCTATCTTTCTTTCTTTCTACATGCCCTTAATGTGGAGTCGGCGCAACAAACTTTTCCAAGCATGTTGGAGAAATTATTTAGCTTAGTTTTTTATGACCGGCTGCCTGCCTGGCGTCAACCCCCTCTGGAGGATCCAGTCCCGGGCAAATTAAATTAGAAAATTTGCTTTGCCCGACCTGGGAATCAAACCCAGGAGCTCCCAGTCCACAGCCCATATATGCTGCCACTAGACCAAGGGCCTCCCTGGTCTAGTGGCAGCATGACCTTTCCTATATTTCTTATATTATAACAAAAGTAGTAAATCAAAATACTTCGCTTTTACGAAACGAAACTTTCAATATATCATCGGCAACTGTGAACTGATTCTCTAACACTACGCGCATGCTAAGCTCATTTAGGTCCTGCAAATCATAGTTATAGAGAATCATTATTTATTTTCCTATTAAACATAGTAGTTGGTCATATTTATCGTTTCCACAGTATCTTATCACATATCATCGAGATAGGCATACATATTCTCAGAGTGGCGGGAGTGCGGATCGCACGTCTAGTTTTGCCTAATTTTTTCGTATACAGTGATCGTGTATACAAGTGAAAAAGGTAAATTAAGTGTTTTTATGATTATTTATGTGTTAAGTGTTGATTAACCGCAGTAAGTTTTGATTCAGTGGTGTGAAAAGGGATGTTGATGATTTAATTGTCGCATTTACGTTTTATTTTAATGACAAAGGTATTTTACGGCCACTTGCAGCTCCGTGATAAATCTCTAATTATCCCAAATCTTGATTTGAAGGTAGGAGCGAGCTGTAGGATAAATCGAGTTTAGATTTAACCCTAGATTAGTAATAACGCTGTTAGTCGCCCTTAATGGATTAATACCTATATGCGATTAATTGTAGTTAAATCTGCATTTTGTTTTTAACTCAAAGACAACTTGTCTATGCTGCTCGCAAGTGCAATAATTTTGTTATTGTCATGGTCTACGCTAAGGTCATCAAATCATAGAGAAAATCCACATTTGATTGTCTTTCCTACTGTCACGAATACAAGCTCGTTTAAAGATGAATGCGGGTCCGCTCACTATGCCGGGGGTTTCCTTCATTTAATATAATGATTAACTCGAAGTGATTATGGAATCTGCTTGATTATTCTGTGGCAACAGCCAGAAACATACGTGCACGCTTTAACACCGATGAGGAAGGCTGGAGCACAATTAGCGCGATAACAATTTTTCGAGCTTCATTCCCTTCCAACGATGTGATAGGGGATGAGCCAATGCCATACCGAGCGCAAATTCTAAGTCTGTTGCCCAAGGAGTCATTTATCGAATCGAAAATCACAAATTAAGACTGTCTGATACGAAATTCAAACCCAGGGTATCACCGTGTCACAGTGAAACATTTTTACTTTGAAACAATAGAGATTTAATATGAAATTAAATATCAACATCGTTGCTACCCTAGATATAAACAGTAAAGAAGTACAAGATATTTTTCTATAGACTCCGTTATTTGGGGGAAAATATTATTCAGGCCTAATGCCAAAAACATGATTCAACGAAAACTAGTAACTGCAAAAATATTATTGCAACATTATATTTATAGAAACATTTTATCAAGCTTATTAAAAGCTAAGACAATAATTTGAATGGTATATTTTTAAAGAATGTTGGAACATAATTATGTTTTTAAAAGTGAGAAGTCACTGATAAAAAGGGTATTTTTTATCCTATGGCTTTTGGCTAAAAGTTTTCCGACACACTAATTTTAAATTAAATGTTTGATTAATCCTTTGTCTTACTCATGTAAGGGAGAAAGTGACTAAACGGTCATAAATAATTTATCAATTTCGCACTGTAATTTCAACTGAGCTGTAATATACTATTTAAATGTCCATGGTTGTATTGTCAACAGTGGCGAGTCGTCCATACAATACGATTTTTTCCGCTTCACCTATGACGAGTTTTATACTAATAAATATCTAGATAAAATAAAATAAATAAATAACACCCAACAGTCACACACATAGTCCTGACCCCTCAATAGATACTAGTCTTGTGTCGTGGGTATCAGGAACTACAAGAGACTTTCGGTTTTCGGAAACTGGCATCGGCTTCCCTTTTAGAAACTGTCACCCTTCGCCCATGATTGTTAAGGATTAGTTTCTGTTCTGTAGATATCTTTGTTTGAATAAAAATACATGAATACCCAGTTTCAAATTGTTTGTATAAGGATTTTAACAAACTTATGTTTTCACTAATCTATCTGTAACAGATTACCGCGCCGCTGTAACATTAAAGTCAATCCCAATAAACTGGGTTGGATTAACCGTTTTCGATAGCGGATAATCCAGAAGCTTGGAACGTGAATGATTACATTAATAACAAAACTGTGAAATGCTTCTGAATACTACTTTTTGGTTATTATTTATTATCACCCCATTTTCGAAAGAAAAGCCGTGTGCACACTCGTGCCACCTTATATTTTTTACAGATAGAAGTACCATTATAATAATAATAATAAATCCACATCAGTCACACAACTAGTCCTGGGTGACTATTCTATAAATATATATCGGACAGTATACTCTACCGCACAGATTAATATAGATGCACGTGGATCAAATAAATGTCCAACACCGAAGAGTAGGCTGTCAAACGGTTTACAGGATAGCATTCTTCCAAACGAAACTTATAGCACCGATATCGGTCGGACACGTGAGCCACATAGAACAGCAAAACTTCCGAAACGAAGACTGCAACTACGGATTTGGTTTTACAAACTAGGCCCCCTGACCCCACACTAGGTATAACCTATATCGTGGGTGTCAGAGACTATGAGAGACTTTCGGTCTCACAACACCCAGACTTGAAACAAATGTCTGTGGGATGGGGTGGGCGGTAATAAAACACGCGTCCTCTCGCTTCACAGCCGGCTACTCGTCCACTGCGCCACGGAGGCAGTAAGTGAGAGATAAGTGGGATCTTATGCAAAAGAATCATGTTGCCAGGCTTAGCACATTTTATTTTGGCGAATGTAAGGCCAAAAGCTTGTTAGGTGTACTTTTCTGCGCATTTCTTCGTAATTCTTTCTGAATATTTTCCTGTTGCATATTGTTCATTAAATAACGTTTGTAGGTACTGCGTTATCCTTCCGTGATTGAAATATAATATTTATCCGTTATCGCCAAAAATGCATCACTTTTGATTTAAAAGAAATGAAATGTTACTTTGAACAATCTTGATAATAAATAAATTAATATCAAGAACCTGTTTTAACACTGATAAGGCGTGATAAGAGCTGTGACGTCACACATCACGGAGGTTGAACTCCAATGACACATTATTTTAGTGCAATAAAATTCGGCTAATTGTGAGCCTAGTCTTTTTATCGTGAGTTGAGTCATGATACCATTTCAACCATTGCACTAAAATAGAAGATACGACTTACGGAGATACGGGTTTACGAAGAAAAAATATAATTGAAATAAAACTATTTTTACGGATTCTATCACGATTAGGTTTTAATTTTTATTCCCGACGTTTCGAAGGCTTTGCAGTCTTCGTTGTCACGGGTCAGACTGACCCGAATAAAAATTAAAACCTAATCGTGATATAATTCGTAAAAATAGTTTTATTTCAATGTATAATATTCGCGTAAACTTAAGAAATCAGTATAAAAATATAATATATATATCGAAATCCAAAGTTATATTTTAGCTGACTATGGTAAAGCCAAAATACATAGTTATGATTTTAGCAGTTTGTTACAGAAAGCATTGGTTTCGTTTTTACGACAGGCTGCCTGCTTGTTAACCTTCTGGGGGATCCAGTCCCGGGCAAATTAATTAGAAAAATCGCTTTGCCCGACCTTACAATCGAACTCAGGGCCTCCCAGTCCATAACCCATATATGCCGCCACTAGATCAAGGAGGCGACTCCCGTGGTACCTAAACTACTAATCCAATTTTGATAAAGGAGTTAATCGATTTAGGACCGGGTAACAAACGATTTTTAATCGATTTTTAATAATATGCAGGCGCTGGAAGTTTTATTCCGTAGTTTTGTTATAGATTTTAAAATTGTCAAAGCGTTGATTTAAATCAAATCTCACTCATCGTACAATATGCAGATTTCTTCAGCTATCTGCGAGAGAGTGGCAATAATCCGGTCGAGCCAGTCAATTCCGCTCTGCGCAAAATTGTCTATAATGTAGTTATTTCACTCAAACTTTAGCCTCTTACGCCCGAATGGTCAAACGCTGCTCAACTTTAACGGCTTCTTATATTGATTTTCGCCATACAATTTTGACAGATAAGGCGGCCTTAAAAGACATAAGGCCACCTTAAGTGTATGAACATTCGGCGGTTAATTAGTCTGACACTTGCTATATTATTTTATGCATGACAAAGAACGGGGTTATAATTTAAGTCCGTTATGGCGACATGCACGTCCCTTATTACATGATAAAAATAGAAATAAGCTCGCTGAAATAAATAACTAACCTAACAGTCACACACATCGGGAACACAGTACCTCCTATCTTTTGTCGCGGGTATCGGGTACTTCGAGAGACGGCTTCACAATATCACCTATATTGTGAACTAGCTCTCTAGTTTAATTTTACCTTCCCTTTGAGGGAATAAGTAAAGGTACTTGCGACAGGATAATCAGACGATCTGCGGGTTTCGACAAGTGTTTTATACATACGCTAATCGAATAGAATAGTCGAAAATAATAAATGTATGGGAATGACATACGAGTACGCTATATGCGGCGTACTCTTATATCATTTCCATACATTTATTCTATTCGACCACTCTATTCGACTAGCGCACAAACCACTTGTCAAAGCTCGCTGTGCAGGCACACAAACGCATTACGCAACCCATACTGCAACCAACCATCGAGACATGTCGCAAAACCTTTAACAGCCGGTTTCAATAAACGATCTCAGCTTAGAGTGCAGATAGATTGCAATTATGAACCAATCAAATCACATTTGACGGAGTCATGTTTAAACTGTGTTCTTAATTGCTAATTTTTGTAATCCATCTGCCCATTAGAACTCTGATTGTTTATTGAAACCGCCCGTAAGAAAAGTACTTACCTATTATTTTACTACTTCTTGGGAATATAGACGCGAGGTTATGTATGTACATTTATTTATATTTACTGTAACTTATGGACATTCCTTTAGTTGAATACGTGCGTGGCATTATGTAGAAGGTTATAAAAGCAATAAAGCTGTAAATCCTCAAGATTTGATAACAAAGATATTGTCACACACTCTACAACGGTTTTCGACGTGCCGAGTGCCGACATAAATACAAAGTGTTCTTCTATCGACATAAGATGTTATAAATGTAGTATAAATATATTTTATTCGAGCTCCTCAATGTGATAATGGCATGATGGTAATGCAGACCAAAAAAACCGTGACTGAGTTTACTGGTGGTCCATAGAATTTTGAGTGGTAGAGCCACGCTGTAGACTGTAACGTCTACAGCACGAATGGGCCGGCTCGATCGGTCTAATACCACTGTCTTACAGAAAACCGACGTAAAGTGGTAGCTTGCTGTCGCGTTTTGTTCGGTGAGTGGGATTTACGGTGGCCCACTTCCACCCCTCCCTATTCCAATCCCATTTCCATTCCCTCCTTTGAGGTTGGCAACGCATCCATGATTCTTTTTGTGTCTTGGGTGCCTATGGACGGTGGAGATCACTTACCATAAGGAGACTCTGCTCGTTTGCCAATCTCTGATATAAAAAAAATCATGTTGTCCTGCATAAATGCTTCTTCATACTCTGAAGTAAGACGAGGTGCACAAGCAGGCACAGACATAAGGATGTACCCATAGATTTACACGCAATTATTAACCATCTAGTCATGTTCACTCATATGGCAAGCTCACACGTTTTCGGGCGTGTTGTAAAAAAGATTCAGCTTAGTTTTCATATTCGTTGTCGCGCTACAAAAAGAGGAGATACCAAGTATAGGTACTTATATTGACTTTTTTGGTGAAATTCAGTGTAACATATATTGTAGTTTTATGTTTCTACAACCAGTTAAGTGTGTTATCGGAAAGCAAATACCATTTAATCTCCTTATATATTAATTTAAAGAGGTTTTTGTTCGTCATGTACATATGTTTGATGTAGGTCACGGTTATTCTTTATTTATATCTAACACGTTCAGTCTAAAATTTAATAACATAAGTAATTTTATGATGTAAACTAAATTTAATGAAGACAGACATTACATTCTGGCCCAGCAAAGTATAGTGACATCATTACACTATATTATAGCAGTGACAGTCATCACTGTGCAAGAAACTTTGTCGAACTAAAACAAATTTTACGGATTCTATCACGATTTGGTTTTAATTTTTAGGCCCGAAGTTTCAATGAATAACATTCGCGTAAACCTAAAAAATCATTATTTCAATTGTCATTTGCCAACATATCCGTAATGTTAAGTAAAATATATTGCTTTCCTTTACTTTAGCTGTAAATGAAATTAAATTTAGTGGTAGAGCCACGCTGTAAACAGTAACGTCTACAGCACGAATGGGCCGGCTCGATCGGTCTGATACCACTTTCTCACAGAAAACCGACGTAAAGTGGCAGCTTGCAGTCGCTTTTAGTTCGGCGAGTGATAATTTCGGTGGCCCATTTCCCCCCCTCCCTTTCCCAATCCCTTTTCCCTCTCCTTCCATTCCCTCCTTTTAGACGCTGCCATGATTATTTTTGTGTATTGCGTGTCTATGGGCGGTGGAGATCACTTACCATCAGGTGACCCATCTGCTCGTTTGTCAGTGCTATAAAAAAAATCCTCAGCTATCTAACGCCATTATTTTTGTCCCCAGATTTCATCATCAAATGACATAGCCCCAACAAAACCAAAATGTTAGCAGCAACGTTATCAACTTTGACGCCGCGGATGCGGTTTCAAGGGTCCAAGCCGAAGATAGAGAATATAGCCTTCAAGCTTCACTACCAGTTGACTGTGACCGTGCTGCTGGCGTTCGTGATCCTGGTGTGCGCCAGGGAGTACTTCGGAGACCACATCAGATGCATATCGGACCAGGGCGTGCCCGACCACGTGATACAGACTTATTGCTTCTTCATGGCCACGTTTACTATTGTAAGTGATTTTTATTCTCGTTTAAGCATGTCCGTACCTATTAGAGAACAATAAATAAATACACCCAACAGTCACACACCTAGTCCTGACCCCACACTAGGTATAAGTGATATATATTCTTAAATTTGTTTATCATCATCAGCCAAAGATTTCCATATCGATATTATTATAATATATTTTTATGTATGTTCGTGTTCACCGATCGCCTCCTTGGTCTATTGGCAGGTGGCAGCACATGTGTGCTTTGGACCGGGAGGTCGCGGGTTCGATTTGTCATTTCGTATTTTGCCGCCCTAGGCCTGGGCTATGTCGGTATTAGGGAAAATCCGCCACTAAACATAGAGTAAACTCTATGGTTATAAATAAGGTGGTGAAGGTTGGGAGAAATTAAAATCACAAACGTTAAGTTCAAAATTCAAAGCTTGCCAAATTCAAATAATAAATATAACTGAACGCACAATGCGAATTTCTTTTTAAACATAGATAAAACATACTGATTTCTTAAGCTTACGCGAATGTTATACATTGAAATAAAACTATTTTTACGGATTCTATCACGATTTGGTTTTTAATTTTTATTCCCGACGTTTCGAAGGCCGAGGCTTTGCATTCTTCGTGGAGTCCGACCCGTGACCACGAAGACTGCAAAGCCTTCGAAACGTCGGGAATAAAAATTAAAAACCAAATCGTGATAGAATCATAGATAAAACACATAGGTTCCCTTGAAAATTCCTGTTCATTGCAAGTGGCTCGGCGACCCCCTTTTCCCTAGATGATTAGTCAAATCTTCGTGATAAAATGGATTAGCTCCATGATATAATCTTGTTGTAGGTGCGGCATTACAACGAAAGCCTCCTCCAAGGTGGTTTCCTGCCGCACCCCGGCGTGGGCCCGATCTCGGAGAACGACGAGACTCTCCACCACACGTACTACCAGTGGGTGCCGTTCGTGCTCTTCATCCAGTCCATCTGCTTCTACCTGCCGCATTACATCTGGAAGAAGAAGGAAGGTAATACCTAGGAATTTACTTAAAGGTTAGACGGACTACTGATCGCCTCCTTCGCCTCGTCCTCGTCGCCTCCTTGGTCTAGTGGTTTGGAGGTCCTGGATTCGATTCTCAGGTCGGGAAAAGCGATTTTTCTAATTTGATTACCGTGGGACATAAAAACTAAGTCAAATCATTTCTGCAACATCATTGAAAAAGTGTGTTGCGACTCCACATTAAAGTGGGATAAGGGTAGGTAGAAAAAATGAAGTAGCATTTACTTACATGACTACGGTGTTAAATTCGCTAAGTGACATAATACTCATTTTATTGATTTACTAAAGCACGCTCACATAAAGTGATAACTGCAAAGCCTAACCGATATATTGATCGCAACATAATCTGATCTGATTTTCGCAAGGCTAATGAGGCAGAAATCGACAATAATCTTGTCGTTAAAAATACGGTTTCCATGTACTATGCTGGTATCAATTTTAACAAATTGCACATCTTAAGTGAAGGTAATTGCAGTAATGCAATTTTTATGTAAGGTTATCATTGTAAATGTAGGTTAGAGATGAGTGTATGAGATAGTTTAATTTTTGCGACTCGGCATATTGAATCGGTAGATCTGGGCCCTTAATACGTATTTTAGTGTTTGCAATAATAAATAAATAAAACACACCCAGTAGTCACACACATAGTCCTGACCCCACACTAGGTATAACCTGTATCGTGGGTATCAGAAACTACGAGACTTTCGGTCTCACAACACCCAGACTCGAAACAAATATCTGTGGGCCACACAGACATTTGTCTCGGTGCGGGAAACGAACCCGCGACCTCACGTTTCACAGCCGGCTACTCACCCGCTGCGCGACAGAGGCTGTCTTTCACAGCCGGTTACTCACCTATGATACTACTCAAATGATAGAGCTTACTGCAAAGATAGCCCTATATAAATTTGGTCATAAATCAAGATATAATTGAGTAAACTCTTTGACAAACAAGGGTCGCGATTAGGGTTTCGTATTAGAAATGGCATGCAATCACTGTCCACCATAATCCTCATTAGCCATAACACATCCATTGTTGACCATAGGCCACCCCTAAATAGCAACAGCTGTACCTAACACTAAAAAGGTACAAAATGAAACTTAAAACTTATCTCCTAAAAAAGGGCCAAATAAGGAGTTCTCGTAAACGACGAGCGTGCATGAAAAGACTGATGACTGTGAAATAAGCGAAAGAGGTGTGTTTGAACCGAAGCAATTGGCGCTCCTTTGTCTCTGCCTACCCCAACGGGAAGCAGGCGTGAGTTTATGTGAAACTTAAAACCCACTTCAAAATGTAATACTTTCCCCCGGGTACTGAAACGGAACTTACCCACGTTTAAGTATTTTTTAAACTTTTTACCATTTGCTCAGCTAATCTGTTTTTATAAGTAAGACCTTATTTATTATGTGAGAGCGGTAATAACTTTGATGAAATTCTAATTAAATGAGACCCGAATATAAACGTTGCGTCAGTTATTATGACAGCTAGTGACAATAATGACTTAACCCGAATTAACGAGATAAGGAAAAGTAAACTCAATATAGACGTCTGAATAGGAGAACCTTGTTTAACATCACAAAAAACCATGTCGTTGACCTAAGCGGCAAGAAATAAATCGTCTCAGTTATGTTTTTGCTGAAATTATTTGCGGAAATATATCTTGTGCTCGATTTCAAAATCGGTTTTGTAGTTCCAGAGACTAGCGCACTCAAACAACCAAAATGTTGAGCGTCATAACTCATAACATTAGATGACGATTGTTGATAAATCTTTTCATATACAAATCAAAAGTTTGGTTATTTGGATGCGCTGGAAATGTTGGATGCGGCCTATCTCCAGCGACTACCAGCGATCTTTGGCAGATCGTCTACTTAGTTGCCATTAGCTTTTTAAAATGGAGGGATGGTTCTCAAACTCGACTTCAAATAACTCTTAAATTAATTAATAATTAAATTTCTTAACAAATCTGTGTATTGTAGGAGGCAGAATCAAAGCTTTGGTCGACGGACTGCAGTACGCGGGTCTGGCGTTGCAAGAGCACGACATGACTGTCAGGGGCATGGCGGTGCCTTCCAAGTACACCCTAGAGAAAAAACTAGATACAATAAAGAAAGACATCATACTTAGGTAAGTTGGAAAATTATGGATAATTTTCCCTCATTTGGAATTTGTACCGTGCTATTTCGGTAGGCTACGAGTTACGACTGATGAGGTTGTTAATAAGGATGTTGACTCTGGACACTGTCACATTATAACGGTAAAATAATACATCCAGTAAAACGAACGGTTACGGCCGGTTTCAATAAACGATCTCAGTTTAGAGTGCAGATAGATAGCGCTTAGGAACCAATCAAATCAAGTCATTTGACGGAGTCATGTTCAAACTGTGTTCTTATTGGCTAATTTTTGTAATCTATCTGCACATTCGAACTGAGATTGTTTATTGGAACCCGGCGTAAGACGGTTTACGTATGGTAAAACAAAACGATTAGATAAGGGTTGCAGGAGGTAGCTGGATGCAGACCGTTTTCAACAGTTTGGTCTAGAAAACTTTGGGGGAGACCTATGTTCACCAGATGACACTGTGAGTAATTATGACTATGGAAAGAAGCTTAGTGAACCGTTGATGCAGATGTTAGACACCTGCCTACCTCTTCTGATATAGGTGCGACTTTCGGTTGTAATAGGCGATATGTGGTTTCAGTCAACGTTTTTCGGTTTCAGTAGATAGCTCTTTAAGCTTATAATGCTGGGCTCTGTAATTTACGAGGTTTTGACCTGGCTTTAAAGATGCCATCTATTATTGGCTATGTAGTATTTCAAATAAATTATAAAATCCAGACAATACAGCAAAGGCGGCTTTTCCTCTACATAATTCAGCTTTCCCTGCATCAAATTACTAAAGGCTAGCATAAGCCTCCGTATCAAATCTATGTAGATCCATTTCAAAATTAATCTCGGGCCGGCAATATTGAAAGTGTAAAATATTAACAGATCATGCCGATAGCAGTGTAAAGCCTCGAGATAAAACAATCACTTCTATTTATAATGTTTACCCTTCACAGAATTTCTTTCAGTTTTGTATGTTAGACATCTGATAATAATATATTGCGGATATATTCTATCTGTAGATTTTATCTTGTTATAAGTACTATGAATTACTACGATTTCATCATTAATGAGTCAATCGGATTCCATCTATTAATGTCATCTTTCTATGACATTGTTGTAGCACACATGTTACTTAGCGTTGATTTATGTCTTATCCTCATTAAAGGGTAAAAGGTAATGATTGGTGCTTATGACTGTCGAGACAAACCATCATCTAAAGGCCAGATTATCCTTTGTAGCAGACGTATCCTAATAATTAATATTATTATTCCTAGTATTTTAATCGCTAATCGATCTTTAGCCTGAATTATTGATAGGCACGGTTTTTCAAATGATGAAAGGAGTTAACACTTTCAAACAATGTCTGTAGAGCTTTTTATGTTACTTCGCATATCTTAGGAAAAGGCAATTCCAATATGTATAGCAGTATCTTTCAATGCGCGAATGATTTTAATATATTCTTAATTTTACAAGAAACAGACACTCTCTTTCTTATCTTATCGCAATTTGATCAATGTACGCTCTCCCTCTTTCTATTTGTTTTCAAAATTATTATTCCTTGTCTGGTTCTTTACCGAGATCCCGATATTCTATCTACGTTTTTCTGATTTTCCAGTGTCTTGTATTTTCATGATTTTCTTCCTGGTCTGATCATAATTGTTTAGTGTTCTTGTTTATTGATTCATGTCTGTAGTTCATTCATTGTCTAACCTAAATATTGTCTTATTATTTTTGTCTTTCTTCAACGTCTAACAATCTTCCATTCCAGTAGTGAAGATTTTTCTTATTTTTCATAAAATGTTTGGCAAAATCTTAAAATATGAGTATAATTTTCTTCAAAAACAACGCCGAAACGTATCTTATCTATTTATAATGTTGTAGATTATTGAGCCGACCGCAGGCGGCGTCCACTGATCATGCGATAATGCCGCCTCTTTCAAAGCAATTGGATGTTTCCTCGCTGGCTATCAACTGGTTCAAGTGTTTGATCGTAATCATGGATGGATTTCGGCCTGTAACGCTATGGCTTTAGCGGCATTACAAGCGAAATGTTGTGATAAAGTGCCTATTGTCTATTAAACAATCGTGTTTTAATATTGGTTTTAACTGTGAAAGAGATTTAAATGTTAAAATCAACAATTTGCGAAAAAATATTTGTTTACAGTTATAGGTCTATTTGTTTCATAAAATACTGTGGCCAAAGCTCGCTGCGCATTGATGACATTTACAAACATAGACGATTTGAATTCGATTGTCATAAATATTCCTACTAGCGCCTTCGGTGTTCTTGATTCGATTATTTATTTGAAAATTGTTCACGCTACCCTCACGAATGAACTGATAATTTAGCATTTGTATGTATATCACTGGTGACTTTGGTTCTAAACAATTTTCAAGTTGAAGCACCTTTGTCTAGGTTGAAGATATCCCGGACGTGGTCGACATGGCTGGTCGCAATGGAGGTGGTCAACTTACTTCACATCATGTTCCAAATCTGGATAGTGAACGTATTCCTGAATGGCGCTTTCATTTCACTGGGGCCAAAGGTGTTGAACACCAGTGAATGGAACCACATTGCTGATCCTTTGGAACTTGTGTTTCCGAAAGTAAGTAAGATTTAAAGTTAATTTCACGTTGAAACAGATTAAACTTTGCTGGAGTGGGATGTCATTCCAGTTTGCGATGTGATGGAGAGAGCCATGACGGGTAATTATGGAGACAGTATGGAGATGGGATTGTTTGTGCTTGTGGGTTTTCATACAAATAGTTATACAGAAGGTACATATCCTATCTCTCTAGTAAACAGAGTAGTATAAGGTTTCCATAAAGTATATTCAGGTGTACATATTTCGTGCATGTATGTGCTGAAATCGAACATGTGTACTTAAATATTTTAGTGCTTAAATGCTTAATTACATCATAAATATTGTGCAATACTTTAATAATGGTTCAAAATTGTTTTTATATCTAAAACATATCCATCAGGTGACAAAGTGCATATTCCACAAGTACGGTCCGAGCGGGTCGATCCAACAGCACGACGCGTTGTGTGTGATGGCCCTGAACATCATCCACGAGAAGATCTACACCGTGCTCTGGTTTTGGTTCCTGTTCCTCTTCATCGTCTCCGTGCTTGGTAAGAATTGCAATAGTTATATTGTTCTAATATTAGTGCTGGATATAGGCCTCTCCCAAAGATTTCCAGATTAACCTGTTGGAAGCGGCCTGCATCCAGCGACTTCCTGCGACCTTTATCGGCCTATATCCAGCAGTGGACGTCCTATGGCTGATAATGATGATGATGATGATGAATATTACTGATTTATCTCTTACTTATTTTCCAGTATATTTATCATATATGTATAAGTATTACCCAGAAAATCCCTATTTCGTTCTGTTAGACGACCAGTCCTAGATGTCTTTTAAAAAAAAACTACGAGTTGATGCACACAAGTATAATCAAAATGTAAAAAAGAATGTATGAACACACACTACTAACTAAATTACTTTCCGATTTCCAAATTAGGGGTTCACCAAAGAAGCGAGAACCGCTTCATCGCGAATGCCTGAAACTAACGGTTTTAATAATTTAATAAAATTGACAAAGAAATGTAAAATTGCATGTCAGCATTTATATAGCTAGAAACTAAGTTAAGAATGCGAAATGCTGATGTTTCATTTAATCCATAGAAATAAGGGCAACAGTTCCTTTTAATTGGCAACTCACCCATGATTATATAAGTGTTTTGGTTGTCTAAGGAGATGGAGTTAGCTTACCATCAGGTGACCCACCTGCTCGTTTTCCAGCAGCCTCTGCTTTAAAAAAAGTTTTTTGAACTGAAAATATTTTATGTGTTTTGTGTTTTAAGTAGAGTTGCCAAGAGACCTATAAATATATGTAGTTTTGTGCTATGTGGCAAGATATTGATTGAAATATCGTAGAAAGCGATCTCATCTGGCGATCTGAACATTTTTTGGCTTATCTTTTAGCTGTCGTAGGAGACAACCAAGACAAGTAGCGATCCTCTTACATATTGACATGATAATTTTAAGAAGGTTGATGGTGTTTTAAGATTTGTAAATGCAGAATATGACGTCAAGGTCCCCATCGTAATAGCCGTAATTGCCGATGTATAAGATATATAGATGGGTAGACGAAGTAAATGAAGATATTTGATTTTCAAATGACTACTTATTAATGCACAGTTATACTAATATTTTCGTTTAGTTGATCCCTCATACCCAAATAATCAAAGCGGTCCGACGGATGACGGATCATCATAGTACTGCCGATGTCACACTTTGATGTAGATTGAATATTATAAGTTGTTAAAATTAAGTGAAATCTAGTACAAATGATCATAATGTTATTCTACCTAGAGCTAATAAGTTAAATATCTTGCATGATAGGATCCAATAAAAATCTGAGGTATGGCTTTATTTATTTATTGTTATCCGCCCTATATCGCTGCATGACTTTTCAATTCTACGGAATAAAGACAGCTTCATGTTCCTACTTCCTCCTACACAATTGTAAGCCTATTCCTCGATTTTGATAAATGCGTTCTATTGTAGATTCCAGCATACAAGTTGACTGGAATCAATAGAATGGAATGGTTTCGTATTCCTAACAAACATGTTCTTTTCAGCGGTGATCTGGCGGCTGATCTCATTCTTCATGTACCGTCGGTCGCTGCGGTTCAACGAGTTGATGTTCAGGCACGTCAGCAATGCCAAGTTCAACCCTTACAACGTGATCCGCGTCGTCAACGGCTGCGAGTTCGCGGATTGGCTCTTTCTCTACTACCTCGCGAAGAATATGCAAGGATTTGTCTTCCAGTAAGTATTCCCAAGCTCATCGTTGGACGTACACCTATGATGTGGACAGACATGATAAAGTTTACAGGAAGTCGCTGCATGCAGGCAGCTTCCAACAGATCTTGGGGTCTTTGGGGGAGGCCTATATTCAGCAGTGGACGTCCTGTCTCTGATGATGATGATTTATTTCCCAGTTAAACACCGTTGCAAGACGACATGATATAAGTCGTAGTTCGCTGGATGAAGACTACTTCCAACAGTTCTTGGGGTCTTTGGGGGAATTCTATGTTCAGCATTGACGTCCTGTGGCTGATAGTGATGATGATGATGATGTATTCCCAGTTAAACACACTAATCACTACATATACGGAAATGAGTGAGGCGAAATGCGGGTGTTCTAGTAGACTGCCTTGGTGGCGAAGTGGTATTGTTTGCTCGTTATAACTCCCGTCCTGAGGTCTTGGTTTCGATTTCCGGTTTGGGCAAAGTGATATTGGATTATTTAGACTCAGCACGGAGTCTGGAATTTGTGTCCGATATGGTGATAGGCTCGCACCCTATCACATTTGAGACGAATATGAGCGCGGTGAAATGTGGGTGTTCTAGTTCTCCACTTCGCCTCTGCCCACCCCTTCAGGGATACAGGTATGATGTATATACTCATGATACAGATAAAACCTAGAGTAGGGTCAGGACTTTGCGTGTGACTATTGGGTCTATTTAACTATTTATTATTTCGTTGAGATTTGTACATATTTTTTCTTTCTACCTACCCTTATCACTTAATGTGGGGTCAGCGCAACACAATTTTTAAGCTTGTTTCAGAAAGGATTTGACTTAGTTTTACGACCGACTGCTTGCCTGACGTCAACCCCTTTTGGGGGATTGAGATTTGTACATATACTACTGTTTAATGTCTTTAGATTTTCATAATTATTTCTTTACAGAGCTCTATTCGTCCGCTTGGCCGAAGAGTTGGAGAAGCGAGAACTTCCATTCGACAACGAAGGGACGGAGCAGAAGGGAGCTGAACCAATTTTAGTAGGAAAGGTTGACATTGATGATGAAACACTGCCTTTGAAACAAGACAAGAAGTTTTCATGAGGAATGACATAGATTAACGCAGGCTTTTACTATAAGGAGGTTATTCTTCTGGAGTGGATACAAATAATGTTTTTTTTATCTAAAAGTGTCAAGGAGTAATTCATTATAACGCTTTGTGTTAATATTCGACCGACTTCAAAGAAGAAGGTCCTCAATTCGTCAGTATTTTTAACCGACTTCAAAAAAAGGAGGAGGTTAACAATTAATCGGAATGTTTTTTATGTATGTGACGCGATATCTCCGTCAAATATGGGCCGATTTTCAAGATTATTTTTGTGTGATATAGCTTATTCCAAGGGTGGTCCCATATAAATTTGGTCACGGTCTTATACTTTTTGAAGTCGGTCCGTTAAGTTTTTAAACTTGTTATTATCTCAGTTACGTATAATCATAGAAATATAATATATTTAGAAAGTCGATACGAATTATTGAAGTATGTAGGTGTAGATTTAATTTTTCCAAATAATCACTTTAGTTAGGCAAATTTTCAATTAAGAACCTTTATTTTATAAGAACCTTTATTTATTGTATAGCAGATACAGATGGATTAACAGTACTTATTACGTTTCAAACGATTTTAAAAGGAGGTTCTGAATTTGGCTGTATACTTTTTGTACCTATGTTACCAATATATCTAGTAACATATCAAGACTGGTCGATCGAGCTTGTTCTGGGTAGTCTCATAAACAGGTCAAGATAGGATACATTTTGAAGTCGGAATTATAGTTTTAAAACGTGTTTTTTTTAAGTTTGCTTGTTTTGACTTGCGTGGAGTCTTCGCCACTACATTATCTCTTTGTGTCTGAATTAAATAGTAGTTATGTAACCATTTTTGACAGGGTTGTGATGGCAGTGGCGTGCATTCCATATAGACAAAGACACCGTCTCCCCTGACAATTGCCTTTAGTAGACAACCTACGTAGCGCAGTGGGCGAGTTGCCGACTGTGAAACGAGAGGCCGCGGGTTCGATTCCCGCACCGAGACAAATGCTTGTGTGGCTCATAGATCTTTGTTTCGGGTCTGAGTGTTGTGAGCCGAAAGTCTCTCGTAGTTCCTTATACCCACAACACAAGACTAGTATCTTAGTGTGGGGTCAGGACTATGTGTGTGACTGTTGAGTGTTATTTATTTATATGAATAAAGAATAAAAATCATGATCCAGTGCAGATTTTTCAAGATAGCAACGCTCAGCTTATATTTTAAATGGATGTGGATATGATAATGATAGTAATGGTGATGTAAGAGTTGAAGAAAATAATAGTGCAAGTTTTTTGTCTACCCTGACAGGTCAGGGTAGACAAAAAACTTGCACTATTTTAGATTATCACACAGCGACGTGCACAAGCATTCAGGAATGCTTGTGCACGTCGCTGTGTGATAATCTTGTATTGACGTGGTTTTACCATCGGGTGTGGAGTTCGGGTTTCCTACTTTTTATAGTCCTTTCAAATATGATAAAAATTGGCATAGTAAATAGGAAAACTAAGCTCTCATTCGCACGAGAGACTTTTCAACGCGCATTAAAAAAACGTGTCAACATGTGATTGCTTGAAAATCATTCTTGTCTTGTTTCTAATAAGGTGTATTCTACAAACCGAGCAAAAAATAACGCCGCGTTTTAAAAGCGTCGGCGTGTGAACAACTATACTAGAACTCATAATTAAGTTCCATTTCAACGTTTTTTTTTAACGCGCGTTGAAAAAGCTTTCCTGCGAATGAGAGCTTAGTACATATAAGTACATACATACATACATAATATCACGCCTGTATCCCATAGGGGTAGGCAGAGACTATGGATTTCCACTTCGCCCGATTCTGACACACTACTTTCGCTTCATCTACTTTCATCAATCTCTTCATACATTCGCGTCGGTTAAGGGTACTTTTTATATTTCCTATAAGTATTATAAGTACATATAAGTATTATTTGAAATTAGAAATTAGGAGCTGACGTGATTTGTGAAATATTGAAGTATAACGGAAAATTGCCGGGTAGGTACCAACATTAAATAATTATTGTGCCAAAGAATATAGAATGATCGGACGGATTTGGAATATTTTATGAAGTATGTATCTCTTATCTATGCAAAGAAACCTGATTTTATTTCGGCTATTGATTTTTTGCGTATGACTTTACTAATGGTGTCACTTTACGACTTGTAACCCATTGGGTTCCTGATTTGTGTTAACAATCATTCGAAAATACTTGGAAATGACAGCTTAGGTTGTGAAGTGTCGCTAGCGTAAAATATCACAAAACGAATGGTCGAATTACAGGATTCCATTGTACCGCCAAAGTTACGTCAAATACGCAACCATTACGTCCTAATTTAATTATTTCCAGTAGATAAAGATAAACTTACTTAATACTTTTTTTAGTAAACTTATATGTAATGTTACTGCCCTTTATAATAATTAAAGAAGCTCAATTATAGTTGAAGAGTGCCAACTGTGTTGAACAATTAGGTTAATGTATGTGAATTTTGTAACTTGCATGGGCGATTTTATTGTTTTTTTTAATTATTAGTTAGATTAATATTAATTATATTTTTATTTTGCTCAAGTCACTATTTTTTATTGAAATAATAATTTAAAATATTTTATGAAGCAATTACTTATTCTCTAGTCGTATCCAGAAAAATAAAGAAAGACAGACGCGTAGACAGACGGATGATTTCGTATAGCTTCACTTTTTATATTGATTTTATATTAAATTGTCTTCGTACTTCGGTCTGTTTAGAATGATGGATTTTTAAGTTTGTAAATAAAACTGTTTTGTTATTTTTTGGTATTATTTTAAATACAGTTTACGTGATTGTTCACTTTGGTCGCAGGGACCCATGCCCTAGGTATGTAAATTATATATTACTGGTATTATATTACCCAGCCCCAGAATCGAACGACGTTGTAATTTAAGTGATGGTCTATTTGTGTTATCGGAATTTGGAATGCTCATACAGATTTATTGTTTTATAAGCTAAACCAGTAGTTAAAGATAAGTCTAGTGTTTCAACAATCCACTAATAAGTATTTTGCGGAAAATATACAGGAAGCAAAAATAAAGTTTACTTAACATTTTTTTCGGAATTACCTTGACGAGTTTTGCCTAGTTATAATAGTTTATTTAAACAGATATGGCTAAAACCATCTAAAACTGTACAGCTAACGAACCGTGCAAATACAATGTGGGTTTAGAAATTAACACGTACCAAAAACACCGAATGTAGGTGCTCATAAGATGCAGTGTAAGACAAAACGCGATAATTATGCCCATAAATTATATGTTCTACTGCCCCGTATTAGAAACAAAGGTTACCGTTTGCATACGTAATGGTTTATTTTAATAATTCTGATAAAACACACAATCAATTTATGTTCATATTTAGACGGGATTGGCGAATCGTGGATGCTTTATTTTTTGTTTAGGAAAGCCTAAGCTTATTAAAAAATTAAAGCATCAATATCATCAACATCAACAAGAATGTATTGTCCATATCAGGTTATAACAGTATAAACTATAATCTTTACTATGGTATAAGGTATGACAGTTTCTCACAGTATAAGTAACTTGATGCGTTTAGACGTTCGACTCTCTTATGGCGATTCACGAAGTATAACTCATAGTCCTCCCCATAAGGCATGGTAACGAGAGAGTGTTGACCCCTCACGAATGCTGCGGGACGTAGACCAATATAAACCCGTAAAGTACCTGCATTATTGATTTACCATTTAACTACTAATAGCTTGTTTTTATTAGATGTGTATCAACATGCTATCAAACTATTCGTAAACTACATAACGACTGCCAGTTATTCTGAGATGAGCTGTATTATAAAATACAATGACATAGTAAGTACAGTAAGCCACAGCAACGAAGCTGAATATGTAAACACTACTGACCCATTTTCAAGCCGTTTTATTGACTTCTGGTGAGACGTGAGTGGCAAATTAACATATCATCGTAAACTTACAGGACTTGATGACGGTGAAGGATAATTGTGTTGTAGATCATTTACATCTTACCTACGTCACATGTAACGGGCGTGAGGCGTCAGTTGCTTGAGGAATGGAAAAACGGTATTATATAGTTGAGTCATGGAATAACTGTTCAATCACCTTATTAGATCAAATTATTTTGTAACAATTTTCTGAGGGAGTGTGTGGCGTGTGCTGATATTTTATATATGGACAGAACGGAGGCAGATTAATTATAAGTAAGATCCTTAAAACATTTTGTCTATTTATATTGCATAAAATTATGCTTTGGTTCTACGTGGTGCGATTTGCATATTATGTTCATAAGACTCTTTTGGGGAAATATATGGAAGAATTATGGATTATGCAATATTGAAAATTGCTAATACGGCTAATACAAGTAGGCAGAGATTGTCTAATCTCAAATGACGTGCGCCGCCATTCACTTTTGAGTGCAAAAAATGATGGAGTACGTCATTATAGATAAAGTATGCTATAGATTTTCCTTCCAAATAAAAGATAACAAAAATGGGCGTGATCTTATGAAGGAAATTGTAATAAACCTTGGATAAGTCAAATGGCTTATTTAAGTTTGTAATTAAGAATGTTCAAATGAGCGATTAATGAACATATCTAAACCGCTTTTCGTTATTTTATCTCATGCATATTTTTAGTATAACCATCAAACAACAGATGACATCTGACATTTATATATCATGTATAGAAAAGTCTTCCATTGGGTCTTGACTCTTGTTGTAATGTCTTGTACGTTTCCTGGGGTATATATGGCTCAGTTTTATATTTGGTTTGATATGATACATCCACTGATATAAGTATTTATTCATTTATATCATAAATCAGATCAGTGTATTTTTAATTCTGCCAACTGTCAAATAAAACATTGATTCTAGAATGTTTGAAAATGAGCTTATGAGACGTTATTTAATTCTATATATAGGTATGAGGAGATCCGAAACCAAATAAAGCATTAGAGTTAGGAGAAGATCGCAAGTGCATATTTGATTAACTCTAAGTAACCTTCTGGTACTAGATGAGTCATATTACCATTGTAATAACGTTATCAGTATAATATCTGATTAACGTGACTTTATTTCTTATTGAGAAATGGCAGAAACGTGTTTTTATGGAGCTCCATTTTCTAAGGGTGACTTGCAGCGTTATTACTAATTTCGAGTTACATCTTACCTCGATTTATCCTACAGTTCACTCCTATCTTTAAAATTCAGTCGTAAGTCGTGACCAATTTATTTGGGACCACTTTTGAAATAAGCTCTATCGAACACAAAAATAATCTTCAAGATCCGACCACATTTGGCGGAGATATCGCGTAACATACATACAAAAAAAAAACACGAATTAAATACGTCCTTTTTTGGAAGTCGGTCGAAAATATATTTTTGGTGAATTGCCTATCATGGTATTACCATTCGCGTAACGTAGGTTTCGTTCAAACATGATCCTAATAAAAATTTGAAAGCGTCCCGAAGCATCCGCTTCCATTTCCTGGAATTCGCCCACTCAGGTAGCGGGCTTACTACCAGACTGGTATTGTGCTGAGACCACAGCGGTTGTGGGTATCTATCATGACTTGACATAAAACTACTTTTTTATTCGTTTCAATAAGTAAGTAGGTACTTATCTTCTTATCTACCTACCTATGTGTATATTCTGTGAGGCAGAGATGATGCACTACAAAAAAATCTCAAAATTGTTGTAGGTATTATAAGATTATACGTAGGTACACTATTTTTATTTAGGTAAGTACCTACTTCCAAAATCTATTAGTATTGTTTTATTTTCTAAAACAGCGTATCTACTTCCAAGTTTTAATATGAATGTACGCAAGTACCTTATAGCAATATATAGGAGGTACTTCTAAGGAGGTACTACAAGGTATGTAGTAGTGTCCAACCGAAGGTCGATTTCTGGTCGAAGCCGAAGCCGATTAATCGGCTTTTGCCACAACCTTCGGCTTCGGCCGACTGTTTAATGACCCTGAGACACTAGTTAAAATTGACCAGAAATCAATTAATGAATGAGTGATTTCTTAAAAATTACGATTTATTTAACTCATGCAATATCAACTTAAGATAGGTACATAAAATAATGACGGGTGGCTCGGCCGGTGGCCAAGACGCTTGTGTAACATATATATGTACCGTCTCCAACGGGTTCTTGACAATTTTCACGGCAAACTCCTTTATTCGGATACTATCCGAGTCTGCGCTCCTACAGATTATTTACTCGATCTTTTTTCGTTTCGTTTTAGACGTAATTCGTCTCAAAAATCGATTAATTTTAAGCTGTCAATAATAATTAAGCCAGTTTATTAAAAAAAAAACAAAACCAATTTATTTTTATTCACTCTCTTTTATTACGGTATTGAAAGCCCTAGGCGAAGTACAGTATAATTTCTGCCTTCCGCGCTTTCCTGCATCCGTAATTTATACTTCACTGAATTTTGGAACCTTCGGCATCGGGCAAAACTTCGTCCCGTTTTGATCGAAGGCCGAATCTGCAGCTGAAGGCGATTTTTGGCCGAAGGTGGCCGAAGTCGATGCCGAAGCTGAAGGTTTGGTCAGACACTAGTAGATAGGTACATTATTGGTAAGTTATTAAGCTTATGTTAAGGAGATTAAACGAATATTATATCATGCGTGTAGTAATAGAATAAACTATAAAAAAGAACTAAACTAAAATTTATTTTATATGTAATTTTTCGTTTTTACTTTTGCGTAAATTGTTTCTGTGTAAAATGGAGTACACTTTGACTTTATTATGTTGGTAGCACCGCGTAAAATGACGTTCCAAGTGAAATGTCACGAACATCGAACGTACAAACGCGCTGTTGAATTAACAATGTTTATCTCTTTCTCACATGCGACATCATATGGAGTATCTGGTCATCTATCTCATACATCAACACAGATAATATTCAAGATTTGATGCAGCGATGAAGCAGCGATATATTATCAAAATAAGTTGTTGAGACCGAGTCCCGACTCGACACCCGAATCAACCGCGAATCAGTATACTTTTCTTTATCGTTGCATGGTTGTGCTGTGTTGTTTTGCGTTGATCGTGTATTATTACGAGAATTTTGGTCTTTATACGAGACAATTCAATAGATCTGTGAATGCAAAAATTCGCGTGTGAATCTCACATTTTTTGGAATAAATTATTAATGTGGTGTTAGTAGACGTGCTGGTCAAAGACTTGGACAGAGACTTTTATATTTTACAATAAATTATATTTGTAACACAAAGCGTGATTTTAATCGACGAGAATAGAAGCGACCTTAATTAAATTGGTAAGTACGCATTATGATACATAAAATCAGCAAGTAATCGGTCCAAAACTTTCATTTATATACACGTACATTTCGTGGCTTAGAAATATTATTTTTTGCCGAAGTGGGACGTTGTCATCTAAAAACGAGGTTGGTAGGTCCTGTCTAGTGCAATTATCTTTCAATATGTTCAACGTTCTAGTCTCCAATAATTAAGTATTCATCAAATATGACGCAACGTACATAAGTTGTTTGCATTGAACTTAGAAGTAAGAAATACGCATTTTAATTTGTTGTCAAGTTGTTCCTACAATGAGAGATGCAAAAGAAACTTGAGTAAGAATCTTAGAGGACGAAAAAAGGGGATTCGGAAGAGGGTGGCCCAAACCAGAAATCTCACTGGACAAAATGCAACAATAAGCTATTGCTCCACATGACACTTCTGTTTTCTATGATATCTAAAACTAAAAACAGCCCATTTGATTGCAGACATGTGTACAGCCACTGAAAAACGGCAATGTTTGGAAGTTTGACTTCAAAGACAAGATAAAATAGTGGTTTAACTTACGTACTGTAAGTTAAACCACTATGTATTGGTGTTGGCAGAATTGTCTTAAGGGACAAAACTGTATACTTAAAAATTAATAATATTATAAGACTTACTTATTAATATTACTTAATATTATAAGAATGGTCAAACGCTGCTCAACTATAACGGCTTCTTACATTGATTTTCGCCATACAATTTTGACAGATAAGGTGGCCTTAAACAACATAAGGCAACCTTAAGTGTATGAACATTCGGCAGTAAGTTAGCCATCTTGATTAACCCATCATTTCCTCCATACTTAGTTCGTTAACATGGCCATATTTTGGTAGTTCTCTTAACTGGATGGCTAGATCCATGTGACAGGAAGGTTGCTGTGCACATTTTCTATAAAGAAAATGTTCTCTGTCCTTATCATTCCCTTCAGATTGTTGAGGATCATAATTCCATTCAAGGACTTATCCAATAGCCTTTTTCCATTTGCCACAGTAAAAATTAAATATAGTAGTGTAACAATTATCCTGTGGCATGTTTTAAGCATGAAAAATAGTGGGTGTACTGCATCTACTACTTCTGCTCAATTATTGTGGGCTATAAATTAGTTCTCAAATAGTTAATATCAAAAACAATTCTTTTAATGAAAGGACTGGCAAATGAGTAGGTGCATCACCTGGTTGTTAAGTGATCACTACCCACTATGCCAATAGGCTCATGGCTGCATAGCCAACTGTTAACTATCATTGGAGTCTCATTTCATCTGATCTGTGGTGTCCCAGAATCTAGACAGTAAAATATTTTTTCAGATATTATCCTAATGATTAGTTATAAAGTATAAATCATTATTATTTTTATTATAAACATCTATCTGACTGACTGCATGGTAAGTGACGGTAATGTGATGGATAACATCTAAAAATGGTACAAACACATTGTTTTAAAGTTTAATGCATTCTGAACAAAGTTAATTGTAATGTCCATTTTATGTGTGAAATCATGAAACTTGTGTTATTAAACCATAAAACTTGAGTTAATTAATTTTAAAATACAGGTATAAACAATGTTATTTTAGTTCTTAGTATATAGTCGTGAGATCTCGGGTTCAAGCCTCGGGTTGAAAAATTAATATTGGGTGTTTCTATTCAGAATTAGGCCGGATTCTGGAATTTGTGTTCAATTTGGCGATGGGCTCACTCCCTATCACATCTGGGACAGAAATGAGCTTGGATAAATGTATGTGTTTTAGTTCGCTAGTTCGCCTCTGCCTTCCCCTTTGAGGATTCGGCGTGAGTTTGTGTGTATGAATGCTTTTGGTGTAAAGCGGCGACTCCTGCACGTATTTTTTTCAAAACAAAACACAAAAACTCCAACACAGCATATTGTGTTTTCACTGTCTCCTGTTCATAGGACAATGGACCATAAACAAAAATGTGTAGTGAAACCATGTTTTCTGTAGGTGTTTTGTGTAAGGTTTTAGCGAAGGAGACGCGGCTTAATATACACAGTACAAAAGAGTTGTAATCATTATTTAAGATCAAAGAGACATATTGTGTTTTCACTGTCTCCTGCTCATGGGACAATGGACCATAAACAGAAATGTGTAGCGAAACCATGTTTTGTGTAGGTGTTTTGTGTAATGTGTTAGCGCAGGAGACGCGGCTTAATATACACAGTACAAAAGAGTTGTAATCATTATTTAAGATCAAAGAGACATATTGTGTTTTCACTGTCTCCTGCTCATGGGACAATGGACCATAAACAGAAATGTGGAGCGAAACCATGTTTTGTGTAGGTGTTTTGTGTAATGTGTTAGCGCAGGAGACGCGGCTTAATATACACAGTACAAAAGAGTTGTAATCATTATTTAAGATCAAAGAGACATATTGTGTTTTCACTGTCTCCTGCTCATGGGACAATGGACCATAAACAGAAATTGGAGCGAAACCATGTTTTGTGTAGGTGTTTTGTGTAATGTTTTAGCGTAAGAGATGCGGCTTAAAATACACAGTACAAAAGAGTTGTAATCATTATTTAAGATCAAAGAGATTTAATATTACCAACTATAGAGTGGCTATCAAGCAAGTTTCTATACTTTAAGAAATTGATCAAACTACAGTACCGGCATCAACTACATACTTATTACAATGCGAGGGCAGGCTGCGAGGGCGATAATTACAATTAACACCCTAGAATATTTTGTGAATGTTTTTTTTTATAAGCTCACGCCTGTATCCCCGAAGGGGTAGGCAGAGGCGCACTAGCGAACTAAAACACCCACATTTCGCCGAGCTTAGTTCCGTCCCAGATGTGATAGGGGGCGAGACTATCGCCATATCAGGCACAAATTCCAGACTCCGAGCTGATATGGAAAAATCCAATATCACTTTTCCCGACCCGGGGATCGAACCCGAGACCTCAGAACCGTAGTCGTACCGAAATACCACCATGCCACCGAGATTAAGAATCAAGTAAAATAAGTTTATTATCTCAATATTATTACGCTGGCCGGCCTGGCGCGCGTATATTTCAAATAAACTGAGCAACTTATGACCACTAGGTCATAACTTTTGGATCACAATTGTGCTGTTCTCCCGTCTATATACTATTGAATGTCTTTGTTTAAGGTATCACTTTCTATACCAGTTTTGCTGCATTGAGGATCTGTGCTTGGTGAAAGTGAACCATTCTTGTTAAATTAATGGTTTTATGTGAATTTCAGATGTTCACAACTATTATAGAGATTGTTCAAGTTTCCTCACTAGGCCAATGACTACTAGACTTAGGATGTGCCAGGTCTTAGGTTCGATTACCCGGTCATGCGGTCAGAATTATACAAGTATTTTTCACGTGCCCTTATCCCACTTTAAGGTGGGGTCGGCACGATACTGTTTCAAGTATGATGCTGAAAGGATTCGACTATGTAAAAAAAATTTACGTACTTGAAATATTACAGCCGAACTATACGTAGTTTTTTTTTATGGAATAGCATAGCAAACGAGCAGATGGGCACCTGATGGTAAGTGATCACCATCGTCCATGAACATCCACGATACCAGAGGAATCGTCGATGCGTTGCTGGTCTTATCATTTCTATGCAAATTAAAGTTATGCATGCAGTGCCTATTGGCTGTCTAATTCTAAACATTTCCTTGTATATTTGAAATTAAAGCCGCTTCCTTGGTCTGGTGGCAGCATGTATGGGCTGTGGACCAGGTTCTGGACTCGATGCCCAGGTCGGGAAAAGCAATTTTTCGAATTAAATTTGCCTGCATCCCTCATAGGGGGTTGTCGTCAGGCAGGCGGTCGGTCGCAAAAACTAAGCCAAATCCTCTCTGCAATATGCTTGACAAAGTGTGTTGCGCCGACCCCACATTAAGGTGGGATAAGGGAAAAACAAATGAAATTAAAGCGTCTAATATAATTAAACTTACCTAAATAATAAGAATGATAAGTCACTGATAAAACAACTTATACTCATAATCATCATCATCATCATCATCATCATCAGCCATAGGACGTCCACTGCTGAACATAGGCCTCCCCCAAAGTAGTCCATAAATATTCCATAATTTATTATTATACTCATAATACATACCCGAAAATAGTCTGAGGTCACCGACATTTCGCTTAAATGTCCTAGGCGCAGACATAATAGCAGACAATACTATAATGCTATTATTATACTTTCTAATAGGAAACATTGTTTGAATTGCAATTTAAATTGGTTCGGAAATAATTTTGTGTTTATAATGAAACAAAATCATATCCTTCAATCGTTCGGATACATTACGAATGGATTGTTTTTTACAGTTACAAGTATAGACATTAATATAATACTTTAATTGACTGCCTCCGTGGCGTGGTGGTCTTTCGGTACGACTACGGTTCTGAGGTCTCGGGTTCGATCCCCGGGTCGGGCAAAGTGATATTGGATTTTTCCATATCAGCCCGGAATCTGGACTTTGTGCCCGATATGGCGATAGGCTCGCCCTCTATCACATCTGGGACGGAACTAAGCTCGGCGAAATGTGGGTGTTCTAGTTCGCCAGTACCCCTCTGCCTACCCCTTCGGGGATACAGCCGTGAGCTTATGTTTCATTCTAACGCATGGTTTCTCGAAGTTTGACACAAAACACCTACACGAAACATATTTTGACAGCCTCCGTGGCGCAGTGGGCGAGCAGCCGGCTGTGAAGCGAGAGGCGGATTCGATTCCCGCATTGAGACAAATGTTTGTGTGGCCCACAGTTATTTGTTTCAAGTCTGGGTGTTGTGAGACCGAAAGTCTCTCATTGTCTCTGACACCCACGATACAGGTTGTACCTAGTGTGGGGTCAGGACTAGGTGTGTGACTGTTGGGTGTATTTATTTATTATTTATTAATTTATGGTACTTCTACAATTTTTTGTCTATGGTCCATTGTTACATGAGCAGTAGACAATGAAAAAATAGTTTTGTGTAGTTGTTTTTTGTGTTATGTTTCGAAAAAATATGTGCAGGAGACGCGCTTTTAATCACTATCAAATACATATATCAAGTTAACACTGATTTGTTAGAATGAAGGAAGAAACGCGGTGAAACACTTGAATCAGAACCCGAAGTGTTATGACAGCGGTGTAAAAACGAATGTCCTGTCAATTTGATCAACATTGGTTTTCTTTGAGACAGAGGTCAATAATCTGATCAAAATTGACCACAGCATGGCTGTCACTTTTTGAAGACAGAGTATATCGCGGTAAAATACGCAAAAAATGATTTATTTGAATGTAATATTCACGTAAGAAATCATTATCTTTCTTTCTTTCTTTCTGCCAGTCCTTATCCCACCTTAATGTGCGATCGGCGCAACACGCTTTTTTTGTTGCAGAAAGGATTTAGCTTAGTTTTTACGACTGGTTGCCTGCCTGACGTCAACCCCCTCTAAGGGAACTAGTTCCGGGCAAATTAAATTTGAAAATTCGCTTTGCTGACCTGGAAATCGAACCCAGGACCTCCCGGTTCACAGCCCATATATGCTGCCACTAGACCAAGGAGGCGACTTAACCAACGTAAGAAACCATTATCTATAAGACATAATTTGTAATTCAACGATGTTTCCATTCCAATTAATCCCAGCACTTCACAAATTCCCACGCTTCAGTGTCACACCGTAAGTCCATAAGCGGAGGCGACATCTTGCTCAGCAGCAGCTCGAATTCGAAAAGAAATAGTATTCGAACTTTTTTATAGGAAAAGTGTGAGTCGAAATACGCGAAAATTGTTCCCAGGCGGGCTGCATGCTAACCTAGGCAATAAAAAACTCCAAGAGAGACAAAGCGCACGTGCCTACCACCGGGATAACGACCGCTGGGCATTCTTTAGCCCGCGGGCCTCGAACTACACGGCCAGACCGTGTAATTGGTCCCATCCTGCCTTCGCCTCTAATCACTTCTAATGATAGAACCGAAGGGGCGGGGTGATTTATATCGTTGGACTGGTCCATTGCCCGCCAAAGATCGCCCAAAACCATCCAAGTAAGTACTTGCGTGCGTCGGTTGTCTAAAATTCTAAATTTGTCTGTGGAGTGGATTGTGTGTGAGTAGTGCATTATTTGTATGGTGTTTCATAAAGTTTAAACTCAAAAACTGGTGCCGATGTTGGTCAAAGAAGCATCAATTTAAAGAAATCTACATCCAATTAAAATAATTTGTCTGTGAACGGTATTTTGTGTGAGTATAATGCATAGTTATTATAGGTATCATATTTAAAGTTTTGACTCAAAGACCGGTGTTGATGCTGGTTCAACACCAACTCGAAGATCTCTACTGTCGAAGAATATCGGGTAACTTTTGACACTCGAATCAATTTCGACTACTATTCGATTCAATTTAGTGACTGTCAGTAGAAGTCGACTCGACTAAAGTCAGAAACGAACTCAGTGAGGATTAGGCTTTTTAAATCGAACTTGGACTTAGTCCGAGTCATATTTTACAAGAAAATCTTTGCTTAGTCTGTCTTTCAGTCTGTTTTGCTTATAAAAAATGGCTAGGACTTAGTCGAAGTTCCATTTGCAGGTTCTAAATGCCTACTGAGTTCGTTTTTTTGACTTAGAGTTAGTCAAAGTTCGCTCTATAGATCTCAGCCTTAAAAATTACCAAATCACAAGTTCTCGAAACCATCGCGACATTAGTGAAATTTTTACAAAGACTTCTATGTATACTAGACTGGCTGTTCGGTACATAGAATGTGCGCACTTAGTCTCTGTTAATCGACCTCAACTCACTATACAAATCTGGCTCTTTTCCTTAGCCCTCAAACGGCAAACACTCGCCGTCATGTGCCACAATTTCGCATCAAAACAGCTTGTCTAGTAAATACATAGAAGTAAAATACATAGAAGTCTTTGAGTTTTTAACTTGATTTCTGTGGAATTTTTAGTCACTAAATGAAATAGAAGCAGCGATAGCTCAGTTGGAAATGGTATGGACTGCCGAGACAAGTGTCGGAGGTTCGAGACCAACCCCAAAAAGGAGCATACACCTCTGACTTTTCTATGTTAAGTGTATTTTCATTGTGAAATATCGCTTGCTATAACGGTGAAGGAAAACATCGTGAGGAAACCTGCATACCCGAGAATTTCTTCACAGGAATTTCGAAGGTATGTGAAGTCTGCCAACCCGCATTAGGCCAGCGTGGTAGACTAAGGCCTAACTCCTCTCATTAGTAGAGGAGGCCCGTGCCCAGCAGTGGGACAGTAATATTACAGGGCTAATATTATTATTATTAAATGAAATAGAATGCAGTGTCAAAAGTCAGGGCTCAGGCATACCAGGCTTAAAGCACAGAATTACAGAACACACTTCTGTATTAAACTAGTCACGAAGTTAATGAACGAGTCTTTGTAACAAAAGGATCTTAATGTTAATTTATGAAACGTTTCATTGAATTTACTTATATGCACTATACTGTACAGTAGGCTACGGAACGTGTTTGGTTATTATTGATACCCTTTGACTTCTGCGTTATAGATAAAGAGGAATGCTAAAGCGTAAATGTATTTAGTAACCGTACATACGTTAATCCATCAACTAATTATTTTATTTCCGCTGCAATGTTTGATCGAGTTTTAATAAAAGCGTAATAAACAGTTCTCTCCGTTTCAGAAGTTAAAGTTTAACAATTTAAAACAGACTCTAAGTGAACACTCCAGAAATTTGATAGTAACAATTTCTTAATCTTTTTATAGTCTGTGGAGGTGTTAATGCAGATAAAATTAAAATGCACTCTTTACGTCTATCGAACACAAAAAATATTTCGTAAACTGTTCCACATTTGTAATACTTACTAATCGGGAAACTCCTTTTTCAAAGACGCTTAAACGATAGTTATTCTAAGGTTAAAAAGTATCAAAGAATCGCGAAATACACTAAGGCTGAGATCTATAGAGCGAACTTCGACTATGTCCGAGTCCAAGAAAGGAACTCGTTGAGGATTTGGAATTTTTAAATTAAACTTCTACTTAGTCTGAGCCATTTTTAAGAAAAAATAGACTGACAGACAGACTAAGCAAAGATTTCCTTGTAAAAAATGATTCGGACTAATTCAAAGCTCGATATAAAAGTTCCAAATCCTCACTGAATTCATTTATGTGACTTAGACTTAGTTGAAGTTCGCTCTATAGATCTCAGCCTAAAAGCTGCTGATAATATAGCCCCTTACTTATAAAAAAATTTAAGCGCTGCTTATCTTTAACCATACGTTGTTCCTTTCGTTTTTAAACAATGTAATGCAAGGAAAAAAGTGACAGGCTAATCTAAGCGAAAAGTTAAGCGAAAATGTTGTTATAAGTAAGGCCCATAGTACCCACTGTTTACTCGCCAGGTTTATCAAGTACTATGTTTTGAATAGCATCAGGCTTCCATTATGCAGTGCCAGGTGTTGCGTTCGATGCAACACGATACAGCCGCAACCAGCAACCTGTCGCGCTTGCCTTGGCCGCTAAACGGTGCTACACGCCTCCATTATGCAACATCTGTTCACCGCAAACTGGGTGCTCTTGGGAAATCGGTCATGTTAACAAATAAAGCAGGCTCCGTGCCATAATATATATCAAACGTAGCTATCGTAAATCCTATTTGACTATTCAGTGCCTTAAATTGATTAACGTTTCGTGAAGTAGCCATAAATATAACAAACTTACCGCCGAATGTTCATACAATTAAGGTAGGTAATCGCCTTATGTCGTTTAAGCCCGCCTTATCTGTCAAAATTGTATGGCGAAAATCAAAATAGGAAGCTGTTAAAGTTGAGCAGCGTTTGACCATTCGGGCGTTAGCTATTGTAAAGACTATTCGTGCAATAAATTGTTTCGTAAAGTAGAATATGATAATGCAACAACTACTAGCTTAGGTTCTAAAAAAAAATCCCTTTAACATAATATTATTGGTCATATTCTGCATGAATTTTTTTACAAAGGTTTATGTCTCTGGCCTCGAAAGGATGGGCAGAGGCGAAGAAGCGAAATAAACCACTCACATTACATTTTATTGATGTTCGTAATGTATTCCTTAGTTTAAAAAATGCTACTTAGTCGCTTCCTTGGTCTAGTGGCAGCATACATGGGCTGTGGACCAGGAATTTCTGGGTTCGATTCTCAGGTCGGGCCAAGCGAGTTTTCTCATTTAATTTGCCCGGGACTGGATCCCCTAGAGAGGGTTGACAACAGACAGGCAGCCGGTCGTAAAAACTTAGCCAAATCATTTCTGCAACATGCTTGGAAAAGTGTGTTACGCCAATCCTACATTAAGGTGGGATAAGGGCAGGTTCAAGAAATGCTACTGTCCATAATTTTTCTATAATATTATGCTATAATATTCTGATTTGTGAAACTTCACATGGCGGAAATCTTCCAAAGCTGATAATGCTCCATCACATGAGACATTATGCAGAATAATAAAACTAGACACAATGATCGAGGTAAGGCGCACATGTTTGCAGGGTCGCCCTATCAGTAACCTCATGGGCGTTGGCACTGTATCTACGCTTAATGACGTACTTATTTTTATTACTGACAAAGAAGCAGACACTTGCAAAACAGGCAGTAGGATGATTGTATTTATAAGTTACAAAAGATCTTATAAGCATTAAACTTTAGTGGAATGAGCTTATTTTTAAATTCTATCGGTACTTAAACAGGGGCCTCCTCATTTCACTCTCCAACTGTTTGACGCAAGATTTCTTCCTAATCAACTACCTAACAACACTACAACTTCCTAACAAACTAATATTATTAATCAATGTTTTATGAGTCCTGAATGAGAGAATTTGAAAACCATGATTCGATTCACAACTTAGTTCTGAAATTGATTGACAAGCGTTGTCTGTATTGTATATTTTGTCATCAGCTGCAAAATGATTAACAAAATGATCTGGCTTTATAGAGCACATTCTTTTGCCAGGAAGACAAACAGTCTATCTCATATATTCGTAGTGGGGCAATAAAATGGTGATGACGTGTCAATTGGTCGACCGCTCGTGCAAATACCCGCAGGGTCACATTATCGGAAACCTCTGCGTGCTGTTGGAGGCGCGAGTGCGACGCAATCACGGCCATGTGCCACTCGCCACTTGTCTCTATTAAACTATTTGGGTCGCGTATGATCTATTGATGGCGTGAATGGCAAGCTCAGTACGATGGTATACTAATATTTTACTGGAGAAATAATTGTAACGTCGTTTAGAGTGCCCATGTTTCGCCGAACGTCGTGTCGGTTATTGGTTCTGGGCTTATTTATCTAAATTAAGTTCAATAAAATTTGAATCATTATGCATGATGTAAATGACATCTAATTTTGCCAGCCTATCTAGGACTACGATCGCAGGGTCTTCCTGGTGTCCACAGACTTCTCTGAGTGGCCTCGCTCCTCGTTATGTAGAGGATTTCAGCCCGTTGTCAAGCCTGCGGTACCTTGGTAAAGTTTCGCCATACAAGACACAATTTCCAATCATTTCTCGAATTGTAAATCTTGAACAATGTGTTCAAATAAATGATTTATCGGAATTCTATATCCAGGATCTCATGGTTCCAAGCCTCAAGCAGTCTTTGGTAAGATCGTCCGTAGCGTTAATATTTAATGTACATGTGACGTACTTACCTCATACTTGCTACCTAAGGTCATAAACTTTCTACGTGTAAGTATGGGTGGAATTCATACTTTTGTAGCATTCATTTGGCCGTTCACATGTCTAGTTTCTACGTTTTGTGCGAACATTTATCTGGGTTACCCTGGTCGAACAATGTTACAATAATTGTTCAAAATGCATCTCTAGTCTGCCTACGTGATTCGGTATCGGCTCAGTTTACCGCTACTTGGTCTACTTTAGGCACCTTTTATTGCTTAATTTTTTTATAGGAATCGACAGTTATGTGCATATCCAACAGTTACATCGGGTTATTGAAAATCTTCGAAAATAAAATAAAGGTAGAATTTTTATTTTCACACTGCTGTCAGGTCAAAATACGGTTTCTAAGAAAGTTTTGACCATGCTTTTAGATAATTCATGCACGATTTTTTAAATTTGGCAAAAGTTAAGATATCTTGTTTTTCTATTATCTTCCAAACATGTTTTGGGCTTAGAGTTTTTGGGCATGACGCCATGGATGATGCCATCAAATGAGTCTATAAGTCAGTCTATGAAACCATATAATAACACCCACATTGATCGACACATTCCCGTCGCGTCCCGTCTCACATGTCCCGTTTAGAGCCAAAATACGGGAATACGTGGGATTTCCCAAATTTTATTTGATAACCCCAATGACACCATTCTGCAGGCGTTGAAATGTTCACTCTAGAACATTCCAAAATTCATCTGAGCTCTGAATGGATAGTTTTATATGACAGTTTTTGAAGTATGTTAAAATCACAGACTTCTAATACTTACATCTTTATTTTTTTCCTTTACGACAATGTTCTTTTTTTTTGTATCTATGTTGAAATTGATGACTTCTTTCGTGAGTGCGTTAATGAAACTTATTTATAAATTATTATCGCTTACAATAGCAATGTAGTGTATGTATAAATCATCATTGTTTAAAGATATTGGATATTGTTTATCCTCGTCTTAGATGTATTGTTTATAATCATACAAAACAACCGTAGAGTCAGCAAGGTTTCGGAATGCTCGGTGGTGTAGGATTTTAAATAAATAATGGTATTTTATTAATGCCAAAAGCCAGGTGTCAGGGTTAGAGGTAGAGGAGTAGTGGACCTACTTTTCGCCAAGCTTATGTCCGTCCCATGATGTGATATGGGGCGAGTCTATCATGTTATACACTAGCTGCCCGCGACTCCATTCGCGAAGAAATGATATTTTTTGGGATTAAAACACAATGTCACAGAATGCGCATCCTGTGATGAGCTACAAGACGCAGTTGCTGTGCATTGTGTTTCGTAACAGTGCATCCATTGGCCGGCGATGTCAATTGGAAATGACACCGGCAATTGGCCAATTTGGACCGTCATCGGCCCGCCTAACAATGCCCTATCTGGTCGACATGATTGATCATTGATCCCATTGTGGGCTCCGAGGGACGTTGGATTGTGGCAAACGTTCGACCAATGTTGTGTTCAATATGGTATTCAAATAGCTGAATTATGTAAAGCTGAAGGAGTGGCTTATAAACTTATTATTTTTACACCTGAGACTGACAAACGGCAGATGGGTCACCTGATGGTGAGTGATCACCGCCGCCCATAGACACTCAAGACACAAAAAAGAATCATGGGTACGTTGCCAACCTAAAAGAAGGGAATGGAAGGGGAGGGAAAAGGGATTGGGAAAAGGAATTGGGCCACCGGAAATCTTACTCACCGAATGAAACGCGACAGCGAACTGCCACTTTACATCGGATTTCTGTGAGACAGTGGTATCAAACCGGTCGAGCCGGCCCATTCGTACTGTAGACGTAACTGTCTCTAGCGTGACTCTACCACTCAATTTAGCTTTGCTCACCAAATTAGTCGACTCTGGTCTAGTGGTAGTGTATATGGGCTGTGAGCCGGCCTGGGTTTGATTCCAAGGTTGAGTACGTGTTTTCTAACACGATTTGCTCACGACTGGATTCTATAGAGCGGGGTTGACGTCAGGCAGGCAGGTCGTGAAAACTAAGCCGAATCCTTTGTACAACATACTTGAAAGATTGTTATTGGCCCACACTACGATAAGGGCAGATGGGAAAAAAACCTTTGCGTCCCAACTCCCAAATTCCTTGAACAGATGTTGAACAAGTAATAATTATAATTGGATTCGATGAGTTTGTAATTGCTAATTGATCTTTGACACTTGCACTCCTTGATGATATCGTTCAGGTTGAAGTTCTTTACTCATGAGTCATGGTCCATTCGATTGGGTACTCGTAATATTATTACACGACAATGAAGGTTCTTCTGAATAAAGTTTTAAGGAAACTGAAAATCGATTTCAAAAACTCACACTTCAAAGTAAAAGATAACAATTTCTTACTCTCTTGAGTCGGTCCTAAGACCGAAGCAGATTAAATGAAAAGGCCCTGACTTCAAAGAGAGTAAGAAATTGTTGTTATTTTTTACTTTGAAGTGTTAATTTCTGAAATCGGTTTTCAGTTTTTGTTATACTTTAATTATTATTTATCTATTTTTAGTGTAATATTGAAAGAGTTATAAACCAACTCCTAATAGTTAATACCTGAATAGTTTTAGGAAATATATAAAACACAATATGGGTCCCTATAAAATTTGAGGGGAGCCCTCGATTTTTCTAGGATCCCATGATTAAATCCTGACTTGGTGCCAATGAGACCACCTGGGAAGTATACCCTTTCTATAAAAAGAACTTCTCGAATCGGCCCAGGCGTCTTCGAGTAATCGGGGAACATACATAAAAAAAGATTCCAACGAATTGTTTAACCTCCTCCTTTTTTGAAGTCGGTTAGTTAAAGCATAGTTTTTGCACTAGACTTCGTGTGGATTACACAGTAAGACCAACACCCATTATGATGAATTTTGGACCGTTTGAAATATAACTCATTGAGCTCGGTAGTGTCGCCTCTCTGATCTAGTAGCAACATATATGGGCTGCAGACTAAGAGGTCGTGGGTTCGATTCCCAGGTTGGGTGGCATGTTTTTGTAACACGATTTGTCCAGGATTGGCTCCATCAGAGGGGTGTTAAAGTCAGACAGGCAGCGGGTTGTAAAAACTAAGCCGACTCCTTTCTGCAACATGCTTGTAAACTTGTGTTCGGGCGCGGTTTAGCCCTAGGAAATGTTTTTCTGGAATCTGATGAGCTTGTTTGCGCATAAATTTTGGTTAGGCGCTTCTGGAGAATTCATCGCGTATCAGAAAGAAAGAAATAAACTTTATTCAGCCAATGTCTCAGGCAACAATAAGTGGGAGAACACAAAAAAATAAAAAAATACAAAATCACACACCCCTCAGCTTTTTTGAGACAAATGTAGCCTTCTTGTCCTTCCCTAGGGCTTGAAATGTATAATCTTTGTTTTTTTTATCGTAAAGACTGGCAAACGAGCAGTTGGGTCACCTGATAGTAAGTGATCTCCATCGCCCATAGACAGCCAAGACAAGAAAATCATGGTTGCGTTGCCGACTTAAAAGGAGGGAAATGGGGATTGGGAAAGGGAAAGTGGGGAATTGGGCAACCGGAAATCTCACTGAACGAAACGCGACAGCGAGCGGCAGCTCGCAAAGTGGCAACTTTACGTCGGTTTTCTGTGAGACAGTGGTATCAAACCGGTCGAGCCGGCCCATTCGTGCTGTAGACGCTACTGTCTACAGCGGGGCTCTACCACTCAAAACACCCAAACCAATCAAACATCGAAATATTTTTCATGTAACAATAATACAATAGGTATAAATGTACATACCAAATTGTTATTAATGGTCGTATTAGGTAAGTTATTTAGTTTATTAAAGACATTATACATAATATGACGAATGTAGAGATAACATTATTGTTATAAGTCCAGTTTTCCTATAGGCACTTACATAATTGTTTATTTTAGTATTGTACGTCAGTGTTTATCCATTCGTGGCGAAGCGAGGCAGTATAATCGAAACTTCCGAAATACAGGTCAGTAAATTAAAGATATTTTTAATAACTTAAAAAACCCTTGAAAATCGAACTAAAAAGTCAAAGATTACAGATTTTTTTGTTATTTATTAATGTTACACCAACGACACATCACAACTATTGGGTACTTGATTAATTTTTTTAATGATTTTATATGAAAATTACGTCATCTAAAACACAGTACAGAAAGAAATGTTGAAATATTCTCAAAAATAAAAATGTTATAAGCCTTTGAAGTTTGGTGTAAACTTCAAACTGCGGGAAAGAGTAGTATCAGTATTATCACGTCACGGCCATAGCGATGTGTGCGTTGGAAAGGGATAGCAAGATATCCCCACTACACCCCCACTCTTGCTCATTGCAGAATTTAAAATAGGAATTGTGCCTGATTTTCCAAACAATTTCGATGCAGTTTTTACAAAAGGGTTTCTTTTTTGTTTTATTTGCTATCACATATATAAATGTATATAAAATCAAATATAGTCAAGTACCCAATTCATATGTATATTTAATTTAGATATGAGGGAAACCAGACAACGTGAAATGCCATTACAGGTGTATGTAACAACATATAAAGTTACAATATAGACTATAGAGCAAGTTAGGTACATATTAAGCAAGATATTACACAATTATTAAACAAAACAAAATATGTACATCAACTTAATACTTATTACAATGCAACTTACGCTCAAAATTCACATCATTATGGAATTACTTAATGTCAACGACTTAATATGAGAATAAAATACCTACGCGAAGAGATTTAATTCAGTTCACCGTTTTTAACGTTTTTTATATTTCGTATATTTAAAATGTCAAAATTGCTATCTTCAGACTGTCGTTCCTACACTACTCAGTATCCGAGGGACACAAGTTCGGTTCCCGGAACAGTATCAATTTAGGCTGAATTAATTTGAAATACTCACAAAAGTACCCAATTGTCGACATCGTTCGACCTTGGCTCGCACGACATAGTTTGCACAAGGAAATTACGATTTTAATGTAACTCATTATTTTACTCACTTCCGGTGTTAAGGTTAACCCGTATTTTTTTGTTATCGTCTACAATTAAATTGCGCTAATTGTTTGGTTTGACTGTGAGCATATTTTTATTATAATATAGCCATTCATTGTTACCATAACAGAGTATAGTCGGGCCTATGTTTATAAAATACGTTGCTATTTTAATAACTAGATTTGAATACTCACAAGTTCACGCCTGTATCCTTAAAGAGCTAGGTGGAAGTGCATTTCATATAGGGCCTTATAGTTCACGGCGTGATTTTCCTTACTCACATCTCCAGTCAAATCCTACAAGCTTCCTATTTTATTTTCCCGTCAATTCCCTGCTAGCATTCCTGCCATATCCCGTTCGTTCCCTTTCCTACAAATCACAACCATTTATCTAAGCCCCATCCTTGTTTTGTGTCCATACCTGCCTGCTTGTTTTCTAAATTGATAGTGTTGTAACATGATTATTATATAAATGTATCTAGACGTTGTTGTGACCTGTCATAAGTGCATTTGATGTGCCTACTTGACCAATAAACATTTTTATTTTATTTTATATACCATTATCAGAGCTTATTCACTGCCATGGGGCCATTCAAGAATGTATTACGTAAGCACTTATTCTTTTCTTTGATTATTTTTGATGACATGGGGGGTGAGGGGGGGTCTCTGGGTGCTGATTACGTCAGCAGTATTTTTTTACTTTAATGGATTTTCTTTTAATAAAGAAAGTAGAACACATTGAAAAATTTATATACCAATGTTTACGTTTCCATGGGAGAGAGGGCTAAGAGCTTTGTTTACTTTTGTTCACGACAGGGAGTGGGGGTTAATGATTGTAAAAATCTGCTTACGTAAACTTGACCGGAACCCCATGATATCTGATATCATCATCATCATTATCAGCTATAGGAAATCTTTAGTGTCATAAGCTAAGATTCTGTCACCTTTTGCCTCTTCCCGGTTGAGCCGGCTCATGGATTCTGTAGACATATCTATTAATATCACCACTTTCAAAATTATCTGCTTGTCCACGTGATCGACTTGTGCAGTTGACCTTATATCGTGTGTCATGGTCGGTATTCTCAGAAACAGACCTTATAAATTATGATAAGAATATTTATAAAAAAGTCTTTGCTATACATTTATATAGTACATACATAGTTTTAACCGCACAGTGCCAATATTTAAAATTTTCATCTTAAGGCTAATTGCATATTATGCTGGCCTTCTATGCTAGGTGCATATGGTCCAGAAATGTTATTACTTATTAGCAGCTGGCAACGATTGGGTGGCCTGAGATGACGGAGAGAGATGTCATAATGTTATGTACCTCTAGTTTGTTTCGGACAATAAATGGGTTACTCGACAGGGCAAGTAGTGGAAGAAGTGAGAGAAGGCTTTTGCCCTGCACTGAGGCAACCAATAAGCTATTAAAAGACATGCATTCCCTCTTCGGATTCGGAGTGTGAAGAAGCTTAAATAGGCCGGCATGATTCTGACGAGCACTGATACACCCATCGTTTGTCAGTGTTCAATAGTTTTTGTGGGACTGCACTACGCTTACCATCAGGTGCAGGATAGTCACTTTGCTGTGTGCCCGGATAAAAAAATGCATCGTCCTCGAAGGACCAAATTAATGATGCGTTTTCAAAATCTGCTTAGTTTTAACAACCGGCCGCCTGCCTGACGTCAACATCCTTTAACCTTTTGGTAAATGTAACAACCGTAAAGTAGGTCGATGTCGTATCGCTATGATATGTTAGGGGTCAATTGAAAAGCATAAACATCACAGACAATGACTTCTAATCAAACCGCGGCCTATAAAACTGTTCATTAATAGTGTGAACGCACCTTCAATGCAATTCTAAGAAGCGTGTACGTTACGCGTCCAACGTGTGTTACGGAAATAGTTGCCTTCCCCTCGTGCCCAGTTTATGGGAGCTCGTAAAGTGATACCCTGGCTTCGTTGACTAAAATCTTGGTTCTAATGGTGCAGTATATTACTTGAAAAACATTACTTTCTCTAAAGATAGATGCGATTTTTAAAGTCTTGCTGCATATTGCTGATGTAGGATGCCTGGTGTATTCATATTACCGATGAAGTTCAGGCTGCTTTGACACTCTTCACATAAAAGCCAATTAATTAATAGCTACGTCACACATGCTTTACATGTCTATAAATGTATGGGCTTCAGATACGATAGCTCCTGTTTGTTTCGATTTTTCTTCTTAGAGAGTATCACTAAATATCGACGCTATTATTATAGGGCATATTTTGAAATGTAAACTCGTATTAGGAAGTAATGCTTGAATACTATTATGAAAATCCGACCATAGTAATTCCGAGTTCCTCTGATGTCTGCTAAACCTAGCCGACCAAGAAACAAGCTAATGGTATTTCTTCAAAAAAGGATCAATATCTACATTACATAACATGACCACATATACATATGTAGGTGTTCTTCTTATAAGGAAATGTCTATCTAGCCATAGCCCTAATACTCTTGATGAGCTAACACAAGCATCAGAAGCAACGCCTTCGTCATTCTTATAGGGCCGGAGATCAATTTAGCAATCTGTCGCCCCATTACTGTCCTGACGACACTTAGGTGCAATTTTGCGGTCATTTGGCGCACGAGACCATTTATTTGATTTGAGTTTTATGACTTCATTCAACACTTATTCTGTCAGAGTTGACTAATTTAGGGCGACAGTGTAACAGAAAATTAGGGTTAGGGCTCAGTTTATGGCTTTCCGTGTTTTTCTGTAGTCAAATAACAAAATAAACTCATATATTTACACAGATATTTGTTTCGGGTCTGGGTGTTGTGAGACCGAATGTCTCTCGTAATTCCTGATACCCACGACACAAGACTCGATCTTAGTGTGGGGTCAGGACTATGTATGTAACAGTTGGATGTTATTATTTATTTATTATATCTGTATTCTCGTAGGCCTAGGTTAATGGCTGGTAGGCCAATGGCGTATACGCCATTGATGCAACTATTGCACCTGCGTTATAGCTATAATATTTTTGTTTGAAGGTTTGATAAGTTGCGAAATTCGCACCATTGCATCGGGTGCAAACAAGAATAGTAAGAACAACTATTATTTGAGGAAAAAAGGACTATTAAGGAATACTTGGGGGAGGCCTATGTTCAGCAGTGGACGTCCTGTGGCTGATGATGATGATGATGATGGTGATGATGAAGAAGAAAGACTAACGCATGTTAAAAGTACACAAATCTTGAGTTTAAGTCAACGTTGCGACGTTTTTTCACCAACAACGAGATTTTGAAACCTTTTGGTTGAAAAAAGTGTCATGATGAAAAATTTCTTAATAAGGCGGCAGTTCCACTAAATTATAACCATTCACAAATAGATTTAGAAGTAGTAAACTAAGATTAACAGTCAGTTGGGAAGTAATTGTTCCGATTTAGGAGCACTATCATGATTGATTATTTTAACGTTACTATTGTCTGACTAGCTAGTATTTCTCGATAGTCGATATTATGTTTTGGATTACACAGTACATAAATTTAGTAATTTTTCCATGGATTAAAATCGATTCCGAGTGTTTTTTATACCATATTCTCAATGATCTGCATGTTTTGAACTATGACGTATTTCCGAAGATTCTTTTTCCTTTCCTTACCATAGGTATGTTTTGAACTAGGAAGACTTCCCGAAATTTTTTTTCCTCATGTTTATTGTTAAAATTTTTGAAAGCAATCCTAAATGTTCTGTCACGATTATCCATTGTTGAAATTTTAGCGTCTGCGACAAATTGTCTGCGATAATTGCTGTCTAAAATGACCATTTAGTGTGTATTACCAAGTTTGTGTGGTATTTTTCAAGTTATTAGCTAGACGGTGACACTTTCTAAATTGACACTTTGTCAAAACTTGGTTGAGTTTGTCACGTTTCTACCATTTTTGGTATTCACAAGTGCTTATACTAATAAAATTAGCAAATGATCTAGAAGCTAAATCCTAAAAGCTCAAAAACCGACTTACCGATTTTTTTATGTCTGGCAGTGAGACTGATAAATATGATGATTACTTTTACCTTCAAGTTGCAAATAAAGATCCACATTTGCTGGAGATATGGTGTTAATTAAAAAAAAAAACGTTCAGACGAATTGAAAGCCTCCTCCCATTAGAAATTGGTCGAAAATGTCTAAATGAGGTTGTCTCGATTCATATTATTTTAAGCATGTTGCAGAAGGGATTTGACTTTAGTTGTTACGCCGTGCCGCTTGCCTGACAGTAACACCTCTGGGCAATTCAGTCAGATTTAGGCTTTGGACCCAGGATTAGGATCATCCGGTTCACAGCCTATATATTGTCGACTGCCACTAGACCAATGAACTTAGATTGATGAATGAGACTTACCGCCGAATGCTCATACACGTATGGTCGCCTTATGTCGTTTAAGGCCGCCTTATCTGTCAAAATTGTATGGCAAAAATCAATCTAAGAAGCCGTTAAAGTTGAGTAGCGTTTGAGCATTCGGGTGTTAAGCAAGGAAGCGATAATTTGGAATCTCTGCGTATGTCTAACGACCGGTCCGAATAAACGATCTCGGTTGGAATGTGTTTAGAAGTGGTAGAGCCACGCTGTAGACAGTAACGTCTATAGCACGAATGGGCCGGCTCGACCGGTTAGATACCACAGTCTCACAGAAAACCGACGTTAAGTGGCAGCTTGCTGTCGCGTTTCGTTCGGTGAGTGAGATTTCCGGTGGCCCATTTCCCCACTCCCTTTCCCAATCCCCTTCCCTCCCCTTCCATTCCCTCCTTTTAGGTTGGCAACGCACCCATGATTCTTTTTGTGTCTTGGGTGTCTATGGGCGGTGGAGATCACTTACCATCAGGTGACCCATCTGCTCGTTTGCGAATCTCTGCTATAAAAAAAAAGATCGATTTCAAATATTAGCCAATAAGAATAAAGTTTGAACATGAAACTGACAAATGACTGGATTTTATTGGTTCATTTTCGCGATCTACCTGCACACTCGAACTGAGATTTACAGGAAATTTTTGCATATCAACATCAACTCGATCAGAAAACTGAACTCTATAATGGTTCACACGTGACGTTCGAACGATAATAGAGTTAACCGAAACATGCACAGCCGTGGGGAACTGAAACAATCAGCTATTGAGTAAATTATCGCGTGTTTGTACAACGCAGCGTTGTCGATGCGATATCGAGTACCTAGAATACGTATGGACTTTATAGCGTTTCTTTATGCAGGCTAATTTCGAAAAAGCTAATAAAAAAATCGAACATGCTGTTTTTTATTGATCCCAATATAGGATGACTGCCACGGTGGCGTAGTTGTATTTCGGTATGACTACCGTCCTGAGGTCTCGGGTTCGGTCCCCGAGTCGGGCAAAGTGATATTGGATTTTTCCATATCAGCCCGGAGTCTGGAATTTGTGCCCGATATGGCGATAGGCTCGCCACCTATCACATCTGGGACGAAACTAAGCTCTGCGAAATGTAATATTCTAGTTCGCTAGTTTACCTCTGCCTACCCCTTCGGGGATACAGGCGTGAGCTTATGCTATGTTATGTAATGTTTGTAACGTATCAACTATCAACAAACCATACATTTAACGCATTATTATGTAATTGATACTGTCACGGCCTATTTACAGCAATAAATCAATTATTTACACGTGTGATAACGGGTCGTTGAACCTTAGGTAAACATACTTGGTGCGCAATGTTTTGGACGCATCGTATCAAGTTGAAAGGTTTGATTAGAACGCCTATATCCCCGAAGGGGTAGGCAGAGGCGCACCATCGAATTAGAACACCCACATTTCGCCGAGCTTAGTTCCGTCCCAGATAAAGGGCGAGCCTATCGCCATATCGGGCACAAATTCCACACACCTGGCTGATACTGAATTGAAAAACCCAATATCACTGCCTGACCCGGAGATTGAACCTGAGACCTCACTGACTTCTGACTAATCTGAGGACGGTAGTCGTAATACAACTAGACAACCGAGGCAGTCAATTTAATTAACATACATTTTGTTTCAGACGCAGCACCACCAGTAACAGAGACTGATTCCGAATCAAATATGAGTACGGACTGATCATCCAAGATGTTCCAACTGCTAGGAGGTTTGCGTGTGTACTTCAAATACCAGCCTATAAGGATCGACAACGCAGTGTTTCGGCTGCACAATGTGTTCACGACGGTGCTGCTGCTCACTTGCTCCATGATCATCACGGCCACGCAGTATGTCGGAAAGCCTATACAGTGCATAGTCAGCGGGCTGCCGACGAATGTCGTCAATACATTCTGCTGGATCACGTCTACATTCACGATGCCTGACGCGTTTGCTCGAGAGGTGAGTTTCATTTGGAATTATTGTAGTGTAATCACGAACGTAAATAAAAGGTGTCTCTCTGTTTTGTTGATCAGGGACCCTACTCCCAAGTTCGCCTCGCCAGTCGCCTAATGCGAAGTTACTATTATGCGTATTGCTTAAGTCAACTCTGTTATCAAGTAGTAGAGTTTCCAAAAATATCCGGAATGGACCGGAATTTCGTTTCCAATTAAGTCGATGTTAGAGTTCCATACGCCATCGTTTACAGAATAATATTGACATCGTAATACAGCAACCCGGCAAGATGGAACAACGCCATCTGTAATATACATTTTAAACGCCAATACATGTGCATTTACATATTATTAATAAATATGTAAATAATAATAATAAATACACCCAACAGCCACACACCTAGTCCTGACTCCACACTAGGTATAACCTGTGTCGTGGGTATCAGAAAGTATGAGAGACTTTCGGTCTCACAACATCCAGACTTGAAACAAATATTTGTGGGTCACACAAACATTTGTCTCAATGTGGGAATCGAACCCGCGGCCTCGCGCTTCACCACCGGCTACTCGCCCACTACGCCACGGAGGCTGTCAATGTATTTTGTACTAATGGTCGTCCAGTAGCCCGAGCAGTGGCTCAAGCAGGAATATTCTTGACAATTTGTGGTAGAGCCACGCTCTACACAGTTACATCTACAGCACGAATGGGCCGGCACGACCGGTTTGATACCACTGTCTCACAGAAAACCGAGGTTAAGTGGCAGCTCGCTGTCGCGTTTAGTTCAGTGGGTTAGATTTCCGGTGGTCCAATTCCCCCCCTCCCTTTCCCAATCCCGTTTCCCTCCCGTTCCATTCCTTCCTTTTAAGTTCGCAATGCACCCATGATTTTTTTTGTGTCTTGGGTGACTATAGGCGGTGGAGATAACTTATCATCAGCTGACACATCTGCTCGTTTGTCAGTTTTTGTTATAAAAATAATCGAAATCGTACAATACATCCAAAAATCGCACATCTAGTCCTGACCCCACACTAGGTATAACCTGTATCGTGGGTGTTACGAGACTATGAGAGACGCACGGTCTCACAACACCCAGACTTGAAACAAATATCTTTGAGCCACACAAACATTTGTCTCAATGAGGGAATCGAACCCGCGAGCTCGCTTCACAGTTACGCACCCGCTGCGCCATGGAGGATGACAATATTATCATAATCCTACTACCTAAACATAATTTATATAATGTTTCATGGAGTCCGTACAAGGTATTTGCAATTACAAACGTGGCCCGCTTCCATGGCGTCTGGCTAACATCCGTTTCAAACTGAATAAGTAGAATCAGATAGCATCTGTATTACTCTGTTCCTGGAATTTCGTGAAGTTTTATAGGACTACGTATAAAATTGATTTAATAACGATTACTTTTTGGACCTTTAGTATGAAAGCCAAGTAAAAGTGGGATTGTAGTGGCACGTATATCGTATGTCGGACGAAAGGTGGGCAAAACTGACTACCGGGTGGTACCCAGACGTAACACAGCGTCGACGCGGCAGACCGAGAACGAGATGGCGGGACGAGCTCAATAGGTTCCGTCCAGACTGGACCTATTTGGCACTGGATAGGGAGAAGTGGAAGAAATGGGGGGAGACCTTTGCCCAGCAGTGGGACAGTAATATTACAGGGCTAATATTATTATTATTTATTTATTCCGCAGGTGGGGAAAGAAGTGGCCCATCCCGGTATAGCTAACGAGTACGACAGTACGCAGGAGAAAAAGTACTACACCTACTATCAGTGGGTGTGCTTCGTACTGTTCTTTCAGGTGAGACAATATCTACTTAACTTTATATACAAATACTCACAAATTTAAAAACTTAACGGACCGACTTCAAATCCTATTGTGACCTAATTTATATGGGACCACCCTTGAAATAAGCTCTATCGAACACAAAAAGAATTTTAAGAATTGATCCACATTTGGCGGAGATATCGCGTAACATACATAAAATTATATAAAGTAATCATAAGCTCATAAGCTCACGCCTGTATCCCCGAAGGGGTAGGCAGATGCGTACTAGCGAAACAGAACACCTACATTTCGTCAAGCTTAGTGCCGTCCCAGATGTGACAGGGGGCGAGCCTATCGCCATATCAGGCACAAATTCCAGACTCCGAGCTGATATGGAAAAATCCAATATCACTTTGCCCGACTCAGGGATCGAACCCGAACCCGACCTCAGGACGGCAGTTGCACCGAAGTACAACCACGCCACCGAGGCAATTTTAGCTGACAGCAAAAATCCATTAAAAAGAAATAATTTACACATGTGTTTAATGTATCGGGAAGCGGAAGCGCACCTTCACTGCTGCTTGCCCATTAAGAGGTGCGGCGTGACGTAATGTCGGTGGATATGTGACAATTGTACGTGAGATGAATTTGGTAGATTTCGCATCTCTATACAAGTGTGCGGTGTCGATAGTATTATGCATACACAATCATGGACGTAAAAAAAGATGGACGGAGCCCTAGCAACACTGAAAGGGAAGCAGGGTTTTCGGCTCGTTCGATCAGTCGCTGCAATGGGGAACTTGCACGAAAATTATAACGAGCATTTGTGTCGATAAATCAATAAACAAAACCATGAAATGTGCTATGATGAAATTTGTAGGATAAAATACTTGATATTTTACAAAATATCTTAATTTTGAATTACGTATAATGGAACGTTATTGCAAAACCCAAGTGACGTCGTTGCATTAGGCAGTGTTTCCAGGTTGGGGTATTTTTCCGAATTTTGCGGAAAACAGTTGTTATGTTTAGTTTTAGTGTTTAGTTTAGTTTTAGTTGTTATGTATGGTGATTGATGAATGAGATTTCGCAGATCCTCCTCTTTCCAAATTCTTTTCTTCGTGTAACTTTCGCATCGCTCCGCTCAAGATTCAAGACTGCAACTTATTTTTACTTCGTTATTTAATGAAATAGCTTTTGGGAAAAATGTGTTCGGTATGGGGAAATTTTAAACGATAGGCATTTATAGCGGTTCAAACGTCATTATAGGCAATGTTCAAACGTCATTGTAGCCGTCAGTGTCAACTGAGATGTCAACAAAAAGCAATTTTTACGCGGTGACGTCACATCCTTTTTTGGCGCGGGGTTTTGACAGTCATATTCTGACTTGCGATAATTAAATGATCTGTGCATATTTTAATGTTTTTCTTTCTGGTGTGTTTATTCGAGACCTAGTTCTTAACAATGAACTAAAACGAAAATTACATGCAAGTTCCCTATTACGTGAGATCTTATGAGCCGAAAACCCTGCTTCACTTCCAATGTTCTTAGCGCTCCGTCCATCTTTTTTTTACGTCCGTGGGAATAGGATACATAATAGGGGGAATAAAGATTGGTCATTGAACATGATGCAATAAGTACTGAGGAAAAATAAAGTGCAACGACCAAACTGAATAAAATGATCTTGATTGGTGAGTCAAGTAAGAATGTGTCTCGGTTCTTAGTCATTGATGTACTCGTCTTGGAGACAAATCGTTTGTTCTTTTCGACCGATTTCCAAAAAGGAGGAGGTCCTCAATTCGTCTGTATTTTTTTATGTATGTTACGCGATATCTCCGCCAAATGAGGACCGATTTTCAAAATTCTTTTTGTGTTCGATAGAGCTTATTTCAAGGGTGGTCCCATATAAATTTGGTCACGATTGGATTTGAAGTCGGTCCGTTTTTAAAGTTGTGATTATACATACTCGAAATGAGTATATTATAAGAGGAAGTTTGAAAGTGGCACCAATAACGGAAAAAATGACAGGGGAGCGTCTATCATGGTATGGTCATGTGATGAGAAGGGATGAAAGAAATGCTGTAAGGAGAATTCAAAGGATGGGGGTAGAAGGTATCAGAAATAGAGGAAGACCCAAGAAAAGATGGATGGACTGTGTAATAGATGATATGAAGAAAAAGGGAGTAAGTGCTGATATGAACGGCTGATAGGAGGGAGTGGAAAGAAAAGACATGTTGCGCCGACCCCAAATAAAAATGGGATTAGGGCAGGCAGATGATGATTATACATACTCGCCTTGTACTTTGATTACTATGACATCTTTTATTTAGTGTTTAGTTTATTGATCTTAGCATAATTGCTTAGATCTTAACGTGTCAGGATCAGAATCGTAGCTTGTGGCGTTCAATAGTCTCTGCCTACCCCCATGGAATGCAGGCATGAGTGTGTATGTATTTATGTATGATCTAAGTAAAAAATCCGAGCTAATACAATATGTTATGACTTATTCCTACATCTTACTAGTACCGATTCCCGTACAAAAAAATAAGCAAGATTATAATGATACTGCTATAAGAGGTAATGGTAATCGCCCTGGTGTAAAGAAATTCAATAGACAATACAACCAAAATTTTAAGGTAAGAGCTCAACCAGCGCAAACTAAAGAGTATGAAAGCAAAGCGCTTGCACACCTGGCCGGTCTGAATGGGGGCGTATAGAGGAAGTTATATTGCACGTGTTTAGAAAATGTATTATGCGCTCGTTTACCTTAGCTTAGGGCGACTTGCAGCGCTATTACTAATCTTGAGTTACATCTAAACTCGATTTATCCTACAGATTCACTCCTATCTTTAAATCAAGATTTGGGATAAATAATGATTTGTCGCGGAGCTGCAATTTGTCCTTATTAATTTACTTACTAGATTTAATAAGAATAGGGTTTAATGAGGATGGCTTCAGGAGGAAGTCGCGTTGGTGTCATTATTGGCATAACAATTATATTTTATGCCATCTATCTTTCTTTCTACCTGCCCTTCATCATCATCATCATTAGCCATAGGACGTCCACTGCTGAACATAGGCCTCCCCCAAAGTTTTCCAGATCGACCTGTTGGAAGCGGCCTGCATCCAGCGACTACCTGCCCTTATCCCCCCTTAATGTGGAGTCACTTGTTGCAGCCTGTTGCAAAAAGGATTTGGCCTCATTTTTTAACCGGCTGTCTGCCTGACGTCAAACCCCTTCTGGGGATTTCAATCCCGTCCAGGAAAACAACCCGCCTGACCTGGGAATCGAAACCAGAATCTCTCGGTTCACAGATCATATACGCCGCGCCGCCACAAGAACAAGGAGGCGATTATCGCTTATATTGATGATATGCCATCTGTAATAACCATTATCGTTAGATTATGCTATAACTGGCTTTTATGACTGCTTCGGTGGCGTGGTTGTATTTCGGTACGAATACCATCCTGAGGTCTCAGGTTCGATCCCCGGATCGGGCAAAGTGATTGGATTTATCCATATCAGCCCGGAGTCTGGAATTTGTTCCCGATATGGCGATAGGCTCGCCCCCTATCACATCTGGAACGGAACTAAGCTCAGCGAAATGTGTGTGCACTAGTTGGATAGTGCGCCTCTGCCTACCCCTTCGGGGATACAGGCGTGAGGCTTATGTTATGTTATGAAAAGGTATGCCATTTTTCACTCCAGTAGTCAATAGGTAAATTATGTCAAAATTCACCAAAACCAGTCCATTCTCTTCAGAATAGAACACAAACTCACCTTGGCAATTGTCAATATACAATATTACTGAATAACGTAATTTATTCACAAGTAAATACCAAACTACCATGTTTTATCTATGTGCGAAAATTAATTCCGTACGTACACTAATAGTATGCTTTAATTCTTATTTACTCTTCCGTGTTACATCATCATTGTGTACGTAAAAAATCATGTGAACTGTTTAATTGTCGAGCAAAGTACAATATTACGGCATAGTATGGTTTTGTTAACAAATAGTATTAAATTAATGTATAAATGTATGACTTAACAACGGTCTGTTTCGTGAATCTTTGTAATGTTTTGTCTTTTAAATTCCGTCATTTGGCTTTTGAACTAGTCTAAATTTATATTTTGATTATATCATAGTGCGTTTTGCTCTTTATATAAGCATCATTCGGTATCGAAAATGTGTGTCATCTTTAGATCCGCGTGTGTGCGTTTCATCATCATCAGCTATAGGACGTCCACTGCTGAACTTGGCCTCCCCCAACAATTTCCAGATGCAGGCAGGTTCCAACAGGTGTGCGTTTACTGCGTGGTATTTTTTTCGGTCTAGACTTGTATGTACTTTAATGTTTATGTTCTGTTCTTTAGTTACTTTAGTAACATCATGATCATTAACAGCCTTTTACATCCCACTGCAGTCCGTAGGGCTTTCGTTTAATGCTGGGTTTTAATGTTGGAAGTTAATATGTTTCAATTAGAAAATACTGTTAACCGAGATTGTATTTGTATCAGATATGATGCCATTTATAGCAATTTGTATTAAATGGCAAACATTTTGGAATATAGTTCTTCTTCTTCTTTTTATAATAAATGCCTTCCACACATTTGCGATGATTCTGTCACTGTCAAATTATATTAGAATATAGTTGTTTTGACACCATAGGTATGCGCCCACCTTCAATTTACTCCAAAGTGACTCAATTATTTGAAAATTTCCAAAACATCCTTCCAAAAGCCACGGAACCGATTAGAGCCGAAACCTTGACATAGCTCGAAGTGTGTTCCCCCATAATCGTACCGGCAACAATGGGTGTAAAAATAGTCGCCGTAATGTGGCGATCACGACCGCCAAATGCGACGGTGTGACAGGCTCGTAACTGGCATTTGGGTCGCTGTACTACTGTCATCGCTAACGGTACCCACGCCAGCCGCCTGACTGATGACGTGATTTATATTGTCGATGATGTTGAAAGGACACCTTTGTTAGATGCGGTTGTGGTTATGTTTACTACCATCAATATAATATACCCTAGATGCACAGTTCTTTTCAAATATCCTCCTAAAAAGTGGTCGCAGGAATAAAACAAAGAAAAAGATCACAAGTTCTAATTAAATCAACACAAATATAATGCACGTGTTATAAAGTAGCTTTTTAAATGAAATGAGCAAGCGTTCTTAAATTTGAAATTTGACATTTAGAATTCTATCGGCGTCCAACTGTAGGCAAAAGGAGTGCTTAAGCACTCGTTTGCTGTCCCATCTTCCGAGCGTCAACTGTGCATCTAGGTATATAACATATCGATGTTTACTACGATTACTATTCTGGCAATGTCAATTGCGTTGCAAAGATTAGAAGCTCACGTTTGTACTCTGAAAACGTTGGCAATGATGCAACTAGTGTACTAAATTTCGTCAAGCTTATTTCCATCCTTTCATGTAATAGGAGGTAGGCCTATTGCAAACTACTCCGGGTACCCATGCGTTGATATAGAATTAGAGTTGGAAGAAACAAATTGTAATCACCTGATCTGGAATTTAAAACCAATATATCACGCTGTCTATTCTGATTAATGTGCTGGTAAGTTGCATCAAGAATGGCTTAGACCGTACAGTAAATTTAACTTTCCGCCTAACTCCAACCACAATGAAATTGAATTGGATATTGCAAATGACCGTCATTTTCTATCTACTATTTCGTCATCATTTTTATTCTGTCAATGAACTTATCATCATGGTCGGCGATCATTCACAATGGATGTGATATTCGTTTCCAAAAAAGTCAATTATTATTTAAATAATGTCGTGTACCTATTTACACTCTCCAGAAAGAGAAGGTTCAGATGTTTTTGTCATATTATGATGTAGAATACTCGATGATTACTAGGAGTACTAGTTCCGCTTTTATCAAATCCTGAGAGGAGTACATGTCTGAGGTTATGTGTTCTGAACAGTTTTTTGTTTTTATTTTGGGGTTTTTCAACCAACTTCAAATGGAGGAAGTCTTCATCGTCATTTTTTATCTCTTTATGTTATCCGATATCTCCGGCAAAAGTGGATCGATTTTCAAGTTTGTGTTAATTTTATTCTAAGGGTGGTCGCATATTTTGGTCAAAATATCATGAATTTTGAAGTCGGTTTTTAAGTTTATATTTGTAAAAATATGTCAGCAATATTATATATGTATTACAATTTAAATTATACACGAAGAAGTTTTGCTCCATCCACCTTATCATTGAAGTTATGTTAATGTATGTTTATTGTCCTTCAGGCTATAATGTGCTACACCCCCAAGTTCCTCTGGGATGCATTCGAGGGTGGCCTGCTGCGGACCATCGTGATGGGGCTGAACGTGGGCGTCTGCCATCAGGAAGAAAAGGAGAAGAAGAAGGACGTGCTCATCGGATATCTGCTGCGGCATGAGAGGGTGAGTGTAGAATATCGTCCTGGACTTGAATTCCAATAGGGTCTTGGTCATTTGATAATTTTTAACGCGATATTAGTGCACTTTTTAACACGATTTCGGTGGAATTTTAAGTTACTAAATGTAATCGAATCGTTGTCGAAATCTCGAGTGTCAGGAGTCAGGGTCTACGTCAGGTGAAGTGTCATTTTCTAATAAGGTTAGACCGGAACTGGATCTTTCAAAGGGCGTTGACGTCAGGTAGCCAAAAGATCGTAAAAATTAAGTCAAATCCTCTGCATGATAAGCTTAAAAAAGTATTGCGCCGAACCAACAAAGGGCAGATGGAAGAAAAAGTGACATGAATTTTATAGCACTTGTTACGCGTCACCAATGAAAGTAGGTGATGAGAAAATTCAAGTGGCATAATTTATAAACATTGTACTCCTAACTGTTTCAACAGTAGCACGTGAATTTAATAAATCTGATCACTCGTGTGCAGGCAAATTAAAAACATTCTCCGAGCTCGATTGCTATTCGGCCGGCGCGTCTGTGGGAATATGTGCCTTTCCTGCGACGCATGCGTGTGCTGCTTGCGTAATCATTTTGTGTTCCTTGCGCTATGTATTATAAGCTGTCGTAGCCACGGATGATGAGACTTTAGGGCTAACGTTATAACTTTGGGTTAAACTTTGGCCTTTTGGATTAAGATGTCGTAGGAATTTCCAAGAAACATCAGTCTACGTTTTTCTTGTCTCATGTGGTACTGTCATTTATTGTTATGTTATAAGTGTCTTTATAATGTATTCATTCGATTTATACTTCATATTCTACGCTGCTTAGTCACAAACTGACTGCCTTGGTGACGTGGTTGTATTTCGGTACGTACACTATCGTCCTGAGGTCTCGGGTTCGATCCCCGGATCGGGAAAAGTAATATTGTTTTTTTCCTTATTAACTCGAAGTCTGGAATTTGGGCGATACGGCGATGGACTGCCCCCCTCCCTCCCTATCACATCTGGGACGGAACTAAGCTCGGCGAAATGTGGGTGTTCTAGTTCGCTAGTGCGCCTCTGCCGACCTCTTCGGGGATACAGACGTGAACTTGTGTTATGTTGTGTGCTTAGTCACAAATTGTATATATTTTTTGCCACTTTATGAGCTTATATAGCTTAAGTAGCAAGTAATGACGACACGTGGTTTCCCATTTCCTTCCAAATTACAACAAGCGGTAATGACGCTATTCAATAAATATATTTTGCCATTATTGCAGTAATTGTAAGCATAATCAAATTTCAATCAATCCTTTACAGTCCAAGATAGATAGCCGAGAAGAAAAAAAGCTATGATCGTGACACCCGATCGGTTAGTTTCTTAAGAGACAACTCGATTTTTTGTCCACGGTCATTGGCCACGGCCTGTAGCTCAGAACTTACGTAATGTACTGCATTGCTGTACATTGAAGAGTTATCATTACACGTTATGGTAATCATTGGGTTTAACCAGCAATGTATACTGCATCCATTTCTCAAACCTTCCGGTTTCGAAAGATTGTGTACAGAAATTATTAGATGTTTAATTTCAACGTAATGTGCATTCGTATTTGATTTATTAGTTTGGTATAACGGTTAGTTTTTAGAGGTAAATGCGGTGTGTAATTACATTGGATTGAAGTTGTCTGTGTGATTATAGATACATATAGTCACGCCTTTATCCCCGAAAGGGTAGGTAGACTTCAAAACCAAAGCAAAGCACCCAGGGCCACATCCCGTTGAGCTTATTTACGCCTCTCTATGTCATAGAGCCATAAAAAGTCTATATTGACATGAATAATACATATTCCATGAAATCAATAAATATGATGTAATTTTGTGGTTAGGGATTATGGATAATGTTAGTATAATAAAAACAATATTATGCCAGTACGCCATTTAATGGTAAGGGGTTTTCTATGAAACCGCTTAATTCCAAGTCCATATTGATTTACATACATAAGCTCACGCTTGTATCCCCGAAAGGGTAGGCAGAGACGCACTAGCCAACTAGTACACCCACATTTCGCCGAACTTAGTTCCGTCCCAGATGTGATAGGGGGCGAGCCTATCGCTATATCGGGCACAAATTCCAGACTCCAGGCTGATATGGAAAAATACAATATAAATTTGCCCGACCTGGGATCGAACCCGAGACCTCAGGACGGTAGTATCGAAATACAACCACGCCACTGAGGCATATTGATTTCTACCTACTTCAAAAAAAGGAGATACTCAATTCGCCTGTATTTTTTTTATATGTCTGTTACGCGATATCTCCGCCAAATATGGACCAATTTTCAAAATTAATTTTGTATTTGATAAGAGCTTATACCAAGGGTATTCCCATATAAAAGTCACGATCGGATAAAATTTGCAGTTGGCCCGTTAAGTTTTTGTTGTAACGTTTTGCTAGAGAAGCGACGTGGAGGAACAACTTGGCACTGGACTATGGAGGTGGAAGTAATAAAGAAAAGAAAGAAAGAAAGAATGATTTATTGACACAAGTGTGGTGGCGTACAGGTACATGACGTAGAAACATATTAATTATACAGATATTTATCATCATCATCATCATCATCATCATCAGCCATAGGACGTCCACTGCTGAACATAGGCCTCCTCCAAAGATTTCCAGATCGACCTGTTGTTGTTAGGTGGACCGACGACCTGATAAAGGTTGCAGGAAGTCGCTGGATGCAGGCCGCTTTCAACAGATATTTATGTATGTACCTAATTATTATATATCAATAATCTATATTGTAATTATAAAGAAAGAAAAAATAAACTTTATTCAGCCAATGTCTCAGGCAACAGTGAATGGGAGAGGACAAAAAGAATAAGACAGAATATGTAGCATTAAGAGGTAGCAAATTGGTTAATTACTAATTACGTGTTACTAAGAGTTACTGAGATGCAACTGACGACTACGCCCCCCTCTCACCCCATACTGTAACTTCAATAAGTCAAGATTGACAGACTATTGACTCTCTATTCAATAATCAGGCAATCTCAACTTACAATATTTTGGGAGAAGGTGTGTCTAATGCAGGTATGCCGGTTTTTTTGGGTTCCATGGTGTTACGAAGTTAGGATCAGGATTTGATTTTTCGAGTGGTAGAGCCACGCTGTAGACAGTAACGTCTACAGCACGAATGGTTCGGCTCGACCGGTTTGATATTACTGCCTCACAGAAAACCGATGTAAAGTGGCAGCTTGCTGTCGCGTTTCGTACGGTGAGTGAGATTTACGGTGTCCCATTTCCTCCCCACCCATTCCCAATCCCTTTTCCCTCTCCTCCCATTCCCAATCCCTTTTCCCTCTCCTCCCATTCCCAATCCCTTTTCCCTCTTCTCCCATTCTCTCCTTTTAGGTTGGCAACGCACCCATGATTCTTTTTGTGTCTTGGGTGTCTATGGGCGGTGGAGATCACTTACCATCAGGTGACCCATCTGCTCGTTTGCCAGTCTCTGCTATAAAAAAAGGATCTATGACATTATTGGGTACAAACTTTAATCACAGGCGATATACATTTTTAAGCAGAAATAACTTAAAATTGATTGTCCTACCTGGATACCGGATGAGGCGGATTTACGTCGTTCGATACGTTATGTTTTATGGGTATCGGAAGTTAAAATTAACCAAGGGAATGCTTGTTAGGTTTAAGAATATAATATTAAAATCCTTAGTTGAGGTATAGTGTCGCTTTATTGGACTTAAAAAAAACTTAACAGACCGACTTCAAATCCGATCGTGACCAAATTTATATAGGACCACCATCGATATATTATATACCTAGATGCACAGTTGAAGCTCGGAAAATGGGACAGAAAGAAGTGCTTAAGCACTCCTTTTCCCTACAGTTGGACGCCGATAGAATTCTAAATTTCAAAATTCGAATTTAAGAACGCTTGATCATTTCGTTTAAAAAGCTACTTTATAACACGTGCATAGGGTTATATTTGTGTTTGATTTAATTAGAACTTGTGATCTTTTTCTTTGTTTTATTCCTGAGACCACTTTTTAGGACGATATTTGCAAAGAACTGTGCATCTAGGGTATATTATATTATCTCTATCGAATACAAAAAAAAATTTGAAAATCGGTCCACATTTGGCGGAGATATCGCATAACATACATAAAAACAAATACAGACGAATTGAGAACCTTCTCCTTTTTGGAAATCGGTCGACAACTCTACATTCATTGACTGAGTCACAGGAAAACACGCTAATAATAATTAATTAACGTTTCGCAAAGTTTCGTCGAATTAAATGCAATAGGCTATCGGGTGATATTTTTCTTTTTTTTTACTGCGAAATACACAATAAAAAGAGGAGTTTTATCTTAGTTTATATATTTCAATTAAAGTAATACATAAAATTAATTTAAATGTATATATTATTATATACTATTACAATATATACTATATAAATTTATATATTACTTTAATTTAAATATATAAACTAAGATAAAATTCCTCTTTTTATTGTGACCCACAAATATTTGTTCCGGGTTTAGGTGTTGTGAGACCAAAAGTCTCGTAATTTCTGATAACCACGATACTGGTTAAACCTAGTGTGAAGTCAGGACTATGCAAGTGATTGGTGGGTGTATTTATTCTTAGAAAATATTATTTAAATATGTCTGAAACAATGACTATAGACAAAAATGTTGGAATACCATGTTTTGTGTAGGTGTTTTGTGTGCTGTTTTAGTTAATGCGGCTTTACGAAGCGGTCGAACCTCATATTACTTACTTACTTACTTACTTAAGCTCACGCCTGTATCCCCGAAGGGGTAGGCAGAGGTGCACTAGCGAAATAGAACACCCACATTTCGCCGAGCTTAGTTCCGTCCCAGATGTGATAGGGGGCGAGCCTATCGCCATATCGGGCACAAATTCCAGACTCCGGGCTGATATGGAAAAACCCAATATTACTTTGCCAGACCCGGGGATCGAACCCGAGACCTCAGGACGGACGGACGAAATACAACTACGCCACCGAGGCAGTCAAATTACTAACTGCACAAATATTCGAATTGTCCGCTTGCATCATTTTCTGCTTATATCTTATATGACTCATCAGTACCAGGACATATTAAATACGATGTTTGTGATGCATATTCTAAAACCGGAAGGCGGAAGTAACGTCTGAGATGTTCCTTATACATATATTTTATTTTTGAAAATGCCTTATCTTATCATCCGTTATCTAGAGGTATATTAATTAATACGAGTATGATACGTTTTCATGATTTTTGAGCTTATTTTTGCTTTTTTTTTTAATTAATCTCATCTTAACGACTGAATGAATTTGAATGAGAGGCGTTTAGTGAAACATGACCTGGAAAAACCCAATATCACTGCCTGACCATCTGTATTAACAATCTGTACCTACATACATTCCGCAATAAACGTTTTTGTATTTTGTATTTTGACCCGGGGATCAAACCCGCGACCTCAGGACGACAGTAATTTTTGCTTTTAAATTGTGGCTAGGATCACAATCAAAAACAATTATCCAAAGCTGTAAAGAAGGAACAATTGGTAAACACACACTTGTTCACGGTCCACGGTTCAAATACGACGACGTATGAAATTCCGAGGACGTATTATAATGTGGCGCGCACGTGTTTACTCGAGTGAGTCGATCGTATCTCATGATTGAATGAACCGCGTGGGGCGTGTATCCAGGTTACGTGCTGGGGGCATCAATATAATATACCCTAGATGCACAGTTCTTTCCAAATATCCTCCTAAAATGTGGTCTCAAGAACAAAACAATGAAAAAGATCACAAGTTCTAATTCTATCAACACAAATATAACCCTATGTACGTGTTATAAAATAGCTTTTTAATTGACAAGAGCAAGCGTTCTTAAATTTGAATTTTTAAATTTAGAATTCTATCGGCGTCCGATTGTAGGCAAAAGAAGTGCTTAAGCACTCCTTTGCTGTCCCATTTTCCGAGCATCAACTGTGCATCTAGATAAATAATATATCGATGGCTGGGGGTAATAAATTTTAATTGAAATATACACGCATACATAAACTCAGGCCCCGTTGGTCCTTAGTCTAGTCCACGGACGTAAAAGAAACGATGGACGGAGCGCTAGGAACATTGAAAGTGAAGCAGGGTTTTTGGCACATTCGATCAGTCGCCGCCAATACGTGTCGAACGAATGGACCGAAAATCCTGTTTCACTTTCAGTATTCATAGTGCTTCGTCCATCTTTTTTTACGTCCATGGCCTAGTCTAGTGACCAGTGGCGTCCAATCTAAGGCGTACGTTATAAACAAATATTGTCAACTGGTATTTAAAAGAGCAACGCCAGAGTTTCTTGCCCGTTCTCTGGCGAAACGGCCCTCCGAACCGGCGGTAGAGAAACTTTAAAAGAGGCCATAACCCTTGATTTTGTTTCGGCATTTCTGCTCAGTGATAGCCACGAAATGCCGACGCCATTGTAAGTTTTTCAATATATACTCGTAATTAACATGTGAAAGCGATATAAAATCCTATTTTCAGAATAAATGATTTGAATTTGACGGAATTTAAATGATGTAACATTTCATGGATTCAATAAATATTTTGATTTGATTTGAGACAAAGCGAAACTGTCTACCCTGAAAAGCTATTTATACAAATAAAGAATTTAAAAAATCATGAAATAATCAAATTTTCAAAATAGCAACGTCCGGCTATATTTTAAATAATGATTAATATACCGCCGAATGTTCATACACTTAAGGTCGCCTTATGTCGTTTAAGGCCGCGTTATTTGTCAAAATTGTATGGCGAAAATCAATATAGGAAGCCGTTAAAGTTGAGCAGCGTTTGACCATTCGGGCGATAGTGGTGGCAAATCCCCACAACTTAAAACACATTGACGATCCTGACATATGAAAGAGTAACGGGCACTCAGTACTCAGGCGCGGCGCGGCAGGATAAAATGTTTGTTTTAATAAATTAAACCGCAGTTTACCCGCTTAACTAATTAATTTCGTAACCACATCCTTATTGTACGATTGGGGCAATATGTTGCAGATAATGTTTGTTATTGAACAAAGATTTAATAAATAATTGAGCAATTAATGAGTTTTGATATAACTACTAACAAATATGGAAGTATTTTTTTCATTTATTTTATTTTATTTTGCACAACATACAGTCATATAGCTTGAGATTTTTTTTTTTTACGCTAGGCTATTTTCTACAACACGCGTACATACGTCTAGGTGGTACGACGACCCGGGCGAGAATCAATAACTTAAATAATGTACATCAATATCATCATCATCATCATCATCATCAGCCATAGGACGTCCACTGCTGAACATAGGCCTCCCCCAAAGATCAGGTCGATCTGGAAATGTACATCAATAACTTAAATTTAATTAAACCTATGTATACAACTCACAGACTTTGAGTGCCAATACTTATTAAAACTTATATTGAAAATAACATGAGGATCAATAAGGATTAGATAAGGATAAGAAGCCTTACAGCGGACAATATAGAGGTAGTGTTATAACAATTACATCATATTACCATACATAAGTGGTTACAGTTCAGTGTTAGAAACAGCGAGTTTATACTTCACTAAGGCTCAATTGCACCACTATTATTAACCTAGAGTTAGTCCTAAGCGCAAGCTAAATTGACAGAAAATGTATGAATGACATGTAACTTAACTTGCGGTTAGGACTAACTCTAGGTTAATAATAGTGGTGCAATTGAGCCTTAGCAAAAATTATTTTAATTTTTTGTTAAATTTTAGTAACGAGTTGTTAAATATCAATGTGGGACATTTTTTTATTATACATAGTTAAACAACGATGGAAGGATGTTTTTGAGGTGTAATTGGTGTTCATATCACTTACCTAAACTACAACTAAAATGGGTGTCTATGGGCGGTGGAGATCACTTACAATCAGGTGACCCATCTGCTCGTTTGCCAGTCTTTGCTATAATAAAAAAAGTTTTTTTTAATTAATTTGTACTGTTAACAAAATTGATTTTTTAGCTTTGCCTGAAATTATAACTGGCGCTTACGGCGATTTAGCTATCTAAATATAATTTGCATCCTGTGTCATGGGTATCAGGATTTTTGGTCCCATAACACGGAGACATTAAAAAATCTGTGGGCTACACACATTTGTCTCGGTGCGAGAATCGAACCCGCGGCCTCGCTTTACAGTACTCGCCCACTGCTCAACGGTGGTTGTATTGGTTGAGATACATTCAGACGTCAAATAATACATTCTTTCTTTCTTCTTCTACCTGGCGTTATCCCGGCCTTCTGCCAGGGTGCCTTTCTACTTAAACGTTACCACTTCGCCCGGTCTTGAGCGTTCTTCATGGTGAGGCCAAGTAATAAATTTAAAATATTATTAATTTGATTGCGATCAAGCACAGTGGCGCATCTTCGGGAGTTCAGACCTCATATTGAACTATGCACTAGAATTGGAGATGTTTCGTACCACTATACCGAGGGTCTGCTGTGAGAGGTCTTCGGACTCTCGGGTGTGTCCGATATCGGGGTCTAGTGTTTATATTGTGATTGGATTGAGAAGGGAAAGAATTCGACAGCAAATGTGATTCATTGGGGTCTGCCTACACGTGTTTGGGACGACAACAGATGTGCTAAAATAAGTGACGCGAACTGTAACGGTTTTCTAGTAGTACCAACTGTCAAAAGTAACTTGTTCTTATTCTTACTGTGCTGGGGGTATTAATTGTCTGTTTTCACTGTCGTTTTGCGTCCACTGAAGCGAGACAGTGTAGCGTTTCATTGTTGCTGCAATTCAACCGTTCGACCGTTTCTCGTATTGGCCACTGAACTTTCTAACAGATGAAGGTATCTGATTTGGTAATAGATTTTAAAAAGCTGTTAATGTTATAATCAAGCGGCGTCTAAAGAAGGAACTTGTCAATTCTTCGGCCAATGTGTACCGATTTTCAAAATTATTTTTGTGTTCGATAAAGCTTGTCCCAAAGATAGTCTCAAATTTTCTTTCTACCTGCCCTTATCCCACCTTAATGTGGGGTCGGTGCAACTCACTTTTTCAAGCATGTTGCAAAAAGGATTTGGCAAAGTTTTTACGACCGGCTGCCTGCCTGACGTCAACCCCCTCTGAGGGAACCAGTCCCGGGCAAATTAAAATAAAAAATTCGCTTTGCCCGATCTGAGAATCGAACCCACGACCTCCCGGTCCACAGCCGATTTGTGCAACTACTAGACCAAGGAGGCAACCTAAGATGGTCTGAAGTTCGTCAAAGATGGTCTCAAATAAAGGTTATTCTAGTGGAAGAAATTTTGAAGTCATTTTTTAAGTATTTAAACTTGTAATTATTAACAATATTCCGTTAAAAGTAGTATATTGAAAAATAGTATATAGACTAAAGAACAGGTGGGTCACTTGATGATAAGTAATTTCCACCGCCCATAGGCACCTACGATACCGAAAGCTTAATGGATTCGATGTTAACTATAAAGAATAAAGTTTAGAAAGGGTAGAGGCATGTGGGCTACCGAAAATCTTACTCACTGAATCATCATCATCATCATCATTATCATCAGCCATAAGACGTCCACTGCTGAACATAGGCCTCCCCCAAAGATTTCCAGTATGACCTGTTGGAAGCGGCCTGCATCCAGCGACTACCTGCGACCTTTATCAGGTCGTCGGTCCACCTTGTAGGTGGACGTTCTACGCTGCTATATACTATACTATCCTCACTAAATATCATCTGCCAATTCGGTGCTTTTTGCGACAAGGGTTATAGTCAGTTCAGCCGGCCCTTTCGTCCTGTAGACGGTACCACATAAATCTTCAAGCTTCGTGTTATTGTCCGATTATTTTCATGACATAGTATTAGCATTGTATGCAAATTACTTTGGTATTGTGAATATTGATATTACGGAATAACTCGTCGCCATTTATCCAAGGTTTATGTAAATTTTCATTACAAATTTAATTTTGTCCTTCATACTTGGATCTTGGACCATGCTGTAATTACCACAGATTTTACTCATAGCGTAATGTATAAATATAAGGGATGTATATAATGCCGACCTTTGCCTCATTACAGCATGCTTTATTTAAAGTTATATTCACGATGAATTCATGAATCATCTCCGGATAGTGATAGGGTGATCAAAGCATCAAATTAACAAAGTTTTTGATACTGCTGTTACAAAATATTGGAGCTCTGAATGTATTTTTTTAATGAAATATTATTGTTGCTACATCAAAAATTCTCTTGGCTTGGTGATATCTCTAACTGGAACATCCTTGATATAACAAAAAAAAACAAATTGGCGGTAAAATTTTTTCTACGTACTGGCACACACAAATTTAAAATTCAATTTCATTCTAAATGGAAGACTCGTGATTTGTTTTTTAAATTCTCCGAAGCTTTCATGTTCTACGCAGTTAGTTGTTACATCGAATTTTAGGCTTTACCTTATAAGTGACATGGTTTATATTTGTCTGGATAACCGTGTATGGTGTTTGGATTGTGCATAAAAACATCGCTTTGGGCGAAACACATCTGGCGGACACCATTCTCGAACTCTCGACAAACAGGTTTGTCGAGAAAAGTCGTAATATAATGGTTTTGTTATGAAAGAAATTTGTAAACTGAACTAAAAAATATTATTTGGGGTCGGCGCAACATGTCTTTTCTTACCACTCCCTCCTATCAGCCGTCATATCATATCAGCACTCATTCTCTTTTTCTTCATATCATCTACTACACAGTACACAGTCCATCCATCTTTTCTTGGGTCTTTCTCTATTTCTATACATAGATATCAATGCTAAAATCATGGGTGCGTTGCCAAATGTCATCCTTAAGGAATGGAATATGGGTTTGGAGGGGAGATTTGGGCCTCCGGATATGTCATTCATTGAACAAAACGCAACAGCGAGCTGTCACTTTCTGTCGGTTTTTGTGATATCCTTATCACAGAATTGTAGGTAACACCTAGGTCGCGCATTCATTAATCTAAGCTTTATCATCATTCATCATCATCATCATCAGACACAGGACGTTCACTGCTGAACATAGACTTCCAGTCTGTTGGAAGCGGCCTGCATCCAGCGACTTCCTGCGAACTTTATCTCTATTTACTATATAAAAGCGGCCCACATTTATTCATAAAACAATCCGATAATTGAGAAACTCCTCCTTCTGAACTCGAATGAAAAGTACATTTACAATAATAATAATTTAGTTTTTTTACGTAGCTTTTTTTTCGTAGTTTTTTCCTGCCTACAGTGGATGGTGTTCGATAACGGACAGTCAAGCAGATCGAATTTATACTTATACAGCATAATAAGTGGGTGTGCGATTATGAGAGTTTAATGACCTTCAAGATCAGAGATTCAATCTGGGGGGTTACCAGCACCTCTTATAGCAGTATTATTACAATTTTACTACTTGACAGCCTCCGTGGCGCAGCGGGCGAGTAGGCGGCTGTGGAGCGAGAGGCCGCGGGTTCGATCCCCGCACCGAGACAAATGTTTGTATGGCCTACAGATATTTGTTTCGGGTCTGGGTGTTGTGAGACCGAAAGTCTCTCGTAGTTCCTGATACCCACGACACAAGACTCGATCTTAGTGTGGGGTCAGGGCTATGTATGTGACTGTTGGGTATTATTATTACTTGTACTGATTCCCATGCAAAACAAACGAAGAACGATTATAATAATACTGCTATACGATGGTGCTGGTAAACCTGCTGTTCAAGAGTTCAAGGCAGACGCGACGGCGTGTTTATCATGTCTTACGCCGACCCCACATTAAGGTGGGATAAGGGCAGTTAGACAGAAAAAATAAATATAAGTAGCTAAGTTTTCAAGGATTCAACAAACAAAGCCAATTACAGTCCAGGCGTTAACCCACGTTGCAAGTGAAACGACCATTCGCCATTGTGGCTGCGGTGACCATTGAGTGGTCACCAACATGTCATTACTCATTAGTACATTAACAGAACATTGCACTGTGCCACACTGCATTTACATCCATATGATTGCCTCGGTGGCGTGGTGGTATTTCGGTACGACTACGGTTCTGAGGTCTCGGGTTCGATCCCCGGGTCGGGGAAAGTGATATTGGATTTTTCCATATCAGCCCGGAGTCTGGAATTTGTTTGTGCCCGATATGGCGATAGGCTCGCCCCCTATCACATCTGGGACGGAACTAAGCTCGGCGAAATGTGGGTGACCTAGTTCGCTAGTGCGCCTCTGCCTACCTCTTCGGGGATACAGGCGTGAGCTTATGTGATTCGCTAACGAACGATGATAAGCAGATGGACTGATGGTAAGTGGTTAGTATCGACCATGAACCCAGATAAATAAATAAATAAGTAAAATAAAATGTTTATTGGTCACGTAGGCATATCAAATGCACTTATGACAGGTCACAACAACGTCTAGATACATTTATATAATAATCATGTTACAACACTATCAATTTATAAAACAAGCAGACAGGTACGGACACAATTACAAGGATAGGGCTTAGATAAGATTGTGATTTGTAGGAAAGGAAACGAACGCGATGTGGTAGGAATGCTAGCAGGGAATTGACGGGAAAATAAAATAGGAAGCTCGTAGGATTTGACTGGAAATGTGGATAAGGAAAATCACGCCGTGGACTATAAGGCCCTATCCTAGCTAACCTACCAGCCCTTCTATAGCTACCTACGGATGACGACCCGAAGAAGAAAGACGGAAAGAAAAAACTCCGGGCTTTTTGTTTTCATCATCAGTACTTTTTTTTTAATAACTTCCAATAGTCACATACATAGTCCTGACCCCACACTAAGATCGAGTCCTGTGTCGTGGGTATCAGGAACTACGAGAGACGCGCGGTCTCACAACACCCAGACCCGAAACAAATATCTGTAGTTCATACAAACCTTTGTCTCCGTCTCGGTGTGGGGTTCGAACCCACGGCCACTCGCTTCGCAGCCGGCTGCTCGCCCGCTGCACCACGGAGGCTGTCAAATGCGCTCTACATTGGAAATATAACACATAACATATGTATGTATGTATGTATGTATGTATAACATATGTGTATACAAAATATGTATGTAAATTCTTACTTTTATAGGGCCTTACTTCTAAAATCAGTGGTGAAGAATAGTCTGTCCCTTTTATTTTCAAACAATTTAACACAAGGAAAATATTACATACATATCCGACATGTATCCCCTAAGAGGTAGGCAGAGGCGAAATAGCGAACTAGAACATCTCGACGAGTTCATTTCTGACCCAGATGTGATAGGGGGCGAGCCTATCGTTGTATCATGTACAAATTCCAGATTTAGGCCTGATGCTAGATCATTTTACCCGACACTTAAGAACGGTAGTCCTTCCGAGTACGTAATGCAACTATGCCACCGGTCCCCTACCACTTATTATTTAATATTGTAGCCAATAGTCGCACTGTGAGTGCGCAAGCGCATGCCAGGTGCAGTCGACAACATATCGAAGGGCGGTCGGACACTCGACACTCGACATCTGCCGATATCGTTCCTTTCACAACGTTATAACTCAGACCATTCATCCCAGGGACCCAACTCGCATGATCTTTCCCCACTGCCAATATATCCTATTGATGTGAAAGATTTTGAAAAATAGACTGACAGGCAGACTAAGCATAGATTTTAGACTTAGACTAAGGGTGACTTGCAGCTTTGCGATAAACGACGTTTAATCGTAAAATAAACTCCATTTTGGCATCATGTCAGTTCAACGTCTTGCACGTCGTAGTTTTACCCTTCATCTCGATTTAAATAAACGTTTAACTTAAATGGGCATGGCCGCCGGTTTAAAGTCGCTAATCTTGATTTTATTGACAAACAACATAACCTTTTCACCAAAGAATTTAAACTTTTCACATTATTTCTTGTTGTTTAATGAAAATCTATGATAAAAATGGCTTTGTTTTTTACACTGAACACGATTTGGTATCAAACAAGGATGATGAATTCGTAAAATATATAAAAACCCAAGATTTTTTTAGGAAGAGTACTTTATTATAAATAACCCATACATATACCTTACAAACTAATATTGTATGTACATAATCTCTTGAAAAACCACATCATTACAACACTTCACTATTATGCACGATATTTGTGTGCGCACGTGTGGCACTAGTCCTTGAAAGCGGTGGTATACCACCCACGCCCGACCCGGCACAGCAGTCAAAAGTTTTCCTCGATGTCTCGTCGCACCTCGGTGCAAGATAGGTTTCGGCACACGCATCACAAACGCCTTGAAACTGGCGCAACTCCACACTTAGTTCATAACCATCAGCGAGAACCTTGTTTTCTTGTGCACGCTCGCACTCCGCAATGTTCTTATATTACAAAGTACATTAGTTATTCTATTTTCTAGGAGAGCGTTGTTTTCGAGATGATAAATTTCACTTAAATTAACGAATTGCAAAGTTACTTCTTGATAACATTTTATTATACCTCTATTATAGAAATTACCATTGTTGACAATAGACTTGTGTAGTTCGCGAACGAACTAGTGCGGAGACAGCTCCCACAGAAGAAATGAACGAACTAGTTACCAGATCTCCCGTTCTTTAGTTCGTTAATTCGTTTGATAAGTTAGGTAGATTCTAAGGCTGAGATCTATAGAACGAACTTCGACTAAGACCAAGTCAAAAAAACGAACTTAGTGAGGATTTGGAATTTATAAATCGAACTCAGACTTAGTCCAAGTCATTTTTCACAAGAAAAACTTTGCTAAGTCCAAGTCCGCAAAACCTTGACTTCGGTCTGTCAGTTCGATATACAGTAATACCAGTATCGAAATACTGACATAAAATGTAGAAATTGTTTTATTCATTCTAACGTTTTTTAAATTAAAATACCATAACTATTGTTACAAAATGTTTAATAATTAAAGGTACGAGATTTTCTTATATTGCAGTACGTTTATTATACTGTAAATCGATCTATTAATTATTAAAGTTTAACGAAAATAGATAATTTTGTTTGGAATAAACTTGTAACCCAGAAAATGCCAAAAAAAAGACAAAATGTTTTGACAACTTCCAGTATTGTCCTGAATAATAATTAATATAACATTAAACCCGAAACCGTGCTCTCAATTTAAAAAAACCTTCTACTGAGCCATTTGCAAAGCGCGAAAGGTGACCCGAGAACCAGTGGGAATGGACGGACGGCGGACTTCATCGCGGCGACCCACAATGCAACAGTGACCATCATGCTATTGCTCCAATAATATTATCATCATCAGCCACAGGACATCCACTACTGAACATAGGCCTCTCCCAAAGATTTCCAGATCGACCGGTTGGAAGCGGCCTGTAACCAGTGACTTCATGTGACCTTTGTCAGGTCGTCTGTCCACCTAGCAGTCATATTATACAGACAGTGAATCAGTGAATCAGTGAAAATACATATTATATTAATTATTATGTAGTCGGTCTAAATAATGTATAGATATTTTAAGAATGAATTGGTTACATGTTGTCAGGAAATTGATTTTCAGTAGGTAAATAAAATAATCATTATCATGAATAATATTTATTTATTACAATCTCTGATATTAACCTTTGTTTATTTGAGTGAGCATAGTAAAGTACATAAATGGTAATCTCAACTATTGTGCAATATACCTACTGCACAAACTACTGTAATATTGCTTGTGTTTGATAACTTGTTCTGCAGTTGGTTGTCTGGGTGAAAATTTAATAACTTCAAAATGTTCTTTCTGAAACAGAAGAAATAAATTTCAGACAGAGTTTCCCTCAGATCTTTAATTATTAATCAGCAAGATCACCACAATGGCAATTGGCATGGTCTGGCTGACTAAGCTTGCGTGGCAGGCTAACCACTCAGATGGTAGCGAGATGGTAATCCCTCAACAGTTTACCGCTGGCAGGAAATGTTAATAAGGCATAGTTTTGCTTTGGGCTTGCTGGCTGACTGAGGTGCAATTTATACTCTACATGGGCTGCTAGTAAATAAACAGACAGACAGACAATTTGCTAGTAAACGGTCTCCAAAATACAAAATCCCCGTTTTACCAATTTTGATAACAAATTAATAAAACTTTTGTCAATATATTAATATAAAATAATGGCAGTGGATTAGCTAGAGCTCCAGGCTATGGCTTCAGGTGTAGGTATCACAAAGTCAATCACCTCACTCACTCACCTGATTGTGACTCCTGGCATATTTGAGCCCTTGTAATTCTCTTGGTGGTTTACATTTTACTTCATCATTTTAGAGCTTATAATGCTTTTTTTTATGTCATCATGTTTTCATCATCATCATCTTGTTTCTATTTTCTTAAAAAATTATGGCCTTCTTCAAAATATTGATGATTTTGCCAACAATAGTAATAAATAATAAATCCATGTTTTGACTATCAAATGATGACGATTCATGTTTATTCTTTCTTCTACCTGCCCTTATCCCACCTTAATGTGGGGTCTGCGTAGCAAACTTTTTCAAGCATGTTGCTGAAAGGATTATAAGACGATTCATGTTTATTGCGGTTTGTTTTTAACTTGACATTTCAAAGAGCGTCAGCCATTTTGTCAGCTGTTAATTACGTAATACGTTCCGTTACAACCTACAAATATAAAGGCGCGTCTCCTGCACCTGTTTATGTAATTTTTTAAAAATCTTACGTTTCCTTTGTCAAAGGAACTGCGTGAAACCGATAACGTTTGAGCAGACTATGCAAAGTCAAACTATGGCTAGCCTGAGTTCGAGTTCGAACTATAAATACGCAAAAGTTGACTTTTCCTTAGTTCACTCCAAAGACGACTACGCTGAGTCGACTTTCGTACAAGACTTAAGTAAGAACTATAGATTTCAGCCTAAGTCTTGAGTATCGTCCAAAGTAAGACCATTGGTTCTCATATCATTCTCTAAAAAGTCCAGCAAGCGCTTTTGGGGTCGTCTGGATTTCCTTAAAATAACGCTGAATCGTGCTTTTTCAAGCTATATTAAAATATGGTGCGCAGCACTTTTTAGTCTTACAGATGGCAACACATCATAATATTTTCTTTTACTTTCTTCGATAAAAAATATTTGAAAATATTTATAAAATACTACGTGCACGCAACTCATGTACTTGATCTTTAGCACATTTCCTTTCAGTCGGCCATTTTCAAGCGGCCCCTAGACGCTGTTTGTCTTAGACATCAGCGTACATGAACACCCACGGTGGTTGCTGAACCTCCATAGTGAACGGGAAGGGTTTGGTGACGCCAAAAGCAGTCCGAATCAAAGACTTTGATCGGAAGAACATGTCTTCGATAACGTCAACATAAGCTTTTGGCACCCCTTTGAACCTTAGTGCCCACCACACCACCCGTCGGGACACAAAGTTAAAAGCCTTCTGCAGATCCAGGAAAGCGATATGCAGAAGCTTCTTTTTCAACATGCATGTCTCGCAAAACGATCTAATGGCAAACATTTGGTCCATGGTCTGTCCCCCATACCCTGCGAGGCAAGAACCCAGGTTTCGCCAGCACCTAGTCCGTTACTCAGAAGAGTGTACCACATGCAGATAAGGTTGGCTTAAACCTAAAGGTGTTGCTGGCCTACTGTGTAAGTAGGCCACCGTCATCGTTGGGTTCGTTTGGTAAGGGTTGTCCCTTAGACGACGTCACTACTCCCCAAATATGTACAAGTAAAAAAAAATAGCAGCATATTATGAAAGAATAAAAAAAAACGAATCGGCCCAGGCGTCTTCGAGTAATCCGGGAACATACATAAAAAAGATTCCAACGAATTGTTAACCTCCTCTTTTTTAAGTCGGTTAATTCACCTCCTCCTTTTTTGAAGTCGATTAATAAATAACCTCCTCCTTTTTTGAAGTCGGTTAAAATTCGTGCAAATAATATTTTTTTAGTCTTTCTTTGATTCGAAACGAAAACTAAAAGAACGAACTAGTTCGTTGAGGAGCCGCGAACTAAAGTGACTACTCCTTATCGCGAAATATTATACGTATGTCTAGTTGACAAGTCGTAATCTAGACAACTGACTCTGATTTATTTTTTTCAATTTAGCCTTTCATCAGTTAGGCAAAGGAAGCAAGCACATACAGCCTCGTCGTATGTATGTTTATATTACATGTATTCAAACTGAATTAAAACTAAATATTTGACAACTATTGACACAAGAGAATCTATTGAAATATCATATAAAATAAAATACAATTCTTTCTACGCGAAATTGTGATGATAGATGTTGCGAGACGGCACTATAGATAATAATATGAAATTTACGGAACGTAAATAATGAGTAATTGTTGGGATTTAGTTTATTTTAAAATGCAAAAAATATTTTTTTATGCGGAATTGTGATTGTGGTTATATATTTTTTGTGAAACGGAACTTATGAATTTGGAGTAGTGAAGAGTGTAGGCATCTTGCCCGCGTTGCAAAATTTCCCAATTTATCGGGATATTTACTGATTTTGGTCATTGCTCACGATGTCCCGATGTAGCAGTCCTATCTGCCGAATTTTTGGATTTTCAACTAATGTAAAATAATATTCTTATAAAAAATGGAAAATAATATTATTAATACCGCAAAACTAAAAGAAACCTGTAATATAATACAATACGACAATACTACATACAATAAAATACGGCAATTCAACTTCGCGATATATATTAAAGCAAATTGTACTGAAATACCTTATAATAGAGTTTATTATTGTCTGGTGAGTATACAAGGGAAAATAAATAAATAACACCCAACTGGCACATACATAGTCCTAACCCCACACTAAGGTCGAGTCTTGTGTCGTGGGTATCAGGAACTACGAGATACTTTCGGTCTCACAACACCCAGAGCCGGAACAAATATCTGTGAGTCACACAAATATTTGTCTCGGTGCGGGGATCGAACCCGCGGCCTCTCGCTTCACAGCCGGCTGCTCGCCCTCTGCGCTGCGGAGGCTGTCAAATGTCTCTGAAGATAACTTCGTTCGGGTTGTTTCCCAAATTGGATAACTTATACTTGCTTTAGTCGTTCATTATAGTCCATTCATAGAATCGCATGCACATGTCATAGAAATATAACACATAGAACGACAGTACACGGCCGCGGCGTGAAGGCTTTCCAAGTGAGACATTATTGTCTCACTACGTTGCACGGCGTCATTATCCAAGGTTAAAACTTAGTTACGAAGAGCTCGCACAAAAATAACCCAATAAACTTTCCACTAAGTCAATGGTAGGTCTTCTAGACACAAAAATATGTATAGAAAACAACAATCAATTTTAATAAATATGAGAAAATGTTCACGAAAATAGGTAGCAAGAGGTGGTAAGAAGACGAAAATGATTAATCAATGTACAATATATCAAACTATAAATGATTATATGTAACTTACTGATTATAATTAAATAAATGAACGCATTATTAACATAAAATACTTGTGTTTCATTCCGAATAAAAATCTCCCGGTTTTCAGATGCGAAATCTAACGAGTTTTAATTTTACACTTTTACAACACTGCATCTTACTCTATTCGCCGTTTTATTAATACACGATTCAGTCCTAAATGTCATTTAAATCAAATGTCCCATTAGTTGTCTTGCACATACACATTTCTGGTTCGATTTAAGAAATCCGAGTGTAGATTATTAATCCGCGATTTCATTACTACTACTCGTTCTTTACGTTCCGTTAGATTCATATCTAAAGTTCCGTATCAAAAGATCTATCATAACAATTTCGCATAAAACGAATTCTAGTTTGTTTTATATGGTTTTTCAATAGATTCTCTTAAGTCAATAGTCGTCAAATGTTTATATGTAATACGAACACACATATGATGAGGCTATTTATTTATTTTTATTATTTTTATTAAGGAGTAACCAGGAGTAACTTTGCACTTTGTTAGCTTAAGCGGAATTTATCATCTCGTAAACAACTGCAGGGTTAACACTACCTCTTATAGCAGTATTATTATAATCGTGCTTCGTTTGTTTTGTATGGGAATCGGTACAAGTAAGATTATAATAATACTGCTATAAGAGGTGGTGGTAACCCCCTGTCTCCTAAAAATAGGAGAACATCGCGGAGTACATGCGTGAATCAGAAAACGAGGTACCTACTTGTTGCAACTGATGAGCTGGGTGTCATAGTAGAAAATATAATATAAGCTCACGCCTGTATCCCCGAAGGGGTAAGCAGAGCCGCACTAGCGAACTAGAACACCCACATTTCGCCGAGCTTAGTTCCGTTCCAGATGTGATAGGCAACCACACAGCCGATAAGGCTATCCGATAAACGAGAGGCCGCGGGTTCGATCCCCGCACCGAGACAAATGTTTTTATGACCTACAGATATTTGTTTCGAGTCTGGGTGTTGTGAGACCGAAAGTATCTCGTAGTTTCTGATACCCACGACACAAGTGTGGGGTCAAGACTATGTTTGTGACTGTTGAGTGTTATTATTTTCATAAAACAACAAGAAATAATATGAAAATGTTATGTTGTTTGACATTCAATAATCGCGATTAGCCATTTAAACCGGCGGCCCCGATGATTTAACTTTGTCGTTTATTTTAATCCAGATAAGGGGTAAATCGACGACGTGCAAGACGTTAAACTGAAATGATTCCAAAATGGGGTTTATTACAAGATTCATCGTGGTTTACTGCGGAGCTGCGAGTGAATTCGGGACAACTAATATGACATTTGATTTTAATCAAGTTTAGGACAAAGTCGGGGACTAATAAAATGGCGATTATAGTGAAATCCCTGCAAGTCGCCCTAAGTCGAAGTCAAAGAAACGAACTCAGTGAGGATTTGGAATTCATAAATCGAACGATGATTTAGTCCGAGACATTTTTTCAAGAAAAACAGACTGACAGACAGATTAAGCAAATTTTTTTTTGTAAAAAATGACTCGGATTAAGTCAAATTACGATTTATAAATTCCAAATTCTCACTGAGAGAGAGATTCTATATTTTAGATGGCGTAAATTTCATATAAAAATAATAAAAAAAAAAGCCAAGTACCCAATTGTCCAGTCGGGCCGGCTAGGCTGTGCTAATTGTTTACGTTGACTTTTTATTATCAGTCATGTTCCAATAGTTACTGCAAGTTGCAATTGCCAGTAAATAACAAACACTTCATGAATATGGTGAAGCGTGTGATGTCCTCGTGCTAGATACACTCTTGACTTGTGTGCACGAGTGTCATGATTCTGTCTGCTTGTTTTGTAAATACGTAACCAGATCCGTGCTAATCACTTGTATGCACTTTGTACAATATCTCAGTCGATTGCGGACCGTGGTTATGTGTCTGGGTTTGTTTATTGCGATTTAATGGCGAGACCGTGGACCGACGACCTGATAAAGGTCGCAGGAAGTCGCTGGATGCAGGCCGCTTCCAACAGGTCAATCTGGAAATCTTTGGGAGAGGCCTATGTCCAGCAGTGGACGTCCTATGGCTGATGATGATGATGATGATGATGATGATGATGATGATGATGATGATGAATTACGAGACAGCAGGTCGCACGCCGTACATAAGCGATACGCCTACCTATAAAGTGTAGCAACAGCGACCTTTGAAAAATAAAGCACTGAGTGTAGACGTTTTGAGTTTTTACTGTGACTGCCTCGGTGGCGTAGTGGTATTGCGTGCGCGTTACGACTACCGTCCTGAGGTCTTGGGTTCGATCCCCGGGTCGGGCACAGTGATATTGGATTTTTCAGTATCAGCCAGCAGTCTGGTATTTGTGCCCGATATGGCGAAACTAAGCTCGGTGAAATGTGGGTGTTCTAGTTAGCTAGTGCGCCTCGGCGTCTATAGGCGTGAGCTTATTTAGGTTTTGTTATGTCAGAATTGTGGCAATAAACTGCGCTCGTCACCTTGATCAGATGTTAAGTTTTTGGGAAACCGACCGACGTGATGTCCAAACTCTATCAACTTAGGTGAAGCTTAAGCATCGAAAATGTTTTATGAAACACTATTATAAATTAAATGAAACATTGTCAGCTTCAGTAAACACAAAGGTCTTTCTATACCCTATGTAAATGAATTTCACGATACTGTGCGAGCGCCGTCCAAGCTCCGGTATCAATGGGTTCTTGTTGCCATATCAGATGATAACCCAAACAAATGCTATGGGCCACACACAGTCGCCAAGAAGGTCGACTTTCAATGCCCATTATGTAGATATGTGTGGGACTGTGGGCTTATGTTGGGTTTCTCAATTAGATAAGATACTGATTGCATGGTAACTGGGATGGCCACTTTATTTATCTGGTTTTACAATCAAGACTTTGTTCTACCAGCGGAGTAAAGTTATGTTTGAAATTAAACAGGGACGATTGTTTTTATTGAGATGCAAAACCATACCACCAATAGATAACGGAGGCAACTCAACAATATAAATAGTTTCGATGTTGGTTCTTTTGTATCCGACTGGTTAGCGACCACTGGATTAATGGTAGAAAACCAGCTTAATGGGTAATTCGAGGGAGTCGCCCTCAGTGATTAACATTATTTCAATATGATCATTGTGATGTGGAGATCACGCATCATCAGGTGACCCATCTGCTGATTTGTACTGACAGAATACCAGTGTCAGGTAGTTACTTCTACTTGGGGAATATTGAGCCTGTGGCCATTTCAGTCATGTCTTGGGCACGGATGATTTAAGATATAAGCACGTACATGGTGCTGTGTAGGCTTAGTTTACTAATAATATTCAACACGTAATTAGTGATTAACCCAATTTGTTACCTCTTAGTGCTACATATTGTCTTATTCTTTTTGTTTTCTGTCGCTCACTGTTGCCTGAGACATTGGCTGAATAGTTTATTTCTTTCTTTAATTTGCCTCTGGTATAAAAATCACGACTCGACGATGCATCTATGATTATACCCGAAGAGTCATTGTCATTTCCATTCCGTCTGGACTCTTGAGTTATCATAAGAATGTGGAGTCAATTAGGTTAAGTAGAAAGTCTCACACAACGCCTCGCTCATTAGACGTGCGCGGCCGGCGGCGGAGACAATCGACCGACGACCCTGAAGGAATTCCTCATTTGTCGTGCTTTTATGGAGATTCTTCTATAACGCGCGGAATTAACTCATGCATTCCTTCAATGCTCTTTCTATTCGTTTCTGAACTATCGTAGGTAATCGTTTTTAACGTTGTTGTCAAATAACCTTTCTCTTCTTTTTACTGGAGTCGATTATTTCAAATAGTTAACATTGAATTTCGTATTTAGTGATATAGAAAAGTCCTGTTCTTTTTTGTTGTGGTAAACTTTTTGAGAGTACAAACAGCAGAAACAAAATTTCCGATTAATACCGGTTTTCTGTGGGACGTGGTGCTAACTGCCACCTTTATATGGAGCCAATAATACCTACAGTCTGCCTATCGTTTTCTGGTGAACGTTCCATCCTACATTTGAGAGCATTGATGGATATTAGGAAAGATTTATCCAACAAGAGCTGATAGAATTAGATGGTTTCGTTCGGTGAGTGAGATTTCCGGTAGCCCATCTTTTAGATTCGCAACGCATCCATGATTCCTGTTTGTGTCTTCGGTGTCTATGGGCGGTTGAGATCACTTACCCCATCAGATTACCCATCTGCTCGCTTGCCAGTCTCTGCTTTAAAAAAAAGGAAACTAATTTTATAACTATTTGTTTCAGACGCACAAACTGTACGCATTCCGGTATTGGGGTTGTGAGCTCCTGTGCCTCGTGAACATCATCCTGCAGCTGTGGATGATGGACAGCTTCTTCAACGGGGAGTTCATGTCGTACGGGACCAGGGTGCTGGGGTACAGCGAGGTGCCTCAGGAGGAGAGGTGGGTCCTGTCACTTGTTTATTTTTGTCTCCACCTGCCCTTATCCCACCTCAATGGGGGATTGGCGTAATTGACATTTTCCCAAACAACTTACAATATTATTGTTATTTTTGTATTTTTAGGTAGAAGCCCAAAAATGACCTCTTTTATCCTCTACATCTCTTTTTTCTCACCAGTAGCCAGAGCACGAAAATCTAATGTAAATGTAAATTCGCTGCGCACTGATGACATTGGCGTACTAGTGAACAAGGACACCCACATTTCGCCGAGCTTAGTTCCGTCCCAGATGTGATAGGGGACGAGCCTATCGTCATATCGGGCACAAATTCCAGACTCCGGGCTGAATTGGAAAAATCTAATATCACTTTTGCCCTCGCCGGGGATCGAACCCGAGACCTTAGGACGGTACCGAAATACAATCATGCCACCGAGGCAAACAAAAGAAGCCAGTATTTATTTCGTTGCTTTTCATGTTCCAGATACGACCCGATGATTTACGTGTTCCCAAGGATGACTAAGTGCACGTTCCACAAGTTCGGTGCTTCAGGCAGTATACAGACTCACGACAGTCTGTGTATACTGCCGCTGAACATCGTCAACGAGAAGACGTACATCTTCCTGTGGTTCTGGTACATCATACTGGCGTTCATATTGACGCTCCTCGTCATTTATAGGTTAGTATAGTTTTAGATCAGTATATTCTTGGCCTAGTGGCAGCATACATGAGCTGTGGACCGAGAGGACCTGGGTTCGATTCCCAGGTCGGGCAAAGCAAATTTTGTAATATAAATTGCTCGGGAATGGATCCCTGAGAGGGGGTTGACGTCAGGCAGGCAGCCGGTCGTAAAAACTAAGCTAAATCATTTCTGCAATATGCTTGGAAAAATGTGTTGTGCCTACCCCACGTTTCGGTGGGATAACGGCAGGTAGAAAGATCTGTCATAATTGTGTCAGTATCTGTCATAAGTTTATCAGTATTGACATAAATTTTTCAGTATCTGTCATAAGTTTGTCAGTATCTGTTATAAGTTAGTCGTTAGTTGGTCAGTAATTCATTTGAAGGTCTTTTTGTTTTTGGGAATTAGTTTTTGTCATTAGTAAAGCAGTAAATAATAAATCAGTGGTTTTATTTCTTAGTATCCAAAAGTCAGTCTTTGTCATTATTATGCAAGTCTGTCATAAGAATGTTAGTAAAAGTCATAAATTTTTCGTCGAATCGTACGCTTTATTTTTCTGAAGTAATTATATAGGTGAGAACTACTTATTGGTTAGTATTATATATATTGAAAGTGTTATGAAATCGGGATTTGTATTTTAATATTTATCGGGTGCTTTTTAATTTTAGATCTATTATCCTAAATATAAAATCAGTTTTAGGTTCACTACTTAGTGTGGATACGGGTACCACTGTTGATCCTGTCTTACAGGAGTTAGAGTGGAGGAGGCCAGTGTCTAGGTTAGTCCTTTAAATATTACTACTCAACAGAGAAAAACTTTTCTTCGTAATAATTCGTGACAAATCTGGCACAAATATTATCGTTTTGTAAACATTGTCTCGTCGCAGGCGGCACGCGTCAAGTAGGCTAATGAAGGTGATAACTCCTGTGATTACATTGTAAATACCTCATGGGTTATGTTATCCTAGTACTTCGTATTATAATAACATCGCGCTTGTGTCGCCAGAGGGGTAGATGTATAGTGCGATTTATAATTAATTATCCACCGAATGTTAATAGACTTAAGGTCGCCTTATGTCGTTTAAGGTCGCCTTATCTGTCAAAATTGTATGGCGAAAATCAATGTAGGAAGCCGTTAAAGTTGAGTAGCGTGTGACCATTCGGGCGGACAAGTACTGTTTTTGAAGGCTGACCAATTGGAAAAATCAAACATGAGTGTCAAATTTCATATGGGGTTAAAGAGCGACTAGAAGCATGCTCATAGTTGTTAATTTGGTACTTGACTATGTTTCATTTCTTAAACATTTTTATATGTAATAGCAAATAAAACAAAAAAGAAACCCTTTTCTAGAAACCGCATCGAAATTGGTAGGAAAATGAGACAGTAATTCATATTTTAAATTCTGCAATGAACAAGAGTGGGGGCGTAGTGGGGATATCTCGCTATCCCTTTCCAACGCACGCACCGTTATGGCCGTGACGTGATTTTACTGATACTTCTCTTTCCCGCTGTTTGAATGTTACACCAAGCTACAGAAGCTTATAACTTTTTTATTTTTGGGAGTATTTCAATATTTATTTCTGTGTTACGTTTTAGATGACGTAAATTACGTATAAAATCAATTTAAAAAAATTACATACTTAAGCTCACGCCTGTATCGGCGCACTAGCGTACTAGAACACCCACATTTCGCCGAGCTTAGTTTCGTCCCAGATGTGATAGGGGGCGAGCTTATCGCCATATCGGGCACAAATTCCAGATTCCGGGCTGATATGGAAAAATCCAATATCACTTTGCCCGACCCGGGGATCGAACCCGAGACCTCAGAATCGTAGTCGTACCGAAATACCACCACGCCACGGAGGCAGTCAAAGTAAAAAAATTAGTCAAGTATCCAATTCTATCGGCGTCCGACTGTATGAAAAAAGAGTGCTTAGACACTCCTTGCTGTCCCATTTTATTTGCATTTTTTTATTTTATTTATATTATTTGCGTCTAGGTTTATAATATATCGATGCGTTTGCCATACAGAGTGGTGATAATCGTGGTGCCGTCGATCCGGCCGCGGCTGCTGCACGCGCGGTCGCGCACGCTCGCCATGGAGACGGCGGTGGCGGTGTCGCGCCGCACCGACATCGGCGACTGGTGGCTGCTCTACATGCTCGCCAGGAACATAGACCCGCTCATATACAGGTACATACACAACCCCCTTTACCCAATCCCTATCTCTATTCCCTGACCTTGTAGGGAAAACCTACGTAAAGTGGTAGCGCGCTGTCGGGTTTAGTTCGGTGAGTGAGATTTCCGGTGGCCCAATTCTCCCCATTCCCTTTTCCAATCCCTTTTCCCTCCCCTTCCATTCCCACCTTTTAAGTTGGCAACGCACCCATAATTCTTTTTGTGTCTTGGGTGTCTGGGCGGTGGTGATCACGTACCATCAGGTGGCCCCACTGCCCGTTTGCCAGTCTCTGCTATAAAAAAAGAACAGCGATGTGTCGTGTTGACCCTAATAAAACTCCAATACTTTTACCAAAGTATTGAATAACTTTACTTTAATTAGGTATTATCACAATAATAATGATCATGAAACTAACATTAATTTTGAATCTCAATACTCAGTAATGGTTTTTACATCGAGTCAAGAAGTTCTTTCTTAGCAAATTGAACGAATAAAGCCAGCCTACGCAGCTAAGACATGCATCAAAGATCACCAATTAAAAAGTTTCCCCATTGTCTGTCTTCGCTGAAGTTTGGTACATAAAACCACGTCTTTTAAAACAACAAACACAACTTTCGATGAAACCGTTTTAATAAGCGACGCCGACCTTGTCAAAATCGAAAAAATTGTTAATCAATATAGCGGCAACATGACCATCCTTGTTCCATACTTTTCTTTTTATATATTCAAAATAATAACTAATATGTAGAGTATTTATTCTTTTTCTTCTTTTAAAAATAATGGCTTACATGCATATGCGATGATTTAGCCAATGTCAACGTAAATAGAGCAATTATTCTTTCTCTACCACTCAATATATTCTTGAATGGTAGAGCCACGCTGTAGACAGTAACGTCTACAGCACGAATGGGCCGGCTCGACCGGTTGGATACCCCTGTCTCACAGAAAACCGAAGTAAAGTGGCAGCTTGCTGTCGCGTTTCGTTAGGTGAGTGAAATTTCCGGTGGCCCACCCCCCCCCCCCGTCTTTCGCAATCCCTATTCCCTCCCCTTCCATTTCCTCTTTTTAGATTGGCAACGCACCCATGATTCTTATTGTGTCTTGGGTGTCTATGGGCGGTGGAGATCACTTACTATCAGGTGACCCATCTGTTCGTTTGCCAGTCTCTGCTATAAAAAATATATATATATGTTTTCACAATGACCATGAGACCCAGATGTGAATGATCTCAAGGTCCTTCTGGGATTATGGTGGTAATTCCTTCCAGTGCGATGCCCCTCAGATGACCATCACTCGGTGAATCGACCGAACAAAGCCAGCCAACGCACCAAGCAAAACTCATCAAAGATCATCGGTTAATTCGGTTATACTGTTCCACATTATACTGTCCATCTTCGCTGAAGTTTGATGCATTAAACCATACCACTTAACGACAACAAACACAGCTCTAAAGAATAATATGAAATAATTTTAACAAGCGACGCCCGCCCTGTCAGACTTCCCGTCAAAATCCTAGTGTATTTGTTAATATGTGACAAAATGACATTGATACAGCTAATCATTTGTATAATTTGTTTTAGGGAGCTAATCTCGGAGTTAGCAAAACGTATGAGCGAGAAGGCGCGGCCCCGCGCGTGACCCCCGCCCGCCGTCGCCGTGCTCGGACCGCTCTCTCCCGCCTGACGTCTGACGTCTGACGCCTAACGTCTGACACCTGACGCCTGACGTCCGACGTCCGACGCCTGACGCACGCCGCCGCACGCCGCCTACGTTGTTTTCTACGCAAAAGGATAACAAGCCGCCCAGTTGAAAGTAAGAGCAGTTATGTATCGTGTATGACAGCCTTATTGGACGTTTCCCTCGAATACTGAAACGCAACTCAAACACTTGAGGACGTGTGATGTCATTTTTGGCCGCTTTATCTGACAAAATTGTATGGCACAAATCGATGTACTTTTTAAAGTTGAGTAGGGTTTCAATATTTGGGTGTTAGAGACGCGTTTTCAATTTTGCCTTAATGTAACGGCGCTTGTAATTCTCAAGTTTTAGTACACAATAAAGTGGTGAAATGATACATAAATAAAGCCCGTTGAATTAACGCAATTTGATGATGAGACTTGACATCGTTAAACTCGTTCACTCTTATTTCACTCAATATTATGTTTATATGTATTTTACCATACATCAGTAGACAATAATATAGTTTTATTTCGTTTTTAGTTCAAGAGAGTAAAGTGACGATTCGCGTATTAGTGTTTGAAGATTGTCAAACACATTTTGAGATTAATTCGCGTTTATACCATAACAATTTTTAGCCAGTGATAACCCATTACATTGGAGTTTTTATCTGTAAAATCAGCAATAAAGACGGTATTTGCCCCATACCCAAACTATAACATGGTAAAATGATCAAATAATCCTGTAATATACTAAGCTCGGCGAAATGTGGGTGTTCTAGTTCACTAGGGCGCCTACTCCTTCCGGGATACAGGCGTGAGCTTATGTATGTATGTAATATTACTGTACCACTTCTGGGCAATCTGTCAAGTTACTCTCCAGAATTAAAAAGCCATACTTTACAATTGGGCCGCTTTATAATATATATTTTAAATACTGAAGAATTATAGTGATATGTTGGAAGTTTAAAATATATTTGTAGCGCCTCGTCTATACTTTAAAAATTAACGATTATTAAATGTTCAATATTCGATTGTTCAAACAAAAATAGGATTTATGCGACTATACTTAGAGCTTAATTCACAGTATCGTAGCAAATTTTGACTATTTTAATTTAATTGAAATGTAACATTCTTTTTTTTTCAAATATGGTTGTATGAGTAAAAAAATATTAACAAAACTGTTATTTTATATATCGCATTTTATTGAGCTGATTTAATTTTAGGCGGATAACAGACGGTCAGTATTTATTGTGATTATGACAATATTGACTGAAGCCAGTATTCTATTACAATAATAATAAAAAGATCGCGTAATCGACCCGATCCCTGTGTGACTACATTACAAATAGGGTCCTTGCAAAAATGCTGTATAATATGTTAAGCGGTGTATGGTCTTTCTCACTCTTAGGGCCACTTGCAGCTCCGCAATAAATCTCTATTTATCCCAAATCTTGATTTAAAAATTGGGGTGAGCTGTAGGATCAATCGAGATAAGATGTAACTCTAGATTTGTAATAGCGCTGCAAGTCGCCCTTAAACAACTGGACGTAACGAAAAATAGAAACCATTTTGAAATTAATCACCGCTTAAAATGTGTATAAGTAAGGAATCCGCCTTAGTTATTTTTCAAGCCGACGTGGAATGTATATTGACCGTGTGCGATTCGCCTTAAATTTTTCATTTTACAAACGACGCAGATTTAAGTATGACTGATTAGAATTTTTAATGGAAATCTTATGATTATTATGCTCAAATAATTTTTGAATCTTTTTTCATGACATTTTTCTTAATAACATTAGTTAATTTTCATGCGGAATCGATATTAAAATTTGTCGAAATGAATTTGCTATAATATCTACTTGACATGTTAAAGGTACGTTTCCGAACTTGACTGTAGCCACACATTGCGTATTAGTTATTACATTATGGTTTCTTTGAAATAAAACTATTTTTACGGATTCTATCAAGATTTGGTTTTAATTTTTATGGCCAACGTTTCGAAAGCTTTGCAGCCTTCGTGGTCACGGGTCGGACTAATCGTGATAGAATCCGTAAAAATCGTTTTATTTCAATGAATAACATTCGCGTAAACCCAAGAAATCATTATTATGGTTTCTTTCTTAAAAATTACTTCAAAGTTCTAATTTTGCCATATCGTGATAATGTTATACATTTCTGTTACGTTTCAAAGAAAAATGTAGCAATTTGAGTTGTAACATAATAGGCCTTACTTATAAAAACAGTTTAGCTGAGCAAATGGTAAAAAATAGTCTGTCCCTTTTATGTTCAAATAATGTGACACAAGGAAAAAAGTGACAGGACTATTCTTAGCCATTTGCTCATCTTAACTGTTTTTTTTAAGTGAGGTCCAATATTACAGAGGATTGTGATTACATATCTGTGGATGTAACTTAATATTAATTTGAGTTGTAACTCCTAGAAGCCTTTTGACTCTGCAGTAGCGTTCGGAAACGTACCTTTAAGCTTTTTTCAATTGCGCCTTATTGAAGTTTTGTCCAAAAATCTCTGTAATGAATCTTCACAAATAGTAATAAGAATGAAATGTCTCGATGCTAAAACACTGCCAATTGTATAAGTAACTTTTTTTTATGTTACAAAGAAATATAGGAATGAATCTGTAAGAACGTACAAAATAATAGTTTATCTCATTTTAAAGACGTGAATTAACTCAATATATTACAAATATATATAATATTATAGCCTTGTAATATTACTGTCCCACTGCTGGGCACGGGTCTCCTCTACTAATGAGATGGGTTAGGATTTAGTCTACCACGCTGGCCTTCACATATCCTCGAAATTCCTGTGAAGAAATTCTCAGGTATGCAGGTTTCCTCACAATGTTTTCCTTCATTGTATAGCAAGCGATATTTCACAATGAAAAATACACTTAACATAGAAAAGTCAGAGGTGTATGCTCCATATTGGGGTTAGTCTCGAACCTCCGACACTTATCTCGGCAGGCCGTACCATTTCCAACTGAACTATCGCTACTATTACAAATAAACTTCGCATTAAAAATCTGAAATACACTAGTAAGCTAAAGTACTTCGTGATATTAACTCGATTTTTTTTTTAAGTATTGGCCGGCAATGATTGTGGTATACTGATAATAAGAGATATCCACAGCCAATGCTAATGAACCATGAGTGAAATGTCGACTCTATTGGAAGGGAATAGAGATAGGATTCAGAAGAGCAGGGAATTATGCTTTGAGTAATATCATTTTAAAATCATTGACAACTAAGCTTGTCGATAAATGTCGATGTCGATAGTTTTTGTAATATCATGTCGATATTGGTTTTTCATTTCATTATTAGTAATGTGCCAAAAGTGACATTTTCAAAAGACATTCACATGTTGCATATCAGTAGTTTTTATTTTATTTTAGTGCGTTTACCGAGTGAGATGAAGGTTGAAACATTACATTTCTCGAATCACAAATACACATAGATTATATAGCAATAATTTACTTTCTAACTTTTTTAATATTTTAGTAACTTTTACTTTAATTGAAATAAAACTATTCTTACGGATTCTATCACGATTAGGTTTTAATTATTATTCCCTATTATTTTACTTTAATGATTTTAGTTATGTTATAAAAATATGTCAGTTTTTAATGCAGCTAAATCTGTTGTGCAAAGCTATCTCATTTATTTTAGACATCGCGAAATTGTGAAATGCGTTTACAATTAATCTTATTTTATTACTGAATTGACGTGCGCAGGAGTTGTTGAAATCAACATTTTTAATTCATAAAAAATCTCTTAAAATATGGTCTTATGAAATCGACGGACTAATTTTGTCTAAGTCTACAATATGATGATGATAATTATGTTATTTTAAAATAAACCTTTATACTACTGATTTTAAACCCAAAATATTCTTGTCACAACTTTTATGATTTTTATATTATTATTTATTGTAGTAGTGTTCAAAATAATGTTTATTATAATGTATGTATGTATATTTATATGTTAGGATATGTATAAGGATTGGTAAGGTTGGAAAAGATAGCGGTACTCGGCTGTATATACATATGACAAGCGGCGACAGATGAAAACTTAGCAAAATAGATGCATAAACAACGTCTATGGCGTAGTGGGCGACTGTGAAAAGAGGGGCCGCAGGCAAGGACGTAAAAAAAGTAGAACACCATCTCGCCTATAGTTAAACGGACGCCACACAAACGCGCCTGTACCAAAGTGCCCTACGCACACACACGCCATTACGTGTCGATAGATCGAATGAACCGAAAACCCTGCTTCACTTTCAATGTTCATAGCGCTCCGTCCATCTTTTTTTTACGTCCGTGACCGCTGGTTCGATTCATGCACCGAGGTGATCATCAGTATTTATGGTTTGGTTGTTGTGGGATCGTAAATAACGAATTTGTGAGATAGATGCTTTTGGTACAAATTCGATTTACGTATATATTCACGCTAGGTATTCAATTATAGTATGGATTTTTTTATTCGCCTCCTTGGTCTAGTGGCAGCACATATGGGCTGTGAACCGGGAGGTCGTGGGTTCGATTCCCAGGTCCGGCAAAGTGAATTTATAATTTAATTTGCCGGGGACTGGATCCCTCAGAGGGGATTGACAGGCAGGCAGTCGGTCGTAAAAACTAAGCCAAATCCTTTCTGCAACCTGCTTGGAAAAGTGTGTTGCGCCGACCCTACGTTAAGGTGGGATAAGGACAGGTAGAAAGAAAAAATGCTTATTTTTATTCCGTATACCGCTATAAGGGCAGGTAGAACGATTTTTTTATTCCGTATACCGCTATCTCTTTCTGACTTGTATGAACTGATTACGAACATAAGGACTGCCCACAGATGGCCTTATTGTATGTATATAGTATATACTTTTGTGTAAGTTTATTCGAGTAATAAAGGCATAGTCACGTGCAGTGCTTGTTTAGTGTTCTCAGACGTGCCTAAATATGGGAATAATGGTATAAAGTATACAATGTTTATAATTATATGCGTATGATAAACTGAGCTGAAACTGGTTAAAACTGAGCTTTTTTATTGCATTTAAAGATTTTTTTAATAGCCAGATAATTAAAATCACGAGAATTATGACAGTTCATTTATGAAACATTAGTCAAAATTATCTCTAAGATAAAAATATCTGACTATTTAAGTCAAAAATTCCAGCGTTGAAGTGCTTATACTTCTGCCTACACCTTCTAGGATACAAGAGTTATGTTCGTGGGTTTTAGCCTAAATTGCGACACTTTTATAAGACAGAAATTAAAAGATAATTCTAGAAATCGAAACAAGTATTGTAACACTTGAGCAAATAAAAATTCGATATAATTGGAGTTGTGACAAAATGAAAGACTTTTTGTGTTCATATTCGTAAAATATACTCTCTTTACGAGGATATTACTTTATAATATTATAGATGTTAGATGTGTCGGCGATAGAATTAATGTCTGGAGCACGTAGAATATTGAATAGCTTTCGACTATCGAACTCGATTCGAATAATTTGTTGCAGCTATACGTGCTAACGCCTTTGTGAGTTTGATGTGCCGACTAAAGCGTTCGAATTTGACAAATATTAGGGATATAGGCCCTTACTTATAAAAATATTTAAGCGCTGCTTATCTTTATACCATAGGTTGTCCCTTTCATTTTTAAACAATGTAACGCAAGGAAAAAAGTGACAGGTTATTCTTAACCATTTGCTCAGTTAAAAATGATGTTTTAAGTAAGGCCCATAACGTCGAAAGATTTTCTTATAGAGATATTATAAAAAATCAGACTAATAACATGAAATATTTTATTATTTGCGATTATGGTCTTTATTAAATATAGAAATAATTAAACCAGAAATAAAATAAAGCTATCTTCGCACTAAGTATTCTAAAATTGTAAATCTGAAAAAGTCGTGACTGAAAGAATATATTATTTGTTGTTATTACCAAGTCGTCACATAATATAAAGCTCATAAATTCTAAAATTCGTAAACAAAATATGAATTTTCTTTTAAATAACGATAGTTGAATGAATTAAGCAATTAGAAATTATTATTATTATAGCCTTATTACTGCTTCAAAATCTCCATGACTAATATCATATTTGACCATGTTTATATTTTATTTTATTTTTACATCACAACTAAAAAGGTTAGTGTCATTGTACTCACACTTTTTATTTCATCACTAATAAACCCAAAATATTAATTTTCTTTACTAAGTATACTGTAGTTCCTAAAAGTAAAGCATATAACTTAACAATTTGAAATATTTAGACATGCTCTAAGATATTATGCTCTTATGTTTTTTTAAGAAATTAAAATTATGATGCAATTCAATTAATTGAATTCGACAGTTGAGTGTATGAGGAATGTAAATATTAAAATTGTGTGCTCAGAAATCGTCTCAAATAGGTTAATATGATCCTGATTCACAAAATACCTTGTATATGACAGCCTCCGTGGCGCAGCGGGCGAGTAGCCGGCTGTGAAGCGAGAGACCGCGGGTTCGATTCCCGCATTGAGACAAATGTTTGTGTGGCCCACAGATATTTGTTTCAAGTCTGGGTGTTGTGAGACCGAAAGTCTCTCATAGTCTCTGATACCCACGATACAGGTTATACCTAGTGTGGGGTCTGGACTAGGTGTGTGACTGTTGGGTGTATTTATTATTATTATTATTTATTCGAATAACTATGAAAATACATGGCTAATATTTTTTTTTTGCTAAACATGATGACCCTTACTTATAAAAATATTTAAGTGTTGCTTATCTTTAAGAATACCTTGTTTCTTTCATTTTCAAACAATGTGACGCTAGGAAAATATGACAAACCATTCTTAGAGATAAGATAATCGAAAATGGTTTTATAAGTAAAGCCCGATATGTTCATAATATTTTAAGTATAATGGTATTGTTGTGCAGATATGTGGGATTATTGCGACTTGCAGCGCTATTACTAATCTAGAATTAAAGCTAAACTCATTCCTGTCTATAAATCGATTTATCACGGAGCTGCAAGTGGTCCTAAGTACCCATGTAATGACTATGAATTGGGAGATTATATACAAAATATAGCCTCAGTTTAGTGTCTTGCTTAGGGATTTTTGTCCCTCTTTGGATATAGGAAGCTGTTATAAATCTTTAAAGATACTGTAGTCTAAGATCTGCTAAGGGCGACTTGCAACATTTAAAGAAATCTCGATTTATTTTTAAATAAACTCGATTGAAGTATGAACTCTGTTTATAATGTCTGGCACGTCGTCGATTTAGTTTAAATCTCAATTTAAATATGCGAATGAAGTGTGTTAAATCGAGTTTAGCACTAACTCAAGATTTTAGCAATAATGCTGCAAATTGCCCTTAGATGTTAATCTAAGATCTGCTGTTTGTCTAAAATGTCTTTAAACAAAACCTAACTTAGATATAAAGTGTAAATTAGACACGTTATTGTATCGCATTTATTTTAGCATAAAACTTGTTAATTGTAATTATTTTGTATTATTTTAATATATAAGTGAATATTCCTAACGAATGTTGATATTTTTAGTTTTAATGACGTACGAGTGAAAAATAAAGACTATGTTGAGAAATGTTGTTTCTTCAGTTACTTGGCTTTGCGTCAGCGTGGTCATGCGGTCACTTAGTCAAAACGTCATTTGACTTTATCGTAATTTTATTATAATTTACACGTTGAAAGAATATTGTTGCCTTCTAATATTCTAAAAAGATTTCTAGAAAAAAAATGTATATTTTCGTAATAATTGTCATACTTTCCAAAATTCAGTTTAAATAATTATAATGGGGGACACAAAAAAACCTTCGCTGTTGTGTGAATGCGACAGCGAAAATTCGGTATACACCGGGTCGAACGAAGGCGAACGAACTATGACTGTTTCATTCACACAACAACGAAAGTTTGTTTGTGTGAAAGCAACAGGTATAGATTCTTTCGCCTTCGTTCGATCGGTGTGTACGCGCCATAATATTATGATTTCCCCTGTTTCTGTTTTATAGCTTGGCAAACTTAACTGCGCAAAATTTAGAAAATGGTTTTATTATTATGTGACTGTGAAATGAATTATTTCACTTTACACTGTAGACTTTACATACGAGTGTTCAAGTTGTTGTGGAAAATTCTCATGTGATGTGTCCTCACGATGTTTCAAGCCACAGTTCATAATCAGTCAGAGGTGCATGTTCTGGGGCTGGATTCAAACTTGCGACTCCCGTCTCTGGAGTCCATGCCCCTCCCCAACGAGCTAACATTTCTATGCATTTATAACTTATCTGCCAGCACCAGTGGCGAAGTGTGAAATATTTCAAAGGGGAAGTCGATGGTAGTTTCACTTCTATATATTACCTAGATAATACTTATTTTATTAACCTACAATCTGACAAAAGGAAGCCGGTAGGACACAAGTTATATGGGCCTTTCGCCACTGGACAACACTAAATTTACTGGCGGGATTTCCACAACAGGCACACCTAAGTTTCTTCTTCTTTTAAAAATAATGGCTTCCACGCATATGCGGTGATTTAGCCAATTTCAAGGTAAATAGAGCAATTATGTTTTCACAATGACCATGAGACTCGGATGTGGATGATCTCAAGGCCCTGCTGGGATTATGGCGGTAATTCCTTCCAGTCCAGTGCCCCTCAGATGACTTTCACTCGGCGAATTCACCTAAGTTTGCTAAGCTATGAATAATATGCTTGCTCCGTGTTAAAACGGATTCCGTTGGTTGCCATATAATTTTTTTTAATAACCTAACCTAACCCAACACACATAGTTCTGACTCCACACTAAGATCGAGTCTTGTGTCGTGGGTATCAGGAACTACGAGATACTTTCGGTCTCGCAACACCCAGACCCGAAACAAATATCTGTGGGTCACACAAATATATGTCTCGGTGCGGGATCAAACCCGCGGCCTCTCGTTTCACAGCCGGCCGCTCGCCCGCTGCGCCACGGAGGCTGTCAAATTGTTTAAAAATATGTTGCCAACATTCCAACAGATCTGATAATTTCCTCAATATAAATTATTTTCTCAGTGAAGTATTTGAGAATGTGACGTATTTGTTGTGTTTCAAGTAAAAAAAATCTTCAAAATGCAAAATACACAGCGCTTGCATATTTTTACAATTTTGTAATTCAATTAGTTAAAGGCAAAGACTTCTATGTATACTACTAGACTGGCTGTTCGGTACAAAGAAGTGCGCAGTAAGTCTCTGTTAATCGACCTCAACACACTAAAGAAATCTGCTTTTTTCCTTAGCCGTGAAACGTCAAACACTCGCCTTCATGTGCCACTATTTTACTTCGAAACAGCTTGTCTAGTATATACATAGAAGTCTTTGATTAAACTACGTAGATCCAGAACGGACTTACCCCCAGTTTCTTCATTGAAAATGAAAATCAAAGTGTCAAAATGAAAGTTAAAGTTAAAGTGGTTTTTTTTTGACACTCCACAATTTTAGCTGTTAATTTTGCCTCTTTAACCTTTGAACTGTCACTCACTAACGTATGTCAAGTGACGTGTCAAGTAAGTGATAATACTTTTATTTTAGTTTAATTAGCTGTAGCCTGTACGTAAAGAAACTGGTGGTTAGTCGTCAGAATTATTGTCATTTTTGTACATTGGGCGGTTTCTGGCAAACTACGCACCGGAAAACGGGGTGAATTGAAATTCGCGAGAAAATTATTTCTCTGATAAAATATTCTGATTACAGAATGTAAATAAAAGCAGGATTTGTGTTTATAATTGATAGAAAGATTATGTATTTTTTTGCTGTCGATAATAATTAAGCTAAACGTTTGACCCGTCTCAGAACGCCTAGCAGATGTGAAACATTAAAACTATTTCATATGTGAAAGTGTTATCAAAGGATGATTTATTAAAGCAAATAAATAGAAAGAAGAAAGAAAGTCCTGCCTCTTATATGAGAGAAGTAAGGTTAGTAAAATTCTAATAATACAATATTTTACCACAAACTACTAATTTCTAAGGTAGCTTGGTAGGAATTTGTTGAAGATGTAAACATGTTTTTCTAATATAAAACAAAACACACACAAAACAATGTTATTCGTTGTCTCCTCATGAACAAAAATATGTACCGAAACCATGTTTTGTGTATTGTTTAGTAGGAGACTCGGCTTTATTATTTTACATGAAAAACAAAATCTGTTTCAATTCACCCCCGAATTTCTATTCACCCCGTTTTGTATTAATATTGTATAGGACAATATGCAGTTTTAAGCGCGTGTTAAGTTGAATATTATTTATTGAAATCATTGGATTAATCGTCGTTTAGTTATTATGATGGTTTCCAATTTATTTAGATTTAAGGTTTAATTTAAAAATGAAATATATCATTTTGAATTTTTCTAACATTTTGTTTTATTTTCAAAATTACCCCAGTGCGTTTTATGTGTTTCAATATAGACTAGTGTATTATTCTTATATATTATATGGGCTATGGACTGGGAGATCCTGGGTTCGATTGAACCCAATCTCCCAGTTTCCGGGCAAAGTTTTTTCTAATTTGATTTGCCCGGTATTAGATCCCCCGGCGGGTGGTCTGGCAGGCAACCGGTTGATAGACGTATTATTATATGGGCTGTGAAACAGGAGGTCCTTGGTTCAATTCCCACGTCGGTTGATTTGCCCAGGACTGGGTCCTCCAGCGTAAAGCGTCAGACAAGCAGCCAGTCGTAGTGTTGCGCCGAACCCACATTAAGGTAGGATAAGGGCAGGTAGAAAAAAGTCTAAAGTGGCTAGTTTATGTTTATTCATCACATTTGATGGTCGTACAGCAATCTGGATAAGACAATTCCTTATCTTCAAACTCGTAGCAGTTCGGTTTGTTCGACACATCTAAATCGACAGCTCCACATCTATAACGAAACGAAATAATAAATAACACCCAACAGTCACATATATATGCATATATATGTATATATATATATATATATATATATATATATATATATATATATGTCGGATGGCAAACGCTAACGTTGTTTTTTAAAAATGGTGAGGTCAGCATGGCTGACGTCACTTTTGACAATAAGATTTTTTTTTTTTTTTTTTTTTTCATTTATTGAAAGAGTTTATTCGCTTAGCGAATATACCACCCTTATACAAATTTCTAAGTATAATGTACATATATTTACGAATTTCTGTTATTAATTGCAAATTTCACCATATGCAAAAGTGGTTTGATCGAATTAGCTAAAGGAAAAGCCAGTACAGCATTACATGCTCCGACGCCTAAAAAATTCAAACTGCTTCGTATGGCTTCGTTCCGGACACACTCCATTAGAACGTGATAAGCGTCCTCTGGGACTTTGCACGCTTCACAGTTAGGAGCAGTGGTTTTACCCATCAAGAACGCGAACTTGCTCAAAGGAATGTGACCAGTTCGAAGCCGCATAATCAAAACTATGTCCTCTCTTGGTAAAATACATTCATCGATCCAAGGTGAATTCAGTGGATGTGGCTGTATCGTCTTGTACCAAATCCCTTTTTCTTTCGATCTCAAGTCAAAGTACTCTTTCCACTTATTTAGACATACTTTTTTAAGAAAAGGAAAACAATCTGTATAAAAAGGATCCACATTATAAATAATGCCATCATTAAGTGCCTCTCTGGCTAGGGAGTCTGCCACTTCATTACCACGGATGCCCACATGCGAAGGTATCCATTGTATGTTTATAATTTTATTTCTCATTCTGAGTTTCAAAATCGACTCCATGATACTGTAGGCTATCGGTGTACCTCGAAGTGTCGAGGTACAACGAGCCAAGTGTAAAAGAGAACTCTTTGAATCAGTAAAGATTACAAATTTATCTTCATTAATTGAATCAATATAAGCTAACGCTTCAGAGATTGCAACTAATTCTGAATACATAATAGAAACATTAGCCGTAATTTTAAATTTCACATGAACATCTAATTTATCATCGTAAAAGGCTGCACCAATATATTGATCCTCTTTAGAACCATCAGTGTATATAACATAAAATTTTGAATGAATATACTTATTAATTGTTTTTTGACATTTCAAGAGGTCAACAGCATCAAAATCTCTTTTAGGTTTATCAATGGAATCGATCCCAAATCTCAGAACGTCGTCCAAATTAATATTCGTAACCCATGTACTTAAGGAAAACATTTCTAATTTGGCCGAAGAATGCATATTAGTATCTTTTAAACAGTCATGGATTGATACAAGCAGAGGACGTTTCTTATTTGACCAATATTGTGCATTATTACATAAATAAAGAAGTTCTTCTAATATATTGATAATATTCAAGTTGAGTGATTTGCCTTTTAACCAGAATTTACCTGCTAAATAATTTCTACGAATATCTAAGGGAGGAAGAGCTAATTCGGATTCCATGGTATGAATGGGAGTTGTTTTAATAAATCCGCCAACGATTCGCATGCATTGATTTTGAATTTTACTTAGCTTATATAAATGTGATTTACTACTATTATCAAAAAGAAAACTGCCGTAATCTAAACGACTACGTATTATCGCAATGTATAGCCGCCTAAGATGTTTAGGATGCACTCCCCAGCCAGGACCTGTTAGCACTTTAAAAAGATTTACAAATTTTAACACTTTTTGACATGTCTCACTTATATGCTTATTCCACCTCAAAGAACGATCCAGCCACATTCCCAAATATTTAAAGCTGTCAACTATTTGTAAAGGTGTAGAGTAAATTTGAAGTTGAAGTGGAGAATTAAACACTTTTCTAGATTTAGAGAATATACATATCTTACTCTTCGCAGGTGAGACTTCTAGACCAAGTTCTGTAAGTAATCTGGTTAATATTTTTAAAGCAGATTGAAGTTCTACGCAAAGATTGTTAATATTTTGTCCTGAATTGAAGATTACGAAATCATCTGCATATTGAGAAATGCATACGAACTGGCTTATCCTTTTACATATGTTCATGGTTGCGACATTGAATAATAAAGGAGACAATGGATCTCCTTGAGCCAACCCTATCCCAGTTCTTCTATATATATTGACATTAAAAGAATTTATATTTAGATGTCTTTCATGTAAAAAATTATATATATATTGACAAATATTTGAACCGAGTCCTAATTGATCAAGATATTTGACTAAAATATTAACATCCACATTATTGTAGGCATTGTGTATATCAACAAAGCAACAAACTGTATGAAGGTTCGTAGAGAATCCAGTTTGAATTTTAGAGACTAAAAAGCTTAAATTTTCTAGACACGACCTTGATTTTCTAAAGCCCAATGTGTATTCAGAGAACATGTTATTTTTCTCTAGATACCATTCTAAGCGTTTATTAATAATGGAGTGGAAAATTTTGCAAATGCAAGACATCAATGATATAGGTCTAAACGAGGGGGCACAGCCTGCATCTCTATTAGGCTTCGGGATAGGGATAATTAGAATCTGCCGCCACTGTTGTGGTATAAATCCAGTATGTAGAATTTGGTTATATAACCATACTAATATGTTTGTTCCACTATCAGGCAGATTTTTAATCATTGAAAAAGAAATCGTATCACAGCCTGGCGCAGTATCCGTGGATTTTAAACATTTAATAACTTCTTGTTTAGAAACAGATATGTCTAAATGAGGGTTAGAAGAACTGAAAACAGGTCGGTCATTAATTACATGCATCGGAGCAAGATTACACAATAGCTGTTCACAACATTCACTGTTTATATAATTTTTTTGGGATTTAAATCCTTTTAACCATTTCATTTGCAGCCACATTGTACTAGCGGAAGTAATATTGTCTATTCCAGAACAAAATTTATGCCACGATTCGGTTTTAGCCTTACGAATGAGCCTTTGGGAGTCTCGTATCTCATTTTGTAGAAGTATTAGATTAGCTGGAACTGGGTTGCGTCTAAATACGCCAAGAGCTTTCCTCCGCATAGCTACTGCTTTAGATATTTCTGTATTCCAATACGGTTTAGGAATAAACTTGCTTGTAGGGTTTTGATTAATTTTAATATAAGGTATATATTTATCACCAGCATTATTTATTTCACTTTCAAAATTATTATATGTTACTTGTAGGTCATTTTCCAAAGTTATAAAATTCTTGAATTGATTATCTAAGTGGTTTGTATATAGATCCCAATTAGCCTTTTTATAATTTCTTTTCTTTATAGGCTTAGTAAAAGAACAGATTGATGTTGTGATTTTTATAACCATATGATCACTCCCCAAAGACTCATTCGTTACGCTCCAATTGTATTTAATTGCAATATCTGTGGTGCATATAGATACATCTGGCGATGATTTTTGTAAAACACCATTTACTATTTTTATTCTCGTAGGGTCTCCATTATTTAGAGTCATTAAATTAAAGTTAATTAATGAATCAAATATTAGGTTTCCCCTCGGGTCAATTTTATGTGACCAACTAGGATGATGTCCGTTGACATCACCTAGAATCAGCGTCTTTGTTTCTACTAAGCTAAAAATATAGTCCCAATCATCTTGAGAAGTTCTTGTTGACGGAGGGCAATATATACACATGACCTTCTCTAAACCACTGCAGTTAGTAATACTCACTTTAATGATTTCGATTCCTCTATTGCGGCTCTGAATAGGAGAAATTTGAGCGTTAAGAGACGCATGAGTTAGGATTGCAACTCCTCCGTATCCATCCTCACGATCTTTACGATGTATATTATAGCCACTAATTCTAAAATCACACCTTGTGTCGAGCCAAGTTTCCACCAACGCGGCAATATGTACTTTCTCTATATTTAATAAATTTTCGAATAATAATCGCTTGTTGTTAATACTTTGTGAATTCCATTGTATAATATTAATATTCATGAAGTTATTGCTGTTAAGATCCATAATGGAGATTAAACAGTGGTTTTAGGCAAGGTAACTCTGAAATATATTTAAAGGCATAAGATGTGACCCAGTCGACAACTACTTTACAAATGAGTTTAATTAATTCAAATATCGATGTGGATTCTTTTCTCTCACTGATTATTTTTATAATTGTTTCCAGTAAATTAATAAATTCGTTACTTTTTCTAGCTTTTCTATTAAATTGTGTTGATTTTTGATTAGGTAAATCATCATTCCTATTAGAGTCCACTTCAGTATCGGAACAATAACATTCCCAGTCAAAAACAACATCTTCAGTAACTTTCGTTTTTTGTTTCTTCTTTTTTTTCTTCCTACTTTCTGAGTTCATATTCTCTTCGTTGTTCCGATTTTCGTCATTATTTTGTTTTGTAGCCGATGTAGTTGCTCCTGAATCACATGCTGGACTATATAATATACCAGATATATCATTATTTTTATGCGGAGTTGACGTTAATGTTGGTTCCAAAGTTGCTGGAAATTCGGGATCCTCGTGTATAGGGGTGATAGCTGGAACATACATAGTAGTAGCTTTCCTATATGTGCAGTTGAATTCAGACATTATTTGTCTGATTCTTTTTTCTTTTAAGTATATGGGACATGATTTATTTAATGCTGTATGACTGCCTGCGCAGTTTACGCATTTAAAAGTTGTAGCCTCACAGTTTTCATGTCTTTGTCCACATTTTAAACATTTAACTTTTGTAGAAGGACATGTCTTCTTAGTATGTCCAAATTTCCAGCATCTGGAGCACTGAGTTACGGGGAATGTGTATGCGTCAACTTTAACTCGAATACCGTGTAAATAAATATATGGAGGTAAGAGTGACCCTTTAAAACAAAGTCTTATTGTCTCGCTCTCCGTCCAACCAGATCCTTCTTGACTTCTTCTGTTGAGGCGTTTTAAGGAAATAAGGTTAGCTTCACAAGTTATACTTTTAAACAATTCATCATCTGCGCAGTCTAACTCCACGTTTTTAATAATTCCGTACGATATTCCGACCTCAAAAGTTCGCTGTATGATCCAACCTTTATCGTTCAACTGCTGACATAATATAAATTCCTCTATACTTGATTCGTCTTCAAAATCAATAAGAATTTTAAAAGGATTGATGTACTTTATTTTCAAAATCCCGGTTATATTATTAGACTTCAATAACTTTGCCATGGCAAATTGTTTCGGTAACGCCTCTTTGGATGACACGCTAAGCTGTATTTTATCTTCCGTAATTTCTTTTCGCGGACTACGCGCTAAACGTTTCCCTGATCTTGTTACTAAAGTCCATTCCTCATTTGAATCCCCTTCTCTTCGCCGTTTATTCCCCGTTCTGTTTGTTTCAGTTTCCATACTTATAGATGTTTGTGTACAGTCCTCTTGTTGTGTTAAGTTCTCTGTGTTTGTATTAATCATCTTGTTTGTTTCGCGATCAACGTAGTCTGCGCAGGTAACCGGGCACGGCGACCCACGCACACATATTCAAGCGTAAACAATAGACGAGATAAATGCACTAAATACCGATCTCGGCCGACAGACACAGTAAAAACACGTGTTACTCGGTCCGCTTCCGATTTCGCACTGGACAATAAGATGATTACTCATCCTATTAATCAACTGTGAACACTGAAATTCACAAACTCCCTTTATTAACGGTGCTTAACAGCACCGTCTAGTCAGGGATGTGGACAGTCCGAGTGCCGGAGCACGACTGTGTCGAATTTGCTCTGAACACTCCTTTTATAGGGTGCAATATTTGCAACTACCTACTCGATACCGAATATCGAATGTCAAAGAAATAATTATAACGATTATTTTAACTTTTTAGAATCTTTTAACGATTCAGCAGTTTAACAATTGTAAAATGAATTAATAACGTGAAATAACAACGGCTTTTTAAATAAGCGTGCGATTTTGCGCCGATATATATATATATATATACCGACCGTTGTATATATATATGTATGTGCAGGTCGATTCTCTAAGGTTTCATTTGTGAAAACAACGTTGCGGCATCGTTGCGGAAACGATGTTTTCATTTTCGGCCGACTTCCCAAAAAGGAGGAGGTCCTCAATTCGTCAGTATTTTTTTTTTATGTATGTTACTCGATATCTCCGCCAAATGTGGACCGATTTTCAAAATTATTTTTGTGTTCAATAGAGCTTATTTCAAGGGTGGGCCTCATGCACCAATCCCAACTGGGTCCAGTATTTCCAGTCAATCCCCTGCCACCATTCCTGCCATATGCCAATCCCATACAACGCATTCCCTTACACTCTATTCCTTTCTCCACTTATCACCCTATCTTAGCCATCCCATCGTTATTATGTCCATACTTGCCTGCCTGTCTTCACATTTATAGCGAGATAATGTAAATAATATTAATCTTAATTTAAAATTTGCTTATGTTGACTTTTCATAAGTGCTTTTTTACATGCCTACGTGATCAATAAAGATTTTTTTTAATTTGTAATAAGCAGGAAGTCTTACGTTTGTGTTTGGTAATCGTATTCAGTGCAGAAGTACGCCTCACACGCTGTCTTCGACGGAACAGTTGCGCCGAATGGTATAACCTCATCCGACTCGGTAATATAACATCCATCGATATCCTCTGAAATAGGTAATATAATAATATTAGCTCTGTAATAATGACCGTCTCACTGCAGCTGCACGGGCCTCCTCTAGCGGTTAAGCCTTAGTCTACTACGCTGGCCTAATGCGGGTTGGTAGACTTCTCATACCTTCGAATTTCTTGTGGATAAATTCTCAGGAACGCAGGTTTCCGCACAATGTTTTCCTTCACCGTTATAGAAAACGATATTTCACAATGATAACACAATATAGAAAAGCCAGAGGTGTATGCTCCATTTTGGGGTTGGTCTCGAACCTCTGATCACAAAAAAAAAATTGCATAAGGCACACTAGCGAACTAGAACACCCACATTTCGCTGAGCTTAGTCCCAGATGTGCTAGGGGGCGAGCCTATCGCCATATCGGGCATGATATGGAAAAATCCAATATCACTTTGCCCGACCCGGGGATTGAACCTGAGAACTCAGGACGGTAGTCGTACCGAAATACCACCTCGCCACCGAAGCAGTCTGTTGCACAAAAAAAGTTGCACTGTCGATTAAATCGCATGACGCATCGATTTGAGTATGTAATTGAAAATAAAATCCAATTAAATTCCACATTCCTTTTAAAAATGCCCAATTAACCCTACCAACCTCCCTTTCCCAATCTCTTTTCCCTGCCCTTTCATTTACTCCTTTTAGATTGGCAACGCACCCATGATTCTTTTTGTGTCTTGGGTGTCTATGGGCGGTGGAGATCACTTACCATCAGGTGACCCATCTGCTCGTATGCCAGTTTCTGCTATAAAAAAAATCGAGAATTTATATCTAGGTTCAAATATCCAAAAAGTAGTTTCGCAGTGGGCAAGTAGCCAGCTGTAGTACTATAGTAGCCACCTGTGAAGGCCGCGGTTTCGATCCCCGCATTAAGACAAATGTCTGTGTGGCCCACAGATACATATTTGTTTCAAGTCTGGGTGTTGTGAGACCGAAAGTCTATTATAGTCTCTGACACCCACGATACAGGTTGTATTTAGTGTAGGGTCAGGACTGGGTGTGTGACTGTTGGGTGTAATAAAAAAAAATACAAATAATATCTGGACTAATAATGAATTTTGTCGAAACTTACTATACTTTTCCGGTTTCGGCTGTAGTGGCGTTCTGGATACAGCCGCAGAAGCCACGGTGACAAACACGCATAATACGACTACCTTCGATAACATTTTCTCTGAGCTATTAATTTACTGCGTTTATAAGAAATGGTATCGAAATAATGAACGAGGTTCGTACGGTAATGCGGCAAGACATCACGCTCGGAGTATTTATACAACTATTTGGACTTGGGTAAATAAGTAACAAGCACTTTAATATTTTACTAATACTAAAAATCTGTGGGTAAAGGATGTTGGTGCGTTTATGAATCTTTACTTGTTTGTTATATTGGAAGGATATGTATTAATTCGTAGGTACCCGACTGGGCAGTAATCACGGAAGACGATGGTGAAAAGCCCCTCATAGTATCACCCTCGTATTTTACCAGGTTTTACGTATTCCGTCACGTTGACGTTGACTGCAATTTGGAATCAAAGACATTCAACATTATATAGACGGGACAAGAGGACAAAACTTGTGATCCAAAAGTTATGACCTAGTGGTCATAACTCGCTTAGTTTATTTGTAGTATAAGCGCGCCAGGTCGGCCTGTGTAATAATATTGAGAGAATAAACTTGTCTTACGTGATTCTTAACCATTCACAGAACGATCTAGGGCGTAAATTGTAATAATCGCCCTCGCATTGTAATAAGTGGTTGATGTCGTAACTGAAGTTTGAGATCAATTTTTTAGTATGGAAACTTGCTTGATAGCCCCTCAATTGTAAAATTAAATCTCTTTACTTGGAATTAACACAGATTGAGAATTGGGAAAAAATAGCGGTCGGCCGTCGAGTCCAGCATAACCATTCCACTTCCCCTGGACTAAGAGGTTTTACATAGTGAATCTTTCCCAAAAAAGGAAGCAGAGTTGTGGGCAAAAACTAGTTGCCATACGAGATGTGTGCACAAATGGTGTCGCCATCTTACAAACAAAAGACGAATGAGGATTAACGTCATTCAGCAAATACAGCTGGGCAAAGTTTAGCGTGCGGCCGGCGAAATTATAGCATTGTGTCTTCCTCATACACATATCCCACTCTTATTAGGCGCAGCGCAGATAGCATTTAACTTGTATTTGCGACTGTCCGCCTGCCTAATACTTCGATCTCTTTCGGGGCCAGTCCCGACAAATCGTGATTTTTTTTATAGCAGACTGGCAAACGAGCATGGGTCACCTGATTGTAAGTGATCTCTAAGAAAAGAATCATGGGTGCGTTGCCAACCTAAAAGAAGGGAATGGAAGGGGAGGGAAAAGGGATTGCGGAGGGGGCAGGGGCTGGAATGGGCTACCGGAATCTCACTCACCGAACGAAACACGATAACAAGCTGCCACTTTATTTCGGTATTCTCTGAGACAGTGGTATCAAACCGGTCCAGCCGGGACATTCGTGCTGTAGACGTTACTGCCTACAGTAACCACGGTACAGCCACAGCGTGGCTTTACCACTAAAAAAAAACAGTGATAGAACTTAGTACCAGATATTAGCGCATACAAACTTTTTATATTGGCACTAAGCATCTTTAGCTCAGTTCACAGTTGGTAATATTGCAAACTCTCTGGACGAAAGTCGCAGGTATGAAACCAACCCCGTAAGCATGCCCTTCAGATTTTTTTTGTATGTATTCGTTATGAATTATCGCCAACTTTAAACTAAACCTGCGTGCACGGGCGTAAAGAAGGACACCATCTCGCCTATATTAAAACGGACGTCACAGAGAAGCCACGCACACAAACGCGCCTGTACAAAAGTGCCCTAGGCACACAAACGCCATTACGTGTCGATAGATCGAAGGGTCAAGAACTCTGATTCACTTTCAAATGTTCCTAGCGCTCCGTCCATCTTTTTTTACGTCCGTGCCTGCGTGCTTGGGAATTCTTCACAAGAAATTCGAAGGTAGGTATATATAGGTAAATTCTGTCAACCCGCATTAGGCCAGTGAGTGGTTAAAATAGCTGGTATCGGAGGCCCGCATCAATCAGTGCAACATCAACTTTATACGGGTAAATATTATTAATTATAATGGCTGCCTCGACGGCGTAGTTGTAGTTCGACACATCTACCATTCTGGCGTCTCGAGTTCGATCCCCGGGTCGGGCAAAGTGATATTTGGCAGCCTCCGTGGCGCAACGGGCGATTAGCCGGCTGTGGAACGTGAGGTCACGGGTTCGATTCCCGCACCGAGACAAAAGTCTGTGGGGCCCACAGATATTTGTTTCGGGTCTGAGTATTGTGAGACCGAAAGTCTCTTGTAGTGTCTGATATCCACGACACCGGTTACACCTAGTGTGGGGGCAGGACTATATGTGTGACTGTTAGGTGTATTTTTATTTATTAATTGACTGCCTCGGTGGCGTGGTGGTATTTCGGTACGACTACGGTTCTGAGGTCTCGGGTTCGATCCCCGGGTCGGGCAAAGTGATATTGGATTTTTCTATATCAACCCGGAGTCTGGAATTTGTGCCCGATATGGCGATAGGCTCGCCCCCTATCACATCTGGGACATAACTAAGCTCGGCGAAATGTGGGTGTTCTAGTTCGCTAGTGCGCCTCTGCCTACCGCTTCGGGGATCCGGGCATAAGCGTATGTATGTAATTATTCAAATAGATTTATTTAATAGCACTACTGCCTTCCCCACACGCATACTTAAGTTTTTAAATTTATATTTTTAATTTGTTCACCTGACGGAGCTCAGCATTTTCCGTGTAATACGTTTTGTGAACCGATATTAATGTGCAAATATGATCAGTATTTGAACAGTTGTTGGTTGCCATCGAGACCGATAATAAGATCGTACAGATCCTCATTTTGTAATATGTACGATGTATGTGCACTTATTCTTTAATTTATAAGTACCTCGACAGGCAGCCGGTCGTAAAAACTGAGCTAAATCCTTTCTCCAAAAACATTGTAATAAACTGTTAAAATTGAGTAGCGTAAGTTAGCGTTCGTTTATTGAGTTTTCGGGTAAAGTCACTGCAATGTGGGGTCGGCACAACCCAACGGCGATACACCTTATAAGACGCCTTATCACAGGCGATCGACATCTGACAACACATCTGACTGATAACGGATCGCTCAATTATTCGTTCATATTCTGTCTTATTTTTTTTGTCCTCTCTCACTTATTGTTGTCCGAGACATTGACTGAATAAAGTTTATTTCTATCTTTCTTTCGCAATAGATTGAAATCAGATACGACCACATCTCCGAGCCGCAAATACTTCTTTTCTTTCTTTCTTTCGCAATAGATTGAAATCAGATTCGACCACATCTCCGAGCCGCAAATACTTCTATGTTAGCGAATTAAAAAATCTTCATGAACATGAATGCCTCCTTGAACAACACGGCGCGACGGTGTTCGTTAAAACGGATTTTGAGTTACTGATAGCCAGAGTATCCCGCTCCTCCACCTCGGCTAGCTGGCAGACTTTTTTTGGGGAGAAATCGCGAACATATCGGGGCTTACTTATAAAACAGTTCCCTTTAATTACAAACGATGTGACACAAGTAAAAAAGTGACAGCCTATTGTTAGCCATTTGCTCAGCTAAACTGTGTTTATAAGTAAAACCCTAGGTGTCTATTAGGTACGTCGTTGGTGCGGCTACCACATATTTTTAAACCGGTTCGTTAAAATCAAAAGTTTAAAAACTTAACTGACCGTCTTCCAATTTACCGATCGTGACCAAATTTATATGGGACCACCCTTGAAATAAGCTCTATCGAAAACTAAAAGAATTTTGAAAATCGGTCCACATTTGGCAGAGATATCGAGTAACATACATAAAAAAAATACTGATGAATTGAGGACCTCCTCCTTTTTGGGAAGTTTCCTCCTTTTTCGAAAATATTCAATCGTGCATATACCTTCAAATAATACCTTCCTTACAAAACATACACCTTCAAATAATACCTACCGTCAAATAATGATAATATGAATGTAATTAGTACGCAAAATTGACAATGCCTTATTAAAATTATTTCACGGTAGAAATAAATCATAATATATTTTATTATGAGAGATCGGCGATTAAGTGGGTCACTTGATGGTAAGATCCTCGATCACCATTCACCCGCGACCACACACTACCAGAGCTTAAAGCGATATTGTTAATGTAATGTGACTTTGTGTAGGAGCTCATAACCGTCATGGGTGCGTTGGTGACCAGGAAATTATGGATTAGGGAGAGAAAACGGTGTTTTGGACTTTGGACTGCTGCATCTCAGTCGCAGTAAGTATTCAAATAATTTATTCTGCGAATAGGTCAATTTATATCACTTTTCCATGTTAATTTATTCTTTCTTAGCTACCCTTATCCCACCTTAATATGCGGTCGACGCAACACACTTTTACTAGCATGCAAAAAGACTTAGCTTAATTTTTCGACCAGCTGCGTGCTTGACGTCCTACCCTTCGGGGAAATCCAATCCCGGGCAAATAGTGGATAGACCTGGGAATCGAACTCAAGATCTTCCGGTTCACAGCCCACATATGCTGCCACTAGACCAAGAAGTCGACAATATAATGAAATCCAAAAACTCAAAAACCGACTTCTAAATTAAACATTGAACTCTATGATAACAATATCTGATGTCTTTGCAGTTGATGTAGAAGATAATAGTAGATAATTTAGATCAAGATATAATTACGAGTTTAAAAACTTAACAGACCGACTTCAAATCTGATTGTGACCAAATTTATATGGGACCACTCTTGAAATAAGCTCTATCGAATACAAAATAAAATTTGAAAATCGGTCCACATATGGCGGAGATATCGCGTAACATACATAAAGTAATCACAAGTTTAAAAACTTAACAGACCGACTTCAAATCTGATCGTGACCGAATTAATATGGGCCCACCCTTGAAATAAGCTCTATCGAATACAAAATAAAATTTGAAAATCGGTCCACATATGGCGGTGATATCGCGTAACATACATAAAGTAATCACAAGTTTAAAAACTTAACAGACCGACTTCAAATCTGATCGTGACCGAATTAATATGGGACCACTTTTGAAATAAGCTCTATCGAAAACAAAAAGAATTTTGAAAATCTGTCCACATTTGGCGGAGATATCGAGTAACATACATAAAAAAAATACTAACGAATTGAGGACCTCCTCCTTTTTTGAAGTCGGTCGAAAACTGACGTAAAGTGGCAGCTTGTTATTGCATTTTTTTTTATTTATAAAACAAATTATTTACATTATCTTATCCTAGTAGTGTAACACAAACCAGTTTAGGTTTTTCTGTACACTTTCGTTCGGTGAGTGAGATTTCTGCAGCCCGAGCGTGAATATTTTGACCATCGAATTACAATCTAGCTCGATACGAATTCGATTGTCAAAAATATTCCTGCTCGAGCCGCAGGTCGCCTTATTACCATTCACCCCCCCCCCCTTTTTCAATCCCTATTCACCTCGGTTTAGGTAACAACGCACCCATGATTATTTTTGTATCGAGTGTCTATGCCCTATGGGCGGTGGAGGTCACTTACCATCAGCTGGCCCATCTGCTCGTTTCCCAGTCTCTGCTATAAAAAAACGTAGTCCATGCCACTTACCGCTGAAATATCACTGCATTTCATTTATCTACACAAGTTTGACTGTTGTCGTATATTTATATTTAGTTATATTTTATAACCTGAGTTCTCTGATAGTGTTGTCTTTCTTGATAAACTTATTAATAAAAGTCATTGTGATGCAATACACGTAATCACGGTTTGTAAATCGCGCAGTCTGTTCATTCGTTTAATGTTTGGAGACCCGAATAAGTTTTGAGTATTGCCACCTCTCGAATACAACGACAGTTTTCGTTTTCTCCATTTGACTAGCAGCGCCTCATGCGGAAACTACAAAGAACTATATATGCCATCCGTAACTCCTGAAAGGCAGGATCTCTAGGACCGCAAAAACAAGTTTTTTTTTGTCAAATTGGTTGTCTGTTAATAATAATAATAAATATACCCAACAGTCACACACCTAGTCTTGACCCCACACTAGGTATAACCTGTATCGTATGTGTCAGAGACTATGAGAAACTTTCGGTCTCAACACCCCGACTTGAAACAAATATCTGTGGGCTACACAAACATTCGTCTCAATGCGGGAATCGAACCCGCGGCCTTTTACTTAACAGCCGGCTATTCGCCCGCTGCGCCACGGAGGCTGTGTGGCTGTTAATAAGTGTAAACCTTTTCTAAAAAGTGTAAGGCATATAATACATATATCTTTGAGGTCTATGTCAACTACTAGACTCAATCCAGATCAAATGAAAAGACAGCTACTCCAAAAATAAATCTTTGACTATTTTATAACACATAAGCTCACGCCTGTATCCCCGAAGGGGTAGGCAGAGGCGTACTAGAGAACTAGAACACCCACATTTCGCCGAGCTTACTATTTTATGTTTTTAATTTATATTATGCAAATGTAAAGCGCCCCGGATCTTATAATTCTTAGGCTGAGATCTATAGAGCGAACTTCGACTAAGTCTGAGTCAAAGACCCAAGCTCAGTGATGATTTGTAATTTTAATTCGAACTTTGACTTAGTCCTAAAGATTTTTTACAAGAAAATCTTTGTTTAGTCTATCTTTCAGTCTGTTTTCTTGTAAAAAATGGTTCGGACTGAGTCAAAGTTCGATTTAAATATTCAAAATCGTCACTGAGTTCGTTTCTTTGACTCAGACTTAGTCGAAGTTCGCTTATAACAGTTTAACTGACCAAATGGTAAAGAATAGTCTGGCCCTTTTATTTTCAAACAATGTGACACAAGGAAACAAGTGACAGGCTATTCTTAGCCATTTGCTCAGCTAAACTGGGGGTTTAGACAAGTGGCTTATGCGATAGTCGAAAAAATTGACGAATAGAATAAATGTATGAGAATGACATAAGAATACGCCGCCTTATGTCATGTCTTATGTCATTCCCATACATTTATTCTATTCGACAAGCGCATAAGCCACTTGTCTAAACCCGCTGTTTATATAAGTAAGGTCCTATATCTCAGCCTTAGACTGTGATGTATTTAGGCGCCATCATTATGCCACGGCCGACAGCGTGAGATGCGTCTCGAAAAACACGTTCGATCCTTTATCATCTAAATTCTTGATAATAATACGCTTAGCGCCAGCAAACTAGCTAGTTTTACAGGTTTTAAAATGACTTGTTTCTAGATTTTTATTTTAATCTTGGCATTTTTGCGACATTGTCTTTTTACAATAGGTTGATTTTTATCTTCCCGTCACTACAGTTTGCTGGTATCTGATTCTTTCGGGAGGTTTGCGACATGACTTACGGCCGGTTTCAATAAACGATCTCAGTTTAGAGTGCAGATAGATTGCGATTATGAACCAATCAAATCAAGTCATTTGACGGAGTCATGTTCAAACTGTGGTTCTTATTGGCTAATTTTCGACCGACTCCCAAAAAGGAGGAGGTCATTGAAATTAAACTATTTTTACAGACTTCAGTCTGACCCATGACCACGAAGGCTGCAAAGCTTTCGAAACATCGGGCATAAAAATTAAAAATTAAAACCAAATCGTGATATAATCCGTAAAAATAGTTTAATTTCAATGAATAACATTCACGTAAACCTAAGAAATCAAGGAGGAGGTCCTCAATTCGTCTGTATTTTTTATGGACCGATTTTTTTCTTTAAACTTAACGGACTGACTTCAAATCCGATCGTGACCAAATTTATGTATATGGGACCACCCTTGAAAAAAGCTCTATCGAACGCAAAAATAATTTTGAAAATCGATCCACATTTCTTAAATATATCGCGTAACATATATAAAAAACATACAGATGAATTGAGTACCTCCTTTTTTGAAGTCGAACGAAAATCGCTTTCCTCGACCTGGGAGTTGAAAGCAGGACCTCCCGGTTCACTGCCACTAGACCAAGGAGGCGACAATTTTTCATGAAGTTGATGCTATCGAGTGCTGAAGTAGTGCGTACCGATCTGCAGTGACGTGCACTCATTTCGATCAGGGTAGACATTTGCAAAATTATTTTCTTCAACTCCATCACCACTGTTATCATAATCCCCGTATCGATTTAAAATATAAGCGAGGCGCTGCTGTTTTCAAAATATATTCTTGGTCATGATTTTTATTTGCGTAAATAGATCACAAGTTTAAAACTTAGCTGGCTGACTTCCAACTTGACCAGAGGCCTGAGCAGGAAAATTTCTGACAACCGTAAATGTATTCGAACTCGATGCGCGTCTATGAAATTTGTATGAAATATTAACCAAACGTCATCAGTGCGCAGCGAACTCGAATACATTTACATTTACATTAGTTTTTCGTGCTCGGGCTACTGATCGTGCCCAAATTTATATGGGACCACCCTTGAAATAAGCTCTATCGACCACAAAAATACTTTTGAAAATCGGTCCACATTTGGCGGAGATATCGCGTAACATATTTTTCTTTCTTTCTACCTACCTACCTGACGTCAACCCCCTCTAAGAGATCCAGTCCCGGGCAAATTAAATTACAAAATTTGCTTTACCCGATAATCGAACCCAGGACGTCCCAGTCCACAGTAACATACATAAAAAATGCAGACGTATTGAAGACCTTCTCCGTTTTGGAAGTCGGTCGAAATTTGTCCCGGTGGACCGTGTCTCCTTGCCTATAGGGAGTGCACGCCACTGCCGACCTGTGACTTGTCACACAACAATCCGGACATCATTCGGAGTCAAGATGTGGCGAAGTGTCGTAGTGTTTTTTGTTGTAGTTTCGCTAACTTTCGCTTCAATCTCCCTCGGGCCGCACCAACCGAAACCTGATAAATTCAGTAAGTGATCATAGTACATATTTTTCTACGTAGCCATCGATACGTAGCTTTAAATTCAGTAAATTTAAAGCTATGTAGAAAAATATGTATGATCATAGTATGTGTGATCACAATATTTTTCTACTTAACTTTAAATTCAGTAAGTTCTCATAGGCTGAGATCTATAGAACGAACTTCGACTAAGTCTAAATGAAAGTAACGAACTTACTGAGAATTTGGGATTGTTAAATCGAACTTTGATTTTGTTCGAGTCATTTTTTACAAGAAAAATAGACTGACAGACAGATGAAGCAAAGATTTTCTTTTTAAAAATTACTCTAACTAAGTCAAAATCCTGACTGAGTTCGTGACTTTGACTTAGACTTAGTCGAAGTTCGCTCTATAGGACTGAGCTTAAGTATTTTTCTCATCGATATAATAATATACCTAGATGCACAGTTGACGCTCAGAAAGTGGGACAGCCAACGAGTGCTTAAAATGTAAGTAAGCACTTGTTGGCTGTCAGTCGGGCGCCGACCGTTCGTCTGTGAAGATGCCTAAATGCTCTGTGAAAGAGTGCAAAAATAACACTCTTACAAAGTGCAAAACACATGGGATTTCATATTTTAAGTAAGTATAATTCCCTTACTTGATTCTTAAAACCTTAATCATGTTAAATTAAGTATTAAACGTGTATAAATAATTAATTTAACGAATTCAATTAATAAAATATTTTGTCCCTTTTGAAACCATGATTTGGAACAATGAAATATATGGAGTCGTTTTTTTTTTGGAAATATATTATATTTATTTTAAATTTATGATTTTTTTTTATTAATCACAGATTTCCATGAAATGAAATAGTAAGAGATAAATGGCGTAAAATTATTTCCGAAGAAAGGAGAGAAGAAAATTTTAAACCCAATTACTCAAGTGTGGTTTGTTCAGACCATTTTGCCGATTCCGATGCATATTATACAGAAAAAGGGATTAGGAAAATTAAAAAGAATGCTGTACCAAAAATAAAGGTGATAAATTGTCATCAGCTACATTGTCCTTAACTAATGTTTACTATTTAATTTAATAATATGTATGCTGTTGGTGTACCTATAAATAAATAAATAAATAAATAAATAAATATTGCCACATTTATTGACTTTATTTTAGATTGTCGTAACTACAAGTTTAAATGAGGCAGGGTGCAGTACAAGTGTAATAGTTGAAAAATATTTGATACAGAATTCATCAATAGCAAGCATATACTAGGTACATATTGCCATGTAAAATGACTTTAATAATTTGCGGCTAATTCTAATAAATGTTTTCAATCAAAGTGTGCAGATCATAAAAAATTGCCAACATGAACAAAGTTGAACATTCCGCTGTCAAATAATAATTTTAATGGTTCATTATCGCGATTTTTCATTTTTTAATTTTTCATTTTTATCTTGGATTCTCGGTTTGAGATCATTTATTGGAACCGGTCGTTAGGCATAATTACTACAACAGTAATTGTGGCGTCATCATTTATTGGAAACATATTCATTTCCAGGAACCAGCAATTGAACCAATAAATAATGAAGGATCACCAATACCATCAGAATTTTCATCAATCTTTAACACACCTAAGACATTATTTTTGAAAGATAATTTGAAAGAACGCAACCAAAAATTTAAACTTAAATCTAATTTAGTGCGAAACTTAAAAAGGCAGAACAAAAGATTAAGAAAACAAAATGATAGTCTAAAAGAAATTATTAAGAATCTAAAGAGCAAAGGACGATCTTAGTGTGGGGCCAGGACTATATATGTGACTGTTGGGTGTTATTTATTTATTTATGAATCACGCTAAGGCAAAACAGTGCTTATTTCATATTCATAACTCATAAGCTTTGTTATTTTCTAAACATTTATACTCTATCTATCTCTTAATGTAAGTAAAATTATTATAGAGATATCGCCATTCTCATCTACATTGTACGCCACGTGGTCAAAATTTCTCACAGATAAATACAAGAACTATTCGACTCCATTCAATCTTTGTCCAAGTGACTAGAATGTTTCTTTTAATAATGTCAATTTATTGTCAAATTCAAAAACGATTAGAAATTCAAAAATTTCGAATATAGGAACGTTTGAACATTCAATTTAAAAAGCTACTTTATGCCGCGTCTATAAGGTCATATTTGTGTTAATTTAATTAAATTTGTGATGTTTATTTGTTTTGTCTGTCGAGGACACTGTTTACAATGATATTTGTATGGAACTGTGCATCTAGGTATATTATTATATCGATGATTTTTCTACATAACTTGAAATTCAGTAAGTGCTCATAGTATTTTTCTACTTAACTTTAAATTTAGTAAGTGGTCATTTATAGATATTTTTTACTTCTAGCGATGGTACTATAAACCAACTTTTAAAAAGTAGGAGGTTTTTCGGTGCGTATAAATGTTTTATGCGCTGTAGTCTCAGGTTGTAGTATCGTCGCCTCTTTGGTCTAGTGGCAGCATGTATGGGCTGTGGACCGGGAGGTCCTGGGTTCGATTCCCAGGTCGGGCAAAGTAAATTTTCTAATTTAATTTGCCGGGGACTGGATCCCTCATAGGGGGTTTACGTCAGGCAGGCGGCCGGTCGTAAAAACTAAGCCAAATCCTCTTTGCAATATGCTTGAAAGTGTGTTGCGCCGACCCCACATTAAGGTGGGATAAGGGCAGGTAGAAAGAAAGAAAAGTCTAAGGTTGTAGTATATTTTGGTTTACAAAAATAATGTAACATTTTTTATCTTTCGATAAGGGATGTTAATTTTCCGTGTTATGTATTTCACTTTGATTCAATGCCTGAACCGAAATAGATGTGTGTAGCAATTTATTTTTTCATACTTACGATAGTAGAGGACGTATTTGATGGTAGGTGGTTACTGAACACGGTAACCACCGGTTACCGGCGCCCCGCCGCCCATGGATATCGGCAATGCATAGACAATCTGCTGGTTATCGTAGAAACCAATAAGGATTGCAGGGAATACATTTTCTTGTATTTTAAATGTAGCTCCATTGGTTATTTCCGAGTATCCAGTATTAGGAAAGGGGTATTATTCTGAGCTCTAGTAATCTCACTCGTTGTAGGAAACGCAAGAACAAGGCGCACTTCATGTCGTTTTATATTTAGACTGTGGTAATAATCCATTCGAGTGAAACATTAATGCTGTAAGCAAAGTTGTCTATAGCATGACTCTACCACTTATATTAATGTAATAATAATAAAAATATACCGACTTAAAGAAAATCCGATTATAGTAAAAAAATGGAAAATCTTTGAAGTAAGTTCTATCTACCAAAAAGAAAGTTGACAACCGATCCAAATTTTCCGGTGACATCTAAATATACCGACGAGTTCAGAACCGCCTCCTTTTGGAGTCGGTTAAAAATATGATGTAAACAATATAAGATACGATTGTGAAGGTTGAACGAAGAGCGAATGTCAAGGAATGCAGCTTTCGTCCGGTTTATGTTTGGATATGATAAATATTTATAAGATCACACCTTTACTCCACGAAGGCAAGCAGAACTTCAACTAGTGTATTCGCACCTCGCCGAGTCCTTATGTTGTCTTAGGCGCAATTTTCGACCCTAACAAATCATGTGCATTTTTAAAATTCACCTCAAATGTTTCGATTTTAGTTTTATACACAAGTTGTGTATGCTTAATATGCTCATGCCCTTATATTTTTAAATTTAAGAAGCAATTGCACCATCCGTCCCTTTAAGTTATTGTAACAAGCAATGCATCCTTTATTTAAATAAAGTTCACGTTTGTTTTGATGCAGACTTTAGCCTTTTTGCGGTTTATAAAATATAGCCCTTTATAGGTAGAGAGCCCTTTATAAGTAAGGCATGGGCGATGCAACGTAACTTTAGTAATAGCTGCATTGTCTGAATCGTACGGAACCGTAAAAATATATTTAATTGGATCTACAATGAAAGGTCACACGGGCCCAATGAGAATTAAGAAAGGTTAACTGTAGCTATCTGTTTGTTATGAAAATATCGTATTGATTGATGCAAGTTGTTTTTAATTATTTTCAGTCGACTTCCAAACCTTTTTGGAAGTCGATTGAAAAAAAATGAAATTTGGTCACGATCGGATTTGAAGTCGGCCCGTTAAGTTTTTAAACTTGTGATTATGGTAATACAATAATTAGTCGACTTAATAAGGTAAAGACTAATAATAATGCTGGCTAGTAATGAATCCCATGTTGCAATGCTATCATAAATAATTTTTGATTTTACTGCAGCGGTGGTATGGGGTATTGCTTGTGCGTTACGTCTACCGTTCTGAGGTCTTGGGTTCGATTCCCGGGTCAGATAAAGTGATAATGGATAGTTCTATTCATTAATCAGTGCCAGCCTGGAGTCTGGCATTTGTGCCCGATATGGCGATAGGCTTGCCTCCTATCACATCTGAGACGGAAATTATCTTGGCGAAACGTGGGTGTTCTCGTTCGCCTCTCCCTACCCCTTCGGAAATACAGGCTTGTATATGACTTTTTATGGAAAAATCTAGTCATATGTTGGATTTAGCGATCTTTATGGTACCATGCTCGCTTACATTCATAATGAAGAGAAAAAAAGATATACGAAACGTAGGTCTTTAGTTTTCGACCGACTTAAAAAAAGAAGAGGTGGTCCTCAATTAATCTGTATTTATGCGTGTTCCCCGATTTCTTCGCAAATGTGAGCCGATTTTCAAGATTCTTTTGTGTTTGATAGAGATTATTCCAAGGGTGGTCCCATCAATATAATATACCCTAGATGCACAGTTCTTTGAAAATATCGTCCTAAAAAGTAGTCTCAGGAATAAAACAAAGAAAAAGATCACAAGTTCTAATTAAATAAAACACAAATGTAACCCTATGCACGTGTTATAAAGTAGCTTTTTAAACGAAATGATCAAGCATTCTTAAATTCGAATTTTCAAATTTAGAATTCTATCGGCGTTCAACTGTAAGGAAAAGAAGTGCTTAAGCACTTCTTTGCCGTCCCATTTTCCGAGCGTCAACTGTGTATCTAGGTAAATAATATATCGATGGGTGGTCCCATATAAATTTGGTCACGATCGGATAAATTTTGAAGTCGGTCGGTTAAGTTTATTTTCTAGTTTACCTCTGCTAAGCCTGAAGGATATAGGCATTAACTTATATTTATTTATGACAGAGGAAGCGGCGGGCTGCTATATCGAAGAGCTCGACGAAGTGATCCCCTTTGACCAGGCCAGGTCTTCCAATAAGGAATGTCTGGAGTACTTCTGTACTAGGAAGACATTGTCTTACGCCTCGTAAGTATTTTATCTTGTTTGCAACTTGCTTTCCATCTACTTTTAAACCGCCTAACCGACTGGCTCGGTGGCGTGGTTGTATTTCGGTACGACTACCGTCCTGAGGTCTCGGGTTCGATCCCCGGGTCGGCACAATGGTTCGATTATATTAACGAACTAAGTGCGGAAAAAGGAGTCCACAACCAATACATAAAAAAAAGCGAGCAAGCCTATCGGCATATCGGGCACAAATTCCAGACTCCGGGTTGATACGGAAAAATCCAATATCACTTTGCCCGACCCGGGGAACGTATATCAGGCCCGCCCGGCCCCGCCTCCTTTAGCGATAACAGGTATACCAAACAAATGTACTCCTTGCGAAAATCATATGTACCGCTTTCATTTTCAATGTACCTCCGATTTTCAAATTACAAGCGCTTTATGGTGGCCGGGCCAGCCTGACTTTCATCCCGGCCCATCTGTAATTCAAAAACTACAAAACCTGCTGATAAGTGATGGTACGGAGATATATTTTTTTATATATAGAAGATTTGTTATTCACATGTATTATATAATTTCAGATGCGGCTTTGTGGAGGCTCTGCCGCCCTGCGAGGTTTTTGAAGAGAAAGACAAGCCCTACCCGGACTGCTGCCAAAGAGTCGTGTGCCCCTCCACCAACACCACCAGTACCGATGAACTGGCTGTTGAGTAGATATTGACTGATTTTATTTATAAAGTTCATTGTTGTTTTAATTACGAAAACTTTCACCTATCCTTATCCCGCACCATTTCGGGGTCGGCGCACCAGTTTTGCAACCTTGTTGCCGAAAGGTATCGGCTTAGTTTTTATGTTCGGTCAACTCTGCCTTAAGTCAAAAAAAAAATGTATAGTCTGTCTGTGGATGAAAATCTGTCATCAAAATACTAGGCGAGCATAAAATGATAGAGCTAGTAAAAATGTCTAATAGAATCTCAGAATGACGTAGTATTTCTTATGTACTAGGATAACATAAATTAAAGAGGGAGATACGATACTTTGTAAAAAAAGAGCGCGTCTCCTGTACATATTTTTTTTCGAAACAAAAGACTAAAAACACACATAAAACAAGGATTTTAGCTGTCACCTGCTTGTAGAACAATGGACCATACATAAAAAATGCATGTTTTGTGTAATGTTTTAGTGCAGGAGACGCGGCTTAAGTAGCTTTCGTAGTTTTGCTTTTCATGTACTAGGCTAGCATAAAATATAGGAAGATAGCATTCTATTACATAAGCTTACGCCTGTATCCCCGAAGGGGTAGGCAAAGGTGAACTAGCGAACTAGAACACCCACATTTCGCCGAGCTTAGTTTCGCCCCAGATGTGATAGGGGGCGAGCCTATCGCCATATCGGGCACAAATAAAATAAAAATAGTAAATAATAGTAAATGTCATTAGAATCTTACGCCCGAATGGTCAAACGCTGCTCAACTTTAACGGCTTCTTACATTGATTTTCGCCATACAATTTTGACAGATAAGGCGGCCTTAAACGACATAAGGCGACCTTAACTGTATGAACATTCGGCGGTTAGACTGACGTAGTATTTCTTATGTAAATATTAATTAATAAAAATAATTAATTATTAATAATTAATTACATTAATAAAAAAAATTGAGTCTGATCACTAGGCGAGCATAAAATTATAGAGCTAGTAAACATGTCAATAGAATCTCAGAATGACGTAGTATTTCTTAAGTACTAGGATAACATAAATTAAAAGAGGGAGATAGATGATATTTAAAATAAAGCCACGTCTCCAATACATGTTTTGTGTAATGTTTTAGTTAGTGCAGGAGACGCGGCTTAAAGTAGCTTTCGTAGTTTCATGTACTAGGCTAGCATAAAATATAGGGATAGCATTCTTTGATATACCGTATACCAAATTCAGTAACGACTCTTGCGATGGCATAGTTTCGTTTTGGCTGGAGATTTTTGGTCCGTAAACAGCCAGTACCTAAATAAAATACATAAGTAGTTTTTTAATTATTTATTCGATATCTCCCATGGTAACTTTCATTTTCGCTTAACATCCTCTGCTATTGTGAATTATTTTTGGCACAATATTTGGCTTCAGTTTAATAAATACAACACTGATGTCTCATACTGTTGCCTTAAATATATCCAAAAGTGAATTTTGATTTTTGCATATTCTGTCAAAAAATATGATCGGAATGACTAAAATATTTTTGGGTGTTTGATAAACATGTAACATTGCTGCCAATTACTTGAATATTACACTCATTTTAATTGACCGACTTCCAAAAAGGAGAAGGTCATCAATTCGTCTGTGTTTTTTATGTATGTTACGCGATATCTCCGCCAAATGTGAACCGATTTTCAAAATTCTTTTTGTGTTCATTAGGGCTTATTTCAAGGGTGGTTTTGGTCAAATTCGATCGGAAGTCGGTCAGTTAAGTTTTAAAACTTGTGCTTATACTTTCATAAAATTGTAGCATACCCATAGGATAAAAGTGAGCATGAATCTAAAATACAGTTTAGTTGGTCCGTCACAGAATATTGCAATTAAATTTCGACAGAATAACACGGACAACCTAAACAGCATTGTTTTGTACATCTCAACCTTAGACAAAAGAAGATAGAGGACAAGGCATAACTACGAAAACATGAAGCATTCGTAATGTATGGAACGAAACCAAAATGGCGACTGAGAAAGAAAAATTCCATTAGTATAACAGTTAGGCATCTTCTTCATTATCCGAAAGTAGTATTATTATAAGTAGAACACCGTATTTATAATAAAATAAATAGTAACATAAGCTCACGCCTGTATCCCCGAAGGGGTAGGCAGAGGCGCACTAGCGAACTAGAACACCCACATTTCGCCGAGCTTAGTTCCGTCCCAGATGTGATAGGGGGCAAGCCTATCGCCATATCGGGCACAAATTCAAAAATCAAATAGTATTTGTACGTTATTTAATTCTGATGACACGGTGATAACTTACATGTAAATAGATCGCGAAACTAAAATGGCGGAATCGACTTCATTAAACACGTATTTTTCGTAATCATGCCGGGTCCTCTTATTTTTTCTTTAGTCATTGATCTCAACAAACAGACAACCTTTTTACATATACAATTGACATGCCAAACCAAAAGTCATTGTCCTCGTCCTCCATACGTCATTATATTTAATATTAAAAAAGACTCACTCTCAAATATTAAAGTTCACTCATTTTGGTTCAAGAGAGTCATTAAACCTACTAATAATGATACGAACACAACGATTTTCGTAACAATACATACCGTCTACGAGGTAACAAATTAGGCACAACTAACTTCCATCATTACTCATTGATAAAACAATTTTTGCTAAAATATTTTACATGAACCGTCATTACCAGAAACGCTTAAACGAGTCAATTCCATTACGAGAAATAAAAAAAGATTCTAAGAAATATTTTTAAAAAAATTTAAAAGCTGGATATAATATAAACAAAATATTGAATAGTTTACAAAAGTCAAAATATTCGTCATACAATCCAACAGAATATTAACCGATACGAACATCAACCAAAAATTATGGGCCTTATAAATAACATTTTAGCTGAGCAAATAGTTAAGAATAATGTCCCTTTTGTGTGACACAAGGAAAAAAGTGACAGACGCTTCTTAACCATTTGCTCAGCTAAAATGTTTTTCTAAGTAAGGCCCAATATGACAGGCGTCCGAGTACGTTACGATGGCAGTGAGAGACTATGTTATATTGTGTTCTAATATAAAATTCGTTCGTTATACATTACAATTAACGTAGAAATGTCTTTTGACACGCAAAAGTTACGTCACTGTAGTTGCGAGCATGACGGCGAGCCGTGACGTCATCTCCGCTATACTATCGCGATCGCCACGATTGCTCTGTCGACATGCGTGTGAGTCGTGTACGAAATGGAAAATTGTGTGCATAACGTGCTTACCGCTGTACCGTCTACAGACAAGCTTCGGGAACGGCGCTACACCAGCGACTACTCCAGCGAGGCTACGAATCAAAACACTTCTAAAAATCAGAACACTAGTATACTAACGGAGCGGCCGCTGTGACATAAAGGCTTCGACAGGATTCTGAGATCACGTTCTTAAAGATTACAATACAAACTATTATTGCGTGTTTAGAATTGCACTGTTACGATATATAGATTAAAAAGTGTCGTAAAGAAGTCTCTGGCACGGGGTGGCCGGTGCTGCAGCGGACGTGTCCGGGCCGTGTCCGGGCCGGGGCGGGTCCGGGCCGGGTCCGGGGCCGGGGCGGGTCCGGGCCGTGTCCGGGGCGCGCTAGTCGCGGCGGCGCGTCACACGGGCGGCTCCAGGTCGCGCTGCAGGGACGTGAGTCACGTGTGGAACACCCACCCGGGCACCGGAGGTCACGCGTCCGGCACGCCGTGGATGTGGTGCTGGTAGTTGTGGTTCAGCTTGTTGGCGAACTCGTGCATGATGTCCCTGAAGATCACCGAGTCCAGGTTCTCGCCGAGGATGTACAGCAGGTACCAGTCGCCCATCTTGCTGCGGCGCACGATCGTGTCGACGTTGTCGCGGCGCACCAGCCTGAAGCGCATGCGCATCATGTAGACGCGCATGCGCGGCGAGAAGATGATGATCACGCGGTAGATGAGCGTGATGAAGGTGAGCAGGCCGAGGATGACGAACCAGAACCAGAGGAAGATGTAGATCTTCTCGTTGACCACGTTGAGCGGCAGGATGCAGAGCGCGTCGTGCCGCTCCACCTCCCCCGATGAGCCGAATTTGTTGAACAGTGTGCATTTCACCATCCTGGAAACCATACAAGTTAATATGTAGTTGGTTTCGTCTATCATCATATTTTGTCGGCGCAACACACTTTTTAAGCAGGTTACAGAAAAAATCGGTTTAATTTTTACGACTTGGCAATGTCCAGTTTTTGGGTTCCGGTGCTGAGTAACTCATGCTAGGAATTGTGTTTTGCCGAAAGCCGACTTGGGAATTCAAAACCATAAACTCTTGATTTATAATCATATCATCACATATACGGGGCCATTTAGTTATGAAGACGACGAAGGCAGATGGTCAGACGGTGCACCTGATGGTTACCGTCGTCCATAGACACACTTGTTCAAGCATGTCGTAGAGAGGATTTAGCTAAATGTTTACGACCGGCTGCCTGCCTGACGTCAACCACTTTCTGAGGGATCTAGTCCCAGCAAATCGTGTTAGAAATCCCGCCCGACCTGGAAATCGAACCCAGGACCGCCTGGTCCACCGCCCATATGCGCTGCCACTCGACCAAGGAGGCGACAAAGTACTATAGCAGTGGTTCTTAACCGGTCCGCGAACCACTATTGGTCCCTGGAAGCACCTAAAGTGGTTCGCAGATATTGAGCAAGTAACAATGAGTCAACGCATGGGCACTTGTTCGTTAAAAAGTCCGGCTGGTTGTTCTTTTAAACAGTTGGAGGCATGGCATGGCAGCCATAGCAAGTTAAAATTTTATGAAACGGTCCCTCATGACTAAAATGTTAAGAACCGCTGTTATACCGAGTGGCGCCGACATAATGACATTAAATCATACCAGTTATACCTTATCACGTTGCAAGGCCTTGTACCAAAAACCAGTCAGATAGGTGTAATAGTTTAGACTTTAGCCACAAGATTGATTTTTAGTTTTCCAATTTTTTACACATGATGTACATTTGGAGCAATATAAAACAGCTGCGGGCTTAGACAAGTGGCTTATGCGCTAATCGAATAGAATAATAGAATATGTCAGTCCCATATGTACATTTATTCTATTCGACTATTCAAAGACTTTTGTAGATAACAAACGTGGACGGGCCTATCTGGCGCGACTCGGAAACGAGGACCGTGTCGCATACCTACTGAAGTTTACCTACATGTAGGTTTGTCCGCGCATTATACCGCTTTTATACGGTATAAATGGTGTGACATTTAGTAACCAAACTTTTTCTCAACAAAAATGATTTTTTCAGTATAGATGTTAAATTTTTTATTGGTACCGCGAAACTTAAAAATACCTATGTTACCCATTATCAATTTTAATGGCGTTAGGTTGGCGCCACTCTGTATAGACATATACCTTGGAAATAATATACAGTAATCTACCTTGGAAATATGTATATCATGGGATCGATGCGGTCCTCCTGATCTGACTCCATGTACTCGATGACGTCCAGCCCGAAGGTCATGAACTCTCCGTCGAAGAAGCGGTTCATCAGGAACATTTGCCCTGGAATTACATAAGTATAACTATAATAACATCCAACAGTCACACATAGCCCTGTCTTTCTTACCAACTGATTTTATTAGGTAAGCAAATTGCTGATAAATGACTCGGCTTGCCGGTACGTGGTCTCGCTATTCGCTAGGGGCTGAATCCCCAAGGAGGTTGATGTAGGCAGGTCACTTGTATAAAATAAGCCGAACTCTTTCTGCAACATGCCTTAAAGTGTGCTTCTGAACCTATCGAATTGAATACGTGCAGACGAAATAAAATTTTCTGATCATTGCTTCATTTAAAAAAAAAAAAAATACCAAGTTCAGCGTAAAATGTTGAAAGTTGCGTGTTATTATTCTGCGATTGCTTCCGACGACGCGGTCCAATAACAAACGGTGCAGAGGCAGTAAAATCTGCTGGCCATGCGACCCTTACGGTGTGCGACCGCGAAATTAGCGGGGATATTAAACATCATCGAATTTTTCGCCTTCAGCTCGAGCAGGAATATTTTTTACAATCAAATTCTTATCGAGCTCGCTGCGCACTGATGACGTTTGGTTAATATTTCATGCAAACGCCATAGACCCGAATCGAGATCGCTATTCGCTACGAATTCGAATGTCAAAATTATTCCTGTAGGCCAACCATGAGTTTTTATAATTTCTATACAGACTTCGTGATTAGGGGTTAAAATGGGTCTTTTAAGTTTTTAAACTTGTGTATTATTTATTGATTTGGTATTTATTTCTGAAAAATCTGTGGCGGCGTTATTGATGGGTGTTTACATACATACATACATAAGCTCACGCCTGTATCCCCAAAGGGGTAGGCAGAGGCGCACTAGCCAACTCGTACACCCACATTTCGCCGAGCTTAGTTCCGTCCCAGATGTGATAAGGGGCGAGCCTATCGCCATATCGGGTACAAATTCCAGACTCCAGGCTGATATGGAAAAATCCACTATAACTTTGCCCGACCCGGGGATCGAACCCGAGACCTCAGGACAGTAGTCGTACCGAAATATAACCCCTCCCCCTCATCAGCAAAAATAAGCAAAGCTCTTACCAATTGCTTTCGTAAACATTGGTACATGCATTTTTCAATGTGTTCTGGTTTTCTTAATTAAAAGAAAATCCGATCCGAAACAGATATACTGCTGACGTCACAAACCATCCAGGCCATCCCCCATGTAATAAAAAATAAGCAACGAAAAGTATCGTTAAAAAAATATCGTTTGTGTACTTAATTATTTTAAATATAGTAAACACTTTCTACTTTTATAGACAAATTATATTAACAAATGCCACTCTAGTATTACGTGAAGAAAGCAAGTAAAGTATAGTGCCAAGTTTGATTATTTTAGTTTAACGTATAAAGTTGGCTGCAATATTTATTGTTCAACCAACTTTAGAAAGTAGGATCTCATTTCGTTTTTATTGCTGTGTTATATTTCCGCCAAATGTGGATTTCGATGATTATTTTTGTATTCGATAGAAAAATAATTTGAACCTTATTAAGGCGACTTGTACCATTATTACTAACTTACAGTTAGTCCTAACCTCAAGATGAATTGAAAAAAAATATATGAATAACACATAATTCATTACATTTAGGCTCAATTGCACCACTATTATTAACCTAGAGTTAGTCCTAACCGCAAGTTAAGTTACATGTCATTCATACATTTTCTGTCAATTTAGCTTGCGGTTAGGACTAACTCTAGGTTAATAATAGTGGTGCAATTGAGCCTTAATGAATTAAATCTTATTACCATATTTTCTGTAATTAGGTACATTACATGCCAAGCATAACATTTCATTTATATTTATTTTTTCCATTTAACTTGAGGTTAGGACTAGTTGTAGGTTACTAGTAGTGCTGCAAGTCGCCCTTAGGGTAGTAAAATAATCAATGTAATTTTTTGAAAATAAATTTCGAATCCCGAAAAAGAAATGTGTTTAGGCCAATATTGCTTTAGTTTTTAACTATTTTCAATTGAGCACTTACGCAGTTTCCGATTTTCACAATTAAAAAATATCGGTCGGTTTCGTGGCCCACACGCATCCCTAAACATGTCCTAAAGTGAAATATCAGTGGGCCACACACATGCCGCCGCGCCGCGCCGCGCCCGGACTGAATCTTCAACTAGCCGCGCTCTAGGAGCCAGCAACCATGAATATTGCGACATTTAATTCTTCTTTTATTTCCATTACAACTGTACTTTCCAATTAGTCTTTCTTTCTAGCTGCCCTTATCCCACCATAATATGGGGTCGACACAAAAACTTTTTCAAGTAGGTTCCAGAAAGGATTTGGCTTAGTTTTTATGACCAGTTGCCAATTAAGACGTCAACCCTCTCTGAGGTATACGGTCCCGGAATTACTAACGTAACGTAACTAGAAAATTCACTTTGCCCGACCTGGGAATCGAACCCAGGACAGGACGCCACTAAACCAAGGAGGCGACAATATTGACAATGGTAATGATAAAAAAATGCCAAATTAAGAGCTAAAAATTATGAGTTGGAACTTATAGCCCATGTGATAATTTACCTCGCTATATCCTGCTTGCATCGATATATTATTTACCTAGATGCACAGTTGACGCTCGGAAAATGGGACAGCAAAGAAGTGCTTAAGCACTCCTTTTCCCTACAGTTGGACGCCGATAAAATTCTAAATTTGAAAATTCGAATTTAAGAACGCTTGATCATTTCGTTTAAAAAGCTACTTTATAACACGTGCATAGGGTTATATTTGTGTTTGATTTAATTAGAACTTCTGATCTTTCTCTTTGTTTTATTCCTGAGACCACTTTTTTAGGACGATATTTGCAAAGAACTGTGCATCTAGGGTATATTATATTGATGCCTGCTTGTTACAAAAGAAAGGTAGCCTGCAAAGATCCCGTACACTCTAACATTTCTAGCTGCAGGACTATCAATGTCGCGGAGTGTGTGTTGGGGCCGTTGTAAATCATAACATATGAAATTAAAACAAGAAACAATCCACTTTTACAACACTACACAGATTTTATACGGTGTTTGGTATGAGGTGCTGGCACAATCCTACGTGAATGCCATACTACTTAGTGGTAATAGAAATATAGTTCCTATGTATACTTAGGGTTATTATTATGACATTTACTTGATATTATCGGCTCCTTGATTTAGTGGTAGCGTGTATAGGCTGTGGAACAGGAGGTTCTGGGTTCGATTCCCAAGTCGAGAAAAGCGAATTTTCTAATTTAATTTACCCGGAACTGGATCGCCCAGAGGGGGTTGACGTCAGGTAAGCAACCGGTCGTAAAAACTAAGCCAAATAATTTATGCAACATACTTGAAAAAGTGTGTTGCGCCGACCCCACATTAAGGTGGGATAAAGGCAGGTGGAAAAAAAATTACTTGATCCCCAAAAAGACTTGACATATTGACGTTAGGCTTGTAAAAACTAAGCAGAATACTTTCTACAACAAGCTTAAAACGTCTTGCGCCATCCCCAAATTGGTGTGGAATAGACACCCTACGTGGGGCAGTGGGTGTGTAGCCGGCTGCGAGACGAGAACCCGCGGGGTCGCTTCCCGAACTGAGACATAACCGTACTGACAAAATATAATCACAAGTTAACTTAACAGACCGATTTCAAATCCGGTCGTGACCAAATTTATATGGGACCCTTGAAAGAAGCTTTATCGAACAGAAAAAGAATTTTGAAAATCGGTCCACATTTAGCGGAGATATACATAAAAAAATACAGACGATTTGAGTACCTTCTCCTTTTTGGAAGTCGGTCGAGAGGAAGTGTAGTCACTTAGCCTAAAATTACTTGGTCCCTCACCTATAACATTGACAAGAGCGAGTCCTTCGCAGAGGTAGTACCGGTACGCCCACCAGTTGTGGTACCTCAGGTTCTCCCACAGGTAGTCGAGGATCAGCTTCTTCTTGGTCTTCTTCTCGATCTCGGTGCACACGCCGACGTCCAGGTCCATCATCAGGGCGCGGATCTTGCCCCCCTCCCATGACTTCCACAGCCAGCGTGGCGCGTAGAACAACATTGCCTGGAATGAGAGAACAAAAATTAAAACAAACGATATTTTATGTTATCATCATCATCATCATCATCAGCCATAGGACGTCCACTGTTGAACATAGGCCTCCCCAGATCTCCAGATCGACCTGTTGGAAGCGGCCTGCATCCAGCGACTCCCTGCGACCTTTATCAGGTCGTCGGTCCACCTTGTAGGTGGACGTCCTACGCTGCGCTTGCCGGTACGTGGTCTCCACTCGAGAATGAGGAGATCCGTAAAAGAACGAAAGTCACCGACATAGCCCAGAGGATATTTTATGTATTGTACATCAAATGCAGTGATTCATAGATATGCAGAAAGAACTCTTTGGATACAAATATGTGAATCTTCGACCGACGACCTGATAAAGGTCGCAGGAAGTCGCTGGATGCAGGCCGCTTCCAACAGGTCGATCTGGAAATCTTTGGGGGAGTCCTATGTCCAGCATAGGACGTCCTATGGCTGATGATGATGATGAGTATGAATCTTTGTCAATCCAAATCAGTGTAGTTATTTTTATCACGAGCATTACCTAAGTATTTTCTCAAACAAAAATATACCAGATTTGCTTAAGAGATCTTGGATTTCGAAAAAAAACATTGGACAGCATTATTAGAAAGTCTATTGGGCCTCGGCTTTTTGAAAAGTTAATCAGTTTTGGTATTGATCAGCCTTCAAGAAACCGCTGGTAAATATAATAAATGTACATAATAAAGCAATGATATTCTGGATTCCTCATGAAACGCGATATTTTACGATAGTACCAACAAACAGGAGACATAACTATAAAACAGCACCTCGGCTAATCTCATTCACTCATACAAACGTATTTTTACACCGAACAATAAAATATCTTTCAACATATGTACAGAAATACAGTAAAAATTGTTGGAAAAGAAAGCATTTTTGCACAGGGACGTATCGAGTGTACGTAAAGAGGGTAAAACAAAGATTATTTATTGTTCCTAAACATCATAATGTGGGGTATCTGTAATTAAAAAGAGTCACGTGTTGTACGCAGGTTCAAGTGAAGTTCTTTAAGGTGGTTTGGTTACTTCTTAATAAACCGCAACAACCTAGTCAGTGAAACGTCTATGATGCTAAATCTCTCAGTCTTAAATATAGTGACTAACTAAAGCGAAAAAGATATAAGTAGGACACCTGCTCGTACTTATAAGTCAAAAGATACAAAGATATATTTCGTCTAAAATACAGGCTCGGCCAAGTTTAGACGGCAGAGTTCTTATGTAAAAGTGTATGTTTAAACATAATTTATCACCCTAGTATTTAAGGGTTGTACTATTATGTTTTTTTCTGGAGTCAATAAACGTTATTATTATATGAGAAAATTTGGTGCAGAGATTTTTTTATAGCAGAGATTGGCAAACGAGCGTATGGGTTATCTGATGGTAAGTGATCTCCACCGCCCATAGACAACCAAGACACCAAAAAACATCAGTGCGTTGCCAACCTAATAGGAGGGGGAAATAGGGATTGGGAAAGGAAGGGGGGTAATTGGACCACCGGAATTTCATTTTTCTGTAAGATAGTGGTAACCGATCGAGCGGGTCCATTCGTGCTGTAGTCTTAACTGTCTACAGCGTAGTTCTACCACTCAAATCAATCAAGGGAATCTTAAATACAGTCGCTAAAAAGCTAGTTATTATTTTTGTTAATGACAAATTTTCATGAAACGTGATTTATTTCAAATCACAACCTTACATATAGTATGTTGTTGATTGCATTCTGATATTTTACCCAAAGTAACCTTATGAATATAAATAGATATTCCCCAACGTTATTACGGGGTCCCGGACCCCACCAACTAACCTGAGTACATCCAAACGCATCGGCGTGCACCAGAACATATAAAATCATTCGGCTAGACGTATCATAAACTGTTTATGGACGCTAACAATGATTGCACCTTTCGTCGGCCAGTTTAAACGACGCCGCACAGTATTGCCAGTTGCAAACCAAAATATGTGCAGTTTGATCTAAATCAACAGAACAGGGATGATTTAATAGTTTTTAAGCCCGAATGTTTCGATCTTAAGATTGTTTTAATCGCAACGATAGACGAGCATCTTTAGCTGCTGCAAGATGGCTGCAACCATCGAATGTTCAATAAATTTTGACAGTTGCCAGCTGTAAAATAAATAAATATATAACGCGATAAACATGCATATAAACCCAAGCGTCGTCTGTAATTCGCCTTAACACCAAACTTATTTTTTGACATGGAGAAATTAACTTCGGATTGTTACAAGTTCGCTTGAATTTGAGACAGATTAACATATCGTAATATGTCACTCTCTTCAAACATTTATTTATTTATTTATTTATACACTTCATATAAAATGTATATAGGTGGACTTAATGCCGAAGGCAGCTAACAACAAACATCTAGCAGCCCATAAAATCTAAGATCTAGTATAAAATTACGAGATGTGGCAACACTAGATCCATGTGATGGAGAGCATACTGTAAGAACAATGACTGCTTTATCGCTGGTTTTATACCACTTTCACGATCTATTTATGTAGATCCTCGTTTATATTGGTAAGTGAATCGCTTCCATATTGGTAGTGATCATATACAATATAATACGATAGTCATAGACAATTATTTCTGTAGAATGTTTGAAACTTATCACAGAGCGACAATATAGAAGTTATCTAGTGTTCACAGTAAAGGATTTAAACTGAAAGCGCCAAATCCACTAGAGTACGAGTATTATGACGTACAATTACAACTTAAATTGGGTGCTTGACTATGATTGATTTTATACACATATTTATATGTAATAGCAAATAAAATAAAAAAGACACCTTCTGTGAAAACAGCATCGAAATTGATTGAAAAATGAGGCAGTAATTAATATTTTAAATTCTGGAGAGGGGGCAAAGTGGAGATATCTTGCTATCCCTTTCCAAGGCACGTACCGTTATGGCGTTGACGCGATTATACCGATACTTCTCTTTCCCGCAGTTTGAAGGTTACACCAAACTTCAAAGGCTTATAACTTTTTTATTATTGAGAATATTTCAATATTTCTTTCTGTTCTATATTTTAGACGACGTAAATTTCATATAAAATTAGTTAAAAAAAAAGCTAGTCAAGTACCCAATTGTAAATCATTACGATTACTTTTATTTTTTGCTATTTCTCCTACTTCATCTTCTTAGGCTGAGAAAAATGAGGCCTTAAGTTGGTTAATGACAATTGACTGCCTCGGTGGCGTGGTTGTATTTCGGTACGACTGCCGTCCTGAGGTCTCGGGTTCGATCCCCGGGTCGGGCAAAGTGATATTGGATTTTTCCATATCAGCCCGGAGTCTGGAATTTGTGCCCGATATGGCGATAGGCTCGCCCCTTATCACATCTGGGACGGAACTAAGCTCGGCGAAATGTGGGTGTACTAGTTGGCTAGTGCGCCTCTGCCTACCCCTTCGGGGATACAGGCGTGAGCGTTACAATTTATGTATGTTTTTAATTCAAGACCTACCATACCAAACTTGTGCGTACGTTTCTACTATGTATAATAAATAAATAAAATAAATAAATACATCCAATACTCACACACCTAGTCCTGACTCCACACTAGGTATAACCTGTATCGTGGGTATCAGAAACTATGAGAGACTTTCGGTCTCACAACACTCAGACTTGAAACAAATATCTGTGGGCCACACAAACATTTGTCTCAATGCGGGAATCGAACCCGCGGCCTCTCGCTTCACAGTCGACTACTCGCCCGCTGCGCCACGGAGGCTGTCTATATATGTATTGTGTATTTCTATGACATCTTGGAACGGAAATAAACTCGGCAAAACAAACATCTAGTAGCCGCACATCTACCTACTCTTTCCGATACAGACATGATGCTATTGTACGTAGCAATGCTATTTGAAACCCAAACAAAACGACAAAGAAACGAAACAAAATTTGAAAACAATGATCACACATTTATAAAAGACGAGTAAAATCGTATCAAAGACGTCGGTAAATCAAAGTTTATCGCGTTTCAGAAACCTTGGTGCGAAATCACTAATGCATGGTTTGTGAAGTCATTAAACGCTCTGAGACCGTGCAGAAGAAATCCACAGAAATCAAAAGCAAAAAACCCACCTACACACTATTCAATGCGTCTTGGCTAGGGTTTGCACTACCTAGATTTCATTATTTCTCCCTCTCTCAGCACGATGGAGCGCTACAGCGGTCAAAACTACGTCAAGATTGAGTAAAACAAATTGAGTTTTTCAAGATTCGTTTTATCAGTTATACAAAAACTGCTATATTATTTGAACGGTCATTCCCGAGAAGGGGGGTTGACGTCAGCAGACAGGCGTAAAAACTAAGCCAAATGTCAAATAGTTTCTGTAACATGCTGGAAAAGTGTGTAGCGCCCCACCATTAAGGTGGGGTAAGGCTAGGTAGAAAGAAAGATATTATTTGAACGGTTGTTAACGATACTGTAAAAGTGATGACTGACTATCACTTCAATGAAGATGCTTTGAAAAATAGGCACTCTAAATAGATAGTTACTAAAAATAACTAGAATATGTCCTTTTTAATAGATGAGAATTATTTCCAGCACTGGGATAATATTACAAGCCTAATACTTAGGTAAAAGTTATTTTACTTTGGCAGAATTCTCATGTTATGTTAATTTCCATTACTATCTAGATATGTCCGGATTTATTAAAAATCCGATATCTGTAGCCCGAACACGAAATGTTTGGGGTTTTGAAAATTATATTAGGATCCATAGCTGTTCGGCACCGCGCAGGGACGGTTCCGGTTGAAGCCTGGGCGCCTCTCGCCTAGGGAAACCCGGGGCCGTTCCAATGCGTCGAAGAGGGCCACCGCGGGGTTTTAGTCGGTATTGTCGGTGTAGGGTGTACATAGTGTTAGGGACTCGGCCCAACGGTCGCTCGGATGATTTCCATCTTTCCCGGGCGGCTCAACGTTGGGTCGTAAGACCGGCGAACCCGACATAACCGTCGTGTCTCCCCCCAGGCGCGGCGGTAGCGATAAATCGCTTTCCCCGGGAAAACAAAAAAAAAAGCCCGAACACGAAAAACTAATGTAATTGTAAACTCGCTGCGCGCTGATGACATTTCATACAAATTTCATAGACACACATCGAACACGAATACATTTACGGTTGTCAGAAATTTTCCTGCTCGGGCTGCTGGTGACCCTAATCGTGGCTCATTTTTACGTCACAGTATTGCTTGAAAGTGAATTTTCGTCGCAACTATTGTACCCTAGAAAGGTGACGTCGGATCAAGGGTCTCTACTATGCAGCCCAATGGCAAAGGCGAATGTTTATACTTCCTTTTACTCTGCATATCTTATGCCGCGTCTCCTGCACTAGTTTTCTTCGAAACATTACACAAAAACACACGCAAAAACATCGCAAAATAACGATTTTAGCTGTTTCCTGGTCATAGAACAATGGACCTTACCATGTATTTTGTTTATACATACTTACAAAACTTCTAGGCCAAGGCGTTTCGAAGACGCGACGCGTTTAACTCAAATAATAAAAGACAAATGACAGCTCAGTCCAACCCGTGACCACGAAGACTGCAAAGCCTTCGAAACGTCGGGAATAAAAATTAAAACCAAATCGTGATAAAATCCGTAAAAGTAATTTTATTATAATAAAATAATATTATATATATTGAACTAAATGATTATGAATAAATTTTCAAATAATATTGTATGACGGGATGCAAGCCGCTTTCAACAGGTCGATCTGGAAATCTTCGGGGGAGGCCTATGTTCAGCAGTGGATGTCCTATGGCTGATGATGATGATGATGATGATTGTATGACTATTCGTTTCATATTTATTTATCTATCATAACATAACATAAGCTCACGCCTGTATCCCCGAAGGGGTAGGCAGAGGTGAACTAGAACACTAGATAACAGAAATATCATCATGTATAATATACCTTTAAGCTGTACCTATAATGTTTAAGTATATATATTATAATGTATCCTTGTTCCTGTCGATGTATGTGTGTAGAAAATAAATGGTTTAAACTGTTAAAATGGTTTAAATGTATTAATTAGACAGATATTATAATACTCTTATAATAACACTATATAAAAAAATAGATCCGTTTTTCCTAAATCGTTTAGACTAGAAAAAATCCGAAATTCAGTTCGCCAACCGAAAATTGAAACCAAAATAATATTTAACTAAATACGTAACATCAGTAAATGGAATTAAAAAGATTTTTCCATCGGCATAAAAGGCGGCGCACCAGCTCTCTGAACTAAACCGAAAGGTTTTCACATTAATTAAGACGCGGTTTAAAATGTTATATTTCATAAAAATTATTTACACTTTCGCGCTTTCAGAACTGTTCCTTTCAGCGTAGGACTCTGGCATGCGTTTATTTACTACATTCTTATACATGAGCTTACGCCTGTATTCCCGAAGGGGTAGGAAGAGGCGCACTAGCGAACTAGAACACATTTCGCCGAGCTTGGATCCGTCCCAGATGTGATAGGGGGCGATATCGCCATATCTGGCACAAATTCCAGACTCCTGATTGATATTTAATTGGAAAAACTTAACTGACCGACTTCCGATTTACCGATCGTGACCAAATTTATATGGGACCACCCATGAAATAAGATCTAACGAACACAAAATGAATTTTGAAAATCGGTCCACATTTGGTGGAGATATCGATTAATTGAGACGAATTGAGGTCCTCCTCCTTTTGTGGAAGTCGGTTGAAAACCCAATATTACTACCCGACCCGAGGATCGAACCCAAAACCTCAGGACGGTACTGGTATCGAAATACAACTACGCCACCGAGCCAGTCGTATTCTTGTACGGAGCACGCACTAGTTATAATATCAATTTTTGGCCTATCTAACTTTATTTCCATTTGTCCTTATTTTATGATGTGGGGTCGGCGCAACACTTTTTCAAGAATGTTGCAGAATTGATTCGGGTTCGTTTTTTTTATTAATGTATTCAGCTGGTCAATTATCTAAGAAACGCCACAACGTTGCGATCGACGACGAGTTCCCGCAGCGCACATCGTTGAGATCGTCGGAGCGTTTAACGTTGTTGGATCTTAGAGAATACCATTTTCCATACATTTATGTCAAACGCCTCACTCGAGAGAGCTAGTTCGCATAAGCGCCGTCATCACGCATAGCGCTAGTGCGTGCGCTTTGTACCTTGCTGAATACAAAAATAAAAACATCGTTGACGCAACAATACCGCAACGTTGTTTTCACCTTAGAAAATCTACCTGCTGTATCAGCTCGGAGTCTGAAAGTTGTGCCCGATATGGCGATGGTCTCGCCACCTATCCTGGGATGGAACTAAGCTCGGCGAAATGTGGGTGTTCTAGTTCACTAGTTCACCTCTGCCTACCCCTTCGGGGATACAGGCGTGAGCTTATGATGTTATTGAAGTAAAATAAGGTCAAGTTGAAAGAAAGAGTTTTATGAATGTAGGAGAATGACAGAGTCGAGAGCTCGTGTCCAAGATCGCGACTGTGTTCTGAGTTGTGAGTTGTGAGTCACTTGGCATCGGTCAACGGTCAGTGTGGTCTCATGTGGCGCAAGCGACGAGCGATCGGCGACTTCGTAACGAATTGGGTATTTAATTGTCTTTTTTTCTTTCTTTCAATCTTTCCTTACCCAACAGTGTTGTCAAGCATGTTGCAGAAAGGCTTCGGCTTAATTTTTACGACCCTCTAGCGGCCTTATGTCAACTCCCTCTAGGGGTTCCAGTCTCGGGCAAATCAAATTAGAAAAATCGCTTTGCCCGGCCTGGGATTGGAACTGACTGGTTGGCCACCCCTGCCCTATATGCGTCTACTAGACCTAGGAGGGTACAATTGGATATCAATTATGCTAAAGATCTTTTTATTTATTAAAATATCGAGAGCCAGCTGCAGGGTTACCACCACCACTTATAGCAGTATTATTATAATCGTTCTTCGTTTGTTTTGTATGGGAATCGGTACAAGTAAGATCATAATAATACTGCTATAAGAGGTGGTGGTAACCCCACGGATTAGCGATACAAGTAAGATATGTTAATTTCTGCCTAAAACCCCCTCTTTAATAATGCCTATTCGTTATCTTTACAACCAATTATTGTATATGGTGGGTGTTTACGGACGTTGGCTATTACGTACCTACTATCAGGTGAACCTGGTGAGCTACCTTTTTATAATAGAAACTGGCAAACCAGCAGGTGAGTCACCTGGTGGTAAGTGATCTCCACCACCCATAGACACCCATAGCACCAAAAATCATGGGTGCGTCACCAACATCATCATCATTTGTCTGCCCTTATCCCATATATTTTTTTTTATAGAAGAGGGGGCAAACGAGCAAGAGGGTCACCTGATGTTAAGTGATCACCGCCGCCCATAAACATCCACAATACCTGGGGAATCATGGATGCGTTGCCGGCCTTTGAGGTAGATATAGGCTCTTTTCTTGAAGGTCCCTAACTCGTAACGGTCAGGAAACACAGCCGCCGAAAGTTGGTTCCACAAGCACATATTATTATTATTATTCCATATTAATGGGGTCGGCGAAGCATGTCTTTTCCTTCCATACCTTTCTATCAACCGTCATATTAGCTGCCTCGGTGGCGTTATGGTATTGCGTCCGCGGTACAACTATCATCCTGAGGTCTCAGGATCCCCGGGTCGGTGTGATAATGGATTTTTCAGTATGAGCTCGGAGTTTGAAATTTTTACCCGATATGGCGTAACCTCGTCCCCTTTCACATCTGGGACGGAACTAAGCACGGCGAAATGTGAGTTTTCTAGTGCGCTAGTGCGCCTCTGTCTAGCCCTTCGGGGATATAGGCGTCAGCTTATGTATACCATATTAGCACTCAGTCCCTTTTTCTTCATGTCGTCTATTACACAATTCATCCATCTTTTCTTGGATCTTCCTCCATTTCTAAATTCACAAACACACGGCACGTATAACCGCGATAACTTGTGTCTCACAGCGCCACACCCGGTGACCCCTTTTTGGACGGCATTTGGTACAGTTTTCATGGTCACCATGACTTACAGCCTCGTAAACACTAATCTATTTTATTCTCGAAATGCATGTTAACGAATGCATTGTTATTTTCAGCGCAATAAACAAAGTCGAGGGCGTAGCTCTTACAATTGTGTTATTTTATTTATGTGTATATTTCGACTTTCCTCCTTGGTCTAGTGGCAGCATATATATGGGACCGGGGGGTCGTTGGTTCGATTCCCAGGACGGCAAATACTTTCTGCAACTTTAAAGTTTTTTTATATAGAAGTAGGGGCAAACGAGCAAGTGGGTCACCTGATGTTAAGTGATCACCGCCGCTTATAAACATCCACAATACCAGGGGATCATGGATGCGTTGCCGGCCTTTGAGGTAGATATGGGCTCTTTTCTTGAAGGTCCCTAAAGAAAGACTGAAAGATTGAAAGTAGCCAGATTTTTGCACCAGTATGGTGCATTAGAGGAGCTGACTCATGGTGAAGACCAATCCACTTTTAACCTAACGTCATCAATGCGCAGGAGGCTCGATACGAATTTGATTGTCCAAAATTTTCCTGCTTCGGCCGCTATTCAGTAGTTTCAAAATTAAACAAAAAACAATTAGCCAAACAGATTGTCCAGTCGTGCCAATCCAAAATCCGAAATTAAATACACGCATTGCAAATCTAATACAAAACGTCGAACATCCATCGATCATCGCGCGTTGGTGCTTGTACACGCGCCATATCAACAGCACGCGAGATTTATGTATCACAATACGAACATACGCGTCATAACATAACATAAGCTCATGCCTGTATCCCCGAAGGGGTAGGCAGAGGCCCACTAGCGAACTAGTACAACTACATTTCGCCAAGCTTAGTTCCGTGCCAGATGTGATAGGGGCGAGCCTATCGCCATATCGGGCACAAATTCCAGACACGCGTCAATTATACATTATTGTAAATGGAGAGACTGGCGAACGAGCAGGTGGGTCATCTGATGGATCTCCACTGCCTATAGATAGCATACAATATGATTTGGGCCACCGGAAATCTCTTTCACCGAAATGGGGTTTAAAATTTTGTTCGGTGGTGAATAGTTTTGTTTCCATAATACGTATAAATGGCAACTTATATTTTATTTTGTTTTTTAAACAAAAAAGCAGTGATAGCTCAGTTGGGAATGGTACGGACTGCCGAGACAAGTGTCGGAGGTTCGAGATCAACTCTAAAAAAAAATACACACCTCTGACTTTTCTATGTTAAATATGTTTTCATTGTGAATTATCGTTTGCTATAACGGTGAAGGAAAACATAGTGAGGAAACCTGCATACCCGAGAATTTCAACACAATAATTACGAAGGTATGTGAAGTCTACCAACCCGCATTAGCGTGGTAGACTAAGGCCTAACCCCACTCATTAGTAGAGGAGGCCCAGTGGCCGTGGCCAGCAGTGGGACAGTAATATAACAGGGTTTATATTAGTACTATGTTCAGTACTCTTTATTTTATTTTTTACATTTTTAAATATATGCTATAAAAAATACATTTAAAAATATAAAAATATTGCCCTCCGATGTCGAGGCTCGGGACCCAAGTCACCGGCGGTTAGGACCCCAGAGTGAGGAACCTCCTCACAATTCGTGCCGTATCCAGTAATACTGCCTTCTGCATTTGCCTCTTGACCCAAACACCAACCGAGAGCCTCTTGAGGTGTTGGTCGAGGCTCAGTGGTATTAAACCATGGGCAGAAATGACTATCGGAACAATGATTGTTGAATCCACATCCCAAATGCGAGTAACCTCATGTGCCAGGTTAGTATTATTATTATTATTTTAAACATTATTCACATTCACAAAGTTGACTTGAAAGCGTTGAATTTTTATACACGTGAAGACTCTCATTAAATTCAGCTCAGACTTCTAGTTCCCTTCGAACGAGGGTATGAAACGAAATCATTAATTTCTCACGTGGCTTTAAGCCTTTACTAGATAACTCGCAACGACCAACGACCGTAGCCTATTGTGAAATGAGAGGCCGTGGGTTTGATTCCTGCATCAAGACAAATATTTGGGTGATTGTGTGCTTCGGTTTTTTTGTGGGACCGTAAGTCCCTCGTAGTCCCTGATACTCATGATACAGTACAGTGCGGTCAGAACTAGTGGCGCAGCGGGCGAGTAGTCGGCTGTGAAGCGTGAGGCCGCGGTTTCGATTCCCGCATTGAGAAAAATGTTTGTGTCGCACAGATATTTGTTTCAAGTCTGGGTTTTGTGAAACCGAAAGTCTCACATAGTCTCTGACACCCACGATACAGGTTATAGTACGGGGCTGAGCCCTGAGGCTAAGTGTGTGACTGTTGGGTGTATTTATATTATTATTTATTTAATCTGTTTTTATATAAAACTTTCTAACTTCAGTAAATTCGGGACCTGTTATTGATTTTTCCTTAACCTATAAAAAACAATGCTCTATTCTTTATTAGTGAACAATGTAACGAAGTACATACATTTCCCACGTCGGTATTGAGCCGTGGAACTTGCTAATAATAATTTGGCGATGCATTACTAATTTCCGTTGGAAACAATCCTCGGTTGTTACTCGACATTTGTCGAAGTTGCTACGCGACATTTTGTTTGCTACAATGTTTATTATTTCATAATAGACATTATAGCAAATATATTTAACTCTATATTTAATCTATTTTAAAAAGGAAGTTCTCAATGTCGTCTGCTTTTTGTGTTCGTACCAAGAACGAAAGGAACAGGTAAGAAACCCGTTTGTCTGACTGCAGTTCACGAACCAAATTTTAATTTAAAGTGATAAATGTAGATTTATTTCGTAGATTCTTATTGTATTTCGAATTTTTCCATGGGTATTGCCATACAGATATGATTAAGAAAGTATTACAATCATAAAAATAAAGTTATAAAATAATTTACCTAGCTATGCAGTAGGTTATTGAAGTTATATTATAGTTAAATAGGCATGTAATGTATAAAAAAGTTAGCAGTCAGCAATCTAATCCCGAAATTCGTCAAAACTAATCGCTTAATCCTGCAAATTATAGATACGAAATAGAATTAGACTCCGCCGAGACATTGCACGTTGTAACCTATTGAATAACAAACGATGCGGCGATAGATTTGTGTCGACACCTAGCTGTTGAGATTTAAGTACTATCCACGGACGTATAAAAACAAGGACACCATCTCGCCTATAGTTAAACGGACGCCACAGAGAAGCCACACAAACGCGCCTGTACAAAAGTGCCCTTTGCACACATTGTTAATGTGTTATTACTCATAGTTAATGTGTTTCTTTGTTTAGTAGTCGCTACCGCGGCGTAGGGCTCCCCTAACTCCTTCCCCAGGTCTCTATTTTGCGCTTTCGTCATTCAATTCGGTCCACATATTTTAGTAAAGATGTCCCGCCATCTTTTCTGCGGTCTGCCTTATTTTCTCTTGCCGTTTCATCCATTCTGTTGCGCTTTTTGTCCACCTTTAATTTTGCAATCTACTAATATGCCCCTCCCAATTCCATTTGAGGAGCCTTATAGTTTTTATTATATCTATTACTTTAGTTCTATTTCGTATATGATAATTTCTTACTTTGTCAGAAATTCTAAGACCCAACATGCCCAACATTATAAAAGTATAATGATTTCTTAGGTTTACGTGAATGTTATTCATTGAAATAAAACTATTTTTACGGATTCTATCACGACCGGTCTGACCCGTGACCACGAAGGCTGCAAAACTTTCGAAAATTAAAACCAAATCGTGATAGAATCCGTAAAAATAATTTTATTTCAATTATAAAAGTACCTACGATTAAAGCTAAAATCTCGAATGGTGGCTATCATCGGAATAACCTGATAGAAATACTTTGAATTAACTGTTTGTCGGCCAACAGTACAATGTGTGGAAAACAATCCTAAATTGTAAACATACCGACAATAAAACAATCAAAAGAACATAATTTCTGTTCGTAACGTAAACACGCGGGCTATCGACAGACGAATGTTTAAAATAAGAAATTAAATGTAAAATTTATTCGCATAATTATTTATTTGGCGAGTTTATTTATCTTTCGCGCGCGGTTACGGATAATTTATTTATTTTTCCCGCGCTTTTGGTAGAGTTAATCTCAATTAACTTGGTATGTAATGCGAGTGAATTGTGTAAAATTTGTTAGGTCATGGGTATTGGAGCAACTATTCTATTATAACATGTGATACAGAAAAAAAGTGGTCATATATTTGTAAAGTCCAGCGGTTCCTAATCACTTGTACCAACGAGATATTCGAAAAAGCCGTTTTACTTTTCGGCCGACTTCCACAAAAGGAGGAGGTCCTCAATTCGTCAGTATTTTTTTATGTATGTTACACGATATCTCCATCAAATGTGGACCAATCTTCAAAATTCTTTTTGTGTTTGGTAAAGCTTATTTCAAGGGTGGTCCCATACGAATTTGGTTACGATCGGATTTGAAGTCGGTGCGTAAATTTTTAAACTTGTGATTATTTGTATTTTTGTTTATACTGAACTCATGACTGAAAAATTATTTCACCTATGGAAAGCTAGCTATTACCAGCAAGTAGACCATACATACATAGACTAATTTTATGCCTGAAAAATGTGCGGTTCCCGATAGATTTTGGTAATAAACCACCAACCAATTATGTATTTGCAAAAAAACGAATATAGGAAACTAATTACCAATTAATAATAAATTTTATATCCATCATTATCAGAATTTCGTCGCCTCCTTGGTCTAGTGGTAGCATATATAGGCTGTAGACCGGAAGGTCCTGGGTTCGATTCCCAGGTCGGGCAAAGCAAATTTTGTAATTTAATTTGCTTGGGACTGGATCCCTCAGAGGGGGTTGACGTCAGGCAGGCAACGGTCGTAAAAACTAAGCCAAATCATTTCTGCAACATGCTTGAAAAAGTGTGTTGCGCCGACCCCACATTTAGGTAGGATAAGGGCAGGTAAAAAGAAAAGATTATCAGAATTTCTGTCCGACTGACTGCGTGTTTAAACACACATCAAAATATGGCCTAAATAATCACTAAACAATCTATCAAAAGCATGATTGATTACACAGAAGTCCAAACTTTCACAGTTGCATTAGCAGAATGTCAATTAAATTCTTTGCGATTGGGTTTCCAAGTTCCAAACAATTTATGACGTAGCAACTAAAGCATCTGATTGTGCAACTCTTGCAAGTATGAAGGGTTTTCCATAGAGTATGGTGCTTGTTGATGGTCACTCGGGGCACCTCGGTGACTCCTACAACCTCTCGGAATAAGTAATCGGCCGATTAGTATTCTAGAGACTTCGACACACCGCGCGAGTTCAATAATAATCTAAGTTTTTTTATACCTGTCCTTATCGCCTGTATCCCCGAAGGGTTAGGTAGGGACGCACTAGCGAACTAGAATATGTACTGACATTTCGCCCAGATTAGTTCCGTCCCAGATGTGATAGGGGGTGGGTCTATCGTCATAAAAATAATAAAATAATATTAGCCCTGTAATATTACTGTCCCACTGCTGGGCACGGGCCTCCTCTACTAATGAGAGGGGTTAGGCCTTAGTCTACCACGCTGGCCTAATGCGGCTTGGCAGACTTCACATACCTTCGAAATTCCTGTGAAGAAATTCTCGGGTATGCAGGTTTCCTCACGATGTTTTCCTTCACCGTTATAGCAAGCGATATTTCACAATGAAAATACACTTAACATAGAAAAGTCAGAGGTGTATGCTCCATTTTGGGGTTGGTCTCGAACCTCCGACACTTGTCTCGGCAGTCCGTACCATTCCCAACTGAGCTATCGTCATATCGGACACAAATTCTAAAATCCGGGTTGATACGGAAAAATTCAATATCACTTTGCCCGACCCGGGAACGATAGTAGTACCGTACTGCAATAATCATGAAATATTTCGATATGTCTATTGTAAAAATAATACTCCCAGAAGTGTCCAAATATGATTTATATTTTAGCATCATCAAAACTCGCGTAGGTACCAAACATATTTTCATAAATACTTTCTAGGTGTTGGAGTTTTGGCGGGAATTCGGACGGTGCGGGTGGTCGCTTGTTTTAATGATTTCACATTTTCGTCTAAAGTTGTGTTTGTGAATTAAATGTGATGTGTATCTAAGCAATAAACATCAACGAAGATGGACAGTATGTGGAAGCTTTGAAATAAGTGATTTTGGATGCTTTTTGTCGGGTGGATGGGTCGACCATGTTCGATTCCTCCGCTGCGAGAAAATCCTCTAAAAAACATCAAACTGGAAGGAATTGACGCCAAAACTCCAGCAGGGCCTTGGAATCGAACACATCCGACTTCATTGCACTTGCGAAAACTTATATGTAGGAAAACAATTTCCCTAACTTGACATTGGCAAAATGTATTTCAATTGCCACAAATAAAAAAAAAAATACTTTCTAGGATAAAGTCAAACTTTCTTCATTTTACGCGGGAATGACGTGCCGATCCTTTTTTTAGTTAGTTGGAATACAGGCCAAATGGCCAAACAAGATCTGCGCTCATTAATGTAATTAAATATTATAATTAAATATAGACTGCATCGGTGGCGTGGTTGTATTTCGGTACGACTACTGTCCTGAGGTCCCGGGTTCGATCCCCGGGGCGGGCAAAGTGATATAGGATTTTTCCATATCAGCACGGAGTCTGGAATTTGTGCCTGATATGCCGATAAGCTCGCCCCCTATCACATCTGGGACGGAACTAAGCTCGACGAAATGTGGGTATTCTAGTTCGCTAGTGCGCCTCTGTGTACCCCTCCGGGGATACAATCGTGAGCTTATGTTTTATAATTGTATAAATAATGGATTATTTTTTGTGATTATATTTATTGGAATTGTATATTACACTCTGTAATTTATTTTATCACACACACACATAACATTTATCGAAATATATTATTATCGTTTGCTTACACTACCATTCATGACTGCACGGCACAACCAGCCTTAATATAATTCCTTGGGCATTAGATACCAAATCGAATACCCGGCATTGTTCCATACTCTGGTTATTTGTTCCGGGAGCACAGAGTATATCCCTCGAGACGCCGCTCCTAATACACCTAGTGTATCATGTATTAGTAAGGAGATAGTTTTCTGTATCCCATTAGTTGAGGATTTGATGTAATGTCACGTCTTTTTTGCTATTATATGTATTATGACCTGATAAAGGTCGCAGGAAGTCGCTGGATGCAGGCCGCTTCCAACAGGTCGATCTGGAAATCTTTGGGGAAGGCCTATGTTCCGCAGTGGACGTCCTATGGTTGATGATGATGATGATGTACCCACATACAGAGAGAGCGACTTAAAGCGTGCACGTTACGTATACGATCCAGTCGTGTAACATTGCACATCCACCGCAACATCTTCATCCGCGACGTGAATTTGCCTAACATGACGCTTAAGAGCAGGCTCCGTTCAGACCCATACAGAAGTACAGGCCGAATGACAGTCTTATATATGAGACCTTTAAGTCTCATCGGCATCTTGTGGTCGCAAGTGACACCCGTGACCTGTCGCCACTTAGCCCACGCGGCGCCAATACGTGCCGTAACGTCAAGTCCAACTTTTTTTTATGTCCGTGTATTAAATCTACATTTTTACCTTTTCAGGAGTTGAAATCCTTTCTACATCGCGAAGCTTTGTCCAAAGTTTCAGCTTTCTATGTTTAAATTCAAATTCAAATCATTTATTCTGCAAATAGGATATTTAATATCACGTTCGCATGTCAATTACGAGTATATATTGATTTTAAGATATTGATAAAGTAATAATGGCGTCGGCATTTCGTGGCTATCTCTGAGAAGAAATACCGAAACAAACTCAAGGGTTATGGCCTCTTTTAAAGTCGGAGTCGTCGGAGTCGATATCACCCGAAAATCTCTCTATCGAACATACATAAATCGGGTTTGAGATATCAGGTAATACATAAAAAACCGACGAGTTAGAACCTCCTCTATCTGAAGTCGACCCCACAGTGAAGATAAGGGCACGTGGATGAATGAATCATAACATCCCAGTTTAAAGAGATTGAAATTCCATTCCAGTCAACCCTAACCCCAAAAATAATTCTATCAACAGCAATTACGGGGTTAAATCTTAACAGGAAGTTTAATTAGCATACGTAATGTCCAACCAGAAATATGAGAACAAACCGGCCAAGCGCAAGTCCCTGTCGTAGAAACAGTGTTCCGTACGTTGATAGCATTTTTTATTTTTGCTACTCCTTTTACAATAAACATTAAAGGTTTTTATAATAAAATATTACTATTTTTCAAAAACATTTTTACGTGAATTGATTATACGTAAGTTGATTTTAAAAAGTTGTCATGTTGAAGTTTAATTGCAAGTTACTTTTTAAAAGACTTTCTGGTTTATAGATCTTATAGATGACGGAAACATCTACGATAGACAGAGACGGTGCTAATTCCTCGTTCAGTTTTTGAGTGCGGAACACTAAAAATTATCTAAATTATAAAGTGGGTAGTTAGCCGGGGCCAGGTCTGCGTGCTCGCGCATAATTCTGGATCCAGCGTGCCCCTTAATAACCTATGAGGGCTCCTACATGTACCTGCACGCACATAAAAGCTAATTTTACTTCATGTGTCTGCTTGTGTTGGTACTGTGGCTTTGATGAGCTAATCTGATAGATATGGTATAAGCTGTTTTGATTGCAGCATGGACAGACCTCATACGGTGATTTACAGAAAATGTGAATTGGCGGCTTTTTTGCGTTAACGAAAATATAATAGATATAATAGATTTTCGGAGGCAATTCCCAATCTTTTCTTCTTATGACAACAATTTACTCAGATACATTTGTGTATAACGTGGCTACTATTAAAGTACTCAGGAGTTGAAATAAATGAGGTTATGTCTTCATCTTCCTTTGCCCAAAATGTTCGAATATAGGTTAATGATGATAGTCATAAAGAATTACCTCATGCATCATGCAAGATAACAAAATAAGAAATATAAGGACTATTTTCAAAACGTAATTATTTTACTAAAACGTTTAAACGGCAAGCTATTAAAAATAACCTGAATAAACCAAGATTTTTCCATAACCAACTTCGTAAACGCGCCTTATTACCTCGCGACATTTCCGTTCGCTTTTCAAATGTTTGAGCTGAAAGGCCTAAGCGCACTTTCTTAAAAATAAACGCGACTAATGAGTACAGAGTACGTTCACTAGGGCACCTAAATAAACGTTGTCTTAAATGAACTGAAAACGGGGTCGTGGCGACAGCACGCGTAATGTTACTACAACTTGAATGCTAATCAACCGATATTAAGACGCTCCCGCTGTCCCCGCTTTTGTTTTTATTTTCGCCATAAGCCTCCGTCTCACTGTTGCGAAATTCGAATTTCGTTTTTTGAATGTTGGCATTCGACTGTTTATGTGACCTCTTTATAGATTACTTTATCGATAATGATGTGCTGGCACGTGCTTTAAATATTGTTTTTGTTAAAATAATGCAAGTGAGTATTTAATGTGATGAAATGTTTTATAGAGTATATAATTAACATAATAATTAAAGCTCTAATTCTTATTGAACTAAATGTTTCTGTCAATCCTTTTAAGTACTCGCTTACCTACCTAATGTTGCAAACATGCTCCTTATCAAAAGGCATAAGTGAAAACAAAACAATGAATAGATCGAAAACGAAGATCTATGTTACAACATAATATAACAGAAAAGGGTCTGTATCCCATATAATAGCAGGCAAAGGTAAACCTTGTAACGCAGGAGGCCAATTGTTTTATGAATGGAGCGCCCATAGCTCACAAACTCAATAACGTACTTCCAAAATAAGCTTATCGCCACGCTAGGCTCAAATTAAAATATAATAATAATAAATACACCCAACAGTCACACACCTAGTCCTGACCCCACACTAGGTATAACCTGCATCGTGGGTGTCAAAGACTATGAGAAATTTTCGGTCTCACAACACCCATACTTGAAACAATTCTCTTTGGGCTACACAAACATTTGTCTCAATGCGGGGATCGAACCCGCGGCCTCTGGCTTCACAGCCGGCTACTCGCCCGCTGCGCCACGGAGGCTGTCCTAAATTGTGTGTATTTTTTAAAATTGAATTACTCAAACACAAATTATGATTTCCTGACCATGTATTTTTAATAATCGCACTGATACGATGAACACAAAATACGGTTACGGTTTCGAATAATATTTTATTTCGGATATTTAATAGTTTCAGCTCCTAACATCCCAATCTAGACCCTGATTGTGGTACCATGCCAATCCAGTTATCCAGTACATATTTTCGACGAAACTACTGGCTTTATATATAAATCTCCACACCGTTCTTTATTTATAACAATTGTGGCATAAAAATAAAAAAAACGTAAAAAATAAATCTGGCAGTCCGATTTTATTGTGCACGAGTGTGGCCGCTTCCTGCGCTGCGGCTCCGCGGCACATTACCATCTCGTTGTATTTGCATGCTTTAAAATATCACTTCCGACGCCGGGGCCGATGACAACAACGCCAGCCAGAATTAACATCGGCCACTTGTCACCACTATTGCGCGGCTTAATGAATTTTGAAGAAACCTCCTTTGCAATTTTTACAACGCTTCGGAGTAGGGTTGCCGAGTTTTATATTTTTAACAGACTTTAAATAATCACAAGTTTAAAAACTTAACTGACCGACTTCCAATTTACCGATCGTGACCAAATTTATATGGGACCACCCTTGAAATAAGCTCTATCGAACACAAAAAGAATTTTGAAAATCGGTCCACAATTGGCGGCGATATCGAGTAACATACATTAAAAAAAATACTGATGAATTGACGACCTCCTCCTTTTGTGGAAGTCGGTCGAAAGAGGAGGAGGTTAACAATTCGTCGGAATCTTGTTTTTTATACATGTTCCCCGATTACTCGAGGACGCCTGGGCCGATTCAGGAAATTATTTTTTGTTTCAAAGGGTATACTTCCCCTGTGGTACCATTTGCACCAAGCTAGAATCTGATGATGGGATCCCAGAAAAATCGAGGTCAAACCTTAAATTTTATGGGGACGCATAATATGTTTTATATATTTCTAAAACTATTCAAGTATTTGCATTTGGTACTCATCATCTCAGGTTCCTGAGCTGATGATGGAAAATATAACTCCTCACCTATTATGATTTGGTGCATAATTCTTTCAATATTATAGTCTGGTATAGACCGGTACGTTTTTTTGAGCTATTAAGGTAAGCTGATGGAAAATAAAGATCCTTGTTAGTCAGGAGCTCGGGGATTATTCTTAAAATATCGTATAGACATTTATTTTGGTGATTGCATCAAGAGTCTTAATTTTATGGTACTGAACACTAATGAGCACTAAAAATCTATAAATAATAATTATAGTTTAATAAAACTGAACATGTCATTAATCATTTTTTTCAATTTAACTTGAGGTTAGGATTAACTATAGGTTAGTAATACAAATGCAAGTAGCTCTAAGTCGAGTTAGAAAGCTAAATTTGCCCTTATTCCGTAAATGTAACACATTATTTTTTATTATGTTGGTAGTTTTTAATCAATACAGATTGCATTAAAAGCTGCAATTAAAACATTCATGGAATATTGCTAATTACGAGTTCCAAATTTAAAATAACAGATTATAAAATCAGACCACACACTATCCGATAGTCCTGTTGTTGATGGTGTATCAGAAACTTTTTCATAATAAGCTAATTAAATCTCGCTAATGAAATTTAAATAATCTCCGCGGTTATAAAAATCACAAGCGTTTGCTTCCCGCATCACGATAAAATTCACACGCAGTAATATTTACAACGAAATCAAACAAACAAAATTTAAATATTTATGACACACTTTTGTGCTAATTAACCTTCTTTGCCGACTTTATGGTTACCGACGTTAGGGTTGGATCACATGATGGCAACAATTCATTTAAAAACCACGCATTCGCGATTCCATAGTAACCTGACCTTATTAGCTCTAATAATATCAAATAAAACTACAGATTTCCAACATTTACCGAACTGTTGAACCAAATCTCTGGAATTATTTATTTGGAAAATACATTTATTTTTAGAAATCTATGTATATCGACCTATCCAAAGAACAAAGTTACATATAATAAAGAATCGAAATTGCCATGACTTAAAAAAATAATAGTTAAATGGTCAATTTAAGCTCAGAAAAAAAGCAATTTCGATTAATTATCATATGTAACTTTATTCTTTGGATAGGTCGATATGTATATGGATAGAGTCCTTGGGAAAAATTCTAATTACGAGAGTGGAGCCACACAGCTAGTTATATATAAGAAAAAACATCCTTCGAGTGTGCCAGCCATAGCCATGAATATTTCGGCATGCCCCACGGACCTAATTAGTGTTTCTGCTACTGTTACTTATGATAACGGCGTGTTTCTTCAATTAAAAATCCTCCAAAATTAAATATGGTGCGATGAATTTATTTCAGTTATAAAAAAATAAATTATTTCTATATAATATATTATTATGTATATATGTAGAACATAATTTCTTACTCAGTATAAGCTCGGGGTCTGGAATTTGTTTTTTTTTTTGCAAACGAGCAGATGGGTCACCTGATGGTAAGTGATCTCCATCGCCCATAGACACCCAAGACAAAAAAATCATGGGTGCTTTGCCAACTTAAAAGGAGGGAAATAGGGATTGGGAAAGGGAAGGGCGAATGGGGCCACCGGAAATCTCATTCACCTAACGAAAGACGATAGCGATCTGTCACTTTACGTTCGTTTTCTGTGAGACCGTGGTATCATACCGGTCGAGCCGGCCCATTCGTGCTGTAGACGTAACTGTCTACAACGTGGTTTTACCACTCAAATAGATACCACTCAAAATATTTGTTCCCGGATATAGACTCGCCCCCTATACATCTGTGATCTGAGACGGAAATAAACTCGGCGAAATGTGGGTGTTCCAGTTCGCTTTTTCCTACCCCTTCGGAGATACAGGCGTGCACTTGTGTATTTCTCTCTTCGATTCTTTTCTTATATGTCTGTTTTTGTGCATAATTTCAGTAGGTTCAGTAGGTTGTAATGTATTAACTATTTTGGGCAATCAGTGCGGACATGCAGTGTCACTAAATAGCTCACGCTTGTATCACCGAAGGGGTATTTGGTTCCATAAATTATATTTCATTTTCGAAACTAGTATGTAATTTATAATTATTCCTATCGTTTAATTAAATCCCTTTTCCCTCCCCTTCCATTCCCTCCTTTAAGGTTGGCAACGCACCCATGATTATTTTTGTTTTGGGTGTCTATGGGCGATGGAGATCACTTACCATCAGGTGACCCATCTGCTCGTTTGCCAGTCTCTGCTATAAAAAAAAATTTAAAACACTGCAAAAATGTCTGTTGTCATAAGTCGAACAAAAATCGCCTCATACCGAATACTGCCTCTTCTTCAATGAAATCTGGCATCAATTTTAATTACAAAAACAATAATATTAGCGACGAAACACATTTACGCAATGAAGTTTTTGGTAATATTGCTATGATAATACTGTTTATTCATAGGTGGCACTTACCATCAGGCAATAACTTTGATCATCTCATAATTTAATATTAAAAATAGCATTTATTTCCTAACACGGCCCATTTTAAAGCTTTACTATGTATAGCAACACTAAAAACTACACCATTTAATCCTGGCTGGTAGTTCCGAGGATTTACTAGCATTAGGTGTTAATCCGACGATACTGTCTCGATCCGACCGTGGTTTACTATCGCCCGTGTCTTAAAAGATTACGGCACTTGATTCATTATTATGGACTGAGAACTATCTGTAAAACATTTTATTTTGAAACTGTTAGTTCTAATTTTAGTATTAATATCGTAAGGGCTACTAGCTCCGCGATTAATTTCTATTTATCCCAAATCTTGATTTAAAGATAGGAGTGAGCTGTAGGATAAATCGAGTTTAGGTTTATCTCTGGAGTAGTAATAACGCAAGTCGCCCTAAGTCTTATTATAAGAATTAATAAATTTCAATGAGCTAAAATAAATAATAATTTCAAAAATATATTAAAATTCAAATAATTTATTCTGCAAATAGAATATTTCATATCACTTTTACATCTAATTTTAATAAAAAATTAAAAATGGCGTCACTTTGTCTCACAGATTCACTGCTATCTATCAATAACTATCAATAAGCATGATTATGTTGTCGATGTACAATAATCGACTGTTACAGATTTTAAAAGCTCTCAAAGATTTTCCCGACGCCATTATTCCATTTTTTCTACGAATTCTACAACATTCTTGTTCGCTTTAGAAACCGATATTTTGAAGTGGAAGTTAATTAAATTAATTGCTATAAAACTCCGATTTTAGACGCCCAGAATGACGAATTCCGAACTGTTGATTAACGACCGAGTTAAAGCTGATTTTAACGTGTCGATAAACCGGAGTGAAATAATAAAAAGTAACGAAACGGGTCGCGACTCGCGAGTCGTAATGTAAACTATTATTAGATGTCCGCACTCCACTCCTTGCGACATGTGAACCTGCTTTTAGAAATGGTCCTCCTCTAACTTTTTAGCTATAGACTGAGATCTATAAAGCTTATTTCGATTGACAGACAGACTAACTGAAGATTTCCTTGTAAAAAATGACTCGGACTAAATCAAAGTTCGATTTAAAAATTCCAAATCCTCACTGAGTTCGCGTTTTTGACTTGGACTTAGTCGAAGTTCGTTCTATAGATCTCAGCCCTAGTCTAGGCAAAAACATCTAGGCAGTAGAGCGCATCTCTAAAGCTGCTATCTCTAAGAAAATCTTTGCTTTGTCTGTCTGTCAGTTTTTCTTGTAAAAAATGACTCGGACTAAGTCATAGTTTGATTTTAAAATTCCAAAACCTCACTGAGTTCATTTCCTTGACTTAGACTTAGTTGAAGTTCGCTCTATAGATTGTGTAAATCTTAGCCTTAGAACTCAAATTACACTTGGTTAGTTCTTCATAAGCTCACGCCTGTATCCCCGTAGGCAGAGGCGCACTAGCGAACTAGATCACCCACATTTAGCCCAGCTTAGTTCCGTCCCAGATGTGGTAGGACGAGCCAATCCCCATATCGGCCACAAATTCCAGACTCCGGGCTGATACTAAAAAATCCAATATCACTTTGCCCCCGTGTATCGAACCAGAGACCTCAGGACGGTAGTCGTACCGAAATATAACCACGCCGCCGAGGCAGTCATTTAATTTACACACATTCAATTAGTCAGCAGTTAAATTTCTATGATTTACATATATGAAATAGATTGCTTTTGTCTCTCCTCTATTTGCTGATGTAGATTGATTAGCGGATAAATCGCAAAGACTCACCTGAAAAAATAGGCAGAAGCACACCCATTGGTAATACTTGTATATCTTCTTGTCGCTCATATCTTCCTCGCCTTTCTCCCTGCTGTTGCCGATACCAGGGTACGGCACCTCCACGCCCACCTTCTTGTGGAAGAAACTCTTCAGCGTGTACGTGGAGTGGATCCAGCAGTAAGTGTTCAGCACGTCCTCGGGAATGTCCTTCGTGTGGACGCAGTCTATAGGGTTCCCCACGTACTGACGAGTTGTCACGATCAGGCTGAACGATATCAGCAGTATCACCGTTATTGAGTAGTGCAAACGGAACACTGGCGAATCAATATGCACATAGTTCACTTTTATAAGATTCTTTAAACCGCGAAAAACGTCTAACATTGTAAACGATTGATGTTATTGTTCTTATATTGTTCTCTTTTCACTAACATCATTTATTGTTTGCGAGCACCATCCATGTGATTTGATGTGTTAAGGCACTTCGGTGGCAGTCGACGGTCGCTCACGTGGGCGTCACTTTTTTGGTATTTTTATGTATTTGAGCAGAGACAGCGCTTGGCTCATGTTTTCTACGTTTCATTGTAATGCGTGCATTTACCGTGCGATCGTTGCGGACGTTTGAGTAGATCACAGATTCACGGCACGGCGATCCCGGCTTTGTAATTACTCCGAGTCTGCGTAGCTTGTTAATGTTCTAAAAAATTATAATAAACTAGATCAGGTCAGATGTTTTCGTTCGATTTATGAGTTCATGCGTCGGGCCGTGCCGCGCTGCTACGCCTCCGAGCCCGGAGCACCACGCACCATCCGTTTTGCAACTCCACGACTATGTAACATAGTTATTGTTGCACACAACGTGATGAAAAATGTTTAATTTAACGCGCACTGTTTGTTTTATGGATGTTTAGGATACATCTTTATAATTCACTCGCGGGAATTGATCATCTTTCGTAACGAGTTTATTTCGATCGGATTATTGTTGCGAGATGTTCTTCCTACATCAGTAATTAAGAGTTTCAGAGATGAAAGCGGTTATTGAAGTGTGTATTTGAGGATGGTATAACAGATTTCAAACAACAGCGCATTGGAATATCAACTATCGACGTAGGTATTGCTAGCTTTTTTTTTTATAGCAGAGACTGGCAAACGAGCAGATGGGTCACCTGATGGTAAGGCACAAAAATAATCATGGGTGCACTGCCAACCTAAAAGAATGGAATGGAAGGGGAGGGTAAAGGGATTGGGAAAGAGAGGGGGGAAATGGGCCACGGGAAATCTCACTCACCGAACGAAACGCGACAGCAAGCTGCCACTTTACGTCGGTTTTCTGTGAGACAGTGGTAAAAATTATTAAATGAAAGCTTTATGAAAAACTGTTCCGAATCTTTTGATAAATTCTCCAGTCATTTCAATATATTTTCTCAATAAACAACTAATGAGGTGATTTATTTATTATTTCATCGCAGTAAATGCATTAAAATGTTCTTCGTAATATCCGAAAGGAAATTATGTTCCAGTCGAAAATCTTTTTGATGTCTGATATTTATGGATTGAAACAAAATCACTGATTCTCGCGTGAAACAGACAGCGTAGCGAAGGCGTGGCGACTGGCGAGGCGTCGTGTTTTGAAATGTGTCGCATGAATCATATCACAGGGAAATACTAAAATGAACCGAGTTGTTACATATTTTTTTCGCGGGGTGTTACTTGCTACGTGGATAGGGTATAACAATAATAATAATAGCCCTGTAATATTACTGTCCCACTGCTGGGCACGGGCCTCCTCTACTAATGAAAGGGGTTAGGCCTTAGTCTACCACGCTGGCTTAATGCGTGTTGGTAGACTTCACATACCTTTGAAATTCTTGTGAAGAAATTCTCGAGTATGCAGGTTCCCTCACGATGTTTTCCTTCACCATTATAGGAAGCGATAATTTGCAATGATAATACCCTTAACACAGAAAAGTCAGATATGTATGCTCTTTTTGGGGTAGGTCTCGTACCTCCGACAATCGTCTCGGCAGTCCGTACCACTCCCAACTGAGCTATCGCTGCTTTTACGTCTACAGCACGAATGGGCCGGCTCGACCGGTTTGATACTACTGTCTCACAGAAAACTGACGTCAATTGGCAGCACGCTGTCGCGTCTCGCTCGGTGAGTGAGATTTCAGGTGGTTCAATTACGTCCCCATCCTCCCTTTCCCAAACCCTATTTCCCCCTTTTTATGTTGACAACGCACCCATGATTCTTTTAGTATCTCGGGCGTCTATGAGCATTAGAGATCAGTTGCGATCATTGACCCATTTACTCGTTTGCCAGACACTACTATAAAAAATAATCTATTAAGGGGTACGTTTCACGGATCGCGTCGCTGTCTGTTTGACATGGGCATAAATGTAGTGAATTATTTTCGTATAATTAGTTTCAGCACTGTTGTGTTGACGCATTTTATTTCGGAATATCCCGGGCACACTCAGATATAAATTGTACGAGCTATCCTAAGGGAATCATAAGACACTAGCTTTAAAGAAAAAACGATAATTTATCGATAATGAGAGTGTCGAGAGATGTTGCGTCCCTTGACGGTTGACAGAATGATGCCGACCTGAGACTGAGATCTAGAGCGAACTTCGACTAAGTCTAAATGAAAGTCACGAACTCAGGGAGGATTTGTAATTGTTAAAACGAACTTTAAACTAGTCCGGGTCATTTTTTTTCAAAAAACAGACTGACAGACAGACTAAGCAAAGATTTTCATGTTAAAAATCACTCGGACTTAGTAAAAATCCTCACTGAGTTCGTGACTTTGACTTAGACTTAGTCGAAGTTCGCTCTATAGATCTCAGCCTGAGTTTACTGGATATGCAATGGCCGACTCCTCAACTCGTGAGAACATGCTATTGCTATTATTTATTTTAGATTTACAGACAAATACAATACGCAGAGATTCTGTGAATAGGCCTGTGCTAATAACAAATCTTCGCAAATAAAGCATTTAGCACAAAGGTCATCCGTAACATCCGATCCACTACGCCTCGTACTTTAAAAATGTGCACTGCATAATAAACTTTTCGACTGCCTCGATGGCGTGGATGTTTTTCGAAACGACTACCGTCCTGAGGTCTCGGGTTCGATCCCCGGGTCGGGCAGTGATATTGAGTTTTTAATTAGTACCAGCCCGGTGTCTGGAATCTGTGTCTAGGATCGCCTCCTATCACACCTGGGACGGAAATAAGCTCGACGATATATGGATGTGAGCCTATGTATGTGCAATAAATTGAGGACCTCCTCCTTTTTGGAAGTCGGTAGAAAATAGTGGGAATTTTCCGGGTGCCGTGGCTTTATAATGGACCTTCAACCGAACGCACCAGAATCATTGCAAAGCTGGAGCAAGGCCTATATTTTCTGTTCACTAGCATGACACACCCGCCTGTCTCATTAAATCAAACCAAGCCACATGTATAAATAATTTTCAAAGGAACTTTCAAACGTATGTTCAAATAACCTCTTTCTTTTGTTTCTGTCATAACACTAATATATCACATCGTTGATTGCACCAGTGGACGCCATCTTGGAAGTGTTTATGTACGCTTTCATGTAAATGGGCTGTAAAAATTTATCGCTAATTTTTAATGATAAATAAATAAAAACGCTTTTATGTATAGCTTTCGTATTTTAGAATAATTTTGTGTAAAATTTAGTTATGGGTGATATATTTTTAGGTTAAAAATTATGATTACTAGCTTGGTGTTTATTACTACTATAGAGCAAACTTCTATCTTTTTTTACGGACTGCATCTAGGCAGTCCGTAAAAAAAGAGAGAAGACCGGTAATTGTTATTAATAATTAGAAAGAAAGAAAGAAATGAAAATGAATATTTGCACACTATTAAAAATGGTAGAATGTATTGGAACGAACGAATAATTAATCATAAGATCCTGCTATGTATACTACATTCTTGCAAATGACAGTGACAGCCATCGTGGCGCAGCGGGCGAGTGGCCGGCTGTGAAGCGAGAAGCCGCGGGTTCGATTCCCGCACCGAGACAAATGTGTGGCCTACAGACATTTGTCTCGGTGCGGGAATCGAACCCACGATCTCAAGTTTCACAGCAGATAATAAAATTTAATATGAACTTTACATTTCATTTGCAAATTTATTGATATTGGTTTTATCATACGAGCGGAACTACGTCAATTAGTGTCTCATAAAATAGCCACCAAATTCCCAGCAATTCGTATTCGTAAATATCAAAAGCCATAACTTGTCATATTTAAAAAGACCAATGATTAATAGTTATATCGGATCTCGAAGACTGGCAATTATCAGCACATGAGTTCAATCAATAAGATTTATTCCGAAATTACATACTCGTAAAATATTATTGGATTATTAGTTATTACTCGTAAAATATACTGGACGACTCTCATATGTGTCTGTCTGACTCAGGATTCTGGATAGATACCCTCGTAATGTCTATTTCTACCAAACAGTATAGTGCAAGCACAGACGTAATAATCACAAGTTTCAAAACTTGGGACCACCCTTGAAAGAAGCTCTATCGAACACAAAAAGAATTTTGAAGATCGGTCTACATTCGGCGGAGATATCGCGTAACATACATAAAAAAATACAGACAAATTGAGAACAATTGCCCTTTTAGAAGTCGGTTAAAAACAAGGGGCGGGAGATGGTATGAGGCCTAGGGCGGCCAGCACTGCAAATCCAAGTCCTGACCCCACACTAAGATATGAGTCTTGTGTGGTGGGGATCAGGAACTATAAGAGACTTTCGCTCACACAACATCCAGACCCTAAACAAACATCTGTAGGTCATACAAACATTTGTCTCGGTGTGGGGATCAAACCCGCGGCATCTCGCTTCACAGCCGGCTACTCGCCCACTGTGCCACGGCGGCTGTCATTTGATGAAATGCTGTCGTAAATAACTGTTGAAGACGTGCGGTTTCCCCAGTAATCCCAGTTAGATCGCGTCAAACAATCAAACAACGGCATTGAACTACTCGCCTACTTTCTTTGTTTGTGTTCAAATGACACACATTTCAAAGACAATTATTTGTTAACATTAAATGTTGCTGTATGAAAGAACACATAGCCTAAGCAAACTAATTGAGACCTATGCAGTGTTAAGTAGTAAAGTAAAATAACCTTACAGTTCCAAATTTTTAACATGCACAGTCAGACCCGCGGGCTTAGCCAAGTGGCTTATCCGCTAATCGAATATAATAATAAATGTCAATTATTATTCTATTCTACTAGCGCATAAGCCATTGTAATAAATCGACAGTCCCTACGTATATAAAGACAAGTCAAAATGTCATATTTTTTATTGCATATATGGCTTTAGATTATCCATACGTTCATAACTATATGTATAGATATATTTTTTTATTATTTTATATTGTAGTAATTATACTTTAAATACTAATCGAACAAGATAACAAGTATGATAATTCTTAAACTTATAAATAAACTTCATTTCGTTCTCCTGAAAACCTCAGTTTTTGACATGTCGCTTTGTACATAGGGACCGTCCAAATGTGAATGACATGAGAGTACGCCGCATATACCGTACTCTTATGTCATTCCCATTTACCATTCTATTCGATTAGCGCATAAGCCACTTAGCTAAGCCCGCCGGTCTGATAATCAGTGAAAAGCGTTGCACATATGTTTTGGGCAAGTTTACTTGTTTAATGCGCATGCGTCTGAAAAAAAGAACATTTTAAGTTGTTTAATGCACACGCGTCTAAATCACATGACATGTAGAGTTGTAATGCGCAAGCGTCATGATACAAAGATAGAGACAAATTATATAATTTTCATCTCTCTTTGTAATATGCATGATTCCACCGACTTCAAAAAAGGAGAAGTCCTCAATTCGTCTGTATTTTTTTATATATGTTACGCGTAACATACGCGATATCTCCGCCAAATGTGGACCGATTTTCAGAATTATTTTTGTGTTCGATAAAGCTTATTCCAATTGTGGTCATGGGAAATGTGGTCATGGTCAAAAACTTAATGGGCCGACTTCAAAACTTAACTGATCGTGACCAAATTAATATATGAGTATTAATTTGGTCACGATCAGTGGCCTAAGCAGGAAAATTTCTGACAACCGTAAATGTATTCGAACTCGATGCGCGTCTATGAAATTTGTATGAAATATTAACCAAACGTCATCAGTGCGCAGCGAACTCGAATACATTTACATTAGTTTTTCGTGCTCGGGCTACAGTTAAGTTTTGAAGTCAGTCCGTAAAGTTTTTATACATATCACTTTAATCTATGATTAGGCCTTCCTATTACATCTTTATAATTTACAGCCGCTTCAAAGTCCTTCCGTTTACGATTATTCATTTTTTTTATTTCCACACAGTCGTATTTTATGGAGGAGTCGTTAATATTTTTAATGATCCCAAACGTGTCAAGGTGAACTCTTTTGGATTGATGGTTGTCCTGATGGGGATTGACGTCGTCTCAAGGGAGGTTGACGTCAAAGTGAATATAGAAATAGTACTAGTATCCTCGAGAGACGAGAACACGTTTAAAAAGAAGGAAAAGAAAACACCTTCAAACCTGATAAAATAACGGCTTTAATTAAAACAAAGCACTTAAAATTTTAAACAAAGCACTTATGACAGGTCACAACAAACAAGGTCTAGGTACATTTATATAATAATTATGTTATAACGCTATCAATTTAGAAACAAGCAGGCAGGTATAGACACAATAACAAGGATAGCGCCTAATTTAGGGGTTGTGATTTCCAGGAAAGTCAACGGGATATGGCAGAAATGCTAGCAGGGAATTGACGGGAAAATAAAATAGGAAGCTTGTAGGATTTGACTGGACCACTAAAGCAAATCACGCCGTGGACGATAAACCTCTAAAGAATTTCGAGGGTAGGTATGTGAAGTCTACCAAGCACTAGGCCAGCATGGTGGAATAAGGCCCACCCCTCACCTCTTCTTTATACGGGAATCGGTATATGTAAGATTATAATAATACTGCTATATGACGGAGTGGTAGCCCCCTGGTATTTTATTCTTTTAAGAACGTACTGTCGAAGTCAGTTACATATCGTATACTAGAAGACTATCGCATTTATTTACGTCAGTTTAGGTGTTGTCGGTTATCCATCAGCAGACACATCGAACCATCACTATTGGCAATCATTTAAATTCGTAAAAACAACTGCACAAGTGTATGTACAGTCCGCTTTGCTTGTATTAAGAATGGAATTGATTGCGATCTGTTGATTGCAAGTAACGTGCTATTTATCATGGACTTGCGATTTGTGAGGAAACATTTATATTCGTGTAATCATTACTTATTCGGTGTTTAGATCGAGTTTGATAAATTAAGTGGTTTCCAAATAAATGTAAGATTAGAAAGGTCAGTTTAATAACATTTACTGAATAACAAGACGAGATGGTAAACGCTACGCCTTATATAAGAAGTGTTTTTAATTTATTACAAATATTGAATCACAGACGTAAAAAAAGATGGACGGAGCGCTAAGAACATCCAAAGTGAAGCAGGGTTTTCGGCTCATGATATATCAACACGTAATGGCGATGACTGAGCCGAACACCCAGCTTCTCTTTTAATGTTCCTAGCACTCCGTCCAACATTTTTTTATGTCCGTGTATTGAATCTACATTTTTACCTTTTCAGCCCGCCTGGCGTGCGCGCCACAAGAACATTTTGTCTACGCTTTTTGTCCAGTTATAACCGGTTTTCTCTATTTGTCTACGGACACTAACATGCGTCCTCGTTTATTTTCATACAATATTGTAGATAACACGTAGACAACATCTCGACAGTCGATTATCGGGATATCTCGTGGCGCGCATGCTAGGTGGGCTGGAGTTGAATTCCTTTCTACATCGCGAACATTTGTCCAAAGTTTCAGCTTTCTATGTCCAATGGTTTGACCTGAACCTTGATGAATGAGAGAAGACTTTAATTTTAACATAATTTCTTTGGTTTATATTTTGCTCTTCCACTTGTCCTTATCCCAATTTAACGTGGGGTTCATGTTACACTTTTTCAAGTATTTATAAGTAAAAGGTTCGGCTTAGTTTTTACGACCGGATGTCAATCTCCCTCTGTGATATTGTATAATATGTTTTACCTAATGATTGTTATATATAATGTGTTATACTTTATTTTTTACTACGGGCTCCATTGCTTTTTTTTTTAAAGCATAGATTGGCAAACGAACAGATGGGTCACCTGATGGTAAGTGATCTCCACCGCCCATAGACACACATGACACAAAAAGAATCATGGGTGCGTTGCCAACCTAAAAGGAGGGAATGAAAGGGGAGGGAAAAGGAATTGGGAAAGGAAGGGGGGAAATGGGCCACCGGAAATCTCACTCACCGAACGAAACGCGACAGCAAGCTGCCACTTTACGTCGGTTTTCTCTGAGACAGTGGTATCTAACCGGTCGAGCCGGCCCATTCGTGCTGTAGACGTTACTGTCTACAGCGTGACGTTACCACTCAACATTAAACATAACAAAATGTATTGCAAGTTTACTCGTAATATTTCTTACAAATATCTTTGGCGACAAATCAGCAATTCATGAATTAAATTGACAATACACGAAACTCCTTTTTATTTATTCACCAACATTCATTTTAAAGTGAAATGATATTTAATGAGACATTGTCTAATAAAATATTGTGAATACACGAATTTGCAAATAGCAAGCACTATTGTACTCACGTCGGCACTAAATGTCTGTAATTATATGACACTTCCTTAGGCTGTGGTTACACGACCGAATGTCGGAATAATTTGTGCAATAGCGATTACTTTTGCAGTTTGTGCTTTTCAGTTTTTCCATTGATATGGCTGATAGCCCGGGGTCTGGAATTTGTGCCTATTATGGCGATAGGCACGTCCGCTATTACATTTGTGACGTAAGTAAGTTTGCGAAATGTTCTAGTTCACTAGTGCGCCTCTGCCTACCCCTTCGGGGATACACGCGTGAGCTTATGTTATGTTATGTTTAGTTTGGTTATTAATCAGGACCCTATACAGTAGGTTTGAAAGCATAATTAAATTATTACTTTAAGAATTATGTAAGTACATGTAACTAATGAATAATCAAAAGATTAGAAAACGAAACTTCATGAAAATTTTTAAAGACATCCTATTGTTAATTTTATTTATGCATAAAGAACTTTTACTAGCTTTAACATGCCGCAAACATAATTTCTTGTGGGAAAAAATAGAAATAGTAAAAAAAAACGAGGAATTGTGCATTTTATTCAATACTTGAATTGTCTTTTCTTTATTTTACAACACTTTATAGATAATGATATGTACAGGTGGACTTAATGCCTGAGGCATTCTCTGCCACTCAACCTTTGGGTGATGCAGATAAAACAAAATATTATCCCATAGGTAATTAATGTTTCTACTTTACAAGTCTTCATTTGTTCAAATTTGGGATTGCTTAAGATATGCACAACCAAATCTATAAACTCAAAAACATCCAGTATCATTAAAATAACTATTAAGATAGAAGAAAAGCAATTACTGAGACAGCTTGCGTATCACGATTTGACGCAGCGATTTCTCATCAAATCACGTTAATCCGCTAAATCGCTCGTGTGCGTCGCCCCTTCATTTACCAACGGTGCCAGAAAACGCGAGACGCTGTAGGATTATTCATTCACAAAAATATAAGCGGGTGTAATCGGGTTGTGTCGTATTTGTCACATCTCGACCTTGGTCTCCGTATAAATTACAGCTAACGACCCGCTGAGCTTTTAATGTTCACCGTTGCTCTTGTCTTTTTAAATGATGCGCTAATCACACGCGTGTTTTTTCGGTTGCTTACGGAATTAAAACAAGCTTTTTAAAAACTGTGTCGCAGTGAGCAAGGCGGCTGTGAAGCGATGAGCCGTAGGTTTGATCCCCGCAGCGAGGTAAATGTTTGTGATTTACGGATATTTGTTTGAGGTCTGGGTATTGTGAGACCAAAAGTCTTTCATAGTTTCTGATACCCACGATACAGGTTATACCTACTGTGCGATCAGGACTATGTGTATGACTAACATACATACATACATACATACATAAAATCACGGCTGTATCCCCGAAAGGGTAGGCAGGGAGTAGGGGTAGCGATCTAGACGAGCCACATTTCGCCGAGCTTAGTTCCGTCCCAGATGTGATGGGTGGCGAGCCTATCGCCATATCGGACACAAATTGCAGATTCCGGGCCGATATGGAAAAAAAACAATATCACTTTGCCCAACCCGGGGATCAAACCCGAGACCCCAGAATGGTAGTCGTACCGAAATACAAATCCGCCACCGAAGCAGTCTGAACTCAATTATAGAAAACAATATCTCACAGTATAAAAATTAGGAACATAATGAAGACAGCAGATCTCATATATCAGCGGATAATGGGAGTCCCACACACCCGACTCGCGTGCTCATGCCCATACATTACAAACCATAAAGATGCCACCACACACCGTGGTGACATCCGGTGTCGACGACTCCTTAAGGTTATGGGGAAAATGAAAGCTTAGAACAACGACCTGCAAAATAAGTAGAGTTAAACAAAATCGCACTTGGATTTTGTTTCTTACAGACATAAGTGTTTCTTTTAATTTTGATTGCAATCTCAGTATATTATGGTCACTTATAAGTCTGCGCTTGCGGCGGTGGCATATGCCTGGCACTGATATAGCAGTGAAAACGAGCAGGGTCGAGCATGGTAACTGATAACCACCGCCCATAGATACCCAAGACACAAAAATAATCAAAGGTGCGTTGCCTACCTAAAAGGAGGGGAATCGGGAAAGGGGGTGGTACCTGGACCACTGGAAATGTCACTCACTGACTAAAACGTGACAGCGAGATGCCACTTTACGTCAGTTTTCTATGAAACAGTGGTATTGAACCGGCCGAGCTGGCCCATTCGTACTGTAGACATTACTGCGTGGCTCTACCACTCAAACAACATGTGACCTACTACATAATTAAAGAAGTCAGTAGATAGCACATGCGTCAAAAAGTAACGGAAGGAAGGAGGAACGGAATTACGCCTTACTTGCTTTTTCGTGTCTGACGCAATTTCGGTATAAAAAAAATAAAGTGTGGGTTTGTAGACACACATAACACATGTTTATTGTAAACGGATGTCCACGACGCGACGTAACCATCAATTGCAATACTGCATCAAACATTTCCACGAACTGTTAAGAATTAACACAGTGTGAAGCTGGTTTTATTATAGCACTGAACTTTGTACGCGGCTCCGCTCGGATGAAGTTTGTATTTTTATAGCAGAGACTGGCAAACCAACAGATGGGTCCCCACTCACCTGATGATAAGTGATCTCCGCTGTCCGCAGACACCCAAGACACAAAAAGAATCATAGATGTGTTGCCAACATAAAAGGAGGGAAACGAGGATTGGAAAAAGAGAGGAAATCTCACTCACCGAACGAAACGCGACAACAAGCTGCCACTTTACGTCGGTTTTCTGTGAGACAGTGGTATCAAACCGATCGAGCCGGCCCATTCGTGCTGTAGACGAACTACAGGATGGCTCTACCACTCATAAATTTGTGTTGATATTTTTTTGTAGTGTTTCAAGAATAACATTAGCTGGAGACTCTCCTTAATGATTCAAACCCTGTACAAGATATCGTCAAAGAGACTTCGTGAAACACAAACGCTTATAATCAAACCGTTTGAATACAAACTAGTTCAGTACCTTGGAAACATTTCAAAGTACTTCATACAATCCGTAAATAGTCAATCACAATAATGGAGCTTGTTAAAACATCCCGGATCGGCGCGCTCAACCGTTTGAGACTCCTGTTTTCTTTTTATCCGCGCACGGCAAACTGACTACACTGCACCTGATGGCAAGAGTAGTGCAGTCCAAAAAAACTAGCGACCACTGATAAACAATGGGTTTATCAGTGGTCGTCAGATTCATGCCGGCCTATTTATGCTTCGTCACACTCCGAATCCGAAGAGGGAAGAAGCAAATCGAGGGGCTTGCGAGAAGACAGGCGGATGACCGATGCAGATATAGGGATACCTCCATACCCGTCTCAACCAACTATCAAGTCATGCCGCAAGCCCCTCGAGAGATTTGTTTTTGATGCAGCGTCTACACAAGTGCTGGATAGTATTTACCATTTTCCGTGCAAAAAGCAAAGTAAGATTATAATAATACTGCTATAAGACGTGCCTGTCTGCCTCGGTGGCATGGTTGTATTTCGGTACGACCACCGTCCTGAGGTCTCGGGTTCGATCTTCGGGTCGGGCAGAGTGATGTTGATTTTTTCACTATCAGCCCAGAGTCTGGAATTTGTGTTCAATAGGCTCGTCCCCATCACATCTGGGACGGAACTCGTCTCGGCAGTCCGTGCCAATCCCAAGCTATGTTTGTCAGTAGTCATGGGTTTTTTTGGACTATACTACGCTTACCATCAGTGTGTTCTACTTGCGTGCTCAAATAAAAAACCTTTTACGTAAGTTATAATGTCAACGCGGGAATTACTAAAATGATCTGGGACTACCACCACGTCTTATAACATTATATAACATAAGCTCACGTCTGTATCCCCGAAGGGGTGACAGAGGCACACTAGCGAACACTCACATTTCGCCGAGCTTAGTTCCGTCCCAGATGTGATAGGGGACGAGCCTATCGCCATATCGGGCACAAACTCCGGGCTGATATAGAAAAATCCAATATAATTTTGCACGACTTGGGGATCGAACCCAAGACCTTAAGACAGTAGTTGTAATACAACCACGCCACCGAGCCAGACTTTAAAAAAATGGCAGAAAAATAGTTATTTATTTACCCAACGATTTGCCAACTAGAGATGTCTGGAACAGATTGTTACTCATTTCAATCAACCGCATCGGTGCTACAAAAATTTTATGACATTTGTCGCATCCTGAATCAGTTTATACAGTTTTATCAGAATTCAACTCGCATGTCTAAACATTTTATGTCTTCCTTGCCATGGGTATAAACTTTTTATTCATGTTTTTATGATCTAAATTGTTTGTGGAATTTTAATTATTGAATGCGTAGTGCGTTAAGTAAATTACGTTGATTATTTGTTTAGTATTTTTGGTATACAGTATCGCTGTATCAGTTGGGAATGAACGGACAGGCGAGACGAGTGTTGGAGGTTCGACACCGACCCCAAAAAAAAGAGCATGATACCTCGGACTTTTACATGTTAAGTATATTTTCATTGTGAAGACTAAGGCATAAATCCTTGTTAGTAGAGGAGGCTAGTGCCCAGTAGTGGGATAGTAATATTACAGGGCATATATTAGAGTCTAAAATTTAAACAAACAGAGAAGGTGTCAAAAGTTATAGTAATACTAGAATCAAGACTAGAAATCTATCAAACCGATTGTCAGGTTTCACGTTCACATAAAGCCGCGAGTCCTGCACTAGTTTTTCTCGAAACATTACACAAAAACACATACGCAAAACAACGATTTTAGATACCTCCTTTTCGTAGGACAATGGACCATAGATAAGAAATACATGTAATATAAATACAATGTTTTAGCGCAGGAGACGCGGCTTTAACATTAAAAAAATAAGCGAGCCTTGTATTTACTACCATTAGAAAATCGCATGTATATGTAGTTGGTACAAAGCTCCTTCAAAAGAGATGGCACACCTTCGTGCGAAACTCGATATTAGTACCAAAGCAATAGACTTGGTAATCGATTCAATGAGCTTGATCTGTGAATTTTCCGAAGGGGCAGAGAGTTTTTCGCTTACAAAATGGTCTGCTTTACTTTTATTTTCAAAAGATATTAATACTACACTAACTTACAAAAAAGCTGCTGTATTGTACATTTTAAATAGCACTATTCATACAATTTTCCGATACAAAACTCATATTGTCAAAGACATCATCAGCTTCAGAAGTCCAATGTTTCAAATGACCAACAAAACATCGATTTCAAAATCAAAATCGATTATATCAATCGATGCGATTCCCAACATCGATATCTGATCCAGCTATAATGTAAAGTTGACAAGAATTACACGATGTTTCGCCGTGTTCGGCGTGTAATTCCTCAGCCGAAACCGTACGAGTGCTCCTTCCCCACTCACGTATCGATTCATTTTCTATATTCGGATGCAATTCATACTTCCTAACGGCAGTCTGGCCGGAAACTTCACATTACACGCCATTTTATTTATAGTATTAGCTGAGTAAAGGTTTATGATCGATGTTAAATCAAAATTAATCGATGTGCATCATCATTATGTGATGAAATTATTAAATATGGTATTTGGTATTTTAAAAAAGTTTATTTCATCTTTACGTTTATACGACCATTCATTTATAAAGACTCTTGAATATTGAAATCATTAACCTACGAAGAAAAAATAACTCTGAAACGTTTAAATAAACAACCTACAAAATTACGTGTGAAAATTCACAAATTCAAAGCATATGATAAAAGACAAAGCTCACGCCTCACAACATGTTCCTAATAGCACTTTATTTTTAAACCCATTCAACTGAAATTACGAAAGATTTTCTACTAGAAATCTATTATAGGCTAGTTAAATGGTGTGACACTTATCCGGACGTTACTCACGCGAGTGACTGGCGAGTGGCGACCGGAAAATGTGGTATTCGAGAAAAATAACAGTGATTCACGTAACACCGGCTAAGTGCTATACAATTATCCTGGATTTATTCCTGGAACACATCCAGACCCGGGATTAAGTTTGCGTTTATTTTTGATATCAATCAATACAAAGCAACAGGTTCCGTTGAGATGAACGGTATTGCATTTGATCGGTGCGGTTTATTATTATTGTGGGTGATTTTCGAAATCATGGCTGTGAATTTGGTATATCTGATGTAGTAGGGAAAACACTCATCATATCAGATGTAGGATATAAATATACTTATATTAAAGAAGGAACTAGTGATAGTAAAACAAAATTGAAATACCTTACACCATGGAATGTAATGTATGATGGAATCAAAGTTCCTATGACTTTTCCCACAAAAGGGAATACATAGATTGCTTATATTAACATATCATTCATTGTCTAGGTTTAAAAGAGACGATAGAGCCCCTGAGCTTATATCGACATTAGGAATAGTCATGATAACTAACGTCATTATTGCCATAACATTTGAATGTAAACATATAATATGAATTATCCAATGTACTATCATATTTGCAGAATATTAACATCTTTGCAGAATATATAAGAGAATAAACGATTTAAAGAAATGTCAGATAGTAATAATTTACGAAGCTTGTGCAATTGAACCGAAACTGCATGGGAGGACCAAAAATTAAAACTTTTTAAATGATTCATGTAAAACGAATGTAAATCAGACAATATAGACTACACACAAATGAAATCAAATGTACAGACAGCAATAACAAAATCATAATTGTCGGACAGACAATCAAGGAATTTGTAAAGAAAATAAACGGACGGGCATGCTATTTATTTAGAAAACATGGCGAAATATTCTACGGAGGTGTTTATAGAAACTGCGTATGTGGAACGTCAGTTAATAACTAATATTTTTAGAGTTAAGCATGTTACGCTGTGATTATGCGTTATACTAATGTTCTGACTCCAGATAAGCGTGTAATGACTGCGCACAAATAAAAGTTATTTTGTCACTAAATTGTTTATTACTGGTTAAGTAATTAATACACTACTACTAAACAAGTAGAGGGTTGAGGTACGACACAGGCGCGCGGCACGGATGTTACAGGGCAACTGGTTCGCCTCGCCAATGCTGCCGCCAAGCGAATCCACATGTTTAGCTGATTAAGCTAAACCTGTGTTCCTACAAGCATATTATAGGAGTCACAATACGATGGACGACTTTTAAAAGAAATACTGGGAAATGAAGAAAATAATTCTGAATTGATAAGAAGAAATCCCCCTGACAAAATGAAGATTATCACAATCTTTAGATATGAGCAAATAGGAATTGAAATTTAGAAGTTATATAGTAATTTAATAATCACAAAATATTTACGTCAATTAATGAAGATAAACTAATTAAAGACGTGAAATGGGAAGAAGATTTCAAGAGACAGTCACATGTGTGAAATAAGCTATATACAGTCGTTCCAATAAACTATCCAAAATTAGATTATAAAATTAAATTGAAGTTATTCTGTGTTGGTTGAAAGATTAATATTCGAAGTTATCTAATAATAACAATCTTAAAATACATAATCAAACTGAATAGATTATGCCAACGAATAAATAAATATTATCCTCGTGTGTTTATAACTTCAAATATTACTGCAATGGCGCCCAACGTATTAACTCTAAATAAACGGTCTAAATCTTTAAGATGATTTTCTGATATTCAGAGGTTTTAGCACGAATAAGTTTCGAGTTGTTATTCCAATCGAGCTTGCTATGCAGTTCTAATTCATTACAAATTTCAAAATTCATGGAAATATCTCGAACGCGGTGCGTCATCGAATCGATTAATTTTTCATTCTTAGTCCTTTTTAGTCCTACTTTGGCATTTACCTCATTTTTACGCTTTTTATGTTCTTAAGTTAATCGGGTCTAAGTCTAATTCGCAATATTACTAATATCTTAAATCTTTTTCGTAGCTGAACGACCCAAGTATATTATACTCCTAATTCGATCATAGCTTGGTCTGATTCGAATACGTCGTCGAAAACCATACATACTAGGGCTTAATAAGTTCAACAGTCGTATCATAATCCCGTGTAATGCAACGATCAGTCATAAGCCTCTGTTTTATCTGGCAGCAGAAACACTGTGATCGTATGCCAAAACTGATACGATACATCGAGCGTTGATCTGAGGTGCATGAACCAATGTTTCAAATACTATTTGAATTGAATATAAAGATGATGAAGAAAAAGCGAAAAGAAGAACTACAATAAGATAATTATTTCTGAGGTTTACGCGAATCTTATTCATTGAAATAAAACTGGTTTTTACGATCGCAAATAACTAACTTTTAAAATTACTATAATTTTAAAATGATGGAACATTTTGGACAACTGACAGCTTAGTCCGACCCGTGACCACGAAGGCTGTAAAGCTTTCGAAACGTCGCGTTGGGACTAAAAATAAAATAAATACAAAACAAATCGCGATAGAATCCGTAAACACTAGTTTCATTTCAATCAACTACAATAAGATCTAACAATTAAGCAAATTCTTAACAATGACACTAAAAGATGAACTGCAGCCCGAGCAGGAATCTTTTTGACAATCGGGCCGCAGGAAAAAGAATGTTTTAAATTCATTTATATTTAAATGTTCAGCAATATTTTCGCCATATGTATGTCGATTTTGTTTCTTCGACATGGCTACAGAGCAAATAGAGTTCCAAGGTTAGGTCCGCATAAATAAGCTTACTCAGATAAAAGATCTGATGGGGTAGTTAGGAAAATTGACAAAAATCAACATAAACGCACTTGACCGTGTTTAAATAGGTAGGATAGGTGAGACAACAATCTTGATTAACGCCAATTCTCAATTCACAACTTTCCGACACCACAAATAACTTCCTAACCGGCTAAAGGCCAGCGTGTACCATAACCCGATATCATAAATAATCCAGGTGTCAAATATTGAATCAGTAACGGCGTGGCCGATGCGCCCGCGCCGGGATCGCCCATGATCCCCGTCGCCCATCCCCACCACTCCCCACGTACGAGCGTGCACCAAAATAGCTTGCAACTGGGTTAATACCCCACTCTAATTTTTTAAAACACAATACAGCAGAGATGTACTTTGTATTTGATGAGTAACGTTTCACTACAGGTGAGGCTGGACGTATACGAGTACTTTAGTGAGCTGTTGATGAATAAAGCGATTGTAGTGTTCTTTATTAAAACCTCCGAAGATTCGTCTATCTCCTTCATAGATAAAGATCACATAGAGAGATTTGTTTTATAAAACATGAGTGATAAATAAGTCATGGAAGTCATACAGACTGTATTTTGAAATACAGGGCTCTGTTATGTAGTTATGAACTTCAGCAATCTTCATCAGAAATTAATGATAATTAATTCTGTCATTGGATTGCTACAGCCAGACTGACGGCGGAAAATGCCTGAGGCCTCGGCTTCGATCCCCAAGTCGGGTAAAGTGATATTGTGATTTTCTGCTCAGTATCAGCCCGGAGTCTGGAATTTGTGCCCGATATGGTGATCTCGCTTCCTATCACTTCTGGGATGGAATTGAGCTCGGCGCAATATGGGTGTTCTAGTTCACTAATTCGCCTTTGTCAATCACTGCGAGGATACAAGCGTGAGATTTTTGTTATTTTTATAGCAATAATTGGCAACGAGCAGGAGGGTCACCTGATGGTAAGTGATCTCCATCGCCCATAGACATCTATATGTAATGGAAATCGAACATCCTAAAGATAATGTACGATATCGTACTGATTTCTTAAGTTTACGCGATTGTTATACATTGAAATAAAACTATTTTTACGGATTCTATCACGATTTGTTTTAATTTTTATGCCCGACGTTTCGTTTCGTTTTTGCAGTCTTCGTGGTCACGGGTCGGGCTGAGGTGTCATTTGGTGTTCGGACAAATGAAACGTTGGGCATAAAAATTAAAACAAATCGTGATAGAATCCGTAATAATCACAAGTTTAAAAACTTAACTGACCGACTTCCAATTTACCGATCGTGACCAAATTTATATAGGATCACCCTTGAAATAAGCACTATCGAACACAAATAGAATTTTGAAAATCGATCCACATTTGGCGGAGATATCGAGTAACATACATAAAGAAAAATAAAAAAAATACCGACGTATTGAGGACCTCCTCTTTTTTGGAAACTCGGACGAAAATAGTTTTATTTCAATGTACGATATCGGTTCAATAAGATGCGTAGTAGTCTGCAAGACCTAAGTATCAATGATGAGGGTGCCCAATGCCCATCAAATCTTCAGTCCGTTTGCGACGATTACACTACAGTCTACACACTTTACGATTATTGCCAGAAAGTAATAAAGAAAACAATTGCCGATATTAAGGACAGTTGCGTTCGCGATTGTTTTTTGTTACCAGTATTTTTAGGAACTGGATATCTTTGGGGCCTATGTCCAGCAGTTGAAATCCTATGGCTGATGATGATGATTTTTTAGGCAAATATACCAAGTCATAGTTCATTAGTTTACTGACTTATTTCCTTTCTGTGATGTGATAAAGGGCGATGATAGGTAAACTGTGTGATATATTTTTATCTGCGGCCTGAGCAGGAAAATTTCTGACAACCGTAAATGTATTCCAACTCGATGCGCGTCTATGAAATTTGTATGAAACGTCATCAGTACGCAGCGAACTCGAATACATTTACATTTACATTAGTTTTTCGTGATCGGGCTACTGAGCACGGCAGTCACTACACTACGAGTGCAAATAGACCTCTTAAATATTTTCGTATAGAAAACATGGAACATTAAGATTTATAAAAACAGAAAAAGCTCTTAAAGCTTCTTCTACCTGCCCTATCTCGCTGCATTGTGGGGTTGGCGCTACACATTTTTTAAGCATGTTGTTAAATCTTCAGTTTCGCCGACCGTTTGGCGCCTGACGTAGACCACTTCGGGGGCCTAGTTCCAGGCAATTCAATTATAATAACCAGTTTATCCGCCCGACCAGGTTTTTGAATCCAGGACCTCCCTGTTCATATTCCATTATACGCTGCTTCTAGACCAAGAAAAAGGTCTAAAAATCTTGAAACAATTTTAGCTTTGACATATCTAAACATTATTCAACGAAATCCCTCGGGAGCCGTCGGGACCCGGCGATATCCACTAAAAATATGATGCCATAACAATAATTGACCGTCGATAATCATAAAAAACAAAACGATAACACGGCAATTCCACGTGGCAGTGTATTGCCATAAATATACCCTCACCTCTATAAATGTTTTATGTAAATGCATAATGATGGGAGCCTATCGATGTTATGACGCTATGAATTATAGAAATAAAGATGATGGCTTATTTTGTGGTATTTATTTTATATGGTCCGTGTTAGCAGATCAGGAAGAAAGTGGCCTTAAAATCGCTTTGAATTGAAATTGAATCGAAGGTGTTAGCAGACGCGTAACTAGCACACCGTTTTTCGCAAAGTTAAAGCTGTCCCATGATATGGAATGATATGTCGCTATATCAATAATAAATTCAAGACTCTGGGCTGATACTGACCTAATATCACTTTTATACTTAATCTTTGCAATCGGTTGAGACATCTAGTTTGTTTACAGCGATTACTGTTTGACAATATTAAATTTTGTAGCCTTAAAGACACTTTCAGAAACTTTTAAGAGAAAAGTTATGTTAAAAAGTCAACCTATGAGAAACATACACCCAAGCTTAAGCCCAATAAAACTACTGAACATTTAGTCCCTTACTTACATTCAAAACACCCTTAAAATGTTTATAAGTAGAAGTAGTATAGATTATAATAGACTTTTTAATCTAAAGTTTTAGTTAATTACACCAATTGTTAATTCATTAATTCTAATCTTTCTTTCCTTCCTTCAAACTGCCCTTATCCCACCTTAATGTAGGGTCGGCGCAACACACTTTTACAAGCATGTTGCAGAAAGGATTTCGCTAAGTTTTTACGACAGTCTGCCTACCTGAGGTCAACCCGCTCTGAGGGATCCAGTCCCGGGCAAATTAAATTAGAAAATTCGCTTTGCCCGACCTGGAAATCGAACCCACGACCTCCCGATCAGCTATAAAGCTCATATGTGCTGCCACAAGACGAATGAAGCGAATGGCGACTAATTCTAATCATTAAATTGTATTTTTTTATATTTTGCAAATTAATAACGACACAGCTAAATCGTTTTGCATACCGCGAAAATCCTTAACCAAGTTTAAAAAAGTTCTCAGGGACAAAGGAACCAGAAAGGTCATTAATATTAAAATGTACTTATTTAAAAATATGCAATGCTCTGTAATTCAATGGAAGGCAAGTTTTAACGCAGGCTGCAGTACGTAGTGATGTAAGTTGTAAGAGGTTGTGGGGGGGTGGAGTGGGGGAAGTTCCGCGGAAACGGCGTTTTGTGCATTGAATAATGAATTCCCATCTTGTACTGTGTCCGACGAGCCCTCACAACTATGTATTATAAATCTTCAGTTTTACACAGCCTGTACGAAGTTATGTTTAGGAGTTTTTATAATAACAAGTTTAGAAACTTAAGCGAACGACTTCAAAATGTATCCGATCGTGACCAAATCTATGTGGGACCACCCTATGGGAGCTCTATCGAACATAAAAAGGATTCTGAAAATCGGCCCACATATTTGGCGAAGATATCAAGTAACGCGAATATTATACATTGAAATAAAACTATTTTTACGGATTCTATCACGATTAGGTTTTAATTATTATACCCGTCGTTTCAAAGGCTTTGCAGTCTTCGTTGTCACGGGTCAAACATAGAATAGAATAGAAAAGAATAAAATAGATAGAATGATAATATGATATAATCCGTAAAAATAGTTTTATTTCAATATCAAGTAACATACATAACAAATATAGACGATTTCATTACCTGCTTCTTTTCGACCGACTTCCGAAAAGGAGAGGGTCCTCCATTCATGTTTGTATTCTTTTATGTATGTTACGCGATATTCGCCAAATGTGGACCGATTTTCAAAATTAATTTTGTGTTCGATAAAGCTTATTTCAAGTGTGGTCCCATATAAATTTAGTCGCGATCGGATTTGAAGTCGGTCCGTAAAGTTTTTAAACTTGTTATTATTAAGTTGAAGTTTGAAGTTGGAGTCGGTCGAAAATCGATGAATAGTTTTGCTTTTGAATTAGACAGCCTCCGTAGCGCAGTGGGCGAGTAACGTTCTGTGAAGCGAGGGCGGCGTAGGGTTCGATTCCTGCACCGAGACAAGTATTTGTAGATAAGACTTATTTAATATAACATAACATAAGCTCACGCCTGTATCCCCAAAGGGGTAGGCAGAGGCGTACTAGCGAACTAGAACATCCACATTTCGCCGAGCTTAGTTCCGTCCCAGATGTGATAGGGGGCGAGCCTATCGCCATATCGGGCACAAATTCCAGACTCCGGGCTGAAATGGAAAAATCCAATATCACTTTGCCCGACCCGGGGATCGAACCCGAGACCTCAGAATCGTAGTCGTACCGAAATACCACCACGCCACGGAGGCAGTCTTATTTATTAGCCTACAATCTGGAAAAGGAGAGCGGGTAGGAATCGGGTTATATAATCCTTCGCGACTAAGAAGCTCCTTCTAAAGTCGGTTTAAAAATATAACGTCTCTACACACACTCTCTCCATTACTATCCTATCCAGTCAATTCAGCTAAAACTAACCACTTACCCATCTAACACTAATGCCAGTGGATTGCGCACTATGATTGCGCTATTAAATTTGAACACTCGCTTATCTATTGCATTAGCGAGCGGCGATACAGGCAAGTACAAGTGTAACGGACATAAACGTCAATACATTATACATGTCTAGATGGAGAGGTAAACAGTAAGGTAACTTTTGACACTCGATTTGATTGCGATTCGGTTTCATTTATTAACTTAAAATTCCACCGAAATCGAGGTAAAAAGTGCACTTACGTCGCGTTAAAAATTACCAAATGACAAGTTCTCGAATCTAATGCGACATTAGCGCACTTTTTAATTTAGGTGGAATTTTAAGTCAATAAATGAAACCGAATCGTACTCAAAATCGAATCGAGTGTCAAAAGTAAGGGGGCAGAAGCAAAATACCGCTGCACTGTATGTGTACTTGACTTTTATAAACGTATTTTTTCATTTCTATTTCTTCACACAAGTTCTCTTTCTATTTGTCTAGGTAATCTAAAAAATTGCACGCACTTATATGCAGCTAGCTGGTAAGTGAGATATGCGTCGATTAGTAAGGCACTAAAATCATAGCTTCGTTATACATTACTCCGAAGCAAAGTCATTATCATGCGAGTATGAATTTTATTATCATGCCTGGAGAAACATTTTAGCGTGACGATATAAAATAGCCAACAACATGCAGCACATAACCCAAAGTACGAAATTATTACAAGGCGTCGCGGTATCTAAACGCGTATGAAAGCAATGTACTACGTACGTCGCAGATTTGCTCTCGTTGCGATTTTATTGCGTAAACAATACAACAGTAGCTATTTAATGCCGTATTAAGTGGTGAGCTCTATTACTATTTTAAGGTAAGGTACTTGCACTGAACATAACATAATATAGACTCACGCCTGTATCCCCGTAGGGGAGGCAGAAGCGCACAAACGAACTAGAACACCCACATTTCGGCGAGCTTAGTTTCGTCCCTAAATAGTGTAAGGTGGTACTTGTACTGAAATATAGTGTTAAACCGGGATCTGTTTTATTGGACAGTGCCATCCGATTTGAAGGTACAAAACTAGAGGTAATTAGCAAACGCTTAAAATGGAGATTTTAAGAGAAACTAGCATTGGCTTCCCACATTTTCTCTCCTCGTCACATACATAAATACCGACGAATTGAGAACCACATCATTTTGAAATCGATTAAAAAGCATTTTAATTTTTAATTTCAAATATGAGGGAACGTACCCATATTACGTGATCCATATTTTACAGTTTTTATACCCTTCCCCCCCACAGTGACCACCTGTAGTATATGTCAACCCCCCCCCCTCCTCCTCTAGTTGTCACGTAGTAATTTATAAATATGGTTTTAAATAATTGGGTACTTGGCTATGTTTCATTTCATACATTTTTTTATATATAATAGCAAATAAAACAAAAAAGAAACCTTTCTATAAAAACCGCATCGAAATTGGTTGAAAAATGAGACAGTAATTCATATTTTAAATTCTGCAATGAGCAAGAGTGGGGGCGTAGTGGGGATACCTAGTTATCCCTTTCGAACGCACGCGCCTTTATGGCCGTGATGTGATTTTACTGATACTTTTCTTTCCCGCTGTTTGAAGGTTACACCAAACTACAAAGGCTTATAACTTTTTTATTTTTGAGAGTATTTCAACATTTTTTTCTGTTTTAGATGACATAAATTTCGTATAAAATCAATTTAAAAAAATTAGTCAAGTACCCAATTGTTTGTCGAAGAAAAGTAAAGAAAACAAAATATTATGATGTGTTGCCCCCTGTAACTTCAAAACGTGCTAAACCTTACGCGCCATATTGGAATATAGCTCAAAAAATCACGAGATTTCCATAGAAGATATTGACTACGAAAAACTAAGACCCCCCCCCCCGGACCTGTGTCCAAGTATGGTATTTTGAAGAACCCCTCCCCCCTCCTGAACGAGTCACGTAATATGGGTACGTTCCCTAATTCGGCAACAGAAATGATGAATGCTAAGCACATGGTATTTACGAGTAATGACACGCAATCTACAAATGAGGCACTTTCAGCGTCAAATATTATTGGAAAATATTCGAATTTTGATTTATACTAATATTTATATAGGCATTAGTAACATAGGTACGTATTTTACTGGTTTTCGAAAGCAAACGGCCCACTTAAGGGTAACTGGCAGATCGAATGTTGCCACTTTTTAATGAAATTTAAATAGTGCTGCGGTAAAAAGAGAGGTAAATATTTTAATTCAGTGAACCATTTTATTCTTTCATTTAAAGGCAAACTCAAAGTCGTAAATCCTGTCTTATATGTGATTAATATAATAATAATATTAGCCCTGTAATATTACTGTCCCACTGCTGGGCACGGGCCTCCTCTACTAATGAGAGGGGTTAGGCCTTAGTCTACCACGCTGGCCTAATGCGGGTTGCTAGACTTCACATACCTTCTAAATTCCTGTAAAGAAATTCTCGAGTATGCAGGTTTCCTCACGATGTTTTCCTTCACCGTTATAGCAAGCGATATTTCACAAAGAAAATACACTTAACATAGAAAAGTCAGAGGTGTATGCTCCATTTTGTGGTTGGTCTCGAACCTCCGACACTTGTCTCGGCAGTCCATACCATTCCCAACTGAGCTATCGCTGCTTGCTATGTGATTACTATATATAAAATAGAAAGAAGCTGTACACACCGTAGTGACTTCTTTTTATAGCAGATAGATAACCTGATGGTAAGTGATCTTCACTGCCCATAGACACACAAGACACAAAAAGAATCATGGATGGGTTGTCAATCCAAAATGAGGGAATGAAAGTGGAAGGAAAAGGCATTGGGAAAGGTAGGGGGGAAATGGGCCACCGGAAATCTCACTCACAGAACTACATGCGACAGCAAGTTGCCACTTTACGTCGGTTTTCTGAGACAGTGGTATCAAACCGGTTAAGCCGGCCCATTCGTGCTGTAGACGTTACTGTCTACAGCGTGGCTCTATGACTAATTATAATGTCTTTGCTTACGCCATCTGCGATATAGGAATCAGCCCATATTTTCGGCCATTCAACCCAAAAAAACTGATTTGACGTTTAGCACAAATTTCGACAACAATGACTTAAAACAAGCAATAAATAACTAATAAACGTGAAATACGAGTTTAAAATGGCCAAATATCGGGACAGGCGGACGTGATGTATCCATCAATCGATAGAAAGCTTTGACCTAAATGCGTGTGCGCATACGAACTCGCCATTTTCAACGCACGTGTTCATAGTTCTTGTTACGAGGAAGTTTGGCAGTGAACCGAAGTTTGGAGTGATAGAGCCGCGCTATAGACTTGTCTACAGCAGGAAAAAGCCGGCTCGACTATTGCAATTTGCTGTTGAGTTTCCTTCGGCCAGCGAGATTTCCGAAATTCCGAGTTTTCCTCCTACCTACCTAATTCCCATCGCTTTAAAGATCAGCAAAGCTCCCGAAGTCCCTTTGATATTATTGGGCGGTGAAAATCCTCGGGTTGTTTTTCCAGCCTCTGCTAAAACAACTTAATTTTCAATAATAATAAATTTTGACAGCCTCCGTGACGCAGCGGGCAAGTAGCCGGCTCTGAAACGTGAGGTCGCTGGTTCGATTCCCGCACCGAGACAAATGTCTGTGTGGCCCATAGATATTTGTTTCGGGTCTGGGTGTTGTGAGACCGAAAGTCTCTCGTAGTTTCTGATACCCACGATACAGGTTACACCTAGTGTGGGGTCAGGACTATGTGTGTGACTGTTGGGTGTATTTATTTATTTATTTATTTATTTATAAATCGTCGACATCATTTTAAAAAGTCGTATCTAATGAAAATATTTTTTTTTAAATAAACAATTTCTATGCAACAGAATGTCAGTAAATAAATAAATAATAAATAAATACACCCAACAGTCACATAACAGTCAGTAACAAAATTAAATATTTGTAAAATATATAAGTATTTAGTAATTTATAATTAGTAAGTACATAAGTATTTAATAATTATGATATACGACTTTTTAAAATGACAAACGATGTAAAAAGTTACAATAAATAGAATAATATAAAACAATCCAATCAACTCATAATAACGCACATTCAATAAAAATCGATTCATCTCCACTCGGCTTTGTTTACACTCGTACCAATAACTTTGAAGCAGTATATCTTTTGTATTCCAATTTATCGACGATATTTCTCGACGGATCTCTCAAACAAATATAATATGGCATAATTCGCGTCAAATTTTGAATTGCTGAAAATGATAACTAAATTATTGCTGAGTAAATTTTTCTCACGAGTCCGCCTGCGTTTATTTATGAATATATGTGCACAATGCACATGCAAAATTAAAGATAAAAAAAATATTATATCTAATAGGGGTATAGAAAGTATTTCCTCTGAAAGTTGTCATAGTTCACTTACCATATTTTATAGGAAGGAATCTTGAATAATAATAAACTTTTTTCTAACTGGCTTTATCCCACACCATTCCGGTCGACATTTCATGAATGTTAACGAAACGATTCGGCTTTTATTTTTACGACCGGCTGCTTGTCTCCCGATCCCACACCATTCCGGTCGACATTTCATGAATGTTAACGAAACGATTCGGCTTTTATTTTTACGACCGGCTGCTTGTCTCCCGTTAACCCCCGACTGCTGGATGACATCGTAAAGAACTAGCTACATAATAATTATCACGTTATTTTCTACAGAGTGCACAGTTTATAAATAATAGATCGTTTAATACGGACGTCGCCAAAGTTTGCCTTTGGCCCCTGTTATTTGTTCCTGTTCGGGGAATCCCGAGGGAAAACTAGTTTTACAAACTTAATACAAAGTTCAATAGACATACGAGAAATTTTAATTAGCAAACAACAAACAAAATAGACTAACTAAAAGGAAAAAAAACTAAATTCGCGATACGAAAAGATTGATACTGTTATATTCCAGATGAACACCAATTTCTCAGGCTCCGTAGCGCAGCGGAGGGGACCAAAAGACTAAGTACTCCATAATCTTAGGCTAAGATCTATAAAGCTATTTTCGACTAAGTTTAAATTAAAGAAATGAACTCAATGGGAATTTGTATTTTTTTAAACCGAAATGTGACTTAGTCGGAATCATTTTTTACAAGAAGAGCTTTGCTTAGTCTGTCTGTCTAGTTAATGATTTTTGTTTGACTACAAAAGTGTCCAAGCATTAATTTACGGTTTCACAAAATTACAGAAAAAGAACAACAAATTTCACAAAAATGGTTTGTACAAAAATAAAGAATTTGAAAATATGGTTTCGGAATAATGGAGTAGGTGTGTTGGCAACACTGGCACTTTAATAAGCCATCGAAACGAATGCCAAGTTCGTTCCATACATAATTCTCTCTTCAGCGACTTACTTACCACCAATGTTACACCAAAAGCTTATTTATTTACCCCACTTAGCTATATTTACCATTATTTATTCGAGATCGCCCATTCCGGGCATCGTTAGCGAGTTTTGCGAGAAATCGGTGTTGCCAGTGTTAAAAATAGTGCCCGCAGTGATGGATAAACTTGCAGACGAGGAAGCCGAAATAAATAGCGTATCTCGGGTAATTTGTAACTATCTAACATGTATTGATATTTTATAAACATGTATTCATGTATATTTTTGTTGCGTGACGCATGCGCTTACTACTATTACTAAAATTAAACGCCAAAGGTGTGCCTATTTTTTCACTTTATTTCGAGATCTCGTGCTTTAAATATAGCCAGCATGCGCAGACGCAGACGCCCTGGCAGATGCAGACAATGGCGGCTCGGTCGCCTCCGCTAATGTATTATAGGTTTTTGAAGAAATATACGCGGTACGAGTTACGATCTTTGCTTTCTCTCTTGAAAGGTAAATTAATTGATTAGTTAGTATTTACATATGATTATTTTAACTCGCAAATTATGTATATAATATTAAATGAGATAAGCAGCATTGAGACAAAGAAAGAGTGGTATTATGAGTGTATGGCGGAAAATATTATTTTTATTTATGTTTGTTCCGAGGTTGAGATAATTATTGTTAGATTTAAATCTTTTTTTTCAACTGTATTTATTGTATGTGATTACGAAAGTGATGTGTGTGCAATAAATGGTTATTATTATTTTACGATATTACGTACATATCACGTAGATGGGAATATTCCAAAAAAAGGTAATTGAGACTACCCGCTGAATACTCCTTATGTATTTTAGGGTCCCATCAGCTGACCCAATTGTATGGCGAAATTCAATGTAAGAAACTGTTAAAGTTGAGTAGTGTTTGATCATTCGGGCGTACGTCACACTATTCATATTTTTTTAACGTAACGCGGCCTCAAAAACATCAGCTCCCTCGAACGTTCTAAAAACTCACGTAAACGAGTGTAGTGATATTAAAATTTTGAGTTTCACGAAAATGATCACAAAATCTTATTCAATTTGCGATCTCTGACGCCCGAATGGTCAAACGCTGCTCAACTTTAACGGCTTCCTATATTGATTTTCGCCATACAATTTTGACAGATAACGCGGCCTTAAACGACATAAGGCGACCTTAAGTGTATGAACATTCGGCAGTGAGTCATTCATTAAAAATCAACTGTTACTCAACGTGCGGTGACAAACTAAATCACGATGCCGAAACCAAAATAATCCCAACAATTAAATGGCGTAACAAATGAGTGTCATTAAACTACAGTTGTTATTATTATGAGATGGATGAGGAGGCCGGTGTAGAGGCGGCGCATTTGCAAAATACGTTTCATAAAGCGAATAAAGTTGGGTTTTCTGACTGACGTTACTTTTGTTTAACTTGTGTCTTATATAAATCGGGGCGTACTTTGAACAGTCTCTCACTCTCAAATTATTTAACATAAGGAATAAAGGCAATATCTAGATTTAAAGTTAATTACCGCTTAAGCTTATGTAAGTAAGGGGCTATAGGAGGAGGTCGCTCGCGTATTCATAAATAAAGGCCCAAAGTCCATAAAATCATCCCAAAATTTTAGATACAAAATACTTCCACTCGTCATTCCAAAATAGACCATTTAATCTCGGTTTTCTAGTTATTATATTTAGCTACTTATTATTTGATACGAAATCACCTGAATAAAACTTTAAATACAAAACAAATAAAGTTTAAATTACCGCTGTCTGAACTGTGACAATATGAACCTTGTACTTTACATCAAATGGAGCTGTTGGATTTGATGTTTTATCTTTCTCACTACCACTACATTTTCCCTCTTAATTTTCGGTCGACTTCTAAAAAAGAGAAGGTCCTCAATTCGTCTGTATTTTTTTATGTATGTTACACGGTTTCTCCGCCAAATATGGACCGATTTTCAAAATTCTTTTTGTGTTTGATAAAGCTTATTTCAAGGGTGGTCCCATATAATTTGGTCACGATCGGATTCGAATTCTGTCCGTTAAGTTTTTCATCATTCGAGTTAATTTTCAAACACATTTTCTCTATACGCGTCCCTGCGCTGCGTCTCGGCAGCAAAGCGACGATATGTCGCTTCTAAATACATCTTCATTCAACTAATGAGGCATTTATAAATACGTTTGCACCTTTACTAACCGACTGGCTATCGTAAAACTATGTTTTAATTAACAAATAAATGTTTCCAACACTTTTTATTGACAATATTTTGTAAAACGACACGTTAGGATGGTAAATAAACTTAATTGGCACAATCTTAATATTAAGATACAAAAGTTATTTCGAATGAAGACTACCTCTATCATGAGATTATACCGCATGCACAGTTCACTTCAAATTATTTTGCGTGCAAATTTCCAATGCCCAAAATCCCCCCGCCTGGCTGGGGAGATCTGGCTTTCGATCCCTTGTTTCACTCCATATAAGATTGGCAATTGTCGATGTTAACGAAGATTACTTACTATCAGGTGACCCACCTACTGTTTTGCCAGTCTTTGTTTCCATTTCTGGAACAACTATCAAATTCAAATATTTATACAGTATACCACTAGGGGCGCTTAAATATCTAAAAATCAAATCATTTATTGAACCCATAAAATGTCACACATGATTTAGATTCCATAAAAAATGTTACTCTACCGCCAGTTCACAAGGCTGGTTCGCCAGAGAAGAACGGACAAGATACTCTGACGTTGCTCGATACTCTGACGTTGCTCTTTTCTAGAAAAAAAGCAGTTTGATTGTATCAAATATTAATAAAAAAATCATTTTTTAAAAACACACTTCATTAAATTTACCGAATCTATCGTGAATACACAGCAGTTGTCTGCTAAAATATTCACATTAAACCTTATAATATGCTTTATTTAGAACATCCTCCTTTTTTATTACAAGTTTCTAGGTATTGGAACATTATCGTAATAGCTAAAGACTTCAGCGTCATAGCACGTGGTGCAACAAAGCGCTTCCAATAAAAACATATTGAACTTTGATGCTCTTATAAATGTGTAAGTATTAACGATTGGAAATTAATAACGTTTCTATGCAGTTTTTAAAGATGAATTTTGATACTTTGAGAAACAAGACGTAACAATTTTTAGCAATATTTAGGAAATATCTCAATTAAGCGAAGGTAATTTAGGAAATAAAGGGAAGGAATCAAAAAAGTATTTTAATTTCATTGTAACAGAAAATTATTCGTTAAATTTCTCTCTCTTCTTCTTCTCTAAATTATATTAATAATTATATTAATCCTAACTTAAAAATTTACTTGTGTTGACTTGTCATAAGTGCTTTTTAAAATGCCTACGTGATCAATAAATATAAATAAAAAAAAATATATATATATAGCACTTATTATAACGTAAATTAATTTCAGTACTAAAGCAAAATATGACTATAGTCACACAAGTGTAAGACAATGATGTGGCTATAGTTACAACATAGCGTAACAGCTGAATGTGTTTATTTTGTAAAATATTTTCATTGGTTGGCAATAATATTTATTTAAAAAAAACAAGTAACAATTATTACTAAAAAAATTCATTTGTATGTATTTTCTTGGTGGTTTAGCTGCTCTAATTGATATATCTTTTTTTGTGTATGGTACTTTATAAGCGATCGTTGTCAACTGGCATTTAAAAGAGCAACGCCAGAGTTTCTTGCCCGTTCTTCTCTGGCGAAACGGTCTTCCGAACTGGCGGTAGAGGAACTTTGACGGAATCTAAATAATGTAGTAACATTTCATGGATTCTATAAATACTTTGATTTTGATTTTGATTTTATTGTAAATGCGATGTTTTATTTACAATAATGCTACTTTCGTAATATGATGAATATGCCTAACTGTTACATTAATGGGATCTTTCTTTCGCAAAGTCGCCATTTTGTCGTTCCATACATTAGGAATGCTTCATGTTTTCGTAGTTATGCCCTGCCCTCTATCCTCTTTTGTCTATGGTACATATATCTACTGTCTAGAGTGTCTACACAACCCATAAAGCAAAGTGAAACTAGAAAATAAATGAGCGAAAGACTGAGTCATTGAGATCATCCGATTTTTAATCAATGTTGTAAATCGATACAGTTTTACTCAACCAAAGATTAAGTAGTTACTGAGAAAAATAAGCATGACTAAGCAAAAAAATCGCGTGAAATAAAACTGCCTGTGATATTTCCAACGCAATATATCACATATTGAAATATAAAGCAAGCACCAACTAATTTGTTTTATAACAAACAATCAAGACAAGCAAGTCGCGCGTTTGTTAGTAAGGGATACAACTAATGAACAGTAGCAACACCCCCTGCACTTTGAATAACAAAACATCGAGTGGTCACCCACTGCGCTCGTCACTCTGAGATTTTAGATGTTAACACCCGAATGGTCAAACACTATTCAACTTTAACGGCTTCTTACATTAATATTCGCCATACAAATTTGACAGGTAAGGCGGCCTTAAACGACATAACGTGACCTTAACTGTACTGGCTCGGTGGCGTGGTGGTATTTCGGTACGACTACCATCCTGAGGTCTCGGGTTCGATCCCCGGGTCGTGCAAAGTGATATTGGATTTTTCCATATCAGCCTGGAGTCTGGAATTTGTGCCCGATATGGCGATAGGCTCGCCCCCTATCACATCTGGGACGGAACTAAGCTCGGCGAAATGTGGGTGTTCTAGTTCGCTAGTTCACCTCTGCCTACCCCTTCGGGGATACAGGCGTGAGCTTATTTTATGTTATGTTATATGTTAACTGTATGAACATTCGGCGGTAAGTCCCAAAAAGATTGATATAGGAGATTGACAAAAAAGATACACAAGACGAGTGTAGATGGAAAACTCGGTAAAGGTCGACCGCATTGAACTTATATTATGCAAGTCGATGATATATTAACTAAAGGACAGGTAAAAAATACCCTAAACCGACGCGTATGCATGAAAAGATGAAAGTAGATGAAGCGAAAGCAGTACGTTAGAATTAGGCGAAGTGGAAATCCATAGCCTCTGCCTACCCTTATGAGATACAAGCATGATATTATGTAAGTCTCAAAATGCTCAGTAATTATACTGTTACCATGCCCTTCAAAAGCCAAACAACATTGCTGCTTGACGATAGAAATAAACTAGTCTAATGCACTGTGTGTACCACCTTACCCAGATGAACTTTTGCATTTAAGAGTCCTACAGTCAATTAATCTTTAGAATAAATAACATAAAAATCTTTATTGGTCACATAGGCATATAAAAAGCACTTAAGGTAGGTCACAACAAGCAAGGTACATAAAAATAACAATTATGTTATAACACTATCAATTTAAAAACAAGCAGGCAGGTATGGACTCAATACCAAGGTTGGGGCTTAGATAAGGCGTTATGATTTGCAGGAAATGGAACCTGGATATGGCAGAAATGCTAGCAGGGAATTGATAGAAAAAACAGGAAGCTGGTAGGATTTGACTGAAACGGTGGATAAGGAACATGCCATGGAGACATTATCAACATTAGCTACCTACGGATGACGACCCGAAGAAGAAAGACGGAAAGAAACTTTGGGCTTTTTTTGTTTAAAGACGATAAAACGTGTGCATTGCAGCGAATTCTCAGAAATATTGCGTTCAAATGTCACAAATCAGCGCGATGTATCTGTTGGAAAATCGGGAACACCGTAACAACACTCGTCCGTCAGAATCTCGCACGGGCACAGCTCACCGTCCAGTGCGCGCACTGTTTGCGCAACGGGAAATTATTTCACCCATCGATCAGCGCAGCATAAACGCGGCATATAATTCCTAGTTCAATTTATAAATACTTATAAACTTCCTACACGCAAATAGCCCGTCTGCCGATCGTTTCCACCTAGCGGAATCACGCTCGCTCCGCTCTCGGCCATAGACTCTATCAATGTTACTGTAAAAATAATAAACAATTCATTTTGTTGATTAGATTTACGATTGTAAATAATTGTAATGTGCGTAACAGGTGAAGTTTGAACGTAACTCAAGGACACAGCGCGTCTGGCTTCTTTATCTTGCTCGCGTGGCGCTCGCGTTTATTTAACGTTTGTTATTACAGTTGGGAGTGTTAAAGCTGGGCTAGAGACATGAATCGGTACCAGGAAAACATTAACATTGACAACGGTGAGGTAAAAAATTGCAAACAAATCAGTAGTCAATCGCTGGTGCGAGCGGCGAGGCCGCAGTAGCCTGAGCACCTTAGCACCCACTTTCGACTATATAATCGAATCGACCTCAACACGCCCATGACGTTTGTAGAGTTTAGATAAGAATGAGATTTCAATGTGAAGACTTGAAGTATGAGACTTCAAGAGTGCAACGAATGCGAGAGTTTTAACGCGAGATATATAGTTATTGACGTTGTTAATACATAATTGTGATAAATAGCTAGTTGTCCCCTGCTATTTTTTTAGCATTATTCCTATACGGCCTTTGGGGTTTGTACTACGTTGCGTCGTACCGTTAACGTTCATAAGAAGCTTAGAATCATACCCTGCATTTGTCCAAAATGATTAGGTTGAACGTCTTATCAACACTGTCGCAGCTATTTTTAGGGTTCCGTAGCTAAAATGTAAAAACGAAACTCTTATTTCGTTCCGTCCGGTACGTTTGAGCGTCTGTCAGACAAAATTGGTAATATTTAACGTGACATAGATTTGGTTGTTTAATATTTTAAAAATTTGTGTGTTGGTGCACCCCATAATTATTTTATGTTCATGGATAGATAGATAGATAGAAACTCTTTATTAGACACACACACAGAGAACAGCGGCCCGAGCAGGTAAATTTCTAACAATCGTAAATGTATTCAAGCTCGATGCGCGTCTAAGTAAATTGTATGAAATATTAACCAAATGTAATCAATGTGCAGCGAGCTCGATTACATTTACGATTGTCAGAAATTTTCCTGCTTGGACCGCTGGTAACACAAAAGATAAATAATATAATATCTGTGCCACAAGTGGCTGATTTATTGCTAAAAGCAAATCTCTTCCAGCCAACCATACCAGTTCATACCTAAATCACCAAAATATCCTATACTTACTAAGTCTTATAACTCGTTTAAAATAATCTCTGTACAATATGAGCATCTCTATCCGCGTAGTAATATTGCTAGATTACTCAGACGACCAAATGCTTTATCTATGTTATTGCAACACACTAAGATTTGGTGCCAGTGAGATGTAATATTCATATAGCATACCTACTCAACATTGATAAAATATGACCACGTCTCTCTGTAAGATATTGTATTATCGGAATTTGGATGGTAGACACTTATATAAAGCATAAGCATTATAAATTTTAGAACAGCTTTTACTCTACATCTCCAGATTTCAAATAATTATGTAATTAAACAATAAACACTTGTAATAATATATTCGTTTCCCAAACAAATATTTTTTCCATTTCTCATGAACAACGTGGTTTATAGTTTAGCAACGCGAATAAAAAAGCAATTCGAAAAGTGAATGCTAAAATTAAATAGCAACAAATCAATCAAGATGGCGTCTACGACCGCCATGTTTGTTTTGAAATGTCACGTAAACTTGAAAATCCGAGGAACGCAACTCGTTCCACAGATAAAAAACCGCAATGGTAAGTAGGTCTATGGGCTGTTATTTTTTCCACAGATAACTCACAAGACGTTACGTCATTTGCACATTCCACCCCCTCACTAATCCTTAGTTATGTTTTTTTTATTGCCAAGATGGACATATGAACGTGCCAGCCTGATGGCAAGTGGTTACCGTCTCCCATGAATATTGATAATTCCATGAACGTTCCATGGGACGAAATGAATAGGATTTGGAAAGAAGAGGCTATTTGAGTATGTGGAAACGTCGCTGACGTTATGAACAACAGATATTTAAAAGAGGTGGGCGTAAGCAATGTTCGCTAGAGGGCGACTCTCACGTATTCTATCTTTTTCTTTCTAGCTACCCTAATCCCTTCTGTGTGTGGGATCGCCACACACACTTTTTCAAGCATGTTTTACAAAGGATTCTGGAGAAAGAGGATAATGTTTCAATTTCAAGTCACAAATAGGCAACAGACTCGATTCGAAGACCTCATAAAAAATTGTTCGCGCTAGGTACATAGATTAAAGCTTTGTAAACAGAATCGACTGATAAACTTTAATTATGTACACTGCAGATAGCTTTTCGATTTTCCTTTAAAAATCCGCCCAAAAGTCTTAAATCAGTAGCTCATAATCGCATTGATTGTAAACGTTGTGTGCATAACGGCGCGTTTCTAAAATTAGGTTAATTTCGCCAATATTGACAGGCAGCCACTGAAGATCGGAGGTCGTCGATACGGTGCGATATCACATCAAGTGTCATTGTGTACCCCTCGGCCCTGAACCTCGGCGGCAGTCTTTAATGCCAATATTATGTATTGCATATTATTAAAACGCCGACGGGTTTTTAATCGACTTCAAAAACAAGGAAGATTTTTGGTCGATATGCGATGTATTTTCGAATTGTTATTCGAATTATTTGGGTGGTAGAGCCACGCTGTACAGGTACGTCTACAACACGAATGGGCAGGCTCGACTGGTTGGATACCACCGTCTCACAGAAAACCAACGCAAAGTGGCAGCTTGCTGTCATGTTTCGTACGGTGAGTGAGATTTCCGGTGGCCGAATCCGTATTTCCAACCAAAAAAATAAGAATAAAATGGAGGGAAATAGGCATTGCCCTATTTCCCTCATTTTATGCTGGCAACGCATCTACGATTTTCGTGTCTTTGGATTCTTTGGGCGGTGGAGATCACTTACCATCCCCGTATATACCTATCCATTCGGCCGCCAGTCTCTGCTATGAAAAAGAAAATTAATGTTGCTTACTCCGTTTTGTCGATTTTTTATAGCTGCTAGCGATACCTCAGTTGGTTGAAGTACGGGTCGCCAAGAAAAAGTCGCAGGTACAAACCACCCCCAAGAACAACCTCGGAATTGTATACATTATAAATTATTGTTTGCATAATAGACTATGGCAAAAATCACGTTGTCGGGGGGAAACCTGCATACCTACCTGAATTTCTTCACACGAAATTCGAAAGTATATAAATACTACCAACCGGCAATAAGCCAGCGAGGTAGACTAAAGCTTAACCCCTCTCATTAGTAGAGATATGTAGCCCGAGCACGAAAAACTAATATAAATATAAACTCGCTGCGCACTGATGACATTTGATTAATATTTCATACAAATTTCATAGACGCGCATCGAGCACGAATACATTTGCGGTTGTCAGAAATATTCCTGCTCGGGCTGCTGATATTATTATATTGTTCCTTGTGCATTTGCTTGATGATGGAAAAAGAGCAAAAACTGTTACAACAAAATGCAGTTGTGAAAGTTTATGGAAAACTTGTTGGAGTTACAAAAGTTTATGGAAAACTTGTGACTCACAAGTTGTAGAAGCAAGTTATTTTTAAGAAACTCTAGACTTGTAAATGCATTTGTAGCTTATTAATTTTGCTTTTTTTGGTAGTAAAATATGATTCAGCGTTTTAATATTGTAATTTTTACATAGTTATAAAAGTTGGTATGCTTTTTCATGCACTGAAATCGATATATGTCCGAAACACGTTGTTACTGTTTTTGTAACAAGTTACACTGAATTGTACATATATTAGTGCCATTAAATTCCGTATTACTTTTTAGTAATCCTACAAGATTTTACTGTGTAAAAACTAGCTTAAATGGAGTTGTTTTGTAATATGAGTCTAAATTTATCATTGTCTGCTAATTTGCGTAGGTACCTCTTGTATTTACATTAAAAAATATATTAAAATACTTTCAGAGACGTAAACCTAAAATCCGCTTTTAAATCAATTCCTCACTAAACAGTTCCTTATTTAAGGGAAGCCACTAAATTAAGCAGGAATTTCATTAATGTACCTACATTTAGTGGCGAATGTTCAGGAGCGTATGCAGGGGGGGGATAATGGGGTAAAAGCCCCTTCCGTTTATTCGGTGTAAGTATATAACTCTTAACAGTAATTAAATATATGCTAGATTCATACCAATTTAGATGGCCTCGTGGCAATTATAAAGATCAACCAGATCGTCCCGGGGTGTGTACTGCGTACCTGTAAATGGCCTAAAAAGCGCTGGCGGTTCGGAAGAAGTTATGAAAATCAAGGATCTCACTGTTGAGGATGCTCAAGACCGGGTGACCGTAAGTGTAAGGTCGAGAAAGCGTCAGATAAAAAGAAAGAGGTACTCCGAGGAATTTATGGTACCCCAAATCCAAACCCGGAGCAAATATATGTGGATCATACAAACTTTTGTCTCGTGCGTGACCGTTGCACCACGTGGACTGCAAAGAAAGCCGCGTCTCTTACACATATTGCTTCAAAAAGCAACGTATTTCGATGTCTCGTGCTCATGGAACAATGGACCATAGACAAAAATACGGTGTTTTGTGTAGGTGTCATGTGTAATGTTTTAATGCAGGAGACGCCGCCTAAGATCAACACGCGAAACATTAAGGCTGAGATCTATAAAGCGATCTTCGACTAAGTTTATGTCAAAGTAACGAACCCAGTGAGGATTTTAACTAAGTTCAAGTCATTTTTTACAAGAAAATCTTTGCTTAATCTGTCTGTCAGTGTGTTTGCTTATAAAAAATAACTCAGACTAAGTCTAAGTTTGATTTAACAATCCTAAATCCTCACTGAGGTCGTTACTTTGACTTAGACTTAGTCGAAGTTCGCTCTATAGATCTCAGCCTTAGTGGACTAGATAGATTATTTCGAAGCAGTCGGATAACAATGGCCCCTAACCCCCATCACGCAGCCCTCGATCCGACCCTGGTCGTGTTTAAATCCAGCGTCGAGTCGTAAAATGATTGTTTGATACATTTTTGTAGTTCCACCCTGACGTCGCAGTAAAGAGTGTAATTTTACAACTCCACAAACATATCGCGCATTCTTCGATATCAAAACGACTTTCAAGTAATTTAAAAGGAATTTGTTATTTATAACTTATAATTGAGGGAGTCGAGAAAATCACGGAAAGGAAAATTTATCGATTGAAGTTTTTAACAATGCAAATGTAAATCATAATTTTACTATGTGTATCATATTATGGGTCACATCCTTTTTTGGATGGTGGGGTATATGGGACCACACTTCGAATAAGCTCAAATTAAAAACAAAAATCTTTATTTATCCACATGTGCCGAAGATATTGCGTGACATATGTATAAAAAATACAGACGAATTGATAACCTTCTTTTTTAAGTCTGCTATAAATATAGACGATATGATAACCTCCCGTTTTAAAGTCGGTTAATCCCCATACGATTAAGAAATTCTTTAAAAACCCTCATGCACAGTAGCATAGCATCAGTGGCGTGCATTTCATATAGACAAAGAGACATTGTCTACCCTGACAATTTGCTAAAATTACATAATGAAAGACAAAATGGTCACCAAAAACAGTTTTTCATACAACACTGGGTTTATTATTTTAAATTGACGTGAGAACGATCATGAACAACCACCAACCAAAAATCTTGCATAATTATTTTCTTCAATTTATTCTTGCTTTACGTTAAGGTTAACGTAAAGCAAGATTTTTGCCTATCCTTATCTAAATGCCTGTGCCCGTCACTGTATAGCATAGCACATAGCTTGCATTTATCACGTTTAGTTACTTTGTCTATCGATTTATTGATTGTAGGGAAGATGATAGTAATTTAATTCCTGTTTTAGGAAGCAAGCGTAGTTAAGCAGCTTTAGTACAAGGCTTTAGCGGATGAATATCATCGCCGAGTAATGACACAGAACCGTCCGTTATCTCTGTTTCGCTTTGTTTCTACTTACTGGGTTGCCAACAAATTCTGCGGGAATAGTTAATGAGTGGAAAATAGATAAAATAATAAATAATCATTATTCACTTTTGTCTTTACTTTTATCTTTGTGGAAGTTGGCAGATTCGCTGGTACACCATACTGAAAGGGATTGATTTAGAGTTTTGAGGAAGGATGCGAGGCTCAAAACCTGCCGAGGCTCGTTAATTATCTTCTCAAAGCCGAGATCTCCCTAGTCTTTCAGCTGTATTGCAATTAAACTAAGGTAAAATCAAAATCTAACTATAATCAAAATTGAATCAACTGCTTACTTATGGTCGTTTAGTATCTTAATTATCAAAACCACCTTTTTAAGAACACAGTGTTCGCACATGTCCCCATATGTCTTAAATGTTTACTTTGTATATTTTATAGGGTTCCTTTAACACCCTCAGAGTCATGTATTAAGGTTTGAGACTATCGTGATATAATTTACTTGTAATTCAGTTCTATGTTACTTAAATGAGAAGATCTTAATCGGAATGAGAGGAAAGTTATTCGGAAACGAGCTCGGCGAAATGTGTTTTTTTAATATATATAAATATAAATTAAGAGTTATTTCAGTATCTAAACGCGTAGAAACTAGAACTATAATTAATCTAAATAGAATTTGCTTATATAATACAACTTCACTTCAACGTAACTAAAGTAAATATCCTAAAATAACTTAAAATATATACCATCTATCAACTGTATTTATTCTATAGAAATACTTTAAAGAAATAATCATCGTAAACATACACATTTTTCTTCTTAATAATAAACACCTGTCTCTAAGAATAAACACTACAAACATTAAAAAAAACGAATATAAATTCACAGAAAATTTAATTCCGTATTCCGAGGATTTCGAGGAAATGGTATGGCAACACCGATACCGGGAATGGCAACTGAATGATCCCGGAGTATTATTATGATTCCTGTTTATAGAGCAGTCACATTGGCTCGTCTGTAATATTTTGTTTTAGCTTTCGTCGGGTTTTCCACAAATCTTAAAATCACATTGAGACAAATGTATTGAAAGACGATTCCTAAGCTCTGAAGTGGGATGAGTTCGTTAGTAAACGTATTCAGAATGAAAAAATGATTGAATGTAATAAAATGGGAAACTAGAATTGCTGTCACGATATTTTCATAGCGATAGACAGAAATGCAAGTGTAACTTGTACCTGATCTTTATCAAGGTGCTATTTTGGATTTATACATGCATATACATGTGAAGCTCTCTGTATTATTTTTTCTAATAAAACGTCGTAACACTTTACAAACAGTGTAACCGCAATTTTAATAAATGCGAGTCTTGCCCCCGCCACGTGTGGAGAACATTAAAATACATTCTTACATTTACATTCGTAAACATCGATATTTTACAACCCTTTGCCTTCTATATATAAAATGTATATTATTTGGAATCTCGTTAATAAGAAATCTAGAAAGGGGTGGTTAAAATATTCTATAAACTTTTAATAATAATCATCAGCTAAGATGGCTAATGGTAAACGTAGGCATCCCCAAGGATTTACAGACCGACCTGGGGGTTTACCACCAAGTAAAAAACAAAGTAAGATTATAATAATACTGCTATAAGACGTGGTGACAACTTCTCTGTTGGAAACGGCATTCAGCGACTTACAAACGACCGTTCTTAGTCTTTCAATAATAGCTGTTCAATAACAATAAATAATTACAAAAATATTGTTGTATCTTATTACGAGAGTCTTTTTCCCGTATATTTTCAAAGGATACCCTAAAAGAAATATTGTCTGATGAACATTAGTTGTATAATTACAATCAGAGACTAAGGCTGAGTCAAAGAAAGGAACTCAGTGACGATTTGGAATTTTTAAATCGAACTTCGAAAAACAGACTGACAGACAGACTAAGCAAAGATTTCTCTTGTAAAAAATGACTCGGACTAAGTCAAAGTTCAATTTAAAAATTCCAAGTCCTCACCGAGTTCGTTTCTTTGACTTAGACTTAGTCGAAGTTCGCTCTATAGATCTCAGCCTAAGTGGTTGCATTAAAATATCAGCTCTGATAAGAATAAGGTTTTAAGTTGCAATTTATTTTACACATAACTTGGCTAAGATTGAAATGATCCGATGTAGTAGACTCAGAACGTCTGGTGTGTTTAATGTCAATCAACGATGTGGTAACCCGTAACATCAATGTGTAACGATGGTGAAAACGGAAGCGACGGTCATAATGCGTTGCTCATAGCCCAATTAACTACCACCAGAGGGAAATGACACCCTAATGTTGATGATAATTGATTCCGAAGATGGTCATGTCATATAAAATATATCCTTTAATACAATTATGGTTCCTTTTTAGTGCCTCGGAGGCGTAGTGGTACTGCGTGCGCGGTATGACAGACGTTCTGAGGTCTCGGATTCGATTACTGGCTCTGCCCTATGCCCTATATGGTGATAGGCTCGCCCCCTATCACATCTGAGACAGAACTAGGCTCGGCGAAATGTGGGTATTCTAGTTCGCTAGTGCGCCTCTGTCTGCCCCTTCGGGGTTACAGGCGTGAGCTTATGTTTTAATACTATTGAGTAACTCATGTGTCTAGCGGCATCTGAGAACCGTAAAATGTCGGGTGTTTAACCCGGGTCAGAAAGTCGCAATTTATGTTTGAGTTTTTAATTCAGTAATTATGCATGACTACGAAATATGCCGACATCTAAATGTCCTAGTAGCATCTCTGCCTACCTCTTCTAAAGTATCTACAGGAGCATATACTTTTTTTTATAGCAGACACTGGCAGACGAGCACATGGGTCACCTGATGGTAAGTGATCTCCACCGCCTTCAACTTTGTAGACACCCAATAGAGGAAAAAGAACAATGGGTGTGTTGCTAATCAAAAAGGAGGAAAACGGATTGGGAAAAGGAGAGGAAATCTCACTCACCGAACGCAACGCGACAACAAGCTACTAATTTACGTCGGTGTTCAGTGAGACAGTGGTATCAAACCGGTCGAGCCATCCCGTTTTCATTCGTTCATTCCGTCATTCGTTCTGTAGACGTAACTGTCTACAGCGTGGCTCTACCCCTCAAAATATGGCAATATTATGGTAATTTTGCCCTTGAAATGTTGACTTTTAAGTCAGTTTGCTTCAGCATAACTCTTTACTTAAGTCATAAATTCGATGACTCGAAAATATGAAATCTAGGCCGCCTAGTGTAATCTTGCCGCCCGTCGTGGGGCCTCCCGCAATGTTAGGGTATAGTCCATTAGTGGGACATCGAAGGCTTATATGCATGTCATGCATTGGATATTACGTTTAAGTTGTACATACATAGTTGTTGCAAATTTCTTTTTTATTAATTTTATATGAAATTTACGTCATATCGTACCAGGGGTACGTTCCCGTGGACGACCCAAAAAGCGCTGGCTAGACGTTCTGGAGGAAGATATGAGAGCCAATGGTCTCACTATGTAGGATGCTCAAGACCGAGAGAAGTGGAAGCGTGTAAGTAGGAAGGTGGACCCTGGCAGAAGGTCGGGATAACGCCAGGTAGAAATAAAGAAACATAGAGCAGAAAGAAATATTGAATTATTATCAAAAATAAAAAGTTATAAGCCTTTGAAGTTTGGTGTAAGCTTCAAACTGTGGGAAAAAGAAATATCAGTATATTCACGGCAATAGCATGCGTTGGAAAGGGATAGCAAGACATCTCCCCTATGCCTTCACTCCAGAATTTAAAATATGAAATAACTGCCTCATTTTCCAACCAATTTCGATGAAGTTTTTACAGAAATTTCTTTTTTATTTTATTTGTAATTACATATAAAATGTGTATAAAATCAAACACAGTCCACTACTCAACTATGTGAAATCATCTTGTGAAGGTTTTAACATCAAGACTTATTTTTTGATTTCCTCCCATTTTTTAAAATGTTGATATGAAAAAATATAGCAGTCTGGTTTATTTACGGCTGACGCTTGTCATCATACCATGGGATAGAAATAATCTCTGTGATAAGCTTACCTGCATACGAGTTTAGTGGACAGTAGGCATATAAATGATATAGGTACATTATATATACTACAAACGCATTGGTATCTCTTCAGGGATATCTACGTGAACTTATAGATGTAAAATCGTACGAAAAATCCACATTAATACATGCGAGTGCATGTACAGTCAGTGATCTCATTCATTAGTGTTACTTTCCATTATTTTCACGTCACTGACATTACCGGTACTGAAAATAACTTCACAATGACTGCACAAACTTGATTCGCGTAAATCTGTTCCACGTATTATTATTTACTACTTTTATATAGGTAAAGATTAAAAGACTTTTATAGTAAAAATTGGCAAATAATAAATTGGGTCACCTAATGGTATCCCCACCATGGACAGTGGGGGTATACCAAAAAAATTGCAAAAATTCAAGACGGGGAATATTAAGAAGAGGAAGATTGGTTTTGTCCACCGAAAAACATCAGCGAAACGTTACAGCAAGCTGCCACTGAGCGTTGATTTGTCTGTGATCTGTGAGACAATAGTTTCGATTATTATAATCAAACAGATCGATCCGGCTCATTCGTGCCATAAACTATACTGTCTACAGCATAACTCTACCATACAGCGGCCTGAGCAAGAAAATTTCTGACAACCGTAAATGTATTCGAACTCGATGCGCGTCTATGAAATTTGTATGAAATATTAACCAAACGTCATCAGTGCGCAGCGAACTCGAATACATTTACATTTACATTAGTTTTTCGTGCTCGGGCTACTGAAGACTCATTGATCCGCAGTCAAACCGCCTAGGCGGTTTTGTGGGTCATTTGTATTATTTTTAATGTACAATAAGAAGAATTTATTAAATAAATTTAAAAAAAGCCACGCACACAAATGCGCCTGTACAGAAGTGCTCTACGCACACACACGCTATTACTTATCGATAGATCGAGTGGGCCGAAAACCCTGCTTCACTTTCAATTTGACAGCCTGCCAGCCAACGGGCGAGTAGCCGGCTGTGAAACGTGAGGTCGCGGATTCGATTCCCGCACCGAGACAAATGTCTGTGTGGCCCACAGATATTTATTTTGAGTCTGGGTGTTGTGAGACCGAAAGTCTCTCGTAGTTCCTGATACCCACGACACAAGAGTCGCTCTTAGTGTGGGGTCAGGACTATATGTGTGACTGTTTTATAAAAAAAAATCTTAGCGCTCTGTCCATCTTTTTTTTATGTCGTGCTCTACCACTTGTGCCCCAAGAAAACTATAGCTCATTTCTTACGCCTTTACAACTTCTTGTGCATGTGTATCTCGCGTCTAATAATTCAGATGAGTAGTTTACAACGCCTGCTCCAAACGCGTACACAAAAGTTACGAAAAATCCACATCCGTACATGAACCAATTACCGTAGTATCCAGTACGCGCATTATTATTTTGTTTTGATTTTACACGGACAACATGACCGAAATACCGTGTTAATAGCTAAAATATCATATAAACATATACACCAGACTACTTGTAGGTATAATTAATAACGGAAAAAAAGCGCAAACACGATTAGTGACTGTTTAATGTAGTACAATGTACGAAACAATGTTAATCTGACGGACCGTTTTACCCACGTTACTGGGTCAACATTGTCCAAACGCCTCGAACGATGAACTACGAGCGGTATCGTTTCGCAACTGTACGTAAATCACCTAAGATGCGATCGAGAGCGCAGAGCGGCGCGGCTCGTGGAAATGCAAAAAACAGACTTAGCTCGTTTTGTCCATCTGGCGATTAACCCCCTTCGTTCACTCATCGAGATTCCACGGTAAGTAGGTGATGTCAATTTTATGTTCATTTTTATTGAGTTCCAAATTAAGGTGTAATTGCTCGTAAATAATTACTCGGTTACCTATTTATTTGGATGGAATTTACGTCTCACTGACTGCCTCGGTGGTTGTATTTGCGTACGTCTACCGTCCTGAGGTCTCGGGTTCTATCCCCGGATCGGGCAAAGTGATATTGGATTTTTACATATCAGCCTGGAGTCTCGAATTTGTGCCCGATATGGCGATAGGCTCGCCCCCTATCACATCTGGGACGGAAATAAGGTCGGTGAAATGTGGGTGTTCTAGTTCTTTAGCTCGCATCTGCTTACCCCTTCGAGGATACAGGCGTGAGTTTATATATGTTAACTGACGTTTGCTATAAGCTATTTAATTTCAATATACCAATAGATATAGTAACATAAGAGTCCTTCAAAGGCCTGGGTTGTATCTACCGCGGGTTCGAGTGGATCCATCAACTTCACGTTCATATGTATGGATTTGAAATCAATTCGCAAATGAGGATATACTTAAATGTAGAGGTATGTTGCTAATGGATCTTGATGATTCTTATATGATGAAGGTGATTATAGTAAACGTAAATATTAGTTACAGCGATAGCTCAGGTGGAAATGGTACGGACTGCCGAGACGAGTGTCGGAGGTTCGAGACCAACCCCCAAAATGGAGCATACACCTCTGACTTTTTTATGTGTGTTTTTTTTGTGAATTATCGCTTGTTATAACGGTGAAAGAAAACTTCGTAAGGAAATGTGCGTGCGTACCCGAGAATTTCCCCACAAGAATTTCAAAAGTGTTTTTTTTTATAGCACAGACTGGCAAACGAGCAGATGGGTCACCTGATGGTAAATGAACTCCACTGCCCATAGACACCCCGTGTATGTGAAGTCTACAAACCCGCATTAGGCCAGCGTGGAAGACTAAGGCCTCACCCCTCTTATTAGTAGAGGAGGCCTGTGCCCAGCAGTGGGACATTAATAATACAGGGCTAATATTATAAATAGTTGGTTACTAGTCGCCCCCTTGGTCTAGTGGCAGCAAATATCGGCTGTCGATAGGAAGGTCTTGGGTTCGATACCCAGCTCAGACGGGGTGTTTCTCAAACCTGATTTGCCCAAGAATGGATCTTCAGAAGGGGATCGTCAGGCAGGTAGCCGGTCGTAAAAATTAAGCCATATCTTTAGTTACTATGCAAATTAAGTTATCAAAATTGTATCAAATTTTTCACCTGCCCTTATTCAAGTGTAATTTATGTGACGCAGCGCGAGTCGGCTGTGAAACAAGAGGCCGTGGGTTCGATCCCTGCAACGCAACAAATGTTTGTGTGATTCACAAATATATGTTGTGAGACAGTAAGTCCCTCGTATTTCCAGTTGCCTACGAAGTTAAACATAATGTGAAGTCAGAACTACATATGCATGACTGTTGGGTGTATTTATTTACTCATTATATGAACAGGTATTAAGTATACGAAGAGCGCAGAAAAGCAGCTGCTTAAGTGTGAAAACCACAGACTTGTACCGGCGACATAAATATGAAATTTCGTTTTGTAATCATCATCATCATCAGCCACAGGGCGTCCACTGCTGGACATAGGCCTCCCCCAAAGATTTCCAGATCGACCTATTGGAAGCGGCCTGCATCCAACAACTAATGTTTTATAGTGTTTTATCATATTTTGATCCTCTATGGGCGCGTCACCTACTCCTGTTCTTCTCGAAACAAAATACAAAAACACATACGGAAAACAATGATTTTCGCTGTCTCCTGCTCATAGAGCAATGGACCATAGATAAAAGTGAGTAGCGATACCATGTTTTCCGTAGGTGTTTTGTGTAATTTTTTTAGTACAGGAGTCGCGCTTTATTTCACCTTGAATTTCTGGAACATAGTTTTCGAAAGTTTTTATTTGCTTACGAAAGTAAAGTGCCCAGCTGATAAGTAGGCCTGCCACCCAAAGATATGCTAATCTAGGGGTACAGCCAAGCAGCGGCGAAGGGTCGACATAACACAATTCCCACCAGCTTACCTTTGTAATCTTTTCTAATAATAAATAGATACTATACAAATCAGTAAGGGAGATTATGTGGCAGTTGCTGGATGCAGGCCGCTTCCAACAGGTCGATCTGGAAATCTTTGGGGGAGGCCTATGTCCAGCAATGGACATCCTGTGGCTGATTTACTTTTATTATTTTCAAAAACACGATTTTAGTGTAAAAGTGACAGCCTCCGTGGCGCAGTGGGCGAGTAGCCGACTGTGAAACGAGAGACCGCGGGTTCGAGACAAACGTTTGTGTGGCCCACAGATATTTGTTTCGGGTCTGGGTGTTGTAGGACCGAAAGTCTCTCGTAGTTCCTGATACCTACAATACAGGTTAAACCTAGTGTGGGGTCAAGACTATGTGTGTGACTGTTTGGTGTATTTATTATTACCTATTTATTAAAAGTGTGTACATACATAAATACATAAACTCACGCCTGTATCCTCGAAGGGGTATGCAGAGGCGCTCTAGCGAACTAGAACACCCACATTTCGCCGAGCTTAGTTCCGTCCCAAATGTGATAGGGGACGAGCCTATCGCCATATCGGGCACAAATTCCAGACTCCGGGTTTATATGGACAAATCCAATATCACTTTGCCCAACCCGGGGATCGAACCCGAGACCTCAGAACAGTAGTCGTACCGAAATACCACCAAGCCACCGAGGCAAAGTGTGTAAAGTATGAAAATTATGTTTCAATAGTAAAACTTTCGACTTGTACTGTTGGTTAGCAATAGTGCAGTTCGTGAATCTGGCGCTATATCGTTTTAGCTCATTATCCGTTGATTACACGCCGGTGTTACGTATGGAAACAGAGCAAGGTCCGATGACGCAAAGTTTGCGAGCGCGTGTTCATACATTGTTTCTACGTTTCACAATCATTCCGAACAGAAGCTTTAGCCTAGCGCTGAAAAATTCATGTTTTCGATATTAATGCGTATTATAAATCGTCGATTACGCTCATTTGACAGCATATTTAGGATTGAAACGTAAATTTTCGATATGTAAGTATGAGTGGAAACCAAAAATATTCGCGGCAAACTCACGTGTGAATGCGAAAAGCGCCGCCTCCGACGGCGGTGCGGAGTGCGGTGGCCGACGGTTTTCCGCCGCACAATTTAATGCATGCTTTTTATTTTGTCATTAACCTTCGTGGTGCTCCGGTTTCGGATCGGCAACGATTTATTTTTGAAACACGGTAACACGGGACGCTGATTAGCTGTGTACAGAGTAACTGCAGCACAGGAGGTCGAGGGGCATGCACGCAGCACGCGGCACGCAGCACGACGCACTCACTGGCACCGAGAGGGGCAGCTCGCCCGCCCTCGCCCGCCGACACTTACACTCGGAAAGTTCGCAAACTCGCACAGAAGTTGTGGCAACGGGCGGCGGTAAGAGCGCGCAGCCGGCCGCGCTACAGCGGTCGCGTCTACTGACTGATCACTGACCGACGCCGGGCGCCGACACTCGGCACTCGCGAGTCGCACCCGCGGCCGCGCCGGCAGAAACCTCCTTACGTTAAATACCATGTGCATTCTATTTATAAAGTTAAGTTGGGCGTGTGGCGCGTGCCACCCTGGCTCCGACGGCTCGGTAGCTCCCGCTGCCGCCGCGACACTCGCCGCTCGCCCTCCGCCCTCGGGAGTCGAGACGCACGCTTGGAAGGGCTCCAAACACAACACGCTCGTTTTACGATGACCGCGCGAAGTTTAAAATTTTATTTACTAAAATAACATCTTTAGTTACAGTACAAACTATAAAAACGGCAATAAATATCGCTTTCGACATGTGAATTTATTATCGTAAAACAAAATTGCTTCATATATTATTATGAATATGTTTCGTGAAACATTCGCTGAAAGCTATTTATTGTTTGCGTCAAAGTCAATCGCGTCGGTTTGCGATGACGCTGTGGAGTCTGGACATTTGACGAGCTGACGTCTGACGCCGTGCTGTCGCTGTGACGCGCTGACGAATATGATTTACATTTAGGTGACGGGTGTCAGACTGTGTTGTGGGAAGCTGACGGGCCGTGACGGCGCTGACGCTTGGCGGCTTGACGGCACTAAATGTTTGATGTATTATTAGCTGGATGGACGAGACAGGGCTTGACTGATTAACCATCTAAATATTAGGAAAAAATATTGTTTAGTCTAAGTCAGATGATTTTCGTCAAATTGAATTAATGGAAACAAGGACGGTGTCATGACGGTGTGCTCTAGTTCTCTAATACGCCTCTATCAACTCCTTTGCAAATACAGGCGTGATCTTAAGTAATATGTGTACTTGGAAACTTTCAGCTACCCTTTAAGCATATTCTCTGAATTATCTTAATGATACAAGGGTGACTGCGCAGACGTACCGTGTGGAACATTTTCAGATAACCTAATATCTTTCTATGACCCCATTAGTCTAGTGGCTGAGTCAACCGTAGACCGTGAGAGTATAGATTCGATTTATGGGTGTAAGATTTTTATAGCAAAGACAAGCAAACGAGCAGGTATTATGTATTCGCGTATCCCGTGGCTTCCAATACAAGGGAGGGAGAGGTAACTGTCTGCCAGAGGTCTGACGTCAGAGGACTGCTTCGGTGGCGTGGTGGTATTTCGGTACGACTACGGTTCTGAGGTCTCGGGTTCGATCCCCGGGTCGGGCAAAGTGATATTGGATTTTTTCATATCAGCCCGGAGTCTGGAATTTGTGCCCGATATGGCGATAGGCTCGCCCCCTATCACATCTGGGACGGAACTAAGCTCGGCGAAATGTGGGTGTTCTAGTCCGCTAGTGCACCTCTGCCTACCCCTTCGGGGATACAGGCGTGAGCTTATGTTATGAGCTGAGCTTATGTGATAGGCCGCGAGCCTATCGCCATATCGGGCACAAATTCCAGACTCCGGGCTGAATCCAATATCACTTTGCCCGACCCGGGGATTGAAACCAAGACCTCAGGACTGTAATCATACCGAAATACAACTACGCCATCGAGGCAGTCAGGGCATGAATTTCCCCGTGTTAAAAAAAGGTAATAGTAGACTCGTGGCGTAACCAATCTTTAACTAGTTGTACTACGTGCGTGGTACGACTAGCGTCTTGAGATCTCGGGTTCGATCCCCGGGTCGGGCAAAGTGATATTGGATATATCCATATCAGCCCGGAGTCTGGAATTTGTGTCCGTTATGGCGATAGGCTCGCCACATATCACATCTGGGACAGAATGTGCGATATGTGGGTATTGTAGTTCTCTAGTTCGCTTCTGACTTTTTTTCTATTTATTTTTATAGCAAAGACTGGCAAACGAACAGATCGGTCACCTGATGGTAAGTGATCTCCACCGCCCATAGACACCCAAGACATGTTTTCGCGGGGGATAACCTTTTACCGCTACCGCCACGCTAAGGGCGGAAATGTGACGGTTATATCGGGTTCGCCGGTCAGGACTTCGACAGGAGTAAAGTTCTCAGTCTTACATACAGATGTTCATATATTTATTCGAGAGCGAGAAAAAATTACCTATCATTACATAATTGTGTGACCATTTGACCTAATTTTGTGCTAAAATAATACTTTGTATAACAGAAAAGAACATTAAAATGTTTTTGAAAATCTCGGGAGTTTTAACACAATATTTTAGAAATACGGGACAAGTCCATTAAATCCATAAATATAAACCAGAACTCAATTCCCTTGTTGTTAATAAATATGAGTATTTAACAGAATTTATTAACATTTTCGTGTTTAACACTGTCGCCTGCCAACACGTTATAAATATTATTTACATTACGACCTATCAAAACCGATTAGAATATAAAATATGATGTAATTTTTCATTTATGATTTTAAGAGTAATAATAAAGTAATTCTTCTTCGTGTCAAAATAGCCATGGGTTTATTTATCAGTTCGATAAAATGAAGAAAATTAAATAAATAAATAAACCCAACAGTCACACACAGAGTCCTGTAGCCCGAGCACGAAAAACTAATGTAAATGTAAACTCGCTGCGCATTGATGACATTTGATTAATATTTCATACAAATTTCAGAGACGCGCATCGAGCACGAATACATTTACGGTTGTCAGAAATTTTCCTACTCGGGCTGCTCACACTAGGTGTAACCTGTATCGTGGGTATCAGAAACTACGAGAGACTTTCGGTCTCACAACTCCCAGACCCGAAACAAATATCTATGGGCCACACAGACATTTGTCTCGGTGCGAGAATCGAACCCGCGACTTCACGTTTCACAGCCGGCTACTCGCCCGCTGTGCCACGCAGGCTGTCAAAAATTATGCTGGTTATTCGATTTATGGCCTGTTTGAAGTAATAAAATGAAATAAACGACAAAGGCAGACCCTGATCCCAGACAGTATAGTATTGTCTACAGAGTGGGCTAGCTAGACTATTTCTAGATCGGCTAGACTTTAAGATTTCTAATTATTCCCATGATTCTTCTAGTTCAGATAGCTAAGATAACTTACTATCACGTAACAACAACCAAGAATCTAAACCACACTGTCGTTAATAAATTTAGAATCACAAAGTTTGCGACCGTTTGCTTGATGTTAACTTATTAAGTCCCGAAAAAATCGTGATAGAATAATCACAAGTTTAAAAACTTAACGAAACGACTTCAAAATATCGATCGTGACCACCCATGAAAATTTGAAATAAGCTCTATCGAATACAAAAATAATTTTGAAAATCGATTCACATTTGGCGGAGATATCGCGGAACATACATAAAAATATACACACGAATTGAGGACCTTCTCCTTTTTTTGAAATCAGTCGAAAACAGGTGTGCCTAACCTGAGAATCGAACTCAGGACTCCACAGCGCACACATACTGCCACTCTCATTCGCCTGCCCTTAGATCAAAAAGGTGACATTTAAATAAAACAGCCTTCATGGTCACTGTAAAGATTTCGAAACGTCGGGACTAAAAATCGAATAAAAACTTAACAGACCGACTTCATATCCGATCGTGACCAAATTTATATGAAATAAGCTCTAAAATAAGCCCTTGAAATAAGCTCTTTTGAACACAAAAAGAATTTTGAAAATCAGTCCACATTCGGCGGAGATATCGCGTAACATACAAAAAAAACAGACGAATTGAGGACCTCCACCTTTTTGGAAGTCGGTCGATAAATACAAAACAAATCGCGATAAAATCCGTAAAAACTAGTTTTATTTCAATGAATAACATTGGCGTAAACCTAAGGAATAATTCGGTGTCATTTGTCATATGACATCACATTACGTTAAAATTGTATGGCGCGTAGCTACCTGCAGCAAAGTATTTCATTTAAGGTTAACTTCCAAGTACCACAAATACATCTACCACGTGTAACATAAATAAAACTATTTTAATTCCCTGATAAAAATATATAATTGTAAATACCGAGTGTTTACGGAAAGCGGGTGTATTGGTAACGAATGTATTACTTTTAAGGGTTACTGCGGCCTTCGTTGAGCGGTGCTGAGCTGCGAGTGATCCTAGCCAGTGCCACAGCAGCGAGGAAAGACACGGATGCACAATACAAATAGTGCGGCCGTGAAACTAACGCCGGAGTTACATTAGTCGAGGATAAATTGTACTATAGTCCGATTGATAATTAAACGGAGTAAACTGACGGATCGAAATGTCACTTTCCAAAATAATGTTGCATACTTTCAAAACATAGTGATTGATCTAGTTCAATTTTTATCATTCAAAGAATCAATAACTCAGCACTAGCTTGCAAAATTAGAATTTTATTGCGTATTTTTAGAAATTTCAGCTTAACCTGCAACTAAATGTCTGTGTAAATAATTTTGCGTATACGATCACAACAGATACGCGAAATGATAAAAGTGAAAATTACAAATATTACTTTTATTATTTGAGAAAAATTACGTTCGGCACATTGATAGTTTTTGTAAATTTTGTTTATAATTCCAGTAGACATGCCATAACTTAGCATGTAGTAATTTACTATGACTATAATTCAGTCAGACATGCAGTACTAATCACACATTAGGCAGGAATTACGACTTTGAATTGGACTTTAAAAAATTAAAGAATGAAATGGTTCACTGAATTGAAACGTTTAAATAATCTTGATCTTTTTACCGCAGCACTATTTAAATTTCATAAAAACGTGGCAATATTCGAAATGTCTGTTTACTCCGTTAAATTAGCAATCCTACTACAGGATCGTACGAGAATAACGAATGTGAAGTCTTCCAACCTGCATTAGGTCACCGACTTAACACCGGCCTAGGCCCGTGCAGCATTAGGTTAGTAGTATTACAGTGCTAATATTATTATTATTGCCACAGACGACCTGATAAAGGTCACAGGGAGTCGCTGGATGCAGGCCGCTTCCAACAGGTCGATCTGGAAATCTTTGGGGGAGGCCATGTGCAGCAGTAGACGTCCTGTGGCTAATGATGACGATGATTATTATTATTGCCTCCGTGGCAGTGTTGTATTTCGGTACGACTGCCGTCCTGTCTTGGGTTCGATCCCCGGGTCGGGTAAAGTGATATTGGATTTTGTATTAAGTATCAGCCCAGAGTTTGGAATTTGTGGCCGATATGGCGATAGGCTCCGCTTACCACATCTGGGACGGAACTAAGCTCGACGAAATGTGGGTGTTCTAGTTCTCTAGTTCGCCTCTGTCTACCCCTTCGGGGATACAGGCGTGAGTTTATGTATGTATGCAGGATCGTTCGAGATTTTCGACTGTCAAGTCTACCAACCCGCATTAGGCCAGCGTGGTAGACTAAGGCCTTACCCTCACATTACAGAAGGCCCGGACCCAGCAGTGGTCCAATAATATTATTATTATTATTTTATGATCATACACATTTGATTTAAATTCGAACTCCATTCGACACTTCTCGAAAACGGTTATGGTTGCGTTATCTCTGTTTATTTACCGCGCCTTTTAACCGACTATATTAGGAGGTGGTTCTCAATTCTTCGGTATTTCTTTATACACGTTACTCGATATATCCGGGAAATGTAAACCAAATTACGACTGACTTCAAAGAATGAGCGACCTAATCTAATGCACGTTGGTATGCGAGGGTGATTAAAAGGAGTTAAATTACGATTACCGACGTAATTCTTTGACTCTTGCTTTACAGCAGACACTGACGAGCAAGTGGGCAATGTTATGAGAAGGGAAGAGACATACGTGAGTAAGAAAGTGATGAATATGAATGTTGATGGATGGAAAGGTAGAGGAAGGCCAAAGAAGAGGTGGATGGAGTGTGTCAGGAAGTACATGAAAGAAAAAGGGGTGAAGTGAAAATTGGGATAAAGGCGGGAGGATGGTGATGACTGACGAGCAAGTGGGCTACTTGAGGCAAAGTAACCTCCACCGACCTTAAAATTATGGGTACAGTGTCAATCTCAAAAGTGGAGAACGGTGATTGGGAAGGGGGAGGAGGATTTGGGCCACCACAAATCTCACTTACTGGGACAGATACTATTTATATTCTATCCCTTTTATGGCACCCGGAACAACCCGAAGCCTAATCACTACGTATAATTTTGGTTTGCGGTTAATGATTTTCATTCGATTCGGTCGATTTAGCCACCAAAAACCGCCAGTGTAAATCCCGCCTAATAGAAACATTTCAATACAATTTATTATTTTGTTGTAAATATGTTTACTCTTTATGCGGGAAATAAAGTCATCAATACACTGTGGTGTGTATTTATTTAATAGTACAAGGATATGTCTGGTGAAACATATTAATATGTTTATTCATTGACGCGCGCAATTTGATTGGATTAACTTTTCCATCGCGGAAATAATTATGATGATTTGTAATTTTAAATAAAATTACTTACTTATTAATATGATTAAAGGCAGGCGATGTAGGCAAGCAGACAACTGTTATGCCTTATTTTATGTATTAACAATGAATATACAGGTAACTTCGAACTGGTCGCCTCCTTGGTCTAGTGGCGGCATGTTCGATTCCCAGGTCGGGCAAAGCAAATTTTCTAGTTTAATTTGCCCGGGACTGGATCCCTCATAGGGGGTTGACGTCAGGCAGGCGGCCGGTCGTAAAAACAAGCCAAATCCTATTTGCAACATGCTTGAAAAAGTGTGTTGCGCCGACCCCACATTAAGGTGGGATAAGGGCAGGTAGAAAGATATAGATAACTTCGAAAAGTAGTCGAAGCAAGCACCCGTGGTTTGATTTCGTACCAACATTTATATTATGTCTACTACACCCCAATTTAAAACACACGATTTCCCAATACTGCAGCTTTGTTTATCAGAAACACGGTCTCTATTTATATCGGTCGCAATAATTTCTCATATGAAAGACATGTGTCGGCCCACTGCCATCTTCGGCTGTCGAGAACGGCTGAGATAAAATCAACTGCGACCGGAGCATAAAATAAATAATTTTAGAATCAAATTCGAATCGAGCTCTATACATTCCTGGGTCCATATAGGCTGATAGATCAAGGAAGCGACATTCTTTCTTTCTACCTGCCCTTATCCCACCTTAATGTGGGGTCGCAACACACTTTTTAAAGCATGTTAAAGAATTGATTTGGCTTAGTTTTTATGCACAGCTGCTTGCCTGACGTCAACTCCTTCTGAGGTATCCAGTCCCGGGCAAATTAAATTAGAAAATTTGCTTTGGAAAGGACGCGACATACATACATAAAATATAAATAATTTACATACATATATAGACTCACGCCTTTATCCCAGAAAGGGTAGGCAGCGGCGCATTAGTAAAGTAAACACCCACATTTCGCCGAGCTCATTTTCGTTCCAAATGTGATAGGGGGCGAGCCTATCATCATATCGGGCACAAATTCCAGATACTGAATAGAAAAACTCAATATCACTTTACCCGACCCGGGGATCGAACCCGAGACCTCAGATTGGTAGTCATACCGCAATGCAACTACGCCACCAAGGCATTCCATAAATCATTTATATTCACAATAACAAGAAAGCCCATTAAGCTTAAAGATCATAAGTTTCAGTAAACCACAATTACAATGTAACTAGTTACAATATTCCAACGAAGTTCAAAAATACATGCGGTTGGATGCGAGGTGCGAGTTGGGACGCATGTGCAGTTTCGCATGAAACTGCACGCAGGACGCACATTGAAATAAAATGCAAGTTAGTAGAGACGGGCGGTAAATTAATACATTTTTGAGCCATCGAACCCCAAGATGTGTGCCTCGAATGAATAAATAAATGAATAATTAAGTTATTTGAAATAATTAAGAGCAGTTATTTGATTGTATTCCCATCACATGACCACTTTTGCTCAAACCAGCACTTAAATTTTTTATACTGATTTCTTAAGTTTACGCTAATGAAAAGATGTATGTATTATTGTAATTATTGTAATAATTACAATAATACATACATCTTTTCTTTCTACCTGCCCTTATCCCACCTTGATGTGGGGTCGGCGCAACACACTTTTTCAAGCATGTTGCAAATAGGATTTGGCTTGTTTTTACGACCGGCCGCCTGCCTGACGTCAACCCCCTATGAGGGATCCAGTCCCGGGCAAATTAAATTAGAAAATTTGCTTTGCCCGACCTGGGAATCGAACCCTGGACCTCTCGGTTCACAGCCCATACATGCTGCCACTAGACCAAGGAGGCGACCTAGACCAAGGAGGCGACGTAATACATACATACATACATTACAATAATTTTTAAATTAATTTTAACCTTATTTTTTAATTATTTTCTATAGCAGACTGGTAAATCAGTAGGTAGCACAAAAGCATCCACGATACAAAGACATTATTGAGCTACAGCTTTCAATCACCGAACGAAATTTAACAGAGTGCTACGTAGGTATACGATACCGACTGAATCGGGCTGCAGGCATAACTATCCATAGTATGACTCTAACTAATTTTCATTATACAATATGGTTTCTTTTTTCATACAATTTATAGGCGGCAATGATCACTTCCGTTAGCATCCCGTAAACAAGGTATGGGTCAATAGAGTAAAGAGCTACGACAGCTTGCTACGAGCTACGAAAAGCTCTACAACCTTAAAAATCAAGTTTTTAAACTGCATTTACATATTAAAAATCTAAATTTAGGAATAAATCAGAGTCATGGATTTTATGGCGATTTTTAATCACAATGTACTGAAAGCTTTTCAGCCTTCACGATCACGGGGCGAAGTGTAGGACGTTCGAATAATGAATGATAACTTTAAGGCATGGAATTTTCTATCTTTAAAATTAAAAGGTAATTGTTGACACTCCGATCTACGCCAAAAGAGCTTGCTGTGTGTTTAACGCCCGAATAATGCAGGGTTACCACAGCCTCTTATAGCAGTATTATTATAATCGTTCTTCGTTTGTTTTGTATGGGAATCGGTACAAGTAAGATGATAAGAATACTGCTATAAGAGGTGGTGGTAACCCCCCTGGAACACTACTCAACTTTAACGGCTCCTTACATTGATTTTCGCCATACAATTTTGATAGAAAAGGCGGCCTTACACGACATAAGGTGACCTTAAGTCTATGGGTTTTCGGCGGTAAGTCTGGCTGATGATCTTATGGCTTCCAATGTGATTGAAATAAAATCTATAAAAATTGTTTTTTTTTTTCATTGAGTAATTTTCTCGTAGACATAATAGATCATATCAGCCCGGAGTCTGGAATTTGTGCCCGATATGGCGATAGGCTCGCCCCCTATCACTTCTGGGACGGAACTTAGCTCGGCGAAATGTGGCTGTTCTAGTTCGGTAGTACACCTCTGCCTATCCCTTCGGGGATACAGGCGTGAGCTTATGTTATGTTATGTTACATAATCTACTTAATTTTAATAACTTTATACTTATTACTTAAGTTTCAAACTTGTTCCGCCTTCTCCTAACCCAAGGACCATCATGGTAGGACACGTGTACTCCATAAATTATTAACGAGCGCAAACCGGAGACAGCGTCGCGGAACACCGAACATCGTTGCCGACTATTTTAACTACGAGTACTTTCCACCTGAACTGTGTGTCATATCGATGTTTGTACGTTTGTCATATGCTTGGAATGTTTCTCTCTCTCTAAAATTGATCCTTCATTACTAAAGATGTCAATCACCCTACGTCATTCAGCGGTTTGTTAGACTTTTTCGGTTTGGAATAATAATAATATTAGCCTTGTAATATTACTGTCCTCCTGGCACGGGCCTCCTCTACTAATGAGAGGGTTAGGCCTTAGTCTACCACGCTGGTCTAATGCGGGTTGATAGACTTCACAAACCTTCGAATTTCTTGTGGAGGAATTCTCGAATATGCAGGTTTCCTCACGATGTTTTCCTTCAGCGTTATAGCAAGCGATATTTCACAAACACACTTAACATAGAAAAGTCAGAGGTGTATGCTCCATTTTGGGGTTGGTCTCGAACTTCCAACACTCGTATCGGCAGTTCGTACCACACCCAACTGAGCTATCGCTGCTCGTTTTGGAATATTTAGGTTTTATCTATGAACTATTTGGAGATGAGGTCTATGTTTAGCAGTGAACGTCCTGTGGCTGATGATGATGATTTGGAGGAGAGTCTTTGACTAAGTAAGGAGTGATTTCAATATATACTTTATTCTAATTTTTTTTTATTTCAAGTCACATAAAGAGGTAGAGTTTGTTTGTTCATAATTTTATTTATAATTAAAATATTGTTTTAGACTCGCCTATCACATCTGGGACGGAAATAACCTCGGCTAAAGGTGAGTGTTCTAGTTTTCCTGTGCATTTCGGGGTTACAGACGTTAGTCCTTCGTACAGGTAACATAACATTATATAAGCTCACGCCTGTATCCCCGAAGGGCTAGGCAGAGGCGCACAGGTAATAATATATAATATATAAATAACACCCAAAAGATCGAGTCTTAAGTCGTGGGTATCAGGAACTACAAGAGACTTTCGGTCTCAACACCCAGACCCAAAACAAACGCCTGTAGGCCATACAAACATTTGTCTCGGTGCGTAGATCGAACCCACGGCCTCTCGTTTTACAGCCGGCTAATCGCCCGCTGCGCTGCGGAGGCTGTTAAGAATGTTAGAGTTTACAATAACTAGTATTCTAACAATTGGTTACGTACATTCTGTCCTATTTATTAAATAACACACAACACCCCCAAGAAAAGATTAGTGGTCACTCCGCCTATAGTTAATGTATTAGTGTCGTGAGAGGGCGCTGGTGTGTGGTGTGAGTAGTATTATCAATCAACGCGGAAGCCGCTCCACACAATCCTTTAGTTTTATCGCTTATTTATTGAGTATGGTACACTTACGATGAACAGAATTGGCCGAAAATGTTGTCTTGGTCTACACTAGTCGACTGTCACATGACTCTAAACGCAGAAAGTTCAGGTTAAGAAATAGTGTATCTAAACTGAAAACCTTGGTTATCTTTGACAGCAAATTGTGGTTGAAATTCCTTTAAAATAATCAACAACAAACATGTTGTAAGACTTAACGTTCTGACTTCAAAATTTATCCGAGCGTGACAAAATTGAAATAAGTTTTATCGAAGCTAAAAATAAACTTGAAAATCGGTCCATATTTGGCGTAGTTACAACTGGCTGCCTGCATAGCAACAACCCCCTTTTAGGGATCCAGTTCCGGGCAAACCAAGTTAGATAAACCGTTTTTTCTAACCTGGGATACGAACGTAGGACATACCGATACATAGGCATGGCACTAGACCAGTAGCCCGAGCACGAAAAACTAATGTAAATGTATTCGAGTTCGCTGCGCACTGATGACGTTTGGTTAATATTTCATACAAATTTCATAGACGCGCATCGAGTTCGAATACATTTACGGTTGTCAGAAATTTTCCTACTCAGGCCGCAGGTAAGTAACCAGACCAAAGGGAAAATAATATATTTGATGTAATAAGCCCCACTGCATACATCTTGGTTTATGGTTATATATTTATATATTCACGCAGGCCAATTTCCTGCAGCGATAGTGTACGATAGCGTGACGTATAATCCAGAGGCCAATCAAGTATGGCGCGAAACGCCGGCTCACGATGACCCCACACTTAACCGCCTTATTATTGGACAAAGTGATTGCTTACCATCACGATACATTTGCTATATTAATCACAAACAGTTACGTAAACGCCTGATGTAGGGTTTTTGGATCCGAGTATCTTGACTTTATTTGTAACTGTGTTTAGCGATTATAATAGTTTTTATAGATAAACTTTATCTTTATTAGTCTATCTATATTTTAAAGAGAAAACATTTGTTGAGGAAACAAACAACAAAACACACGACAGCCTCCGTGGCGCAGTGGGCGAGTAGCCGGCTGTGAAGCGAGAGGCCGCGGGTTCGATTCCCGCATTGAGACAAATGTTTGTGTGGCCCACAGATATTTGTTTCAAGTCTGGGTGTTGTGAGACCAAAAGTCTCTCATAGTTTCAGATACCCACGATACAGGTTATACCTAGTGTGGGTTCAGAACTAGGTGTGTGACTGTTGGGTGTATATATATTGTTTGTTTTTATTTTTGTTTAATAATTATTTAATAGGCTCAAAATCTACTTAACTGATTTCAAAAATTCTTTCACCTATTGGAAGCTATATTATCAGCGAGCAACTTAAGCTACTTTTTATTTCAAAATAATATACGATTCGAAGTCGCCAATAACAGCTAGTATTTTTATAAAGCAATTGGTAGTCGTAAACATCTGCTTTCCTAAGTTTTTGACGAACTATTTTACTTTTAGACAAGTTTATAAAAGACAGTGAGAATGAATAGTATTATATGCAATCTTTGACACTGATCTCCACCAAATAAAATACTAAAAGAAAATGTTATTATCATGTTATGGAATAGTGGAATTTATGTTACCTATTAGTGTTACATATTCTGTCTTTTTTTGTGTTCTCCCACTTATTGTTGCCTGAGACATTGGCTGAACAAAGTTTATTTCTTTCTTTCTTTCTTTAAAAACATAGACAATTATAATACGTATAATACGTACTTAACAAAAAAATAACTTCCCTATCCTTGATATATGATAGACTACGAAGTACATAGAGTTATGCGTCGTTAATTAAGAAGTTTGCCTTATAAAGAAAGCATCCCAATTCGATGGTATATACCGTTCTTCGCAGATGTTTAAAATTAGTTTTTTATTAAAACAAGAGCCTATGCACATGACGTTTGTGAAATGAGATCTCCGGACGTTTTTGTACGTTTCAACACTTATATGACATACAAGTTATAGATTTTGACACAGTTATGATCAGGGGCCTTCACTAGGATCATATGGACGCGTAACAGTCCCGTCAAGTTAACAAAAATCGTATGTAGAAATTATTCTTTATGCCATTCTTTTCGACAGCTTCCAAAAAGGAGGAGGTCCTCAATTTGTCTGTATTTTTAAGTATGTTACGCGATATCTCCACCAAATGTGGACCGATTCTCAAGATTCTTTTTGTGTTCGATAGAGCTTATTTCAAGTATGGTCCCATATAAATTTGGTCACGATCGGTTTTCGGAATTGGACCGGAAGTCGGTCCATAAAGTTTTTAAACTTGTGATTATTAAATCACTGTTTATTTCACAGTTATTTTGGACCGTGGACATAGTAAATCAAGCCCAATTTAAAAGTCATGTGTATAGCACTTACTTGGAAGAAGAGCGTGAACGCGACCCACTGGTAGTACTTGCCGTAGCGGCGGGGGGCCGTGCCCGCGCCGCGCACGCCTGGGTACGCTCCTGTGCCCGCCTCCCCGGCCACTGTGAATGTGGAGTGGATCCAGCAGTACGTATTCAGGACGTCTTCTGGAATGTCCCTGTATACAAAAATAAACAAAATCTAAATAGTTGGTTAGTTATGGAGCTACAATGACATAGATAGACCCACATAACCTAACAATATATACCTAACAATATATATATAACATAATAATAACACATAACCCATACATAGATAGAAATATTAAACTTATGTTATAATTTGACAGCCTCCGTGGCGCAGTGGGCGAGTAGCCGGCAGTGAAGGGACAGGCCGCGGGTTCGATTCCCCCATTACGACAAATGTTTGTGTGGCCCATAGATATTTGTTTCAAGTCTGGGTGTTGTGAAACCGAAAGTCTCTCATAGTTTCTGACACCCACGATACAGGTTATACCTAGTGTGGGGTCAGGACTAGGTGTGTGACTGTTGGGTGTATTATTATAATTATTATAATGCGACATTTATGCGACACGGTTTAAGAAAGAGATTTGTAAAACCTGGACTAAGGGCAGTTTTCGTTTTGGGCAAGTTTATATTTTAAAGCCTCTTAACCTGGTATTTTAAGTCAAATTCTAATATAACTACCACTTCGCAACTTGTGTGGTAGAGTCAGGCTGTAGAAAGGGATTGGGAAAGGAAGGGAGGGTAAAGGGCCACCGGAAAGCTCACTCACCGAACGAAACGCGACAACAAGCTGCCACTTTACGTCGGTTTTCTGTGAGACAGTGGTATCAAACCGGCCGAGCCGACCCATTCGTGCTGTAGACGTTACTGATTACAGCGTGGCTCTACCACACAAGTTGCGAAGTGATAGTTATATTAGAATTGACTTTTCTAGACTAGCGCCCGAATGGTCAAACGCTACTCAATTTTAACGGCTTCTTACATTGATTTTTGCCATACAATTTTGACAGATAAGGCGGCCTTAAACGACATAAGGCGACCTTAAGTGTATGAATATTCGGCGGTAAAAGTTTCAATCCAACATAAAGCTATACATTAGAACTGTTTACTAAAATGCTGAAAACTGAAAGTAAAATTCTTTATCGCGCCATCTATGAAAAATCAAAAACTGAAATAAACGCCATCTATGAATGCCAGTCGGAACCACTTCACCTAACACCTAGTGCGCGTTACCTCGTGTGTATGCAGTCTATGGGATTGCCCACTAGGTGGCGCGTGGTGAGAGCCGCGCTCGCCGCGAGCAGGGCCGCCGTCGTCGCGCCGCAGTGCAGTCGGAACGCCACCGAGTCGATCTTAGGGTTGACACCTTGCTGCTTGAACAAAAGAAAACATTAAATGAAACATTTTATATGAATAGGAAAGTAACTTTCCGATTATAATGTTCAGAATTGCAATGAAGGCGTTGACTATGTTGCGATTAAGATTTTTAAATATCTAACTTTTCATTTACAAACGCTAGGAAAAAGAGAAAAAAAAAATCACATTTTAATTGTCTATTTCGTATTCCGTGTGTCCCCATCCCTGCTTCGTTTACGTGATTCCAAATAATAATAATAAATGAATAACAACCATCAGCCACCCACCACCGTCGGTATCAAGAACTACGAGATATTTTCGTTATCAACACAACCAGATCCCAAACATATACATATACGTGGGCCACACAAAAATTTGTTGCGGTTCGGGAATCGAACCCGCGGTCTTTCGCTTCACAGCAGACTTATCACCCATTGAACCACGCAAAGACCAAAACTCTTTTGCCTGAGAGCCACACCTAAAGTCCTAAGTAGTTTTTCAGATATACAGAGTTGATTGATTGATATTATGATACATACGCCGCCGGAGAGCAGCGCGTAAATGCTGGTGAGGATCTCCATGGGCCTGCGCGGCTGCACGCCCCTCTCGCGCCGGCGCCACGTGCCCGCGGCGCCCGCGGCCCCTGCCCCCGCCCCGGCGCCCGCGGCCCCTGCCCCTGCGCCGCCCGCGCGCGCGCACCCCGCACGCGCACGCCTGCCCCAGCACACGCCTGACTCTCTGTACACAAGAACAGCAGGAACTGAAATATCAGTGCAACACACGAAAGGATTTGGCTTAGTTTGTGGACCAACCGCGTGCCCTCCTGTGGGGGAACCAACCTCGGTCAAATCTTATTAGTAAAACCAGGGGTAAACATACAAAATGATAGCCTAGTATACAGAGTTATAAAAACAAAAAAAAGCTTTCCACAAATTACAGAAGTTTCCTAAAGTTTTACTTAATAACATGTTACCCACTATTGATACAGAAGCGGAGGCGGTTTTAGGCATTTTGATATCTCATTCACCAAAAAAGACAGTATCAAGCAGCAACTTCACGTAGTCCTCTATGATACAGTGATTACTACAATCATACAAGCAAGTCGATCCATCCAATAGGTGTGTATGTGTATAAGATAAAAGTGGTAATTTTTTATATCTCATTCACCTATAAATACAGTACCTACCATCAAGCAGCAACTTCACGTAGTTTTAGAGACAGTGATTGCTACAATCATCCAATCAACCAGCAAGTCAATCCATCCTATAGGTGTGTATGTGTATACAATAAAAGTGGTAATGTTTTTATCCCGGTCCATTTCCGTAGGTGGGAAGTCAACCTAGTTAATCTGGCTCAGAAACAATTACATCCAATTCACAGAATGTCTCAATAGAGTCGTGGACAAAATCTTATCCCAAATTATAAAACTTCAAAGATATAAAGCAATAATTTACTAAATATATCGCGTTATTAAATATATGATGAAGGGAGAAAGCTATATGGTGTTAATTAACTACAATCAGATTGTGTGCCAGTTAAAACGTTCAATATCTCATTTTTAACGCGAACTGGGCTCGATTTGGAACAGATCCAGACATTTTGTTAAAAATCAAATAAAAGACCGCGCAACGACAATGATTTTCATTTGCAATGAATTATTTTATTGAGTCACATAATTAAATTATAATTTTACTACATACTTCAACTTTTTTAAACGACTTCAAAGGGAGTAGCTGCATAATTCGTCGGTATTTTTATGTATTTCCTGAGTGGTAGAGCCATGCTGTAGACAGTTACATCTACAGCAAGAATAAACCGGTTCGACCGGTTTGATACCACTGTCTTTTTTTTTTATTAGCAGAGACCGGCACACGAGCAGATGGGTCACCTGATGGTAAGTGATCTCCACCGCCCATAGACACCCAAGACACAAAAGAAATCATGGGTGCGTTGCCAACCTAAAAGGAGGAAATGGAAGGGGAGGGAAAAAGGGATTGGGAAAGGAAGGGGGGGAAGTGGGCCACCGGAAATCTCACTCACCGAACGAAACGCGATAGCAAGCTGCCACTTTACGTCGGTTTTCTGTGAGACAGTGGTATCAAACCAGTCGAGCCGGCCCATTCGTGCTGTAGATGTAACTGTCTACAGCGTGACTCTACCACTCAATATATATATAGAAAACCGACGTAAAGTGGCAATTCGCTGCTACGTTTCGTTCGGTGAGTGAGTCTTCCGCTGGCCCAATTCCCCCCTCCCTTTCCCATCCGCATTCGCCTCCTTTTAGGCCGGCAACGCACCCATGATTCTTTTTGTGTCTTGAGTGTCTATGTGCAGTGGAGATTCACTTACCATCAGGTGACCCACCTGCTCGTTTGGCAGCCTTATAAATATTGACCTATTTTCAAGATTCTTTTTGTGTTTGATAGAACTAAAACTAATGGTGTGAAAGCATTTATTTTTTCCTAAAATGTGATAAGATTTTGAAATCAGTTTTCAAGATTTTAAACTTTTGATTATTATGATTACATGATAGGTAATTAAAACCACGTTTTTATACTAATAACTATTACCTAGTAGTATATATATACACACTGTATATATATACTACTAGGTGGTCAGACGACCTGATAAAGGTCACAGGAAGTCACTGAATGCAGGCCGCTTCCATCAAGTTGATCTGGAAATCTTTGGGGGAGGCCTATGTCCAGTGGTGGACGTCCTGTGGCTGATGATGATACGAATTCCCGTTGTAATACACACTAGTAGGTACATTTTTCATCTATTTCGCATAGTTGCGAGTTGTTTCTGATCTGTTTATTTATAGAATCTGCTTTATTGATCAACTCCAACTACTCAACACTATCAAAGACAATCAAATAAACAACTCTTCACATTAGTTCAGAGTGAATGACTTAAATTTAGCCATGTAGTCAGTAGATAGTCATTTAATTTTTTTTTTAAATCGGAGTCGTGCTATACACAGCATAGTTATACTGCCCGGCTCGACTGGGCAATGCCACTGTTTTACAGAAAGCAAGCGGAAACGATAATATTATAACTGTGTGTTTCCTATTAAGAATGAAGGGATTTCAAGAATATCCCCATCAGAATTTCCCATACGTTGGGTACCCTCTTCCTTTTTTTACCCGACTGCCCCGGAAGGAGAGTAGTTCATAAAGTGCATAAAAAATGAGGAGACCTCCCCTGCCTGACTACCGTGAAAATTATATTTAGGTCTCGTTTGAAGAAGGATATGTCAAGACTCAAGAGAGAATATCGAGGAGCGAAGTTTGTTTGAGAGTTTGTAAGGGCGTCGGAAACAGGAATGAATCTGACCATGACTGTGAACATGATGTGTACACTGACCTCCTGTTAGCGACTCTATGTAAGCGTACTCCGGCGTCGAGGCGTCCACCAGACGTCTTGCCCATGAGGCGTGCGGCGCGGACCACCGGCGGACCCTACCCGCGGCCGCGGCTCGCTGCACCACCTGCTTCCATTGTGACGCACTTTACAACTGCGAACAAGAGATATCCATGAATTATTTGATGTGCCACCTCTATCCTACACAGAGAGACAGCCTCCGTGGCGCAGCGGGCGAGTAGCCGACTGTGAAGCGAGAGGGCACGGGTTCGATCCCCGCACCGAGACAAATGTTTGTGTGACCCACAGATATTTGTTTCGGGTCTGGGTGTTGTGAGACTGGAAGTCTCTCGTAGTTCCTGGTACCCACGACACAAGACTCGATCTAAGTGTGGGGTCAGAACTATGTGTGTGACTGTTGAGTGTTATTTATTAATTTATATTTATTATTATTTGATGTGCCGCTTGTATCCCCGATGCGAACCAGTGAACTACAACACCCACATTTCGGCGGTCGTATTTACGTCCGACATGTGATAGGGTACGAACCTATCGCCATGACAAATTGCAGACTTCGGGCTTATTATTATTATTATTATTATAAGAAGGAATCCCAATATCGTATTACCCCACCCGGGATCGAACCTGAAACCACGAAGACGGTAGTCGTACTGCGCACTCAATAAAACTCCACCAAGACAGTCAATAATAAAAATATAAACATGCATAATATTTTATACCTCAAAAACTGCACTAATGAGAAAAAATGCACCTCTTTAGTGTTCAACCTCCTTTGACCAGTCTAGCGGAGCCACTATTAGACGACAGCTCTCGTGCCCTCTCTAAAACATCGCTTTGGAATCTTAAATATTTCGCGAGAAACTTTAAAATAAAATAATTAAATAAAAAAAAGTAAGACAACGTAACACAAGTCACTAGTTTTTTTTTTTGAGTGGTAGAGCCACGCTGTAAACGGTAACGTCTACAGCACGAATGGGCCGGCTAGACCGGTTGGATACCACTGTCTCATAGAAAACCGACATCAAGTGGCAGCTTGCTGTCGTGTCTCGTTCGGTGAGTGAGATTTCCGGTGGCCCATTTCCCAATTCCCTATCCGTCCCCTTCTATTCCCTCCTTTTAGGTTGGCAACGCACCCATGACTCTTTTTGTGTCTTGGGTGCGGGCGCGCTATGGGCAGTGGAGATCACTTACCATCAGGTGACCCATCTGCTTGTTTGCCAGTCTCTGCTATAAAAAAAACTATACTCTGTAGATTCTCTACTACACATGTCTACAGCACGAATAGGCCGGATCGGCAAAAAACCGAAAACCGCTTTTGCGCTCCGTTCAATGAAAACCAATGGGTTATAAAAATGAATGGGCTGCAGCCTGAGCAGGAAAATTTCTGACAACCGTAAATGTATTCGAACTCGATGCGCGTCTATGAAATTTGTATGAAATATTAACCAAACGTCATCAGTGCGCAGCGAACTCGAATACATTTACATTAGTTTATCGTGCTCGGGCTAGCCTCCGGAGTTGGTCCGTTATTACAACAAAATCGACGTATACAGTATAAGGCAGCTTCGGTCGAAGGTAGGTATCATGAATTAGTCTAAAAGTACTTAATAAGTAGGTACAATTTAACAATTAATATTACATTTACATTCTCATATCGAGACCACTCATAGATAATTTTAACTGAATATTAAGTTATCGTTTTGACAGGAACACTGGAGGGATCCGGTTACTTTAATAGCAGTCAGTAGTCATTGTCCATTAGGAAATGACACCACGTTGCCATTTGTTTTGACATATTTGACATGTCATGTTTAAATAATGACAGGCTTGTCATTTCACATTTACGTTAATATTGGCATGCAGCTTAGATTATCCTATAGATATCACCACGTCGTACCGACACATGAGACAGCGAGAGCCATCGCTTGTGTGGTCAGGTTGTAAAAAAAATCCTGAATTTCTGAATTCAGGTTTTTTTTTTGGGAATATTAATCGAAATATTAGTAGTGTACATACATACATATAATTACGCCTGTATTCAGGGGTAGGCAGGAGCGAACTAGAACACTCAATATTTCGCCGAGCCCATTCCTGTCTATTATATTCAGTTATATATTATTGGTAATATATTATCCTACTGATACAATATACAAAACTTATAATATATATACTTATGGATATTGATGAGGCTTTTTTTGTGGTACGTTATTCAAACATACCAAGACAACTGCCCTTGAATGAAAGGGTTTTTTCACCCAACAGTCACATATAATCGTGGCCCCAAACTAGGCTTAACCTGTGTCGTAGGTATCAGTACTTACGGTCCTATAACACCAAGACCCGAAACAAATATCTGGTGATCACATAAACATTTGTCTTGGCTCGGGGATCGAACCCGCGGCCTCCCGTTAAAAATAACGACGAATTGAGAACCTCCTACTTTTTAAGTTGAATGAAAACTACTTATGTAAATGTTCTGTAATTGGAATCAAGATTTGAATAAGTTCAGGTAAAAAATATGTAAACACAAAGTAAGTAAAATACGCTGTCGATGTAATTAGTACCTATAATATTTATTAACATTAAAAAAAACACAAATATATGCAATTCAACACTGCTCATTAAACTTTGCGTGAGAAATCTATATACGGATCTTATGATCCTAACCGCAGGAGAGTCATGATTATGTACTGATACTCACTGACCGGACCGTTCGCTGTTAAAATACAGCACGATATTGGAAATCCCAACGGTCACTTAGGTCGGGGTACCGGTTCCATTCATGTGTGTTATACTCACTGGCCAAAAGGATCACGAATGCGAATCAGCTTTACTTCCATTCTTAATCGACGCTCTAGGCCCAGACACCAGGTGAAGCTACCCACGGTCCAGTCATCCCTCTTGCAAATCGTAGATCATTTCGCCGAGCTTAGTTCCGTCCCAGATATTATAGGGGGCAAGCTTATCGCCATATCGGGCACAAATTCCAGACTGCAGGCTGATACTGAAAAATCCAATATCACTTTGCCCGACCCGAGGATCGAATCCAAGACCTCAGAACGATAGTCGTACCGCGCACGCAATACCACTACGCCACTGAGGCAGAAAGACTGTACGTACTTCGTTTGTACTATTTTAGTGTATGTGATATCTTCGCCATATGTGGACCAATCCTGATAAATGCTATTGTATTCGATAGAGATTATTTCAAAGGTACCATGTTCATTTGGTTATAATTTAATGACAAAGTAAGAGGAAAACGTTAAACAGTTACAAGTTTAAAAACTTAATGGACCGACTCCAAACTTACCTGATCGTAATCGCCGCAAGAGTTACGTGCGGGCGTGCAAGGTGTGCACCGCACACGGGCGGCATGTTCAAGGGGGCGGTAAAAACAAATATCAAAACGAAAAGGAAAAACTCTCATAACTTGCATATCCATTTTTATTATCATAATGACTTCTATTGGTCAGTTTTGAAATAAATGCTAACGTTACGAGGCGCGGCCGCGGGCGTGTATGGGGATTTCCAAAATAAAATACTGGGTTCTCACGTTCGGGGAATCCTTTTCAACACCGCTCACCAATTCTAGTGCGCCCCCAAATACACTTCGACGCCCCCGTCAGTAAGCTTCAAACATCTACAGATCTGCGTATATGGTTTTAATTTCAACTCGATACCTCCCTGCGATACCGATATATGTCTTGACAGACGGACAACAAAGTGTTCCTATAAGGGCTTTTTCCTTTTGAGGGACGGAACCTTAAAAAAATAATAAATATTTAATTAATAGTAGGTACTAGGTTCATAATGGGACAGAAATAACGTGAGCGTTGTTGCTTTATTGCTTTATACATTATTAAAGAATTGATATTCAATGAAATTATTAATTTACCAATTTACGGATTTTACGATTTTAGTAGCCGGTAACACCATGATTACGTCAGGAAATTATATTTTCACGTTATATTGCGATTTATATGCATATTATTCCACATATCTTATTAAATTATTATCGGTGTGATATACACTTCAATATATCACACCGATACTAATAAAATGTTCAGAAATAAGATTTCATCGTTACTTACGTGTGAAATGTAACACAAATTTCATTTCGTCTGTTATTGCTTTTACACCCGCGAATGCAACATCCCACCATTATGAGACTCTGCAAACTCACTGTTTCAATATAATAATAAGAATTGAATAATTATAAGTGATTTATATCCACGTAAACTGCAGAATAAAATATGTTGTCAAATTCTGAGCTCAAAGCAAATGCACAAAGCAAGAATTTCTGGGTATTCGACGCGAGACAAAGCACTAGATTAGCATCTTTGTTCAACACACTTAAATGCGTATAGCACCATCCCGTTTCTTCAATATGTCAGTGAGGATTGTCCAGTCTATATTTAGTCTAAGGCATGCAGATATCTCCGACAGCGTCCGTGGCGCAGCGGGCGAGTAGCCGGCTGTGAACCGAGAGGCCGGATTCGATCCCCACGCCAAGACAATTGTGTGGCCCACATATATTTCTTTTGGGTCGGGGTGTTGTGAGGCCGAAAGTCTCTCGTAGTTCCTGATACCCACGACACAAGACTCGATCCTAGTGTGGGGTCAGGACTATGTGTGTGACTGTTGAGTGTTATTTATTTATTAATTTATCTTTAAGGAGCGTGAATAGATTTTAACGTTAAGCAAGACGAATGATTTAAAATAACATGAAGGACATACATCAAGCCCTTTGTGTTACCATCTTTTGTGAAAAACTCTACTTTTATAATGTTTAACATACTATGATAGCTTTGAACGCATGACCTAGTTCCTGAGGTGTGTTTTAACTTGGCATTTTTATTTAAAGTAGTCGCATGCGTATAAACTCGCATTAAAATCACGAGTAACGATATTAAGATTGTACCAGGTTTTAGTTTCAGGGAGTGCTTCAAAAAAATTAAACAATACTAATGTGTACTTCGGAATATGAATTTTATATTCAATGTGAAAAAAATAAAATTAAAATGGTAGTGTAAAGACTATATATTTTGGATATGTGGGGGGAGGGTATGAATCCCCAAAGCCCCCCCTCCCCCGGGCTACGCCCATGGTATCAGGAATTAAAGACCACCCAGCTAATGCATTACGTATTTATTCTTATCGTCATTAAAACCATAGAGCATTAAGTCCACCTTTATACACAATGTATAAAAAGTGTAAATAAATAAATAAATAAAACAAATCCTGTGGTAGTTTGATATAGCAACAGAATCCTAACATATAATGCTTAGCACACAATTATGCATACCTAAGCTACGCTAATTTAGGGGGTCAGGGATTGTTTTAATAATAAATAACATTTCATTGCTTCCAATCTACAGTTTTATAACTGAGATTTTTAGTATTTCAGATTTTAGTACCAAAATTTTCGCAAATTTTCCTTACAAGGAAATTTCCACAAAAAGCTATCTCTTAGATAAAAGTTTATGGGGATAACAAGTTGCGCAGACGAATGCTACGGCATTATAGTTTCACGCCGATCTGTATGATTGAGGAATAAAGGTGAGGACATGGTGGAACATTTTTGACTGACTGCCAAAAAGGAAAAGGTTCTCAATTCGTTTGTATTTTTAACGTATGCTACGTGATATCTCCGCCAAATGTGGACCGATTTTCGATTTTTTTTGTTCAATAGAGCTTATTTCAAGGGTGGTCCTATATAAATTTAGTCACGATTAGATCAAGTTGGAAGTCGATCAGTTATGTTTTTTAACTTGTGATTATTATTTAATATTTTTTATCCAAGCACGGCAAAGTAACTACATCACATCTACAGCTCATCATCATCATCAGCCATAGGACGTCCACTGCTGAACATAGGCAAGCAACAGCTCATATTAAGCGCATATTATCTTGTACTTTATTTATATATCGCTGGTTGTAGTAGACACAACGCGTTCGACTATCGGGCCAGCATAAATGCGTGTGTCATCGGGCCTGAGTGTTATGAGAAAGAAAGTCTTCCGTAGTTCCTGTTATCTACGACACAAGACTAAGATATTGCGTGTCGTCAAAGCTATTTATGCTTGTTTGTATGTTTAGTATTAAATGACAAAATGCAATCATATTTTCGTTGGTTTGTCTTTTCAAACAAAAACGACGAGTTTTTTGTATAGGGATAATTGTCGCCTCCTTAGTCTAGTGGCAACGTATAATAATATGGGCTGTGGACCGGGATGTCCTAGGTTCCCAGGGGTAAAGCGATTTTTCTAATTTGATTTTCCCGGGACTGGATCGCCCAGAGGGTATTGATATCAGGCCAACCCCATATTAAGGTGGGATAAGGACAGAAATAAAGAAGTGAGATAGTGATATGTTACTTTTTATCCTGAACATGACTGTAACTGTAGTCTTCCACACGAGTAAAACTACGAGTAAAACTACAATACTATTATTAAGCATAGAAATATCATACATAGAACCGCAGTACACGGCCACGGCGTGAAGGCGTTCCGGGTGAGTCGTTTTGGGCAACCAACGCCGCACGGCGCACTATGGGACAGAACCGTGGATACCGTCTCAAAAATACCTTTGACGAAAGTACGATTTCAGTTATATCTATGTTGGATATATGTTAAGGGATGTTCAAAGTATAATTTATCAGCAAAAATATATATACTGAACATGTTTTATTATAAAAATAGGCACTTGGAAGTCGACGATTGTGAATACGCCATTTAGTTATTGTAGCGTACCAAAAGTTCACAACGTTAATTCTGTGTACTCTCTTTACCAAACATATATGTGTTATATATTGTTATAAAGGTGCTAGTGTCGTCTTTTTAAATAAAAAAGTAAAACATAAAAAGTGTAAGTGTACTTTGTAAATAAAAATGATTTCTGAGGACGTCAAAAATTTCACTTTATACATTTTCAAATAGACTTTTAAAGGTTTGCGCTGCGTTGCGCTGTTTAGATTTTTATACAATAAGATACTATAGACCTTTAGTAATAAGGGCATGAAATTTTTTTTTGCCCGAATCTGCCCGCCTTTTGACTAGATCCGTTTTAGTATGTCATGCGCAAAAAGTAAAAAATTAAAAAAATAAATTTTGAGGTGTAATTAGTTAGGATATGTATTTACTTGTTTTATAATATTATTTTAACTATTGTGAAAGTATTTCAGTTTATATCATTTACCTTTTATTTCGGGTTTGAAACATACCTGAAGTTACGTGGGGTGATTATTCGCTTACTTAATATTTTCATTTTGCTATCTACCACAATGCGAATAGTGGTCAATTCATATTTTTTGACTGAACCACGATGATAATTAACGAAATATGATATTTCAGGTACAATAATCTTATCAAAGCACATGTCACTAGTCAAAAGCATACTGTAATAGGCACTGAAATTCACGGTTTACTAAACAATGTACTAGGAACTTCGAACTTACTTACTTTTTATAATTTTAATTGTTATAATCATTAGTCAATATAAGTGAGTGAATTCTTAATTTATAGGCGTGAATTATGTATTTTTTTTATATGAATAGCATAACTTCTTCCCAAAGCCAAGAAGTTGTCCGCAATATCAGAAAATATTTTCTTTTTCACTTCAATGGATACTGAACAACATCTAATCGAACAGCAGATAGGTTTTTCAAAAATAATAACGTGGTTGGATGGGGAATTTAAAGTAAAATTTATTGATAAATTGCTTTCAAATTCGACATCCACGTCATCCGGGGAACGTAAAACCGTATGGTATAGAAGGGCTGTATTTTTATGAAGACCCATCAGAAAAATAAAACAAAATCATTAAGACGAATAAAAAGATTATAATGTTATTCTACAGAGCTTAGCATCAGGCGTGTCTGTCATTCCAGAAAGTTTCGGAGAATATTCCCGAGAAACAGCTGAGTTATATGTGGAAAAGTATAGTTGGTACTATATACCATCATCGATATATAAAATTATCATACACGGAGAAAGTATTATAACAGATTTTGCCGTTTTGTCAATAAGTAAATTATCTGAAGATGCCTAAGAATCGCGAAACAAAGGCGGTGACTATAAAAATTAACTTACGCAAGGAAATGCTCAAGGTCAGCTACAAATGAAGGCATGCTACATGGTCTTTTACACACGTCTGATCTATTATATTATTATATTTAGCTTAAGAAAGCCTACTAAAACAATTTCAAAAGTTCTGTGGGAGGAAGATATTGATTTTTTAAATATTGAAGAAATAGCTAACTTATCTTTTGTAAATAATATTTATTTTTACGTAACCTTAAATAAATTTTATAGTTTGGGTAAAATTTTGTATATAACTATTTGTTATTGTATTCAAAATTAATGTTTTGTATTGAAAATTTTTAATTTTTTATTATAAGTATTTTTTTTACTTACTAAAGTTTTATTTTACATATTACTGTTATGGTTATTTGAAATCATATATATTAAAGATTTTGTGTGCAAAATTTCATACGTTTATCGTGGATAACAAAAAAGTTACAGATTTTTGAGACGGTACGCGCTGTTCTGTCCCATAGTGCGGCGTGTCAGTGTCCTAGGTCAAGTCTTAGTATGAAGAGCTCCCACAAATTTAATTATATTATGACGAACTGCGCTATCAAAGGATGTCACAATACAATCAATAAGCCCCAAGGAAATATAAAGATAACATTTCACAAGTAATTAATTGCTGACATGTTTTAATATTAAGTAAAACATTCATCAAAACTAAAAATAAAATTGTAAAAGTGACAGACGCCATTTACGTTATGAATCAATATGAATGTTGCCAATAATGCCAACCAATTTACCCATTTTTTAAATACTATTAGGAATAATGAAAGGAGAGGGAAATGCTTCCATACTTGACAGCCTCCGTGGCGCAGTGGGCGAGTAGCCGGCTGTGAAGCGAGAGGCCGTGGGTTCGATTCCCGCATTAAGACAAATGTTTGTGTGGCCCACAGATATTTGTTTCAAGTCTGGGTGTTGTGAGACCGTAAGTCTCTCATAGTCTCTGACACCCACGATACAGGTTATACCTAGTGTGGGGTCAGGACTAGGTGTGTGACTGTTGGGTGTATTTATTATTTATTTTAATCTTTTATTTAAGTCAAAGTGAGGCTCATAACTGAGTTCTCAGATTACAAAAAGTCGCCAAATTTTCAGTAATGATCTCATAATATACTATCTATTAATTGACACTACTTTCATTCTTTTACAATCTAGGCCCAAGATTGTATGGAAGTGTTTCTGTCTCCTTTTTATTTCAAACACGTTATACACAAATATGTTCAGACGAACTTAATGCCAGCTGCATTCGCTACCAGTCAACCTTTGGGTGGTGCACAGAAAAGACAAGGCGAGTGTATATGAAGAAAATAAAAATGAGGGTAGTGTTACATATACTCATAATATTAAATATAATTGCGATATATAGCTATAAAAGAATATAACATATAATATACATAATCGTAAATAAATTCATAATCGTAATATTTTTTCATACATATACAAAGCGAACGCAAACATTACAAACAACTCTATCGAACAATTGATAAAAAAGTTATGTTTATACAGATAAATTGAGAACCTTTTTATTTTAAAGTCGGTTCAAAACTATACAAATGTTTTTTTAAGTTTAGAATAAAACAAGGGTATAATTATTAGAACACTTTCGATTTCCATATTTTGTTGGTAAAATGTCTTTTACTTGCAACACTATTCACGCGCGTATGTGTGTGTCGACGCAAGTAGTTACGCGCCGACGATGCACACATTGAATCGTTATCGGCTTCAATTTCCGAAGGAATTTTGTATGGGACTATATCTCTATACGTTATTACTCTAAGTTATTAAGATGATAAAATGTTTTATTGTTGTTTGATGCAGTGTACAGTGCAGTGCCAATCGGTGCTTTGTTATTAGCATTGCTTAGGTCATTCAGTTGCATTAAAATAATCATAAGTTTAAAAACTTAACGGACCGACTTCAAATCCGATCGTTACCAAATTTATATGGGACCACCCTTGAAATAAGCTCTATCGATCACAAAAAGAATTTTGAAAATCGGTCCACATTTGGCGCAGATATCGCGTGACATACATAAAAACAAATAAAAAACAGACGAATTGAGGACCTCCTCCTTTTTGGAAGTCGATCGAAAATGAGAAAGAATTTACACTTCTTTCGCATATTTACCCGCTTCCGCTTAACTCCCATATCCGCGCCCTTAAAGCAGTTCCGCGGAAAACCGTAGCGGAAATTGAATATGGTTTCGTTCCCGCAGAGATTTCGCTCGGCGATAACACGTGGCCGCGGGCGGGCGGCTCTGCAGATGTGCAGCGATATTTTTACTCCAGCAAACTATGTTGATATTTTATCGCAACAAGTTCAAATATTAACAAAATATTGTCCTAAATATTTATTTTCCCAGAAGGGGGTAGGCAGGAAACCTGGTGGAAAAATTTACCACTTGTAGGATTGACCGTTTCTGCGTGGCGTTACCTGGCGCAATGCCAGTACCCCTTCCACTTAAACGTTTTCACTTTGCCCGGTCCTGCACCGAATGTGCCGGCTCGACCGGTTTCATACCACTGTCTAACAAAAACCGACGTAAAGTGGCAGCTCGCTGTCGCGTTCCATTCGGTGAGTGAGATTTCCGGTGACCTAGTCCTCCCCCCTTTTCCCAAGCCCAATTTCCTTACTTTTAGGTTAGCAACGCACCCATATTCTTTTAGTGTCTTGGGCTTCTATTGGCGGTGGAAATCATCTACCATCAGGTGACCCACCTGCTCGGTTGCCAGTCTCTGCTATCAAAAATAAACCTGATTAAAATACAAGGAGTGACGCCCTACGTGATTGTGCATGTGCATACTCGCATGCATATTTCATAGAACATGTGCAATTTTTGTGACGTCGAATATAATGCATTCTTTTGAATTTCCCAAAAACCCGCTGACATGTTTTACGAGCATGATAACAGGTTATTTTCGTGAGCGTATCTCGCTCGGTTTACGACGGGATCGTCGCTGTAATGTTCTACTTAGGCACCCGCAAGCCCAGTAACCGCCAACACGGCTAGATTAAGTGCCCCGCCTGATTAATCAGTTTCTAAAGGTTTTCTATTTGAGGGATCCTGTTTTATACTACCTATTTCGGACGTGGCATTTTGGACAGGGAATTTGGTTATGTTACTACAATGTGAGGATTAGAGTGCTTAGATTTTGAGACTGCCTCGGTGGTGTAGGTGTGTATTGTGTGTGTAGGTGGTGTGTATTGCATGCGCGGTATGACTACCATTCTGAGGTCTCGGGTTCGATCTGCGTGTTGGTGGACTTTTTTACTCACTATCAACTCGGAGTCTGGAATTTATGCCTGATATAGCGAAATGTTCGCCTCCTATCATATCTGGGACGGAATTAAGCTTGGCGAAATGTGGGTGTTCGGGTAAGCTTTTCCAAATCCAAATAATTTCTGCAACATGCTTAAAATAATGTTGTTGTGAATGTGTGTGACCCCACAATAAGGTGGAATAGAAAGACATCAGGGCGAGGGGTGAAACATTTAAAAAAGGAAGCCGGTGCTACTTTCTTTTCTAGATAACACCTGGGTAAATCGTACATATTAGCCTACAATCGGGAAAACGAAAGCCAGGAAGACAATCATAAAACTTAAAGTGGTTGATATTTACTGATTTCTTAAGTTTACGCGAATGCTATTCATTGAAATAAAACTATTTTTGGTTGGACTCAAGTTGGACAGTTCAACCCGTGACCAAAAAAACGTCGGGAATAAAAATTAAAACCAAATCGTGATAAAATCCGTAAAAATAGTTTTATTTCAGTGGTTGATATTTTTAATCAATGGCAGTCAAATATTCCGACCAAGTGTTTCTTTTTCATATTCGCGTTACTTTATAGTTTATGGGCTTTATGGCTAACATGAACTAATAAAACAATTTGCTTCAAAGCGTCTAACGAAGTAGATAATAAACTCAAAAATACACTCGAATTCTTGAGTATAAACATGTGTCACATATCCCTAACACATCGTCTCGAGGACACCGCACTCACTGGTGACGTGTTGAGACTCGAGAGTCATCCTGACATGCATTTCTCCAATACTCCATCATCTATCATAATGCATATTTAAACTACTGCCTCGGTGGCGTGGTTGTATTTCGGTACGACTACAGTCCTGAGGTATCAGGTTCGATCCCCGGGTCGGGCTATGTGATATTGGATTTTTCCATATCAGCCCGGAGTCTGGAATTTGCGCCCGATATGGCGATAGGCTCGCCCCCTATCACATCTGGGACGGAACTAAGCTCGGCGAAATGTGGGTGTTCTAGTTCGCTAGTTTGCCTCTGCCTACCCCTTCGGGGATACAGGCGTGAGCTTATGTTATGTATGTATATTTAAACTAATACGCGAGGTATGAGGGAATTGATGTGTATGGAACAGAAAAATAACCATGTATGAATGTTTTGTTTGACTGCCTCGGTGGCGTGGTGGTATTTCAGTACGACTACAGTCCTGAGGTCTCGGGTTCGATCCCTGGGTCGGGCTATGTGATATTGGATTTTTCCATATCAGCCCGGAGTCTGGAATTTGCGTCCGATATGGCGATAGGCTCGCCCCCTATCACATCTGGGACGGAACTAAGCTCGGCGAAATGTGGATGTTCTAGTTCGCTAGTGCGCATCTGCCTACCCCTTCGGGGATACAGGCGTGAGCTTATGTTGATGTATGTTTATGTATGTGATTAAAGTTATTTTGGAGATGTCCCCAAAAACGTGGAAAATATTATCCTTAGAGGTTCATTACACTGTGGTTTTATATTTAAGACTTGTTTACTTTAATATTAAAAATAACCATTAGTCTATAAAATCTTTAGGGATCATATTATCCACGTTTTTTGGAGACATCTCCAAATTAGGTTTATTCAATAACGGCATTTTATCTTGAGGACAGGAGAATAGTATTCCTCCCTTCCTTTTCCAACCCCCATTACCTTTCCCTTCAGGTTGGCAATTTTTGTGGCGTGATGGTTGTCTATGGGCAGTGGAGATCACTGTGGCAGTGGCGGTGAAAATCACTTACTATCACGTGACCAACCTGCAGTGTTACCACCACCTCTTATAGCAGTATTATTATAATCGTTCTTCGTTTGTTTTGTATGGGAATCGGTACAAGTAAGATTATAATAATACTGCTATAAGAGGTGGTGGTGGTAACCCCCCTGCAGGGCTGGATCCCTGGTCTGTTCTAAAAAAAAGGAGGTAAGAAAGAATATAGGTAAGAGGTAATTTTTGGACTACACAGCACTTACCACAAAGTTTAATGTAGCTATCAAATATGTATTGTATTTTAAAGGACAAAATCTGCAAACAGATCAAAATCAAATCACGAATTTAAACATTTCATATTTTATTCGCTGTCGCGTCGCGTCGGTAACACACACACCCACAGTACGATACACGGCGACAAAATTGCATAGATTTATAACCAATGCCCTGAAGTACGGGACGGCAATCGGAAACTTTTACAGCGCACGTAAAAACTCGGTTTTATTGTGTTTTGTACAGGTGGACCCACGGACGAAATAAAAAGACGAACGGAGCGCTGGGAACATTAAAAATCGAACAGGGTTTCGGCCCATTCGACACGTAATGGGCGACTGAGCATGTTATAAGTGTTAATGTATGCATAAGGCTCTTTTTAAAGGCGCTTCTCTGTGGCGTCCGTTTAACTATAGGTGAGATGGTGTCCTTCTTTTTTATACGTCCGTGAGTGTACTGAGCACGATTTATGTGCAAAGACAACGTGAGTCACGTGACACACGCGGTTTATAGCATGGTAGTGGTCGATAACTCTTGTTGCGTGGATTACACAGGGATAATGCCAGGACTCGCCTTCCAACTTAACGTGCACTTTGCCTGGTATTGAACATCCTCTACGACAACTGTCAGCGGCCCGAGCAGGAAAATTTCTGACAATTGTAAACGTTTTCGAGCTCGATGCGCGTCTATGACATTTGTATGAAATATCAACCAAATATTACAGTGTGCAGCGAGCTCGAATATATTTACGATTGTCAGAAATGTTCCTACTCGGGCCGCTGAGCACTCAAGTGAATATTAGGCAATGTGCTTTTCGAATCATATTCCACATAATCTAACAAATTCTCACTAATTTACAAACGAACAAATTGAACGTATAACGTTAAAAACATTGCAGTATACTCGTACAAGCATTCCACCAAAATTACACAGCAATAAATAAACAGTAAAGTAACTCGAACAAAATAATCCTATCGCCATGAAAAGAATAAAACAATTTTATTGTTCCAGTTAATATATTCAAAATGTTCATGAGCTGTTGCATTTAAGTTTATTTTTTAAAATAATCCTGAATAATACGCAAATACGCGAGTACGCCGCCGATGTAGGAACAATACGCGATACGCGAATGCGGCGTTTTAAAATGCTCGTATTTTTATTCTTTTTAGCATTCGCACATGTATCGCACGGACAGAACGTTCAGGAGGTATGCGCCTATTTTATTTTCACATTTTTTCTATTTTTGAATTTTAAACACTGCGGGAATTGGCTAAAAAAATGCATTTCGTATGCATATGCGAAATGCGAATGGTGGTGCTGAGAGGGTTAAATTGTTTTTAAATTTCTATGTAAATTAACATTGTTTAAATGGACCTACAAGGTGGACCGACGACCTGATAAAGGTCGCAGGAAGTCGCTGGATACAGGCCGCTTCCAACAAGTCGATCTGGAAATCTTTGTGAGAGGCCTATGTTCAGCAGTGGACGTCCTATGGCTGATGATGATGAAATGTTACATATTCATTGTATTTTAGTTTCAAAATTTTCTACAAATTTAAACCTGTAGATGATTTAGATTAAAAGTGCTGGACTATAGGTAACTATCTTAAGCATAAATATTTTACATACATACATACATAAGCTCATGCCTGTATCCCCGAAGGGGTAGGCAGAGGCGCACTAGCGAACTAGAACACCCACATTTCACCGAGCTTAGTTCAGTCCCTGATGTGATAGGGGGCGAGCCTATCGCCAAGCATAAATATTTTGATTTGCTTAATAACGAATAAGGTGAAATAAAACTATTCTTACGGATTCTATCACGAATTAGGTTTTAATTATTATTCCCGACGTTTATTATTATTGTCTGACCCGTGACAACGAAGACTGCAAAGCCTTCGAAACGTCGGGAATAATAATTAAAACCTAATTCGTGATAGAATCCGTAAGAATAGTTTTATTTCAATGTATAATATTCACGTAAACTTAAGACATCAGTATGTAACGAATAAGGTGTAAAGGGGGGTATATTTTGCTGCTGCTGATGATGATGATGATGGTGTAAAAACTACAAGTTACAAAAACAACAATGATTCCAATCCATTTAATTCTAATCGTTGAACCTATAACCCTGAGACTTAGCACCACGTCCCATAAGAGTATTATTATAATCTTATTTTGTTTTTTTGTACGGGAAATAGTAAAAGTAAGATTATAACAATACTGCTGTAAGAGGTGGGGGTAACCCCTCTGGTCTTTTATAAAAAGTATTATTTATTCATAGAGATACTTCCAAGAGAACCGAAAGATAGCGAAGGCAATAGTAGAAGCATTGCAAGACTCCAAGTTCGAGGAGGAGATACTCTTCGATCTGAAGAAGGAGAACCAGATTTACCTGAACCGCACCATGTCTCTGATCATCAAGTATATTGTTAAACGGTAATTTGAAGTTGTATACTTATCAAAAAATACTATCCGAGCTTGACGTCTGGCAGCTGGGCGTCAAACCTAAGCCAAATCTTTTCTGCAACGTGCTTGAAGTGACTTGTGTTGACCTTGAGTGGGCCATACTGTTTAGCTTTTTCATGTCAAATATATAACGAAAAACTGTCTAGGCAAGTATTATGTATATTTATGAAAATCTAGACAGCTATGAATGTTTTAACGAAAGGCATTCAATATTGCACATAACGCTATAACATTGTCGGCACTTTAAAAGGCGATAAACCTAGAGTTTGTTTCGGCATTTGTTCTCAGAGAAATACCAATGCCAGTTATTTAAAAATACAATTGACAATGTAATATCAAATATCCAATTTGCGGAATAAACTATTTAAATTTGATGAGCCTTCTCGTTCTAGCGAAGTGGATAACTACCGCGCCCGACGCACCGACGCCATCAGCCGTAGGATCTACTCCTCACTCATCATGAAACTCATTGATATCGCCAAGGTAAATAATTCACAACATCATCGTCATCATCTTCAACAGCCACAGGACGACCACTGCTGAACATAGGCCTCCCCCAAAGATTTCCAGATCGACCTATTGGAAGCGACCTGCATCCAGCGATTCATTCATTCATCCTGCATTCACCACATGGCTTACTTATAATCAGTATAGATGATAGCGTCGGGCAGTAAGTTCTCGAGTGGAGACCACATTACCACGGTACCGACAAATGCAGCGTTGAACGTCCACCTGGACGGTGCACAGACAATCTAATATAGGGTCGAAGGAAATCGCAAGATGAGGAAGTTGATGTTCAGGAATCCAATCGTTAAAATTATGAATCCTCAATATGCTTAAAAATTGTGTTGCGCTGGCTCTATATATAAGAGCAGGTGTGTAAGAAAATTCCACATTGGTGTAACAGCTCATTTCATTTCGTCAGCTCTAAAATTCGGTACCATACTCGTAGCTCTCTCTCTCTCTGTCTTCCGAGACATTCATCCCACACGGAGGCTGGGTCAATTCTGTTTGTTTTTTTCCTTCACTTCGCTCTTTCCATAATAAATAATAATAATAAATAACACCCAACAGTCACATACATAGTCCTGACCCCACACTAAGATCGAGTCTTGTGTCGTGGGTATCAGGAACTACGAGAGACTTTCGGTCTCACAACACCCAGACCCGAAACAAATATCTGTAGGCCATACAAACATTTGTCTCGATGCGGGGATCGAACCCGCGGTCTCTCGCTTCACAGCCGGCTACTCGCCAGCCGCGCCACGGAGGCTGTCCATAATATGATCTTCCTCACTCTCGGCATCACAATATCTCTGACATTAATTGTTTACCGGCTGATTATACGCCAGGACCTGCCTCGCAACACGAGCACCACAAATCGCATCGATACAGCACACCGATACTACATGTCGGTGGAAAGCAGGGACATGCACGACCAGATGGCAGACGTCCAGGTGTTCCACGCCTGCGCCAGGTTATACGACATCATGTTTACTGTACGTACCAAACACGCAAGAATTGACCTTACACTAGGATACCAAGTTTTGTGTGATGATTATCGGAAACGTGCAGTCTCATAACGCCTTTAAGTACACATCTAGGAGCGTTGTGTGACTTTGCGACTAGTGACTACATAGTCGAATCCGTGTGCAGAAAACCACGACGTATCGCTTCATAATCAGCTACTTGCCCACTGCGGCACGCAGGTTACTGTATATTTTGCAGTTACTACATATTTTTCACATGTGCGGAGGTTGCTATTTAGCTGGGGGATCAGGAAAGCTCCCATCAGGAACTCATTCACCTTTTACACCAACCATTTAATAAAAAGTTATCTTGCTCTAGATCTTTACTTGTTAATGTCCAGGCACCGAGGATCATAGCACAATTGGGCAGGCTAGATGACCTGACACCAAGACTTCTAGTGAGGAAGCTCAAAGGAATGGAGATCAAGCCGGTGCATCTTGGAGTGGCTTTACTAATACAGGTCAGGAACCAGCTTTATCTCTTAAGTATCTCTCTCTGGCAGCGTGTAGGGGCTGTGGACTGGGAGGGCTAAAGTCCGAATCCCAAGAACACTCATTTTTCTAATACGATTTGGCTGAGCTTGCAACTTCCATAGAATGCTGGCATCAAAGTGGCTGTCATTCGTATAAGCGAAGCCGAGTCCTTAACGTATCACGCTTTTTTTCTGTCGCCTTTAGGTCATCTACGTCCCTGACAATAATTGTATCTATGATTCTTTCTTTCTGTCTGCCCTTATCCAACCTTAATGTGGGGTCGCCGCAACACCCTTTTTCAATTATAATTAAAATGACATACTCCTTATCAAACCCTGTTCCAGTACCATCTCCGCCACACAGTGAACTTCGCAATAAGATCCCAGGCGTTGGAAGTGTTGTCCACTAAGCCGCAGATGGTGGGGCCCCAGGTGATTGAAATGCTGAAAGCATTGGCCGCCAGGTTCCTGCCCATCGCCGAGTTGCTGGACATCCACCTGGCGCACTCCAGCCCTGCGTTTAAGGACACCTGCCCTTCCACCTGGCTTGGCATTGTTAATAATAAACAACCTTGATGTTTTTTTTATTGTCCTTAGCCAATATTTGGACATCATCTTTTCGACATCTGGTGGTGATGATAGAAAAACCCTAAAAATATTATATTTAACAGCCTCCATGGCGCAGTAGGTCAGTAGCTGGCTGTGAAACGAAAGGCCAAGGGTTCGATTCCCGCACCGAGACAAATGCTTGTGTGGCCCAAAGATATTTGTTTCGGATCTGGGTGTTGTGAGACCGAAAGTATCTTGTAGTTCCTGATACCCACGACAGAAGTATCTTAGTGTGGGGTTAGGACTTAGTGTGTGACTGTTGGGTGTTATTTATTTATTTAGAGGTATATTTGCACGCTATTTTGACTTTTATTTTAGTTGTGAATAAATTAATTATCACTTTAAGAAATTTTTTAAGAATTTATGTCAATGTCTATTACAGATAAATATTAAGAACACTATTACATTTCATCCAATATCGGCAATATGATACTCCCTACAAAGGGTGCTAGTAATATATCTGCATGTTGAAGTAAATCATGCGGATAGATATGTCCTTATTAGATTTTGCTTGCGACTCCATCCGTTTGAAAGGTTTGTAGGTAGGTATCTTAATTTTATAACATACGTACATTTGGCCGAGCTTAGTTCCGTCCTAGATGTGACAAGCCTATCGCCATATCGGGCACACATTTCAAACCCCGGGCTGATAGTAAAAAATCCAATATCACTTTGCCCGACCCAGGGATCGAACCCTAGGCCTCAGAACATTAAGTTTTATATAAGGTTTTTTTAAATAACTGCCTGTCTGTTGTTTTCATGGTTGAACCGATTTTGATGAAATTTGCTATGAACAAGGTTAACCCTAAAATAGGACATAGGCTAGGTTTATCTTAAAAATATTTATGCAGAATTATGCAAATCCTCATATGGCACGATATAAAAATAATGACTGCCTCGGTAGCGTAGTGGTTTTGCGTACGTGGTACAATAGTTGTACCACGTACGCCCGCCGAACCGCCCGTGACTATCTACATAGTCACGGGCGGTTCGGCCTCCGGAGGCCCATAGGCTTATGTAACATATATATGTGCCGCCTCCGCCTCCTCTAATATAAAAAGCCTCATCCAGTAAACACAGAACTAGCTCAACCACGCCATTTAAGTTCGCTTCATCCATAACACATACCGTAATCATGATCCTAAACTCCACAATAAACATCACTACTAGCGCAATTTCACAAAACTTATTACCACTTCGAAGGTAATCGGCAAAACCTGCCGTGAGCGAGCGGGAGTCATATTTCAGTGGTAACGCAGGTCCATGAATCAGGCATAGTAAAATATTCACTTGGTACGTGCGTGCGTTGTGAGTCGGGGGCCCATTCCATCACGCAGGGTCCGGCCTTCCGGTCATACGTTACCGCGATGTATGGATACTGGAAGAGATTTCTAGAATTGTGTAATCGCTCGTCTGGTTATCGCCTCCAAATATAACATGAAAGCCAAGGCGAAATGTTCATATGACACGATTTCTACCAACTGACCGTTCACTATACTCCATTGTAATTAAAAGAAATACTAGCTTTCCTTTTGCAAATTTTCATCTTCAGTGTCACTGTCTCACAGAAAATCTACGAGAATACAGTGAGATGCGGCCTAAACCCTCCTCCCCATTTTAAATCTTTGAGATATTTAAGATTAGCAACGCATTCTAGATTCTTTAGGTATCGAAATAAAACTAGTTTTTACGGATTCTATCCCGATGTTTTGTATTTATTTTATTTTTAGTCCCGACGTTCGAAAGCTTTCCTGGTCACGGGTAGGACTCATCGACCCGTGACGTATTTAAAAAAAGATTTATTCAAAAGAAGATGAAACTACGCTCAAATATATTATCAAAGCGCGCTCACACCTGTCACATCTATGAGCTTTATAACATTCCATCCGTACCCAGATACACGTTATCGACATAATATTAGGGGCTAAAGAGGTTCGCGGAACACCATTAACTAATATTCCTTCACGCCGCGATGTAATGAACCCCATAGATCGACGATAAGCGACTTACGGAACCATGCAGCCAGGGTAGATATATTATATACTTATATAGTATACTTGTTCGGTAAGTGAAATTTACTTAAGCTCTTCATTAAGGTTTGTAAAGCAATCAAGGTTCTTTCATATCGTGGGTGTCTAATGTGGGATCACTTACTATAAGGTATGTCAAAACACATCTTACTAGCTAGCCTGCAGCTCATAATATGACACATATTAATGCAATTGAAAAACCTAGAACATAAGTTTTTTTTTATCCGGGCACGGCAAAGTGCACACTGCACCTGATGGTAAGCGTAGTGCAGTCCAAAAAAACTAGCAACCACTGACAAACACTGTGTTTATCAGTGGTCGTCAGAATCATGCCGGCCTATTTATGCTTCTTCACATTTCGAATCCGAAGAAGGAAGAAGCAAATCAAGGGGCTTGCGTTAAAACAGGCGGATGACCGATGGAGATACAGGGGTACCCCCAAACCCGTCTCAACCAACCATCAAGTCATGCCGCAAGCCCCTCGAGAGAACCGGAAGTACACTGGCTGATCCTGGAACGCGAACCACACGAGGAGTGTGGGTCACTATGGCAGGTTTTAGCACCATGTGTACAGTGGTTGCCATCCCATCGCATACGAATATCCTACCACCAGCAGTGGGTTTATCAATTACATTAATCAAGCATTTCGCTTTTGAATAGTTTATGCTCTCTATTTGTTGGCGTGTATTTGTCGCACTTGATGTTGGCAGAATTGTTTCAGATATAGAGCCATATCCCTAAAAATAATAGTAATAAAACTGTAGCCCAAAGTATTGCCTGTATTCCTCAAAATAGAGTGGGAGTTAGGTAGTTCACAAATAAATGATAGAATATGAATATTTACAATATTATTCTTATTAGTGTGCACTAATATAAAAGAGTGATATATCATTGAGCCGAAGAGACACAAATCTATCTTTTTCAGTGGTATATTTTGACCAAAAAGCAAACCAACACAGATCTTCAATATCAATTACCTGCCAATGCCACGTCCGAAGTTAATACCTATTTTCGCACAATAATCTTTTAAGATTTACGCGGTATGGCCGCATGATTACCGGCTCGCTCCCACGGGAGTCGGCCCAGATAAAAATTCCACACCTTATATCATGGCTTACGCAGAGGCGCAGTGAGGCTTATGGCGCCCACCGCCATATTTCTTACAAAGCCATTTTGGAGAGTATCTCTGAGTAGTATGAAGGGTTTAATTAATCGACTTAGAAGAGGTTTATTTTTACAGGAGTGGAAACGGGCAGCTAGGTCACCTTATGGTAAGTGATCTCAAACGCCACAGATCACCCATACAAAATTAATCAAAACAAAAAGAATCTCGGATAATCTTTGCACACTTGCTAGAGAAATCGTGTTATATCATCATCATCATCAGCCATAGGACGTCCACTGCTGAACATAGGCCTCCCCCAAAGATTTCCAGATCGACCTGTTGGAAGCGGCCTGCATCCAGCGACTTCCTGCGACCTTTATCAGGTCGTCGGTCCACCTTGTCCGAAAGTCCCACCCAAACTTGGAGTCACTGAAGTGAGCCCTCGTCCGAGAACCAAAGCGGATTCCGCTGGAAAAGGTTCGTGCCGCCATTGATGACTGGCCAATCGTCTAAGGGCCTGTATTAAAAACAAGGGTGGCCATTTTGAATAATAGTTATATTTTATTGTTGATTATTATCTACTTAATGCTTACTGAAAATTTTAAAAATATAAGTTAAATATTAAAAAAGTTATGCAACTTTTCTTTCGTCTCAAAACTTATGTATACACGAGGTATATATAAACAAAAAAAAAAATGAATAGAGAACCTCCATCATTTGATGTCGTTTTAAAATGTAGTTTAAACGCCACTACTCTGTCAATATGCCAGAAGCATCGCAAATCCTTTAAACGTCCTTGTCTTTACTGCATACGTTCCTTCCCCTGCCCCTGTACTTCCCCTGGCCATGTCCGTCCCCTGCCGTCCTAATGCGAGGACGTTTAATAGTCACCGAGGATTACATGATATATGTGATAACACAAATCGTGGACGCGTTGAAAACTTGCCGCAACACTTTTTATGGCCGTTTCATTTTGGGAAAACCTCGATTTTTATATGGCCAGTAAATTGCGAAACACATTTTATTATTCCGATAAACTTTTTGGCCTTTATTCATAATAACTTAGTGGGACGCTATAATACCGCTGTAGGACGTTTCCGAAAAATTGTTATTCATAATAGCTCAATAGCGTTAAAACGTTCCCAAAATCCCCCATAAAATGTCTGCAATTTATAGAAGCTGGCACCCTACTTTAACGCTTCAATAGCAAAAAATATGGCCGATTTTGATCAACTGATTCGTATTTGACGTTCCACCAGTTTTGGTTGGGATTAATTTGAGGGTGCCTGCGACTTCTATCATAAACATTAAAAAATAAACTCACGCCTGTTTCCCCGAAGGGGTAGGCAGAGGCGTACTGGCGAACTAGAACACCCACATTTCGCCGAGCTTAGTTCCGTCCCAGATGTGATAGGGGGGGAGCCTATCGCCATATCGGGCCCAAATTCCAGACTCCGGGCTGATACGGAAAAATCCAATATCACTTTGCCAGACCCGGGGATCGAACCCGAGACCTCAGAACCGTAGTCATACCGAAATACCACCACGCCATCAAGGCAGTCTTCTAGACTTCAGAGAGACTTCTATCAAATGCAATTAATGTTATAAACACGATAGTTTGTGAGGTTGTATGGATGTTTTGTTACTCTTTCACACCAGAATGGTTGAACGGATCTGAATTTAATTCGGTAAAGAAATGGATTATAGTCTAGAATAAAAATGTCTAGGACAACAAGACAAATAAATGTGATGCAAAAGTTATGACCTCATGGTCATAAGTCGCTCAGTTTATTTGAAATATACGCGCGCCAGGTCGGACAGCGTAATAATATTGAAAGAATAAACTTGTCTTAAGTGATTCTTCACCATTCACAGAACATTCGAGGATGTATTTATTTATAAAGGAATAACACATAGGCTACTTTTTTCCAGAAAATGTAGGGTCTCCGTAGGATAGATTTGTTTGAAGTCAGCTAGTATTTAATATTTTCCGTGTGGTATTTAATTACATACCTTGATTTCAACAAAACATATTTTTCTTCAATATCATCATTATCTAAACACGAATATAGCGTCACATGAATAAATCATGAGAAATAAAACACTTCAAAAATACAATGATGAATTTTATTAAATCTGATTTAACAAAAAATACTGATGCACGCATGTTGCCTAATTATTCTTCAATACAATGGGTTTTAGACGGTTCTGTTGAAGCCGCTGTGAACTGGAAAGTCCGGTCCTGAATTCCATTCTCAGAGAAGGCAGGGTATTTTTCTTACACGATTTGAAAGCCCCCTTTCTTTTCATTCATACGCTCCAAGGAATATCCTCCAAATCTAAATTTCATTTCCAAATATCCATAATCTACCCATCTTCGTTGATGTTTAGGTATTGCATAAAACAAAACCACTTCACATGCAACAAACATAGTTTTACTTTGATTAAATTAATGAAATAAATATATAAACAAACTAAACTGGTCGCCATGGTTGCCATGGTCGCGCGCGAATGATTGTTATTTTTTTAGGCCATCGTTCCATGACTTTCCAGAGACAAAACTTGTTAAAATCACGTTTTATCTATGTACTAGCAACATTGTGACACGGTAAATATATTTTAGTTAATGAAGCTATAGTAAACTATTATGAATAAAGAATTTTATCGATCCTTCGATAGGCTTAAAATGCATTTTTACCAATATGAGTTTATATCTTCATTAGGGGTTTTATTATGAATAAAGGCCTTTGAATAAACGAGAAAGTTTTGAGTAATGTCATTTTTGATACGTCGTACTGTTAGATCTAAATAAATAACCTTAGTAAATAACATTTATTGCAAATGGTTTGATATTTTAGTTTAATGTTTTTGCCTCGGTGGCGTGGTGGTATTTCGGTACGACTACGGTTCTGAGGTCTCGGGTTCGATCCCCGGGTCGGGCAAAGTGATATTGGATTTTTCCATATCAGCCTGGAGTCTGGAATTTGTGCCCGATATGGCGATAGGCTCGCCCCCTATCACATCTGGGACGGAACTAAGCTCGGCGAAATGTGGGTGTTCTAGTTCGCTAGTACGCCTCTGCCTACCCCTTCGGGGATACAGGCGTGAGCTTATGTTATGTTGTGATGTTTGATATTTTGGTTTAATGTTTATGACTTAGCATAGTCTCTTATGGGAAATTGGCGGTGAATATCGACAATGGAATGACATCAGGACAGGTGAAGGAGATCATTTAAAACATTTCAATATAACATCCAGTTTTTATTGCTCAGCATTCTCCTTAAGATCCAGCAAACAATACATTTATGGGAACACATATTATTTGGACATTCCATTTATCTGGTGTTACAAATGACACAACAGTATTTCCTACCTGTCAACAGCTTGTTGATAAAATGAACTGTGCACCACAGAGCGGGGACTACGCGGGGCGAACGGGGACTACCGAGACGATTGGGGACTATCCGAATCAGGGCCGTGCCTTTAGTACTACCAATGATATTTCAAAATTGATAGTTTTGTTTCTTCCATAGTTTTGACTAGCAACACCGTTGCGGGAACTACAGCGAACTGTAATAAAATTATGGAGAAACAAAAACTGTTATCTTTTTTATTGTCATGGCTTTTTTTCAGCATGTGTGATAACTTACTGTCAGATGACCCACCTGTTGACAGTCCTAAGTATAAAGAAACGTAATGTATTAGAAACGTGGTCACGGTCCAAATATTTTTGACAATCGAATTTATAGCGAACGAGCTATGCACTGATGACATTTGATTAATATTTCATACAAATTTCATACGCGCATCGAGCTCGATAGAAATTCGACTGTAAAATATTCCTACTAGTGCCACTGCACTTGCTTCGAGTAAATACTGGCCGATAATAAAAACGTCTTCTAAATTCTCCAAATAAAGCTGAAATTTAAAAAACCTGTGCCATAATACATTGCGATACGATAAGTGTGCGACAAGTTCCCGCAATAGGAACGAATGGGACACGGGACGATGCATTGTGCGGTAGGAAACGACCATGCCACGACGTGATGTATGATCTACTGTACCACTGACCGCAGATAACTAAATCCCATTCTAGTAACATCTCAGAAAAAACTCTTCTAAATTATCCAAAAAAGGGGAAATTTGAGAAAAATTATTGCTAAAATTCGTTGCTATACGATGAGTGTGAGACAAGTTCCCGCAATAGGAACGAATGGGACACGGGACGATGCATTGTGCGGTAGGAAACGGCCATGCCATGACGTGATGTATGATCTACTGTAGCGCTGACCGCAGATAACTGAATCCCATTCTAGTAACATCTTAGAAAAAGTCTTCTAAATTAGCCAAAAAAGGTGAAAATTTGAAAAAAAATAATTGTTAAAATGCGTTGCTATACGATAAGTGTGCGCCAAGTTCCCGCAATAGGAACGAATGGGACACGGGACGATGCATTGTGCGGTAGGAAACGGCCATGCCATGACGTGATGTATGATCTACTGTAGCGCTGACCGCAGATAACTAAATCCCATTCTAGAAACATCTTAGAATAAAGTCTTCTAAATTATCCAAAAAAGGTGAAAATTGAGAAAAAATATTGGTAAAATTCGTTGCTATACAATGAGTGTGCGACAAGTTCCCGCAATGGGAACGAATGGAACACGGGACGATGCATTGTGCGGTAGGAAACGGCCATGCCATGACGTGATGTATGATCTACTGTAGCGCTGACCGCAGATAACTGAATCCCATTCTAGTAACATCTAGTTTCCGACGTTTGTTTTGTGTACCGCTTTGTCATCGAATTACAAAAGGTTATTTTGAGCGAAATATTGTACGAGAATTTCTGTGTTACTAGTATTTTTTTCTCCCACTTGCCTTTATTCTACTCCAATGTGGGGTCGGCGTGGTGCAACACACTTATTAAGTATGTTGCCTTAAGAATTCAACTTAGTTTTTACTACCTATCTGACGTTAACGTGATGATGTTGCTGCACCATGCTTAAAAAACTATATTGCAATGCGCAGACCCCATCTTGTAGTGGAATAAGCGTAGGTGAAAAGAACATTTACCATCGTACATCATCAAGTGATTATGGATCAAGCAAATTTGCTTGATTCATAATCACTTGATTTTTATTATTTTATTTGGGCAATTGCCCAAAATGTTGGCACACAGTCATTTTACGTTTTCGCTTCATGATTCAGTTCATAAAATATTCCTAATTGATCGTACAGATTTATATCAAACACTATCAACGCCAGAATGTTCTCGTAACTCATTAGCATTGCAAATGACTGCATCAAAGGTCGATATTGAAAATGATGACGATGTAATCGACGGAGGGACAGGGTCGGAGGAGCTGTAAGTTACGTCTGGGCGGTCTCTATATTACCATGAATATATTGACATGCTAGAACGGACAATGGACTGTGGAATTTAGAGCGTACAATAATAACAAGTTTAAAAACTTAACAGACCGACTTCAAATCCAATAGTTACCAAATATATATGGGACCACCCTTGAAATAAGCTCTATCGAATACAAAAAGAATTTTGAAAATCGGTCCACATTTGGCGGAGATATCGCGTAACATACATAAAAAAAATACAGACGAATTGAGGACCTCCTCTTTTTTGGCAGTCGGTCGATAAGTATTTTGCAAGGTTTTAAGCATTATGTCGCGATAACGTTCCATGAATTGAATGTAAGCTTTTTGAAAGAAATTAATACAGTTATAAATTATGAACAGCAGATGGAGCTATATTATTCTATATATTTTAGTTACGTTATCACTATAGAAACATTATCACGATAGAATCCGTAAAAATAGTTTTATTTCAATGTATAATATTCGCGTAAACTTAAGAAATCAGTACGTTATCGTTATCGAATTGATAGAAAAACACACACTAGGACACTGTTAAAGCGCCACAACATCCAGTTCAGTTATAGGGCCTTACTTATAAAAACAGTTCAGCTGAGCAAGTGGCAGACTATTCTTTACCATTTGCTCAGTGACAGCCTCCGTGGCGCAGCGGGCGAGTAGCCGGCTGTGAAGCGCATTGAGACAAATGTTTGTGTGGCCCACAGATATTTGTTTCAAGTCTGGGTGTTGTGAGACCGAAAGTCTCTCATAGTCTCTGGCACCCACGATACAGGTTATACCTAGTGTGGGGTCAGGACTAGGTGTGTTGGACTGTTGCGTGTATTTATTTAGTTAAACTGGTTTTATACGTAAGACCCATAGAGCGAGGACCATTCATTATTACAGACATGTCTGCATTTTGCACTAATATTGACTATTATAAAATGAATTTGCATATTTGTGGTATTATCTTTAACACTCAAACAAAAATTCGGATATGATTAATACAATCTAACATTCATATTATATCTGGTGGATTATCAGTTGTTACTTGAGTTTCAGATTCGGTACGTAGCGTGTTTGTTTTTATTCATGAATTAATTTTTAAATACGTAAATTAATTTGTCTACTAATCATGCCCTTATACTTTAACCCAATACAATAGCGACATTTGCAGTGCTAAATATATTAAGTGGTACAACTTTATATTGTCCATTCCAGCAGTAAATACTTCATTGTAGTTTACGCAACCGTCTGTTTGTGAATTAAGCGAAATTTTCCTGCCGATAGTGGTTTTTGAGGAATTATGGTACATGCTTTATGGGTGTTGTTTGTGAGGGAAATATGGGTGGTGTTTATTATAGGCGAACTCGTACGGTTTATATCGATTTAAACTTATTAATGTTTATATGTGGTAATAATGTAGGTTATAGATATGATTTTTTTTATAGCAGAGACTGGCAAACGAGCAGATGGGTCACCTGATGGTAAGTGATCTCCATCGCCCATAGACGACCAATACACCAAAATAAACATAGGTGCAATGCCAACCTAAAAGTAGGGAATGGAAAGGGAGGGAAAAGGGATTGGGAAAGGGAGGGGGCAAACGGGCCATCGGGAATCTCACTCACGAACGAAACGCGAGAACACGCTGCCACTTTACGTCGGTTTTCTGTGAGATAGTGGTATTAAACCGGTCAAGCCAGCCCATTCGTGCTGTAGACGTTACAGTCTACAGCGTGGCTCTACCACTCAATACAGAGATGATAGCTAACACAACCAGGTACAATTTTAAGTTTAGGTACAGGTAAAATTTTTATGCATATAAAGTGGAGTCAATAACATTATTACATAATATATCTCGCTCAAAAGGACAGACCATGATGTAGAACCAGAATTACCTATTGTCACTGAGATAATCGTCAATAGAATTGACATTACTACGTTCGAAATTTAAGGTAAAAATAGACAACCCCAAAAAAAGTATGCCTGACTGCACCTCTGACTTTTCTATAGTTAAGTGTGTATTAATTATGAATTGTCGCTTGCTATAACGGTTCAGGAAAACATCGTGAGGAAACCTGCATATCTGAGAATTTCTTCACAAGAATTTCCAGATATGTGATGTCTACCAAACCGCATTAGAACAATGTGGTAGACTAAGGCTTAACCCCTCTCATTAGTAGAGGAGACCTGTGTTCATCAGCGCACAGTAATTTAGGGCTAATATTATTAAATTCTATACACATAACTCTCCTTTTTATGAGTGATACCCATATTATACACATAAAACAATGCGACAAAACCTCGTCACCCTGACCTCTGAACTTGAATGGCGATACCATTATAATAAAGAGCTGCTTTTCTCCTCTGATGGAGAGTCATAAATTGCAGTGAAATGAAACTTAGGCTGAGATATTGAGCGAACTTCGACTAAGTCTAAGTCAAACAAACGAACTCAGTGAGGATTTGGTATTTAGAAGTCGACTTTGACTTGGTACGAGCCATTTTTTACAAGAAAAACAGACGTCAGTCTTTTTATCTGTCAAGACAGACTAAGCAAAAATGTTGTTGTAAAAAATAAATTAAAATTAAATTAAATAAAAAATAAAAAATTCCAAATCCTCACTAAATTCGTTTTTTGACTCAGACTTAGTCGAAGTTCGCTCTATAGATCTCAGCCTTAGAGATTATCTAACTTCACGCCTATTCATTGGAGTATCATTTTATTTAGTCTAGATATTCTAAATTATAAACAGTCGCCTCCTTGGTCTAGTGGCAGCATATGTATATAGGCTGTGGACCGGGAGGTACTGGGTTCGATTCCCAGGTCGGGCAAAGCGAATACTGTAATTTGATTTGCCCGAGACTGGGTCCCCCAGAGTAGTGACGACGTAAGGCGGACAGCCTGTCAAAAAAAAACCAAATCCTTTCTGCGAGATGCTTGATAAAGTGTGTTGCACCGACCACACATTAAAGGGTGGATAGAAAGAGAAAGAAGTATAAATTATTCTTATTGTATCTAAACTTGAAAGTAAATTCAACGCCATAAAGATACAAGAAGTAAACGTGAGTAATTTCCTTCTGGTATCTTTATACAAGGAATCCGGAAGGAATCGTAATTTATGGAGCCTTCGCCACTATAGAACAATGATCGATAGTTAGTTTAATTGAGCAATTTGTTCAATTATTATTGTATTGAAAAATTGCTTTTAATTTACAACAGGGTACGGACAAATTGGCATGCTAACCACTTTAAAATTGTTACTGTGTTGTATGAAAATTAGCAGCGTACCAAATTATTACGGAAACAGAATCATCAGGACTGCCTCGGTGGCGTGATTATATTTCGGTACGACTACCGTCCTGAGGTCTCGAGTTCGATCCCCGGGTCGGGCAAAGTGATATTGGATTTTTCCATATCAGCCCGGAGTCTAGAATTTGTGCCCGACATGGCGACATGCTCGCCCCCTATCACATCTGGGACGGAACTAAGCTCATGTGGATGTACTAGTTGGCTAGTTCGCCTCTGCCTACCCCTTCGGGGATACAGGCGTGAGCTTATGTTATGTGTTACGTTACACAAAATCACTTTTTTTTAGTGTAGTTTCTATTTAGTTAATCCAACTGATATGTGATTTATAGATTGTGTTTCCCGACCTGGGATTTGAATCTAGGACCTCACGGTTTGAATACTAAGTACGCTGCCACTAGACCAACGAGACAGTTTGGCAATGATAATGCGTAATATAGATGAAAAAACGTATAGTCGAATTCCTTATTTTAACTGGGTGTATAACTTGCGAGTATCCTACACTAAAACACTACACAAAAGGTGATTATGCTACACATTTTTATCTATGTCCCGTTGTTCCATGAGGAGACAACAAAAAAAAATGTTTTCGTAGGTGGTTTTGTGTTTTGTTTCCAAATATATGCAGGAGACAAGTTTAATACACACATGCCTACACACATCTGCGACATAACTTTTATACACATGGTCTATACATGTAATACATGACATCGCTAGGGAAATCACTTAATGGCATGAGATTTTGTTTCCACAACTGTTGACTGAAGCGTAAAACATTTGCAAACATTCTGCATATGTAATTAAAAACAGTTTTTTAGAATTTAAAAAATGCACCCGAGTACTCGTTTCCTGCATCATCCTGTGACAAAGGAAACGTGCCATACTGCCAATCTTAATTAGAGCTGCATTACGATGATTAAACAACGTTAGCAGGGGCCTGATTCTGTGTCCACAGTTCAAAATGAGTAACACACCTTGTCGTGATTATGAAATATAGATTTAAAAATAATGCCATAAAGAACAATTTTTGAAATGGTACTTTATAAGGAATTATTGTCAAATCGCATTTAAAAGAGCTACGCCAGAGTTTCTTGCCCGTTCTTCTCTGGCGAAACGGCCTTCAGAACTGGCGGTAGAGGAACTTTGACGGAATCTAAATCATGTAGTAACATTTCATGGATTCAATAAATATTTTGATTAGATTTGATTTTATAAGTTTTTCTATAGCAGAGACTGGCAAACGAACAGATGGGTCACCTGATGGTTAGTGATCTCCACCACCCATAGACACCCAAGCAAGACACAAAAGGAATCATAGGTGCGTTGCCGACCTAAGAGGGAATGGAAGGGGAGGGAAAAGGGGCCACCGGAAATCTCACTCCTCAAACGAAACGCGACAGCAAGTTGCCACTTTACGTCAGTTTTCTGTGAGACAGTGGTATCAAACCGGTCGAGTCGGCCCATTTGTGCTGTAGAGGTTACTATTTACAGCGTGGCTCTACCACTCAAAAGTTGAGGTAACACGATCTCATTACTCTGTCATATGGTGAATTCGTCAAACCTATCCAGTATAAAATAATAATCTGTGGTCAAACCCATTCCATTATGGTGGGGTCTGTACAATACTCATATTTAGGAATGCTGCAGTTATTATTTGGCTTTAGTTTTTACAAAAGGCGTGTCTAATGTCAACTCCTTAAAATCTATACTAATTATCCTGTTTCCTCAAAGGGCTTGTGACATAACTTGGTTGGTTAGGGTTGATATGGGGGTACATTCCTGTATCCGTCAACCACCTGTTTTGTTACAAGTCCCTCAATTTTCTACTTCGCTCTTCGTACAGTACTTCGTACAGTAGAGTACACAAATATAGCAGCATAATTCTGGTGACCACCAATAGGTGGTTTTTTGGACTGTAATCACCAATTGTGCTCGGATAAAAAAGTCTTGAGGGAATCGTGGTCACTAAACACGTTTTACTTAACCTGAGATTGAAAGCTCAGGCTGCAGACACGAATTCAGCGGCGGCGGCGCGGGGAGCGGCGCGGCAACGTATTGTAAGACCGATCGTCGCGCCGCTCGCCGTACCATTCCGCTGCCTAGTTCCATTTACACACATCTATGCATTGGAACGCGCCGCCGCCACCGCCGCTCTGCGCCCGCTGAGTTCGAGACCGCGGCCTAACCGCCGAATGTTCATACACTTAAGGACGCCTTATGTCGTTTAAGGCGGCCTTATCTGTCAAAATTGTATGGATATGGATGTCGAAAATCAATGTAAGAAGCCGTTAAAGTTGAGCAGCGTTTGACCATTCGGGCGTAAGACACTCCGGTCAACAGCGCATATATGCTGCAACTAGACCAAAGCACGACCAACCATCACCTATAAACAATTTTAACCACTACACTCACCCGACTCGTGCATTGTCGTAATGATAATCGTCCATATATCACATGAATGTTTATAGATACGGCAACATCGCGGTTCCGTTACACAACATTGGATGGCATCCAAAACCACGCGAAGTTTAGCAACATTCACTGAGGGGTGAATAGGACCCTTTGTACTTCGAACATATATCGATAAGTTAACTTTAGGACACGAAGGTCAAAGTCAGTAAGTATTTTTACTTAGAGTTTGCATAAAGCATAGATTTGGTAGAGCCACGCTGTAAACAGTAACGTCTACAGCACGAATGGGCCGGCTCGACTGGTTAGATACCACTGTCTCACAGAAAACCGACGTAAAGTGGCAGCTTGCTGTCGCGTCTCTTTCGGTGAGTGAGATTTCCGGTTGTCCATTTCCCCCCCCCCTCTCTTTCCCAATACCATTCCTCTCCCCTTCCATTCCGTCCTTTTAGGTTGGCAACGCACCCATGATTCTTTTTGTGTCTTGGGTGTCTATGGGCGGTGGAGATCACTTACCATCAGGAGACCCATCTGCTTGTTTGCCAATCTCTGCTATAAAAAAAAATACAGCCTCCATGGCGCTGTGGGCGAGTAGCCGGCTGTGAAGCGGGACGCGATTCGAATCCCACCTTGAGACAAATGTTTGTGTGATTCACAGATATTTGTTTCAAGTCTGGGTGTTGGAATTGAGGACATTCTCCTTTTTGGAAGTCAGTCGAAAAGGTGAAGGTTTTAAATTCGTCTGTGTTTTTTGTACGTTGCGTATGATGTTCACGATAACCCCGGTCGTCTCCTTGATCTAGTAATAGTGTACACGGGCTGTGAACAGGGAGGTCTTAGGTTCGATTCTCAAGCCAGCCGGGTGCATTTCTTATAGGATCCTGATATCCATGATACCGATTAAACCTAGTGTGGGGTCAGGACTATGTGTGTGACTGTTGGGTGTATTTACTATTTTTTATAGAACTTTAATTATTTTCATATTTGCATATTTTCTCAATCATTACGCAGCTGAACTGAATTAAAAAATATTCTATATTTATCATGAATTTTATTACCGTAACTAGTCATTCTCATTTGAACTGGGATACAGTTTTTATAGTGGTTTTTATAGATATAAGTGGAACCCTAACTAAAAGTTCCTTACCCCATTCCAACAGGCGCATTTTTACGCAGCGCAGGTGGAATAATTAATTAAATTAAAAATAATAATGATGCAAGCATTTTTGTGCACCCCATGGGGTAAATTCTACCGCATTACTCCATAATACCTCCCTTTATTGCAGGGATGTAGTGAGATTACCGTGGGCTCACATAAATATCACTTATATAATTTATAAGAACAGAAAGAAAGGATCCCTCAGAGGGGGTTGACGTCAGGCAGGCAGCCGGTCATAAAAACTAAGCCGAAACCTTTCTTAAACATGCTTGAAAAAGTATATTGCATTTACATTATGGTAGAGACGGTAGAAAGAAAAATAGAAAAGAAAGATACTTACTCGTATAAAAATAAATAAAAATGTTTATTAGTCACGTAGGCATATCAAATGCACTTATGACAGGTCTAGATACATTTATATAATAATCATGTTACAACACTATCAATTTAGAAAACAAGCAGGCAGGTATGGACACAATATATCATAAGTATAAAACAACAAAGCCTCTACATTATTTAATATTTTATTTGTCTATAACTCTATAGTAAAACGTAGGTATGCTTAGTCAAAGAAATTTGTTTTTCTAACCCCACTAAATATGTATTTAAGTAATGAGTGAGTGTTGGTGTATATACATAGGCTGATATCTATAGAGCGAACTTCGACTAAGTCTAAGTCAAAGTCACGAACTCAGTGTGGATATATGTGTGAACCTCATTCAGTCGCATTAAATTCTTCACGTGCACGAAAATAATTAATAAAAAATGTCTTTACTATTCGTTGGACTTTTTTATGTATATTACTAACCTCCTTCTTTGAAGTCGGTTGGAAATGTGGTGATTTGAACATTCTGAATGCACCCCTGGTTCACCCCATGGAGCGTCCGCATAGTAAATTGGTGTGGAAACGGGCGGTTTGTCACAGCGCATATCACGCTGAGTTCGTTTTATCTACATGGGTCTGTGGTGTTTGCATCATAACGTAGGCAGGCTATGGCGTCACATATTCTACGTGATCGATATCATATATCGACATAAATAATATCCATATTTCCCTCGTATAAGGTTGACAACCTACAACAACACCCCCAAGGTTCCGATCCCGTAATAAAACGTATTTAACATAACATAAGCTCATGCCTGTATCCCCGAAGGGGTAGGCAGAGGCGTACTAGCGAACTAGAACACCCACATTTCGCCGAGCTTAGTTCCGTCCCAGATGTGATGGGGGCGAGCCTATCGCCATATCGGGCACAAATTCCAGACTCCGGGCTGATATGGAAAAATCCAATATCACTTTGCCCGACCCGGGGATCGAACCCGAGACCTCAGAATCGTAGTCGTACCGAAATACCACCACGCCACGGAGGCAGTAAAACGTATTTCCCATTGTTTTATGCCTTATGACCACTAACCACTTATTATTAATTTAATAAAAACATCGCTTCGGCAGTTTCTAGGTATGTAAAACTGTCTTTACCCCAAACAAAAACGAAAGTACAAAAATAGTTTCTTAAAAAAACGAAATGCGTTTACCGTACATCCATATCTGTGGTTTTCCGCACAGGATTTTCGGTTTATTTTAGGTATTTATTTTCTTTTCTTTTTATCTAGGTTGTATCTAAACCAATTTCTTTTTTGGTTTAGTTGATTATAATATGTATATAATATATTTATTAATCTTTCTAATTATACAATCATACTGGTAGATAATGCTGTATGTATACTGTGATGAATAATATAATAATAATAAATACACCCACAGTCACACACCTAGTCCGGACCCCACACTAGGTATAACCTGTATCGTACGTATGATACTTGAAACAAATATCTGTGGCCCACACAAACATTTGTCTCAATGCTGGAATCGAACCCGCGGCCTCTCGCTTCACAGCCGGCTATTTGCCCGCTGCGCCACAGAGGCTGTTAATGTGTTTATCATACACAAATGCTTACCTGAACTCAAATACTTAGTTGCCAACGCCAACTTTATCTGAAGGTTTATGGATGAGTTAATAATTTTGACAGTAGACTGGTTATCTAGCAGCAGTTAACCAGGTCAACTTTAGAGTAAGATCTAGATAGATTTATAAATAGGTGCAGAACAAGTTTTAGCTTTTAGCTCATGCCAAATTACACATATACCGGATGTTTTCTAAAGTTGGTACCAATAAAACGATTGTACCAATTTATAAATCGCTTACTAAATTTAAATCCATATTGTCTAACCAATAATAAAATGTTTTAATTTTAGTTTTAATTTATATTTTTTATCTTGACATGTAATGGTAATAATTTCTGTTTAATATATTTATGAATTATGTAAAATTGAAATAACTATTATTATCAATGTTTCATGCGTTAATATAAATTAGATATAATGTAATCATGCGGCTATCACCTATAATTAAGGACGCATAAATTGTATAATAGATTTAATTCCATGTTTTATAATAATTTTGTGTCAGTGTAATCCTTGTTGGTGATTTATTTCAATAAATAAATAAATAAATAACAATTTCACATAGGTACACTTACACAGAGCACGATTTTAAGTGTAATGGTAAAGTTAAAAAATAAAACTTTAACTTGATTTTCGACCGACTTCCAAAAAGGAGAAGGTCCTCAATTCGTCTGTATTTTTTTATGTATGTTACGCGATATCTCCGCCGAATGTGGACCGATTTTCATTTTTTTGTGTTCGATACAGCTTCTTGCAGGGGTGGTCCCATATAAATTTGGTTACGATCGGATTTGAAGTCGGTCCGATAAGTTTTTAAACTTGTGATTATTTTTATCAATTACTAGCTGACCCGCGCAACTTCGTCTGCGTATGAGAGAGAGGGTTGAAAGAGTGAGTCGTAGGCACCTATAATCCAATAATTCTAAAGGAGGTAATGGCATGATCTACTTCGGCCGTCAGTCCCTCGTCTCTCACCCCGTCAGTCACACCGTCTGTCACCCCGTCTCTTACCCCATCAGTCACACTGTCTGTCACCCCGCCTGTCAACCCGTCTGTCACCCGTCTGTCACCCAGTCGGGCACCCCGTCTGTCACCCAGTCTGTGACCCGCCTGTCACCCCGTCTATCACCACGTCCGTCACCCCGTCTGTCACCCCGTCTGTCACCACGTCGGTCACCCGTCAGTCACCCCGTCTGTCACCGCGCTTGTCACCCCGTCTGTCACCCAGTCGGTCACCCATTCCGTCACCCCGTCTGTCACCCGTCTGTCACCCCGTCTGTCACCCCATCTGTCACTCTTCTGTCACCCGTCTGTCACCCCGTCTGTCACCCAGTCGGTTACCCATTCCGTCACCCCGTCTGTCACCAGTCTGTCACCCGTCTGTCACCCCGTCTGTCACCCCGTCTGTCACCCGTCTGTCACCCCGTCTGTCACCCAGTCGGTCACCCCATCTGTCATCCCGTCAGTCACCTCGTCAGTCACCCCTTCCGCCACCCCATGAGTCAGCCTGTCAGTTATTACTTATTATTTTTGACAATATTTCAATATTTCTTTTTGTTCTATATTTTAAACGATGTAAACATATAATTTGCACAATACACGTGATTGATTTGATGGTAAATGTTAGGAAACGAATAAATATTTTTTTTTACTTTTTTTCACAATTTCATAGTGAACACAATACCGGTTTGTCACATGAAATTAACTGAGCAGAGAACAATGAGTAGCTGTCAAACAATGTATCACGCACCGGCGCCATCTACTTAAAATATTGGTTTGTAGTACATGCTATGTATCAGGGATGGCGCTGTATGTGAAAAAAGATTTTCCCGCTTTTCTGTTGAAATTTTTCCTGAATTTTCTTTGCTATAAACCTCACGGAGCCCGAGACCTTTCCAACGAATGCAAAACCGTGGAAATCGATTCGTGCGTTCTGGAGTTATAGCGTCAGAAGGGAAAACCCGACTTATTTTTATATAGTAGATTAAGCATGGAGATTTCAAAATCGCAATGCGACCGTAAAATCGAAGAAATTAGTATAGAAAAGGCGTTGTGTATGACGCAACGCGACGAAACAATTGGTTCGTCACATATTCAAGTTTCAATTATTAAGAAATTATGAGCCTTACGATATTTTAAATTTTACTGCTAAATTGCCATTCATCCCCCTTTTAAGTGTAATTATTATTGACACCAACTTTTTGCAACTTTCTGTACACATTTCAGTTTTCTAGTACTCATAAGCTAAACCGTTGTCAGAAAGATCGACGGACAGACAGACAGACCGGACGTAGCGAAACTATTCTATCCCTATATCTAAGGCTCTTGTCTGGCAGTAGGACAGTAATAATACAGAATTACCATTATGTTTATCATACAAACGCCCTACATGATATTATCATGTAAGCATTTCAATGTTTACCTCATAGCAAAATTTTAACCCGTTAACCCTTATCGCATCGAGTTTACGGTAACACTCACGATTACAACCCCTTAACATTGACCCGAAAACATCACAGCACACGGAAACGACCAACGAAATGTTAATTAAAACAAATTCATACATCCATACACACATTCATGGAATTATGTTGATAAAACTCACTAACCGTTCGCGGGTTGACTGCGAGAATTTTATAATTTTGTGACGATGCGATTAATCGTGTCATGACTCTTGAGTTGTCAGTTAAAAAAACTGTGTTGATTATAATAATAGTAAATACGCTCAATAGTCACACACATAGGCTGAGATCTATAGAGCGAACTTCGACTAAGTCTAAGTCAAAGTAACGAACTCAGTGAGGATTTTGACTTAGTCCAAATCATTTTTACAAGAAAATCGTTGCTTAGTCTGGCAGTCTTGTAAAAAAGTACTCGCACCTTGTAATTATTATTATGGGTTATGTCCTCGTAGTTATTGTTATCAGTTTATTGTCTCCTTTTAAATATGTGTTTTATCGTGTTTTTGTTTATACCATTGTGTCGCATAATGCTGTGCCGAATAAATATTTTTTCTTTCTTTCTTTCACTAAGTTCTTTCGTTCTTTCACTAAATTTGACTTAACAATTCCAAATCCTCACTGAGTTCGTTGCTTTGACTTAGACTTAGTCGACGTTCGCTCTATAGAGCTTAGCCATAGTCCTGACTCGACACGGGGTACCTTTAACCTGAATCGTGGGGGTATCAGGAACTACGAGGGACTTACGATCCCACACAAACATTTGTCTTGGTGCGGGAATCGAATCCACGGCCTGTCGGCACAGCCGGCTACCCGTCCACTGCTACACTACCCAAATGGCCACAGCATGCATTCCCATGATATTATGGGCCTTACTTAAAACAGCATTTTTAGCTGAGCTAATGGTTAAGAATAGCCTGTCACTTTTTTCCTTGTATCACATTGTTCGAAAATAAAAGGGACAAACTATTCTTTACCATTTGCTCAGTTAAACTGTTTTTATAAGTAAGGCCCTATAACTAAGGCCCCTTACTTATAAAATTATTTAAGCGCTGCTTATCTTTAACCATAGGTTGTCCTTTTCATTTTTAAACAATGTAACGCAAGGAAAAAGTGACAGGCTATTCTTAACCATTTGCTCAGCTAAAATGCTTTTGTAAGTTAAGCCCGTAAAGTGTAATTCATTTAACTCACTTCCTACTGCTTTACTTGCCCTACTTAGCAATGCTATCGGAAGGCGGCCTGCACCTAATTAAGTATAACCTACTAATTACTATAATTACATTACTGCGGCCTGAGCAGGAAAATTTCTGACAACCGTAAATGTATTCGAACTCGATGCGCGTCTATGAAATTTGTATGAAATATTAACCAAACGTCATCAGTGCGCAGCGAACTCGAATACATTTACATTTACATTCGTTTTTCGTGCTCGGGCTACTGGAAAGAAGTTCTAATGTAGTACCTACACTGCGTTATCCCTCTGAAATTATAGTGGTGTAAAAATCTTACTAATTTTGCACTGAACTACACTAATGAATTTATCCGAAATAAAAAGTGAAATTGTAGAAATAAAAACATTTTTTACGGATTTTATCGCGATTAGTTTTTAATTATTATTTATTTAATTATATATAACGATTACTTCAGTATATCTATAAGTAACAATTCTTCCTACCTGTCTTTATCCCACTTCAATCAGGGGTCAGCGCAACATACTTTTTCAAGAATGTCACAGAAAGGATTTGGCTTAAATTTTACGACGGGCTGCCAGTCTGACCTAACTCCTCTCTGCGGGAAAACTGTGCTACTAAACTGTCCTACCCGGCCAAGAATCGAACCCACGACCTCCCAGTCTATAGCCCATATACGCTCCCACTAGACTAAGGAGGATATCTATAGGAATAAATTCGACATAATTATGATGACGATGTAGCTGTCATCACGCGTTGCGGTCGTGTCTCAGTGCCTTTACAAAATATGATAACCAAACCAGTTTGTTCTTTGAAAAACTCTCTATTCCCCGTTCATCATTCAAAGCGTGACAACGGGTAACAAACGTATATTGAACTCCGCCATTGTTCAAAATTACTGACTTTTCAGTTAACCTCGTGTGAATGGGGACGCTTCACTCGTTATCGAGTATTCGCGATTTACATTAAGCCATACCACGTTAGCACTTTTAAGAGCAGCTAAAGCTGTATTTAGATTGAGAGAGTTTTTTTATCTTTATCGGTCACGTAGGCATGTAAAAGAGCACTTATGACAGGACAACACAAGCAAAATTTTGAATTAAGATTAATATAATTACACACAGATATTTGTTTCGGGTCTGGGTGTTGTGAGACCGAAAGTCTCTCGTAGTTCCTGATACCCACGGCACAAGACTCGATCTTAGTGTGGGGTCAGGACTATGTGTGTGACTGTTGGGTGTATTTAAATTAATTAATCTAATTAATTTAATTTCATTTAATTAAAAATAATTTCATAATTTACATTATCACGCTATACATTTGAAGACAGGCAGGCAAGTACGGACATAATAACGATAGGATGGAAAAGGAAATGGCAAATAATAAAAAAAAAAATATGGCAGGAATGGTGGCAAGGGATTGACTGGAAATACTGGAAGCAGTTGGGATTGGTGCATAAGGTCCTATCCCAGCCTTTCTTTAGCTACCTACGGATGAAGACCCGAAGAAGAAAAGCAGAAAGAAACTTCGGGATTTTTTCTTCATCATCAATTGTCACCATTTCTTTTTTGTCTTTTTTCCTTTTTAATCTTTGTTTTAGTTTGGAGTTCGACAGAGTGCTTTGTAGCTACTGGGTTTTCTGTTCATGGGCAGGCCGCGCACATATCATTTGATTGAATAAAAACACGCGTGGTTGTCAACTGTTTGGACTACCAATTTTTGACTGCCCCGGGGGCGTAGTTGTATTGCGTGCGCAGTACGACTACCGTCCTGAGGTCTCGGGTTCGATCCCTTAGTCGGGCAAAATGATATAGAGTTTATTAATGTTTTATTTAGTTGATAGTAAATATTCTGGAATTTGCCCGGAGTCTGGAATTTGTACCCGATGTGACGATAGGTTTGCCCAATGTCACATTTGGGACGGAAATTAGCTCGGTGAAATTGTGTAACGAGTGTTGTAAATCGCCTCTACCTACCCCTTTGGGGATATAGGCTTCAGTCTATGTTTTTCAATTCCGCTGTATGTTACTTTCATGTTTTTAGGTGATATTTCCGTCAAATATGTGTGGATGCGATGGATTGCGATGATTCAATTTGTATTGGGTTTATTTATTGGACAGGTTATCTTCAGCGGTGCTCCCTCATAAACTAAGTTACGAGCTGATCACAAAATGTGAGAGAAATTTGGAAATATCTCGATGGCGTGGTTGCACTGGGTCGCGGCACGACCGCCGTCTCGGGTCTCGGGTTCAATCCCGCTCAAGTAGTGGCTTTTTCTGCTTAACATCAGCTCTAATTGCAGAATTTATTCCCAACTTTACCATTGATTGGGCCCTATCATGGAACGGAAAAAAGCGAAAAGTGGGAGCTCTAGTAACAATTTACTGTTTTACTAATTAGACGTGAGGTGGAAAGGATCAAATTAATTTTATAGTTAAACAACGCTTAAAATATTAATAAGTAAGGAGTAAAACCAATAGTAACGATTTCCTCTAATTTCGTAATAAAATATTCATATGTTCAAGATATACGTAAAACGGTAACTATCAGGGCAAACTGCTTCCGAATGTAATTCCACGTGTCAAGCTCAGGCAGCGACTAATGACAAACTATATTTCAGTAACGGCGGGGTCATTAGCCAAATGTTACATCCCCTAATTATACGCAAATCATATCGCCTATCATTCGCTCGACAAATTGATATTTATCATACATGGCCGTAGGTGTCAGTCATTAATCTAAGTTATGCTATTGATTTATTACTCTACATTGTAACTAACAGGCGTTTTAAAACTATGCATATTTTTTGGAATGTGACTTGTTTATTTTTTTTTACTTTGAGGGTATTTGATTTTAGAAATAATATTTCGGATAGAATATCGCGAAAGGGATTCGAAAATGCACACGAAAAAATATTGTCAATGATAAATAAATAAATAACACCCAACAGTCACATACATAGTCCTGACCCCACACTAAGATCGAGGCTTGTATTGTGGGTATCAGGAACTACGAGGAGTTTCGGTCTCACTACACCCAGACCCGAAACAAATATTTATAGGCCATATAAATATTTGTCTCGGTGCGGGGATCGAACCCGCGGCCTCTCGCTTCACAGCTGGCTACTCGCCCGCTGCGCCAAAAAGGAGGCTGTCAAAAATGATAAATAAAACTTACGTCAAAAAAGTCGAGAAATGTCACTTCCAAACAGAAAACCACAAAAAGTCACATAAAACAACACACCGAATAACATGTATCGGAACGTCAATTTATCATAACACCGGCCCAAAGGGACATTTGTTACGAAACGTCAAAACTAAAATAGAATCACTTGTTTGTGTCCAAAGAGCGGCCACGTGCGCTCCATTGCGCTCACTAATCAAATCTGACGTGCCTTGCTCCTCATTACATACGAAAAAAACAACAAATTACTGACCACTTTACATACCACAAACGTTTCACAATCCCATTTGTTAAAAATCAATAAAATCTCAGTGGAGTGTCTTTGATGTTTCCATATTCATTTTATTTACCGATAGGTCTTTAAGTGGGCCAGAGCAATTTATTTCGCCTAATGACACGCTTCTATGTCCGTTTTAACGTTTGAATAATTTGCGTGGAAACCCATTTGTCCTTTGACTAATGATGTTTAAATAAAATATGAGCTATTCACCGTCTATAATGTAGAACACACCTGGAAATGCGCGGGAACTTCATCAGTCAATGCAGTCTTCATTTGCCGCCAAATTGGAATGTCATTAACACGAAAACAATCAACTGTCAATATCATATTTGGAACGCGTCACTTTTAAAAGTCGAACAGATGAGTCCCGTTTTCAGACAACTTTTTATGTCATAGATTATAGTTCGTTTTTTTTAGTAAACGATGTTTAGTGTGTGAGGCTGAGGGCGGCGCGTAGGTGCCGACTATCGCGCGAAAAGTTGTAGGTCGGACTGGAAGCGAGCGACTCAGCCGACTGTCACGTCATTCTATCAGTTTTTCTTCGTTTCGTGTCGTATGAGGGGACATCGGCGGCTATTTTTAATTGGCCCTACATTAAAAAACATGATAGTGGACAATCAGATGGAATTTATGTTGTGTAGATGTCAACATGTTTCATAGCTTTTATTTCTTTTTTTTTTCCTAGACACTTTTGTGTCGTCAGTTAATTTATTGTACAAGCGACGATTTTTCTTTAGCTTTATAGCATAATACAAATAAGAGATATGTCGATTTTTTAAAAAGTATAATAGTTAAGTGTTACAGTTGTAAATAATGAATAATTTGAACCTTTTACAATGTATAATATTGATTCAAATCTTTACAGTAATTAATTAATCAGTAGAATGCTCACCTACGTATGAGGATTGAGGGCCGACGCGATGGATGCAGCAAACTGCCGTAATAGTAGAAATGAGTTGAAAGGATGGCATCACCTCCTACACCTCGTAAGTTTCCTACAAGTACACGGGACTCAGACGAAACTTATATCGAGTGTCCGTGTTGAACATATTCCGGTAGCTCGGAGTTGTACATGTGTGTAACTTTTCGTGTAACTGTAGAATCTTCTTGACATACACTCACGCCTGTCATCGTTGAAGGGGTAGACAGAGCGTAACTTTTTGTTTTTTTTACCAAAGTTTTGTGCGACACTACTTAAACCTATAGGGCCTTAAAAAAATATTTTCGCTTAACTTTTCGCTTAGAATAGCCTGTCACTTTTTTCCTTGCGTTACATTAAAAAAAATAAAAAAAATAATAATCTTTATTGATCACGTAGGCATGTAAAAAAGCACTTATGACAAGTCAACACAAGTAAATTTTTAAATTAGGATTAATATAATTTACAATATATATTTGAATGTGACAACAGGCAGGCAAGTATGGACATAATAACGATGGGATGGCTGAGATAGGGTGATAAGGAGAAATAGGAATAGAGTGTAAGGGAATGTATTGTATAGGAGTGGCATATGGCAGGAATGGTGGCAGGGGATTGACTAGAAATACTGGAAGCAGTTGGGATTGGTGCGTGAGGCCCTATCCTAGCTAACCTACCAGCCTTTCTCTAGCTACATACGGATGACGACCCGAAGAAGAAAGGCAGAAAGAAACTCCTTATTTAACTCATTGTTTAAAAATGAAAGGGACAACGTATGGTTAAAGATAAGCCGCGCTTAAATATTTTTATAAGTAAGGGGCATAAAGGTTGTGGTGTGCTTATTTTCGACCGACTTCCACAAAAGGAGGAGGTCCTCAATTCGTCTGTATTTTTTTTATTTATGTTCCTCGATATCTCTGCTAAATGTGGACCGATTTTCAAAATTCTTTTTGTGTTCGATAGAGTTTATTTCAAGGGTGGTCCTATATAAATTTGGTTACGATCGGTAAATTGGAAGTCGGTCGGTTAAGTTTTTAAACTTGTGGTTATTGATAAGTTTATAAAGGAAACCCGGTACAGATATGAAGCCTTCGTCATTATTACCGAGTCTACCTGTTTTTGGAAGTGTTGTGTATGTACATCGCTTCAAATTGCGGTGGCGATAACGCGTGCTAAATGCCCGTAGCTTGGAGTTAAAGTCGTAAAGGAAAAAGGTCGTGGTTTGTCGAGGTGGGCACTGGAAATGTGACTCAGACAATAAACAAACCGACTGAGGGGTGAGTGTCGTGAATTATTAGTGTAGTATTGTATGTAACATGCATTGGAATTGAAATAAAACCATTTTATACGGATTCCATCACGATTTGTTTTTATTTTTACGGTTGGCCCTACGTTTCGAAGGTTCCACGTTTCTTAAATTGGAAAAACAAAACGGAATATAGGGACCCGCGTAAATGAATATATAGCTGACGTGAAACACCGACGCTCTACGAAGTCTGCAGTTGCTGAACATTCATCCTCCCCAAAGAACGCCGATTACTCCCTAGGATGAAACGCGATGCTATTGAAATTAAAAACATCGTAATTTGAACAGAAGTTGGTTGGAAGCTTGCACAAGCCTGGGATCCAATTATACATTTAATAATTAAATCGAAACCCAAAAGACCAGCTGCCACACTTCAAGACGCCGTGAGTTCGTACTGCGTAAATCGCAACACAAGTGATTAACTTTTTAATTTTGTATAATTTTAAAATGAAGTTAGATATTGTAACACTAACATTCTTGAACAAATGACACCTCAGTCCGACCCGTAACCACGAAGGCTGTAAAGCCTTCGAAACATCGGACCTAAAAACAAATCGTTATAGAATCCGTATAAAATAGTTTTATTTCAATGTTTAATATATAAACAGCACTGCATCATTAAAGGTTAGATCACGAATGCGACGCTTCATCTATATAATTTAGGTCTATGTATAAAAACTTTTACTTTAAAATCTGAGACACTTCTGGGACGGAACTAAACTCGGCGAAATGTGGGTGTTCTAGTTCGCTAGTGCTCTCTGCCTACCATTTCGGAAATACAGCCGTGAGCTTACGTTTATGTTGTTTTACTTTAAAATTACTTTAATTAGTTCTAGTTTTACTCCCTTTTCCCTTACGTTAAATATAAATAGTCTTACGGCCGCACTCAGAGTCGTTTAATCGTCCATTAAATCGTTCCTTAGTATAGATTTCAAAACGTTACCACTCAGAGACAGCTAATGATTCATTAGCGACCCTTAACGACAACGTACAGAAACACCTTTACTTAACTCCTTAACGATTGATTAGCATTTTACGTCAAACATTTGACATTATATTTTTTTACATTTGTTCCACAGGGAACCAGCTAAGATCAGAGACCATGCTGCCAAGTCATTAGTTACATGTTTTTCTTTCTTACTTAACCTAACCTATACCTATCTATACCTAAGTTAAGTTAAGAAAAAACTATAGTTTAGTCCATCTTTTTACCCTAACCTGTGGCCTTACTCTTGAAACCGATACAATTCCGATCCAATGCGCAAATATTGTCCGATTATAATCTTAATGTTGACAAATACCGTACTCTCGACACCACATTGGTTAGAGATTGTTATTAGGCGCGAATTGGCCAATATTTTCGCCGTTACATATGAAGTTAGTTGCACAATGCTCGACACTAAGGATGTTCTCTGCTGATAAAAACCGGTAAAATACTAACTAAATGCCTAATAACTCTAAAAATTAGCCTCTTTATTTATAAGTAAAAATAGATATTAATGTATTTCAGCATACAACTTAATATTTTATACATTTTTAGTAAAAAATTGTTTTGTTTACCAACATTATTATATATTTTTGGCTGTATGCGGAATGGCCTTTGCCGGCTTAAGACAAAGAAAAAACTATTCGATAACCGAAGTAGGTTAGAATATTTCGAAGAAGTTTTTTTTTATAAATACATAACTACATAAATCTTGAATTAAATTATTGAATATGACTAATGTGAGTGCAATAAGTGTAGTGTAACTAAAAACTTTCTGGATTTGGTGACCTTGACACAGTTTGAAATAGTTGTGCGCCCTATTAACAATAAAATGGCCAGTCGCCCAACTCTGGCAAAAATCGAAACGTTGTTGGTAGTATTCTTACAGCACAACCTCGGAATTGCAAAAGGTTCGCTTCAAACCAATCAAACTTACGTTGAAAACTACGGGAAAATGGAAATATTTAGTTACAACGATACACTTACTTGGAGCAACTAAGAACAGTCAAAAGTAAGTGCATTCATTTCCAACATGATTACTTACATGATATCTTACTACTTCTTGTTTTCTCCACCACTCACATATTTGTATTAGAGGTTAGTTTTGTTTTTTGTTGTATTTTGCCCTTATATTATGCCATATAAACGTTTAGTTACATTGTAAATAATGCAACACTCCTATTTATTTATATTACCATCATGGATTAAATTCTAAGATTTCTGACATTAATATTTAGAATACTTTGTAATCAGTCTTTTATAATGTATGAAAGATATTCTTGTATTTTTGTAGAAATGGTGGTATGTGAAATAAATTTATATCTATTATTTTATTTCTGATTTGTTGTTTATGTTTGATTTTTAGTTTGGGCAGAGAAGAAATATGTACTGAAGAAGCTGTTTGCTCAACATAATGCATAGGCATGACGGACTGGTGGTGGACCTCATCTCATTGTGTTGCGTTGGTGAGTGAGATTTCTTTGGGCCCAATTCTCTCCTCCGTTTTACATTCCTTATCCCTTCCTTAAAGGTTGGCCATGCACACATGATTATCTATGGGTGGTGGTGAATACTTCCCATCAAGTGACCCACCTGCTTGTTTGCCAGCCTGTTATAAAGAGAAAATTGTCTATAATATAGAATATAGATAGATAAAGATTCTATATCATTATCACCATTATCATCGGCCACAGGATGTCTACTGCTATAAATAAGTCTCCCCAAAGTTTTCCAAAAATTTTGATTGTTTATACATATACTAATATAATGTGGTATTTATTACTTTTTATATGTTGGGGTAATTTTAGACATAAAGACAGTTTAGCTGTTGAATTACAATTCTTATTTACATTATCTTGCACATGCACAATCAACAAATAGTAATTATACAAGGAATGTGGCTTTCAAGTGGTATGGGACTTGCAATAAGTAGGTGTGCATAATACTCAAGTGGCATAAAAAAGACCAGCTACAACTGTTTTTATCCTGACTATTGAACTTTGTGAAAGTTTTAACATAATTATATATTTTTTGTTTCAGAATCACAAGCACAACCACACTTTGTACCCATCTTCGTAGTCAACAACATCGTACATCGATATCGCCACATATAGCTCACTTATATACCTATATAGTGTATGATACCTGTAATGGATTAATAGTAATAAATGAATATTTTACCAATTGTGTATTTACTATATTAACACCTTATTTAACTGCCTCGGTGGCGCGGTGGTATTGCGTGTGCGGTACGACTACGACGTCGTGAGGTCTCGGGTTCGATCCCGGCGAGAACAAAGTGATTTTGGATTTTTCACAACAGTGACTGGAATTTGTACCCGATATGGCGATAGGCTTGCGCCCCTTATCACATCTGGGACGTAATTATGGTCGGCGAAATGTGGGTGTTCTAGTTCGCTATTGCGCTCTACCTACCCCTTCGGCGATACAGGCGTGAGCATATGTTATGTTATTTAAACTACGAATTAATATTATGACTGTCTCGGTGACGCAGTTGTATTGTGGGCACGGTAACACAAACCACAATACACAATACACAATAAACGAAACACTAAAAACAAAAACAAAACACAATACAAAACAAAACCCAAAACTGTATGTATACTAGCGGTTTACCTTCCCATATGCCATCGAAAAAAATGGGCACAGTTATTTTTTTTAAATGTATTGAAATGAAATTATGCGTCTCGTTATCCCCTTTTTATAAAATAATCACACAAACACTTTTCCCAGTGCGGAATCGAACCCGCCGCGCCGCACTCCTCTCTTCACAGCCGGCTGGCTACTACTACTCGCACACTGCGCCACGAAGGCTGTCAGATCAAATGTCAAAGATCCGTCCCACTGATACATAAAGTTGACATTAACTAACGAACCATTAAATTTGGACTCTGGGATACAACGTTGATTAACGACTTTAATGTAAATTAGTTAATGACGAATTAGGTCTCATTTAATTATTCTTGATGTGTGCAGCAGTTCTTACTATTGTAATCTTATTTACATTTTCTTTCTACCTGCCCTTATCTCATCTTAATGTGTGGTTGGCGCAATACATTTTTTATTGTCACAAGCATGTTGCAGGAACAATTTGGCTAAGTTTTTTACGACCGGCTGCCTTTCTGACGCCAACTCCTATCCTTTCTCCTTTTAGAAAAACACCACACCCGACCTGGGTATCAAACCCAGGACCTCCCAGTTCACAGTCCATATACACTACCACTAGATGATAGCGCAAAGCCAACCACCTGTGCTACCATCCATCTGGAAGTCACATGTACAAAAGTACTAAAAGGAGCGCTATGAGGCGCCTCTTACGGCTGACACAGGATACCATTGGTGCTAGGACCTTCCATATTAGACAGCCGTCGTCGAAAAGCACCTGTTGCCCGAGACAATTTCGTCCCTATACTCTTAAAATGGGCTAAAAAATCCCTGCTCAAAATTGAACCATCGTCGCATCGCTGTATGCGTTGTATGCTAATAACATGGCCGGTAGCCGCTGCCGCCAGAATTGCGATGTCTTGAAAGGTCAGGCACACGTTGTTTCCGGCATGCGCTTTAAAATATTGTAATCATCATCATCATCAGCCACATGACGTGCACTGCTGCACATAGGCTATATTGTAATACGCAATGCGAATTTAACTCACAGGTATTTTACACAGGTAGAACACCCAGTTCGCTAATACGCCTTTGCCTAACACTTCGGGAATACAGGCGTGAGCTTATTTCATATTTTGTAAAAATGTAACCTCAAACACAAAACGTAAATGTCCAAATCAATCATTAAATAGATAAGTAAAGGTCGTGCCGTATTTAACTTTAATTGTCATTAAGGGCTATTAATGAACCATTATCTGACTCTGAGAGGTAACTTTTTTAAATCTACACTAAGGAACTATTTAATTGACCATTACATGACTCTGAGTGCGGCAGCCCATGTATTCGGTATTGAAATATTTAATGTCAATTAGTTAAATACCAATTAGGCCTAATGTAAGGAACGTCTCTGAGTGCGGCAGTTAGCCTCAGTTCAGCGAAATCAGTTTTCTCAGACATATGCTGCGGCATCTGCAGTATCGCCTTCTACAAATAATTGCAATGGGAAAGGTAGATGAGAGAGAGACATGTTGGTATAAGGAGAAAATTCTGGCTCAGGAATAAGAGAATAGACAGGAATTACCAGGGTAGGAGAATTATACATTCTGGCAAGAAATAGAAAGGAATATGGGGAGTTGACTGCCAACATCCAGTAGTGGATGGGCACCGTGAAAGAGAGAGGAGAGTCTTAGTGTAAAAGTTTTTGTAACAAGCACGTGCAAGTGATCAAATTGCCCTTATAATAATAAACATTAGCCCTGTAATATTACTGTCCCACTGCTGGGCACGGGCTTCCACTACTAATGAGGGGGGTTAGGCCTTAGTCTACCACGCTGGCCTAATGCGGGTTGGTAAATTGATCTTACTTTTACTTTAATACCCAAATGATGTAATTAGGGCAGTGACGTCACAAATCCACGTGCACACACCACACTCCACTAATCCACTGTAAATAGTTGTGCGGCTTCGTAATTATCAATATTCTTTCACCGGTACACCTAAATGGACGATCATTACTAATGACGTATGATTTCTTTTGATCAAATCTATTTTGGATTTATAGGCTACCTCGACTGTTTGATTGGTAATACTAATATTTTTATTGCAATCGAATACATATCGAGCAAGCTGTGGCCCGATCATTTGAAGTAGGTCTGTTTAGTTTTTTTTTTTGGGATTTAAGCTTTTCTTGTATTCAATCAGACCAATCCTCAACACAATAGCAAAAAACATCCGAAGCTTTTTCATTTTTTTATTGCAGAGACTGGCAAACGAGCAGATGGGTCACCTGATGGTAAGTGATCTCCACCTAGATAGTGGAGTATATATATCAAGTGATAGACACCCAAGACACAAGAATCATGGGTGCGTTGCCAACCTAAAGGGAAGTAATGGATGGGAAAGAAAAAGGGATTGAGAAAGGGAGGGGGGAAATTGGTTCACAGGAAATGTCACTCACCGAACGTAACGCGACAGCGGGCTGCCACTTTACATCGATTTTCTATGAGATAGTGGTATCTGCCCGGTCGAGTCGGCCCATTCGTGCTGTAGACGTAACTGTCTACAACGTGACTCTAACACTCCTCCTTTTTCTACCTACCCTTATCCCACCTTATGTGGGGTCGGCGCAACATACTTTTTCAAGCATGTTGCAGATAGGATTTGGCTTAGTTTTTACGACCGGCCGCCTGCCTGACGTCAACCCCCTGTGAGGGATCTAGTCCCGTGCAAATTAAATTAGAAAATTTGCTTTGCCCGACCTGGGAATCGAACCCAGGACCTCCCGGTCCACAGCCCATACATGCTGCCACTAGACCAAGGAGGCGACTTACGTGACTCTAACACTCAAAAGATGGTAAAATAACAATTATTTTTGTATAGGCAACTAGCGAGACTAATTTGAGGCGGTAGTGGGCTATACATTTTCATTACAACGGAAGGCTATACATCTTCGGAACTGCGTCAACAACCGCCGAAAGTAAGTGAAATTGTTCGCGAACTAAATTTATTCGCCGAGCCAGCGTCTCTCCATAGTTAAAAACACATAAAACTGACATAACTCTCATCGAATTACTTTAACGTCTATGTCTGAATTAATGTCTGTGGCTGTTGACCTGTGAATTACGCCTAGACCAGTAGTCAAGGACACGCTTTTTGTAATGTGACATAAGCTCACACATATGCCGTCGAAGAAACAAGCAAAGTGAGCTAGAATGTCGACAAAACGTATAGAATGTCGTATTCTGTCATATTATAAATTTTATTTGTTTTTTGTGTTCTATATTCCATGTTGATTTATAATAAACGATAGTCTTGGTCAACCCGTCTTTCAATCATGACATGGTATCAACCCTGCTAACATCAACTTTCAGATTTAGGACACAGAATACCTAATACTATTACATCGATCTATACCCAGTATACTTAGTGTAAAGACGGAATTACCGATAGATCTAATACGAGGTTTTGTAATTAGTAAATTCATTAACTGCCTCCGTGGCGTGGTGGTATTTCGGTACGACTACGGTTCTGAGGTCTCGGGTTCGATCCCCGGGTCGGGCAAAGTGATATTGGATTTTTCCATATCAGCCCGGAGTCTGGAATTTGTGCCCGATATGGCGATAGGCTCGCCCCCTATCACATCTGGGACTGAACTAAGCTCGGCGAAATGTGGCTGTTCTAGTTCGCTAGTGCGCCTCTGCCTACCCCTTCGGCGATACAGGCATGAGCTTATGTATGTATGTAAATTCATTAAAAAACAGCCAAGAGTAAATAGAAATTACCCCTGAGATACCCGTGTAAACATATTTTCGTTAATTTAACTCCATCTTTGAGTAACAGCTTTTTTTTATAGCAGAGACTGGCAAACGAACAGATGGGTCGCCTGATGGTAAGTGATATCCACCGCCTATAGACACCCAAGACACAAAAAGAGTCATGGATGCGTTGCCAACTTAAAAGGTGGGAATGGAAGAGCTGGGAAAAGGGAATGGGAAAGGGAGGAGGCGAAAGGGGCCGCCGGAAAACTCACTCACCGAACGAAACGCGACAGCAAGCTGCCACTTTACGTCGGTTTTCTGTGAGACAGTGGTATCAAACCGGTCGAGCCGGCTCATTCGTGCTGTAGACGTTACAGTTTACAGCGTGGCTCTACCACTCTAGTAGCTCTTATAACACACCTATGTACCGGCTATCATCAAACATCAATAATTTCCGTGTAAAATGACTGATATACAGAAAACATGATGAGATTATAACGATTCCCTTTTTTCCATTTGGCTACGAAATCCTAAAAATAAAGATTTACCAGCCTATAACTTGACCTGTACTCTTCACTGCTGGATCTACGTGTAGCCGCGACCCACGATTAAATTGCCAGCGATCTGTAGAACTATTTACCGATGTTTACAGGTAATGTGAAACGTAATGAAGGTAAATTTGCCTGACCTTTTTATTGTGGGCCACGTTATTTTACCACCATATGCTATGGCGCCTGCAAACCTCAAATAATTCTAAACTCACAGTATCTATCGGTTTACGATTATAGTAATGCTGCACCGCTGAGGAGTATTTGGTTTGAGATGCTTTAAATGTAAAATGTGTGATATCTTTAAGTCATACTGACGACCCTTCAAATTTAACATAACATAAGCTCACGCCTGTATCCCCGAAGGGGTAGGCAGAGGCGCACTAGCCAACTAGAACACCCACATTTCGCCGAGCTTAGTTCCGTCCCAAATGTGATAGGGGGCGAGCCTATCGCCATATCGGGCACAAATTCCAGACTCCGGGCTGATATGGAAAAATCCAATATCACTTTGCCCGACCTGGGGATCGAACCCGAGACCTCAGAACCGTAGACGTACCGAAATACCACCACGCCACCGACGCAGTCAGTTCAAATTTAATGGTAGTGATTATTCGTGGTGTCCAAGTACTCCAAGTCTGTGTTCTATACAGTTGGCTGATTCGAGACAGTTGTATAAATATTTAGTTAAAATGGTCAGTCACAAAACCATAATATAGAGATACATGTGATTATTTATTTTGCCACCCAAACAAGTGGAAATATTGAAATCAAACGTAAACCTAAGAAATCATTAAGTGGAAATATCCTAGGGAAATTATTATTATGTAGTGCAGTTTTTAAGTAATCCAAACATTAGTAAGCTTTAAAAATTGGACTAGAAGTTCACCTGGTCAAAATAGATATTAAAAAACATTCCCCGAATATCTAACCACTAGGCATCGATCGCATTTCTCCAGCACCAGTACACCTATTCAACGTCTATGAATATCTTCAGCGTATTACCATTCCGACATGAGGCAAAAATCAATTGATCCGCGCGAAACATGTATGCACACACAAAACGCAGCTCAATTCACCATGGTCAATTTAATCTAATTTGCAATAACTGCGTAACGAGTATATAAAATGTGTAATTTTAGACACTACTACAGTAATTGGAACGAGGACTGTTATGGTTGACGGATTTACCTACATACAATAGGGATTTTTTTCTTTAGTTTATAGTAAAGATCTAGGTCTCAAATAAACACACCAGAAACTAAAACATTGAAATATGCACAAATCATTTAATGATCGCAGGTGAAAATATGACTTACGAAACCCCGCGCTAAAAAACGACGTGACGTCACCGCGTAGCTATTTCTTTATATAACGAAGTAAAAATTAGGAAGAAGGAAGAGATGGACCTCCCAAATCTAATTCACTAATCACCATATTATACACAACCACAATTTTCGGCAAAATTGGAAAAAATACCCCAATTTGGAAACATTGCTCTATGATTCTTTATGCAATGACGTCACTTGGGTTTTGCAATTTCATACGTTCCATTATACGTAATTTGTAAGTAGGCTATTTTGTAAAATATAAATTATTGTATACTACCATGATAGCACATTTCATGGGTTTTGTTTATTGATTTATCAACACAATTTCTCGTTATATTTTTTCTGCAAGTTCCGCATTGATTGATCATTGAATACAAGGGTTCCGTTCGTTTTTTACGTTTACCACCACCACGTCTTATAGCAGTATTATTTTAATCTTATTTTGTTTTTTTTTGCACGGGAATCAGTAAATTTAAGATAACAACAATACTGTTATAATACGTTGTGGTAACTCTGTATGTATGTAAAGGAATCTTTCTATATAATTTTAATCGACTATAAGGGGGTTTGGTTATTTTGAACATTTCTACCCAAATATAAACCTTTAAAAATACGATATATCCAACGAATAAATAATTTTTCATTGTAAGTAATTATATAGAGGTATATAATGATAATTATAGGTCGCAGGAAGTCGCTGAATGCAGGCCGCTTCCAACAGGTCAATCTAGAAATCTTTGGGGGAGGCCTATGTCCAGCAGTAGACGTTCTATGGCTGATGATGATGATGATGACGATAATGATGATAGAATTATAACAATATATAATTATAAAATAAAAAAAAACAGGGGATAATAACAGGTCCCCTGAATTTTAATGAGTTCAAAATATAATCCGAATACAATAGTGCTCTACTAAAGTATAGGAAACTACGTAGTAGAAACTATAAGTACCGGGAAGCATTGAAGCAAACTAGTGTTCCGCTACTTTGTTCCCGCATCCCGTGCCCGCCTTCCGTTTCCTTTGGGAACCACGGGAATGACGTCACGTGTTAAAGGGTATTCAGCACTAGGACATCATAAGCCTACAAGAGACCAGTGCAATTATATGCAGTATTAATACGTTTGATATCCAGCCTTATGCCTTTGAGGATAAGTTACTAGTTGCCGCAACGGAGTGTACGATGACTCCGCCAAGCTAAAGTTAACTGTATTATGTACAAGATAAGGTTCTTATTTCACAAACAATAAATATACCCGGAACATAAAATCTACCTGCTAGGGATGTTACGCGGAATAATAATCGGAATCCAAAATATTTAAAAGCTTTTTTACCTAAGATAATATCACCGTTGTGCAATAGTGTCATTCAAAGGCGTGTGATATCTGAATTTAACTGTTTTCTTAATAAAACTCAATGGGCCTTACTTAAAACAGCATTTTTAGCTGATCAAATGGTTAAGAATAACCTGTCACTTTTTTCCTTGCGTTACATTGTTTAAAAATGAAAGGTACAACCTATGGTATGAAGATAAGCAGCGCTTAAATATTTTTATAAGTAAGGGGCAATATTTGTACATACTGATTATATATTTAATTACAAAATAGTTTACATTTTGTTTGCACTCTCTTATTCTAGTCCAAAATGTAGATTGTGATCCGAAAACAGTTGCCACATCACTATAATCAAAGAATTAAATATTATAAACAACTAATTTGAAAAATATCATCATCATCAGCCACAGGACGTCCACTGCTGGACTTAGGCCTCCTCCAAAGATTTCCAGATTTACCTGTTGGAAACGACCTGCATCTAGCAATTTCCTGCGACGTTTATAAAAAAAATTAAAGATTCGAAAAATATTATTATTTATTATTTATTAATTATTTATTACACGTAAATTGATTTTAAGCTATCAACCGTCCCCTACAATCAGGAGATTTAATATTATGAACGTCGATTTAATATATCCTAGATGCACAGTTCTTTGCAAATATCGTCATAAAAAGTGGTCTCAGTAATAAAACAAAGGAAAAAATCACAAGTTCTAATTAAATCAACACAATTATAACCCTATGCCAGTGTTATAGAGTAGCTTTTTAAACAAAATGAGCAAGCGTTTTTAAATTTGAATTTTGAAATTTAGAATTCTATCGGCGTTTGACTGTATGCAAAAGTGTGCACTTCTTTGCTGTCCCATTTTCCGAGCGTCAACTGTGCATCTAGGTATATAATATATCGATGATTATGAATGTCTTTTCATAACATTATTTTGATTCTGACAATTTGCTTAAGATTAAGATCTTTTATTAGTAGGAATAATATCAACTACAAGCCACAACACTAGAAATGTCTTTGTCAAGTCGAGACCGGAACTTAAGTCCCCTCCTAATCATTTGCCGTTTCCCCCGTGCCTTGGGAATAACGGGAGTGACGTCACGTGTTAAAGGGTATTCCGTACTAGGATAGCATGAGGCACTGAGAGATCACTGCACGCAGCGTGGATGCCAATACCAGCTACTCATGCGAGGTTGAACCTTAGCTCCGAGACGTTATGTTACCATTTATAATGCATACCAGTAAGCACAGCCAGTGGGTTCTGTACAAAGTAAATACATATTTACAATTTACATATTATGATTTTCAGTTGTTTTTATTACAGAGCTAATTTTGTATGCTAAAAATCAAAAGTAATGTGGATTCAAAATATATTCGTGTTCTATTTTCAAATTAAAATTATTGATGTTAAAAAAAATCATGTGTCCTATTTTTAACAAGAATTTTCATTTATGTTAATTAAATAAATGAAAGAATTATCTCTACTTGGATTTATACAAAATGTTGCATTAGCATAACAATTTTTATTATACTATCATGCTATCATGCCATTCCTCCGATCTCAATGATCCAGTAACGTCGAATTCGCTTCAAACACGCTCAACGCGACGTCAAATGTCATGATTCATTCCTAAGCACCGTGGACGTGACGTCACGTGTTAAAGGGCATTCACTACTAGGAGATCAAAAGGGACGCGAAGATCACTGCAATCGAGTATCCCTGAAGACTACAGGCGATATTGTACGCTATTTGTTTAGTAATAAGGGCTAGTTGACTACAATAGTGTACATGGTGTAAAGCCGTGCAATCAAATGCATCCTACACGTGTTTGAAATATGACATACTTTCAGTTGCATACACGAGTCATTCAATATAAGGGTGTTACTACAACATAGATTTTTTTATTAAAATATTGTTAAACTAAGCATTAAATAAGGTTGCATTATTAAAGGAGTAGGCAGAGCTGCAGAGAGTAACTAAGTGAAACCGAGCTCATTTTCGTCCCATGATAATTCGTTATTGCCATGCTGAAATTGCAATACATACTTAAAAAAAGTACATATAGTTATTGTAAACAAGCTACTTATAAAAACATTTACGCTTATCTTTTCGCTAAGAATAGCCTGTCACTTTTTCCTTGCGTTACATTGTTTAAAAATGAAAGGCACATCCTATTGTTAAAGATAAGTAGCGCTTAAATATTTTTATAAGTAAGGGGCTTAGTATCCAACAGACACAGATAGATAACCAACGACTCAAAACTATTGTTTGTTATTTCTAGATAGTCATATGTATATTCTCACCTTAATATTTTTTATGAGTTAAGTACTCTTCAAGTTCAAACTATTTAAAACTTTATAACCTACAGTAAAGTACTAGATCACAAAAGCTGATACAACTTTTATGACGTTTTCGAACTGGTTACAATGCATACCCCTCAGGATACTAGAGTGTAAAAGGGACAAACTATACAGATTTTTGTAAGAATGAGAAGGACACCATCCTTCCCCTTATATTTGATTTACGATCAGCCATCCGGTACAGTGTAGGGGCCTACACTGTTCGTGGTAAGTGCTGAATATTATTTTTTAGTACTAGTTTAGAAATTTTTAAAACCGTTTTACTACCTTAGTTGTATTTCGGTACGACTACCATCCTGAGGTCTCCAGTTCGATCCCCGGGTCGTGCAAAGTGATATTGGATTTTTCAATATTAGCCCGGAGTCTGGAATTTGTACCCGATATGGCGATAGGCTCCCCCTCTATCACATCTGGGACGGAACTAAGCTCAGCGAAATGTGGGTGTTCTAGTTCGCTAGTGCGCCTCCGCCTACCCCTTCGGGGATACAGGCGTGAGCTTACGATTTACTATTTTTAAAGAGCAGAGGTGTCGTATAGCTTTGTAGCCTCCTTGGTCTAGTGGCAGCGATTATGAGCTATGAATCGGGAGGACCTGGGTTCGACTCCCGAATCGTGCGGGTTCCTAAAACTATTGGTCCGGAACTGAACCCCTCAAGAGGGGTTGGTTTCAGTCAGGCAGCCGGTAATAAAAACTAAGCTAAATCATTTCTGCAACATGTTTGAAATGTATGCTGTAATGCGTTTCATGTCATCAATTGCAGCCATAGGACGTCCACTGCTGAACAGAGGCCTCCCCAAAAAAAATCGAGTACAACCTGGGTTTCGTAATCATATAATTATACAAAGGCGGAAGGCCTTAGTAAATATCTAAAGTAAGGCTTTCAGTGGCGAAAGGTCCGTATAATACGATTCCTTCCGGCTTACCTTTGCCACCATTATCTTCTAATAAATACGTATTACTTCAAAGAGAAACTAGCATCGGCTTCCTTTTTATAAATTATCACCCTTCGCCAATAAAGACTTCAATGATAACACACACAAAATACTCAAATACGCGAATGTTAGTGTTAAAGGTAAATCAACCGAAACGTTAAGCTATTTTATTCTTAACTATCTATACAAATTACTGCATAATTATTTTATTTTTATTACTTGTGTAATAATCTCCCTCTTTTTTGGAGCCATTACAAAGCATACTATTATTTAAACTGCCCTCTATTGATACGTTTAGAAACTAATACACGTAGCAACGACGTAGCTTCGTAGCATTCGAAAAAATATTTCGTAGCATTTCCAATACGGTTACTTTTGCAATAACAAATTGATGTTCACGCCATCTATTGGTAATTTTCAGAACTAAAATAATTTATGGTTCATACATGAAATGTTTATTGTTTTCGGGATAAGACATGTTTACAACAACAAACCAAAATAGTAATAGCTCGAAAGATGTCGTTACTATTTTTTTTATTAGAGTTCCCTAACTCAAAATGAAATCTTTATGATATTCAAAAATAAATTTTTCAATGGTGTTTTCTAGATTTTTTTAACCTACAACGGAATATCGAAATATTACAATCTTTAATTTCAATCAAAATTAAAAATTTTAGTAAAGTAGTTGAATGAAGATTGAATCTTTCAACCACTTTACTCAAAATTTTACGAGTAATGAGTATTACACCGAGACCACATACTTTAGCAACACTAAATATCTCAGAATCACCAGTTTTTAAATAAAGTAGGTACTCCTTTTCGACCTACTTCAAAATAGGAGAAGGTCCCCAATTCGTCTGTGTGTTTTTTATGTATATTAATTGATATCTCCGCCAAATGTAGACCGATTTTCACGACTCTTTTTGTGTTCGATAGAGCTTATTTCAAGGGTGGTCCCATATACTTACATTTTGAAGTCGGTCCGTTAAGTTTTCAAATCTTGTTAATTCTTGAGCATGTAATTTGCGTGTAAAAACATAGACGTACGTATGTATATCGACAATGATAATAAATATTGCTAGTAAATAATAAATATTTTAGCTAAATACAACAAAAATCAAGAAACGTTTAATCCAAATAAAATTATTTTATTCCAAACTTCGCCACTCTATTAGCATTTCACATTCGACATCATAACTCCTCAACTCAGCGATCTCTAAACTGAACACTTCCACAGCATCCGGACACGTCGAATAATCAAAATCAACAGTTTCATCATAGTACTCCACGGAACTGAACATATACTCGCTGGTTCGTCTACTTTTCTCATTTCCAGTATTTTCAGCTTTAGCATCTTTGGTTACAGTTACATTTGCTGCAGTTGTCGCAACGTTGACTACTGCTATACCTTCTGGCATTGTTGTTTTTTTCTCATTTATGTCTGTTTTATTAGTCTGTGTTTTTTTTAAATGAATACCTTTATTTTTGAAATTCGTAGTATCTGCTTTCGTGTTACCTGGCATTACAGTTTCATTAACACTGTCACTTCCCACCCTACATACTCCTTGATTGGTAATATCCGAAATTTTAAAAGGCAATGGATCTGCAGACACAAAATCTACAAGTGATCCATCGTTTTTCAACATACGTCTGTATTGCACGGCTTTGTCTTCAAACGTTTCATCTCTACATTTGCTATTACCGTCGAAGCTATCTTTTAAATGCGAAATATGCCATTGGGCATCATCCAAATCTTCAAGGAATCGTCTTTCGACATTAAATATTGTTTTATCTTCTGCTTCTGTTTTGTCTTTATCTTCTTCGCTGACGAGAGCCTTCGTTTTAGGCAGAATAAAATAAAAGTACAGAATAATAAATAAATCCATTTTAATCCTACTACATTGGTCGTGTAAGAATTAATAAACTGAATTTAATTAATGGTTAACCGTTGTTTTGTTATGCTTAGGAAACATTTTTGATAAGAGTTTATTGGAAATATTGTGACTGGTGGGCGACAAAAAAATATTAAGTGTGAACTGAATAACGTGAATTTTCCGCGGGTTTTTTCCATCTTAATGTGGGGCCAGCGCAACACACTTTTTCAAGCATGTTGCAGAAAGGATTTGGCTTAATTTTTACGACCGGCTACCTGCGCGATGTCAACCCCCTCTGGGGGATCAGGTCCCGAGAAAATTAAATTAGAAAATTCTCTTTTCTCGACCTGGGAATCGAACCCAGGCCCACAGGCCATATGTGTTGCCACTAGACCAAAGAGGCGACTGAATTTGACGCGGGATTATTGCTTTAAAACCGTATATTGCTTCTAATACTCTCGCAAACCTCTGGGGAGTTGCGACCAAGTACCAAAGCGGAAATCGAAGTCGCGAAAACATCGGCCATAATCATTACACTACGTATGTATTCTATATGGTAGAATAATAAGGAGTTGCAAAGATTTGTTACACCCATTTAGGGGTCGTGATGAATCTTTATTCAATTTTTGGACAGGATAGAAAAATGTTTGAAAAATATTGCTGTAAAATTTTTATAATAATAAATAAGACTACCTCGGTGGCGTAGTTGTATTTCGGCACGATTAACGTCCTGAGGTCTCGGGTTCGATTCCCATGGTCCGGCAAAGTGATATTGTGTTCTTTCAATATTAGCAACGGAGTCTGGAATTTATGCTCGATATGGGAACCCCTATCACATCTGGGACGGAACTAAGCTCGGCAAAATGTGGGTGTTCTTGTTCGCTAGTACGCCTCTGCATATACCTTCGGAGATACAGTCGTGAGCTTATGTATATACAAGTTTAAACCTGATTATGGTGTTAGACACCCCTTACCACATCTGAAAAGGAAATAAGCTTGATAAAATATTATGTTCTACTTCTCTACTTCGCTTCTGCCTACTCCTTCCGGGATCGTTGCATGAGCTCCATATATAAATGTAATAAAGTATATCACCACATCAAACTTGTCCCAAATGTCACATTTCAATAACAAAGTTACGTAACATAGCCTAACAAACCAAACAAATTGCCGACCATAACAAACAGTTAAACCGAAAACCGCCCATTAGCCATTGATAGTTACCGCGCGCTAATTCATCCATTCAGAGTTATATCGACACAACTACACTCCAAACGCTGGGAAAATACTTCAATTACCGCCCCCCAACCCCTGGTCCCCCACCCCCTCGCCGCCCACTCGGAGATCAAAACATCCCAATTACCTCGCAGCATGAGACCCTTTAACAAGCCCTCGTTTGCTCAAAACTGAAATCTATGCTAATATAAAAACAAAAGTTTGGATGGATGTTTGTTACTCAGTGACGCTAGTACAGTGAAGCTTAGCACATAATAATAATAAATAACACCCAACAGTCACACACATATGACCCCCACATTAAGATACTAGTCTTGTGTCGTGGGTATCAGGAACTACGAAAGACTTTTGGTCTCACAACACCCAGACCCGAAACAAATATCTGTGGGCCACACAAACATTTGTCTCGGTGCGGGAATCAAACCCGCGGCGTCTCGTTTCAAAGCCGGCTACTCGTCAATAGATAGATATGCATAGATATATTATAGTCTGGAATAGCACATGCGTTTTTATCCCGGACAAGTGTACGTTCCTCGTGTGATAAATTTGTTAATAAATTTCCACACAAATGAAGTCGCGGGCAACGGCTAGTAAAGATATCAGGAGATAATCAGATGATTGGTATCGCTGGTAAAGAGGCATTATGTTAATCTGTGGTTTGTTTTAGCTTGATGTCTTTGATGATTGATTATTGCTTTCGGTTTTGTCCGTATTTATAAATCGTGTCTTACAAGAACTTAGGATGAAAGTAATCTTTTTAAATGCGGGTCGTGGTTTACAATAGTATACAAATAGCATCATCCAAATTGGTGTAGTCAGGCTTTCACAAACGTATATATCAGTTCACACGTGATTTCAATTGAAAAACTCAACACAAATTATTGGCCGACCTGGGATCTGAACCCAACACGTCACATTTATGAGCCTGAGTAAGTACGCTGTCACTGGACCGAAGAAGCGGTTACATTCAATAACTTTATTAAACCAATACAAAAAGGGGAGGTTCTCAACACGTCTTATGTTATCGTGTATGTTACGCAATATCCGGCTATTTTTGTGTACGATAAAGCTTACTCCAAGGGTAGGTCCAAATAAACCTGGTCAAGATCTGTTGAAGGAATCTGAAGTAAACTCTTAAAGAAACAGCAGCCAAGATGTATGATTGGAGTTTTATAGTCGGTTTCCAACTTTATGATTAGTCTAACCTTATACTTATTATACATTTATAATCTTAATAAAAGAAGAAACATAATCACAAGTTTAAAAACTTAACAGACCGACTTCAAATCCGATCGTGACCAAATTTATATGGGACTACCCTTGAAATATGCTCTATCGAACACAAAAAGAATTTTGAAGGTCGGTCCACATTTGGCGGATATCGAGTAATATACATAAAAATAATCACAAGTTTAAAAACTTCTGACTGACTTCCAATTTACCGATCGTGACCAAATTTATAAGGGACCACTCTTGAAATAAGCTCTATCGAACACAAAAAGAATTTTGAAGGTCGGTCCACATTTGGCGGAGATATCGAGTAACATACATAAAAAAATACAGACGAATTGAAGACCTCCTCCTTTTGTGGAAGTCAGTAAAAAAAAGAATACAGGAGGAACTCAGGCATTTTGAGTATCAGCGGTTGCGTGGAAAAGCAAAAATTAATGATCCACTAACCTGGGCACGAGGTCGCAGCTCTATTCTTGTAATGAGTGATATACATTCTTAGATTCTCTCGTTACAACACTGTTCAGTTAGCTTCATAAAAATACCATTCGATTAGTTATATTAACTAACTTTTCGCACTTCAAACGATTTCGACACCGTTACGAGACTCGCAAAATGCGTGGACGTCAATTTAATGAAATAGGTTCAGACTACCCTCTACATCGAAGAGAAAAAATATAAATATATAAAATGTCAATACAATAGGTATAATATAGGTTCTATAAATGAGAGTTGTAAGAATCAAGCCAAATCCTTTCTGCAACATGCTTAAAAAAGCGTGCTGCGCCGGTCCCACTTTGAGGTGGGATAAATGCATATAGAAATAAGGTAGCTGTAGGTTTTGTTCTTTTAAAATTGCTTTTCCTCAGAAATGGTGAATCTTAGGAAAAAAGTGTAAGGACTGTTTTTAGATAATTGAACATAGATTTATCATCTAAATAACGTATGCAATAGGAATTTATTAAAAATACTCCAAGGATAATTTTATTTTAGTAATTTAAATACTTAATTTTTTAATTTAAATACTTAATTTTTTATCTGTGCGTCACGTGACGTTAAACACCAATCACAATGCATGATATCAGATTACTCATTTTTCTTGTTTAATTGCTCCACAAGGGCCTAAGACCGAAAATCAAAACTCATACTGCCAGGTTATTTAGTATTTTTTTTCGTATTTTTATTTAAATCTCAACTTAATTTCAACGCGGATGTGATTGACGATCGATATCTGATTGACGAAATATCCGACCCGTTTTTTTTAGTTTGTAATCATAAATGTTATTTGCGATTTTGTATCTATGGTAAGAAATAATGGCGTCACCCGTAGCTAAAGTTAACGGGTAGCGTTTTGGCGGCAAACTAAATTATACATATGATTTTTGCTTTTTTTAAACTATTTAGTTAGTGAAAATAAATTTCAAAATATTTTTTTACATGTTTAGGATAAACTAATAAATAGCCCTGTATACTTTTTAAAAAATAATCAAGTACCCAATTGCACGATCTACAAGTTCAATTGTGTTATTTTTATTATTAAACTAACCGTTTTGCAAAAAAAAAAACAAAAAGCCCATTTTTGCGAATTTTTGACTGCATAAAATTTTTTGCACATATAGGAGCGATGGGGACATTTCACAATTTCATTTTAATGGTTTCCCAAATTTTCAACTTGGTGAGAATTCATGCAAGGGTAAATGTCTATTTTGACCGGAGTAATAGTCGAATGCACACTATGTAATCTCTTAAGATTTGATCTACTGGTTGATTGTCTAATTCGCTAATTTATTTGTAACTGCTAATTTATAAAACAATAATGTTTGAAGGTGGTAGATGAATGGTAGAGCCCATTCAGTTAAGCGAAAACACCTACATTTTGGGCTTAATTGAAGGCAGACTCGCCCTATTTACCACTGTCTCACAGAAACCAATGATTTATATGCCATTGATCTACGTAAAGTAAGTTTGTTGCTGTATATCTTAAGGTGAGTCTCCAGATCATTTTTTCTCGAAACTCTAATACACAGAGTAGTGTTTAAAAAAACGCCTTTAGGTATAGTAAGAGATTTCCGGGCACCTAGATTTCCCTCCTCTTCACAATCCGTATCCCCTCCTGTTTCACTATAAGCTGCGGCAATACTTTTGAACTTTCTTTCAGTTCATATGATAGGAGATGAGCCATTCGCCATACCAGATACAAAATCCTTTCCCAAATTTAACTCATGTGTGATTTACCCACAAGCATAAATTGTGATTGCCCTAAATAATACATTCGAATTACAGTATCAAAATCAACAAACAATCTTTAATCTCAGAAGATAAGTGACCCCAACACCCAACAGTTATTCATTAACAGCCATTTGTTCCCTCGCCAGCCCTCACAAAACCCAACAATTACCATCTCGTTACAACAAATTGACTGATAATTCGGCCACGCTGCCAACTCAAACTTACCCGTCTATTTAACTTTACAAAACAGCGCAACATCGATTTAAACTCGCGCAGCGTTCATCCAACCAGAGTAGACACACCGCTTTACAGCGCTGCAGCGATTGAGAGCAAATTTACAATGTTAAACAGATGCAAATTGCGAGCGGTTGGCAGCACTGATTCGAAATGGCGCCCACAATTTTGCATAATTTGCACAGAATGGAATGTTTTGTTTGAATGGTGTGATTGAAAAGCTGTGAAATTTTCGTATAACTTTACTCAGTGACTAGAGATTTATTCTACTTTATACTTAAAGATACTTTACAGATATTAATCTATGAGATCATAATGATATTAGTTATCGATCAAACAATATATAATGCTGATAGGCTATCAGATAAATAAACAGAAATGGTAACAATCGTCTCTCATAAAATAAATTACATTTTGGTTAGATACAGCATTTTAAGAATATAATAGTTTCCTATAGTGAGATTGCTAATTAAACGGAGTAAACTGACATTTCAAATGTTACCACTTTTTAATGAAATTTAAATAGTGCTGCGGTAAAATGATCAAGATTATTTAAACACTTCAATTCAGTAACCATTTCATTCTTAATCGTAATTGCTGCCTAATTTATGATTAGTCCTGTATGACTATGACCGCATGCTAAGTTATTACACGGCTCCGGGAATTATAGTCATGGTTCATTATAAACAAAACCAACCAAAGCTATGAATGAGCGGAACGTAATTTTTCTCAGATAATAAAAGTAATATTTGTAATTTTCATTGTTATTATTTCGCGTATGTGTTATGATTATTTATGCAAAATTATATACACAGACATTTAGTCGAAGGGTTGAACAGAAATATCTAAAATACGCAAAAAATAATATAATTTCACAAGCTGTGCCGAGTTATTGTTTCGTTTAATGATAAAAATTTTACTGTTTTGGAAGTAAGCAACATTATTTTGTAAAGTGACATATCGATCTGTCAGTTTACTCCATTTAATTAGCAATCGGACTATAGTAAGCAAGTGTTAAGTTCTGACAATGACAATTTAGAAGTGGTAGACGAATTTAACGGTGATCATCAGGTATTTAAAAGTTGTAAACTCAAACATTCTAATTATTTTCATTTATTTATTAAACTTAACAAAACTATATTCAAGTGTGATATTTTTTTTATAAAATAGAATTTTATAATCTCAGGGTGTCCCGCTCTAAAGAATAAATGAATGGTAACGATATTATGCTTGCCTGTTACTTATTTACTTTAAATGTGTAAAATAACATTTTTATATTCGTTAGAATGACGTATAAACGATTCAAATTAATGATTTCCATTACACACAAATACAACTATCTTTTTACTAATTACAAACTCAGGTACAAATGTACAGATACTTGGAGATATAACTTATATACAAGATTCTACAGGAGTCAGAACTGCAGACGGCGACAGTCGAAGTAAGCTGATTCTAGGCCAGTATATTGTAACTAACAGTAACTGACCTAGATAAAACTTGAAATGCCAATATTTTTATAATAAATAATCTAATGTTTAAAAACATAATAAAACTAATTTCGAAACCCCAATTGCGTCATCATGTTTGTTTTTTGGGAACTTACTCCATACTATCCATATACTATAGGATCATCCTTGGAGTATGCTCTGTCGAACACAAGTTCTAAAAATCGTTCCATATTTGCCGGAGATGTCGCGTAACATAAAAACAGAAACATTGAGTACACCTTTTGAAGTCGGTTTAATATCGATATTGCACTAATCTAGTTTACAATCTACAGTGTTCTATCTATTGATCGTGACGCGTGGATACGTCACAGATGGCAGTGCATGTAGGTGGGGTACGGTGGCAGGAGCGCGCAGGCCAGCGGCAGCGAGTGTGAGAGCTCCCGCTCGCCACTCGCCGCCTGAGCCCGGAGCTGCTCCAGGCGCAGCTGGTTCTGACGCTTCCATTTCGTCCTAAGAGAATCTTCGGTTAGTTGTCGTTATTGGCGCCCAACGTGGGACTAGGTTGGTAGGTAGGTAGTACCAACACGACATTTATTTTAAATGTGAATCAATATTTTTGAACTTTTATAAATGTAGAAACGGATTCAGTTTTTCTGTACTTATCCAACTCCATTGTGGGGTTGACGCAACATAGTAAGCATATTGCAGATAAGGCTTGGCTTTATATAGTTTATATGACCAGCTCCCTGCCTAACGTCAATTCCTTTTGGAGAACCCAGTGCCAGGCGAATTGTGTTAGAAAAACAATACACCCGACCTGACGTTTGAACCCAGGACCTCGCAAAATATGATCAATTATAGAATCTGGTTTAATAAGTCACATATGAATTTTAAACCAAACTTCAAGTGAGTAATAAACTCTGTCACTTAGCCACAGTCCGAAAATTCACATATTTTTTAGCAGCATTTGTAAAGGTGAAGCTTTTATCTACAGTTACAAAAATTAGAGCGCAACACAATCATAAGAAAATTGATAAAAAAATTATCAAAATTTGCAGATGTGCCTGGGGTATATTCTAACAGATCCTAGTTTCCGTGTGCCACTTAATAACCTAGAACATCTTAAATTAATCAATACCTCCGATTCTGGTACCAAGTCTTGACCTGCGTCTCGCTGAGGCTCAGCGCCTCCGCCACATCTCCTCTGTCCGCAACGCTCAGGTACTTCTGGCATCTAAATTTGCGCTCCAAGTACGCTAGCTGTGCGTGTGTGAACGCAGTGCGTCGCCGCCGAGGCTTGCGGCTGGAGTTCTGGGAGCTTACTGGCCGAGATGTCATAGATGGCTGCCCATCTAGAACACATATAGATTTATGTTTTTTAGAGACATATTAATTATACTGTAGGGACACATCATTATTATTGTATGTAGGTCATATTAGCGCGATGCATGTGTGCGAGGTGCATGAATCTGTTTTTACGCGTGTGCAATAATTTAAAGTGGCTGCGCCCACAATAATTAAGCAGTCGCAAATAGATAGTCGTGATTAAACATTTACAGTGTACAATTGTGTCGTCATTGTCCGCCCTTCTAACCAACAACCGGCTGCCATTTATTAGCTTGTTGGGACAACACATACAAGAGCTAAACTGGTGACCCCCATTTTGGACATAATAAAAATTTGTAACGGACAATCGTAGAACATTTTGCGGAAAATGAACCCACAAAACGTACACATGCCGACGCACGCTGCGTATCTGCCATCGAACTCTCAGGACGAGATGCGCGAGCGGGACAACGCAGCTCTGGCAAGCATCACCGTCACCTCTAGAGTTCCAGACTTTTGGACAGACCAACCGCGACTCTGGTTTGTCCAATTTGAGGCAGCCGTGGAAAACCAAAAACTCAGCGATGCGTCGAAACATAACCTCGTGGTCACAAAGTTGGACAAGACTGCTATACAACAAGTAAGTGACATAATTTTATCACCACCCGAATCGAGGAAATACAACACTCTCAAGGATCGCTTACTACAGGTTTTTGAAGAGTCGGAAACTAGGCAGTTTCAAAAACTGTTGGGCGAAATGGAATTGGGTACTCAAAAACCCTCCCATTTGCTCCGACGTATGAGAGATTTGGCGCGAGGAAAAATTCCTGATCCTACTCTCCAGATTATGTGGAACAGACATCTTCCACCTGCAGTGCAAGCTGTGCTAGCAGTGACTGAGGTTAAGGACCTGGAGAACCTGGCCATAGTGGCGGATAAAGTGATGGAGGCGTCAAGACCAGCTGATGTAGTAGAGCTCGCGAGTCACACGACATCACCGACCCCCATAACCAGTAACGATCTCATAGCAGCTTTTGAGAAATTGAGTCTCGAAGTTGCCGAATTACGCCAATCACGACAGCAATTTAGAGACCGCGGAAGGCCGAGACGATTTAATCGTTCAAGGTCGAGGACTAGGGACGGGAGCAGAAGTCGTAGACATCCAGACTGGTTATGTTTCTACCATTATCGGTACGGCGTCAAAGCTCAAAGGTGCATAGAACCGTGTAATTGGAAGAGGACCAAGGCAACACCGCATTCATCGGAAAACTAGCCACGATACAACCAGGGGCGGGGGCTTGTGTCGATACCAGTAATTACCGCCTGTGTGTGACCGACAAAAGAACTGGACTTAGATTTTTAATTGATACGGGTGCTGACGTTTCTGTGCTTCCAGTGTCTAAAGAGTGCGTATCGAAAAATATCGCGAGTGATACATATAAAGTATACGCGGCAAACGGTACGGAGATTAAGACTTATGGTGTGCGTACATTAGTTTTAGATCTTAATTTAAGGAGAGCATTTAGATGGACGTTTATCGTAGCAGCTGTCAAACAACCTATAATTGGTGCCGACTTTTTAGGCCATTATAAGTTGTTGGTTGATTTAGGCGCGCGGAAACTAAGAGATCAAATTACCCATCTAAATGTGCTCGCTTCTATAGTTAGTAATAGTAGCTGTGAGTCATTAATTAAGACTGTAGATTGTAAGAATCCATGGCACGAACTTTTGTCTAACTATCCGGATTTGACTAAACCAGTATCATACAAAGATACACCTAAGCATTCGGTTTGTCACGTTATTGAAACATCGGGACCGCCGGTTTATGCAAAAGCGAGACCTCTACCACCGGATAGGTATGCAAAAGTTAAGGAGGAATTTCGGATAATGACCGAGTTGGGTATCTGTCGACCATCTAAGAGCGCATGGGCAAGCCCTTTGCACGTAGTACCGAAGAAAAACGGCGAACTACGACCATGCGGTGACTATAGACGGTTGAACGCGATAACTAAGCCTGATCGTTATCCGATTCCCCGGTTGCATGATTTTAAGTATTTATTAGCGGGTAAAAAAACTATTTTCACTAGATTAGACTTAAACCGTGCATATCATTTTATTCCAGTTGCCCCGGAGGGTGTTGAGAAAACTGCAATCATAACGCCATTTGGGTTGTTCGAGTTTCCACGAATGACTTTCGGGTTACGCAACGCCGCGCAGTCATTTCAAAGATTTATGGACAACGTGGTATTGCGAGGATTAGATTTTTTATTTAATTACATCGATGACGTCATCATTGCCAGTGAAAATGTCGAACAACACAAAGAGCATTTGAATACAGTTTTCAAAAGATTTAATGAGTACGGAATAACAATAAATGTGTCTAAATGTGCGTGTGGTCAATCTAATCTTGAGTTTTTAGGTTTCGAAGTGTCAACGACCGGAGTTCGACCGCTTGACGACAAAGTGCAAGCAATCATAAATTTTCCGAAACCTGAGACTGTAGCGCAACTGCGACGATTTTTAGGTATGGTTAATTTTTATCGATCGCATATTCCTAGGGCTGTCGAATACCAATTAGAGTTAAATAAATACTTGCATAACACTAGGAAGAATGATAAAACTGTTATAGAGTGGACCGATACATCAAATGAGGCATTTAAGAAATGTAAGGAGAGCTTAAAACGCGCCGCTACATTATCTTATCCAAGGCCTGACACTAACTTAGCGCTGATGACAGACGCATCAAACACTTGTATTGGAGCCGTCTTACAGCAATATGTTGATAATGCTTGGCAACCACTCGGGTATTTCTCGAAAAAGTTAACTGAGACGGAAATTAAGTATTCCACGTAAGATAGGGAATTATTAGCAGTATTTATGGCCATCAAACATTTTAAAAATTTAGTGGAGGGCCGATCTTTGACAATATTTACTGACCATAAACCCCTTGTTTACGCTTTTTCAAAACTGAACAGTGACAAGGAAAGTCCTAGAAGAATAAGACAACTCGCATACATCAGTGAATTTACCACAGACATAAAATACGTTAGTGGCAACCATAACGTTGTGGCCGATACACTTTCACGGGTCAATACCATCAGTTGTCCTACTTTAATTGATTTTGCTGAGGTAGCTAAATTGCAAACACACGATAAATATTTGCAACAAGCATTACGCTCAGGCAATGACAAAACCAACTTTAATTTGCAGTTTAAGCAAATATGCTTGTCGGACTGTAATGTAAATATTTATTGTGAAACATCCACAAAATATATTAGACCATATTTACCGGAACCATTTAGAAAATTAGCCTTCGATTCTGTTCATGATCTCAGCCATCCAGGCATTAAAACGAGCAAACAATTAATTAAACAAAAGTTTTTTTGGCCAGACATGGACAGGGATATTACACATTGGGCAAGATCGTGTATTCAATGTCAGAAAGTCAAGACCACTAGACACACGGTATCGGGTTTAGGAGAATTTGACAGATCTGACAAATTTTCACATGTGCATATTGACATCGTAGGCCCACTTAGTACATCAGTTGATGGTTATCGATACTGCATAACAATGATAGACCGTTTTACGGGATGGCCTGAAGCTTTTCCCGTACGTAATATTACGGCGGAAACGGTAGCAAAGGTAGTATTCGAAGGTTGGATTTCTCGTTATGGGTGCCCTGAGAAGCTAACGAGCGACCAGGGTAGGCAATTCGAGAGCGATCTTTTTCATCATCTAATGAAGTATTTAGGTATTCATAAACTGCGCACAACGCCTTATCACCCACAGAGTAACGGCATGATTGAACGTTGGCATAGATCACTAAAAGTGGCTCCTATGGCACGTTTGAAATGCAACACTTCATGGGTCGACGAACTGCCGGCCGCACTACTAGGTTTGCGAGCCGCGACTAGAAGTGACAGTGGCGTGAGCGCAGCTGAGTTGACCTATGGAAAAACACTTAGGTTACCAGGTGATTTTTATGATAATGTTAAATTTTGTGGTACAGATTCTGAGTATTTACAAAAACTTAGAGACACTATCAACAATTTGAAACCTAGGCCACCTAGTCATAAAAATACACGTTCTTTGTTTCTTCCTAGTAATCTTGCGACTTGCAAAAGTGTTTTCGTGAGAAATGACGTAATGCGTAAGTCCTTGCAACCTCCTTATGAAGGCCCATACAGCGTCTTAAGAAGGCATGGAAAAACTTACGTCATTAAAATAGGTGATAGAGAAACAAGTATTTCAATAGATAGACTTAAGCCAGCTTATGTAATCAACGACTCACAGACTACTAATAATTTTAATGATAATTGTAATAATGATAATAAACAATTTTGTTCTGATAACGCGGACACTTCCAGAAAAATCGTACATCCGAAAACAACACGAAGTGGCCGCGTCATCAAAATACCTTTACGTTTTGCACTATAAGCAATATGATTATGTAGGTTACATGTGTCATAAGTTATTGTTCTTTTTTTATTTTGTTTTGTGTTTACATAATTGTTATAAAATTTTATTCCTTTCCTCTTTCGATATGGGATTATTTTTGTAAAAGGGGGGGAATAGTGTAGGGACACATCATTATTATTGTATGTAGGTCATATTAGCGCGATGCATGTGTGCGAGGTGCATGAATCTGTTTTTACGCGTGTGCAATAATTTAAAGTGGCTGCGCCCACAATAATTAAGCAGTCGCAAATAGATAGTCGTGATTAAACATTTACAGTGTACAATTGTGTCGTCATTGTCCGCCCTTCTAACCAACAACCGGCTGCCATTTATTAGCTTGTTGGGACAACACATACAAGAGCTAAATATACTGATTTCTTAAGTTTACGCGAATATTATACATTGAAATAAAACTATTTTTACGAATTCTATCACGATTAGGTTTTAATTTTTATTCCCGACGTTTCGAAGACTTTGCGGTCTTCGTTGTCACGGGTCAGACAAAAAATTTAAAATTAAAACCTAATCGTGATAGAATTCGTAAAAATAGTTTTATTTCAACATATTAATTATGTTTCAATGACATGAGATATCTAATCACAAATTCACTGAAAAAGATCCACACTAAAAAAACTTTAGCATATAATTTAAATATCAAGAAATATTTTTTTATTGAACATTATCAAAGATTTAATTAATGAGTCAGCAAATAAGATGGGGGTGGAAATATATACTGATAATATTACTATTTATCCAATATAACCACTGTCTCACAGGAAAGTCACGTAAAGTAGTAGCTTATTACTTCGTTTCCTACGTTGAATTAAATTTATGAAGGACCAGATACCACTTTCCCAATCTCTATTCCTTTCCTTTTTACTGCAGGCAGTAGCTTGGCTGTACCTACCTCTGACATTCAAATCCCCATATTTGATATTAATCACTTACTACTACTATTAGGTGCACCTTTTGCTTATCTCCCTGCATAAGCCAATGACATAAAATTATTGTAGTACCTGTGCCCTCTTGCGGGTCCCTCTGAGAGCTTCCTGCCATAACTGAAGCCGCAAAACCAGCCAGTAACTGCGACTGGAACGAACTCTTCGACAAATCCATAGACCGACCATAAATACTCTCAGAAAGCGAACCCGTAATGTGTCCGAAAGCAGAACCTTCGGTACCTTCATCCTTAGTACTCTCCCTCTCAGGTCTATACAAATGAAAGAGACCGCTATCGTATAACTTAGTTCGTTCCTCTGTTCGATTTTCAAATTCATTATCATCGTCTTTGAATGTAGAATCAAAATTCGAAATTCGTTTTGAATGGTATTCTATAGGAGAAGATCGCTCGATGTCTTCAGAATCAGGACTTTTAAAGTCGTCAGGATTCTTGTCGAAATTAAACTGGTTCTTTTTTGGCGTTGAGGTCTCACTTCTGTTGTCCCCTACAGATATTTCATCATCTAGGTCAGAAGTTTCTAGATTTTGACTTGTCGCTTGTGAGTCACATCTTACTTCTTCTGATTCATGATCTTCTTCGGTGCGTACTGGACCTGACAACATAATAAAATCAATGTTTAATTTATTTAGCGGCTATTAACTGATGAACAATGACGACGAAGTAGATCCTATACGGAAATCGATTTTGTTTAAATTAAAGATAACATTCGTTTAAAAATATATTTTGTATAGAAGCGCGTTGTTTTCGATGGATTACAGCTTTTATACAAAGAGTTATTATACATAATTCTACTTCTACTTTTCAAAGTAAGATTCAAAGCAACAACACAAACGATATAGAGGTACAAAGGAAAAATATTCCGATCAAACAACAAAGAGGTTAAAACATCGCTTGACACTAACTTAACACTTAACCGCGAACACGATTCCGCACAAAGCCAGCTCGTATAAAGACATCAATTTTAAAAAGGAACCATAGACACGGGTTTCTGCTCTAATTAATGCCTCAGGCCGTTCCCTTACGCTCTCGAGCAATTGAATACGACGTTTGTGAATGGTGTGTTTTAGCGCGCGCGGGAAAAATCTTCTCTATGGCGCCGTTTGTCTCTTTTAATTTGCGTGAAAATGGAGGCTCGGGCGTCCGGCATTCAGCCAGGTTTTTCAAACTTTGATAAATATTGTGTGGCGTTTTAATGATGGGTTATGTACTATACTGTAGGGCGAGGGGCCCGAGAGCTTCCCCGTCGTGCGTTAATATTGTTTCGCAGTGGGCTTACGGTCGAGAGTTACTGGAGATGTCTTCAGTTTACGCACGAATATTTTCGAGAGATACTTTGTTAATGATACCGAAGCGAATTCTTAACAAAATGGTTTCATTCTAAGGTCCTAAATTTACGTATTTTTTTACAATTTTATTTGGGTTTTGGTTAAGAGAAATCCTCTCCTCGCCTCCTTGGTCTAGTGGCAGCATGTATGGACCGGTAGATCCTGGGTTCGATTCCCAGGTCGGGAGTAGTGTTTTTCTAACACTATTTTCTTGGGACTGGGATCTTCATGATGGGGGTTGACGTCAGGCAGGCAGCCGGTCGCATAAACTAAGCCAAATCATTTCTGCAACATGTTTGAAAAAGTGTGTGCACAGACCCCACATTAAGATGAGATAAGGGCAGATAGAAAGAAAGGTTTAGAGAAATCCTAATCCGATTATCGTGTCAACCATCAACAGTTTATCAAAAAGTGCAAGATAAGAGCATTAAAAGAGAACCATGGAATAAATGATCATAGAAATACCTAAATAAAGTGCTCAGCGCGACTAAAGAAGATTCATTTCAAAAGTACATAGTACACAGCAAAGAACAGACACGGCACAAATACACAGATGAGTTACATAAAATGTCTGCCTTTAGCAAAATGATTTAATAATTTATTTTATTTCGGAGTCACCAAAGCTGTGAATTGTACTGTCACCCAAAAAAACAAAGACTAAATTGATAAAAGGCCCCAAATTCCGAAATGAGCTGCGTCATTTACAATTTAAATGTACTCGGCGGAATTTATTCATGGCCACACCTCCAAATAAAGACAATTAGGAAGGTCCAGACAATTTTTATTTGAAAACAAAAAAATGATTTGAGTGTTTATAAATTCCGTTCTAATATACCTTTAAGAACCACACAAAATGACATGGAAAATAGGTCAAATGGTATTACAAAGTTAGAAATAATAATTTAAATGATTAAAAAGTAGCCACATTAGAAATAACTTCTATAAAGATATAATTTTATTTTCAAGGATAATAATCTATATATATAAAAATGAAACCCGTTTTCCGTTGTCACGCCATCACGCGTGAACGGCTGGACCGATTTCGCTAATTCTTTTTTTAGAATATTCCTCGAAGTACGAGGATGGTTCTTACGGAGAGAAAAAAATGAAAAATTGTCGGAAAAAGTCTAAAAACAACACTTTTCTGTAGTCCCATACAATCGATTCGTAATAATACTTAAAAGCTAATTTGAACTTTAATACCATACCATAAAGTTCAAGTGTTAGTGGAGAGGTTCCTGGAAGGCAAAACAATTGAGTGTCGTTAGTATCGTATAAATATTAATGTCAATATTTGTCAATTGAAAAATTCTTTTTATGTTGGATAGCCCATTTATCGAGGACGGCTATAGGTTATATAACATCACGCTATGACCTATAGGGTGACTGACGTGAGGAATGACGGGGTGACTGACAGGCTGACTGATGGGGTGGCGGACGGGGTGACAGACGGCTGACAGACGAGTGACAGACGGGTGTCAGACGGGGTGACAGACAGGTGACACACAGGTGACAGACTGGGTGACAGACGGGTGACAGACGGGGTAACAATCGGGCAGACAGATGGGGTGACCGACTGGGTGACAGACAGGTGACAGACGGGGTGCCAGACGGGTGACAGACTGGGTGACCGACGGGGTGATGGATGGGGTGACTGACGGGGTAACCGACAGGGTGATGGACGGGGTGACTGACGGGGGTACTGACTGGGTGACTGACGGGGTGACTGACGAAACCGGACCGAAGTAGATCATCCCATTACCTCCTTTAGAATTATTGGATTATAGGTGCCTACGACTCATTCTTTCAACCCTCTCTCTCCTACGCAGACGAAGTTGCGCGGGTCAGCTAGTAAAACAATAAAACAGAAATGACAAGGAAATCTGATAAGCACACAAATCCTCTTGTAATCAAATACTGTTGTATTTAGATATTTGTTTGTTACAATTATACTTTATTAACATTTCTGCAATCTACAGTAATATGGAACAATTTAGAATGTATTTGTCAACTGACGCAGTTGGATTGAAAACTGGAAATGCAATCTCTCTCCGCTCGCATCGACCGCCGCGCCAACGGCGAAAGCATTGTGGTTCCCATATATTATACATACACATGTCATATGTGTCAATATTTATATTATGTACAATGTATTGCAATGACACCAAGATGATGCTATAGTGTTAAAACTATCTATATAAAAACCATATCCAAAAAGTGATATTTTTTTGTTTTACTGTGTCGAAATGAGGCTAATGTTTTTACATCGCGTAAAACTAACCGCGTCTCCTGCACTAAAACATTATGCAAAATACCTAAATAAAACATGTATTTTTATCTATGATCCATTGTTCTACGAGCAGAAGACAGCGAAAAACTTTGTTTTGCTTATGTGTTTTTGTGTTTTGCTTCGAGAAAAACTAGTGCAGGAGACGCATTTTTACGCGCTATAAAAACATTAGCCTCACTTCGACACAGTCAGATAAAATTATGACGTATATTTAATATACAGCGTAACAATAACATTAAAAAAAGCGTATTAAACAACTTTTGTAGTGTTTGTAGACGTATAAACAATTAGTTAAATGCCTAAAGCTATTGCAGTGGTAACGAGGAGGTTGACTTTATGCTCGAAGACTTAACATGTAAAGTAGGAGCACGTGAGGAATTAACAGTGATGCCGCCGGGGCTCTCCGCCATCACGAGCTACCTCACGCTTAGACACAAGTATGAAAAATTTTGAGCATTGTATTTTTGTAATATTTATTTAACATTATACCCACTTCCTTTCCCAATCCCCATTTCCCTCCCTTTAAGTTCGCAACGCACACTTGATTCTTTTTGTATCTTAGGTGTCTATGAGCGGTGAAGATCACTTACCATCAGGTAACCCATCTGCTCGTTTGCCAGTCTCTGATGAACACTAAGAAGAGTGCGTGACGTGGAAAAGTTTCATGTCCATCATTTCACGGATACGAGCTAACTGATTGGCCTAAATAGTCTCCTTCCCAATATTTATTATTTGCTTTTCCTTTCCACGGTTTGTTGGTTCCAATTGCTGACGACCATGAGCTATGAAAACCACTTACCATTGTAAGCAGCAGGACTTGCTGGTCATCTGCTAAAGAAGTAACATTTACCACAAAAGCAGTGATAGTTCAGTTGGGAATGGTACGGACTGCCGAGACGAGGTCAGAGGTTCGAGACCAACCGTAAAATGGAGCATACACCTCTGACTTTTTTATGTTAAGTGTGTTATCTTTGTGAATTATCTCTTGCTATAACGGTGAAGGAAAAAATCGTGAGGAAACCAGCATACCCGAGAATTATTCCTTACGAATTTCGAAGGTATGTGTGGTCTACTAACCCGCATTAGGTAAGCGTGGTAAACTAAGGCCTAACCCATCTCGTTAGTAGAAGAGGCCCGTGCCCAGCAGTGGAACAGTAATATTACAGGGCTAATATTATTGTTATTACTAACCACAAGCAAAAATCCTTCTGGAATACACAAGTATCAAAATTGTTTGGGTAGCGCATTCATTATATAATACAATCATCATGCGATTACAAGGGGTTGTCGGATGTTACTGGAGTATTATCGGTTACAAGTACGGCAACAATCACTCGCTGGTGGATTTTTTATTTTATCAACTGCTTTCAAAATAAGGAAGTTTTCAATTCATGTTATTTATGTATTTTACTCGATCTGTCAAATGTGTGACTGATTGTTAAGATTATTTTTGTGTTCGATAAAGTTTTTCAATAATATAAATTTGCTCAAGATGAAACGAGACTTAAAGCTATAAGCCTTCTCTCCCAGTCAACCGTAGGATGGTGCAGATAATTTACATGGCAGGTGCAAACAGGATGAAAAGGATTTTTTTTCCTTTAGTACAAAAAAGTAAAATGTTGCGGCTTATTGTATTATATTAAAAAATATATTTTACTGACACGTTTACCGTTTTGCGCATACAGGGGTCCATTAGCATTAGCCTACGATGCGCAACCACCAGAAAAATCTGGCAGAAAAGCAGCAAACACACAAACTCCTACCACTCCAGCGCGACGTTTATAAAATTTATTAGTTATCAAATTCAAATAATCATTTTGCAAATAGGATATCACTGATATCCTATATGCGAAGGATGAAAATTTTTAAAACGGAAGCCAGTGCTACTGTCTCTTCTAGATAGTACGTAGATAAAACTCATTTATTAGCCTACAATCTGCAAAAGGGAGGCCGGTATGAATCGACTTATATAGACTCGTCGCCACTGTAGGATATTATATATCACTTTTACAAGTCATTTATATTTAAAAAAATAAAGACGTTGCTATTTCGTGGCTATCCCTGAGAAGAAATTTCGAAATCTCAAGGGTTATGGCCTCTTTTAAAGTCCAGACAATAGTTAACGTTGAGATATGCAAGTGCAATGCATGGAATGGAATGCCTTTCGTGAGAACATTCAAAGCAGTCAACATTTCGATTATCCGTCTTCAACTGGTGACAACACTATTCCCATCCTCACACCTCAGCACAAAGGTAGTTACCTATACACCCCCAATCAATGCCAAGTGCTAGTGCTCAGTAGTTATCGCAGAATACAGGCGCATATGCTCTCAAGCGCAGCGGGGTAGCCCTCGTGTGCGCACGCGCCCGGCACGCGACCACAACTCGACTTTGTACCTCAATTAACTTTAATACGGCGGCCTGAACTGGTTGAACTGTTTAGGGGGTCAATTAAAATATATAGAGCAATAATTGTAGAGAACGAATTAGTACGGTGCGTTGATATCTTTTACTTGAAGAATAGATTCATTGTAACGAATTGTTTTTTTTCTTTCGCGACAATTGTATGTCTATTATTTATTAACGTTATTTTCTTATTTTTAAAATGGTTTACAATAAAGAATATTTCGACCTATCCAAAGAATAAAGTTACATATGATAATGAATCGAAATTGCTTTCTTATTTTTCTGAGCTTATTTATTCACCTGTATATTTAACTAGTGAATATTTTTTTAAGCTATGTCATAATTTAACTTGTTATTATGTCATAAATTTCAAAAATTACTAGTATTAGTTAAATATATAGGTTAATTTAAGCTCAGAAAAATATAAAAGCAATTTCGATTAATTATCATATGTAACTTTATTCTTTGGATAGGTCGATTTGTATTGTATTGAATTGTATTGTATGTCCTAATGATAAATATAGTAAATTAGGTGATACAATACAGAACATTTCATATAAGTCGCCTCCTTGATCTAGTCGTCAAAATTATCATATTATTAACTCACAGAAAATCGACATAATCCAGCAGTTTGCTGCTTTTCGTAATGAGAGAGAGAAATCTACGTAGGCCTAATTTCTACTTTATTTTTAACTGACTTCAAAAGAAAAAGGAAATCAATGCGTCACATTTTTTTTATACGATACACAATATCTTCGTAAAATGACCCATTTAAATTGTCAAGAGTTTTTTTTTTTGTTTTTAAACTTGGTGATTAATTAAGTCAGTTAATACATTTTTATTACACCCAACAGTCACACACATAGTTCTGACCCCACACTAGGTATAACCTATATCGTGGGTATCAGAAACTACGAGAGACTTTTGGTCTAACAGCACCCAGACCAAATAAATATCAATGGGCCGCACTATCATTTATCTCGATGGAGAAATCGAACCCGCCGCCTCTCACTTTACAGCAGACTACTCGCCCACTGCGCCACGGAGGCTAACAATTTTAATTATTTAATTTAATTTGTAATTATACTAAACACAAAGCCCGTTTAATTAAAACTGACCCCCACTTGTATAGAGTCCGGCTCTGCGCTAAAGGGGAAGGAACAATAATTTCTAAAGCACTTGGTTAACAAAACAACAAAAGGTCAAAATACTTATTAATCATCGATTGACTGTAGAATATAACAAAAATAACTGCAATTTCTGATGTATAAAAATGAACAAAAATATTTGAAACACACTCGTAGTGTATACAACTATCCAGTATGTAGAAACAGAAAAATAAGCTCACGCCTGTATCCCCGAAGGGGTAGGCAGAGGTGAACTAGCGAACTAGTATACCCACATTTCGCCGAGCATAGTTCCGTCCAAGATGTGATAGGGGGCGAGCCTATCGCCATATCGGGCGCAAATTCCAGACTCCGGGTCGATATGGAAAAATCCAATATTACATTGCCCGACCCGGGAATCGAACGCGAGCCCTCAGGACGGTAGTCGTACCGAAATACAACTACGTCACCGAGGCAGTCAAACAGAAAACATGTGGGTAAATTATGCATGTGTGTACTGTGGGCGAAACTATTGGGCGTCCATCCATTTTCGTGAAAGTCATGAACCTAGCTATACCTCTACAAACAGTGGCTTTGCAACTGTGTAGAACCGTAATAATAGTCTCACAACTCAAAGAAGAAATTCCCTCGGAGTAAACCCTATCAAAACCAAAAAAACTTGAAAATCAGTCCACATTTACCGGATAAATGACGTATAATACACATAAATAAAAATACCTGCGAACTTAGAACCTCCTACTTTCGAAATGGGTCAAAAAAAACTTCATATTCGTTACTTCATTTTGGTATTTTTGTGGCTCGGCCCATTCTTACGCTAGACTCATGTCTCAAACGATAAGTAATAATAATAAAAAGTGCATTGAATGTTCTTCAAATCGAGTTGATAACTGCACGGCCCAAACGACACGGCCCGACCCGGCCCAACCCAGCCCGGTCACGAACAAAACTTCTTACTAACGACCACTTACTGCACACTTGACCATTATTTCTGAACACGACATTTTTAGATAAATTGCAACAGTATGTGAAAGTTATTGTGTTATAAAATGTACTAAACTTTATAATGTCTTGCACAAAATTATAAAAATATGTAATACTATTTCGATGCAAATGTAGGTTAACACGAAAACAAGAGTAGGGAATGCTCCACCGAAAAAATAGCTCTTTAAATAAATATGATGAGTTTCTTTTCGGTTTTGTACTATTATAAAGTATCATTAGATTCCCCCATAGAAATAAATTATATCTATTTACTAAATCCATATACACATCATTCAGATTTTGTCAAATTTGCCAACTGGTTTACCAGAGAAAAACTGGTAAAAACCTCTGGCATTGCTCATTGAAAATCCAGTTTACAATCAATTACTAGTAAAGTAATTACAAAAAAATGTATTATAGCATGTAATAGTCGCCTCCTTGGTCTAGTGGCAGCATGTATGGGCTGTGGACCGGGAGGTCCTGGGTTCGATTCCTAGGTAGGGCAAAGCAAATTTTCTAATTTAATTTGCCCGGGACTAGATCCCTCATAGGGGGTTGACGTGAGGCAGGCAGCCGGTCGTAAAAACTAAGCCAAATCCGCTCTGCAACGTGCTTGAAAAGTGTGTTGCTCCGACCCCACATTAAGGTGGGATAAGGGCAGGTAGAAAGAAAGAAAGAAAGCATTATAGCATGTAATCAGAATCAGAAAACAGAAAAACATAACATTGTGAAAATAGAACTACACAAAATACTAATAGTGGAACGCTTGTTTCAGTGGGGAGTAACTGAAAAAATCTTGATAGCAAACCATGAAATTATATAAATTGTACAACATATTTACGGAATTCCATAACGATATAATAATGTTTTTATATTATTACTACGTATACCATGGGCTGCCATAAAGTCTAATGATTATATTACAAGAGCTTAACATTAAAAAATGCCTGTCGGCCATTTGCCAGGAACGGACCTTTAATTTCTTCGGACACATATGCGATCTTCTAGTCTTATCATAGTTTGGAGAAACTTATAGTACTGGGACGAGTTGAAGGGAACCAAACGGCCCAAGGGAAGAGCATCCTCCAGATGGTCAGATGCCATAAAAAAGGTTGCTGGAGGTGGAATCTATCGAACAGTCCAGATGTCCAATGACCGTTCAGCTTGGCGACAGATTGTATGTCAATAATAATACATAAATAAATAACACCCAACAGTCACACACATAGTCCTGACTCCACACTAAGATCGAGTCTTGTGCCGTAGGAATCAGGAACTACGAGAGGCTTTCGGTCCCACAACACCCAGACCCGAAACAAATATCTGTGGGCCACACAGACATTTGTCTCGGTGCGGGGATCGAACCCGCGGCCTCTCGCTTCACAGCAGGCTGCACGACCGCTGCGCTACGAAGGCTGTGGTCGCGATCGTCATCATTGAGAGACCGATGAAGAAGAATAATAATATTAAACACCCCGCATATTACCATATTCATACTATACAAAGATGAGTGAGAAAATAACATTAACCACGGAACGTGTCCAAGTGCGCGTGGAACTAGTCACTAGAGGAGGGTGGGGGGAAGGGGGCCATGGTAATAAGCAGCCAATTTGTAAATGTACACCGCGGCTTACCGTAGGTGCATACTAGGACCTAATTTACAAGACGCGCCACCTAATTGGCTGGATGACATGAAAAATTCATATTTGTTCATGCATTTTTAAAGAGTTTCTGGAAAAAGGCCAGTTTATGTACAACTTTGATTATGCGTGTTCATGCATGACAAAAGAAGAGTGGGTCTCAAATTATTATAGTTTCCCTACTCTTCGAATAATTGTTAATGAAGTAATATGAATAGTAACCTGAAGTGGATAGTGAGTTTGTAAATATAAACTTAAAAGCCATTAGAAGAGATTAATCATGTAGGCCCACTTGGAGCTTCGCGATAAATCTCTATTTATCCCAAGTCTCGATTTAAAGAAAAGAGTGAGCTGTAAGATAAATTGAGTTTAGGTTTAAATCTAGATTAGTAATAGCGCTGCAAGACGCAAATCCTTTCTGCAACATGCTTGAAAAAGTATGTTGCGCCGACCCGACATTAAGGTGGGATAAGGGCAGGTAGAAAGAAATAATTAATGTAATATACTCCAGACTAATATTGAGTAGGAAAACACAATATTTTTTGAGTGGTTTACCCTTGGCTCTGTACAACGTGCTATAGACAGTAACGTCTACAGCACGAATTGGACGGCTCGACCGGATTGTTACCACTATCTTACAGAAAACCAACGTAAAGTGGAAACTTGCTGTCGCGTTTCATTCGGTGAGTGAGATTTCCGGTCTTGAGCATTTTCCATAGTGAGACCATTGGTTCTGATATCCTTCTCCAGAACGTCCAGCCAGCGTTTGTTCGGCCGTTCAAGGGAACGCACCCCTGCGGCCTGAGCAGGAAAATTTCTGACAACCGTAAATGTATTCGAACTCGATGCGCGTCTATGAAATATTAACCAAACGTCATCAGTGCGCAGCGAACTCGAATACATTTACATTTACATTAGTTTTTCGTGCTCGGGCTACTGGTACGATCTGGGCCAGACACATGCGACCGACGTACTTTAGTGCTTTCCTCAGAACGTAATCATACTATCTCAAGCGACATTCCTGCAGTCTATCTGCCACGTCACGGACACCTAGACTACCGCGGATGTGCACGTTAATTAAGGTCTTATTACTCAAACCCTCAAGTATGGATTAAGTTAAAATATTTTAAATAAGATAACAGTGGCGAAGAGTGAACCATTTCAAAAGGGAAGCCAGTCCTAATTTTTCTTCTAGATATTACCTAGAAATAACTCATTTATTATCCTACAGTCTGGAAATGGAAAGCCGGTAGGAATCGGATTATATAGACCCTTCGCCTTTGTAAGACAAGGTCTAATTGGAAACTAACGACCATTATAGCGTAAATAACGTAGCCCGAGCTACGTAGCTCGTCGATACTGCTACGAGGTTACTACGCGCTACGTTGTAGCGTGTCACAGAACACACTCAACCACAATATCTTACCAGTATAAAACATCGATATATTATTTACCTAGATGCATAGTTGACGCTCGAAAAATGGGACAGCAAAGAAGTGCTTAAGCACTCCTTTTCCCTACAGTTGGACGCCGATAGAATTCTAAATTGGAAAATTCAAATTTAAGAACGCTTGATCATTTCGTTTAAAAAGCTACTTTATAACACGTGCATAGGGTTATATTTGTGTTTGATTTAATTAGAACTTGTGATCTTTTTCTTTTTTTTATTCCTGAAACCACTTTTTAGGACGATATTTGCAAAGAACTGTGCATCTAGGGTAAATTATATTGATGGTATAAAATAATAACCAAAGGCAAAAGTTCGGTAACTTTTTTCATCTGTTGGTCAAACGACTTACTTCTTTTGTTTAGCATCTGGTTTATTCACGAGTTTTACATAATGATTTCTTAGGTTTACGTGAATGTTATTCATTGAAATTAAACTATTTTTACGAATTCTATCACGATTTGGTTTTTATGCCCGACGTTTTGAAAGCTTTGCAGCCTTCGTGGTCACGGGTCAGACTAAGGTGTCATTTGTCCAAAACTGTTAATATTACATTATCTACCTTCATTTTAAAATTATACAAATTTAAATAAAAAAAAAGAAACGTCGGACATAAAAATTAAAACCAAATCGTGATAGAATCCATAAAAATAGTTTAATTCAATGAGTTTTACATAATCAATAATGATCATGGTTGAATTTCAACCTCTAAGCGAATACAGATTATTATTATGATTATGATTTATAAATATCCGCGTAGTCACGTTACAATGACGAAGTAGTCACGTTACAACTCGAATCCTACTTGCAACTTTACGACCGGTTGCTTGCCTACCGACAACCCCTTTCTGAGGGAATTGAATCCAATGCCTTACCAACGCCAAATTGTCAGTAAGGTGTTATAATTCACTATCCATTTACCATTAATAGTAATTATAAGCAACAATAACGTCGATTTCGAAAATGACAAAATTCAAATTAGTTTTTTCTATTTGGCTACGGAACCCTAAAATTTACTTGTATACCGCCTCCTCTCCTACTCAAAAAGTTTTCCCCCGAAATATAACTTTTCCCGCATCGGGTTTAACTTATTAACAATTTTTATTTTTTTACGTAGCCGCGGTCGCGAGTATTTTCGCTAAAACATTTTTTTATAGGCGTGATATACATAGTAGTATAGCTTATGTTTTTTTATCCGAGCACGGAAAAGTAACTACACTGGACCTGATTTTGGAATTTTAAACCTGATAGAAAAACAATAGGTTTGTTGATGAATCATTCCGGAAATTTTTGGCTTCTTCACACTCCGAAGAATGACGAAGAAAATCGAGGAGTATTTTGGCTTTGTGACAATGTGTTTTTCCTTTGTGACAAATGTTATACTATAAAATATAATTAATTATAAGAGAAACTAGCATCGGCTTCCTTTTTGGAAATTTTCACCGTTTGCCATTGTCACTTATAAGTCTATTCAGCGGGGAGTGCCAAACCGAAAATAAAAAGGAAACTACCCGCAAGGTACGCCTCTGATTTTTCGGCCGACTTCCACAAAAGGAGGAAGGTCCTCAATTCGTCGTTTTTTTATGTATGTTACTCGATATCTCCGCCAAATGTGGACCGATTTTCAAAATTATTTTTGTGTTCGATAGAACTTATTTCAAGGGTGGTCTCATATAAATTTGGCCACGATCGGTAAATTGGAAGTCGGTCAGTTAAGTTTTTAAACTTGTGATTAGGAGGGTATATTGCGTATTCATCTTTTACATACATAAAACAAAGTTGTGTTAGTAACACCATTTATAACTCAAAAACGGCTGGACAGATTTTAATGATCTCTGATTTGTTGGTTTCATCTTCTCCCAGGATAGAAGAAAATTGGAAAAATATCAGAGAAAATAAAAATTCAATAAAAGGGAATTCATAATTACGCTTCTGATTTTTGGGGGTTACATTGCGCATTCATTGTTGATACTATGACTGCCTCCGTGGCGTGGTGGTATTTCGGTACGACTAAGGTTCTGAGGTCTCGGGTTTGATCCTCGGTTCGGGCAAAATGATATTGGATTTTTCCATATCAGCCCGGAGTCTGGAATTTGTGCCCGATATCGCGATAGGCTCGCCCCCTATCACATCTGGGACGGAACTAAGCTCGACGAAATGTGGGTGTTCTAGTTCGCTAGTACGCCTCTGCCTACCCCTTCGGGAATACAGGCGTGAGCTTATGTTATGTTATGTTATGTCATTGTTGATAAATAATAATCACGTTGTAGATAATTTTGCCTACAGCTTTAATGAACCGGCTCGACCGGCGGGGTTTCGTACGATGAGTAAAATTTCCAGGATCGTAAATAGCCCTTCTCCTTTCCAATTATTCCCAATTCTCACCCTTTCAATGTTCTCGTGCGATGGTAACAGTTACCATCGGTTGTGCCGTCTGCTCGTCTGCCTTCGTTTTCTCAAAAACTACTCAGATCGAAAACCTTTACTCAGTGACGACTAGGAAGCTGATCTTGTTAGCAGAATTATGAGGTTTGCTGAAGTAGGATTGCCTGTGACACCACGGATTTTCTATCTATTATTATTATTGATCTCAATTACCAAATGCTAGAAGCCTATTTTGTTTATTTATGTACGTTAAAGGCCTTATTATCCTACTATAGTATAATAAGGCCTACTGACGAGGTTTTTAAAAATGTTTAATTTTGTTGTTATTTATGGCAGAGTTGTCACTTTTTGTTTATATATTATAGTAATTGATTTGTAGGTTCAAATAATATTAAAATTTGTTAATTTGGACTAATAGTTTTTATTTAATTTAGAATCTCCCTTAGCTAGGCCTTATTACCAGAACCTACCTTATTGTTTCCTTTGACTGTGAAAGTTGCATAGATTTTTCTTGAGACCTTCTCCATACTTGAGAATTTCTCCTCAAGAATAATTTATCTGAATGAGACTTACGATTAAGTCAACATTAAGAGGTTCTATTTATAATTCCATGGAAACCAAAAGGTCTCACGAAACCCTCAAATCTACTTAATTAGTTATTTAATAAATTTACAAAATCAATTAAACTGTCTTATCAAAAATAATTTTGAATTGCTTAACGTAATAATACTTTGACTTACCTAAAACCCCTTTCGCGCCCGGTCTCAGCACATCTCCCAGCAGGTCCTTAATCAGGAACGACTTGTGGCTGTCCTGCATCCTCGAATCCATCGCACTCACTTTAATACTCAATGTTTTACTATTACATTTTAATATATTGTCATTTTGAAGGTAGTATTACATTAAAAACCAAATAAATTATTTTAAAATTTGTAACAATTACTTTTTTAAAATTCTATCAAGCGTTAAACAACCCGCCAACAATATTTCAAACTAGTGCAATTGCTGCACACTTTCCCGCGCTTACGCGGCGACTGTCCGCCATATTCGAAAAATGGACGCTCAATCGAGAAAATTCTTTCCATTTAGCTACGCCCTACCCATAACGGTTACGTACATTTTCCTGCGGTTTTCGCCCAAAATACCGCTTAAACGGGGTTTAAAACGCGTTTAGCATGCGCGGCGAGGCCGGGCGTGGTCTGTGGGACTCCACCTCCCGGGGACCTGCCAATGGACGTGCAGCCGCCGGGTTTCACAGCCGAGCGACTCGTAAAGTATGCATTCAAACGGTGGTTTATTGAGTTGGTTTTTTAAAAGGCCGTTTTGAATGTAAATCGAAAAGTTAAGCGGGGTAAAGAGGCTGCCCGCGGAGCTCCAATTAAATTGATAGTTGTTCGTGAGGGCGCGGGCGGAGGGAGGCAGCGGATCGGGGACGGGGGAGGTACACCACGTTATTATCCACGTTTTGTTGTTACGCTTTACTTACCGCACAAGTTTGTTTAGATAATGAGGATCTACGTGGGTATCATCTTTTATGAAATTATTATGCGGCTCTTGACTAGCTAAATATAGCTAACTTTTTGATCTATGTGTATTTGTACAAGATTTTCGTTCGCCCCCGCCCCATCGTTTCATATCATGAGATAGGTATAAATAAATAACCTTTACGAACCTTTAGTACACTAATTACACCTCTAGGTGCCTATGACCATTTATATTTCTTCTGCGTTTTTAAGCTGAATACTTTCTGCAACATGTTCGAAAAAGTAGCAGGCGCTGAACCTACATTACGGTGGGATAATAATCTTTCTGCTTGCCCTTATATCCTACCTTAATGTGGGGTCGGCGCAACACACTTTTTCAAGCATGTTGAATAAAGGATTTGGCTTAGTTTTTACGACCAGCCGCGTGCCTGACGTCAACCCCCTCTGAAAGATCCAATCCCGGGCAAATTAAATTAGATTTTTTTTACCTGTGTTTGGATAACTCGAAAAATGCACGCGTCATCGTCATAGGCTAAAATCTATAGAGCGAACTTCGACTAAGTCTTTGTCAAAGAAACGAACTCAGTGAGGATTCGGAATTTTTAAAATCGAACTTTGACTTAGTCCGAGTCATTTTTTACAAGAGAATCTTTGCTTAGTCTTTGTGTCATTCTTGTAGAAAATGGCTCGGACTTAAACTTAGTCGAAGTTCGCTCTATAGATCTCAGCCTTAGTGCTTAGTTGATACTTGATAGGCCGGCATGATTCTGGTGACCACTCTACTTAAACTGTATCCCATTGTTTGTCGGTGGTCGCTGTTTATTTATTTATTTATTTATTTATTAAGCAAAACCACATCATATATATTAGAATAGTTACAATTTAGCTTAGTATATAGAAATATAATATCGTCTGATATATATGAACACTTAAGGTTTGCATGACATTGTTTAAAATAGTGGCATAAAATATTAATAAACGTTATAAAAACTTATTAAATAGAACACAGTACAATATAGTATCATCATTATATACCTAGTTAAAGTAGTAAGATGTGAATTATTTATAGTGCAAATAATTCACATATTATCTATTTAAGAACTTCTTTTTAATTTTTTGTTTGAAATTAGCAAATGAGTCATGAAAGATATCAATGTGTGGATTTAGATTTTGATGTTTATTATAGTGGTCAATGATTCTACACAAGGGGGATTGCAGTTTTGCCTGTTTTTGTTTTGCCTACACTGCCCTTATCCTCAGGTGTAGTCACTTTGTTGTGTCCGGATAAAAAATGTATGTATTATCTTTTTCACATGGTTTTTATTAGCTTCACCTGAATATTTTCTTCTTTAAAGGTTTCTATTGTCAGTTACAACGTATACTTTGTCTAAGGACTACTTGAAGCTTCGCGATAAATCTCTATTTATCCCAAATCTTGATTTAAAGATAGGAGTGAGTTGTAGGATAAACCGCGTTTAGATTTAACTGTAGATTAGTAATAGCGCTCCATTACAACCAAAAAGCCCTCCATGCTACAACTAGTGTTGTCAAGTCCACTGTGAGAAATATCGGGACATAATGTTAAAATAATCGGGACTTTGGTTATTATTTATTACATTTTAAGAGGTATTTTATTTAAACATAAGTTTTAGGACGAATCTCAGAATTGTCGGTATTCAATTACTTTTTTCTTTTTACTGAACATAATTGAATGAAGATCATACCGTTTCTATGTGTCAAAATAAGGTGTTTTATAAATTTATTTTCATAGTTCTTTAAAATAAAATAAAAAATTAAACACTTGTTAATGTAAAAGTTAATGTAAATAATTTTTAAAATATGGGAAAAGCAGGACTTGATAGCGGCACATTGTAATTCAACTGTATGATATTTCTATGAATTCAACCACTAAATATCACCATCAGGGTAATTATCAGATTACCGTCCACATTGTTAACCTGCTTTCTTCAATGAAATCTACGTCTCGAATAGATTAATAATATTGGCTTACGAAAGTAGACGCCCACCTGCTAGTACCTAAGTCATCACCAATGCCAGAAGCACAGTGGAACCAACGGTTTTACAAGCAACGGCTCCTTTAGGGTACTTGACTATTTTCTTAAAAGTATACAGGGCTATTCATTAGTTTATCCTAAATATGTAAAAAAATATTTCGTATATTTAGTTTTAAAATAAAACAAAAATTATTATGTATAATTTAATTTGCCGCCAAAACCCTATCTGTCAACTGTAGATGCGGGTGACGTCATTGTTTCTTACCATGGATATAAAATCGCTCATAAAATCATTGAGAAAATAACATTTATGATTTCAACCTAAAAAACGGATATTTCGTCGATCAGATATCGATCGTCGATGACGTCGGCGTTGAAATTATGTTGAGCTTTAAACAAAAATACGAAAGAAATATACCAAATAACCAGGTCTTGGGACCTTGTAGAACAAATATAAAAGAAAATGAGTAATGTGACATCATGAAATGTAATTGGTGTTTACAGTCACGTAACTCACAGATAAAAAATTAAGTATTTAAATTACTAAAATAAAATTATCCTAGGAGTATTTTTAATAAATCCCTATTGCACAGGTTATTTCGATGATAAATCTATGTTCCTACAGAAATTCATTGATATTGGTTACTATAGACAAGTGCCCAATTGCTTCATTCTACATACTTACATTCAGGAGATACATCGCTCGTATATTCCTCTCAATCTACATACTTACATCCGTCATTTTGACACAAACGAATAGAGGGATATTTGGGTCTCCGTTAATCTCAATCATCTCAAATACGCAACAAACATCTGCAATTTCGCTTGCCTGTGAAACATTGATAAAATCCTGTCGAGTCGGCGTATTCAATATTCATGTTATAGCAGATAGCTATAATAGCGGACTGGCAAACGAGCAGATGGTATGGATGGATGGGCCACCTGATGGTAAGTGATCTCCACCGCCCATAAGACACCCCAAGACACAAAAAGAATCATGGATGCGTTGTCAACCTAAAAGGAGGGAAATAGAGGGGGGAAATTGGGCCACCGGAAATCTCACTCACCGAACAAAACACGACATCGAACACTAAGCTGTCATTTTTCGTCCGTTTCTGCGAGATGTGGTACAAACCTGTCGAGCCGGCCCATTCGTGCTGTTGACATAGCTATCTACAACGTGACTCTACCACTGTAACGCCCTAATGGTCAAACGCTACTCAACTTTAAGGGCTTCTTACATTGATTTTCGCCATACAATTTTGACAGATGAGACGGCCGATGACATAAGGCGACCTTAAGTGTATTAACATTCGGTGGTAACTCTGCTATACGCTTTGTCTACAGCGTATCACTTCAAAAATTAAAATGAAAAAAAAAACAAATTGCAAAAATTATCAAATTTTATTTTTTTCTTGGCAACATTAATTACAAAAATATATTTAATTCAGATATCGCTTTGTCCGGTTCGCAGTCCCATTACATTACACTGGTGCAAACTGTATCATGCTCTTGATGTCTTTCACTAATACTTCGAGGTAATTCCTTTGCGCTGCTGGCTGGTTCTGTACAGAAATATAGGAAATGTTAATAAAATAAAACACCCAAATAACATACGTTCCGACCCCACACTAAGAGTCACAGACATGGCACTACGCCCAAGTCCCAACACTACAGGGCACGATAACTAAAGTGAATTCCGCAAATAAATATCTACCTGCAAGATCAAAGCCAGTACTTTTTGCCTGTGGCTGTGTTCGATATTAATCATCATGTTTTTGAAATATCGATATTGATTTTTCATAATATTTTCAACTTTTGACATCGATATATCAATATGTTATTTTTATTAAACAATATGTGATATGATTGTAATCTGTTATGTTGTCCTAATAATAAATACATAAATATGATCATCGATATTTGACACACTCATTTTTGTTTCGTCTGTCTATCTTTTAGGGTATAGTAATAAGGTTATGTAGGTATGTTCATACCTCTGCTGTGTCCAGTAGTTGTTCAGTGAACCTGTCGTTAAACACCGCTATAAGTTCGTTGCGTATGTTCGGCAGGTCATCGCCCGCCGCGCCGCGCCACGCCTCCTCCACAGTCAGTGCAGTCACTAAAACAATGCAATTAATCATCACGTCAACAAAAATCCAAGAATCAGCTACACACAAAATGCATCGGAGTCTCCTGTATCGATAGTCTTCTTTAATCGATTTCGACAAATTGTTCTTATTGCCCTATTTCTGTAAAAGTCTGCTCCGTTAATATATTATTATCGCCTTCTTGGTCTTGTGGTAGCATACAGGGGCTGTGGACCAGGGGGTTCTGGGTTCGATCGGTCAGGTCGGGCAAAGCGAATATTCTAATTTGATTTGTCCGGGACTCGATCCCCCAGAATAGGGTTGACGACGTCAAGTCAGCCGGTCGTAAAAACTAAGCCAAATAATTTCTGCAAAATGCTTGAAACATTGTTACGTCGATCCCACATTAAGGTGGGATAAATCAGGTAGAAAGAAATATATATATATATATATATATTTTATAGCAGGGTATTGGTTAACGAGCATATAGGTCACCTGATGGTAAGTGTTCTTCGACGCCCATAGTCACCCAAGACACAAAAAGAATCAAAGGTGCGTTGACAACCTAAAAGGAAGGAATGAAAGGGGAGGGAAAAGGGATTGGGAAAGGGCGGGGGGGCAAATGGGCCACCGGAAATTTGGTCCATCACTGTAAGGTTGGCTGGTAGACAATGTTTTTAGCATTAAGTCCGCCTTTATACACAATGTATAAAAAGTGTGAATAAATAACTAAATCTGACTCACCGAACGAAACGCGACAGCAGGCTGCCACTTAACGTCGGTTTTGGGCGAGACAGTGGTATCAAACCGGTCGAGAAATCGTCGTAGTGTATAATGTAACGTGCTATATTTACTGTTCTGTTGGGGCTGTTGGTGCAGCAGCATCGCGTGTCGCGCGCGCGCCCACACGAGCAGCAGCGCGGCGTCGAGCGCATGCGCACAACACCGCAGCTCCGCGCGCCGCGCCCGCACGCGCTCCGCCGCCGACAGCAGCGCGCGCGTGCGCACCTCCACCGGGGACAGGCGACCGGAATCCGGCACCATCTTACGGAGCTCTGCACACATTACAACAAATATCTATTATTTATCACATGCATGCTCGACACCGGAACGAAATAAAAGCGTCAAGTAAAAACGCCGAGTGTGAGATAATTAGGCCGGGATAACACCAGGCGGAAAAAAAAACCCAGGATCTCACAGCAAAAAGACTACACTACACTGGGGCTTAATGGCAAATATATAGGGTTGTATACAAAAAAAAATGAACCAATAACTCAGCTTAAATTTTTAAAGGTCAGCAAGGTCCACAAAAGTGATTTTAATAGTCTGTAATCCCTCACCGTCGAGCGTCATGGTGGGTACCGCGTGCAGCTGGTGGTGCGTGGTGGCGAGCAGCTTGCGGTGGTGATGCGTGCGCTCCAGCAGGTGGCGCAGCAGCGGCACCAGCGTGCTGCACTGCAGCGCCTCCGCCCCCGCCCCGCCCTCCAACATCTCCACACTGGGGCGCACCACCTCGCGCTCCGCTGACGTAGAGATCAAGTTGCGCGCGTATGTCAACACGTTGCATATTATCTGTTACACAAAAATATTACTACTGAAGTATGTAATTGATTAAAAGTTGATATCGACATCAATCTTTCTTTCCAACTTTCCCTTATCACCTTAACCCCAGGGTTAAGCGTCGACGTGGACAGCCAGCCGTCGACGCCATGTGTAGTCACCACTATAACCTATCGATAATAATTACATTAACAACTACTTTTGGATGTATGTTACAATTTTAAAAGTAGTAGAGCCACGCTGTAGACAGTAACGTCTACAGCACGAATGGGCCGGCTCGACCGGTTTTATACCACTTTTTCACAGAAAACCGACGTAAAGTGGCAACTTGCTAGCGCATTTCGTTCGCTGAGCGAGATTTCCGGTGGCCCATTCCCCCCCCTGCCTTTCTCAATCCCTTTTCCTTCCCTCTCCATTCCATTCCTTTAGGTTGGCAACGCACCCTTGATTCATTTCCATCAGGTGACCCATCTGCTTGTTTGCACGTCTCTGTTATAAAAAAAAACTAAACTAGCTAAATACACCCAACAGTCACACACCTAGTCCTGACCCCACAGTAGGTATAACCTGTATTGTGGGTGTCAGAGACTATGAGAGTCTTTCGGTCTCACAACACCAAGACTTGAAACAAATATCTCTGGGCCACACAATTTTTTTTATGTACTTGCGTATCCTTCTTGTATAACTATGTGCAAGTGACCTTGTAGTAGAGTAGCGGCGCGTCGTCGTCTCGCTGCTTGTGGTAGGTGTGTCGCGCGCACCTCGCCAGCAGCGCCAGCATCAGCGCGTGCAGCCGGCGCAGCGGCGCGCCCGACCCGAGCGGGCCGGCGTGCGCGTCCGGAGCGCGTGCGCACGCGCGCGACACCACCGACGTGACCGCCTCCACCTCGCGCAGCACCTCGCGGGAACTGTCCGGGTGTGCGGCCCTGTACATACACATTACACATACTTCTAGTGGTAGCAGCATCAACACCCAACCAGACTTTGTACGAGTTATGGCATTTTAGTTATCGAAGTTCTATACTGAAGAAGACTGATTGAAGGACTGCCTCGATGGCTTGGTAGTATATCGGTACGACTACCGTCCTGAGGTCTCGGGTTCGATTCCCGAGTCGGGTAAAGTGACATTGGATTTATCTGTATCAACCCACAGTCTGGAATTTGTGCCCGATATGGCGATAGGCTCCCCTATCACATCTGGGACGGTACTAAGCTCGGCGAAATGTGGGTGTTCTAGTTCGCTAGGGTGCCTCTGCCAAACAGTATTTTTCGTTTTCTTCATACATTTGACTAGGAACATCACTTGCGCAAACCACAATGAATTACAATAAATGTATGGAGAAAACGAAAACTATCATGATTTTCGAGAAGTGAAAACTGTCGAAACGAACTAGTAGTGAGTGCCAGAGTCCACTAAACCCAATCACAGATATATACCACAAACTGTCTATACAGAATTTAATTAAATTAAGTCTTTAACTATTTTATTCACATTATAGTAGTGTAGTATTGTAGTGTTATGTATCACCTGAGCACCATGTCGACGCACTCGACGTGGCTGAGCAGCACGTGCGTCACGTGGATCACGCAGCTGTGGTTGTGTGCACCCAGCGTCGTCAGCAGCGCGTCACACAGCGACAGCGCAGGCACTAAGATCTGACGGAATCTGACCACAAAACGTCAATAGTAATTTTAAAAACAACGTCGAAATTAATCGACACGAAATGGTCGTTAAAATTTCATATATGAACATGTCATTATGTATTTTATAAGTGTATAGGGCGGCAAGTCTATTCCGTGGTTGGTTGCTCCCATGCTAGTCCTGTGGTATATTTTACGCCCAACTTTCTATTTTTGAACACATTTGCGGTAAATGTTAGGTACGCCATAATTGTCATACATATCGAAATGGATTGTATTATTTAAGTTTTCTTCATTTCTTTTAAGATTAATATGTATGATGTGGTAGTGCTAATTTAAATAAACAAATAAATTCCAACATCTCTCTGTCTCTCTTTCTCGGTGCCTAGTGTTTTCACATCGCTGTTGTTTCCTTTTGTTTTAGCAATTGGATACCCAGTATTTCGAAAAAAATAATGGTGTGTTACCCTGTTCTGAAGGAAGGGGTGTGGTTTGTGAATTAGTTTTATATATTTTAGTATCACCTGTTAGCGACGGAGGGCACGAACTCTGTGTCCTTGTGCGAGTTGTAGCCGGTGTGTATGTCGGGATGGCAGTCCAGCACCGTGAGAGCGGCGAGGCAGGCGAGCGCGCCCTGCGCCAGCACCGTCTCCGCGCCGGCGCGGCTGCCCGCCATGCGCAGCAGCAGCGCCATCTTGCACTCGTACACGTACACCACGCGCAGGGACTTCGGCTGCGGCTCCAGCGCCTGACCGGGACATCTCATCTTATTATGTGCACTCTTTCACAAACTGTCTAGTACGAAATTAGACAGTGTGCGAAAACAATGATAAAAATGTCGTTAAATGTTTCCACTTCATCAGACCATTTTCTGCAATGAGATTGTCTATCCCGCCTTACTTTTATAAGTTTTACCCACCCTTTATTATATTTTAATATTGTTTAAAAAATATTTGACACCAACTTTTGCTCACAGCTCTGCCCATGTCTCCATATATTACCGAGATAAAGATATATAACAACCTACTAACACACCGTTAACACTTTTAACCCCAGAAAAATTATAATTGTATTAAAACCTTCAAACTATTAGTTAGATATAATTTATATGAAACTAACCTCTTTCAATCCTTCATCATCCTGTAGCAAACTGTCAATCAAACTCCTCAAGTAACCTTGATTCGTAAGGGTGTTCATCCAGTCAGTCCTTGGGTTGATCTCGATGAGCATATCCAGGCAGGACAGGGCTACCATCCTGCACACATCATGTCCTGCTCCGATACAGTCACTGCACACTATAGTGCACAGATTTTCGCCGAAATCGCTTATGACATCAATGGCCATCGCTCTCAAAGAAGACTCCTCCCTACTAGGCTTGACTTTAGAACTGTCAAGCCGACTAACATAAGTACTGTTCACATCTTCCTCAGGATCGGCCGGGCTGTTCTTCAAATTAACAATGTTCAAATAATTCAACAAAGCTCCATATAAATTAACACGCATTTTCTGAGTAGAGCCACCCGAGACTAGTATCCAACTGAGAATTTTCTTCAATATAAACTTTAATGTCAACGAGTTCGTTTGCATGATCTGGTTCGAAGGACCAAAGAATGACGTTTCGAAGTCGCTCGTTTTTAAATTCGACTCCCGCTTCTGCAGTATGTAACAATGACGTAGGTTGACTAGGAGCAGCAACACGGTGCCCGACGCGAGGTTGCCTATCTGCGGTAGGACGTCACTGGGTTGTATCTTGTTGAGTAGGTCCTGCAGGATGTTGAGCAGGAGGTTCTTCCTGGACTCGAGGTCGAGGATGTCGTGTGGGACGACGCAGAACAGTATCTCGGTGAGCTGCCGCCACGAGTCGTAGTAATGTGTGAGTGTAGCGGCGAGGTTGCGCTGGTGATTCACTTCAGTTATGTAGTCTAACACCTATGACAAAATAGTTTTATTGGCGTCATTTTACAGTAACTTATTATAAGATCTATTATATTTTCGAAGCTTATAGATTTTATAAAGAAATCTGGCTTAATAATATTTTATCAAATAGTGTGTAGCTTGAACTACGCGTAATTTGTTTGAAATTTTAAACATACGAGTTGGTCGCACAGCGTGTTCGAATCGAGTATAATAGTCGAAAGTTATGTGTCGAGTATAATACTTGAAAGTCTGACAGCCTTCGTGGCGCAGCGGGCGAGTAGCCGGCTATGAAACGTGAGGTCGCGGGTTCGATTCCCGCACCGAGACAAATGTCTGTGTGGCCCATAGATATTTGTTTCGGGTCTGGGTGTTGTGAGACCGAGTGTCTCGTAGTTCCTGATACCCACGATAAAAGACTCGATCAGGATTATGTGTGTGACTGTTGAGTGTATTTATTTATTTATTTAGCCTCTGATTTACGGTGAGACCGGCTAAAAGTGCTGTTCGTTTAGAAGCCTTTAGTATGTGTTACATTAGTGGTCCACAATGCAGTAGGTACCTTCTGTATCTCCAGTGAGACGAGGTTCCTCTGCGGCGCGGTCGCGTTGAGCGCAGCCAGCTCGCGCGTCAGCAGCGCCAGCACGCGCGACACGCTGATGCGCTTGCCGCCCAGACCTGACCGAACACAAATACTACACGTACAGTACAGTGGACGTACAGGTCGCCTCCTTGGTCTAGCGGCAGCATGTATGGGCTGTGGACCGGGTCCTGGGTTCGATTCCCAGGTTGGGAGTGGTATTTTTCTAACACTATTTTCTCGGGACTGGATCCTCCAGATGGGGGTTGACGTCAGGCAGGCAGCCGGGCGTAAAAACTAAGCCAAATCTTTATGCAACATGCTTGAAAAGATGTGTTGCGCCGACCCCACATTAAGATGGGATAAGGGCAGATAGAAAGAAAGAAAAAAAACGTACAGTAGACATCACCTCAATCCTCATTACAGTTAATACAGCGCAATCTAAATAATAATTACATAACAAAGGCTCACGCATGTATCCCCGGAGTGAACTAGCGAACAAGAACACCCACGTTTCGCCGAGCTTAGTTCCCTCCCAGATGTGAAGGGGCGAGCCTATCGCCATATCGGCACAAATTCCAGACTCCGAACTGATACTGAAAAATCCAACATCACTTTGCCCGACCCGGGAATCGAACCAGAGATCTCAAGACGATAATCGTACCGCGCACACAATACCACCACGCCACCGAGGCAGTTTGTTATAACATATTACAGAAATTGTTTCTGAAATTGAAAATTATACAAATAGAAAAACATAAATGACTATTTATTCCAATAAGATTATTACCGGCGTACCAGAGGATGGATATTATGTTAGACAAATATTAATTGGGATTTTTTATCATACCCGTAGGCAAGTCGCAGGAGGCGATTGCCTGCCGCAGCTGGTGCGGCTGGAACAGTTCCCAGTGCGGCTCCTGCGTCTCCTCCACCGTCATCGGCAGATCTTCTATCAGCCGCCGCAGCAGGCACCACTCCCAGTCCTAACGAGTTTATTAATCGATGATGAACTTCAGATGCAACCACTGAGTGTTGTCCAAAGAAATAGAGGGAGTTGAAAGACCTAGCCTTTTTTTTGTCGCGGGGAGAAGTGTTTTACCACTGCCGCCGCGCCTGGGGGGTGCACGCGGCGGGTATGTCGGGTTCGCCGGCCTTACGACCCAGCGCCGTGATGCCCGGGAGAGATGGTCTACATCCGGGCGATACTGGGCCATGTTCCTAACAAATGCCCTACACCGGCAATACTGAGAAAGACCTATCCTGACTGATGCATGTTAATCGAAACTAAGGTTTGTTTCGATATTACAACCTAAAAGATTTATTTGTAGTGATTTTATTGTTAGTGATATGTGCAACGCACTCATGATTCTTCATGAGTGTTGAAAACCGCTCACCACGTAACTCATTTATTATTTGCCAGATTTTGCTATACAAATAACAGACCGACTTTAAATGCGAACTACAAATTTATATGGGACCACCCTTGAAATAAGCTTTATCGAATACAATAAATAATTTTGAAAATCGGTCCACATTTAGCGGAGATATCGCGTAACATACATAAAAAAAGACGTGTGGCACTCGGGGACTGCCGCGGTAAAGCTATTGCATAGCATCCAAAATCAATACACCACCTTTCTCACAAACAGCTGATTATGTATTCGTCCGATTTCGGAGCAGCTCGTCTCGATTCGTGCGAGCTTCGTAGAGTCGTACTATGAAGTAAATACAAAGAGGAGGTGCCCTAACGCCGAAACTCTAAGCAGGCATGAGTCACCAGATTGCGGGGCGAAGAGGGGGATTACGCATGCGCAGTAACGCCGATACAACCAACGCCACCTAGAGGCGAGTTGCTGAACTAAAGAGACAAGCGTGGCAAGGCAAAACTAAAAAGTATCACCGCTGTGCCGGTCGAAGTGGGAGGTGTTAGGTTATTTTCGTTACGGAATTTCTGGATTCGGCCTCCACGCTCAAGGCCCGCGATAGAAGCTATGAAATAACTTAAAAAATTGAGAACCTTCTCCTTTTTGGAAGTCGGTCGAAAGTATGGTGTGCCCATATTCTATAGGGTACCTGTGCGGAGGGTGCGCGCGCGTGTTCCGGTGCGTGCGCGAGCGCCTCCAGCAGTGCTGTGAGCGCGGCCACGTGTCGCGCCGCGCCCGCCGCGCCGCACTCCGCCGCGCACGCGCGCAACACCCACGAACGAGACGACAGCGTCACCGCGCTCGCGCTCTGCGACAATCACATGAATCTATACTGAACTTAATTGCCACTACACTAAAGTTCAAAATATGTAATGTCAAATGTCATAAAAAAGCTCTTTACAGATATGTCTCGAGTTGCAGGAGATAAAAGAGCTTCATGCAGCCCTTCTCAATATTCCACACAATCTACATCCAAATGCCATGACAGCCTCCGTGGCGCAGCGGGCGAGTAGCCGGCTGTGAAACGTGAGGTCGCGGGTTCGATTCCCGCACAGAGACAAATGTCTGTATGGCCCACAGTTATTTGTTTCGGGTCTGGGTGTTGTGAGACCCAAAGTCTCTCGTAGTTTCTGATACCCAAGATACAGGTTACACCTAGTGTGGGGTCAGGACTATGTGTGTGACTGTTAGGTGTATTTATTATTATTATTCCTACTCGGTTGTAGACTTAATTTAACTACACCATCAGTACCTACCGATAAAAAACTCTCGGTGACTTTCTTCAGGACAAGTGAGACGGCACGACAGACCCAGATTAAACGCCTCCGAGTATTAGCTTTTACTATTTTTTTTAAATTTAAATGAAGGAACCGAACATGAACTGACCTTGAGGTCAACAAAGTGTTTGACATGCCGGCACAGGAAGTAGTCCCTGGAGCGCAGAAAGCGCAGCATGGGCGCGGAGGTGGTGGGTCGCGCGCACAGCCAGTACACCAGCCGGTAACAACTCTCTATCAGGTTCGTCGCTTCTCTGAACACGAACAAAACAATCATAATTGAAACAAAGTTAAATGCTACGTAAATTCTATCTTTATGTACATTACGTTATCATGTTTAAAACATTGTATTTTGATGACATTTGGTATGAACAAATGTAGTTCATGGAAGGATATGGGTACCGTATGTTTTAAAAAAAGACTGAAAAGAGGATGTATTTAAAATTTGCTTTAATTTTACGTTTTTGTTTAATACGTAATGAGAGAAGGGTCCTGTAAAAACTGGCTGTGACATATAAACGGGCAAACATACGACCACATTAAAAGAGTTCCATTTTTGCTATTTGGTTATGGAAATTTGAAAACAGGTTAGTAACCTATTAGCCGCGTTTTGTCCAGAGATGTGTTGGTCCAACAGATCCAGTATGGAGTGCAGACAAGTCCGAGGGTATCCGGCGACGCCCGGCTCGTTCAGAGCGCTGCGGGACACCTGCGACAAAATACACCTCACTACAACAATCATATCGAAAGGTATTTTAAAGGAAACTGTTGTAAATAAAAAAAAAGTGGTGCACGTATAAACGTTAGAAGTTATACTTCTTAGACATAGCAAAAAAATTACCGTTATCGACATTCGATGTCACATTATCGATATCAATAATTTAAATAAATTTCTCAGTACCGATAATCTACTTCAAATTTATCGATAATAGACATCAAATTTATCATCATCGATGATCGATGTCAAATTTATTGATTTCAATAATTGACATCAAATTTAACGGTATCGATAATCGACACAAATCTTTGGGGGAGGCCTATGCAGTGTGCCTTCAGCAGTGGACGTCCTATGGCTGATGATGATGATGATGATGATGATAATCGACATCTAATTTATCAGTATCGATAATTCATAACAAATTATCGATAATCTTCATCGAAACTATCGATTTCGATAATTAATGACAAATTTATCGATATCCATGATCTGACGTTTGTAACGGTGTGCGCGAACAGATTTAAATCTTACTACCACATACACGCGTCTAAACAAGAATAACTTAAAAAAAAATAATTAAATACAATCTAAACTGTACTGCAGCGTTTTGCGATGAGGCACCACATTCCAGTTGTATATCTATCTAGCACCTTTTATACCAAGAATACTAAAGGTCATTATGAAGATAGGTGGTATACTGACGTCTTCATTGAGCTGATACCCCAGCAGGAAGTGCGCCAGGTTGGGCGGCGCCGTGGGCAGTAACTCGTGCAGTAACATCACGATGCCCTCCTTGGCTTGTCGCAGCGCCGTAGCCTCCTCGCTGTCTGCGTCGCCATATTCTTCCGCTTCCAGACATTCCACGAAGCCGTGCCTGTTGTGAACAAATAAAATATTATTTTGTTAATTGGCATAATTTAATGTTAAATTAAGAAATATAGTATTTTGTATGGAATTTAGTATAATAGCCGTCAAATATCGATTTTAATTCCAATTCGCTTTGATACTATACACAATCATTTAGTCGATGGGGAGGATTCTCGGATGTCGATTTTATTTATTTATTTAATCTTTATATACATGAAATGTATAAAGACGGACTTAATGCCGAAGGCATTCTCTTCCAGTCTACTTGAGGTTGATGCAGAGACGCGACAATGTGGTTATATGTAGAAATAGACGTAAAGAAAAATATATTTTATTCTGTATTTTTGTTTTTCTAAGATAAAATTTTGACAATTTTTTTTTCTTTTCTGTCCTATTGTATCCCACTGCTGGGCAAAGGACTCCATCTTTTTAATTTTTTTACTAGACGAAAAAGACCAAGGATGTCAATCAGAACACAAATAAATAAATAAATAAACACATCCAACAGTCACACACAGTCCTGACCCTACACTAGGTACAACTTATATCGTGGGTGTCAGAGACTATGAGAGACTTTCGGTGTCACAACACCCAGACTTGAAACAAACATTTGTCTCAATGCGGGAATCGAACCCCCGGCCTCTCGCTTCACAGCCGGCTACTCGCCCGCTGCGCCACGGAGGCTGTCGTTGAATGATGAAAACTAGAACTTCGGCATGTTTATTCGAGCAGTGTCATTATATTACGTGTGTGTACGTGTGTAGTGAGTGGTGACTCGCCTGACTTGTTCCGCGAGCGCGTGGTTGTGCACGAGCAGCGCGAGCAGGTCCCTGGCGGCGTGCGGCGCGCGCGCGGCCAGCCGCACCGCGCTGACGGCGCGCGCCGCCGCCCGCCCGCCCTGCGACACCACGCGGCAGCACCGCACCAGCCGGCAGTTGCTCGCAGGACCCTCCGGCTCTGATCAACAATAACATCTCTGTGATGACGGGTACAGAATACAGACCGACCAAACGAAAGCGGCAATGGAGACCGCACACTCATGGAGTATGTGTACACTTGTGTTTTAGAGCATTATTTTTATTTAATATTTTTTTTATCGGCGCATAAAATTGGTGCCCGTGACACCACCAAACGGTCCAACGGAAGATCAGCGCTGGCCAATTGACCAGCATATGCTGAGTTTTGGTCGTTTTTGTGTCGTGCGCATGAAAACATCATGTGATTTGCTAATTTTAGTTAAGTTATGTAAATGTATTTACATGCCATGTCATGAATAAACATTGCTTTCTTTCTTTCTTGGTGTGTACCAAACGAACGTACGTTCGCGGATTTACACCTGTTGCGTTCATACAAACAAACTTTCGCTATTGTGTGAATGCTACAGGCATAGATTCGCGATCATTCTGTTCTGTTGGTGTGTACCCAGCATCACTCGTTTTTAGTTCGTTCGCCTTCGGTTGGTCTGAAGTCGGTACTGACCAACGACACCCGGCAACAGTGTCACACTGTAAAACTGAATTCATCCCACAATAAAAATCAATCAGTAGTTAAACTTTTCCACTTTCCTCTTTAGCACGACGAGAGACAAAATAATAATCTAAATTAGTATCAACTTCATACATGAAAATATTTACAACCGGAAATATATCTCTTATCAAAATACAAATTGTTTTAACTGGTCGAAATCGTCCTGCTGACTAAAGGTTATCAAGAAAAGGTGATATCAAATTATCATTTTCAACTTATTAATCAAATTTCTCAGTCAGAGCATCATCATCATCATCAACAGCCATAGGACATCCACTGCTGGACATAGGCCTCCCCCAAAGATTTCCAGATTGACCTGTTGGAAGCGGCCTGCATCCAGCGATTTAAGTTAACTTAACTTACAGTCAGAGCATACGCAAACATAATAAATAATGCCTGCCTCGGTGGCGTGGTGGTATTTCCATACGACTACGGTTCTGAGGTCTCGGGTTCGATCCCCGGGTCGGGCAAAGTGATATTGGATTTTTCCATATCAGCCCGGAGTCTGGAATTTGTGCCCGATATGGCGATAGGCTCGCCCCCTATCACATCTGGGACGGAACTAAGCTCGGCGAAATGTGGGTGTTCTAGTTCGCTAGTGCGCCTCTGCCTACCCCTTCGGGGATACAGGCGTGAGCTTATGTATGTATGTAATAAATAATGTAAATTATAGTCTATAGAAGCCCCATTTTTTCACCTAGTATAAGTTTGGAGAGCCCAACAACGAGCACCCCGCGGCCCGCCTCCACCGCGGCGGTGTTGAGCGCCCGCTCCAGCGTGAGGGCCCGCTCCAGCAGCTGCAGTATGCTTACCAGGCTCTCCTCCACGAACTCCTGCACACACACCACAAACAATAATATGATTGATTGATTGACAGCCTCCGTGGTGCAGTGGGCGAGTTATGGAGCGAGAGGCCGCGGGTTCGATTCCCGCATTGAGACAAATGTTTGTGTGGCCCACAGATATTTGTTTCAAGTCTGGGTGTTGTGAGACCGAAAGTCTCTCATAGTTTCTGATACCCACGATACAGGTTATACCTAGTATGGGGTCAGGACTAGGAGTGTGACTGTTGGGTGTTTTATTTATTTATTTATTTATTTATGATGGCGGTTACACACCGGCCGAACGAAGGCAAAAGAATCTATACCTGTTACATTCACGCAAACAAACTTTCGCTGTTGTGTGAATGAAAAAGGCATAGATTCGTTCGCCTTCGTACGGCCGGTGTGTACCCGTCATCATACATTACTTGCAGTTACGACGTAACCTCAAGAACGAACAGGGACCGTAAGTTCTTAAACACAATATCCAGAAATGAATATCTGTGGCTCGTCGAACATTTGTCTCGGTGCAAGAATCGAACCCACAGCCTTTCGTTACACAGCCGGCTTCTCGACCACCGCACCACAGAGGCTATCATATTAATGAGAAAGTTTGTCTTCGTCTGTCTTTTTGGGACGGAAAATTTTGCGATATATCTAATATGAAGGAATATATTTTATGGTCCAACTTGAACTTTTTTTACTATCTTCTCGCATTTGTTTTCAGTCCTCTCTATGTCTTGTTACATACCCTTCCCAGGCCGGGCTGTCGTTCCAGCAGGTCGTGAGCTTCATCCAGCGATGTGAACAGCAGCCGCAGCAGCTCAGACTTGGTGTGGAGCTGCACTAGCAGCCTGAACCCTGGCGGCGGGTTGGAGTCTGGCTCTCGGCCCACTGGAGGGAAGTCCGCGGGCGACGGCTCGTATTGATCCAACCAACAGACGAATAGACGGAAGCATAGGGACAGCATCTGTTAACAAAACATTTCCTAAATTACAATAGGTAGTAAATGTAATGTAGGTTTTTTTATACCAGAGACTGGCAAACGAGCAAATGGGACACCTGATGGTAAGTGATCTCCACCGCCCATAAACACCCAAGACACAACAAGAATCATGGGTGCATTTTATTTTATTTTTATTTTCTATTTATTTATTTGGACAACCAGTTGTTGTTACATTAATACTTACATTGCCGACCTAAAAAGAGGGAAAAGGGATTGGGAAAGGGAGGGGGGAAATGAGCCACGGGAACTGGACCACCGGAAATGGGTATTATAGCAGCTCTAATAAATGGTGAAAGAAAACATCTTGAAGACACTTGTATACCTGAGAATGACTAAATACAAATTTTGAAGGTTCTAAAATTTCCCTGCATTTAGGCCAACATGGTGGACTAAGGCATAACCCGTCTCATTAGTTGTAGACGAGCATGGTCAACAGTGTATCAGTAATATTCCATGCCGCACCTCCCACTTCTCGTGCGGCTTGGCGTACGTCCTGTGCGGCGCGGGCAGCGCGAGGTGTTGCAGCACGTACTGCACGTACGGGTCGAGGCCGGGCGCGCGCGACCCCGCCCCCAGCGCGCGCGGCACCGCGCCCGCGCTCGACAGCCCCGCCAGCAGCGACACCAGCGCGCGGGACAACGGGTACTCCTCCATGCGACACTCCACCTGCACAAGAACGATGAACGTTACCGTGCACTCTGTACATCGGAGCGAGGTCGATTCATTCACATACTACTCCAAAATAATAATCAAATCTTATTGAAGCCGGTATATTTTACAATAAATCAGACAAAATTAATAAAAATTATAACAACGAAACCATAGTTACCTATTTAGGTCTCACTATTCTCAATTTAGTATAAGGTCAGCGCTAAAATAATATCGCATTCCCTGTACAGTTAACATTATTCATCTGGATAGTGATAGAATTTATCAGTCGCCTCCTTGGTCTAGTGGCAGCATACATGGGCTGTGGACCAGGAGGTCCTGGGTTCGATTCCCAGATTGAGCAAAGCAAATTTGCGCAAGACTGGATCCCTCATAGAGGTTTGACACCAGGCAGGCAGCGGTTTGTAAAAACTATGCCACATACTTTTTCCTTCTGTAGCATGCTTGAAAGTGTGTTGCGCCGACCCCAGATTAATGTGGGATAAGGGCAGGTAAAAAGAAAGATTGAGTGACAGAATTTCCATACACGAACCAACACTTTGATGATGTGATACATGAAAACTAGAATAAAGACACATTTGGCCATTCTGTTCATAATATTTTAGGTGGAGTTTTAGCCCGAGATCTATAGAGCGAACTTCGACTAAGTCTAAGTCAAAATAACGAACTTAGTGAGGATTTGGAATTGTTGAATCGAACTTTGACTTAGTCCGAGCTATTTTTTACAAGAAAAATATATTGACAGACAGACTAAGCAAAGATTTTCTTGCAAAATATGATTCGAACCAAGTCAAAATCCTCACTGAGTTCGTTACTTTGCCTTAGACTTAGTCGAAGTTCGCTCTATAGATCTCAGCCTTAATGTAATGTATTGTGACTGTTGTCCATACCTCCCTGAGGTCAGCGGCGAGCGCCCTCGGTGCGGTGACGAGGCGCGCCTGCTCGAGCGCGGCCCACACCCGCTGCGTGCACCCCGCACCGCCCCCTGCCCCGCCCCCCGCCCCAGGAGTCCCGCAGCCGGTGCCGAGCGCCGCCACAGTGTTACACAGTGCGGCCTTCAACTGGATCGGTACGTGGCAGCACATCAGACCTGACGACGCAACCATGAGTTTTTTGACATTTCTCGCTAGCGACTCCGTAAAATATTTTTATGAAAAACACCCGAACGTCTCTAGCGTTACGTGTGGAACTAAGGTTTTTATACAAATTATTTTATGTAGTCACTAGCGTGTAATAACAAAAAAACTAGTAACACTATTGATGGCACCATTTGTACGATAGCATAAATGAATGCATTTGAATCAAGTTCGATAGTCGAAAATCCTAGGACCATCTATTAAATGCGGACAGAGCAATAAACAAGTATAAATATAAAATAACAATTTCCTGATAAATCACTGTCTGAACTGACCAAACATGACGTTGATGGCGTCCCACTGCAGGTTCTCACAGATGCTGATACACGCCGCCTGGTCCTCACGAGCCACGGCCGCGATCAGCTGCAGAGCCGCTATCATTGCTTCCACCTGCACAATATAATAATATAACACAAACAATATTTTTATTCACTAGGGTTTTACAACATTGACGATTAAGCTTTGATGAAGGCATACAATGTCTAATATTTATACACCATTGTTTGTGGAAAAGCAACACTAGCTATGCGGGACAATGTGTAATAAACCCCGCATTAAAACAGTATATAACAATGTTTGTATTTGGATTATCTTCGATACAGACATAGGACACTCATTATGTCACACCTATTATGGGTGTAATCGATGAAAAAGTCATGTCAAGGTTAAAGAGAATATCCATACCTCCTCCTGCCTGACGAGCAGTTTGCCGGGCCTCGCCGCTGGAGTGACGATGGCGGAGGCGCCCAGCGACGACGAGTGCAGGTGCTCCGAGAACGGAGACGGATCCGCGCGCAAGTTACTGTACACAAATACATTCGATTGGTAGGCTACGCTGTAGACAGTAACGTGTGCAGCACGAGTGGGCCGGCTCGACCGGGCAGATAACCACTGTCTCACAGAAAACCGACATAAAGTGGTAGCTCGCTGTTGCGTTTCGTTCGATAAATGAGATTTCCGGTGGCCTCATTCCCGCCTACATTTCCCAATCCCTATTCCCCTCTTTTTAGGTTGGCAACGCACCACTGATTCTTTTTGTGTCTTAGGTGTTGTCTATGGACGGTGGAGATCACTTACCATCAGGTAATCCATCTGATTATTTACCAGTCTTTGCAATAACAAAAAACCGTGATACTAAGGTCATTTTGACATAGTTGCCCTAGATAAGGACTTACACCTCAGTAGGTAAGCCCTTATGTAGAGCAAATAGAAGGAAAACGGGTTGGTTAAAAGGGCGGTTTAGAGGAACTTTGTAAAAAGAGTTTGTATAGTGCATCGATATATTATTTACCAAGATACACACGGAAAATAGGACAGCAAAGAAGTGCTTAAGCACTCTTTATTGCCTACAGTCCGACGCCGATAGAATTCTAAATATCGAAATTCAAATTTTAGAACGCTTACTCATTTTGTCCAAAAAGCTACTTTATAACACGTGCATAGGGTTATATTTGTGTTGATTTAATTAGAATTAGTGATCTTTTTTCATTGTTTTATTCCTGAGACTACTTTTCAGGTGGATATTTGCAAAGAACTGTGCATCTAGGGTATATTATATTGATGGTATAGTGTGTGCTGGTGTAGTGTATTGTGTCGTGTACACACTGGTAGTATCTGTGCAGCGCGGTGAGCAGGTGGTGCGCGGAGAGCGCGTCGCGGCGCGCGAGCAGCGCCCACGTGTGTCGCGGCACCGCCAGCGCCGCCAGCGCGCGCAGGTACAGCGGCAGCAGCGCCGCGCACGCGAGCCCGCCCGCCAGACGCACGAACTTGTACAGCGTGGCGGCGCGCGGCTCGGCGCGACCGCCTGCACGACACGCGCACACACATACAGACACATCTATACAGAGCTGTCTTATGGCATGCGTGGGCCCCAGGGTTAGCATGAATTCGGGGAATTTCTTCACAAGAATTTCGAAGGTATGTGAAGTCTACCAACCCGCTTTAGGCCAAAGTGGTAAACGTAAGCCTAACCCCTCTCATTAGATGAAGCCCAGCAGTGGGACAGTAATATTACAGGGCTAATATTATTTTATTATTAGAGAGTAAAAATAATTATTCGTATAAGTTAATGTAATTTCAAAATTTACAACTTTTCACTAAATGCATATGGAAGTATATAAAAAAACATTATTTTTATTATTTTTGTTTGTCTATTTGTTCCAGCTAATATCTGAAACGGCTGGACCGATTTTGTCGGATAATAATGATGATTTAATTGGCAGATAGCTGATGTTATAAGGAATAACTTAGAGTACTTCTATTTTAGAAAATTGTATCCCAAAAAATAAATCTCCACGTGAACGGAGTCGTGGGCAACAGCTACTGATTATTAAAACACTTCGCACGCATGCGTAGGAGATACCCAGATGTTCCCAGTTTCCACTATTTTTTATTGTGAAGTACTCTTGAAGGTTAACATTTGGTATAGAAGTAGTGCAGTGTACAGTGTCGCACCTCCCCCGGGCGCGTGGTTCCCTGCGCACGCGGCCCAGTACTCGTGTCGCAGCCGCAGCGGGTCCCGCGCGTACAGCCTGCGCAGACAGGCGAGCAGCGCGTGCAGCCGGGGCCGCGCGCCGCCCCACGCCGCGAGTCCCTCCTGCGCGTACGTAGCCGCCGCGCGCGCAGCCTCGTCCGCTCTAATACAAATCACATCATATAAACACCACAAACAAAACATAACATAACAGAAGGAGTTGGTGGATGAAGCTATTATTATGATATTAAAAAAAATATTATGATATTGTGTTTAACATACATAAGCTCACGCCTGTATCCTCGAAGGGGTAGGCAGAGGCGCACTAGCGAACTAGAACACCCACATTTCGCCGAGCTTAGTTCCGTCCCAGATGTGGTAGACGGCGAGCCCATCGCCATATCGGGCACAAATTCCAGACTCCGGGCTGATATGGAAAATCCAATATCACTTTGCCCGACCCGGGGATCGAACCCGAGACCTCAGAACCGTAGTCGTACCGAAATACCACCACGCCACGGAGGCAGTCAACACAACACTACAAACAACTTTGTCTTTTATAGTGTCCAAAACTCTTACAAGGCCCTTGCCATCTGTGGAGCCTACATGTTGTGGTGAGGCCTTTAATGAGAGGTTTGACAGTAAGCAAGAAAATATTGATAGTTGAAATAAAACTATTCTTACGGATTCTATCACGATTTGGTTTTAATTTTTATGCCCAACGTTTCGGAATAATATAGATATTGTAATATTAATTTTTTTGGACAACTGACACCTTAATGCGACCCGTGACCACGAAGGCTGCAAGGCTTTAAAACCAAATCGTAATAGAATCCGTAAAAATAGTTTTATTTCAATGAATAACATTCGCGTAAACCTAAGAAATCATTATTTTGATAGTTTTGCGTTTTCTCCACACCTTTTATCCATACTTTCAAAGGAAAGGCATATAAGTTTTCACATATAGTAATTTAATACTATTGAAATTAAAAATCTATCTGTGGAAATGTGAACTTACTTGACCCTCATCTCCATGAGTTTGGAATGCATCAGTACAATGAAGTCAGTGATGAGCGAGTGGACGCGCCGCTGGTAGTACTCCTCCTTCACCACATAGTCTGTTGATAGGATCGCCTCCTCCAGGTATTCGAACACCTACAATTTCAGGACATTTTAACCAATGGCTATTGACTGCCTCGGTGGCGTGGTGGTATTTCGGTACGACTACGGTTCTGAGGTCTCGGGTTCGATCCCCGGGTCGGGCAAAGTGATATTGGATTTTTCCATATCAGTCCGGAGTCTGGAATTTGTGCCCGATATGGCGATAGGCTCGCCCCCTATCACATCTGGGACGGAACAAGCTCGGCGAAATGTGGGTGTTCTAGTTCGCTAGTGCGCCTTTGTCTACCCCTTCGGGGATACAGGCGTGAGCTTATGTTATGTTATGCTATTGTTTATATTATGCCAGGTCCACACCAACCGAATAAACGTTCGCGGATCTACGACTGTTGCATTCATACAGTTTCGCTGTTGTGTGAATGCAACAGGCATAGATTCGCGAACGTTCGTTCATTTGATGTGGACTCGGTTGTGGATATGTGTGGACTGTGGATCTCCTATTCAACAAAAAAAAATCGTATAGCATGTTCCATTCTTATATATTTATTTGAAAGATATTCATACTATGTTCAGATCACTGGCTTTTTAACCCGTCAGAGGCGGCACATATATATGTTCCATAAGCGTATGGGCCACCGGAGGCCGAGCCGCCCGTGACTATTTAATAATCACAAGTTTAAAAACTTAACGGACCGAGTTCAAATCCGATCGTGACCAAATTTATATAGGACCAACCTTGAAAGCTCTATCAAACACAAAAAGAATTTTGAAAATCGGTCCACATTCGGCGGAGATATCGCGTAACATACATTTAAAAAAATACAGACGAATTGAGGACCTCCTCGTTTTTGGAAGTCGGTCGAAAAAGTTATTTCTCACCCGTCCATCTATAGCAGCATCCACAAGCATCTCGTCCTGGTCGAGCAGATCAGCAGAGGCCCCGCGCACCAGCGACTGCGGCGCTCGCTTCAACGCTGCCAGCGCCAGGCCCAACGACAGCTGGCACAGAGCTCGCACTCCGGAACCCTTCTCAGGGACCTCGGGAGGGTTCCCTGGAGGGGTCAGCTCGTCTACAAGCACCGATATTAACTCCGGATCTTGGATTAATGGCAGTTTCTTCGCTAACTCTTCGCCATCTTCACGCCTGTCATAGATATTAAAATATTTGTTATTAGATTGAACAATAAGCAAATCTAGTGTTTCAATAGATTGAAACCTAATAACTAAGACTACACACATTTCCTTTCCGGCCTTTTACCTCTTTTCCTTTTTTGGGACAATAGCAACGTAATATGGGAAATTTAAACACTAGCAGTGGCGCTATTAACGTCGGGATTGACACGGAAATCTCCAAAAATGCCTTTAATACAGAAACACATAACATAAGCTCACGCCTGTATCCCCGAAGGGGTAGGCAGAGGCGCACTAGCGAACTAGAACACCCACATTTCGCCGAGCTTAGTTCCGTCCCAGATGTGATAGGGGGCGAGCCTATCGTCATATCGGGCACAAATTCCAGACTACGGGCTGATATGGAAAAATCCAATATCACTTTGCCCGACCCGGGGATAGAACCCGAGACCTCAGAACCGTAGCCGTACCGAAATACCACCACGCCACGGAGGCGGCCTTTAATACAGCTCAAGTAAATAATTACCGTTATGACTTGTAGTCAATTTCCTATTTTTGTTTATAGTTGTACGAAGTATAGACAGATTTGTTACCTGTGCAAAACTGATAAATCCATGGCATAGAGCAGCGCCATCTGCAACGCGAGCGACACTTCGTCTAACGCACCGGTGGCGCCCTGAGTCGGCGACGTCGTTTGCTACAACAATGTATTATAAATACAGTTTATTCACAAGTCTTACAACAGTCGTTTTATACTGGCAACTATATTAATACATACATCTTGAAGCAGCCTTAGGATCATATCTCTGCCGAGACCGCGCTGAGCTGATGCGGCGAAGATCACACCAGCCATCAACTTTCTGTAAGAGATCAGGAATAAGTAAGATTATGTTATACTTTGACTGCCTCGGTGGCGTGGTTGTATTTCGGTACGACTAAAGGTCTCGGGTTCGATCCCCAGGTCGGGCAAAGTGATATATTTTTTCCATATCAGCCCGGAGTCTGGAATTTGTGCCCGATATGGCGATAGGCTCGCCACCTATCACATCTATAATAATATAATAACACCCAACAGTCACATACATCTGGGACGGAACTAAGCTCGGCGAAATGTGGGTGTTCTAGTTTGCTAGTGCGCATCTGCCTACCCCTTCGGGGATACAGGCGTGATCTTATGTTATACTAGGTGGTCGCCCAGTGGTCGATTTTTGACTGTAATTCATTTAATTTTTAGTTTGAACTTTATTAACTTAATGTATTTCTAATGTACTTTATATAATAAAAATGTCTTCATGCACTTCATCTTCAACTGTGTCAAATGTCACATTTATCCAATCTTAAAGAGTGTAAAAAGTTTTCTTTTCACATATTTTTTTTTTCTATTTATAGACCTTAAATGATTTAGTAACCTGGTTGTGTCCATGGTAGCGAGCAGCCTCGCGTGGTGCTTGTGCGGCGGCAGCGCCCTGTTCCGCTGCAGCAGCTCCAGCTCCGCCTCCACCGTGAACCGGCCCAGACCCTCCAGCACGTTCGCCAGCAGCCCGTCCGATATCAACTGCTCCACGTAGCGAGACACGTACGCTATTATCTCCTCGCGGGCGTTTATTGACCTGGTGGAAAGGTAGCAAAATTATAATGATTTACGATAGCCACTATACAAAAGACTACAATATCTAAAGCCACTGCACTAAAACATTACACAAAAACCTACGGTACACGGTATTTTTGTCTATGGTCCATTGTTCCATGAGCAGGAGACAGCGCAATACATTGTTTTGTAGGTATTTTTTGGGTGTTGTTTTTGTGGAGACGCGACTTTACTGGTATGGCATTTGAAGCACCATATTTACTATGAATTTTCTTGGATATATTATGTGAGTTAAAGGTTTAACTATTAAAAATATGAATAAATCAACCATCCATAAACATTACAGAATCTAATGATTTTAATAATGAATATCTAAACAAAAATCGAATAACACTGAATGAATTGTACCCAAAACAGCTTTACACTATTTTTGTTATCAGTTTTGTTTTTGTTTCCGTCAATATAATTTAACAAAATAACAACATATGTACTGACCAACAGACACCATCTCTAGCCATGCAAAGTTCCTTTAGTGCCTGTACGAGCGCCCTCCGTCCGTCGTAGTAGAGCAGTATGGCGACGAGGCCGCGCGGCAGGCCCGGGTGTCGCGGCAACTGGCGCTGCGCCGTGTGCAGCAGTTCCAGGGCCAGGTACTCACTCACATTGTACATGTCTAATGAGACAAAAGACAAGGATGTAGTTCTCAACACATTTGTAATAGTTAAGATAGGTATTGAAAACAACCTATTCAGTCAGACTGACTGACTCATGACTATGAAGGCTGTAAAGCATTTGAAATAAGACTTGAATAAAAATGTTGATAGAATCCATTAATCTGTTAATTAATTTCAATGTGTAACATTCACATAAAGCTAAGAAATCATTAGGTATGAAGGTAGATAGAAAAGTAGAAGTAGACTAGAAAGTTGCACTCTCTGTGGTAAGTAGGTTCAACTTTTGGCAGTATTTTGAATTATGATTTAACATGGTACATTACACCAGTAATTAATTAGTATATTCTATAAGGCCCATTGGCCTATGCTGACTGTTATTCATTCATTTATTGCAATATGGGGATACAAGCTCTGGAATTTGTGCCCGATATGGCGATAGGCTCGCCCCCTATCACAGGGATGGAGCTAAGCTCGGCGAAATGTGGGTGTTCTAGTTCGCTAATGCACCTCTGCCTACCCCTTCGGGGATACAGGCGTAAGCTTCTGTTAAACACAATATCATGATATTTTTTATTTATTTATAAACAGTGTTACCTGATATAATAATAGCTTCATCCACTAACTCCTTAGAGAGGAGAGTACGGCCGATACTAGGCAAATTTATGCCCTCTGAGATGCCCCTCTTTATTTCCTCTCTACTGGCTGCATTCTTTGGCTATACAAAACAGTATTATGAAGTAAATATTATAAGGCTGAGATCTATAGAGTGAACTCCGACTAAGTCTGAGTCCCAGAAACAAACTTAGTAATGATTTGAAATTTTAAAACTTTCACTTAGTCAGAGTCATTGTTTACAAGAAAAACAGACTGACAGACAGACTGAGCAAAGCTTTTATTTTAAAAAATGTTTTGGACTAAGTCAAAGTTCGATTTAAAATTCCAAATCTTCACCGAGTTAGTTTCTTTGAATAAGACTTACGTACTTACGATGTTTACATGTAATTCTAATTCTTACACTTTAAACAAAAAAATCGATGTATGTACTTATTATTATAAATATTATAAATTCACAACATTATACTCATAATCGTACCTGGGGGTATACCACACATCTTATAGCAGTATTAGGTTTTTTTTCAAGATGTCTGACTAGCTATTTTTTTGAGTAATGGATTTATTAAACACTATCGTTGGCAAGATCATCAAACTTTGATGGAGGCCATATTTTTTAAATAAAGAAGAAGAAGAAGAATGTTTGTTTTCAAGATGTCTGACTAGCTATTTTTTTGAGTAATGGATTTATTAAACACTATCGTTGGCAAGATCATCAAACTTTGATGGAGGCCATATTTTTTAAATAAAGAAGAAGAAGAAGAATGTTTGTTTTCAAGATGTCTGACTAGCTATTTTTTTGAGTAATGGATTTATTAAACACTGTCGTTGGCAAAATCATCAAACTTTGATGGAGGCCATATTTTTTAAATAAAGAAGAAGATAGCAGTATTATTAGAATTTTACTTTGTTTTTTTTACAGGAGTTGGGTACTTGACTATGTTTGATTTTATACACATATTTAGATTTAATAGCAAATAATAAAATAAAAAAGAACCCCATCTTTAAAAACGGCATCGAAATTGGTTGAAAAATGAGGCCGTGATTCTTGTTTTAAATCTTGGAGTGGTGGTATATCAGAGATATCTTGCCTTTCCACAGCATGTACCATGGCAGTGGCGTGATTATAATGATACTTCTCTGTCCCACAGTTTGAAGGTTACACCAAAGTTCAAAGGCTTATACCTTTTTTATTCTTGAGAATATTTCAATATTTCATTATGTTCTATATTTAAGATGACGTAAATATCATACAAATATTTTTTTTAAAAGTCAGGTACCCAATTGGTACAAGTAAGATTATAATAATACTGATATAAGAGGTGGTGGTTCCTCCAATATTTTTTTTAATTACCAATGTTTTACTAAACTTAAAAGTATCTTACCGGATTCTTCATAAGTGTAAGGAATGTCTGTTTGTGTCTCCTGAGCACAGACTCGAAGGTGTGCACAGAGTAGGGGGCCTCCCCACTCTCGTGGGCCAGGTACCCCTCCACCACCGACACTAGCTCTTTGTATGGAGTCCATAGGTCGTCTGTTGTTGTGCCTTCAACACCACAAGTTTTTTATCAGTGATTTTATTCAGAACAAATCGCATTAGCTTTAAAAAAATAATTCAAGGGTCATTTTTAATACAATAAGTATAAATATAATACTAATACAAGTATAAAAACATAGAAATAAAGTCATTACTCATGCCCACAGCACAGCCTTCACAGTTTATTGCAACTGCTTTTATAACCTCAAACATGAACTTATTTTACAATAATAACGAAATAACACAACAAATAGAAGAAACTAGAGAAACAATAATTTGCTTTTAGTACTACTTCACAATTGGTAAGAAATAAAACACTGAAATATGATTAAAATTAGATCACCGCTATACCGAAATAATACGGTACGGTTATTCGGAAAAGATGTACCTTCATTGATATCCATTATTCTCGTTCAAAATTTCGACATATAGTCTTTACTACAATAGTCCTGTGTAATAATAAAATATTAAAATATTTTTTTTATTATAAATGTTATTTCTGTTTTGAATTCTCCTTTTCGATTTGACAGTTACAAGAAAAGAAGACGCGCGTGAATGAATTTGAATGAGACAGATAAGAAAAGAACGAATGAAAAGAAAAAAGTTTCGTTTAGAAACGAGATCTACAACATACACTAGCTATGCATACTGCATAGTGCACAAGATCAAAAATATCTATCTTATGCATGCACAGCGATAGCTGTTGGTAAGGGTACGGACTGCCGAGACGAGTGTCGGAGGTTCGAGACCAACCCCAAAAAAACATACACTTCTGACTTTCCTATGTATAGTGCAATTTCATTGTGAATTATCGCTTGCTTTAAACCCTCTCATTGGCAGTGGAGGCCCATGCCCAATAGTGGGACGATAATATTACAGGGCTAATATTATTATTATTCATGATAGTAATAAGGGATATTCATTGTCCACGGTCCCAACCCATAGAGAATTTATGACTGGAGACCTTGTCCCAACCTTGTCATAAGTGTCCTATCCTATATCCTAGTCATTTAATTAATTGTAATCATACATAATAAAACCATGGAATAAAACACATTTGTAAAGATGTAGTTACATTAAAGATTTTAATGTATTATATCACATTCAGGAAGATTTATTTACAAAAGAAAAGAGTTTTACACATCGCTAATAACTACAAAAGTATGGAAAATACACTAATAACCTTTTGGAGTTAATTCTTAAAGATATGCCTAGTACACTTCACAATGTCATTGTAACAGGCTTAGTGAGTAATAAGTGCTCTATATGCCCAAACTAGGTAACCAGCAATTAATATGTCCGACTAAATACCACAGCCACGCTGCCTAGGGCGCCGGGGGACCTATAGGGCTCGTGCCGATTTCGCATCGATGAAGCCGGCTCTCCTGCACTAAGTCATTACACAAAACACGGTATTTCTAAAATTGTCTATGGTCCATTGTTACATGAGCAGGAAGCAATGAACCATTGTTTGTGAAGGTATTTTTAGTTTTTTTTTTTTTTCGAAAAATCTAGTGCAGCGGACATGACTTAGTGTGGTCAATAATCACTACCCTTACCTGTTATATAAGGTCTCATAATTGGAGTAAAAAGTTATACATTATTTCAAAAATACGATTATATAAAATTATAGGTACATATCTATATCTCGTCATGAATTGCGACATATAAAACTCTTTAGACAGGTATACATTCAACAACAATTACGTATACATCACACCAATAACAAACATGAAAATAGTCTCTTATTAAATATATAAAACTTAGACAAACTTTTCAATCGTAGCCAAATGTTCTATGCATTTGTTCCTGTAGAATGTGTTGTTATAGAACACTATGTTATTAAAGAACTCTCCAGCATTAGTCGTCTGCACGGGCAGAGTATTGAGCACGTCCTTTACACCATCCTTCTTAACTTTTTCACATTCTTCTTCAACAAGCTCCAAATATTTTATTGCAGGCTTATCTTTCAAGTTGCTGAGGACGATTCCCCCTCCAGCCACAAATCCAGTCTTTTCAAAACATTTTCTAGATATAACATGCAAAACACTCACATTAAAATGCGTAAGGGTGTTGAAATTCTTCAACAGCATTGTCTGGCCATCAGACATCCCTCTTAACACATCTAAAAGAGTTTTCAAACATTTTTTTTCATAAGAATGATAACTTTCCACATAATCATAGTCTGGTAAATTCAAAGATTTGTCCACTTCCAGTCCAATGTCCGGTGTTTGAGGCACCTTTTTACTTATCTCTTTACAAAAAATAATCTCTTTAAATTCTTCCTCAGCTAATATTTGCTGGTAAAGTTTAAAAATTGGCACAAATATGAACTTGGAGCTGTTGATCCTCTGCAGAGGATTACCATGTGTGAATACAAGCTTTAATTCATTTGTATCATTAAAATAAGACAGCCACTTTATAGGTTCACTAATTAAAATCATAGGATTTGATAGCACCTCAGTGTGGAGAAATGAGTTCAAATTGTTTAGTTTCTCCCGCAGAGACATTTTAGTGTACAACTGCCTCTCTGTGTATGACCCACGGTGGTACCTGGGGTTTGTATTAATCTTGTTCTCCTCATGCAAGATCCCCTTCAACATCTCTTGGTCAAACTCTAACGGCTTGAGATCATATCGCCAAATAAACTCTGTAGCCACAATGGCACGGATCTTCTTTATATTCCTGTGCAAGGCAATATTGTTTTGCATCAAGTATGCTTGTAAATTATTATTGATCACTTGGCATTGTATTGAGCAGAAGTAATCTGCACACTCTTGTATCTGTTTGAGGAAGCTCTCTGGTAATTCACTTAGTGGAAACAGTGCTGTGGTGCCATATAATTCGGTGCCATATGCTGACTTTAATACTGGAATGTATTTCTCCAAGGATCCTACTCCTTTATAGTTCAAGCATATTGCGTAGACTTCAGAGTTTCCTTGCCTTGAAGTGACTGGCTTGTAGATGTTGACCTCACGGAATAAATGATTGATGAGATAGAGCAAGCTCACTGTAGAATGCTCAAATATTGTGAACAACTTGAATATTAATGTGCCACCTGAAATTTAAAATATTTTTTAACAGTCAGCTTTCAGGCATGCTTTTGTACATTAAAGCAGCAATATATAATTTTTGTATGTTTATTTAAGTTTTCATGATGCTAAACTTATAGATTTTTTTTTTAAATGTTTATCAGTCACAAAGGCATATATAATGCATTTATGACAGGTACTACAAGGTCTAGGTACATTTATATAATAATTATTTTATAACACTATCAATTTAGAAAACAAGCAAGCATGTATGGACACAATAAAGATGGGGCTTAGATAATGGGTTGTTATTTGTAGGAAAGGGAACAAATGAGATATGGCAGGAATGCTAGCAGGGAATTGATGGCAAAATAAAATAGGAAGCTTGTAGGATTTGACCGGATGGATAAGGAAAATCACACTGTAGACTATAAGGTCCTATCCTAGCTATCCTACCAGCCTTTCTCTAGCTACCTATGGATGATGATAATGTTAAACAAAGCCCATTAAATAGTTGTAAATTATAGTTGTAAATGCCCACTCACCAGGACTAAGTGCTTGCAGTGCTGTGACAATCTCACAATAATGGAGTGGTGATGTGACTTCTTCCTGAGCATCAGGTTTCTGCAGGCAGTCAATAGAACCATCAGCTGTCACCAACATCACCTGTGAACACAACAAATTTTATTAATAGTAATTATTTTACCAAATTATTATGAATAGACATTTTATATAAAAATCACTTATTTTATTGATATATTTAAGGCATAACAATTGTTTATATTTAAAATATGTTCCTTGAAAGCTTTTATAAAAAAAAAATAATAAAAAATTTTTTTTTAACTGTACTTAAAAGATAAAAAGTACCCTTAACCGACGCGAATGTATGAAGAGATTGATGAAAGTAGATGAAGCGAAAGTAGTGTGTCAGAATCGGGCGAAGTGGAAATCCAGTCTCTGCCTACCCCTATGGGATACAGGCGTGATATTATGTACTTAAATAGTCACGGGCGGCTCTGCCTCCAGTGGCCCATACACTTATGTAACATATTTATGTGACGCCTCCGACGGGGTAATTCACGACAATTTGTAAACAGAAAATAATTTATAACCTTATTACCTTCCCAAGAGATGTGGCCTTCTTGATGATGGCCTGAGAGTTGTCCCAGTCCATGAGATTCCCCGTGTTGTCAACACCAAAGTCCCAGTTGTTCAGTGTGTGGTACATGAACCTGTCATCACTGATCATGTTAGATGGGGAGTTGCCTTCGTAGTACGGGTTTAGGGTATTGGCAATCCATTTCCACTAAAATAAAACATAATATCATGAGTAAAAAAAAAAATTATGTTTATGCCAGTTTGGACTGAATTATTCATTTTTGATATTCATTCATGTGATTGAATAGAATTAGTATATTGGAATATTTAATCATAATTAATTATGAAAAACCTTGCTTAGGTCTAAAAGCAAAATATTAAAACCTACAAAATAAATTAAACATAAAATAAAATCTCCTACTTCAGTGTTGCGATGATTTGACTTCAAATAATGATTAAGTGATGTGATAAATGCTCCAGGGGCTTCACATAGGTGAAGTGATACAATCTTGCCATTGGCTACTGCCTCTGTAGGCACCACGCTGTACGTGCACGCACACTCGTAGAACTTCGTCCATGCCTGTGTCAGAAACTCGGGGTTGATGAGACATCTGATTTTCCACACCACCTCGCCGGCTGGGTTCCTGCGACGCGTGTGACTGCTCCACTCTTCAATATTAAAATCGTTCAACTGGCTCTTGTGAAAGTTTAGACGGCTCTTCAATACCTCCAACTCCTTCACTTTCCACGGCAACAACGAAAACCAAGAACCGATGTCAGGCAGTTTCCACATCGCATTGAAGCGAAACTGGAATTTCTTGTTGAACAAATCATTCATCTCATCGTCGAAATCATCGTTTCTACAAAATCTCTGTCGAAAACTGAACGAATTATCGGATTTATGGAACATTTTTCTGGTGCGCAGTAATCGTATAAATTGAGCAAGAGCTAAATATTATGAAGTTAAGAGTATCAAAACACACAACATATTCAATAAACACTTTTATAAATCAATTTTCATAGAAAAATACACATGTTCTGTCTATTTTTAGAGTTACATTGGTTACATTTACGGCGAAATCTGACATGTAAACACAACCATTTTAAGGATTTGACCATTGGCTAAAGACCACAAGGCACAAAGACAATGTAAACGAAAAGCAGTCTGTTTGCGTTCGGATACACTTGATATACATAAAATATAAATATTGTTGGACGCGGTCATCGATATAATAATATACCTAGATGCACAGTTCCATACAAATATCATTGTAAACAGTGTCCTCGACAGACAAAACAAATAAACATCACAAATTTAATTAAAGTAACACAAATATGACCTTATAGACGCGGCATAAAGTAGCTTTTTAAATTGAATGTTCAAACGTTCCTATATTCGAAATTTTTGAATTTCTAATCGTTGTTGAATTTGACAATAATTTGACATTATTAAAAGAAACATTCTAGTCACTTGGACAAAGATTGAATGGAGTCGAATAGTTCTTGTATTTATCTGTGAGAAATTTTGACCACGTGGCGTACAATGTAGATGAGAATGGCGATATCTCTATAATAATTTTACTTACATTAAGAGATAGATAGAGTATAAATGTTTAGAAGATAACAAAGCTTATGAGTTATGAATATGAAATAAGCACTGTTTTGCCTTAGCGTGATTCATAAATAAATAAATAACACCCAACAGTCACATACATAGTCCTGGCCCCACACTAAGATCGTCCTTTGCTCTTTAGATTCTTAATAATTTCTTTTAGACTATCATTTCGTTTTCTTAATCTTTTGTTCTGCCTTTTTAAGTTTCGCACTAAATTAGATTTAAGTTTAAATTTTTGTTGCGTTCTTTCAAATTATCTTTCAAAAATAACGTCTTAGGTGTGTTAAAGATTGACAAAAATTCTGATGGTATTGGTGATCCTTCATTATTTATTGGTTCAATTGCTGGTTCCTGGAAATGAATATGTTTCCAATAAATGATGACGCCACAATTACTGTTGTAGTAATTATGCCTAACGACCGGTTCCAATAAATGATCTCAATCCGAGAATCCAAGATAAAAATGAAAAATTTAAAAATGAAAAATCGCGAGAATGAACCATTAAAATTATTATTTGACAGCGGAATGTTCAACTTTGTTCATGTTGGCAATTTTTTTATGATCTGCACACTTTGATTGAAAACATTTATTAGAATTAGCCGCAAATTATTAAATAGTCATGGCAGTATGTACCTAGTATATGCTTGCTATTGATGATTTCTGTATCAAATATTTTTCAACTATTACACTTGTACTGCACCCTGCCTCATTTAAACTTGTAGTTACGACAATCTAAAATAAAGTCAATAAATGTGGCAATATTTATTTATTTATAGGTACACCAACAGCATACATATTGTTAAATTAAATAGTAAACATTAGTTAAGGACAATGTAGTTGATGACAATTTATCACCTTTAATTTTGGTACAGCATTCTTTTTAATTTTCCTAATCCCTTTTTCTGTATAATATCCATCGGAATCGGCAAAATGGTCTGAACAAACCACACTTGAGTAATTGGATTTAAAATTTCCTTCTCTCCTTTCTTCGGAAATAATTTTACGCCATTTATCTCTTACTATTTCATTTCATGGAAATCTGTAATTAATAAAAAAAAAACATAAATTTAAAATAAATATAATATATTTCCAAAAAAAAACGACTCCATATATTTCATTGTTCCAAATCATGATTTCAAAAGGGACAAAATATTTTATTAACTGAATTCGTTAAATTAATTATTTATACACGTTTAATACTTAATTTAATATTATTAAGGTTTTAAGAATCAAGTAAGGGAATTATACTTACTTAAAATATGAAATCCCAAGTGTTTTGCGCTTTGTAAGAGTGTTATTTTTGCACTCTTTCACAGAGCATTTAGGCATCTTCACAGGCGAACGGTCGGCGCCCGACTGACAGCCAACAAGTGCTTACTTACATTTTAAGCACTCGTTGGCTGTCCCACTTTCTGAGCGTCAACTGTGCATCTAGGTATATTATTATATCGATGGACGCGGTACACATTATTCTCTTTATATCTTAGACTAAATACTTTTTATGCAGCAAGCATATAGAGCAAGGAGGACCCTGGCATTAGAATTTAGACCTGAAGACAGCTCTAAGGCAGAAAGAAAGAACAGTTGTATATTCTTTTTGATTTTTATGCTCTTTGGTCTTAGCTATGATCTCTGTGGCCATTGGGCAAAAATTAGGATAATCTAAGGCAAAAATAATGGCTTCTCTTTTCTCTTTGGTGCTCTTTGGCAAGTGGCTATAATCATAGCAAGCAATAGCAAGGTTAATGACCGTTTCTTTTCGCATATTTTGCTGAAGTACATAATCATTTTATGCGAAATATCACGAAATATTACTTTGGTTATTGTTTAATCACTGTATATTATCCTCACGAAGACGTTAACTCAAACGACTAATGTAACAACCCATTCCGACTATCACATTGAGTTCGACCTGATTGTGACCGTAACATACCGTTAGTTCAGACCGTGATAATGAATAACTGGAACCAATCTACGCGTAACGATGACCGTAATGACGACAAGCCTCCTTACTCGAGAGTGTTCGTGGTATGTAGCAAGCAAATGTGTGAGGATGACCTCAAGTCTGTGTTCGAAAAGTTCGGGGACATAGAAGATGTCTATATGCCGCGGAACCGCACCACGGGCGAGTCCCGCGGCATAGCTTACATCAAATACGCCAAGACGTCATCAGCGGCGGCTGCTATCCAAGAACTGCATTTGACGACCATTCCGAACAACAACAAACCCATTAAAGTAATGGTCGCCACTAACAAAAACGAAACCCAAACCAACAACGAAGATAAATACAGGCGATTGTTTATAAAAGTACACAGAGAGTGCACAGAGAATGAAATACGTCAACACTTTTCCACATTCGGGCGCGTTGAATCAGTTAAGTTACAGAGGGATAAGATCACCGAAGAATGCAAAGGTTTTGCTTATGTTCACTACAAAACGTTTTTAGATGCAGCTAAGGCTATTGAAGAGTGTGACACGAAATACAAACCAATATTTGCAACACCAAAAGATGAGTTAAAGAGGGGTAGGCACAGTCTAGAGCCATTTGAGAGGTACTCAAGCAACTCTAGTTTACAGAGAGAAAGCTTCCTCAATGACCATAACCACCCACAAATGGATAAGTGGGACACTGCATTGTCATTTAACAAGAGTAAACAGGAATGTGACACTGTAATTGTAACATGCAGGCCTCCACTACCTCAAAAGCATATAGAGAGACTATTCAATATTATCCCGGGAATGGTGCAGTTCAAGTATTCAATCGACCAATACAATGGGTACTCTAAAGCTTTGATAACATATGATACACAAAAAGCTGCAACATCTGCCATTGAGAGACTAAACAACTTTGAATACCCTTCAGGAGAAATAATAACAGTAAAATCAGATGACAACCCCCTCAGTAAAGCGGCTAATAATTTAAGTAGTATAGTTAATAACATTAAAAATGCTGTAGATGGGAACTCAGATCTGTTGCAGTTAGCAGATGCAATAGCCCAAGCGTCCAGCCTTATAAAAGCAGCTTCTTCAGGGAGGGAGATTACAATGGATGCGCAAGATAACTATTGCAGTGTAAACCTCCCTCCTGTTCAACCCATGGCTAGTGGCAGCAGCAAAGTGGCCCAAAGATGCTTTTTAGTGTTTAAGCCGCATCCGCCCCCTGCAAATGTTTTGCGCGACACCTTTTGCCGTTTCGGAGACCTGATTGATGTTGCAACATTCCCAAACAAAACTTTTGGTTTTGCAAAATATGCATCAGTGAGGGCAGCACAAGAGGCAATGAAAACATTGCATGAGGCTACGCTGTGTGGGATCAAATTGAAGGTCTTAGAGGCTGATGAGAAGACGTCCAATGAAAATAAAATTACTGAAGATCAATCTGGAATGGAACTTGATCACGACACAGAGAGTAAACGAATGAAACTTGACGATTGATTCCCATAGACCTAAGTTAATATTTTTCTGTTGTACCATGAAGTTATGAGTTAGGTGAAGATATTGGGCCTTACTTATAATAACAGTTCAGCTGAGCAAATGGTTAAGAATAGTCTGCACTTTTTTCCTTGTCACATTGTTTGAAAATAAAAGGGACAAACTATCTTTTACCATAACATAACATAAGCTCACGCCTGTATCCCCGAAGGGGTAGGCAGACGCGCACTAGCAAACTAGAACACCAACATTTCGCCGAGCTTAGTTCAGTCCCAGATGTGATAGGGGGTGAGCCTATCGCCATATTGGGCACAGACTCCAGATTCCGGGTTGATCTGGAAAAATCCAATATCACTGCCCGACCCGGGGATCGAACCCGAGACATCAGAACCGTAGTCCGAAATACCATCAAGCCTCCGAGGTAGTCCTTTACCATTTGCTCAGCTAAACTGTTTTTATAAGTAAGGCCCATTATTTTTAACCATGGACTTAAAAAGAAACTATGTGACCAATTATTTTTCAGTATACTTTTGACCTTAATAAACATGAAATTTTTACAACTATTGACTTATGACTAAAAATGACATAATCCATAAACAGTTTTGACTTATCTTGTTGGACATATTATAATAGGTTGCTTATAATACTGATAGAAATTACTACTGAATAATGATCTACCAATATGTGACACAATATTACATTACTTACTGAGACACAAAATTCTGGTCTGTGGTAAATTGAATGTTATACTAATGAAAAAATCTGATAATTGGGTCCTTGACTAGTTTTCGGCCGACTTCCCAAAAAGGAGGAGGTCCTCAATTCGTCGGTTTTATTTTATGTATGTTACTCATCAATATAATATACCCTAGATGCACAGTTCTTTGCAAATATCCTCCTAAAAAGTGGTCTCAGCAATAAAACAAAGAAAAAGATCACAAGTTCTAATTAAATCAACACAAATATAACCCTATGCACGTGTATTACAAGTAGCTTTTTAAATGAAATGAGCAATGGTTCTTAAATTTGAATTTTGAAATTTAGAATTCCATCGGCGTCGAACTGTATACAAAACGAGTGCTTAAGCACTCCTTTGCTGCCCCCATTTTCCGAGCGTCAACTGTGCATCTAGGTAATTAATATATCCATGGTGTTACTTGATATATCCGCCAAATGTGTGGACCATTTCAAAATTCTTTTTGTGTTCGATAGAGCTTTTCAAGGGGGGTCCCATGTAAATTTGGTCACGATCGGTAAATTGGAAGTCGGTCAGTTAAGTTTTTAAACTTGTGATTATTTAAAATTAATTTTATATGGAATTACGACGTCTGGAATATAAAACAAAGAAATATGTAAATATTACCAAAAATTATAATCCTTTGAAGTTTGGTGTAACCATCAAACTGCGGGAAAGAGAAGTATCAGTATAATCACGTCATTCCATAACAGTATGTGCATTGGGATAGCAAGATGTTTCCACTATACCCCCCCCCCCCACTCCAGAATTAAAAATATGAATTAATGTCTCATTTTTCAACCAATTTCGATGCAGTTTTTACAGAAGGGTTTCTTTTTTGTTTTATTTTTTACTACATATAAATATGCGTATAAAATCAAACATAGTCAAGTACCCAATGTCTCAAAAATTTCTTTTATAAATATAGAATACAGTCTCAACAGTGTTCTATGATTAACCATGATCATCAAAAACAGATTTGAAACCCTAATAAAATCAGCACATGGCAATACACAAACAACTAGACATAAGTAAGCAAATATACATACATAAGCTCATACCTTCCCTGAAGGTGTAGGCAGAAGTGTAACTAAAATATACCCACTGTTTAAATTACACCCATTGTTCACACTTAGGCAGTACCAGATCTAGGTTTTTTCAAAGCAGGGGCAAGCTGTCAATTTGCCCGATTTTCATCATCATCAGCTATAGGACGTCCACTGCTGGACATAGGCCTCCCCCAAAAATTTACAGATTGACCTGTTAAAAGTGGCCTGCATCCAGCGACTTTCTGACTTGCCCGATTTTACCGCCCCCAAATAAGGGCCCCCTCCAGATTTTGCCCCCTTCCTAATCCTGCCGCCCGAGCATGTGCACCCTCTCGTCCCCGTACCCCCTAGATCCGGCACTGCACTTAGGTAAGCATTTAAAAATCATACAATCTAAAAACACAATATTGCACTTAATTTTGATCAAAGTTGATGCCATGTAGAATATTCCCTTATTTTTCGAAAGGAATGCATAATTCAAATGACTAATATCGGGAAAGGCCAAACAAAATTATGAAGAGGAAACCAATGACAATATTTAACATTTTTATATCATCTACCAAACTTGTGCAAAATACAAATAATTAGCAATACAATTATAGGAAAAATATGTAGTCTTCTAATGAATGTATGTAGAAGGGCATGCATATGTAAAATCTACAGTAAACTGTGCTACATAAGATCCTACACAACAAAATCAGGCACCAATCACAATCAATGTTGGTTTCCTCACAATTTTCTGGGTGTTTGTTAAAATCTCCTCACAAATGAGACAACAACCTTGTCTGCTCATAAAATAGCAAGCATATTATAATGCTTAAAGGATAATACAGTTCGAGCACACTTAGGTCAAGAACAGATACACCTCCATTTAGGAGACAGTAGTAAGATCATAATACAATGTCTTAGTACTTCAGCCTCATGATCATTAACTGGCTCAATTTTTATTGTGGAGTAAGTATGTGACTTCGTTGATGCCAGAGAGTAGCTTGTTGACAATATTATCGTAATACAGTGCATTGCTCTCCTGAGCCGTGGACTCCCAGTTCTGATTGCATTCGCTGAGAGTTGTCTTTGCTTGCACCATCTGCAAATGGAAGGTAAATGTCAGTTTAAACCATATTTGTAAGAATTAGAGATAAAAAAATTTATTGATTAATGTTGCCCTCCAACATGTTGATTTGGAAATTTTTGGGGGAGTGCTATGTTCAGCAGTGGACATCCTGTGGCTGATGATAATGATGAATGTTGCCTTGGTAGTGTGATGGTATTGCATATGTGGTATGACTATCGTCTTGAGGTCTCAGGATTCGATCCCTGGGCGGGGCAAAGTGATATTGGATCTTTCTGGAGCCTGGAATTTGCGCCAGATATTTATGATTTAATAAACATATCAAAACCATTGCAATAAAGAAATTACAAGCTACTTAACAATACATAGAATTAACACATTCACAGTAGGTACAATTTATATGGTGATATGCTTGCCCTATCTAAGGAACTAAGCTCTGTGAAATGTGGGTGTTCTAGTTCGCTAGTATGCATCTCTTCAGGGATACAGGTGTGAGCTTATGTTGATATATTATTGTATCAACAAACAAAGTAATAATTTTACATAGTAATGAACTGTGAAAAACAAATAGTTACAGACAGATTTCTTAGGTTTACGTGAATGTTATTCATTGAAATTAAACTATTTTTACGGATTCTATCACAATTTGGTTTAAATTTTTATGCCCGACGTTTCGAAAGCTTTGCAGCCTTCGTGGTCACGGGTCAGACTGGTCAGTGTCAGTGGTCAGTCTGGCCCGTGACCACGGGCATAAAAATTAAAACCAAATTGTGATAGAATCCGTAAATATAGTTTAATTTCAATAGTTACAGACTGATATTCAAACATATCCTACAATATAAACGTAATTCAGATGATATAAAACAAAATATGTTCACCTGTGTAAACATGTTGACATCTTGACATAGCTGTGCCAGTTTGGCTTCAAGCTCAGGGCTCCTATTGTTGGGTTCTTCTGCCTTGCCGAGTTTGATGTTCGCGAGTCGCTTACTCAGCTGGTCCAAGCTGGTCGCATACTGCTGCAAATCCAGACTCTCCATATTTTTCTCAAGCTGTGGCTGTGGTTGGGCAAGTGCCATGTTTTTCTTCAGATCCTCAGCATACACCTTCATCGTGGCTATGACATCGTCGAGGTCTACCTCAATAGTGTTCTCGACCATGTCAGGCAGCAACAGCTTGGGCGGGCCCGATTCTAAGAACTTTGATAGATCGTCGTGACGCACCGCATTGTTAGCGACTCCAGGCCGGTTTTGTGCGCTCGGTATTGCGTCAAACATGGTCTTTATGTCCCGCATAACCCTCTGAGAGTCCGCCAGCTCCTTGTCCAAATCCTGAGTGATTTGAGTAAGTGCATCTAGCTTAACAACTGTTTGAAGAAATTCCGCAAACTCATTGGCGACTACCTTGTTAGCGGTCATCTTACTCGAGTACTTTATTTAAATGATCTAAGATACCTTTTGATTTTTTTTTGACGAATAATTCCAAAACTTTTCCCTTGAATAAAAAGCCGAAATATGATTATATTAACCAATGACAATTGACAAGTACACTTGACATTTTTGACACAAAACGACTCGTTATGGGCACTTATGGGCCACAGGGGGGCCCCTATTGTCTTTTACAACCTATCGTGTATAAAATTTGATAGAATCAGCAAAAAATAAAGCTATCTCTTTTTTATTAACGGATGTCAACTCAAGCAAAAAAGGACCAATATACAAGTGTTTGTTCCTATTGGCCCGCATCCGTCAATAAGCCACGCCCCCGGAATAAAGTAATAATAATACGGCAGCTGAAATGGTGGTCTAGTGACGGGGCGTGATTCATTGCGTATGTTATCGATATCGATAAAATGTTTTATTTTATTTTACAGTATATTCTTTTGTATTGCATACATATTGTCACACCTGTATACCATAAGAGGAGGCAGAGACTATAATTTTCTAACTCGTATGATTAGAAAAGCTCTAGTGCGTTTAGATAACGATTTTTATAACAAACTATTTTTTGAGTTGTTCTTATGATTGATGTCGTCATTGAGTTCATATTTAAAGTGCACATTCTGTTGCTCATGATTATATCTTTGAAACGAATTGTGCCAATATTAGTCTAATATTTTAACGAATTGATAAACGTAATGTTTGGTAATCTTAAATAAATGAAATAAAAACAAGTAATAAACAATGAACGTACAAAAATATTCACATTTAAACATTTATGTACTGCTTTCTAAGAACAAAAGAAAAATGTTTATCGACATATCATCGACTATATTACTTTAACACACTAAACATTCCGCCATCTTTAGCTGACAGTCTGGTGCCAAGGTCATGGAGATGGAACCGATCTCCTCTCTCTCACTCTTTAATCTAAGTTTGGGCTATGGCTACACACCGGCCGAACGAAGGCGAAAGAATCTATACCTGTTGCGTTCACACCAATGACTAAAGAATAATATATAAATATATGGTTCACACAAACAAACTTTCGCTGATGTGAATGAACCAACGGGTTTAGCTAATGACTAAAAAAATATTCATTCGGCCCGGTGTGTACGCACTACGCACCATAAGGTTATTCGTTCGAAAATATACACTTTGATGTTCACGAAATAAATCACGGGAATAAATATTCTCAGCAGATTATATTATTTTTGTACGTGTATCCGAATGCAAAAAAACTGACAGTTGCCACTCTTATTTCCAGAAAAACTAAAAATCGTCCTTGAAAAATGAAGAAAATAAACTGAAATAAACCAATTCTAGTAATTTCAAATTACATCTGGCAACTATGATCAGAAATGTCATAACAATCGAAAATACTGCACGTGTAGAACTTTTACGATCTAATTTGTTTAATAAACCCTACCGAAGATGGTGAGAAAATTAAAGTTTCATGAGCAAAAATTGCTCAAAAAAGTTGATTTCATATCATGGAAGGTTGACAACAATCTAAACGAAGTAAAAGTGATGAAAAAATATCACATACAAAAACGTGAACATTACACAAAGTAAGTTGAATTTATGTAGAAAAGTTTCATTGTACAAATGGTAACTCGTTTTTTTATGTTTACTTAATTTGTTAAGGTACAACAAATTGTCAAGAGACATCAGAGAGCTGGCAAACAAAATAAAAGACTTGGATGCAAGCAGTGAATTCAGAACAGAGTCAAGTGCGCAATTATTAGAGAAATTGTATCAAATGGGATTGATACCGACGCGGTGGGACCTCGCCTTGGCGGCTAATGTGTCAGCCAGCTCGTTCTGCAGAAGAAGACTACCAGTTGTTATGGTCAGAAGTAAGTGTTGGCGTTTTATTTACATAATACCATAAGTATTCTCCCAGTTAGTCTCAGAGTTTTACTAACATTAAGAAGAGTTTTTAAGTCAAAAAATTGTATTTTGCTGATGAAATTAAGCTACAAGTTGCTTTTCCAAGCTATTGTTCACACAAAAAAAATCAAGATAAATAATTTTAGGTAAAATGTCCCAAAACATAAAAGAAGCAACCAAATTCATTGAGCAGGGCCACGTAAGAGTTGGCCCTGAGGTGGTGAAAGACCCTGCATTCCTAGTCACAAGGTCATTGGAGGACTTCATTACATGGGTAGATGGTTCTGCTATAAGGAAACATGTACTTGAGTATAATGAAATAGTGAGTATTTTTATATTATGGATGCACAGGTTTTTTGTATAAAGTTGTTGTCTATACTACATATATTTGGTCACTATAAAGTCATCAATTAATAACATAATTATTATGGGGCCTTTCAAGTATCCCCATCCTCACCATAATCAGCAAAGCTCTTGCTTATAAACACCAAATGCTTGCTTATAAAAACCAAATGCTTATAAACACTGGTACATGCATTTTTCAATGTGTTCTGGTTTCTTTATTAAAAGAAAATCCACTAAAATAAAAAAAACTGCTGATAATTACATTCCAGATCCCCATGTTATCAAAAATAAGCAAATAAAAGAACCCTCCAGCCCCCCATAGTGCTTACCTAATACTTGAAAGGCCCCTATGTAAAAAAAAACAATATAATTTTTTTTTTCACATTCTATGTGCCTCTAATATGACTTATTTAGTTCCAAGTTTGATACTTTTTGATTTATCTAATTGTCTGTTTGCCTTTAACTTTTGAACTGTAATTTGTGAATGTATCAGTAATGGGCAAGTAAAACATTACTTTAGTTACAAACTGTCTTTAAAAGGTATTATATTGTTAATGATAATTTTTTTGTTGCAGAGAGATGACTTTGAAATGCTATAGTTATTAATAATGAAGAGGTTGAAAAAGTGTATGTTTGTCCTACCTGTGGAACTTTGTGATTGATATGGATGTGTTGTTAATTAAAATAATAAAATAGTTTATTGCCAACTAGTTTATTGTTCTACATTCCATCTATCACGCAACTCAATAAAAACAACTGTTGATGTAACAGCAAAAGGTGAACATTTTCAAAAAGAATACCTGTGCTGGATTTTTTTATTTATATTATCATTCAATTGTAGCATCTAATAGCTATATTATTCAAGAAGTTTTTAATTCATTTTCAACCCATGTATTTCAATTTACAATGTTATAAAAACTTCACAGTAATATTGAATCTTGAGTATCAATTCCTTGGTGAAGTTTACAAAAAAATACCATTATAATCATAAATATAATATCATATACTAAGCAAGTGATCTCTACAACCTCTGCTTTCCAACACAGTTGCTATCCTCATTAAGGCCTCTGCTTGCCTGTGTGCTGCCTCTGACAGTCTGTTCAGGGCCTCTGCTTGGAGGACTGCGGCCTCAGCTGTTCTACTGGCGACAACAGCTCTCTGTTCCTCCGCTTTCGCGCGAAGTAATTCGGCGTCAGCTCTCTTCTTTTCAACTTCTATCAACCATTTGGGATATAAATCTAGAAGAGATATCTTTTATGACTGACGTTGTCACAATTATGTACTTGACTATAGTTGATTTTATACACATATTTATATGTAATAGCAAATAAAACGTAATATAAATCCTGTAAAAACTGCATCAAAATTGGTTGAAAAATGAGGCAGTAATTTATATGTTTAATTCTGGAGTGGAGGGATATTAGAAATATGTAGCTATCCCTTTCCAACGCACGTAGCGTTAGGGCGTGACGTGATTATACTGATACTTCTCTTTCCCGCAGTTTGAAGGTTACATCAAAGTTCAAAGGCTTATAACTTTTTTATTTTTTAGATTATTTCAATATTTCTTTCTCTTCTATATTTTAGACGACATAAATTTCCTAACCAATTAATAAAAATAAATTGTCAAGTGCCATCTTATTTATAATTTTAGTTAGCCGTAGATAGTCATGGGCGGCTTGGCCTCCGGTGGCTCATAACTTATGTAACATATATATGTGCCGCCTCTGATGGGTTAAGAGGCAGAGACGCCAACAACTGTTCTGATGATGCATAGTCACCATCAGCATCCAGGCATAGGCAAGCATTCTACTTTACCTTAGGTAAGAAAGAAAGAAATAAACTAGACTTCCACTTCTGGACATAGGCCTCTCTTTCTTCTTCTTCTTTATTTAAAATATGGCCTCCATCAAAGTTTGATGATTTTACCAATGACAGTGTTTAATAAATCCATTACTCAAAAAAATAGCTAGTCAGACATCTTCATAGGCCTCTCAAAGATTTCCAGGTTGACAAGACAATATATTTATATAAAACATACTTTATAAAATTGCTGTAATTCGACTAATAAATTAATTTACTTTGTATTAGTTGGTCAGTGGGGGCTCGATCAATGACTTCTGCATATTCATCATCAGAAGATACTCCAATATTTACACTCTTGTCTCTTACACCATCTGTAACAAAGCAGATCACTTTTTTAAAATAAAAATAACATCTTTGAACTAGTTATTATGACAGAATTGTCTGGCCACCACCAAGGGACTCAGTTTCTATGGTTGCTGGACTTCTAACAGTTCTAGTGTACTAATGCAGTCTAGTTGGCATAAAAACAGCTTTTATGAAAAAAGCCAGTGGCTCAAACCACCCATCTGCGATTTTTGGGTATTGTGGGAGACTATGGACAGTGAAGACAACTAACCAGCAGGTGACTCATTAGATGATTTGCCAGTTTTGCTACAAAAAATATTACCAGACAGTCCATCACTAATATCATCATCTGTTGGATAATCATTGCTCACATTCTTATATGTTTCTTGTTTTATCTCTGTCTGTAGACGTCCCTGAAAAGTTATAAGCATTTTAAACATTTTCATATGCATTATCATCAGCCACAGCAGGGCCAATGTACACTCTATTCAATATACAATTGTAGAAGTACACTAATTAATGGAATGTAAAATTATATATTCAACCTGTTGTTTTTCAGGCAATTTGGACAATTATTGTGTGAATCCTATTTTTTGTAGATTTTATGGAAATGATAGGAAGTAAGTAACCAATTTTTAAGTTAGTCATGGGCCACTCAGCCTCCGGTGGCCCATACGCTTATGTAGCATAATATATATGTACCGCCTTCAACGGGTTAATGCATTATGTTGGTGAAAGATTTAATTTAAATTGTAAATTGAGTTGACAAATTACTTATTACATTAACATAAAACTTGACCAGTAGCCCGAGCACGAAAACCTAATGTAAATGTAAATGTATTCGAGTTCGCTGCGCACTGATGATGTTTGGTTAATATTTCATACAAATTTCATAGACGCGCATCGAGTTTGAATACATTTACGGTTGTCAGAAATTTTCCTGCTCAGGCCGCAGATCAAGGTGATCCCAGGTGGATAATTAATGTGGTCACCTCATAAAATATCAGGTTCAGTATAGCTTGCAAGCTCAAAAATTATCCATGAGTACTTAACTATTCTGTTCATTTTCTTGTCAAAATAAGGTTCCAGTATAACCAGAGCTCTTTTCTCCATTTTAGTTAAAGGCCTCATGGTTTTCTTCAGTGCTGAACCTGATTTCTGTCTATTTAAAAGCCTTATTTTATTTTTCAATTTATTTTTGAAGTCACTCCAGTACTGAAAATGTCACAATGCATGAACATTATGATTTAGACTAAATTAATTGGATATTATTATATATTATTCATACTAGTGTAACAGAATACCTATAGTACTAAATAAACTTTAGTTTTAATTTATGAAACTTTAGATCAGACTATAGCAAAGTGGCAATTCATTATTTAGCCTTCAACCTTACTCCATCCATCAGAGTTCTTCCTAGTGCCACCTTCAAAACTGTTCAGGATTTTCGTTAGTTCTCCCCACAGTCTCTTGGATGCGATTCGCTCGTCCAACGAGCGCATGCTGCCTGTAGCAAACTCAATATGTTGTCCCATAAAGTCAATTATGGTCTTCACTTGCTCGTAGGATACATTCCGGGATGTGTTTTTGTTAACCGACATTCTACTAAAATTGTATAGAAACACACACATAGAAGTCTTTAGCCGGGTCTCCTGCACCAGTATATAACACAAAGTACTCTGTGTCCTGCACTAGGTTAAGTTTATGGCACTAGCTTTTTCAAAACAAAACAATAAAAACACTGCAAAACAACGATTTCAGCTGTCATCTCTTCGTAGGACAATGGACCATAGATAAGAAATACATGTTTTGTATAGGTGTTTTGCAAAATGTTTTAGTGCAGGAGACCCGGCTTTTGAGAAACACCAAACATTTGTTTAGCGTCTGGGTGTTGTGAGATCGAAAGTCTCGTAATAAAGCCGGGTCTCCTGCACTAGTTTTTTCGAAACAAAACACTTAAAACACATACGCAAAACAACGATTTTAGCTGTCAACTGCTCATAGAACAATGGAACATAGATAAAAAATGCATGATTTGTGTAGGTGTTTTATGTAATGTTTTAGTGCAGGAGACCCAACCAACTTTATTTGAATATACTACCAAGTACCAACAGCTACCAACTTATGATTTGAAAACATGAACGGATACATATGTTTATGAATCCAGTTTTTACAATAAACCTAGACAATTACGCATTTACGGGATGTTTTTCTTAAGCCGGGTCTCCTGCACTACAACATTACACAAAACACCTACACAAAATATGCATTTTTTATCTGTGGTCCATTATTCTACGAGCAGGTGACAGCTAAAATAGTTGTTTTACCTCTAATTTGTTTTGCGTATGTGTTTTTAGTGTTTTGTTTCGAAAAAGCTAGTGCAGGAGACCCGGCCTTATTTTGGTAACCTTACATACGTTCTACAAAATGCTCAAAAGACTGTTATTCAGAGCTGTTATGATAAAGCCTGGTCTCCTGCACTAAAACATTACACAAAACATGCATTTTTATCTATTGTTCTACAAGACAGTTAAACTAAAACCGTTGTTTTAATTATGTGTTATTAGTGTTTTGTTTCGAAAAAGCTAGCGCAGGAGACCCGACTTAAAGTAATCGTTTTGGTAGAAAATGAAGAATTGGAACTGGCAATAAAACCCTTGTCTTGTGCGGCGAGTGTGCGCAGAAAAATAAAAAAAAATACTAGGAAAAGAAATGGCAGTTACTAGAGAGAAAGAAAATTGTTCAAGAAAAATCAATGGAAATATACCCGCGTTATCTCTCAACAGTGACAACATGTCGACGTCGACGGATAGCGACGACGTAGCGGACCCGACGTATGAGATCAGAAACATACAGAGCATAATAAACGTGACTCGCGAAAACATTGATGCGTTGAATGCCAAATTTGCTGGTTTCCAGCACCCGCCGTCTTTGTATCTGTCCGAATACCAAGAGTTGACATCGAAGTTGCACAATCTAGAGCAGCGGGAGCGGACCCTGCGAGAGTTGTTGCAGTCCGAGTCGCCGGACCGGAGTGAGGAGTGTTCGTTGCAGGATGACAGCAAGAAGTTCGATACGCTTACGCGGCAGCCGAAGGTGTTTTTGCGGGCGCACCTGCCGAATCAACAGCGCACGAGCGTGCAGGTGAAGGAGGGCGTGACGCTGCGGGATGCGCTCTCCAAGGCGCTGAAGCTGCGGAACTTGACGTGTGAGGTGTGCGAGGTGGTCCGGACAGGCAATAACCAAGTGATTCCGTGGGACGTGGACATCACCATGATCGACGCGGAGGAGGTCAGTGCGTTTGTTTATTATTACTACAACACTAGGTACACCCTACAGGTGAGTGATACTACTTGTTTTATCATTTACACACACTACAGCTGTACTATTAATATTGTTTATGTTTACTTTATGGACATTCATCATGATACAAATAATATCGTGTTTTATATTTCACTAGTAACCAGCCCTGGCTTTGCACGGGTGCAATGCTGATATATGTTATTTTCATCTATCTTGTGGGGTTCATCCAATATTTGCAATGTAAGCCCAAAAAAAATATATTTATTTACGACATCACAATATAAACCTCAAAAATGATCAGTGTTTCTCTACTATATTATATATGTGTTATTCATATAAGCCTTCCTCTTGAATCGCTATGTATTAAAAAAAAATACATCAACATCTATTACATGGTTTTAAAGATCTAAGCATACATAGGGACAGACAGATGGGAAGAGACTTTTTTTTACTATAAAATGATATTTTTTTACTTTTATTTTTACTATATATATGGCAAGTGTGAATGGTAGAGTTGGAAGGGGAAGACCTCATCAAACATTCTCTGACCAAGTCAGAGATTTACTCGAGAAAGGTCAAGTTAAAAGTACCCTAAACTAACATGCATGCATAAAGAATGTAATGAGACTGAATGAGGCGAAAACGGTGTGTAAGGATCGTAGCAAGTGGAAATCCGTTGTCTCTGCCTACCCCTATGGGAAAAAGGTGTGAGTCTATGTATGTGTTTGTATAATGATAAAGATAAACAAGAAGATATACCTGCTTCATTTTATAATTATGAATATCAATCAAAGATTCCTCCATGACCCGACAGCAGTGTATGCTGGCTGAGGATTGAGAGATCATGGCTTTGAATCCCAGGTGGTGGATGACATGAGTTTTTAATGCATTTTGGCTGAGACTGGATACCTCATAGGGGGTTGACATCAAGTATGTTACTGGTTGTAAAAAATATGACTAATACATTCTGCAACTTCCTTAAAACATTAGATAGTCACGGGCAGCTCGGCCTCCGGTGGCCCATGCGCTTATGGAACATATATATGTGCCGCCTCCGACGGGTTAATGGGACGTAGACTTGTGATAATTGGGTACTTGAATATGTTTGATTTTATAAGTATATTTATATGTAATAGCTATTAAACAAAAAAAGAAACCCTTTTGTATAAACTGTATCGAAATTGGTTGAAAAATGAGACAGTAATTCATATTTTAAATTCTGGAGTGGGGGCATATTGATGATATCTTACTATCCCTTTCCAACGCATGTACCGTTATGGCGTGACGTGATTACACTGATACTTCTCTTTCCCGCAATTTGAAGGCTACACCAAACTTCAAAGGCTTATAACTTTTTTATTTTTGATAATATTTCAATATTTCTGTCTGTTCTATGTTTTAGATGACGTAAATTTTATATAAAGTTAATTTTATAAAATATAGTCAAGTTTATTATCAATATTTATAATCTGTATGTAGTATACATGCATGGGGACTATTAAATAGCTGTACAACTTTCTCTCATGGAACAGTATTGTGGTTTGTCATGCAACACTGACCGATATTTATTGGAAATTTTACAATTATCTCATTTTCAAGTTTAAGTTGTGTTTAGAAATATGTAGCTTATTTTTTTATTTAGACATTTTTGTATACATTATAGTAGCTATTGTTACTAAACAATTTAAGTGGCCTAATTTATCAAAAATTATCAATGTTGTCAAGCAACATGTTAATAAAATACAGATATGAAAAGATAAATGATCCCAACTGACAACATAAAAATATTTCATGTTTAAAATGTGTTAAGTTTAATGTTGCATTCTAATAAATTTAGATACATTTTAATTAAAACAATCTCAAGTTTAAAAACTTAACTGACCAACTTCCAATTTACCCATCATGACCAAATTTATATGGTACAAGCCTTGAAATAAGCTCTATTGACCACAAAAAGAATTTGGAAAATCAGTCCACATTTGGCGGAGATATCGTAACATTATATATATAGTAACATACATAAAAAAAAATACATACTAATTGAGGACCTCCTCCTTTTGTGGAAATCGGTCGAAAAAGAGCCCTTGACATGTATTTTAGTCTTCAGTCTCAAGTTGTTGGGTACTTGACTATTTTTTAAAAAGTATACAGGGCTATTTATTAGTTTATCCTAAACATGTAAAAAATATTTTGTAATTTATTTTCATATAGTTATTTAAAAAAAGCAATGCAATGAATATGTATAATTTAGTTTGCCGCCAAAACGCTACCCGTTAACTTTAGCTACGGGTGACGTCATTGTTTCTTACCATAGATACAAAACCGCTATTAAAAAATATATTGAGGAAATAACATTTATGATTTCAAACTAAAAAAAACGGGTCGGGATAATTCGTCGATCAGATATTGATCGCCGATCACATCCGCGTTGAAATTAAGTTGAGATTTAATTAAAAATACGAAAAAAAATTACCAAATAACCTGGCAGTATGACTTTTGATCTTAGGTCTTAGGTCCTTGTGGAGCAAATAAACAAGAAAAATGAGTAATCTGACATCATGCATCGTGATTGGTGTTTACCGTCACATGACGCACAGATAAAAAATAAGTATTTCAATAGGGAACTTGCGTGTAATTTTTTTATTGGTTTATTGTAAAGAACTAGGTCTCGAATAAACACACCAGAAAGAAAAACATTAAAATATGCACAAATCATTTAATTATCGCAAGTCAAAATATGAGTTTCAAAACCCCGCGCCAAAAAAGGACGTGACGTCACCGCTTAAAAATTGCTTTTTATTGACATCTCAGTTGACACTGATGGCTACAATGATGTTTGAACATTGCCTAGAATGACGTTTGAACCGCTATAATTGCCTATCGTTTAAAATTTCCCCAAACTGAACAAAAATGTCCCCAAAAGCTATTTCATTAAATAACGAAGTAAAAATTAATTGTACTCTTGAATCTTGAGCGGAGCGATGGGAAAATTAAACGAAGAAAAGAATTTGGAAAGAGGAGGACCTTCGAAATCTCATTCATCAATCACCATACTAAACATAATAACTGTTTTCCGCAAAATTGGGGAAAATAACCCAACCTAGAAACCCTGCCTAATGCAACGACGTCACTTGTGTTTTGCAATAACGTTCCATTATACGTAATTTATAATTAAGATATTTTGTGAAATATCAAGTATTTTATCCTACAAATTTCATCATAGCACATTTCAAGGTTTTGTTTATTGATTTATCAACACAATTGCTCGTCATAATTTTCGTGCAAGTTCCCCATTACTAACACAAAATTAAATTCCTATTGCATACATTATTAGATGATAAATCTATGTTCCTACAGAAATTTATTGATATTGGTTACTATTGTCAAGTACCCAATTAAATGTTGTCTATCTATTTATAATACAAAATAAGTATATAAATCATCTTTTGTACATTTTTAGGATAACGTAATATTAATTAGTCAATACTTTAGTTACAACATTATTTTTTAATATATCTAAAACATTCTATTTAAATTGCAATTCTATTGTATATTATTTATTATATTGAAGCATAAGGAGAGTATAAGGTAGTACGGACCATGGAAGATTCCGATATGTCACATTTTGAAAACTACCACTTGATCCAAACACGGCCTTACTCAATTTTAAAAAAGTCACAGTTATATCTCTTGTTACCAGGTGACAGTACGCACGTTGGACAGAATGCCGATAATGTCGCACATCTCACACCAGTTCACTCGCAAGACGTTCTTCACGCTCGCGTTTTGCGAGTGCTGCCGGCGGCTGCTGTTCAACGGCTTCTACTGCTCCCAGTGCAACTTCAAGTTTCACCAGAGATGTGCTGACAAAGTACCCAGTACTTGTCATCAGGTACATAAACCAACCTCATCAATCACGTCATATCAAGCGTGTCTCTCAATATGTGTTCAAGTGTCATTCAACAACTAATTGTATATGTATACAAACCTTTGCAATTATACCCACAAAGCACATCCTCATAAATATTGACGACTGATCTTAGTATGGTTATTATAAACGAATTTGTTGTATATAGTGTTTCGGCATATATTTCGCCTCCGTGGTGTAGTGGCAGCATATATGGGCTGTGGATCGGGAGGTTCTGGGTTTGATTTGGTTTAAACAAGATGGTATGAGACGCGCAAGGAGAGAAAGCTACATAACTTATATGTCTAGCTGGTATACATCTTGGTGATGGCATTATAAGGCCATGAAGGGTAATAAGAAACAAGATCCAACACCATAACACCACAGAAAACATTTTTACCAGGATTTTAGGTGAAAAAAGATACAGGGTTTTTGTACAGGGTGGACTGTCTGTTCCTGCACATATACGGAGAGTTTTCTGTGACTGTAGGCTTCGAATCTGCTGCCTTTTACGAGATCGCGCTTTTTCTTCCAATTCTGTTTCTGTATGGCAGTGCGTACGTTCGTGCGTGAGTTGTGTGGTGGGTTGTGAGAGGGACAGTCTTGAAACAATAAAACAACTTAATAAGCTGTGAGTCCCTCTCCGCGCACCACCGATTACTCCGCCACGCTAGCTTTCTTGAAACGCGTACTGCTGTGAACTGCCGTGAGTGCCACTGTTTTGCACTCTTTTTATACTATTTTCAGCTCCATCCCGCTTTTCCCTATAACTGTGTCTCGCTCTAGCGAGTGAGCGAGATGGAGCTGTGTGTGCGAAAGAGACGGGTATACTAGCGTGGACCTTAAGTAGTAACCGGCGTTACCGTGGGGAGGGCCGTTTTATTAAAAGAGAGAACACGTAAAATGTATAATAAAGAAAACAATCGTAACAATAAAGCAAAAATAAAACAAAGAAACTATAAACTATTTACATAAAACACCATTGTCTCTGTCAATGCACTTTTGTTGCTTTTGTGCTGCACAGTTTTGTAAAGCAGATGTGAATTAGAACTAAATTTTGCTTGTGTTTTCGTGTATTTTATTTAAGAACATGATATATGAAACATGTTTTTATATAATGGTGGAACGGTCAGGTACGGATGACGGACACGTACTACGCGGCGCTGCTGGCCCAGAACCCGGAGACGCAGGCCGGCATCCTGCACTTCCCGCCGCACTTCGGATACCATCACATGATGGACCGCGCCGATCAGGCCAAGTAAGAATTAACACAACATTCACTATCTCGGTTGCTTTCTCGGTTATCCTTCGTTTTTGCCATACCTATTATTGGAATCAAGTTTAACAGCTTGCATGATAGGACCCACTAAAATTATTTCCGTGGTGCCCTATAACTGGCCTCTCCAGTTGTAAATATCCCTATGTGTGAGGCTGATGCCTCTTTAATTCATTACATTGTCTCCTGCATTTTTTACGGAGGGAAATGGAAACCATATAATTCTAACTCCTCCCTATCTATCTCTGATTAATTTCGTTGCGGGTTGAAGACAATTTTGCATTCTCTGAGACTCGCCGAGCTTCACTGCTCGGTGTCGTAAAATACGTGCCATTGTTGATCCTGAGTTACAGTGGCGGGTGTGTGGGCGGGACAGTTTCGTATCTCGGTTGCTTTCGCGCTAAACATATTACTGTTCATTGCATTCAATTCTTTAGTATTACGGAGCGAGTAGGGTCCATGGCATAATAAATTCGCGACTTTATATTATGTGAATATCAATTTCATGAACTTATTCAAATAAGTGACTTGTAGGTACCATTATTCTAACATAAACTAATTTAGACAGGAACTACTGATATATTGGAATGATTGATTGATGACTACAGTCCGCATGTTTTGTATCGCAGACAACAGCACCCACGCTCCCTGAACCAGCAGGACCGGTCGAATTCTGCGCCCAACGTGTGCATCAACATGGTGCAGCGGCCCATGACTTTGGCTGACCATCAGCGCAAGTACAATCAGGTAGACAACACATATTAGCCTCTTGACGTTGTGTAAATGTCGGGACCATTTAATTAGGCCTAATTATTTATCCAAAGTTTGAATCTGATAAAATAATAAAGCACCTTTATATCAATCTTTTGTGATTTGAAGTGGATTAGGAATTTTAGCTGTCATAAGCAATAATGTGCTGATTTTTCATTGCGACTTTACCCCATATTGATGTTTGTTGAATAACTTGATTTTTCGGTAACAAGTGACGTGTGATATCATGATATCAGAGTAACAACTCGCCGCAGTCGACGAACTACCTGACGTCGGTGCGACACAGCAAGGACGACAAGGACAAGGGCGTCGACCACCAGCACAGTCAGAGCACGCAGGTTTATAGTTCTATTGTTTTGCCATTCTGGAGTGGAGACCACGTATCGGCAAGCGCAGCGTAGGACGTCCACCTACAAGGTGGACCGACGACCTTATAAAGGTAGCAGGAAGCAGCTGGATGCAGGCCGCTTCCAACAGGTCATTCTGGAAATCTTTGGGGGAGGCCTATGTTCAGCAGTGGAAGTCCTGTGGCTGATGATGATGATAATGTTTTCCCATTTCTTGACCAATTTAATTTGTTCAATTGAGTACTTGATAATAGTAACCAATATCAATGAATTTCTGTATGAACATAGATTTATCACCTAAATAACGTATGCACTAGGAATTTATTAAAAATACTCCAAGGATAATTTTATTTTAGTAATTTAAATACTTAATTTTTTTATCTGTGCGTCACGTGACGGTAAACACCAATCACGATGCATGATGTCAGATTACTCATTTTTCTTGTTTATTTGCTCCACAAGGGCCTAAGACCTAAGATCAAAAGTTATACTGCCAGGTTATTTGGTATTTTTTTTTCGTATTTTTAATTAAATCTCAACTTAATTTCAACGGGGATGTGATCGATGATCAATATCTGATCGACGAAATACTTGCCCCTTTTTTTATTTTGAAATCATAAATGTTATTTCCTCAATATCTTTTTTAAAAGCGATTTTGTATCTATGGTAAGAAACAATGACGTCACCCGTAGCTACAGTTAACAGGTAGTGTTTTGGCGGCAAACTAAATTATACATATTATTTTTGCTTTTTTTAACTAAATATATGAAAATAAATTACGAAATATTTTTTTACATGTTTAGGATAAACTAATAAATAGCCCTGTATACTTTTAAAAAAATAGTCAAGTACCCAATAGCAGCTATTGGTAATGTTAGCTATGTTGCCACTGTACCTGTGTGCGTGTGCGCAGGCGTCGCCGACGGGCACGCTGCGTCCGCGGCGCGCGCGCGCCCGCTCGGCCGACGAGTCGTGGAAGAACGCGCTGTCGCCGCGCGAGAGCTACGACGACTGGGTCATACCCGCAGACGAGATACTCATCGGCACCAGGATAGGTACAATATATATTTTTAAGTTAAGTGAACTTCACCGCCTATAGACACCCATGACACGAGTAGAATCATGCATGCGTTGCCAACCTAAAAAGAGGGAACGGAAGGGGAGGGAAAAGAAGAAGGGGGGAATTGGGCCACCGGAAATCTCACTCACTGAACGAAACGCGACAGCGAGCTGCCTCTTTACGTCGGTTTTATGTGAGACAGTGGTATCTAACCGGTCGAGCCGCCCCATTCGTGCTGTAGACGTAACTGTCTACAGCGTGGCTCTATTACTCAAACTGTTCGCTATATACAGCATATTTAATGACGAAACAATAAGTTACACTAATTTTCGACCGTGTTCCAAAAAGGAAAAGGTCCTCAATTCATTGGTATTTTTTTTTATGTATGTTACGCGATATCTCCGCTAAAAGTGAACCAATTTTCAAAATACTTTTTGTGTTCGATAGAACTTATTTCAAGGGTGGTCATATTAATTTGGTCACGATATCGGATTTGAAGTCGGTCCATTAAGTTTTATATTTTGTGTTCAGGTTCCGGCAGCTTTGGTACGGTATACAAAGCGCACTGGCACGGTCCGGTCGCCGTCAAAACTCTCAACGTGAAGACACCCACGCCGGCACAACTACAGGCGTTTAAAAACGAAGTGAGGGCTTACTCTTAACATGGACAAAGTAGCTTGGCTAGTGACTTTATTTATCCACTTTGTATATTACTTAGTTAGACGTTAGTAGTAAGATTGCCATAATTCTCAGTCGAAAAGGGTTCACCTTTCGCCATGGTCATTGTCAGACACAAATCGCTTTATTTAATAAAATAAAAAGTAAAAGAAGGAGGTTCTCAATTCATTGTATATTTTCATGATTAATTATAAATGTTTTCGTGTATGACAGAGCTAATCGCAAGTGGTCCTATATAAATATATCTGGTGGTTATGTAACATGGTGTTTCCATGTCTTTGTCGTCAGGTGGCAGTACTGCGCAAGACGCGGCATTGCAACATCCTGCTGTTCATGGGGTGCGTGTCGAAGCCGTCGCTGGCGATCGTGACGCAGTGGTGCGAGGGCTCGTCGCTGTACCAGCACCTGCACGTGCTCGAGACACCCTTCCCCATGCTCTACCTGATCGACGTGGCGCGACAGACCGCGCAGGGCATGGACTATCTGCACGCCAAGAACATTATACACAGGTACATGACACTGTACTCATTACTCGATGTATTATACTACACCGAGTGGCGCCCACATAACGACATTAAATCATACCAGTAGCTCGACCATGACTATTTTCGACATTTCACGCAAGCGACTACGTAAAATAATTTCTATGAAAAACGTCAGTTCCCCGCGTAACCGCTAGAGGTGTTCGAGTGTTTGTCATACAAATATTTTACGGAGTCGCTACCCAGTAATGTCAAAAAACTCATGGTTGGCCTACAGATGTATCTTACAACGTTGCAAGGCTTTGTACCAAAAATCGGTCGAATAGGTGAAATAGTTTAGCCACAGGATTGATTTCTAGTTTTATAAATTTTTGCACTTGATGTACGTTCGGGACGACCTAAAACAGCTGATCTTAGTGGTCAAAGACTTGTCAATAACAAACATGAATAGACTTGTCCGGTATGCCTTGGATGCGAGGTTCACGCGCCGCGTACCTAGTGAATTTTACCTACATGTATATTAGATTTTCGCGCATTATACCGGTTTTACACACTATAAATGGTGTGACATTTAGTAACCGAACTTTTGCTATATATTATGGTCTCAAAATTTATTTTTTCTGTATTGACGTTACAGTTATTTTTAATGCTGTGGCGAAATTTATAAATACCTATGTTACCAAATTTAATGTCGTTATGTTAGCGCCACTCTGTATATAGGGGCCCAGTGGCGTGCGTGCGTAGGCATTCTGGTCAGAGTAGACAAAAACTTACCAAATGAATTTCTTCAACGTCGATTTAAAATATAAGCTAGGCGCTGATATTTTGAAAAATGGTGTTTGTCATGATTTTATTCTTTATTTGGGTAAATAGCAAATTGTTAGGATAGACAGTGTCTCTTTATATATGGACTGCACGTCACTGAAGGGCCTGTAATAATATTTGTTCCATAGATTATATCTCAGTGGCGGTTGTATTTAACATAATTATATAATCGACAGACTTCCCAAAAAGGAGGAGGTCCTCAATTCGTCGTTTTTTTATGTATGTTATGTGATGTCTCCGCCAAATGTGGACCGATTTTCAAAATTCTTTTTGTGTTCGATATATCTTATTTCAAGGGTGGTCCTATATAAATTTGGTCACGATAGGTAAATTGGAAGTCGGTCAGTTGAGTTTTAAACTTGTGATTATTCGTTTTCTTTTTACTCCAGAGACCTGAAATCAAATAACATATTCCTGCGAGATGACTGGTCAGTGAAGATCGGCGACTTCGGTCTAGCCACCGCCAAGGTCCGGTGGTCGGGTATGTATGCGTGTACACTTATTTATTACAAGGTGGGTGGGTGTATAGCGTGATAATGTAAATTATTAAATAATTTTTTAATTAAATTATATTAAATTAATTAGATTAATTAATTTAAATACACCCAACAGTCACATAATCCTGACCCCACACTAAGATCGAGTCTTGTGACGTGGATATCAAGAACTACGAGAGACTTTCGGTCTCAACACCCAGACCCGAAAAAAATATCTGTGAGCCACACAGACATCTGTCTCGGTGAGGGAATCGAACCTGCGATCTCACGTTTCACAGTCGGCTACTCGCCCGCTGTACCACGGAGGCTGTTAGAGATGTTAATTTGAAGCTAGCACATCACAATAACTAATTCAATGTTATAACTTGTCTTTATGGTTCTGAATTTGGTCAAAGCAACATTAAAATATATAAATAAAAATCTTTATTGATCACATAGGCATATAAAAGCACTTATGACATGTCAAAAAAGCATAATTTAGATTTAAGTATTTCTTATAATATAGAATGCTATGAATATGGTATCAGTGGTCATATGGGGAAAAGGGAATGGAGAGGTTTGTGGACCGTGAAAAAGGAACGGGATATGGCAGGTACACCGACAAGGAAGCCACGCGAATTAATAGAAGGTGGTGGGATTGGATGAAAATACCACAAAGCCCTATCCTAGCTAACCTACCAACCTTTCTCTAGCTACCTACGGATGACATTGCTTGCGATTTGTGACCTATTTCGAAGTATTTATATGTGGATGAAACGAGTGATATTAACATGTTGGTACTCAGTATTGCCTACTGTGTAACTGTAGACTCGTCGACGGCGGGCGGGGTGCAGTGGCAGCAGCCGACCGGCTCCATCCTGTGGATGGCGCCCGAGGTGATCCGCATGGAGGAGCCCGCGCCCTACACCTTCCACTCCGACGTGTACGCGTACGGGATCGTGCTCTACGAGCTGATGGCCGGCGAGCTGCCGTACGCGCATCTCAACAACAAGGACCAGGTATACAGGCTGTTTCATAAAGTTGCTACCAATATCAATTCCACATACAGGGAGAATGATTTAAAGTGTAATGGTGAAGTAAATTTTTTTTTTATCGGCTATTAAGTATGGAGCGCAACATTCTCGGTGTTAAATTGACTGACCGTACCAAAAACACCGAACTGCGCTCCAAAACTGGAATCGTTGACGTGGGATGCAAAGTGGGCCATAGAAAACGCGGACGCCCAAAAAGAGTTGGAGAGATGAGCTGGATGGATTCGAACCCAATTAGAGAGAGCTAACGGAAGATAGGGACAAGTGGAGAAATAAGGAGGAGGCCTTTGCCCAGCAGTGGGACACGATGTAGACTGAGAAAAAATAATTAAGTATGACGATTTTAAAATCGGGATGCGGCCTGGTAATCGTCGCATTTAGCATTTGATTTGAATGACTTTGTGCATACTAAAAATAATTTAACCTGAAGAACCTTAAGAACTTTTGAGCTTTACTGCTAGATTGCTAGCCATTCTCTTTTTAAGTGTAGTTATTATTGATACCAACTTTATGAAACATCCTGTACTTTAGATAATGTACTGGCATACTGCGCCACAGTGGTTAAATAATCCAATATTGACGCTATAGATCCTGTGGATGGTGGGTCGCGGTCTGCTGAAGCCGGACTCGCGGCGGCTGCGCCAGGACGCGCCGCAGCAGCTGAAGCGCACGTTCGAGGACTGCATCGTGTTCGAGCGCGAGTCGCGGCCGCTGTTCCGGCAGATCCTCGCCACGCTGGAGGCGATCCTGCGGCTCATCCCGAAGATCACGCGCAGCGCCTCCGAGCCGACCATGAGCCGACAGCTGCACACCTCCGACGACTATCTCAGCTACAGCTGCGCCTCGCCCAAAACGCCAGTCAATTTCCATTTCAACACCGATACCAGCTTCCCGGCTTTTTATGGGTGAGTGCACATTTGGAACTGTCTTCTTACGTATATTTGATCACAAACAGTATTGGTATTGATTTTTTAAAGCTTTACGCAGATTGTGCATTTGGGTGCTTTTAGTTTTTTTAATTAATAATTTTATATGTAATTTACGTCATCTAAAATATAAAACAGAAAGAAGTTTTGAAATATTCTCAAAAATAAAAACCTTTGAAGCTTATAAGCCTTTGAAGTTTGGTGTAACTGTCAAACTGCGGAAAAGAGAAGTATCAGCATAATCACGTCACGCCATAACGGTACGTGCATTGGAAAGGGATAGCAAGATATCTTCAATATGCCCTAACTGCAGAATTTAAAATATGAATTACTGCCTCATTTTTCAACCAATTTCGATGCAGTTTTTACAGAAGGGTTTATATTTTGTTTTATTTGCTATTACATATAAACATGTGTATAAAATCAAACATAGTCAAGTATCCAATTGATTGGGTCATGGTTACTCAAACAGATGTGGTGGTTCACAAAGCTTTTTTAAATGGCATTAAACTGCAATCGCTGCGATTTTCAACCAACTGCCACAAAAGGAGGAGGTACTCAATTCGTCTGTATTTTTTTTAATGTATGTTAATCGATATCTCCGCCAAATAGGGACCGATTTTCAAAATTCTTTTTGTATTCGATAGAGCTTATTTAAATAAATTTGGCCACGATCGGTAAATTGGAAGCCGGTCAGTTAAGTATTTAAACTTGTGATTATCATGTACCCAATGAGATTAAACCACAGCATATGTAATTTATCGAATTGGAATGTTTCAGGATTCCCGTGCCTAATCAGCGGCATCCGTAGGGGTTGTTGACGGGCTACGACTAGCCCTGTCCCCCGTCTCCACTTGCCGCCTCTACCATCGCTTGCTACCGATCGGCTCACAGCGACACTATCGCTACAAAGCCGGTACATTTGACTTTCCTATACACGTAGATTAACACGCTATCGATAATGTAGTGATGTTCTCACGCGTTATTTTATTTGTGTAAAGAGGTTTGCTTGTTGGGCGTGATTTGGCGAAAATGTACCAATTCACAAATAAATTCACATTAAAATTCATATAGGATTTTTGATCATATTTCTTTTATTGAAATAGCACACTATGGCTGGCAAATATTGATGTCATATTGTCAAACATACCTCACACTTGACAAGCTTGTGTGTTGGTACGTTGTTGCTAAAGTGCGTCAATTTATCGATATGTCGATACTCGCGTGGAAGTGAGCCTATCGTCGAAACTTGAGCACTGTGGTACTAGTTTATAAAGCTGTTATTTGACTGAGTGAGATAGTGTATGGGCAGGAGGATGAAATCGATACTTTTAACTTTACTATTGAGTATTGTGAATGTAGAAATTAAGAATCGTGAAGTGAGTTGTAATTATCGGCTTCGTGGTGGCAGATATAGACCCATAAAATATTTATGGAATTGTGTTATCAGAATTTTCAAAACTAATGGCGACATTAATTTATTTGGTTAAAATGCAATTTCTATATAAAAGAAATGCTTTCTATTATTTATTTATTAGTATAAACAGTTCGTGTTTCGATCCAAAATGTTACAAAATCAAGAGTGATGTGGGGTTTAGGCTTATTGCCCTGGATCACTCAGATTTTCATTCACTTGTAATAATGTCAATATGTTTATTATTATTTTAGAGTCTCCATTCCAATACAAGTTATTCGTTATTTACAATGTCGCGATCCAAACTTATTTGTAATATTATGTTCATAATATCGATATGAATATCGACTCAAATATTAATGGTATATTTTTCATGTCATGTCACCGCGAAGCCGTATTGGAGCGTACGCGTCCGTGACGTCACGCACTCGTTACGGGCGTACTAACCTGGTTTATTTATACTATTTATTTTTTGACGTTAAATTTATTTTAAATTGTATTTATTTCGCCCACGTCAGTGGCTCAACCCATGAAACCTTCTGCCTAAATTCCTTCGATGGACTCCATTTTCAATCACCATAGTAATAAGAGCTTAAAAATAAATATGCATTGATTCTTTAATTAAATAATCTATCGAATACATCTGCCATTTTTGTGTTAAAGCATATGGATTCATCGAAGTTATATTGACTGTATTGTTAGTGTTTATTTGGAATAAAACATGATAAAAGACGCTTCGTTTGTAAATTGTATGGTTCTAGTTATGCGGCCCTTGTATCAGTTATCATTCGTCATGTGAGTCACTTGTACATAAAGACCAGCGTTCGATCACCACTCGCGGCAAACTTGCTAAGCCTTATGAAGCAAATAATATGTGAATTATAGCTACAAATTCGTCTAAACGCAATACACCAATCAAATTATACAAAGTAAGTTATTTTTCTGATGAAAAAAATATTTTTGTATTATCTTGACACAATATTTACATTATAGCTATTGTGTTTAAAAGTATTATTTACAAGATAATATTGACCGGGAGATGCACACAATGCAAATTGTACGATCCATACAGGGACACATTCAACTTGAATAAAAAATTGCGTTTTGAAGAAATAATACTCAGTATAAGCGTGAAAAAATAATATTATGTACAATAATGGTGGGTACACACCGGCCGAACGAAGGCGAATGAACCTGTTGCGTTCACACAATCTAACTTTCGCTGTTGTGGGAATGAAACAAACATGATTCGGTCGCCTTCAGTTCGGCCCGATGTGGACGCGCCATAAGACTGCAGCGTGCCAGTCACGAGGCCGCAGTCTCCCGGTGTAGTTCTAATCAGTACCTTAGCACGAGTTAGATTGTGAGTTCTCACATATCCAAAACGATAATTTTGATATCTCCATACATTTATTTTAGTTTGTTGTAGTTTCCGCAAGGGGTGCTGCTAGTCAAATGTATGGAGAGAACGAAAACTTTAATCGCTTTTGCTGTCAACTCGTACTAAGGGCCCAGTTCTCGTGTCCCGATGCCGACATGCAACATAACATGTAATTTATTGGTAATCATTGTAAATAACTAATTGTAATTAATGACAGTAGCTTAATGACGGAACGATTAAGGATCTTGTGTATACAGTACCTATAGTTAATTTTAACGCATAACTATTGACTTTAAGAACACAATAAATTATTGTTTCATTTTAAATTAACATTTGTTTTATTGTAGATGAAAAGTCATGTACACAGCACCTAGGTAACTAACAATCAGGGATCTAATGGCGTGTACACACCAACCGAACGAACGTTCGCGAATCTACGCCTGTTGCGGTCATACAAACAAACTTTTGCTCATGTGTAAATGCAGCAGGCATAGATTTGTGATCCTTCGTTTGGTTGGTGTGTAGGCTGAATAGAGTTAACCTGTTCTGTGGACCTTTACAGAAAAAAAAACAATAATCAGTAATTTTATAAGGTCATCTCACGTAGGATAAAGAGTAGCCCATATAAATGATAGGGTTTTTGAGTAAACTGGTTGACCTTATAGCGAACGAGACCTGGATGTCTATTCTATAAAAGGTTATTGGATGAACGATTTCGTACCGATACTCTACCGCACAGACTAATATAGATGCGCATGGATCAAATAAATATGAAACACCCAAAAGTGGGCTGTCAAACGGTTAACAGCATAGCATTCTCCGCAACGAAAAATCTGTGCTATAACACCGATATCGGTTGGACACGTTGAAAGCAAAACATCCGAAACGAAGTTCGCAACTGCGGATTTCGTTTTACAAACTAAGCCCCATGATTAACAATAGTTATATTAAATAAACAGATAAATCAACGAATCCATTTATTTCATACAAAACATTTCATGACATAGACTATTATTTCAAGAACATACTAAATCAAAACTCAATACACTAACACTAGTTCACAATATATTAACACCATTTTAAATTCACAAAGATTTTAGGCCACATTCAAAATGTGTGTTCAATAACATTGATATTTATATAATTTGATTTAAAATTATTAACATAACAAGCTCACGCCTGAATCCTCGAAGGGGTAAGCAGAGGCGCAATAGTGAACTAGAACACCCACATTGCGCCGAGCTTAGTAACGTCCCAGATATGATAGGGGGCGTGTCTATTTAAAACTATTGAGGCATATTATTAATTCGTTATTATTCAATAAAGACAAAATTGGAAAGTAAAGTATGTATCACAAAACAGTATTTATTATTATAAAGTAACACTAAGTAAATTTTCAATAGCCCGATATTTTTTATTAGGAGAAAAATTTGGCGTTTTGCAGGTTATATATGAAACATCTGTCAAAACAAAATTATCCCTCAGATAAAAATATCTGTTTAAATCAGTCCTAAACAGTTTAATTCTAGAATTTATCCAAGTACAATATTAGAGGTTTCATTAAAATTATTAAACAAGTAATATGGTCCACTACATACATAGATACAACTAAAATTAAAACATGATAAAAACAATCAATCATTGGTACTGTCGCTATCTTTCTCATCGGGTTTGCCCTCTTCATTCTTAGGATTTTTGTTGCGTATTTCGAATTTGCTTACGTAAATTTTCTTACCTCCAATTTTCGCGCCAGTGGCAATTTTCAGTGCTTTCTTTACAGATTCTGGACCATCCATTTCCACAAAGGCAGTTGCTGTCAACAAAAATGTTAAATTAAAAAAAATACAGGATCATCAGCAAAGAAATGAGTATAACGTGGTAAATAAGAAAGTACAGGCTTTAACAGAAAAATTGCAGTACAAGTTAGTCAAAAGCACACACAAATAAATACTGACCCTATTACATACTATGTAGACCAGAGGTGGCCAACTTTATTCGATCCAAGATCGACTGTTTTTTGACGAAACCCTATGTGATCTACAAATTACATACTGGATACAAGATGATTCGCGCAGCAGTTGGTAATTACGTTGAGCGTTGTGTTTTACGTATTTTTATAACATAACATAAGCTCACGCATGTATCCCAGAAGAGGTAGGCAGAGGCGCACTAGCGAACTAGTACACCCACATTTCGCCGAGCTTAGTTCCGTCCCAGATGTTATAGGCGGCGAGCCTATCGCCATATCGGGCACAAATTCCAGACTCCGAGCTGATATGGGAAAATCCAATATCACTTTGCCCGACCCGGGGAAACTTTGACCTCAGGACGGTAGTCGTACCGAAATACAACGACGCCACCGAGGCAGTCAGTATTTTTATAACAAAATTGTTTCTTGCCTTGGCACTATCGACTGGACAAATAGCCGCGATCGAACAACAGGTCACCTGATGTAGATACTCACATGTAGCCTTCTTCCCCTTCACAACATGTCGTATGCTGCGTATCTTGCCGGCGCCCGCGAGCAGAGAGCACACGAGCTGCTCTGTGAGCTCTCCGTACGTCCTCAGAACTAGTGTCGTCTCCGTTGCCGGCAGTGGACGCTTCACACGGATGTGGCTGCCTTCTAACAACATGTAGTCCTTTTCTAATGCCTGCAGTTTTTTAAATGTTCAAAATGAGGGTACATTTGAAAATTGTTAACCTAAAATGGCATACAACTAGTGATCTTATTGGATTTTGACGGGAAGTCTGATAGGGTAGGCGTCGCTTGTTAAAATTATTGTATGTGGTTTAATGCATCAAACTTCAGTGAAGATGGACAGTATAATGTGGAAACTTCTTAAGCGGTGATCTTCGATGAGTTTTGCTTGGGGCGTTGGCTGGCATTGTTCAGTCGATTCGCAGAGTGAAGGTCATCTGAGGGGCACTGCACTAGAAGGAATTACCCCCATAATCCCAGCAGGGCCTTGAGATCATCCACATCTGGGTCTCATGATCATTGTGACAACATAATTGCTCTATTTACCTTGATATTGGCTACATCATCGCATATGTGTGGAAGCCATAATTTTTAAAATAGAAAAAGAAGTGATTTGTTTATTTTAAGTATTTAACTTAAATTGATTTTAATGCTATGATGTAAATTGTGTTGGTGATCAATAAATAAACAAAAATAAAAATGCCATTCAAGTTAAACTAGTAAGTTAGTTTATTTGAAATGTGATTATAATAAAAAAAATTGCTAATTACCTGGGTGGCTGCTCCGTCACTATAAAAGTTTATTGTTGTTGTGAATACTGGTGTAGATTCAACAGTTGGATACATTTCTGCAAGCCTGTAATAATAATTAAGTTGAAAGTGCAACATACTTTCAATAACTTATTGGTGAAAGACTCCTTCAACTGTTATTATCTCTCATGGAACTCGTAAGACATACTTTCTAAATGATAATCTAATTTATAAAAATTTAACTTTTGCAAGTTATTTATAAAGTTCAAGTAATATAACTTTTGTTTATTTTTTTAAAACTATAAATAATGTAATAGCAAAACCATAATATGAAGATAATCTTCTAGAAATTGATGATTTTCTGCAATAATTTGTTTGATGATGATTCAATCATATACCACCTTAAATAGTGACAGGCGTTTCGGCCACCAGTGGCTTATGTTACATACATAATACCACCTCCAACGGGTTAATGATAAAGAAACAAAATACATACCCAATATTCTTGATCAATCCACATTCACCAAACTGGTCTGCCAATATTTTCTTGTATGTCAACATAATTGATATTGGTAAGTTCTCAATTATGACTGATGTGGCAAGACTATCAGCTGTGTCTACAACTTTTTTGTCCTTGTTCCACTTGCGTTTCTTCCATATTACCCTCTCCTTCTCATCTTCCGTTGGCAGTGGCTTATTGTTTTCTACAGTCTTTTTGTCCTTGTGTTTTGATTTACTTTTTATTCTTTTATTTTTGTCAGCTACTGTCATTTCGTCAAGCAGGCTGCTCAGTGTGTGTGCATTATCACCTATACTGAGATTCTCAAGGTCTTCTGCAATCACATCAGGTTTAATATCTTTCTTCTGTGCTTTTACAGCTGGTTCCTCCACAGATTCACTTTTTGTATGTTTTGTTTTTTTTACCTTTTTGGTTTTGGGCTCTGTTGGAAGCTCTGTTTTTGTGTTACTCTGAATAGGATCCTCTACTTCCCTTTTCTCTTTTTTTACTTTTTTGATCTTTTTCTTCTTCTCTTCAGTCTCAGTTGGCTCTCTAGTCACAGTAGGTTCAGATGGTGTGTCACTTTCAACTTTCTTTTTACGTAACTTTTCTCTATGTTTCTCTACATTCTGATTACTGTCACCAACTTTGTTCTCTTTGCCCAATAGACACTCTTTTTTCAAATTTTTCAGCTGCTTCTTTTTATCTTTTATTGACTTGTATTTAGTGTCTGCATCATCTTTATTCTTGGATATGGCATCATCAGATTTTGTCCGTTTGACAACAACTTCGTCGTTGTCGTCGAGCATGAAACTCACAGACTTATTCCTTTTCTTAGGTTTAATGATAACTGTTTTTGTTCCATCCATTGTGTCGTCCTCGTTTACAATAGATGTTTTCATTATAGATTTTACCTTACATACTGGGGCTGAGGTTTTAGCACTTGTTATAGGCGTGGACGTTGTCCGAGGGTTGATCCTGGGTGTACTGGGGCCCACGCTCGAGTTCAAGTTTGATCCGTCAATACTAATATGCGATATGTCCACAGGTTCACTTTTCCGCTTTTTCTTATTTTTATTGGGGGAACGTTCACGTTTCGCTGTCTCATGTTTACATTTAGAACCCTCTTTTCCGCGACTGTCGTTAGATTTCCGCTTTTCAGCAATATTTGTTGTGGCAATGTCGGATTCACTTTTGTAATAGCCTACAAAATCAAATGTTTTATGAAGTTTACTTTTGTCATTTTGGGCTTGGTTTAAATCAAACGACTTGGATTTCATTGTGATATTTATGTAACAAATTGGCCATGTATTTCCAAAATAAATACCACATGTATCAATCAAAGAGCATGTAAACTTTAGTATCAATGCTAAGGTAGGGATGATCGATATTCATCGATGTTTAATGAACATCGATATTCAGCTGGAAAACTTCGATGTTTTGACATCGATGTTTTGATCTCGATAACATCGACACATCGATGTTATGAGAATAAAATATCGAAAAGTCAATATATTCTTTAGGGCCACCTAGCGTTGGATGGAATTAGATAACTATGAGTTCGACTATTTCGCACTAGATGACACTGATCAACATCATCGAAGTAAGCCACACGAATAGTATTTTTTTTGCATTTCCTAAGGGATTAAAAAAAACTGTCAACTTCAATGCACAGACTAAAGGGAAAACACCTGACAAAGTTATTGTTTACAGAGTGTGCCCAAAAAATACTGGGAATGTTAAAAAAAATCCTGTATTGTGTTTTGAATAACAATAAACACATAAATTAAAAAAAATAAGAAATAAATAAAAAATAAATAGAATAGACAGTTTTATTTGCTACAGAAAACATCGATGTTTTTGATATATCGATGTTTTGCTATCGGTGTTTATTGTATATCGATACTTTTGATTCGATGTTAGCATCGATGTCAACATCGATGTTTTTCTAATATCGATCATCCCTATGCTAAGGTAAAATGTGACCCGTCTGGCACCATAGATTGAAGAGAGAGAGGAGATCGGTTCCCTCACCATGACCTTGGCACCAGACCGGCAGCTAAAGATGGCGGTAAGTTTAGTGCGTTAAAGTAACATAGTCGATGATTTGTCGATAAACATTTTTGTATTGTTTTTACAAAGCAGTACATAAATGTTCAAATGTGAATATTTTTGTATGTTTATTATTTGTTATTTGTTTTTATTTGATTGATTTAAGATTATCAAACATTACGTTTGTTATTTAGTTAAAATATTAGACTATTATTGGCACAATTAGTTTCAATGATATAATCATCAGCAACAGAACGTGCACTTTAAACATTAACTCAATGACGACATCAATCATACGAACAACTCAAAAAATAATTTGTTTTAAAAATCGTCATCTAAACGCGCTAGAGCTTTTCTAATCATACGAATTAGAAAATTATAGTGTCTGCCTCCTCTTATGGTATACAGGTGTGACAATATGTATGTAATGCAAAAGAATATACCGTGAACTGCCTCGGTGGCGTGGTGGTATTTCGGTACGACTATAGTTCTGAGGTCTCGGGTTGGATCCCCGGGTCGGGCAAAGTGATATTGGATTTTTCCATATGAGCCCGGAGTCTGAAATTTGTGCCCGATATGGCGATAGGCTCGCCCCCTATCACATCTGGGACAGAACTAAGCTCAGCGAAATGTGGGTGTTCTAGTTCGCTCGTGCGCCTCTGCCTACCCCTTCGGAGATACAGACGTGAGCTTATGTTATGTTAAGTTAATATACCATGAAATAACTAAATAAAACATTTGATCAATATCGTTACCATACGCAATGAATCACGCCTTCGTCACTAGACCACCATTTCAGCTGCCGTATTATTATTACTTTGTTCCAGGGGCGTGGCTTATTGACGGATGCGGGCCTATAGGAACAAACACTTGTATATTGATCCTTCTTTACCTGAGCTGACATCCATTAGTAAAAAAAGAAAGCTTTATTTTTTGCTGATTCTACTCGATAGGTTGTAAAAGATAATAGGGGCTGGCACTGGCCCCTGTGTTGGCACTTTGGCCTTTATTTTTGACATAAAATGTCTTTTTTTTTTGACAGAGGACAGCAAGGTTACCAAAATAAAATAAAAACTTTAAACCAAAATGATTTCTTTATCTGCTATATTTTAAGCTGCTATATTATCTAGCGCGGTGGAACCATATTTTAAGCCGGGTCTCCTGCACTAAAACATAACACTAAACATCTACAGCCGCGTCTCTTGCACTAGCTTTTTCGAAACAAAACACAAAAAATGCAAAACAACTTAGCAAAACAACGATTTTAGCTGTCATTGCTCGTAGAACAATAGACCATAGATAAAAAAGCATGTTTTGTGTAAGTGTTTTGTTTATTGTTTTAGTGCAGGAGAGTGGAAACCCAGCTTAAGTCGGGTCGCCTGCACTAGCTTTTTCGAAACAAAACACTAAAAACACATACGCAAAACTTTACGTAAAACATGATTTCGCTACACATTCTTATCTATGGTCCATTGTTCTATTACATACATACATACATACACACTCACGCCTGTATCCCATAGGGGTAGGCAGAGACAATTGAGCGCCACAAGCTACGATCCTGACACACCTCTTTTGCCTCATCCACATTCATGCATCGTTTCATACATTTCCGCCGGTTGAGGGTACTCCGAACTTGCCCTTTACGAAGGAGATCGCTTATTTGATCCATATATTATCGTGTCGGGCGCCCTCTTCTGGCCCTACCATTCACTTTAGCACGATAAATTAAATACCTTTCGTAAGTCGCCTTTCATCCATCCTTTCTACATGTCCAAACCACCTCAGCATCCCTTTCTCAATCCTAGTCACCACATCATTCTTCAACTTACAACAATCCCTAATCTTGCTATTCTTCTTCTATTAATGAAAAAATAACGAAATTAATTGTTTTTCGTATGTGTTTGTGTTTCGAGAAAAATAGGAGCAAGCTTAGATTATTGGAGAAAGATACGCGCCATTAGTAAAATATTGCAAATTTCACAAATGCCATCACGTCGCCAATGTATATTTTATTCTAGCAACACCGCTAACCTCACTTTTTAATGGCGGATGCGCTTGCGTGATGCCGGTTTCGTGTTATTATTGCTTTTAGTTTGGCGTCATTTTGAGTGAATTTGTGAAATCATTGATTTTAGCTGATTCCCCTTTTCCGGTAAGTTATTAATTTCATTCAATAATTAATTTGTATGTGTCGCCGTTAGGGACGCGTTATGTGAAGCTATAGTCATTGAGCGGGTAGGTATGTGATTTTCCATTCACGCCTAAAGCCATGCTCCATGGCGCGTACATAAGGCTTGTTATGTTATATTTACCGTTATCTATGATGTTACACATAGTTAAATTTAGCTCAGATGCCTATATAAGTTCGTAGTTTCGGCAATTTGTTGTATCGACGCCTTTCGCGCGTTACTAATTTCGTCCTTGAGATCTCTGAATAGGCGCCAAGTCAGTAGATAACTTTTACACAGAAAATAGATATGGCGGGAAATGTTTTAGGCGTAAAAGCGTAACAGACAACCGCGCCCAATTAGTTAAGCTTGCCTATATGTGTTTTCCAGCAGTATAGACAAAATGGTGGCACAGAAAAAAGGACGTGGTGCTAAAAACCAAGCGACGAAAGCCAAATCCGCGGCACAGCCCGATGAGCAGGTGCAGGAGCCGCAGACATCTGAAACCGTAGAGGCTGAAGAGAACAACGGAGAGGCGGAACAGGTGGATGAGGGCACGGCGGGTGAGGCGGGGGAGGGCGGGGACGGCACTGAACAAGCCGACGGTGAACAGCAAGAAGCCGCCGACGAGGCCAAAACCGAAGACAAACCTGAGGAAAAGGTCGAGTCTGGTAAATTGCTCATAGAGAACCTTCCCTCGAGCTATCTCTTTGATTACCAGGACAAACTCAAGGAGCTCTTCTCAAAATATGGCGAAGTCATCAACGTCAAGTAAGTGACCTTTTATGTCTGAAAATGGTTTTTTTTTTACAAAATTCTAATTCTATGTTAGCCAACATTCAAATATCAGTCCCCTGATTGTCCTGATTTATGTAGAACAATAACTTTAGAAGATATAATGAATTTATATTTAACTATCATTAGATGATGTATGCCGTGTGTTCTGGAGGTGTGAAGTGCACTCGGAATGCTGGCAGCGGCAGCTAACGGAGTCATTATTAATGAGGGAAATTTTTCTTTCTTTTTAGACGTGGTCCAATCATTGTAACTGAACTGACCACAACTCCGACATTATCGGCAATAGTCGAATTCAAAAACAAAGAGTCTCTGGACAAGGTAAACAAAAGTTTATTAACATTTTATAATTTTTATTATATTGAAAGAATAGATATAGTAGAACCATGGAGGTTCGTAAGATAAGAGTAAATTTTTCTAAATTTCCAAAATGTTATTGGTACCCCTCAAGTCACATGCAGAATGACTATTTGAATGTTTGAACTGGCTGGTCTTCTACAGTTGTGTGAATTATTGGCGTATTGGTGTTTGATTGAAATGTTTAAATGTTCAAAATTTAATTCGTGATCATTGAGGTAGGAGACCAGCTCAAGATTTGTGTCCATTTGTGATGTGTATTTGTGAGTACTTGTAGTGGTGGTAAGTAACAGGTCCTTCATCTCAAACACATCATCATTATCATTATATTAAACTACAAATAAATTCCTCTTATTACACATGACTGGAATATGACATAGTTTGTGCAGGTTTATAACAATGGTGTGTAAATATTTCATTCAAAATAATATACCTCAATCAACAGGTTTTGAGCCACACTTGATTTTGTAATTGATCAGGGTTGCCTTTTGTAAAGTTAAATAAGATGAACATTATCACATTTATTGTGACGGTTTTTATGAGATTTTTATTTTTTATGGTGAGTATTTTACACCCAAATGGCATAATAATACTCGAGCACTTATTTAGTTTTGAAACAAGATATTTGTATGTAAAAGTTATATTCATGCTTGAGTGTTCAAAACAACACTGAGACAGAATATTACTGGAGTAAGCATAGATATATTATTTACCTGGATGCACAGTTGACACTCGGAAAATGGGACAGCAAAGAAGTGCTCAAGCACTCCTTTTGCCTACAGTCGGACGCCTATAGAATTTTAAATTTCAAAACCCAAATTTAAAAACGTTTGCTCATTTCATTTAAAAAGCTACTTTATAACACATGCATAGGATTATATTTGTGTTGATTTAATTAGAACTTGTGATGTTTATCTTTGTTTTATTTCTGAGACCACTTTTTAGGATGACATTTGCAAGGAACTGTGCATCTAGGGTATATTATATTGATGGGAGTAAGCCTCAATTTTATTTATATAATTAAACTTTCTCCACAAAGTAACCATGATATGTCAATAAATATGTACTTTGTAGAACATTTAATACACATATCATCATTGAAATCCCATACAAAATTCTGATGAACATGTGTGTTAAATCTCACTTACTATTTAAATATATTTATTTTGGTATTGTAAGGTAAGTATGGGATAACAAAAAAAAAAAAAAAATCTTATGTATGCTATACTATGAAATTGTTAGATAGATATGTTATAATCCCTGTATCTTTAAGAGCGCAGAATATAATAAAATCATATTATATTCATTCAAATTTTCCACACATCCATTAGGGTGACATTTTCACTAGGGTGCAATAAAGTCTCGACATATAACGCTAATAATATGGTATATTATGTATACTCGATACTCATATAACTTATTGGTTATAAAAATACGGTCTATGCATGTATTCCTTACGTTCTTTTCATTATATTATTTTTTATTGCTAATTTATTACTTAAAACTGTTTGAATTCAATTACATATGTGAAAACTGCAACGACTTATTCAATACATGTTCTAATTGGTTAGTAGTTGAAAAGTAAGGATTATTTAATTCATATTAGTACCTAGTCCCTGTTTGCTTGTAATAGCCGGACTAATGGGTTTCGAAATTCGATATGGCCTTCCTGCATTCAAATAGCATTGTACGATTCATTTAAAACGCAATGATGGGGGCACTTTTATGTGATCCTGTGACCCTTTTGAAGGAGCTTATTTGTAAATTGAGAAAAGAATATTTACTTTTTATAATATTCTATTATGGTTTCATATATTATACAAAATAAACAGTGTGTGTTCAGATATGAAAACAGGTTGTAAGATATGCTGTGTTCTTTATAACATACTCATAGGTCAGTCCAAGAATTTATTCAGATTCTTATAGTATTATTTTATTCAAACAAAGTTATAGAGGGATCTGAGTAGATTTCAAGTGCTGTACGTGTCAGTGTTTTGGGTAATTTTGCTATTTATAAAGCTAGTTATTATTCAAACAGGTCTAGTGGTAAAAGAAAATTATATTAGTAGTAACATTGGTATAACGACGCATTTAACACTATAAACATTTAGTCGCCTTTTTGCTCTAGTGGCAGCATATATGGTCTGTGGGCCGATTCGATATCCTGGGTCCTGGGTTCGATTTTCAGGTTCGACCCAGCGAATTTTCTAATTCAATTTTCCCAGGATTGGATCCCTCAGAGCGGGTTGACGTCAGGCAGCTAGCCGGTCGTAAAAACTTAGGCAAGGCAAATAATTTCTGCAACATGCTTGAAAAGGTGTTTTGCGACCCTATATTAAGGTGGGATAAGGGCAGGTAGAAAGAAAGAAACATTTTAAAAACATTCACAAGACAACCCTTTGAATCAAAATTAGCATGGGTGTCTCATGGCAGCTCTATCACGTCACGTGTCAATAGAAGCAACAAATGACCTGCCATGCGGGGCCATGCCGTTTATAAACTCCGACCACAACGACGTCACGCGTAGGTACTGCACGTTGCGAGTCGCGTGGCGCCTGAACTTTTACACCTGTTGAACACGGTACACACGCCGTGTACGTTCAGATTTTACACATTTAGTAATCGTTTTAATAAAAATATGTTCTATTCTGTTTAGCACTTTCATTGCCAAATTATGTATTAAAATGTATGTATTATTAAATATATTTATAAATTCACATATTGTAATGGATGAGTTAAAAAAACGTCATCTTTGTGTGATTTTTTAACATACCATGCTGCTGAGGAAAATATGAAGTTAAAACGACTAAGTAATACATTATTTGGTCAAAACACTAAAGGTATACATACAGTCTTATATTTTAAATATTGTTCGCCCAAAATTAAACATTTATGACTATTGCATACTGCGAATATTGGGCCTTACTTATAAAAACAGTTCAACTGAGCAAATGGTAAAGAATAGTTTGTCCCTTTTATTTTCAAACAGTGTGTCAAAGAAAAAAGTGACAGACTATTTTTAGCCATTTTCTCAGCTGAACTGTTTTTATAAGTAACGCCCATTTTGTATAAACCGATAACACATCCGTGCTTCTGACAAGTCGGTATTAATATATGTAATCAGTACAAGAAAGATTATAATGATACTGTTATAAAACGTGGTAACCCCTCTGATGTGTACGAATTGTCAATTACAGCAGCAACAGTATGCCTGCCACTCGTTAAATATCTGGGTGCAATTGCTTTGTTCAAATCAATAACTTCGACCAATGTTATGACATCATGCAATTATTATAATATTGTTCTTATTTATGCCCATACTGCCCCTCACTGCCGCCCGGCAGTGATCTAATCATCAAACGGCCCGTCTGAGCGTTTGCCTTACGAATAATAGAAAATGGATGTGTGATTTGGAGAAACACGGGTTAATTGATCTAGTCCTTTTTACCTCTGCGTTTCTGGATACAATTGGGTACATGACTATGTTTGATTTTAGACACATATTTATATATAGGCTGCGTTCCACTAAGCGTTCACAACGATCACGCTCACGACCGCAGTTTTTCCCGTTCCACTTGCGTGTGAGCGTTACTGTCGTAAACTCAAGTGGAATGGATTATAGAGCGTTTTGAGCGTGGAGGTAAATAATAAAAACGGCGAATTAATAAAAAGAATGCAAAATATTTAACAGGTTTGGTTATAATCTCTAAGCCTTGAAAATAAACTTAATTAATTATTGTCTAAATCGATTTATATTGAAAAAAAATATAATTTATCTTTTTATATCCACTGCAGAAACATTCACTTCTACTAAAATATATTATCTTTCCGCATGAAATAATGTAAGCTTAACGGTCGCCATTTTTGATGCATTGAGTTTTGAAAACGCCGCTAATTTTCTCAACGATCACGACGACCCACCTTTTTAGATGGGTCGTGAGCTTCGCGTGAGCGTAAGTCATGACGTCTTAAGTGACGTTTTCGCCGCGACCACAACGACCGTGGTCGTTATGTGGAACGACTAAAGGAGCATTTTGATCGTTGTGAACGCTTAGTGGAACGCAGCCATAATAGCAAATATACCCTTCTATAAAATCTGCATCGAAATTGGTAAAAAAATGAGGCAGTAATTCATATTTAAAATTGTGGAGTGGGGGCATATTGGAGATATCTTGCTATCTCTTTCCAACGCACGTACCGTTATAGCGGTGACATGATTAAACTGATAATTCTCTTTCCCGCAATTTGCGGGTAACATCAAACTTCAACTCAAAATTCAACTATAACTTTTTATTTATGAGAATATTTGAATATTTTTTTCTATTCTAAATTTTAGACGACGTAAATTTCACATAAAATCAACAAAAAAAAAGTTGTCAAGTACCCAATTTTACCCGACAGCCTCCGTGGCGCAGCGGGCGAGTAGCCGGCTGTGAAGCGAGCGGTTCGATTCCCGCACCGAGACAAATGTTTGTATGGCCTACAGATATTTGTTTCGGGTCTGGGTGTTGTGAGACCGTGCGTCTCTCGTAGTTCCTGATACCCACGACACAAGACTCTATCTTAGTGTGGGGTCAGGACTATGTATGTGACTGTTATTTATTTATCTAATTATGAGCTAAGTATATGTATGTGATGTGAGTGTGGCATGTCGTGGAGTAGCTACACGTAGTGCGCGTGCGCAGGCCCTGTCGGAGGAGGGCACGGTGCTGGACGGCAGCGCCATCGCGGTGGCGGTGGAGTCGCGCGCGGAGACGGCGGTGCTGGTGGGCGTGCCCTACGAGGCCAGCACCGAGTACGTGAAGCTGCTGTTCGCGCAGTGCGGAGAGGTCTCGCACGTGCACGAGTTCAGCAAGACCAAGTACAAGATATGTGAGTGTACAATGTTACATTTATACAGTATAGCTTTTGCCTGCGGCTACGCCCGCGTGAGAGTCTTGACAAATATTCATCCCCCATTACATCTCGTTAGGGTATGAATTTATGCATGTATTATATGTACATAATGAACCTTATAAAAACATTTTCACTTAACTTTTCGCTAAGAATAGCATGTCACTTTTTTCCTTACGTTACATTGTTTAAAAATGAAAGGGACAACCTATGGTTAAAGATAAGCAGCGCTTAAATATTTTTATAAGTAAAAGGCTATATATAGTATCCTCTAGAATCACCCTATCTATTAAAAAACGCATCAAAATCCGTTGCGTAGTTTTAAAGATCTAAGCATACATAGAGACAGACACTCAGACAGACATCTGCCCGCCTAGCATGCGGGCCACGAGTTATCCCGATAATCGACAGTCGAGATGTAGTTTACGTGTTGTCTACAATATTGTATGAAAAAAAAAGAGGACGCATGTTAGTGTCCGTAGACAAATAGAGAAAACCGGTTATAACAGGACAAAAAGCGTAGACAAAATGTTCTCGTGGGGCGCATGCTAGGCGGGCTGGAAGCGACTGTTTTATACTATGTAGTGATTCATCGTCAACCCTTCGCCTTTTTGTCTTTCTTATTTTTTATCTAGGTCATCATAAGTTTTGTCTGTGTTCTTGAGCAATGTTGATTACTTTTGTCGTGTTTTTTTGTATTCTCATATATGAATGATATTTGTGCATGAATGCAATACTTTGTGTTTTCTGTCCTAGCTTCTCCTAGTAATCTCCCTCAAGGCTGTTCATCCACAATAAAATTATTCTTTTCAAGTTGCGGGCTTCTAGATAATAATTATAACTTTTTCGAATTGAACTTTGAATCCTCTAATTTATGATGATACCATACTCTATTTCCTGACACTATGTAACTTAGAAAATATGTAAAGTTTATGTTTCTTCTAGTTTATAATTTTTTTTTATATCTAACACTATTTGATATTTGTTCAGCAAATGTTATAATACACTTCAATCTATGTATCAATATACATTTTTTTACAAAGTAATAGGCATAGTTTTACGAAACTTCGAGTACACATACTAATAAGACATAATAAACTTGTATAGTGTGAAATATACATTGTGGTCCTATTTTGGTATTGTAAATGTATTTGTAATTGAATAGCTTGACTTTTTATGTTTTATTTAACATTTTTAAAATGTAGTGCTCAGGCACTGACGTATTTTATTAAGCAATAATTTTCTATGTTCATGTATTGGATCGCGGTTGCACTCTGTCAGTTTGTCACTTTATTTTACGTAAAAAAAAAATAACAATAAAACAACCATAAGCATCTCCTTTATAGATTGTCATACTCATTTATCACAGTATTATCACGGTTCGGTTATCTAAGAGCGTGCATTTAACCGTTGAATGGTCGCGTCGCGTTGTTACGGCCCTGAGGCAGGTGTTTTATCTAGGTCATGCCGCCAGTTCACCTTTATTGCTGCGCCAGTTGCCGGGATGTGGGAACATTAGTGGTCTATATGTGGACGTAATAGGGTATTAATAAACTCCACGAGTCTCATAACGTCTAGTTAATGAGAGTTAGGTAACAACACAATAATTTGCTTTTACTTGCGTGAAATTAAAATTGCTATACATTGATCCCCGGTTTCTGAGGTTTTTAATTGGGGTTTTATCTATTAAATTTTTGTGTTTGTATAGTAGGTCAATTCAAAATTTTTGTGTTTGATATTTACAGCTTTGCTAATAATTTTGATTTCTTATATTATTTTAGTTATCAAATACATAACGCTCATTTGCAACGACAGTGATATCTCGAAAAGATTGATTTTACAAGCGTTACAATAAAGTTTTAAAAGCGTATTCTGTAAAATCGAGGTTTTCGGGATATCACACTATCGTCGCAAATGGACGATAAATCGCTGTGACCTTTGAAATCAAACACCAATCCACCAAAAAAAATCATATGTGAGCATATGATCACTATACAGTGGTTGGGGTCCTTGCACGTACAGCATTCCCAGCCAAATGTGAAACGGTGTTGTTTTGCGACAGTGCGGGTGACATTCCACGAGAAGGAGTCGGTGGAGAAGGCGCTGAAGCTGGACCGCGAGCTGCGCATCAACGGTTTCCTCGTCACCGTCTCCAAGTACCGCGACGAGGACGAACAGAAGGCGCACGCTGCCAATACCAATAAGGTATACCACAGATTTTTCCAGAGGCCTAATTCCCCTTTCGACCTTCAAATCTCAATCACCTTCCTTTATAGATTGGCAATGCACTCATGTCTTTTGGTATCGTGCATGTCTATGAAGACCTTAGGACCAGATGAAGTGGAAGAGTATAAGTAGGAAGGCAGGCCCTGCCATTAGGCTGACCATCATGTATCCTAGAGGAAGCTATACGTAAAGTTTTGTATCTGATGTTAGGCATTTCTAATATGATTGTTGTATAAGTGTTTGTGAATCATAATAATATTAAATCTAAGCTTTTTTTTAATATAATTGATTTATTACACAGAACAAACGCCAGCACCCGAACCAACAACAGAACCGCAACAACAACTCAAACGCGAACGCGAACACCAACGCGAGCCCGAACGCGAACCGATCTAACAACTCATTCCGCGCGCGAGGATCTTCATTCAACGCGAGAGGTAACTTTAGAGGTAATTTGGTATATATGGTAAATGGTTATTTAATCTGTAATAGTAATGACGATTGTTACAATTCGTCATGCAATTTAGACATAAACACTTCGTTGTCTGATTTTAAAGTTTGTATAAATCAGCTGTTTATATAAGCCACAGTTATAGTGTTCATATTATTAAACTAAATTTAACACTAGATCAAGTTTTGGGAAAGTCTAAATAGGTATAAAGTAATTGTCCTAAGCAGTAAAAAGTAATACTATGCCGGCCTATTTATGCTTCTTCACACTCCGAATCCGAAGAGGGAAGAAGCAAATCGAGGGGCTTGCGACAAGACAGGCGGTTGACCGAAGCAGATACAGGGATACCCCCATACACATTTACAACTGGAGAGGCCTGTACGAGTTAATGTTTCTCGAAAACTATGATAGTTACCGTTAAGCTGCGCCACGGAGGCTGTCATCTATATTGAGTTGTAAGTTGTAAGATGTATGTTTGTGTCCCCAGGGTCGCGCGGTCGCGGCGGGTTCGGTCGCGGCGGCGGCGGCGGCGGCGCCTTCCCGCGCGGCGGGTTCGCGCCACTCAACTCGTACATGCCGCCGCAGGGGTTCATGGGACGCCCGGTAAACACTAAACACCACCACATTACACGTTACCATCACAAACAAAATAAACCATGATGGCGGGAACACAGCCGAATGAAGGCGAAAGAATCTATGCCTGTTTCATTCACACAACAGAGAAAGTTTGTTTGTGTGAACGCAACAGGTATAGATTATTTCGCCTTCGTTCGGCCGGTGTGTACGCGCCATGAGACACCATCGAATATCTCTACTCGACAAGAGTGGGGAAATATCCACCGAATGTTCATACAGTTAAAGTCGCCTTATGTCGTTTAAGGCGGCCTTATCTGTAAAAATTGTATGGCGAAAATCAATGTAAGTAACCGTTAAAGTTGAGTAGGCGTTTGTCTTTTCGGGCGTAAGTAATTTAAATAAGACTTCGCCACACGGCATGTTTAGTCGGCTCACTCTCTCAATGTTTGTCTCTGCTCTCTCCATCCGTTATTTTTGTAATAGCCAAACTTCTTCGACAGTTTACTTCCTCCCCCCTGCCTCCTCTACTCCATGTACCTGCAGTTTTTTATTTGTGTCTCCAATATATTATACACCGACTACTCAATTGCCCCTCACATAACATTATGAATAGTTATTTTTGGATATATTTTTATTTTGTAATGGCTACATTTAATTTATATTCACACAACTTGCATGTAAAAATACTCTATGATACAAATATTTGGAATGGATATTGGACAATAGCTCATAAATAATTTAAAATAGCCTAATTGATTTTCTTACACATTCTACATTTCCCCTAAATTTATTATTAATAAACATTGTTATATAACATTGCAACTCACTTTTTAAACGTTTTTCTTAATATAAACCTACTGCTATTCATGGTAAGCATCAGTCTGATAAAGCAAGTCACTAATTAACCATTTCCAAATACATATTTTATAATGCTTTTTATTTCATTTTATTACCTCATTTACATGTTACATTTTATGTTTGCGCAAAATTAAACTGTATTTTTTTGCAAAAATATTTTTCCAAAAATGCTTCTTTATTTTTGCATGCTCATCATATTTTTCTATAAAGAAATGAGTGCATAGAAAGATGTGCAAAGAAATGCAGTGTAAAATATATCGAATGAAGAATGTAACACGCGCACTTCTCTTTGCCGTTATTTATTTTTCTGTGCATTCTTTTCAGAGTTACCTGTAGTAGATCAAGAATACATATTGCAGGTACAGTACTCATGTATATGCAGACTTTGTCGTGTTATTCCGATCTTTTGTATTCAATATCATAATTAGCACAACACTTATTGTATGTCAAAATCTAATTCGCGTAGCCATGTTGGTCTGGTTACAATGTAGGAATTGTATATTCGACATTATTGAACTATAACGAGTCCAAAATTATCGTTTTGTAGTGCAAATCGATTTGAATAATGTACCATTAACGGTATGTTTATTATCCAAACATGGAATTCATTACCATCAAGTGAGAGACCTGTATGTTGATTTCGCTGAATAAAAAAGTAATCAAAAGTACGTAAATCATATCGGAATAATGCGACGAATCCTTGTAGGTGCTCTGTAAGATATATTTTTTGTATAACCCATTCGTAGGTTTGTTGAAGCGATGTGGCCAAGTTGAAAATACTTTTATTTGATACGGATATCACAATGCATATGGTTATATACATCAACATTGTAGTCTCATGCCTGATTTTCACTGTGCTATGCATTGTTGATACCTATGCACAATATAGTGAGTGAAATCAGTTTGATTTTATGCTGCGTCATGAGTCTGTCACAGTGTATTGTCTTTAAGGATCAACTAGTTAATCCTACTAATAATACATATGGCTTAATATTAATAATTTTTTTTTGTGTGCAGGGTGGCTTCATGAACGACGGACAACGGCCGAACAAAAGGCTCCGACAAATGTAAATGTAACTGTAAAGACATAAAAGCAATTTCGTGCTCGTCCCGTGTCCGTGTGTGTGTGTGCTGCTCGTCGCGTCCTACAGAGACTACAGTGACATGATGGGAGCCGCTCTGATGGCACGCACTCACACACCCACAAATACCTACATACAGAGGGCCTGGGACATCCTCGACGACAATCCAAACTCAACTTTGTGCTCTTTACCATACAGTTGTTATTAGTATGTAATAATAGAGCGGCTTGTACGACGCTAATACTTTTTTTTATACTAAAATCAACTATGTGGAAATACAGTAAGGTTGAGTTTTACTTGTTATCGAATTAGTTTTGTGCTGACCATACGCAAGTGATCTCGGCACCAAACTGTTTGTCGGCGTGTAAGGTCGTGCCTTCAGAACGGCTCCCACTATCTGATTTAAATCTAGCTAATTCTATTTACTAAGTACATGAGATAAATAATTGTAAGCTAATGTCTTTTGACATAATAAATGTAATTACTAATAAGATGGCTTTTATTTACGAAGAAATATATTTTTAATAATCCCGCCATGACGCCTCGGCCAGGGGAGTCGCTTACTAGATTCAGTCGGTATATTTTATGCAGTAACTATTTTATTTTCGAATGTAATTGTACTATTACCAAAAAACCGGCTTAATTCATAGGACGACATTCCTAGTCTACATTGGTCTGCAGTGCATTTACCATTAAAGGTTCGGACGTCCGGTGCTGTCACTGTCTTGCATGGGATAAAATACATGTCTTGTATGTAGCATGCTTAGATTAATAACTCAAGCATGCTTGTATGGACTATTGAAAGACTGAATAATAACTAGCTGGTTTGAACGTCTTCCCTTTCATTTCATTATGTATCGAGGAGCCAAGCAACCAGCGATATAAATATTTTTCTTTTATTATTTTTCTACATTTTTCCTTCATTAATAAAACAAGTTGGCCTCATTGTTCATAAATTGAGCTCGGCCTATCGGAAACAACGCCAATCCCATGATCTTCAATTAACATGTGACCAAATCATTCTGACAGGTTTTTTATTTGATTGCCGGCAATAATTCTATCTCTATGCCGTTATAATCACAATTTCCGTGATTAATACTTTGCCCAACGATAATAGTAGAAAGTATTTTAATTGCTCGAAATTTATTAGATGCTAGTTTGGTTTCATTTTTTGTGTAGAACTTGTAATGGCCACCTGCGTACTCTCGTTTATGAACAACGTTCGATCGATCTGTCGGCATTACCATTGTTAACTATAGTGGCACTGTGATCGCACGCAATTTTTATTATTGGAAATTATTATTGTGTTGAAATGCTAATTAAAAAACTATGTCCGTTATTTTTGGTTCTGATACTGGCGGACAGCATCCATGTTTCACGCCAAAACTTGGATTTAAAAAAGGAGCCTCGTTCGAAAGTTAAAAAGCGTGGCGCAAGTCGCGAAATGTTTTACGATTTGTTTCAAGTTTACGATGCATCATTTTTAGCCGCGGTGTGGCCGAAAATTACAAACGGTGTTCATTTAATGCTGGATGTGTCGTGTTGGAGAGATATGAGTGTGTTGTTCAAAGATTTGGCGGAAGGGAAATCCTGGGCTTACGGCGGTAAGTTGTAGTGTAGGTATAGTATAAAAGTCTCAAAAATAAAACTGCCTACCTCGATGGTGTAGATGCGTGCGCGGTATGACTATCGCCCTGAGGTAGCTGGTTCGATCCCTGGGTCGGGCAGTGATATTAGGATTTTTCTACATGGTACCTATCAACCCAGAGTCCGTTATTTGTGTCCGATATGGTGATAGGCTGACCCCCTATCATATCTGGGATGGAAATAAGCTTGGCGAAATGTGGGTGTTCTAGTTATTTAGTTTGCTTCGGCCTACCCCTTTGGGAATACAGGCGTGAGTTTATGTATGTATGTAGAAATTGAAATACGCCTGTCTACTGTCCAGTCACGGAAATCCGGGGATCTGTACCCCCAGTACGTGTTAATGCTTCTCGAAAAACATGATAGTTATCGTTAAAATTCCATACATTTGACTTGTGGCGCCGCCTGCGGAAACTACAATGAACTAAATAAATGTATAGAGATTTAACGATAACTATCATAGTTTTCGAGAAGCATTAACTCTTACTAGGGATACTGAAATAGGAGGATAATCTTTACCTAAAACTCAGTCGTTAAATGTACCTATTGGATTCACCTACCGAAACACCCGAACGCCTCTAGCGGTTACATGGGAACTGACGTTGGTCATACAAATTATTTTACCTAAACGGTAGCGTGAATTGTTAAAAAAAACTCATGATCGAGCTACTGACTACGTTTAAATATGTTTATTCACGTGCAAGAATTATTGATTACTAGAGTAATTACCACTTAGCAATATAATAGGCATTCTCTAACTATTTAAATCATCAGATATCTATCTACATTATGAACATTTTACTAATAGTAGTTAGACGCTGGAAAACGCATGCCAACATGTGAATTATGCATCTCTTACCTCATTGGACAGATCAATACTGTGACGTAGTGACCGACACTTTTCATTAGCAGTGTCGTGAATACGTGCCGATTTGTGCGCAACTTTCCACGGCTTGTGTCACAGATCTTCAGCTTTAAGACGCGACATAGAAAAAGATTGTGTCGACATGACAGGTCTATGTCGCGCGCATTATGAACTTACATGTCTGAAAAACGGTAGCAAAATATGCGGGACATACACAACCTCTGAAAATTAATCTTCGGAGGAGCTGCGGGTGACACATCGTGAAATCTTCGGTAATGAAACGCAACCATCCGTTGTTCTATAATTTATATTTAAAATCAATGAAAATTATTATTTTCATGTGGATTGTTGCAAAATACTAGTTTTAATTGGTCAGTCCAATAATTTACGCATATGGTAAAAAAAAGCGTAGACAGAAGAAATCAGTGAACAGATGCATTTACAAGCCACAAGCCCTTATAGTACCTACCTAAGCTTGGTGAGTGAAGTGCAAACTATGAAGTACATAGATACCTATTGCGGCGCGGTACCGGCGCGGCGTATTGTAAGTTTGTCTGTCTGTGTCGCGTCACGCGTGTGAATGCTCCAAGTTCAGTGATCCACGCGTCATCGGGCACGCTCGCGTGGTCTCCAAGCGCAAGTGAATTATTGCATATTATTACAAACAAAATCATCAATAAATCCCATGTTTAAAATTTTTATGGAAATAGCACGGAAGTAAAGAAAAAGAAGGATACCATCCCGCCTATAGTTAAACGGATTTATTATACTAGCCTTATGAAATAAATGCATCCTTTAAAAAAAAATCATGACATTTAAAATTCCAGCTGTAGACGCTTCAGGCCACTACGAGTCCGGTTTCTTTAGCGGCAACAGGTTTTGGCTTGGATCTAAAGAGCAATGTGATCGACTGGTAAGTAAACAAGATATACCAAAGAATGGTTTGCCACGCATAAAATTAATAATCTCAAAGATAAAGTAAACAAATAAAGATACAAAAGCAGAGGACAAAGATAATTCATGAGTGGCACATCATCTTATAGTTAATATTATACAAGCAGTCACAGTAATGTTTCGTGCATTTCCTAGGATGGCGAGTTTATATACAGTCATAATCACACGAGCGAAAGTCTTCAAGCAGTCGATTATGCGACTGAAATCCGTCGGAGCGATAAATTCAGAGATTATGGTAAGTAAACTTTAAGTTGTAACTTGTTTTACATCAACATCAGATATTATACTATACGTTAATGGATATTACAATCATTCACCATTATAATTGAATGTAAAAATCTGAAAGGTGCAAATTAGTACCTATACTCACGTACCTACTTATAGTTAACCAATGAAAGTAGATTCCGTCTAATAAACTGTATAGTTATTGTAATATCTAACTAGTTCTATTTCCCTATATATTTTAGGTGGCCATGACTGGCGATGGTTTTTGAATCATAATGAGCTGAAACAACGACAATCTATAGATGAAAAACCGCCATTGCGCCTCGCCTACACTGTTGTAGAGTTAGCTTTGAATATCTCCAAATTCACCGTCCCTAAGGTAATACCTAAATTAAAAACTAGCAATGGGAACGTAATATTATAGTAGCTAAAGGTTGGTAAAAATTATGTTATATTACTTTCAGATGTACAATGTTATGATGGGAATGTGCATCCCTCGCTCTTGTTCAACATACGACATAGAATCGGTTGTTAACTTCTCAATAATGATTAACGAAAACCTTAAATCCAATAGAACTTTGCCAAGAACTACCAAAGTTATTACAGTGAGACAAATCAAGCCGTACGACTTCAAAGCAGATTTCGGAGCGATTTTGTTCATTGGACTTACGGCGATACTTGTTATGTTAGGAACTATAGCAACAACTGTGGAATTAAGACTAGTTAAATGTACATTCTACAATAGAAATTCAATGAGTTTCGATCTAGAGAAATATAATAATAACAATCATGTTAATAGAGGAAATAAAATTATGAATGAAATTAATAATACGAAAGTTGATAAAGCGACAAATATCCCTACGATCAAGACTAGAGGGGAAAAAGTTATTGATAATATTATAGTTCCACTACCAATAAAGAATATTGCCACAAGTCAGATGGTTGGCAATTGTCAAAGGTGTGGTAAATATAAACAGCAATGTAATTCGTCACGCCTTAGTGCGCATTCTCCAAGTCCACCTGTTAAAGACAGTAGTAGTACTTCATCAAAAACAGACTATCACAGAAATGGTACTTTTTGCAGACTACTGCTTTGTTTCTCTTTTGTTTACTCCTGGAAAAGGATCTTTAACAAGAACACAGCTAATAAAGATTTAGCTTTGGCACATGTATTGAAGATTATATCTACGTTTTGTGTTATGTTTGTTCATGTATCCATTATGGTCAATCACATCTCTGGTGAGTAAAAATGTATTGGTAATGTAAGTTGCTTGACACTTATTAACGTGTTTTATTTTTAGTTACAGCAACCGATGTTAATGAACATAGTATTGTTTACTACATTTTAATTAGCGGAACGATAGCTTTTGACACATTGTTTTTTGTGAGGTTTGTTTAACTATTCTTTTTGTACATCTTTAAAATAGATGGCCTCTGTGATAATATTGATATTTATTTTGAATATCATTGTTACTGTTTATTTAATATTGCAGTGGTCTTATTAGTTCACATCATTTCTTCTACATGAAAAGTTGTTACACGGTCGAAGAACTCGTTAATTTTGGTGGCAGATGTGGTCAAATTTTGCAATTCGTCTGCTTTGTTACTAACAGGGTTATCAGGTATGTCATCTACTGGCATTGTATTTGTGATATTTATTTTCTGAAATTCCTGCATTTTAAATAACGAGTACCTATCTTATGTTCGTCGTGTTTGATGGTAACTGACCAGCTTAGCCTTCATCATCATCATAATTATCAGCCATAGGACGTCCACTGCTGGATATAGGCGTCCCCCAAAGATTTTCAGATTGACCTGTTGTAGCTTTATGAAAACATAATTGTAAAGAATGACAGATTCCGAAAATCTAGTATTCTAATTGACTGATCTTTTATAATTGGGGTAGTAGTTTTCACATAAACGGCATTTCGATCGAACCCAACATCTATAGTGTAATTTAGTACTAGTTAGGTGATTTACAACACAATTCAACTTTCGTATCCTTCAACAGGTTGTTACCGTCATATGCGTACGCTATACTTCTATCAGCAGTGTTAACACGGGTACAAAGAGACACAGCAGTCTTGTCTCTACCGGACGGCGACAACCGAAACTGTAACGTTTATTGGTGGAGGAATTTGATTTACATTTCTAATATGTATCCTGAAGATCAACAGGTATGAAATATTGTGCTGTGCAATTTAGATAGAAGATACATAAACATATCAGTGATCAAGGATTGAAAAAGACCTTTAGTAGGATATTTAATAATAATAATAGTAATATTAGTCCTTTACTGTCCCACTGCTGGGACGAGCTTCCTCTACTAATGAGAGGGGTTTTTTTTTTTTTTTTACCTGCTTATATTATCCGGGGGGTCTCTGCGAATGGGATACTGAGACTAATGAGAGGGGTTAGGCCTTTAGTCTCAACGCTGGCCTAATGCGGGTTGGTAGACTTCACATACCTTCGAAATTCCTGTGAAGAAATTCTCGGGTATGCAGGTTTCTTCACAATGTTTTCTTTCACCGTTATAGAAAGCGATATTTCAGAATGAAAATACACTTAACACAGAAAAGTCAGAGGTGTATGCTCCATTTTGGGGTTGTTCTCGAACTTCCGACACTTGTCTCGGCAGTCCGTACCATTCCCAACTGAGCTATTGCTGCTACTTCAACAATCAATTATAATTCGTTCTAATAATAGTCATTACTACGTTCATATCTAGATGTTTATTGACTTTATTTATTTACAATGTTCTCTAATACAATAGGTACATATAATTCCTACTTAATATTTCATCTATCGTGAAAATTATACTCCCTATTTCTTACTCTTCTTCAATTTGTTTGTGTTTAGTGTATGCAAATATCGTGGTACCTATCAACGGAGACGCAACTCCACGCGGTAGGCGCGCTTGCTTGTGCTGCGAGCGTGTCGGCGCGCTTGTTCGCCAACATGCGCGCCAAGCTTGTTGCGTCCGTCGCGTTTGCTGTGTTGCTTGCTGCTACCACTGCTGATGTCAGTGCTGCATATTTTGAGGATAGACTGTTGTGAGTTTTATTTTGTTGTATCACAGAGGCAATTATTGTATTTGGAAATATGTTAACGGTGCGTTGGAAAAAAAGAAAAAGTTAAGTGAGCAGATCCAAGAGTATATTTATGTCAAGAAGACTAAAAAGAATGAACAATTGTATGAGCATCCCGAGTACCTTCCCGCACTAATAATAAAAATAAAATTCATCCATAATGTGTTCCTATATTGTTGAAATATCATTATTAAGAGTTCTTATTATACTAATTTATTTAGAAATATTGCATGATTCTAAGCGTGTTTTCAGGTTCTCCAGTGTTTTTGACGCATATTCTTCTATAATAGACCGTCCCCTTGCACGAGTGACTCCATATTTTATCGGATTGTTCTGTGGCTGGTTAATACACGCGACGCACAATCGCTTTAAAATCTCTAAGGTATCTAATATAGTGTATTATTTTCGTATTCCTCAGACTTTTCCTTTGTCCGTTTTCGTGCATTTGATTTGTTTCAGGTATCCTCATGTGTCGTATGGGTGGGGTCCATAACTCTACTGTGTGTGACGTGGTCATTGCCACTGGTATGTCCTGGGAGTTGGTCCGCCTCCCTCGTGCACGCGAGCTGGCCGCTGGGCTTGCTGTGCCCGGTGCTGGTCTGTTCTACTAACCACGCTGGTGAGTGTAGTGGATGGTGTTTGTAGTCTGTACTCTGTAGGTACTGTGTGTGAATGATCATTGTCACTGGTATATCCTGGGAGTTGGTCCACTTCGTGCACGTGAGCTGGCCGCTGGGCTTGCTGTGTTCGGCATACCAGCTGTAGAAGAACATATTCTACCAACCATGCTGGTAAGTGTAGTAGATGATGTTGGTAGTCTTCAGGTACTGTGTGGCACGAGTGCAGCTGTTGATGGCCGAGAACTATCTAAAAATTCAAAATCCTGAAGACCTCACAGTGGGTTTTCAGTATGAAATGTCATTTGCTTTATAGGTGAAAGTATCTTGAGGAAGGCTGCATACCTAAGAATCTCTTCTCAAAATTTTTAAATGCTTGTAAAATCTACTAACCTCTATTAGGTCAGCGTGGTGAATGTAGCAGTGGGTCATGGTAATATTCTATGTGATGCCTAGAAATTGAAACTTATTGTCAGAGTTGTTCCGGCGCGTATTGTCGAGCAGCACGATGGCAGCGCTCAGTCGGTTGTGTTACGGCGCTCTGTTACTGCACGGCGCTGCTGCAAGAATGCTGCTGCTCGGTACTGGAACAACCACCTGCTCTAGTGTGCTTTGTCTTGTAAGTATATTAGCATTTTTGAATCCCATATTTTGAATACTCGTGTAAAATAAACTAGCATATATTTCTAAATAGATAAAGTTTTGAATGGTTTTAATATTAGGTCTATTTCTCTATTTTATATTTAGTGGTGATGGGTACAGAATATGTTATACAAAGTAGAAAAAGTAGGGAATGCTTTAAATTCCACAGTGGATATACTACACGGCGACTTCTGTGCTGACCTTACTAGCAGCGCTTTTGCTGTCCTTACTGGTGGAAATGCCATGTTGCAGCTTGCTTCGACGATTGTCTGACTGCGCAACCACGTAATATTGTGTAGTATTTTATTATACGTATATCTATAATTGTATAAGATGAGCCCAACGATATATTATTTTTGTTTCTAAATGTTAATAAGTATATTAGTATGATTGTACTACATATATTTGTAATTGATTCTACTATTCGTTATCAACTTCAAAGAAAATTACGGAACTAGAAAACTAAACTAAACTAATACTTCAAAACTGCAAAATTATAAGCAGATTTAATTTTTCATGTACATATAAAAAGTATATATAATAAAACAAATTGTATGCGGATTTTGTTGAATATTAGGTGCACCATGGTGGGCGCCAATAGTCAAAATACGCATATATGTATATTTTTAGTTTTTCTTCCTCTATATAAGGGTAAATAAAAACATTATTATTATTCGTAAAAATAGATTTAATAAAACTTATATCGAATATACAATAGTATTTACAGCTTATTTACATAATAATATGTATAACATAACTATTATCTATTTACAGTATAATATACATTAAAATTATTTTTAACAATACCTTTGTTTTTAACATTGTCATGATTATATTGTGGGTCTTTCCTAAAACGATAAAAAATTAAGTCTTTTGTATTAATTATGACAAAAATTAATTTGAGTCCAGATATATTTTTGGCCCGCTAGCATGTTACAGCATGCTTTCAGACTAGCCACTTACCTAATGTCATCCTTCTCTGGGATATTCCATTTTGAATAATCCTTATTCGCAAATTCATAGTATTACCTGATTCTCAGAGAGAACCCAACTCAGAAGGTAATAAAATTCAACTATTTAATTAAACATTATTGAAAATTCTTTATATTATAACTATGCAACCATATCGATCACAGTCAATGCAGTATCCACTACAGAATCTCACAAGTCGCTTCCATTCAGACGAGATCGTCACAATGTAACCTTACAAACGAATCTTTGTACGTAATATCATGTGGGTAGCCCGGGGGTAGAACCAAAATTAACGAAAACCGTCGATTGGAAAATTTATGAATAGCTTTGAAATTTTTATTTCGTATCTACGTCTATAAATAGTATTAAATTGAGCCTCATAAAGTATAAGCACCTAATTGAGCAATATTCTTTACGTTCTGTTGGTTCCAAACGTTTGACCTAAAAATGGTCACATATAGTTTCTACCCCGTTGAAGCTAAAACCTTCCTCACACCCGGTGTGGTTTCCGCTGCGGCGCGAGGATCTTAAGCATGGTGACTATGGGCGCTTCAAACGCCACAGAGATCACGAACGCCAGGAAATATGACATCACAGTCAGCCCCAGGAATAACACGAACTGGAACAAACAACATGTTGGTTAACATACATAAATACATCATCATTATCAGCTGCCACTGCTGGACATAGGCCTCCCCCAAAGATTTCCAGTCTGACCTGTTAGAAGCTACCTGTAAATTTACCTCCTTTCCTTCCCAAACTTTGTTCATTTCACTGTAGTGGTTTGGCTTTGTCTCCACTAACCAACTCGTTTGCAAATATCTGGTATACTTAAAATAAATAATGAAGCAGTATAGCTCACCACAAGCAGCTCGCCCAGATGTATGGGGTGTGTGAGATGCATGGCGACGTACCGCAGCACCACCGGGTGCACCAGGTACGCGCAGTACGTCACGCGCGAGAATGGATACAGAAATGGCGCCGACAGGAGGGGACGCACCCAGCCTGAGAAGAAAACAAGAAATGAGATGTATGACCCAAATACTCCATTCTAATCCCCATTTTTTCTCTCGGAAGTGATCCGTTTACTGTGTTATGATTAGGTACACTTGATCGTCATTTACCATTAGGCAGGCCGTGTACTATTGAACCCCTTCAAGATAGAATCACAACTAATGCAACTACTTTATTTGATACGTGAGGCTATCGGGCATAGATTCTAGACTTTGAGTTGATACTGAGAAAAACTCAAACAACACTTTACTCAACTGGAAAAAACTTTTATTTACCGTGATCGATGATATGATGATAAGGGAGTTCGAAATATACAATACAAATATCTACAAAAATATTGAGTAGCGTAGTGCGTACCTCCGTATCCAGTGGAGCAGGCGATGATGATCCAGCCTATGCAGGCGGCCCACAGCGAGTGCGAGAGCGCGGAATAGACCGCCGCCGCTGTCGCGCTCAACTCCGTCTTGTAGAGTCCGAAGATCAGGAACAGCAGCGTCGCCGTGCACACCGCCCACCCCACCCATGCCCATATCTGCACATATGAATTATATTATCACGCATTACAACTTTGCTAATTATGCAGAAATGTGTAATTTTGGACAGAAGCATTAGTAAACCGTCGTTGTACCTTGCACTGGGGCAGTACTACTATCAAGCTTGTGGTTTCCCAAGAGTAGGAAGTATTTCTTTGGATTTGCTAAGTATTTTCAAATAAGTACCGAGATCACAATTAACATTTAAAAAGTCAATAACGATAATGCTAGAGCCAATGCAGATTAAATGAAAGTGCACCTACTCCAAAGAGAGTGAGAAATTGTTGTTATCATTTACTTTTAAGTGTCCTGCTAAAATCTCGGTTAAAAATTAGTTACCACCTTCGCCTAAAGATCTAATTCACGAGTGCTTGGATGAATACTATGTTACTTTATTAACCCAACACTCACCGTCTTCATCCTAATCTTCAAGTTAGTCTTGAACAGTATCCAGCCGGTCAGCATACCGACGAGGTATGGTCCCAGCCTCGTCCACGGCTTGTCGTAGATCTTATCGAACTGTGTGAAAGGGTCCTCGCTGTTCGGGATATGGTCGCTGCTCCAGGATACGTAGCCAGTTGTTACGAGGGACGAGAGGAAGAACACGCCGGTGAGCGAGACGGATAGTTTGAAGTGGCTGGAAATGGAAAAAAACAAGTGAAGCATTTATGGTGGATTGTACAGTTTCTTAGACCATCCAATAATTCTGATCCTACATAATAATGTAGGATCAGAATTACGACATAGATTGTTTTAAAGTAGTTGCCACTTTAATAGGGTATGGTTGTATGATAGTGCGTCTCTCGTAGTTACTCTTCTCTGCTGATCAGACTCCCTATAAGTGGAGTTAGAACTAGGTAACTGACAGTTGCGTGTATTTTTTTAAATTATATTTGGAAGACTAATATAAAAAGAGATGCAATAATTACCTCGTGGATATAATAAGTAGAATAGCACTAACAGCGTAGAATTGCGTGTCATCTGATAGATACCAACTCCATAACATGCACTGGAAACAAAAGAGAAAACTATAAAATGTTGCATTAAAAGTACATTTTAAAATAAATTCTAACAAATAGTTAATATTGCTGATGGTTTTAAGAACCAAGGAACGTTGTCAAGGACGTTAAAATTACGAATTACAAAAATAAGTAGCTAACCTGCAAAAAAACAAAATAAAAGTTATTTAAATCCAAAGGATTTGCCTCTTATAATGAAACTGGGTCCAAAGAGCGCAAAGCCGTGACGCGACGATTGGAAAACCTTGAAAGATGACTACGTCAAAAAGATCGTAAAAGGCTTATGAAGAAGAAAGAAGAACAATCCTATGTAGAACTTAAGGGAGGTATAAAGATAATTATGATGCAGAGCAAGATATTATTTGCTTATTAATTATGTATATATTTCTCACCATTTGCTCAACCGGGAACAGGGTGTTGATGTAGAGCAGGTTCCGCCACCAGTAGTGCGGGCAGGTCTCGTGGTCCATGGCCGGCGGCTCGAACACGGCGTTGCTCGCGAACCACTTCATCGTCACCTCCACCACGCCCAGGATAAACAGGTACGGCGCTGTCAATCTGTATACAAGAAAATCATCATCATAAGCCACAGGACATCCATTGCTGGACATAAGCCATCCCCAAAGATTTCCAGACCGACTGTGGAACTGCCTGCATCCAGCGAAAATTGGCAAGGAATTATTTTAAGTAAATTATAAATAGGAGGCAAAATCCAGAAAAAATTGTGGAGAAATTACGATATACTACAAAACGCATCAATAAAACACTATACTATATATTGATGAATTTTAGTAAAATATATTTGAAGTCAGAGCTTTACCTAGCGAATCTGTAGCCCATAAGTCCAAGGAACTGCAGTATCCCAGAGGTGACCTTCCGCCTGCCCTTAGTCAGTAGATCCAGCTTCCCTTTAGCATTTGTGCGGAAGTACAGGAATGCTACCAGCATGCCACTGGAAGTATATATAATTATATTAATTTATAAATATTTGCGGACAAAATAGAAATTTCTTAAAAAACTTCCTCAAACATTGTTAGGAAAAAATTAAATCATGGTAACTATTAATTTAAGATTACTTATTGATGGAAACGATTCAAGTATCACAAGTCTTCGGTAACAATAGTTTGATTTAGCAACATGATATTTATTATTAAAAACGACATAAGCCCTTGGTATTTACTTACGACGTTAAAGGAGATTATAAATTGACAGTAAAGTTAACAGACCCGAGACAGAAGAATGTGTCGACGCTGTACACAGCGCTGAGGATCAGCTGGAACAGGAAGCTCTTCTCCAATATAGCTCTTAAGGCAGTGTTGTCTGCATACTGAAATATCACAAATACACTGTTTATTATCCATTCATTAATTGGAGCACTGTATTGCTCGACGGAAATTTTATGATCGAACCACATCAAAATATAACACGCTGGTTGTAGTCCGTATCCGACCATACTGGAGTTATATACCACCAAACTATAATAATTCATCGCACATTGCATTCCGGAATTGCAGATAATTAGACATCTTAGTCGGTGATGATGTTGTCATACAGGATAAACACACCACTAGCTGTTCGATAGCTTCTGTTTATTTGTGTCAGATAGTAAGTATAGACAATTGGGTACTAGACTATGCTTGATTTTATACACATGTAATAGCAAATAAAACGAAAAAGAAACCCTTCTGTAAAAACTGCATCGAAATTGGTTGAAAAATTAAGCAGTAATTCATATTTTAAATTCTGGAGATATCTAGCTATCACTTTCTAACTCACGTTCCGTTACAGTGATGACGTGATTATACTGATACTTCTCTTTCCCGCAGTTTGAAGGTTACGCAAAACTTCAAATGCTAAAACTTTACCATTTTTGAGCATATTTCAATATTACTTTCTGTTCTATATTTTAGACGACGTAAATTTCATATGAAATTAATTAAAAAATATATATGAAATTAATTAATAAATGTCAAGTACCCAATCGTATTTATAACTGGGGTCGATGAGACTTTGATACAAGAGGAAAAGAAGAAGTGAGTTAAGGACACCTTGAATACGACGATGCAGGTGTGTCCAAAGATGACCCACACCATGGAGAGCGTGCGCAGGCCGTGCACCACGGACACCGTGTCCGCGCCCACCGACTGGTCGAAGATCTGCAGGATGTTCGCCTTCATCGAGAACGAGAGCAGCAGCTGCGACCACACGCCTGCACACAGTAGTAGTGATGCTTTATATGAAATGTACCGGGTACTGGTAGAGATGGTGGGGAGAGGATGCTTAATTTTGTGATACCTATTGAAGCGAATTGGTAATTTGTTGCTATGTTTTTTGTTTTTTTAGTACGACAATTGACAGAGACTCAAATCTCGCGTCCTCCCCAATTCCTATTATAATAAAGTTTTTAGAGAAAAGTCTGTGGGTACTCTACAGTTTTTCTTCAGCTCAATCAGGCGATAATAATAACGGACTCGGATATAAAGATGGACAGTTACTCTTCTTCGTTATTCATAGATTTTAGTTCACAAAGAAAATGCGTTGATTGCATGAGTGTCTGGTTACCAATTTTGGTAACTGAGATATCAACTTCCCCGCTTTTCAACATTTTTCATTTCTGCTCCGCTCCTATTGGCCATAGCGTGATGTTATATAGCCTATAGCCACCTGTGCTTGCCAGTGTAGGTTGGAGTCAATATACAGGGCCAGATCTTTAACTGTCGAACTGAGTTTGTAGTTTCTGTCTGAAACATAAATTTTCCCGCTTTTCAACACTTTTCATTTCTGCTCTGCTCCTATTGATCATAGCGTGATGTTATATAACCTATAGCCACGCTCGATAATTGGGCTAAGCAACACAAAAATAATTTTTCAAATCGAACCAGTAGTTCCTGAGATTAGCGCGTTCAATCAAACAAACAAACAAACTCTTCAGCTTTATAATATTAATATAGATGATATATTAGAATTAAAGTACTAACTGAGTTTAATCTCGTCGTCTGTGGAGGTGGATGCGGTCTCGGCGGTGAGGCGCTCCTCCGATGTGTTGCCGTTGATGGCCAGGTTGTTGTTCACGTTGTAGATCGTCTTTCCTGTGCATAGCAAGTAGCAACATATTGCTAAGTCGTACAGCTACAACGCCACGAAAGACACACAGATACACATTATAGCGCGTCGCCTGAGTACACGCCTGCATTACGTAGTACCACCCTAGACACCCCGCTCTCAAGCCTACAAATTGCGCCTGCGCCCCCGCCCGTCACCCTATGTGCTCTCACTGTGACCTACTTAGTTAGTTACCGTCTTATGGGGTGGGTGTGCTTGCGGATATCCCTCGCTCGCCTATGTTTGTTTCTTTACATTTACGTAGTGGTGTTTTTTTTGCTTTCACTCACCCCCGTATCATTTTATTGTCGTAATAAGGATATCGGTGACAACATGTTAATTTATAACACACCTGTTTTAGGTCCCCCGACCGACTGACGTGTTTTACCCCCCCGTTAATGTTAACATTTAAAATTCCTCGGTGGCGTAATTGTATTTCGGTACAACTACCGTCCTGAGATAATGGATTTTTCAATTCAATATCAGCCCGGACTTTGTAGTCGATATGGCGATAGGCTCGCCCCCAATCACGGCTGGGTCAGAAGCTTGGCTAAATGTGTATGCTAGTGCGTTCTGCGTATCCCAAGGAAAAATTAAAATTGAAATTTAACATAATACCATGGAGATACCTAGATATGGAGATACATGTTCATACTTGCTAGCCTGTCTTCAAATTTATAGTGAGATAATGTAAATTATATTAATCTTAATTTAAAATTTACTTGTGTTGACTTGTCATAAGTGCTTTTTTACATGCCTACGTGATCAATAAAGATATTTATTTTTATTTTTACCATTACTATCATCACCGCAGTGTGAATCGTATTAAAATAATAATAATATTAGCCCTGTAATATTACTGTCCCACTGCTGGGCACGGGCCTCCCCTACTAATGAGAGGGGTTAGGCCTTAGTCTACCACGCTGGCCTAGTGCGGGTTGGTAGACTTCACATACCGGTGAATCGTATTACACCGTTATAACTGAGAAGCTTAGAAGGGAAATATCAAAGACAAGTAATATATAAAAAGAGGATCCAATACGCAACATTTACCATTGGCGACGGTGATATCGTCGAGTCCGTTGAGGTCCAACTTGAGGTCGGTCCTGGCGCCGGTGTTGGACAAGTTAGCTGCGCGCCGCCTGCGCCTGCGCACGTCGCGAGCAATGCGAATGTCGTATGCGGTTGCGGAGATCAACAGCACTGATACGAAGCAGCACACGCCCCTGGAAAATGTTTATTGAATTGGAGAGAAAATCATAACAGTCCAACTTTTCTGATTTAAAGACACTGTCAAATAGACGGTCGTTTTACATTTTAGATTATCTCTGCCTCAAGAGAAATTGATATCTCATATTACTTACATCTTGTCTATTTTCTGCATTTCTGTTAACTTTGTTAGGGCTAAGGTTAGGGCTTAGGCAGTTAGAGTAGCCGTAGACAAAAACTAAGCTACTGGGCTATTAGAGTTTGACGCTTTAAACCATTGACAGGACGTAGAATAAGAAGAGTTTGTTACTAGCAATCATATTTGTGGCGTCCGTTTTTTTACACACTTATAATGTTAGAATGAATATGAAAATAAAGCGATTCAAATTAGCTAAGTAATACATTATATAACTTATTATTAATGGTCACATTAGGCGCTTAATTCTGAAGTTTTCTCAAATAGAGACGCTTCTTTGATTCTTCAACTGTCATGTGAAACGGTGACTCTCTTCAAATGTATATTTCTATTAAATAATAGAAAATAAATAAATGGAATTATTAATATATTTATATTCAACTCATGATCCAATAAAACTGAGATAATTTTATAGATGTCAAGACAGAATCTAAGTTATCCTTCGGAGGCGTTACATAAATATGTTACATAAGCGTATGGGCCACCGGAGGCCGAGCCGCCCGTGACTATTTAATATACAGCTTTGAATAACAAACATGGTAATATTCCAATTTCGTATGATTTAAGTTTCGAAACGACACATAACATAATATTTCGTACACACCCACTGGGGAATTTTGCACTGCACTTTTATAGTTATTTAAAATGTTGTGACCTGAATAATTTCAGTGTTTCGTAATATGTTGTTTATGATTGCTCTTGCCAAATCGATGCCTATTTAACTATATAAATATACTCTAAAATACCAATTTTAGGCAATTTCCATAAACGATGTTAGAATTTGAATTTAAATTAATATTTTAAAACATCGTTATTATATTTAGTAGCACATAAGTGACAGGATTCTAAGTCTGAGGCTAACAACTTAACCTCGGATGACCTTGCGCAATTAGGCAAAATCTAGAGCTTGCATTTCTGGCGGGTTTGTAGCCTTGAGTAATATAATTACATATTATTTGTTTAGCCTTATTACATAACATTACGTGGCTCATACTTTACAATTATTACAGACAATAAAAAATTACGGGACTGGCAGTGGTAATGAACTACTTAAAGATATGTGAGGTCTGAATTCAATTATATGTATAAGCTGAGAATTTATGAAAACAGTTCCACCACATCCACGTCGGCGCAACATTTTGTAAGCTCGGAAAGCATTCGGCTTAGTTTTTATGACCGGCTGCCTGCCTGACGTCAACCCTCTTTGAGGGATCCAATTCCGTGTAAATCGTGTTAGGAAATTCGCGTTACCTTGCAAGGGATTCAAAATCAAATTATTTATTCTGCAAATAGGATATTTTATATCACTTTTACATGTCAATTACGAGTATATAGAGGTATTGAAAAATAATAATAGCGTCGGCATTTCGTGGCTATCCCTGAGAACAAAGGTCGAAACAATGTCAAGGGTAATCGCAAACCCTAGACCTCCCGACCCGCAGCCTATATACGGTGGCAATAGTCCAAGGAGGCGCTTAGTTCTGTGGGTAAATTGTGTGGGCTGTAAATACTCACAATAGCACTTGGAAGGTGGGATCCTCGATGTAAGAGTAAGTGCCGCGCAGGGGCGTTCGTACTGCCACCACGGTGTGCTTCAGTAGAGGCCCTCGAGCACTGTCTACCAGCGTGGTTACAGCTTCGCGGGTGCACGAGCGGGGTAAACAGAGGCCCAGGTGGATTGTTCGACGCTGCAAAATGATCAAAAATGTATATTGTACTATCTTTGGTGAGTGGAAGCTACGTTGATATATTTCTGTAACGAATTTGTTTAACCGGAATAATGTCAGGATTAGAAAAACCGCCATGATTGCCGTGGGTTCTAAAAATGGGAACTTCTACTGATGGAAATTTCCTCCATCTACTTTCTTTTTAATTAAGATAAAATGACCAGGATTCTTTAAAAAACATAGAGTATAAACTCTAACATTTCAATAATCCGACTTCCCCATTTTAATTGACTGTTTGTGAGACTACTGTAATTTCATATACTAGGTAAAGCGCCTGATCTAATTTCACAAGACGACACACTATGAACAAGCTTTAGTGAACATTATTGAAAATATCAGGCGTTATTTTTTCCACATCATAGATTCGTTTATGAAATTTTGATTGCCTATTATGATATCATACCACATTTCACAGCATAGAAAATTATCATATTATTCAATCAATATCACGTAACAAATGATGCAAGGATGATGATATTTGAGATACATCTCCACACGTTTAGTTGCAAGACAGCGTAACATGGTGAAGTCGTGACGTACCTCTACTTAATAGTTAACACAAGTATTAATTTTCGACCGATTCCCAAAAAGGAGGAGGTCCTCAATTCGTCTGTATTTTTTATGTTACGCGATATCTCCGCCAAATGTGGAGCGATCTTCAAAATTCTTTTTGTGTTCGATAGAGCTTATTTCAAGGGTGGTCCCATATAAATTTGGTTCCGATCGAATTTGAATTCGGTCCGTTAAGTTTTTAAACTTGTGATTATTTGCTACATGTTCCTTGTTAGAAGTAAAACTACTACATGGTGTTTTAGGTTTTGTTAGAAGTTTTAGTTTGTGTACTTATCCCCATTTTAGATTTCGATACGGACTTGGCATAACTATCTAAAACTTGCTTACTTTGAGGCCGGTTCCGCCATTTTAGTTTCGCGATCTATTTAAATTATCACAATGTCATAAGAGTTAAATGACTTATAAATACTTATTGATTTTATTATAATACGGTGTTTTATTTACAATAATACTAATTTCGGGATATCAAGAAGATGCCTGACTGCTGTATTAATTGGATATTTCTTTGCCAAAGTCGCCATTTTGGTTTCTCCCCATACATTAGGCATGCTTCATTTTTCCTTATTCTTCTTGTGTCATTGGTTAGGTTAGTTTAGATAGCATAGTATTGGTACATACAGTCTTGACGACGTCATGCATGTCGGTGGTAACGGAGACGCGCACGGTGTAGAAGGCGGTCTCAAAGGGCGGGCCGTACCCGCTCATCGACACGTCCTGTCGCCACTCGCTGAAGATCTGCGACCCGCTGCTTTCTGATGAAAAATACTACTTGATTAGGGTCCATATTACAGAACAATACTCACACATGAAATTTAAAGTTACGTTTTACAAACAAAAATCTTATTTCAAAACTTGATTCATGCTCGAGTATCGTTTTAAGGGTTCCGAAACCAAATGGCAAAAATGAAACCCTTAGGCTGTGGAAACAAACTCAGCGGTTTTAGTTATAGTTTCGCCATGTCCTTTGGTATGACTCACCGCAGATTATCTTAAAGACGATTTATATAAGTACTAGAAAGCTGATTTTTTGATGGATTTACATATCAATTACGTTTTTTTTCACACTGTTACACGCTATTCTCAAACAACTGACCTCGTTTCAGTATAAACTTTAATTTATATAAAGACAAACAAGAAATATTTAAGGACAAAGTAATAAATTACTTCATACCATATTTAGATTTTTTGGAAATATTAACATTAAATAAAATACATACAATCGCTAATATTATTTCAGTTAAAATAAGGATGTAAGGTCAAATACCAATATCAATTTGTATAATATTACGAAACATTTCGTTTAGTGCGATGACGCAGTGAATTGTTACAAACTGCCATACAAAAGATTTCAACGCGCGCTACATCTTTTTACTTCACGAATTTATTTATCAATTGGTTATTGTACCTAGTACCTATTTCAAAAGTTAATATAAGTTCACACTTTTATCTTCGTAGGTAGATAGATATGCAACTAGTGCATCTTTGGTTCACTTAGATAAGATCGACTGCATAGGACAAAGGAAAGGAATATGATGCATTTACGAAATCGAAAATCTGTACACGACTTCAAACTCAAAAAATTTTGTTGATACAATAATTTTTTATTTAACGTTGATTGGTACCAGTGGGAGTCACCAACACTTACGTTGAATAACCGTGGTTACCAGCCGAAAAGAGCGGACAAGGTCGAGTCGAGGTCGACCGCCGTAGAAAGTGACGCCGCGATGTAGTAAGTCTACCATCGGAGACCCCCTTGACCTAGTGGTTGGCGGAGAATTGCGGATGTGTGCGCGGTTATAGGTACGAACCCGTAGGTTATGTCATGGAGATATTTTGTAACGTGTCGGTTGCACAGTAACGATGTAAACACACATCGCTTAAATTAACTAATCAAACTGATATTTTAATGGTATTTAATTTCCACACCGGTTAAGTGATGGTTAAGTTTCTAGCAATGATACAGCTTACTCAACGTGTTATTGCAAGTCTTCGATGACTCATATAAGAATGAACGTCGTGGTTATAGATGTGTTTTCGTTGCCAATAAGCGTAATATTTACAAAGTAACTATTAGAACTATTAGATAATCTGCGGTAATACATAATTATTATATATGTATGTGTTTCATTGCTGCTTCGGTGGTCTAGTTGTATTTCGGTACGGCTACCGTCTTGAGGTCTTGGGTTCGAACTTGAGACCTCAAGACGGTAGTCGTACCGAAATACAACCACGCCACTGACATAACATAACATAAGCTCCCGCCTGTATCCCCGAAGGGGTAGGCAGCGGCGCACTAGCGAGCTAGAACACCCACATTTCGCGGAGCTTAGTTCCGTCCCAGATGTGATAGGGGGCGAACCTATCGTCATATCAGGCACAAATTCCAGACTCCGGGCTGATATGGAAAAATCCAATATCACTTTGCCCGACCCGGGGATCGAACCCGAGACCTCAGAACCGTAGTCGTACCGATATACCACCACGCCACCGAGTCAGTCTATTTAAAAGGGACATCTCAAGTCAATTACCAACATTTATATTGCAACAAGGGTTACTTCTTATGTAACAATGTGCAATACACATGAGCTGTAGATACCGAAAACCAGCTCTCCTGGTTACAACTTATACTCCATACGTTACATAACACTATAATAACATTACTTTTGCAACTAAATCGCGAACACCTGTATTAAATTGTACCGCGTCCGTCTCGTGGCGAAATTATGGAAAGTAGACACGTACAAGTACTTAGAGTGTGCAGTGTGTTATGATATCAGTTTAGGACATGTTGTAATAATTGCTTGATGAATAGTTGGGCTAAAATAGAGTGCTCTAAGATTTTCCTGTTGAATGGCGTTCTTCTATGCAAAATAAGTATAATTATTATTTATATACTTTATATTATTTATATGCTTTATTTAGTAAGATTCTTACATTTCTAATGTAAACTAAACTACTAAACGATGTAAACTAAAAATATTAAAAAGTATTTTTTGAATTTTTTAATTTGTCAATTTTACGCGAAGTCCCTCAAAGGGGGTCGACGTCAGGAAAGCAGCTGGTCGTCAAAACTAAGCCAAATCTATTTTGCAACATGCTTAAAAAGACTCCACATTAAGGTGGGATAAGGGCAGGTATAAAGAAAGAAAGAGTTACGCGAATACAATTCTTAGAGCTATATATAATACCTCTATATGAAATACTTTTTTAAGTGATTTGGCAGTATCTCAGTGAAACCAGTAAATTTTAAGGAAGCGTTCATCATCTACACCAGAAACATATGGGGAAAATATGTTCACTCTATGGTTTTAGTACAGTGATGATGAAAAAGCTAATATCTTCGTGTGTCATAAATATATTTGTGATTGCTTTCCTTCTCTAAAAACTTAACTTCGTGTACTTATTTTAAGTAGTATTAAGACTTTTATTATTTTATATAAATAACAATAAAAAGGAAATTCTTCGTAAGTTGATTGAGTTCTACTGAAAATCGTATGGATTTCGAATAGAATTTTAAAATGATTGGATTGCCTTTTATTTTAACTGTTAAATAGTGTGTTATAAATTGTCAATAAATGATTGTAGAAAATAATACTATTACGATAATTGACTTAACAGCATTATGATGATTGAAGTGAACAACCTTGAGATTAGAAGGTGATCCAAATAAACAGAGCATACGTCTTGCGTCGCTTATACCTAAGTGCATGCCGCGAGAACTCCGGCATGCGCTTACAAAACTATTGCACACAATGCCGAGTGCGATTTTAGGATAAAACGGACTAAAGCGGTCATGTTCAGTGATCTCCATGGCCTACACCCTATCATATGAACGCTTTCAACATAACTATGTGCGCTTTCAACCTTTATGGAAGGAGGTAGAGATGGGGAGGAGAGGGGGGATTTTATCTTCGGGAGTCTCACTTGCCAAACGAAACGCAACAGCTTGCTTGTAATTCATGTTTACTGAGTGGTAGAGTCATCCTGTAGACAGTTACGTCTAAATCACGAATGGGCCGGCTAGACCGGTTTGTTGCCACTGTCTCACAGAAAACCGACATAATGTGGCAGCTCGGTGTCGCGTTTCGTTCGGTGAGTGAGATTTCCGGTGGTCCATTCTTTACCAATCCTTCCCAATAGGTTGGCAATGAACCCTTGCTCCTTGTGTCCTTTTCGTGTCAGAGACAATCAGTCTCTGGGCGGTGGAGATCACTGACCATAAGGTGACCCATCTGTTCGTTTGCCAGTCTCTGCTATAAAAAAGTTGGTTTTCCGTATGATAACGATATCGAATTGGTAGAGAAGCTGTAGACTTGACTACATGCTGTGGAAAGTAGACAACTCTACAGCGTCGCTATACTACTCCGAGCTTTTTTTTATGTATGTCTTAAGTGTCTAGATACGGATTATTTCGACAACCTTAATTTTGTGCTGTCTTTGAGGAAGTATAAAGCAACTTACTGTTTCGATTTTTGAGCGGCGTGTGTTGTTCGTTGAGGATCTGACAGAGTTCCGCGGAGCCGGTCCAGTAGTTGTTGCCCCAGTAGAACATCGACGTGTAGCGTCCACTCGCGTCCTCCACTGTGCAAAAAAAATATATTTATTTTCTTTTCCAAACTATAAATATAGAAATGTTTCAGAGGGTTTTTATTTTTTCTATTAAATATAATTTCATACATATGACGATATACATAACCGACGCGACGATGATTGAGGTCCTAGCCCGCCAGCGGAGGGAAATAATTTTAATATTTTAAAAGAAAGAAAGAAAAAGAAAGAAACTAAAATTAGCAAATACCATACCATATTTACATGCGCACGTAACAAAAACGACCCAAATTCAGCATTGTAATCTTACTTCTTTATATTTATTATTATAAATGTTACCAACAAGTATGAAATAAGGAGTACTGTGTGTAATATGCAATAGATTATAATATATTTGCTATATAAATTATGTATATAGTAGGTTACGTGGTACCGCTATGTTTTCTGTGGTAGAGTAAAGCAATATTTACTGTCTAGTATATTGCTATCGTTACCGCAATAGGCGGCCCTTACACCTAATAAATTACTGACAATACATACTAAGAACACTTCTAACAAATAATATAATTACATTTTATAACAAGCAAATATCATGTAACTTGTAAGTTGTAAGATATAAAAAAATGATATTAATAAATGAATAAATAAAAATAACATAAGCTCACGCCTGTATCCCCGAAGGGGTAGGCAGAGGTGCACTAGCGAACTAGAATATCCAAATTTCGCCGAGCTTAGTTTCGTCCCATATGTGATAGGGGGCTAGCCTATCGCCATATCGGGCACAAATTCCAGACTCCGAAGTCCGACCAGTAGCCCGAGCACGAAAAACTAATGTAAATGTAAATGTATTCGACTTCGCTGCGCACTGATGACGTTTGGTTAATATTTCATACAAATTTGATAGACGCGCATCGTGTTTGAATACATTTACGGTTGTCAGAAATTTTACTGCTCAGGCCCCTGATATGGAAAAATACAATATCACTTTGCCCGCGGGACCCGGGAATCGAACCCGCGACCTCAGGACGGTTGTGTACCGAAATACAACCACGCAACCGAGGCTATTATATTATTATTATTTATATTGCTATCGTGGAGGTTTTCATCAGGTACGGATGTTTACCCCAAAGACAGGTTGTCGAAAAGGCAATATAAATCACGTTTAACATCCGCTTTAAGGTGACCTGCCTTGAACTTGCCTCACTGAATAATGACCAAACATTTACGGTATAGTTAACACGCTCTTCCGACATGGGCTCATCGAACGGAAACTCCATGTATTTTTATAAATGATGGGTATTAATAACAGTTACTGGTTGTTATTTTGGTGATTGATAGGGTTATTAAATGATTTACGTACTGTCAAGGATGGATGTTGACTTCAGCGGCCTGAGCAGGAAATTTTTTGACAACCGTAAATGTATTCGAACTCGATGCGCGTCTATGAAATTTGTATGAAATATTAACCAAACGTCATCAGTGCCCAGCGAATTCGAATACATTTACATTTACATTAGTTTTTCGTGCTCGGGCTACTGGTAATTTATGAAATGTCCGAAAATGAGGAAAGCTTGTAGTGGCTTTAGCTCGTGTTATTTAGTAATTTAGTAACGTAAAAGCATCAAGTCGGTCGGTTTTGGCCAATTAAAAGGCAGTTAAAATTAGGTATAATATAGTGTTGTAGGTAAAAAGTTGTGTTAAGTTTAGTAAGAACGGAGTTTGTGGTGGCATTAAGAAAAAGTTACAACATTATTACTGACACAAGACTTTACGCAAAATATACTTAAAGTGAATTGAGGAAATGAAAAAAAAAACACGCGTAAACATTAAAAAAGATTTCATTACCGTATTAAGAATGTTTTTCAAAGACAGACCTTTTTTCATTGATGGGTTGTAGACCGAGAGTTCCTAGATTCGAATCCTGGGTCAGACGACATTGTCTGTGATTTTTTCCTTATTTGAGTGGAAGATAAGGACCAATGGAATAAAATGTGATATAATGGGTGACCCTATCGCCATCTATATTGAGCATCAGCTCTATATGACTTTACCCGATCCGAGAATCGATCTCCAGATCTCAGAAGAGTAATCGTACACACAATCCAACTAAGCCATGAGTCTCTCAGAAATCAATTATTATTACCATTTTTTTCGCTATTTTTTTTGCTATAACCACAGACAAAGCAACCGTGGGATATATGACAATGTAAATGTAATTATTACTAGCTGAGGGAACCGTAGATTTTTCTGAGATAAAAAATAGTCTATGTGTCTGTGTAATATACCACAGGTGAAAGAATTTTTTAATCAGTAGTTTTGAACATTACAATTTAAAAAAATCTTTCCTTTTTACAATATTAGTTTATTTCGACGGAAACTACATTTCTTTTAACAAAGTAAGAATTACGTACGCCATATTTTTTGGAGTGGGTGACCTCAGGGTATTTGCGAGTTCACTGTAATAATGTGCATCGACCTTCATTCTGTTCCGTGGGAAATGAAAGTAAAAATATATTATGTAAATAATTTTGTTGCAGTCCACATCAGTTGACATTTGAATGGTAGAATTAAGTTATAGATAGTTAGAACATCTATAGCACAAATGGTCTGGCTCGATCGGTTTAATACCAATGTCTTACAGAAAACCGACGTAAAGAGGCAAATCGTTGTTGTTATTCGTTCGGTGAGTGACATTTTCAAATTTAAATCAGCTATACCACTTTTTAAAATAATTTTCCTCCGTCTACCATTTATTCCACCGCAATGTGGGGTTGGCGCAATATACCATTTAATGCAAATGGCACAAAGGATTTAAATTTATCTAATAAAATAAAAAATAATATTAGCCCTGTAATATTACTGTGCCACTGCTGGGCACGGGCCTCCTCTACTAATGATAGGGGTTAGGCCTTAGTCTACCACGCTAGCCTAATGTGGGTTGGTAGACTTCACATACCTTCGAATTTCTTGTGGAGAAATTCTCGGGTATGCAGGTTTCCTCACGATGTTTTCCTTCACCGTTGTAGCAAGCGATATTTCACAATGAAAACATACTTAACATAGAAAAGTCAGAGGTGTGTGCTCCATTTTGGGGTTGGTTTCGAACCTCCGACAGTCGTCCCGGCAGTCCGTACCACACCCAACTGTAGGGTTACCACGACCTCTTATAGCAGTATTATTATAATCTTATCCAAAGCTATCGCTGCTTAAAAAATCTACTGGTAGCCTATTGTGTTGGAAAAGCCATTACCCGATCTGGGTTTCAAAAAACCCGAATCTTCCGGTCCACTAAACCAAAAAGACGTTCTACATTTTCTTAAATAACAACCGGTTAAATTAAAAGCAGGTGAATACTTCTAGTCACGATTTACGAGTGACCGGTGTATTAACAAAGGGCTCTCGTGAACATGGAACGGTATCGAATGGACACAAGACATCGGTGTCAAGGCGACTCGAGTCATTGAACCCCAATCAAATTACTGTTTATACAATTCCATTACAACATACATAAGCTAAAGCCTGTATCCCCGAAGGGGTTAGCAGAGGCGAACTAGAGCATCCACATTTCGCCGAGATTAGTTCCATCCCAGATGTAATAGGCGGCGAGCCTATCACCATATCTGGCACAAATTCCAGAATACGGGCTGATATTGGAAAATCCAACAACACTTTGCCCAACCCGAGGATCGAACCCAAGACCTCAGGATGATAGTCGTACCGCGCATGAAATTAGAAATACCACCACGCCAGCGAGGCAGTTACAATATGAGTTGCAATTGGTAAATAATAAAATCGTAAAAGCATCTTCTTATAAGTATTTATTAGCATATTCAATAGAATTTGTACGAAATTTTGCTTTAGACTTTGCCTGATTATAACTCGTTAACTTGTAAAGACCGCTTAGCCGTGATAGTTTCCCTTATAAATTCCTTATATATGCTCGCATATTCTATGATTTTTTTTCATATTTCCAGGATCAACCGTTTAGCTGGTACGGGGTGCGGACACTTGACTCTAACAATTTGTACTTTAAATCCTTGGTCCATGTGTAAAGCTTAATATTTCGGAAAAGAATTCTTGGACCAATAAACAGTTTTGGCAAACCCTCAATGTTTGTGAACAACATATCCAAGGATACTACACACCATGGGATAATCGAGAGAAAAATTACATCCTCCATTTTATGTACACCCGTACACAATTTTTTTTGTCTGTGTGATTGATATGTGGACGTATATTGTATACTAATCCATGCCAAATTACAGCTTTTTAGTACTAGTAGTCTCTAACTAATCGCTAATAAGACAGACAGACGGACATGACGAAAAACTTTTTTTACGTTTATTTAGGCCACGGTTAAAAAACTACGGTTTATATCTAACGCAACATAACTTCAATATGTTACGAGATGGTTCACGGAATTCACCAAGGTTCGTGGAGAGTGCATGCACTTTAATTTATTGAACCAATGTTATAAAGTTCTTAAGGGCCTTCACTAGTGAGTGGGTAACCTCGTTGTTATTGAGGTTAACTTAAATATACGGTCAATTTTTTTATCCCACGCAAAATAAAACTAGATTTATAATTATCTTCCTAAATATCTAAACTACTGCCTCGGTGGCGTGGTGGTATTTCGGTACGACTACGGTTCTGAGGTCTTGGGTTCGATCCCCGGGTCGGGCAAAGTGATATTGGATTTTTCCATATCAGCCCGGAGTCTGGAATTTGTGCCCGATATGGCGATAGGCTCGCCTCCTATCACATCTGGGACGGAACTAAGCTCGGCGAAATGTGGGTGTTCTAGTTCGCTAGTGTGCCTCTGCCTACCCCTTCGGGGATACAGGCGTGAGCTTATGTTATGTTATATCTAAACTATTTAGTTCGCTAAAACCGCTTAAACAGATTTAACATTCATGGCCTGACGTCATCATCCAGATAGGTTTCATGCATGCAGTCGGCTGTAAAAGCTAAGACGAATCTTTGCGGCAACATGCTTGAAAATGTGTAATGTGTACTGTGTAGTGCTGCCGCACATTGAAGTCGAGCAAGGTCATTTGCAGAAAAATCAAGATTTAGGAAAATTCTGCAAATTCTCAAGATAATTTAACATCATCTCTATATTCAGTGGTGTGCATTCCATATAGACAAAGATATATTGTCTACCCTGACAATTTGCTAAAATTACATAGTTAAATAAAAAAAGGTCACCAAAAAGAGTTTTTCAATTAACGCTGGATGTATTATTTTAAATAGACGTGAGAATGATCATGATGGTTGAAGTAAAGTAAGAATAAACTGAAGAAAATAATTATACAAGATTTTTGTCTATCCTAATGTAAAATTTTAAATAAATAACACCCAACAGTCACATACATAGTCCTGACCCCACACTAAGATCGAGTCTTGCGTCGTGAGTATCAGGAACTACGAGAGACTTTTGGTCTCACAATATCCAGACCCGAAACAAATATCTGTAGGCCATACAAACATTTGTCTCAGTGCGGGGATCAAACCCGCGGCCTCTCGCTTCACAGCCGGCTACTCGCCCGCTGCGCCACGGAGGCTGTCAAATGTAAATGCCTGTGCACGTCACTGTCTACATTTATGGTTTTGTAAAGCGGCTGAAGATGCAGTGCAACTCAGAAGCCATAAACGCAAGTTACCCAACATCGCGCGGTCATTAGCGGCGCATGTAGTCATATACGAGTTGCGAATGTCACGACCCGAACACTGCAACAGCGCCGACTACCGACACGAGTGCATACAATCTGCACTCTGTGCGGGGACGCGGGAATTGCATCGCACTTGTGAAATACACATGCAGTTATATTCGAATTTGTTGTTGAAATATTTACAAAAACATTGGTATGTGAATAGTGGTGTTGTCAAGCGGTGACATGCATTTGAAGTTGGAAATTCATCCATGATTCTTTTTGTGACATTGGTGTCTATGGACGGTAAAGATCACTTACCATATGACCCATTTACTCGTTTGCCAGCCTCTGCTATAAAAAAGGTCCTTAAAACTGACTTTGAAAAGTCGGTAAACCAAAGAACAACAATTTCGTGTCACTACTACTGGGCATGCTAATGCACATTCATGTCTAATATCCCCGAAGCGACAGACAAAGCTGCAGTTAGTGCACGGGAACTTTTTCAAAACTTATTCCTGTCCCATGATGTGTTAGAGGGCGAGGCTCCAATACGGTATCGGAATGGAACTACGCCATCGATACAGTCATATTATGGTATAATTATCGCAAAAGAAATACCTATCAGATAACCTTTACAGTATAAAAAAATCGATATAATAGATGCTATTTCTATTAACATACACATTCATTATTTTAATGATACCACAAATTAGAAAGCAAATTATATCCTTCAAAATAAAAATTTCTTCTGTGTCATACATTACACTTCCTGTAATACACATATGCGTCCGCACTCCGCAGTGGAAGTGTGTTGCCCTAATCAACATTTCCAAACGGTGGTGCGCAGGCGCAGGTGGGTCAAGAGTGCCGCGTGCTGGTTATTTAATGTCCCTGCTGGTGCTCCGTGCAGTGACGCAACATGTAGACGTGACTACTTACGCGTCATATATATTCGACAGTTTATAGAGTAGATTTTATTTGGGTAGCTTAATTTTTTTTTTGGTTTGTTATATCATTTAATAATAACATTTATTCATTTAACAACAAACAGTTCTGTTACAATGCTTGATCGCAGGAGCCTCCATTTAAGCAAATTGTGCCTGTGTTAGGAGACTCCGCTCTTCCATAACAATAAATTATTAACATAGAACAATAGTAATTAAATTTCTAGGTGTATATTTGTGTGTGTGTGTGTGTGTGCTATTGGTTTTAAATTTTGGCGTGTGTCTACAGCATGCGAATATAATGACAGTCATTGGAGTATTTTTTCTATCAATCCTTTTCCCATATCACTGGTGGAGTCAATGCAACATACTTAAAAAGTTACTAAGCATTTTGTTGAAAAGATTCGGCTTTAATTTACAGATTTTTATAATCATTATATAACCTTGGCTATGTTTGTTGAAAGCATGGAAGATAAACAATCGTCACACTGATGATTTCTAATTCATTAATTGTAAATCTAAAATATTTTTTGCATGGATTCTACCGATTCTACGTAATAATTGGCTAATTCATATTCATACCATAACATTAGCTTGTGGGGCGTGAGAGAGTGATAATATAATTTCGCTATCCGGCCGTGCCTTAGGAGGTTAGCAGGTGGCATTACGGCCCCTACGCATTGCCATAGCATACGGTGCAAATGTAAGCGATTGCTTAGTGCTTACGTAGATAACACTCTGCACTTGTTTGAAACTCTTTTCTGACTTTACGATCAAGAAACAGCTGGTTTGCTCGCGGCTCCGCCAATTTAGAATTTTTAAAATTGGTTATTTATAATATGATAGTATAGATACTTTTCCAATAAGGTCGCCTAGGCATAGGCATAGGCATCCATGCCCATCTATTTTAAATTCAAACAGAGGAAATACACTTAATATCGGGACACGCCCCACGCCTGTGACTTGTGGCGCGTATCGTCATAACAAGCGGCGAGCGTGTTGCGCAAGCGCAGCCCGACCGCGCTCCGGCCGCTGGGACGCACTTTCTCCGCTCACGCGTACGCCGCGGACACCTCGTCCACACCACCGTATTCGATATATTATCATCATTTACATTAAGGTGTATGAAATTATTTATAAAAAAAAAAACAACACTCATTTGTGAATAATGTTTCAGAAAGGATTCGTTTTAGTATTTACGACCGGCTATATGCCTAGCCTCATCCCCCTCTGGGTTATCTATCTGGGGGTCCCGGATATATTGTGTCATAACTAAAATAAAATGTTGTCCGATTGGAGATTCGAACACAGGATATACAAGTTTACAACCCATATACACTGCCACTGGACCAAGGAGGCGACTTCATTAGTATTAAAGTTATGTAAGCGTTGTACTATTGTGCATTTTTTTTATCCGGGCACGAAAAAGTGACTACACTGCACCTAATGGTAAGCGTAGTGCAGTCCAAAAAAACTAGCGACCACCGACAAACACTGCGTTTATCAGCAGGGTTACCACGAACTCTTATAGCAGTATTATTATAATCGTTCTTCGTTTGTTTTGTATGGGAATCGGAACGAGTAAAATCATAATAATACTGCTATAAGAGGTGATGGTAACCCCCTTGAGGTCGTCAGAATCATATCGGACGATTTATGCTTCTTCATTCTTCATTATTGTACATATTAATATATTACTAAATCTTGCTTTAATTCCTCACGAAATGTAGTGCATGATAAAAGTTACAAAGGCGAAGGGCCCAAAGAATGTGGTCGGATAGAATGAAATATTTCTGTCCGGATCATTGACCCTTGTCCGAAGGCGCCACCGAAAATAGACAAAAACAAATATGACTCAAAAATGTCGGGTCATTTTATGATACCGAACCTATTAAGCCTTGAGGAATTTCTTTTAAAATTGATAATAGAAATGTTTGTGTAGACAGAACGTTTATTTATTTAATCATGTGTTGTGAATGACTATGCTAATACTTGGTACTATCTTGGTAGAGTAATTTATGCTAGACAGAATAGCTACAGAGCTCTATCCTCACAAAGAGTTAGTTAGTTAGCGAGTTTGTCCGTAGAAGGTCCACTGGAAATTATTTATCTAATTATGAAAACTTATTACTTACGTTATTTACTATTGTCGTCTTCTTGGTCTAGTCGCAAAGTTCATGGCCCGTAGACCGGGAGGTCTTTGGTTCGATCCGTAGAAAAAGGTACGTTATTTTTGACAGCTATATTATTTTTTTTTATATTTTTTATCCGGGCACGGCAAAGTGACTACGCTGCACCTGATGGTAAGCGCAGTGCAGTACAAAAAAACTAGCGACCACTGACAAACAATGGGTTTATCAGTGGTCGTCAGAATCATGCCGGCCTATTTATGCTTCTTCACACTCCGAATCCGAAGAGGGAAGGAGGAAATCGAGAGTCTTGCGACTAGACAGGCGCATGACCGATGCAGATACAGGGATACCCCCATACCCGTCTCAACCAACCATCAAGTCATGCCGCAAGCACCTCGAGAGAATAATGTGACGATATTCATGACAATAATAGTGTTTCATTCATGCAGGCGAAGCTGCAGTCATAAATTATTATGAACATTAATTTCCAATCTAGGCATTACATTTATCAATGAACATTTTACATTCTATGTATGATCTATAACTGCTAATGCCAGTTGATGTAATGATAGGAAGAGATTAGCGGAACCTGCAGACCTGGCAAGAGCTTTCTATGCGAGCAAGAACACCGGAATACTACAAATGGCACTGTTAACCTCACTCCTCAATAACTCATCATGTTACATATGTAGGTTGTAATCGTAAGATTGCGGTGAAGGGTTAGGAAGTCTTGATTGTTCAGCCTTTCACTGTAGTGTTACACCAATTAGATAGTGCGGTAGTAGAGTATCACAGGAAACTGATTTCAAGTGATTTATAAGATCGCATGATACCATTATATTTCAAATTGCTTGAATCGGCTGGTAAATGTCGGTTTTATTTTAATTTCGCATTTCGAATGTTATAAACTGAAACCATATCTGTGGCCATAGGAGGAATATTTTTGATAATTGAGTTCATGTAGAGCTCGATGTGAGTTTATGATATTTGTATGAAAAATTAACCAAATGTCATCAGTGCGCAACGAGATCGATACGAATTCGATTGTCAAAAATATTCCTGCTCGGGCGCTGTCTTTGGAATCTCGGGTCTATTGCAGTTAAATGTTTCCCTTGGTCTGTTGCGTTGGGTCTGGTCTAATAGTCTCACTTAATGCATATTAAGAAAATGATGGTGTATTAGCCAGTAAAAATCCGGCATGATCCGTACTAGCGGAGGGGATCCAAAAGGATTTCCCAATGTCGAAGAAAAAGAAGTTCGCAGCTACATAATGGGCATTGTCCATATTTTTTAACCCCTGGTTTTTATATTTTTTTCTAAAAATATAGACCAAATTAAGATACTAATTTGAATATTTTTGTTTTTAGGGCTGTAATTATTTTGTAATATTTTTTTGAAAATATCTTGATGATTCTACGTGATGACGTCATTAATGGCGCGAAAAGTGTTATTTCATTGCCTATATTTTCTGCTATCTGTGATGTCAGCTGACGGATAAAATGACACTTCACACTGCTGTTAAGTAGAGATGCGCGATCATAAATGATGTACTATTCGAGATGTATCTAAATATCTTAATCGATTATGAAATTAGTAAATAATTTACTTTCAAAATGGGCTAGTATTTTTAATTTTACTTATTTGTACTATTAATCTTACATCATTATGAAGGTCTTAATTTCTGTTGGTCAAATCGTAAAATGTGTGTGCAGAACGTGGCTTATACGATACATGATAAGGCAATGTGCATTATCCTACGTACGGATAAAGATGTCAGCTTAAGTATGTATGTGACTAAAAAGTTATTAATTAAATAAAGGTTATAATCGATATATCTCACTGCAGTTTTAAAATCGAATGATTTGATTCGAAATTATATTTCAGTCCAGGATCGTCCACCTCTATCGGCCATTGTGTACATGTGTCGATCGATTGTAAACAACAATATTAAATTCTATAATATAATATTGAAAAATCTAGTGTTCGACAGTTTTTTAGACCAATAAGATATTGTTATTTAATTACAGTCGTGTTTACGATACAAATATAATAGATATCATAATAATATCTATCAATAAGACTACATTCATTATAAAACTGATTCAAGGATCTTTCCCAAAGCACTTACCGTAATGATATTGGAATACATCACTATTAATAGCCTCCACAATAAGATTTATGTAAGTTAACTTCATAATTTACCTATTTACATGGTTTATTTCATGTAAGTAGTGTGTGTATTCAACATTTATTTATTTATGCTTGTTTCAGATCACATATTGTTGCCAGAAATGCCAGAATAGAACAGTTGTTGCAAACCTAAGTTGCATACATGTATCTAATGTCAAATTGATGAACAGAATAATGTCATCAGCTCAGATTGTGATGACTGGGCTGTTTCATGCTTCACAATAATGATGGAGTATTGATGCAACAAACTCAAGGGATTATAGTGACAAAAAGTTTATATATTTACTAATACTTACCTAAAAGGCTATATATAGTACAACTACATAGCATTGTAACAAACAAACAAGCAATAACTATGAGAAAAAATACAGGTATACATTAATCCGTTGGAGGTGGCATTATATATATTACATAAGTCACTATTTAAGAGATTTTATGGATCCTATATTGCTTTTTATTATTGTATTTAAAATGACTGGTGCTACCAAATAAATCATGTATTGTTATATTTTCTCATATTCATTGTTTGTGTTTTAATATATGAATTTAAATAAAAAAAATGTGAAAATTTTAAGCTTTATTATTTATGATGCGGACATCTGCATTCACACAGACAGGTGATCAGCTCACCTATTAGAATGTTGTCACCCTTAATCCCAGTCTGGTTGGTATTCCACTTTGGCTTCGAAGATGACCAAGGTACATAGCAGCTCCCAAGAGGTGCTTCACCATTTGAGATTTTCTGTAGCTCTCAGATGAGCCTTTGAGCACTTAGAGGTTCTTCAGGTTTACATCTTTCAGATCCACCCACGGCTGCCCAAACACGCCCTGCCAAGCCAGTTGGTTAGGACCCCCGGGGTAGGGCCAGAGCATTGATTTTACTGGTGATCCTGCAGTATGCCTCCTACAAACCCTCCGAACCTTTTTGTGGGCCTTTTTATTATTTCAGCTCATATAATAATCATCCACAGAACAGAGAAACCAGTAATCATCCCACAAACTATGATGGCAATTTTATCTAAATGTAGCACATATTTATAATCACAGCACAAGGTTTCAATAACACAAAATTCCCAAGTACACGTTTAATTACATGTTCAAAACAAAATAACTCTTAAACTATCTATCACTTTTAAGTGCTTCTGTGAGGCTTTGAAAATTTGCTTGATTCTTGAATGCACACTTGGTGGCCTTGAAAGTCCAAAATTATGTGAATAAGTAGATTATCAGTTTCCTTAAAACCTCTGTCCGCTAGTCCAATAGGATTTGGTTGTAAAATATACCGCAGATTACTTTTTTACACGCTTTATTCCACTGAAGTTATATTTGTATGCCATGTCGTGTCTTCAAGCTGAAAGTTATTTTTTCATGTTCGATTGAAACACTTCTTATAATATAACTTGTTATATGTATCTTTTGTTCTTGCGTGGTTCTATAATACGATGATTTACTAGAAAAGTATTTATTATTTACTCGTAAAGGCAGAGGTTATGTTGTGTAGGTACTAGTCTTGTGTAGTTCTCGAACGAACTAGTTCGGTAGACCGCTCCCACTGACAAAATGAACGAACTAGTTTTCACATTTCTCGCTCTTTAGTTCGTTTGATATGTTAGATTCTAAATTGTATGATTGTATGTAATAGTGAACGTGAGCGAGAGCGCGGCGCTATCCGATGTCTCTCTTTCTGCCTGGCGTTATCCCGCCCTAATACCTAATCCACCTTCCTATTTAAACGCTTCCACTTAGCCTCGTCTTAAGCATCCTCCACAGTAAGACCATTGGTTCTCATATCATTTTCCAACACGTTCAGCCAGCGCTTTTGGGGCCATCTGGATTTCCTTAATGTAACAGACTACTTATCGCACCCATACAGAAGGACTGACTAAATGATGGTCTATGAGACCTTAAAGTCTTAGGTAGTCTAAAGTCTAGTCTAAAGTCTTAGGTTTTCGTCACATAGTCAATGTCTTCTAAGGAAATCTCGTGCTTTTTAGAGCTATATTCAAATATAGCCTGCAGCACTTTTTGACTCACAGATATTTTTTCTAATCTCTTTAGCAACACATATTTTTTCTAATCTCTTGGATAAAAAAAATAAAACATATTTATAAATTACTACGGAAAACTAGAGTGGGATGGGGGTCTTGGCATATACTACGGGTTTACTGCGAGGGGGGGTATAAAAATTAAAGCAAGTAGCCCATGCTGCGCCACTTCAAACCCTGACGTCGAAGTTGATGTTGCTAGGTACTTAAACTTGTCTGTTTTCACGTAAAGCTCGTCTGGATACTATTCGGCGGCGGAAACGTACACTGGGTACATGGTGCTGTCTGTCCTCCACAACCTGCAAGGCAGGAACCCAGGTTTCGCCAGCGCTTAGTCCGTTACTTAGAAGAGTGTACCACTTGCAGATGAGATTGGCTTAAACCTAAAGGTGTTGATGGCCTACCGTGTAAGTAGGCCACCGTCGTCGTCGTCGTCGTCGTATAAGGAGTGTCCCTTAGACGACGTCACTACTCCCCAAGTATGTACAAGTAAAGAAATAACAGCATATTATTAAAGAAAAAAATGCGTGCGAATAATCTTTTTTGAGCCTTTCTTTGGTTCGAGACGAGAATCAAAATAATGAACTAGTTCGTTGAGGAGCCACGAACTAAAGTGACCGCTCCTTGTCGCGAACTATTAAGCGCACGTCTATAATGTGTACTTGACAAATGACAACTGACATATAAACAGTCGTCAGATTCTAAAAAGAAATCAGGCAATGAAACAAACGAATGCCATTAATGACGTCATTAGAGGTCAAACAAAGGGCAAATATATTTTGTTAAAAAACTTGGTAAATCATGATCCTTTTTCATTAAAAATCAATTTTCTGCAACAAGCTAAAGAAATTCTCCAAATGGTTTTTCATTTACACGTAATTAAAAAAAATGGACAATGCCCATTGCCTCGACTGCGAACTTGTGCTACAGAAAATGCCTAGGAAAGTCTATTACTGGTGATGTGGGTTATTTGGCTATAATAGGAGAGCCCGCTAATACAAACTCCGCGTCGAATCGACATTTTTTTGGAGTAAATCACAAATACTTCGTTCGAATCACGGTATTGTTAGACAAAAATCCCTCATGAACTCTCAATTCTTATTAATCCGAAACTTAAGTATTTAAGGGGTTAGACGATTTGGTACTATGTACATAGTATGAAAATATTATTTATTGAATTTGTATATACCACTCATAAGTCATAAACGATGACGTTACCAGTTCACCTTTCCCATGGAGACCAAAAGAAAGTCATTACAATGCAAATAATACCGACACTAAATCATCGCTAATAGGCGATGTTAACAAGTTATGTCGTGGAAATAGCATATCAAATTCAATAGGAATAGAGGCGTTTGTGGCGTGAAAGAATTGTTCAGGGCAAAGACCCTGGTCCTTGACAGCTTTCACTATAGGCATTTTTTATTATTGAGGAGGTATTGTCGATTGTGGTGCAATGGAAATATGTTAATTCCACAATTATGACCAAATAATTTACGTATGATACAAAAAAAAAATAAGTTACTTTTCTAAACCTGGAAATGCAATATGTAATGAATAATTAAAAAATAATATACCATGTTCTTATACTGAAATCCAACTTTTTGTCAAATGCATAGCAGATTTATAATATTTAATAATTCAATGATATTTATTTAATTTAATACATTTGCGTAGATAAACTAGGATCCAACATGCTGTAGTATTTTTCATTTAACTTTTGTTTCACTCTAGTGGCGTGGTCGAAATGGTAATGTATTTTTAGACAGTATTTCTCAGTATCCAAACTGAAAAAGGTTTTTGCGATACAAAATTTTCTTTGTAATGTGTTTTATATTGAATAAATAATTAATTAAAAGTTTAAAGATAGAAACACTTGCTAACAAGAATAAAGTAGGCAGCATTGAATTGTCCCTTTTGTTTCATATATTCATCTCAAAAGCTTATTTATTTTTATCACAGCATCGGGGTCACGTGAAATATATCGAAATTGGAATATTGAACGATGTATCATTAAACTTTATATAGTGCGTGCATAATGGCGTAGTCGTTGAAAGGTTATATTTAATAACTTTTATTACTGGCGATTGAAGACGTTAATATGATGTTACTGAATTCATGTGCATTTTGTATGGAGGTTTTGAGGCGTGGGAGGTACTTACAATATTTAAAGACATACGAACATATGAAATTATTGTCAGTTATTTTAACGAGCATTTTAATGTTTATTTCTGCTTGCAATTAGCATTACACTTTACAGACAATTGAATGATATACGTAAATGGATATTGAATGACACCAAAAGTGGACCTCGTGGATTTGATAGTTCCTTACTTGTATGAATAGTATTTCACAAGTGCTTGTGCCATTCCATAGCGTTCGTATTGCGTAATAACAAACAACGACTGAATGAAGTCGCACTGCGTATGATAATTACAATAATTTATCTTTCAATGAAATCAAAGTAGAGCCGTGCTTGTGGTTTTCTCTAATGTTCCACAATAAAAAAAATGGCAGTGTGTAGCGACAAACCTATCGAGATAATGAAGGTTTGAATCAACCCCATTTGGTCAGAAGTGGGATTAGGGTTTAAAATAGACTGCCCTGACTTTGCATTGTCTAATTAATTCAATGATTCACTATCAACACGTAAGTTTTTAACCTTAATAGGTTTTAATATAATAATGGTTATGAATATGTTGTACTGCCTCGGTGGCGTGGTGGTATTTCGGTACGACTACTGTTCTGAGGTCTCGGGTTCGATCCCCGGGTCGGGCAAAGTGATATTGGATTTTTCCATATCAGCCCGGAGTATGGAATTTGTGCCCGATATGGCGATAGTCTCGCCCCCTATCACATCTGGGACTGAACTAAGCTCGGCGAAATGTGGGTGTTCTAGTCCGCTAGTACGCCTCTGCCTACCCCTTCGGGGATACAGGCGTGAGCTTATGAATATGTTTGTTTTAAAATAAAGTTAAAATGTTACTTTGGGCGACAATAAAATTTTGAAACACATGTTTGAGCAAGGTGCGAGTAAGTCATAGCTCTACAAACAATGACAGAAAATAAGAGCCTCGTATTTTTTATTTATTAAATCACCGTTTAGTATGATTTCTAGTTTTCATGTGCTACGCATATGATTTCCAGATGTGTTGCGTGTTGTGTAACCGACTTTCACAATCTAACGATATATTTTGCAATTCACACAAAATCGCGGGAAACTTTTTAAATCCACAAGAATCGAATCTTGTATTTTACGTAACTATTATGATATATTTATCTCGCTCGCACTCAGGCTGACATGTATATTTGTCCTTGTCTCGTTAACCTACTAATATTGAGATCCATTGAACTTTCTCATTTGATCGGTTTGTTGCGCTTTGTGTTGCCCGTAGCACAGACCGACATTGCCCAACTTGTCACAATTCCGCTTGTCGCTTGTTGATTTCAATATATTGCTCATATTTGAACAAAAATAATAAATCTTTGATTGAGATACCTATTTGATACGTTTGTATTGTTAAAACGAGACAACTATTAAAAGTTTCTTTAATAAACATAGAAAACTTTTGACTATATTTTCCGTTTGTCATAGATCAAATTCATAGGTACGAATTTTTTAAAGAGAAAAATAAAGTATTTATACAAGACCATCACTATAATACTAAATAAGTAGTATTCATTAGCAGTAAAACGAAACAAACTGTGATTCTTACATAACCAAAAATTGGTTCGAGGCAAATCACAATGAATTAATAGCCACATCACTTCCATTTAAAACATATTACAATATATGATAGGAGCCTCAAATAAAAGCATCAATCATTGAATATGTTATTACGCAACTCTTAGTACAACAAAGTCACAAAACTGACCTAGGAGACAACACAATGGAGTCAGGTGTGCACTGACAGTAGTGACTAGTGATGCAATAATATTCGGTGTAATTATAACTCGTCAATTATTCGGCCACGATTTAGGACATTGTTTGCAAATTCTCAGACTGAAGCAGTGTTGTAATCAACGGATTTTCGATGTTTTTGTGTAATATTCCAATGTCGTAGAGCTTAAACCCTCTAATAAGTAGGGAAGGCTCTTGTCAGCAATGAGATAGTAAAATTACAGACAGCACCAAGAAGCGTCAATGAGGAACTTGATGTCAATATCTAGTGAGTCGAAGAATAAAAAAATAGGATGGCTGCTTCAGTATAATAATAGATCGTTTAGGATAGTGTAACTTTTATGGTTATGACTTTTGAATTTGGCAATACTACAATATATAATTTTTTATGTTCAATATTCCACACTGGCTTCTCTGTTCCACGATTTTACATTATTTATGTATTGTTTGAAAAGTAAAAATACGTCATAATTTTTTTTTATAGAAGAGGGGGCAAACGAGCAAGTGGGTCACCTGATAATAATTAATATAATTGACATTAACAATTTCTACCGATTTAAATTTTCAAATAGATAGCGAACTTTTACACGATAGGCCCCAGGCCCCAACTTGTCGGTCATACCGAATAGTGTTACTGGCACACCACTATCGACAGACTCGCCGTACCGCGCCGCGGGCTATCGGCTTGAATACCAGCGGGTCGGTCTCAGTCGCAACCTCACGTAAGCGGTTGCGCAACCTGGCGCTTGACGCGTGCGCTTTGCGATTCACAATGGCACAATGGGAAGATGGGCTTATTGTTTGAAAAGTGGTAAGTCATAAATAACAGGATTTATTATGATTCAGGTTGCCATTTAAACAGGTCAGAATGGGCTTTTGTAGGTTTTATTCCTTAAAGTCCTAGAATAGGTATATGTATTTTATATAATTTCTGCCGTATTAAATAGGATCCGAAGACCATGAATATAATTACTGTAAATTGTGCGATCGACAAATAGGTATTTGCTCGTTTTTTTTGTTATTGTTCGGCTCTGGATTTTGCGAGCTCCTAAGCCCAAAAGTATTTTTGATCCCAAATTTCCTAATATCCATTGTAAAAAAATATAATTATATGTCGGGAGAAAAAACGAACTGTGTGATTATTGAATGTTATTTTTAAATTATTTGACAATGTGTGCCGATTCTGTCTTATTTAGAAATTCCAAATTTCAATTCAAATAATTGAAAATTCAATCATACCTAGGAATCACATTGTTTGTCTATTTCGTCACAACCATAAAGAAAACTCATTCCAAACTAGTAATTAGCAGTTACTTAAGCAATAACTAACAACTAATCGCCACCTAATCATAGTCAATGCTCTTACCAATTAACACGAAAAGCGTGCTATTCACAAAACTTGAAGTCACTACATACAATTAAACGGGGCGGTCGTCCGTGTCGCAACCTTAACCCTAACACAACGGTCGGAACTATAATGCGTGGGAACACCTGTATGCATTGTGATTTGTGGTTGCAACCAGCCAATTTGGTTGCGTATCCTTTGTTATATCATTTGCTTTTTTAGTTATTGTTTTTTTAAAAGAATTTGAGAATAATATGGATTTTGTTGAAATTTTGCAATTGGCATGAAAGTGAGAGTCCGAATTGTTGCCAGTTACATGTTACAACATACTATGGACTATCATCATCAGCCACAGGACGTCCACTGCTGGACATAGGTCTCCCCCAAAGATTTACAGATTGCCCTGTTGGAAGCGGCCCGCATACACCATGACTATCCGGGGCCTAAATTAAATATTAATTCCGTAAGCTATCAATTAAAAATTTAATCACATAATACAACACATAAACATAAGCTCACGCTTGTATCCTCGAAGGGGTAGGCAGAGACGCATAATAATAATGTAATTGCAACAGTCTGAAATCTTCGTTCCAGTCTATTAGATTCTATTTTCATATCTACATATAAGAAGCACAATATTAATGACATAGATTAGCCCTGTTATATAACTGGCTCACTGCACGGCCTCCTGGCTCCTCATCTAATAAGAGGGGTTAGGCCTTAGTCTACCACGCTGGTCTAAGGGTAGAGGCGTGTTGGTAGAAATAATATATAATAGTAGGTCGTATATAGAGTGATCCTGGATTCGAATCTCAGGTTAGGCAACTCGGTTTTCCTAATACGATATTTCGTGAAACTGGACCCTTCAGAGGAGATTTAGGTACGTCAGCCCGTTGTATAAACTAAGTCGATTTTTTTCTGTAACTTGCTTAAAAAAGTATGTTGCGTTGACCAAGGAGTGGTTTAATTGTTCTTCAAGACGGTATGTAGCAACAGACGTAAGAAATTCAATTCAACATGAAACTACAGCGGCAAGTAATTTGTTTAACAATCTGCTACAGTTTGTCTTAGCCAATGCAAATTAAAATGAGTTACCAATAAAATTCCGATGAGGCAATAGATGGAAAGTGAAAACTATGCGCAGTCGACATCCTGCAGTGGGCAGGTTGCCGGTCGCCCGTGCTGCGTGCGCACTGCCCATATGAGCGGGACTGGTTGCAGTTGAGCAAGGTTGAGGTTCCGATTATAGACGTCATAAATATTTTTGTAGATTTGGTGTAGACCATTATTATAAACGTCATCATCATTTATCAATATCAACTTCTGTTTGCCTATTGCTGTGTATTAGTCACTTCATATATTGCGAATATTTAATATATTGTTTTATAAATTTTATATTCAGCCAAACCACCGGTCACTAGAATTTAACATAGTTACCTAATTGTAAACTCGGATAAATTAGACTTTTTGCTTACTAATGAAAATGTCTTACTAATGTAAATGATTGTAGTTGCAAGTATTTTCCCACCAAAATCGTGATAAACACGCATTCTTTTTAATTTCATACTATGAAATAACCATAACAAATCAATAGTAAAAGCATGTAATTCGACAATTATCTTAACATTGATATATTTACGACACAAACTATGCTTAATGATGGAATAACGTGTATGGAATATGGGCATGCGATGAAATTGCTTTTAACATTTCCGTTTAGCAATGCTGTTAATTTACACTGCAATTTAATGGCCTCATTGATGTTGCAGCAGTGGGCATAAGCTCAGAACCAAAATCCTGTATTAAAAGCTCACGTCGAGAATTCACAATTTGTGTTAGGCTTCTGAATATTAAATGAATACCCAGATAGACAGGCCATACTTGTACAACCTTTCGAATCTGGAAGAAGACCGCCTCCTTGGCGTAGCTGGCGAGTAGCCGGCTTTGAAGCGAGGTCGCGGGTGCGATTCTCGCACAGAGACAAATGTTTGTGTGGCCCTTAAATATGTCTTTCGGGTCTGGGTGTTGAAAGACCGAAAGTCCGTTGTAGTTCCTGATATCCACGATTCGATCTTAGTGTGGGGTCAGTGTGTGACGTTGGGTGTTATTACTTATAGTCTTGACCCCGCACTAGATTCAACCTGTCTAAGCCCCGGATCTAGGTTTTTTCCAAATGGGGGCAAGCTACCAATTAACCCAATTTTACCACCTAAATCAGTACCGTCTTTAGCATAAAGGCACACGGGGCCCTCGAAAGGCTATTATCCCGCTACTCTTCGGATGCTGTCTTCTTTCTGATTCAAAAGATCACACAAGTATTGCCGATGGTTAGCATCCATAGTGTAGACGAAGACGGTTTTAATTTTGGCGATATGATACTAGTTACGCCTGTGTCTACTTTTACTGCGAGTATGTTTGTATGTTGCAATTAAATCCATAGAATTTTTGTAAAGTAAACCTCCTAATTAATGTTGATATTATAATTTGTGTGAAATGCAACGTAATTAGTTTTAATTGGCATCGGATTTTAATTAAGATTTGGTGAGTGTGATGCTGCAGTCAGTAGATTGTGACAATATCGACTTTAGATTACCTTTATTATAATTACTCATTGTGTGTTATGTTTGGCAAGATGATGGATTTCAGGCAAAGAATTTGTCATTTTTTGATTTGTAGAACGAAATATTTTTTTTCCAAGTTACAGCTATTTTGTGGAAAACGTATTTTGTATTTAAAAACCCAGAAGTGCAAGTTTTAATTGAATAAAATTTCCTAAATAGATTTTTTATAGTATAAGGTTTTAAGTTATTTCCCCGATCTTCTATAAAATGAAAATAAAATCAACCTAATAATATTTTTCAGTGGTAGAGCCACGCTGTAGACAGTTACATACAGCACGAATAGGCCTGATCAACGGGTTTTTGATACTACCTACTGTTTCACAGAAAACCGATATAAAGTGGCAGTTCGCTGTTGCGTTTCGTTCGGTGAGTGAGATTTCCGGTGGCCCAATTCCGCCCTTCCTTTCACAATCCCTATTCCCCTCCATTTAGGTTTGCAACGTACCTAGGACTCCTTTTGTACTACATATTTATTCATTTTGTTTTTCCTACTCATTGTTGCCTGAGACATTGGCTAAATAAAGTTTATTTCTTTTTTCTTTCTTTTGTGTCTTGGGTGGTGGAGATCACTTACCATCAGGTGACACACCTGCTCGTTTGCCAGCCTCTGTTATAAAAAGGCTGGGTAATGAAGAGTTTCTATTGTTTAACCGCAACTCGTACACGGCGCGGCGCGGTGCGGTGGCGCGGCGCACCACAACACAAAGCTTCCGTAAGATGAAAGCGCGTGATTGTATGCTCCGTGACATCCGGTGTGATACTGTTCACTTTTTTCACACATAATTACATAAGCTCATGCTTGTGTGTTCCAATGGGTAAGAAGTGGACTAAGGTTTGAGTGGTAGAGCCACGCTGTAGACAGTTATGCATATATCACAAATAGGCCGGCTCGACCGTTTTGATACTTCTGTCTCACTGAAAACCAACGTAAAGTGGCGGCTTGCTGTTGCATTTCGTTCGGTGAGTAAGAATTTCGGTGGGTCGATTGAACCTCTCAGATCTCTCCTCATCCCAATTTTATACCTCTTTAAGGTTAGCAACGCACCTATAATTCTTTTGGTATTATGTTTTATGTTATGTTATGTTTTATGTTTTATTAACGGTGACTGATGATCACTTACCATGATTGATTTCAGATAAATATACCATAAAATGGAAAGTTTCAATATAGACAGCCTCCGTGGCCCAGTGGGCGAGTAGCCGGATGTAAAGCGAGAAGCCGCGGGTTCGATTCCCGCACCGAGACAAGTGTTTGTGGGGCCCACAGATATTCGTTCTGGGTCTGGGTGTTGTGAGACCGAGAGTCTCTCGTAGTTCCTGATACCCACGACACAAGACTCGATCTTAGTGCGGGTCAGGACTATGTGTGTGACTGTTGGGTGTTATTTATTCATTTAACTTTTAGATTACGAAGCATACCTCTACATACTAATTTCGAAAATCCACGGATTACAAACATTTGGTTCAACACATGGCCTTAATTAGTCACCAAGGAGGATAATAACTCGCTTACATAACCAACGCTTTGGAAACGAACGACGTTGGGAAATGTGCAAGTAGAAATTCACCGAAGGTCGTTGTGGTGTAACGTGCAGTACGACCAGCCTGTTGGTGATCGCTTTATTTAACTTTCAGCCTAGTATTAAGCAAGTGCCAGATGTGTGTGAAGCAATTTAGCATTACCCCGGTTTTTTTTTATTAACTCAGACAAGAAATACACTAGAATATTATATCAAATTAAGTTAACTAAGTTGATGGAATTTGTGCCCGATATGGCGATAGGCTTGACCCCTATCACATCTGGGACGGAACTAAAGAAATGTGACTATTCTAGTTCGGTATTGCGTCTCTGCCTGCCCCTTCGGGGATACAGGTGTGAGCATAAGTAACTAAGTTGATACCTCAAAGAGTAAATATGTTGAAACACAAAACTTATTTCTTTCTACCTGCCACTAGACCAAGGAGGCGAGATTTTTGGAGAAAATCTAGTCCAAAACAATTAAGAAAAGTTGGTATTATATCCGCTTTTACTCATACAGTATTCACAGTAAGAGTGAAAAAAGCGGTCAGTACAAAGAGGCATCTTCCGTTTGTTTACATCCTGCACGTGGGGAGCATGCAAATAAGTCTTAAGCACAGACCACAGTGTTATAGACATCGCAAGTATACCTACTACGTGTGTGGAGACAAAGTATGCCGTTTTGCGCACCCGTTATCTGTTTTAGTAATACGTACATCAATATAATATACCCTAGATGCACAGTTCTTTGCAAATATCCTCCTGAAAAGTGGTCTCAGGAATAAAACAAAGAAAAAGATCACAAGTTCTATTTAAATCAACACAAATATAACCCTATGCACGTGTAATAAAGTAGCTTTTTAAACGAAATGAGCAAGCGTTCTTAAATTTGAATTTTGAAATTTAGAATTTCATCAGCGCCGGACTGTATGCAAAACGAGTGCTTAAGCACTCCTTTGCTGTCCCATTTTCCGAGCGTCAACTGTGTATCTAGTTAATTAATATATCGATGAATACGTACCTGAATGAAGCCGAATCGTAGTCGAAATCGAATCGAGTGTCAAAGTTACCATACAAGTTTCTCAGTACCCTTAGTACGAGGTTTTCTAGATTTTCGAAATCGACGATAGTTTACAATATCTCCATACATTTTTAGTTCGTTGTAATTTCCGAAAAGTGGCGCTGCTAGATAAATGTATGGACAAAACGCAAACTATCGTCGATTTCGAGAATCGAGAACTGTTAAAATAAACTCGTACTAGGGGTACAGTTCCCAGATCGAGCAATTTAATTATATTCAAAGTTTCAATTGTATCTATTTGGGTAATCATTTAACGTATTTGTATTCGATAACCCAATGCCCGATTTGCCTTACATTATCACGTCGGAGTATAAACTAGGCTTCACTAAAATAAGGTGAAACGTAGGCTAATTGCTACACTACAAAGACATGCGTGATTTTATACAATGCGATGGTCACAATGATACAGCTAACACGAAAAAATCCATGAACTTAAACAATGACCACACATTTATCGAAATCAAACAAACTAATTGTGTACTCAGTTCATATTTACTATTACTTTATTGAATATGACTAGTCATTAGTCCTTCGTAGCAAGAGGTATGCGCAAAGATAATATCCTAATTGTGTATTGTTAAGACAAATTCTTGGAAAGTGTATTATCGTTCAACTTGAATCACTTGTTTTTATCCTGTTGGGTTGTTAATAATCACAACTTTAAAAACCACCCTTGAAATAAGCTGTATCGAATACAAAAAGAATTTTGAAAATAGGTCCACATTTGGCGGAGATATCCCGCAACATACATAAAAAAAATACAGACGAATTCTTTTAATTCAGAACCCTTCTCTTTTTTGAATGTCGGTCGAAAATGTTGGTGTTGTCGGAAGACTGTGCCCTATAGAGGTAGGCAGACAGAAACAAAGACAATGGACTAATATCTAAGATACTGCACACATACTAGTGAGATTGATAAGTTGTTATAAGTTAATTAATATGAATAATAATTCATCTAGTTCCAACAAAGTTGAATAAATTCAATTGCAAATGATAACTAAACATAAGCTCACGCCTGTATTACCGAAGGGGTAGGCAGACTAGCGAAATAGAACACACATATTTAGCCGAACTTATTTCCATTCCAGATGTGATAGGCGACGAGTCTATCACCATATCAGGCACAAATTCCAGACTCCGAGCTGATACTAAACTGAAAAACCCAATATCACTTTATACAACTACGCCACCGAGGCAGTCATTGCAAATGATGTTCAACATTAAATGAAAGTGGCTTTATATTAAATATTAGAATTTATTTATGTGTATACCACATAACAATATTAAAAAATAGTAAAAATAAAACAAATGTTGATTGCTTCGAGAAAGCGAATGTTAAATATTACGAAAATGGCAATCACTCTTGCGTATTGCGTAAATAATTATCTTTGAACGTAGAAATGATTAAACCAGTATTTGAGTTTTGAAATTATTTAATTATGTATATTTAAGGCTGAGATCTATAGAGCGAACTTCGACTAAGTCTAAGTGAGTAAGGATTTGGAATTGTTATATCGAAATTTGCCTTAGTTAAATTCATTTTTTACAAGAAAAACAGACTGACAGACTGACAGACAGACTAAGCAAAGATTTTCTTGTAAAAAATGACTCGGACTAAGTCAATATCCTCACTAAATTCGTTACTTTGACTTTCGACTTAGTCGTAGTTCGCTCTATAGATCTCAGCCTTAGTGTATTTACTTGACTGACTATCTTTATGTTTTCAAGGCAAGCCACGGTTGGATTGGTCAAGACCAATAAAACCCAAACCAATATGTATACTCAAAATTTCGAATAAATATTAAAATGAATGGTCTATTTATATATTTACAGAATCATTAAAAGAATTACAACAATATTTTAAATGATTATTCAATGCTAATCGATTTACAGCAAATCAAACAATACCAGTAATCGAGAAGTGACAATATAGATTTACGTTATTAATTTTGGGGATCATCGATTCCTTGTTTGACATGTACTCCCAGCTCTTAAGGAGCTCTTCCAGGGCTTAATCTATATATTATAAGTGAAGCGAAAACTTTGTACACTTTTTAAGAGAATTGCGCAAACGGATGAACGTGAAATTTGATACAGCCTCACAGAAAACCGACGTAAAGTGGCAGCTTGCTGTCGCGTTTCGTTCGGTTAGTAAAATTTCCGGTGGACCATTTCTCCTCTCCCTTTCCCAATTCCTTTTCCTTCCCCTTCCATTCCGTCATTTTAGGTTGGCAACGCATCCATGATTCTTTTTGTGTCTTAGGTGTCTATGGGGGGCGGAGATCACTTACCATCAGGTGACCCATCTGTTTGTTTGACAGTCTCTGCCTTAAAAAAAATATTTTCCTTGGCAAACCTAGAAATCGCAATTTTTTTTGCAACTTCCACGTCAGATTAGAAAGTTGCACCAAATTCAATGTTCTTGGCTCGTATTTCAAGTAAAGCACATACACGTACTAGAAAATTGTGCGAGATGTCGTGCGTGTCTCGAATATCACAAATTCTGACGGAAACACGTGGCTTTCGGACAGATGTTGGCCTTTTGGAAGCGCGCTTGGTCATCAGATCGACTGAGTCAGAGAAAACATTTTTATTAAACAAACTAAATTACGACTTTGAAAATGTAAGAATAAAAAAATGATTAATATGTAGATAATTATTATTTAGTAATAGTTAATCTAATATTGAAATAAAACTTATCTTACGAAGTCTATCACGATTAGGTTTTAATTATTATTCCCGACGTTTCGAAGGCTTTGCAGTCTTCGTTGTCACTGCAAAGCCTTCGAAACGTCGGGAATAATAATTAAAACCTAATCGTGATAGAATCCGTAAGAATAGTTTTATTTCAATGTATAATATTCGCGTAAACTTAAGAAATCAGTATGTTAATCTAATATCTAAGTAAATAACTTTTGACAGCCTCTGTGACAAATATTTGTTTGAGCTTGGTTGTTTTGAGACCGGAAAAAAGCTTATCATAGTTTGGGTGCCACCAAAAACACAAAACTCCTGAAGATCTTACTGTGGAGTCAGGACTATGTTTAGGGTGTTATTTTTTATGGGTATGAATAAATTGGTTATTTCATCTCACTACGATTACAATTACACTAGTTAAATAAATAAATAATATATAACACCAACAATCACGCACAAAGTCCTGACCCCACACTAAGATCGAGTCTTGTGTCGTGGGTATCAGGAACTACGAGAGACTTTCGGTCTCACAACATCCAGACCCGAAACAAATATCTGTGGGCCGCATAAATATTTGATGTTGCGATTTTATCAAGGATATAGAATTCGAAGTGTGCCACGCAATCTCCCAACTTACAAAATTAATTAGACCAAGAAGACTGAAACGACACAAAAAGACGAACATCCGGACCGGACACCGAGGCTTGTTCGCTACAGCCGTTTGTAGTTGTGTAACACCCGATGTGGGCCGCTAGATGTTTATAAATAACAAAAAACCATTTTGTTTACTTGCGCAATCTGATTTTTTACTATTTTGTTAACTATAACACTTATTACTATTAAACTGAGATTGATTATCTGTGCTATATTAGTTAGAGGTTTGCGTTAAGTACATAAGTTGAATCAAAATAGGTTTTAATCCAATTCGTGCCTTACTTATAGGATCTAAAATGTAAAAAATTATAAATAGATACACACACACAGGTATAGTAGGGGCGATTACTATAAAAAATATATATTTCTTCAATTTGGCTTTTTATTTGTAATTCTATGGAAGAAATATACGCACTAGTTAGGATTTCAATAATAATTTACGTTTAATACTTATGTTCTATATCCAGAAACAAAATATTATAATAACATTGTCATGCACAATTACCTATGCCTATTTAATATGTTACGACATAGAATATAATGAACAACGCAGAGCAAAGAAAATAAATAAAGACGAGAAGTCTATGATTAATCAAAACGAAAAATCAATAATATTTATCGAAGTAACTACAAATACCCTTGCTGCTATAATGAATCGTAGACTCCGACAAATGGATGGTTAAATATTTATCATGAAGCAAGTCTGAAGGTTATTTGTTACACCACGAAGGTTAGACAAAACTTGCCCGTCCCGAACTCGATTTTTTTATACGTTTCTAATGAAAAGGTGACGAAAATCATCGCAATATTTCGATTGCTTAAAATGAAGCGCGCACCGCTCAATTTTGGATCTTGAATTACTTCATTCTTAATTATTGTAGTAAAAGTTAATGCATGTATTACTTGAAGTTATTCAAAATTATTTCATATGTTGCAATATAGACAATACGCCAAAATAAATATAATACGTCAATTATTTTTTCTTTTCCGTACTTATTATCACTGTATGAGTTAAGTATTTATAGCATCATTTAAGATTAGGAGGAGTGCCTGTTCAAACAATGATTGAGACATACAATTTGTTTATAGACAGATGTTATGTTATGTTTTATGTTTGGTTCGTTTGTTTGTTTTGTGATGCACATGCCAATGACATAGAACAATCTTTGTTTTCAAAACAATTCTGCGTCAAAAACTAGCGACTGATTTTGAAAAATGCAGTAAACATGCGATCAAAGAATCATTTAGGCAGCCTTCGTAGCGCAGTTTGCGAGTAGCCGGCTGTAAAGCTAGAGGCCGCGGGGTCGATTCCCGCATTGAGACAAATATTTGTGTGGCCCACAGATATTTGTTTCAAGTCTGGTTGTGAGACCGAAAGTCTCTCATAGTCTCTGACACCCACGATACAGGTTATACCTAGTGTGGCATCAGGACCAGATGTGTGACTGTTGGGTGTATTTATTTATTTATTTAAGAATCATTTTGGGTGCGGCTTACGAAAAGTTTGATAGAATTTATGATCATATTTAAAAAATAGATCCTAGGAAGAAATGCGTGATAATGTTTCAAATAAAATACACTCGAAAGTTAATTTCAATAGCATATTTCCATAATGTGTCTACGGAAGACCGCCAATAATAATAAGTTATAAATATTTATATTGAATAATATATTTATATTCTACAGGATATAAAGTTTCGCGACATTTGATTCATGAATATCGGTTACATTACAATCTGTGTCAATGAGGTAACGGTCACATTGCATACATTAACACTTTTACTTTCTAACACTTAGCCAAATTGTCTGCTAACTATAATAAAAACGAAACTTTTTGAAAATACATATAAATTATTCAGATTTATCTAATAATATTTGAATTAATTAAATAAAGCGTAATGATTAAATTAAGTTTCAAAATGTTTATTCTTCATTAGAGGTAACATTTTTGGATAAATATTAAAGTACTCACTTTTGAGAGCCCATAATTCCTTCTCCGTGAGTCCTTTGACATACTCGTCCAGATCCTCTCTACAGTCTCCGCTCAGTCCCTTCTGTATATCGTTCCATTGTTTCATCAGGATCTCAGCGTCGAACACCCTCAGCATGCTCTCTATCCCCATCAGGTTCGTCGTGGTATTGGTACTGTCTTTCTTCAGCACCAACCGGGACTCGTTCACCGTGTCCCTTATCGAGTCGTTCAGCTTACTTAACACATCTTTGTTCGGATTCGAAGTGGTTTTCTCTACTTGTTTCGTCGTCTTCACGATGTGCTGTACGTTGTGCGATTTTTCTGTCGTCGACACCTTTGGCTCGGTCTCCACATTACCCAAATCCGCGAACGAGAGTCCGTCATCATCCGCAAAAACGTCGAAAGACCCTTCAGTCGTGGATTTATCTCGACTCAAGCTTGGTGACATCGACCCAGTAAGGGCCGACGTCAAAGGGCTTTCATCATCGATACCGCCTTTGGCGGAACCTTTCTTAATATTCTGAAAAGCGTCGATCAAAGCGCTCCGGAGCTTCTCTTCGCGGGCGGTCTCCTTCTTATCGCTATCAGGGAGTTCGGCACAATTTACTAAAACTAACGCACTCAACAACAAAAGCACTTTTAGTGACATTTTCGATAATGTTAGTTATATTTTTGTAATAATCACACGCACATAGTGGCACATACGTGTTTCGTAAGCAGGTGTGAGTTAAAGGTGCGCGCGCGGCGTCATAGTCGTGGTGCGACTGACTCGCGGGTACTGTCGGGTGCTGGCGGCCCGTGGAGGCTGTGACATAATACTCCAAGTTACGGGGCACTTTCACTGTCGGCGAGTGCCAGCCGCTTGTGCCCGACCCGGAGCGGTCCGGTGCAGCGCGGCGCGGTGCTTTAGCGCGGGGCTCCATCCTTGTAGGGAGCCACTTGAGTATTAGCCAACTATTGCTACATCATTAAAAGGAACCATGTCAGGACATCAATTATGTTTTTTAATAATTAATGTGGCCTGAGGAGGAATATTTTTAACAATCGAATTTTTATCGAGCTCGCTATACACGGAGAACGTCTTGTTAATATTTCTTACAAATTCCATAAACGCGTATCGAACCCGATACGAATTCGATTGTCAAAAATATTTCAGCTAGAGCCGCAGGTATTGAGGCGTTTTGTAGATATGATCGAGTTTCGGCAATTATTTGAAGAATTTTTATTACCGTAATCAGAAACTAGAAACTTTGAATTTTGTAGGTGTGGGATTTTACACCTGTCCCACCAGGCACCATGAAAAGGACTTGAGTTGAATATTTAATAAATAAATACACCCAACAGTTCAGAAATTAGTTTAAAATTGTAGCAATTGCGAACTATGTTTTTTTTATTTTCTGCAACTGGCAATGATCCTCAAAACATTTGTGCCAAACGCCTTAGTGATCTAATTAATACCATTAGTCTATTTCAAACATTCATTTTTGGTGCCCATAACTGTAAACAAACAACTACTAAAATAATATGAATTAATTTATACTATTTATAAAATAATGAGATGAGCTGAACTATTACATTTCAAACAATTTACATAAGTAAGATAAGTAACCAATAAGTACTAAGTAATGTTTTATTAAGAAATTCAGACGCCGCGCCATACGAACGGCGAAAAGCGCAAAAGCCATATTCGTAATATCCACAACACTCTGACGGTTTAGTAATAAGGTTTGCAGAACATGACCATCAATTTTGTCCAAACTTGTTATTTCATAAGTTGTTTGACTATTTGGTGTAGTATTTTGAATGCCACCCGACGATTTCGACTCTAAAACATGCAATACGTTGTACATTTATGTAATTTGATTACGCAGTCATTTACAAACGACATAGTTTGCTAAATTACCCTGTTTTGATATATTTACAAACATTTTAATTTAATTGAGTTTATCCTTGGTCTAGTGGCAGCATATATGAGATGTGGACCGGGAGGTCGTGGGTTCGATTTCCAGGTCGGGCAGAGCGAATTTTCTAATTTAATTTGCCTGGGACTGGATCCCTCAGAGGGGATTGACGTCAGGCTGGCGGCCGGCCGTAAAAACTGAGCCAAATCCTTTTTGTAACATGCTTGAAAAAGTGTGTTGTGCCGACCCCACATTAAGGTGGGATAAGGGCAGGTAGAAAGAAAGAAAGAATTTAATTGCGTATTTTCTGTATTTCTGATGGCCTTACTTTATAACAGTGGACTGGCGTGAAAGCGGTAAGGACTTGTACTGTATAATCCGCGAAATATACATAACATAAATTAGACTGCCTCGGTGGCGTGGTTGTATTTCGGTATGGCTACCGTCCTGAGGTCTCGGGTTCGATTCCCGGGTCGGGCAAAGTCTTGGATTTGTCCATATCAGCTCGGAGTCTGGAATTTGTGCCCGATATGGCGATAGGATCGCCCCCTATCCCATCTGGGACGGAACTAAGCTCGGCAAAATGTGGGTGTTCTAGTTCGCTAGTGCACCTCTGCCTACCCCTTCGGGGATACAGGCGTGAGCTTATGTTATGTTATATTATAAATTATAATAGAGAAATTACTTAATATACATCTAAATAAAATAATTACATTTTAAAAATTGAAATAAAAAGTTTATTATAATTCGGCTGTTGAACTTAATTAGTATTCAACTACTATGGCATTTAATTCGTTCCGGATCGTATATTCATAATACGGTGGTAATGAAGGTGTTAATTCCTTGTCGAAGTATATTAATTAACACGTATTTATTGGTAATCGTGGCTCATAGTGTGAAGAAATCGAATTACACAACTTGTTTTGGTGGTATTTTATAAGACTTATGCATGTAGAGGAGCTATTTAGTGAACTTTAAATCAGAATCCCGTGTTATAAGTAAGCTCACGATTGTATTCCCATAAAGGTAGAGATGAACTGCAGAACTTTTATTTATTTTTATACCTAGCTTACAGCGCCTAAATCCAAACTCCGGAAAGTAATTTGTTTGTCGAATTAAAAAACTTACCAAAATTGTGGCAGAGATGCATGATCTCACGGATCTCAGTCTGTACTGATATATTAATTAAATATAAAGTATATTATTCATTTAATGGAAGTCATATTACTATTATAGTGCATGTTGTAGTAAATAACAATGATTCTTCACTTTGCGAAATGTGTTAATGTAATGTCAATATTAAAGTTTAAAATTAAAATACAGCTTCGTCATTGTACCTCTATTCGTCATAAAGGTATGGATCATATTTCGTAGTTATTTCCCGTAATATTTGAAAGGTACACACATAAGGCTACGCCTGTATCCCCGAAGAGTTAGGCAGAGGCGCACTAGCGAACTTGAACTCTCACATTTCGCCGAGCTTAGTTCCGTCTCAGATGTGATAGGGGGCGAGCTTATTGCCATATGGGGCACAAAACCAGACTCCGGTCTGATACTGAAAAAATCCAATATTTTGCCCGACTCGGAGATCGAACCCGAGATTTCTTGACGATGGTCGTGCTGCACACGCAATTCCGCCACGCCACCGAGGCGCCCACACTACTCCACAAAGGAAATATTTGGAAAGCATTGAAAAACGATTTTGCGTTTTACTTTTATCACGATATTCAAGTAAACTAGTAATTACGTATAAGTCACTCTATAACCTCTTATATCTATTCTAGATAGATCTCGATATAGGTATCTATCTATCTAGCCTATATCTCGCTATCCACCGATGCAGATGCCGTGATTCATCGGTAACCGATAAGTTTAACAGTAAAAGGTAACACAAACATTAATAACTGCATAACAAACGTTATGTAAAGTGAGTAACAGTAGATGGCACAGAAACTGAGATCCTCAATATTATTACAACACTACTTTCCCCGCACGCGTCGCTCTGTAATACTTCCGATACTATTTGTAATTAATACTTATTATGAACGTTACTTGCTATACTATTCTGGTCAAATAGCCTTCCGTACAGCGCTGAAATAGTAATTCGTTAAATATAGGGGTATGGCATCTAAGGCCTAATGCCAGCATATTGGATTAAGTCCTGACCAATGGTCTGTAGGTCGAACAAGAGTTCTAGTAATAATTCACTCAATTAATGACATTTTTTGTTTTCTCATATTGGTTGTATATTAATATCTGACTGTAAACTGCTTATTATTCTCAAAAAGAGCAACGTCAGAGTTTCACGCCCGTTCTTCTCTGGCGAACCAGCCTTCCGAACTGGCGGTAGAGTAAACATTTTTGACGGAATCTAAATAATGTGTGACTTTTATGGCTTCAATAAACGATTTGATTTGATTTGAAATATTAACTAAACGTCATCAGTCTACGCAGCGAGCTCGATACCAATTCGATTGTCAAAATATTCCTGTTCGGGCCGCTGGCAATGACCTTGGAACGTTGGACTTCTATGGCCGCTGGTGACTAATGTGACAGTGATAACTAGATGGTGATGGAAGCATCAGTAAGGATATCGAAAAAATTAACAGTAGAGCCGTCAGTACCGCAATCCCGACGTGTGTGCTCACGTAACGTAGCCACCATTTACAACCGTTTACACAATTTACAACCATTTACACCACAGAGTTTATATCTTAATAGGAATGATTTCGATGACTGTAATCGTTTTGAAACTGCTCTAAATACGCTGAGCTTGTGTAAAATAAGAATAAAAGTATTAAGTTTGCGTGACTCGGTGCTCTGTTAATTGGGTTGTAAAAATCTTTCGGAGCCCAATTACAAAGACAAAATTCGTTTCTGCTGTGGATTTGCAATTTTTCCTTTATTTGTAAATTGTTGCCTAATATTTAGGCTTGTTAAAAATAATAAGAACCTGAAGTGGGTGAGCGTCACAGACATAAACCTAACAGACAACACAAGAGACCATCGCCAACGCCTTAAAAATATATACTTAAAAGTCAATAACAACTATTACTTATATCAACGACATTAGAGTAGAAGGTTCATTAGAATGGCAGTGCTCATATGTACTGGTATTACGTATTTTACCTTTGGAATAATTTTTGCTTATTAAGGTCATGAAGAAAATCAGTCCACATTTAAAGGAGATGTCTACTTTAATTCTAAAACTTTAATGAAGTTGTTTAATAATCACAAGTTTAAAAACTTAACCTATATGGAATAACCTATTACCCTTGAAATAAGCTTTATCGAACCAAAAAAGAATTTTAAAGATCGGTCCACATTTGGCGGAGATATCACGAAACATACATAAAAAAAATACAGACGAATTGAGGACATACTCCTTGTTGGAAGTCGGTCGAAAAGTAAGTAAAGACTAACCTTTGCTTTTGGGTATTTTATGTCCAGCAGTAGGACAGCAAGGGCTGATATCATCATCATAATGTTTCTTTTATACATAAAAGGATATTTTTTTTTTATTTTCATACAAATAATGTATCGTGTTGTCTATTTAGGTCTGTGGTCGCTCATTGCCACTCAATTTTAAGTCTTATTGCAAATTACATAAGAATTTATGGACATTTTACGTACCACGAACTTCCATACAAACCACACGATACCTATTTTGTTTTTTGGTTAAATTCAACAGCTGGCGACGAGTGGCCTGGTTTACATAGTTTTTGTAATATTACGCCTGCGAAATGGTAATTACGGTAAATCATTACCTTAAGATGAATTCGAATGCGAAATGAGGCAAATTACGCATATGATTGGGACTTGGCCTTAATAAAGGAAAATTATATCGACGGCTTCGAATCGCGAATCATAAATAGATTTGAATGTACTCATACAAATCTATTTATGATTTAGTGTTGAGAGATTACGCGCTTGTTAGCTGTTTACCTATAGTAAATTATTTAAATATGCATGGTACTGTATGCAAGAGTTAACGAAATTATGTTGAACATGGCTCGCGTCGGATTGTCTCCAGTTTATATCTTAAATAAAAGTATTGATTTGTCGTTCCCTATGGTTTTTAATAAAGATAATAATGGATTGCAGTAATATAAAAGGCGAGTAAAAAATAATAAATAAATAAATAACACCCAACAGTCACATACATAGTCCTGAGCCCACACTAAGATCGAGTCTTGTGTCGTGGGTATCAGGAACTACGAGAGACTTTCGGTCTCAACACCCAGACCCGAAATAAATATCTGTGGGAAAAAAGAGTCCAAGTCATTTAAATATTCCATTTAGGAAGAATTTTGACAAGCACAAATAAGTTACATCGTCAAGTATGTATGTATGTGGTCTGCAATCTATTGTGTATACAAATAACAGGCGGAAGCTTGCGGATTCATCAACTGAACAGCGGCCCGAGCAGGAAAATTTCTGACAATCGTAAATGTATTCGAGCTCGCACTGATGACATTTCGTTAACATTTCATACAAATTTCATAGACGCGCATCGAGCTCGAATCATTCTAGCATTTACGTAACGTACGGGATTTTCTATTAAAAGTATAAATGCATGATATTTTGTTTTTGCTTTTGTTTCTTTATTTACATACGAAATACCTGATGGTAAAACAGGTACCAATTACCTAAGGCATCTACGTTTGGTAACAGAAACAATCATCATCATCATCAGCCACAGGACGTCCACTGCTGGACATAGGCTTCCCCCAAAGATTTCCAGATCGACCTGTTGGAAGCGGTCTGCATCCAGCGACTTCCTGCGTCCTTTATCAAGTCGCCTGTCCACCTAGCAGGTGAAACACAGAAACAATATCATTACAAAATCAACCTTCGATAGCGATCTTTGAATAAGGCTTATTTGTTAGTCTTGTCAGTATACAAATTAAAAACGAATTCGTTCCACATTAGGAGCCTTTTTTGGAAGTAAATCACGTTCAAAACCTAACGCCTTATTACATGACGTGATGGTATTTAAGTGCATTAATTACAACGCTTTCGTAACAGCCGCTATTGTTCTGAACCAGTTTACACTCGTGCTCGTGTGCGGTGTGACTTGTGAGACATTTCTCTTCCGCGCGGAGTGCCGTCACGCTGCTAATGCAAAATCTTATGGTGGTTTTCAGAAATGGTGTTTGAGGAAGTACATAATTTTACCATAACCGTCATACTTTATGTTTCGTGCCATTCTTTACTTTTACTTTGAAGTTTGCTTTGAAATTATTAAGAGTTCTAAGAAAGACAGAAAAGAATGAAAAGAACTTTGTTACCTTCACTTATTTCTAGGGATTTTAATTAGGTCTTGTACCTAAACATTTATTTTTATGTAACAGAATCAAATGATTATTTTCATTTTCGTACGACTGAAAGATTTAATTAAAGCTGTTTTTATAATTTATTTATTAATTTTTTAATATATCTTTTATTTTTTAAATAATAAGAATTATTATAGGGAGAAGTGGCGTCTTTTAGGACTCATTTTGGGTCGTTGCCCCAACTAGATAGATAGATCTATGGGCTAGTTAATACACGTGAAAATAAATATACTATTATATTATCTGGCGATCCAAAAGTTATTAACCAAAGTACATGACATCATAACTCTTTAGAATAGTTATCAGAACTAGAGTGGTATATCACTATTCTTATAGGCGTTATACTTAACTTTCTTCCTATTTGCTAGAAATGGTGGTATACACATAAAAACACACAATGCGAGTGAACCATCTCACGACACGATCCCATGATGCGTGTGAAACGTGAATGTGCATAAGGAAGGCACGGGCAGGGTTGGTAGGGCTTTAGTCAGACATGTGCAACCTTATGCGGTCGTATTTGATACTAATACTGGCGAGTCTGATCTGTCCGGCTTTTGGATATGCCGATCAAACAAAAAAGAAAGTGCAATTCTAATTTTTCTACGATGTCCCTTCTATAAAAAGGTATGTTTTCCCTTTATGGTAAAATGGTCAACCCCGAGTCTGGCTATTTTATTACAACTGACAACCCTAGGGTACAACTTACGACCGATTATATAATGTGGTCGATATTATGGGATAACGTCACAAATTTGCACAATTGTATGGATATTGGTTTAACTCATTGTAACAAGGAGTTGTCTTTTGGAGCTTGTGTTTGCGTCGTAGCTTCCATATAAGCTTTTTGAGTTCATGCGTAATGGTAAAAAATTTAAGTAACTCGATTGTTCCGTATTGGGTTTGTATTCTGGTTTATTTTAAGTTATTTTTAAAATTCCTTTGAGGAAGTATTGTCGTGAAGTGATAACTCGCTGTTGTGTTTCGTTTGATGAGTGAGATTTCACGTCTCCATTCCCATTCCAAGTCCTTATTTTCTTTTAAAGTAGATAATGCACCCATGATTCTGATATTATCGGCTTCTACGGGAGGTGTTCACTTACCATCAGGTGATTCACCTGTTCGATTATCAGACTCCGCTATAAAAAGGATTTTATCAATCGTCCACTCAAAAACACATACATAGGTAATATTCAAGCGTTTATCCTTATGTAAGTGCTTAACAATTTTTCAGAGAAAGTCGTCAGGAACCATGAGACTGTATCACAGTTCAGCGAAATATAAAACAAATGTCTCTTCAAGGTGACATAATACTGAAATGTTACGATTGTATTGTTGTGTGGGCACAATGGCTATAAAAATGTGCTTACGTTACCTTCATTGAGAGATTCGTATTGTTACGCATGAAATTTAAAGTTAACTAAGCACTACAACGTTTAATTCTCCACTTTTTAATGTCTGTTGAAACAGATACCGAAGCACAGGCGTATAGTCCAGGGTCGATAATTTTTAAAGCCAAAAAAAATCATAGTAGGATGAAACCCATTAGAAAAGGAGGGAAATATTATAAAAATGAAAGGAAAAATAATTTACGGGCGATCTGAGGTCGGGAAGGGGATGGGGGTGAGTTTTTAAGGGTAAAAAACGGTTTTTCTCGATTTCCGTCAAAACTAAAAGTCCTATCGAAAAAAGTCAAATGGCAAAGTTGTAGATAATAAAAAGATCTAAAACTTTTGTATTTACACTTTTTTCACATAACCTCAAAATTTATGTGAAATATTCAAAAAACCAAGTTTTTGGTTTTTTATTTTTATCTTTTACAATTTTTTTTATTTTTAACGAAATTTTGTGAAAACTGACCTTTTTATGTCCCAAATACGCTGTAATTTATTTGATTAAAAATATTAATTTTTTCACCTTATTTTGAATTCATATCGAAAAAACACCCTAATTTTCAATCGAAAATTCACCCGTCAAAATATCAGCTTTTTTCAAAAAGTTGGTATGGTTTCTGTTCGTTGAAATCTCTACTTTCCGATGGTGAAAAAAAAAATATATGTTACTATGGTAAATCTTCTCAGAAAATGCAACTGACTTTGACAACTTCGATGAATAAAAGCTGATGTCAAAGTCTCAAATTTTTTGTATTTATTGTCGATTCTTTTCTTGCTGGATACCACTAAACGATTCAAAGCTGCTTTTTTTATTGCATACACTTGCTTATCATCTGCCTTATTGCAAATGATACAAACAGATTCATCCATACTGATAATCTGAAAAGACAAAATCGAATTAATAATGTCTTCACTATTTAATCGTGAATAAACTCCCATGAAAAAAAATGTTTAAAGAAATAAATGTCAAAATGTATGAATAATATTATAAATCTATAAAAAATTTATAAAATATATATGAAAATCGGCAAAAAGTTTGTTTTATTAAAAATATATCTACGATATATATTTTATATATTTTTTATAGAATTTAAATATATTTTTTATGTATTTTGAAATATATTTTTTTTCATGGGATTAACTAAATTCGTTTGTGCAAAGATTATTATTTTTTTATCTTGTACAAAAATATCATTTAATTTAAATCTTTAGGTTATGTTACGTTAAGCATACTATTTTTTAAAGAAAATATTACGATTTTTTATGGTTGAGTTGATTGATACAGATAAAAATAGAGATAGTATTTACCTTCCTATGCAGATTCGAAAAGATTTTTTGTTTTTTTAAGTAAACTTGTCACAATTATCTTCAAGAAACTCACCGTGCACGTGTATTTTTATAAACGATGTTGTATACTGTACTGTATTTCGAATACTGGTTAGGCTAGCAGTTGTAACAGCTGCTACGAAATATATAGTATATAATACTAGGTATGTATGTAGTAAGACCCAGACCCGCCTAGCCCCTTCCCCACTTCTCCACGAAATACCTTTTGATGGGCTACAATTTTTCGTAGGTCACTCAGGTATATCTACTCAGGTATATATATATATAATTTATCTCAAAATAGTTATAAATAGGCATCTACGCATATAATTTAAAGAAAATTAGACAACTTTCTCCAAATATTGTAGATGTCTTATTAAATATTAATTTAATTAACTTATTTGTTTCTTAATTATAGTAGTATATTTTTTTTTTGCAATTTTTTTGTTATCAACGTCACATGAAATCTAACGTTTTTCAAGTAATTAAATAGTCACGGGCGGCTCGGCCTCCGGTGGCCCATACGCTTATGGAACATATATATGTGCCGCCTCTGACGGGTTAAAGTGTAAATTTTAATAAATAGCACAAAATTATTTATAATAATTAAAAAAAAAATTTCGAATTCAAGTTTTTTTTGAATTTTTGCATTTTCTGCGAAGATTTACCATAGTAACATATTTTTTTTTTCACCATCGGAAAGTAGAGATTTCAACGAACAGAAACCATACCAACTTTTTGAAAAAAGCTGATATTTTGACGGGTGAATTTTCGATTGAAAATTAGGGTGTTTTTTCGATATTAATTCAAAATAAGGTGAAAAAATAAATATTTTTAATCAAATAAATTACAGCGTATTTGGGACATAAAAAGGTAAGTTTTCACAAAATTTCGTTAAAAAATAAAAAAAATTGTAAAATAAAAATAAAAAACCAAAAACTTGGTTTTTTGAATTTTTCACATAAATTTTGAGGTTATGTGAAAAAAGTGTAAATACAAAAGTTTTAGATCTTTTTATTATCTACAACTTTGCCATTTGACTTTTTTCGATAGGACTTTTAGTTTTGACGGAAATCGAGAAAAACCGTTTTTTACCCTTAAAAACTCACCCCCACCCCCTTCCCGACCTCAGATCACCCGTAAATTATTTTTCCTTTCATTTTTATAATATTTCCCTCCTTTTCTAATGGGTTTCATCCTACTATAATTTCTTTTCACTTTTCATTATTTTTAAAGGCTTCTACCCTGGTCTAGTAGGAGATATTTTATTTAGTACTTATAAGATAAAAAGTGACCCATGTCACTCCTGACGAAAAATTGGACGATCTGTTGCCGCGTGATTGAACAAACGATGAGAGATAGATAGTCGAAGTAGCTTGAATCATGTCACATAAAAATGTTCTAAAAGTAATCTCAAGCCGGGTCTCCTGCACTAAAACATTACACAAAACACCTACGTAGAACATGCATTTTTTATCTATGGTCCATTGTTCTACGAGCAGGTGATAGCTAAAATCGTTGTTTTGGGTATGTTTTTTAGTGTTTTGTTTTGAAAAAGATAATGCAGGAGACGCGGCATAAGTTGAACATACATGTTTCTAAGTTGACACTGCCACGGCTTTGCCTTGCTGTCTGTCTGTTTTGAATCCATGTTTTAACAACAGTGACGGTTTATAAAACTGTCCCTCTTATCGATTGGCTTAGAAAGAAGTAGCAATATATGTATGTATGTATTTAGAGATTCACGCCCATATGGTATGAGTTTCTTGAACGATGCAAACCGGTAATAAATTAGTATCTATTGAGTCATTGTAGTACGAGTGGTGTATGGTGAAAATCCACTGGTGTAGCGCATTTATCGATACTCGAGTGGTTTGTAAATGGGCAATTTTCCCGCTGACTAGGCGCTGTGGGCTGCATTTTTTTGCTATTTTTATTCGAAATGTCCCCTACTAGAGATAAGTTAATGAGTTGATAGTGAGATTATAATATTATATGCAGTGTTCATATATCGCAATTTGTTCAGTCGATACAACGTAGGTGATATTAGAAAATGCATGAATAATAGAGAAATAGTTGTGTATTGAACTCTAGGATACCCAAATCGTTTCAAGTCTAGACTAGATGAATGGTTACTATTGAATTGGATTGGAATTGGAATGGTTACTATTCTAGATGAATGGTATGGTAAACATACACCAGCTTGATGGTAAGTTGATGTAGTAGGATTTTGTAGGTCTGTGGCACAATTTCCTGAGGTGTAACTTTATTTAGTAAGTACATACGGGCTTTAGGTTGATTCTCTAAGGTTTCATTTGTGGAAACAACGTTGCGGCAACGATGTATTCATTTTTGTATTCAGCAAGATATAAAGCGCACGCACTAGCGCTATGCGTGATGACGGCGCTTATGTGAACTAGCTCTCTCGAGCGAGGCGTTTTGACATAACTGTATGGAAAATGGTATTCTCTAAGACCCAACAACGTTGAACGCTCCGTCGATCTCAACGATGTGCGCTGCGGGAGCTCGTCGTCGATCGCAATGTTATGGCGTTTCTTAGAGAATCGACCTGCAGCTTAGATATCATTTATTATAAACTCGCGCGTAAATCCGTCGGGAACTGATGGTTACGCGCCGCCGTTCTGGTGAATTTACGATATAAATAGCATAGGAAATGGCTGCACTATCATTTGGTCGCAGCGAGCGACACTCTCGGAAACTGCACCCTTACGCAACATAGCACAATATACCTGTCGATGTATTTATGAGAAACGCCTGCAAACAAATATGCATTCTATAATATAAAGGTTAGTGGACAGGTTGACTATGTGTTTTTTTTTTCAAAATCAAAATATTTCAGTTCAGTTCAGTTTTTAGTTTATGGCCTTTGCGGTGTTGCCATACCACAATTCTGCCAGTGTCACGTAGGGGATATTAAGAGCATTAATTTTGTTTTTTATAATAAGAGTTTTATTTCCTAGATGATTAAAAAAAATAAAAATAAAACAAATACATTTAAACACACTTACACTTATTACATATTACATCGATAATACACATATTACATATATCCAATATAAGTTTGACATCTATAAAATCAAAATATTTATTGAACCCATGAAATGTTACTACATTATTTAGATTCCGTCAAAGTTCCTCTACCGCCAGTTCGGAAGGCCGTTTCGCCAGAGAAGAACGGGCAAGAAACTCTGGCGTCTGTTAAAACTACATATCTTAAAACTTACCATTGTGATCCATATTCTTTGTGTGGATCGCCCACATTCCAGGATCAGTCAATATTTGTCCGGTTTTCCCGTGTGTCTCTCTGCCTGTATTGGCCATCCTTGCTTGCTTGTCCTGTTACTGGATTTGCCTGTCTGCATGAATGCAATGAATATCTTAATACATAATAATAAATAAAATACACCTAGCAATCATACACATAGTCCTGACGGCTGACCGCGTACTAGGTTTAAGCTGTATTGTCAATATTAGGATCTATGAGGGATTTATGGTTCCAAAACTTCCAGACCCGAAACATATATCTGTGATTGACACAAACATTTGTCTCGGTACAGGAATCGAAACCAGGCCTACATTTCAAAGCCAACAAACCGTCCGTTACGCCATAGAGACTGTCAATAATAAATAATACTGACATAACATAAACGGCAGATTACCTATATCTCAGTATGAATGCATTAGCATAATGTGTAAAGATGAGCGTAACAGATCTAAAAGTGCGCCATTTGAGTTGCGTTGCCCGCAGGCGGCAGCCCGACGTAAGATTTCGCAGTGGACTACAAAATTCAATCTAATCATTATTTGATTCCAACGCAAATGTGGGAGTTGCAAGCAACAACATCATCTAAATATGAGGTATGTTTACTAATTATGCGTGAGAATACCTCTAAAATGATACAAATATTGTCTGGACAGTGCAGACGGTTTAGGTCCTTTTCACCGACACAATGTTAGTTAACATTAAATCGAGTTACAAGATATTACCTATTTCTAATTTAGTTTTGTCTCTGCGTGACGGTTAAAATTGATATAGGTATTTATGCCTACCATTCAAAATGCATTTATTTACTGCCCATAGTTTCCAAGTGGAATGACTGTCCGACTGATGGACAGACGAAATTGTATCTTCTGTCTTTTGGCTACGAAACCCAAATCCGGTTATCGCATACGTACATTCGTATTATGTATATACAATTTTATCTAGTTGCTATATCATGTTAGTAATAAAACACGATTACTGTTTAGCCTCGTTTCACGTACAGTTAAGAAATTATACGAGAACACCTCAAAACAAGTGATGATGTAACACGCTCTCGCAGCATTACACATTACAGATTGAAACACGCCGCATCTCTGACATTTCATACATTGTAGTTTGGTACCATCATTTCCTATGACAGTTTACACTGTAAGCTGCGAGGACTTCCCCCTTACTCTTAACACTCGATTCGTTTGTGATTTCGATTTGGTTTCATATAATGACTTAAAATTCCACCGAAATCGACTTTTAAAGTGCGCTAATGATGCATAATATTCGAGAACTTGTCATTTGGTAATTTTTAACGTGACATTGATGCATTTTTTGATTCGATTTCGGTGGAATTTTCGGTGGAAACCGAATCGAAATCAAGTTCGAATCGAGCGTCAGGAGTCACCCCCTGGTTTCAAATCACGGGTCAGGTGGTCATAATTTATGGTGAGTGATGGTGAGTAATCAAATTCGAAAATTCAAGCAACAGATTATCACATGATGTAAAACAAGCAAATGAGTAACAAAAAAGGAAAGTTCCTTTGCGAATAAGAAGGGTTGGGCCTTAGCTTAAAGTTAGCGAAATTTGTGTAAAAATACACTTTTTATCAAAGAAAAGACTTCAACGCGGTTAACACGCTTGAATATAATAAAACTTGATTTTAAAAACAACGAACCATGAGGTAAATAAAGGGTATTATGTGGAAAAGACTTTGTAGGGGACTTAACTAACACGATTTGCCCTGGACCGTATTTTCCATGAGAAAAGTTTAGAAAATTAAGTTTAAGTTTTGAGAAGGTTGATGAAAAAAATATGCGGTTTACTACGATATTAGGGCATTAATATAAAGCCTTATTTATAAAAACATTTTCACTTATCTTTTCGCTAAGAATAACCTGTCTCTTTTTTCCTAGCGTTACATTGTTTAAAAATGAAAGGGACAACCTATGTTTAAAGATAAGCAGAGCTTAAATGTTTATATAAGTAAATACTATAATTCAAATAGACACGGTGACATTGTTCTATTTGAACAGGCCAATTTCATACAGAAAATATTATTTTCGAATATAATATTGGACTTGGAGTTGGGTTGTTTATTGAGTGGTCCGTGTGTAATCATGAGACAAATGTGACCTATGGATTATTTGGTCCAATATTTGACCAAATTATGTTTTGGTCCTGATTCTCTGTAGAATGCCCTTTATTCCAACGTCAGAATATTTAAATATTAGATTTTAAAATTATTTAACTAGGTTTCTATATCAATTTTAAATATGTGTTAAATGGCAAATTAAAGCAATAAACATGCATATTGCAAAATAATCAGTCATCATACACATTGTATTTGGTAGGTATAGTCCTGGTAAATGGTAATTAATAAAATATTTTTATATTGAAGTTCTTTCAATGGTTATTTCGACGCGTTAGATATCTAAGCATCCATACTATGGAATATGTAGCTTAAAGTTTGTGATATTTGATCCAATATTGGAGTTTGGATTTACGCGTTTGCGCAAGAACCGCTCGGTCACAGCAAACGCACTGTACACTTGAGCACCTGACTCACCGTAGTCAGCGTGATTATACAACATTCTTCTGTAGATAATGACATGCACAAAAAATAGAAAGCCACTTTTGTAATAAATTATTATGTTTTGTTTTAACTGTATGTGATCCACATTTTCAAAAAAATATAGGTATGCCTACTGCTTATGGCTTATGTTATAACGGGTCTCCTGCACTAAAACATTACACAAAACACCTACACAAAACATGCATTTTTTATCTGTGGTCCATTGTTTTGCGAGCAGGTGACAGCTAAAATAGTTGTTTTGCGTATATGTTTTAGTGTTTTGTGTAGAAAAACATGTGCATGAGACCCGGCTTTACTTAACTAAATGACTTTTTAACTAACTAGTTTGGTTTGTTAAAAGATATATTTGAAAAAGGCTGCAAGAATAAGTTTTTAATTGAATTTTCTAGCATTTATATTTATTTATGTGTATCAAATCAATTCTTTGTTTCGGTTTGCATTTTTTATAGTAGAGGCTGGCAAACGAGCAATGATCTCCACTGCCTATAGCCACGCATGATACCAAAAGGGCGATTTATGCGTTTTCAACCTAAAAGAATGCGGATAGGGGTTGGGAAGGAAGGAATTGGGTTACTGGAAATCTCACTAGCTAGGTGATGAATAGTGGCGGCCTCTGTTCGTTTCTTTAAAAGATATTTAAAACGTGATACATTGTGATTTTATATATCATGTATTGTCTGGATTTTAAAAGAGGCCATAACCATTGAGTTTGATTCGGCATTTCTTCTCAGGGATAGCCACAAAATTCCGACGCCATTATTATTTTTTCAATATATACTCGTAATTGACATCTAAAAGTGATATAAAATATTATTCTATTTGCAGAATAAATTATTTGAATTCGTGTTTTTCTTCTTTTAAAAAGTGGCTTCCATCGTGGTATTGATGATTCTGCCAATAACAAAGCTACTGTCATCCAATGCAATAATAAAACGCAAATGTCAAACTAGGGGTGTCAGATTATTAAATTGGATACAAGAAATGTGTAATTAAATAACAAATTGTATAAAGGATATTTTTAAATTTGGTTATATTTTGCATCATCATAAGATTTTATGTAGTAGTGTGTCATTTGAGTAATCTTTTTATTTTGTAAGTTTTGTTTAGTTTTAACATACGAATGCAAGTTGTATAAAATAAGTTAGCTCTACTGGCAGCCCTATTCAAAATTAAAAAAATATGACAGGGTTTTGGCGGGAATTCTGACGGTGCGGGTGGTCGCTTGTTTTAATGATTTCATATTCTAGTCTAAAGTTGTGCTTGTGGTTTAAATGTGATGTGAATTTAAACAATAAACATCAACGAAGATGGACAGTATGTGGAAGCTTTGAAATAAGTGATTTTGGACACTTTTTGTCGGGTGGATGTGTCGACCATGTTCGACTCCTCCGCTGCGAGAAAATCGTCTAAAAAGCATCAAACTGGAAGGAATTGACGCCAAAACTTCAGCAGGGCCTTGAATTCGAACACATCCGATTTCATGGCACTTGTGAAAAATTAGATATAAGGAAATGAAGAAAAAAAAGCACTTAAGACGAGGCTGTATGGGCTAGATCCCTTTGCCTTCCCGAAAGGGAAAATTAAAAAAAAAAAAAAATATGACAAATTAACTATAATTTTCGCGGGTAATTTTACACATTTTTCCATTCATTTATTTTAATGTTATAACTTAAAATTAGTTCAAACATTGTTAATTTATAAATAGAAGTGAAAATTTGGTATTGAGCGTTAAAAATATTTTAAATAGGCCAACAGTGTATCGTGTTTACGTGATCAAGGTATTGATTTTTCCATCACTTGTGTTTATTTTTGTTTCGTATATGACTTCTATCCTAATTTGGTGTACAATAATAAGGAGTGTGTTTTTTAGCTACAACTAAACCTAGTAGTAGTAGCTAGTAAAAGCTAAATTTACAAAGAGATATATTATAAATGGCCCGCCAAATAGCTGACGTTCAGATTCACGCCGCGGAGAATGATGAACATTTAGAAGACAATTTGGATGTTAGCGTAGACCTCATCGACGACGGACTTTATTTGGGCAAGTGTTTTCATCAACCTATTGTATATTAACAGGTTTTAGTAGCTCTTACCTACATTTACAGACATGTTTTGTTATGTTATGTTATGTGTTTTGTCATAAAAATACTGTAATAATCGCTTTTTATATTACCAGATGATGAACAGTACATATTAAATATAACGGACCGATTTCAAAACTTATCCGATTGGGACCAACTTTTTATGGGACCACCCTTGGAATAAGCTCTATTGAACACAAAAATAGTCTTGGAAATCGGTCCCCCATTTGGCGGAGATATCATGTCATATATATTAAAAAATACAGACAAATTGAGGACCTTCTCCTTCATGAACACCCATAATACCAGAGGAATCATGTTATTATGTGTAAACAGTGTAAAAAAAAATATTGGATTGCTTACACTGTGTTAAATATTTAAAAAACACTCAATTGGACTTAGGTTAGCATTCGTCACCATTGTAATGAATATTGGATGTTTATGGGTGGAGGTGACCATCAGGTAACCCACTTGCTTTTTCACTCCCCTTCTGAGGTGACACGCTACTAAAAAGTAGTGTTTTAAACTTTATGTTTAATGTCATGTTTGCTCTGCAGGTAACCTGGCATGTGCTCGCGACACAAAAGCATTGGAGAAACTCAGAATCACCCACATACTGACCATAGACCTGGTGCCCCTACCACGCTCCATACTGGACCGACCCAATCTCAACTTCAAATATGTTAAATGTAAGTTCCAATTCTGTATTTCTTTACCTGAGCACTGAAAAGTAACTAAGACTTTAATAGAGTGAACATCAACTAATTCTAAGTTAGAGAAACACACTCAGTGAGGATTTGGAATATTTAAATTGGTTTTTGATTTAGTCCCAGTCATTTATCACAAGAAAATCTTTGCTTCGTCTGTTTGACTGTCTGTTTTCATACATACATACATACATAATATCACGTCTGTATCCCATAGGGGTAGGCAGAGACTATGGATTTCCACTTCGCCCGATTCTGACACACTATTTTCGATTCATCTACATTCATCAATCTCTTCATACATTCGCGTCAGTTAAGGGTACTTCATTCTGTTTTAATTGTAAAAAAATGGCTCAGATTAAGTTGAAGTTCAATTTAAAAATTCTTAATCCTCACTGTTTGTTTATTTGACTTAGGCTTAGTAGAAATTCGCTCTATAGATCTCAGCCTTAGTGATACACACCTATTTATAAGTTTATGCATATAAATCAGCAGTTGGCTACATTTTAGCAGATATGAAGTAGAGTTTTTAAGTATTTGAAGAATATGAAACATTGAAATAACTTTTTTTTTCAGTGGCCGATGTGCCCAAAGAGGATGTAATAAGTCACCTCCCTGAAACGAATGAATACATCAAGCAAGCTATTAAAGAAGGCGGAACTGTGCTTGTGCATTGGTAATATGACTACCATTATAAGATGTCTACAAAACATGTAAAAATAATAGACCAAATTCAAAATTTATCTGATTGTGACCAAATTAATATGGACCACCTTTGGAATAAGCTCTATGGATCACAAAAATAATCTTGAAAATTGCTCCATATTTGGCGGAGATATCGCATAACATACATAAAAAACATAGACGGATTGAATTGAGTACCTCCTTTTTTTGAAGTCTGTCTATAATGCAATGAATTTTTTTTTAATATCTGCTTTATGAATATAATAAATTAATAAATAACACCCAACTGTCACATACATAGTCCTCACCCCACAATATGATCGAGTCTTGTGTCGTGGGTATCAGGAACTACGAGACTTTCGGTCTCACAACACCCAGACCTGAAACAAATATCTGTGGGCCACACAAATATTTCTCTCGGTGCGGGATCGAACCCGCGGCCTCTCGCTTCACAGCCGGCTGCTCGCCCGCTGCGCCACGGAGACTGTCATAATATCAATGTACAATAAATGAATTTTTAGGAAATTTGTCTTATTTCAGTTATTTTGGCATGTCGCGTTCAGCAGCTGTTGTCATTGCATACATAATGGAAAAGTACTCCCTCTGCTATGAAGACGCGTTCACAATAGTGAAGAGCAAGCGGCGGTTCATAGGACCCAACGTGGGGTTTGTAGCTCAACTGAAGCTGTTTGGTCACATGGAGTACGGGGTTAACAGGGATGATCCGAGGTACAAGCAGTTCAGGTTGAAGATGGCTGGTCAGAAACTTAAACAAGGTACATTTTTTGTTTTGATTATATTCAGGTGAAAAAAAACGCCTCTGTAGCCTACTTGTAATGCGTGTGCAGTACAACTACCTTTCTGAGGTCTCGGATTTGTTCCTCAGGTGTTTTTTATAGCAGTGATTGGCAAACAAGTAGGTGGGTCACCTGATGGTAAACTTCACCACCCAAGACACAAATGTATCATGGGTGCGTTACCAAGTGGAAAAGAAGGGAATAGCGATTGGGAAAAGGAGAGGGGAATTGGGCTACAAGTCACAGCGAGATGCCACTTTACGTCAGTATTCTGTGAGATAGTGGTTTCTGCAACATACTTGAAAAAATGTGATGACGTCCAGTTGTGTAGGGCATAAGGGCAGGTAGAAGCCCAAAAAAGGTTGATCGATCAGACCCTGCCAACTACCGTCCAATCGCCATAACCTCAGTGATAGGTAAGGCAATGGAGCGGATCATGAACATGCACCTGATCCGCTACCTGGAGGATCACTCGTTGATCAATGACCGGCAGTATGGCTTTCGGTCGAAACGATCGACGGGTGATCTTCTGGCCTTCCTATTGCACCGCTGGGGGGAGGCGGTTGATAAGCATGGAGAGGCCCTCGCCGTAAGCCTTGACATCGCTAAGGCTTTTGACAGGGTCTGACACCGTGGCCTTCTCTCCAAGCTTTCGGCATATGGACTTCCCGACAACCTGTGTAAGTGGATCGCCGGCTTTCTGCATGGGCGTAGAATTCGTGTTCTTGTTGAAGGACACTCTTCTCGGCTCATGTCAGTTAGTGCCGGGGTTCCACAAGGTTCTGTGCTCTCGCCCACCTTGTTTATTCTGCATATCAATGACATGCTGCCACTTGGGAACATTCATTGCTATGCAGATGACAGCACTGTACATGGGCGTTATTGCAGCAAGCCTCCTGGTAGTCGGGAGGTCACTGAGAGGCAGAGAGGGGATCTTGTCGTTGAGCTGAATCAGACCTTAGACCTCATTGCGGCGTGGGGCACCGAAAATCTGGTTGAGTTTAACGCCAAGAAAACCCAGGTGTGCGCGTTCACGTGCAAAAAGTCCCCGTTTTCTCCTCTCCCCAACCTCGGGGGCAGTCCGCTCGCAATGCGGAACGCCCTAAATATCCTGGGTATGGATATACGCTGCGACCTGAACCCAAGGCATCATATCGAGGATGTAATATCCGCAACATCTCGCAGAGTCGGAATCCTGAACAGGGTGCGGAGATTCTTCTCGCCCGGTCAGCTTTGTCGTCTTTATAAAACACAGGTACGGCCGGGTGCGGAGTACTGTTCGCACCTCTGGGATGGTTCCGCCAAATATCTGCTTGATGCCTTGGACGGATTGCAGCGTCGGGCTGTCCGCATTGTGAATGATGCAGACGTTACAAGCGCCTTAGAGCCGCTGCAACTGCGTAGAAACATTGCAGGGCTCAGCGTGTTCTATCGTCTGTATCATGGTGAGTGCTCCGAAGAGTTGTTTGACCTGATCCCAGCTTCTCCTTTCCTAGCCAGAACCACGCGGGCCGGCTTACGAAACCACAGCTTGGTGGTCTCGTCCATCGCGGCACGAACCAAAAGGTTCTCTTCTTCCTACTTTTGCCGAACCGTTAAGCTGTGGAATAGTCTGCCGTCTCACGTGTTCCCTCCCTCCTATGATATTGGGTCCTTTAAGCGAAGCGTGAAGAAGCATTTATGCAGGCCGGCATGACTCTGGCGACCATTCATAAACTATGTTTATCGATGGTCGTTGGTTTTTTTGGACTGCACTACGCTTACCATCAGGTGTAGTGTAGACACTTTGTCGTGCTCGGATAAAAAAAAAAAAAAAAAGTAGATTGGATTTTTACATTAATTATTTTTTACTTTGTCAGTTAAGATCCTGCCACAGTTATTCGCGGACCTGATAAAGCCAGACCCGGGGCTGACGCGCGAGCGGCCCGACCCCATCGTGTACCGCTGCAAGAAGTGTCGCAGGATCGTCGCCAGCCAGAACAATATCATACCGCACATACCCAAACAACTAAAGGTCGAGTTGGCTAAGAAAGGTTAGTGAGCCCCCGATTTCTTCATCAAAAGGAAAGACAAAGTATGGTGATATCGGTTCAACAGATTATTTTTCTATACTTTGATCCCCAAAAATTTAAGACGCACAAACATTTTATCAACGTTAATTCCGAGGTTAACTGCTTTATAGGTATTTTGATTCCCTATTTTGTGCCTTCATCATCATCATCAGCCACAGGACGTCAACTGTTGGACATAGGCCTTCCTGAAATATATCCAGATCAACCTGTTGGAAGTGGCCTGCATCTGCATGTTGTCCCTTAGTGATTGATAAATAACAATCAAACTTCACAGTATTTTTAGAAAAATCTATTGAATTTGTTATTTACGGTTTCATACAATAGTATTAATGATTTTTAACATGTGTAGGTATACGGCCACCTCCAAGCAAACTGACAGGGCTCACCTGTGCTGAAAATGGAGAGATCCTGATAGAAAAGCTGAAGAGCCTCGCATGCCAGATATTGGAGACCAGCGACTCGGATAGTGACAGGAGTGGCAACCAGAGCGATGGACATCATAGCAACCAGGGAACTAGCCAGGTCTGAACCCAGGAAAAGGATCTGTTCACGATCTAAAATTATAAACTTGATAAGTACTGTTAGCCATCAAAAGTGGAACAGTAATATTACAGGGCTAATGTTATAATTTATATATAGTGCTACTTGCAAGTCTTACCGCCGAATGTTCATACACATAAGGTCATACATAACATACATAAGGTCGCCTTATGTCGTTTAAGGCCGCCTTATCTGTCAAAATTGTATGGCGATAATCACAAGTTTAAAAACTTAACGGACCGACTTCAAATCTGATCGTGACCAAATTTATATGGGACCACCCTTGAAATAAGCTAAATCGAACACAAAAATAATTTTGGAAATCGGTCCACGTTTGGCGGAGATATCGCGTAACATACATAAAAAAAATACAGACGAATTAAGGACATTCTCCTTTTTGGAAGTCTGTTGAAAATCAATGTAAGAAGTCGTTAAAGTTGACTAGCGTTTGACCATTTCGGCGATAGTGTTAATACGAATCATCACAGCTATGCTGAGGATACGCCTAGCGTGTGCACTCTAAGAATAAAAAAATATATAGCGTTATGAGTAGTGCAACTCTGCTTTAGTGTATGTAAACTAATATGAAACTCAATATGTAGTGTGAAGGCCAAAATTACATAGCACATAACATAAGCTCACTCTTGTATCCTCGAAGGGGTAGGCAGAGGCGCACTAGCCAACTAGTACACCCACTCTGGGCCGATATGGAAAAATCCAATACCACTTTGCCCGACCCGGGTATCGAACCCAACACCTCAGAACCGTAGTCGTACCGAAATACCACCACGCCACAGAGGCAGACAAAGTTAATTTAATTAGGCCAAAATTTCATGTTACCTATGTACCACAATAAAATTGATTTGATTTGATTTGTAATTTATTTATATTAAAATGTCTTAGATACTAAAAGTTGATAATGAAAAATAGACCCTATCGAAGTAAAGTGTGAATTCCGCAGGTGCTAGACGGTTACACGGAGCAGGTGATGGTGGATGCGAGTGTAACTAGCCGCGAGGCTCGCGAGCCGTGCCGCCTCATGTGGTTCGTGGAGCCGATGTCGTGGATGCAGCGCGTCACGCTCGAGCCGCACGGCAAGCTGCACTGCCCCAAGTGCCGCAACAAGATCGGCAGCTTCAACTGGCTCATGGGTACACCTTTTATATAATAGCTTTGCTCACGGTACTGCCTGTGTTGACGGGTATATAATATAGGTAAGGTAATACCCAACAGTCATGTGACTGTACATAGTCGAGATTCCACACGATCGAGTCTTCTGTCGTGGGTGTCAGGAACTACGAAAGACTTTCGGTCTCACAACACCCAGACCCGAAATAAATATCTGTAGACCATACAAACATTTGTCTCGATGCGGGGATCGAACCCGCGGCCTCTCGCTTCACAGCCGGCTACTCGCCTGCTGCGCCTTGGAGGCTGTCAATATGGGACAAAAGTGTCAATCTCGTGTGATACTTTCTTTAATCAAGGCGATTGTCGGGAACATTTTAGTAGGCACAGACCGCAAAGTGACAAGTAAATTAAATAGCTACAACCTCATATATAACTTAAAGACATTTATGGCCATGAAATATTTAAAATACCAAACCTTTTATTATCAAAACAAAATATGGATGCGTCATTGAATGAGAATATGGATGGATCATTGGATTATTTTGACTAGTTCATTCAACATTTATTTTTCTGGATTCTCATGAAAGCTGACAAAAATAAATCTTTGAAAAAAAGGTTGGGAACCATTGCTCCAATAAATAATGATTTTTTTTCAGGTTGCAAATGCCCATGCGGACAGAAAGTAGCTCCTGCATTCTATTTAGTGCCCTCTAAAGTGGAGTGGTCCAACATTGTTCAAAATGTGCAGGTTACAGTCTGAAACTGTTTTATTAATAAAGTTATACAGGTACATTCCTATATAATATTTATATACAATAGATATACAGGATACCTAAAGGATATTAAAAAAAAAATTAATGATCAAAGGCCGTAGTGCATTATAAGAATTTAATTTACCAATTCAATGGAATAATGATCATTGTAGTAGGACTGTATTTCGCATTCTTGATCCTGGGCACCAATCCCAGGTTGGGCCTCATGGTTTTTCTAATACGATTAGTAATACTCCCGACAGGGTTGGCGTCAGGCAGGCGGCAGTATAAACTAAGCCTAGTCCTATCTGTAATATGTTTGAAAAACTTACGCCGACCCTACAATGAGTGGGATAAGAGCAGGTGGAAATAATGATTACTGTATTGAGAAGACCCCCAAATTGTCTCGCTCAGGCGAATTGCCTTCTGACGCGTGACCGTAGTATCATTTTTGTGTCTTTCTCGTTAGTGATCTCTCTTAGTGACACCTTATAACTATATACAGTTTGCCTTAGGCCTTAGGAGCCGTTTAGATATCATGTATATATACATGTCCTTTGCCAAGCTATAGTATAGAATCTGATGACGTGTCTTGTCTGAATGTCATTATTGTTTCGAAAATTTTGGAGTATTATAAAACCAAAGTATACTGGGTGTAAGGGAAATCCTCCTCAAAGACAAGGTGTAGTGCCGGTGTTTACTAAAACGGTCCACTAAAAACGCGACATAAGTCGATGTCGAGATCATGACTAGACAGGATAAAAAAAAATGCAATGAAGTAATTTTCATCATTTTTTATAAACGATCCAATGAAGCGCTAATAAAAAATATCTAACGTTCTGTTTTGTACTTGGTAAGTAGACAGTAGGTATAAAGCACGCGTGCTGGACTCACGCGCGGTCGTTGACCCCGAGTGCCAGCTGATTTTCGTACCTCTACAATCGTGTCTGTAATCTCTAGAACTACCGCTTGGTTTCTTTTTTGGATGCGTTTTCCCATATATAGAGTATAATAAACAGTGTATATAGATGGTTATCGACCCGTAGTTGCGCTTATGTAATAGGCGATGTAAATAGGATTATATATTTAATATCCAACATGTACTTCCAATAACATTGTGGACACACACTGTGTTGTTAACAGTTGATTTGTAACTATTAAATGTTTTAACAAGTTTTGTTTTTTATTTACCTATTTATCGAACGCTGTAACTGGAATGTCTCGAGAAGTATATAATACGTTCTGCCTAGTGTGAGTTTTGTCATGGTTTATGTACCTATTCGTTCGCGTAAATGTTCACTGCGACTTGTATGGAATTTACAGTTTAACGAGATTTTTGATACTTATTATTTTGTTGTCTAAAATGTAGATAAGAATGAGATATTGAGACAGGCTAACTTTTTACGATAATCATGGTATAAAGTTAGTTCAAGTTTTCTAATTTTAGTACATTATCACTTATACGTCTATGTAATTACTGCAAAAAATAAAATAAATTAAAATGCTGTCATTTAACACATGCTAAGTATTTAATGATTTTGGAATACATCTTTGGTTTCGATATTTAATAACATTATGACAAATCGACCTATCCAAAGAATAAAGTTACATATGATAATGAATCGAAATTGCTTTCTTATTTTTCTGAGCTTATTTATTGACCTGTATATTTAACTAGTGAATATTTTTTTAAGCTATGTCATAATTTAACTTGTTATTATGTCATAAATTTAAAAAAATACTAGTATTAGTTAAATATATAGGTTAATTTAAGCTCAGAAAAATATAAAAGCAATTTCGATTAATTATCATATGTAACTTTATTCTTTGGATAGGTCGAAATATGTATGTACACAAACTCTGACGCGACGTTCATATCACCATTGTTAGTGACATCGCGTTAGTTACGCAGACGCGAATGTTGGCAGTGTGATTTTCAGAAATTAATGTCACAATATTTATTTGATAAGCGGTAATTATCGCTTCATCAATTATCATCACTGATTACTATTGCACTGCTAAGGTGTGTATTTATGAAAAGATATAGAGATTGAGATACAGGCAATTTAAAATTTTTCGTTTTAGATTCCAAGACTAGTATTCATTAATCATCATTAAGCCTCTAGATTTGTCTCATATATTTCGAGTGTGGCAGGTCTGCGGGGACTATCGCCATGTTCAACATCAACGATATTATGATCAAGTTTTAATTTTCATTCAAGCCCTAGTTGTTCTTATATCTCCGCGTTTACTCTCGTACCAGCATGTAGTGGGCCTACAGGAACAACTATCATCAACATCCACCATATTTCGGTGTTATTTCATTAATTCCGTCACTAGTAGTCCTTGTCTCCGACGCTTGCATGTATGCGGACCTCACAATCAGCACCTTGATTCTGCTAGTATTCCCCGTGTGGTTGTGGTTGTGATTGGTTCCGCGGGCGGCCGTCCCTGGCGAGCGGCGGGATGTCGTGGAGCGCGAGCGAACCGGTGGTCACAATCAGCACCTTGATTCTGCTAGTATTCCCCGTGTGGTTGTGTTTGTGTTAGGTTCCGCGGGCGGCCGTCCCTGGCGAGCGGCGGGATGTCGTGGAGCGCGAGCGAACCGGTGGTCACAATCAGCACCTTGATTCTGCTAGTATTCCCCGTGTGGTTGTGTTTGTGTTAGGTTCCGCGGGCGGCCGTCCCTGGCGAGCGGCGGGATGTCGTGCAGCGCGAGCGTGTGCGCGCGCATGAGGTGCGCCTTCCGCTTCCAGCTGTCGACGAACGTGCGCGGGCAGCGGCCGCACGAGTACGGACGCTCGCCCGTGTGCGTGCGCGTGTGTCGAGCCTAAACATAAACAAGTAAATACGCACCGAAGACAGAACCTCGCCCTGGTTAAAAAAAAATGTGAGGATTCATTTGCATAAATGTGATTAGGGTATGGGTATAATCCCTTTAAAAAAGCTGTTTTTTTTTTTAGTGTTAATGTTTGTGTAAGTATTTTGTTTCTTCAATTTAGAAAGAAACGAATTTTATTTTTGAGTCACGCTGTAAACCGTAATGTCTACAGCACGAATGAGCCGGCTAGACCGTTTTGATACTACTGTCTCAGAAAACCGACGTAAAGTGGTGGCAGCTTGCTGTCGCGTTTCGTTCGGTAAGTGAGATTTCCGCTGGCCCATTTCCCCCCTTCCTTTCCCAATCCCACTTCATTTCCTCCTTTTAGGTTGGCAATGCACCCATGATGCTTTTTGTGTATTGGGTGTCTATGGGTGGTGGAGATAACTTATCATCAGGTGACCCATCTTCTCGTTTGCCAGACTCTAATATACAAAAAATATTTAGCTAACACTTGTGACCAGCCGTAAACAACGAAAATGGGTACAGGTACACTGACGGTTATGTTTTGTTTTTAGTGCTGCTAGCTGTTGTTCACGACTTCGCCTGAATGAGAGGTTTTTGTGTAGGCAAACATTTTTGAGGCACTATTGAACCTTTCCCTATATAATTCCAGACAGGTTTTTGAAATTATATGTAGCCTATTTGGTTATTTCCTTCACGGGGGTTTCAAGATGTATTTATACCAAATTTTATCATAATGGGTTGTTACCACAGCCGTAAAAAAAGACGGACGGAGCGCTAGGAACATTAAAATTGAAGCAGGGTTTTCTGTTCATTCGATCTATCAACACGTAATGGCGGCGACTGATCGAATGAGCCGAAAACCCTGCTTCACTTTCAATGTTCCTAGCGCTATGTTCATCTTTTTTTTACGTCCATGGTTGTTACCAGTCCACTAGCGTCGTAGAACCCTTTAGTGCAGAGCGTGCAGACGTGTCGTCGCGCGTGGAGATGCGCGCGCGCGTGTCTCCGCGCGGAGGAGGCGGCGGCGGCGCGGAACCCGCAGGTGCCGCACGCGTACGGCTTCTCGCCCGTGTGCGTGCGCACGTGCACCTCCAGGTTGCCCGCTGCACATAAACATAATGATTAAAGTTATGTGCTTTGGAAATTAATATATTAGAGTCGCCTACTTGGTCTAATGGCAGTGTAAATGGGCTATGAACCGTATTGTGAATGATTGGGCGGGTGTATTTCTTACACTACCCATGACTGGATCCTCCAATGGAGGGTTGACGTCAGACCAAAACTAGGGTAACTGGCAAAAACATAACCAAATATATTTCTGCAACATGCGCTGATGACATTGCTGACCCCAAATTGAGGTGGAAAAAAAAGAGTGGCATAAATCGATTACCAAGAGCCATGCATGCAGCGCTGCTGTGAACGAAAGTATGGCGGTTCTGATAGGATTCATACTACGTGATTGTGATATTAAAATATTAGAACATTGATTAACATGCAATAAAAACACAAACAAGAAAGCCTACTATGAAAACAGTATATGATGACATTATTATTGATTATATTCTTTCTATTACAATTTATGAGTAAAGGACATACTGAGCACAAATACCAACTTTCAATCATGTACTTATGAAAGACAAAAACCTAAGAAATCATCATGTATTTGTGATTTTTTAATTGAAACACTAATACACAATTTGTATTTTCAAAGCCTAAAATCTGAATCATATTAATGAAAAAGGTTTGTCGTATTATCGATATTTGTATGACGTTCACGTTTGTCAAGATATACCTAGTCTGTGGACAAAATGTAATAATCAAGTGAGGGTAGTTAAATAATATAAGTTTCGAGCGCGCTTTCAAAAGGTACTGCGGACGCGTAAAATTGGTGTTCTTACAAAGCAGGTGTATTGTGGTCGAATTTTTGGCAAATATAGGACAATAGTGTTAAAAGAGCTGTAATTCATTCAGAGCCAAAGATCGGTAAGTTTTCGTTATATATTTTTACGTTTTTTAGTTGTAGTATGTATTTTGGTCCTTTGATCCATGCTTTAGCGACCTTTTTGTGTTTGGTTTTACGATCATATGGAAAACCACAACATTTTAAAGCTAATTTATCATTGTAAGAATTTATGATTCCATAAAGCCTATTAAGTGGATTTCCTTATTATGCAAGTTTGTAAAATGAACAACATGAAAGTAGGATATATTTTTACAATAGAATAATTGTAAATGAATGAAATTCGACTCACCTTGCGAAAAACTCCAGCCACAATATGAACAAAGGTAAGGTTTTTCAGAGTCGTGCACTTTCATGTGACATTTGAGTACACTCTTTAGTTTGAATCTGCAATCATTACATCCAGGGGACTATAAAAAGCTATAATATATAGCAAATCAGTATCAAATAGATGTAAATTTTCTTATTAGCAAAAACGCACACCACTAATTCTGTTAGAAACTTAGTAGCCATTGAAGACAAACAAAAAGGTATCCTATTCTGTAATATTGTGACTTAAAACACACTAGCAATCTTTGGCAAATTCAAAATCAAAAATTTGGACGTTTATAAAGTCTACTGTATTAACGCGATGTAATAACTCAAAGCCAAAGACCATTGTTTTATTAAATGCATACCTCATAGAGCATTTGTCGCATGCATAGGGTCGGGCGTCTGAATGCGTGCGCGCATGCGTCGACAACTGCTTGCGTCGCTTGAACCGCTTGCCGCATGTGCTGCAAGCAAACTTGCGCTCCTCTGAATGTGACACTGAGTGGTTACTGAGCTGTGACGGTTTGGAGAATGCTGCAACAAACAATTTTATTATTATTTTGCCCATATTTAGAGAAATTAAAATTGATTTCTTAGGTTTACGTTAATGTGTTTTACATTGAAATATAACTTGTTTTTACGGATTCTATCGCAATTTAGTTTTATTTTTAGGTCCAATGTTTCGAAGGCATTACCAGCAATCATGATCAGTCCCACCCGTGACCATGAAGACTGTAAAGCCTTCGAAACGTCAGGCCTATAAATAAAACCAAATTGCAATAATATCCGTAAAAACAAGTATACTTCTTTTTACTGAATTACATTGAGGTGTGAAATGTTAATTTAATTCTATGAGATTTAACATAGTCTAAAGTCAAAGGTCAAAAAATCCTTTTCCTGCAATAATAAAGCACCTAGCTGCACCATATATATAAATACTTACTTTTAGAACACTGACCGCATGCATATTTATTGCCACCATGTTCCTTCGCCATGTGCTTGTTATACCAAGCTTTAGACACAAACCCTTTCCTACACACTGGGCATACATTCTTCTTTTCCTCAACAGGTTTTATTTCTTTTAACTCTTTCTCTACAGGTTCTTCTTCCTCAATTACCTCTTCTACTACTGGCACATTATCTCCCACTTTCTCATAATCTTGATTGTCTATGCATGGTGTATAATCTGTATTGTAAATAACTTGCTCTTCATAATTATCTATGGTAGAACATATTTTATAGTCAGGTAATGTGAGTCTATTCTCTAAGGGTTTTTGTGTCTCTGGATGGACTATAACAGTGTTTGTACGAGCTATAATGTTTTTGAGAGTAACGGTGACTTTTAATGCTTCTGTGATGAATGTGTATGCTGATTCTATTTTAATGATACAATCATAGCAAAACTGTTTTGGTAGAGCATCTTCTTCTGATATCTGAAAGATTTTAAAGATAACATTAATAAATAAAATAAATAAATACACCCAACAGTCATACATCTAGTCCTGTGCCCACACTTTTAAAGACAAGTTAATGATTAATGATACCATACCCAGTGGTATAATTAATCATTAACTTGTCTTTAAAAGTGCTATTAAAAGTCTGGTATAATAAAATTACAATTTAATAGTACAAAACATAATATCAATTATTGATTGATTTTTTAGTATTGATAAGAAATAATACAGATTTATAATAAAGATAACCATTGTATCTATTATTAAATGTTAGTATTTTTCATTGCAATTGAATAACGAGTTTGGGAAGATTTTTGGCTATGGTCTGTTGTTCTATAAGCAGGATACAATGAGAAACGTATCGAAAAAAGAAGATGCATGTCATTTAGTTATTACAACTGCCACCATCCTTTTTGGCCCATTTCAAAAAAGGATAAAGTCCTTAATTTGTTTGTATTTTTTTTGTATGTTACGGAATATCTCAACCAAATTTGAACCAATTTTCAAGATTCCTTTTGTGTTCGATAGAGGTTATTCCAAGTGTGGTCACATATAAATTTGATCACAATTAGATAAGTTTTAAAGTTGGTTTGTTAAGTTTTTACACTTGTAATACACTCACAACACAGAATAGAATTACGGAATTTCACCTTTTATAATAGATACATATTGTCACCAATCAGTAAATAAATAGTGTTGTTTGTTTTTATTTCTGACTATAAGAGCCCAGTATAATATTGGATTCTAGTTACCAAAATTGGATACAAGTTAACCCCAATTTTGATCGTATCCTAGCAAGTATTATAACATAAATTGGGTACTATTAATACAATTCAACGGAAAACGAGCATTACTGACCGTAATATTAGTACAAAAACAGAACATTTCCACGGTTCTTTGGTTGAAGTTTTCTTTCTCCCACGATGCTACTTCCTTCATACAACCTCTACATAACTTAGACGTGTCCATTTTAATACGTTTATATCGCTTTTATGGGAAATATCATTTAAAAATCAATAAAATTAGATAAAATTACGATATTTATGGTTATGGACAACTTTGACAGCTGACCAGCTGTCAAGCTTGTCAGCTGAGCTGAGTAGTTTGGTAATGATTTTAGCAAGAGAAAAGACTATACGTGTTTCTAAAGAAAGAAAGAGAAAGAAGTAATAAACTTAGAAATTGCGTTTTATTAATGCACTGAAAGTCATAATACAGTTATATATTTATACGTTATTATTTTTATACGTTATACAGTATCTAAAGTACTAAAGTATGATTATACAAAATTACAAATCATAAATATTTCAAGTTATTTAGGAATGGTGTCTTAAAAATGTAATAAATGGTACAGGTTTTACGAATTTAAATATGCTTTATATTGATATGAGGTTTATGTTCAGCTAGCAAAGCTTTTAATTTATCAATCCCCTCGCCGTCTAGAGGTGATGCCTCCAACAGTATTGGTTTGTTAGATAGTTCTTTACATAGGCGCGTATATTGCAGCATGAGTAGGGCTTCATTCCTCATCTGTCGATATGCAGCATCCATTTTGCTTAGCACGAGGATAAACTAGAAGAAAATAACGTTTCTTATTTCTTGGCCTTGGATGGGTCTACTAGTAGCGACTTTAGGGATACAAGCGTGAGCTCATGAGTTGGTTTAGATAAAAGTAAATAGATATACCTATCTTTACATATCAATATTGTGAAGTGAAGATTGCTGTACAGTTTCAAACTTTGAGTGAGATTTCTGAAATACTCCATTACTATCCCCCGTTCCTTCCCTCTTTACAGCAATAGCTTGGCGATGTACATACGCGACAGTAACCACTTACCATCAGGTGAGTTAGTGGGGCTAACTGCTCGTAAGCAAATAAAAGGATTTTATAACCTTAGTTTTGCTGAGACGTGGCTCAGCCAATAGCGTGTACAATAGTACAGCTGCTGCTGATATCTGACACAGGTTTGATGTATCCACCACGTAAATAACCTGTGAACCAATAAAAAGCGAACGTCGGTAAACTTGTCAATATCCACATACAAGGGAAATTATGCTATCTATCTATCTAATTCTGGAATTACGTTTTTTTTCGTTCTTTTTTATTTACGTTGTGAAAATCCTGAGTCATTTATTGTAACAGGTACCCATTCAGTAACTATTCGTTATCTTTAAAACTCAGCTATGTAAAATGTTCTCTAGTTTTACACAATTTAGTATGAATCATGCTTGGAGGACCAAAAAATATGGTTCTTTTGACATCAGTTAATAACAAACTAAAAATAAACATGCAATAAAAGCATAATTTCAGCATCTCGGAACTTTATTTTGTTCTGGAGAATCAGTACCTTTTCTATTCCATCCAAGTAATTGCTCCATAGTGGCGCCATCTCTCCACCGATTTCCCGAACTGATAACATTTGTTTTTTCCCGCTCTTGTTCACGTAGTAAATGTCGTAGATATTTGTTCCAATCGTCGGTACAGGGCTATACGTATTATCAATACCTTCCGCATCTTGCAGTTTTTTGAGTAGCGTGGTTTTTCCAGATCCCTTGGGTCCTAAACATAAAACACTTATTTTCTTATCTGGGTCGTCCATAGTGGCAATATGACAATAAAAAAATCGTAGTTGTTGATACGTAATGTTACTATTAAATATTGAATCAAATGAATTGTTTAATCAATACTTTTGTTGTCATGATTATTTGAAGTTCTGCTATTCGATAATAGATGGCGCTATACCTAACTTTTATGTCTAAAAACGACAATGAGTTGAATTTTAAGTTTACACTTTGTAAACTATTGAGTCACGTTATATAACCAAGATAATTAAGATTTAAGCCGTGTGTGGCGTGTTTTCCTCTCACCGCAATAATAGACAAGGACGCTGTGTAAAAAATAGCACGTATGATCCTTAGTTATAAAAATAATGTAGGTACTTTAATATAATATTCTATATTTGGTAGGTAAAATACACTATGCCACGAAGTTAAAAATCGGTTCAGTATTTTAAGATTTAATCGCGTTCAAACTAACATCATTCAGATTATAGTTAATACAAATAATCATAACATAGAATATGTTAAATCTATGGTCAGTGGAAAGTTACGATCAATTTTATCTTGAAATTACAAATCCTATTGTCCGCGAACAAATTCAATGAGAATTTACCAAAATTACCCGAGGTACCTTTGGTACCCGTTACCAGCAATACCTCTAATGCCCGGTAACCTGTCAGAAAGTGGTGCTCTCACTAGCCACTTGGCAACAAACTCGCAGCACACGGGAGGAGAAATTGGAGCTTGCATTATCATTTCACTTTTTATTATTTTATTACATCGCAAATCGATTTTACATTACGCAGCTTATTTTTACACACTGGCAATTTTTACTGTGCATGCGGTGAAGTTTGGAAACATTTTTCGTTGTACTATCTTTTTTTTTTTTCGTTTTCATAAAAAACGTATTAGTTATACCATCTGTAGGAAGTAAATAAATACTAATTACAGTGAGAATATAAAAGGCCTATATTAAATAATTTTGTTATGCGCTTTAATGGGATTATAACAAATTTTAGACCCATACTTACATTTCACGCGGTGCCTAATTTTCATTTTTATTATCTTTGTTTCGTAAGTCAAATAAACCCTTTAACGCCCAGTTCCAATAAAAAATCTCAGTTCGCATGTGCAGATAGATTACAAAAATTAGCCAATAAGAACACAGTTTGAACATGACTCCGTCAAATGACTTGATTTGGTTGGTTCATAATCGCGATCTATCTGCACTCTAAACTGAGATCGTTTATTGAAACCGGCCGTTAATGCCAAACTGCTGGCGCCTCCACCACCCGTCGAGATAAGTTTGTCAAAGTATATCAGTATTGAAGTCGGCAGATTAACTGTTAATTTACTTTCTATTGTTGCGTGACTATTTAGAGCGGGTCTAGACTATACCGGAGTAAGGTCAGTGTCAAAAAAAGTTGCGATATAGAGCAGCCTTGTTTTAAGACGCCGACGGGCCTTAAATCTGAGAAGAAAATATTTGGATTTTGCGGCAGGGTAACCAATGTTGAAATACAAAAATTATTTACTAATGTTTCCCATCGTGTTTGTATTGTTTTTAGTACAAGGGTCTGGTTTTTAGGTTCGAAAGTTTGGGCTGGGTTTTGATGAACGAGTTTTCTTTTTGAACAGCTTCCATGGCGCAGCGCGGCGTAGCGCGTGAATAGCCTGCTGTAAAGCGAGATGCTGCAGGTTTGATCTCCGCACCGATTGGTGACAAAGTGTGACTGCGCCTTAAGTACTTTATTACACTTCATTGAGCTCTGAAACACAATTTTAGGTTTAAAACTATGAATATTATTAACTAATAACGTAATGTATAAGTTATTTTTTAATTATGTTCATTTTATGTGAAGTAAGTTGTTCATTGTCCTTTTTTAGTTTGACAAATAAACTTTCTTCTTTCTTTCTAATGATAGAGACCAATGACGTTGGAATTATTATTATTTTATTATATCTATTATAGAGACAAATGAGGAATAAGTTTTAGACCATTCAATGACTGCTTTTTCGCTTAGTACGATGCCTTTATTTTATTTGGAAATTGCTACATTTAATAGTTTAAACTCTTTAATGTTTTAGTATTGTTTTGTAATACGGACCGCAATAATCTAGTCTAGATTAATCATTTATGCTCCAACATGTATACAAATTAATAAAAGCTTTATTTTATTATTTATAATCATAAGTTACGGATCGACTTCAAATCCGATCGTGACCAAATTTATATCGGAACACCCTTGAAATAAGCTCTATGGAACACAAAAAGAATTTTGAAGATCGGTCCACATTTGGCGGAGATATCGCGTAACATATGTACATAAAAAATAGAGACTAATTGAGGACCTTCCCAAAAGCTTTCATACACCATGTTCCAGTTTATTGTCAGTGCATTACGTAGGTTTATCGAGCTACAGATACTCTAAACAATCTACAATGTAGGAGACACGACAGCCAAGTAAAATGCATCATTTGCAACATGCTTAGATAGCGTTGTCCAGTGAAAGGCGTTTGAAATGTATCTGGCACCAAACTGCACCGCATTGTTTACTTAGACGAGAGCTGCGTTACAGAGCATTGAATACGTAATATATTTAGTTCATCTTTGTAAGCGTTAGCTCTACGTATACCGAAGGTTAACTATCTTAGGTCCATTGTTATTAATTTTTCACTATTAAGATTATTATTTACCTTAATTTACTTCTTCCCTCATGAATATGGTATAAATCGTCGATGTTCTTTACTTTTCGAAGTGTGAATAAGCATTTATCATATAATCACCAATAAACTCGTTGTTCGACCATTGTTTTGGTGGTCCGTGTTTTTTTGGACTGCATAGTGCTTATCCCCCTTATCCTAGGCGCTATTCATTTATAAGAAAAATAAGAATCGTAAGAATCTAAAGGAAAAACTTTCATAATCCGAACGCATCTCAGCACTCGCGCGATTGTCCGCGCTTTTTCAAAGTATAGTCTTAGCTTTGCGCATTTTTGTGATCTACGTAAAAACTATAAGATTTCCTCCCACCCCCTTGTAAGAAAAAATATGACATAGTCGACACTCCTAAATCGTCTTACGTATGTTATAAATTAATAGTCACTTGCTCCGTGCTCCGATAAAGATAAATTGCAACTATGAATACTCTACGACTACTCCCCTCTGCGCCATGGAGGCTGCTAACTGATTTAATCACTTAGGGCGACTTGCAGCTCCGCGATAAATCTCTATTTATCCCAAATCTTAATTTAAAGATAGGAGTGAGCTGTACGATAAATTGAGATAAGGTATAACTCTAGATTAGTACGATGCCTGCAAGTAGCCCTTATTATTTCAAAATTATGATAGTTTGCCTTCCACGTTAAGATATAGGTTATGGAGGCGTTATTTGAAAATACGTTTATACACATTTCAGTTCATCATCGGGTTAATAGAACATGTTTTTTCAACTGATCTCTAACGACATTTTCCTCCGCCTAAGATCATTCGTAATGTCCAAAGAATTCCGGGTGTGTTGTCGTCCTAGAAAACATTGCTTTTCTTGACAGTCTTGCTACGAGCACTACTTATGAACACCAGAAAGATAATGCTAACTAAACCGACTTCTTCTTCGGGTCGTCATCCGTAGGTAGCTAGAGAAAGACTGGTAGGTTAGCTAGGATAGGGCCTTATAGTCCACGGCGTGATTTTCCTTATCCACATTTCCAGTTAAATCCTGCAAACTTCCTATTTTATTTTCTAGTCAATTCCCTGCTAGCATTCCTGCTATATCCCGTTCCTTTTCCTACAAATAACAACCCCTTATCTAGCCCCATCCTTGTTATTGTCTCCATACCTGCCTGCTTGTTTTCTAAATTGATAGTGTTATAACATAATTGTTATATAAATGTACCTAGACCTTGTTTGTTGTGACCTGTCATAAATGCGTTTTTTATGCCTACGTGACTGATGAACATTTTTATTTTATTTTATTATTTTATACAACCCCAAAAATTATTGTTACTACAAATAAATAATAATAATATTAGCCCTGTAATATTACTGTCCCAATGCTGGGCACGGGCCTCCTCTACTAATGAGAGGGGTTAGGCCTTACTCTACCATGCTGGCCTAATGCAGGTTGGTAGACTTCACATACCTTCGAAATCCTTGTGAAGAAATTCTCGGGTATGCAGGTTTCCTCACGATGTTTTCCTTCACCGTTATAGCAAGCGATATTTCTCAATGAAAATACACTTAACATAGAAAAGTCAGAGGTGTATGCTTCATGCTGGAGTTGGTTTCGTACCTCCGACACTCGTCTCGGCAATCCGTACCATTTCCAACGAAGCTATCGCTGCTTTTTGTTACTACATATCATTATTTTATTAAATAGTTAATTATTTCACCACTGCATATCACCTTGATTTGGTACTTTTGATATTACTTGGGAACTTGACTCCGATAATTAAATTATATTTAGTTGAAAACATTATGTATGAATGATAAGCCATCCTTGCCAAGTTTGAGTTCTTGATAAATTACTATGTGACCCACATACGAATGACATTTATATCGAGTACAAATAAATGCAGTTTGTACAAAACTACTTCGACGGAGGTTAGGATTGTAAAATATCCGTCTTTAGTTACTATTTATTTTTACGCGCTTTATTAATCCTATGCAGTTATAAAAATATACGTTAACATAATGACCAATATTAGACAAAATAAGTTAAAACAAATCGTACAAAAATTCTTATTCCGTGAAATTTAGAACGCTAAAAAATTTAATTGCAGCTTGTTTACATAATATTGCATCAATTAAGATTAAAAAAAATCTCAAAAATAATTTATATACAGACAAACAAAAATCTATTCATATACCATAGTAATGATACTAGTAATTCGTTAGAGCCTTAAAAGTGACTCGTCCCCCTCCCGACCCCGCTCCCCCTGCCCCTACTGCCTCGGTGCGGTGAGTGAGGTTAGCAACTGGTTAGCTCGCGAATTTCGGCGCGGAGCGCTGCGTAACTAGGCCAGCCCGCCCTTGACCCACTGCCTCACTGCCAGCGGCCGCTCGCCATTGTTTTTCAACAATCAATAAATAATACACCGGGCAAAACTTTACGCGCGCATTTACGCAACGCGCACTCATCGCCGCCATCTTGTGCATTTGTCATATTTGACGTTTGCACTTTTTTCCAGGTCAGCATGGTTACGGTGCAAGAGTGTGCAGCCTAACCTTATGTAATAAATAAATATTTATGTATAAATAAATAATAAATAAATAAATAAGCCTTTTATTATTTCTCGTGCCGTTTTACAATTATTTAATTTACATGCATTTTTTTTTTTATTATTATAATTGATATAGTATCATCGTAATATTAATTAACTACACATGATTTAAATTTAATTTACAGTTTTGTTTTCTAATTTAAAGATTATTTTTTATAAATTTAATAATAATAATATAGATCTAATAATTTCAATAACTTAAATTTACTTCTGTATCACAAAATTTGATATAATTATATTAAGTAATTATTATATTAATATATATGCATTTCATTATTTATTAGTATTATTTATTATTATTATTATTATTTAATTTAATGAGAACCCCTCTGTTCAGAACCCCTCTGAACAGAGGGGTTCTCATATTTATGTATAACGACCTTAAAACTAATGGCCAGATTACTTCGAAATTTTATTACTAATTCATCAACTTAATGACAGGTGTATGTTTATGTGCGAGGATGCAAGTGACAAGTGTATATTGTAAAACTATGAAGAGATTGCAATTTAGTTCCACTATGATTACATATAACAAACAAAAGGATTGTTTTTAAAACGAACTCTATATCTACTCTACATTATAAATTATCTGGTCAATGCAATAGACGCAGTCGTAAAATCGGGCATAATTATTATATTTATAACAGCGACATCATGTAAGAGGTTGAGAGGCCATGTACGTCTCCATATTCGATCGCGACAAAAACGAGGTTTGTAATTAAAAATTGAAAAAAGAATACGCGGGAAATATTTAAATCAATAATTTTGACAGCGACGTAACCTTCAATTGTTTGAGGCGTTACGTTACACGCAGTAAATGATTCATTACAATAAGCAGCATTAAGTGGTCATCAGAGAGCGGCACCGACCACGTCCACGGCACGGTGCGGCTGGGCTCGGCTCGGCTCGGCGGTGCGAGCGACCTTGCAGAGGCTATTTTTCACAGCCAAAACACACCAATGCTATTCAACGTTATCTATTAGGTATTTCTGTGTGTACTTGGTTAAAACAATGAAATAAAACCGTGACCTTCTTATTGTATAATTAGGTATTAACTTAAACAATCACACAGGCGTTGTATTTTTATATTTTTTAAAATTTAACTTTAAGGCATCGTTGTTAACTGGTTTCGATAATCTTGATTGATCAGTTACGTTTGTGGTTGATAGACACACGTATACGTGTAGGAATAAATTACATACATATATACATAGGTAGGTGGCGCGGTGGCCGCCAACTGAGGTCGACAATATTCCACACGTACACGCTACACACCGCCCGAACAACACTGTATTCGGCCAATGATTTTTGACTCACTATTCTGGTGTAAAATGCTAATCGACTTCCTTATTTTAAAAATGTACGAGCACAAGGCATAAAAATAGACTCATTTATTATTGCATAATTACACCCAACACTGACACAATTTTATACGTGTGTTGACTCCAGGGTTTTAGGACTACCGAAGACTTTTACGCCCAAATGGTCAAAGGCTTCTCAAATTTAACGGCTTCTTATATTGATTTTTGCCATACAATTTTGACAGATAAGGCGGCCTTAAACGACATATTGCGACCTTAAGTGTATGAACATTCGGCGGTTAGTCTTAGCGCCGAAATCCGGAACAAATATTAGAGGTTCACAAAAGCTTTTGCTTCGATGTGGGTTCTAACTGCCTCGGTGGCGTGGTTGTATTTCTTTACGACTACCGTCCTGAGGTCTTGGGTTCGATCCCCTGGTCGGGCATAGTGATATTGGATTTTTCCATATCAGCCCGGAGTTTGGAATTTGTGCCCCATATGGCGATAGGCTGCTCCCTACCACATCTGTGACGGAACTAAGCTCGGCGAAATGTAGGTGTACTAGTTGGCTAGTGCGCCTCTGCCTACCCCTTCGAGGATACAGGCGTGAGCTTATGTTATGTTATGTGGGAGTCTAACCCTGTTGCTACGAAAACGCTACGAAGTCAAAATATAGACAAGTATGAAGGAACTACGTGTAGGTAGTTACTTGGTCGCTATGTCATCCGTGTGTATACTGCCTTGCTCTAAAGGGTGGTACTATGATGATAGCATCGACAAAACAAGAATAAGGACTTGGAACTACGAAAAAACTTCTTTTGAAGCCGGTTCAGCCATTTTAGTTTCGCGATCTATTTACACGTTAGTTGTCACTGTGTCATAACTCATAACATAACATAAGCTCACGTCTGTATCCCCGAAGGGGTAGGTATATGAAGAAGATGCCTTATTGATATATTTCTTTCGCAGTCTTCATTCAGGTTTTTCTCCATAGCTTAGGCATACTCCTTTTTTTTCATAGTTATGCCAAGTCCTTATTCTCCTTTATTCAATGGATGATAGACACTGTGAACGATGTATAAATGCATGTCTATATAGAGTCTAGTTCAAAAGTTACATTATGAACGATTTTTAATTATGTTACCATTGTTTTAAAATATTAAATTGCAATGGGTTTTTATTACCTAAATTAAAAACTGTTATAAATTTCACTTTTACCTTATTTGATACATGAATCAGTAACAAACATTACGAAATATTCGGTAGTCAAAAACTTCATACACAAGTTACACAAGGTTACGTAATTATGTAGCTAATTTGAAATAGTAAAACTAATTGTAACAAATGTACAAACATAGACTCACGCCCGTATCCACGAAAGAGTAAGCAGAGGCGAACTAGAGCCCTCAAATTTCCGTGAGCTTATTTCTTCCGTGTTTTTAGCGAAATCTCTAAATCAAGTTTATTTATTTAACGTTTTTTTAGAACATGGCTCCACCCTTCAATTCGACCACTCAAGATTGAATTATTTTTTCAGGCCAGGGGATATACAGACTTGAAAATGATAAAAAATAGCTTATATAAAAACCCAGCCTTTGTTCTTGTGTAAATTTCACCTTGTTCACATAGATTAAAAGCTAAGTTGGCGTGACCCGGATTTTGGCGCCAAAAAACAAAATGTCTCTTTGTAACGAGAGAACTTTTTTAAGATTTCTTTTTTAGCGGTCCTCAGCTGAATCTTTTGTAAGGTTTTTAGATGTTTCAAGGAAATTCGTGATGGGCTGTAAAAAATAATGGATAACAATTTTATGCACTCTAAGTTTCTCTGAGGTTTTATGGCTTGATGTAAGGTCGGGGTCATGGGTCACGTGACATGTGGCGGTAAATCGTTGATTGTGTCAAATTGGTGGTAGCGAAAGTAAGTAGATGTACGTAGCATTATACTTATCCCGCGAGCGAACGTGTTATGCAATTTTTTTATCAGAGTATAATAAAGTAACTACACTTTACTTTCTACCTGCCTTTATCCCACCAATGTGGGGTCGGTGCACACTTTTTCAAGCATGTCGCAGAAAGGATTTGGCCTGGTTTTTACGACCGGCTGCCTGCCTAACGTCAACGGCGTCAACCCTCTCTGAGAAAACTAGTCCCGGGTAAATTAAATTAGAAAATTCGCTTTACCCGATCTGGGAATCGAACCCAGGACTTCTCGGACCACAACCCATATATGCTGCCACTAGACCAAGGACGCGACGATCTTGCAGCTCACTCGGCTCACTCCTATCTTTCAATCAAGATTTGGGATAAATTGAGATTTATCGCGGAGCTGCAAGTGGGCCCATATAACTGTATCATTGGTTAATTAGGCATTTCTAATTTACAAACAAACGGTTACCGGTAACAATAAACGAACATTCTAATATTTTCATATTTTTAAATGGCGTAGTTGTATTTCGGTATGACTACTGTCCTGAGGTATCGGGTTCGATCGCGGGGTCGGGCAAAGTGATACTGGATTTTTCCATATCAGCCCGGAGTCTGGAATTTGTGCCCGATATGGCGATAGGCTCGCCCCTTATCACATCTGGGACGGAACTAAGCTCGGCGAAATGTGGGTGTACTAGTTTTTATGTATATCGTATTGCTCGCCTGCTTTGGTGGCGTAGTTGTATATGTTATGCAAGAGGTCCATAAGAATGCAGATAAATTGAGTACCTATCACTGCTCTTTTTGAAGTCGGTTGGATATTATTTCGAACCCGAGACCTTCTTTTTATAGTCTAAGTACTCTACCTTTAAGCCAATATGACGCTGTTATAAGAACACATTTTTCAGTAGTCGGTGGTTTTTCTGGACATACATAGATACACATTTCTACGCATATCATCAGGCGTTTTCGTCACTTTGCCGTGCTTCTATAACATAAACACAGAATACAAATAAGCAGTTTAAGTTTTGGTAGTGTATGATGGCTAAACTAGTCACGATTTAATGATTTTGTGGCTTTAAGGTTGTTGATGCTTGAGCGGTTGAAACATTGTTTCAATATTGTTAAGGAACTTGTTATTCTGCGATGACTCATTTAATGTTTGATACCACTGCACTGTATCAGCGACAGTCTCCGTGGCGCAGCGGGTAGCCGGCTGTGAAACGTGAGGTCGCGGGTTCGATTCCCGCACCGAGACAAATGTCTGTGTGGCCCACAGATATTTGTTTCGGTTCTGGGTGTTGTGAGACCGTGCGTCTCACGTAGTTCCTGATCCCCATGATACAAGACTCGATCTTAGTGTGGGTTCAGGACTATGTGTGTGACTGTTGGGTGTAAATTTACTGTGTCTGAAAACCGACGTAAAGAATCGGCTCGTTGTTGCGTTTCGTTCGAATGGCATTTCTGGAGCCACAAATCAGCCCCAACCCCTATGCCTTTCCTTTACCACGGTCTTTGGGATCGCCGGTGTCTAAAAGCTTACAATCAGGTACCTGGTTCGCCAACTTGTCTGAAACAACATGTCTGTGTGGAAATCAGTAGACATACTGTGGCTGATGATGATGAAGACATGCATAAAATAGACTATTTGTATTTTGTTTATTTTTAGTTCCGAAGTTAAATGGCAAAAAAGGAACCCTTATAGTTACGCCTTGTCCGTCCGTCTGTCTGTCTGTAACTTGGCATGACTATAAATATCAACTACGCTGAGAAAACGGTAAAATAAAATTATAAAAATATTTTTTTAGGATTCTTCCCCTACATGTAAAGTGGGGATGACATTTTTTTTCGACTATCCTATGGTGTGGAGTATTGTTGGATAGGTCTGTGTGATAATGCGGGTTTGTGAAAACTATATTTCGATCAAGGCTCTGTTTGCGAAATATTAAGTTTTAAAGTGCAAATTTTGGTAGGGTGGGACGTCCCCTCCTCTTTTTCCTAATGGGTTGGTTTTGTAACAATAAAAAGAGTGTAGCATAATATATAATAAATTTCAAAGGAGCACTATGACGGCTGAGCAGGCCTTACTAGTTAACGAGTAATAGAGTATATAGTATTGGTTTCAAATCTCAAATCTGACAACGTGTATTCTCTACTCTAACACGTTTTGCCTAGGACTTATGGACAGAGATGGTTGACATCAGCCGAATCCTTTCTCCAACAGGCTTAAAAAGTGTGTTACGTCGACCCCACATTAGAGTGGGATAAGAGCAGGTGGAAAATGACTTTCAATACTATGTTTATATTAGTATTCGATCATGATTCATGACCAATTCCTGTATTAGTAAAAACATTTAATTCAGTTATCGTGCTATATCGTATTGTCGTGTCGTGTCCGTACGGTTTCACTGTCACTTTCCGTCATGCGATATCGGAGTGCGCGTGCGCAGTGAAAGGCGCCACGTAACCCTACCAAATGAAATTTTAAAAATATTCACACTATTGTGATTGGAGCCATTTAAAATTTCACACGAGTCGGATTAAACAATTAGCGGTGGTTAACTTTTAGGTTAGGGCATTTCTAATTGTGTTTTAGAAATGTTTTGCTAGAATAAATTGCATTTTTGTATATATTTAACCGACTGAAAAAAGGAGGTTATTATTTCGTTTGTATTTATATGTATGCTACGATATTACCGGTAAATGTGTATTCATTTTTGATAGAGATATAATAATAATAAATACATATAGTTGATAGGTAAGTTTTACAAAATTCAATAAAGTATTATCAAAGCATAGCTTCGTGATTAGATTGTTGTGTTTGAATTTACATCCAATAACTGTTTAAGATCTCTCTCTCTCCCTCTCTGTCTTCCAAGCTATTTATCCCACATGGTTGTCAGCTTCCCTTGTTTTCTTTTCCACTTCGCTTTATCCATAACGTCGTCTTCGGATACTTCACACTCTCTAATATCTCTTAGGCTGAGATCTACCTCTATAGAGCGAACTTCGACTAAGTCTGAGTCAAAAAAACGAACTCAGTGAGGATTTGGAATTCTTAAATCGAACTTCGACTTAGTCCGTGTAATTTTTTACAAGTAACACTTAGTCTGACTGTCACTCTGTTTTTCTTCTAAGAAATTACTCGGACTAAGTCAAAGTTCGATTTAAAAATTTTAAATCCTCACTGAGTTCGTTTTTTTGACTCAGTCTTAGTCGAAGTTTGCTCTATAGATCTCAGCCTTAGTACTACATCTCTCCACCTTTTCTTTGGCCCGCCTCTGGATCTACGGCCATGGATGGATAGTTGTAGCGCCAAGTTTCCATCGTAATCAGGAAGCCTCCTCTTCACGTGACCATACCATCTCAGCCTATTCTCCCGCATTTGATCAGGGATATCGTGCACACCCAGCATTAAAATAATATACCCTAGATGCACAGTTCTTTGCAAATATCCTCCTAAAAAATGTTCTCAGGAACAAAACAAAGAAAAAGATCACAAGTTCTAATTTAATCAACACAAATATAACCCTATGCGTGTGTTATAAAGTAGCTTTTTAATTGACATGAGCAAGCGTTCTTAAATTTGAATTTTGAAATTTATAATTCTATCGGCGTCCGACTGTAGGCAAAAGAAGTGCTTAAGCACTCCTTTGCTGTTCCATTTTCCGAGCGTTAACTGTGCATCTAGGTAAATAATATATCGATGACACCCAGGCTTTCTCGCACGTACTGATTGGCGAACCTTATCGAGCTGGTGACGTCGCACATTCACCTCAGCATCTTCATCTCGATAACTTGAATGGTACAAACGTTTTTCTGGATTACGGACCACGTTTCACGCATTAGTTTTGCATCCAATTTTATAATTGTCGCATTATATCCTTATTGTACTTAAATATGTGATAACTGACAGGTTTTGTCCAATTTTTTAATATTTGAAGGAAATAGAATTGTTGATCACAAACAGTAATTATTTTCGCTATTTGAGTATAAAAAATATTCCAGTTTTCTCAAAACCAAAGAAACAACAATGTATTCCGATGTATTAATTTCATATATCATTACTTGATTTCCTTTTCCTGTCAAGCAAATAAAAAGTAGTCGGCAATAAATACTCGCACATGATAACTTGTAATTGCGTTCATAAAAAGTATAAAAATAACATTGCATGAAAGTGGATTGCATTGTGGTTTAAGCAATAAGCATCAAAATGCATAATATCAATTAAATCGATTCTAATAATCACATTTTAAAGGTTTCACCTTAAAAACAGACTCCAAAATTCATCACATTTTGAGCGAATATACTAGCAATTACACGCAACTTCGATCGCGTGGAAATTTATTAACGAACCGTCCTTTTTCCCGGATAAACGTAGCCTACGTGTTATTTTGATGTATAATCTATATAATTGTAAAGTTTCATCAAAATCCATATAGTCGTTTTTAGTAAGACTGCCTCGGTGGCGTGGTGGTATTTCGGTAGGACTACGGTTCTGAGGTCTCGGCTTCGGTCCCCGGGTCGGGCAAAGTTATATTGGTTTTTGCCATATCATCCCGAGTCTGGAATTTGTGTCCGATATGGCGATAGGCTCGCCGCCTATCACAAACTAAATTCGGCGAAATGTGGGTGTTCTAGTTCGCTAGTGCGCCTCTGCCTACCCCTTCGGGGATACAGGCGTGAGCTTATGTTATGTTTAGTTTTTGCATAAATGAGTAACATACATACTCACAAACTATTTATCGCGCTTGTGTATAATAATAGTTAGATATGGGATGACCTTGGAATAGTCTACCCATTTTGAAGTCGTTTGAATATTGTATCTGAGTTGTTCAGGGTTGGATTTTGTGCCCGGATAGTGAAAGGCTCCCGCGTCTTATATTAGGATTTAGGAGATGTAAATATGCTCGGCTGGTTGTTGGTGCTCTCTAATTCGTCTCTCGCAAACGAGCAGGTGGGTCACCTGATGGTAAGTGATCTCGACCGCCCATAGACACCCAAGACACAAAAATAATCAAGGGAAGGGAAAAGGGATTGGGAAAGCGAGGGAGGGAAATGGGCCACCGGAAATCTCACTCACCAAACGAAACGCGATAGCCAGTTGCCTCTTTACGTCCGTTTTCTGTGAGACAGTGGTATAAAACCGGTCGAGCCGGCTCATTCGGTCTGTAGACGTAACTGTCTACAGCGTGGCTTTACCACTCAAAAGAATCTTGAAGAATGATACCTGGTTACAACTGGTGTTACATTTTAAAAAACTCTGTAGTTTTAAAGTACGATGGTTCTAATTTTTATTAAAATCGAGAAATTTAGCGCCTTCATGGTATTTCTATAAAGTATTACCGAATATCCTCGATTGTCAAAATTATTCGTGCTAGGGCTCTGAATTACCTTGAACTTTTGAACCATTTCTATTCCTTCACTATTAGAAAGCTACGCTATTTCTGAGAGACATAGGCTAGTTCTTATTTCGACATGACATTCACAGGACCTGAGCTGCGAGATAATCTAGTTCTGCAATAAGAACCGATTTACATATGTAGGTAAGTTAATGTTATTCAATGTTAACTTGTAGAAAGTTGTGTGAAGCAGTTTAACTGCAGATTATCTTAGTTACGTGAGATTCAAACGTATGCATTTAGTCTAATTGGCTATAATTTTAACACGGTATAACATTTCGACTGCCTCGATGGCGTGGTTGTATTTCGGTACGACTACCGTCCTGAGGTCTCGGGTTCGATCCTCGGGTCGGGCAAAGTGATATTGGATTTTGCCATATCAGCCCGGAGTATGGAATTTGTGCCCGATATGGCGATAGGCTCGCTCCCTATTACTTGCCAGAAGACGTTACTAAGCTCGACGAAATTTGGGTATAGTAGTTGGCTAGTGCGCCTCTGCCTACCCCTTCGGGGATACAGGCGTGAGCTTATGTTATGTTATAACATTTCTACCACTAGGTCCTTCGTCTTATAGCGGTATTGGATCGAATAACCCATGTTTCAAGAGGGGATTAGGGCCATAAAACCAAAGCCAAATTTTCTGTTTCTAATTGCGGAAAGGGATCATAAATAAAAACATTAAGAAAAACGCATTTGCCTATCAAAATGCGACTGAGCTACGTCTGAATTCTATAAAAATATGATGTCGAAACGAGTGTCAACATTTGTTATTTTATAACAAACTCAGAATACATAACAAACAAATTTATATGTAATAGATTACCAGTATTACTGAACAGATTTTGAACTCTCACTTTAAAGTTACACTGTAACACTCATGACAAAGTTTACTTTTCATCCCGTGACACGACTTTTATTACAGTATTTACATTATGGTAAACTCATTACATTACTCACTCTATTTAGGAAAGTATTAGAAAGTGTTAGATAAAATTCATGTCTAGGTTGAATTAGTGTTTACATTTCTGTACATGTAATCTAATCCACAATCTATTTTACACGATTATTCTCTATAAGGAATTATTTTAATGTAAAGAATTTTTTGCTTTTAAAAGAGCAACGTTAGAATTTCCTGCCTGTTCTCAAGTTCTCATGCGATAGCAGTAACTATTTTGGTCCAAGTAAATGGTGTATATAAATATTAATTAAGTAATTAATATTTTGATTAGGATTCTTGATTTGAAATTTTCGTATCATGGAAAATGTTGACTGCCTCCGTGGCGTGGTGGTATTTCGGTACGACTAAGGTTCTGAGGTCTCGGGTTCGATCCCCGGGTCGGGCAAAGTGATATTGGATTTTTTCATATCAGTCCGGAGTCTGGAATTTGTGCCCGATATGAAGATAGGCTCACCCCCTAACACATCTGGGACGGAACTAAGCTTGGCGAAATGTGGGTGTACTAGTTCGCTAGTGCGCCTTTGCCTACCCCTTCGGGGATACAGGCGTGAGCTTATGTTATGTGTGGAAAATGTTTATAAACAGTGGCGCTGGTCAAAGTTACTTTTAAAAACTTATCACAATGAAATTAGATACATCGTGGCAGAGTCTCGCTCAAGAGAATGGTTATTTGGACCTTATATCAACGCAACAAGCTTTTTGAGAGACAGTCTACATCTAAACAGATATTATTTGAAGGAAAACCCATTATTAGCTTCAATTTTCATATTTTCACACTTCGCGGGAGATCCCGGCGCATGCCACTGAGGCAGATCTTACTCGATCCAAGGCTAGTTTCTTCGCCGATTCTGTCCTGTTATCTTGTGCTAGGTTGCTTTAAATTCAGCACTTTAGCCAGTTCATACACAGTATACGATTGGACCGCACTCATATTTTAGAGCTTGAAGCTAATTCCTTTCCTAGTGCTGACTGGGCCTATTTTTGATATATTTTAATTTTAAACTCATTAAAGGATTGTGAAAAGAGTTCCAGAATATTTGGCATTCTTTTTATAAATACGTGATTTTAGCTCGTGAATCAACCTGAACGTCAGTCGCGCCAATAAGTTCGTCAACCCCATACATCACGAATGAGTGAGTACAAATTCTGACGGCCCATTCAACGAAACGGCGTGATGGGCGCGATCAAACAATCAGCGATATTACCACATCGATAGTTTCATTAATTAACCATATTTTTATCATAATCCCGCTGTCTCTCTCTATCGTAGGGTAGATGTATATATCTGTTTCGTATCATAGTCGGCGGGCAATGTTATCGCGGCGCGAAAGTGGCGGGTCGCGTGCGCGTGCGCCGGTGAAAGAGTCAACGACCTCCGCGGGGGCAACGAACGTCTTTGCGCTGGCGCATTGTGCCGAACGCAACAGTTCCCCTCGCGCTACACCCCGCGGACACCCCCCACCGCACCTCATCGCACGCACGTATTTAGTATAGAGATGTTAGTTTCGCAAAAAATATTTTAGAGAAAATCAAAGGCCTTCTGAAAATAATCATTGACTGACAAATTCGTTAATGAAATTATTGAGAGTAAAAAAAAATATGTATATGACAAATTCATTTATTTATTAAAAGTAGAGAAAATCACTTAATTATTTCAAATGTTTAAAACGCAGAAATTATATTAATAACAATAAACTTCACACGCTAGCACTTTACAACACCTTTGGTTTCACGCACATACGAACTACAAACGCTGTGAATTAATGAATGGCAAATGAAAGGACGAGAGAACCTGCAATATTTAATCATGGATAGAATATCTGATAATATGTTTATGTAAATTTTGACAAATTTGTGTGAATTTCCTGTCTAAAAACTGTTGCACTTCATTTATTAAGCAAACATCAAAATCAATTTTCTAATTGTATACATTTTTAAATTGTACATAAGACACTTAAGAAATCAATTAATATTAGTTTACTTCGCGAAGCTTTGGCATACGTTGATTAGATTGCTGGCAATACAATTATTTTTCGGAGCGGAATAATTTTTGTGCCGTTGCCAAATCATGCGAGTACCTACAGGTGTAACATTATCTTCGAAGGTCTTTTTTTAAATACATAATTTGATTTATATTTATGTAATTTCGTTAAGAACAGTTATTTCAATGAATCTGTTAGCACTGAATGTACTCATTAATTTATCACTATTTTCACTAATCCTTATTTCTTACTAATGTCTAACACAAATCAAAGGTATTTTTAATTTATGAAAAGATTAATAAAATAGCTTCGAATGTAATTACGATTATACAAAAATAAAAAGAAAACGACGTTCAAATTAAATTAGAAGATTACTTAACCATCTTTAAATTGCATAATCTTTCTTTTTTTCTACCTGCCCTTATCCCACCTTAATGTGGGGTCGGCGCAACACACTTTTTCAAGCATGTTGCAAAGAGGATTTGGCTTAGTTTTTACGACCGGCCGCCTGCCTGACGTCAACCCCCTATGAGGGACCCAGTCCCGGGCAAATTAAATTAGAAAATTTACTTTGCCCGACCAGGGAATCGAACCCAGGACCTCCCGGTCTACAGCCCATACATGCTGCCACTAGACCAAGGAGGCGACTTTAAATTGTATAATATAGAATAATATTCTTTTCTAATTATGTTGCACCGGTTACACTCCCCCACATCGCGAAGTACTAATATGGGAATGTCCTCATTTCGTTCAGGACAGGTCGAAGTAATTAGGGAATACATAAAAATGTTACCATGATAACATAGAGCGAAATATTTTATTGATATTTATTTGTAAAGCCTCGTCTCCTGCCCGAAAATGTTATACGAAACATGCTTTCGCTATACATTTATATCTATAGTCCATTGTTCCATGAACAGGAGACAGCGAAAAACATTGTTTTGTGCAGGTGTTTTTGTGTTGTGTTTCGAGAAAAATATGTGCAGGACACGGACACGCCTTAAGCTCAACGCACTTTAGAGTCTAGAGCCTATTACTTGGTTGTTGTATGTAATGTTTTCTAAATGTAAAATGTTTTTAATAAAACTAACAAATTTTTAAAATAAATAATTAAATTTTAATTTAAAAAAAGATTTTTTTTGTAAAATGTTTTTTTGTGATGAGTCCTACAAAGTAGTCTTACCACCTGAACCAATAAAGGCCTGGATAGAGGCGACAGACGCTGAAGTGTACCAAGAGCTGTTAGAGATATTGGTATATAAGAAGAAGATGCGACCGTTTTCAAAATATTTGTAATTATATTTGTTTCGTTTTTCCTATACAAAGTTTGTCAAAATCTCTAATTTGTAAGGTGTAGCGAACTCTGTGTGATATAACGAGTGCAATGCATTAGACGCACACAGGCATACAATGCAATCCGCTCACGCACACATACAACACACTCTAATAGACGCAGAGGGCGCGGTCACATTGACACCTTGTCTAGGATTTATATTATACTAGATTTACATAAAATGTTTTTTTTTAAAAAGTTATTTATTTTTGCTTATTATTCTGGATTCAAACGATATTGACGTCTTATTATTGTTGTTTCGCATGATTGGGTCCATAAACATGTTTATTGTTCGTTCACATTAATGCATCTCTCTTTTAAATAACGTCATAGCTCGTTTACTTTTTCTTACCAAAAGTAAAATGAAAAGCACCCCGTTTTATTTACAACAAATATTTTACTTGTTATTGTTAGCACGAATTATATCCAAAAATTTTGTTCATTGAAAATATAATAAAATATTTCACTACGAAAATAATATTATAAACAATCTTTATGTTTAGTACTTATAGAATAGAATACATTTAATTTTCGCACGAGAAAGTACAGCGACTGTGTTTCATTGTGAACGAGGTCTAGGAATAGTTCGCTGAGTGAAAGTAACCAAACGCGGTGGTGTGCGTGTGTGTATATCGAACGCACACAAGCTACGCTGCGCGCGCGCCGCTGCCGCTGCACTTTCAGAGTATATAGGGTGCTCGCAGTTGCAGAGCTTTGGAAGCTTTCTTTATTGTATTGTAAAGAAAATAATTTATGTTTAATTCTAGAAAATTTATTAAAAATAATTTAATTAAAAAATTATGTATAGGTGAAAAAATTTCAAAAAGCACTTGATAATCAAATACATATATAAAAAACAATTCATACGATCTCAAAAATCATGCTTCTCTGTTGAACCAAAAAGTTAAACTAAACCATGAATCTCGGGTAGGTAGGTACTTTAAATTTTATATATTACATTAAGGTATTCAAGAGGCACGACAAATATTTTTTCCAGATCATTCATTGCATATTATGCCCCCTACTTATAAAAATATTTAAGCGCTGCTTATCTTTAACCATAGGTTGTCCCTTTCATTTTTAAAAAATGTAGCGCTCGAAAGAAAGTGACAGGTATTCTTAGCGAAAAGATAAGCGAAAATATTTTTATAAGTGAGGTCCTTTTAGTGGTATGACGTAAGGGAGCAGGCTGTATGTCGCGGAAGCGTCTCGGCCGGTGGCCGGCGCGGCGTGGCGCGGCGCGGTTCGGCGCAGTTCTCGTGGAAAACTGCAGCAAGGCCGACAGCCGCCCGCATTGTGCACATTCACAATACTTCTAGATGCTTCTAGAAGAGTCATGTGGAGCATCAACTTCATCTCTCACTGTTTCTTTTGATGAAAGTCGTTGTGACGTAAAGAAGCTTTTGTTGAGTCTTGTTGAGCTTTAATACTCAGTGCCATTTTAAATCCTATTCCACTACGGAGGTGGATTTTTTTATAAAAAAATTATATTATGAAAAATGTCTGAAAATTACAAAGGTTATACTAAATGATATATTTATATCGAGATTTGTGAGGTCATTCTCAGTCAGTCTTGAGTTGAGTGTGGTTATAGATTAATGTCATAAATTTCAGGTGATACAGATGTGAGTTTATGTATGTATGTACTATATAAGAGTATTTTAATAAATTAATATCTTTTTTATACACTTATTTCATTAAGCGTCCATTTTTCAATAGTCAGTCAACTTATATCTGAGGAATGTTGTCACTTTGAACTTTTGATTTTAGTCTAAACTTTGAACAAATCTATTATTATTAACTACCAAAACGTCAAAATTGTTCCCTAAATAAAAATCTTACTTCTCGTTAGATATATTACGTAATGGAAAAGATGTACATGTAATAGTTTCTAAGTTTTGGAGATTTACTTTTATGTGTGGTTGTTAGATTAAACTTTTTAATAAAACGAAATAGGGTATTTTGAAAGTTTAAAATGTTACTTCTTCAATCTTCTTTCTGCCTGGCGTTATCCCGGCCTTCTACCAGGGTCCAGGGTGTTACTTCTTCAATATCCATAATAATACACGAATTAAATTTTAAAAATATTATGTAGTGAATTTAGGTATCAATTTATATGTTCAATTCTTATTCGTTATGCATATGGCTTTCTTTAGTCAATATCTCAAATTGCTCTCTTTATATCAAAAATCAATCCTAATCAGATCGAAGATAATTACAATGTAACCATTTTTATTTTCTGTTCACTCAGCCAGTTTAAAACAGTCTGAAATTACTTTTGGCAACTTCTTTTTGTTTAAAAAAATGGAACATCAATCATAGACTTTTATGTAAGCAGAGCTTAAAAAATGTTTTTGACTTTAACTAGATATTTTCTTGTAATAAGAGATCTCTATCTAAAAGTTGACTAACTGTTACGCAGCTTTCTTCTTTTTCAACAAGTCTTTAGCATTATTGATAAAACCATTACTTATTCCTTCATTGGCTGTCTTTAAACTAGACTATTATAATTACTTTCGCGTATGCGTATTACATCTGCCAGCGTAAGAAAGCGCGCCATTTATCCATAGACAACATGTTAATGAGAGTGTAGTGTACACGTAATCACGAGAGACCAAACGCAATCTCGGCGATCTTACAAATCTCGTATACAATTAAAGTCTTAATCTATCAAGATGTGTGCGTGTGCTGTGCAGCGATGCATTTCTCCAGTCACCTCCCCCCCCCGTTCCCCGGTACCTCTCCTCGCGGTCTCTCCCCTCCCTCGGAGTGAATGCACTCTCGCTGGGTGTTATGTAAGCGTGCTCTTGCGCACCTAACGCACACAGCCGCGCGCACGCGACACTGCTTGCGAATATGTGTGTGTGCGATTATGTCTGTTTTTGTGTAATAAAAAGCGCATTTAGATCTCAAATATGTATTCGCATTTTAAGGCGATGGGGATCAAATAAGCACTTGCATGTGCAGATCAAATCTTAACAATAGAAACAGCGGTAGATGTTACAATGTAATGTAATGTTACAAATTGCTAATATTTAAGACTAAGAGCTTACAGCGCTATTACTAATCTAGAATTACTCCTTATCTCGATTTATCCTACAGCTCACTCCTATCTTTAAATCAAGATTTAGGATAAATATAGTTTTATCGCGGAGCTGCAAGTGGCCCTTAGCGATTACAAATTCGGCTAAGTTTTTTTAAACCAAGTTGTTACACCAAATCTAATCTTAATATTTAAGGAGTGGTAGGAGGAGTATTCATGTAGTACTTTAATAGTTTGCCTTCATTACTATGTTCGTTTTAATTGTTTTCAGTCTAATGTAATTCGCAAGCACAGGATTTATTGCTAGAGTTTGTATAAGTTAAAAGAACTTCTTTAGATTAAAATAATTCCTGATACAATATAGGCAAATATTAGCAGAACAATATCCCACGAGGTTGCATCATCCCATTTTTGCTTAGTATAATGTGATTTGATTTCAATGTTTTAGAAAACTTTTGTTACATAACATAACCTCACGCCTGTATCCCCGAAGGGGTAGGCAGAGGCGCACTAGCGAATTAGTACACCCACATTTCGCCGAGCTTAGTTCCGTCCCAGATGTGATAGGGAGCGAGCCTATCGCCATATCGGGTACAATTTCCAACTTTTGTTATATGTATTTCAACACTATCATTTCATATTACCGCTATAAAATGATTTCCCATGGCTCATTTATCCATCACCCAAGAGTCTGTACTCTGTAGAGAGTGGGTTACGCAAGCAGGAGTGAGGGCTCCGGGAGGCAGGGAGTGAAAGTCTAGACCTCTGAGCTAGCACTCGATATACATACTTTACAATAGATTGGCTCTATTGTTAGCAATTGCTATGTTTTGTAAACCTATGGTGCAGTAATGTAGCTAGTTTCAGCCCGAACAGCGTGGTCCATTGTCTTTTAAAAGTGATGTGAGTGACCTCTCTGACGTGGGATTCATAGTTTTCTTTGCCTATAGTCTAATCCATAATAATAAATGTGAAAGTAACTTTCTCCATGCATATTACGTTATCTATTATCTTCCAGAGGCGATGACGTTCTTTAAAAAAAAAAAACTGACGGGGGAAGACCTGGAACGCCTAACAGTTTTTTATGCGCAATCGTATCTACAAATCCGTAAGACGTTATATAAAACTTATTTCTTATCCAATTATTTACTTGTTGGTGGTAGGATATTCGTATCCAAGCAAGCATCCATCGCAAGCTCCTCGATTAGCTTCTTCCCTTTTCAGATTTGGAATGTGAAGGAGCATAAATAGGCCGACATGATTCTGGCGACCACTGATAAACGCATTGTTCGTCAGTGGTCGCTAGTTTTTTAGAATGCACTACGCTTACCATCAAGTACAGTGTTGTCACTTGCTGTTTTTTTATATAAAAGAATTACACTTGTTATAAATGTAATGTAAATGCGGACTTAGGCCTCAAAGCAAATCTTTTCTTACTTTTTGCCTGCCCTTATCCCACCTTAATGCGGGGTCAGTGCAACGCACTTTTTCAAGCATGTTGTAGAAATTATTTGACTTAGTTTTACGAGAGGCTACCTGGCGTGAACCCCCTTCTGGGGGATCTAGTCCCAGGTAAATCAAATTAGAAAAATCGCTTTGCCGGAACTGAACTCAGGACCTCCTGGTCTAAAATCCATAAGCTACCATTAAAACAAAGAGGCGACAAACCACCTTTTTTCTATTCGAGTATAAACTGCTTTTGTTGAAACTTAACGTACCGACTTCAGAATTTATCCGATCGTGACCAAAATATGGGACTACCATTGGAATAAGCTTTATCGAACACAACAAGAATATTGAAAATCATTCCATAATTGGTGCAGATATCGCGTAACAGAAATAAAAAAAACATACAAACAAATTGAGTACCTCCTTTTCGGTCGAAAACTACGGCCCGAGCAGCAAAATTTTTACAAATTCAAAACATTTATTCTGCAAATAGGATAATTTGTATCACTTTTACATGTCAAATACTATGTATTCGAGCTCGCTGCGCACTGATCACATTTTACACTTTTTAAATAGTGACGGGCGGCTCGGCTTCCGGAGGCCGAGACACTTACGTAACATATGTATATATGTGCCGCCTCCAACGGGGTAGTGAGTGACGGGCGGCTCGGCTTCCGGAGGCCGTGACACTTATGGAACATATATGTATATGTGCCGCCTCCAACGGGTTTATTTCCTACAAATGTTATAGACGCGCATCGAGCTCGAATACATTTACGATTGTCAGAAATGTTCCTGCGCGGACTGGTCTCATAGGATGCCAAGCCACAAGGTATCAGAAAAACACCATAAAAACGTTGGAAATGAGTTTGTATAGTCGACAATAGTGTTTCCTGCATATTGTCCCGCTCCAGTCAGATGGGTGGAAACAATGACGAACAATGATCCGAGAGCAAAGCAAGATATTAGTAAACAAAGCGGAACGTCTCCAAGAATAAAAACTGAGTTTTGTTGCTGAGGGAGTTTCTTATGCAGTTTCTTCTAGTTTTAATGTACAATCAGGAAGTATTAGGCGTGATTGATTCATAAAATTTTTAGTTTCCAGTTTTTAAGGATTTTTTTCCAGTTGGCAATGGTTCTGGACTGCCTCGGTGGCGTGGTGGTATTTCGGTACGACTACGGTTCTGAGGTCTCGGGTTCGATCCCCGGGTCGGGCAAAGTGATATTGGATTTTTCCATATCAGCCCGGAGTCTGGAATTTGTGCCCGATATGGCGATAGGCTAGCCCCCTATCACATCTGGGACGGAACTAAGCTCGGCGAAACGTGGGTGTACTAGTTCGCTAGGGCGCCTCTGCCTACCCCTTCGGGGATACAGGCGTGAGCTTATGTTATGTTATGTTATGTAATGGTTCTGTTGGGGTAGTTAAATGTTTTTTTATAGCAGTGACTGGCTATTTGGGTCATTGCTGATAGTCAATAATCTCCACCGCCCATTGACTCCCAAGACACAAAAATAATCATAGATGCGTCTCCAATCTAAAAAGAGGGGACTGGGAAAGGAAAGGAGGGGAATTTGATTTGAATTTGAGTGGTAGAGCCACGTTGTAGAGTAACGTCTACATCACGAATGGTCCGGCTCGACCGATTTGATACCACTGTCTCACAGAAAACCGACGCAAAGTGGCAGCTTGCTGTCGCGTTTCGTTCGGTGAGTGAGATTTCCGGTGGCCCATTCCCCGCCCCCCTTCCTGTTCCAATCCCTTGTACTTTCTCTTCCATTTCCTCCTTTTAGATTGGCCACGCACCCATGATTCTTTTTGGGTCTTGGATGTCTATGAGCAGTGGAGATCACTTACCATCAGGTGACCCATCTGCTCGTTTGCCAGTCTGTACCAAAAAAAAAATGTGCCACCGGAAATCTCACTCACCTAAGGAAACCCAACAGCGAGCCGCCACTTTACTTTGGTTTTCTGTGAGACAGTAATATCAGACCGACGAGCAGGCATTCGTGTTGTAGACGTTACTGTCTACAGCCTGACTCTACCACTCTCAATTTTTGGGGGCATATTTGCAATATAACCAATATGGTCGAAGGAATGCGATATACGAATGCGAATACACCCAACAATCACACACCTAGTCCTGACCCCACACTAGGTATAACCTGTATCGTGGGTGTCAGAGACTATGAGAGACTTTCGGTCTCACAACACCCATACTTGAAACAAATATCTGTGGGCCACACAAACATTTGTCTCAATGCGGGAATCGAACCCGCGGCCTCTCGCTTCACAGCCGGCTACACGCCCGCTGCGCCACAGAGGCGGTCAAAGGCCTGGAAGTTGAAAACCCTAGCCCGACTGCAGATAAATAAGCAAGAGAGTAGTCAAATGTTAAGATCTCCCTTGGCCCTTGGACGCCTCTACAACAGGGTGGTACTTAGTCTGAAAAATACCAGTATTTTTCAAATTTGGACCCAGGATCCCAGGATCCTGGGTCCAAATTCGGCGTTGGCATACTCCGTAAACACACTGCCTACCCTCCAGGTATAGGCGTGAGCTTACGTTACATAAAGTTGACTAGGCTGGCTTTAGCGCGCCATGCTGTCCTGCGGTCGCGGTGTTAGCTTACTATGCTCAGTGAGAGGACGGTGTTGCAATTTTACTATAAATTACACAGAGTTAGATGTATTTGAGTTACGTAGCAATTGTTTTGGCGACACAGTATACTCTCTAGTAATAGTGAGTGATTATCGATATCATTCCTATATAAATCGACTTCAAAAGGATAAGCTTCTCAATTCGATATTTCTAGTGTATGTTTACCGATAGCTCTGACATGCATGGACTGATTTAGGTAGTCCCAAGTTCAAAATGTAAAGTTTGATTATTTTTTAATAGTGTTTTTTTTTAATGGTCTTACTATTGAGGATGCTCAAGACCGGGCGAAGTGGAAGCGTTTAAGTAGGAAGGCGGACCCTGGCAGAAGGCCAGGATAACGCCAGGCAGAAATAAAGAAAGAAAGTGTATTAAAAATGTTTTAAAAGCTTCAGTGGCGTATGGTATTGCTTATGCGATAATCGTTCTGAGATCGTGGGTTCGATCCTCGGGTCGGGCAAAGTGATAAGTATTGCAATTTTCAGTATCAGCCCTGAGCAAGGAATTTCAGCTCGATATGGCGATAAGCTCACCCTCTATCACATCTGGAACGTAACTAAGCTCGGCGAAATGTGGGTGTTCTAGTTCGCTAGTTCGCCACTGCCTACCGCTTCGGGGATACAGGCGTGAGCTTTTGTTATTTTATAATAGAAATTGGCAAACGTCTGATGGTAAGTGAACTTCCCCTTATGTATAACCACAATACCATGTGTTGCCAACTTAAAGGGAAGGAAATATAGAACTGGGAAGGAGAGAGGGGATTTGGGGTACAGGAAATATCATTCACAAATATAATGCGAGATGCCATTTTGTGTCGGTTTTGTATGGGGCAGTGGTATAGAACTTATCGAGGTAATTTGGCTAAATTATACTGTGGACGTATAACTAATTTATACTGTGGACGTATAACTAAATTATGCTGTGGACGTATAACTATTTTATACTGTGGACGTATAACTAATTTATACTGTGGACGTAATTGTCTACAGCGTAACTCATGTAGTGTTCTTACTTCACTTACTAGTGCTGTAATTCTGGTGTGTACCAATCTAGTTGGTGATCAAATTAACTGAAATTCAACGTCGTTTTCCCTGTATTAGAGGTCATTTATAGAAAAAAGGAGACTTTCGAAAAAGGAGAAGGTCCTCAATTCGTCTGTATTTTTTTTATGTATGTTACGCGCTATCTCCGCCAAATGTGGATCTTCAAAATTCTTTTTGTGTTCGATAGAGCTTATTTCAAGGGTGGTCCTATATATGTTTGGTCACGATCGGATTTGAAGTCGGTCTGTTAAGTTTTTAAACTTGTGATTATGTACAAAAATTTTGAAATCACATTTAAAAATAATAATGATACTTTTTAAACAATAATTACGAAAATATTTCCACACATAAAACATGAAACATATTTCTCAGTATTGTCCGAAACGGTCCACATTTGACCTCAGGTAAGGCGGCGTTCACACCGCGCGTCCTCACCGCGACCTCCGCGCGACCTTCGCCAAGGCCCGCGGTGCGATAAACTTTCGTAATTAAATTTGCAACTATACGCACTTGACGTTTGACGAAGGCCGTCACACGGCAAATAATTTACAACATCACAGTTTAGAATGTAACGCATGGTTATCGTGTCAGTGTGAACGCATCTTTGACCAAAAATGCATGTTATTTAACGTTACTTAACCCTCTTATAATAATGAAGTTACGCTTTTGATGTGTGAAATCTGTTATAGATTTATCCAGAATGATCTATTGCCTTTATCTATTCTAAAACATGCAAGACGTCATCATATATGTACAAGGCAGGCAATAGGAGAGATCAGAGATAGAAAGATGCATCTTTCGAGCGCTTATGCGCTCGAATCGCTTTCTTGTACAAAATACGGGATGGGATTTCTGCTTTTTGCTTCTTCTAGTATGCAAACAAAAGTATGTTTAGATAGAATTCGCACAATATACGTCTTAAAACTGCGGTAAAGTTGCGGGTATGACGTCACACGCGTGCAGTTACAGTAGCAACGGCTGACGCGCATACCACGCGTTTCAACGCGTTTGTCAATCTGGACGCACCTTAAGCCATTGGCTTATTGACACAGGTACAACTTTTAAAACAGATAAGTAGCAATAAAAACTATCAATTAAGGTCATTGTTGCAATATTTATAACCATTTTACGCAAGTTACATACCTAATCTAAAATTGGTCGGATGTCTTAAAGCCCATATGGTCATATTTTAACAACCTTATAATTTTAAATAAACGTGATGTGGAGAATTTAAAAGACACCTAATCTCAGCTTTACTAAAATTTACAAAATAAAATGCACACAAAGTATCACAAGACTTTATGGGAAAAATTATACAATGTCAGACACGAAAAGCTACTCAAATGTATTCGGACAATGTCGATGCATTATTGTCGTTATTTCGTGTTTCAATTAAAACTACCGCCACAATACAAAGACACTGACGCAGTGTGGCGGGAAAAGAGCTCACCTTGAGTGACGCGCTTCCCGCGGCATGGCCTCGCTCGCGGCCGCCAACGTTCGGCTCACATCGGCACCATTCGGCTATCTCCGGACACCTCCGACCAATTCCGCGCCCGCTTCGGCTCCTCTCGTGTGTCCTCGCTTCAAAATGGCCGCTTCGTTTTAATTGGTTCGACAATAGTTTTTATTTAATTGAATGATTTACAGTAAATTTTTTTCATTGTGTACAAACACCTTGATTTATTAACTTGTGAGTTAATGAAGGCATAACGCTGTTTTAAATAGCAAATAGTAACTCTAGTACAGTATGAATCGCGCGGTTTTTCCTTCTTTCTGCGGAATTGTTGAGTCATGCGTTTATTATAGTACTCTGTTAATAAAAGGGACGTATCACCTTTTATTAACTCAAGAACTTGCGCTAATGACTTCCTATATTCGTGTTTATCAACGTCTACTCGTTACAAGTTACAACAAGTTTATAGACTGCTATATGAAAGGTCTCCAACGACTTGTAATTTTTTAGCAGTAGGTATTTCAGAACGCAGTAATGTTTTAATTTATTAGTTATAGTCTGTCAGACATATTGCAATTTTCCCATAAGAGTTTATAGTCTAAGTAAAAAGAGGTCGCGGGGAATGTAGCGATTTGTGCTTATGGCTTCGCGCAAAATAATATTGACTTGCCATTTTTATCATGGTTGATTAAGACAGTGCGGACTTTGAATTATGAGCATGTTATTAATGAGTTAGAGAACTGCACCATGCTTGTACCCCAAAAAGATAGAAGTGTGCCTAGTTTACAAAAGATCCGATTGGATTTAAACCAATGTTTATTTTCCGTCCCATGATGTATGCAACTCTATCCCTGTTCCCACCCCGTTGAACTACGTCGTAAGTACCTAAAACGAGAATGGAACCCGGTAGGTAGAACTCAAGGTTTCTCAGCCTTAATATATGAGCTGACTAATGAGGCGTCTCAATGGAAGTTTCCAAGCCACTTTACTTAACGTCGCCTCGTGGACAACTCTGTCAAGTTCAAGGCATTTTTAATGTAATGTACAAACAGACGGACAAATATTGCATCTGGTGAGCTTTTACGTAAGTTTAAATATATACTCAGCGACTACTGAGAATAGTATGAAATGCTGAGACGAAAGTCGTAGGTTCGAAATCAACAATACCCCCAAATCCCTCCCCTAAAAGCATGCACCTCTGACATTTCTAAATTAAATGTGTAAACCTGCATACTTAAGAATTATCGTCAAGAATTTCAAAGGTATGTGAAGTCAACCAACTCGCATTAGGCTAGCGTGGTAGACTAAAGCCATACCCCACTGCTTAGTAGAGGAGGCCCGTGCCCAGCAGTGGGACAGTAATATTACTGGGTTATTATTATTACATATTCGGCATGATTTAACTAACATATGTGTTTTCAAAACTTCGAAAGTCTCTTGTAATAATGAAGGTTGCATTACACAGATAATATTAAAATGTACTTTAGATACTCTATTCTTGTCTATGTCATTAATTAAACAAAGCTATGAATTAATATTCTGCGATACCAATTTCCCAATTGGTTTAGTGGCAGTGTACGAATACCGAGACACTTGAGCCGAGGATTTGAATTTTCGGCTCTACCTGCCTTATTTGTGATTGGATTCTGTGGAAGGTGTGGCAAGACTCGATACCTATCACATCATGGGATCAGTAATTAGCTAAACGAACTATGATTGCACTAGGTGCCAGTAGCGAAAGATATTTTTTTCTAAAGGGAAGCCTGTGTTTTTTATTTATTCAACTGTATATTAATTATTCTTATTTATATAATCACAAGTATAACAGACCATCTTCAAATCCGATCGGGACCAAATTTATACCCTTGAAATAAGCTCTATTGACTAGGAAAAGAATTTTGAAAATCGGTCCATATTTGGCAGAGATATCACGTAACATACATAAAAAAATACAAACGAATTGAGGACCTTTTCCTTTTTGTAAGTCGGTCTATAATGGCCATAATACGTAAACATAAGCCTTTATGAATAGTATCATATAAGCCTTTCACTGCTGCTTTTTAAAACTTGCCCGGTTTGGTGTTTGTTTGGTATGAATGAGACTTTCCTCTTCCTACTATTGCGCTTAAAGTTCTATAGTAAATGCATGATTCTTCGAGAAGATATACCACTTCCACCATTTAAGTGTTCGTGGTCAGCTCTGGCTGGTGACAGGTAGATCGCTCTGTGTTAAAGATTAGGCAAGTAGTAGATGACTCGTCCATTAGAGTTTTATTTGATCCCCTAGAAATATTGGTGGACGTAGGAGGGACCTACAAACGAGTAGGTCACCGTTTGTCGTATCGTTAGATTGATGATTATTTTAATAGAAATGGGTACGTAAATATTTTAGCTGTACTATTTTTAAACTGTGACTTTTATTAGTTTGTTATAGAAAATAGATTTTATTTCCATTCTATAACATAAATTCAAAAACTATGTTGTTTTTTTCCTTTTCACTTAACTTTATCCAACTTCAATACGGGGTGGGCGTAATACACTATAATATAGTAATACACTTGTTCAAAATGTGGCAGAAACGATTTGGCTTAATTTTTACGACTGGCTGCTTGCATAATGATAACAACCTCTGGAAAATCAAGTCCCGGATAAATCATAATAAAAAGCTGCTTTGCCTAATCCGGAATTGAAAATCAGGAACACAATCATGTTTTGTATTATTTCACAAAATAAATAAAATATTTGTTTCTCGATTATTATAACAGTATACTGAATAGATGATTGCTCTAAATTTAACATTTTACCGGTTGATCGCCATTTAAATATATTAATATAACATACTTGATGGCATTACAAAATATCGCAAGTATCGCAACGCACTGCCGACTGCGGTAAACTCAAAATTTAAATTGTTAATAACGCGGCCGGGAGATTTCCGAGAATTGCAAGTTTGCGAATTCAGTAATATATAACATTTTAATGATCAAAGCAGTGACTTACGCGATCGATATAAACACATTGCTTTATTTTAATTTAACTTAAAAAAATAGATTGTCAATTCGACTATAGTTTATGTATGATACGCGATATCTGCGGCAACTGTGAACCGATTTTTAGGACGCTTTTCTTATTGTGTTCGATAGAGCTTACATAAAACTTTATTCAAGTTCTGATGAAGCAGTACGAAGTAACTCCATCAGAAACAACTGAAAAAATTAGTGCGGTTTAAACATTAATTTTTAAATTTTGTTTACCAACGACTTTGCTGTCTTTATGTAAATAGGGCGAACGAAAATATGGTTTTTGGATAAATTATGTTAAAAGTGAAGTCATCTGTCAAAAGAGAGCTTTTTAAGAAATAATTTAATTGTGAATAATTCATATGACATATTCATGCTTATTCAAAGTCAATTAATTAAAAATTCAGTATTGCTTTCTACAAATACGTAATTTTTATTAACTTTAATTAATTTCAATTTACTCCCGAATTAAGACTAATAAAAGAGATTTCGCTTTCCACACATTATTTAAATATAAAAAAAGATAATAAATGAGATGAGTCCCGTAATAGTCGTCAATAAAATAATTTGAATTTAGAATCATCAATTACTCCCATTATCATAGAGCCTAATATTTTTTCGCAAACGGCCACGCGGCACGCGTCTTACCGAATGACCTAATTTCAAATCCACCATATTTCAGGGTTTCACAATGATAACATTAGTTTGTAATAAAAATACGATCCACCCGGCAGGCACGGGGTGCGGAGCGTTGGTTCAGTGACTTGTTAGCTGCCGCGCAGTGTGGACGTATGCGCGTGGCACCTTTGCCTCTCGAGCGCAACTGCCGAACTCATGGATTGTGCACTCGGATTTGATTTTTTCTGACAGTGACAGAAGTGTGCCAGTGTTTATGGGATGGTTTTGTTTTTATTAATGGATAAATACTTTTTGCAAATTTATTATATTTGTGTGTTAAATCTGTGACATTTGGATTGCGTTTTGGACTTGGTAAGTATTTTGATTATTAGTTTACAAATTAAATAAGAAAATCCATTATAATTTTAAATTTAGAACAAATTATTTATTATTACGTTAAACCACAATATTTTAAATATTAAATTCAACTTAAGATTTTGAAAAAAGAATACATTGCCTTTGGCGCCAGTTTCTTTCAAAGAAAAAATACCAGTATTCAAATAAGTTAATAACAAAAGCAACATGTACAAGTTTATTCAACTTATAATATTATTGCATTGTATTCATATTAGAATGATCAAGTCAAAATAACTCTAGACTCTACGATGTTTATTTTCAAACATTTTAAATTAATCAGATTTCTAAATCCCATGTTTCTTCTAATATTAAATCCCATTTATTTATTACATATTATTATGCAATGTTTTTTTGTTTTGTAGGCGTTTAGCTTTGTTTATCTTTTCATAGAGATTCCTACGCTGTGCTCTGATGTGTTACGCGGTACGCCTAATGTCATTGGACTCAGGGCCATTTAGATCCTAATAATTTTATTATGTCATAGTTTATGGTAATAAAGTAATGTTTAAACGACAATAAATAATTATATTCGTAACCTCAGTCGGGGTCAAACCAGGGTCACAATTTAATAACTTTATAAAGCCTAAGACTGACTGACGCATATCTGGAAGTGTTGTACCTTATATTTATCTATTATAGTAAAAACAATATTATCTCACGCTGTTATCTCAAAAGGATAGGCAGAAGATCATCTACTGCACCTACATTTCATAAAGCTGATTTTCATCTCATGTCATTTTTATAGTCTAATGAGTAAACCGCTTTATTTGCTAAAAATCTGAATATTTGCTAAAATTACCATTATTAATAGTGTTTTCCAATTTTGAATACTTACATGTACTTTAACTTTATAACTTCGAAATCGAGACCTTCGTTATAAGCCGTGTTCAGCCAGCGGACCAACAAAAACAAATATTTTTGAAAGAGATAATAATTCATAATATTGTGGCCTTGGTCAAGTCTCATAGCATACGAGTTTTAGGAAGTAGTTGGCTGTATGTGTCATAACTCCTGTGCCTAAGTTTTGTTCTTAAGAATGGTAATTTTAAAATATATTTATGATTAATTTTCAAACTCAATTAAACTCTTTATACTTTTCATAGAGCCTTTTTACCACTGTGGTAGAGAAATGGTATTTGTGTTTAAATTAATCACGTTACTAGGAATTAAAATGTTGCGGAAAGTAATTCATTTCTCTCAAGGTTTTCCTCCGTCCGACTATCTCCTTAGCGTGCCTTGGTAGGTAGGACTTAGGTACCAGACTAGATGGCGGCCTTATAGTGGGTACAACGGCTGTATTCGTCGAGCTTATTTCCACATCCTCATGTGCTGAAGGTGAGCCTACCGCTATATCTAGAACAGATTCCAATTGTGATTGCTGTACCTGGGATTCGAACCTAGGACCTCGCGTTGCCAGTGGGCCAACACGACAAATATAAGCATGAAAGTTTGCACTTCACGCCAATTTGTTTTGGAATAATTAAATATTTTTGATCATGTAGTCTTTGATACAGGATGTTTTCAAAATACAATTAGCTTTCTGTGGGTCATTTTTACAGTACCAGGATACACAGGTTGGTGTTTTTTATCAATTTATCTAATTGAACCTTGAGTAGTATTTGTCAAAGTTGAATGAAATATTTTGAATATGTCAGCGGTAAGTTCCGTCATATAGGTATTATGCACAAGTAGATAGATACAGTATTAGTTGATGACCGCGAACATCGGTTATTCAAGCTATAGTAATATAGTTTTAGTATGACATTTATACTTCTTGAATATTAGAAACAACTAAAAAAATAGTTTGGGAAAATCTAGTCACCTAAAAATAGTCGCCTCCTTGATCTAGTAGCAGCATATATGGACTATGACCCGTGAGGTCCTCGATTTGATGCCCAGGTCGGGCAAAGTGAATTTTCTAATTTAATTTGCCCGGGACTGGATCCCTCAGGGGTAGTTGATTCAGGCATGCAGCCGCTTGTAAAAACTAAACGAAATCTCCAACATGCTTGAAAAAGTATGTTGCACTGACCCCACATTAGGTGGGATAAGGGCAGGTAGAAAGAAAAGTCTTTGGAAAATCTATGGAAATTGAATCCGCGACCTTAAATTCCTTAGCACTATATCGTACAAATGTCTACCTTATCCCCTAAGTAGTAACAGTATATTAGACACCTTAATTAGTTGTTTAAAATAATCAAAAGTAAATTGAATATCAGGATTTAGGCGTTTCCTAGAACCGCTCTATAGATAACGGCCTTCGTTCTATCTTTATAGTCAAGGATCTTGAAATCATGTTATTAAAAACATTCTTACTTAATTTAATATAAAATTACTTAATACAACATTAATATACTTATATTGAAGTATTTTGGAATAAACTTATTTTTGAGTGGTAGAGCTACGCTGTAGACAATTACGTCTACAGCACGAATGGGCCGGTTTAATGCCACTGTCTCACAGAAAACCGATGACGGCTGTCGCGTTTCGATCAGTGAGTGAGATTTCGGGTGGCCCAATTCTCCTCCCTACCCTTTCCCAACCCCTATTTCTATCCCTTTAGGTTGGCAACACACCCATGATACTTTTGTGTCTTAGGTGTCTATGGGCGGTGGAGATCACTTACCATCAGGTGACCCATCTCCTCGTTTGCCAGTCTCTTCTTTAAAAAAAATAGGCTCTACATTTTGTATTAAGAATTGAAAAACACCAGTAATTACCATACCTGATCAGACGATGACAGGCTTTCATATTTTACATGCGATTGAAGTAATTCGTCGTAAATCAAGGGTGTATTTCCTGCCAATCTCATCTCTAGCAATATGTAGAAAGTTTGTTTGAACACGCTTATTTCTGAGGCTACAGAGCCGATTTTCCAATATATTTCGCTTTAGACGGGTACATTACCCCTGAGTTACTTAGGCTCTATCTGTTACTGTCTATCTTGAGAAATCACTTAATTATCACGGGAGAGGAGCATAATGTCTTATAGTGAAATATATGTATGTATGTACTAACATAGAATAAGTATAAATGTATCACTAACACCATGAGTCCTTGTTACTTGATAAAAAGATTATTATTATTATCATTATAATAAAACAAACCTAAAGTTTCAAAAGTATAGATCAAAGCAATTTTATTTACTAAGCGAAATACTATTTGACACGTAGAAATATTTACATAAATCATACTTATCCCTGGAAATGCAGAATTTCCAAATATAATATATTTTTTACAAAAAGTAAGCTTAGGAGCAGGAGCAATTTACCCAAAATTACCCTGACAAGGTCGCGGCAAATCTAGAATCCTTGGTTTATTTCCGATTGTCTCGAAGCTTCTGAGTCAGTTTAAAAGTCGGCGACAACGTCCCACGTCGCCCACGTGACGCATGTGGTCACTAGTCACTACGATGCATCGTGCTGGTGACAGTTCTCACATGTTTTAAATGCGATATATTAAAGGCGAAAGCGAAATTTGTAGGGAATGAACGCAATAAAAAGTTTATGTGTTCATATGTAATTGTTTGTTTCTATTTGCATAGTTAATAACTTGGGTAATAATGATCTTTATTTATCACTAACTGTTGCCCATGAATTCGTTCGCGTGGAATTTATGAAAATGATTTTTTGACAAATCTATCCCATGGGATCCTTCTTTCCGGGATGTATAATATGTGTAGCCTATGTACTTTTCTAGACTATAATCTTTCAGTGTGACAAAATTCATGTCCAATCAAAATAAAAAGTGAGATATAAGTAACTGGATACCAAGTTAAATTATTTTTTAAGGTTCATTTATACTTAGCTTTAATTGGTATAAACTATGTTACATTCTTTGCTACTCATAGACATATTTTTATTATTATTATGACATGCATCCTTGTCTGCACCACATGTGTGTGTTTCTGACTTTATATCTGTATAGTATGTGGTAGGTATCTACAATGTATTATCAAAAATCAATATTATCAAATATTGCCCCAATTAAAAAGTTGTCTGAGTACAAAATTGCATTGTTAATCAACTAAACCTAAACAAATCCAACATACGGCAATATTCAAGTTATTACTCTATGTTGTAAGCGGTAAGATTCAAAATAAAACGGAAACATCACTGCATAGAAATCCCTAACCGATTTCATAGACAAGTACTTATTTTTAAAAGCACTGGCCGTTTGACCATCGGATGCGTCATGCCAAATATTCAGATTGGTACGATAAAAATTACCAAATCCGTAACACGATGGTAACATGACCTCGTATGTATCATTGAGCGAGTAACGCAGCGTGAAAACGCGTAGCTACATAAAGGCCGGGCCGAAATAGAGAACCCTGGTTACTGGAGCCTTGCACTGTTCTTCAAATGTAGCGTCCTTTTAAGGAAATTTGCCAAATAACCTCCTTTGTCATATTATTATTATTATGTTGGTAGTAGAGCTGTAATGTAAAATCTAAGTCATACACGGATAGAGACTTTATTTTTTTTTGACACACTGCGGTTCCAAATTCAAAATATTTTTAATGAAGGGAATATAAAAAAATCCCCGACACTTAGGAAAATCCTTGATCAGTTCAAATTGAGTTGAAATGTTTGTTCATTATTATAATATACATGATAAATTGGAATAGCTAATTAGTTAAAATATATCAATGCAATATACACCCACAGTATGACCACAACACGTTTTCAAATTAAAACATACACCCTACAGTCACACAATTACAAAATAATAATAACATAAACTTGTGCTGTGAGAACCAGGAACTACGAGACCCTAAAATGTTTGCAGAAAACACAAATATATAAATAACATCAAAATTACAGTCATACTGCCTTAGTGTTGTGGTTGTATTTCGGTACGACTACCTACCTGAGGTCTCGGGTTCGATCCCTGGGCCGGCAAAGTGATATTGTATTTTTTCATATCAGCCCGGAGTCTGGAATTTGTGCCCGATATGGCGATAGGCTCGCCCCCTATCACATCTGGGACGGAACTAAGCTCGGCGAAATGTGAGTGTACGTTATTACAGTAATAGTTCTGACCTCACCGTAAAATTCGCGACTTGTGTCATGGGTATCAGGAAGGAGAAACTTTCTGTTTCAACCAGACTTGAAATATTTGGGGGTCACATAAATGTCGGTGATCGAACCCGCGACCTCACGCTTCACAGCCCGCTGTGCTACGTGACTTGACACGTGGCTCTACTATCACTGTACATAAAGGGACAAGGTTCAATATTCAAGTACAGACCACGCCTCGTAGTTAGTCATAACCTTAAAACTACATGCGTGATGCAAGGCGCCCCCGGCCCCCACATGTACCTCGGCACGCGAATTTATACCAAATTATAATTTAACTTGTACCTTACATGTTTTTCGATTGAAGATCTGATGATAGATAGGTAATTTAGGTTAATTAATTTATTACTAAAAAATCTCTTCATCAAATCACCTGGCCTCAAGAATGTTTTTACTGCCAAGAGGGTTACGTCTTATAGCAGTATTATTATAATCTTATTTAGATTTTTTTTTGTACGGGAATCGGTACAAGTCGTCTCCTTGGCCTAGTGGCAGCATGAATGGGCTGTGGACCGGTGATCCTGGGTTCTATTCCCAAGTCGGGCCAAGCAAACTTTCTAATTTAATTTGCACGGGACTAGATCCCTCAGATGGAGTTGACGTTCAGGCAAGCAGCCGCCAACATGCTTGAAAAAGTATGTTGCGCCGACCCCACCTTAAGTTGGGATAAGCGCAAGTAGAAAGAAAGTGGTAATCAGCTCGAGCACACAAATCTACATTATGTTAATGAAGTGCAAAAGCCGGCTCGATCTGAAAGGCGCGAAGATACTGCACTATCAGTGCAAACGGCGCACTCCGGCCTTGGCATTATCAGCGGATCGCACTGTATCGCTCGGTGCGCCGTCTTATCTACGCATATTCAATATTATTCATATGCGAAATTAACGGAGATTTTATAAGACGCTCAAGTTTAATCCACGTTTAGGCTGTTTTATCTATAGAGAGGCACAGAGGCGGTTAGCGTGGTAAATATGCACCTATAGTACTTTCATACATTCTTATAAATTTCATTACTTTATTTTTCCAGTTTGCCGAAATCAAATGATATGGGAAGGTGTTTTGCACATACTATGCGAAAATTTGGCTAAACACGAATTTACTACGACACGGAACTGAAAATATTTTATATAGCATAGAGTTTTCTATTATATTCTCGTTTAGAAACTATTTTCAAAGATTTAGGCTTTAGGCTGTCACCATTATTTATTTCTAAATAGTTTGTAAAATTATTGGCATATCAGAAGTAATCCATAGAATTACGAGTACTAATTGAATTCCTTAAGGAACGTAGAGTTTAAAGTCCACGTTTATTTTACCTTTATTTTATGCGAGTGCAGACGCGAATAAATGTTACTTTTGCACTATTTTTTATTAAATGCATAGTTGCCAAATTACTGTCTTTATTGAAATATTGCAATTATAATATTTTAAACTATCATTATTGTGGTCTAATAAATTCTATTGAAATTATACTGTAGAGCAAAAAAACGCATAATTGTCTATGAATGCATTATATTTATTTAGTCTGTGGTAATTGGTTTAAAACCTTGTTACCCCTAAGTGGAAAGGCTTATTTATAAGACTATTACAGTTGATTACATAAGTAATTTTAGATATTGCTACGCTTGAACCTTCGCAGCCAATGCCGTGTTGCGGTTTCTTACATTATTATGAACACAGCTGTATATTGTTTGTTTATAGGCAAAGGACCTTTTTAAAATAATAATAACAGTCCTGTAATATTACTGTACTACTGCTAGGTACGGGCCGCACATACTTAGTATTAGACCTACATAAGTCCACGGTGTTGGCCTGCTCTTATCCCACCTTAATGTGGGGTTAGCGCAACACACTTTTCCAAAGGATGTTGTAGAATAGATTTGGCTTAGTTTTTACGATCGGCTGCCTGACTGACGGTTGACGTCCCTTTTCCCTCCGAGGGATCCAGTCCCGGGCAAATTAAATGAGAAAATTTTGCTCGACCTGGGAATCGAACCCAGTACCTCCCGGTCCACAGGCTTCACAGCCCATATATACTCCCACTACACCAAGGAGACGATTGATGTCCACCAAGCTGTCCTAATGCAAGTTAATACACTTCACATGCCTTCAAAATTCTAATAGACTTTTCGGATATGACGATATTATCACGAATTCACGACGGCAGATCGCTTTGACCTGAGCACTCCTAGGACTTCCCGGTCCCGGTTCCCCAAATCCCGTATACTCTATTACTGTACCAAGGAGGCGCCAAGCTTCCGTCACACCGACTACACATCCCAAGACATTTGCATGGTATTTTCATAATTAACATAACAAAAATATTGTAATAGGACCACACAATAGTTGAATAACACTGTTCTGTCATGAGGACAAGTGTGTCTGCTGGGTTATTAAGAACTATTCAAAATATGAAGCAAACTAGGAATCGAATCCTGCATCTCAATGTATTACAGCATAGTAGGCACACTGCACAGACACTAGACGAACAAAGCGACCATTCACATACGTTTAGATTACATTACAAAGGACCTAGGCAACTGACTTTCAGTTTTGCAGTAATAGCATTAAGGTGTTCACTTGGTATCATAAATGATTGAAACACAAGAGCTTTCTCCTTTCCACAACGATTTTGTTTTGCCATAAAGTTTAGTACAGCAGGTACAATCACCGTAAAAATTGTAACGAATATGTCATTTTTATTGCATACAATATTCAAAAGATAAAATTTACTTCTGTAAATAACGCACCAACATTACGTGCATCACTAGCATAATCGATCACTTCGATTGTAATTTAAAAGAGCCAATTACTTGATAGTATCGATAAATCAGCGCGTTTAATATTCTCTTCCGCATAGGCGACATGGCGCAGTGTGCGCATGCGCGGGCGAGATCACCGCCGCACCGCGCCGCCTTGCGGCTGAAAGTGAAAGTACAGTTTCAAACTTGGAACGTCACGATAATATTACGTAGTCCGAACACCGTCTAGTCATGTTTACTTTTTTACTCGATTTTTGTATCGTATAACTGGTTTTTGGATGTGTGATGCTCTCTGAACGAGCGGGAAAGTGTTTCTTTTTTCATTACACTTGAAAACTGGCCGGTTTGGTGTGAAATGAAACATAGATTATATTTTTTCTTTGCAACAATCGAGTTACCCAGTTATAATGAAGTTATAGACTTTCTGAAATTAAGTAAAAATAAAACTTTATCTAATAAGGAAATCGGTAGAGATACATTCCACGATCGTAAATAATATGTTTTGACACTAATAACAAGATAACGTTGAGAAATAGGTGTTGTAGGCGTGGCTATTGGAGAACAATTACTCTAAAGGGTGTCATAAGTACTGCAAATTGTTGGGTATTACAAAATAAATATCTGGCTAGGTATTAGACAGTTCAGAAATAAAAAATAAATAATTTTCTACTTTTAGATAAATGTTATAAAATCTTAAAAAAATATTGACCTTAACGATTTTCTTTTTGATTGTCCTAAGTTCCCTCTACAGTATTCTTCTTAATAATAATTAAAAAATATTAACTGAAACATAATAATTATTATAGCTTTAAAAATACAAAATGATTGTCTATACACAGGAAATTACTAAATACTTTGAAACTGGCAAATGGGAAAACAATTTCTTCCCATAACCACAAAAAAAACATTTAAATAGGGTTCGATAAGCATAATTGATTTGTAATCATGTCTACACTTTGCATATAATCATGTCTACATTTTACTGGCAACGATTGAAAATTACTCGGTAAAAAATTTGGAACCTCTTGTGTCTAACATTTATTTTGTCCAAATAGGATTCAAATCGTCAAACTTTCTCGACCGACGGCATAGCTACAATATCACAAGTAGGTAAGTAAAGTTTTAATTAATTTCACTTCAGTTTCCACCAGTTTCTCCCTCTTTCCTAATTTCAGTTGTAAATTATTCGTTAACAATTTTAAAGCGTAATGAATTGAATTTAATAGAAAAAACACTATCGTATAGAAAGTTATAGAGTATTTTACTACCATCAAAGTATTTGTAATCTACTATAACAAAGTTCATATAGTGTCAAAGGTACAAATGGTGATAAAAGTAGTAATTATCAAATATTAAGCACACGGAGCGCGGTCGACGAACCCGCGTGCGTAACGACAGCTAAACAAACTTATTGTGTACATACGTACACGCATATAATAATATACTAGATATTGCTCGCGTCCCCGCCCGTTAGAAAGGTCTTTATGGAGTTTTAATCATCTAAAGAAATTTTTAAATCGTGCAAATTTGTGTATTTGCGTAACTGCGCTTGAGCGATACTGAACAACTCTCGTCTCCTATTTTACCCTTGTCAGATTTTTGAGTTCAAAGATAGCCTATATGATATATCCTATGGTTCAAATCTTTTCTGTTCAACTGTTTGACCGTAAAGGCAACAAACATACAGACTGTCACGTTTATAATCAGTTTTATAAAGCATAAAGTGAAGGGTATAGATTGTTGATGATAATGAAATTTTTTGTTTTGATTTGAGTGATACTAACATTAAACGATCCTCCAATAGTGGTAACTATGCGTCCATGTGAAGAGATTTTTCGTGAGTGATAGTCTTCATCAAACGAAGCTTATCTTCTTTAATGGTATTTGGCAATAGCAGTTGTGTTTATTTCACTGGTATTGTCGACATCCATCTTATTTCAGCCTTTTGCCGTCCACTGCTTTACGTAGGCCTCCCCAAGAAAGCGCCAGCCTTCCTGATCTTGCGCAACCCGCTTTTATTCACTGCCTGCCACCTTTTTCAAGTACCTAGTCAGTAAGTTTTATCCACAGACGTAAAAAAAAGATGGATGGAACGCTAGGAACATTAAAAATGAAGCAGGGTTTTCAGCCCATTTGATCTATCGACACATAATGGCGGGTGTGTGCGTAGAGCACTTTTGTACAGGCGCGTTTGTGTGCCTGGCTTCTCTGTGGCGTCTGTTTAACTATAGGAGATGGTGTCCTTCTTTTTCTGTACGTCCGTGGTACGTGTACGGCGCTGCTGTCCGCTGATGGTGTCGACATCCATAAAGTCCATCGTAGACAATGGATAAAATGTTAGATTATCAGCGTCTAATAGTGTACGTCGAAATATAACGCGTGCCTTAGCTTTTCGGAGCGGATTATCGATAACTGGATGACAACAGCCGGAATCATCGGCTGTGCTCCGCCAAGCGCGAAGGGTGGCGAGATTTTTGCTGCTATGTGCGATCATCCATTCAAGGACCGATCTTTTCCAAATCAAATGAGCTGATCCGAGCCTGTGCACTTGAAAATATAGACAAATACACATTTAGAGGGAGAGGGATATTGCATAAAGTAAAGTTATAACAAAAATCTACATAACCAACGCTCACGTCTGTATCCCCGAAGGTAGGGTAGGCAGAAGTGCTCTAGCGAACTGAACTGACCGTGATGTGATAGCCTACCGCCATATCGGGTACAAATTCGAGATTCTGGGCTGATATCGAAATAAAACCAATATCATTTTGCCCGACCCGGGGATCGAACACGAGATCTAAGGACGGTAGTCGTATCCAAATACAACTACGCCACCGAGGCAGTCTGAACAGAAAACTGTCTTTGGCTAATTCTATAGTAAAATATATTATTCCCCTTCTAAAACTGTAGATTAAAAAAAGTACTGACGCCGCTTTGGAAGTACTTGGAAGTGACAGTTTTCTATCTAAATAGATATCAAGCCCTCGAATCACGATACACTCGTACATATAGTTTATTTAATCCAATAACTAAAGAAAAAATAAGAAGACCCGGCATAACTACGAAAAATATATGTTTACTATGAAGTCATTTCCGCCATTTTAGTTTCGCGATATATTTACATGTAAGTTGTCACCGTGTCATCAGAATTAAATAACGCATAAATACTTATTGAATTTATTTTAAATACGGTGTTTTATTTACAATAATACTATTTTCGGGATATGAAGAAGATGCCTTATATTGTATTAATGGGATCTTTCTTTCGTAAATTCGCCATTTTTGTTTCGTTCCATACATTAGGAATGCTTCATGTTTTCCTAGTTATGACCTGTCCTCTATCTTCTTTTGTCTAAGATTTAATCAGATTATTATATTAATCAGTAATAGAAGATTTGTCATTTTCATTTTTAACATCTAAAATCAGAATAATAATACAATTTTAAAACCCAAACTTACTTTATTGACTTAAAACAACATTTACAGACGTTCACTGAACTTGATTGTTTGATCTGATGCGCGAAACAGACTTGAAATATTTATGTATCTAACAATAGAAAAGACGCGATTTATTTGCGTTCGCTTGTTCCATTGTATTATGTATTATGTGCAGCTAAAAATAATATCAATGCACACAACATAGATATTTGATCACGCATCACTAGAATCTTCAATGCTCTAGTTTGTTTCATATCAAAGCAAAAATATTGTTTATATAATAATAATCTCTTCTGTCTTCAAACTTATTTCTGCTGTTTGCACGTCAATGCAATTTTTGTAAACTAGCAACCCTGAGAGTCGAATCGTTCATCCAAGTAGGTAACCTTCAATGTTCACTCATAATAGCACTTACGCACCTATTTACTGGTCTAAAAACAATTTTATACACACACGCGAGCGTAATAAAATAAATAAACTCGGACAGTCCTAATTCTAATCTAACACAGTCAAGGTTCGCGAATTTTTCGCCAATACGTATGTCTCCTTGACACACATAGCGCAATGAAGATCGGCCCGCCACGCCACCGCGCCACCGCACCGCGCAGCCGCGAAAAAACGCTGGCTGATAAAAATAAAGCCAAACACGTGCTACGCTTGGGCCTCCTTGAATTAAACTTATTGCGGCCATTCATAAGAGTGCTTGAATTAACCTAGGCATCAAATTTAGGCTTAATTATACTAAGTGTTTGTTTTGCGTTTGGCGGGAAAAACATATTTAGTCTGTGGCTGATGTTTACATACTCGACTGTTAGGTTGGTACTGTAGTCCTGACGCGAAATGTGATAATCTATATCGATATTTTGCAAATTAGATTATTTAGAAGATAAATATCGATTACTTATTGATGTAGAGCTCACAGCGTGTTTTCTTAAGTGAAATAAGTTTAACTTCTGCTTTAAGCAAATGTTTAAAATGTATTATTAATTTTTATTATAACATTGTTTATTTATGCAAATGAAAGATGTTTTATTATACATTTTATTTGGTTCGTTTGCAAGTTGCTTTTTTATTAAACGGGTAGTTCGTCAATACAGTCGCATTAAGACGTATAAAATTGCTATAAAATTAATTTTAATAACATTATCGTTATGTACAGTGAAAGTGCATCCAGGAAGCAATTTGTACCAACTCATTACACATGTAACACGGGATCGAAAAACATAAACGGCAATTTCTAATGAGCCTCTTTGGACTAATAGCCCACGGCATCTTCTGGTAATGATTCTCTTCCTTCTTTCTTTATTTCAAAAGTATAACTTAGTATATAATGGTCGCCATATAGAAAGATGGGAACTTGTTGTTCAAAGTTTGTATTGAAATGTAATTATGCACATTATTTACACAACATAAACATAACATAAGCTCACGCCTGTATCCCCGAAGGGGTAGGTAGAGGCGCACTAGCGAACTAGAACACCCACATTTCTAATATCACTTTGCCCGACCTGGGGATCGAACCCGAGACCTCAGAGCCGTAGTCGTACAGAAATACCACCACGCTACCGAGGCAGTCTTGCACATTATTTACTTTTAATAAAAATTAAATTATATTTAAATAATAACTAAAATCAAAGAATTTTCAACTAAAATAATAACATACGCTGTTGTTTTCGAAATCTGATTAAATGGTACCTACTGGTAAATAACCTACAAATGACAAATGGCGTCTATGCTTACAACCAAATTACAACCCTAGGATATATAAACGTCCTTTAAGATTCTTATTAAATTATCAACAATTTATAGCCCTTCCAAAATCGAGGGTCAAACTCCTCAATCACCAATCAGTCGTAACTCGTAAGCCATCACATATGGGGCCAATCGGTCAAGGTTGGCAGGCATGTTACTAGTATTTAGATACAAGTCATTTAGATGAAATATTCGCTGAGTTTTTATATGATAAAGAAGCAAAAGAAGAAAAATGTTCTTCCCTTCAGAATAAAATTGATAGCATTGTAAAGAACTTTTAAGAATTTTATTTTCGAAATGTAATCTTTAAACGACAGGTATCGTTAGACATAAGTAGCACATGGAAACATTGTCATTGGAAATCCGTTAAGAAGGAACAGCATAGGGACAAGCATCGATTTAAACAAGGTACTTAAGGAATCCCAACATTTCATTTCGACGCAACGTGACGTATCGTTTTAAAGCACATCTCCTGTACCTGTTTTTCTCGAAACAAAACTCAAAAACACATTTACACATTCACTCAACAGTTCATTTTTACAGTCTCCTGCTTATAGAATAATGGGCCATAGTTAAAAATGTGTAGCGAAACGATGTTTTGTGTAGATGTTTTGTGTAATGTTTTAGTGCAGGAGACGCGCCTTAACGTTTGCTATTCGATAAATTTGTTACGATTGTCTTCTGTCTCATTCTTTCACGTTGATTTATATAAGTTAGAGAAGAATAAATGGATTGTTTCGCTGCGTTGTTTATTTCTTGCTATCTATGTCGGGAGTGAGCTCGCCATCACGAGGTCGCGGGATCGACGTCGGATGCGTGCAATTTCAACCTACTGCGATAAAAACTGACATGTCGTTTATTTTTAGTGCGCGTGAGTATTTTCGTATTAGATCTGGTGGTTCTAGACATGTTACAATTATTAGGCAGTAGCGTTCGACCTATCTCAATAACTCATTGTTCCGCTTTGTTTGACATGAGATATTTATTTATTTATAGAAGTACTCAATGGTTATACCGATTTACATTGCAATATTTAAGGTAATATAACATAAGCTCATTCTGTATCCCCGAAGGGGTAGGTATAGGCGCACTAGCGAACTAGAACACCCCTATTTTGCCAAGCTTAGTTCCGTCCCAGATGTGATAGGGGGAGAGCCTATCGCCATATCGGGCACAAATTCCAGTCTCCGGGCTGATATGGAGAGATCACTTTGCCCGACTCGGGGATCGATCCTGATACCTCAGGACGGTAGTCGTACCGAAATACAATCACGCCACCGAGGCAGGCATATTTAATGTAGTTTTGAACTAATCGGTTAATATAATATAGAAAGTACGAGTACCTATATAGGATTCATAATTGTACTAGAACAACCACAAACGACACCCCTGAACCTGAAGCAATTAATGGCGCATTGTCACCTCTTCTTGATTTGTTCTGCAGCCCGAGCAGGAAAATTTCTGACAACCGTAAATGTATTCGTGCTCGATGCGCGTCTATGAAATTTTTATGAAAAATTAATCAAATGTCATCAGTGCGCAGCGAGTTTACATTTACATTAGTTTTTCGTGCTCGGGCTACTGTTCTATTTACAGTTCAAGTTTGCACTTGATCTAAAAATCTAATTGTATGAGCAAATTCAATTCCATATTATAGTTTCCTCTATAATTACTTATGTCCGTTCTTCGTAGCATTCAGGCAGTTCCGGCTCAAGCCTGGGTGCTTCTTGCCTAGGTAAACCCGAGGCCAGAGCATCCAATGCGTCGAAGAGAGCCACCGTAGGGTTTGTAGGACTCGGCACAACGGTCGCCTACATGCTTTCCATCACTCCTGAGCTTAATGTTGGGTCGTAACACCGGCGAATCCGACACAACCATCACGTCTCCCCGTAGCGGTTAAACGCCTTTCCCCGCGAAAACAAAATTAAAGTTCTATTATAGTGATTTCTTAGGTTTACGTGAATGTTATTAATTGAAATAAAACTATTTTTACGGATTATATCACGATTTGGACCACGAAGGCTGCAAAGCTTTCGAAACGTCGGGCATAGAAATTAAAACCAAATCGGGATATAATCCGTACAAATAGTTTAATTTCTATTATAGTGTTGCTTAAAGTCCACAGTTTATATATATACACGACATGTGAATAAGCATCTGAAAATATAAAGGGCTAGTAGTTATTTTCCCAAACGGTAAGTGGCACACTTGGCCTAGATAAACTTTATTAAAAACAACAATAAATAGCGCCATGAAGTGTGCGTGGTGTAATTGGGCCGAGTATCGGGGTCATGACTATTCGCGTTGCCATGGTGACGGGTTCGGTTCCCGAGATCGTACCTCTCGTGTCCTTCATCGATCGCGAGAAATGAGATTAGGACTAGCGTATTGGGTGGTTATAAACAATTTTAAGGATATTTTCTTAACTTATGACATTTTTGTCAGCGTAACAGCGAGAAGTGGCACCTAGAAACGAAATTATTTATCAATTATCGCTTATATTTACACCGTGAATAAAAAATGTATGAGAAAACCAGCAAAGAATTCTCCATCAAATTTGTAATGGAATGCAATGTCTCACGGGGGAATTCGTCCTACCGACTAACACCCCGCGATAATGTACGGGGTCCCTCTCTCCCTTGTGCCGGAGACCTCGGGATATTTGCAGCCGCAGAGACCAGAGTCCACTTTATGAATAAAATAAATAAATACACCCAAGTCACACACCTAGTTCTGACCCCACACTAGGTATAACCTGTATCGTGGGTGTCAGTGACTATGAGAGACTCTCGGTCTCACAACACCCAAACTTGAAACAAATATCTGTGGGCCACACAAACATTTGGCTCAATGCGGGAATCGAACCCGCGGCCTCTCGCTTCACAGCCGGCTACTTGCCCGCCGCGCCATGGAGGCTGTCATGTCACATTACTCGGCCGTGCGTGCTGCAGGACATCTCTTGATCTGAGTTCAGACGTAGCACTAAACGCGTTTGAAAAACGCTATTCTCATGCAAAACGTGCGGTAAGCTCTTTTCACATTTTTGGTCTCTGGTGTTTTAAATTTCAAACATTAGGTTTCTAAAAATCTTAATTGACCCACTTCAAAATGTATCCGATGATTACCAAAATATGACACCACCGTAGGAATGAGTTATCAAACACAATTTAAAGTCCATATTTGACGGATATACATATAGCGTAACAGACAAATTTAGTACCTCCTTTTTTTAATTCGGTCGGTAAAACTGACTTTTTCTACCGCCGAGCATGCACCCATTTCAATTGTTTATATAATGACGTGCTTATTTAGTGAATTCTGTCCACGTAGAAATTACATTAACTTAGGTAATTTTAGTAAGTTACACTTACAAATTGCACTTATGTAATAGTCTGTATTTAAATGCATAAACAAGAAATAAAAACATTACGCACAAATAATTTATGAAGGTAACAAATCAAAACGTCGCGGACGCAACGAAATTGATTATCATAATAAATTATGAAAAATTGTCTTTTTATAAACACTGCCTCTTCTAACAAACAATTTTCATACATTTATTTTTATTATGCAGTATATTCGACAGCCTCCGGGACATAGCGGGGAAGTAGCCGGCTGTGAAGCGAGAGGCCGCGGGTTCGATTCCCGTATCGAGACAAATGTTTGTGTGGCCCACAGATATTTGTTTCGAAAGTTTCTCGTGGTTCTCGTTTCCTGATACCCACGACACAAGACTCGATCTTAGTGTGAGGTCACATATAGACATAGTCCTACGTGTGCGACTGTTGGGTGTTATTTATTCAAAAGAAATTTGAACGGTTCTCAAAATATAGAAATGTCAATGAAATTACACATTCTTTGTTAAAAAAGTAATTATGTGAAGAAAGTCACAAATAAAATCACAGTCTTCGTATAAAAATCGCCAACACAAAACGCATCCATAAACAATGTTACCATAGCGTTTATTGTTTATTACAGAATTTTATGGCGTTCATAAAAAGCTGTATATTACAAGTACTTTACAATCAACCCTTTGGCCGTGTAGTCGTTAAACTATTAAAAAACTTTTATGGCGTATTTTTGTTTTTTAAACTTTCTAAACGTATACCGTTCTTTTTTTGAAATTGTAGACGAATCCGTAAATAAATTATTTAGGATAGGTGGGCAACGGTTTTTACACTCTGACTTTACTATTGTTAATTGTTTAGATTTTTGCTATTTCCAAAATACGTTTTATTTAAGAACATTATATTCAAATTTACTTTCACCGATGATAGCATTTGATGCTTTATGGTTCCGCTAGTCTTTGAATGATTACCTATAAATTGTGAATAGATTTAGTGAAAGGGAACTAGGCTATGAAATAGACTAGTTTAAAGCCTGCCATTGCGAATACAACTATCGCCGCTATAATTTTGATCAGGCGGAAGGCTTTTACATAAATTGTTATTATTCATGAGAAAATCACCAGCTGATATTCATATTATTATGTTTAAATGTAAACTTATTATAATTGTACCCGAGAACGGTCTCTTCAGCTCCTGACATCAAGGTTGTAACTTATTGATTCCGAGATCGTAGTTATTTTGGACTTTTGATTATTTTTTTTCTGATGCGGACCAAAAGCATTTTTTTAAAGTTTACTGGCTGCAAATAACATTATTCCCGTTTTATTTTTTTTAAACTTGATAGATGGATAGATGCAAGTAATATCAATCTACAAAACAGACATTGCATCGTAAGATCTTTTCTAGAGAGAATATTTTGCACAAAAGTTTTCTTGCATTTCAGCAAGCCCGTCTACTAAACCGTTTTTGCATTTCAAGTGTATTTGTAATTATCTCAAAAATACTATGTTATCAGTTACTCAATTTAGACAACCTTGTAATCTTAAAAAAATACAATATTATTGCAGTATTTATCTGTTTATCTGTACAATTTCACAAATATTTTAACGAATCATTGTAGTAAATTGAAGTAGAGACTTTCGTTTACTCCGCCATGTCTACCACGTGACGTCACGTTTCAAACACATTTTATCTCGATACAAATCTAGTTTTTTGCGCACGCCAATTTTCGCGACATCGGGCGTCGTCGGGAAAACTCGGCTGTTTTCGGCACTCGACAGATACCAGTTTGAAGTGACCCGCCCGCCTCGCACATGTAGAGCATTTAGCATGGTCTAGGGGTGTGGTGATGTATTGACGGAGGTCAGGATTCACTGGTCGTAGTAACCTTGGCCTAGTTTGATAATGCTCTAGGCCCGCGTCGCAGCTGTGAAGATAATGGCGGTGATGGAATGATAATTCGCTTCCTAAATGGAATTTTCGTTTGATATTACAATTGATTAGGTAATGTGTGAGTCAAGGCTCCGGCAGTTTTAGTTTATTTGGGATTGTAAATACTTAGGATGAGATCTATAGAGCGAACCTTGATTTAATCTGAGTAATTTTTACGATTTTACAAAAAAATTCAAATCCTTACCGAGTTTGATTTTTTGACTCTGACTTAGTCGAAGTTCGCTCTATAGATCTCAGCTTTAGAGCCATGCTGTGGACAGTTATGCTAGCAGCACAGCTGTCTGTGCTTTTGATAAGTTCAATACTATTGCCCAAAAAAGACGACGTGAAGTGGTAGCTCGCGATTCACGTTTCACGTTTCTGAACATTCGCAAATCTTCGCTGTTGCGTTCAAACAACAGTTATCCTGTGCACGACCGAATGGGACAGAACGCCTTCGTTCGTTCGTTTGGCTTCGGTGTTGCATTCACACCGACTCTTTCGCGAACATTCTTTTGCCTTCGTTCGGTTGGTGTGTCCGCGCCATCAGACCGTGGTATCAAACCGTTCGAGCCGGCCCATTCGTGCTGTAGACAGACGTCACTGTCATATCGATTTATTTACATTCCTAGAATAAAGATACTGCAAAATTTATACTGATTTCTTAAGTTTACGCGAATGTTATACATTGAAATAAAACTATTTTTACGGATTCTATTACGATTTGGTTTTTAATTTTTATTCCCGACGTTTCGAAGGCTTTGCAGTCTTCGTGCCTGACTGAGGTGTCATTTGTCCAAAAAAGTTAGTGTTACAATATCTACCTTCATTTTTAAATTATGAATATGTCAGGAATAAAAATTAAAAACCAAATCGTGATAGAATCCGTAAAAATAGTTTTATTTCAACTGCAAAATTTAATTTACCTATTTTGTCCAAATTTATAACTTTGAAAATCATTTTAATCACGTCATTAATAGCGTTTTTCATTGTGTTATAATAATGTTTGTTTTAGTATGGTATCGTTTACTATACTAATATAATTATACAGTGTTTCTATTATTGTAACGCGCCGATGTAATCCATGGTCGCCCTTTGTTACAACCACACCATCATTTATCAATGGTGTCTCTTGTTTAGGCTCCGTGACCCACTTCTGAGGAGGTACTTGGGCTCAGTAGTGCCGGTTTGAGTCGAAATAATTTTCGATCGACTTCTAAAAAGGAGAAGGTCCTCAATTTGTCTGTATTTTTTATGTATGGTACGCGATATCTCCGCCGAATGTGGACAGATTTTAAATTTTTTTTTGGTTCGATGAAGCATATGACAAGGGTGGTCCCATATACATTTGGTCACGATCAGATAATTGTACATTATCCTTAGATATATGACCCTTAGGTCATTACCTAAATCTATTATTAAAACGTAAGATTACTTGCGACTGTGTTTCAAATTGAAACTATTTTGCCCCTTTCTTACTTAAGTTAAATACTTTGAGAACACAAGAGACAAAACACTGTTTAATTAAGCACTCAAAATTTTATTAAAGCCAATTATATCTACTTTGTTTGAGACCTTTAAAATGAAACCGACTTAAAAATATAATTGAAAATAAAAATAAAATAATTGTTTTACTATCTATACCTAAAGCTCGGTCATTCGACAACCTTTAAATATGCAAACAATGCCTTAACTCTGGGAAACCACCTTCCCACATTAGCCTGCTGCCCCCCCCCCCCCGCCACACCGCTCAGCGCCGCCCCGCCCCCGCGCTCCTACGCAGTACGCTAGTAGAGTATGTACCGACCTCAAAGTACTTCCACACGTATACGACAACCTTGATCTCTACTGAAAAATGCTGCATTAAAATCACCCAACTTATTGTCTTGCACTGAGCGACGTATGCGTTCTATTCACAACTTTAGTACACTAGAACAGAGTACATTTTAGACTGCACCGTATTTTTTCGTAGACCTTGACGGCTGGCCTTGCCTGTATCTAGCGTCCGTTCTTTCCGCCTTCGAATCAATTTGTACATTATTATTTTTATTCAGTTATATAAAGAAAAATATATTTATGCTTTCGGTTTGGTATTTTTCCTTTGTGAATGCAGACGGAATATTTTTAGACATGACCGATCTGTAAAGGTTTGTTGTATTAATGTTTAAAGTCTTAAACCTATGGCAAATGTTTTTGTAACAAAGACAAAAGACATTGAATTTCTCAGACTAATCCAAAACACAGAATACAAACGTTTATCAGTCAAGAATCAAGATAGACATTTGAAAAACAAGTTTTACACTAAATGAATGAAGTTGTATACGATATAATTTACTACATTCAAGGATGGACCAGTATGAAATATCATCAAGCTATGGCCACCTGATTAAAGGTCGCCAGACTGTTTATTTTGACCTATAATACTGACCCATAAACTACAGCTGGTTCACAACGCGACGTGACGTCCACGACACGTCACACGTGCGATAAATTGCGTCTGAGATGTGATTTGGATTCAAAAGATCGTTCCTTTGATCTCTATGTGAATTGGCAGTGTAGTGTATAATCATATTTTATAGTGTATAATAACAGTTTGCTTCGAACGTTTGTAATTAATTGGCAAGGAATACAAATATTTATAAAAATCTCAAAATGATTCTTTAAAAATCGCATCTCTGTTTCACACTATTTATCAAAAATGTAAATAAATTAAAAAACAAAATTTTACAAAAAATGTAGATTCTAAATTCAAAATTTACTAGGTATGACGTGTTGTGGTCGTGGTCGTTACGTCACATACAACCAGTCTACCAAATTCACAGCAGTCGGGCGGCGCGGCGCGGCAGCCCGCTCGCGGCGCGCCCCAACGTAATCGCCAGAAGTATGTCATGATCAGTAGGTTAAGTTTAAATAAATTGATACGAGGGCCGAACGCGCGCCGCACCAAGGTCCCCACCGCGCCACCATTACCGGTGGGCCGGGGTGCAAATTTTTACCATACACTCCATACAATGACCATGCCGCCAGAGGTTATTGTTCAGATGTGCGAATTTCTTACATTGGACGCTAAATTTTGATGTGTTACGGTATATAATGTATTTATTAGACGTTAGAAGGTCGGCAAACGCGTAAACTAGTAACCTGAACGTAAATATCTTCCTAAAAAAACAGAGAGTTCAGCCTATTTTAAGATATTCAGAGGAATACTCAAGGAAGTGGGAATCCATAAGGTCTTTGCGTTTGGTTTTATTTACAAGCTTATTTAAGTTCTCATTAGTAGTTCATATTTAAAACAAGCGAATGAAGTTTTTAAGTTCTATGATTCCCACTTAACAAATTATAGCTTTAATGCTATTTACAGACCACAACTTTCCATCTGTAAAAGTTGTAAATCGCAAAGGAGACTTTTCAAAAATTGTGTTTTGAAATGAATGACAAGAATAAACGGTCAGTAAATAAATGTGTTTTTATTTATAAAAAAGTATTTACAACACATTTAGTTGAAAAATGTTTAGTAAACAATTACACTCGGCCCCTATCACATCTGGGACGAAACTAAGCTCGGCGAAATGTGGGTGTACTAGTTGGCTAGTGCGCCTCTGCCTACCCCTTCGGGGATACAGGTATGAGCTTATGTTATAAATAATGATAATAATAAATACACCCAACAGTCACACACCTAGTCCTGACCCCATACTAGGTAAAGCCTGTATCGTGGGTGCCAGAGACTATGAGAGATTTTCGGTCTCACAACAACCAGACTTGAAACAAATATTTGTGGGCCACACAAACATTTGTCTCAATGCGGAAATCGAACCCGCGGTCTCTCGCTTCACAGTCGGCTACTCGGCCACTGCGCCACGGAGGCTGTCAAATGTATGTATGTTATGTGTAAACAATTACATTATTTTACTTGACACTCTCATGTTCGTAACATGTTCATGCATTAGGATAACTTTGAGGCTCAGTCAGTCATTGCCTGCACAAAACGAAGCAGTATATACAACAACGGCACAACACTTCAGTGTGAAAAGTCGATGCAAATTGTAGGTTAGAAAGTGAGTCGCGAACCGAAACTTTGTGATTCGTGAAAGTAACAAAGGTGAATTTATGAATGGGACAAATGAATCAAAAGGTGAAAGAAATTTCGTATTTTTTTCAGGGTACATATTTTTTTTGGGTATTTTTATTCAGAGCACGGGAAAGTAGAGACTACACTATACAAGATAATGCGCAGTGGAGTTTAAAAATGAGCTACCACCGATAAAATGTGAGTCAACCCCGTGGTCACCAGTAAGTAGGTGTACGGTGCAACCGTACATTTTCTTAAGTCAGCATTTATACGCGGCGCGTGCGACACATTTAATTCCAATTTAAAGTAAATTAATTTCATAAGTTGAGTTCGCAATTAGCCATCAAGGGCCGCGCGCGCTCGTAAATCATATCATACAATCAAGTGTATCATCGAGCTCATTTCATTAGTATTTAGACAATATATGTTTTATCAGCATATTACAGCATTTCAATAATCACACAAATTAGTGTATGACCCAAGAAGGAACCGAACACAAATTCTGTGGTCCTTCGAGCCGGATACTATTTGTTTTTCATAATCAAAATATTTATTAAATCCATGAAATATTACTACATCATTTAGATTCCGTCAAAAGTTTTCTACGGCCAGTTCGGAAGGCCGTTTCGCCGTTTGAAAGTCGGGGCTAAAAATAAAAACAAATCGTGATAGAATCCGTAAAAACTATTTTCATTTCGATGACGACAGCTATCCTAAAATCTCTATTATTTTAGTTAATAATTGTAGAGGTAGTATTGATGCGATTAGTCAAATGTATGGAGATTTAACGATTACTATTATCGTGAGCGAGAAGTTTTAACTCGTACTATCTATAGTTGTTGTATGCTATCTATAGTTGTTCTTGATAATCAATATTGGACCTTATAAAAACAGTTTAACTGAGTAAATGGTAAAGAATAGTTTGTCCCTTTTATTTTAAACTAACGTAACGACTATCGGGACAATGATTGTTGATTCCACATCCCACATGTCGGAAATCTCGTGTGCCAGATCTAAGTATTTGGACAACTTGTCTTTTTCGGCCTTAACGAGGTTTTTATCATGCGTAATGGTGACATCAACAAGTATTGCCCGACGCGCTAATCGATCTACTACCACAATATCAGGCTTATTGGCAACAATAGTCCTATGTGTAATAATAGATCGATCCCAATCGATTACTATTATTATTAGACTTTGCCATTTGCTTAGCAAAACCGTTTTTATAAGTAAGGTCCAAAATTCATGAAATTGTCGTCAAATAAACTCGAATTCTTTCCATTTAGGGTCTATTTAAGCAACAGCTTATCAGACTCTATCTCTAACAAGAGATATGTAGGTTTCTAGTATGTACGGTGTCTCTGAGGGCGTAATTTGGGAGAGGCCGAATGGCGTGGGCGAAAATGGCACTAGTGGGCGTCGTTTAACGTCCACTCTCTTTTCATCGAACTATCGGTTTATTTTATTATTGTTTGTTTTAATTAAATAATATACTCAATGGCCACACAATTTCCGATCTGACACTAAAATAAGTTTTGTCACCTGTGTCAAGGCCAAGGGTGTCAGGCAGTGGCGTGCAGTCCATATAGACAAAGATACATTGTCTACTCTGACAATTTGCTATTTTCATAAATAAAGAAAAAAAATCATACAGATTTTCAAAATAGCAATGCTCGACCTATGTTTTAAATCGACGCGGAGATGATAATAATAGTGATAGTGCCGCAAGAGTTGAAAGAAAATTATTGTACAAGGTTTTTGTCTACCCTTATCGGAATGCCTATGCACGTCATTAGTATCAGGAACCTAGGCAGACAGCATAGTAAGCGCAGTGCAGTAAAAAAAATTGAACACCCACAAAGAATCTCCCCTCTAAATTTCGATCCTTATACCACTCCTTTAAGGTTGGCAACGCAGCCATGATTTTATTATCACGATTTTCTATGGGCGGTGAAGATCATCTCCAGGTGACCCACATGCTCGTTTGCCAGTCTTTGCTTAAAACAAAACTAAGGCATAAATCCTGTAATTAGTTGAGAAGGCCCAATAATGGAACAGATCCGAAATAAATATATATTTGTGGGCCACACACACATTTGTGTCAGTACGGAAATCGAACCCGGAGACTCTCGCTTCACAGCCAGCTAATCGCCCGCTGCACGACGGTCCCGGAGGCTGTCAGATCGCTTATTCATGCTCAAATTGAACTACTTGTATAATAGAATTTACGAGTACATGAGGCGGGTTTCTCACACGACGCAGACGAACAGAATATTCTGGTTTTCGAGGTCGCATCATACAATTTTAATATGCATCTGTTGCTTCGTGGTAACTGGTAATTAGCATTAAGTGTGAACAAGTGGCAGTTTGAGTCACATGACGCCACAACGCCACAACGCCAAAAAAAAATCGCAAGTAAGACTTTTATGACACCCTCCGTGGTCCAATAAGAGAGTCAGAGAAACAGCTGTGAAGCGCGATTTTGTGTGTTCGATTATTAACAAAATATTTTACGTATTACGGCGTAATTATGCACGGCTTAGAAGTTATAAATAACAGTTGTGTAGTTCTGTCTACCTACCGTGTACATATTATGAAGCATATCCGCCCGACCTGGGAATCGACTACTAGGACCTTCCGGTTACAGAGCAAAAATAGGTATGTCTGTTGAATGTTAGTATGTAGTTTTCCTAGTATGTAAGTAATTTATATTAAGTTTCCACACCAAACATTTTTAAAATAAAATAAACTTGACAGCCTCTGTGGCGCAACGGGCGAGCAGCCGGCTGTAAAGCGAGAGGCCGCGGGTTCGATCCCCGCACAGAGACAAATGTTTGTATGGCCTACAGATATTTGTTTCGGGACTGAGTGCTGTGAGACAGAAAGTATGTTGAATTTCCTGATACCCACGACATAAAACTCGATCTTATTGTGGGGTTAGGACTATGTATGTGACTGTCTATTGCACTTAGACTTTTAATATCTATTACTGTAGAAGTGTTAAGTTCAAAAAGGCGTGAAAAGAACTGCAGTAAAATATTAAGTTGTTTTATATTGACTTTTTGTCACGATCTATTGCTTACTGAGTACCGACACAACTTTAGCAACGGTCTGTCTTGAAACGATTAAGATCTTTGGTCTTTATTTTACTTATTTTTAAGTGAAGTTTTAATTTACCAGCAAAAACTACTACTGTAAATATTAATTAGATACAACAGAAAGGGAAAAATCGCACACTTAATAAATCGTCCTTATCTATATATGTATATTATGTTTCAGTTACAACATTACTGATTTTCCTTGCCTGAAATAAGAGGTATAATGCGCAGGATGAGAATTTTGTCACTTGTTCGATCTCTTAATATTTAAATGGCGGCCGTTTCGTTAGTTAATTATATAATCACAAGTTAAAAAAATTTGGGGGCCGGCTTCAAGTTTTATCCGATCGTGACCATATGGTAACGATATATGGGACCATCTATCGAACACAAAAATATTTTTGAAAATCGGTCTTCATTTGATAGAGATATTACAGACGAATAAAATATAGATGAATTTAAGATCGCGTCCTTTTTTGAAGACGGTCGGAAATGCTTCGATCGTCGTAATGACAGCCTTCGTGGCGCAGCGGGCGACAGTCAACTGGGAAACGAGAGACTGCGGGTTGGATTTCTGTATCGAGACTGATATATGTTATCCACAATATACGTTTCGGATCTAAATGGTGAGGGACTGTAAGTCCCTCGTAGGTCCTGATACGGCACAGTTTCAACATCGTATGGGGTCAGGACTCATGTAACTGGCAGGCGTGTAACTGTTGCGTGTATTTATTTTAGGCAAATTGCCTTTGTTTTCAAACTGACATGACGTCCCGATTGTAAAATGCCGGATTATACAATTTTCCGATGAAATATCGAAACAGTAACTTTGGAAATTTACCATTACGTTTACGTTATTCACGAACACACGTATAATATTTCGCACGCCCCCACATTTTCGGCGTCGCGTCGCGTATTCACTTTCGGATGAAGGAAAACGCGCTTGCAATTCTAAATACAGTAGGCTTCACGCGCGTTTATGTATGTACCTATTACAAAGAGATTTAATATTACTAACTATGAAGCAAGTTTCCTGCCTCTGTGGCGTGGTGGTATTTCGGTACGACTACGGTTCTGAGGTCTCGGGTTCGATCCCCGGGTCGGGCAAAGTGATATTGGATTTCTCCATATCAGCCCGGAGTCTGGAATTTGTGCCCGATATGGCGATAGGCTCGCCCCCTATCACATCTGGGACGGAACTAAGCTCGGCGAAATGTGGGTGTACTAGTTCACTAGTGCCCCTCTGCATACCCCTTCGGGGATACAGGCGTGAGCTTATGTATGTTAAGCAAGTTTCCATACAAAAAAATTGATCTTAAACTTCAGTACGGCCATCTACCACTTATCTTGCAATCCAAAGGCGCTTATAATATGTTAAAACCTAGAATATTTTGTGAATGTTCAAGAATCACGTAAGACAATTTTATTGTCTAAATATTTATACGCTGGGACGACCTTGCGCTCGTATGTTTCAAATACGACTGAGTGACTTATGACCACTCACCACGGGGTCACATCTTTTGGATATCAAATATCGCGCTGTTGTCCCGTCTATGCACTGTTTAATGTCTTTGGTATATTACATAAGCTCACGCCTATATCCCCGAAGGGGTAGGCAGAGGCGCACTAGCGAACTAGAACACCCACATTTCACCGAGCTTAGTTCCGTCCCAGATGTGATAGGGGGCGAGCCTATCGCCATATCGGGCACCAATTCCAGACTCCGAGCTGATATGGAAAAATCCAATATCACTTTACCCGACCCGGGGATCGAACCCGAGACCTCAGAACCGTAGTCTTACCGATATACCACCACGCCACCGAGGCAGTCATGTTTTTATGTTATGTTATGTTATATTACAAAAATTAAATCATGCCGATAAATTACGTCGAATCCTTTACGCGGTATATTCAGCTCACTAATTTTCATAGTTTATTCTGATAATATCGATATTTATAACATGTTGGAATTAATTTGATGTTTATCTTTCGGTGTATTTCCTTCATGCATATTTATGTAAGGTGTTATTTATGTAACTGTAATAATTTGACCACGACGGTGTGGATTGCTATGATTTATTTAAGACAAAATATAGAATACATTATTAACAAAACTTAGTACAACCACTGTCTGAATCACATGTGATCTAATCTAGAGATTACACTACAAAATCTGTGCCGGTTTATTATTTAAAAATTGCAGCTTAAATGGTCCATCCATTCCCATTTTTAAAAAACAACGGAAAATTGTCATTTCATTGGGTACATTGTGTTTGGAAAGAGATAATTGTTATGTGACTAATTGGGCCTTACTTATAAAAACTGTTTAGCTGATCAAATGGCTAAGAATAGTCTGTCACTTTTTTCCTTGTGTCACATTGTTTGAAAATAAAAGGGACAGATTATTCTTTACCATTTGCTCAGTTAAACTGTTTTTATAAGTAAGGCCCACAGTATATGCTACAAATGTTGATTGGCAATTTAATGTAACTGAATTTTGAAACCCGAGTTATCACAAATTCTATTAAAGGCCATATGTAATACTCTAGTTTTTGCTACATATGAACACGTTATTGCGGTCAATAGATAAGCGCCGGCTAGGTGACCTAAACTTGAACTGGATTTGTACAGTATCTGTTTGTCGCCAAATGTGACGTGACGTCACCGCGATGGACGGCGTTTTTAGGGCGCCTTGCGAAAGACCGTTTTGCTGCGTATGCACACTTCAGTTCAGCAAACAATAATCACCATTTCACAATGTGTTCCAATTTCTCGCATTAGCGTGCAAATAATATTAAACTGGGACAAATATCATATGAAGATCGGTAAAGCAAATTATTGCTAAACGAAATGCCCTTCATATTTTTTTAATTTGTGCCAAATATAAATTGATGATATGCTACATATATTATTAATGACCTACTTAAATCAACGTTAAAATACTGTTTATTAAAGATGTAATGATTGTAATAACATGTTCATTCAATAATGAATCTAATATCTCGTTTTTAACCGTTAGTAATATAAGATTTACTATTTACTGATTTCTTAAGTTTACGCGAATATTATATTCCATACTCAGTCCGAGATAACTGTATGTATCGTATTTCCCTTGCTCTTCATACGCGAATTTAAAAGACACTATAAAAATAAAAAAGAACAATACTGGTAACCCTACACGATACGTCATTCGTTTTTTCGCGCTCAACAAGTAGTACGCGTTGTGTTAATGAATTTTAGTTTTTGTCAAGTTTAATCAGTGTATCATGCCGCAACAGGAGTTGGATAGAAGAAAAAGAAATATCGAGAAGTTAGGAGTTAAATACAAAAAGAGATCTAAAGATGAAAGCTGAGGTGAGCTGCGAACACGCCGCACCACGCCGGCTTCCCACCATAATAATTGGTCTAAGTGAACAATTTCGTAAGAAATAAGTGTGTAATTAATTCACAATTAACTTAGGTACGTAACTACATAATATGTACTTTACGTACGACCAAATCAATCACTATGGGCATTAATTGTTATTATTATTAATCAAGCCTAATCAAGCCCCAAGCAAACATGATTTGCATTTAACACATTTTCGTGTTACAATTGTTTACTCTGTCCGTGGGATGGAGACATAAGACCAAATTATTACAGAGGGCCACCAAAATATTAACCATTTTCGCATTTTCGTGTTACGATTATGCGCTCTGTCCGTGGGATGGAGATTGAGCTAAAACAAGTTGCATTATGCTGCATAATTTATGCATCCTCGTGTGACGAGGAGGCACACTGTCCGTGGGACAGTTCTAGTAAGCTCTAATTACAATGCTACAATAATTATGTAAAACAGTTATATAAGTTTGGCTGGCCAATTTATCGAAACTGAAAATAAAAAGGTACAGTTCTAACACTAGAACTATATGAATAGCCCATATCAAGAACTTCAGGTGCTATAATTGTGACCCCATAGAGAAAATATTTCTGACCAGGAAGGTTATCAGACAGACTTTACACTGATGTGCTAATGCTTCTAGGATAATCATAAAATGAGGAGAAAAATATGGACAAAAGATATGTGAAGAGATCTACAACACTATTATGAATATACTAATGTCTTCCCAAGCCACAAAAAGACAATCTCTTAGCATCCTTTTTAGTTCCAAGCAACTGCAAATTACTGGATGTTCCAAAACTAAACTGTGATTTAGTGGGTGTAATCATAAACAAGAGATAAATGACCGCAAGCTATGCAAGAAGAAACTGATTTGGCTATTGGTTATGTTTGTCATAATCACATGCTTGGGGAAGTTTTCTGATAAAGATGTCTCATGAATTTAAAGTACCTAATTTTGTATTATTAATACACATTAAAAAATTTGTGTAATCAATTTTTGGATCAAAACCGAACGGAATCCCTTAAAGAAAATTAAGAAGCTACTCATATATTCAAATCTATAAGAGTCAGTCTTTTTCAGCATTGAAGAGAGTTTCTAAGGCATTAAAATCCAAATAGGCTTTTGAAGCAAAGACAGCTGCATAAAATTACCAGCACCCTCCTCGCTGACTGTGTCACAGCCAGGCCCCTCCTGTGAGAGGGACAAACCGAGGGGGCCCTCACACTGTTACCAGTCTTGACAATCCTTCGAGCACCATCACAGCATACTGGAGTTATGCAATCACCAGAGGATATCCCTAGAGGTACCCTTTGCAGCTTGACTATCACTGTATTACCATAATACCACTGTATTATGAAAAAATGTTTATTATCATTTATTATTTTAGTTTAGACAGAGTTTCTGGAGTGATAAAAGGGTATTAAATATCTCCCACTGCCCCATACCAAAATAGTGCTTCACAAAATAATAATTTTAGTGAAAGTGAGAATAACATTTAATTATGTTAATTTGGGAGTTGGATTCTAAAGATAAATTTTTAGTATTTAAAATGTTTACTATACTGAAGATACTCAATTTACAGAACTGAACTTTTCTAAATCAGACACAAGATTGTGTAATTTATTAACAAAAGGGGACTTTAGGTGTATTTATAAAATACTTATAATTTATGCTGTATGCATAAGGATAATAGAAAGTATTACCCGCTGGAGGCAGCACATATAAATACTATGTGTTACATGTGCCCATCACTATTTAATGTTCAGATCTATTCATCAATTATTATATTAATATAACTGTTAAGTCTATTGACTTAACACAACTCTATGCATTCCTAAAGTTTTTAAAATCAGTGTTGGAAATTCTGAAGAAACATGATACATATATGTATATTAGATAGCTGTGTATTTAGATCACCTAATCTGCTTAGGAGCAGCATAATATAATTAATGTCTTAATAATTGGAATATACGCAAAAACTTGCAATGTTTACAATTCATTATATATTAATGGAGAGAAAATTACCTTTATATCTGTAAAATATGATATAATTATTAGGTTTAAAATAAATTCCATCAAAATGACTAAATCTCACAGATATATCTATACATATTGTACTAAATGATTGTGCAATCAGGGAATTTGCAAAATATAATTACATATTATCATTTTGGTTTACACAAAGAGTCTTTCACATTATATGTTATGCAATCAAATTACAGCTTTAGAACGTGTGGGGGGGGGGGGTGTATGATGATATGTTAACTATTAGCTATGAGGTGAAAAATGACCTCTCATGTTGGAAAAATAATATAACAAATAGGCATACTTTTATAAATCAGTATAATTTTGCTTTTAAAATTTATTTTTCTGATACTAGCTCATCTTCAGCCAGGGAGCTATGTGATGAAATAAAAAGGCTTGGGGTATTTGGCCTGTGGAGGAAAGAGAAAATCATATTAATCAACTGGAACTATTGGAATCATATTTTGCTTTATAATACTTTGCCAGTCAATAGCTGCTGCAAGATTTTATTATGGATTGTTAACAATACAGCAATTTATTATATTATTAGGATGGGTCCAGTACAAATCCCAAAATTGAATAATAAAATTTTAATAGGTAATATTAATTATTATTTAGCAGTGGCGGATAACAGGCATGGTTTTTTGCTTTATGTATTAAATCAAAGGACAATATAGTCTGATTTTGAACCTCGTTACTCCAACGAAGATTGTCATAATAAATGTTTTAATACCATAACAGTCTGGGTTTGCCACTAAAAGATTTATTTGCTTCTCATATTACAATAAATGTGAAATATACATTTTTTGGCATAAAGACCCATATGCATGGATTTAAGATGCTGTCACGTCATTAAAGGCACCACCATATGTTTTCGCAACCATTTCTCATTAATTTTGAACGTATTAAAAAGTTACAACTCATAACAGATCAAAAGAGTGGCAATATAATTTTTTCCCATTTGGTCTACCATTTGGTATTCAAGTATGTCTTCTTATATTAAAATCTCAAAAATGTTGAATTTTGGTTCAGTAAAATATTTATTAATATCTCCTCTTAGATCACCACAATTTTTTCACATCCTCAACTTACCCTAAGGGCCTGTGTATTGATCAGGGAATTGCTGAAGAAGCTGTTGTTTAATTACGCCACTGAAATCATGATAGCATTTTTGTTTAAAAATACTGTAAAACAATATTATGATGTTTAATTACTTTGTCTAAAAATACTGTAAAACATCATAATGTTTGCCTGCATCAATGATGGTATTACTCTAGGTCCTGGGGAGAGGATCTGGTCTTATTATCACATCTGTTCCAAATATTTATTCAACATCAATTTTCAAAGAGGGTCAATTAATCCTGTCAGTCTCTTGATTTTAGCATTGTTCTTAGTTGTGGTTAGTAACAATAGCTCACATGGCAGGAGAAAACGCTGATTTAAAGGGGTCTATAAGTAAAAATTATGTATTACAAAATAACTACCTACTGGTACTTGAGATCCAGCCACAGTTCTTTCTTATCTTAATCAATGGTATCAACTAGAAAGTTTAATTCTAATAAATAAGCTAAACATTTTAAACAGCAATTCTATTGGCCATGAGTACAGGGAAAAGAGTTTAGACACTTTTCTTGATAGTTTTTAATTTTAGTTTAAAATATTCAGTTTAATGAACAAGGTTTTTGAACAATTCTTACAAATATTTATAAAACAATGGCACCAAGTTGGTTCATGAATAAGTTATCTTTGTCATTTTTAAAGAATAACTCAATTTGTGCAGTACAATTTACAGATTACAGATTTTTTAAGATATATAAACGTGAATGGAGAAAACAAAAAGAACTGTGACTGTCCCAATTTACTTTTTGCTTTTTAAAGGCTGCACAGAGCTGCCACAACTCAATCAGATAGTAAATGGCTTAAATTTTTAAAGTGATATAAATGTTTCAGTTTTTCTTCACAGTCAACTTGTCACGCTTCGACGTCACGAGCATATAGGACAGAGGTACTAATTAACATCAGTTGAAGGTCCGGTAGGTCAGCAACCTTTGTGAAATTCTATAATAAACTTCTTTTGATCTGTGAACAGATATGTTCATCAGAGCCATTTGTAATTTCTAGGAATACTGTGGGTTCTACTGGGAGTTTTATAAATGAATATGAAGATGTGTTATGAGAACAATATGTATGAATATTTTTGAAAATGTGGGCTTTATTAATCAATGATCAATACTATGATTGTATTCTGTTTAGAATTATAAGAAGTACTTTAATTATCCTATGTGTAATTCCTATAGTTGATCTCATGAAAACAATGTAATCTAAATGAAGTAATATAATGATTACTCTCTAAACATCTACAGTTATCTCGGACTGAGTATGGAATATAATGACAAGATTAAACGAACTTACCTGTAAGTGAAGTTCGATCTTGATTATATGAAGTACTCAGTCCGAGATAGGGTACAGCCCACCCTCCCTTATGTAAAATGTATGTATGTATATAACATTTCATATCTACAGCTACAACATTTTACCTTCCCTGTACCTATATCCTTTTTTAACTCTAAACGTAATGACGTATCGTGTAGGGTTACCAGTATTGTTCTTTTTTATTTTTATAGTGTCTTTTAAATTCGCGTATGAAGAGCAAGGGAAATACGATACATACAGTTATCTCGGACTGAGTACTTCATATAATCAAGATCGAACTTCACTTACAGGTAAGTTCGTTTAATCTTGTCATTATACATTGAAATAAAACTACCGTGACAACGAAGACTGCAAAGCCTTCGAAACGTCGGGAATAATAAATAAAACATAATCGTGATAGAATCCGTAAGAATAGTTTTATTTCAATTTACTATTTAATTTTTAGTTCCAAAATTACCGAACCGACCGAAGACATAAGAGAAGTAACATATACATTTATAGTAGATTTTGTTTTTTATAAACAGTCACACACCTAGTCATAAACTCACATTAGGTATAACCTGTATCGTGGATATCAGAGACTATGAGAGACTTTCGGTCTCACAACACCCAGACTGGAAACAAATATCTGTGGGCCACTCAAACATTTGTCTCAATGCGCCCGTTGCGCCACGGAGGCTGTCTGTTATGAAAGTAAATTATTGCCTGAGACATTGGCTGAATAAAGTTTCTTTCTTTCTTCTTATAAGTATATCGATTATAAATATTATGTTATAAGATTACGAAATAATATTAAGGAAAAGTTTATTGATTAAATATTTATGTCTGGAAGATTCGTTCATCAATTCCTGGGACTTTTATCAATTATCTCTTGTTTATCAATTCGTAGTTTTTCGGTATGTCAACAAGATATTATCTTATTTAATTATTGATACAAGTAATATTATCATCAAATATAACATTAAACACATTACGTACCTTCATTCCTCTTATCTTGAGGGATAGGCAGAGGCGAACTTAGAGAACTAGAAAACCCACGCCTCATCGAGCTTATTTCCGTCCCAGATGTGATAGGATGCCTATCTCCATATCGGGCACAAATTCCAAACTCCAGCAGGTCGATTCTCTAAGGTTCATTTGTGAAAACAACGTTGTGGCATCGTTGCGGCAACGATGTTTTCATTTTTGTATTCAGCAAGGTACAAAGCACGCACTAGCGCTATGCGTGATGACGGCGCTTATGCGAACTAGCTCTCTCGAGCGAGGCGTTTGACATAAATGTATGGAACATGGTATTCTCTAAGACCCAACAACTTTGAACGCTCCGTCGCTATCAACGATGTGCGCTGCGGGAGCTCGTCGTCGATCGCAACGTTGTGGCGCTTCTCAGAGAATCGACCTGCAGGCTAACACTGAATAGAAAATCACAATAACACTTTGCCCTACCCCGGGAACCCGCTTATTACGTCCCGTGATGAATATACATAAACCATGACATAACATTGAAATATTTGGAAACGTACATAGATGTAAATGTCGCTCCCGGCTCGCTGTCGGTCTAGTGGCAGACCTGGCAGTGTAAAGGGGCTGTGGACCGGGAGGTCGTGGGTTCGATTCCCAGGTCGGGCAAAGCGAATTTTCTAATTAAATTTCCCCGGGACTGGATCCCCCAGAGGGGGTTGACGTCGGCAGGCAGCCGGTCGTAAAAACTTAGCCAAATTCTTTTTGCAACATGCTTGAAAAAGTGTGTTTGACGGACCCCACATTAAGGTAGGATAAGGGCAGATAGAAAGAAAGCAGATGTAAACATTTATTTACAAATTATGGTGCAGGATGCAATGTAGGTATTGTTTAATTATTATAAAGATACAAATTATTACACCGGAGCACAGGTGTATAAATATTTGTAATTTTAACACTGTTGCCATGACAGTAGTGTTCCGTTATACAGTCCTTGGTTGTACATATTGGTTTGCGATAATCTAACAAACTGTTTTTGAAGTTATATTTCTTTTGGCGTGTTTAGGTGCGAGTAAATAGAACTGCGTGCGCACACCGTTACAGTCATCCGACAGGATGAAGTTGGCCTTTAAAATAATATACTTTTATTGTGACTAAATTAACTCATATACAGTCTAACTTAAAGTATTCACGTTATAACACGTTATTTTTGAAATGGATAGAAAAGCCAGTGATAACAATACCAGTGATAAAAATAACATTTGTCAATCATAATAAATTGTGGGAAAACTTTAATTGTTTTCAAATATTTGAGGTAAAATTTGTAAGTATTATTTTTAAGTACCTAAATTTTTAATAACTTCTAAAGCTGTACGGTAAGTACACGCACCGTTTTTTATTATATTATATTACAACGGCAAACGAATAAGTGAGTCACCTGATGGTATGATTTGCCTCACACATTATTATTTATTTTCTGACTTGGAAAGTTGCGCCGGTAAGTTAGAAAGTTAAAAAAATAATGATGGTGTGCCAGAATCGTTTGTCATTATGAATATCCTATCACAAGCACCTTCTTATGTTCACGTCACCTACCTGCCCTTATCCCACCTTAATGTGGGGTCGGTGCACATACTTTTTCAAGCATGTTATTACGATCGGCTGCCTGCTTGACTTAAAGCTGCGAATTAAATTAGAAAATTAGCTTTACCCGACCTGGGAATCGAACTCAGGACCTCCCAGTCCACAGCCCATATATGCTGCCACTGGACCAATGAGGCGACTATCACAAGCACCTAGGATACCTAAATTAATCGGCACACTCATGGCAAAATTAGATAAAGTATGACTCTACCAATGAATAAAGTTTATTTCTTTCATAAATTGAGTTAAATGTTTACCTTTGATGAGCCTAAAGTACCTTTTCATAAGGAAAACATTAATTAATGAAACGATCGTGTGGCGCGCCGCGACGCGACCGGAATGCGGCAGCGTCGCGGCGCCGACAGAGATGCAGATACACATTCATCTCGTGAGAAAGCGAGACAGGTGCAAGGTTGCGTTCACGGCCGACAGCCGCAGCTCCTCTGCACAACTCGGAATATTAGGCTCTTGATAAATTTAGTACGAGTTTCTGAAGTAGCGACACATTTATACTATTATGAACATACATACACTCACGCCTGTAATCCCGAAGGGTAAGCAAAGGGGAAATAGAGAACAAGATCATCCACATTTCCCTCCCAAATGCGATAGGGGGGAATGGGCTTATCGCCATGTAGAACACAAAGTCTAAATCCGGGCTGTTAGTAAATAGACATTAAATTTGTTCAGCAGTGCACTTTTAGTGGCGATTAAAAATGTAATTAAATAAATTTGTATTAAAGTGATTATGGAAGTTGCTTTATTGTCGTATCAAGTGCGAAAATGTTATTTTTGTAATAAGTATAAAACTTTATTTAAACAGTCTTCATTTATACCTATTGCTTTTCGTTTATTGAAGGAAAATGATGCAATAATCCAATAATAATTCTTAGTCCAGACTCCAAGAAGTCACATGACGGAGGTATATATTGTGTCGTGAAAATTCAGACACTTTTGGTATCAACATAAGCTGACGCCTGTATCCCCGAAGGGGTTGGCAGAGGTACACTAGCTAACTGGTACACCCATATTTCGCCGATTAATCAATAATCAACACCATACAAAATACTGATTCCTTTTGAGGCTATTATAATTTGATATTTTAATATAAAATGTCGTTAATAGACACATAAAATATAACTGCCTCAGTGGCGTGGTTGTATTTCGGTACGGCTACCGTCCTGGATCTCGGGTTCGATCCCCGAGTCGGGCAAAGTGATATTGAATTTTTCCATATCAGCCCGGAGTCTGGAATTTGTGCCCGATATGGCGATAGGCTCGCCCCCTATCACATCTGGGACGGAACTAAGCTCGGCGAAATGTGGGTCTTCTAGTTCGCTAGGGCGCCTCTGCCTACCCCTACGAGGATACAGGTGTGAGCTTATGTATGTAAAATTACAACAAGAAACGAGTGAGACGAACTGCGTAGATCAGGTTCAACCTTTAAAACCAACCTAGAGCACCCTTGACTTTTCTAAGTTTTTGTCAAATGAAACTAACTGTATACCAGAAAATTCTTCATAAGAATTTCGAAAATATGTGAATTCTGCCAACCCGTGTTAGGTCGCAGTAATGGATCAAGGCCTAACTAACCCCTTTTATTACCAGAGGAGACCGGTGTCCAGCAGTGGGACATAAATATGATTATTACACCTCTCTCTCTCTCTTCCAAGCTAGTTATCCCACATGGTGGTGGGGTCAGCTTTCCTTGTTTTTCTTTTCCACTTCGCTCTATCCATAACGTCGTCTTCGGATACCTCACACTCTCTCATATCTCTTAGTACTACATCTCTCCACCTTGTCTTTGGCCTGCCTCTGGATTTACGTCCAGGGATGGATAGTTGTAGCGCTAAGTTTCCAACGTAATATGATTATTACACCAAATACTAATTTCAAAGTGATATTGGATTTTGCAGTATCAGCCCGGAGTCTGGAATTTGTGCCCAATATGACGAAGGCTTCGCCCCATATCACATCTGGGACGGCACTAAATTCGGCGAAATGTGGGTGTTCTAGTTCGCTAGTGCGCCTCTACCTCCCCCTTCGGGGATACCGACGTAAGCTTATGTTATGTTTCCTAATTTGGCCATCATATTGAACCAAAACAGAGCTTTCGTTTGTATACATTTTCTTTCTATATTAGAAATCTACATAGTATATGAGAATTGCTTGTCTATAATTACGGACCTTTTAATTTAAAACTAAGATGTAATTACTGTTATTGTAATATTATACCAAAAAACGTCCGCAGGGCAATTGTTCATTACCATACTAATATTATAATTGCTTGCGTCGGAGTAGGTATATTACAAAATGTGAAGGTAATTCTCATGTGATAGAAATATAGTCGCATAATAATATAAATCCGGAGATACTTTTAATTATACCCCAAAAATAGTACACTTTTTCGGCCGACTTCCCAAAAAGGAGGAGGTCCTCAATTCGTCGATATTTTTTTTTATGTATGTTACTCGATATCTCCGCCAAATGTGGACCGATTATCAAAATTCTTTTTGTGTTCGATAGCTTATTTCAAGGGTGGTCCCATATAAATTTGGTCACGATCGGTAAATTGGAAGTCGGTCAGTTAAGTTTTTAAACTTGTGATTATTTTATTGTCTTCAACCGTCTACATGCACAATAGAATGATTTTAAGATCAAGGATTTGAAGTATACAAATACTGGAATGTTTAAATATTTTTTGTAGGTTTTATAAATGACACAGAGTGTCGCCGATAAGGGCGTTTACCTTACGCAGCTTATCATCGCACGTGACAACTGTCATGTGTCATGACTTCATGAGTTTGACTCACAGCCACAGCACCTAGATAATGGACATCCTTAAAAAATATGACCTTTACTAACAGCATTATAATTTGCAAGTTAAACAGTACCGACAGGAAGCTAATTGAGGCTAAAAGTTAAAATCAGACCTTGAGCTAACTAACTACACAAGCATAAATAGCATTCAAAAAATGACCTCCTAAAACACTTAAAATCAACTTAATTCGTATCGCAATAACGCATGCACTCACACGTAAGATAATAAAGAGTTTTAGTTGATTATGCGGATACTAAAAAGGCGATCACCGAAAGCCCAGTGACCCCGCCAAAACGGCCAAATAAGGCCACAAAACGTGCGCCGACATATCCCCACAGCGGCGCGGTAAGGCCGCGCGCGGATGCCTGACATAGACCTAGTTACTGCGACATTGGCACTACATTCCTGAGGTCACTCGTATTCGTATCGAGTGTAAAAATAAAACGCGCCAACGCAGCGCGCCGCCATTTGACAATTTTGACTTACACATATTTGAATTTGGAATTTCTCTCTTTTATCTAGATTTAAAATACAATATAAATTAATTATCTGTGGATATAAATTATCTTTTTCTTATTGTGTTACAGGAACTACTTTAATGCCTTAACCTTAAGACATTTCTGTTCGAAATTAAACGAGGTTGGAAGCGCCAATTTATTAATAACCTTTCTCTCTTTGTTTTAATATACGATTCATATACAGCCGGTGGCTTTTGCCGCCATTTAAACGATGCAAAAAATAGTGACACGATTTTGACAGATGTCAAGGCCTTGTAAGTTGTAACTTGCAACTATTATAATACTTTCGTAAGCGTTGGTTTGCCGTATTCGTACGTGGAATTAGAATTCTAAGTATGTTACAAGTTCTTACATCACGTTGGTGTTATTTTCCTATTGCAGCTCTTCTCAATAGTACGAAGGACTTGTGGTTATGACATTCGCGTGTCAAACAGTGACATTCTGGCAACTGTTACGTCATTGAGTCAAATTAAGAACGCATGATATTCTATTGTTTTAATACCAGTAGTGTAAAAATAAAGTGGGAGACCCACGTAAGAAAAAAATAGTTATTAGTTTAGTTTTTCGTTTAATGCCTGCCTGATGTTGACATTTCATCTCATTTTCCCGGGTTCAACCCCCAGCAGAACCGTCTTAAGGCATGCGTGGGACCCTGGGCACACAATAATTTGGGGATAAAGAGAGTAAAAATTTTGGAGAGTAAAAATAATTCATCGTGTAAAATAATGAAGGTACTTATTATTATTGGCCTTTCGGGGGCCCCGTGAGGTCGGAGGCCCTGGGCACGGGGTCCGTATGCCCTTATGGTAAAGACGGTACTGACCCCACTGGTTCAAGGAAAAATCGTATTAGAAAAACCACATTGCCCATCGATTTGAACCCCAGACACTCCGGGTCCATAGCATATTTAAATCAATAGACCAAGTAGGTGACAAATATAAAAATCTTCCACAATACTCAAAATCAGTGTCACAAAAATCACATATTAACCCTGAAAGCGTATTTTGCCAGCGTCTATTCTTTTATTTTTGTCTAAAAACCCTGCCAATATCAAATGAATATTCTACTAGCTGAAACGAGTTTGGCGCATACTCGATAAAAAACAAAATTACCGTGTTTAACTTATGCAACACCGGTCAGTCTAGTAAGAGTTGATTCATTGCATCTATTCAACTACTTTGTTAAGATACCCTGAATCAGATGGTCGTGATGTACAACATTTTAATTCGATGATTAGTTGTTTTAATGGAGGTAAAATGACAAATGCGTCAGAGTCAAAAAAACAAACTCAGTGAAGATTTGGAATTATGGAACAAGAAAAACAGACTGACAGACAGACTAAGCAAGGATTTTCTTCTAAAAAATGACTCAGACTAAGTCGAAGTTCGAATTAAAAATTTAAAATCCTCACTAAGTTCGTTTCATTGACTCTGACTTATTTGAAGTTAACTCTATAGATCTCAGCCTTAACCTGTTTCATTTAAGAAATGTAGAGTTTTCATCGTGCATAAAAAATGCATGTATACTAATCCAATTAGTATTTCTATCAGCGTAGACGAGTTTGAATCCTTTCCCTTTGTACACAAGCCAAGTAGCATTATAAATATATTTATTACTTTATAAGAACAAAAAAAAAGGCTAACACCCTTCTTCTGGCTGGCTTCCCTTTTGACAAATCCCACTTTTCATCACTAATTTCTATGATATTATTACACATTTATAATGCTTGTAAAATTAATTTTATCAACATTTGGACCCCTATGGTTCGTTTGTTTAATAATAATAAATCTATGATAAAAAATAAATAGAACTATAGAGTCGATTTTAAACAGCATTCATAAGTAAAGTGGAGCTTATTATTATTTGAGATTATTAAATTTCCTGCCCTTTTCAATTCTTTTTGCTTTCATTATTAGTGCGTTTAGGTTTCTTCTTGCATTATTGCTGTGTATTTCTTAAAGTTCACTTACCATCATGTCGTCAGATGACTCGTTATATCTCTCTATCTCGTTCTTACTGCATGCCGTTATCTCGGCCTAATGCTGGAAGATAGCGGCTAGAATCTACAAGTAGGAAGGTAGGCCCTAGAGTCTACCTTCCTACTTAAACTCTTCCATTTCGTGATCTGTTTAATCATCAGCGAATATTAAAATATCACATATTATTAATAATATTATAAGTTGCATTTAAAATGCACATATTCATAAGAAATGGTTACTGAATGCCATGCCGCTTTCTATGTCAAAGGTCAGAGAAAATACTTATGTAATAGATTATGTAATGTGTTAGAAGTTAGCATATAAACACATAACACATTTGAATAATTCACACGAATGTCAAATAAGATTGATATTTAGTCATTTATTAGGTCTGCTATTAACCAGTCACCGAAATATTGAAGAAAAACACTTGTAAAGACTAGGTCTAAGAAGTAAGAGCATGATTGATTTAAAGTAGATACAATATTCACTAAGTTAATCATCATTCCCAGGACTAAGCTCGGCGAAATGTGGGTGTACTCGTTTGCTAGTGCGCCTCTGCCAATCCAGCGGGGATACAGGCGTGAGCTTATGTATGTATGTATGTAAAACGACGACACCTGATAACCGTTTACCATCAAGAGGGCCATCTGCTGTTTACCGTCGTAAGCCATGACACAAAACAAAATAATTTATGAAAAACGAATAAATGTTTACTCTAACAGGAAGCATTGAGCGTCTCTTATTTCCTAGAAAAGTCTAACATCATTAAAATAGTCTTCCGTATCTTCTCATGTCTTACCAGGTGAAGCTTATGCCAAAGTTTCTTTGAAGTCTTTACCAAGCTTCGTGGATATTTCAGTGTGTAGTTAATGAAATCCTTATTATTTGGGGGTGCGGGGTGGGACGGCAGTGCGGGGGGGGGAGGGTGCTGGGAGTTGCGTAGTACGCGCGTGGGGTTACCGCCCCTAACTACGCTGCATTGTTGTGATCGATGGCGTAAGGTGCTGTGTTGGCGGCTGAAATTAATTTTGTGCCGACAGACTAAAAATCAATCGGCTGACAGTAAATGTAGCATTTGGTTCTTAGCGACCGCAAGTCTTAATGCTTTATATGAATTTATATGTAGCACTGGTGGATGCAAGCGACTGGGGTCTGGGAAGAACTGGAAAACTCACATTTTCATATTTATTTCTTTTTCATACCTACTATTTCTTTCGTTCCTTTATTTCGTGGGAATCGGGAACCATAACTTTCGGTTTAATGGTAAACTTACGGTTCCACAACACTCAGAACCGAAACAAATATCTGTGGATCATACAAACATTTGTTTTGGAGCGGGAATTGTACCCGCGGCGCTGGTCTCGTTTCATTCACTGCCGGCTACTCACTCGCTACGCCAAGGATGTTGTTAAAGTTATAAAAATGTAATTCTTTAATTATACATATTTTGATTTGATATAGATAAGTAAAGAAATAAAGAAAGATAGATAATTAAAAATCTCTAACGGCCGGTCTCAATAAACGATGTCAGTTTGAGAGTACAGATAGATCTCGATTATGAACCAATCAAATCGAGCCATTTTGCGCAGTCATGTTCAAACTGTGTTCTTATTGGCTAATTTTTGTAATCTATCTGCACATTCGAACTGAGATTGTTTATTGAAATCGGGTGTTAATGTCCCAAAAATAAGCAGGTTATTCACACAGCTTGTAAGGGCGGCCTGTGGGTGGAGTGGGGAGATGTGGGCGGTACACGTGTATCAATGAAGAATGAACCGTGCGGTGCGCGGCACAGGCGGTAGCGGGCCGCATGACCTATCCTAACTGTGACCTAGGTAACCTAAGGCCCGAACACAAATCATTCTCACAATCGAATTCGTATCGATCTCGCTGTATACTACTATGATTAATGTGATACGCTTCACCAATCTTCGTCTATTTCCGAAAAAACTAATACTACGTCGACGTGGCGCGGCGGGTGAGTAGCCGGCTGTGAAACGTGAGGTCGCGGGTTGGATTCCCGCACCGAGACAAATGTCATTGTGCCCCACAGATATTTATTTCGGGTCTGGGTGTTGTGAGAACGAATGTCTCTCGTAGTTCCTGATACCCACGACACAAGATTCGATCTTAGTGTGGGGTCAGGACTGTGTGTGTGACTGTTGGGTGTATTTATTTAACGTTGCTAATGACATTTGGTTAAAATATCATAAACGTTCTCAAGCTCGATTAGAATCCTGCATAATTGTGTTCTTCTGAGACGGTTTCAAATGTAAAACAAGCTGCACAAACACCCTCGAAGAGAGGGTAATGTTGTAGCGGAATGTATCTGAAATAGGTCGAAGATTTGTGCGAATTTCTTGTTGAGAGTAATACAAATATAATATAACATCTTTAAATGGCGATTGACTTGCTAGCTATCGCATTTATAAATGAGAAATGCATGCATTAGATAATGTACATATTTATGTCTAGGATATTATATAATATAATGATATAATAGGTGTCTGAATGGAAAAAATCATTGGAGTGTTATACGGTCAACGAATCAAGTGAGTCTTATACAGAAATAAAGATTTTTTCATTATAAAACACGCGTTGTTACCATTTAATGAAGAGCTAATGGCGTCTTAAGAAAATGTGTTCATTTTCATAATTTCAAAAGCATAGAGTACCTAATGAAGCATATTAAAGCAAGTATTTAAATATTATATACTACCTTTAAACAAGCATTAAATATCCTTATATTATTATGTAGAGCAAAGCTTACTGACGAATTTTCGACATTCATTCATGTTGAAAGACAGACATGGCTTTCATTTAGTCGTTGCTTTGTTTAGCATAATAGATTAGTAAAATTAGCATAGTATCAAGCAGCGTCAATCTTCCATCGTTCTTGGTGGCATTCTCACTTTCTTTGGGCATGTATCGCAACGAGGTAATGTGTCCGTGAAGCGTCTTATGGTACAAGGACATGTTGAAGGCATTAGAGCGCGTCGTAGGTCACCTATGCGGTGGACTCACCAGTACCCTTAATATGAGTTTTTCTCGATTCTCGAAATCGACGATAGTTTACAGTTTCTCCATATTTTTTTTTTGTTTTTTGTAGTTTCCAATAGCAGTGATAGCTTAGTTGGAAATGGTACGGACTGCCGAGACGAGTATCGGAGGTTCGAAACCAAACCGAACATGACTTTTCTATGTTGTGTCTTTGGACATTATAGCTCGCTATAACGGTGAAGGAAAACATCGTGAGGAAACCTGCATACCCGTGAATTTCTCACTCTGTCAGTAGGCCAACCATGACTTTTTTTGACATTCCTCGCTAGCGATTTGGTAAAATATTTGCATGACAAACACTCGAACGCCTCTAGCGGTTACGCGAGGATCTGACGTTTTCCATACCAATATTTTACGTCCTCGCTCGCGTAAATACGTGCAACAAACTCATGATTGAGCTACAGGAGTGTAACGACTAGGAAGAAAAATAATTAGCACATTTTTTACTTGCACTGAACACAGCGAAATGATTCAACGGAACAAAAGTTGCTGATGTTGTGTATTCAAACTTTTTGATAAAAACATTACACTTCTTCGGGGTTATTCGACTATAATCACAAGTTTAAAAACTTTATGGACCGACTTCAAATCCGATCGTGACCAAATTTATGTGGGATCCTTGAAATAAGCTCTTTCTAACACAATATTGAAAATCGGTCCACATAATGCGGAGATAACGCGTAACATACATAAAAAATATATAAAAAATACAGACGAATTGAGGACCTTCTACTTTTTTGGAAGTTAATGTAAAAGTAGAGTATCAGCTATAACAGCTCCTGCGCTTTAGACCCTACATTCTAATAATAGTTCCATAAAAGGCAATAGGATTTCGGTGTTGAGAGGTTGAGGGGTTGTTCACGTGTAACCTTTACATTGAAAGGCCTGTTCCCAAACATAGTTCCTAAACATTTTCTTTTGTCTATGAACGTTGTGTTCATCATTAGTTTAATTCATAATCATGTCTCCGTAACGAAACGCTAAGGGAAGGGTACTGATTTCTTAAGTTTACGCGAATGTTATACATTGAAATAAAACTATTTTTACGGATTCTATCACGATTAGGTTTTAATTTTTATGTACGGGTCTGACCCGTGACAACGAAGACTGCAAAGCCTTCGAAACGTCGGGAATAAAAATTAAAACCTAATCGTGATAGAATCCGTAAAAATAGTTTTATTTCAATGTTAAGAGAAGGGATTCAGAATTAAGGCAAAAAATACCTCCATAATAAACGCAGCGAAGCTACCACTACGTCGATTTTCTGTGAGAAATTGGTATCAAACTGGTCAACCCATTCGTGTTGTGGCAATCTGTCTACAGCTTGGCTCTACCACTTCAATCCATATGTTTTCCTTCATAAATACCATTATATTAACCACCATTACATACAGTTGTTGCCACTTGGCGATAACATTTCCAAAATTACTTTAAATTGTGAGCAATTGGTAACAAACGCTAGTACTACCCCGGGATCGATACGCGCGAGGGTGGGGGTTGAGGGGGGTGCAAGAGGTTTGGGGGGTGTCCAAGGCCACTAGTACGCGTACCATTACGTACCGGGTTCGGGGTGGTATACTGTGGAGAGAGCGTGTTTACTATTTACATCCCCGGGTAAATGAATTGAGCGATTTTTGTTACGATTCAGTTATAAGCAGGATCCTGTGGCGAGCGGCGGATACTTTCACTTTTGAAGCTGATATTTAGTGTTTATTATTATGTGTTATTGTTTATTACGGACGAAATATGGATCTGGATATGGACTGCCTCGGTGGCGTGGTGGTATTTCAGTACGACTACGGTTCTGAGGTCTCGGGTTCGATCCCCGGGTCGGGCAAAGTGATAATGGATTTTTCCATCAGCTCGGAGTCTGGAATATGTGCCGGATATGGCGATAGGCTCGCGCCCTATCAAATCTGGGACGGAACTAAGCTCGGCGAAATGTGGGTGTTCTAGTTCGCTAGTCCGCCTCTGCGTACCTCTTCGGGGATACAGACGTGAGCTTATGTATGTATGTATGAAATATGGATGTTCTTATTATCTATTCCCTCTGCCTTATTAGGCAGATAATCGGTACTATTTGATACATAACTATTTCTCTCGAAAGTACTATTATGATAGGGTTTCCAATGTTCTAATTCAGGTAATCATTTACTTGTAAGCTTTTCATTCAAATCGAAGTAGAAGATAAGCAGCGGCAATGTAGCAGGTATTTTCAAATACGAACTACTGAATTTAAGCTCTTATTATTAAAATTGATTGCCTCGGTGGCGTAGTGGTGTTGCGTGCGCTGTGCGACTGTCATTGTGAAGTCTCGTGTTCGATCCCCGGGTCAGGCAGAGTGATATTAAAGTTCCGTCCCAGATGTGATAGGGATGGAACCTATCGCCATATCGGGCACAAATTCCAGATTTCGGGCTAATATTGAAAAAATCCAAAATCGCTTTGCTCGACCCGGGGTTCGAACCTGAGATCTTAAAACGGTAGTCGTACTGAAGTATAACTACGCCACGGAGGCAGATGCTAAAACCCTATAAAAAGTAAGTTAAAAATTATCGTTTATATAAAATTCTTCGTGTTGTTAGCCATTTCTGGTGCTATAAAAAGCGTATAAAATGTTGATTGTTGTAAAAAGACGCAAGACTTGCATGGGAAAGAAACAAAATCGAAATTTAGTCAACTTTCACTGGCGAGTGTCGGCAGAACAATTAAATTACGTCCAATGTGTGTAACACACGCAGCCGTGAGATGGGACCGTGTGGCGGTGACGATCGACGACGAAAATTCTCAAAACTATAATATACCTCTACATAGATACATCTGCGGCCTAAACAGGAAAATTTCTGACAACCGTAAATGTATTCGAACTCGATGCGCGTCTATGAAATTTGTATGGAATATTAACCAAACGTTATCAGTGCGCAGCGAACTCGAATACATTTACATTTACATTAGTTTTTCGTGCTCGGGCTACAGTTCACGTCTTCTCACCATAGGGGTAGGTAGGGCCAATAGATTTCCATTTTCTACGGTTCTTGCACACCTCTTGCCTCATACAGTCTCATTACATCTTGACAGCCTCCGTGGCGCAGTGGGCGAGCAGCCGGCTGTGAAGCGAGATGCCGCGGGTTCGATCCTCGCACCGAGACAAATCGACCTATCCAAAGAATAAAGTTACACAGAATAATAAATCGAAATTCTATTTTTATTGCTCATTACATTCTTCACGCATCCACGTCGATTTAGGGTAATTCTTGATCGTTCTCGAGTATATCTTTTAAGAATGTTTTAGGTCATCCCCTTCTAATTACTATGGCTGATGATGATGAAACCGAGCTACTGTGCCTGATTTTAAAATGCCAGCTAGTCGTCTAGCCAGCTTAGCTTCGACCAAAGGCGCAGGAGCCTCCTGGTCTCAGGCTTCTCGAAGAGATCTTTTTGTCGAAGATATCGCGAAACATACATAAAAATGCAGACGCATTGAGAACTCCCCCATTTTGAAGTTGTTTGAAATTGAAATCACACGGTATAAATTAGAGGATTTACTGATTAGATATATTAAAAAAAGCCCCGCTTCTTGTGGCACTTGTTCACGAGTATGACGCCACCAGTCACCGGCCTTCCCAACCATGTTCCACGGAGTGATTGACTCCGGACATGACGCCCCCACTAGCAAACTTACGTAAGAATGTAAAAATTATAAATCACCATGATCAATGATCTTTGGAGGAGCTCTATGTTCAGGTCGCTGGACGTTTTGGAGGAGAGTATGAGAGTCAATGGTCTCACTATGGAGGATACTCAAGACCGGGCGAAGTGGAAGCGTCTAAGTAGGAAGGCGGACCCTGGCAGAAGGCTGGGATAACACCAGGCAGAAAGAAAGGGTGTCTATGTTCAGCAGTGAATTTCATGTTGCTGGGGGGTTACCATAACCTCTTATAGCAGTATCATTATAATTTTACTTGTACTGATTCCCATACACAACAAACGGAGAACGATTATAATAATACTGCTATAAGAGGTCGTGGTAACTCTGCTGATGGTGATGAAAAGCTTATAAGAATGCCATAATATTTTGACAAGTTCCGCGATGTTACACATCGAAATAATACTAGTTTTTACAGAATGGGCTTTACTTATAAAAACATTTTCGCTTATCTTTGCGCTAAGAATAGTCTGTCCCCTTTTTCCTTGCGTTACATTGTTTAAAAATGAAAGGGACAACCTATGCTTAAAGATAAGCAGCGCTTAATGTCTCGTGATTTGTGATCCCTTTAATTTGAGACATAATGAAAGCTTTACAGCACTCATGATCAGTCCGAACTCACAACTCGTAGAAAATGAAAACAAATCCCGATAAAACTAGTTTAATTCTATTCAAATTAACATTTGGAACATGTGGAGAATAAACAAAATAAGGTTTCAATTCAAAATATGAGGATAAGACATAATACCAACGTGAATATAAATGAACTTGTTTGAATACATTTTATTCAGTTTATTTGTATAATAGCGAAAGTGTTTCATTCCGTGACTCGCCGTGGCCGAATTTAATGCGAGAAAAGTGAATTTACTCGTAACTGATGCTAACAGTTGTCTGTTGTAGGCTTTCATTTATTTATGCGGTGTGTTTCATATTTGAGATGTTTGATATATTTTTCAGTTTTGGTTATATTAAACAACTTGATTTGTGCGCTTTGACCAAGTTTTTCGACTGTAATTACAAAATTATTGTTTCGTCACATTCGTCAGTCAAAATTGAACGTTATTTTGATCACCCTTCCAGAAACCAGACGTTGGTTGCATTGTTGAGTTTGTGTATGAAAAAATGCGTTTAACGAGGATTTGAACTTTTTATATTCTTGGTAAAAAAACCTTTTTAACCAACTTATGATAGCTGAACTCTCGTCAAAAACATCCCCCGGCCATAAAAGAAAATTCGTACAACAGGATGTCCCGTAAATAGAGTAAATTCGCCAGCGAACAATAAACGCCGAAAATAATAGTGCGGCTCGTAAACATTTCATAGACGTCGTAAAGGTAAACAAAAATAATCATTTAGCTGCCATTTTACGATTGAACCGATTTCCTGACTTTCGCGCACCCTGTGTATGGGTTTTCACGGCTTTCCTCAGAAATGTACGTTCGTCTCGTTCGCACGTGTGCGAGCGTCTCTTTCCCGCGCCAAGTTCGACGACCGGGGCAACGAGCCCAAGAAAGTACTTTCACTGCGGCGCGGGCGCATGCGAGTCTCCACCGCGGTTGGCGGCGCCCGGCGCGTTTGCGTTTACATCGCATGGCGTTTTGCGAGCGTGATGGAAGATAACGTATGTCGCGGTGAAATGGCCTTTTGTGGCTAGCCAAGCCACTGGCCACTGGCCACGCCACACTTTAGATGTTAACTAGTTGTAATTCATCTAGGAATGCGACCTGCGCTGCCTCGCTCCGCTGAATAGGATTAGATTTTATGTTAGACAAGTTTTACGCATTATGAGTTAGGAAACTTTAAACGCGATTTAAAGGTGGACGTACACCTATCCCCGCCGTATGCACCGCGCACTAATCGTCGCGTTTTTAACCGACTTCAAAAAAGGATTCACAGATAACTCTGACACGAGTACATCGAATTCGAGGTTTATTTATTCTTGATTGAAAGAGTATTTTAGAAGTTGGTCCCAATTCCCATATACTTTGGAAAAGCTGTAAAACAAACTTCAGTATGTCAAAAATAACCTCACTGTCTTTTTATTTGATCTACATTATTCCTAGCACATTTTGATTTTGTTAAATCGATTTTGAAGTTTGTTTGAACTTTATTTAATTTCCTTTTGTTATAATATTGTGGAACTTTCTATGCCTTTACGCATTTATAAGACGCATCCTCGTTATTGCATTAACTTCGGGGACAATTTGTTTAGCGTGGATAACTGTTTACCATAATTCACAACGATTCAGAACCAAAGACGATATTTGAAAGTAATATTTTCGATTAAAAGAAAGTAATTCCATTCAAATGCAATGTGTGACGTAACTGCACATGTCGTTATAAAACATGACTAGCGATGGTATAGCGTTTACTTCTTTCACTAAAACCAAACCATATCGATTCAAAAGTATAGTGAGTGCAGTTGTATCGTAGGGTTGCTAACTTTAAAATCAATATTGCTAGTGGGTGATCAAAAATGATAGACATAATCGAAATATTTTGTGAGTTCTAATCTTGAAAATCGATTGTGAAAATAGTTATTTCCTCGCATTGGATGCCCAATTGATGTTGACATTATTATCATAAGATGAGTTGGATAGAATAGAAAGAAACTTATTTATTTATTTAAGACGCAAAACATACAATCATTGACATTTATACAGCTTACAGTTATAATTATTTAAAACTAGATTGTATTAAAAAAACAAGAACCCTTATGTAGGATATTGCATAAAGTGGGGACTATGATAAATAGACTTTTAGTTACAAGTTCAAGTGGTTTTGTTTGGTAACTATTTAATTTTGTGACTAATTGGCTGCAAGATTGTTTTTACACGCATTATTATTTAGTTTATATATTAAACCACTTTCATCAAAATTCACTTAGTAGTTTTTTGTAAAGAAGTGTAACAAGCGTACATACATTCTCGCAATCGATAGCGTTTACAAAATTAGCTAGACTCTGTTTAACGTTATAGTAGTTTTGTATAAATAGTTGGCAACCCTAAGCGGCGAGTGAAAGCTATGCCTTTCTGTCACGCAGCCCACGAATCCTGCCAGTGCACAATGCACTTATCTCACATGCCGAATCTCTACTCGAGATAACTAAGCCCTATTTGAACATTTTTAAGCGGTGCAACTTTAAACCTAGTTTATCGATTTCCTTATATTAGGGCGACTTGTTGCGTTATTACTTATCTAGAGTTCCACCTTACCTCGATTTATCCTACAGCTATGTTTAAATCAAGATTTGGGATAAATAGAGATTTACCGCGGAGCTGCAAGTGGCCCTTAAACATTTCGAAAATTAAAGAGTAAAATATCGTTTAAGTTGAGCATCGTTTATAAATGTTATATTGAAAAAGGCATAATGTATGAATATATATAACGTAAAGTTGTGTCTGCTGCGTAAATCTACAACGACCAATGTGTGACTGTCGCTTAACTCATTTATCATTCGACACCTGGTTAAAAGAAAGTTTATTAATATTAATATCAGCCCTGTATTACTGTCTCACTGTTGGGCACAGGCCTCATCTACTGTAAAGCTTTAGTTCACCACGCTCATCTAATGCGAATTTTGGTCCTATCGTAACCAAATTTATATAGGACCACCCTTTTAATAAGCTCTATCGAACATAAAAATAATTTTGAAGATGGTTCCACATTTGGCGGAGATATGAAATAAAATGAAATGATTTATTCATCACGTAGGCTAATATGACAAGTCAATACAAAAAAATATATATCATCATCATCATCATCAGCCATAGGACGTCCACTGCTGAACATAGGCCTCCCCCAAAGATTTCCAAATCGACCTGTTGGAAGCGGCCTGCATCCAGCGACTTCCTACGACCTTTATCAGGTCGTCGGTCCACCTTGTAGATATAAAAAATATATACATATATCACAAAAATTATATAAATCAACTTATCTATATTTTTAGGATAACATAGTAATTACTAATTAGTCAATACTTTAGTTACAGTTGTATCTAAAGAAAGTAAACGTAAATTGCATGTACAGTGAGTGTAGTGAACACATAATCGACGTCACTCGTGATCGTTCACACGTAGTCAGTATACATAATCACGCGCAATCGCTTCCGCGCTCGGGTAAAAGTGTCATTATGAACGACTTTGTACGCGACTTTAATCTAGACATCTGGTGTATTGGACGTGGCTGAACTTGTTGCATTGTCAAAACGATTTTACGTATTCACGAGTTAACTTAAAGACCGACGTAATTTATCCCATCGTGGCCAAATTTATCTGGGACCAACCTTGGAATAAGATCTATTAACACAAAATAATCTTGATAAGAACTTAACGGACCTACTTTATAATTTATCCTGTCTCCGTGGCGTAGTGGTATTTCGGTACGAGTACGGTTCTGAGGTCCCGGGTTCGATCCCCGGGTCGGGCAAAGTGATATTGGATTTTTCCCTATCAGCACGGAGTCTGGAATTTGTGCCCGATATGGCGATAAGCTCGCCCCCTATCATATCTGGGACGGAACTAAGCTCGGCGAAATGTGGGTGTTCTAGTTCGCTAGTGCACCTCTGTCTACCCCTTCGGGGATACAGGCGTGAGCTTATGTTATGTTATGTTACAACTTTAAAACATAACGGACCGACTTCAAATTCGATCGTGACTGAATTTATACGGGACCACCCTTGAAATAATCTCCATCGAACACAAAAAGATTTTGAAAATCGGTCCACATTTGGCGGAGATATTGCGTAACATACAAAAAAAATACAGACGAATTGAGAACCTCCTCCTTTTTGGAAGTCGGTCGAAAATAAAGCCGAATTGAGGAGCCTAAAGTCGAAAAATGTGATATAGGTTGCTGTTTGCGTTTCGTATGGGGTGCGGTAGAATCCTGTAGTACCAATAGCCTGGTAATTGAATATCGATTTGATCACTTTTCCGAAAATTGGAGGTTCCATCTTATGCCTATGCCTATGTCGAATTCAATGCATTGTCATACAATACTATAAGTACAAAGTTATAGGTATAGCTACTAAAGTTACTAATCATTCAGGCAATAATAATAAAACTCTAATACCATTTGTTTACCACTTCTTACAAGGCTGGCTATTAGGTAAAAGTATTTTTAACCATCGCCTTTCAATTTGGTATAAATAACTTATTTTTCCGCTTCCATGCCTGTTCAAAGTAAACATGCCTATTTCCGTCAACAAAACAAAATTGTTAAAACGTGTGGAATACACAATAGTATGAAATACGCCGAAATATAACACCGAAGCCGATGAACTGAGACCAATTTGGGTCGCCGGTGATGCGTTCACTACAGAAAAGTAAATTTGTAGTTTTCATCATACATACATAAACTCACGCCTGTATCCCCGAAGGGGCAGGCAGAGGCACACTAGCGAACTAGAACACCCACATTTCACCGAGCTTAGTTCCGTCCCAGATGTGATAGGGGGCGAGCCTAACGCCACATCGGGCATAAATTCCAGACTTCGGGCTGATAGGGAAAAATCCAATATCACTTTGCCCGACCCGGGGATCGAACCCGAGACCTCAGGACAGTAGTCGTACCAAAATACAACCACGCCACCGAGGCAGTCAGTTTTCATTATAGATTCATTATACTTGTACTAGACAGTAATAAACGTTTGTCTTTGTAAGTGTATAAATTGTGATAAAACCTATTCGGAAGATGTTCCTTTTCTAATATTTTGGTCGCCTGTCCTTTTCTGGTTTGACCAATAAACGTTCTTACTTTCTTTTATATTGTTAATCTTTCTGGTATATAATATAAACAAAAAAAAATATGCAAGTTATTTATTGCAAAATAATAAGTAACAAAATGACAGCGTGTATTTAAGGATTTAATTTTCAAAAGCATCACTTTAAAATTTAACAGAACATTTTAATTTAAAACCGACTTGAAAAAGTTAAAATACTCTCTTTGCAGTCAGTGCCATTACCCCTGGCGGACTCTTCGGAGTTGTCGGTAAACATAATTCTAAGAATATTAGCAGTGCTAAAATTACTGTCCCACTGCTGGACACGGGCCTCCTCTACTAATGAGAGGGGTTAGGCCTTAGTCTACCACGCTGGCCAAATGCGGGTATGGTAGACTTCACATACCTTCGAATTTCTTGTGGAGAAACTCTCGGGTATACAGGTTTCCTCGCGATATTTTCCTTCACCGTTATAGCAAGCGATATTTCACAATGAAAACACACAACATAGAAAAGTCAGAGGTGTATGCTCTATTCTGGGGTTGGTCTCGAACCTCCGACACTCGTCTCGGCAGACCGTACCACATCCAACTGAGCTATCACTGCTTATTAGGAAAAATTATGTGCAAAAACACCTCCTTTTTTAAGTCAATTAAAAATGAAGCTTCCGCTTAAAATTTTCCCAAAGGGCCGGTTGCATCAAACTTATTTTAATGAAATTCCTTTCAACCCCATAAAACCGGACTAACTAATCGCAAAAGAATGCACTGGGCATCGTCTGCGTTCCCGGCACGTGTCGGACAGCACCGGATTCGAACTCGCTGCGTCTATTTACAGTAAATAGGTCATGCCGGGCCCAAGTTAGCTGCAATAACGAATACAAAAAGAGTAAAGCGAGATGCGGCGCGGCGGGAGCGTTGCATCCACACGCTTAACTATCGGTTAAGTAGTTAACTATTTGTTAGGTGGTATCGGATTTATAACATACGATATTGTTTTAGGTCGCCTTTAATTTTAAAACAAGAGTATTTTAACATCTAATTAATAATTGCAAATTAATAATACAGTTAACTTTAAGGAAATATTCAAATATTTTGATACGTAATTTAAACATGCGTTAATTAATGTTCAGTGTAAATATTTTAATATTGTTATTGTACATTGTAAATGAGACATTGATTGATACATAACGAGGGATTGCCAACAGATTTCCTGCCTTACATGACTTAAATGTTAAGTATCGTAAATCGCATCGCCTCGTTTGAAGACACACCTTCGTTCGTTGCAGGATTACTTACGTCAAAACAGGCACCACTTTATATTCTTTTTATAAGATTTACGACTTAGCAGTAACACTTTTAAACATACAAGATATAAAGGCTCTTTATGTTACAATACGTACAGGAATTAACTTAATGCGTGTAAATATTATATAAATTGTATATTTTACGTTCAGGGAAAATGCTTGTGGTCAATAAAATAATAAGGAAGTATATAAGTATAATATTTATAGTACAATAGATTTTTCCTATTAGTTAGGTAATAGGCAACTGATGCCGTAAGTACGTCCGAGTAGGATTGTTTATTTATTATCGTATTCTGTAAATATGTGAAGAAATATCCAGAATCACTGAGTTTACTTCACTAGTGACTCGGATTCTCTCTAAATGTTCACAATTGACAATACATAGTAAATAAGCCATATAGCCACTTACTTATAAAAATATTTAAGCGCTGCTTATCTTTAACAGCCTCCGTGGCGCAGCGAGCGGGTAGCCGGCTGAGAAACGTGAGGTTGCGGGTTCGATTCCCGCACCGAGACAAATGTCTGTGTGGCCCATAGATATTTGTTTCGGGTCTGGGTGTTGTGAGACCGAAAGTCTCTCGTAGTTTCTGATACCCACGATACAGGTTACACCTAGTGTGGGGTCAGTACTATGCATGTGACTGTTGTGTGTAAAAAAAAAAAAAAATCATAGGTTGTCCCCTTCATTTTTAAACAATGTAACGCAAGGAAAAAAGTGACAGGCTATTCTTAGGGAAAATATGTAAAAATGTTTTTATAAGTAAGGCCCATAATTATTATATTAAAGTATAATATTTTTTGTCATGTTGATCAAATGTTGCACATTTCAAAAACTTACCTTTTTTTTATAGCAGAGACTGGCAAACGAGCATATGAGTCACCGGTCACCTGATGGTAAGTGATCTCCACCACCCATAGACCCAAGACACAAAAAGAATGGGTGCGTTGCCAACCTAAAAGGAGGGAAACAGGGATTGGGAAAGAGAGGGGGTAAATGAAAATCTCACTCACTGAACAAAACACGACAGCGAGCTACTTTACTCGTACGTCGGTTTTCAGTGAGACAGTGGTATCAAACCGGTTGAGCCGGCTCATTCATGCTGTAGTGGTAATTGTACAGCATGGCTCTGCCAGTCAGACTGTCTACAGCGTGAGCTACCTGAGTGAAACGGGCATTTTTAGGTTGTTTTCGATGAGTTCATATCGAAGTTTACTATGTAATCATTTTCTGGAAGACTTAAGTCAGGTTAGACACAGGGCACACATACCACAAAATAAATAATATAATAACATTGCAAATGCGCATAAGATTTCAGACGATCAAGGTTGGAAAAAGAATAGTGGTCGACATTGGGAGCGTGTATAATTTAATCATGTAGTGCGTACAAGACGCGGAAGTGCCACCTTGTCGACCACTGACCAGTTAGCCTTACGTGTAAAGTTGTTACTTTATAAGTCATTATCACTGTTATTTATACACGTATCAATGTTATACGAAAAAGCAGTTAACATTCTTTGGAAATTGCTTTTCATGCCATTGTTCTGTTCAGAGCAAATCCTAGTGGTGTAGGTTATGTATAATCGCAAGTACTAAAATATGTGCATATATGCATACATTTGTTACGTTTTTAGAATTAATTCATAGCAACGTGTAATAATGTGTATTAAAAAATAATAGCGTCGCACGTTGCGTGGACAATCCAAAGAAATCATATTTTCGATAGAACAAAATTATAATATATAATATTAGCCCAGTAATATTACTGTCTCACTACAGGGCACGGGCCTCCTCTACTAATGAAGGGATAGGCCATAGTCTACCACGCTAGCCTAATACGGGTTGGTGGACTTCACATACCTTCGAAATTCTTGTGGAAAAACTCTCGGGTAACAGGTTTCCTGACGATGTTTTCCTTCACCGTTATAGCGACAATTTACAAAGAAAATACATTTTACATGGAAAAGTCAGAGGTAAATGTGTGAAGATGCAACAATATTCCGCATAATATCTAGTTGATTACTATAGCGAGAAAATACCTTTAGATAAAAACTATAATATTCAACATTCACAGCCTCCGTGGTGCAGCGGGCGAGTAGCCGGCTGTGAAGCGAGAGGCCGCGGGTTCGATCCCCGCATTGAAACAAATGTTTGTGTGGCCCACAGATATGTATTTGTTTCAAGTCTGGGTGTTGTGAGACCGCAAGTCTCTCATAGTTTCTGACACCCACGATACAGGTTATACCTAGTGTGGGGTCAGGACTAGGTGTGTGACTGTTGGGTGTATTTATTTAGATTCTTTATAGCCAACAATATATATTGCTCAAAGTTAACAAGATTGCAGTAACAACCTGATAATTAATATTCATGTTAATAGCGTAGTGAAGTGAAAAGTGGACACCAAATATAAATCTAGTATCGTTCAACACGTATTTGTGTCGTGTAGGTGTTATATTGCAATGATACACTTGACATATGAAATATAAGAATGATGAAATAATTGTTGTTCACTGTCAAACTTAGTTATTTAATATGAACATGGGTTAAATATCATGTTTAATGTAATATTATATTACTGGTTTGGTTAACAAACGCAAGTCATTAACAATATAAATATATTATGCACAATAAAAAAACATAATCTTCCTTTTGACGCAGTCGGGAAAAAACAAAACATAATTTTAAAGTAAAGGTAGGTAAAAGTTCCGGTAATTAACATTCTATTACTGAATACTCGTTTCTAATTTGGAAATTCCAGTACCATGTAGATTTGTATATAATATAGATTTTGCAGTTTTTTCCCTGTTATTTACGAAAAAGTAAGTATGTATAAATATATTTTTCCTATTACTAGAGGTATATTATTTTAGACATTGTTTTGTCTCTTTCGCTGTGTAACTATTTGACATAAGAAAGGAAAATAGCAGTTTTAAAGGTAAACCGCTTTGTAAATATAAAAAAGGTTCAATATATTTAATTTGAGCTCCAAGAACAAAAATAAAATATATTCTCATATTATAACCGAATGTTACCTCTAATCAGTGGCTAATGACTGACAAAAATAACACATTTCGTTATATTAATATCTTATACATATGGATATTAAAATATAGGTATATTTTAAATAAATGTTTATCAGCTGAACAGATGTGAAAGAAATTTAGCAGTAGCCTTAGAGACATACCATAATTAGGACATAGCCACATTGACATAGCCCAGAAACTAATGTTTATTTTTAACAGTATTGCAAAAACTTAGGACCTCCACCTAAGTTTTTACAGATAGAATGATAATTCTAGGCATTCCGCACATTTGTTACTTTACTGTCCCAGTGACTTAGCGAACTATAATCCTTTAATTGGTCTTTCCGTTGATCAACTATTTAGCAATAGGAAATATGTTAATCGTTAGTCAGCGGTCGGTGTGGTGCCACCGGGCTGCGCGCAGTGCATCGCCCGCCGTTACGCAATCTCCGACTATTAATACGCGCCGCGCGACTAACGCATCGCACACGCCCGACTTTTTTGTTCATATACCCGAAATATTTACAAAATTAATTTTGCTGACCAACCTTATATGTATGAGTCTTAGGGCGACTTGCAGCGCCATTAGCCTACTAATCTAGACTTAAATCTAAACTCGCTATTACTCGTTATTTATCCTACAGCTCACTCATAGATCGAAATCAAGATTTTGGATAAAAATATATTTATCGCAAGTGGCCCTTAGTTATATTTTTGTAAGTGCCGATTGCCGTAGTGTTTGTCTCTTTAACTATTTTCACCATGTTATTCGCCCAATCGGGTACAAAAGTCTGAAATACTTCCAACCAGCAGCCATATTCCAAACATGAGTTGTTTTTTGTAGTTCTCGCTTCACGAAATCAAGACCTGTAAAAAAATTGGATTAGGGGTACTGAACTTCTAAGGTTTTTGTATTAAGTTCCAGTCTGCCTAGTTTCGTACGCGACCTCACTGCAGGTCGTTCTAAGGTCACATATCAAAATTGCGTAAATTGAACTGTCCTCGCGTATAAACAGTTCGGTAAACAAAATATTATTGGTAAAGTTCAAAGTAAACTTCCGCGTGAGTCAAATATATGAAGGTCAATACCGAATTTAAACGGCTGGCAGAAAGTTTCGGACTCGCGTTTAATACCTCTATATATTTATGAGAACCTTTATTTTTTCATTACAAATAAAAAAAAATCTATTAATGTAATCTAGAATGCCATAAAACAGACTAGACTTTTTGATTTTCGACCGACTTTCAAAAAGGAGGAGGTCCTCAATTCGACTGTATTTTTTATGTATGTTACGCGATATATGCGTCAAATGTGGTCCGATTTTCATTTCTTTATTTTGTATTCGATAGAGCTTATTTCAAGGGTGGTCCCATATAAATTTGGTCACGATCGGATTTGAAGTCGGTCTGTTAAGTTTTTAAACTTGTGATTATCTTAAGCCGGGTCTCCTGCACTAGCTTTTACGAAACAAAACACTAAAAACACATACGCAAAACAACGATTTTAGCTGTCATCTGCTCGTTGAACAATGGACCATAGATAAAAAAAGGCATGTTTTGTGTAATATTTTAGTGCAGACGCGGCTTTACCTTTAAGCCTTATTACACATACACAGCGTGGTTTTACTAAGTATTAACTATAAAGATTTAAAACAATTTGCCCTGATAAATAGAAGATTTAAACCTAATTTATTTCATAACTAAAGTTAGTACACATTTTATAATAAGACCCATTTAGAATTGACTTTCGTAGCGTCAACAATAAACTATGTACTACAATGTTGCGTACAAGTACAATTAATGGATTTAACAAGGCATCGCAGGTGATAATGCAACCGTTTACTGCCTACAGCTTAGGTCTAGACCACCTGGCTATACCTATGCGTACGTATTTGTTCTACGGACGTAAAAAAAAATGGACGGAGTGCTAGGGTGTTCGGCCCATTCGATCTAACGACACGTAATGGCGGCGACTGAGCGTGTTATGATGAGTGTTAATGTGTGCGTAGAGAACTTTTGTACAGGCGAGTTTGTGTGCGTGGCTTCTCCGTGGCGTCCGTTTAACTATAGGCGAGATGAAGTCCTTTTTTACGTCCATAATTTGTTGATGATGCAAATTGTTATCATGTTATAATTTCGGAATTTGTGCCCGATATGGCGATAGGCTCGCCCCCTATCACATCTGGGACGGAACTAAGCTCGGCGAAATGTGGGTGTTCTAGTTGGCTAGTGCACCTCTGCCTACAGGGGTGAGCTTATGTTATGTTATGTTATAATTTCGGCATCAAAGGTGATCTTGTGCGAGTTGTGACTTATTATATTGGGATTTTCTTGAAGTCTGTGTCTGAGTCGCGGGTGCGTGTGGAGGGTTACTGCAGGTTCAAAACCAGGGGCAACTAGCTTACTGCCGGGACACGTGGAAGTATCGCAGCTTTATTGTCGTAGTATACATAAATATAAACATAAGCCAGCCTACATAACGCAGCGGGCAAGTAGCCGACTGTGAAGCGAAAGACCGCGGGTTCGATTCCTGCACGAAGATAAATATTAGTGTGCCCACTGATATTATATTGTTTCGGGTCAGGGTGTTGTGAGACCGAAAGTTTGTGGTTTATGATACCCACGATAGAGGTTATACCTAGCGTGTGTGACACTTACCGCCGAAGCTCAAACACTTAAAGTCACCTCATGTCGTTTAAGACCGCCTCATCTGTAAAAAATTGTATGTTGAAAATCAATGTAAGAAGCCGTTAAAGTTGAGTAGCGTTTGACCATTCGGACGTTAGGTGTATTTATTTATTATTCATAGAAACATAAACGGCACCGGAACGCATCTCCCGTTGATATTAAAAGCCGATTAAAACTGCCCACATATTCGCTTTGATGTTTTTATCCAAGAAATGATACCAAGCACGGCGTCCCGTTCGCAGAACGTTCCGTGGCGTGTATTCGTAGAAGTAAGAAGGCATGGGATGCATCACGCCGTCACGCGCCTATTTTCGCGTCGACAATCGATCATGAGACAATGGCCGGCGGAGAGCGACGCACCCTGGCTCAGATCCAACCGCCCACCCACGGGGGTAGAAAACAATTACCAAACCGTTATTTATTTTATTCTCTTACGCGTTAGTTCATTCAAGATAAATATTTGTAGTAAAAGTTATGACGGCTATATCGAGGTAAAAAAAAGCAAAAGTAATAAAAAGCATTTAAAAAGTTGAAAACTACTAAACGTTCTTCTCATATGTTATGTTATGTGTTCATGTAAGTCCGACGCAACGATTTTTTTATTTTAATATTAGCCCTGTAATACTACTGTCCCACTGCTGGGGCACGGGCCTCCTCTATTGACGAAAGTGATTAGGCCTTTAAAAATGTCAACGGGAATATCCCCATTTATTAACAACTATTCTTTAATTTAATTATAAATGTATTTCATCAGGTTGTATGAAACTACAAATATGATTGTAATGCAACGTAAAACGAACTTCCGTTAACTGTGATTCTTACAATAAATCACAGATGTGCCATTTAGAATAAACCGATTACTCAACCAAAGCTGCGGGTTACAAGCTATTATAATTAGCATTTATTTATTAATAACCACTTGTAGCTCCGCGATAAGTCTCTATGTATGCGAAATCTTGGTTTAAAGATAGGAGTGAGCTGTAGGATAAATCGAGTTTAGGTTTAACTCTACATTACTAATAGCCCTGCAAGTCGCCCTTAGACTTTATATGCGTCACATGTATAAAGGCGGGATTAATGCCCGAGACATTCTCTAAGGGCTACTTGCAGCTCCACGATAAATCTCTATTTATCCCAAATCGTGATTTCAAGATGGAAGTGAGCTGTAGGATAAAGTAAGTTTAGGTGTAACTCTAGATTCTCTATCTAGATAGCGCTGCAAGTCGCCCTAACGTCTACCTGTTAGAGATGCAGAGACGCGATAATTTATCCAATCCAGTATACTTTTCCAACATATGCTGCGAAAAGCCGGAGTAAATTTTCTCCCACGTAACCGGTGTGGCTCGATGTGGGGTCGTGAAAAACCGCGCCGCGCCGCGCCGGGGTCGACGCTCGCCGCGGTCACGGCGCAGGCCGACGGCCGCGCGTCCACGCCCGACTCCCGTGCGGAAATCGGAAAACACACTTACTACCAGTTACCATTTACCACATATGTACGTGGAGGTGTCCATTTCCCTTCCTTGTGATCCCCATTGTACATTGTATGCAACTATCAATAGCAATGCGCATTCACAACTCAAGAGGGAACTAATTGATAGTTACGAAGCTTTGTACAGAGAAATAAGTTTTAACATAAATAGAACACGATGTATTTTTGGTAGTCATTGGTAAGAACAGGTGGGTGACCTGATGGTAAGCGATCTCCACCGCCCATAGACACCCACCATACGAAAAGAATAATTGCCAAACTTGAATGAAATAGCGTTTGGATAAGGGATTTGGATCATCTGAAATCATACGATGTAGACAATAATGTCTACAGCACTAATGGGCCACTACCACTCGTTGTTGGAATTCATTTCAGCGAGTGATTTTCGATGGCCCAATTCAAAACGATTCCTATACCATTTCTTTATAATTGTCGCCCATGATTCATTTGGTATTTACTTACCATAAGGAGATCCACATGCTCGTTTGCCAATCTCTTCTATAAAAACATTACCCTCGTTCCGTGGCAGTCGGGTAAAAAATACTGATGTTTCTCGTGCAAAAAGTATTCAAGTATTATGAATTTCTCACGTTTTTGTTTAAAATGATTTAAAATATTTAACACACTATATCCATTGTTAATATTTTGTATTGAATCTCACATGTGGGAAAAGGAGTGAAATGTTATAACAAAATATTTTCTCATTTCGTTAGTTAATCCATCTAAGAAAGTTGAAAGAGAATGGCGCGTTTATCAAAGATTTCGCAAAATTACTTCGAAGTTTCATAACAAATAGTTTTCTTATTCCTACTAATTTTGACCGACTTCCAAAAAGGAGGAGGTCCTCAATTCGTCTGTATTTTTTTTATGTATATAACGTGATGTCTCCGCCAAATGTGGACCGATTTTCAAAATTATTTTTGTGTTCGATAGAGCTTATTTCAAGGGTGATCCCACATAAACCTAGAAAGGGTAAAAATATAAATAAAACAAAGACGTTTTTATTAATACTTATAAGTTTAATATAGCCAACATACTGTATCAAACAATCATACAAAACATCCATACATATACGCCCGAATGGTCAAACGCTGCTCAACTTTAACGGCTTCTTATATTAATTTTCGCCATACAATTTTGACAGATAAGGCGGCCTTAAAAGACATAAGGCCACCTTAAGTGTATGAACATTCGGCGGTTAGTATATTTCATTTAAACATCACTTTGCATAAACTTTATTTATACATATGCTGCAACAGTGAGGCTGAGATCTATAGAGCGAACTTCGACTAAGTCTAAGTCAAAGTTACGAACCCAGCGAAGATTTTGACTTATTCCGAGTCATTTTTTACAAGAAAATCTTTGCTTAGTCTGTCTGTCAGTCTGTTCTACTTGAAAAAATGACTCGGACTAAGTCAATGTTCGATTTAACAATTCCAAATCCTTACTGAGTTCGTTGCTTTGACTTAGACTAAGTCTAAGTTAGCTTTATAGATGTCAGGCTACGAGTTTTAGCTGCACTGTTGCCTACCATTTAAGAAGCGTAATATGCGAACTTAATACAGGTAGAGGCAGTGGCGAAAGTGTCCATACAGGATTTCCAGATTACTTTTGCCATTTGTATCGGCTGTACGGAAGCCTCCCCACGCCACAGTAACGTCTATAGCACGAATGGGCCGGCTCGACCGGTTTGATACCACTGTCTCACAGAAAACAGACGTAAAGTGGCAGCTTGCTGTCGCGTTTCGTTTGATGAGTGAGATTTCCGGTGGCCCATTTCCCCCCTTCCTTTCCCAATCCCATTTTCCCTCCTTTTTGATTGCACCCATGATTCTTTTTGTGTCTTGGGTGGCTATGGGCGGTGGAGATCACTTACCATCAGGTGACACATCTACTCGTTTGCTAGTCTCTGCTATTAAAAAAATGTACACCGACCTTGGTTTTGGGCAACCTAATTCTTTACTAGTCCCTTTTTTTAAATTTTAATCCTTCGCCACTAAGCCGAGGTGATGAGTGGCCCTTTTTGTTAAAACCAATCAACGTTCCACGATGGTAACCATAACCACATGTTCTCCTCGAACCATCAGTTGTGGCAAATGTCTGGTGCACTCGAATACACCCTTGCCAAGAGGCGTCTCAGTTACCTCTGGGACTGGGGAAATGCCAGCCGCAGTACCTTTTGGGACCGGTGTACCTGCAGACGGAGAAATGAAATAAATAACACCTAACAGTCACACAGCCCTGTACCCCTAATACGATTTTCTTTAACAGTTCTCGATTCTCAAAATCGACGATAGTCGTCTCTATACGTTTGACTAACAGCACCAGTTTACGAAAACTATGGGGGTTACTTATAAAATCAGTTTAACTGAGCAAATGGTAAAGAATAGCCTGTCCCTTTTATTTTCAAACGATGTGACACGAGGAAAAAAGTGACAGGCTATTCTTAGTCATTTGCTCAGCTAAACTGATTTTATAAGTAAGGCCCATGATGAACTAAAAAACGTATGGATAAACTAAAAATCATCGTCGATTTCGAGAATCGAGAACTGTCAAAATAAACTCGTACTAGGTGTAGGTACTATGTACTTGTGTCGTCGGTATCAAGAAAAAGACTTGGTATCCAAAAGCCAAACCCTAAACAAATATCTGTGAGTCACACAAACATGTCTCCGTGCGGGAATCGAACCCGCGGCCTCTCGCTTCACAGCCGGCTACTCGTCTACTGAGCCACGGAGTCTAAAATTATATACAACACCAAATACTTGATACGGGAAGTGATTTTTGTTTACGGAAATATTTACTAATGTTTATTATCTAATTTTGAACTTGGGCATTGAATCAAAGGCTATAAGGCCTCATTCGCACAAGACCTTTTTAACGCGTGTTAAAAAAAAAGCGTTGAAATGGAACATATGAGTTCTAGTAATTCACATATATCTAGTTATTTACACGCCAGCGCTTTTAAAACGCAGCGTTTTTTTTGGGCGGTATGTAAAATATACCTTGTTAGAAACAAGGCAAGAATGATTATCAAGCAATCATATGAACAGACATGTTGAGACGCTTTTTTAACGCGCGTTGAAAAAGCTCTCGTGCGAATGAGGCCTATAATAATAGGATATAGAACCTGCATAGTGTAGCAAATAACACGAAAAGGCAGGTATGACTTTACACTTCACATGGCCAGTGTTTATACTTTGTAAAGGCAGAAGGTTGGGTGGTAGAGCCAGAGACGTGCACAAGTATTTAGAAAGAAAGAAATAAACTTTATTCAGCCAATAGAATAGGATAGACACTTGTAAAATTAATGTTTTCAATTCTTGCATCATTATCATTATTATAATTATGTTATATCCGGCGCCGTGTTGATTTAAAAGTCGAGCATGACAATTTTAAAAAGTTTATGTTTCGGTAGTTACTTTTTCTTTATTCATGATATTGTCAGGAACAGGATAGACAGTGTCTCTCTATGGTGTACACGCCACGTTCTACCGTAAAGTTATACTGTAGATAGTTTTAAACGACTGATGTTTATACATTATATTTTAAATTCCAAATTATCTTACCCATAGCTGGAGGTATTTTCCTCTTCTTGACAGATTTTCGGGTCCATATTTCTAGAACGTCAGTAAGCGCTAGGTTCCACTGCTTGTCGAAGGCGACAAGCGTTGCGTGGAGGACTCCCCTTACTCCTCTGTCGTGGCGAGTTGTCACCTGGAACAATTTTTTAAAATTTTATTTTTATTTTATTTATTCATTTACACAAGTAACTCACAGACAAATCAAATTCGTTACAAGGCAAAGCTAAGGCAGGCCAACAGTAGTACTCTAAATGTGCCGACCTTATCATAAAATATGTCCAGTTCTGGGTGTTGAGCTAGCATATCATTAAAAAGTGCTATTACTCTCGCGGTGGGGGCATTACTTGCATGAATAGAGTGAATACCCACAGGTGCAGCCAGCAGACAGTGTCTACGTCTCAGACCCTGCACGGCATCGGCATCACGCATGTATTTAGAAGGCACACACAGTCGTAGCTCTGCGAGCGCAGTAGGGTTGTCTATCTTATGTATCTTATACCGCCGAATGTTCATACACTTAAGGTCGCCTTATGTCGTATAAGGCCGCCTTATCGGTCAATATTGTATGGCGAAAATCAATGTAAGAAGCCGTTAGAATAGAGTATCGTTTGACCATTCGGGCGGTAGACTTTGTTTTTCAGAGGTCGAAATATCGCTTCTCCGATCTTCAAAGTGGGCAAACAGTTTGGTAGAAATGTAACAAAATTTTACGTAAGGATATGTTCAAAGCCAGATATAGAAACGTATATCACGCACTGACAAATTATACACAAGCTCACGCCTGTATCCCTGTAAAGGTAGGCAGAGGCGCACTAACGAACTAGAACACCCACACTTCGCCGAGCTTAGTTCCGTCCCAGATGTGATAGGGGGCGAGACTATCGCCATATCGGCCACAAATTCCAGACTCCGGGCTGATTTTTAAAAGACTAATCACTTTGGCCGACCCGGGGATCAAACCCGAGACCTCAGGACGGTCGGTAGTCATACCGAAATACAACTACGCCACCGAGGCAATCTGAGACTGACAAAACATGTTTAATGAAAATTTGATTAATCACGATAATATATTAGCCACACAACTATTTTTAGAAAAACGTGTAACCAAATACGATGTAATTTAAATAAAATGTGGTCGTAGGACAGTCGGCTTGTAGCAATACTAGCTGTTACCCGCGACTTCGGTCGCGTGGAAATATATTTGCCCGGATAAAAAAGCATCTATGTGTTATTGTGTTGTATAAACTTTTTTTTAATAGCAGAGGCTGACAACCGAGCAGATGGGTCAATGATGGTAAGTGATCTCCATCGCCCATAGATACCCAAGACAAGCAAATCATAGGTGCGTTGCCAACCTTAAACGGGGGAAATGGGGATTCGGAAAGGGAGGGGGGGGGGAATTGGGCCATCGGAAATCTCACTCACTAATCGAAACGCGACAGCGAGCTGCCACTTTACGTCGGTTTTCTCTGAGATAATGGTATCAAACCAGTCGAGCCGGCCCATTCGTGTTGTAGACGTAACTGATTACAGCAATCAACAATATATACATATGTATCTGTAAGTTTCGTCATTAAGTAAATGGTATGTCTTTGTTTCAGGACGGTACAGTGCAGTGTGTGTGTGGGTAGCGGCCGCTCAGATATTGACCATCGTTCGTGCAACCCAATGTGTTCAAACGTAACTGAAACTTCCAACTTAGTGGTACATATTACCACGCGCTGGTAAGTGCAATACACGAATTATAACCTTCTGCAAAAACGAGGAGGTTCTAAGTCGTATGTCACGTGATATCTCTGTTAATGTGGATTCCATTACCATAAATGATAAATGTTTCGATAAAGGCGCGTCTCCTCCACGCGTTTTCCTCGAAACAAAACACAAAAACTCATACGCAAAACGTAGGTGTTTTGTTTAATGATTTAGTGCAGGCGTCGCGGCTTAAGAAATGAATGACGGAATATAAAAATTGTAAAAAATGGGTCACATAATTCCCTAAGTATGAGTATTTCTACCTTTCTACCGTTTCTACCATTTGTAATTGGAATGTTAAAAATCAACTCATTACCGTTCAAATTAAATAAAGTAATAAAAAAATCACGTCATCACTTGTTAACAACGCGCACTCTTGTTTATCTTTGATACGCGTATGAATACGTTATACTAATATGGCAGACGCGAGTTCGGCCGCGAGGCTTCCTCGATAACATCTGAATAGTGGCGCCAAGGACGCCATCTGATAAACGTTAAAACTATAATTCAATCAGTATCGCAAGCAAACAAACAAATAGTGAGATAAGGCGTTGTGCGTACGCGAGCACTGATTTCTGCGATTTGTGTAGCGTAATCAGCTGCGACTGAACGGAACTTTTAGGGAAAAATAAATACATAATTAACAGAAACATGTAATATGATATAATATATTATATGTGTATCAGCAACTTTTAAATATAAATAAGAGCAATAAAACTTCAGAAATATAAATAACCTTTGATTAGAAATTCACAAATCGTAACTCACTTGCCTAAAATAAACTGAATCAGAAAATAGAAACTAAAGACTGAATTAGAACAAACTGAACGTCATTGTATGTCTCATTGCGGGACGTTGTCCTCTCACATTCTAGACAGTGTTCTGATTCATAAAACAATATATGAGTATAATATAATTATAATAATTAAGAAGATTTTTCACGGTTGACTGCCTCAGTGGCGTGGTGGTATTTCGGTACGACTACCGTCCTGAGGTCTTGGGTTCGATCCCTGGGTCGGGCAAAGTGATTAGTCTTTTTCAAAATCAGCCCGGAGTCTGGAATTTGTGCCCGATATTGCGATAGGCTCGCCCCCTATCACATCTGGGACGGAACTAAGCTCGGTGAAATGTGGGTGTTCTAGTTCGCTAGTGCGTCTCTGCCTACCCCTTCAGGCGAGGGATACAGGCGTGATCTTATGTATGTGTGTATGTATTTTTCACTTTCAGCATATTCATTATTTTATATGACGCCCATGACAAATAAGTTTATTTTTGTTGTTTATTATAAATAAACGATACTGGATAAACAAGAATTTACATATAGGCGGTTTCTTTAAATATTAAATTGTATTATGAATAGTCTATAAATAAATGTATATCCTAGCTAAATCAAAAGCAATGCTATTATTATAAAGCTGTTTTTAATTAAGTAGTATTATAAAAAAAAATTATCCACGCATACAAATTAAAATTTACGATATATTTCAAAATAAATTATTTCATATCATAGTAACACGTGCTAGAATTCTGCTCTACGTGTCGTATATGAATGTCATTTCCTGTTTCCAAGAATGCCAAAATATACATGAGTGTCATATGCAAATTCGTTGAAATTACAATTAATCGACGCAACCTAAACACGAACCCGCGACCTTGCTTTTGCAAGGCTCCGTAGACACAAAGCGTTACATAGTAAAAGGAGATATGAAATGTAAATCAATTTAACTATGAATACATAACATGCGTAAAATTTGTTTTATCTCTACACAGTCATTTACGCATTTGTCGGAATAATTTGAACGATAAATATTTTTTGGCTTCGATCATTATTTTATATCTTAATTAATACGAATAGGTACAGCTTTGGTTTGTCTTTGAATAAATGTAATTACTTTTTAATATTATAAAGGTCTTAAGTGCCATGTATGTATAAAGTAGGTATCCTTTTACAGTAATAACAAATCTTTATTGTTTCATCGATAATTACATCAATAACGATTGCTGTTGCTATTGCAAAAACCGCTTTAATGATTGCATTTTACATTCCCACTATACACAGATGTATGAATTAAATAGCTAATATAAAAAAGTCGCTAACCTCCCTGCACCAGTGTGACCGAGCCCTATCATCATGTTTATCGAGACGGAAGGCGGGCTGACCTCGGCAGCGGCCGACTCAATTCGTAAGTGCCTTACCAAGGTCCCGCGCCGCTTTTAAACGCCAGAGCGCGTGGAAACTTTTACAGTTTTCCTTCTGCGCTTTGTCGCTTGCGTTTTGGCATGTCGGGTATGTCTGCGGTTTTGTGTTTTTAAAAAGACGAAGTTTGTGTAACTTGTTTGTGGTCATATAATGAATATCACTATAGAACAAGTTGCTGAATGATGAATGAGATGTGGGTTCCATTTTTAGAAGGAAATTAGTGGTGTCATACGTCAGCAATTTCTTGAGAATTATATATATTTCAAGACAGAATTTAACCTTCTGGTCATAATCAAACTATTTAAAAAAGCTTCTAGAATTGAACTATTCAATACGTCTCAAGAGAGAATATTTAGTAAACGTAACGTTAGAAGTAATAAGCGATTATAAAAAGATAAATGAAATAACAACATAATTATTATCTCATTAAACACCTCATAATAATGTGTTATTTGGAATTTGTGCCCGATATGGCGATAGGCTCGCTCCCCTATCACATCTGGGACGAAACAAAGCTCGGCGAAATGTGGGTGTTCTAGTTCGCTAGGGCGCCTCTGCCTACCCCTTCAGGGATACAAGCGTGAGCTTATGTATGTTATGTTAATGTAATAATATGTTATACGCACACTACATGTGAACATGACAAATACCCTTGTGTTCAAGAACTCGACATTGCGCATAGCACATACGATTTTAGTGGACAGTCGATCATATCACGCACCTGCATAGAAACCGAGCGAGTATTGACGAGGTTGCAACAATTAATAACACATACACACACATTAGCCCTGTAATATTACTGTCCCACTGCGGAGCACGGGCCTCCTCTACTAATGAGAGGGATTCTACTACGAGTCTACCACGTGGTAGAGAGTCTACCACGCTAGCCTAATGCGAGTTGGTAGACTACACATAGCTTCGAAATTCTCGTGAAATTTTTTTCAGGTATGCAGGTTTCCTCACGATGTTTTCCTTCACCGTTATATAAAGCGATAATTCACAAACAAAACACACTTAACATAGAACCTCCGACACTCGTTTCGGGTGTCCGTACCATTCCCAACTGAGCTATCGCTGCTTACAGTGATTCACACACCAAGATACGAGACTTCTGTCGAAGCCTATAGGTATAAGGAACTACGAGAGACGCGCAGTCTTCACACCATCTAACACTTAGATCTGTAGATCGAACTTGGACTAAGTCTGAGTCAAAGAAACTAACTCAATGAGGATTTGGAATTTTTAAATCGAACTTCGACTTAGTCCAACCATTTCTTACATGAAAAACAGACTGACAGACAGACTAGGCAAAGTTTTTTTGTAAAGAATGACTCGGACTAAGTCAAAGTTCGATTTAGAAATTCAAAATCCTCACCGAGCTCGTTTCTTTGACTTACAATTAGTCGAAGTTTGCTCTATAGATCTCGGCCTTAAACTCGATACATTTGTGCATCGACTCAGGGCTGATAGTGGGCAGAAAGCTCTATATTCCTCGACCAGAGCAAAGAACCAGATACCTCAGGGCGATAGTCGTACCGCGTCCGCCACCTAGGCAGTAATTATTACCAATATTCACCATTAACTTTAAAGCGTGTGCGTAAAAAAATCGAAAATGATCCAAATAATGTTCCACGGACGTAAAGAAAAAGAAGGACACCATCTCGCGTATAGTTAAAAGGTTGCCACAGATCAGCCACGCGCCCGTACAAAAGTGGACTACGCACACACACGCCATTACGTGTCGATAGATCGAATGAGCTGAAAACCGTGCTTCACTTTTAACTTCCTAGCGCTCCGTCCATCTTTCTTTGTACGTCCGTGGGTTGTGCATAAAAAGTGTCAGTGTAGTTACAGCTTACAGCGGCCGGACGACAGGCCGCGGCGGCGCAACGCGGCGCGATCTCTTCCTGGTTGAAAGTTGCTTTGTACTCAAGGTCGGTGCACGTCACAGGGCACTGCTCGCTCGGAATTGTTGTTTACTTACGTCACGACACACCAATACAATTTGTTGTGCTTGTAATGAATAAATAACACTGCATACATAGTCCTGGCAACACTAAGATCTGACTCTTACATCGAAACTCGTCGGACATACACATAGGTCAGTAGCTCGACCATGCATTTTATTGACATTACACGCTAGCGACTACTTAAAATAATTTCTATGAAAAACATCAGTTCCCCACGTAACCGCTAGAGGCGTTCGGGTGTTTGTTGTACAAATATTTTACGGAGTCGCTGGCGAGTAATGTCAAAAAAACTCATGGTTGGTCTACTGATCACCGAGTCTTGTGTCTTGGGTATCAGAAACTAAGACAGACGCGTAACACCCAGACTCGAAACAATATTTGTACCGATGCTAGAGTCGAAATAAGTTCATCTCAAGTTAAACCTACCTTTTCGGTGATACAGACATGAGCGTATGTAAATTCCCACCAATGACTAAGCAGTAAGTCAGTGTGACACCAACCTTGAATGTTTATAAAGGGAAATCCCCAATTCTACGACTATAACAATGGTTTTTTCTTTATCCAAGCAACACGGAAATTGATATACATGGTGCAAAATCCGCTATAGCGGCTCGTCCAGGCAAATCACATTCCGGGTACAGCGAGCATGTATCGATTAACAAGCCGGTGTAAAGCGCAATACACACCAAAGCCGCTGACTCGCCGGCCTATGTCGGCAACTTTTATCGGCGGGCTTGTTGGCGGCTTCAGTCATTGCAAGTCGGAAAACTTATAGACAAAGCGATTTTTAGAATCGAGAACTGTACATCCTATAAGGGGTACTGGTGCTGCTGCTGCTAGCTGTGACACAGATTTTTAACTGCTACAGCTGTTATCTTTCAATTTTGTTTTTGTGTTATTAAAAATAAGGTTCAAAATAAAGAATTTGGATTTGACTGGTTAATTATTTTTTGTATCACATCGAGCAAGACCGATACAAAATACCAGGCATTATAAGACATCTGTATTTAGCCGTAGTCAAGGCGAAGGGCGCTGGGCGTCGGACGCTGGTCTCTGTATCCAGTTGCCGTGAACGTTACGCAACTATCTATTTTCGCATTATTGCCCACGATTATACGAAATTCGAATATCTTCAGCCACTTCCCGAAACCGATGCCAGATCTGGACTGTGGACAATAATATCTTGGATCTGTTTAGTTTGAATTTTATACACGCCCTACATCGATATATTATTTACCTAGATACACAGTTGACGCTCGGAAAATGGGACAGCAAAGGAGTGCTTAAGCACTCGTTTTGCATACAGTCCGACGCCAACGGAATTCTAAATTTTAAAATTCAAATTTAAGAACGCTTGCTCATTTCGTTTAAAAAGCTACTTTACTACACGTACATAGGGTTATATTTGTGTTGATTTAATTAGAACTTGTGATCTTTTTCTTTGTTTTATTCTTGAGACCACTTTTTAGGAGGATATTTGCAAAGAACTGTGCATCTAGGGTATAGTATATTAATGACGCCCTCGATCAAAGCTGTTCCGAACTGCTTTTGACATTCCTGACGTGTTACTACAATTAAATTAATACTCTAACGAAGTGGTTATAATGGCCTTCATGAGGTTGTCAATAGCTGCTTATCCGAACAATGTATCGTGACATGTTATTTTCATATTATGTTGGACTAGCTGTTGCCCGCGACGTGAAAATTTATTTTCTTTCATACAATTTATATCTCGGGATAAAAAGTAACCTATGTTATTATTCTAATGATGTTTCATCAAAGTTCTTTAGGTTTTTGCGTGAAACAGTAACAAATACAAACATACACACATACTTTCACGTTTATAATATTAGTACTATCTCACGGTCGACCATATTTCTTGAAACATTTTTGATCTATATTTAACCTAACCCACCCAGCTAGCATGCATGTCACGATACATCTCTATAACCGATTGTCGAGATGTTGTCTACAATATTGTATGAAAATAAACGAGGACGCATGCTAGTGTCCGTAGACAAATAGAGAAAACCGGTTAGAACATGACATAAAGCGTCGACAAAATGTTCACGTGGCGTGTATGCTAGGCGGGCCTCTGATCTTAGCTACACAGCCACTACATCAGAGGCGACATAAACACATCAGCCAAGTCCCCTAACCTGTGGACTTCGCCCTTAGTCCTGCCTCCCGGCCACATGATGCGACCTCGGCCGTCGCGTCATGGCGTCGTGTCGGCTGCACTGCGCACAATTGACATCTTCCCTGTGCTACGATTGCTAAATTGCCTCAATGCTCTTCCTAGTACTGGCCTTGGTGACAGGTACAACACCGCGCGGAATTGGTTTCAATCGTTGACTTTGTTGTTTTTGTACGTTAAAGTGCATCACACTTGATGGTACGGGGCAGTTTAAGTAAAATGTTGTCACTCGTTGTCATAATTATGCTGGCCTGAGTCAATTGGTAAATTTAAATTTGGCAGTGTTTGGTCAAAGGAGTGACAACTTTTAGCAAATTAAATGCTGTACTTTATACTTTTAGATTCTGAGCTGGTTGTGATTGTACTATCTACCGCATTTTTAAGTATCCACGCAGCTCAATTATTATTAATCAAAATAATTCCGTTACAACACCTTGACAAGACTGCATGCCATTATCTCATGCAGAATAATTTAATTCTATGTCCGTGATTTTAACTCTGGTTTAATTATAATTACGTTAATTACATTATCATTGGAAACTGTATTAAAATAGATTTTAGTATGGCTAAGTATCCACTTTTCGTCATTGATTCCCTCAGTATTGTGGTGGCGTGTATGTACCTACGGCGGGACGAATCACTTACTATCAGGTGACTTGCTTGCTCGTTTACAGGACTCAACTATAAAAATAGCATTTTGCTCCTCAGAGCATGCTTATTGCAATAAGACGATGTTAATAATGATTCTTTTTCACATTCTTATCCGCGATAATAATCTCGGAATACAGTTAATCAGCGTGGTGAAAATTATATATCGAAGTATCGCGGTATGTAAACAACTTGAGCGCTTCAACTCGATAAAGCTAATTATTCGAGAAAGTCGCATGTCATTAATATATCTGCATGATGTTAGGACGTAGTGTTGATTTGGGGGCGACAACCTTTGGTTTTTGCATGTTAATAATATTAGCCCTGTAATGTTACTCCTGAGAATAGTAAGCTCTCGCAACTAACCCGGATTAGGCCACAATGCGGGTTGATAGACTTCACATACTTTTGAAATAATTGTGGAGAAATTCTCAGGTATGCAGGTTACCTTAGGATGTTTTTTGTACCGCTTAGCAATTTTCAACATATAAGCTCACGCCTGTATCCCCGAAGGGGTAGGCAGAGGTGCACTAGCGAACTAGAACTATTATATGAACTATTATATCAACTATTTAATGATTGTCTGTTTCTATAAACAATCTCGATCACTGTAGATTGGTTAGATAAAGTTTAAACACTATGACGTCAAATGACTTAATTGATTCATTTTTTCGAGATCGATCTTCACTCTCAGATTGAAATCAGCCGTAAATAAATTACCTATTGATTAAGGATTATCTCAACATCATTGTATATCGATTTTCACTTTTCACGCAACACCGAAAGCGAAACACTTTTTGTTCGATTTTATATTGCCAATTAAAAGAATCGGTTACCTCATGCGATACAATATTCGATTATGTTAAGATATCGATAAAACGCGGCGAATGTGGAGAAACGGCGCAGAATCGGCTCACACACGGCGCACGCGCCACTTTCACCCACCGACGACCGCATCAATATTACGTCTCGAGTGCGTTACGTCGACTAACTTCGCCCGTGCATATTTATATCGTGATATACTCGCGTTTGGATTCCTAAAATAGAGAAAAATAGTTTATATCATGTATCGAACTGAGTCTAAGATCAAACTGAGACACGTTATCGTTCGTTTTGCCATTTTACTTTACTTTAGCGTTAGAAAGCATTCAGTATTTAATACTTTACTTGTACATGAACTAGATTGTCCTTTGACCGATATTCATACTTCTTTTCATGTATAACCAGGGGCTATCAAGCAAGTTTCCATACTAAAAATATATCTCAAACTTCAGTACCGCCATCAACCACTTATTAAAATGCAAGGGCGATAATTACAATTTACACCCTACAATGTTAAGAATCACGTAAGACAAATTTATTCTCTCAATATTATTACGCAGGCCGACCTGGCGTGCTTATATTTTAAATAAACTAAGCGATTTATGACCACTAGGTCATAACTTTTGGATCAAAAGCGTTGTCCCGTCTATATACTGTTGAATGTCTTTGTGTATAACATTTCCACCAGTTGACAGTACTCCTAACTTGCTGTTTTTGGAAAAGATAATTTATTTGATTCATATAATAAATTATGATCCGGCGACCTCTTCTAGCCGTTCCTTGTACTCTCGCACGTCGTCCTTCATCTTATGTGTATTATCAGAAAATATTCGTCACCCGAGTTAATGTTTATAAATATAGAATATTTTATGGCATTGAGGCCTCCTTGGGGCATCATGTTAGAGCTCTGGACCGGGAGGTCCTGAGTTCGATTCCCAGGACGGGCAAAACAAATTTTCTAATTTAATTTGCCCGGGACTGGATCCCTCAGAGGGTTGACGTCAGACAGACAGCTGGTCGTAAAAACTAAGCTAAATCTTTTCTGCAACATGCTTGAAAAAGGGTGTTGCGCCGACCCCATTAAAATGGAATAAAGGCAAGTAAAAAGAAAGAATATTTTATGGAATACAGTATTTATTTACTCAATTTTTTATAGGACCGTAATCCCATCTTAGTTACTGATATCTACAATATAGCTTACAAGTAGTGCGGTGACAGGGCTATATGTTAATGTTATTAGCTACGTATCTCAGCTCATACTCTCTCTGCTCTCGACTGCCTCGGTGACGTGGTTGTATTTCCATACGACAACCGTCCTGTGGTCTTAGGTTCGATCCTGGGTCGGGCAAACTGATATAGGATTTTTCCATATCAGCCCGGAGTGGAATTGACAGCCTTCGTGGCGAAGCGGGCGAGTAGCCGGCTGTGAAGCGAGAAGCCGCGGGTTCGATTCCCGATACAGACAAATGTTTGTGTGATCCACAGATATTTGTTTCAAGTCTGGGCGTTGTGGGACCGAAAGTCCCTCATAGTTTCTGATACCCACGATACAGATTATACCTAGTGTGGGGTCAGTAGTCAGGACTAGGTGTGTGACTGTCGGGTGTATTTAATTATTATTATTTGTGCCCGATATGGTTATAGGCTCGCCCCCAATCTGGGACGGAACTAAGCTCGGCGAAATGTTGGTGTTCTATGTAGTTCGCTAGTGCGACTCTGCCTACCACTTCGGGGATACAGGCGTGAGCTTATGTTATGTGTTCAGCTCATAGAACTTCATAAATTTCCACAGGATTATTCTCCTATCTATTTTCCTGGCAGTCATTACAGTGTGTTACGACACACCAGGCATAACAATTGCCGATGACCATCGCATGCGCGGAAGGAAAAAGCTCTGGTTTCGTAACGAGCTGCCTTCGACGAAGGTTCTATTCGTTTCCATCGTGATCTGACCATTTGCAATAAATGGGAAAATGATAAAATAATACAATAGATAATCGCGTAACACTGTTGACGGAAGTCGATGTTTCTGATGATAGATTTTACGAAATATTTTGAAATGGGTTTATATAAATAGTATCAGAGATTGTTGGGTAAATAGGTGTAATACTTAGGATTTTGACGGGAAGTCTGACAGGGTAGGCGTCGCTTGTTAAAATTATTTCATATTATTCTCTAAAGCTGTGTTCGTTGGTTTTAATTGTTGTGGTTTAATGCATCAAACTTCGGTGAAGATGGACAGTATAATGTGGAAATTTTTTAACCGGTGATCTTCGATGAGTTTTGCTTGGTGCGTTGGCTGGCTTTGTTCGGTCGATTCGCCGAGTTAAGGTCATCTGAGGGGCACTGAACTGGAAGGAATTACCGCCATTATCCCAGCAGGGCCTTGAGATCATCCACATCTGGGTCTCATGGTCATTGTGAAAACAGAATTGCTCTATTTACCTTGAAATTGGCTAAATCACCGCATATGCGTGGAAGACATTATTTCTAAAAGAAGAAGAAGAAGTGTAATACTTTTATGGTTACGGTGAACGCAGTATCCTGCGTTGAGTAGTATTAAAAGAGAACCTGATACCATAATCATTATGGTATTATGCATAAAATATACTGAGTATTCTGGCTGGCTGGTTATACGAGGGAAGAATATAGATAGTATTATTTTGAATGTTACTACTTTTTGGCCAAGACTGAACCCAGAGGGGGTTGACGTCAAGGAAGCGGCCGGTGTAAAACTAACTGCCTCGGTGGCGTAGTTGTATTTCGGTATGACGGGTCCCCGGTCGGGCAAAGTGATATTGGATTTTTCCATATCATGCCCGATATGGCGATAGGCTCGAGTATCACATCTGGGACGGAACTAAGCTCGGCGAAATGTGGGTGTTCTAACTAGCGAACTCGCTAGTGCACCTCTGCCTACCCCTTCGGGGATACAGGCGTGAGCTTATGTTATGTTATGTTAAAACTTAAAATATTGTAGTTTTCAACCATTCCGTTATCTTACACATTGTTTGAGCCAACAGCAGAAGCAGTAATAACTGCAACTTTGTCATAAATAAAAATAGCTAGAGATTAGACATTATTACCTATGTTGTCCTTGCTAATTTAATAACCGCCTCTGCGTCCTTTGCATTTATATAGGTCAATAAAAAACGGTTTTATGTCAAATTAATTCATCAAATGAGGTCGCAATGTATTTGGTAGCTGTCCTCAGTGAGAACCGTATTCGGCGCGAGCTGGGGCGTTTTTAAAGTATCAATACTGTAATATGTAATTGATCCTTATTATTGACGATAAATACAGTCTTTTTGGGTCACCTTAGCCTTTAGGCGGTAATTTATTCCATATTTTAATTTACTGTAATTACGACATGTCGGTTGAGATGGTATAGCCACGTTTTAAGGAAAGCACAGGAGTACGTCGGTCGCAGGTGTCTGGCCCAGATTGTACCAGGGGTACGTTCCCGTGGACGGCACAAAATGCGCTGGCTGGACGTTTTGAAGAAAGATATGAGAGTTAATGGTCTCACTGTGGAGGATGCACAAGACCGGGTGAAGTGGAAGCCGGACCCTGGCATAAGGCCAGGATAACGCCAGGCGGAAAATAGACTGTAATTAGAAAGTGTAATGACTAATGAGTAATCCAAATATTTTACGCTATAGTTGTAGGAAATCTAGCCCCTTACTTATAAAAATCTTTAAGCTGTGATTATTTTTAACCATAGGTTATCCATTGAAATAAAACTATTTTTACGGATTCTATCACGATTAGGTTTTTATTTTTATTCAGTCTGACCCAGGACAACGAAGACTGCAAAGCCTTCAAAACGTCGGGAATAAAAATTAAAACCTAATCGTGATAGAATCCGTAAAAATAGTTTTATTTCAATGTATAACATCCGCGTAAACTTATGAAATTATACATACATTGGTTGTCCCTTTCATTTTTAAGCAATGTAACGCAAGAAAAATGTGACAGGCTATTCTTAGCGAAAAGAGAAGAGAAAATGTTTTAATAAGTAAGGCCCATAATATTTTATACACAATTATAATAGATATTGTATACCACAAACTAAAGACTTAAAGTTTTTTCTTGTTGGATCAAAGTTACCCAGGTAAGGCCAAAGCAACACCAGTAAAACCAGTGCTCCAGGGTGCACACTGCCATGACTAGCTAGGGGGGACCGGTGGCGCTGCATCCCAATTGGGAGGCTTTCCGCCCAAGGGTGGGAGAGTATGTGGGCAGACGATGCCTTACAGCAGGTATTTACATACAGGCTGGGCGCGGGCTGCCTGGGCGGCCCTGCCGCAGAGGTCTTAACCGACTGACGTGGCGGGGCTTATCTGGCGGACGTGCTGGGCATCCGTGGGCGGACCTGAAAGGTGCAAACCTGGAAGACCCCCATGATGTCCAAAGGCTAGTCTGAGCCGCAGCCGAAACCCAACGGTGATGTGCCGAAGTGGAGTGCCACCCGGACTGGGATTAAGGGTGAAATAGCTCTGGCGAGTGAGCTGATCACCCGTCTGTGCGACTGCAGACGTCCCCACCATAAATAATAATAATAATAATAATAATAAAGGCCAAAGCAATATGAAATGTTGTTACGCTCTAGTTGAAACAGCGAATTAAATAACATGTTGTTATTCGTATGACTCACATAGATATTATTTTGATACTTTCTGCGTAGAATACAAAAACTTCGTCTTATTTTCTTGAGTAATCAATGTTAGATGATATTGTGTTTCTAAATTCTTATATTCTTTGTCAAACAACATGTTAATTTGAAAGAATATAATTTATATGAATAAATCGATGATCAAAACTAGATTGGAAAAAATACTATAATTCATTTTTTCAAGCACAAATCGATGTAAACCGCCGTGATACAAATCCACTTATTGCAAGTTTTGATCATCAAATAAAATAAACCTCACCATCTTTAGATAAACTTAAATTGCTTAAAAGTTATGAAAGTAATTAGAACTCTAGATTGGTTTACAGTTTACACTATACACTGTGAAGTAAAAGATCAAAATGGTAGTAACTTTTTAATTAGCGAATTGACATCGCTCAGGTCACGCAGGTTCATAGTTTTCTACGACAATCTCCGACCTTGAATAACATCCAAAAATCCCAAAAGCAACTTCCACTGAGCGTTGACCGCTAGAGAAAGTAAACAGCGACGTGCGGCCTTGACGAGGCCGTTTACCGGCACGCGACAAACAAACATCAACTGTAGCACCCATCAAATTAAGTTCAATTTAACTTGTGACATATTGCAAAAAATACACTTAGTTTGGTAATGTAAACTACGCCTTTTGCTGTTGCTTATAGAGTACATTGTTGCGGTGTTTGTTTGGTGTTGGTATCTAACGCGGTTGGGGCAGGCTGTAGCCCACGTCGCAAGTGAAAGTGAGTGGTGACGTGTGGCACGCGGAAGCGTAAGCAGTAGTCGAAGCTATGATAATATGATTACTCTACGTTTGCTCACACTTGTAATACTGGGTAATAAAACCGTTGTTTATTGACAAGTGTGTGTTGGAGTAGGTTGTGGCCACGAGCTATCAAAAAAATGTCATATGCGTGTCGCATAATTATGCGAGTAATTACTCGAGTGCATGAAAGTTGCTGTGTTTAAAAAAATATTTGTTTGTTTATGCATCTAAGTAGACGCGTTGGTAATCTAAATTGCGTTGATAGATTTTCTGAAATAAGTGTTGCCACATTCATCTTAGTTGTGTGAATGAGACTTCGTGAGTGACGCCACGAAAATCACTTTTTTCGCAGACGTGTTTTTGCTTACCTAAATCCATTTGTGTTGGCTGCATTTTCGCAAGCATCAGAATGTTTATAAATGTTATTTCTACAGTTGCTTTTACTTGTAATAACGTGATCTTTATCTGTCTGTCGAGACACTTTTACTTTCGTTTTGCTTTCATGAATCGACTTGCTCTTTATAATTTTAGCGTTTAAATGTTAAGCAGTTTAGAATTTAAAAATGATAAAATCTTTGCTAGGTTTATTAGTCAGACATTTCTTAATAACCTATTGTGAAGGAAATTAGGTGTTCTATAATTGTAATAGTTTGATTCTAAGAACAAGTGATAAGATTTTTCAAATCCGAAAATGATAACTGCTTAAAATTGGAAAAACTTTCCCTGGGTCGTTCCATGTTTCACGTTTGTCCTGATATAGGACTGAGCGAATCGTAGATGTTCTTGTTCTTCCTCTGCTTATTTTATATGTAACACAGGCGTGTTCTTAATAAGTGAGTAGATTTTCATGTACCACACCAAAAAACTCAAGAAAGCCACCTAAAAAACTGGACGTGGCAACTTTGAATGTTTTTTCTAGCTACCAAATGTCAAGTCCAAATCTCAAGGTTGGGCTGACATAATGCCACATGTGACAGCGTGGGCGCGTCGAAGCCCGGTTGTCACGATTGTGCAAGTCGCTCCAGATCCGGCACTCTCGATTTCGGCGCAGACCACGGTCACGGACGCGGCGATTGTTTTGTTTCATACTGTGCCATGATTTCTTTTTTGTGTTCGACACCTGTTTTTAATTGTTTCGTGTTGCATTGTTGTATAACACCGTCGAATTATTTAACGATTTAATAACCGCCGGCGACAGGATCTGGTTATAATTAGATTTTTTGTTTTCAAGTACAAGATTGGTCGGTAAAAAAGTGAAAATGTTATGTAATGAAAATAACCGTTCGGCGTCCTAAAATTGTGTCCGTCGAGGGCGTTTTAGATTTTAGAGAGTACAGTTTTTCGTGGTAATTATTTTTAATATGAATAGCACATGGTATCTTGTCTGTCATATACCTTAATGTGGGTTCCGCGCAACATACTTTATCGTGTTGCAGAAAGGATTTGGCTTAATTTTTACGACCGGCTGCCTGCCTGACGTCAACCTCCTCTGGCGGATCCAGTCCCGGGCGAATTAAATTAGAAAAATCGCTTTGCTTGACCTGGGAATCCAACACAGGACCTCCCGGGTCACGGCCCATAATGCTGCCACTAGACCAAGGAGGGGACTTGTCCCCCATCCTGTTTACCATGATGTTTCTAGTAATATCATCCACCCAGGACCAGCATTCCGATAACAATGACAAACTAACACCTCAATCATGAGAATCTGTCAATTCATTATGGCGTGAAATTTGTCTAAAAACGCAACTGTCCTTTTTCTGCAGTCGGACATTTTAATGTTATATACCTGTTTTCGTTGTATAATGCTACAAAAATATCTTCACGGTTTTCCCGAACCTTCAGTTGGTATTTCCTTCTACTTAACATTCAGTGTTGCAGACAACTTGCGTGTGACATAAATTACGCATTTAATAAAAATTGAATTATTTCCCCATTGGAACGGGTTTCCCCATAATATAACCCTTCACATTCTTCTGGTTAGTTTGCCTCGGTAGCGTGGTTGTATTTCGGTACGATTACCGTCCTGAGCTCTCTGGTTCGGGCAAAGTGATATTGGATTTTTCCATATCAGCCCGGAGTCTGGAATTTGTGCCTTATATGGCGATAGGCTCGTCCCTTATCACATCTGGGACGGAAGTAAGCTCGGCGAAATGTGGGCGTACTAGTTGGCTAATGCGTCTCTGCCTACCCCTTCGGGGATACAGGCGTAAGCTTATGTTGTGTGTCTTATGTTTAGGTGTAGACATATTGGTGTGCAACCTAAGGGTTTTTGTTGTTGCCTACAAAGGTAGACCAGCAGGTAGCTAACCTAATAGTAATTTTTGAGTGTTAGAGCCACGCTGTAGATAGTTACGTCTACAGCAGGAATGGGCCGGCTCGGCCGGTTAGACACTACTGTCTCACAGAAAACCGACGTAAAGTGGCAGCTTGCTGTCGCGTTTCGTTCGGTGAGTGAGATTTCCGGTGGCCCATTTCTAAATCCCTTTTTCCCTCCTTTTAGGTTGGCAACGCGCCCATGATTATTTTTGTGTCTTGGGTGTTTATGGGCGGTGGAGATCACTTACCACCAGGTGACCCATCTGCTCGTTTGCCTATCTCTGCTATAAAAAAAATTGTTATCCGGTGCCCATTGGTACTTGGTAATCTATCTCCTCATAAACCTCATTAGCTTCAGCCATGTATAGGTTGCCTATGCCAAAGAGACGGTGAATTATATTAATGGAATTTTTTAACTTATACCTAATTAAAGAACATGATAACTGCGACGCTTTTGTTCAGTGTTACAAGTATTATCTCACCAGGAAGACATTTTAATAGATTATATTGTTTACTATTTATTTCACAGAACATTATCTTTTTCATATCTATCTATTGAGTAATATTACCTATTTCAAGATAGTGTTACTGCGTTGCTAGCGGCTTTTAAAACGTACATTTTCAACCAAGTTATGAGCCTTCAATAATCATTGGAGCTGGTTCAGTTAACAACTTCATCTATGCTCCTAGTGTGAGTTAAGTTTGTCTAAACGGGACAACAGCACGAAACTTGTGATTCAAAAGTTGTGACCACGTGGTCATAAGTCACTCAGTCGTATTTGAAACATACGCGCGTAAGGTCACCCCAGCGTAATTATGTTTAGGCAATAAAATTATCTTACGTGATGCTTGAACGTTAACAGAACATTCTAGGGTGTATATTATAATAAGCGCCCTCGCATTGTAATAAGTGTTAGATGGCATTACACACTTGAGTTAATTTTTTTCTATGGATACTTGCTTGATGGCCCCTCTATAGTTGGTAATATTAAATCTCTGGTTTTGACAGATATCACATATAAAAAACCGATGATAGTTTGCGTTTTTTGTCTACATTTATTTTAGTTTGTTGTAGTTTCCGCTAGAGGTCACCTCATTGGTTTAATGGCAGCGTATATGGAATCATTGACCAGTTTTGACAATGCAATAATTATGACATTTAATTTTCTCTGTACATTTGACTATCAGCATAATTAAGATTCGATTCCGGTCGAATTCACTGCGCAGATCCCCTCAAAAAAGGTTGTTACTTCCGCGCTTTTTCATAGCAATGACGTAGAGGCAACAAGAAACCCTGGTGAATTGGAGATGACCTCGGAACTTCACGTGATAAGCCTCAATGTAGAGTACTACGATTAATGTTATGCAATTCGACAATTACCAGAACGTGGATGTATTTAGTTCACTAGGAAATAGGCAACCATCTCGGGGATAAGGCGACCAAATTTTTCATGTTCTGACATGCTCTTGGTTGATTTTATAACCATTAAATATAGTGAAAGGCAACCATATCGTTGTTAAATTATACAAATAAAAGAACTTAACAAATTCACTTTCAATAACTTTTTCGTCATGTAAGTTCTTTGTTTGATATTATTATTAAGTACAGATTTTAAATGGCAACATTAAGACAGTCTCGGTTTTTCCTGCGGCTCCACCCGCGTTGTAATTTTATCTTTGTTATCCATATAAATCCTGAATCTCCTTTTAAAAATGTTGACGACTGAATTCCGAATACCCTTGTTAGGTCCGAGGGTTTAAGCTGGCCAATGAACATTTAAGACCAATCAGATAATTACTTTTCTTTAGGTATATGTAGATTTTCCGAAATACCTAGTTTTATAACGTATTGGTCTCAACCCAGTTTTTATTATAAAATGTAATTTAAATAAAGAAAATGTAGCCTAATCACACAAAAAAAAACTATATGAGATTAATAATGATAGCAAAACGAAAAAAAAAACAATAAAGCAACATCTCAATATAATTAATAGCAGGTATCCTAGATACAGTATTACAAGAAAATCATCTGCATTATTTAAACACAAAAATCTAGAGGTCACTACGCAATATGCTCGCTGAAAAAACTGCACAATGCAATACAAATGAGGAAGGAAAACGGCATCCGGAACCACCAGCCGTGCATAAAAATCACACGAAAAAATCGACCCGGAATCGATGTGCGGCCTTCAGCGGATCGTCGACAAGGGCAGGCCCTTTATCGCGACGATAAACAAATAAAAAAACTAGCAAACAAGTTGATAACGTGATAATTATGAAGTGGCAGAGCCTTGGCCCTAACTCTGGGTAAAGGTCGAGGGCGTTTCATTTAGTTTTTTTATTTGGCCGAGCCGCGATAGCCTTTGGTGTTTTTTCCGCGAACGTACTTTTGGTAGTGACCTAGAGTTGATTTGACGGCCGCCCGTACCGGTAATATTAACGATAACACGAATTTTAAATTCGTCAGTCCTGTTGTGTCGACACGGATAGCTTTTACTTTCGATGCAGGTTGTATTTTAATTCGATGAATATTTTAAGATAGTTATCGTATCATATTTATTAATAGAATCAATACAATGAACACCCAATTTGCTAAAAACGTGGTCCTTCGAGCCCGATTTTGATTTTTTTTGAGAAATATGTATATTCAAACAAATAATTAATTATAGTACTGAATAGTTACCACCACGTCTTAAAGCAGTATTATTATAATCTTACTTGTACCGATTCCCATAAGAAAAAACAAAGTAAGATTATAATAATACTGCTACAGACGTGGTGGTAACCTCCAGGTCATTGTTAAAATAAATATGCAATTATGTAATTTTTTCCAGTAATTAAGTCACCGCTATTCCATTATTTGCTGAAGAAATGTAAGTGGAAAGACAAATGCTAAAGTGGAGACTACGTTTAGACATGCGCCTCATTCCTTGTACAAAGCGTTTTTCGACCGACTTAAAGAAAGGAGGAGGTCCTCAATACGTCTGTATTTTTTATGTATGTTACGCGATATCTCCGCCAAATGTGGACCGATCTTCAAAATACTTTTTGTGTTCAAAAGAGTTTATTTCAAGGGTGCTCCCAAAAAACGATCAGATTTGAAGTCGGCCCATTATTGAGATTATTTTTGTGTTTGATTTGGTCGCAACAAACAATCGCATAAGTTTTGAAGTCGATCCGTTAAGTTTTTAAGCTTGTGATTATGTGTATAATAAGATTTATATGTAGTCAAAATATATAGTAAAGTTAAGTCTAGGCAGTAGATTCCCCTATCTTGTTACGTAAACCGATAAAGATAAACAAATTAACAATAAATATTATTTTACGACTATAATCTTCGACACATCGAGATATAAACAATATTATATCAGATTTATGTAAACTGCGACCTCTAAAATTTGGCCTATAAAAAGGTCCATATCTAATTCATCATTGAACTCACGGCCATCGATGATTTGACTACAAATCTGTATATTATATCATATCGATATTTTCGGATTATATATTTTATCTTTCAATATCACTTCCTTAACATCTACAACTTAAATTATAAATAAACAAACATTTCATATTTTGTGATTTGACTGGACGTATGTCGTAGCTGGGGACTTGGGGACTTAAGGTTAGCGTATATCTAATATATCCAAGAGGCGCACGAGTTTATGTAATCAAATAAATAAATACACCCAACAGTCACACACCTAGTCTTGACCCCACACTAGGTGTAACCTGTACCGTGGGAATCAGAAACTACGAGAAATTTTCGGTCTCACAACACTCCGACCCGAAACAAATATCTGTGGGCCGCACATACATTTGTCTCGGTGCGGGAATCGAACCCGCAACCACACGTATCACAGCCGGCTATTCGCCCGCTGCGCCACGGAGGCTGTCAATAAGACAACACAAAAGTTTAAACACTTAAAAACCGAGTTCAAAACCCATCAGATCTTAACCAAATGTATGTGGGACCATCCTGGGACTATCCTTGAAGTAATATCGAACACAAAAATATTCTAGAAAATCGATAGGTACACATTTTCCGGAGATGTTCAGTAACAAACATAAAAAAATACCGATGATACGAGAACCTCTTGTTTTTAAATCGGTTGAAAACGTCAGCAGTCGACGCGACACGTGTAGCTCGATGTCCTTAGACTGATCTACCAAATGATTCAACAACACAATGACGCAGTGCTTGTTCTCAACCGCAGCAGAAATCATATACATTACTCTCAGGGAGCTACAGCCAAACTGAGCCTATCAGAAGCGATGCCATCCAAACTGGGATTAAAGGTGTAACTCAAACAAAAGGAATTCTAATTCCGGTGGCCCAATTCCCTCCTTCCATTTCCCGATCCCTTATTCCCTCCTTTTAGGTTGACAACGCACCCATGATTATTTTTGTGTCTTAGGTATCTATGGGCAGTGAAGATCACTTATCATCAGGTGACCCAACTGCTCGTATGCCAGACACCCGTGAGTGTAACTGTAGTCCATACCATAAATCAGTTAGTGCGGATAGGTTTTTCTTTATGATCTGCGAATCATCTACCGTATATAATATGTAGTTTATGTGGTGTTTAAACGAATGAACAAAGAAATAGCAGAACATTAAAACTCGTAACATAACATAAGCTCATGCCTGTATCCCCGAAGGGGTAGGCAGAGGCGCACTAGCGAACTAGACCACTCACATTTCGCCGAGCTTAGTTCCGTCCCAGATGTGATAGGGGGCGAGCCTATCGCCATATCGGGCACAAATTCCAGACTCCGGGCTGATATGGAAAAATCCAGTATCACTTTGCCCGACCCGGGGATCGAACCCGAGACCTTAGAACCGTAGTCGTACCGAAATACCACCACGCCACCGAGGCAGTTAAAACTCGTAGTATGGGTACATATAGGTAAATATGACTATGATTCCCCTGACGCATAATTAACACTACAATTCATTTAATAACCGTACATAATTTATTATTGCAGTACATTTTCGTGTACAAATTAACTTATATCAGCTCGTGCCTCTCTCAAGGATATGCGGATGTATTTTCCCATTTTATTGTACACGCGTGTCTCACAATTTATTAATAACATCGATGATAATGTTCTGTGCATATTTATCAATTAATTGCTTTCCTTAATGTTCAAATAAATATTAAGGATTTTTCGGAATTTACATATTTGCTGGAAATCTTACACAAGGTAAACAGCTGGCGAATATTATTTCCGCTTACGTTTTATAATAAGGGTGTTGAGATCGTCTTATCTAAAATGAAGCAATTCAAAATTTTGAATCCTAATAAAATATTACGCGTGGATTAACGACTCGCATCTTTGTGATTAAAAGAACTATAACATATATAATAACATCTATTAGTATACTACTAATAAAATAGGCGTAGATAGAGAATAGATAATTAGAGTTGGAAGGGGAAGACCTCATCGAACATTCTCTGACCAAGTCAGAGATTTACTAGAGAAAGGTCAAGTTAAAAGTACCCTAAACCGACGTGCATGCATGAAGAATGTAATGAGACTGAATGAGGCGAAAGAGGTGTGTAAGGATCGTAGCAAGTGGAAATCCGTTGTCTCTGCCTACTCCTATGGGAAAAAGGCGTGAGTCTATGCATGCAATAGGGTAGGTATACTTGTCATTATCAATCACTGGAAGGATCAAAAACATACCTAATATTGACCGTATTATAATTTTTTTAGTCATTCGAGCCGAACCAATAAAATACCACTAAGTTTTTTTCCTTTTCTATCTCCGCCTTCCTACTTAAACGCTTTCATTTCGCCCGGTTTTGAGCAGTCTCTACAATGAGACCGTTTGTTTTCAATTCTACCGCCAAAGCGTTCAGCCAGTGCTTTACAGACCGTCCACGGGGACACATTTCTGGTACAATCTGGTCTAGAGTCTAGACTCTACAGACTAGCGCCCGACGTAGTCTTTCAACTAATAACGCGAATAAATATTCATATTCACCTTGTGGACAAAAATATGCATTATTTATACAAAACCTAATCTACAATTGAGATGTAGGCTGCGGAAACGAAATAAATACAAAGGTCGAATTATGAAGATTACATCAAATGTATAATAATATACAACGGAAGTCAAAAACGTTAATATCTGCAATGCATAATGTGCAACCTGTGAAACAAACAAGCTTATTTTGCGACGTGTCGAGGTTAAGCACTAACTTTTGAGGTTAAACGTGTAAATTTTAAACGAAAATTCGATGGAGGAGTTTATTTTAAACATATTGTGTAGACAGTTGTGTCTACAGCACGGATGAGTCATCTCGACCCGTTCGATACCATTGTCTCAGACTTCCGAAAGATCTGCCATGAAATTACAGTTAACAGTAGCGTTTTATTCAGTGAATGAAATTCCGCGGCCCCAAATGCCATTCCAATACATATGCCCTTCCTTTAAGATTGGCACCGCACCCATGATTCATTTGGTATTGTGCGGTCTTTGGGCGGTAGAGAATTAGAGATCACGTACTAATAGATAACCCATCTTCGGGCATGCCAGTCTTCAAATCAATAAAATAAATACTTACACCCAACAGTCACACACGTGTATCGTGGGTATCATGAGAGACTTTCGGTTTTACAACACAGAGACTTAAAACAAATATCTGTGGGGCACACAAACATTTGTCTGGGTGCGGGAATCAAACCCGCAGCCTCCGCTTCACAACCGGCTACTGGCCCACTGCGTCACGGAGGCAGTCTTGGCTATAAAAATGCTACTTTCAGGAAGGGATAGTTTAAAAAATCGCCGAAGTTTTGACATTACATATCCATATGCTAAACCTCCGAAATAAACACTACCAGAATAAGCAATTGTAAACACTTACTACGAAAACACGAGATAATTAAAAAAACAGAACATTTTTCTAAGCAACAATGAGACATTGTCACCAAGAATAACAGCTCCATGCCCTCCCTCCCGTTAGGTGACGTGATGTCACACACACAGACACGTAATGTCACCGCAATCATAACAACATTATATGCAGCGAAAAGTGCATGAAGCAGGAAGCGTTGCGCGGGCGCCGGCCATGACAACGCGAGGTCGGCGCGCACGCGGACGGTGTGCTGCGACAGTGTGCAAGGGAATTTGTCATTTTGTGATAATCATTTTTGCGTATCGAATGGTATACGAATTGTCTACATTTAACCCCATCTAAGAGGTCGATCTGGAAATCTTTGTGGGAGGCATATGTTCAGCAGTGGACGTCCTGTGGCTGATGATGATGATGATATTTAGAGGGCGATAGTAAAATGGTCATCATCGTTACAGCGCCGCGAGTCTCAGACTCTTTTAACTGTTCTAACCCTATTTTTTTTTCATACATTCATCGAATGTAAATAAATATACTCAAAGGAAACTCATCGAAGTTAATACGGAACAAGTATTAATTTGTAGATATCAGGAACAATAATTTTTAATGGATTTTCGACAAATATTTCCATAACACAAAAAAACTGCGGGCTCATTTCACAGCCAACCATGGAGGCTGTCAGACATGCCTATAACGGTCGGTTTCAATAAACAATCTCAGTTCGAATGTGAAGATAGATTACAAGTATCAGCCTATAAGAACACAGTTTGAACATGACTCCGTCAAATGACTTGATTTGATTATTAAAACCTAATCGTGATAGAATCCGTAATATTATATCCGTAATAATAGTTTATTTCAATTGGTTTGATTGGTTCATAATCGCGATCTATCTGCACTCTAAACTGAGATCGTTTATTGAAACCGGCCTTAACTCATTTAACGTTTGAAGATAGTTCATAGACGTCGTTTTCCCGACCTCTGATAACAAGGAGCTGTGTGTGACGTAAAGTGTAAAGCGGCACGACCCAATAGACACTTATATTTAGATAATTTTTTCAATTGCTTATTGTAATCTTTGTCTTGATATGATTTGAACGTGCAGATATTTTGCTGAATCGTTTATCAACCGCGATAAAATATTGTTTGTATTACTAAAAATACGTGTCATATTTATAACCTCTCGTTCAAAATACCTAAGATTATCAAATTAATCAATACGTAACAAAACCAGATGGTTGCAGAATGCACTTTCATTTTACACTTGTATTAACAAAAGTCATCTTACAGTCGTTATAAAATATCTAAACTTTCACAAAGCGCTGTTACGGAGCGTCGCCGGTCAAACCGATCAAGCGGTGCATGCAAATTGGCGAACTGAATGACATAGCACATAGGAGCACATCAGTCGCGACCATTATTTTGGCAACTTTCATACATCTCTTTATGATGGTGATTTAATAATTCAATACTCAAGTGAAGGAACTATTCCAGTTGCCGAGTCTAACATAGAAGAAATACAACATTTTATTGAGTTCTGAATAAATACAGCTTCAGCACTAACACAAAAACGCCCTTTCTCCTACAAAAGACTGCTAGTTAGTATGATAATTAAAGTCTAGAACCCAAAACTGTACTAGAAAGTTACGATACATAGTCATGAGAATTCATATGAACCGTGTTACAAACATGACGTCACCTTACTCGACTGCATAAATCCGCTTGAGTGTCGGATTATGACACAAGCAGTGTGAAGGGAATCTCATTTAGCAATAAACATTATAGACTCTACTTATTTCATAGAATACATTGTAGACGGAGACAGAAACTTGGACAGATTTCATCAATCAAAAACACGCTTACTCAAAAATCACAAGTTTAAAAATTTTACGGACCGAATTCAAAACTTATCCGATCGTGACCAAATTTATATGGGACCACCTTTGGATTAAGCTCTATCGAACACAAAAAGAATTTTAAAAATCGCTCCACTTTTGCCGGAGATATCCTTCTTCTTCTTCTTCTTTTGAAGTAGTTTGAAAATAAGTTAATCGTCAGTCGTCAACCATAATGTGATGAACAAGCGATTCCATGTACATGTCTATATACGTTTACGTCTATATACGGAGTAAAAGCCCGCGTGTAACGTACTAACACACAAATCCCTATAATAGTAATACTTATTTAGGTATGTGTCATATAAAAATAGACATAATTAAATGATGAATCGGCATTGTTTAAAGCGATCCTTTTCGTAGCGGACTGCCAATACAAATAAGTGGATGACGTTGGCAACCGGCAACTGGCGACGTCACACACCGAGGTCGGTTGATGCCAACTGACAGCCGCTGGGGACGCACTGGCATTTAAGAGCCTTATGGCAACAACACGAAAAGTTAAACCAATTATATAATTATATAGTTATATAGATTATTGAAAGCTATACATAGCTGTTTTATTTATTATCGAAACAAATTGATGGAATATAGCTGATTGAAATATATATACTTTAATGAAGAAGGGTAAATTAGGTAATGGTAACGATCTACGTGGACACCCGTTGTTTCGAGAAGAGAGCAATCCTCACTTAAAAGTGTTAATGTTGTATGTATTATTGTTCTGTCTGTTTCCCAAATAAAAAAATCCTGGGGAGCACTGACGCTGTCCATGAACTTCCATAATACATAGTGTCCATTCCAAATTCTCCTTCAGCTTATCTTTTAAATCGACATGGCGGCTATAATTATGTAAATAATGATGATAATGATGATGCAAGTATGCGAGTTTTTTGTCTATCCTAATCCAAATACCTGGTTGTGACTGAGGCAATACTGGATAGGTAGCACATTTTTGGAGAAAGGAAATTAAAACCTACGATATTTGTCTAATAATAATCATACTAACAAAATAAATCGCCATACCTGCTACGAATACCTTTGTCAAATAAAAAATGAAATTAAAAATCGCAATTCAGCAACTTCATTGTGCTTCCTATTGATGATCAGTTTCTAAAAACAAAAATTTTCTAATACCGCTTTAGCAATGATAATAATAGTTATTACAGCATTGTTTATTAACACTCAAGTCCGTAGTACTACTAGAATACACTTGAACTTGAATGTCTCGCGCGGCACGACTTTCCATTGCTAAGTGGATTTCTTAAAGGTCGATTATCTTGACACGGTAGGTCATACAGCTTTAATACAAACTTATGTTATTAATAACACAATAAAAAAGTTCATCAAATGACGAAAATAAACTTAGGGATTACAATTAATCAATTAATATTTTTAGGGCACATTTTTTCTTTGTTCTATTTCTACATACCCTTATCCCACTCCAATGTGGGGTAGGCGCAATACTTTTCCAGATATATTTCAGAAAGGATTCTGCTTAGTTTTTGCGACCGCCTGCTTGACATAATTTGCTCAATAGGATCCAGTCCCGGGCAAATCGTGTTAGGACAACTCAAACAAAGACCTCCCTGATCCGGTATTCGAACCCAGGACTTCTCGGCTTCCAGCCCATATACGCTGCTACTAGACCAAGGAGGCGAACAAGATAAATAGTAGTATATGTAGATAATTTTGGTCAACAACAACATAAGCACCACAAATGTTTACTTCAAAATCATCACACAACAGTATTTAACTTCTACGAATTATATATTTTGGTACCGTTTTTTGCGTAAACATTTAGCAGGAACCGAATTTTATTTAGTAATATGAAAGAGATCAAGATTTCTTTCAAACCAGCAACGGAATCCTGGAAAAGGATAGTAAATTAAAGATTGCCACCAGCCAGTGTGGGCTCATTTTTGTTTTTGTGTTTTGTTGTTTTTGAGAAGAAAAATCCTAACATCTTCAATATTTTACAGTGAAAGAGTGTGATCTAGATAACTTATATATCCATTCGATTAAATCGCCTTGAAAAACCTCTTTGAAATTACTATTGGGCTAAGCTTTTAATTTAAGCAGCGATAGCTCAGTTGGGAATGGTATGGACTGCCGAGACAAGTGTCGGAGGTTCGAGACCAATCCCAAAATGGAGCATACACCTCTGACTTTTCTATGTTAAGTGTATTTTCATTGTGAAATATCGCTTGCTATAACGGTGAAGGAAAACATCGTGAGGAAACCTGCATACCTGAGAATTTCTTCACAGAAATTTCGAAGGTATGTGAAGTCTACCAACCCGCATTAGGCCAGCGTGGTAGACTAAGGCCTAACCCCTCTCATTAGTAGAGGAGGCCCGTGCCCAGCAGTGGGACAGTAATATTACAGGGCTAATATTATAAGCTTTTAAGGTTGTCATGTTGTCAGGGCTTCATATACCAGTAAAAAGCCGGACTGTTTGCACCGTGGACCGTGCCGGACTCGTAAATATTTTCCCGGACACGACCGTAGAAACCCGAGCATGTCGAGCTAAATCCGGACACCTAGCAACTCTAGAACCGTCTGTGAGCTACGATGCCGCAAAAAGTCGAAAAGTTAACTCACATATTTCATACCATGTCTGTTAAAAGACCGAGTGAGTTTTGTTTTGTTTTCAACCAATTTCCTCTCACAGCCAAGGTCGACGATTCGAAAGGAGCACACGTATGGGTCAAAGGAATCATGATCGCAAGTCAAAAGACGAGTGCCGTCTGTTCCAGAAATAAACTGAGCCAGTTTGATGTGCGTTTATTTGGCACATTATACTTGATGATTCTATGACTCATGTAAAACATACCTTATTTTCAGTATTATGCGTTTCCCAAGTGAATGCAAACAAAAACTCATAAAGGTCTGGGAATTGATGTAGAAAATTAAAAATCACTGCGTCAGTGGAGTAGTGGTATTGCGTGCGCGGTACGAATATCGTTCTGAGGTCTTGGGTACGATCCCCGGGTTGGGTAAAGTGATATTGAATTTTTCAGTATCAGCCCGGAGTCTGGATTTTTTACCCGATAAGCTCGCCTCCTATCACATCTAGTACGGAACTAAGTTCGGCGAAATGTGGGTGTTCTAGTTCGGCTCTGCCTACCCCTTCGGGGATACAGGCGTGAGCTTACGTGTGAATAACTTTTTGAAAATTTAAAATCGCAACGCAATGCACTATTCTTGCCACTCATGAATCTTAAGGTCGATAATTGAGTGGCAAGCCTCGTCAAATTAGAAACGTTTTCTCCTTTTATAGGACTGTTATCTAAACTCTACAGAATGTTCAAGAATGGAATATAGTTCCCTAATAGAATTTGGAATAAGGAAATTTGTATGATAGATGCATAAAAATTAGGTGTGGTTTTCTTCATTATTATTCGTAACAAACCAACAAAGCTTAATTGTCATGCACTTCGTCTACGTACAGCATGTAAGAAAAATAAATCTTAAGTACTGTCCAAAACACGGCTCAACGGTGAATTAAGAGTGTACACTGTATACTGTACACTGTCCATTACATTAATACGTCCATTGTGTGCGACTCGGACAGACCCACATCGAAGCTTTCCCTTTATCTCACAGCGCGGTACCTTGTACTAATCTGCATACACAACCGTGCAGTCGCGAATAAATCGGACGCGCACGCGTAGGCCGATAATAAAACAAATTATTATGTATGAACGGTAAGCTCATATACATAATAACTACATAATAACTTTTATTTACAAGGAAGCCCGTTACAACTATTATTTCCCCGATAGCGCTAACAAGTATTTATTTATTTTTCACAATAATTACCCACTTAACAAGATTCAGTGGCGACGTAACCTTCGCTTTAAGTAGGCATATAAACATATTATTATCATGGTGATTAGTAATAAACATGTGAATTAACAATGAGTTTGCGGTACGTCCGTCTCGTTCGGCGTGCGGACAGAAACTGCGCCTGCGCTTTGCGTGCGCGTCGCCGTCGACAGGCGGAAGCGTGCGCGCGCGCACCCGCGCAAGGCTACGCTCATGACCTCGCACCGTCTTTGTCTAGCGCTATCTAGCGTCTGTTTACCCGCGAGGCCGAATGCATCATACCATTGCCTGCCGCGTACTTGAAAACTAAATGATCATTGAAACCATAAATTTATCGTTCGGCTGTATGTTTCTTTTTGATGAGAAACCTTGTAGATAAATGGAGTGATAATGACTCGAATTATTGACGCGCTCACCTACCGCGGGATTCCGCTCCGACTTTTGAGCAACGCTCGACGAGTGAGGTTGAACTTTATGATTCTTTTTCACCGTCCGAGGTCATGGGTTAATTATATCAATTTAATTTTAACCGAGAACTCTATGTTTTCAGGTATGGCGCGTTATAAGTGATCGCGCCGGCTGCATGAAACGACAGCTGTTACCGAGACGTGAGTACATTATTATTTTACAAAAAACAGTTTGCGTTGCAATTACCGCACTTTTTTATTGTCAAAATATCGATGTTTCAAGACATCGCATCGCATTCCTCTAGATATGGACAGAGTTACCGATACGCCAATCTTTCAATTATTTTCGATGTTTATCTGAAGCAATTTTTTTGTTTTCGTGAGGCTGTTTATTTCGATAAGTATCTTTAATGAAGCTATTTACGGAGCACGGAGGCGTCCGACGTCATCGTTGACATTGGGGCTCTTGCGAGCTTTAACTACTGATTGGTCCGTTCAAGGGTCTAATAACAGATTCCTATCAAGCGTGCCATGTCATGGATGACCACATACTTCAAAATCACATACACGTTCACGCCCATTATCTTCAAAAGAGTAGGTAGAGACGCAGCTAGTGCACCCAATCTTCGCTAAACTTATTTCCGTCCCATCGTGTGCCACAGCCGCAATTTCAAGAATCTGCATGATACTGACCAGAAAAACCCAACATATTACATACTTGAACGGGAGATCGAACCAGCGACCTCAGGACACCAATCGTACATGTATGGCAAAGTGTAACACTGAAATGGGTTATAAAAACAGTGGTTTCTATGATACGACTGTTGAGGTCCATCATTCCTCGCCGGTCATCAAAGTTATGTCGCCCAGAAGGCAAAGTGTAATACGGGTATGAATTGTAAAAACAGTGCTGTCTATGATACGGCTGTTGAGACATAGTTACTCGCCAGTCAGGTCGTCAGTTATGTCGCCCTGGAGTTAGCATTTATACGAAAGCTTGGATGAAAAACGATGAATCCATATAAAGTCGATACTGAGATCATTTACTCTGTTTATGTAGATATCTAATGGGCTATTAAAATGACTATAAGGAGTTGCGTGCACAATATTAAAAATGAGTAACATTGTGTGTGCAGTGTATTTAATGGGCAACGAATGATGGACGAAAAATACCGAGAAAACTGAATATCATATTGAACAGAATTGATTAAAAGTAAGTTCTGTACCTCTAATAGTTACATTGAATCTCTTGACTAAAGGCGCCTCTTGCGGAAACTACAATGAACTAAAGATCGTCAACCCACGAGATATTATGACGTCTATACATTTTGTTCTGGTCTAAGCTCTGTAAGCACATACAACAATACAAAACAGTCGACTACAAAGAGGAGAGCTCACTTCATATATCGAAAACAATTTGCTAAAACGATAGGTACTAGTATTACTGGTACTTACAAATAGGTACTAGTTTTCGGGCATTAAAGTGAAGCACGATACGTAATAGTGAAGGGCACTTAATTGATTTTAAAACAGATAGCCCAATTCAGATATTGCAAACCTTTGGATCGAAAACAACGAATACTAGCATTCGGGCAACATAGCCGAAATGTGAGCCGGATGGGTGGCCGTATGTCAGCCCAGCGAGGCGGTTTTAAACCACACTTCGAATGTAGGCGACCTTGTCATTGCACGCGTTTCGGGGTGAACTGCTCCTACACCTGTGATGCTGGTATATCGATCGTATGCGATGGAAAACACGTGATGAGGCTCTTATTTATCAGGGTAATGCCTGAATGAATGAAATGTGTACGGGACCACTCTTAGAAAACTCTACTGAACACAAATAAAAACTTAAAAATCGGTCCACATTTGCCGTAGATATTGAGTAACATACTTAAAAATACCGACGAATTACCTCCTCTTTTAATAATGTTACCCTGTAACCAATTGCTGCTTGGAGATATGTCTCCACAAAAGAATTTAAAAAAACTTGAAAATTAACGATCATTAACTCGGTATTATATTATGTTAATTTAAGTAAACAACAATTATTTACGCCAATAACGAATATAATAAATATCTAAGCAACGTTTTAAATGGTTTATGTACATAAACGTTAATTGAAAAGGGCAAAGTTACTGTAATGAATGCGTAAAGGGCAATGATACTTAGATTTGAATAATACGAGATGTGACCTTTGCGAATCATTTGTTTGATAACAATCTAACTGATGTCATAATCATTTTGAAATACTCAGTAGGTAGTTGGTCTTGGTACATTATCATTCTTTAATAGTACAACTATATCGTCACGTGTTTAAATATATGATTTGATTCTACACGTTTAAGTAAATATAGGCGTCGCGTGGAATTAGCATTGTTCAATGGCATGGTATTGGAAATATAAAAATCAATCCGGTTCCTTGTGTTATAAATATTAGACTGACTTGTTTCATTATAAACAAAAATAAACGTATTTGGTACAATTAAATATTTGAAAAATGTTTTGATTGCTTTAATGTCACATTCAAGCTACGATAAATAAAAACCATTAACCGATGAATATTAACATACGAAGTATGAACGTATTTTTCCAAAGGTCATACAGCAAACATGATCTTAATTATCGACAAAACTCAGCCATACATCAAACGTTATCTCTAAATAATCGAAGTACATGCAACTAGTAAATCACATGCACCATACCCTTCACAGCGACAGCTGGCCTCAACGCGGGCGAAGCCGCCGGCAATGACTATCACCCAACACCCAAACATCTAATTACATAATGTACACAGCTTTTCATGGCAACGCGCACCGGTCGATAATAGTACTGAGTTTCGGCGTCAAGGTGAGCCGCAAGCCGAAAACGATTCGTAGATAAAATGTATTAAAACAAAGTAGGAAGTGTCGTGCCCGATTCGTCCTAGCGAGCCCTTGCAATACATACGCACACATGCACGACTAGCGACACCCGCACACAGCTATACATGGCCATGAGATAACTGACATCGCGGCAAGGTCCCGCCGATTTGTATGGTCAGAAGAAAAAATTAACAGAAATAATTTAATTAACATTATTTTAAAAATTACACAAATAATTGTTATTGACGTAATTATGATCTCATCAACAATTAGAAGAATATTCGTGACTAAACATAAAGTAAAAATGGTATTTTTTGTAACACAATCAAATATGCACTATTACGTGATCGTGCCCTTGAACTTTTGTAAGGAAACATATTGCGGCTTGTTGTTGTAATACGGTTATTTGTAAAACGTAATTTATAATGTTTACGTTGCCCTTTGTATAAGTCCATGACATTGACTTTAATCAATCATAACAGGAGACGAGCCAAGTGACGTCATGCAATACAGTCTTGTATCCAAGCTGTGTTACGTATAATTTATATTATTTCTAAATATTTTTGCAGAGCTGATAAACAAAAAAATCTAACAAGATTTTTAAAATGACTAACTAAATTCGAACACTTTTGAAAACATGTTAATAAAAATGTTAAATGCTCATTTTAGTCTAATACAAAATGTGTCATAAATTATGACCTACCAAACAGGTTGCCCGTTTCTGCTTGTGACCTAATTCGTTTTTTACGGCACTATAAATGTGAAGGTATTAAGCGCGGGCCAAAAACAGTGGCGCTTGATCGACAACGCAAAAAAATAACTTCAACATTAGAGACTTTTTTGTACATCTATAAATAAGCCTGAGCAAGGATTTTTGTTTATTTCATGGCAAGCTGTGTTACCATTGAATTGTTTTGTTTGTTTTATAATAGTTCATGAATAGTTATAGAAATAAAAAATAGGCTAGCTTCTTATGAATGATGCTTTAGGTCAAGAACGTTTCACTAACTTAATTATTTTACTATTTTAGTAGGAACCATTTTTTTTCTTAATAATAATAGTTTCATCGCATAGTAACGAGTAATAATAAAATATTAGATATTGTGTAACGTAGTTTAAAGAACTTTCGGGGATTAATATGAGCGTGAGAATATGAACCGTATATTAAAACCATTCCAATATGAGATCATATCTCACATATAAAGCAACCTATAAGTTTTTTATCACATAATCGGCTTACCTAGAGCAGCCAGCCGACATTGAATCAGAGTGTATTATAGGTATCAGGAACTAAGACAAGGATTCCACAGCCGCAGACTATGTTCTCAGAAAATATATCGACGCCAATCAAACGAGTTCATTTTAAGACAGTTTTTTTTACGTGCCGTAAATTATATAATAATTTGTTACTCAAAATGGTTTAAACTCAACCAAAACTATAAAAGTCTTAATCACAATTCCAATTAGATATTGTAACTCTAACCTTTTTTGGACAAATGACACCTCAGTCTGACCCGTGACAACGAAGACTGCAAAGCCTTCGAAACGTCGGGAATAATAATTAAAACCTAATCGTGATAGAATCCGTAAGAATAGTTTTATTTCAATGCACAATTCCAAATTCAGAAAAACTTACACACTCAACTGTATGCGCTTCTGTTGCGTATATTTTATAATAATAATAATATTAGCCCTGTAATATTACTGTCCCACTGCTGGACACGGGCCTCCTCTACTAATGAGAGGGGTTAGGCCTTAGTCTACCACGCTGGCCTAATGCGGGTTGGTACACTTCACATACCTTCGAATTTCTTGTGGAGAAATTCTCGGGTATGCAGGTTACCTCACGATGTTTTCCTTCACCGTTATAGCATATATAATATTTTATTATTTATTTTATATATTGTTTAATTTTGTGTTGCTATCCGTACTGCCACGTGCATCACGCATGCTGCGTAACACACTGTAATGACAGTGTTTGTCTCCTCGACAGCCGTCGGCCTTCGCACTAGCAGCACCACTGAATATTTTTAACGAAGGGCCCACGCAGTACGCACCTACATTTTTGATGCATTGTTGAACCAAATATTAAAGGTGTGTATATTTATTACATAGGATTACAACGTAGAGTATTGCGACAGTACTATCGGTCGCTAATTTAAATGTTTGTGTGATCAAAATGATTCAATCGTTGGCCCTTTGCCACGTTTAATATTCGAGAATGAATGCGGATAAAAACAAAGATCGTTATATGAAACATGTAATAACGTTGAGTACACTTTAAACGGATTAGAGACTTTCTCAGTCGTATCTTTGCTCTAGTGGCAGCCAATGTGGATAGTGGACCGGAAGGTCTTAGGTTCGGATGCCGAGATATCATGAAAATAGCAACGCACTTTATTAACGCCTCGGTGGCGTGGCTGTATTTCGGTACGACTACCGTCCTGAGATCTCGGATTCGATCCCCGGTTCGAACAAAGTGATATTGGATTTCTCCATATCAGCCCTGAGTCTAGATTTGTGCCCGATATGGCGATAGGCTCGCCCCCTACATCACAAATGGGACGGAACTAAACTCGGGCGAAATTTGGGTGTACTAATTCGCTAGTGCGCCTCTGCCTACCCATTCAGGGATACAGGCGTGAAATTATGTTACTTTATTTAAAATTGTATTGAAATAAGGTAATATTCCGATTACTTCGTAATTGGCTAATTAATTGGTGTAATATATTGGCTATGTTATGACTACTTGATCTCTTAAATAAACAAATATCAATAATATAAGCCTCCGCAGTGGGCGTGTAGCCGGTTGTGAAGCGAGAGGCCGCGGGTTCGATTCCCGCACTGAGACAAATATTTGTGTGGCCCACAGATATTTGTTTCAAGTCTGGGTGTTGTGAGACCGAAAGTCTCTCATAGTTTCTGACATCCACGATACAGGTTATACCTAGTGTGGGGTCAGGACTAGGTGTGAGACTGTTGGGTGTATTTATTTATTTATATAAAATAAGGTAATTACCATGGGGTTATGTAAATACTTTAGTAAAAACAATTTCAAACACAAATAGTATAAAATTACTTCATTTCCCACCTTAAAAGCTGGTAATGACGATGCGGCTCGTTTTTTCTGAACGAACTTAGCCGATTGTTAAGGACGAAGCTAGCAACCTTAATCTACCTCTATAATGTTTAAACTTTAAATATAATAATGAACTCGTTAAAATTCAAGGCAAACGCACTACGCAGCTAACGCAGGGGCTCACGAGTACTACGTTATGGCATAGTCTGAAATCGCAGCCTGCCAACGTGTTTGAAGTTGAAAAACCATACTAGGCTTCTTCCTGAAGGCTACGTTTATAAAAAGGCCGACTAACACCCGGTTTTTAGAGGCTAAACATATCAACAACGAATTCACAATGGATTGATTTGATTAAATAATACGGGCCTTACTTATGAAAACATTTTCGCTTACTTTACGCTAAGAATAGCCTGTCACTTTTTTCTTGCGTTACATTGTATAAAAATGAAAGGCACAACCTATGGTTAAAGATAAGCAGCGCTGAAATATTTTTATAAGTAAGGGGCTACAAGACTTCGCTGTGTAAACACTTCGATATAAACTAATATAATGATAAAGCGATTTGTATTATGACTCCAAAACTGCTGGACCAATTTTAATACTAAATTATCAATGAACATAAGCTAAATTTATTTTGAAAAATTAAAATTCTCGGAACAAGACTAATATATCGGGAGTGAAACAACAGCTGATTTTGAATACATATTGACCAAGCGAATGTAATGCTAGTAAGATTTGAATGATATCAAAATTGATGGTTTAGCTGCTCTAATTTAAGGTTTTTCAGTATCTGGTGCTGTACTGTATTAGTAACTGACTGTAAATTGGTGTTAAAATGAGCAACGTCAGAGTTTCTTGCCCGTTCTTCTCTGGCGAAACAGCCTTCCTAATGTTTGAACATTTTATGGATTCAATAAATATTTTCATTGTCGCCAATATATGTCGCCTCCTTGGTCTAGTGGCAGCATGTATGGGCTGTGGACCGGGAGGTCCTAGGTTCGATTCCCAGGTCGGGCAAAGCAAATTTTCTAATTTAATTTGCCCGGGACTGGATCCCTCATAGGGGGTTGACGTCAGGCAGGCGGCCGGTCGTAAAAACGAAGCCAAATCCTCTTTGCAACATGCTTGAAAAAGTGTGTTGCGCCGACCCCACATTAAGGTGGGATAAGGGCAGGTAGAAAGAAAATAAATATTTTCATTTTGATTTTGATCATCGTTCGTGAAACCGGCCGTTCGATGCTTCGTCAGACTATATCCCAGACTCACAGTATACGACACGCGTGGTCGTGCACCGCTATCTGTTTGTTTAGCTATTCAATATTAGGTACGAATGAGGAAACCACACACAATTAGAATTACTTTACATAACGCTACGATTCACTCAAGGGCTTCTTAATAAATACCTAATAAGGATGTTTACTTTTTTATTGTTATTTTTTGGAATGAACTAGCAATTGTTAGCGGCTCTGCTTCCGTGACATATTTTTTACCGGGTTAAAAAGTCCATAATTATTTATTACGTTCAAATACACCTTTAAGCGTTATAGTATTAGTTTTGAACTTGCTTGCGGTTCCGTTCTTTTGAATATTTCGATAATAAATAATAATTCAATGCGTTTACTCCGTTGCCGTGTGAAAGAATAACAAAGCACTTATGTTCGTAAAATATTAATAAATAACATAATTAAACCAGAGAAACAATTATTTAAAAGAAATATTTGAAAGGGATAGCATTAAGAGTAAATTACATCATATTATGCCAATCTGACGAAGTGTCTGTTATGTGAGAAAGAAACAAAAGTTCTCAAATACTTTTATCGCTTTTATTTCTAAATATGCTAATTAATGCGCTGGATTTATATTCTAATTTTTTTTTAGTTATCTGGCTAATTATTTGATGATTAATGTTTAAAACATTTGTTAAAGCTATTCTGTCAAAGTTATTTCTCAGATTAAAGTTATCTAGCTATTTAAAAATCGGCCCGTAGAGTAAATTAATGTATCAGTCAACATTCGTGTAATAGTTTACATAACTTGTTGTTCAAGGGCTTTGTAATAAAGATTTACTGAAGCGTAATTCTCGGTTACACGTTATTATCTTTATAAGGGAGAAGGGAAGGATTTTCCTGTACTAAAGTGTTGATTTTATGGCATGTACTACGGAAAACACATAAACATTTAGATTTGTATATTTGTAGACGACAAACAGATTATAACTATGACATTGTGTACTATAAAAACCGTCCAAAACTATCATAAATATTACGCCCATATGCTGCCTGCCTCGGTGGCGTGGTGGTATTTCGGTACGACTACGGTTCTGAGGTCTCGGGTTCGATCCCCGGGTCGGACAAAGTGATATTGGATTTTCCATATCAGCCCGGAGTTTGGAATTTGTGCCCGATATGGCGATAGGCTCGCCCCCTATCACATCTGGGACGCAACTAAGCTCGGCGAAATGTGGGTGTTCTAGTTCGCTAGTGCGCCTCTGCCTACCCCTTCGGGGATACAGGCGTGAGCTTATATGTCTTAAGTAAGCTATTTGAGATTCGTAGATTTCTGTACTTATAAGGTTTGTAAATTTCCACCAATAATTTAAATTTTAATAATATGCCCATACTTTCTCCCCATTCTACTTTTAATGGAACCCAGCTTTGGACCACAATGTTCACAGAAACACGATTTTTATTACGGATAAATTCAGAAAAAAAAATCATACAACCTGGTTAATGTTCCTAAATTATACGAGGTCGGGAAAACAGTTTTTCTAACACAATTAAGCCGGGCTTGGATCCCCGAAAAGTGGTTAACGCCAGGCTGACTCTTGGTCGTAAAAACTTAACTGAATCGTTTCGGCAACATAAAATGGGATAAGGGCAGGTGAAAGAAGAAAAACGAGATACCTTCAAAGCCAATACCCACACTTGATCGGTTCTTCATAGACTTTATTTTCTATTCATACATAATAATAATATTAGCCCTGTAATATTACTATCCCACTGCTGGGCACGGGCCTCCTCTACTAATGAGAGGGGCCTTACTTAGTCTACCACGCTGGCCTAATGCGGGTTGGTAGACTTTATATACCTTCGAATTTCTTGTGGAGGAATTCTCGGGTATGCAGGTTTCCTCGCGATGTTTTCCTTCACCGTTATAGCAAGCGATATTTTACAATGAAAACACACTTAACATAGAAAAGTCAGAGGTGTATGCTCCTTTTTGGTTTTGGTCTCGAACCTCCGACACTCGTCACAGCAGTCCGTACCACACCCAACTGAGCTATCGCTGATTAATTACATAATTAACCATGTTATTAATTCGCCGATCTTGTGCTCTGTCATAAATGTGGTTATTTTCATCCCTCATAGTGCAACATTGTATGGAACTGGACGTTATAACCGGGTGTCCGCTTATATCGCCAAATGGACAGCAATTATGCCAAGTAACTTGTTAATCGACACGACTAGACTACTAGGGGCGTATTATTAGCTTAAGCTTATTATCTAAAAGGGTAATATCCCGCATAGGCCTGTTATGGAAAAATGCATGCATTGTTGCTTTTTTTGCCATCTCGAGTGGTACAGCCACACTGTAGACAGTTACATCTACAGCACGAATGGGCCGGCTCGACCGGTTTGATACCACTGTCTCACAGAAAACCGACGTAAAGTGGCAGCCTGCTGTCGCGTTTCGTTCGTGACTGAGATTTCCGGTGGCCCATTTTCCGCCCTCCCTTTCCCAATCCCTTTTCCCTCCTTCTCTATTCCCTCCTTTTAGGTTGTCTATGGGCGGTGGAGATCACTTACCATCAAGTGACCCATCTGCTCGTTTGCTAGTCCCTGCTATAAAAAAAAAACACTCTTCGAGCCCGTATTCTATGGAACTGACAAATCGAAAAGGATACCTAGTTATTAATTTATTGATAGGCGTTCAAGGCTATCCCGTCACGTTTGGTTAATGAAAATCGTTAGGAAAAAAGTATTCCTTATGCCATTATTTTTAGGTCTACATTTCATTAACGTATTGTGTCATGTGTGTTATGTTATTTAATGAGGTGTGTTACACACACATTTTGAACTATGGGCATAAAGAGTAAACCTAAATAACGGAAGGATCAGACCGACAATTGATAGTGTTAAAATATTCGAGCCACACTACGTGTGCATTTAATTAACAAATTAAAATAAACTTTCTCTGCTGTCGGTACTGCATCAGCACACCACTGCACACCATGCCAATCTTAGATTATCATGCCAATAATAGAAACTTGCGTGGCGCACCGCGCATGCGTGACGTAGCCACTAGCCATAGTGCATAGCGGACAGCGCCCGCAAGGTTCTTCCTAGACGCAAGTGACTCACGAAGCTGTATCGTTTGACACATCGCAGAGGTCAGAAACATTTGGCCATATTAGTATGTATGGTATGGATGAACATGACTCGGGACAAAAACAATAATGAAACTTATTTTGCTAAATTCGCATTAAACACACTATCTTACTATAATAAATAAATACACCCAACAGTCACACACCTAGTCCTGACCCCACACTAGGTATAACCTGTATCGTGGGTGTCAGAAACTATGAGAGACTTTCGGTATCACAACACCCAGATTTAAATATCTGTGGGCCACGCAAATATTTCTCTTAATACAAGAATCGAACCCGCGGCCTCTCGCTTCACAGTCGGCCACTCGCCCAGTGCGCCACGGAGGCTGTCGTCTTATACTTATCTTCTGTGTTATACTTAAAATTCGTTAAGTTTGAATCGCTCTGTAGGTTGTCACCGATTCGTACTTAGTCTATACTCTAAGTATACGATTAAAAAAAAGTATACTGGGCTTCACTTAATTTATTGAAATAAAATTACTTTTACGGATTTTATCACGATTTGGTTTTAATTTTTATTCCCGATGTTTCGAAGGCTTTGCAGTCTTCGTGGTCACGGGTTGGACTGAGATGTCATTTGTCCAAAAATGTTAGTATTACAAAATCTACCTTCATTTTAGAATTATACAGATTTTAAAAAGTTAACCGTTTATGTTCCGATCTACGCAGTACGAGCTCACAGTGTCTTGAGGTCTGGCAGCTGGTCTTTTGGGTTCCGATTTGATTAAATGTATAATTGGATCCCAGGCTTGTGCAAGCTTCCATCCATCTTCTCTATTGAAATTAGGATGTTTTTTAATTTCAATAGCCTCGCGTATCATCTATATATTAAAATCTGTATAATTCTAAAATGAAAGTAGATTTTGTAATACTAACATTTTTGGACAAATGACATCTCAGTCCAACCCGTGACCACGAAGACTGCAAAGCCTTCGAAACGTCGGGAATAAAAATTAAAACCAAATCGTGATAAAATCCGTAAAAGTAATTTTATTTCAATGAATAGCATTCGCGTAAACTTAAGAAATCAGTATTTCACTTCATTTGATTATGATAATAATTGTATTATGTAAATACAAGCTACAATAGAATCTATAAGTTGGCCTTATTAAAAATACTGTGATCTTCATCATCAACATCATCAGTCACAGGACGTCCACTGCTGGATTCCCCCAAAGATTTCCAAAATACTATAGGTCACACTAATTCAGAATTTAATTTATTTTAATGAAACACTTTTCTTTTGAAAACAAGGCTGCGACTCTTAAGAGTTCTAAAATTTGTATACTAGTTTAAAAGTTAATTTCACTTTAGTGACTAGTCTCTTAGGAATAATACTTATGTCGGAAAAACGTAAAATATGAAAATGTTTGTGACAACTGGTGAACAATTATTGCGTAGTTAAATTAAAATGCGTAGAAACGTGGCCGGGTTACTTTAACAAAAACACAAAGCGGCATTACGATATTTGCAAAAAGACAAAAGGCTTTAAGTGTTTTCTTATAAGGGGCCGTTCAAGTATTACGTAAGCACTATAGGGGGGTGGGGGGGTCTTTGTTTTGCTTATTTTGGATGACATGGGGGGTAGGGGAGTCCAGATGATGATTACGTCATCGATAGTTATTTACTTTTTTACACGAATGGCAACCCTCACATTGTCTATGCTTGAAAACGAAACGCATTTTCGGGGATTTCCGCAAATATACACGCATACGTTTAGGCACTCGCTTTAGAATTTTAAATTTAGAAATTACCGCGCGCTGTTCACTTGTCTAAATTTCTTCTGTCAGTGTATTGTTTTGTTCGGATACTATAGCGAGTAGACGTATTGTAAGCATAGCAAAGCAATTCAACATTTGTGTTACCGTTGATTCCATTAGCCAAAGTTTAACGTTTAAATAAGATGTCGTTTCAAATAGACAAATCCAAGTTATACCAAAAATTGTTTGAAAGTTTTAAAAAATCTCATACAAGTACGAAAGTACAAAATGTACAAAAGTTAGTTAACGAAGTGTGGCGAAATTATAAATTACAAGCAAAGTCCGACAAGGAACTAGATATCATTGTATGTAAGAGAATTGAAGAAGAATTGCAAGCGGCGACTAAGAATAAATCCAATCTACTACATTTTTTTTCCAAGGTGAGTGACGAAGTTGCCAAATGACGGGCTATGGCTTTAAATAATTTTTAAATGCAGTTTTTATTGCATACTTTGTATTTATGTAGTTTAATAAGAGAATCTTTAGCAGAATCAATAGAAAGTTTTTACTTTTAGGCAACGACTACCTGTAAACCTGCAGAAAAAACACAAATTATACAGCCAGCTTCAAATATTAAAAAACAGGAAGAAGATAAAATAAAACCCGGTAATGAATCACAACAGCAACGCGAAAATAATGAAAATGCAGATAAACAGAGAGCAAAACCTTCTCAGGAAGCTATGAAAAATAAGATTGCTCTACTCGAAAAAAATCTGAACGCTTTGTATTCTGCCAGAGATACTATGCCAAGCCGTGCTGAAGTTGATAAACAGATCATTAAGTTGCGTGAGGAAATAAAAACAGCAAAACAGTCTTTAAACAGGAAGATTCAAAACGCAGTTGCCCAGAAAAAACACAGGGATGGTATGAAAAGAAAGTTAGAAGATATTTGTCATGAAAATCCAGAAATAAAAAAAAGACTATCTCTGAGGGATTCAGTGGGACGTCCTAATCTTGAAAGCAATCAACCATCACTATTGAAAACAATTGCGGATATAGCTTTATTTGGGAGTGCAGCAGATGATAGAAGACGAACGGAATCTATTCGCAGCGTAAAAACTCTTGATGAACTCACACAAGAATTACGTAAAATAGGATTTGACATTAGTCGCAGTGGGACATATCTTCGTTTGATTCCCAGAAAATCTAATTCTGCAGAGGGACGAAGACATGTATCGACAGTCCCTGTTAAGCTCATTCGGGCTCAAACTGATCACCACAAGAGCCACTTAGATAGCAAGTTCGCTGAAACATCAATCCATTATTTAGAGAACATAGCATCCATACTTGGACCAGATCAAGTATTTTTCATATCTCAAGATGATAAAGCTCGAGTCCCTATAGGCGTAACTGCGGCAAATAAGCAAGCACCTCTTCTAATGCACATGGAATATAGAATCAAATTACCTGACCACGATTGGGTAATCGCTGAGCGTCATAAATTAATACCATCTGTTTATGCTGGTATCAAAATCACTTCTAGTATGCTAGGACAACCGCAAGCCGTTGGATATTCTGGACCAACATACATCGCTATTCGAAGTGGAAAGCATAGTTCATCTACTGCTAATACTCATGCTCAGGATTTCGAGACGCTTCTCGAACTTGAAGAGTTTCGACCATTAGCTAAAACTGACCATGGACTAGTAAAACCAGTGGTAATCATGACGGTTGATGGAGGGCCAGATGAAAATCCGCGTTATGAAAAAGTCATAGGGCTTGCTATACAACACTTTAAGCGACATGATCTCGATGCATTGTTTTTAGCTACCAATGCTCCTGGAAGAAGTGCGTACAACAGAGTAGAGCGCAGAATGGCTCCTCTTAGTCGGGAACTGGCTGGTTTAATATTGCCTCATGACCATTTTGGGTCTCATTTGGATGAACGTGGCGTTACAATTGATGAACATTTAGAAAGATCTAATTTCGAATTTGCAGGAAATGTATTATTAATTGTAGCTGAAGTATGGAGTTCAATGGAAATTGATGGCTATAATGTTACTGCAAAATATGTTGGGGCAGGTCAACAAGATGTTCCTGTATTTCCAGACATTAAATGGTATTCAGAACATGTGCGTGAAAGCCAATACTTGCTTCAAATTGTAAAATGTAAAAATACAGAATGCTGTCGTCCAAGAAGTGGTCTATTCAGATTACTAGATAACAGGTTTCTTCCACCACCTGTAAAAGTAAAACAAACAGTTGATGACTTGGTTTTGGATGAAGGAGGGAAATTTCTTGATCTTCCAGTCAATTTAGCTCTACGCTTAAGTGCTTCACTCAAAGATTTCCTGCAAATGCCCTACGATTATTTTTGTCCGACGGTAAAATTGAGGCTATCAAGTCGAACATGCAAAACGTGTGGTCTTTATCATGCTTCCATCAAGTCACTAAATCGTCACATCGAGAAGATCCATAAAAAAGTAAACACGCACACTGATAGGAAAGTTAGACCTGTAAGAGTCGCTGCTCGTCGTGCTAATGAACTGATGTGCATTATTCAAAATTTAGAGCACCATGATGTTGAATGGCTCGATGAGAACGACGTAGACATTCCAAAATCGGATGAAAGTGAGCAGACTCACAACACTGAGCAGCAATCCAAGCAATCCAATGTCATCGAAAACTTAGAATCATGGATTCGGGTTTCATGGACTGAAGACTGTTAATTTGAATTTAATATGTGTACCAAAAATTTAAAATAAGTTTGTTATGTTCGTAAGATTATAATATTTTTGTCCCTTACTCTAATGTTGATTACTACATTAGTAAAATCTCATCTCTATTCTAAATCAATTTTCTTATTTTTAAAATTATAATTATAACATTATAATTATAATATAAAAAAAATACATTTTTAATTGAAAAATGTTTACGTAAGCATGGGGGGAGGGGGTAAAAGCTTTGCTTACTTTTGCTGACAAGGGGGATGGGGGGGTAAATAATTGTAATAAATCTGCTTACGTAATATTTGAACGGCCCCTAACAGCTTAATGTTTTGTAACAATGTCATTGTCTCAGAGAGTTCAAAAGCAGTAGGTCCATTATAGGTTCGATTCCCGGTCAGTAAATTACTTTGAGTCAATTTCTACGTCCACGGGAACGCACCCCTGGTACGATCTAGGCCACACACCTGCGACCGACGTACTCCTGTGGTTTTCTCACAGTGTAATTTACATTTACAATTACATATGTATTCTTTCCACCTGCCGTTATCCTACTTCAATAAATAAATAACATCTATCAGTCACATACATAGTCCTGACCCCACACTAAGATCGAGTATTGTGTCGTTGGTATCAGGAACTACGAGAGACGCGCGGTCTCACAACACCCAGACCCGTTCAAATATCTGTAGGCCATACAAACGTTTGTCTCGGTGCGGGGATCGAACCCGCGGCGTCTCGCTTCACAGCCGACTACACGCCGGCTGCGCCACGGAAGCTGTCCAGTGCAGTATCGGTGCATCACATTTTTTAAGCATATTGCAGAAATGATTCAGCTTAAATTTTACGACCAGCGGCCTGCCTAGTCAACCGCCTCCGGGGGCTCCAGTCCCGTGAAAGTAGTGTTAGAAAAACACCCTTGCTTGGAAATCGAACCTAGGACCTCCCGATTCACAGTCCGTAAACGCTGCCACTATACCAAGGAGGCGACACAAAAACATACACCATAAATCCTACTAACTGCAAGTTGCAACACATAAACCGCATCTATTAACAAAAGCCCACGGTTTGGGCGCCGCGCCGTTTCGGCACGACCGGCGGATCAGTCATCGGGCCCGGTTCGGGAACGCGCCGGTTCCGCCTTGGAACACCGCCAGCAGTGCACAAAGGATCGCATTAAAGGGCCTACCGGAGAGTTATGACACCCGAATCTAAACACGACGCTTTCGGAACGTTTTAGGATGGTTTGTAACCGATAGCTAAACATGCAACGGATTTTAGTTGATATGCGATTTTCAACTTTATTCGGTGACGTGCACAGGCATTTAGATTAAGGTAGACAAAAATGTCGCTAAATTATTTTCCATTGCATCACCCATTTTTGCACGACAAATAGCCTTTCTTAAGTCTCCTTTCATCGCGAAATAATATCCGTGATTTCTGTGAATCACACAGTTTTGTTTCGGTGCGGGCATCAAACCACACGTTTCACGGCTGGTAGTAGCTAGTCAACGAAGATTGTCAATATAAAACTATAAGAGGGGGGTTACCACCACCTCTTATAGCAGTATTATTATAATCTTACTTCGTTTTTTTGTACATTGGAACATTGTAATTGTACCGAACAAGTAAGATTATAATAATACTGCTATAAGAGGTGGTGGTAACACCCCAGGGGTAAAAAGTTACCTTTATTCGCAGCCTGTGGTCCACACACTCCTTGAGAGCGCCGAGAGGTCCCTTCATGGCTTCGATCCGTGTCAGAACATTTCTTTGAACCTTCTCCACTCTCTGTGGCAGTGTGTCTGAAAATAAATAAAACATAAATGTAAGATACAATTAACATATTTAAACAAAAATCCTTTAAATACCAATCGAGAAATGATTTTTTTTCCAACATGCTCGAAGTAAGTTGGGCCACATTGGCATTAATAGCATTCAGAAAAAAAGTATCGATAAATTAAAATATATATTATAAAACGAAAATTAAAGCTTTCAGCGTACTTCATAGGCTTTTGCAGGGCTATGAACTATTTGAGACAAAATAAAAAAAATCTCAATATCGTGGCAAATAACCATAGTATCTGCATCCAATGGGATACAGTTGTGATATCATGTTATGTACGTCATTACAATTTCAAAATACTTTATTATGGTATTTTTAAAAACATAGACAATACGACCCTAGCAAACGCTGAAATAAAAAACCGTCAAACGCAGTTGTTTGACGACCTTCGAATTCCCTTTGGGAATGTTCCCGGTGAGTTCGTCACTCCCGCTCAGTTCAGTGACAGTTATAATGAACTCGTGTGGACTTGTGGGGCAAATGAGTTTACAAACGTACCCCGCGCCCTCCTGTACCCCCGCACCCCGCATGTGCCACCAGAAGCCACACCATCGATGTTATTGAGAGGCACATCTCCCCATAGAGATGACAAATAGTTCCTAGATTTGCCTCTGTCATTCCATAATGACGGAGGCAAAACTAGAAACTATTTATGTAAGGATATTTACAACTAAAGCAGCTAGATGTAAGACATCATGGGTTTTAATTAAAGGGGATTCTATTATGTAATTGTTATACTTGATTTCAGTAAAAGGTATGAAAGAGTCTAGCAAAGGAGTATATGGGTCACCTGAGGGTGAGAGATCGCGACCGCCCATAGACAACCGCGATACCAAGAGTCATAGGTATGTAGCTAACCTTAGAGGAAGGGAATTGGGAGTGTGAAGTTTGGGGTATTTGGTTCACCAGAAATCTCACTCACCGAGGGACCCGCAAAAGCGACCTGCCACTCGTCGGGTTTCTGTACGACAATAATATCTAACCGACCGGTTCGAGCCACACCCAAAAAAGAGCATACACCTCTGCCTTTGTTAAGTGTGTTTCCATTGTGAATTATCACTTGTTTTAACGGTGAAGGAAAACATCGTGAGGAAACCTGCATACCCGAGAATTTCTCCATGAGAATTTCGAAGGTATGTGATATCTACCAACCCGCATTAGGCCAGCGTGGTAGACTAAGGTCTAACCCCTCTCATTAGTAGAGCAGGGCGGTGCCCAGCAGTGGGCCAGTAATACTAAAGGGCTGATATTATATTATAATAACATCTGACCGGTCGGTCGGACCCATTCGTACTGTGTATTCGTGGCTGTATCACTCGAGTACGACATACTATGAAAGACAATGCATTTAAATGGCAGAATGATCCCGGCTTGGAATGAAATTCTTTAAAATATGCGTATTACAACGAATCATTATTTCTCTCTAAATATTATAATGTCTAACATTTTATATCTCTAGAACTACGGGATGTTTACTTTCGACGCAAAAACGTTTGTTGTTCTACATAGTTGCATCGTTTGAACGTACTTTATAGCTTCTGATACATGGAATTTTCTAGAATCTCGAAATATTCGTATATGCAGTGTTCAATATTAAAAAATTCCGAATACTGAAACGCAACACAAACATTTAAAGTAGTATTATGCCATTTAAGACTACATTATTTGTGAAAATGTTATGGTGCACAATAATGTACGCAGCCGTTTAAATTAAATTAATAAAAAATATTCAATGCTCATTATACTTATAAATATTAGAAATAATATTATAATAGTCTCTGCGTACCCCCATAGGCCATAGGCGTGAGCTTATGTTACCTTATGTTATGAACTTTTGAAACCCGGGGAGGCTATTTATGTCTAAAAAAAGCTGACAGGATGCAATACGGCATGAAATTCCGTAGCGCCGAAGATGTATGAAGCAACACGAAAATCAGGAAAAACTGATAAAACCGGATTCATTTCACAAAGGCGAAGCAGCGCGCTAAATCTAGTTCGAAATACAATGTCGATGCTCTTTATCCTGAGTCTTTATCTATTTGACACATATACACCACCTGTTAAAATAGAAATGTGAGTCATTCGATCGAAGACGGCTGAAGTATTATGAGAGACGTAACGATGTAGTCTATTTGCCATACATATACCGGAATAACAATTAACAATCAGCTTAAAAATTCACCCGATCTTGAACAAACTATGTAGGACCACCTTTTGAGTAGTAGTCAAAGTTAGAGTCTCTATCGAAACACTCTAGTCTCTATCGAACACAAAAACTGTCTTGAAAATTGGTCCACATTTTCCGGAAATATCGCGTAATATACATACATACATAAAAAATATCTACCTCATTATTTTTACACCTGCCATGTACATCTCAGCATCACCCTAAGATTGATTGGCAGAGATTGCTTATAGCATTAAGTATATCAAGTGTAAATAAATAAATCCTTTTAAAATCAATTGAAAAAGTCTGAACAAAATCATTTTCCGGAAAATGTAATTAGACTGGCCATATACAAGATGCAGTGTTGCATAATTCCTTATTTAATAATAAGTCTAACATTCCAATTAGATATTAAAAGTGAATTCTCACGGAATATCGATTGTGGGACGAGATAGGCGTCTCGGCATTACTAGAATGTAAAGCTACCTTTTATGTCACCATGATAAACTTTATCTACCTCTAAATAATAATCTGAATCAGTGGTTCTTAAACTTTTCATTGTTTTATAATATTAATGTGTTCTCTTTGCAGTATATTTATTTTTATGGTTATTTTATAATTGCATTTAAATTTTCAATGAGATTAAACAGTGCAAATTGTTTTTTAAGTATGTAGTTAGGCTGTTGCCGGCGATTTCTTTCGCGTGGAAATTTATTATCAAACCTATTCCACGGAAACGGGTAGCCTATGTGCTATTCAAGACAACATAACAACCTATCTCTGTGCCAAATTTCATCCAGGTTCGTTCAACCATTCAAGCGGATTGAGTAATAAGCATCCATCCAAACATCCATCAATCCAAATATTTCGCATTTCTTATATTAGTAAGATAACCCAATATTTCCATCACATATCTTATCAAACTTCTTTCTGCACGAGGCCACCACTCAGTACTCACCCATCTTTAGTACCGTACACCATTGTTGGAGGTTTTAGCCCCTAACACTGACATGGATGTAACGCCCCGAAATTAAAACTTTTTCAAGCTGCGATGAAAACTTATTTTCAGTATTAATTTATTTAAACAACCCTGAAATTAATATGGATCCTTTTCGAAACCAAATAAACATGTAATATGCGACACATGAGTGTTACAAAATAATTATAATAAATAAAATACGTTGCTCTCCCACCACAATTTCGACTTTCCCTGCGTAATGCTAATTTTCCTTCGTTTTCTTGGTGGAAAAGCTGAGCAGTCATGACGTTATTGTGAAGCTGTGTAGAGAGTAGCGACTCGTGGTCATGTCACGTCGCATGTTTGGGTATAAGCTTATGCCCGCTCTACGTACCACAGGTTTAGCACCACTGATATAAATGAAATCAAGAGCCGACACAACTGGTCCACAGTACCTCGCCGTTGCACTCTGCACATGCAGACAGACCAGTAAACGTCGCCTCCGATCTAATTATACGTGCAACCTGTCCAATCATGATTTATTGATGTACTTGTCACATTGTGCTAATCACGATTTACTGTTATGACACACTGTCTAACATTAGACCTTGTTCTCGCACTAGTAATAATCTGTATAGCAAAGATTTTGTTCCGAATATTTTTTTTTAAACATGGAATGTATGCAGACCTTTGAACGTTTATGAATTAAAATCCTCTAAAATTCGGAACTTGTTATAATAATAAATAACACCCAACTGTCACATACATAGTCCTGACCACATACTAAGATCGGTCTTGTGTCATGGGTATCAGGAACTACGAGAAACTTTCGGTCTCACAACACCCAGACCCGAAACAAATATCTGTGGGCCTCACAAATATTTGTCTCGGTGCGGGAATCGAACCCGCGGCCTCTCGCTTCATAGCCGGCTGCTGCCCGCTGCGCCACGGAGGCTGTCTATACCAATACTAATAAGAATAAAAAAATAATTTTACTTAACCTACTAAAGCTGCGAAAATGGATTATAAATTACCATCATAATAAAAATTAAGGACAATTAACTAACGAGTAAAAGCTTGTTTTTTTAAACTAATTGTAGATTATCAGTGTCATATCATAGCTAATTCGCATTAAAAAAATAAACAGCACGTAATAACGATAAACCGTGGTGGTGGACGGCGCTGTGGTACCAGGGTGGCATGGCTCGCGAGCGGTGGCCGGTTGGTCGCCGGTCGCGAATTACTTTCACTCGAGTATCCCCGGGCGCTGACCGCGCGCTCGCCGCCCGGGGTCGTCGGCCGCCAGCCGCGACTCGCGAGCGCGGGAAACGCCCGCCGCGACCGCCATTCAGAAAACGCGCGCCATGTTTACACAGATGCGCGCCGAAACGCGTTCCGTTGCATCACTTCCGTTTGCGTTCCGTTTCGCGCACCACGCCTCGCCACGCCGCCGATAACGTTCCGATTTAGTTTTATGCGTTTAACACAATTAGTCGCTTGCGTAATAGAACTATATGTTACACTTTCCGATGATTCAATAAATAAACTTACCGTAATAGTTGGAGCTTTTATCTATACAATTTATATTTTGTTTATCGCCGTACTTATCATGTCTACATTATACTTGGTAACAGACATAAAAACCTGTTTCATAACAGGAGTCTATTTGAGTAAACAATAATTAAATCAACACTTATAGATAAAGAGACAAAGCGATAATATTATTGAGAGTGTCGGCGCAGCGCGGCGTGGCGCGGCGCGGTGGTGGTGCGCACGCGCAGCACAGCTTGACGTCATGTAACACAAGTATCACATAATATGAGTTGTTTAATGTTGTAATTGTTGTAATCTTTCTAATTTAACTGATATGTGAAGAGTGCTTTTGTTATAATGACTATCATTACGTGTTTTCATAATAAACTAGACTAAAGGCACGTTTTTCGAAGACTAACCAATTCAAAATTTAAGATATAAATGTCAACTCTCATTTCAAGTCAAAACTATATTTAAATACAAGTAAAAAATATAACTATAATATTTTGAATCGCAATACTCAATGTACTGAACATGCAGTACGGTGTAACTTCCCCCTTTTAAAATTCCAGCTCATTTTCTTCCTTTTCCGCCACTAAAATATATTATCGTATAATAAGACGCCATGATCAAATCTGGGTAGACAGAGTGCACTCTTAACCCCTTATCAGTCATTAAACCCATTAATTCGGATCAAGTGATAATGAGTGCACGTGTCATTAATTTCGTCTAAGTCATAAGCTGTGACGTCAAACATTGTCTCACCAATTACATTTCATATCATCTGACATTAGTCATGATTTTAATTTAACCTGATGACGATTAGTGGTTATGGTCACCCATAGACACCACGGATACCAGGAGAGCAAAGTATATAAATGGGAATCGGGAAAGGGAAGGGATCTTTGGTTTTGTTCGGTCGATTCGCCGAGGGAAGGTCATCTGAAGGGGACCGCACTGGAAAAAATTACCGCCATAATCCCAGCAGGGCCTTGAGATCCTCCACATCTGAGTCTCATGGTCATTGTGAAAATATAATTGCTCCTTTTACCTTGACATTGGCTAAATCATCGCATATGCGTGGATGCCATTATTTTTAAAAGAAGAAGAAGGAGAAGGGACCTTTGATGTCTGAATGACCACAGTTTCACAAATACCCGCTCTATTATACTATATGACATCACATAGAAAATGGCTGGATGTGTCAACGACCGGGGCGGGCGCAGGCGGCGGTCGCAGGCGCACTCGCGTGGAAAGCTGTTATGTAACGTGCGCACGCGAAACACTTGTACCGCTCAGTGTGCGATGTTATGCCGCATCTAGATGACACTGTGATTTATAGCGCTGCGATTTCAACTACTTTAATAGTTCTCATTGGAAAGGACAATATTTATGTCTTAGTTGTTGGACGACGGCATATTTTTTATACTAACGTAAATATAATAAAAGGATAAACGAAAGTCTTTAAATAATGAAACCGCGACGGAAAGACACAAAAATTTTCTTCACGATTTTCTTGAACCCGGAACGAAGCAGCCGAATTTTAAAAGGATACACATTAAGCAGAATGTAGGAAGACGATGTTTAAAATGTAAACCTAGTAACCGTTACGGTCTAGGAATTACGAATGTAGCATTTTTAGCACTAAACAAATTGTTACGTAAAATTTTATATAACGTAGCATTTTTATAATTCTCGTCACGTCCTTGTTAAACAAACTTTATTAGTTGTTTCAACAACATAATATTTTTGTTTGAACGTTTCCGTAATGTTTTTAAATCATGGCCGAAATATTTGTTTTTCTAAATTACAAACCAAAGTTACTTATTTAACACATAACATAACATAAGCTCACGCCTGTATCGCCGAAGGGGTAGGCAGAGGCGCACTAGTTAACTAGTACACCCACATTTCGCCGAGCTTAGTTCCGTCCCAGATGTGATAGGGGCCTAGTCTATCGCCATATCGGGCACAAATTCCAGACTCCGGGCTGATATGGAAAAATCCAATAGCACTTTGCCCGACCCGGGGATCGAACCCGAGACCTCAGGACAGTAGTCGTACCGAAATACAACCACGCCACCGAGGCAGTTACTTATTTAAAAACATTATAATTTAAACGGAAGTGAAGAGAACGGACGGTGGGGTATCTTTTAGACTTCCGGAAAACACGATAATGGTATGATACACAGTAGCAAGCTGGCACTTCACGTCGTGGCAATAGCCCGGTCGAGCCTAGCCATAGAAAATTCACAAATACGTGGCCCTACCATCTACTGCAAGTACTACGGGCTTTGAAAGATGCTAGGCAAACTATAGCCATAAATTGCCAGTCTATCAAAATAATTCAGTGCCTACACATTACATATCTATAACAACCATAGCTCTTAATTAAAATAATTTTATTATATTGCAGTGGAAAAAAAAACAATTGTACATGACAAAAGTTTAAATCAACTTCTACTATTTGACTCGCAAATGTATATTCAATTTAAACTAACGCCGACATTCCAATTTACTGCACAGCGGTGGTCGACGGGGCCCCTTTGATCGAGTTAATTAAGCCCAAAAGAACAGAACACAATCACTACTAAAATAGCAGAAACAATGACACCACTTTCCAATCTAACCGATATATCTGCACTTTCATACGCAACTGGCAACACTCATTAGTAGCTAAAGCCGCCATTTTGTTAAACAATATGGCGGTAATTACGCCCGTGTTGCCATTAACTGGAACACAAGGAAATAGGTTGGAAATATAAAGCGCTTAAAAATAAATAAAAATGCTTTTTCACTTTGTGTTATTGAAGGAAATAATCATTCCGATTCAAAATTAATTATTAAAAATTAGATGTCTGTAGTAGGCTGTAACGGGTGGATCTAAAACCCTTTATGACTCAAAATCATGTGCAATTCGAATGCTTATTTTTAAATAAAAACAATAATTGCCAATAACAAAGAACCTGTGTGACCCGGACAAATGAAATGAGATGCTGTGAGTTAATTTATCGCACCGAGACAAAGGTTTATCTGATAGAAATATTTTTTCAGATACCGATGTGAGAACAAAAATCTCATGTTCCTAATTCCCAAGGCACAAGATCAGTTCCTTAATCGAACTCGGCACTTAAAATGGACTCAGGAATATGGGACTGTAATTGGAATTCAGAAAAAAATATTTAAAATCTGGCCACCCTGAACAAGGATACAACAATTTTGACCGATATAAATAAGGTTGTATTGCACAAAAGAAGCCAATAATAAACAACATTCAATTACAATAGAGCCGTTGCGCCGCGCGCCTGAGTTAGTCTATGGACTATGGCGGCACGCTGGCCACTTTCGATCGCCATTTTTGTCAAATTGGCGGGAAAATAATTGGTGGACATTGTCACGCGATCGCGTGCACACGCCCTGTACCGCATTTTTAATTAAAACTATATCTAACTTAACATAATCAATAAACAGAGAAAATATTATTATATTTCCGTTATAGAGATTTTATTTCCATTATTTAAATAAGAAACATTTCTTCTGGATGAGTAAATTCTACATGTATGCATAGGGCTGGCCTCAGAATGAATAAGATTCATGTATCTTGTAGAACCGGCCTTGTCATATGACGAAGAGACAAACTGATCTCCACCATAAAATTGGGTACTTGACTATAATGATTTCTTAGGTTTACGTGAATGTTATTCATTGAAATTAAACTATTTTTACGGATTATATCACGATTTGGTTTTAATTTTTATGCCCGACGTTTCGAAAGCTGTGCAGCCTTCGTGGTCACGGGTCAGACTGCTTCTTGACTATGTTTGATTTTGTACACATTTTCATATGTATTAGCAAATAAAACAAAAAAAACTCTTCAGTAAAGTCTGCATCGAAATTGGTTGAAAAATGAGCCAGTAATTCATATTGTAAATTCTGCAATGAGCAAGAGTGGGGACGTAGTGGGGATATCTTGCTATCCCTTTCTAACGCACATACCGTTACGACCCTGACGTGATTTTACTGATACTTCTCTTTTCTGCAGTTGAAGGTTACACCAAATTGCAAATGCTTATAACTTCTTTATTTTTGAGAATATTTCAATAATTCTTTCAGTGCTATATTTTGGATGGCATAAATTTCATATAAAATTTGTAAAAACAAATTAGTCAAGTACCACGTTGCCTATACAGCACTGCCTACATATAGTTGAGAGTATTTGCGATTGGCGGGAAATTAATTCGTCAACTTATTTTAGATATTATATTCTTACATCAGCTTCATCATGAAATGGGGTCGAATGATAAACTTTAAAACCTAATTATCTACAAAGAAATGGTGATTTGTAGTCTCCGCGTTGTCTTAAAATACAATTCTGTGTTAATAAACATGATAATACAGTATGTACTTATCTATTGTTGTAGATGTGACACTGAACTTATAAAATAGAAAAAAAACATAAAGCTAACGCCTGTGTCCCAGAAAAGCCAGAGAGAAACAGAGTTAGAATACCTACAGCTCGCAGAGCTTATTTTCAGATGTGATTGAATTATTTATTATTGAATACATACATAACATAACATAAGCTCACGCCTGTATCCCAGAAGGGGTAGGCAGAGGCGCACTAGCGAACTAGTACACCCACATTTCGCCGAGCTTAGTTCCGTCCCAGATGTGACAGGGGGCGAGCCTATCGCCATATCGGGCACAGATTCCAGACTCTGGGCTGATATGGAAAAATTCAATATCACTTTGCCCGATCCCGGGATCGAACCCGAGACCTCAAGACGGTAGTCGTACCGAAATACAACCACGCCACCGAGACTGTATTATTGAATAAATTATAATTAATCCGGGCAACTCGTGTGTGATTTTAGATCCAACAAAAAATGTGACTGCCTAACATCCATAGCCCATACACTACCACAAGAGCAAGATGACAACAAATTGTCTACACCATTTTGAAATTATACAAGTACATAAGTAACAACGTGGTGTAATAATCACAAAGTTTAAATTCTTGAAACCGACTGCGCGAGGTCTATGCTGTTGTTTCTTAAGTAGTTTACTCCTTATTCCTTCATCAGATCTTGACCAAATTATGGCACCAACCTCAAGTAAGCTATATTTAACATAAAAAAATAAAAGTTATCTGCCTATTTACTAGAGATATTGCATTCTTTCTTTCTACCTGCCCTTATCCCACTTTAATGTGGGGTCGGCGCAACACTTTTTCAAGAATTTTGCAGAAAGGATTTGGCTTAGTTTTTACGACCGGCCCCCTTACTGACGTCAATCCTCTATGAGGGATCCAGTCCTGGATATATTATAAAAATATTCGCTTTGCCCGACCTGGGAAACGAATCCAGGGACTCCCGGTCCACAGCCCATATATGCTGCCACTAAACCAAGGAGGCGACTATGATGATGATCATCATCAAAAAATCCAGGAGAATTGAAAACATCCTTTTGTAATCGGCTGAACAGGCAGGTTAGACAGACAAGGACGCCGGCGAGCCACTGGGTCACGGGTATCATGCAAATGTAAAGCTATTATGATTGTAACATATACGATGGATATATTATCTATAAATAGTCGCCTCCTTGGCTTGGTGGCGTATATGGGCCGTGGACCGGTAGAGTCTGGGATCGAACACCAGATCGAGGTGACGTCAGGCAGGCTCAGAGGGCCTAGTTTGTAAAACGAAATCCGTAGTTGCCGACTTCGCTTCAGACGTTTTACTATTCTATGTGGCTCACGTGTCCGACCGATATCGGTGCTATAAGTTTCGTTTCGGAGAATGCTATGCTGTAAACCGTTTGACAGCCCACTCTTCGGTGTTTGACATGTGATCCATGTGCATCTATATTAGTCTGTGCGGTAGAGTATCGATCCGATATCGTTCATCCGATAACGTTTTATAGAATAGACACACTGGGCAGGCCATCAGGTAATACAGTCAGTCGTTGCCAGGTCTCTGCTAATCAAAGAATTTCAACATGTGACATATAGAGCTGAACAAGATAACGAGTCTGTATCGAGGGTGTCAGCATCTACAAGAGATGAACGGTCTCACAACACCCACACCCGAAACATATATGTTGATCACACAAACATTTGTGCTAATTTTTGTAGTCAAGTGTCCGCGCACCCCCCACCAGCTAAACGAATAGTTCAAGAAATGTGTAAAAATTCATGATAGTCGCACATCATCGCCATCATCTCCCAACAGACTCTCACGCGGGTGTAGCCGCGAGGTAAAGCTAATCAGATCTTAAGCAATTGATAAAGGACCACCCCTAGATTAATCTATAAATTATGTCGAACACAAAAATAATTTTGATATATATTTTAAAAAACTTCTTTCTTTCTACCTGCCTTTATGCCACCTTAATGTGGGGTCGGCGCAATACACTTTTTCAAGCATGTTGCACAAAGCATTCGGCTTAGTTTTTACGAACAGCTGTGTGCTTGACGCCAACCCCAATTTGGGGAACATCTTGGAAAAAACTACAAACAAAAATGTAGATTTCCTAGGAACACCCTTCTTTTATGTAGTTGGATAAAAATCTGTTTCACTCTTCATCCCTGATACAAAATTAGATAATCCTAAATAATCTCCTCATTAAAAACAATTCGAATCGATTACAAAATCCATCAGCTCGACAACACTACCTGGGTGGGCCGCGGCCCGCGTGGCAGGGTAGTACTCCCGGGCCCGTGTCCCTCCCCGTGGCGTTGGGATGCGGGACGGGGCAGGGCGGGGAGGGGAGGGGGGGTGTAGGTCGTCGACCTGCGCTGACACAGAGCGGCGCGTTCATCGGTCGGCCTAGACTAGCCTCGTGTGACCTAAGTCTGAACCCATGCCGCCGGCCATGGGGCAGTAATTAATGCTTGATTGACTGACCGCGGTCAATTGTATCACTCTAAAGTAATTATAATAAAAAAATATTGTAAGGAATTATCACCATTAGTAAACAGTAGTTTATCAACATTCCTTGTTTATAGCATATTATACATTATTTCTTTCTGCCTGACTGCCTTGGTGGCGTGGTGGTATTTCGGTACGACTACGGTTCTGACGTCTCGGGTTTGATCCCCGGGTCGGGCAAAGTGATATTGGATTTTTCCATATCAGCCCGGAGTCTGGAATTTGTGCCCGATATGGCCATAGGCTCGCCCCCTATCACATCTGGGACGGAACTAAGCTCGGCGAAATGTGTGTGTTCTAGTTCGCTAGTACGCCTCTGCCTACCCCTTCGGGGATACAGGCGTGAGCTTATGTTATGTTATGTCTTTCTACCTGCCCTTATCCCGTCATGTGAACGCTTTTTCCAGCAAGTAGCAGAAAGGATTTGGCTCAGTTTTTACGACTTTGCCTGCCTGACGTCAACCCCCTCAGAGGGATCCAGTCCCTTGAAAATTAAATTCGAAAATTCTCTTTGCCTAATGTGGGAATCGAACCCAGGACCTCCCGGTCAACAGCCCATGTGGATGTCCTAGTTCTCTAGTTCCTCTCTGCCTACCCCTTGGGGATACAGGCGTGAGAAATGGGACAATGCATTTTGACCTCCATAAATCTCATTTATGTAACATAACAGCCAACAGAACTAATGTTGTGACTCAATTGAAACCTTTTAAAATATTTCCAGTGGGCCAATTTCCCAAATGCCTATTTCCTTCCTTTTAGGTTGGCAACACACTTATGATTCTTTTTTAGTCTTGAGTGTCTATGGGCGGTGGTGATCACTTACCATCAGGTGACCCATCCGCTCATTCACCAGCTTGTTATATTAAATAAAAAAATACAATTAGAGATTTGAATCCAGATCCTCATGATCATCTATTGACTATTCATATTATGTGCATAATGGTATAACAATCACTACCCACATAGAATTACAGTTACACATGCTCCATCAACAAGTAAGATGAAGAAGATGATCAGAAGCAAAAAGGTGAAATAGTTCCAAAAAGGAGAACTATTACCCGTCTGTGCTGCTGCCAATGTCCCCGCCATAGAGAATATAAAAAGATGCAACTGGATGTTAGGAACTTTGAGAATATTTCGACCTGTAAGAATAATAAAGTTTCATATGATAATGAGTCGAAAAGGCTTTTTTATTTTTCTGAGTTTAAATTGACCTAATATATTTAACTAGTAAAATATTTTTTTTAACACGTCGGAGGTGGCACATAAATATGTTACATAAGCGTATGGGCCACCGGAGGCCGAGCCGCCCGAGACTATACTATGTCATAATTTAACTTGTTATTTTGTCATAACTTAAAAAATGTTTTCTAGTTAAAAAGCAATTTCAATTCATTATCATATGTAACTTTATTCCTTTCATAGGTCGATTTCAGTATTAAGAACTCCATAATAAGGACTAATCACTGACTACACTTAGAGTGGGACTGATTTAGGATTACTTTTTCTATCCAAGCACAGAAAATTGACTATACTACATCTTATGGTAAGCGCAGTGCAGGCCAAAAACCACCAACCACTGACAAACAATGGGTTGTTCGACAAGCAATTGGTTACCAGAATCATGCCGACTAAATCCTTCAAAAAGAGCTTTATGACAATGTGGAGTATCATTATTTTTTTTTCTCAATGCACCAGAAAACTTTAAAATGAACTCCCCTTCTCGGTGTTCCCTCAGTGCTATGACACATCCTACTTCAAACAAGGCTTAAAAACGCATTTATACAGTAGGCAGCGGCATAACCATGGATGATAGTAACCATCTACCATCAGGTGGGCTGTCTGTTCATCTGCCTTCATATGCCAATAAAAACAATATATTTGCATGATTTCACATTTGGCAATATTTTCAATTTGAAATGGTTGCGTCGGTTTAGTTGTATTACAAACTTAGTATGACTACTGTCCTCGAGTAAGACGGAAGACTGGCCGCCCTGCTCTAAGGTGAAAGTGGGAGGGCCACCCAATACTGGGATTAAGGGTGAAATGGTCTGGAGAGGAGAGCTGATCACCCATCTGTGCTGCTGCAAACATCCCTACATTATATGATGATAATAAGTTTTACCTAAACTGATGAGTTTATTTTGCTCATAATAGGTATTATCATGTTGAAAACAAAGTTAAAACATGTAGCTTTAATATATAGTGAATTAAAAAATTCTGAATAAAGATTTAAGTATTAACTAAATATTATATTTTTATTCATAGCATAGCTGTTTTTCGTAACATGTATAATATATTAAGAGATAAGTAGAACAGCAGCCATAAATATTGCAATTTATTGATTAGTGTCAATTTTACTCATATTTTTATTAGTCTACATCTAAAAACCGACGATATTCCATTTACGTTTATTAATTTTTAGTATATTTTAGTTCAATGAAACATAACCTCAAAATCTAACCTTGATACTGTGCGAACCGCGCTTTATTCTTTTCGAGTAACCGTTGTTCCTCCTCGAATTTCTTTCTTTGTTTCTCTTCTTCCCTCTTCTTTACGGCTTCGCCTTCTCCCACGGGTAATATCTCATGTTTTAAAGCCGCCTCGAATTGTTGTATGTTCTCATATAACGGCGCGTTCACGACCGGAACTTTAGTCTTTTCCGAGTATAGCACTTTCATTGGGTTGAAATTTGAACTACAAGCACTAATCTCCGACTCAGAAGTCGAAGAACTTGATTGTTCTTCATCAGACATTGTAAAAACCTTAGATTGTAAAACCTTGAAAACTAACCAAAATAAACAATCACAGATTAAAAATATTATATCTGTCAAAGTCAAACGAATATGATCACGTTCCTTTATACGAAGCATTGTTGAGTTGAGCAAAAATATAACCCCGTCAAGGTCAAATATTAATGATACTTCTATAAGAAAATGTTGAGTACTATCAAAATTGAACGAACACGATTTATTGGTTGAAATAAATGTTTAAACTTTCAAAATAACTGCAATCCGGAAACAATTTTGGAATTAAATAATTCGATGCAAATAAAATTCTTAATTGCACGTTTTATTAGGTATTACTCGCAATAGATTGTTGAAGGTTCTTCCTCATGCCAAATTATTCCAAAAGAGATATCGTAAAGAATATCCTAAGTTTTTGGTGAACAGGCACAATAGCGCGCATTGTAATTTTACGTCCGATTCGGCTGAAATTAGTCAAAAGAGGTTTCTAGTTAGTGTTTTCAAACTAAAATGGTGGCAGGCACGGTAGCTAAAATAAATGTTTAACTCCACTTAAAAGTACCTCCATATTCCCTGCCCTTATCCCATTCCAGTATGGGGACAGCACTTAGGACAGCTTACATAACATAACACTTAATAATCTTACTTAATACAATATTTTATTCAAGGGGGGCCACCTCCTTCACGTCAACCCCCTTCGGCGGAATATAACTTTAATACTTCGTTTATTATAATTATATACATAATGATAACATATATCAATTGAATAAACAAGATATTACCGATATTGTGTGTTCGTCATCAATTACGACAAGTCAATGCAAGGTCTTTGGAGCAATATGCAACAGGAAGTAAATAATTCAAGGTTTCTTGCAGAACTGTAGTCAATAAGTCTTTCAATAAGTAATACACAGGAAAATATCCATGATTTACCATAAGAAGAAAGATATATTTTACATATAGTTTTTTATACTTCTTTTAATACACTTACCACATTGTAAAGCAGGCGCAGTATATGATTCTATACGTTACGACTTACGACCAAATCTTTACGACCGTGTATTTTTTATACCTTGGTGTCATTAAAAAATAAACTAAGTACCACTAATTCCTTATAGGAGTTTTTTGGCGGGAATTCTGACGGTGTAGGTGGTCGCTTGTTTTAATGATTTCATATTCTAGTCTAAAGTTGTGCTTGTGGCTTAAATGTGATGTGAATGTAAGCAATAAACATCAACGAAGATGGACAGTATGTGGAAGCTTTGAAATAAGTGATTTTGGACGCTTTTTGTCGGGTGGATGGGTCGACCTTGTTCGACTCCTCTGCTGCGAGAAAATCGTTTGAAGAGCATCAAACTGGAAGGAATTAACGCCAAAACTCTAGCAGGGCCTTGAAATCGAACACATCCGATTTCATTGCACTTGTGAAAAATTAGATATAAGCAAATAAAGAAATAAAAAGCACTTAAGACGAGGCTGTATGGGCTAGATCCCTTTGCCTTCCCGAAAGGGAAAATTAAAAAAAAAAAAAAATTCCTTATAGAGGGCGTTGGTCATAATAGGATTAATAAATACTTTTATCGAAAGTAGTTTTTATAAATCACTTTAACTTTGTATGCAAAACCTACAAAATAATTATACTATGAAAAACATTTAAAAAAAATAATGTTAGAAAAACCCGTTTAAAAGCAACATTCAGTGTTACGTCACGTAAATTCAAAATGTAAACATTGTGAACCCCGCATAGCCACCGCCTGCCCCAAGACAGTAAGTCGATGCAACGCGGCGGCGTGGGCCGCTGCCTGCCCGGTTAATACGCGGTACGCCCCACCCCTCTGCAGTCCCGCTTAATACGTAGCATAGACCGCACGTTCGCGTGTGTATCACTCGTTTTGTACATTTTACTTGTGTAACGTGCACCTAAATAATCTAGTAATATATTCAAATTAATGTCGAACCAAAAGCCCATGATTTTTTTCAAATCTTGGAAGCAATAAAACGAAAATGGCGTTACGTTTTAAGCGAAACGCTCTGTCATACAGAGCTAAAATGAAGATATTAAAATACTACGACAAAAAGTCGCATAACTACAAAAAGACGCAGATTGCGGCCGAGCTCGACATTCCAATATCGACATTGAGCACTATCGTAAAATGCAGGAAGGATATAGAAGAAAAATGCAAGAATCTTAGAGGAAGAGACTTAAAAAGGAAAAAGAACAAGTCGGGTAAGTATGGCGAGCTGGAAAACATTTTAGTCGACTGGATTTACAGTTCAATCAACCAGAATGTGCGGATCAACGGACCTATAATAAAGAAACGCGCTCTGGAGATAGCCAATGAGTTAGAGATCCCGGATTTCACCGCCTCCAGTGGTTGGCTGGGCAGATTCAAGAACCGTCACTCAATCGCATTGAAACAGACTAATGAAACGGAGTCCGAAGGTGATGACAGCTCGGATGTGACTCTAGAAACATTTCAAGAACTGATCAAAGACTACGAAGCGCTAGATGTATTCAACGCTGCCGAATTTGGGCTTTTCTACAAACTGATGCCAGATGAGAGCATCCCAGTAGAAGACAAGAAATGTGAAGAAGGAAAGATGGCTAACGAGCGCCTAACAATTCTGGCGTGTGTTAACTCAGATGGGTCGGAAAAACTACCGATTTTAGTAATTGGTAATACTGAAGTTTCTGAAAGTACTCCTTGTCAGTACGAGGTGAACCCACACGCTTGGATCACGAAGGAAAGATTCGTGGACTGGTTGAAAGTGCTGGACGATTACTTTGAAATTCAAGGCAGAATGGTGATCCTTTTCATTGATGACAGCCCAGTCCATCCAAAAGAGATAGTACTTAACAATATAAATCTAGTTATGCTGTCACCAGACTCGGATTGCGAGATGCCAATGAATCAAGGGATCATAAAATCGATCAAACAGAACTACAGAGCGAAACTGATTGAACGTTTTAACAAAGATATTGAAAACCCGGCTTTAAAGCAGCCGTTCAGTATAACCGAAGCACTGGAGTACATTTCACAGTCTTGGGAGGCAGTTAAATCGGCTACCGTTCAAAGTTGCTTCAAGAAGTCTGGTTTGGGTGATTATTATGACATAGATGATGACGATGATGAATACAAAGCTGAGATTTTAATGAACTATCATAATTATTTGTACGTAGACTATGAACTTGCTACGTGTGATAAGAGTAAAAGTGATGAAACTATTACGTCTAATGAAGTAGATTTGAACAACGAAGAAGTCAGTAATAATCTAGAGGCTAACCGGGCAGCTGCATCAGCACTCGCTGCCATTGCTAAATTGAAGCAATACCTTATTGATATCAATAGTCAAGAGTCACTAGAAAAATTAAGCTTCATCGAAAATGTTGTGATGGCTGAATATAAATGATTTACAATATAATGGTTTTATTTTTCTGTCCTTATAAAGCCGAGTCTCCTGCACATGTTTTTTCAAAACAAAACACAAACACAAAACAAGGCTTTTCATTGTCTCTTGCTCATGTAACAATGGGTCATAGATAATGGATTTTAGAAATACCATGTTTTGTGTAATGTTTTGCAGGAGACAGGGTTTTAGCAAACAGAGGTTGATGTTGATTGTGAATATAATAATATTATGATCTACTATAAACTACTGTACGTACCTATTTCGATTCCCTATCCTTCCAAATCCCAAATTCCTTATGTATGATGTTGACAACGCACCTTTTAATCTTTTAATAACGAGGATGTCTCAAGTAAACTATCTTCAGCTACTTAATTATCAATATATTAAAATCCCTACAATAATCCTAAGTAATATTTACACAAATAATATACCAGTAGCGCCATCTAGTGGCTAATACTGACAATTGCAAATTAAACGATGTACCTATCTTTTTATTATTTATCAATTTAAAGTATTTTAAATAAAAAAGCAACAATTAGATCAACGAAAAACATTGACAACCCTACAATACAGCACATACAGGAACGTATTAACTTTTACGATATTTTTTAAGCAATAGAAATGCACGCAAGTCACTACAAATGTCGATGAAAGTGCACTAGGAAGCATTTTAGAAAACAAAAGTTATCTTTTTTTACATTACTCGCGGCAATTATAGTGAAAGATCGCGCTAGGCATTGTTAGACGGTTTTTATGGAGCCATGCGATGTGCCTCTTTGTTTCGCCTCCACTCTTCCGTGCATTGTAATTTTTTTAATGAACCACGCGTAATTATTACGCTTGTTACGTTATTGTATTAACTAGGTTTTTAAACAGCGAATGAGATTGTGGTAATATCTCATTAATATGAAAATTATGTGGTACTTTTGCTTGAGCTTTAAGTGCTATTGGATAATAGATGGCGCTGTGTTAATGTAAGCGTAATGATTGTAAATTATTAGTTATGAAATTGAGGTGTATAGTTGTCTCTGTCCACAATATAATATAAGTAATTATAATATCTAACTTAAATGCTTACCGATACCGATTTCCAAGATTATTTTTGTGTTCGACAGAGCTTATTCCAAGGGTGGTCCCATATAAATTTGGTCACGATCGGATATGTTTGTTAATGATCTTTTCTGTTGTGTTTCAGAGCGGCGTGTGCATTAGAGGTGCGTGGCGCTGCCTCTATGCCGTATCGACGCAGGTTCGACATACATCGGGACGTCGCCAGGTGATCTCGGCGCAATGTCGCCTCCCTTGTCATTATACATACATAGCTATACTACACAACATAACTTAAGTTGGACTATCATCTATACTACTTTAAGTATACTAATCACACTTCACCTTAATATTATAAAAATAAATGATTGTGGGTGTTTGTTACTTCCTCATGCTCAAAACGGCTGGGCCAAATATGATGAAATTTGATATTGAGGTAGCTGATACTCTGGATTAACACATAGGCTACTTTTTGTCCCGGAAAATAAATTACGCGAACGAAGTCGCGGACAACGGCTAGTACGAAATAAATACATTGACGTTTTTCTGTCTCGTTTGATTGCCTCGGTGGCGTAGTTGTATTTCGGTACAACTACCGTCCTGAGGTCTCGGGTTCGATCCCCGGGTTGGGCAAAGTGATATTGGATTTTTCAGTATCAATCCGGAGTCTGGAATTTGTGTCCGATTTGGCAATAGGCTCGCCCCCTATCACATCTGAGACGGAACTAAGCTCGTCAAATGTGGGTGTTTTAGTTCGCTAGTGCGCCTCTGCCTACCCCTTCGGGGATACAGGCGTGAGCTTATGTTATGTATGTTATGTTTTATTGTCGTTAGGTTAATCTTAACAAACATCTTACAATTATTATGTAACTATACTATACTATATGTACATTGTATATGAAGTGTAGATGTATAAATAAATAAATATGGCACAGAAATAAGTTCGGTAAAATGTGGATTTTCTAGTTCACTAGCTTTACCCCTTCAAGGATACAGGACATTTATGCACTAAATGAAATAAAATCGAGTTTCAAAAGTCTCGTGGCTGATTTACATTCCTAGAGTCGCCGATCTTCACTGCTCGGTGTCGATAAATGCATGCCGTTGTTGACCCTGTTGGCTTACCTGTATCTACTAATATTATAAAAGCGAAAGTTTGTAAGGATGTATGTATTGATGTATGGATGTTTGTTACCCTTTTACGTAAAAACGATTGAATGGATGTTGATGAAATTTATAATTATATAGATTATACATCAGAGTAACACATAGGCTAGTCTTTATCCCGAAAAAATATACGGTGGGATATTCCCACGCAGACGAAGCCACGGGCATCAGCTAGTCCTAATTTATATAATTATATAATGTATAAACTATTGATAGTCGCCTCCTTGGTCTAGTGGCAGCATATATAGGCTGTGCACCGGGAGGTCTTGGGTTCGATTCCCAGGTCGGACAGAGCGAAATTTCTTATTTAATGTGCCCGGGACTGGATCCTTCAAAGGGAGTTGACATCGGTCTTAAAAACTAAGCCAAATCCTTTCTGCGACATGTTGAAAAAGTGTTGCGCCGACTCCACATTAAGGTGGGATAAGGGCACGTAGAAAAAAAATCACGCACATCTAACACCTGTTCTACTAATTGAATTGTTTTTAAAGACGTGAAAGCCTACGCTTTGTATCTTCGCAGGTCGCTGCTGAAGAGGAGCGGATTGCGCGGAGTGAGGTAACCTGGCTGAAGGAAACCAACGGACACGAAGCGGCCAAACCATAATGTGTTCCATCGCAACTAAGTACCTATACACGTAGTATACACAACGAATGATGCATGTTCCGTCCAAAACGCTGCCAAACATATTGAACGAATTTATATTAAGTTTAAGAATAACAGTGTGTGTGTGAGTGAGTAGGCGCGTGTGAGTGTAGTGAACAGTGCCGCAGTCAGACAAGGTGGCGGGGACACATGCGCCGTCCGGACCGGCGCTGGCGATGCCATTTATTGAAGACGAATGGTGGTCCGCCGAGAATGAGGGCAGGATGGTCGACCTCTCCAATTGCCTTCAGGTAATTCATTCATACCAATCGTATTCATATCGATTCCAAGCATCTCGCAAACGTGCCATATCAAATACTTTTAAAGTCACTAGCTATTAGTTTCCTACTGCATACGAATATGCATATTATTATAATATTATTTGAGATACATGTAAAAGAGAAACGATGTAAATGTTTGCCGGAAAGTTTATTGCTATTATTAAATCGTAATTTTAAATATTCAAAATCGAGGGTAGCTTGAGTTAACATAGACTGAATTTATGGAGTTATTTAGAAGAGGAATCAATTCACTAAATACGAAGCTTTAATGTTATTCTGATTTATATAACAGTTAAACCATGCAAGATGACATTGTATTGTAGACATTTTAAAAAGATCAAAATAAAATACCTTTCAGCTGTCGCGACAAAATACTACTAGCGCCATCTATTGTAGAGTAGCTCAACCATGTAAAATACAATTTAACTCAACCTTACAAACTAATAACAAGTATGTGTTTAACAATAGGGACAGTTTCAGGACGCGGTAGTCGCAGCAGGCGGTCAAGCAGCCGCCCAACTCCAACAAATGGCGTCATCACTTGGCGAGTTATCTCAGTCGGAGCTGTCGAACATCGTCGGGGGCCTAACCCTCGAAGCGGACGGGTCTGAGGCAGCCGACCCTGATGATATCCTCAAACAACTCGGAGAAACCGCTTTCGATAACTTCGACACGTTTTTTACGGATCTGACGAACGCCACTGCGTCGGCACAGCCAGTCGAAATAAAAGTAAGCATTTTTGTGTCTTAACGCCAATAAACCTTAAAGACATGTGATAAAAGATAGTTTACCCAAGAATTAGTATTTTATAGTTGATATTTTGCCTCGGTATTGTTGGTATAGTCACCTCCTTGGTCTAGTGACAGCATGTAGAGGCTGTGGAACAGGAGGTTCTGGGTTCGATTCCCAGGTCGGGCAAAGCAAATTTTCTAATTTGATTTGCCCGGGACTGGATCTGTCATAGGGGGTAGACGTCAAGCAGGCGGCTGGTCGTAAAAACTAAGCCAAATCCTCTTTGCAACGTGCTTGAAAAAGTGTGTTGCGCCCACCCCACATTAAGGTGGGATAAGGGCAGGTAGAAAAAAAAAATTGTAAATGTAAACTCATAAAACGTAAAGAAAATTAGTTCAGTAGATAAGGCAATAATACATTTGTAACCTTGACGAGTGTTCTAATCAAAAGTTTATCTTCCCACAGCAAGAAGAAAACAACAACATATCGCCAGCGTCGAGTAGTCAACTCCAGGGCTACTACCCTCAAAGTCAATTATCACTGCCGAATAACGGCCAACAGCGGCTACAGCAGCTGCTCAGATCAGGCACGAGTGCCATCAACAATGTTGTCAATAATAACATCAACGGCCGATATAACATCGCGTCGGCGAATCCACTCCTCGCTGAGAAGCTATCAGCGACACCTAGCGGCATAAAGCAAGAACCGATTAGTACGGATTACAGTGGGACGAGTATGAACTATGGCAGCGCGTCGCCGATGCAACGGGTGCCGAGTGGGAAGCCGCAAGTGCATGATGCTGGTGGAGGTAAAGGTGCGTTTTATTATTAATAGTTGTAAGATTGCTTAATTTATTACAGCGCCATCTGTTACCGAGTAGTCATAGTACTTAACATACTAAGTTTGTAGCTGACCTAATAGTTAAACAATGTTTCAAAAGATGGCGTTGTTATAAATTGTAATACGCTAATTTAATGCGCTAATTTGACGATAGATGTCGCTAATACGCAGCAACATTTATATTGCAATCTTGATGCAACGGGCTCGTCTATGCAGTTTTCTCTTCAGATCACAATCCACTTTCGATTTCCGCTCGAGGAAGTGGCAGCAATTTCCTTTCGTGTCTGTCCAACTTTTACCTCAGCCCGCGTTTAGGCCAGCCGCGGCCGCCGGCGGTTCTGGGAAAGTTTCATAGACTGATCTAGCAATGTTTCTTATAGATTTCTTATTTCATTATTATTTATAACCACAATGTACTTTCCAATCTTGGCAATTAGGGAGTCAACGAGGAGAGTATTTTATTGCAGACCTATAAAAAAATTTACATAAGTACACCTTGTGTGCTCCTCCGCGTGCTGTAGACACTGCAGTTGAATTGAGTTTTGTGGATTTGGTAAAACTGCTCGAATTAAGAAGATATTATAATTCGTTAGTTATCAATTTTTATTTTCTTTCTACCTGCCCTTATCCCAACTTAATGTGGGGTCGGCGCAACATACTTTTTCTAGCATGTTGCAGAGAGTTAGTTACTTATCAATTTAAAAGACAAAAATAAATTCGTAATAGTATTTTGTCCAGTGCCAAACCATTAACATACTAGTTGCAACAAACAAGTAGTTAGTGGCCGGCTAATTGCCGACTTATTAATAGGTATTATGAGTTTCCAACGAGCATCGGCATCCCTTTCTGAAATTGGTACCCTTTGCCACTGTTATTATAAAACCATCATATTACTGATACATTCATCAGGAACCAATCAGTTTATCTCGCGTCACGTGGCGCCCCCACGCGGCCGGAAGCGAAAGCTGGCTTCAACGAATCATACTATTACAATTTCTACCCGCTTTCCCTGCGTAGATATAATCTTGCGCATTTCATAAACTCATGATAGTAATCATAATCTTATATTGTGTCTAAAGAAAATGGAGACAAATTTTTCTGCAGTGACCTAAACTATTGTTGTTATCGGTGGTCTTTAGTTATTTTGGACGAGTTTAAGAACGTTTGACCGTGCTTCTAGCAATTCAATTTGACTTGAAATGAGATTTGACAGGTTTTTTAAATGGAACTTCGAGTAATTTTTCGTCCGAGACATTTTTTACAAAAAAAAATTTGTTTTGTCTTTATTTTTTTTTTCTTGAGATCTTTAGAGTGACCTTCGACTAAATGTAAGTCAAAAAAACGAACTCAATGAGGATTTCGATTTTTTAAATCGAACTTTGTCTTAGTCTGAGTCATTTTTTACAAGAAAATCTTTGCTTAGTCTGTCTCATCAGTCTGTTTTTCTTGTAAAAATGGCTCGGACTAAGTCGAAGATCGATTTAAAAATTCCAAATCCTCACTGCGATCGTTTCTTTGACTCTGACTTACTTGAAGCTCGCTCTATAGATCTCAACCTTATTGTCGAACCTCCGAAACTCGTCTCGGCAGTCCGTATCACTCCCACTGAGCTACCGCTGCTCATGAATATTACTAACCTACCTCGTTACACGTGGTGTGTAGGCATCGACATACCTTATATCCAATAAACATTTTACAGACACGTAATTTTCCTTATTAGAAACCCAGTCGAAACGGAGCGACACCAGTTTTATTCTAAATTCCTAGGTATTCAGGTCAATGTTCAAATCTAACTTAATCTCAATTGTGCCATTTTGAAAATATTACGAATAACTGATAAACAACATTAAATAATAAATAACACCCAACTGTCTCACAAATAGTCCTGACCCCACACTAAGATCGAATCTTGTGTCGTGGGTATCAGGAATTACGAGAGATTTTCGGTCTCACAACACCCAGACTCAAAACTTATATCTGTTGGCCATACAAATATTTGTCTCAGTGTCGGAATCGACCCCGCGGCCTCTCGCTTCACAGCCGGCTACTTGCCGGATGCACAACGGAGGCTGTTAAATGTTAAAGAGATTGTAATAGCAGAGACTGACAAACTACCAGATGGATGGGTCACTTTATATTAAGTGATCTCCAAACACCCACGATACCAAAAGAAAATAAAGAAAGTAGGGAATAGCGATTGGACAGGGAAAGGAGATTTGGGTCACCAGAAATCTCACCGAAAGAAACAGCAGCAGCGAACTGCCACTTACGATGGTTTTGCGAGAGACACTAGTATCAAGCCGGACGAGCCAGTTCATTTCCAATCCAACATAATTGTCTACAGCTTGGTTGTACCACTCAAAAATAAATTTGTATAGCCTATATTATGGTATTAGATATCATCTTTTCAAAACAATATAATTTTTACAATACGAAAGATATTATAGCAAAAAAGTAATCTTAGTGGAATGGAATCTTAAAACATATTGGAATGTTTTTAAAATCGAAAAATCTTTTTCACTTAAGTAAACAGGTAGCTAATTTTTTTCTAATAAAAAAATGTTTAAACATCGTAAGAGGCAAGCTCAAGTGGCTCCCGCGGGACTTCGTCTCTCATCCGCCAAAACGCGGCGACGTTAAAGGACTTTGTAAGCGCCGTGCAGTCCAAAAAAATATTTAAGTACTTTATAGAACACATTTTTTTTATAGCAGAGACTGGCAAACGAGCAGATGGGTCACCTGATGGTAAGTGATCTCCATCGCCCATAGACACCTAAGATACAAAGAATCATGGGTGCGTTGCCAACCTAAAAGGAGGGAATGGAAAAGGGATTGAGCAAGGGAGGGGGGAAATGGGCCACCGGAAATCTCACTCACCGAATGAAACGCGACAGCAAGCGGCCACTTTACGTCGGTTTTCTGTGAAACAGTGGTATCAAACCGGTCGAGCCGGCCCATTCCTGCTGTAGACGTTACTGTCTACAGCGTGGCTCTACCACTCAAAAGAGCATTGTTGGCATTTAGAGATTATAATAAAGGCCCTTGTAGAATACCAGTGCCAAATAGACTAGCCTACTTGGTAAGTACTGAGCTTTGTACTTGGCTTTATTTGTATAGTACCTATTTACTAACTACCTATTTGTAAGCAGTATATAGAGGTAGTAAAATAATGTTATATATATAATTATAACTTAGATCTCTCTTCTGAACCAATTCAAAAAAGGAGGTTATCATTTCGACCGGTATGTAGTATTGGCTGAGGTGAAGTGTTCAATATGTAAGTCGGTTTTAAGTTTTCATTAAACTTTAATTATCATTTGTATACCTGACTACATGTTCTTTGTAGCGGCTGGTATCAAGTGTTGGCTTAATAAAGCTTCTTGCTTTCTTAAAAAAACAGTGATCATTGACAAAAATCAGTAGTCACCAGAATCATGCTGGCTTATTTATGCTTCCTCACACTCCGAAAAGTGAAGAAGCAAATTGCGACAAGACAGGTGGGTGACCGATGCCGACACGGGGATGTACCCTCATACCCGCCCCAACCAACCATCACATTATGTCCTAAGTCCCTCGAGGAATACCTACCATCCTGAGGCTGAGCTCGGTCACGTTACACGTACGAGGGAACCAGAGATTGGTCAAACATTTCGCATAGCAATCGACAGTATGGGATTATTACTAGTACCTAGAATAATTATTTTATTTTAATCAACTTCCTTCCTTGTTATTTGTACATTATTGCAATGTATTATTATACGACAAGTTTACCAAAAAAAAACAGATTCAAGCGAATCATTTTATCAATCTAATTGGTCGTTAGCTAAATGTCGTTAGCAAATAATAATAAATTAATAATTCATAGCTGATATTATTATAGTATTAGTCTTGACTTGTTTATCGGATCTATCTCTTTTTATATCGTGATAACTTGCGGATTTGCGTTATTGCGCATAAAAAATTGTCGAGCTCGGCGAAATGTGGGTATCCTAGTTCGCTAGTGCGGCTCTGCCTACGTCTTCGGGGATACTGACGTGAGCTTATGTTATGTTATTTTATATATGACATCCTCCGTGGCGCAGCGGGCAAGTGCCGCGTGCGAAGCAAGAGGCCGCGGGTACCATTCCCGCACCGAGACAATTGTTGGTGTGGCCCACCAATATATTTTCCGGGTCCAGGTGTTGTGGGACCGTAAAAATCTCGCTTATTTTCTTATACCCACGACATAAGACTCTTGTCTTAGTGTGGTATCAGGATTTTGTGTGTGGCTTCTTTTTTTTACCTGTCTTTATCCCACCTTAATGTGGGATCGGCGCAACACACTTTTCCTGCAACACAGAAAGTATTTGTCTTAGTCTTTTCGATCGGCTGCCTGCCTGAAGTCAACCCCTGGAGGATCCAGTCCCGGGCAAATTAAATTAGAAAATACGCTTTGCCCGACCTGGGAATCGAAACTAGTACCTCCCGGTCCACAGCCCATATATGCTGCCATTAGACCAAGAAGAGGACTGTGTGAATTTATAATAATAAATAAATACACCCAACAGTCACACACCTAGCTTGACCCCACACTAGGTATAACCTGTATCGTGGGTGTCAGAGACTATGAGAGACGCACGGTCTCACAATACCTACACTTGAAACAAATATCTCTGGGCCACACAAACATTTGTCTCAATGCGGGAATCGAACCCGAGGCCTCTCGCTTCACAGCTGGCTACTCGCCCGCTGCTGTTATTTATTAATTTTATTTATATTTCGACAGTTATCATTCAATTAAGTGGTTCATACGAAGTGAGATGTAATTTCGGCACGTAGCTTAGTAGCCATTTCCTTATACATGCATGTTTACTATAACAGTTCTATGTATCCTGTCCCACGGCGCCTTGACCCAGCCTTGACACACAGCCCTCTATGTGTTCTATGAATCCAGGAACAATGAGTACAAATGAATCATTTTTGTTGTGTTTTCCTATATGTGACGTCACTACACTTGGTTGATTTTTATTGCGTCTGCTTTGACACGGATAGTTCCATTCATCTATTTTATTTATACCTATTCAAAGTTATATTGACAGTCGCCGCGGCGCAGTAAGAGACGGGTGAGAAATAAAAGACCGCGGGTTCGATTCCTGCACCAAGATGTTTATGCTATCCACAGATAGTGGTTTCGGGTCTGGGTTGAGTGGGACCGTAATTATCTCGTAGTTTGTATGGAATTGTTAATACAGCGGGAAAGATGAACGTTGAAGATTGTTGTTAACATTTACAATCAGACGCCCAATATATTTACAAGTATCTAGTCTGTGCTATAATAAACCTAGAAGTATAAGCTTACGCCTGTATCCAGTAAAGATAGGTAGAGGTGAACACGCATACTTCGTGACCCATTTTTTTTTAATTTTTAAACCCGTTCCCTCCCTCGGTTGGCCACCCGTAGTATATGCCAAGACCCCCCCTCCCCTTCTAGTCTTCACGTAGTAACTTATAAATATGTATATTATTTGTTGAAGAAAAGTTTTCAAAAAATATTATGACGTATTTCTGTAAATTTAAAAAGTGCTAAACGCTGCGCGGCCATATTTGAATATAGCTCGAAAAAACACAAAATATCCCTAGAAGATATTGACTAGGTGAACCTAAGAGAAAGGTAATATACCCATATTATGTGACCCGTTTGGGGAGGGGAGGTACCACTACCACGCAACGTACTATATCTGGAGTACATTCCAGACTGCGGCCGTTATTATTCTAACCGACCCGAGAATCGAACCCGATACCTCAGGACGGAAGTCGTACCGCAATCGTTATAATACTTAACCACCGAGGCAGTTATAAACATACTCCATAACAATTTCAAAGGTAGATAACCTCTCGACACTCAGCCACCATAGCAACTCACTTTTGTAATTACGAAAGAAAAATCTTAATTCTCTAAGGCAATTAATAAATATTATTAGCAAAATTCAGTTACCAGCAGGTTATTTATCGAATGGAAATGTTGAGTAAATCTAAAATCAAAGATGTAGGTACATCAAAATAAGCATTTTTCTATTACTGTCCCACTGCTGGGCACGGTAGTGGTGGCCTTCTCTGCTTATGAGAAGGGCTAGGCCTTAGTCTACCACGCTGGCCTTAAGCGAGTTGGTATGTAGACTTCACATACATTCGAAATTCTCAGAAAGAATTTTTAGATTTCCTTACGATGTTTTGATGTGAAGCGATGATTCACAAATAGAGGTACATACTGCGAAAAGTCAGAGGTTATAGATACTCTTGACCGTTGAAGTTTTTTCCGAAATATAGAAGTAATAATACATATATCAATAGTCGCCTTCTTGGTCTAGTGGCAGCTTGTATGTATGTATGGGCTGTGGACCTGGGTTCGATTCCCAGGTAAAAAAAAAAATTTCTAATTTAATTTGCCCGGGACTGGATCCCTCATAGGGGGTTTATGTCAGGCAGGCGGTCGGTCGTAAAAACGAAGCCAAATCCTCTCTGCAACATGCTTGAAAAAGTGTGTTGCGTCGACCCCACATTAAGGTGGGATAAGGGCAGGTAGAAAGAAAGATAGAAGTAATAATATCATTATGAAAATCCAAATAGCTGATATAACATCAAATAAGCTCACGTCTGTATCCCCGAAGGTGTAGGAAGAGGTGCTCTAGCGAACTAGACACTTACATTTCGCCGAGCTTAGTTCCATCCCAGATGTGATGGGGGCGAGCCTATCGCCATCGGGCACAAATTCCATTCTCTGGGCTGATATGGAAAAATCTATTATCACTTGACCTAGGGGACGGCAGTCGACCGAAATACAACCACGCCACCAAGACAGTCAAGATATATAGCAGATATTATTTTGAAAAAATCTGATACAGATTATAAAAAAGTCTACCACCTATATCCTAATTGCATCCGCGAGGCGGGCGCGGGCAGTGCACGCTGTGCGTCACAGCGTCACAGCGCGGCATGGCGCATGCGCGTGTGTGCCGCAGCCATGACCCGGTTTTCACTGCGCGAGCGCAAACAACCCGCGTGCCAGTGTGCGTGTGTGTTATGTCACACGAGATGGAGCGTGCGGCTGCCCGCGCCCGCGCCCGCGCCCGCGCAGCGCCGCACCACACCGCCCGGCCCGGTGCGTGCGCCGATACAATATGAACATGATCAGGCTTTACTTTGATTCCATGTTGTCTTCTGCCTCTAGTAATCTCTACAACTAATATTGGTATATTATCCATAAATCTGACGAGGATTTCATTACTTGACTATCTCCTCAAGTTCAAAAATGGTAGAGCCACATTGTAGACAATTACGTCTACAGCACGAATGGGCCGTCTCGACCGGTTTGATACCACTGTTTAACAGAAAACCGACGTAAAGTGGCAGCTCGCTGTCGCGTTTCTTTCGGTGAGTGAGATTTCCGGTGGTCTAATTTCCCCTCCCTTTCCCAATCCCTTTCCCTCCCCTTCCATTACATCCTTATAGGTTGGCAACGCATCCATGATTATTTTGTGTCTTGGGTGTCTATGGGCGGTGGAGGTCACTTACAATCAGGTGATCCATTTGCTTCTCTTTGCCAGTCTCTCAGGGTCTCGTCGTTTATCGAGTGCATCTACTATTACGGGTATGGACTTAAATCTTGGACTCAGAAAGAAGTTAATTATATCTGCAAATATTATATAGCAGTTTTCTCTCGCGTCTCCGGCTGTTGCTAGGTAAAAGTAATCTAATCTACGTTTCAGTTATTATAATGTGATAAAATCATTACCCCCCTTCCGAGGCAGTCGGGTAAAGACCATATCCATCATTGGCTACATTGTAGTGTAATGACAACTTAAATTAATAAGTAGGGTTTATTTTTGAACGGAATGCTCTAGTGGCAAGTAGAGCAGTGTTAACCGCCACTCGCGAGTGCATTACGCAAGTACACATCCGCGCATGTCACCTTGAGACTCGTTAGCGGGTCGGCGCGCTGCCACAAGTACACTACGCCACGCCACACAATGCCACACTACGCCACGCCACACAATGCCACACTACGCCACGCCACACAATGCCACCCTACGCCACGCCACACAATGCTACACTACACCACGCCACTCCGCCATACACCGTACCACGGTGCCCGCGACCTCATCAGAAACACACCGATATCATTTGAGTGGTAGAGCCACTCTGTAGACAGCAATGTCTACAGCACAAATGGACCGGCTCGACAAGTTTGATACCGCTGTTTAACGAATAACCGGCATAAAGTGATCTCCATCATTCATAGACACCCACTATACCAGAGAATCATAGATGCATTGCCAACGTTAAAATAAAGGATTTGGGCCGCCGAAAATTTCACTCATACGAAACGCAACAGCAAGCCATCATTGAAATAAAACTATTTTCGAAGGCTTAAAAAAAAATTAAAACTTTTTTTTTTCGAAACGTCGGGAATTATAATAAAAACATAATCGTGATAGAATCCGTAAGAATAGTTTTATTTCAATGTATAATATTCGCGTAAACTTAAGAAATGGATCGACATGGATCATCGACAAAAATGTGTAGTGAAACCATGTTTTGTGTACGTTTTAGTGCAGGGGACGCGGCTTAAGGAGGGTAATGTTTTCGCTTCAACTTGTTTCAACATCGAGTTACCCTAGTTCTGAGAAAAATAGACAGACAGACTAAGCAAAATCACTAAAAATCACTCGTACTAAGTCAAAGTTCGATTTCAAAATTCCAAATCCTCACTGAGTTCGTTTCTTTGAATTAGACGTATAGTAGGATTGCTAATTAAACGGAGTAAACTGACATTTCCATATTGCCACTTTTTCATGAAATTTAAATAGTGCTGCGGTAAAAAGATCAAGATTATATAAACATTTCAATTCAGTGAACCATTTCATTCTTTTTCAACAATTTTGCAAACTAGTGCTGAGTTATTTTTTTTGAATGATTAAACTTGAAATAGATCAATCACTATGTTTTGGAAGTGAGCAACATTATTTTGAAAAGTGACATTTCGATCTGTCAGCTTACTCCGTTTAATTAGCAATCGGACTATAGTCGAAGTTCGCTCTTAAGAGTTAGATTTCATCCTTAAACCCTCAATCACTGTATGCTATAGATGTAAATGTATGGTCACGTTAGCGTCACTCGCTCTAGATCACGTGTAATGTGCTTCAGAATTATACACATAGGAACAATTGATGTATGCACGCCGCGCCGGAGGTAGAGCACTGCTTCGACAACGTCACAGCCCTAGACGATCCTTAAAGTGTTTACAACTCTCACACACAATTCCTACACTCGGTTTCTTAAAACCTGGGCCACGTCGTTTAAACTTGTGTCAAAAGTCAAAACACAATGTATCTTGCCAGTACGCATTACTAATTACAAAATAAAGAAACTCGAAACGCTTTAGGAAAAACAATGATCGAACTGAATATAAACGGAATTCCAGAATTCACCGTTTCAGAAGTTAGTTTTTAAACACTTGCATTGTTGAAATGTAAAATTAATGTATGTAAAATGGACTAGAAACAGTCCTTAAAAATCATGTTTTAATTCTAACATTTCAGCGTGATATTTTATGTTCATATACTATCATTTACTTTTGTCAATCCTTGGTCTAATGGCAGCATGTATGGGCTGTGGGCCGGGAGGTCGTGGGTTCGATTCCCAGGTCAGGCAAAGCGAATTTTCTAATTTAATTTGCCCTGGATTGGACCTCTCAAAGGGGGTTGACGTCAGGCAGGCAGCCGGTCGTAAAAAATTAGCCAAATCATTTTTGCAACATGCTTGAAAAAGTGTGATGCGCCGACCCCACAATAAAATAGGATAAGGGCAGGTAGAAAGAAAGATACAATAATTTACTTCTTTTTCTATTCACGAACTGATTTATATAATACTAGACTACACACATACGTTATGTCCATAGTTGCTACGTCTAATAGCCCTCACCTCACTCCGGTCATACTCGCAGATCGGTTGTAATTTTCCTGTCACGCCTGTAGTTGATAAATTGCGACACTAGTTAAGAGTAAGGAACCATCGGGGTGGCTTCCAAACGACATTGGACTGGTCACTGCTCTTAAAATTAAATATAGCACACCTTCAAGGAGAAATCTAAATCTATTTCGTTGTGACTTATGAAGAGAAACGACACTACCAAATGGTATGTAGTTACCATTGATTACGGACATTGGCAATGCCATATAGATTAGGAGGGAAAGGGAAGAGGGTATTTTGCTTACGTAAATTTTAGCTCAGAGTCTGGAATTTGTGCCCGCTATTGCGATAGGCTACACCCTATCGCATCTGGGACGGAACTAAGCTCGGCGAAATGTGGGTGCACTAGTTGGCTAGTGCGCCTCTGCCTACAACTTCGGGGATACAGGCGTGAGCTTATGTTATGTTATGTTATGTTAAATTTCACTCACCATAAAACTCTACCACCTATATTCCATTACTTCTTACAGTACTTTTTAACTGAATTTGAAAATGAAGTTTATTCCCTATGATTTGGCAAGTTTGCTCGAAGTACCATTGATAGTTGAAACTATATTTACTTTTCGCAAAACGGCACCCTTACACGGTAGCTAGCGCCTTAACTGTGCCTCTGGACTTGCCAATATCCATCTGACTTTAACCATTTACCACTAGGAAAACTTTTTAATGGTTAAACGAGAAGACGGCGCGTCTTCTCGTCTAACCATTAAAAAGTTTTTTTTATCCGACGCCAAAATAACTACACTACCTGATCGCAAGCACAGTCCAATAAACCAGCGACCACAGACAACAACGAGTTTACCGGTGTTTACCAGAATCATGCCAGCCTGTGATGTTTTTTCACACTCCAAAGCGGGAGAACCAATTTGAAAGCGAGATTCCGAAGCGCGTGGCTATCGTAGTACTATATCAGTCCCTTCCAATCAATTATGTAACATACATAAGAGATGTGGTAAATAACATCACGTATGGGGAAAATGGACGGCACGTTCAGGTCCGTTCGATGAACCGAGGATGCTGCCGCCGAGGATACGTTCTAAGTTCTAAGGTGCTAGGGTCTATGACCAATAAACCTTAGAAATAAAGTGGAGTACTTCTAAACTTAACAATAGCTTGACAAACATTTGAGGCGACTAATTGCCTAATGAATGTACTATAAGATTAAATTATGACATTAACAATATGAATTAAATTTAATTAATGATACCATTTTAAGGATACTTTGTTTGATCACTTTTTAAATAACTTAAAATAGAAAAACATCTAAAAATTAATACATTTCAAAAAGCGTTAACAAAACGCTGTTTCAAAAATTCGCTGCAAATTTAAATGTAGATTACGCCTGTCAGATCAAAATTAAATGACTGGACTTAACTAATTTTAATTAATTTATTATAATCTCACTTGTATTTCCCATACAAAACAAACGAAGAACGATTATAATAATACTGCTATAAGACGTAGTGGTAACCCTGCAGAAGTGGATATTTGCTTATATATCTTGTCACCAAGCCCAATGTAGGGTAGAGAAATAAGCCAGTGGACCAATTTACGAATTGTAAATTGCACATACTCCATCAAGAATAGGCATGAACTATTTACTGATCACGGTTAAAATTATGTTCTCTTTATCTCATGTTGACAGCCTCCGTGGCGCAGCGGGCGAGTAGCCGGCTGTGAAACGTGAGGTCGCGGGTTCGATTCCCGCACCGAGACAAATGTCTGTGTGGCCCACAGATATTTGTTTCGGGTCTGGGTGTTGTCAGACCGAAAGTCTCTCGTAGTTTCTGATACCCACGATACAGGTTACACCTAGTGTGGGTTCAGGACTATGTGTGTGACCGTTGGGTGTATTTATTTATTATTCATAATACCGACTCTCAGAACTAAAATATGCAGGAATATCTAAAATAAACAGTGAATAGTTTCGGTGTCGTTCCGGGAACGGACACGGGACACGGCGTGCCGCGTGGGTTAACCGCTGAACGCGCGCGCCGTCCGCCGAGCGCCCATGGCCTACAATACGAGTACGTAAATAAACACCGGTGACGTATTGCCATCGACAGTTTACCGGTGCGACTTCTATGTAAATAACAAAACTAAAAAAACAACTTCAAATAGCAAAAATATTTTTTCTCTTTTCGCAATCCGTGCCAGCATCCAATGCAGATAAATTGTAAAAAAACGTTTTTTTTTAAGTCGGTTTTCACGTCTTGTTAAACTTTAGAGGTATATATTTTGCTGCTTTTCCTTTATGTTGGTTCTACTCTGAACAAAATCAAAAATATCTTTTAAACAAAAAATAATTATCGTTCAAATAGCCCATCTCAAAAATTTTGTGTAACAAAAATATGCAAATTATTTGAAAATGTTACCTTTTGAAGCCGATTAAAAACGACATACTTTAAAAAAGTGTTTTTATATTTGGTAATGCTTAGCATTCGACTACAGATCAAGCTTCTTGAACTAAATACCGCCAAAAAAACACGTAAGGAAAATCGCGCGAAAACATTAAATGCAGTAACCTTCAAATAGCCACGTGAGGTGATGAGCTCGCCTCGCTGCATAATGCGGACTATCGCCAGATACAGTTTTTAGTACGATACTGTATAATTCTAGTTTACATACTGGGACAAATGTACATACGTTTAAATAATGTGAGACCCATACTGTACTCAATTTGGGAGTCATGGGGATATAATATATACTTTTTGCAGAATTTTTAATGCAACCGAAATATTAGACGAGCAAGTTGCTGGCTGATGGCAAGCGATATGAATAAATAGCAACTCTATGAGTATGATTGCCTCGGTGGTGTAGTTATATTTCGGTACGACTACCGTCCTGAGGTCTCGGGTTCGATCTCCGGGTTGGGCAAAGTGGAATTGGGGTTTTTCAATATCAACCCGGAGTCTGGAATTTGTGCCCGATATGGTGATAGGCTCGCCTCCAACAGCATCTGAGTCGGAACTAAGCTCGGCGAAATTTGGGTGTTCTAGTTCGCTAGTGCACTTCTGCCTACCCCTTCAGGGGTACAGACGTTATAAATACGTCATATATCTTTTTGTATCTCTTCCTATATAGCAAAGATAAGCTAGCGAGCAGGTGGGTCACCTGATGGTAAGTGCGTACGTTGCCAACATTAAGTGGGAGGGAAATGGGGATTGGGAATTGGGCCATCGGATATCTCACTCACCGAACGAAACGCAGCAGCGAACTGCCACTTTACGTCGGTTTTCTGTGAAACAGTGGTATGACATCTGTCGAGTCGGCCCACTCGTGCTGTAGACGTAAATGTCTGCAACGTGGCTTTATCACAAAAATCTATAATCCTCACGCCAGAATAATGGAACGCTACTCAATTTTAACGGCTTCTAACATTGATTTTCGACATACAATTTTGATAGCTAAGGCGGCGTTAGACGACGTAAGGCGACCTTAAGTTTAGAAGCATTCGGCGGTTAGTTTCTAATTACTGATTTCTTAAGTTTACGCGAATGCTATACATTGAAATAAAACTATTTTTACGGATTCTATCTCGATTAGGTTTTATTCCCGACGTTTCGAAGGCTTTGCAGTCTTCGTGGCCATGGGTCGGACTGAGGTATCATTTGTCCAAAAAAAATATTGTAACACTAACTTTTTTAGCCTTTGAAACGTCGGGAATAAAAATTAAAAACCAAATCGTGATAGAATCCGTAAAAATAGTTTTATTTCATAGTTTCTTATTAGTTCATTGTTTTGACTGATAGTGTGCGTAGGGCCTTAAATTTTAACCTAATGCATCAAGAGCGTGTCCGGTGATGAATAACGGTGCTGTAAGATGTACCATTTACATTAACCCATGGCCCATGCAAAATAACCCTATTAACAATTACTATTGAAGTTTTAAATCGAGACATATATGCAGCGTTTACGCAACTACTGCGGAGAGCCGCGATTTATGTAATTTTATTTATTTAGTACTATTTATTAAGGACGATTAAGAAGGACGATTGAATAAATAATTTGGGAAAAGTAATTTTAAGTGCATAATTATTTACAACGGACCACGTAACATAGGTTTAGGGAACTATATATTTATCTTGATTTAAAAAATATTGGATAGAGTATGTGATAAAAAGGTTTTAAAATATAAAATACAAAAATAAATCTTAGATAGTAGGTGTGAAAGAAAAACTGCAGGGTTACCACCACCTCTTATAGCAGTATTATTATAATCGTTCTTCGTTTGTTTTGTATGGGAATCAGTACAAGTAAGATTATAATAATACTGCTATAAGAGGTTGTGGTAACCCACCTGCTCTCTCTTTAAAGAAAATAATTTACCAAATCAGCTAAGAACATTAGCCGGAGTGAAATATTTTTGACAATCGAATTCGTATCGAAATCGCTGCGCACTGATGACGTTTGGTTAACAATTCATACAAAAGTCATAAAATTCGATCATCAAAAATATTCCTGCTGGAGCCACTGAGCAGTCACGTTTGGTCTAAAATATTTTATTTTTACCTAACCGTAACCAAGTGGCCGATCATTGGCTGCAAATTCGTGAAAAACTGAATTGCCGATTATACGGTTTTATTATTACGGTAATACAGCATAACTGCATCACAGGTGTAGTGGCAGCGTACTCAGGCTGAGAGCCGTGAAGTCTTAGGGTCAAATCTAGATTGAAGTTGAAAAACTCTCATAATTTGCCCGAGGTGGTAATTTATGCCCATAATGTCGATAGGCTCTCAACTATCACATGAAGGGTCGGGAATAAGTTCAGCAAGTTGTCGGTGATATATTTCACCACTGCCTACCACTTCAGGAATACAGGCGTGAGATTATGTATACTAATAATATAATGAAAATCCATTCTGAGCGTTTGAGGTATGAAGTGTGTTTTTTCAGAATTTTCAGTTGTTTTAGTAAAAGCGTCTGTCTTAGTTGACAGGCGGAAATGGTGAAAAAATTGGCGCCAAGCCATTTAACCATTCAAAAACGTAATAAACAACTCCATCATTAAGCTTCTTAATTATTTAACCGAAAACTCACGAAAAATAAACACGAGTGCCAGAACTTATTGCCTGAAGAAAATTTAAAAGAAATCTTACACAAAATCGTTACCATGCCAGTATTTGTATATGAAAATCATCATGACATTTTCCCATATCTTTTTTATATCATTTGTCATTTACAAAGTTCTTTATTCCATATAATTATAATTTATACGAACATTTTGGGGTTTGTGGTTTGTCATGTTGCACAAAGGTTTTGACTTAGTTTTTTCGACCGGCTGCCTGTCAACCAACTGAATATTCTTGTCTCATTCCCCAGCCCAAACTCTGCCACGAGACCAAGGAAGTGAATTCGATTCGAATATCCGTCGAAAGTTACTCGTGCTACGGGCTTCCAAACCGCATGGATTCTTGTAACACGATCTCTACCGTGTAGTAATCCCACGCGAGTAAAAAATATAAATAACTGCAACATTTGCACCCAATTACTTGCACAGTTGCACATTTTACATTATTTTGTTTCCGTCAATAAATCACTGCGGGTGTGGTTAGTGTATAGGCGACGGCGGTTTAATATTATGTATACCAGACACTAGGTGGTAAGCTAGGAGGTGGATCCCACAGAGGGGGTTGACGACAGGCAGGCGGCCGGTCGTGAAAACTAAGCCAAATCCTTTCTGCAACATGCTTGAAAAAGTGTCCCACATTAAGGTGGGATAAGGGTAGGTAGAAAGAAAGAAAGACTAGGACGCTGGTACGCTGTTAAGTGATTTCGATCACTCACAATACCAATAGAATCATGGGCTCGCTGCCAAAAGTATTTGGACCACTGGGAATCACAAATGAAACGCGACAACAAGCTATCACTTTACGTCGGTTTTCTGTGAGACAGTGATATCAAAGCGGTCGAGTCGGCCTATTCGTACTGTAGACGTAACTGTCTATAGCGTGGCTCTACCACTCAAAAGAAGCGGTAAAATGCTTTCCCCGCAAAAATATAAAAGTCTTATTCAAAATGGACCATATATTTTTTAGAAAAACAATGTTTTATAAACACTTTATCCGCTTGCAGTGAGACCTCGACTTTACTAATAACTCCGTAGTGTTTTGACACGAAGCAGCGTGTTTGTATGAAACTCGCTGAAAAAACTGAAACTTGAATATTATTTATTGCGTTAATCGTAACAATAATGTTTGTTTATATTTTTTCATAAAAACAAGTCTGGTAATGTCAAATAATGTCAAACTAAATATTTTGATATCGCTTCAAAGACCTTGAAGTGTATTTGAAATCCCGAGTGCCGAGAGAATTTTTAAATCGAACTTCGACTTAGATCGAGTCACTTTTTACAAGAAAATCTTTGCTTAGTCTGTCTGTCAGTTTATTAAGAGTGACGGGCGGCTCGGCTCCCGGAGGCCGAGACACTTATTTAACATATATATGTCCCGCCTCCAACGCTGCAACGGGTCAATCTTGTAAAAAATAGCTCAACCTAAGTCGAAGTTCGATTTAAAAATTCCAAATCCTCACTGAGTACGTTTCTTTGACTTAGACTTAGTTAAAGTTCGCTCTATAGATCTCAGCCTAGTCTGCATCGGTCTGCCTGTCTTGTCGCAAACCCCTCGATTTGCTTCTCTCTTCGGAGTGTGAAGAAGCATAACTAAGCCAGCATGATTCTGGTTACCGATATATAAACTCATTGTTTGTCAGCGATCGCTGGTTTCATTTAACTGCACTTACCATCAGGCGTAGTGTAGTCACTTTGCCGTGCTCGGATAAAAAAAGGAGGCGACCTAATTCCCAAAAAAAAATATTTTTTTGTGAAAAGTACCTTCCTATCACAGTTTATGCACTACTAAGCTCCCTCCCAAAGGAAGCAAAATACTTTATAATTTTATGACTTCGACATTTGAGTCCGATAGTTCACTGGATGTCGAATATTTCAAAAACCCGCTTTTTATATGGGCAGCTAGTTTATTAATGGAGTTGGATGAGAAAGCCCTTGTTTTTTGTGTGTATGGCGCCATCCACCCCTAATAGCCGAATGTTGTATGGATCGTTGAGACCGCTGTCAATATGACGTGTTGAACTTTACACTTATTAATAGATGTTTTTAGGGTTCCGCGGTACGACACAAGACAATACTTCATACATAAATAAGTAAGCTTAATGCTTAATTTTAACTGCAACCTTGGTATTACTGATAACATATTTAATTATTCTATATGCAATTATAATAAAATTACTAATTTATTTATGGTATTAGGTCATAAAAAGGTATAATGTTCATTTTCCACACAGCCACACCTAATTTTATTTAAATAATTTTATTTTAACACTGATCTAATTATAACAAAGTAGAAAAAAATCTAAGATACCTCCGGAACCCGCTAACCTTTAACACGTGTGTGTACAACGGTACCAGCATGCGCAAGCGCAGGTTTTTTGTCCTCCCCGACACGGTCTATCGAGCCAGCGCCCCTTGAACCCTGCTCCGCCCCTAGGCGTTTAACACTACAGGAATTTCACGCTAACGAATTACACTGAATTCTGTGCGTGCCACAATGACCCGTATTTGGGAAATGTGTGGGGGCTATTTGTGTTGTTATATTAATAAAAGTACTCATCAAAAATGTATGTGTAATATTTGTTTTTTATTTCTTAATACCCACGCTACAAGACTTTTATCTTATTTGGGGGTCAATCTATATGTGCCTATTGGGTGTTATAATACTCTACATTCTACATGTTTAATAAGTACAAGGAAACTGTAAAAACTTCTTATAGGCTCCGAGAAACGAGACCTTTACAAAAATGTTTTCCCCCATATGACATATCTGTTAATGTTCATAAAATGCTCTTATTCACATTATTTGTTTTTACCTGCACTCATTCCACTCTCTCATTCTCATTCACATGAATGAAGTAAATAACAAAAACCTTAATATCTATTTAGTTAATTTAATCTCTGTAATTAATTGCACGAAGCAAATTAATTATTGTCACATTTACTACCTATATAGTTATAACATAACACTATAATAAGAAATTGTACTCAAGTGGTGTCCGTGACCCCTCTTTTGTGCTTCATTACGCCCCTGTCGTCAATGTTTTGTCAGTTAATAATAACTGGCCGTGTCAGACGGTTAATGGGCAACGATTAATTACTCCGAGACATATTTTACAGTAGTGTTCTTTATATCATGATAAATGCTTCAGAGATGTCATTTGATATTACGAGATATTTGGTCTTAGTTGGCTTTATTTTTTTTGTAATTTTAACATGTTACTAATTGATTTACCATATATAAACATCGCCAAACTTAGTTCAAAATAACATAATAACTTAAAAACTGGTCTCAAAATTAATCAACAGTCAACCCTATCGACACACAAAAATTATCTTAAAAATCGGCTAACAATGAATAGAAAAACCAAACATAGCTTTGTTCAACCCCGGGGATCGAACCCGATACATCACAACGGTAGTCGTACCGCGCATGCCACAACTACGCCACCGATGCTGTCTTACCGAGGTAGCTATTTCGATAAATAGCTAAATCAAATCTCGACCAAATCATAATAGACAAATATCTATTACCTACAACCCTACACCTAAGAACTACATAGAGGAAATTTGATGGCGCTGATAGATTATATACGCAACTTATTTCCGGAATACCGAATACAAACCTGTAGCCCGAGCACGAAAAACTAATGTAAATGTAAATGTATTGGAGTTCGCTGCGCACTGATGACGTTTGGTTAATATTTCATACAAATTTCATAGACGCGCATGGAGTTCGAATACATTTACGGTTGTCAGAAATTTTCCTGCTTAGGCCGCTGATCGAAAAACCTGCACAAGATTGCAATTTATATCCATTAGTATAATTTAGTATCCATTAGTATTAATTTACATATAATTTAGTATAAGTAAATACAAATTAGCTTATTATATTACTTGAAGATCTTTAAATAAGCTAGACCTTATACAAATTGACTTAATATTCCTGGGTTTCTGAAAGAAATGTAAAAAGCCTCGTCGTTGACATATTCAATCTTTTTTTATTTATAATTCATAATTGGTTTGGCATGTCTGACTTGGCCAATTTATACCATTAAAATAAAACTATTTTTACGGATTCTATCTAAGGCTTTGCAGTCTCGTGGTCATGGGTCGGACTGCTAAGACTACGGACAACAAAGACTGCAAAGCCTTCGAAACCACGGGCATAAAAATGAAAACAAGTAACATAAAAATAGTTTTATTTGAATGTATAACATTCGCATAAATATAAGAAATCAACTTATACTAAATGAATTGCTTGATGTATAATTTGTCAGAAATTTAGCTAGTTTTGGTATTGATCAGTCAGAAAACCCGTTATGAATCAGTTGGTTCCTAATGCAATATTTAACAGAAACACAAAAAGAAAATGTTTTTAAGGAGAAAAGCACTAAGTAACAACCCAGTCTGTAATTTGGTCTGTCGTAGTATTATAATGACATTTCCTTATAAAATTTGGGACATAACTCCAAAATATTAATGTGTGTTTCTCATTTCAGGTAAGTCTTACATCGGCATTCGTTCAGCAGTGAGTGAACCCAATTAAAATACTTTTTCACGTTTATATGGTTTTATCAAGATCGGCCGATCGTGCCGGCATGAAAAACTAGCATTACACACGCACAGCACATGTGTATTTTGATTGGGGAAAAGAAAATACCTCCTAGGTTTTCGAATTATTTCTTATTCCGTCTTTAAGGAAAGAATTTTCAGGTATTCAGTCACACGATTTCTGGAATTTAAAAGCGTCATGGATTGTTCTCGTCTCGATTTGGGCCAAGGCGGCTTCGATCGAAAAAAATATATTTATTAAGTTACGCATAAACAACAACATGAATCTAGGCTAAAAAATATTTTAATTTCCCGTTGGGATTCAAAGACTTGTCACAATTTGATTTACACCATGACGCGATTCCAATAATAATTAAAAGATAAAATTTCTTATTACAAATATACAAAATAATGACAAATCTAAGCATATACTACCGTTAACCGTACATTTTCACTTCTCTATTTGGCCCCAGCCCTCCTAGCATGCACGCCACGAGATATCGCGATAATCGACAGTCGAGATGTTGTCTACATGTTGTCTACAATATTGTATGAAAATAAACGAGCGCGCATGTTAGTGTCCGTCGACAAATAGTGAAAACCGGTTATAACAGGACAAAAATCGTAGATAAAAATGTTCTCGTGGCGCGCATGCTAGGCGGGCTGGGGTCACAATTCGATACCATTTACTACACTTGTCGACGTGGTATCGTATCGTGGATCGTGCCGGTCAAAAAGATCTTTATGTCTATGCAGAAAGAGCGCTAAAGATGCCTTCCGCTTTATTTTGGTTCCAATGACATTATTGTTTAATATGGTAACTCTTCATATTGATTCCAAAAACATGTCTCCTTGATTCTAGTAAAGATAATATCATAAACATAATATCCAAGATACCAAAAAAAAAAAAATTTTTAATACAAATAGTGTACTACTGTGTTTTTAATCCATCGATTCTCTACTCAGACAACCCTAATGCCGCCATGCTATGTGCGTAGCTTAGCCCGTATGTCATAGTATGTAATTAGGCGAAAAAAACGTCAATGCTTGCGGTGTGGAGAGGGCGGGTTGCGGCGGGGGTCGGGGGACGCCGGTCGTCTGATTTTCCGCGAGTCCAGCCCTGACCGACATAGCGCCGCGCCGCGCGCCGCGACTCGCGAGCCAAGTGCAACGCGCAGACAAACATGTTTACTGTACATATAGATAGCTTTCATTAATGCCGCATTTTTAGGCGTTTTTGCGTAGATTTCTTTTATAATTTCGATATGCTAGATTTTTGTACGTTGTATTCGCTAGGTATACACGTTTGACAGCTGGTCGGTTATTTCTTCTTACTAAACGTGTTGACTCCTGCTTCACTGAAATTCTAGGCAGAGATGTATCTGAAACAGCCACAAGTCCCGGAGCTTATCCCATGCTGATAGAAAACGAGGCTATCGCCATACCAGCTTCAAATCCTAATGGGATTAGAACCAATAATATCCCGTTTGAAGAGCTCAATGCATTATTAATGTACCTCAATTAGGCGATCTATGGCAGGAGAGTGTAAAGACATGCCGCGGCTTTGATACCCGCACCGAGGTTGTGATCCACAGATATTTGATTGGGTCTGGGTGTTGTGGGATCATAAGTCCTTTGTAGTTCCTAATACCCACGATACAGGTTCAGCCTAGTGTGGGGTCAGCACTAGATGTGATTGTTAGATATTTTTAGATTGTTAGGTGTATTTATTTGTGGGTTCGATTCCCAGGTCGGATAAAGCAAATTTTCTAATTTAATTTGCCCGGAACTGGATCCCCCAGAGGGGGTTGACGTCACGCAGGCAGCCGTAAAAACTTAGCCAAATCCTTTCTGCAACATGCTTGAAAAAATGAATTGCGGCGACCCCACATTAAGGTGGGATAAGGGCAGGTAGAAAAAAGGTGTATTTATTTAGTTAAGGAATGAAACTCATCCTCAAATCGTTGTTGACATTTGTGTCGCATTTTCCTGTTCCGAATATTTCCAAATGTCATAATTTCGTAACAATGAAATTATATTTAAGTGTAATAAACCCAAGGAGTTTAGTGTATGCGTCATATAAATTCGTACACAATGTAAATTGCTGGACGATTATTTCTAGCACCACGAAAATAGGAGTCGACAAGGATCACATTCGAAATAATGCTAGAGCTTTCATATTGCAGCGAATTATTTAACTAGAATCAGAATGTTACAACAGGGTACCGTTGAGAATTTGTAAAACTCACAATGGATAATGCCGGTGTTATTAATATATTAATTATTTTTTAAGATTATGCAAAATGTTCATGTTACGAAAACTCACGTCGGGAGTCGGGACTAAAAATAAAGCGCGATAAAATGTAAAAAAAAATTGCAAGCGCTATTACTAATCTAGAGTTACACCTTATCTCAATTAGGAGTTCCTACAGCTCACTCCTATCTTTAAATCAAGATTTCGGATAAATAGAGTTTTGTTGTGGAAGTTGGAACCGCAAGTGGCCCTTAATGGATGTTACTTTTGCAAAAATATTTTCGTATTAGAGTATTATATCTTTAATAGTATACGGAACACTAGTATGTAGATATGCATATTGTAGGCTGTGGGACCTAGTTGTGGGTAATTATCTACCTCCACATGTGTGATAGTTATATAACACACATACACACGCACACGCACGCACACACGCTCACGCGATCTGCATCCTGTCCCAGATAGGGCTAAGGTGAACCGGTGGAGCGAACGTTTGAACCTATACTACGGTATTTAGGGTTCCACGTCAATATTACATATCCTGTAAAACACTTTTTACATTGACGATTCAATATATTCATGATTTTGTACGATTATTCGCAATACAACCTCTTCATACCACTACCCGGCGTGTGAGGTAAGGGACGGGCGGTATTATTACTTATTTATTGAATGAAATTCGAATTTAGAATAAATACATACATACATATGCTCACGCCTATATCCCCGGAGGAGTAGGCAGAGGTGGACTAGCGAACTAGAACACCCACATTTCGCCGAGCTTAGTTCTGTCCCTGATGTGATAGGGGGCGAGCCTATCGCTATATCGGGCCCAAATTCCAGACTCCGGGCTAATATGGAAAATCCAATATCACTTTGCCCGACCCGGGGATCGAACCCGAGACCCCAGGATGGTATTAACTTTCTCGCCAATGGCCGTTGTCAATTCGTTTACATTCTTTCTAGAGTGATGTGTAAACGCTCTGCCTAACCAGTCTAGTTGTGAATTAAAATTTCCATATTTTTTATTATCTTAAGAAGGCAGACGCTGGCCAACCACTTGGTAAATGGTTACAGCTACTCAGATGGTTGGACGTTGGACGTCAGACGGTTGGATGGTTGTTGGAATGGTTAGACATTGGCAATGCGAGGGGCTCAATAAAGTCGCAAGAACAACGTTATGTGTATAGGAAAATGAATGATAATATTAATCATATGATTGAAAACAGCAAGCTGACACATGGCCGCATTTTGTGAGATGGTAACAATGGTCGAGATAGTACATTCGTGCTGCACACAGCGTGGCTGTGAATTAATGTTATTATAAAAAAACAAATTTGGCCCGTGCTTTGAGAACTACTGACTTAAACTACTTGATATCTTATTTACCTTTTGCAATATTATATAACAAGGTAGGTTTCTGCCAGCCCGCCACGCGTACGAATGCGTATGTTCAGGAATTCGCGCCGTGCCACATATGGAGGTCACTTCGTTTTACGCTTTACGACATTTTGTCACAAAGATACAAATTATGCAAAGTTTCCGTTGAAAGATGTGTCACTGAATAATCGGCGCTTATATTAAAGAAAATAAAGTAGGTTTTTCACTGACCCATATCTTACTCAATATGAGGCCAACGGAACCTTTTTTAACGATGTTGCAGGAATATATCGGCTTTAATTTTTAACGAACGGCTGCCTGCCTGATGTCAATCTAGTCTCGGGCAAATTGTGTTCGAAATACAGCTTTGAATTGGAATTTAAACCAGAATCTCTCAATCCACGGCTCATGTACGCTATCACAAGACCTATGAGGCGACGAACTAATATTTTTTTTAATTCTGTTGTGGAAAATTCACCGAATCCTAAAATATCAATAAGTATATTTTACACACAAAATTCAAACTGAAATTATTCAGAAATGATTACAATAAACGGAAAAAATCCCGTATCCAATAAAGTCCTAATAATTTAGCCCATGAATATAATTATTATTGACACTCGATACCACTTTTCTGAAGCATATAATAACGTGTATTTATTTTCACAATATAATGTAAATGACATAATACAGTGCGAATGAAAGCGAACAAGGGTTATTAATTAGAGCGGTCGCAACTCGCAACTCGCGCCCCTGGACATGCAGGGGACGGGACCCTCTTGTTTCCCCTCTCTAGTACTGATACTTTGACTAATTATTATGGGCCTTACTTATAAAAACATTTTTGCTGAGCAAAAGGTTATGAATAGTCTGTTCCTACTGGGCCTTACTTAAAACAGCATTTTTAGCTGAGCAAATGGTTAAGAATAACCTGTCACTTTTTTCCTTGCGTTACATTGTTTAAAAATGAAAGGGACAACCTATGGTATAAAAATAAGCAGCGCTTAATTATTTTTATAAGTAAGGGGCTTTATTTTCAAACAATGTGACAGTAAGAAAAAAGTGACAGACTATTATTAATCATTTGATCAGCTAAAATGTATTTATAAGCTCTTTATATTTTAGTCACTAATCTTTTTTTGTTTTCTTTTCTTGTTGCCTTCTTGGTCTAGTGGCAACGTATATGATTTTGACCGGAAGATCCTGGCTTGAAATCCCAGGTTACGCAAAACGGTTTTCCTAACACGATTTTCTTGAGACAGGCAGCCGGTCGTAAACATTAAAAGCCAAATCTTTTCTACAACATGCTTCATAAAATGTGCTTCGCGAACCCCACAATGGCGTAGGATGAGAGCAGGTTGAAAAAGTTCTAACTTCTTTCCACCAGAGGAACTTTGACATCAAACAGGCAAAGTGAATCACACACTATGATCTTAATATACCACATCCAGCGCATCATAGATCCACACTCGGTCCGATTAACTGTTCGCACATATGCGCCTGCGCAGCCCGCCCAAGGTCTCTGCCGGTGCGTTTCGCAACCGACGGACAGGCAACTATCGAATATTGCATAAACCCACCACACTATGCCTCTCGATTAATTGCTTCCAAGAACATGTGTGTTTTCATTTTGGCTGCGTGAAAAGTTAAGCAACTCCATTCATTGATAGATTTTTTATCAGTTACTAAGCAGACGGACTACCTGATTATAAGTGGTTACCTGGCGTGGTTGTATTTGGCAACTATCGTCCTGAGGTCTCGGGTTCAATTCGGGTCGGGCAAAAAGATATTGGATTTTTCCATATCAGCTCGGAGTCTGGAATTTATGTCTGTTATGGCGATAGGCTCGCCCCCTATCACATCTGGGACGGAACTATGCTCGGCGAAATGTGCCCATAGACACCCAAGACAAGAAAATCATGGGTGCGTTGCCCACCTAAAAGGAGGGAAATAGGGATAGGGAAATGGAGGAATTGGGAATTGGGCATTGGGCCAACGGAAATCTCACTCACCGAACAAAACTCGACAGCGAGCTGCCACTTTACGACGGTTGTCTGTGAGACAGTGGTATCAAACCGGTCGAGCCGGCCCATTCGTGTTGTAGACTTAACTGTCTACAGCCTGGCTCTACCGCTCAAAAAACGGAAGATATACGGAAGGTGACGCGTTATTGTACATGAAGATATAAGTATATGAAGAGATGGAAATAAACTCAGCGGGATGTGAATGCTCTATGTCACCTCTGCCTACCCTCCCGGGGATACGGGTGTAAACTTATAATTATGTTTATATATTGAAAAAAGATGCAAAATTGTCTTATTTCCCATTTTTTATTTATTTTAACCCTTCGTTTTAAGTATAAATTGGTGTAATCATACATCATAGTTTTTCCATAAGTTAATGACATTTCACCGTTTTGATTAAGTACACATTAATTCCACGTTAGTATTATAAAAAGCGTGTTAAAAATAATTCACAATGCATATTTAAATAGAGCGGTACATTATTTGGTTATGTAACAATGTTTTATGTTATAGATAACAAAAACGATTTTAGTTGTTAACAAAACCTGCGATAATACAATGCAGGGAAATCTACGGCAAAAACTGTGACCCGGTACATTTATTTCTGGGTGACATCATTTTCTAAATTAATAAAAACATTAATTACTTTTTCATCGAACTTTATACATTTAAAACACCATTTTTTAATTATAAAATAAGTTATTTAACCTCACTCATGTCACCACCTTGATTTAGGACATGGACTGTGGTTTGGGAGGTCCTGTGTTAGAAGAGCAGGTCGGGAAAAGCAGTTTTCTAACATGATTTGCTAGGGGCTGGATCTTTCAAGGGGATGCTTATAGCTGGCAGCCAGTAGTAATAGCTTAAACGAATTCTGCAACATGCTTAAAAAACCTGCTTAAAAAGTGTATTGCGTTGACCCCCACATTAGGAAAGGAGAAGAAGTGTTTTTCATCGAACATTATAGAAAAATAGCCATTTAAAAAATATATTTCTTCGACTATTAGAGACAAAAAAGTACAGCTGTTATTGTGTATAAAAGTACTCGTCACAAAAACGGCTTCAACTCAACATATAAAAGTCCAGCTGATCTCCAAATCCCCGTAGCTACTATGATTACATAAAACAGGATAAAATTGATATAACGGTTAAATAGTTATAACAGAGATAAGTGCGAGGAAGGAAACTGCACAGTGCTCACAGCTCCGTGTGCAATGCTATACTAAGGCCACAGGTTCAGTGACCGCGCGAGGACAATCGATGCAAATGCAGAGCTCAAGGCACCCGCCCTAGTTACGCTACCAACAACATTGTTCACCTCCACTGACGACCTTAAGACCTACGTCACAAAGTCTATATTCGTCTATCGCGCCTGCATTGCTATATTTGCCGGTATAGCAACACTATGCGTCTATTCGCGACCTTATTCCTGTTGTATAAGGTACAGTATCCGATAAAATGTGATAAGTATAAAGTTGCAATCAGAAGAGCGATCGGCCGGACACCGTGACACGAACTCGATCCTTTTTAGTTAAATCGTTTGCAGAAATTAAAAAAAATATCGTTCGCGACATTTAGATACAGTTTGATTGGTTGATAATTAGATAATCACGCCATTATTATGAGTTGATCATTTTTTATTGTATTTTAATTGTAGGTTTCTAAAGGAGAGGTTCGTTTAAAACAAACGTCGCATTGTTACTACAACATTAAAAGCATCGTTGTCTTTAGATTTAAACTGAAATATTTGTAGTCACTCATTTAGAGTATATCTTATTAATAAGTAATAAATTACATAACAGCACACACGTAGTACTGACTCCACACTAAGATCGAGTCTTGTGTCGTGGGTCTCAGGAACTACGAGAGACTTTCGGTCTCATAACACCCAGACCCGAAACAATGATGTGGACCACACAAACATTTGTGTCGGTGGTGAGTTTGAATAGAAAATAGAGGTATATTGCAAATTACCTATTATATCCTTACTACAAGTGAATTAACCATTATATTTTCTTACATACGGATCTACGTCATATCACAATTTTAAAAATCGAACAACTATCACTTTCGTAGTGCGAATGCGAAACATATTATCACACTCGTATACGCACACAGCCATGTCCGGGCGCGGACACGAAGAAATTTCGCTTTCGCTTTCCGGCACATTCTGTCCCTAGCGACGCGACGGCCGCTTATCATAGAGATGGCCTTGGGCTAGTTATTTCCACTTTTATTCTATTCTATCCGGAGCACTTGCGCTGGCCATATGTTGGCTGTCGCAATAGGCTTATTATGTGGAAAATTTATTCCGACTATCTTTTGACAGCCTCAGACTGCCTCGGTAGCGTGGTTGTATTTCGGTACGACTACCGTCCTGAGGTCTCGGATTCGATCCGCGGGTCGGGCAAAGTGATATTGGATTTTTCCATATAAGCCCGGAGTCTGGATTTTGGGCCCAGTATGGCGATAGGCTCGCCCCCTATCAAATCTGGGACGGAACTAAGCTCGGCGAAATGTGGGTATACTAGTTGGCTAGTGCGCCTCTGCCTACCCCTTCGGGGATACAGGCGTGAACTTATGTTATGTTTTAACAGCGTTCGAGTAGCTGGCTATGAAGCGAGAGGCCGCGGGTTCGATCCCCACACTAAGACAAGTTCGTGTGACCTGAACTTGGGCCCTTTGCTCGTATAAGCCAGTTAAAAATAACAACCTTCCTTCCGGGACAGTGAAGTAAAAGATAAACATTATCCGCATGTTTAGGAAGACAACGTTAGTAGTCTACCGACAAATTAACAAGAATAGACAGGTAATAACTTTAGCTTATATTCTGTTAAATAATCAATTAAATTACGGCAAATAGTTTGAGATTCACCGCTTAATTTTTTAAGACAATATGCTTAAAATATTATTGCAATTATTAACACCTAAATAATCTGGAATTTTCTATTGGTAAAGAGTGTAAGAACCGAATGTCTATCTTTTAAATTATATTGTGTGTTCGTTTGGGTATTTCTGTCCTTGTAAATTGTCAAATAAAGTCTTTACTTTATTTTTTTATTTGTGAACTCTCTATTTCTACACATATTCGTCGAGGGAACCCAATTTTTCCAACAAGTTGCCCCTAATAGGTAGTTTTATAAAAAATAACAAATTATTTGTAGAAAAAAAGCGCCTCCCCACAGCCTCCCCTAGCGTTCGTCTGGTTACCATGGTTACGAGACCTAGACCGGCTGTTTCCAAGCCTAGCCTAGATAATGAAGCCTATATACGGGCTCGGTAGGCGGGACTTGTACTTTTATTAGGAACTAATAGCTTCTGTTCAACAAAGAGAAATGTGAACACATTATGTACTTTCCTCATTTATTTGGAGATGTTATGTCATATGAAGTAACTTTTATTAGTTTGGTGGAGTCGGTAGTTGGTAGAGTGGTCTAGTGGCAGCAAATATGGGCTGTGAACCGGGAGGTCCTGGGTTCTATTCCTATGTGGCGATTTTTGTAATTTAATTTGATCGGGACTGGATCCCCCAGATAGGGGTTGTCAGGCAGGCAGCTGGTCTTAAAAACTAAGCTAAATAACAACATGCTTGAAAACTGTGTTGCGCCGACCCCATATTAAGGTTGGATAAGGGCAGGTAGAAAGAAACGAAATTTTATAATAATTTATAGTCATACTGTCAATATTAGTTAGATGATGGAAGGGTCGGCTAGACCGTATTGTCTTACAGAAAACTATCTAAGATAATTTTTACTAAATATATCATAATATATTACGAAATATTTTTTCACATGTTTAGGATAAACTCATAAATAGGGCTATTGATAGTATATAAATAATAAAATAATATTAGCCCTGTAATATTACTGTCCCACTGTTGGGCACGGGCCTCATCTACTAATGAGAGGGGTTAGGCCTTAGTCTACCACGCTGGCCTAATGCGGGTTGGTAGACTTCACATACCTTTGAAATTCTGGTGGAGAAATTCTCGGGTATGCAGTTTTACTCACGATGTTTTCCTTCACCGTTATAACAAGCGATATTTCACAATGAAAACACACTTAATATGAAAAGTCAGAGGTGTATGCTCCTTTTTGGGGTTGGTCTCGAACCTCCGACAATCGTCTCGGCAGTCCGTACCATTCCCAACTGAGCTGTCGTTGCTTTTTTGATGGTATACTTTTAAAAAAATAGTCTAGTACCCAATTATTGCAATTCATACCAACTGACATGCAATTAAATACAATAAACGATTGATTTATCACCACGAGGATACCACAGCTAGTTGGGTAATTCATAAGGATAACTCGATACTGTAATACCACGTAATATTTATGTCAAACTAAATACCACGTAATAATAATATACGTTGATAAACACATTGTTAATTAATTAATTTGTTAATATATTATAAAACAAAGTCCCCAAACGTGTCTGAGCCTGAACATAATAAACTCAAAAACAACTGCACAGATTTTTATATGGTTTTCACAAATGCGCAGAATGATGAATAAGGAATATTGAGGTGTATATCCCGTGAAACATAAGCTCATGCCTGTATTTAGGTAGACACACATTTCGCCGAGCTTAGTACCGTCCCAGATGTGACAGAGGGCGAGCCTATCCCCATATCGGAGTGTGAAGAAGCATTTATGCAGGCCGGCATGATACTGGTCGCCACCGATGGACACAAGGTCTATGGGTGGTGGCTGGTAATTTTGGACCGCACATCGCTTACCATCAGGTGTTGTGTGGTCACTTTGCCGTGCTCGGAAGAAAAAAAAAAAAAATATCGGGCACAAATTCAAGACTGTGAGCTGATACTGAAGAATACATTATCATTTTGCCTGACCCAGGTATCGAACCCGAGACCTCAGTACGATAGTCGTATAGAAAATATCAAAATCATAAAGGACTACGAGTTTTTTAGTACGTACTTTTCTCAGACTGCCTCAGTGGCGTGGTCGTATTTCGTAACGACTACTGTCCTGAGGTCTCGGGTTCGATCCCCAGTCCCAGTCCCCAGTCCAGTCCAAATCCCCGGTCGGGCAAAGTGATATTGGATTTTTCCATATTAGCATCTCCATGCTAGAATTTGTGCCTGATATGGCGATAGGCTCGCCCCCTATCACATCTGGGACGGAACTAAGCTCGGCGAAATGTGGGTGTTCTAGTTCGCTAGGGCGCCTCTGCCTATCCCTTCGGGGATATAGGCGTGAGCTTGTGTGTGTGTTTTCGCATACGTTTTTCTCTACTTTTTTTAGCAACAAAACATCAAATTGTGGGTCTGACCACGAACGGTGAACGGTTCAGTAACGAGGCTGATATTTCACAATTAATTGGACGATTTTCTCAATATTTTATTTTACTACTATGCGAGTGAGATTTATATCATAAAGTCATAAAGCATACTAGCCATGTACAATTACAACTTTCAAATAATAAAAGCCTCCGAGCTTAACCGTGGTTAGACAGAGACTACAGAGTTCAGACTCTGTAAGGGTTTCATTTAGCTTCGGAACCCTAAATATACCGGCGAGCAAAAAATACAGAACCTCGTGATTTTAAACTGAATTGAAAACTATTATCAATACGATTTTCCTCTTTAGTAATACTTGTGAGTTGTGACGTAACCATCATTCAAAATATTAAACATATTTTGAAATAAATTAGGTCGGTATGTATGTACATACAATGAAAAGTTCACTTGTGTCAACACGCCGTCTCGTTGTAGTAACAATATTATGAACTACTAGGTATAACATCATCAATGTGATATTTTCCTCTATAAGATAAAAGGGGACGTCGAGTGCTAATGTGTGGATAGGGTATTGACTATGCTTCAAATTCAATTGAATTTATGAATATTATATTATTTACTGCCTCGGTGGCGTGGTTGTATTTCGGTACGACCACCGCCCTGAGGTCTCGGGTTCGATTCCCGGGCAAAGTGATATAGTATTTTTCCATATCAGCTCGGAGTCTAAAATTTATCCTATATATGGCGATAGCTCGCCCCCTATCACGTATGGGACGGAACTAAGCTCGGCGAAATGTGGGTGTTCTAGTTCGTTAGAGCACCTCTGCCTACCCCTTCGGGGATACAGGCGTGAGCTTATGTTATGTTATATTTTTGAGACTTCACTGTCTCACAGCCCGACGTAAAGTGGCACCTTGCTGTCATGTTTTGTTCGGTGAGTGAGATTTAGGGACCCATTTCCCCCCCTCCCTTGCCCAATCCCTTTTACCTCCACTTACATTCCCTCCTTTTAGGTTGGCAATGCTCCCATGATTCTTTGTGTCTGTGGGCGGTGGAGATCAATTACTATCAAGTGACCCATAGTCTGCTATAAAAAAATGAAAGCGTTGTCATTCGAATTTAAATTTGGTTAGTTAAGTATCTTGAGGCGGAGTCTTGTGGCGCCATATATGGGGGGCATATCTCGTAACATACATAAAAACAGATGAACTGAGAACCTCTGTTTTTTAAGTAAGTTTAAAAAAAGTAGGAACATTTTTTATCATTTTCGATAGAAACATTCCACATGGCACTATATTGACTGTCTTTTTTCTCGCTCTTTTTATGGCTTTACTGCAGTTACATATTGATAAAAAAATATATATAATTTTTTGCAAGTCATGTTCTTTTAAATATTAGCAACACATGTGAGCCATAAAAACATCTTAAATGGCCCCTCGTATGCTTTTTTGTGCGTCAATACTATGTATACATTCAAGTTTCGGTACATTATCCAATATTTGCAATATGAACACCTCTGCAAACAATGCCTTGACTTCGTTTCAAGTATTCTTCCGCAAAACAAGTTTCCTCGTTATAATCTTATCAAGATCTTTAACTAAATTGATCACTGATAATGTTAAAACACCGCATATGGGTCAGTGTGCCAAAAAAACACTCTACACACAGTTGGGCGTGTCGTGATTGATTGTGTGCACTTATGCACTTATATCGTTTGATTTATTTGAAATATTCTTTGTGGTGTTTGTATAGAGATATCTAACTCATAGTTAAGTTCATCGGATGACTAATAAATCATCCCTATCTAATCATCAATATTTGAATACCTTTTACATAATAAATAAATAACCCCCAATAGTGACACTCACAGTGTTTATCCTTTAATAAGATACGAGTCTTTTGTCGTATTAGAAACTACGAGAAACTTTCAGTCTCTCAACATCCAGACTCGAAACTCTCTCGAAACTAGCTACATAAACATTTGTCTCGATGCGGTGATCGAACTAGCGTCCTCGCGCTTTACTGACTGTGGATTGAGTGAGACTGTCTTACCGCCGGTTTCAATAAACAATCTCAGATCAAATATGCAGATAGATTACAAAAATTAGCCAATAAGATCACAGTTTGAACATGACTCCGTCAAATGACTTGATTTGATTGGTTCATAATCGCGATCTATCTGCACTCTAAACTGATATCGTTTATTGAAACCGGCCGATATTGGAAAGATTGTTGTGACCACTTACCATCAGGTAGTCCATTTGATTAACCGGAAACATAAACTCACGCCTGTATCCCTGAAGGCAGAGGCGCACTAGCGGACTAGAACATCCACATTTCGCCAAGCTTAATTCCATCCTAGATGTGATAAGGGACGAGCCTATCGCTATATCGGACACAAATTCCAGAATCCGAGCTGATATTTTAAAATCCAATACCACTTTGCCCGACCCGGGGATAGAACCCGACACCCGAGGACAGTCAGTTAACCGGAAAGAACGTCAAAAATCTATTTATCGAAATAGTGAGAGTTACAAGTGGCTTTCCCTATTTTAGCCCTAATATACTGCTATAGAAGAATTCATGGTCATTAAAAATGAGTCATAAACTCATTTCCATGAGCATTGTCTAGACACTTCTTAGCCTAATAATTCTTGCAATCACATTTCCTTTCTCTATAAACAGTTATATCTACAGCATGAATGGCCGTCTAGACCAGTTTCATTGTTTTCGGTTAACTGAAATTGTTGTTAATTTATCAATATTAATTTTTTATTTGTCATTTTACTTAAAAAGATATGTGATGTTTATTATATTAACATACATGACCGCCTCCGTGGCGCAGCGCGAGAGTAGCCGGCTGTAAAACGTGAGGCCACGGGTTCGATTTCTGCACCGAGACAAATGTCTGTGTGGCCCACAGAATATTTGTTTCGAGTCTGGGTGTTGTGAGACCGAAAGTCTCTCGTAGTTCCTGATACCCACGACACAAGACTCGATCTTAGTGTGGGGTCAGGACTATGTGTGTAACTATTGGGTGTATTTATTTATTTATATATCATAAGTGTTTTATACCAAAACATAACAATATCACCTAAGACTGACATTGTTACTGACTTAGCCACTAGCCAGCGTGTAATATTTGAAATAAAATGTCTGCTTTAAATTCTATTACATTTTGACCTCAGAGTCAATTAGGGGAAGGCGGATAATGATTTGATGTCGACAAACGTGAGAGGTGTTGCAAGCACATTCAAAACAAATGCACAACTCTCAAGGATCCAACACTCTGACATTTGCGTCACCAATCATTGTAATGAATGATATTTTTGTAGACACCTTTTTTTCTAAACGGCGGGGTCGGCGCACTATATCTCAATAAAAAATAGCATTAAATTATATATTACGACAAACCAGCATACACTAAATTAAAACTTATGACTTTAATTGATTAATTTCCTGTTTATAAATACACGAGGATACAAGAACTATTTGCATAATACATAATAAAGGAATAAAATTAAAATCTAAAATGGCGGCCGTCAGACTCCGCAAGGCCAGGCTGTATAGAAAAGACTAAACAAAAACATTTGACACTGGCAGTCGGGTTACCTCCAACTAGGTCAAATAAAAAAATGAAGATAATATAAAAATTATTAAAAATAATCATTTTTTGCATTATACCAAATAAATAAACTTTGAATATTTGAATTTTTTATCCCATTTTAAGGCCAATTTATTTACATTATATTATACACAACTTTCCATAAACTATAATTTCAAATTCAACTACGCACATCTATTACTGGTGCGCTCAAATGCCACCTTCACCGTATAGTAGATTTTGTGCGACAAGTCAACGACGATTCGTAGGACATCGCGTGCTGCATTGACCTAGTTGCCGCGGGTTCGATACCCGACTAAGGTCGGCCGCATAGATAATGACTTTAACCGCCTCCGCTTGCTTGTGAGTCTTCACTCTGAATCTGTTTTATCTGATGACGTTCGTGCTGTCACGTGACGCGACTATTTCAGTTGCTCGCCGCTCCAGGTACCACTCGAGTTTATAAGGTCGCGTCTTTTTATATGATTGCAATGTTCTAAATTTGAATTCAAATTATGTTTAACGGATTTCCAAATTTGAATTTTTGTACCAAACCGTTATTATCTGGCTTGAAGGATCCAAATAAAACACACTGCATATGCTCATGCTCATGACAGGTATGAACCTGTCCCCGAAAGAAAATGCAGAGTTGAACTAGAGGACTAGATCACCCATATCCGTTTCCCGACAGAAGATGTCACAGCTCTAAACCTAAATACGCCGCCACTCGAACAACCTAAGATAAAGAGTTCTAAACGGTCGGAGGTCAGAGATGGCTTAGGAAGGTCGTACTTCCCATCAGACATACCTACATATTTATGTAGCGAAATTCTTCTTGTTTTAGACCTTGGGAATTTTCGAGAACAAGACATTAATGATGTAGGTTTGTTCGGTGTGAATTTGGTATTATATTGATATTTATGTGCAATTTTGTCTCACCTTGAACAAGTAACAGTTCACCTTATAAAGTTTTGTTCAGTATTATGTAATGAAAAAACTCGAGTATTTTAACCGACTTAAAAAAATGTATGTATGTTCACGTATTTATTACGTATCACGTATTAGGTGCCTCCTTGGTCTAGTGGCAGCACGTATGGGCTGTGAACCGGGAGGTCCTGGGTTCGATCCCCGGGTCGGGCAAAGCATTTAATTTAATTTGCCCGGGACTGGATCCCTCATAGGGGGTTGACGTCAGGCAGGCGGCCGGTCGTAAAAACTAAGCCAAACCCTATCTGCAACATGCTTGAAAAAGTGTGTTGCACCGACCCCACATAAAGGTGGGATAAGGGCAGGTAGAAAGAAAGAAAGTAAGTTCACGTATTTTTCAGAAACTAATTTAACGCTAATCATTTTATATTTATTGCAAGTTTTATTAAACTCGGTTCAGTGGTTTTCAAGATATGGACCGTTATGTGCGTCGATTAAGTACCAATCTCGTAAAAAAGTTATTAAGTTAGTTTTTAAGTGTTATTTAAACTATACTTATTATTTAACACGAAGGGTCAAATGTGCTCAGTTTTAAATTGCCGGACTGAGTAACCCACGTTACTACGATTAAGAGGAAGGAACCCGGAACCTTATCCAATACGCAACCCTTATGTGTGTTAGTTGGTTTCACATAGCTTCGAAAGTCTTATGGAAAAACCACACGATGTTTTCCTTTGCTGTAAGAGCGACTAATAATTAACGATGAATAGATGTTTATTTAACATTATACAGGTAGAGTGCTGTTTGTTATATATATTATATTTTTACACCTAATACATTTCCATGGGATAAATCACACAGGCCGAGCTGCAAGTAGAAACTAGTCTTGTCTTTAGTCAACATAATACATATAATTGGTACCCGATCCGACTCCAGGTTAATCACCGATCTTACATTTGACATTCCCTGTACTCCTTACACAACGTTAAAAACACCTGAAATTGCACACTAATATCCCAATATCAGAGTCTACGACGCACATAATGATCAATCGAAAATTACACATACAAATACCCCAAAATCACTCTGTTTATACAACGCACACATCGATCAATTGGAAATTGCATGTACTCTAATACCCCAAACTCATAACGCACACAATAACAATAACTGCATACACACAGTCTTGCCTTACCTCACTAACACAAACATAAGATTGCATGTATACTTTTACCTCAAACTCACACAACGTTACGCTACGCTACGCACTAAAGTTGCACAACGCACACGGTTGATGAAGGGCGGGCGGGCCAGGGCAACGATCGTCAGTCTGAAGGGCGAAGGGCCGTAGGGCCAATGCTTGCTCAACCTTTATTGCATTCGAGGGCGTTTGCTGGAGGTAGCTACTAGCTTTCCCTTGTTGGATAATACGAGTTCACAACTACTGTGAAATGTAAACACGAGTGGCGTAGTTTGAAATGAATTTTGGTGCCAGTTTTTCTTTTATTCGTTTTTACAGTATCTACACTTTAATACTCATACTACTTTAATTTATAAAGGTAAATTAGGTTAGGAATCGGTTTATTATTCTTCACCATTAATTTAATACTGTTTATTAATTCCAGATTCATAGTTGTAAATTTGATCTCAGAATATAGTTAAATCTAATGATGAAACGAGCAACCTGGTCGTCTGATAGTAATACGGCTAGCCATGAACAGTAGCAGTACACCCGCAACAAAGTGGTGACTTTGATTTAACAAAACAGTGAACTGGCTGACATCTATAGAGCGAACTTCGATTAATTCTAAGTCAAAGAAACAAACTCAATGAGGATTTGGAATTTATAAATCGAAATTTGACTTAGTCCAAGTCCTTTTTTACAAGAAAATCTTTGCTTCGTCTGTCTGTCAGTCTGTTTTTCTTGTAAAAAATGGCTCGGACTAAGTCGAAGTTCGATTTAAAAAATCCAAATCGTCACTGATTTTTTTCTTTGACTCAGACTTGGTCGAAGTTCGCTCTATGGGTCAGCCTAATAATGCCCAGTAATTACATTAGCTAATGTCCTTCAATAGGAACACAACTTTCTTTCTGCCTAGCGTTATTCCGGCCTTCTGCCAGGGTCCGCCTACGATTAGGTATATTAAATCTTTTAGTCTTGTTACCAACACAAAACAACCAAAATTCCAAGAATCCTTTGACGTATAATCTGTATTAATAATAGGTAGAACCTTTTCTAATTTCTAGAATTTTCGTCGATTACCTTTATATAAAAATATAAGGGGATCGATAATTCATTCCGAGACCTGATAGAAGAATATTGTCTGTTTCAAAATAAACTCTCTAGTCACATGATGTGAACGAAGCCATGAGCTCTTTATAGTAATATTGTAGAGGTTTAAGCGGGTAAAAACGTGGGTCACCAGAAATAATCACCACCGCCCATAGCACACATGATACTAGTGACTAGTGTGAATCGTGTGGTCCTGCGTTCGATTCCCAGGTTGAACAAAGCCGTTTCTCTAGCACAATTTGCCCCGAACTGGATTTCCCATAGGGGTATTGTCAACAGACAGGTAGCCAATCGTAAAAATAAGCCGAATCCCGTCTGCAACTTGTAGAGGGTTAAGCAGGTTTCCCACACAGTAACATCATTTTGGAGACATATTAAAGAATATTAGATGTCCACTACTAGTAATCCTAAAGCCTGTCCTTTCTGTACACAATATAACTATTTCACGGAACATAAAACACATGTAATAAAATACTCTGTCCACCAAAAGTAAGCAGAAATTACGCCTGGCAATATTCCATTTTACCCGAAAAAACAAATGGGCAGAATTGAACCTTTCCCAAGCCGGTCTCGATGTCCTAGCTGGAAGGTCGGAGGCTCCCAGCGACCTCCAGACTGAGGTGTCGTCGGCCACGCGTGCGTGTGTGCGTGCGTGCCTCGGTGCGTGTTGGGGTAGGTCTGTGCATGTGGGTGACTTTCAGGTTCCACCTATTTATATTGATATATTTTGGCACAATTATGACATGTTTGTGTATGAAATAAGGGCGTAATATGTGGGTGGAAATGATTCTAAAATAATGAACTGTATTCTATTTTGTATCGCCATTTCAGACTGTGGAGGTTGGTTTGGACCAATAAATAAAAATAGACATACTCACGCCTGTTGTCCTGCTTGTTGGGGTAGGTAAATATGCATTTTTTTATCAAAAAGAATCATGGGTCCGTTACCAACCTAAAAGGAGGGAATGCAAGTGTAGGGAAAAGGGATTGAGATTTGATGAGATTTCCGGTGGCCCATTCCCCCCCTACCTTTCCCAATCCTTTTCCCTTCCCTTCCATTTGCTCTTTTTAGGTTGGCAACGCACCCATAATTCTTATTGTGTCTTGGTTGTCTATGGGCGGTGGAGATCACTTACCATCAGGTGACCCATCTGTTCGTTTGCCAGTCTCTGCTAAAAAAAATATATATTTTACCCAACATTTCAAATTACGCAATTTCCAAACCTCAGACAGTGGCGCAACAGAATGTGCATATTGAAATGAAGTGGAAACGAAAGCTGTCGGTGTCGACGGCCGCCGCCGCCCTAGGACGCGCCGCCCTTGCTGAAGCCTTCCTACGGAGACTAACAACGGGCGGGTTGCGTGAACTAATGCTGAAATTGACGGGTTCTCGATTAAATCAATACTATTATTACAAAGCTGAAATACCGTTTGAATGCGCTAACTTCTGAAAATACTTAAATGATTTTTTTTAAATACACAACACATAAGCTCACGCCTGTATCCCCGAAGGGGTAGGAACAGGCGCACCAGCGAATAGGACACCCACATTTCGCTGAGCTGAGTTCCGTCCCAGATGTGATAGGGGATGAGCCTATCGCCATATCGGGCACAAATTCTAGACTTCGGGCTGATGTGCCAAAGAACGTGATAATAAACCCAACAAATTAAATCATTTTCAAGTGTATCTCTATCTGCATACTTGGATTGAGATTGATTCTTTCATTTTTATAGCAGAGACTGGCAAACGAGCAGATGGGTCACCTGATGGTAAGTGATCTCCAAGACACAAGCATAATCATGAGTGCGTTGCCAACCTAAAAGGAGCAAGGAAGGAGGAAATAAAAGGGGAGATAATAGGGATTGGAAAATGGAGGGAGGAATTTGACCACCGGAAATCTCACTCACGAAACGCGACAGCGAGCTGCCACTTTACGTCGGTTTTCTTTGAGACAGTGGTATCAAACCGATGAAACCGGCCCATTTGTGCTGTAGACGTATCTGTCTACAGCGTGACGCTATCACTCAATAAATCCCACTCGTTTATTGAAATCGGCCGTTAGTCTTTATATTCCAGGAAAATAATTATTGATTTTCAAGAGAACGAGACCTCAAGTAACAATGAGTGTAGTGGGCAATCTCTACTACTATATTTAGGTCAACATTTTAGGTATCTGTCTGGGATCAGGGAATGTTATAATTGTTAGAAGTCTGTCAGTTACATTATATTGTCTATTGTTTTGTAATTATTAATTTTATAGTAATTAGATCATGATAATATAATAACGTAAATGTATTATAGTAATTAGACCGCTTGAAAGACGGATATTCATAAATCCGCCTGCATAGCGACCACCATACACGTTTTTTTTTATAGCAGAGACTGGCAAACGAGCAGATGGGTCACCTGATGGTAAGTGATCTCCACCGCCTATGGATACCTAAGACACAAAAAGAATTATCGGTGCGTTGCAAAGCTAAAAAGAGGAAATGGAAAGGGAGGGAAAAGGGGATTGGGAAAGGAAGGAGGAAATGGGCCACCGGAAATCTCACTCACTGAACGAAACGCGGCAGCAAGCTGCCACTTCACATCGGTTTTCTGTGAGGCAGTGGTATCAAACTGGTCGAGCCGGCCCATTCATAGATTCGTAGACGTTACTGTCTACAGCGTGGCTCTACTTAAATCAAACATGTAGTTAAATCCTGCCATAGTGACCCACACTCATGGTATGGATCGCGTTTTAGGATCAACCAGTGGATATCCGGTATTGCAATATCCGAAAGGGGCTGTGAAATGACTTGAATGTTGGTTAGGGTACCCTCATCCTTGTAAACCTCTTGGCTGTATGGGTCATCCGTTTATCCTGAATCCTATCGGAGACTCCTAGATTTGCTTCTTTCCTCTTCTGAGTACGGGGTAGTAAACCCGAACCCCGATTAACTCATTCTTTCGCAGTGGTAGCTGGATTTGTATCCGACTGCTCCGAAAGGAGAGTAATGGTTTTCACATTATTCTTCTTATTATTAACATGTTATGTTATTAGGTTTAATACTGGTGGTGTACACGTTGCCATGTTCGTATAAAAAATTCTAATCTGCTTTTCCAACAAAACTTCATGATAAAATTGTACGTAATAGCGACCGCTGAACCCTACTACGCATCAACTACTGCGCGGTTACGTCGGGGCGGGTCGGGGTTGTCGTCCGTCCTAGGAAGGACGACTCGTCCGACCGACTCGATCCCCAGCCCCTGAACAACCCACCTCAACCTGAGGGCTGAGACATGGTTTATTATAATCGTTTGTGAACTTCTTTGACTACAGCGAAATAAAACGCAATTATAGGTAACATATTTATTTACTGTCTGGGTTTATTTTTGTTGTCGCCTCCTTTTTCTAAGGGCAACGTTATGAATCGAGGGCGGTGGATTAAAAAAAAATGTGAATGATTTAGGTAACTAAGGATATATAACATATAAAACGGATTTAGTTATATGTAAGAGACAAAGATCATCGCATATAATATCGTATATAAATGTTTAAATAATTTACTTTCAAAAACAATATGTAGCCGAATAATATAATGATCAAAATCGATACAGCCAACTTTTGCACATTATATTCATGTATTAAATAAACGGAATATAAAATACTGTTACATTAAAATTCTCATGACTAGTTAAATAGCTTCGCCCGACCTGGGAATCGAACTCAGCACCATATATTCTGCCCTTAGACAATGGAGACGACCTAAATAAAAGTAAATAATACACAAACGCATTTTTTTTACTTAACTACTACCTTGATGGCATACTTGTATTTATAAATAAATAAATAAATACACCCAACAGTCACACACCTAGTCCTGACCCCACACTAGGTATAACCTGTATCGTGGTTGTCAGAAACTATGAGAGTCTTTTGGTCTCACAACACCCAGACTTGAAATAAATATCTGTGGGCCACACAAATATTTGTCTCAATATGGGAATCGAACCCGCGGCCTCTCGCTTCACAGCCGGCTACTCGCCCGCTGACCACGGAGGCTGTTTTCTATATTGACATTATCTATCTTCGTATCAATAAAGTTTCTTTTTGGTTTTAATCGCAACAAATACGATTACAGAGGCTAATAGTTTTTTCTATAATTGTCGGTTCTCTGAAGATTATCTTGCGTTACAAATTCGCCGGTGTTCCACGAAAGTTCTAGTAAAGAAATAAGCGAAAAATAATAAAAGAAATTGCGCAAAATGTATAAACAAGCGCTGAAGATGGTTGTTGGGAGTTAGTTAAATGTTTATTGGAAATTCAGGTCTGACAAACAGCTGTCTGTACTAAAAGTTTTCTTTACTCAGACCTATTTCATTGAGACCTTTATGGTACCTTATTCGGTAAATTGAAAGGAAAAGCCTTAAGAGAAAATATTTATATACCTACAACAAAGTAACTGAAAATACCTCCCTCGGCTCCTTGATCTAGTAGTATATGAACTGTGCACTGGGACATCTTCGGTTCGAGTCTCAGGTCGGGTATAGCTTTTTTAACATGATTTCCGCGGTACTAAATCGCCCAAAGGGGTTGATATCAGCGGACCGTCGATCGTAAAACTAAGCCGAATCCATTCTATAAAATACGCTAAAAAGTGTGTTGTGCGCCACACTGGAATTCAACCAGAAGAAAAAAATAACTAAAACAGTAGTCATAGAAAATGAAGTTACCTTATTGTTTTTAACGATTAACGCCCGGTTCCAATAAACAATCTAAGTTCGAATGTACAGATAGATTACAAAAATTAGCTAATAAGAACACAGTTTGAACATGACTCCGTCAAATGACTTGATTTGATTGGTTTATAATCGCGATCTATCTGTACTCTAAACTGAGATCGTTTATTGAGACCAGCCGTGTAACCTCCATCATCTATCTAATTATTAATCGATTTTGCGACCTGCAGAATTTTTGTAACAGGTGACTTATTTTCTTTTTTTTTTATAGAAGTGAGGGCAAACGAGCAAATGGGTCACCTGATGTTAAGTGACCACCGCCACCCATAAACATGCACAATACTAATAATAATCCACAATTTATAATAATATAATACATTTTTTTTACCAAATACCAACGAAATGAGAACCTCTTCGATTTAAAGTCGGTTGAACACTACAGACAAAACAGATAAATTAACAAATTTCTCTCGAACCTCTGTGACCGGTCCCTAATAGCGCGTCCGCTGGCACGGGGCGTCGCCCGCCCTAGGAAGGACACGCCGCCCGCCCCAGCTCAGCCAGCATTACGTATGCCAAAAATGTACTTTGTACAGTCGTGTGTGATGTAACAATATGTTCTAATAGATAAAGTTCAATTGAATAACATGTTTGGATAGATGTTTTATTTACAGTTTGAAAGGAGTTATTACAGCTCTAGAGGTATATTATAATACTAGCTGATGCCCGGGACTTTGTTCATGTGGAAATTGTCTTAACAAATCAGGATAAAAAGTAGCCTATGTGTTATTCAAGTCTATAATTTACCTCTGTGCCAAATTCCAGATCCGTTCAGCAGGGTTACCACCACCTCTTATAGCAGTATTATTATAATCGTTCTTCGTTTGTTTTGTATGGGAATCGGTACAAGTAAGATTATAATAATCCCGCTATAAGAGGTGGTGGTAACCCCCCCAGCTGTCCTGGCGTAATTGAGTAAACTTCCTGCCATTCAAATTTTCGCATTTATTAAGTTAGTCCATACTGATTATTGACAGGATGACGCTGTAGACTGTTATGTCTACAGCAAGAATGGCCATCTCGATCGACTTGATATCCTTGTCTCACTGAGAATCAATCAAATTGACAGCTCGCTATTACGTTTACCAAATCCCTTCTCAATTCAATTCCTTTTCCACCGAATTCCAAAAAGAGGAGGTCCTCAATTCGTCTCTATATATTTTTTTTATGTATGTTACGCGATATCTCAGCCTAATGTAGACCGATTTTCAAAATTCTTTTTGTGTTCGATAGAGCTTTTTAAGGGTGGTCCCATATAAATTTGGTCACCATCGGATTTGAAGTCGGTCTGTTAAGTTTTTAAACTTGTGATTATTCATTCCTTTAACTTTGACATGTACTCATAATTATTTTGGTACTATCTCGATGTATAGTTGTATTACGTTCTACCGTCCTAAATCCTAAGGCATCGGGTTCGATCCTGGGGTCGTACAAAATGATATTGGGTTGTAATTTCCGCAAGAGGCGATGCTAGTCAAATGTAGGTACCTGCCCTTATCCCTGCTTAATGCTGGGGTCACGCATCACATTTTTCCAAGCATGTTGCTGAAAGAATTCGGCTTAGGTGTTGCTGCATGCAAAGAGAAAATTAAAACTGATATAATTTTAGCAAACTGTCAAAACACGTAGAAAAAGCTCAATCATAAATTTCTCTGACATTTCTTGCTAGCGACAGCGTAAAATATTTGTTAGATAGATCTGAAAATCCCACGTAATTGCTAGTGGTGGACAAGTTATGGTCATAAAAATGTTGCCTAGGCGCTATAACACTAGTGAGAAGCGTGCAAAAACTCAGTGGTGACATACAGAACGCTGAAGCTGCGATTGGTACAGACATGATGACGAGCGAGGTTTTTTTTTTATCAAGATGTCTGACTAGCTATTTTTTTGAGTAATGGATTTATTAAACACTGTCTTTGGCAAAATCATCAAACTTTGATGGAGGCCATATTTTTTAAATAAAGAAGAAGAAGATGATTCATCTTGTCATAGGGCCGGACCAGTCACAATATGGGAAAAATCATTCCCCTCCTTCTGAATCAGTCGGGTAAACACTAAAATTGTGGACAACACGTTTCGTATTCAGATTTGATAAATTCTACACAGATAATTGGTTGGATCCGGAAATCGATTCAAGAAATTCACCAATTTCACTACATTCCTATTATGTACTGAAAATTATAACAGACCCACTATAGAAACTACTGCGGATAATATGTTTGTGACTGTTGGGTGTTATTTATTTATTTCTGAAAATTATTATTGACATAAAATTTAAAAAATATTTTGAAATCTATTCCACACTTTTGCTTTAACGGGAAAATAAAAAAATCAAACCTTTTCATAAACATTGCGTGTTATGACAATTTATATGAGCACTACGTCGTTTTCCCCTCTGTAGAGGGAGAGTGCCTTGAACTGTGAGTCACCTTCCACCCGGCTGCGGCGCATCTGCGTAGCTCGTAGCTGCGTAGAGGACGCTACGACGCTACGGGGCTACGACCTGCCGACCGGACACGGCGTCTGCGGTAATAACGTTGAGTAATATTCAATGTATATTTTTTTTTGTATTACGGTTTGGTTGAAAAATATTGAAATTTTGCGATTTAGTAGATTTTCTTTCTAATAAGATGCGGAAGTCACGTACCAAATTTAGCTAATATCAAAAGGCAATATTCGGGAAAATCAGGTAACCCACCTGCAAAAACTAGGCTGAATCCTTTCTGCAACATACTTAAAAAATTGGTGTGAAATAGCGGCAAATGCTTTATATAATATGGTCACATTAACTGAATTGTCGCCTCATGAAAACATATTTTATTTCATTAATACTAGTAGTGATTGAAAATAACAAGTATCATCGAAACGACTTCAATTTTAAAAATCATAACCCTTCCACGCTGGGATGAGATAAGAGCAGGAAGTTGAAAACTTTTCTAAAGCTATAGCAACCACAATACACATGGTGCTAAAACCTGCCATAATGACCCACACTGCTTGTGTGGTTCGCGTTCCAGGATCAGCCAATGTACTTCCAGTTCTCTTGCAAGACTTGCGATAAGACTGCCTGCATCGGTCTGTGTCTGCAGGGGAATGCCCCTGTCTTGTCGTAAACCCCCCGATTTGCTTCTTCCCTCTTCACATTCGGAGTATAAATAGGCCGGCATGATTATGATGACCACTGATAAATCAATTGTTTGTCGATGGTCACTGGTTTTTTTTAGACTGCACTACGTGTACCATCAAATTTAATGTGTTAGTGTTTATTTAACTGTGCTTGGATAAAAAAAAATCATAACTATGTACAATACACCTCCATAGAAATCTTCATAAAAGTTTTACCGTAAATTATTAAATTTGCGTATTTTCTCATCTCAGAGTTCTCAAAAATCAGAGGCTGTGATGTGAATATCCGTGGAAGGTGAGACTCCCGGGCGGACTCACCTTGGTCTGGGCTAGGACGTCCCGGACCAAAGGCCGATGAACCCGCTCAATTGTTCCAAGAACTGATACCTCTGGGGTATGGGGTGGGATGGGGAATCAGAGTTTATGACGGGCTGAAGAAATATTTATGTTACTGTTGTTAGTGTATAACATTCGACGTTTAAAAAAACTTTCTATTTGTTTTATTGATTACACTGCTCACAAAAAAAAATAAAGAAAATCGATCGACAAAAAGAAAACTTTACTGAAATATTTTGTCTTTGCACTTTTGTATATAGGTTTGTACTAAATACGTAATTATTTGTCGGACTTTCAGTAAAATAATAAATACACTCATCAGCCACAGATATATTATACGAGAGACTTGTGGTCCTCAACACCCAAACCGAATTAAATATCTGTAGGTCACCCAATCTTTTGTTCAGGAATCGAAAACGCAGCCTCTTGCTTTACAGCTCGCCACACTACTTACTGGTGTTTGCTACGAAGACGATCATTATTATTTCCATAACATAATCTCATCCCAAATTCTCGAAAGTGTGGGAAGAGGCGTAAACATTTCGCTTATTGCTCGTCTAGCCTATTTTTGTCCTTATAATAATAAATACCAGAGGTGCTAATTCCGGCGACAAACCACTTGAATGTGAAGAGTAACAATTTAAGTGCGTTTTAATATAAAAATTAAAAAAGATTTTGCGATTGCGTCTGGGAATTGAAATTTAAATAAAAATCTAGCTATTTATGTAATACTTTTCCTAAAACTGTCATCATTTTTTGAATAAAAAGCATCACTAGCCATATGTGATTTCTGCTTGCATTGTTGTATATCGGCACTGACTTCCCGCAATGCAAACTTCCTAATAAAAATACCCCATGTCTTAACCAGATCATCGTTTATTATTAGACGAATTTTGTTCCATTGATGTGCTTAGTAGTTTCTACATAATACCAAACAAGTAAACAAGCATATAATAGAATGTCCTATAGAATCTAGATATTCTATATACACATACACATAAGCTCACGCCTGTATCCCCGAAGGGGTAGGCAGAGGTTTACTAGCGAACTAGAACACCCACATTTCGCCGAGCTAAGTTCCGTCCCAGATGCGATAAGGGGTGAGCCTATCACCATATCGGGCACAAATTCCAGACTCCGAGCTGATATGGAAAAATCCAATATCAATTTGCCCAACCCGGGAATCGAACCCGAGACCTCAGGACGGTAGTCGTATCGAAATACAACCACGCCACCAAGGCAGTATATACATAAATGTGACATCTACCCCTAATTGCATTAATTTCACTCTCTTGTCAATAAATTAGCCAAACTATTCAAGGAAACCGATACGATGCATAAACTCTAACTACCACGCTACAAATTATACGCCCACGGTACTCCCACTAACTACCCCTGAAAGGCTGAAGTGCACCTCCCCCCCTCGCGCCACCCACGTCACCGTCCCCCCCCCCCATCCCGCACGGTACCCGGTTCACCTTGCGGACGTCCCCGCTGCAGTACAATGAACCTGCAAGGGCATTGCATAAACCCGATCGTATCTACTTACCAAGTGTAGTGTTTGAGGTGGACTGGGGTGGTTTTATCCGATTTAATATTAGGTATTATGGAATATCGTTCACGTGATAAAATAATAAATCATAACTAAGTGTTCTGAAACTGACCCCCACAATCAACCCTATAATCAATATAAACCTTGGATAATCAATATAAGAAAAACATTTACAATCAATTCCATGGCATGGATGTACGATCAAAAACCGGAAATCTCACTAACCGAACGAAAAGCGACAGCAAGCTGCCACTTTACGTCAGTTTTCTGTGTAACAGTGGTATTAAACGGCCGAGCCGGCCCACTCGTGCTGTAAACGTAACTGTCTACAGCGTGGCTCTACCACTCAAAATTATCTCTAAAAGGAGGATTTTCCCCGCGATTGAAATAAAATTCTTACCTACAAGGAGTCTCGTAAAAGATCTCCCACTTTTTTTTTATCCGGGCACGGCAATGTGACTACACTGTACCTGATGGTAAGCGTAGTGCAGTCCAAAAAAAAACTAGCGGCCACTCGCAAACAATGGGTTTATCAACTCAGTGGTCGTCAGAATCATGCTGGCCTATTTATGCTTCTTTACACTCCAAATCCGTAGAGGGAAGAAGCAAATCGAGGGGCTAGCGACAAGACAGGCGGATGACCGATGCAGATACAGGGATACCCCCATACCCGTCCCAACCAACCATCAAGTCATGTCGCAAGCCCCTCGAGAGAACCGGAAGTATATTGGCTGATCCTGGAACGCGAACCTAACACCTAATAAACACAATCATCAAGAATTGAATGTAATAGCCACTGATCCAGTGGTTGTGCATGCAGGGTGTAAACCTGTTGACGTACTTGACGTGCTTGACGTACGTTCAAAGTCCAAAAAAACGTGTGTATTGGAATTTAACGAACTTGTCCTTATCATCACACAGAGATAAGCTTAATGTACAGTGGTTGCTCTGATTATATTTCAGCCCACCCGTTTGAAAACAGGCGTGACTTTATGTAATATAATGTGGTACAATTACGGCGGCTTTGGCACGCCTACAAAATGTTACTGTATACGTACATACACACATGAGTAAGTAAACATTATAATCAATACTTTATGGCCTCGCAATTGCCATAACCTTGGCAACCAAAAAATTCGTTCCACAACCTCATAAAATTGAATAGACATCGAAAGTTCCCACAAAACAACGTGGCTGTGAGCTTTAGTAACTTTTCCCCTGTAAGAAATTAGCAGACGCACACACAGAAGCCGTGTGCGTACACACGCGTTAGTACGAGCACTTGTTACACTCACACACAGACACCGACGCACACACGCGCAAACGTCTAGACAACTTGTTAAAATATACGTTCCGGGGCTCGACATTCGTCAGTAGGATAGGTCACGGACCACCACGGGTTGCTTCCTCCCTTTCTAACCTATATCTCTATCCCTTACGCCCAAAACACACCCGAAATTCGACTCTCCGACTTGCTATTAACATTGAATTTCGATTAACGCCACATCAGGTATAAATTTCACTTTCTAGACCGCGTCGTCCCAGTATTGAAATGAAGGATCTGCTACTTTCTTCTGGGGCAAAATGGGCCCTATTTCTATGCTGATAGGATTTAGGTTAACTCGTGGTACGTAAAGGCCCTTCCAGGTCTCCTAAAGCGTCCTTGGTCGGTCAGGATGAATTAGTCTTGGGAGTAATAATTTATGTAAATGTAGGTACATGTATGTACATAGTGTACATAACGCGTCTGCGCTAGCCTTTATGCTTAGGTATATAGATGGAACTAGATCGGGACCTAAAATAATGAAACGTTTTGTTCAGCAAATCGAGTAATTTGTTAGCTTTTGTGATGCGGTATAGTTTGAATTTTGATTTAGAGTCGGCCATTGTGTAGTTTTTGTCGATTCTCCCGTAGGAATAAACGTTGAAGCTAAGAGAGACAAATATCACCTATTTCAGTTTGTATACGTGCTAACCTTTGCTCACGAGCCCGCCCGCATTTATGCCCGCAAGTGTCGCGCATCGTATTTCCATTGTGCCTCATATAAACTTTAAATCTCCATTTTACCCCTTTATGAATTGAATTCTGAAATATCGTTCCATGTTACTTGTATATTTGTGAGAATTTCTTGCCCGTTCTTCTCTGACGAACCAGATTCTCGAACTGGTGGTAGAGAAAACTGCGGCCAGCAGCCCGAGCAGGAAAATTTCTGACAAATGTATTCGTAAAATGTATTCGGGCTCGATGCGCGTCTATGAAATTTGTGTGAAATATTAATCAAATGTCATCAGTGCGCAGCAAGTTTACATTTACATTAGTTTTTCGTGCTCAGGCTACTGAGCAGGAAAATTTCTGACAACCGTAAATGTATTCGAACTCGATGCGCGTCTATGAAATTTGTATGAAATATTAATCAAATGTCATCAGTGCGCAGCGAGTTTACATTTACATTAGTTTTTCGAGCTCAGGCTACTGAGCAGGAAAATTTCTGACTACCGTAAATGTATTCGAACTCGATGCGCGTCTATTTTTGTATGAAATATTAACCAAACGTCATCAGTGCGCAGCGAACTCGAATACATTTACATTTACATTAGTTTTTCGTGCTCGGGCTACTGTTGACGGAATCTAAACAATGTATAGCATTTTATGGATTCAATAAATTATTTGATTTGATATGAATTGCATAATATTAACCTCTGTGCAAAAGGACTGGGCGTAGTAAGTCATTAAACCAGTAAGGGAATCGAGACATTATACTGCCGAGACGAGTGTCGGAGGTTCGAGACCAACTCCAAAAAAAAAGCACACACCTCTGACATTTCTATGTTAAGTGTGTTTTCATTGTAGCCTCCGTAGCGCAGCGGGCGAGCAGCCGGCTGTGAAGCAAGAGGCCGCGGGTTCGATCCCCGCACCGAAACAAATCTTTGTATGGCCTACAGATATTTGTTTCGGGCCTGGGTGTTGTGAGACCGTTTCTCGTATTTCCTGATACCCACGACACAAGATTCGATCTTAGTGCGGGGTTATGACTATGTATGTGACTGTTGGGTGTTATTTATTTATTTATTGTGAATTATCGCTTGCTTTAACGGTGAAGGAAAACATCGCGAGGAAACTTGCATACCCGAGTATTCTCCACAAGAATTTCTAAGGTATATGAAGTCTACGAATCCGCATTAGGCCAGCGTGGTAGACTAAGGCCTAACCCCTTTCATTAGTAGAGGAGTCCCGTGCCCAGCAATGGGACAGTAATATTACAGAGCTGATATTATTATATATTATTAATTGAAATGAATATTACTCGACACAGAAACACGTAATTCGGCGTTTTTTTTAATTCCACTCCTACGGGGATAAAAAGTGGTAAAAATGTAAACACGAGCAGAGTTGCGAGCAATTGGTAGTATAGTATATTTTTGCCTTAAACAACAGTCGTCTTCAGGTATACATAAGCCTCGTTAAATATTTAAACAGTTTGAATCCCGTGGGCGGGAGCTGCTGATGTTGCTCAAGAGCCAAGGTTCAAGGTTGGTTTAGGATACTAATAGATACAAGCGTCTTTGTCTCTTTATTATTATACTAAGGCCCTAATGGTAAGTGGTTACCGCCACCCATAGACATTTTGGGTAGAGCTGTAGACAGTTATGTCTACAGCAATAGACTAGCTTGATCGGTTCCATACTGTCTCAGAGGAAACTGACTTAAAGTGCCAGCTTGCTGTTTCCATTGGCTCAAATAAAATCCCAATTTGGATATTTATGATTCTTTGGTGTCGATGTCTATGGGCGGCGGAGATCACTTAGGGGCCATCCATAAATTATGTCACACGTTAAAGGGGGAGGGGATCATGGAAATGTGACATTTTCTGACAAGGGGTGAAACGTGTTCTAAATTTTGTGACGTAACAAACGTTTTAAAAACTAATAGAGGTATATTTAAGCATTAAAAGGCGAAATTTGAACTAACCAAAACCTCAAAATATTTTTAACTTTACCTATATATTATGTACCTCTATAATGTTTAAATGTTTGGCTAGTTTATACATGCTTTACTAGCGTCACGCGCCCTTTTCAAATGCAAAATATGTGACATCACAATAGGGGAGAGGGGGAGTCTCACAAATATGACCGGCAAATCAAATTCGGGAGAAGGGTAAAAAAATCATGAAATTCTTGTGACGTAATTTGTGGATGGCTCCTTACGTTACATTAGCCGTTTCTCTGCAATCAATCCTCGGGATACAACTCGGCAGCTATGGCGCTAGTCGCTACCAACCGTATACTAATAAAGAATGGGTATTGAATACCTACTTCAGTTTCCGGAAATCTCATCAGCGTGTCTCTACCAAAAACACTCCAACCATGCTCTCATAACTCAAATTCAAATTCAAATCATTTATTCTACAAATAGGATATTTTATACCACTTTCACATGTCAATTACGAGTATATATTGATAAAGTAATAATGGCGTCGGCATTTCGTGGCTATCCCTGAGAAGAAATGCCGAAACAAACTCAAGGGTTATGGCCTCTTTTAAAGTCCAGACAATACATGATATATAAAATTACAATTCATAACATAAGCTCACGCCTGTATCCACACCCACATTTCGCCGAGCTTAGTTCCGTCCCAGATGTGATAGTGGGCGAGCCTATCGCCATATCGGGCACAAATTCCAGACTCCGGGCTGATATGGAAAAATCCAATATCAGTTTGCCCGACCCGGGGATGCCCGAGACCTCAGAACCGTAGTCGTACCGAAATACCACCACGCCACGAACACTTATTTATCTTGGTAGTCCGTACCACTTCCAAACTCCCGATTGAGCTATCTATCACTTTGCTCGTAACTTGAAAAACAGCCCTCCAACCTACGAGGTGATGACAATTCAAATTAAGTCTTTGTAACAATCACTTAATAAAGTTAATCTTTAAAACTCAACCATAAAATGACTGAAAAGATAAAATCATATTAACATTAATTTCATAACAGAATCGTTATATGAGAAATCTCGCACGAGCCCGTTATATATTAATTACGACGAGGTTTGGGGAGCTTCCTAGACGGCCGGGGGCTCCCCCCACTCCCCTGTCTGAAGGTCGGACGGGAGGTTGTTCACCCTCCTAAACTCCCACACCCCACGGGGGCTGGTGTGCGTGGTGAGCCTATGTGAGTGTTCCATTATTAATAGATTGTTACTGTTATCCATGTTGTGAGAGGTCTTCTACTCTGTATTGGATGTTCGATTACTGTAATGGAAATTTTATGGGGTATATGGTCACCTGCAGCCTGAGCAGGAAAATTTCTGACAACCGTAAATGTACTTCTTCTTCGAACTCGATGCGCGTCTATGAAATTTGTATGTAATATTAACCAAACGTCATCAGTGCGCAGCGAACTCGAATACATTTACATTTACATTAGTTTTTCGTGCTCGGGCTACTGATTGTAAGTTATCTTGGCCGAACATATAGACCGATAGCAAGAGTTATTGGTGCATTGCGAACTTTATTGGAACTAACACCTGACTGGTCAAAAGCTACTTGAGTAACTATAGCGGCTTCTTACAGTGATTTTTGTCATACGATTTTAACAGATAAGGCGGCCATAAACCACATATGACGACCTTAAATGTATGAGCATTCGGTGGTAAGAATTGCAAAGGATAGAGGAATTAGGACTTGATGGTTGGTTGAGACGGATATGGGGGTATCCCTGTATCTGCATCGGTCATCCGCCTGTCTTGTCGCAAGCCCCTCGATTTGCTTCTTTCCTCTTCGGATTCGGAGTGTGAAGAAGCATAAATAGGCCGGCATGATTCTGACGACCACTGATAAACACAGTGTTTGTCAGTGGTTGCTAGTTTTTTTGGCCTGCACTACGCTTACCATCAGGTGCAGTGTAGTCCTTTGCGGTGCCCGGATAAAAAAAATATAAAACATCTTGAGTGGTAGAGCCACGCTGTAGACAAAAACGTCTACAGCACGAATGGGCCGGCTCGACCGGTTTAATAGAACTGTCTGACAGAAAACTGACGTAAAGTGGCAGCTTGCTGTCGCGTTTCGTTCGGTGAGTGAGATTTCCAGTTGCCCATTTCCCCCCCTCTCTTTCCTAATCCCTTTTCCCTCTCCTTCTAATTCCTCCTTTTAGGTTGGCAACGCATCTATGATTCTTATTGTGTCTTGGGTGTCTATGGGCGGTGGAGATCACTTACCATCAGATGAACACTCACCGAACGAAAATAGCGAAGATTTACAGATTTGTTATTACAGGTCGCATTCTGATTTTAAAATCCTTATGCTTAACCCGTTGAAGGCGGCACAAATATGTATATGTTACATAAGTGTCTCAGCCTCCGGAAGCCGAGCCGCCCGTCACTCATTAATAATTGATAAAAAAAAGTTAAATTTTTATTATTAACTTTACCACTGCGCTTTAAACCATTCTCCCTGTATGTGGAATTCTTATTGGTGCGAACTTTATGAAACACTGTGTATATTTACATTTAAGTGATCTTATAATGACGCGGATTATATAAAGATTAAGCACACAGACGCTATGAACTAGAAACCACTAGCGATTGCTTTAGATTCCAATCAGTATCCTATGGGAATGTGAGTATATACACAAAGCTCGTATATGTATTCACGCCACGTACATGTAGCGGTGTAAATCAAACATGTGTTATATATACATAAAGACTTAGGTATATTATGTACTAGAAAATAGGTTTGGAGCTATGTTCGCTTGTCGATTAAATAAATAACACCCAACAGTCGCACACAGTCTTGATCCCACAGTAAGATTCGTTTGTGACGGGTATCAGTGGATATTAGAAATTACTAGGGATTTAAGGTCGAATAACACCCATGTATAAGCCCTAGAGCATACCTGAAACAGCCTTATTTCGGCGGTGGGTCGTAGGAACTAAGCCAAATCCTTTCTGCATAAAAGAGTTGAAATTTGACCGGCCCCACATTTAATAGGAGTAATGGGACAAAGTCAGCCCGCATTCACACGAGAGCATTTTCAACGCGCGTTAAAAAAACGAAGCGAACTTATAAGTTCTACTATTGTTATTCACACGCCGGCGCTTTTAAAATGTTTAAAATGCGTTTATTAAACGACAGACGTTGGGTACTTTGTAGTATATACCTTATTAGTAACGTCGAGTGCCGGGTCGATCATTTCCCTGCAACATGGTTAAGGAGGTCGATCGCTGGCACATGTGTCATACTCGTGAACGGATGCTGCTTGTGTGGACTGGTCTACCTAGCTTGTTTTAAATAATTTCAACTAAACTCACCGTGGTCGTGGGGTCACTCAGTGAGCCGTTGTATTTTTTATTTATTTCATACAAAACAGGTTACAGTCATTAATACACAACTATTATTTCAAAAATTCATTTTCTTAGTGGTTTAGCTACTATAATTTATATACATATTTTTTTGGTATATGGTACTTTATAAGCAATTATTGTCAACTGGCATTTAAAAGAGCAACGCCAGAGTTTCTTGCCCGTTCTTCTCTGGCGAAACGGCCTTCCGAACTGGCGGTAGAGGAACTTTGACGGAATCTAAATGATGTAGTAACATTTCATGGATTCAATAAATATTGATTTTGAATACAAAAATGATTTTCTAGAACTCATATGAATAGACATGTCGAGATACTTTTTTAACGGACGTTGAAAAAGCTCTCGTGCGAATGAGGGCTAAGGGGCTATAGATGGAAAATATAGTCAAATTTTATTTTTCTTTGTTGTAATTTTGTTCACATAGAATGTAAGGGCTATTCTTTCCCCGAGTTCCTACATGACGTACGAAGTCGCGATCTGTGACGATATTATAAAACTAGGGCACGCTATAAATCAATATAGAATCGAGATTGTACCTAGCTGCTGATAGTCTCCGGATAGAGATGAGGCGTTTCCATTGTGCCAATATTTGACGTATTTAGCTTAACAATAGGCTGTAAACCAACATTGTAACATCAGACAAGCGCCCGGTTAAAACGAAGCCGAGTCTTTGCTACGTGCTTGAAAATGTGTGGTGCACCAACCCTACACTAGATTGCGGTAAAAAGAGAAAAATATATTTTAACGTCTATGTATGGCTTATATTTGAAGAGAGAAGAGAAGAGAAAATGACATTTATTGCGTTTTAGCTGTTACATAATTAGGTAACTTAGGTCTATTAAATTACACAGAGGGAAAAAAATAGAATTAAAAATAAAAAACACTAATAATAATAACTTTAATTAATTTTCACTTTACAAGATAAAGTATGAAGTTTAAACTCAAAGTTCAAGTTATACTTTTAGTTTTAATCGGAGAGGGGGTATTTCAGAAACACTCCCTGTACAAAACAATAATAAGCTGCTGTTGCTGTGAGACAATGGTAATAAATGGTAGGTTTTGAGTGGTAGTGCCACGCTGCAGAGATTACTGTCTATGGGCCGGTTCGACTGGTTTGATACCGTGGTCTTACAGAAAACCGACGTATAGTGCTACTTTTTTGAATCTCATTCAGTGTGTGAGAATACCGGTGGTCCCATACCCCCACTCCCTTTCCTAATTATTCCCCTCTTTTAGGTTGGCAACGCACCCATGATTCTTTTTGTATCCCGTATGTCTATGGGCAGTGGAGATCACTTACCATCAGGTGACCCTCCTGCTCGTTTGCCAGCATCCCCTATAAACAAAACGAGCAAGCCGGTACCTTCATCTTGATCAAACATCTCTTTCGCAAGGGACTACTGCTTAGAGTACGTGTTGTTTTCCATTATAGAGGTATAAGGGGAGTTAGTGCGATAGCTCAATTAGGAGTGGTACGGAATGCCGAAACGAGTGTCGGCGGTTCGAAACCAAAACCAAAAAGGAGCATACTCCTCTGACTTTTTTCTGTTAAATGTATTTTCATTGTAAATTATTGCTTGCTATAACGGTGAAGGAAAACATCGTGAGGAAACCTGCATCCCGAAAATTTCATCACAGGAATTTCAAAGGTATGTGAAGTGTACCAACCCGCATTAGGCCAGCGTGGTAGACTAAGGCCTAACCGCTGTCATTAGTAGAGGAGGCTAATATTATTATTATTATATAAGGGTAGTAGGCGTTTTCATAACGCTAGTTGAATTTGGTTTTCATTAGATCTTCCACGTCAGTCATACCGTGTTCTATTAAGTACATCTAGGTCCTACATCTCAAGCCTATGAATATTAGATTGCTTAATGATTATTACATGTAGTAATTATTCGTCTAGACTCAATGTGAAATATTAACGCCTTGTATCCATGGATACATGGAGCTTATATTGAGGGAGAATAGTAGCGAATACCTAGTATGACGCGGCTCCGAGTTAACGAACCCGGAGTTACGCGATTCGGAAATATCATGTGCATCAACAACAGAGACTTTCGGTTCCCAAACAAATGGGTTACACAAACGTTTGTATTGTTGCGGGGATAGAACCCGCGGCCTATCGTTTCACAGCCGACTGACCTGTTATCGAAGAAGCAATACAGCGAAATAAGGGCTCAAAAGTTTTTGCCCAGCTATTGAGAGGGAGTCATATGACGAAGCTGAAGACATCAGATAACAGAACCGCTACTACTAGGCCGGAGATCCTCGAAGAAATCGAGAATTACTATGGGCTCCTTTATTCTTCACACGCTTCAAAGCCACCTGCGCACGACCGGGACGACAAGCGTGCTCCTCTTATTCGCCATTACACTGACGAACTCCCGGATGTCGAAATGGGTGAGATTCGGATAGCCCTTGAACAACTTAAAAACAACAAGGCGCCGGGTGAAGACGGTATTACAACAGAGTTATTGAAAGCTGGAGGTGCTCCAATACTTAAACAGCTACAGGAACTTTTCAATGCCGTGATTCGCACTAGAAGAACGCCAAAAGAGTGGAGTAAGGGGCTGGTCATTTTGTTCTTTAAAAAGGGGAATAAAACCCTTCTGAAGAACTACAGACCTATTACGCTCCTAAGCCACACTTATAAGCTATTCTCAAGGGTTATCACGAACCGGCTCGCCCAACGTTTCGACGACTTTCAACCTCCGGAGCAAGCCGGGTTTCGAAAAGGCTACAGTACCGTAGACCACATACACACGTTAAGGCAGATTATACAGACGACCCAGGAATATAATCAGCCCCTGTGTCTAGCGTTTGTGGACTACGAAAAAGCCTTCGACTCGATTGAAACCTGGGCTGTTCTGGATTCCCTGCAGCGATGCCAAGTCGATTGGCGCTATGTGGAGATGCTAAAATGCCTCTATGACTCTGCTACGATGTCCGTCCAAGTACAGGGTGTCCAAACAAGACCAATACATCTTCAGCGCGGTGTGAGACAGGGGGATGTTATATCGCCAAAACTGTTTACCACCGCGCTGGAAGACGTCTTTAAAACACTAGACTGGAATGGGCGAGGCATAAACGTCAACGGAGAGTACATTTCGCACCTTCGCTTCGCCGATGATATCGTCATAATGGCGGATTCGCTGCAGGAACTGGAGGGAATGCTGTCTAGCTTAGGTGATTCTTCCAGACGCGTGGGTCTGATGATGAACTTGGATAAGACTAAGGTCATGACCAACTGTCACGTCATCCAACAACCAGTAACCGTCAACGGTGTCGGTATCGAGGTTGTTCAGCAATATGTATACCTGGGACAAGCTATACAGCTGGGGAAAAACAATCTCGATGCTGAAGCCGATAGAAGAATTCGCTTGGGATGGACAGCATTCGGAAAGTTGCGTCACATATTTACGTCGCCAATACCTTAATGCCTAAAGACAAAAGTATTTAACCAGTGCGTCCTACCGGTTATGACGTACGGCGCTGAGACGTGGACTCTAACGAAGGGCCTTATACACCGATTCCAGGTCACGCAACGAGCTATGGAGCGGGCTATGCTTGGAGTTTCTCTGACGGATAAGATCCGGAACGAGGAGATACGCCGGAGAACTAAAGTGACCGACATAGCCCGCCGTATTAGCAAGTTGAAGTGGCAGTGGGCTGGTCACATATGCCGTCGCAATGACGGACGCTGGGGCCGAAAGGTTTTGGAGTGGAGACCACGTCTATCCAAGCGCAGCATAGGCCGACCTCGTGCCCGCTGGACCGATGACCTGCGGGACGTAGCAGGAAACGGCTGGATGAGGAAGGCGGAGGACCGCCAAGGCTGGCGCAATCTGGGAAAGGCCTATGTCCAGCAGTGGACGGATACAGGCTGATGATGATGATGATGATGACCTGTTACGCTTTGGGTTTACTGTGGGTTGGCGCAACACACTTTATGAAACAAGCTAAAAAGATTCTACTTTAATTTTTATAGCCGACTCCGTGTTTGATCTCAACTCGCTTTGGGCAATTCAGTCCAGGGCAAATCGTTTTAAAAACACCTGGGATTTTAACCCAGCACGGTCCACAGACAGACCAAGGAGGCAACTGTTACACCACAATCTTTCGGAATCATGTTATTTTTAAAGGTTACAAATTAAATGTAACGCAACAAACCACAAATAACTGTGTTTTACAAAACCGTTCCTCTGAAGTGCGGAAACCTTATCTATAAGTTTGATAAAGGAGTTTTAATTACCAACCTCGGCGTGCCGTTTCCTGCGAAACCTATGGACTGAATTCACCATTTTCTGTTTACAGCGCATCCGGGGAAAAATTGAACTCTTTCTCGAAGGGAAGTTGCTTTGTTTACAACAGTTTATAGAAATAGATTAAATGTTATATATTAGAGTTAACTATAGCCAGATATGTTTTTATCAGTTTGGCGTTTCGACAGTTAATCTATGAACATTTGCCAAGGCAGCAAAATCACTTAGATAAAAATCTCTGACGATTTAATTTGTAGTAAAATATGGTTTCATTTAATTAACGAGATTACATAAGAAATCATTTATTTTGCTTGCCTCGGTAGCGTAGTGGTATTTCGGTACGACTACCGTCCTGAGCTCTCTCTCGGGTTCAATCCCCGGGTCAGGCAAAGTGATATTCAATTTTTTCAATATCAGTCCGGAGTCTGGAATTTGTACCTAATATGGGATAGACTCGCCCCCTATTGCATCTGGAATAGAACTAAGCTCGGCGAAATGTGGGTGTTCTAGAATCTAGATCACTAATACGCCCCTGCCTACCCCTTCGGGGAAACTTGAACTTATAAAAAATAATATCTATTTTTTGTATCTGTTTCTGTAAACGAAGTTCGAATTTTATTGGATGAACATATACTCGTATATCAATATGTAATCCTCAGTTCACGGTACATTTAGCGAAGGATGTATTTAAACTGATAATAAGAACGGGCTGCTGTTGACGTTTTCTTTGTAATTAAAATATAACAACATTAAAATGTAAGATGTAAAATACACCTACTACCTACCTACCCCACAACATACAGTTTTCTAATTAAATAAAGAAAAAAACAAACTCTCAAAACTGCCGCGCTCGGCGTAGCGACACTGCAATTATGACGGTGACGGGAAAATGAAAAAAAAAACATGCATTTTTTTGTCTACCCTAATCTAAATAACCTGTAGGTACACGGCACTACTAGTGTTGTTTATTAATTGAAAACCACATCTAAGGAGAGAGCTCTTCACATCATATTCCCGGGATACATACACATAGGATTACGTAGCCTCTATTCTATTCAAAATACATCTAATCTTACACTACCAAAAACAAACAAAAACTATAATAAGAAATAGTGTCGGCGTCATAAAAACGCATCAGCCGGCACGATGACACTTCACATCCTCGGTGTGCTGTGACGCGTCATGACGTGCGTCAGTAGTCGCTGACGGATGTGACTCTCGGGCATCCCTACGGACCTGTCAGCGGGTGTCAGAATCGCACGCGGCATGACTCGTCATCTGTCAATGCATGGGCAACATGGCAGTATTGAAAAACCTTAAGAAAGACTCAGCATACAAAAATAGGTAATGATGTAAACAAAATAATAGCTAAAGGATTTTTAGTGTTCCGTACACTTAAAGCCTTGAGTGTACCCTAGTTTAAGGAGCTCTGTCTTAGTTTACAGTAATTTTTGGCTGGATTCTTATCGCCTAAACCATGAATTTCTGGAAGGTGTCTGTGCCAGAATCAACTAAACACAACCAAATTGAGTGGCTAGAAGCGAGGTCAAACGCTTTTATCCAGCAGTTCTGAAGATTACACACAACATACAAACCAATATTATTTCTGTAACATATTAGTAAAGATGGTTCATGGTGCATGGTTCAAGCATCGATAGCTTAGTCGAGAATAGTACCAACCCCAAAATGAAGCATACACCTCTGACTTTTCTATGTTGTGTGTTTTCTTTGTTAATTATCGCTTGCTATAACGGTGAAGGAAAACATAATGAGGAAACCTGCATACCCGAGAATTTCTCCACAAGAATTTCGAAGGTATGTGTAGTCTACCAACCCGCATCAGGCTAGCGTGGAAGACTAAGACCTAACCCCTCTCATTAGTAGGGGAGGCCCGTGCCCAGCAGTGGGACAGTAATATTACAGGGCTAATATTATATTATAAAGATGATTTAATACATGCATCTAATCATATATACCAAACAAGATGTAATTATGAGTAACATGCTGATTGTTAATGTAACGAGACAAAGGCTATTTCAAGACATTTCTTATCATTATATTTACATTTGTTCAGTATTTGAGTCTTTTATCTTTGTATGAACATTTTTAAAGAAGCTGTTCCTAATTAGATGATTCAATGAGACATCGACATTAACGGTCCCATGATATTAAAATATAAATAAGTTTAAACTCACGCCTGTATTCCTTAAGGGGTAGGTATTAGAACACCCAAGTTTGCGTCCCAGATAAGACAGGAGGTGACGAGCCTCCGGGCTAATTCTGAGTAGAAAAACATACACAATAACATATCATTTTGCCCGACCCGGACATCGAACTCTTATGGGTTCCCTGTGGTTGTCCACAGGAGTCGACAGTACCCCGCACGCAATACCATTACGCCCCCAAAGCAGCGTAGGTTATGTAATAATTTGTTAATGATTATTTTGTTATGATTACGTCAGCCGATACTCCGGAGTGTGCGTCATACGAAACGTGATCTAAATATGGTTCACCGTGTTACTTTCATACTCAAGTTAGTACTGATAATTATTAATTCCATCTTTCCTTATCCCACACAATGTGGGATGGGCGTATGTCAATTAAGAAGCATGTTATAGAAAAAAATCGCCTCAATTTTTGCCAGCTGTCTGCTTGACGCCAACCCTCTCTAAAAAAATCCGCGTTGTCCTAGAATTCGATCTTATACCTAGTACCTTTCAGTCCACAGCGCATATACTCTGCATGTCTCAGCTAGTAATGTGGATAATCGACTATTTTTCATAATCGATTATACAATTATTTTTAAAGACCTGATCGATTCATCGGTTAGTCAATTATTATCTCAGCCTATCGACATCCATTGCTGGACGTAGGCCTCCCGTGAGCGCCAACCATCCCGGTCGATTAATAATACATCTTTAAAAAATAATCGATTATCCACATCACTGCCTCGGTGACGTGGTTGTATTTCGGTACGACTACCGTCTCTACCGAGGTCTCAGGTTCGATCCCCGGGACGGGCAAAGTGATATTGGATTTTTCCATATCAGTCTGGAATTTGTGCCCGATATGGCGATAGGCTAGCCCCTTATCACATCTGGGACGGAACTAAGCTCGGCGAAATGTGGGTGTACTAGTTGACTAGTGCGTCTCTGCCTACCCCTTGGGAGATACAGGCGTGAGCTTATGTTATGTTATCCAAATCGCTAGTCTCAGCCTATGAAAGCTACCACTACACCAATGACAATAACATTTATTTTTCTGTTTCAGGTACGTTCCATTATTTGGTGGCAGTCAACAGAAGGGTGCGCTGTAAGTTAATTAACTACCTAAATAATTATATATCGGCTACTCACACTATTATGTTTGAGTTGCTTTTCAGTATTCGAGCATTTTTAATAAAATAACTAGTGATGTACTTAGTATCGACATCAGATACCCAACTCCGATCAACCTTGAAGCAAAATTCCCAGACGAATTAATTAAGCCGTAATAGTTTCTTTTATGTCTAATATCTAGTTTTTAATTAGAAACGTCTGAGTTTAAGGACATGTACGTACATAACTACAGTTAATTAAATGTTCAACACATACTTAGAATCGAAAATAACCGGAGTTAAATGAATCGGAAATAGGTATAGGTAGGACCGTCGTCAAAAAGGCAACTTTGAAAAAGCATAGACACAGGAAAGCACTTGATATACCTATATGTTCAAATTCAAATGATTTATTCTGCAATGAGGACTTTATATAACTTGTACATGTCAATAATAAAAATAAAAATTGGCGTCGGCATTTCGTGGCTATCCCTGAGAAGAAATGCCGAAACAAACTCAAGGGTTATTTTTTTTTTTTTTTTATAGCAGAGATTGGCATACGAGCAGATGGGTCACCTGATGGTAAGTGATCTTCACCATAGACACCCAAGACACAAAAAGAATCATGGGTGCGTTGCCAACCTAAAAGGAGCGAATGGAAGGGGAGGGAAGGGGATTGGGAAAGGGAGTGGGGAAATAGGCCACCGGAAATCTCACTTACCGAACGAAACGCGACAGCAAGCTGCCACTTTACGTCGGTTTTCTGTGAGACAGTGGTATCTAACCGGTCGAGCCGGCCCATTCTTGCTATAGACGTTACTGTCTACAGCGTGGCTCTACCACAATAAATATTATCGCCTCTTTTAAAGTCCAGAAAATACATAATATATAAAACTGTAGGATAAACTAGAATAAAACTAAAATTACTTTAATAAAACGGCGGCCTCATTGTCGAATCCTAATCGTCGGCGTTCACTTTCCACTTCGGAAAATTTTGCGAGTGTGAAAAATCTAGTTTGTTTTAAATTAAATATACCTCTATATATTATGTATCCTTGATATAATGTAACACAAATAGATTTACTGGGTCTTACGAAATTTGAAAGTAAAAAATGATAATTATTCATTTGAAGACATTCCGATGGCCCAATAGACCCCCCCTCCCGTTCCCAATCCCCATTCCCCTCCTTTTAGGTTGGCAACGCACCCATGATTATTTTTGTGTCTTGAGTGTCTATGGGCGGTGGAGATCATTTACTATACGTTGACCCATCTGCTCGTTTACCAGTCTCTGCTATAAAAAAGATATATAGACATATTTTAAAGTATGTAGTATTAATTTATTCGAATGTGAAATTAATTTTAATCAAGACAATAGGATAGAAATAATGAAGAGATGTCGTAATAAATATGATGCCTGCCCCTTCAAAATACCGGCGTGAAGGTTATATATTCGTGAGAACAAGTCGTTCCAATGTTCTTCAAAGGTCTGGCGTCCCTCGTGTTACCTTATACGGATTAAACTTTAGCTGATTGCGTGTAATGATGCATTCAAAAGGGTGCCAACACACACTCAATAATCTTTAAGCTTTTTTGTGTTTGACATTGTTTCTGTTACTTTAGCATCCTAGCGGATCCTTCTGTAAGAGGGGCTAGACGTCAGGCAGGCAGCCATAAAAAGTCAGTCGAATTCTTTCTGCAACATGCTTGTGTTTTCCCCACATTGAAGTGGTACAAGGATAGATGAAAAGAAAATTATTGGTATACTTCACGTTTCCAAACATAAAACATTTCATTCAGGACTTTCGTTTGTAACCACTTGTCGCTTCACTGTAGTTATCTGTGTGTGTACGGTGCATAGCTGTGACTGTGCACATGCATGTGTGTGTGCGTAGGAAGAAAGTGCACTCAGAATGCGCGCTCAACTAGAAACCTAACATTATGACGTAGGGTGCACAGTGGAGGATGTTTCTTGCGATTTGTATGGAGATATATTTAGTAATCGCGGTGATTTTTGCTTAGGTCTTTAGAAATTGGACGCAGTTCTACTTGCAAACAATATTTTACAATATTACATATAACACATAATTTTACCATTACTTTTGCGTCTAACCTTTAAACTATCAGAGTTGCCAGACTATCAGTGATGTTTTAAATAAATATTTTATTTTAACATGTTATGTTGTGTGTTATTTTAACTTTAGGTTAGCTATTTAGCTGTACATAAATAAAATGTTAATGATATCAGGCTTAGGGACCAAAAATATCACAAATTTGAGTTTGTTATTTCTGCAAATACCATTCTTAGACTCAGCTTATTCTAAGCATCCAAGCGTCATTTATTTTTTAAATTCAATCATATTATTTAAAACCATCAATGCCTTAACTTTCCTCCTACATTCAGATACTTGAAACAGATTCCATACACACAAACATACATAAACACACGCCTGTATCCCCGAAGGGGTAGGCAGAGGCACACTAGCCAACTAGTACACCCACATTTTGCCGAGCTTAGTTCCGACCCAGATGTGAAACAAATTTCAGAAAGCTGTTTAACGCAAAACACAATATAAATACATAATTTTTCTATATCTCGAGACATAATCGCCGGCACGCGATGTGGTGTGAGTGTGCGCTGCGCGTGCGCAACGCTGCACTTGCACTAGTAAACTTGAAACAGTTCTCGGCGAGTTACTCGTACAATCGTGTTTCCCTCTCGCACTAACTCGCTGGAAGGTTACTGGGTATGGGCCACGGCTTTCGCTAGCTTCACGGGTTTAATGGAATTCAACGGAAGTCGATATTCTATACAAATGCACATATATCAACTGGTTATTGGTTATTTTATTGGAATCGCAATATTTGCAGCGGCTGTTTATAGTTCTACTATTATTTCTTAATCTATTTAAGACAATAGAGAATATAATCAAGTTACAGACCATACTGGTTATAAATTATGCTTCTTTTGACGTGTCATAGGTGCTTTTTATGTGTAGGTGACCAATCTTTTCTTTCTACCTGCCGTTATCCCACCTTAATGTGGGGTCGGCGCAACACACTTTTTCAAGCATGTTTTAAAGAGGATTTGGCTTAGTTTTTACGACCGGCCGCCTGCCTGACGTCAACCCCCTATGAGGGATCCAGTCTCAGGCAAATTAAATTTAAAAAATTGCTTTGTAGTTGTTTGTGTAGGTGACCAATACAATTTTTTATTTATTTCTAATAGAAGTATAGTATATTTAGGTACGACTACCATTCTGAGGTCTCGGGTTTGATTCTTGTGTCGGGCAATAGTGATATTGGATTTTTCCATATCAGCTCGGAGTCTGGAATTTGTGCCGGATATGGCGATAGGCTCGCCCCCTATCATATCTGGGACGGAACTAAGCTCGGCGAAATGTGGGTGTTCTAGTTCGCTTGTGCGCCTCTGCCTATCCCTTCGGGAATACAGGCGTGAGCTTATGTATGTATGTATGTAGTTTAGAGCCTATAACGGTTACCACAAGGCTTCTGAGACATACACTACATCATTAAACTTGCTAGGCCTATGTTCAACAGTGGACGTCCTATGGCTGATGTTGATGATGATGATGATGAAACTTGCTAACTGTGGGTATTTTACGTCTTGCACAGCGATCGACATATATCGACTCAGAATAAATGATATTTAATTAATTATTATTAAAAATACCTTAGTTAGATCATAACTAGAAATGGTGGCTACCGTTGGTTTACGATTTCGCGTCCGCAAGTTCCGCAGGTTCCGCCGTTCCAGGATGTTTTTAGCTTATTAAGGATTGTAGTTAAAAATGACGAAATAATTTATCGTTAAATGTCACGAAGAATTCATGCTCTTCTTATAAGTTCTTGCTCTGTGTATTGTTCTTCCTGTACAAACTTGTCATCTATTTAAAGATGGCGTATAAAAAAACGTAAACATGATGTCAAATATTTATCTTTTTAGCGGTTTAGTCTTTTAATGAATCGTTCAGGACATCTAATTTTATATGTTTAAGACAAAACCTTCTATGTATACTACTAGACTGGCTGTTAGGTACAAAGAATGTGTGCACTAAGTCTCTGTTAATCGACCTCAACTCACTATAGAAATCCGCTATTTTTCTTAGCCGTGAAACGTCAAACACTCGCCGTCATGTGCCACAATTTTACTTCGAAACAGCTTGTCTAGACAGCTTTTTCACAACACAAATATATATAGCAATATTTTTGACAATAAATAATTAGAAACGTTGCTTAAAATAACATGCCATTATGAAAAACTTTGTAAATCCTCGCAATTCGCTCTCAAAGCTAGTTTGCTAACAAAAATTAAAATCCATATTCAATGTTCTAGGCGTATGTTTCAGTAATTAGGCATGTAGGAGTAGGATCTAAGCTCGTCTAGTCTAGACAGCGTCCTTGGCGCGAGGCCTTGTTCCAGAGTCCCGACATCACAGGAATCCCTCGTTAGTGATGTTTCTATTAGAACGTTGGAATTTATTTATGTTTCAAACGGTTCTCGCTCCAGGCTACGCCCGAGATGTTCAAATGTACAAATATTTAGGCTGGTGTTTGAGCTACATTCAAAATTGGATGAAAAATTCAACGATATTGCCTGTTAAAGGCCGCTTGATATCGTTTGTAGTCCGTTTAGATGGATTAGTTGGATGCCGGCCTGCTTCCTTTAGTTGGTATTTTATTTTACACAGTAAATGGCAAGAAGATCAACTTTTTGACCGACTTCCAAAAAGGTGGAGGTCCTCAATTCGTCTATATTTTTATGTATGTTACGAGATATTTCTGCCAAATGTGGACCGATTTTCAAAATTCTCTTTGTGTTCGATTGAGCTTATATTTGGCGAACAGAATAGAAAAAAAGACGAATTGAGGACCTCCTCCTTTTTAGAAGTCGGTCAAAAAACAAAGGGCTTAAGCAAGAACAGGAGTGTTTTGTTTTGATCAGTACGTGTAAAAACAGTTAATCTACCGTGTTAAAAAATAGTATATCAACGAAAGAATGCTGTATTTTAGTTTTCATATATACATATATACTGCATATGGTAGGGCCACAGACATCGATAAGTAACTAACACGTTTCCTCCCCTTTGCTACAAACACTTCAATCACTATTCAAACAATCTAAAGGCCATTTTCACGTGACATAAAAAGAAAACTACATCACATCTATTAAACTAATTAAGATGAATGACAAATTTATGTACTGCAATTAATATGACATTATAATATACTAAATAACACTGACTAGTTTTCAATTTTGAACGTTCCTGCATTCAGAACAGAGTCGTGCAAAAATTTTATAATTACAGTTGATTATTTACTATAAAATTACACTTATTGTCACTCAATTTCCAATCTTCCTGCACACAAAATAGAGTCGTGCGATTGACGTAGCGCAGTTTCAGAGATTACATGTACGTGCAAGATGAGTAATTTTCCTGATTTTTCGCACGCCAGTTTTTTCTCGGCCAGAACAATGTTGTAATTGTGCAGTTTCCACTTTCGTTTTCACTGATGGACTTGTGCGGCGGCTGTGGGGAAAAAACCGCATGTCCCGCTGTTGCATGCGTGTACCGGGTGCAATAGTACATATTTAAGCGAGACAAAAAAAAATTGAAAAAATGTGTCAAACTGACAAACGATGAGGATGGTCATTTAAGTGATCTTCGTTCACCATCACCACTCATAAAACATTTAGATACCAAAACAACCATAGATGTGTTACCACCATTAAAGAGGATTGGAAGGGAGAATTTAGGACACCGGAACTCTCACTCAACGAACAAAACATAATTATTGCAAGCTGGCACTTCACGTCGGTTTTCTGTAATTCTGAGACGCGTCCATTCGTGTTAGACATAACTGTCTTCAGCGTGGCTCTACCAATCAACAAGTAAATCTATTCAAATAAAAACTAAGCATACAATTCCACGCTTGTAACATACTTCTTCCCTATCCATTTCATGTAAGACACAAGCTCTATCATATCTTTCAACACTTTTTTTCAATCATGTTGCAGAAACAATTCGGCTGCCTGACGCCAAGCCTTACTGAGTATAAAGCTCTACCTTGTTATACAAAAAAACACATTAAAAGATGGTTACAATATGCAACCACTCTACGCCAACAGCCCGCGCTTTTGCAAACGGTACCGCACATTACAGTTTTCACTCTCTATAAATTTTTCTCGCGAGTGAAAATTCCTCGTTGCTCGTACCGGTGGCGTGAGACCGGTGTTTTTTATCGATACAACACGTGACGAATTCGACCTATCCAAAGAATAAAGTTACATACGATAATGAATCAAAGTTGCTTTCTTATTTTTTGGAGCTTATATTGACCAGTATATTAAATGTAAATATTTTTTAAGCTATGTCATAATTTAACTTGTTATTATGTCAAAACTTAAAACAATTATTTACTAGTTATATTGACCTATATAGGTCAATACAAGCTCAGAAAAATAAGAAAGCAATTTCGATTCATTTTCATATGTAACTTTATTCTTTGGATAGGTCGAATTGTTTGTGTTAGTTATTGACGTCTGATATTGAACAAATGTGGGTGTTCTAGTTCTCTAGTGCGTCTCTGCCTACCCCTTTGGGAATACAGGCGTGAGCTTATGTTTTATGTGATATTGAACAAATTTGACAGCCTCCGTGGCGCAGCGGACGAATAGCCGGCTGTGAAACAAGAGGCCGCGGGTTCGATTACCGCATTGAGACAAATGTTTATGTGGCCCACAGATATTTGTTTCAAGTCTACGTGTTATAAGACCAAAAGACTCTCATAGTCTCTGACACAGGTTATACCTAGTGTGGGGCCAGGACTAGGTTTGTGACTGTGGGGTGTATTTAATTAACAGTTAAGTGATGTTTAATTTAATTTAGCGTTTGTATGGATTGCCCCAGAGGAAGTTGACGTCAAATAGGTAGCCGATCGTAATAACTAAAGTTAAACTCTGCAAAATGCTTGACACTTGACACTGACCCATCTCACATTTTTCTCCCCCCATTGTAGTGACTAGTGAGTTAAGTGTACGGTACGGAAGTAGAGATCAGTTGTTAGCCGCGTCTCGTCTTGTCCCGAAATACAACAGCGTCACTCAAAGTCATATAAGACGGAACAACAGCACAAAACTTGTGATCCAAAACTTATGACCTAGTGATCATAGGTCGCTCAGTATATTTGAAATATACGCGCGCCAGGCCAGTCAGCGTAATAATATTGAGAGAATAAACTTATCTTTCGTGATTCTTAACCATTCACGAAACATTCTAGGGTTTAAATTGTAAAAATCGCTCTCGCATTGTAATAAATGGTTGATGGCGGTACTGAAGTTTGATATATTTTTTTTTTATAGAAACTGCTTAATAGCCTCTCTATAGTTAGTAATATTAAATCTTTGAAATAAAATGATTTTTACGGATTTTATCACGATTTGGTTTTAATTTTTATTCCTGACGTTTCGACGTCCAACCCGTGACCACGAAGACTGCAAAGCCTTCGAAATGAATATCATTCGCGTAAACTTAAGAAATCAATATTAAATCTCTTTGTATCCAGGTGTTTACGAGTGTCAGTGTCCCGGCACTCATGCCAAGGCGACAAACAAACAAACATACTTGTGTGTTTGCGCTGTAGATTCATTGTCCCTTATCAAGTTGTCACTTATGTTTGTGCACGATGGACATCGTTGTTTCCACGGCCGCATCATTGTCTCTAATCACTGTCAATGGCTTAATAATCGGTAGATATTGTAGGATGGTGGTTAACACTCGTAAGCGGTCTAAACGACAAGCCAAATCTTTCTTACTTTGCCCCAACCCCCACTTTAATGTGGGATCGGTGCTGTATATTTTAAAATATGTAGAATATCTGGCTTAGTGTTTACGACCGAATGCCTGCCTAATGAAAACCCAAGATACAAAAAGAATCATTGGTGCGTTACCAACCTAAAAGGAGGAAATGGAAGGGGAGGGAATAAGGGAGCAATATGTCTTATAACTAGTTGTTGCCCGTGACTTCGCTCGCGTGAAAATTTATAAACTTTTTTTTTTATATTCTTATACACAGACACAGAAATAGATTATAGTCGGGAATAGCTTCTTAGCTATTCCCGACTATAATCTATTTCTGTGTCAAATTTCGTTCGGTAAACATCCATACATCCAAATTTTCGCATTTATAATAATAGTAAGATATCGCCTATAATGGATATTTTGTAACAATAATTGTGTATTAATTATTAATAAATAAATACACCCAACAGTAACACACCTAGTCTTGACCCTAGATATAACCTGTATCGTGGGTGTCAGAGACTATGAGAGACTTTCGGTCTCACAACACCCAGACTTGAAACAAATATCTGTGGGCCACACAAATATTTGTCTCGATGCCGGAATCGAACCCGCGGCGTCTCGCTTCACAGCCGGCTACTCGCCCGCTGCGCCATGGAGGCTGTTAATTGTGTTGTAACCTGTTTTGTGTGAAATAAATAAATGTAAATACGTGATAGTTTATGGAACACCAGAGAATCTTCCACAAAACCTATAATATTTACTAGCGGATGGTTCGTCGCTTTCACAGCTTCAAAGCATTTTCCCTGATTTCTCTAATCATTGAAGCTGCCGATATCTTCTAGATCTAGATACGGTTAATAATTGGGTACTTGACTAGCTTTTTTTTAATAATTTTAAATGAAATTTTCGTCATCTGAAATATAAAACAGAAAGAAATATTGAAATATTCTCAAAAATAAAAAAATATATAAGCCTTTGAAGTTTAGTATAACTGTCAAACTGCGGGAAAGAGAAATATCAGTATAATCACGTCACGCCATAACGGTACGTGCGATGGAAAGGGATAGCAAGATATCTCTAATTTGCCCTCACTTCAGAATTTAAAATATGAATTACTGCCTCATTTTTCAACCATTTTTTCGGCCACTGAGCGACCACTTGTAATTAAATAATTATGTATAAAAAATTGTTAGGGGCTCCTTAACATTTTTCATTTCCTGTTTCACCTTATCACGGTTTTTGAGCTAAAATTAACCTATGCTTTAACTGTCATCAAACGCGGTTCTGTGTTTATCTGTAAAATTACAATCACACAGAATTGCTTTTATAATATTTATATGGAAAAGAATTAACTAGTGTACAAACCAGAAAAGCTATTCTATACATAGTTTTATCAATTTCTAGTAATCATATACTTTCAAGTTTATCTTGGGCTTTAAATCCAATAATATTACCTTGATAACGGAGTCTCACATTAACCAGTATTAGCAATGTGGATACAAACCCGTGTGACCAGGTTACAGCTCTGTATATCCACGACAGAGGCCAAAGAAAAAGAATTACATTTTACATTTCTAAATAATTGGCAATGTTTTGCTTTCTTTGAAGTCTTCGTACATATTATGTTTCTTGATTAGGTATTATTAAAAATGTAATATACTAACAAGTAAATTATAATGATACGAGCCTTGTTACAATGTTTTACTGCCTTGCTCTGACTTTAATAATTATAATAAGAGGAGTTAGACAATGATAACATAACATATCATAAGCTCACGCCTGTATCCCCGAAGGGGTAGGCAGAGGCGCACTAGCGAACTAGAACACCCACATTTCGCCGAGCTTAGTTCCGTCCCAGATGTGATAGGCGGCGAGCCTATCGCCATATCGGGCACAAATTCCAGACTCCGGGCTGATATGGAAAAATCCAATATCACTTTGCCCGACCCGGGGATCGAACCCGACCGAGACCTCAGAACCGTAGTCGTACCGAAATACCACCACGCCACCGAGGCAGTCAATGCTGATGACGTTAGGCAATGATGGTTTAAAGAATTCATATTTATTTAAAATTTTTAGAAATCCTCAGCTATTTTCCTGAGCGATAATCATACTACTCGTAACATTCCAATTGCGGAAGTTTGTGAGTGTGTATGTTTGTTATCTCCTCACGCACAAACGGCTCAACCAGTTTTGATGAAATTTGGTATAGAGGCAGCTGGATTAACACATAGGTTACTTTTATCCCGATTTTTTTTATCCCGAAAAAATTTCCACGCGAATGATGTCGCGGGAACAGCAATTACGTAATAAGTAAAGTAAATCAAAACACTTATTTACATCTCGCTATTTACATCTGGGACGGATATAATATAGGGCCTCAGGTTCAACCGGTTGGGTACAGCTATACATATTTGGTTTGTATCCGTCTGGAGTCTGAATACGTGCCCGATATGGCAATAGTCTCGCCCTCTATCACATCATGGGATTTAAATGAAATCGTTGTTTCTAATATCGTTTAAAGTTAAGTCAGCACTTTTTGGACAATGACTAGCAGTCTAAATAAGTTAAATTATTACATTACACAGATCTAAAAATACCATTCGTTACGTGACCTAACCAAGCACAATACAACTAAAATCTCAAATGCATCATAATTAATTACCGACTTAATGTGTTTTAATAATGTGATTATACATAACCTACGCCAAGCGGAGTTCGTTTGACCGGACGCGGAGGAGAAAAAAAGGTAAAAACCCAAGGAAGATGTAAAAACAGACAACAGTACGGCGTAGACCAGTCTTCGTTTGCTAATCTAAGTAATTTACAACCAGATGGAGTGTTAGGCTGCATACATAGAGCTTTACTTATAAAAACATTTTTGATTATCTTATCTTTAAGAGATTGACACTTAGCAAAACCACATACAGAAGTAGCAAAAAGATTATGTCCTGTGGCAACAGTTGTTGATGAAGTTTAATTAGTTAGGTAGTTTATAAGTATAATAAGTCTAGAATAATTGTTATTTATTATGATTATTAATGAGTAATGTACTAGTATTAAGGTACGATGGGGTTGGCATATCCATATGGATAAAAATCCCCCAAAAAAAAAAATAGTTTGACACTTTTTTCCTTGCGTCACATTGTTTGAAAATGAAAGGAACAAGCTGTTCTTAAAGGTAAGCAGCGCTTAAATAATTTTATACGTAATGGGCATTAGGCGAATTTATTCGAAATAAACAGAATGGTAGAACCACGCTGTAGACAGTTACGTCTACAGCACGAATGGACCGGCTCGACCGGTTTGATACAACTGTCTCACAGAAAACCGACGTAAAGTGGCAGTTTGCTATCGCGTTTCGTTCGATGAGTGAGATTTCCGGTGGTCTATTTCCCCACCCTTTCCGAATCCATTTTCCCTCCCCTTCCTTTCCCTCCTTTTAGGTTGGCAAAGCACCCATGATTCTTTTTGTGTCTTGGATGTCTATGGGCGGTGGAGATCACTTACCATCAGGTTACCCATCCGCTCGTTTGCCAGTCACTGATATAAAAAAAAAATTTGAAAACGGTATAGCCAGTGTAATTATTGAGCATTATGATACTTAACGTCTAATATCCCAGAATGAAGAGTGCAGTGCTACTTTTAGTGTCGTGTCATTCAAAGTGCAGGTAGTAATGGTTCATTAATAGCCGCATTACCTTGGTCCAAAAATTTCTGCTTTAATCAAATTAATAATAATAAATACACAACAGTCCCACACCTAGTCCTGACCCCACACTAAGTGTAATCTGTATCATGGGTGTCAGAGACTATGAAAGACTTTCGGTCTCACAACACCCAGACTTGAAACAAATACCTGTAGGCCACACAAACATTTGTCTCAATGCGGGAATCGAACCCGCGGCCTCTCGCTTCACAGCCGCTCGCTACGCTACAGAGGCTGTCAAATTATTTTCCAAATGTGTAAAATAAAATAAGTTCCATAACAGTTCTAGGGTTGTCTTTCTGGCATAATTATATATTTTTTGTTTACTTTGATGCAAAAGGCACTTAAAATTTCCATGTATGGGATAATCATTCCACTCTAGAGGTTTCTTCTTTCCTACTGACCCACAATACAACAGTAATTAAAATTAACTTGTGTCTCCTATTATAAACACTCGTGATGGAGGTAAAATGCCCATCAGTCCAGATTCTCAAGAGGCCCAGCGGAGCGTGGCTTTACGGGCGGAGTAGCGGTCGAACACTAGTCATTACGTAAACTGTGTGTGCCTTGCAGCCTTGAAGTCGTGCATCGACTGCACTCGTCCCGGAGTGGACGCCGAGCTACACCACACGCCGCACTACGAGCGCCCGCTCCGAACGCAATCAACCTGAGCATTTTTATTCTCTATCTGTCGTATTTCTAGAATTTTCCATCTACTTCAAAATAATTATTCAATTCGTCTGTAGTTTTTAACCCACGGCTTCTCACAGACGATTATGCGACGCTGCGCCTCGAAGGATTAGTCGGAATATCTGATGGCTCAAACTTAAAAATTCTAATAACGTCAAAATCTCTAGAAAATTCTAATAAGAAGCTACAATATCCCAAAATACTTAAGTTTATCAAATAACAGAAGTCCTTCGTTTTCTAATTCAATGTATTTGGCCAGATTGCTCCGGAAGGAGGGTATTGTTTTATTTCATTGATGTTTTAAACTATGTGCAGAGTCAAGTAGAAGTATGTGTGTTTATGGAGAATAGAGAGTCAAGGTCCTGTTTTAGTGGATTTTAGCGACTTATTCAGTTTTAACCTATTTATTACGAGTCTTGTTGGAATTATTTTCTATTCAAATATAAACATTCCTTATAAGAGTGATAAGTCCTTTTGATGATGAGCATCGTACAAAAACTAAAAGTTTTATACTAAGTAATCTAATTTATTATACAATCTTGGACACAATTATTAATGTAAAAACAGGGTTGTGATGGTTGTCCAAATAAATAAATTTTATACTTATGGAATGAAAATTATAGCTTTAGATGAAACGCAATTTCGGCAGAAGAATCATAATAATAATATCGTATTATTATGATTAGAGGATACTCGCATATGGGATGTGGATTCAACGATCATTGTTCCGATAGTCATTTCTGCCCATGGTTTAATACCCCTGAGCCTCGACCAACACCTCAAGAGGCTCTCGGTTGGTGTTTGGGTCAAGAGCCAAATGCAGAAGGCAGTATTACTGGATACCCGCCGGTGGCTTGGGTCCCGAGCCTCGCCATCGGAGGGGAATATTTTTATATTTTTAAATGTATTTATTTTATAGCATATATTTAAAAATGTAGAAAAAACTTTTAAAGATAAAGAGTACTGAACATATCGTATTTGTACATACCTACAAATAAATAAATTAGAATGTATGTTTGTAATTAACAGTTTTTCACTAAATGCTTATCAAAGTATGTACCTACGGTACTTATATCAGAAAAATATTTTTTCAAATTTTGTCTGCCTGTTTGTTCCGTCTAATCTCAGACCGGCTAGACGGATTTTTACTGGCAGATAATTGATGTTATAAGGAGTAACTTAGGATACTTTAATTTTAGATATTGTATCCCGGAAAATAAATTTCCACGCGAACGGACTCGCAGACAACAGCTATTACTAAAATAAAACTAATAAACTACTAAACTAAAAACTATCAAAAACTAAAACCAGATGTTTTGCAATGTGGTGTGACGGCATTCTTTAAAATTTCCATTATTTTTCCATAATGTTTACATTCAAATCATACAGATGTTATTAAAAACACAATTATCAGTTACGCAACAGAAGCAGTGGAATAAAATGTGAATTATCTCACCTTGAGGACTTTTTCTTCCACTAGCTCTTATCCCACTTTAATGTGGGGTCGGCGTAACACTTTTTAAGCATGTTGCAGAAAGGATTCGGCTTAGTTTTTGACGACGTTACGCGACATCTCCGGCAGATATGGGGCAATTTTAAAGTTTCTTTTTCTGTCTGATAGAGTTTACTTCAAGGATAATCCCAAAATTTGGTTAAGATCTGATGAAGGAGTACGGAATATAATCGTCCACAAACAATAGCATAGACCTCGCGATTGTGGTTTTGAAATCCATTTTTTTCAATTATTTATTTTATCGACTGACTTCAAAATAGGAGGTTCTGTTTTTTATGTATGTTCCCCATCAATATATTATACCCTAGATGCACAGTTTTTTGCAAATATCGTCCTAAAAAGTGGTCTCAGGAATAAAACAAAGAAAAAGATCACAAGTTCTAATTAAATCAACCACAAATATAACCCTATACACGTGACATAAAGTAGCTTTTTAAACGAAATGATCAAGCGTTCTTAAATTTCAATTTTCAAATTTAGAATTCTCTCTGTGTCCAACTGTAGGCAAAACGAGTGGTTAAGCACTTCTTTGCTGTCCCATTTTCCGAGCGTAAACTGTGTATCTAGGTAAATAATATATCGATGATGTTCCCCGATAGCTCCACCAAATGTGAACCGATTTTCAATATTCTTTTTGTGTTCGATAGAGCTTATTCCAAAGGTGGTCCCATAATGTGGTCACGATACCATTTTAAAGTCGGTTCGTTAAGTTTTAAACTTGTGATTATAATACTTCGAAATGCACTTCATTCCGCAACACATTCGTCATACGGTCGATCGTCTTGTATATTTGGTCCTTGTCTAGCATGTATGACTCTACATACATCCGTCCCGCTCGCACACAAGGATAATGTGCGCCGTAGGAAGCGAGAAAGGATTGATAACACTAATCGATACGAGTTGCGATCGTCTTATGCTCACGACCTCTACCATCTACATGGGTAGGCAGATATTGTCTGAGATTTACGAGTTGATAATATGAAGGGGTTTTCGAGGAATTAATTTCCCCTCCTCTGCCTCGGTGGCGTAATATTACGATATGACTACCATTCTGAGGTCTCTGGTTCGATCCCGGGTCGGGCAAAGTGATATTGAATTATTCAGTATCAGCTCGGAGTCTTGTGCCCAATATGGCGATAGGCTCGCCCCTATCACATCTGGGACCTAAATTAGCCCGGCGAAATGTGGGTGATCTAATTCTCTAGGTCGCTTCTGCCTACCCCTCCGAGGATACAAGCGTGTGTCTATGTATGCATGTATTTTCCCACCCCCTTCATAGTGTCTACTCCTCCTTAATATTGGTAACGCACTCATGATTTTTGTGATATCGTGGCTTTATATAGTCACGGGCGGCTCGGCCTCCGGTGGCCCATACGCTTATGTAACATATATATGTGCCGCCTCCGACGGGTTATAGGCGGTGATCACTTACCATAGATGACCCACCAGTTCGTTTACTAGTCGTTGCTTTCTTACTTTCTACCTGCCCTTATCCCACTTTAAAGTGGGGTCGGCGCAACATACTCTTTCAAGCATGCTGCAGAAAGGTTGTGGCTTAATTTTTACGACCGGCTGCCTGCCTTACGTTAACCCCCTCTGACGAAACCAGTTCCGAGCAAATTAAATTAGAAAATTCGCTTTGCCCGACCTGCGAATCCAACCAAGGACCTCCCGGTCTATGACCTATACAGATATGCTGCCACTAAACCAAGGAGGCGACTAGCTAGTCTTTGCATTAGGCAAGATAACGCTAGACAGAAAGAATACAAAGACTGTGATTCCCGATTTACGAATTGAACCCAGGACCTCACAATCTAAATACAGTCACTAAAGATGCGGCGAATTGAGGATTTAAATTATTTTACAAAACATGAATATAAAGACAATAATGCCAATCTAAGATGTACTGTTATGAACGGGTGACGGTGTTATCGGAGAGGTCGTGTCGTGCCATCATATCAGCAGATCCACCGGGCATCGAACCCGCTACCAGAGGCGCGGCTTACGTAACCCGCTAATCTAAATGACATGCCTTCTCACTATTGAAATAACCTATAAAGAAATAACTATTAATAAAAAAACCTTACGCCGACAACTACTGTTGCAAATCAAAACGAAAATGCGAAATATTAGCGGTACGTTGTCACTTGTCACACTATGAAAGTCATTGTAATTTTGTGCAATATGTCCATCGATATAATAATATACCATTATATCGATGAATATGTCCATCAATATAATATACCCTAGATGCACAGTTCTTTGCACATATCCTCCTAAAAAGTGGTCTCAGGAATAAAACAAAGAAAACGATCACAAGTTGTAATTAAATCAACACAAATATAACCCTAAGCACGTGTTATAAAGTAGGTTTTTAAACGAAATGAGCAAGCGTTCTTTAATTTGAATTTTTAAATTTAGAATTCTATCGACGTCCGACTGTAGGCAAAACGAGTGCTTAAGCACTTCTTTGCTGTCCCATTTTACGAGCGTCAACTGTGCATCTAGGTAAATAATAACAATTTCTCTTTTACAATATGAAGACGAATAAGGACTTCTAGAATTCTTCTTTCAACTTTAAAACTTTTTGTAAGTGTAAACTTGTAGGGTAGGCAGTCTATTTGTTAATAATACATTTTAATCTGATATTCAAACATAACATCTACTTATATGCTATAATCATGATTTGGGCACAGATTTTAGAGTGCAATCTAGATGTAAGTTACTAACACTAGCTGTATGGATTGTGTAATTTGATTGTATTGTCTTAAATAAATTAAAAAACAAACTTCCCGTCTCCCACTCCAACATGGCGTTGGTGCAACATTTTCAAGCATGTTGAAATTATTCGGCTAAGTGTTTACGGCCATTCGACAACAGCCCCCTTTGAAGAATCCAGTGCCGAAAATCACGTCAGAAATACCGCACCGCCCGATCTTGGATTCTGACTCACCTCCAGGGTGACAGACAATAATTAATGCTATTTTTATGGCTCCGTACCCCAAAGGCAAAAACGGAACCCTTATAGGATCACTTTGTTGTCTGTATGTCTGTGTGTCACGGCCCTTTTTCTCAGGAACGCGTGGAGGTTTCAAGCTGAAATTCATATCAAATACTCAGGTCTACTGTCCCTTGGAGCTGTGAAAATATCTAACTTCTTACGGCCGGTTTCAGTAAACAATCTCAGTTCGAATGTGCAGATAGATTACAAAAATTTGCCAATAAGAACACAGTTTGAACATGACTCCGTCAAATAACTTGATTTGATTGGTTCATAATCGCGATCTATCTGCACTCTAAACTGAGATCGTTTATTGAAACCGGCCGTAAGCCAACGCAATCAAAAGATACAGCCGTTTATGCCGCAAATTTTCGCCATTCGCAAGGGAATCAAAACCTACAGGGTACTTCCCATGAACTTAGAATCTTAAAATTTGATACGAAGCAACGTCTTATAGCACAGGTAAAGGAAAAATTGCGAAATTCATTATATACATCATTTGTGCGGAACCCTAGGCGCGCGAGTCCGACTCGCACTTGGCCGGTTTTATTATTGAATACAATTCCTTTACTGCTAGGAATTTGCATAGACAAAGTGAGACAAACGTGCCCAATTAGAAACAACCTTCCGTACTCAAAATTAATTTCTGTAGAGCAGAGGCCCCCAGTCCTATGTTCCCCAGGGCTCTAGGAATGCGTCTAATAACCGGTCCGCTCCCAGCCACTCCCGAATTTAGAGGTCGTACCGACAATTACAATTGTAAATTTGTATCACGTACCACACGTCTGTCTGTGCCGCCCTCCAAACGACCTACATTTACCTAAAAAGCCTGTTTTTTGCCGTGTGAGCGTTGTTCCTAATTTTTTTAGTTTTTGCTGTGGCATGCCGTGAATTTTGTGCTGTCAGCAGTTGGTAAAATAAAACAACTTAGATATTTCTATGTGCGTTTGAGTTTGAAAAGTTCTTTAAGCGGAACATCAACATAAACACTAACCCGTGAAATTCCAATAATAACATAACATAACATAAGCTCACGCCTGTATTCCCGAATGGGTAGGCAGAGGCGCACTAGCGAACTAGAACACCCACATTTCGCCGAGCTTAGTCCGTCCCAGATGTGATAGGGGGGAGCCTATCGCCATATCGGGCACAAATTCCAGACTCTCGGCTGATATGGAAAAATTCAATATCACTTTGCCCGATCCGGGGATCGAACCCGAGACCTCACAACCGTAGTCGTACCGAAATACCACCACGCCACCAAAGCAGTCAATAGTGTGTTTTTTAAAAATTGCAATTTAAGATACCAAATGTATTTTTTTCTTAAAATCTTTAGTCTACGTTCATCATCATCATCATCATCATCAGCCATAGGACGTCCACTGCTGAACATAGACTTCCCCCAAATATTTCCAGATCGACCTGTTGGAAGTCTACGTTCAAGTGGCAAAATTTTGACGCCTATTTTCACGTCACACGACTATTCTATTGGTCCGTGGTGTTTACTTATAATTCGCGTCAAAATGTTGCCATCTGAAAGCATCCCAAATAATCTTAAAAGCAATATTTACAATTGTTATTGTTAATTGCGCAAAATTTTTAATTCAATTATTACAAACGCAAAAACGAACAGAATTATCGTGACGAGAATGTTCATTCATAATAAAAATGTGTTATTATTAATAACTTTCGTGATAGCGAGTTAATTTCCTGACCCCGACCGGCGCGGGCGCAGCGGCCACTGACGACCGACAAGCGATAGAGAAAACTTGACATTGTACATAGTTTTATTTATGTTATTTCGCGGCTGGTAATAATCTAAATGTTACATGAGATATTACTCTTCAACTAGCTTAAAAACGAGCTTCTTAATAGGCATAAGTAAAGGTATAATGCACGTTACCCTGCCTCACATATAGAATGATTTCTACTATTTGAATGAGATAGATAATCCAATAGTAATATATGATTAAGTAAATATGTATATGTGAACAAAATAAAGTGGAAAAACTCTTTAATGGATAACATAAAACTTCGATTGTGGTTTTGTAGCTACTAACTAGTAATCAACCGAGTTTGCTACCTAATAGTGAGGAGATAATATTATGTCGAGCATACAACAAAATTTCAGATTTGATTTTGTCTAAATAAACAAAACAACAAATAAAAAAATACCCATGTTGGTAAATAATTACCTATATTATTATTATTATAGCAAAATAATAATACATATGTAGTTTGTTTGCGAAATTATTTTATATCAAATATATCTATTACAGTCATATACATGTCACGAGGAAGTTATTATGTAATTTTCCGAATCAAATTACTATACGGAAGTATTTTTTGTAATTCATAAAAATATTTGTGTAACTGAAATCGAACCCGCGCCCTACATACGCAACCTATATTCTAATTTTTCTTCCGTTGCTCCATAAGTGTCGGCCATCATGTAAACAAATTAATTAATTAATTGAGTAACCTATAATTTGTGAGTGTCTCCACAAGAATTACGTATTTGTATAACACTACAATAATAATAGCAGTGGCGTTACTATGGTGTTGGGGGCCCGCGGCAAATTCATTGGATGGACATCTTTTCATCCCGCGACTCCCTATATGGTCACGGTTTTTCAGTCCTAGGCCTTGTTTCGGTCACCATTGAGACCCCTATGGTCGGGGCCCCGTGGCATTTTGTCGACATGCCACCTTGTATTTACGCCACTGAATACTAGTATTATAAATGAGAAAGTATATTTGTTGGTACGTCATTCTTTCTTATATTTAATCGAGCGTCAGATCTTCATAAACATGTTTGGTCCATTGATATATTCACAGGTTAGTGAGTGAGGGAAACAATTCAAATATTTATTGGAATAAAGGACTAGCTTTTACTCATGGCACCTGCGTATATTTGCAATCGTACTTTTGATATTTCTTAATACATACTTTAAACCCTCAATTTACTCCTTTAAGGTTACATTTAGCTCTCTAAAACAATCCAAGTTGCTGTCAGTGTCTAAATCAGTATAACTAGATTAAATACATTATTATTTATATTCGTAAAATTTTTACTCTACTACCAAAGAACGATCATCAAAATGGCATTGCTCTTCTAAAAACCAGTTTACTATGAATTACATTATTAATTAATATGTCATATTGGATGGGAGATAAAAGATATCTAATGGCGCGTACACACCGGGCCTTACGAAGGCGAACGGATCATGCCTGTTTCATTCCCACAACAACGAAAGTTTGTTTGTGTGAACGGAACAGGTATAGATTCGTTCGCCTTCGTTGTAATATGATAATATGATGTTTTTCTCACCATACAAACAATCTGGAAAATAGTAACATGTTTTTTTAAATATAAATATTTTTTTATGATATTTTGGAATGACAATAATTTTAGAACAATCTGCCAACTAGCCCCTCTTTTCAAAACTTCTCTTTATCACATTATGGGACGTATATTTAGGTAGCCCTTATGTCCGCATATAATAAAAACTCTTATGAAACTACTACATTGATTAATATCGAATATAAAGACAGCCTCCGTGGCGCAGCGGACGAGTAGTTGGCTGTGAAACGGGTGGCCGCGGGTTCGATGCCCGCACCGATATTAATGTCTATGTGGCCCACAGATATTTGTTTCGGTTATAGGTGTTGTGAGACCCAAGTCTCTCTTAGTTCTAGATGCCCACGACATCTTAGAGTGGGGTCAGGACTATGTGTGTGACTGTTGAGTGTTCATTATAAAAAAGACAGCTTTATAATAAGCTCACGCCTGTATCCCCGAAGGGGTAGGCAGAGGCGCACTAGCGAACTAGAACACCCACATTTCGCCGAGCTTAGTTCAGTCCCAGATGTGATAGGGGGCGAGCCTATCGCCATATCGGGCACAAATTCCAGACTCCGGGCTGATATGGAAAAATCCAATATCACTTTGCCCGACCCGGGAATCGAACCCGAGACCTCAGAACCGTAGTCGTACCGAAATACCACCACGCCACCGAGGCAGTCGATTATATTCGATCCTTTATTTTCGATCATATATTAAAAGGGGGACAGTTTAGAGTGATCGTTGACATAAACCAGTCCACGCAACTGAACCTGCGGTCAAAAACTAGTGTATAAATAGACATGATAATGTACGAACATACACGTATCTAACGATGAATTACATCTCTGATATCTATTCGGGCGTGTAGGCGCGACCTTATTAGCTCATTATAATAAATCTTGTTCCCATTATCATTTTACTAAAACACGGTTTTTTACGCTATTTTTATTCCATATTATGTAACATAAATCAAGACAACATAAATTTTACACTAGGTCTTTTACCCGGGATTTCGTTCCCATTCCCGGGAAAGTGATCGATAAGTCCCGGGATCCCGGTAATGGCAAAAAAACGGGAAAATAAATACCCTAATAACCACCCACATGTCCTGCTCACAAAATAAACTAAAAATTCGCAAAAAAACGCGTGTCATACTTACGACACACATCATTAAGCAATACAAAACGTGAACTTTCACAAATTACACGTCATTTCCACGTTACCGCGAACTATTCAAATTATCTGCTTAGGACAAGTCGACCGCTGACATTGGCTTCAAATTCGTGGCACCCTATCTATTACGACCATTATAATTTGAGCCCACTGAATGTAGATACTGCCCCCTCTTTCGTCTAGTATGATAGGACGCGCGGGGAAGCGGGGAGTCAACTTATGTCGGTCACGTTACTATGTCACGTGGCCACCGCCGCGCGCGCAACTTATTCGTAATCTCGGTCAATGCCCCGAGCGTTAGATAAAAAAAACACAATTTGTTTACGCGGCTCGCTGTTACGCAAACATTATTACTGATTGTCTCTCGCGTTCCGGTTTCAATTCAATCAATTAAATGTGACAATTATTTAATAAGGCGCTTGTTTAGCACGATTATATACCTTAAAATATATTGATAAGTGTATTATATGAAGTTGCTAAGTATTGTTTCAGCTAATAAGTATTATGCGACAGTAATCCCTCTATAACGCCCACCGGTCACAAATTAATTAGTCCGCATAATCTCACCTTAAACGTCATTAACCGGAAATAATAGGAAAAAACCGCAAGTAGAACCCGTGAAGAAAATTAATCAAACAGTGAAAACCTGTTAGGTAACGCGGGAAATTGAGGAAAGCTCCGCGAGACGAAAGTGTAAAAAGCTCCGCGAATACAAGCACAAGCCCGCACACACACGCAACGGCGACGCGCACACAAACAAACGGCACACACAGACGGGACGTGTTTGTGTGAACCGTGCACTCACACCACGATAACGGTACGAAAACGAAAGTGTCCGATGTGCGCCGAGCGCCGCCGAAGCGAGCTCACGAAGTCAGTGGAACTCGGCACGAAACTGGGACATCAGTCCGCAACACGACGCGAACGCCGGCGGACGCGGCGCGCCTTCACACGTCTCGTTACGCTGGATGACATAACTGCAAACTGTGCTCGTGATTATGGTGTATCGTGTGGACGAGTAAACATGATGGCTGTGGAAGTGCGGGCGGGCAGCGCGGGCGCGGCGCGTCGCTCGCCGCCACCGTCGCCGGCCGCGGCCGACCGGCGCCCGCTGAGCGTCGACGAGCCCCGCACGCTGGCCGCCAGGAAGGCTTATCCCGAGGAACCTCGCTCGCCACCCTCGCTGCCCTCGCTGCCCTCGCCGAACCAAGCCGAAGACGAAGCGCCCCTGGACTTGACAGTGCGCAAAGAGATATCTGTGTGCGAATTCGCCCGTAACTCATTCGCTGATCCGTCCGACTATGTGAGGACGCAGCTGATCCTGCGACAGTCGCAGGACTACCTGGCCACCGGCCGCGACTCCGGCACCGAGTCCGACGACTCCGCCGGCCGGCTCAGCCCCAACGATGACGCCATCTCCGGAAAGGCGTACAAGAAATCGCTCATGGAGAGATACAGTAAGTTTACACCATATAACCGCGCCGGATGTAACGTTTATAAATTCTTTCAATCGATAACTGCATAAATACATGGAAAAACATTTAAAAAACACATGAAAATTCGTAGTCATAAAGTTACCCCTGTGAAAGAAAGCGGGTGAGCGCTACGCACGTAGCGCGTAGCCGGCCGACAAGCGCTACGCTGGCTTTACTTTCTGGAGTTTTTCATACTGGTGCTACGACGATACATCCGGCAGAACATGAACGAGGCTTTGTTTAAAAACCATGTACATATATTATTGTATATAAAAATAGCCATGTATATAAAGGAGAATAATTGTCGTTTCCGCCATGACCTAACGCAACTTGCAGTGCTCGTGCACGGCGTACGTGAGCGGAATATCTCGCGACCGCACTTTAGCCTGCTGCGGAGTACCCGAATACCTACCTACAGAGTCTCGCTCGAATATATCACTGCATGCGCCTTGCCAACAATAATATTGTGCACAAAAAACAGGATACTGTTTATGTACGTTTAATCACGTTTCGGTATTTCCTAAGTTGGTAATTGGCTGTAATATGATAATAAATAAATAATTAAAGGCTCGATTAAGGTAAACTGAATAATTTATTACATTAGTTATTGTCTGATATGAAAATGGAAAACATGAGGATGATTTTGTGTAGCGGACAGCGGCACTTGAACGTTTTTACAATTACATAAAGAATATTGCATTAAGAGCATTTATATTAAGATGACAATATGGACTGCGGACTCAACAGGTATTCTCTTATAATTACCATAATAAATCATGGTAAATTCATTTAAGAAATTAGGAAGAGGATTTTTCTAAAAGGCTTTTAAGTGACAATAAGTTTATCTTCTCTATACTATAGTTTTGTATGTTATTTGCTACTTTTAAATAAATAAATTAGGACTTTTAAGAGGATTGTAACATACATTTTATATGTATATTTAGGTTTACGCTGTTGATTCTTTAGAACGATAAATCTATTTTATAAACACTATAAATAGGAAATTCCCATGAGACTAATATGATATTAACGACGGACGCGCGTTTCATTTGCCTTTAGAGAAAATAATGTTAGCTTCCATTAATTTATGATTAAGTTAGATGACCTGACGTCAGAGACTGAATGACCTGATTAAATAATATTTGAAAGCAACGGCGTTATACTTCTGTTGACTTAACTAAATATGGAATCTTCTTTCTACCTGCCTTTTTCCCACCGAAATGTGGGATTGGCGCAACCTACTTCTTCAAGTATGTTGCAGAAAGGATTTGATTTAGTTTTTACAACCGGCCGCCTGCCTGACGTCAACCCCCTCTGGGCGCTAAAGTCCCAGGCAAATTAAATTAGAAAATTTGCTTTGCCCGACCTGGGAATCGAACCCAGGACCTCCCGGTCCACACCCCATACATTCTGCCACTAGACCAAGGAGGCGACTAGACTAGACAAGGAACTCATGCTGAATAGAAAATCTAATATCACTTTGCCCGTTCCGGAGTTCGAACCCGAGACCTCAGGACATCCGTACGTACGTCCTACTGCAAACGCAACACAACTAGTCCATGGAGGCAATTTTAAAGACACTTGTGAAGTTTTTGCGTTAAATACGTTTAGTTTATGATTCCTAATATTAGGCCACGCTGCGTCTACGCAAACCTAATCGGCATTCTTGAATACAATAGGTTATTGTGTCGTCTGTTTACTATTCTATCGATTTTTAATATCACTATTTTTTTCTATTGGGGTGTGTCTACTCTCGAGAGGTATAGTGCAAAATGGGTTGCATATAGCGTTAATTAAAAATAGACTTAATAACATAACATAAGCTCTCGCTTGTATCCCCGAAGGGGTGGGCAGAGGTGCACTAGCGAACTATAACACACATATTTCGCAGAGCTTAGTTCCGTCCCATATGTGATAGGGGGCGAGCCTATCGCCATATTGGGCACAAATTCCAGACTCTGGGCTGATATGGAAAAATCCAATATCACTTTGCCCGACCCGGGGATCGAACCCGAGACCTCAGGACGGTAGTAGAAATACCACCACGCCACCGAGGCAGACTTAATAAGAATGACATAAAAAACTTAAAACTTTACTTGATTCCTTAAGTTAACGTGACGCCACCTTGTTATGTGTTTATTACATTCATGGTAAATAAGGATCCCGTGGCCCGAGCAGGATAATTTTTGACAATGGAATTCGTATCGAGCTATGACATGAGGTATTTGTCTATAACATTTAATAAATAAATAATAAATAATACCCAACAGTCACACACATAGTCCCGACCCCACACTAAGATACTAGTCTTGTGTCGTATCAGGAACTACGAGAGACTTTCGGTCTCACAACACCCAGACCCGAAACAAATATCTGTGGGCCACACAAACATTTGTCTCGGTGCGGGGATCGAACCCGCGGCCTCTCGCTTCACAACCGGCTACTCGCCTACTGCGCCACGGAGGCTGTCATTTGTATGATATATCACCCGCCATCAGTGCGCAGCGAGCTCGATATGAATTGATTTGTCATAAATATTCCTGCTCGATCTGCTGCACTGTATTTTTTTATGAACCACAGGAACAGAAAATATTTCCGTAGACCCCTTTCTTCCCAATCCCCATTTCTTTTTTATAGGTGATATCCATGATTCTCCTGGCATCGTGGTCTACGGTGGTCGGGGTCTCTTTCCATCAGGTGACCCACTTGTTCGTTTGCCTGCCTCTGCAAAACATCCGCACTGACAATAATAACTGTAATCATACCTACGACACAAATAAGATAAAAACACACAATTAAGCCCGCCATGTTGCATACGACATAATAATATGCACATTACAGCATAATGAGGTCATTGACACATCGCGGAAAATGTCACGACACACAACACACTGTTGTTATGCAGTTACTGTTGTAGGCAGTATATACATATGTATACACTGCGCAACTGAAGCACGTGGCGCTCAACATGTTGATAGACATTGGATAAGCGAAATGTGAAGCGCGCTTTTTAACAGTCGCTTTTTCAGCCTCCATGTCGCAGTGGGCGAGTAGCCGGCTGTGAAGCGAGAGGCCGCGGGTTCGATTCCCGCATTTAGATAAATATTTGTATAGCCCACAGATATTTGTTTCAAGTCTGGGTGTTGTGAGACCGTGCGTCTCTCATAGTCTCTGACACCCACGATACAGGTTATACCTAGTGTGGGGTCACGGCTAGGTGTGTGACTCTTGGGTGTCCCTTTTTACGTAACAGATAACATACGATGACGCCTGTATGTGCAAAGGGGTACGTAGAGGCGCACTAGCGAACTAAAACACCCACTTTTCGCCGTGCTTAGTTCTGTCCCAGATGTGATGGGGGCGAGCCTAACGCCACCTAGGTACGTAAAACTTTTTTGTTTATTTTTTCGTTATATTAAATTTTGTTATTACATGTTGTTTTACAACATGATACACGTATAATGTTATGTTGAGCAACATTCGCTCAGCATTACCGAAATTAAAATTAGCATAATTAATTTATTAACAAAACACGTCGAACAAAATAACATAAGCTTATTACGGATTTTATCACAATTTGGTTTTAATTTTTATTCCCGACGTTTCGAAGGCTTTGCAGTCTTCGTGGTCACGGGTTGGACTGAAAATCCGTAAAAATTTTAATGAATAGCATTCGCGTAAACTTAAGAAATCAGTATAAGCTTATTATTTCTTCCCACGAGGGGTAAGCAGAGATGCGATTGATACGTAAAATGTTTTCGGAGCTTATTCCCTTCACTTTATGTGATAGTATTTGCCATAATATCACCATACCTATGCCAAAAATTAAAGTACGAGGCAACCCAACTATTGATCTAAAAATTTAAAAAAATGCTTGACCTAAGATTTGAACCTACACTGTAGGTTTTCCTACATTCGCTACAATTAGCCATAGGACGGGACTAATTAGTAAAACATTTTTTACTGTCATTGATTGTAATTTTTTTTATAGCAGAGACAAACGAGCTGATGGGTCACCTGATGATAAGTGATCTCCACCGCCCATAGACATCCAAAAAGAATCATGGCTGCGTTGCCAACCTAAAAAGAGGGAATGGACGGGGAGGGAAATGGGATTGGGAAAGGGATGGGTGGAAATGGGCCATCAGAAACCTCACTCACCAAAAACGAAATGCGACAGCAAGTTACTACTTTACGTCGGTTTTCTGTGAGACAGTGGTATCAAACGAGGTCGAGCCGGCCCATTCGTGCGGTAGACGTTACTGTATACAGCGTGGCTCTACCACTCATGGATGGTAGTTTTGAATACGGATATTGTCGTATACATAACAAAATACTGAAAGAATTGTAACAAAATCATGTGCTTCCAATCATACTAGAGCCATGACTCAATAACACTTCAACCACATTTCTTCTGAGCCTAGTTAAAAAACAATGAGTCAGACATAGTCTCTACATTATATACTAGTTATTGCACGCGGCTTCATCGTGATCAATCTCGTCACTCGGGGATATTGTAGCTTTGTAGTAGTTTCGGCATTTCTTCCCAAGGATAGCCATGCAATCCTGATGTTACTATTTTGACATAAAATTGTTATAGACCTGTAAAAATGATATAAAGTATTCTGTGTGTAGAAAAGGGGATGTAAATTTTAATTTTGAAATCGTAACAGAGTTACGTTAGCATTTCTGCCGTCAGATCACTAAAAGGCCGTTAAGTGATTTATTACAATTATGGCTATTTTTAAGCTTAAAGTAAACAAGTTATGAAGGTATTAAATTTTATATTCAAAGTCTAGTAAATCTCTAAGAACAATATTTTCCACGTTTTTGGCGACATACCAAAATTAGGTTTATTTACTTACAGCATTTAGTGATCGGACCGCAGATTTATTATATGGATAGATGACAAATTGCATGTAACACAATACATGTCATGTTATGTACAATGTGCTGACCAAAATCGGAAGTGGTACGGCCATCGAACCCTGCCACCGAGAATGCTGACGAGTACATGGTACCTACACGCTCACTGCTGACGAGTGACAATATGCACAGATTGCTATGTAATGCGTAATTTAGAATTGAGGACAATCGTGTTTTGTTTGTATGCAATTAATTGTTTGCAGTTAAGAATGGTTGGCGGAATTGTTTTTCATCTTTTATATTATAGCTGAACAGATAGCCAAGTGAATGTAGACATTCAACATAATACCGCGTCTGCCAGGATGATAGTGGTACGGACCTTAAAGAAGAGAGGTGGGAATTAGGAAGGAATTAAAGGAACTAAATGGAATTAAATACCATTTAGGAAATACGACTATGTTAAACGTTAACATAACGTTTACTCTTGAGACACAACCGGGCCGGCCCATTTATGCTTATCAAATTATTTGGTTGTTTGATCTCACATCCACAGTGTATAACAATTTAAACATCCTCGGTTTTTAGGTATTAGTATAGCAAGGGACCAATTAATTCGGACCATTGGGCCAATTAAGATGATCAAGAAAGAGTCATCAAGCAAATTGACTGATTGATGACTTGAGTGACTTATCGATTTTATAAGATTCAAAGGAAACATAAGCCGTTGGTTACGCGAAATTATACGAGAAAAGCAATGTTTATAAGATATGAAGACAAGTGACGGACGATATTCTGTTCTATGACGGTCCTATAACATAAATCATAATATGAAAATAAGCTCATCTAATGGGAATGACTTATAGATACCCACCCGAAGATAATCATTTGTTGCATTCAAGGAAGGAAATAGGATTTCCAGATCAGAAGGTATAATGAAGCTTCGTGACACAGTGGCATCTCTTCCCGCGAAAAAAAACCGGTGAATCAAGTAACCCACATCAAAATCACTTCCTTATTTGACCTTTCCCATGATAGGATGTGCAGATGCATTACCCACGTATGGTGAAATGGTACCTGCGCGGGCGCAGGTCGGAAGTGAAAGGTGCGTAAAAAATCATATATAAGATGCGCATGCGCCGGATGCGCCTCCAAAACAATGGACACGTGATCGGGTTAAATAAGTTTTTTGTAAAATCAGTGGGTCAGTGTGAAAACATGTGCCGCTATGGGTTTAAAGATGGCCTTGTGAGTTGGGATAGGGGAGGCAAGCAAGCATCTTATACATATGTTTAGTAAGAGGAAGACCTATCAGTTTGTCTGTAACATAAATAATAATACATACACCCAACAGTCACACACATAGTCCTGACCCCACACTTGCGACTACCTGTATCGTGGGTATCAGAAACTACGAGAGACTCTCGGTCTCACAACGCCCAGACCCGAAACAAATATCTGTGGGCCACACATACATTTGTCTCGGTGCGGGAATCGAACCCACGACCTCACGGTTCACAGCCGGCTACTCACTCGCTGCGCCACGGAGGCTGTAACACATAACTGGGATAGTTTAAGCACAAAGACAGAAAGCAGTCGTGCAAAATGTTTCCTGTTGCATTTCATACTGTCAGAAAGTATAAAATTTAAAAATACCCACTTCCACGTTCACTGACATTTCGGCTGTTTATATTATTGATGGATAGTGCTACGAAACCATCCGGTGACTCACTTGTTCATTTGCATACTGAGCTAAAAATATTTGTAATTGAAACTTATAATTATGATAAAACCTATTATATTATGTATTTAGTCCAATTAGTACAGACTGCCTCGGTGGCGTGGTGGGATTTCGGTACCACTACGGTTCTGAGGTCTCGGGTTCGACCTCCGAGTCGGACAAAGTGATATTGGATTTTTCCATATCAGCCCGGAGTCTGGAATTTGTGCCCGATATGGCGATAGGCTCGCCCCCTATCACATCTGGCACGAAACTAAGCTCGGCGAAATGTGGGTGTTCTAGTTGGCTAGTGCACCTCTGCCTACCCCTTCGGGGATACAGGCGTGAGCTTATGTATGTTGTTAGTACAGTATAAATAAAAATACAATATTAATTAATTATTTATTTTTACGGAAATATTTAATTTTGTTTTACTAACTATGACTTATTTATCATCTTTGGGTCTCGGGAGTCACACAATAACTTACATTGATAATTTTCGACCAACCTCCAAAAAGGAGAAGGTCCTCAATTCGTCTGTATTTTTTATGTATGTTACGCGATATCTCCGCCAAATGTGGACCGATTTTCAAAATTCTTTTTGTGTTCGATAGAGCTTACTTCAAGGGAGATCCCATATAGATTTGGTCACAAGCGGATTTTATGTCGGTCCGTTAAGTTTTTAAACTTGTGATTATTTCAATATCGAAACAAATATTATAATATGTAATACAGTTTTTGTACCGAATTATAGTCTGACAGTCCTCCCTGGTGGGATGTAGTGGGGTCCAGTTGACCACAACGTGATGTAAACGAATTTTTTTTTATAACAACGTTTATTCACCTAGCGCGTGTTTTATTTATAACAAATGTTACAATTGCGGTTTGAATGATCTAGGTCTGAAAAATTAGGAGTTGTTGTTCAAGGATTGCGGTTTCACTGCACCTAAAACAAAGGAATAACGGTAATATTTATCGCTATATTTATTTATAACTTTTATTGGTTTATTATGAAGCTGCTTTTGTCGACTTCCTTAGCATTCTATTATGACATTTAACCTTCAAGTGAGCACGTATTATGGATGTTATGGTATTGTTACATAAGAGTATGACTTAATTTGAATTCCAAAGTAAACTTAACATGCCTATTATTTTAAAAGTCTAGAATATTTGAAGCGTCTTTTCTTCGCTCACTGCCAGCTAAACCCGGAGATCTCACGCCAGAGGTCGTTGTTCTTACAAATATTTGCATAAATTATACATAAAATATTCTTCATAATTACCGAGGCAGACATAACAACTGGTCGCCGCACTGGCGCGATTCAAATATTATTTTTATTCGATTTACGACTGCGAACCAAATAGGTTGATTCAACGTGTGACAATCGGAGGAATCGAAATGTGTGAAAACTGTCATGGCCAGAAATATCATCAAATAGCCCTGATCAAAACACTGGCTAGCTACCTGTACGGATAAATTTGAATTAAAAAAAAAACAATTTCGAAATATATTAATTCGTCCTTAATTTAAATTCACTTTAAATGATTATCGCCGTTATTCGAATGTCAACTTTAAGTGTTTGGTGATTGAATTCAAAATTAATTATTTCCACATACAAACATATGACTTTTTATGGTTAGCATAAACAACAGAATGCCCAGAAAGGGTGAGGAAGGGTTGTTCTTTTTTTGAATGGCTTCCTGCAATCAATTCATCTCTGTCACGCAATAGTACATCGGCGACGTGTAAAAGAGAGGCCACAAAATCACAGATTTGGCTGCATACTTGTGACTGTTTTTTTTAATGCAGTTTTAGTATTCAAATGACGTGAACGCATCCGTTTTTAGAATTTCTAAAATAAATAAACTTGCCGTACAAATATTAGAGACGGGGTATTGATAAACTATAAACGGTTTTACAACTTCCTCAATATAAACAAAACTTTACATTTACACAATAACAAATTAACATTGAGAACAAAAAATAGGATGAACGAATTATTGTCTTTGTCATTTGATGTTTAATGAAGCAAAGGTAGGTAGGTATGCGGTGTACGGGCAGGTACTATTGATATTTTTTTATCGAACGTTAATTTAATCTTATCTGTTATGTATTTATGCGTGCAATGCTCTTTAAATCGAGCACATCTTAGCGTGGCGGGGGACTGGTGCCGCGCGCGCATTTTTGGCCGGCCTTCAACCGCTACGCAAGGCTATTAGGTTTCACAACACATACAGACAAACAAACGTGCGACCTGCGCGGCCACTATTACTTTTGGGGCCCCACTTACGTAACACGATTGTTTTCGGGGGAAAAAATTAAAATCTGTAAAACTGCTGATCCACTTAGTTTTTTCATCAAAACATGTGAACTGATTATGAGCATAGAAAAAAATATAGTTAATAGGGGAACATTGTAAAAAAAGGTGGTTTCCGTAACAGTACACCACTCACCTTGCCAGCTTCATCTGTCATATAAAAAATACTTAACCCAATTTTTTAAAGTGCCTCCAAAGTGGCTACCTGCCTCCGGTAGCAGGAGTACGCCCTCGCCTATTAAAAAAGAAAAAAAAACAGTACCGTTCCATGTTTTAAATTTCAATCGCTGGCGGCATTTTTTCGCGGTTTTTTTGCGTTGAAAAAAGGTTTATAACTGAATTTATGGTCGCGTTGTTGCAACGGTACTCTATTGTCTATGATTGCTTGCAGATGTTTTTGTGCAAAAATCGAAGAATGCTTTTATTTGCGAATATGGCGACTTCCTTTTTTGTGACCTTTGTTCGTCTTTCTCTGTGTTTAAAAACATCTTAACCCTGTATTTTTAAACAAACAATTTGTACACAATTCAGTTCGCCCTGCCAAAAACAAATGTCTCCGAGGAAATTTTGCGAAGTGTACTGGACGTGATTCAACACATTCGTACCTACTTGGTGATAAAATATTTTAATTAACATTTCATTATATTAACGTAACAGTACTTTTTTACATGGGGAAAATCCTCTTGGATCCCAGCTAGTAGGCGCAGGGTACGCCGGATTCGTACCGGCTAAAAACCACGTGATGTACGCCATCTGCATTTAGAAAGGGTTTCGGGACCTCCAAACGGAACACGCCGAAACTCTTTTTAATGCTACGCTTTACAGCACGTCTCGGTAAGGCATGAATGAACCTCCAAAACTGATAATGACCATAATGAACAGAGGAACCAGGGCGATCTCTGGTATTGCCTCGGTGTCTGCGCCTCCGAGCGAGGTCATTCCTCTCCCGATCCCGCTCCGCAGCCTCCTTCTTAACCATAACAGTTTCACAGAAGGAGGCCACAGCTTTCCATTGATCCTCCCCCGCCAACATTTTGGAAATAACTACGCGCTACTTACTCCCTATAGTAAACTCAATGTTGCTTTGGATAGAAGTGCATAAACGATCCCAAGAAACATAATACCGCGGGATCCATTACGGCGTGAAAAAATAACCACACTTTTATATTAGGTAATAGATTGAGTCATCAAATAATTTTATTCGAATAAAATTCAAGTATAATAGCTGTGTTTAATTATGGGTAATCCCAAACACTTGATTACCGTAGCAAATAAGGTATTATATATACCTTTCATGCCTTTTCCTATAACATTGTTATCCTTGTTATTTAACTTTTTCATTTGAACCTGTTCAATGACAGAATTCTTATTTTATGTGCAATCTATAAAATTAAAATGTTTTTGTACGAATAGTAGTTCTTTGCGTATCCCATATTACGAGTATACATTTAAATTAAATCTTGTTTATTATTATTTATAGAGTCGGTTTTTAATATTGGTTTTTAAGTTGAACCGATTCGTCTCACTATGTAGCCGGTTTTCTGTCGTCACATCTTCGCCTGCTTCCGTCTGCATTATAGCTAGTCAATACCTTGTACATACTACAAAAATAATAATGTTCTTAGTGTAGATCGAGTCGCCTCCTTGGTCTAGTGGCAGCATGTATGGGCTGTGGACTGGGTTCGAATCCCAGGTCGGGCAAAGTAAATTTCCTAATTTAGTTTGCCCGGGACTGGATCCCTCATAGGGGGTTGACGTCAGGCAGGCGGCCGGTCGTAAAAACTAAGCCAAATCCTCTTTGCAACATGCTTGATAAAGAGTGTTGCTCCGACCCCACATTAAGGTGGGATAAGGGCAGGTAGAAAGAAAGTAGATTGAGTGCCCAAATATATACTACTATAGTTCTCAGTACGACCTACAATGCAGCACTTTTTTTAAATAGTTCGTCCCTTACGGAACCGGCTAAGGTCTGAGACCATGCTGCCAAAAAGACTGCCTTGTTTATGGTTTTAAGTACGTCACATGCACATTCAGGCATTTATTTATGCGAGAAGGCTTATTAATGTGACTTCACAGATGTTAGTTTAACTTTGTATCGGTTGTCCATAGAAAAATAAATACATTTGCCGTTTTTCACACTCAATGTTAGTCCTTTAAGCGGTATATTTCAATTTAAAGTAAAAGGCTATCTACGGTTCTAAGTTTGAGGCTCAATTGGATATGGAATGGCAGAAATAATATTTTTTACCGGCGTCTGGACTCTGGCCGGCAAAATTTTGGCAACATCAATGAATAAGTTTCCGTTTCGTGTTTTAAACATATATTATCATATTCGTGACTGCCTCCGTGGCGTGGTGGTATTTCGGTACGACTACGTTTCTGAGGTCTCGGGTTCGATCCCCGGGTCAGGCAAAGTGATATTGAATTTTTCTATATCAGCCCGGAGTCTGGAATTTGTGCCCGATATGGCGATAGGCTCGCCTCTATCACATCTGGGACGGAACTAAGCTCGGCGAAATGTGGGTGTTCTAGTTCGCTAGTACGCCTCTGCCTACCCCTTCGGGGATACAGGCGTGAGCTTATGTTATGTTATTATCATATTCTTAAAATGCCGAATCGACTTGTTTACTTTGTTGTATTGAAAAACACTATAACTAGTTTGAACTCCGAATAATGTTCACGTATAAGATATTGCGAGGTCGAAGAAAACTCGCTTTCGCTTTCCGGTACCGCGATACGCCTTGAACCAGATACGACAAGAGGCCCTAGCGCGAATAACTATCGACTGGATACTCGAATCCAGCGATTTAATCTAAATAAATAAATAACACCCATAGTCATACACATAGTCCTGACTCCACACTAAGATCGAGTCTTGTGTCGTGGGTATCAGGAACTATGAGAGACTTTCGGTCTTACAACACCCAGATCCGAAACAAATATCTATGGATCGCACAAATATTTGTCTCGGTGCGGGGATTGAACCCGCGGCCTCTCGCTTCACAGCCGGCTGTTCGCTAGCTGCACTACGGAGACTGTCAAAAAATCAAATGAAAATGAATTGCAATAAAAAAAAAGAAAAAAAAATCTAGTTTCATATCCATTAGTAACATTTCCGTAAAGTAAGAATGATGACCCTTTGTGTTAAATTGTTAATAAATCGTATGTTAACGTAAAATGTACAATTAATATATAGAATGGAATTTTTTTTCATGTGTAGGAAAACATTAGTCTTACTTGACCTCATTCGACGACTTCATATTAATCACATGCCGAAACGCTGTCGGCCGTTTGTCATATTCTTCATTATATTTCGTAAATTTCCTGTAATTTTCCGCCGCTTTGGTTTATTAAGTGGTAGAACGACGCTGTAGGCAACTTTGCCTACAGTCCCCAAAAATCACATACATAGCACACTCTTAAGCTCCAAAGCCGAGAGTCGAACCCGCGGTTTGTTATTCCACAGCCTTGTTCCAAGAAGGCTGTTCTATCTAATCTAACTAATATTATAAACGCGATTGATGATTTACAATTACGCATGACATGACGCCCGTGAGCGTCATGTTGCCATACAAAACGCTTTAAGCCAAACTTTAGCTCAAACGTGTCTTAATTTACAATGTCTTCGACATGTTCAAACTGTGTAACTCAATTATCATCCAACCGAAACTGTTGTCAATATCAAAAAAACATCGAAAACCCACTGGATTAAGTTTCTGAGAACCACAATTCTTTAGAATTACGTGAACATACAACCTGTGGGAGTAACTTTTTAGCAAGCCTGTATTTTTGTCCCAAGAAACAGGGGTGGGGTGCCCCAGGCGTAGGACATACTAATATAAGTTCCACTTAGAGTCTACAGACAGAATGTTTGTACTAACTGCCTAAACTCCCTTGTAGGGGCGAGTCATAGTTCATGACATAAGCTAGGCTATACGAAGCTATATAGATTAACTTTAAGGTTACGCGTGGATCGTGTTACAATCAAGGAAATCATCCTTGCGTCTCTATTTAATTGCATGTAATATAAGTCGATTCAAAACAAACAGGTCACGCTTTATTTCCCGCTGTTCCTATTTGTGCTTCATAACATCTATCTGTCAGTACAATTAGATTTATCAAAATTAAATTAAAGGCTTTAAAATATTAATTATTGCTCTCATAAAATAACAAAAACGTTTGTAAACTACAACACATTTAAAGCAAGTTTCATCAGATTCTTTCTCCGCTCACTTTAGTCTGCCTCTAGCCTTATAGCATCGCCTACACTGTGAACTATGCTTTATACAGTCTGGTTATTGGTTAGTTTGTAGAGAAAACAGCTGGGGCACAAGTCTGGGAGTTTGCTATCAATTTTCATTGTATGTGTTTAACATGTTACATTTATGCTTACATACGTAAACGCACGCCTATACCTTTGCCGAGATAGGCGACCCCGATAATTGGCAGAGATTTCGGCGTGCGGAATACGGTTAGATGCTAGTATATTTTCACATCGTCAAATTTTAAATTCCAACTTAGGTATCTGTGATTTCGATTCCAGAATTTTAATATTATATACTCCGAGTATCAAACCATTTTTTTTTATAAAATTAGCCTCCAAATCTATATAGCATATCAAAGAGATCTACCCAGCATATAAAACTGTCATAAAACCTTATGAAAACCTACAAAAATAATCCTGAACATAATATTTCAACACGCAATAACGATATCGTTTCGTCTATTATAATAATATTTATGCAGACTTGTCTAGATCTCGTGGAAGACCTGTGTGCCTGTATTTTTGTAGACTTAATCAACTCTCATAAATTATGTAACGAACGTACAAACCAGACAAGAGCTTGTGTGTTTTTTACTAGTGATGTGATGTTCGGATACGCGCTTCGCATTCGTCATTATTTTCTCACTTCACTGTCTATGCGAAAAATAGTTTAATACATATTTTGGCTCTTAAAAGATGATTCATAATTAGAAATATATTTTGTTATAATTTTATTAATTACATGCAAAATAAAGCAATAATTTAACCATTATAAACCTAGTATTATTCGGTTATGCTATGCGTGATCTTTGTCTCTACTCTACAATTTCGTGTTCACATTTGATGTCCGTATTCTCAAACGAGTCTCATCACTATTCTACCTCCCAGACAGTACATTAATGATTCTTGTAATGTATACAGAGACAGAACTACCTCCCGTTTATACATATTTATTGACGAAATGTGGCGAACCTTTCATGAGTGCCAATATATGTAGGTTTTATCCTCATTTTGCTTCATTTCTACAACTATCATTAAAAAGGGACAACTACTACTTTGAAACGTTATATTATTTAAATACGTCTATTATTTTATTAAACTTATCGAACCCCAAATTCTCTCTTTTGATGTATTTTCTGTATTTTTACTATGTTTCCTCATTCATGTTGGTAACGTTATAATTTACTGATATTACTCATAATACTCTTACTTTATACTTAATAATTTCACTACTGACTTCTCCGCATTTCCCGACACTTAATTCCCGGGACGAGAAATTAAATTATCTCTGGAACGGGATCCCGAGATGTGTACTATCTAGTTACCCAGTTCATCTCAGCTAAGCATTTTGGATACATAGGCGGATCATGATTCATATTTTTTAATTATACTTTAACTTTATGGTAATCGAATGCAGTAAAAAAACAGTAACCACCGACAAACTTTGAGTTAAACGGTGGTCCCCAAAATCATGTTTTCCTGTGTAGATACTTCTTTACATTCTTTTCCGGCTCTCTCGAGGGGCTGGCGGCATGACTTGATGGTTGGTTGATGGCATCGGTCATCCGCCTGTCTTGTCGCAAGCCCCTCGATTTGCTTCCTCCCTCTTCGTATCCGAAGTGTAAAGAATAATTAGGCCGGTGTCATTCTGGCGACACTGATAAACCCATTGTTTGTCAGAGATCGCTAGTTTTCTTTCTACTGCACTACGCTGACCATCAGGTGCAGACTGCAGTGTAGTAATAGAAGTCAGATCAAACAAAGACAATCTGTCGCAGTATTACATGTATTGTATAACGATATTTTAGGTGTTGTCGAGACAATCGGGCGTCGCGTCACAGTCAATTTCTCTAGATAAGATAAAATTCGCGAAAATTTCGCTAATCGCACGCATTTATCGATAAATTGAGACTTCCTGCATGATATACGATAGTGATATTTATTTGTTCTTTGAAAACAATGCAAGGGCTAATAAACTCATATCTCCGATAAATTGAGGAAAGTATAGTGAAGTTTACGTAAGTTTGTGTTTCCTCGTAATTCATAATAAATAAGATCATGGCCACATCTTCAAAGGGGTATGTAGAAGAGCAAATAGAGCGGATACATCTACGAACTTATTTTTCATTCCCTCTTAAGGGCCACTTGCAACTTCGCAATAAATTTCTATTTATCCCAAATCTTAATTTTAAGATAGGAGAGAGCTGTAGGATAAGTCGAGATAAAATATAACTCTAGATTAGTACTAGCGCTACAAGTCGCCCTAGGTCATATAATCATCATCATCATCATCATAGGACGTCCACTGCTGAACATAGGCCTCCCTCAAATAGGCCATATAAGAGCAAATCGGAAACCTCAAACACTTATGGTTTTAAGAACAGTGGTGGCCTTAAATAAGAATAAAACCCGGGACTAAATGGTTTCTCAGGCAAAATAAAGTATATATAAGTGTAACAATAACACGTGAACACTGACTAATGAATAGTAATTATGAATACCAAACCAAAGAATAATTAATGAATCCTAAAATAGCGGATATCGGTAATTGCAAAAGGAAACATAAATTATCATGCGTTTATAACTACTGTGTATAACAACAGAATTAAGAAGGAACTTTGTGTGATTTTCGTTTGCATTTAATGAGGCTTATTTATAAAAACAGTTTAACTGAGCAAATGATAAAGAATAGCCTGTCCCTTTTATTTTTAAACGATGTGACACAAGGAAAAAAGTGACAGCCTATTCTTAGCCATTTGCTCAGCTAAACTGTTTTTATAAGTAAGGCCCAAATTGACTACGACTATCGCCCTGAGGGTTCAATCCCCGGGTCGGGTAAAGTGATATTGGAATGTTCTACTCAGTATTAGCAGGGAATCTGGAATTTGTGCCGAATATTACTATAGACTCGCCCCTATCACATCTGGCACGGAACTAAGCTCGGCGAAGATGGGTGTACTAGTTGGCTATTGCACCTCTGCCTACCCCTTCGGGGATACAGGCGTGAGCTTATGTTTTTAAGAACCACTGCTACAGTACAGAGTGCAGTTAAAAGTGTCGGGGCCTTGACAACGTCCGCTTGTGAAGAAATCTCCTCTCAGTACGAACTACGAACAATGTTCTCGAGTTCCTTAACACTTAGCACACGGCACACACGCCACACTCGCCCGGAGCGATATTTCGGTGTGGCAATCACTGAGACTATTAGCACGTTTGATGAAATGTACAGTATTCGTGGTTCAATCATTGGACCTGGGTTAGAGCCCTAGATTATACAATGTAAAACTTACTTAAAATTTAAAATTCATTTATTTAATTTTACAGAAGACTCACGGACTAATTTCAAAGTAGGTAGCTTAAAGGTAGCTACATATTGCCATTTAAAAGCCTCCACATATAAAATTTGCCTGATGTTCAGGCCTATGTCATGAAACGGAAATAGACTCAGTGAAACGTAGGTGCACTCTCACCCAGGATCGAATCGAACCCAGGACCTTACACGCCGCCACTAGACGAAGGAGGCGAAGTTTTAATATCCTTCTTTTCTTTTTTACTACCTGCCCTTATCCCACCTTAATTTGGGAAGATGCAACATACATTTTAACTCATGTTACAGAAAATTATTTAGCTTAGTTTTAAAGATCAGCTGCCTGCCTTCAACCCCCTGATCCAATCCCGGACAAATCAAATAAGAAAAAGCGCTTTGCCCAACCTGGGAACCCAGGACCTCTAGGTCCACAGGGTACATATGTTGCCACTAAACCAAGGAGGCGAAGTGTTAGTATCCTATTGTGTTGAAATATATCGCCGAGTGTAAGAACACACGTCATTAGATATTAATATGCTAATACAATATAAGGAACCCGTTCTCTGTCGCGGTTTCGGTTGTTGCCCAATTTTTTATTCGCTCCGAGATATGTCGGCGGATATTGCAACATTAACCGCTGACTTTTATAAACAGGAAACCGTATCGGCTTTGATGTATTTATTACAACTTCAGTTTATTTGGCAGTAATCAACCGCAGTTCGTCAAATTTCACAAAAAAAGTTACGAAACTATTCCCTAATACACATCTACTTTTTGACATTAAACTGTTTAAAGCCTCCGTTGCGTACCGGGAGTTTAGGAGTAGCTGGTCGCAAGGCTGGTCACCGCGAGATTGATCCCTGCACCAAAACAAATGTCTGTATCACCCACCAATATCTTGATACTGGGTGTTGTGAGACCGTGTAATTTATGATACAAAATCGTATCTTAGTATGGGGTCAGGACTGTGTTTAGGAAACTGTTGAATGTATTTTATTATTAATCGTTGACTGACGTAAATGGTTCATGATTCGGTAGACCTAGTATACTTATTTGTATCTCATTTGGAGTACTTGTCATAGCTCTGTCAACATATGTAAGTACGTAGTACATTTGTCTATACCACAAAGCGATCCGTACAATAACGTGAATATATGTCAAAATACAGCTCATTAGCATATTGTCGGTCGGTATACGCGAACATTTTCACGAAAATATTCAACTAGACAATCACAAACATCACATCACGGTTACGAAACGTAAATCTGTGTCAGTGTCAACGATCGTGCGCCCGCGCCGAGCCGCCGCGCCGCCGCGCCGTGCCGCGCCGCTCCGGCCGAAAACCAACCGCGTCGCGTTCACTCGACGACCGACGTGGTTACTGGCTTAGAGATATCACGGGCATTGGCATATCACGGTCATTGGCATATCACGGACTTTATGATATCACGGACTTTGTGTTATATCAGGCTTTGGGATATCATTGGCTTTGTACAGACTATTGGGATACAATTTTTTAACCTGGATTTTTTCGCCCTGATGTTTTCGATGTTAATTAATAACAATGAAATTCCGATATGCCGACAACTGAGAATTAGATCGGCGATTGGCAGACTTATGCCATCTGAAGATAACTATCATCAAAACGCCACTATGAAAGAGACTTTGCCTGATTTAAAAAGTCCAAATTAAATATATTAAAATAATTAACGTATCTATTAACATAACTACATACCTCTATATACAAATACAAAATTATATACTTTAAAGTTGAACGCACCTGTATTAATTATGCGTAAAAATTTAAATTATCGTTTATGAATTGTAAAAATATTTAAAATAAGTAATTTTATATTGTAAACAATTTTATATTATCATTTAATATACAGTGATTTTAAGGAATATATCTATAACTTGTTCTTTGCCCCCTCTTTCAAATAAATAGAACACTCTACGGATAAAAAACGGCCAAAAGTCCTAAAAAGCGACATCTAGTACTCAATTTCTAAAGTTTTTAGCTAATTTATTTAAACTTAATGGGGCTATTTTAGGAAGTATCATATAAGTAAGAGGTAGGGGTGATATTTACCATGTTACCAAATTCCGTTCGCTAGTAGCACACACACGTTGTTGTACGTTCGTCCGGAAACCGTAAAATACCGTCATTGCGCACGCGCCGCCGACAAACAAACAAACATGCGTTTTGTCGCACCGGCATTGTAGCGATGCTTCCTCTGCCTGTTATCACATAAACATATTCCTGCATCTTCAACGTACGAAGATTAGGCGGAATAGAAGACGATAGATTTGTTATTATTGAAGTGTCTTGTTAATGCAATTGATGACACCTTCTTGTCATTCGCCATTCGCCTAGTGTTAAACGATATAACTCATCATGTGCCGGGTCGATCACTTCCCTGCAACATACCTAAGGATCGATGGCTGCAAATTCGTCATACTCGTGAACAGGTGCTGCTTGTGGAGATTTGCCTGGACTGTTGGATTGTTTAAAAACTCTTTTGAACTCAACTTACCTTGGCTATAGGGTCGCTCAGTGTATCTTGTATGTTACTTTACCCTATATTAGTATCTTTTGTTATCGTGGTTTAGTTGGTGTTTTCTGGTGCTGCACTGTATTAGTAACTGATTGTAAACTGGTTTTAAAAAGAGCAACGTCAGAGTTTCTTGCCCGATCTTCTCTGGCGAAACAGCCTTCCGAACAGGCGGTAGAGTTAAAATTGGACGGAATCTAAATGAATTCAATAAATATTTTGATTTGATTTGAACTACACATGAACGGTACCAACACCCGTACTTTGAACAACAAAGCACTGATTGCAGTGGCACTTCGCTCGTCATGAGACATTAGATCTTTAGTCTCATAATACCTTGTTATTAAACTGGCTACAATGTCCTTCAAGCCGAAACACATTTTCACATAGAATCGTGTATATTATATTATTAACCCCTCTTTACGATGTGTATCACCAACCTTAACTATCAAATGTTATATCCGTTTTAAATGTTATAATTAAACCTTATTTCAATATAGTGTAAATAAATCACTATAATGTAATTTAAGGCTGTATCTCCGAAACAAGCCTCCGTGTGTCGTAACGTTTACAGCTTCCGCCCGCCCACCTGCAACCGGTTGCAACACTTCCGGTACTACCTAACGCGCCGCTTGTAACGTATTACATAACTATCGTTTTCAAAACTAGGTCTATAAATTTACTGAAATATGTTTTTAATTAAACTAAGGTCACTGGGGAGATTAGTGTTGGGTGTGTTGTTAGCCAATTTCCGTCCCGTCTATAAACTCATAGTATATCGGGCGTAATTTATTTTCAATTGGCTCACCTGAGAATCAAACGCTCTAACGCGGATGCCATTACCAAGCACGCTGTACAAACCAAAGGCGATATTATATTATTTTATCAATAGTATTATAAACATTTCATAACAACAACACGCAATTAGGTCGATTTTAGCGTCACAATGAATTGGCCACAAATAAATTCGAACCTGCGACGATCGGTCAAGGGCGGCGCCGTTATACAATTGACAATTCTGTTGGATTTCACAAAATTACCTTTTGTACGCGACGAATTTCAACTCATGTCTAGGACAACGGCTGGAAATTAAAGGAAACTTGCGCGCGGTCTCTCGAAGGCTAATCAGTGGCAAAAACTAAACATCTGTCAAATCGAAGTCAAAATTGAGTTGCTATACCTAAACGTGTTAAAATGGTATTAAACTCTGAACTTTTAAGTATTTTGAAAGCCTTGTCAAAAACAATAGTAATAGAATATTAAATTATCAAAAACCCAAACCAAAAAGGAAGCCAAATCGTGAAATCTCACAAACTGACAGCCTCCGTGGCGCAGCGGGCGAGTAGCCGGCTGTGAAGCGAGAGGTCGCGGGTTCGATCCGAGACAAATGTTTGTGTGAGACCGAAAGTCTCTCGTAGTTTCTGATACCTACGTTACAGGTTACACCTAGTGTGGGGTCGTGGCTAAGTGTATTTATTTTTATTTTATTTATTTATAAACTAAAAATAAACAAATACACTTCAATCAGAGTCAACCTTATTGTTCATTGAAATTAAACTATTTTTACGGATTATATTACGATTTGGTTTTAATTTTTATGCCCGACGTTTCGAAAGCTTTGCGGATCGCAAATAACTAACTTTTTAAATTTAAAACTGTATAATTTTAAAATGAAGGTAGATAATGTAATATTAACATTTTTGGACAAATGACACCTTAGTCTGACCCATGACCACGAAGGCTGCAAAGCTTTCGAAACGTCGGGCATAAAAATTAAAACCAAATCGTGATATAAACCGTAAAAATAGTTTAATTTCAATGAATAACATTCACGTAAACCTAAGGAATCATTATGTCAACCTATTGTTATTATATTCAAACAAAGTTAATAATATTATGCTATTATTACAGAGCATTTCAATCTGGGATTTCATTAGCTAATTTCCGGGTATGATTCATATATTTAAGGCTAAAACGGCTAAATACGCTCAGAATATTACAAACTATGAGGAAAACAAACAAGCTTCTTCTTGCAGTATTTTATTTTAATGTTTATATTTTAAACTCCGTAACCCTGCAAGTGGTATCACTGTCAAAGAAATTCTACGTAAAATGTCATAACTTGCTGTTTTCATCTCTATTAATTTCATTGGGTTGGCAACGCACACACGATTCCTCTGACATTGGAAAACTCATCACTGGTGAGTTTGGGGTGACCCATTTTGTGGTTCACCGGCCTTATACTAAAATATCATAGTTTAGAATTTTAAAAACCGTCTTCATAACCCTAATCGCGACGTTTATACTGTAGCTTGTTAAGATTACCCTTGGTAGCCATTTATTTTAAAAGCAGAAGAAGGAGAGAACCCTATAGTCTATCACATCTGGACCAAAAAGAAATCCTCATTCGCCGGAGATACATACATACGAGCATATAACAAATTATACGAATTGAGAATCATCCCCTTATTTGAAAATAAAAAAAAATTGAAACCCAAAACCAGTTAATAAACATTGAAGAAATACTGTTTTTAACATTATTATATGATCTAACAACAACATCGTATTGTCAAGTAGTGTTGTGAACAACCCAAAACACTGATTGGCAATGCTATTGTAAAATTCACAATCGATTATGCAATAGATAGTTCCAGTTGTTACCGGTTTTGCAAGTGTTTCAATGTGAAGTTTAAATCGACAGCAACACCTACAGTTTCCTACATTACGCAAAATACTATTTGCATTTTGCATTCAGCTTTATGAGCTACAGCTGAATGCAAAAAAGTCTGTTAAAAATATAAAACGAAGCTATTTGTGTCAATTGATTTTGTGGGAGAGATATTCGAATTGAAAACACACGTTAGTGGATTGGGGTTCTAAATTGTGCTTAAAATAGTAATAAGCTTTCTGTACATTATGCCATGTGACATCGGCGAACTGCAACTGCTTTTCTACATAAACCTTTGTAAACTTTATTATTTAAATATGAATCGGTTCAATTGATTTCTTATCATTTTTCCTCAACACATCTTCAAGATACCATGCCACTGCTCAGTCGATAAGTAGCCACAATCGATTTACCCAACATTCACACCTGAAACATTTCGTAATCAACCGATAGCACAATCGTATCCCTGAAAAACATTTCCATTGAACGCGGCTCTATTATTAGTGTAGTGGCGCATAGTTCGGCCCGAAGTGCAACTCTCTAGCCGCTAGTGCTAGCGCCACAGTACGGGGTGGGGCGAGGCGGGGAGAAGCGGAGGCGGCGGTTACTATCGTAGTGCGGGGCGCGGGGCTCGCGAACCGGGTCAAGGGAGTCGCGATGCACCGTTCACGCTAAATCTCACTTTCGCGGGCTGCACACAAACATGGCCGCCGTAGTGACGTGCCGCTTCCATCTCTGCGACTCATATACTGTTCCCCATAACGATTCCGGCTGAATAAGGTCACTGTGTTGCAACACGTACACGTGTAATTGATGAAACAAACATTTAATATCTGAAACGAGCCAATATCCTTGTCCCTATTTCATATTTCCTACGTCGAGTAACGTAATCGAGATAGCCGCTATCTCGCCGTAGTGGCATCTTATCAACACGAATTAATGCAATACGCGTTCCTACGCGATAAAAATTAGTCAGATTTATATTTATTTATAGTTGACACGATTTTGATATCGTGGTGCTTGCCGGAAATTTCGGATGTTTTCGAGCGTTAGAACAACAAACCTTGGTCAATAGGAACCGCAGGTACTTTACGACGCTGCGGACGAAAAAAACCATTTGTAAAACAGTGTTTACATGTAACCGCGACCGTGAATCAAATTAACGTCCGAACGAGGCTGTCACGTAGACATCGACCAGCGTTCCCTCCGACAAGGTTGCACCGAAAAACATCTAACCGAATCGTACCAGCACGGTATCAGGACATGACTAATGGACAATGGCTTGCGAAACTGCATCGTCTCGGTGCAACAGCTCGTATCTGTACTGCCAATCAATCATGGCTCTATCTGGTGACTGATCTGCTTAAACACAACACATCACGCCTCATGTAGGTACTTACATAATCTCGCATAGCATAGTGATTATAAAAATCGAATTTGTATCATGTTAGAAATGGTAGAAGCATAATTATGTAGACCACCATATAGATTGTACTGTGGTTGTTTCAAGTCTCGTCTGGTTTATTTATTCTCATTGACAAACATATGAGTGGATTGGCATAAAAACAATAGTATTTAAATCACGCCCACGTCAATATACTTGCGAAATACTGAGAACCGGCTCATCAAAGTGGAAATGTCATGTCAGTTCGTTGTAATTGTACCCGTTTCCGTTCTTGTTTGACTAAAAACTCGTAATGGCGGTACATAAACGGTTTATGTAATATATTTTCCATTGTCTTTCATATTCCAGTTTATGTAGCCTCGCTTTGGTTACTATAAATCACATAATTATAAGTATATATCCTTATCAAACGTATGTAAAACGGTAAAGTTTAAGGTAAATGTATTTAACGAATATACTACCAGGATAAAAATACGTGTCATATTCTACATCCTTATCTTAGTCATGGTGTTCGTGTGTGCCTAATGTCATTGAAATCCCTAAGTTCGATTTTTGATAGTGATTAATTTAAAAACCTCGAAATTCACTTTACAGAAACCTGATTACCGGTATTAAAATTTAACGAGTAGAGATGAAAAGGATAATGTTAGTAGTAATTAATAAACCAATAAAATCAATAATATATTATCCCCGGTAATCCATGTAAAAAAATTTAGACACAATTCTACAAGCTTTATCACATAATTTTTATCAATTTTAATAATATATATTTCTGTTCCCCTTTATTAGAAATTACGATTACATAAAATAATACATGATGGTATCATAACATTTTATAATGGTATATCATCATTGATTTTTACTACCTGGTTGAAATCTATGTATAATTTTGACTTTCATTATAACTCAAAATAACAAGTCGCGTTTACATTTCTATTAGTAAATCTGTTTAGTATTACCGAATTGAACCACATACATATAAATAAACATACTTAATATAAAAATATTTTTTTACGTTGCAAATTTATTTGAATTATTGTATGTATTAGGTTTAAATTATTTAAATTTGTATGTAGTAGGTATAAATTGCAATTATAGTGACTGTACATAAATTAACAATCATAGAATATAATATTATTGTACCCTCTACTGAATAGTGTAAAAAATCAATAATTAATCGAACCCACCCCATCACTAGATAATCAGTAGTGAACGGTGAGCAAAGACCCGAGAGCAACGCGACGTAGGAAGCGCGCGCGCATCTCGCCCTTCGCTCAGTTCTGACCCACTTACAAATACAAATATAACCTACTGGTGCCGGTGCCGCTGCCGTTCCAACGCTCTATACTATACTAACACGTCTATTTTACACATCACTAATCTATACATAATAAAAGATAAACACCATTTACTCAACGTGAAATGTCAAAATCTTTAAAATTTGTGCGTGAGTAATAAAGTCACACCGTGTTAATTATGTCTATAACATGAATGGCCCAGCTCGACTGTATCGTTACCACTATCTCATAGACGTGTAGTGGTACTAGAACGTCTGGAGGCTAAAGTACTACCTTCCCTTCCAATCTCCGGTGCTCTTTCCCACGTTAAGCCGCTACTTATTCACTGTACCGGCGACGATCCCATTCACCACGTATCGTCAGGTACGTCGTCTGTCGACATCAGAAACTTTAAAATATCGCGTAAAATACATTTAAAAAAATACAGACGAATTGAGAACCTTCTCCTTTTTAGAAAACGGTCGAAAAAAAACATTACAAGGATTAAATATCATTTGGTCAGGAGGAACAACTCTTTGTTAGATACCATAACACCATTGTCTTGGAGAATATTTCTTTATGAAGCGCTAAAGTGTGTCAACAAATATTTATAAAACTGAATATGATTAATCAATTTACATTTAATTTATCTGAGAACTGATAAAAATGCGCTAACTAAAAGATATGCCACGAAAAAATGGAACATACATCAAACATTATGTATAAAATGTTTAGTTTAAGAACTCATAAATACATGTCACTCATTAGAATCTACGAGCGAATTGAAATATATTTAATTCGATATCACCTACTTTTCACTTTTTAATCTTAAGATATGATGTCATCTATTTCCCAGACATCTTTGATATTATGCCATGTATTTTCCGTATGACTGTTTACTATACAATATATAGGATCTTCAATATTATATTTTTATTCCCGTTGCTAATCTGACAGATCTTTGGATCTTATAAGAGCACTTTGACGAATTTTTAAAGCCATAAACTTGCAAAAAAAATTTAAAGACTCGTCAAAATTAATATTTGATCTCAAATTGCTACGAAAACCATTTTACGTAATGAACGTCATGCTAAACATAACATTTGTTTACTTCCTTATAGGCCTTATTAATAACTCCATAATCACAAAATATATAGTGTCTATGGTTATAATTATTATTGCTTTAATGTAGTTCATCCAAACAAGTTTATTTTGTGTGACAACACTGGCTGTTTTGGACAATCCTGAGCGGATAGCGTGTGCCTTTCCTCCATGACTCATGTAATTTGCGTAACGTTTCTTAATATGTAAAGTGATTTACATAAAGTATTACTGTATGTTTTTGGACTGCGATAACGTCAAATTGAGCTCAGAGCTAATTAAGACTATCGAGTATCGATCGGTGAATAAAACGGATTAATTATGTACCTACATCTATAAGGAAAATAAAATTGTCGCCTCCTTGGTCTAGTGGTAGCATATAAGAGCTGTGGACCGGGAGCTCCTGGGTTCGATTCCCAGGTCGAAAGGCAAAGCGTTTTTTCTAATTTAATTTGATTCAGAGGGGGTTGACGTCAGGCAGGCAGCGGTGGTAAAAACTATGCCAAATCCTTTCTGCAACATGCTTGAAAAGTGTGTTGCTCCGACCCCACATTAAGGTGGGATAAGGGCAGGTAGAAAGAAAGATAAGGAAAATAAAGACATTTGTAACAAAAAAAAAACTATTTTTCCCATTACTTAGTTGGACGCTAATGGTTTTTTATTTATTAGTATAAATTGACTGCCTCGGTGGCGTGGTTGTACATATTTCGGTACGACTACCGTCCTGAGATTTCGGGTTCGATCCCCGGGTCGGGCAAAGTGATGTTTTTTTTCAATTAAGCCCAGAGTCTGGAATTTGTGCCCGATATGTCGATATGATCGCCCCCTGTCACATCTGGGACAGAACTTAGCTCGGCGAAATGTGGGCCACTGTCACGCCTCTGAACGGGTAGGCAGCAGTGTAACTGACATGCCACCTTTCGCAACTTTGATACAAATAACCATATGCGTAAATAAATTTAGTATAATATTGTTATCATAAATTACAAAGCTTCGAGCTTATAATCGCTGAAATCTAGATAATTATTTACCGCAACATCAGCAGTTTCCGCTTATTGTTCTCATATCCGAAGTACCTATATTCTTACTAATGCAAAAAATTATAGAATATTAATAATAAATGTTACATGTGAATATGTTTAATTAGCGAGGTGATTACAAAAATAATATAACCAGGCAGCATAGCAACTGTGAAACTAAAACCTAACCGGGTTTTGTACCGTCCTTTAATATTGCTACTAATGCTGTCAGTAGCGTGTAGATAGTTATTAAAGTACGCTAGATAAAACGTGTTATCGCAACGTAATCGCGACGGTTTCCATTTCTCAGCGAGTCGCGTAGTCGGCCACTTTCTTACGTTTCCCGCGCGCGGGGAAAGTGCCCGCGCTTTTCCGACGCCATGTTGGATTTACGCTCGCTTCCCCGCCGACAATGCACCTTCGTTTGGAGTTATTTCTAACATTGTATTATTGTAAAAACTATTTATTATTTATTTATCTTATAATTGCCTATTAATTACACTTAACATTTATAACAGGTATAATATTATTTTTATGATTTCTGACGCTATTCTCATGATGACGCACTAATGGATCTAAATAGCCAGATGAAGTTATGAGAGATAATTTTGTTGTTTTGACAGATGTTTCATACATACATTAACAAGTAATTGAAAATTTGACCCTAATAAGCAAGATCATAGAAATTCTCGATATTTTTCAACATAAGCTCACGCCTGTATCCCCGAAGGGGTAGGCAGAGGTGCAATAGCCAACTAGTACACCCATCTTCGCCGAGCTTAGTTCCGTCCCAGATGTGATAGGGAATGAGCCTATCGCCATATCGGGCACACATTCCAGACTCCGGGCTGATATGGAAAAATCCAATATCACTTTGCCCGACCCGGGGATCGAACCCGAGACTTCAGGGCGGTAGTCGTACCGAAATACAACCAAGCCAAATATTTAGGTATTTTTCAAATAAATAAATAATGTCTAGATATTATAAGAACTTAAAAATAAAAATCATTATTTATGACAACGTGTCAGTTGTTTTGATTAAAACACCGCTAAAACGGCGAAACATAACTGGCATAAAAGATAATCACAAAAAAAATAATTTAAAACAATATATTCTGCTAAATTCCATCATTGCTGATGCTGGCACAACATGACATGAGGCTGTTGTCTTCGTGTATTCACAGGTGTCAGCTTTATGTGACGCATTTACTATTGTTTACACTTTACTTTTCAGAGTTTTCCAGTTATTTATTTATCACATAAAATTGAAAATAAATAACATTTTTGAATTTCGAATGTCATCACATCACGTTTTGGACGTTGGGTGATTGCATCGATATATTACTTACCTAGATGCACAGTTGACGCTCGGAAAATGGGACAGCAAAGGAGTGCTTAAGCACTCGTTTTGCATACAGTCCGACGCCGATGGAATTCTAAATTTCAACATTCAAATTTAAGAACGCTTGCTCATTTCGTTTAAAAAGCTACTTTATTACACGTGCATAGGGTTATATTTGTTTTGATTTAATTAGAACTTGTGATCTTTTTCTTTGTTTTATTCCTGAGACCACTTTTTAGGAGGATATTTGCAAAGAACTGTGCATCTAGGGTATATTATATTGATGGGTGATTGTGATAATATCCACTATTAATATAAATTCAACTTTTCTTTCTACCTGCCTTTATCCCACCTTAATGTGGGGGATTTGGCTAAGTTTTTACGACCGGCTGCCTGCCTGACATCAACCCCATCTGAGGGACCCTGTCCCGGGCAAATAAAATTAGAAAATTAGAAAATTAGCTTTGGCTTTCGACCTGAGATTCGAACCCAGGAGCTCCCAGTCTACAGCCCATATATACTACCACTAGACCAAGGAGGCGATAATTTTTATTTTTAACGAATTTAAATATTTCGCCTAAATTAGTTAATAGCAGACATGCGACCAAAATATCCAATATGTGTGGAATATATCTATTCTAGCAATAAACGAAATGGTTGCATACTTAACCAACATTTGCATGTGTTAATATTGTATTTAATCCGGCACTAACACAAAGAAATCATTCAGCCATATTCATCATTCCATCGACCACCATAATTAGATCCCGTATGTGAACCACTACCCATACTATTAAGGGGTCATCAAAGTGGACACTGATCGAAATAGCATGGCTTCCCGGATGTTGCAATGACGTCAGGCATCACGGCAGAGATTTGCCGAAACGCACGCCAATCCGGAATCATTCTTAATAGATGGATATAGGGTAGCATCTCGTTTGGCAGGTGCTTGTCTCGATCTTTCCAAGTACCGATGTTCATTAAAATGCTAATTTTTTTGAGATATTTGCTCATATCCTTTATATACTGTATTGGTTAATTCTACATACATTACAAAATAAAAGTCTGGTTTGTTATTATTCGTCTAGTTCGCTTTATGATTAAGTATTATACCACATCTGTATGACTGCCTCGGTGGCGTGCTTGTATTTGGGTACTACTACCGTCCTGAGGTCTCGGGTTCGATCCCCGGGTCGGGCAAAGTGATATTGAAATTTTCCATATCAGCCCGGAGTCTGGAATTTGTGCCCGATGTGGCGATAGGCTCGCCCCCTATCACATCTGGGCAGAACTAAGCTCGGCTAATTGTGGGTGTACTAGTTGGCTAGTTCGCCTCTGCCTACCCCTTCGGGGATACAGTCGTGAGCTTATGTTATGTTATGTTACATACTACATCTATGATATACTAACAATTGTACCATAAGTTACCTTTATCTTTCTACATGCCCTTATCCCACCTTAATGTGGGGTCGGCGCAACATACTTCTTCAAGCATCTTGCAGAAAGGATTTGGCTTAGTTTTTACGACCGGCTGCCTGCCTAACATCAACCTCCTCTGAGCTATTAGTTACCTTACCAACCATTAGTTAACTTTAAAATAAGTGCAAACACGTTTAGAACTAGAGTCTCTGAAAACCCCCTAATCATTCCTTTTCAATCGCAACACATCCCCAATTAGGAACATACATAAAAAGATTCCGACGAATTGTTAACCTCCCCTTTTTTGAAGTGTGTTTAAAATACTGACGAATTAAGATCCTTCTTTTGAAATGTGCCCACATTTATCGAAGAAACGTATATTATCAAAGCTTTGGGAAACTGTCGAAATTCCAAAGACATCTAAGAGTCCAGAAGACTCATCTTCCTCCATAAACGTTTAGAAATAGTTTCGGCGGTGAACGAGTACATTGTTAATTCATCCGTAGTCGTGTGGTTTTCCCTCTAAGATTTATCTATAGAAATGACTCGGACTTCCTCAATACATCTAGACCATAAAAACATCAGGATGTTGCGTCTGTGTTTTTATTTGCTAAGGTAAATGGTCATAGAATATAGACATGTGTTATTAACACCCTATAGTCACACACATAGTCCTGATCCCACGCTAAGATCGAACCTTGTTTCGTGTGTCAAAGTCAAAGAGACTTCCAGAGCCTCACAACACACAGACCAGACAGATACAAATCGCTGTGGGAATCGAACCCACGGCCTCTAGCTTCAAAGCCTGGTACTCGTCTACTGTGCCACGGAGGCTATCAAAACTGTTATTACTATTTTTTATAAAACACTATCTAATAAGGAGGCGAGTCACGGGATGCTAGGTGATCTCCATCGCCCATAGACACTTACGATACAAAAATAACCATTTATTGGGAAGAAAGGGGATATGAGCCACAATAAGTCTCACTCACCGAACGAAAGAACATAGCTGTCACTTTTCGACGGTTTTCTGGGCAATCGTAACACAACAGTGAATTACGTCGATTTTCTATGAGAGTATAAAATAAAACATCCAATTTGAATCAAATCATGATAGAGTAATTAAATCCCCAATACGACTACTAGTCAAGTTCTTTGCAAATATGCGCTTAAAAAGTGGTGGAATTGAAGTTTTAAAGTCGGTCCGATATGTTTTTAATTACTCGACCTGGTAAACGAACCCAACACCTCATCGATTGAATACGGTAATGATACCAAAGAGGCACAACAAACAACATTGAATTAACTGCTACAAGATTAAAAATAGAAGCCGTTACAATAAAATAAACTCAAGACATACCTAAAAATCTCCCAAAATGGCTGCCAAGTTAAAAATACTTAGTGAAATTGAACAGTCTGTCAACAGAGACGCTCCATAATTCCCGTACAGAAGATGTGTGAATATATAAAAAACAAAACAGTTATGAAAACATCACTCAGCTGAAACTGAATAATTATCGTAAAAAAGTCACATACACACTTGAAAGAAATAAATAAATATAAATCACGGGCGTTTAATTATTTCCTGCGCCTGCGCATGAAAATGAAAATTCCCCGACTTTTTCTCCCGTTGTTTATTCTTGTGCGACACTTCTTTGTGTTATTTTAAAAATAACGTCAGCATTTAATCTAGACATGCATCACTATACGGAAAATGGAAAATCCCTGTGAAAACTTACAGCAAAATTAATTATACTTAATCCACAACAACGATTAGAGTGGCCATGCAATCAGTATCCGAAATAATATTGGTTCAGCACGAATGGACCGGCTCGACCGGATTATTACCACTCTTCTTCTGACTGCCATTATCCCATTTCGTTCTAAGCTTGTCGTAACACACTTTTTCAAACATGTTGCAGAAAACATTTGGCTGTAATTTTGACTGAAGGAACAGAAATGCTGGGCAAATGTACGTTATTTTGTTATGTAGTTCGCCTCTGTCTAACCCATATAGCGATAAGGTTTGAGGATACATACGCGTATTCTGTCTATACATACACCATACACAAAACTAACAAACATTTTGTCTAAATCGCGCTTTATACAGTACATATACCTAACATAAAGAACCTAATCAAACAGAGGTTCTACTCGGGGTCAAAAACACCGACTTCCTACTAAATGTACGGAATAAATAGTGCGATGCACTTTTTGAAGCCCCCACAAGTGGGCGTAGCTAGCCCAACTCAGAGGGGGTAGCGTGCATTCACCTCCCCCCGTCACCCCCTCGCCCCCTCTCCGCCCACGCTGGGGGGGTCATAACTTATGTAAGTTTAAATATTTCAGTGAAACAGGAAAGTAAAAGTAGCTCGAATAAAGGAACTTTGCGCTTGCTATACCACACCACAGTGGTTTTGACGTAAGCTCGCTTAATTTATCTAGATTAACTCCTGTGAGCTCCGGGATAATGGCTGGAAACTCACAATTTACCTGTTTTGTTGTTAATTCTATAGATAATTAAGCGGTTTGATATTTAAAAGCACTATGTAAAGAACAACATGTTTGTTTACCTGTAAGCAGACTGCTGAATAGTAAAGCCAACGACGACATAAACAGCGTGAATGGGCCGGCTCGACCGTTTTAATGCCACTATCTCACAGAAAACCGAGGTACCAAAATCCTCCTCCCTTTACCAATCCCTATTCCCTTTCTTTGCTAGGCATCTCATCTATGTATGTATGTTCCTTTTCGACCGATATCCATAAAGGAGAAGGTCCTCAAATCGTCTGTATTTTTTTAATGTATGTTACGCGATATCTCCGCAGAATGTGGACCGATCTTCAAAATTATTTTTGTGTTCGATAGAGTTTCTTTCAAGGGTGGTCCCATATAAATTTGATCACCATCGGTAAATTGGTAGTCGGTCAGTTAAGTTTTTAAACTTGTGATTATTTTGTATTCATGGCTATCATTTACCACTAGATTTGCCAATCATATAAAAATAAGAAAATGAAAAAAGAAAACCATGCAAAACCCACAACACAAACCCAATTCCGAGCTTACCCAGATAAGTTCACAATTTTCAAGCCGATATACTTCTAACAACTGCTGAGGAGAGCAATATTTCTCCACAAAGTATGGCATAAAAAAATTAACGTTGAATTTTAACTTAACGGTACTTGAAAATGAAATAAATCCTACAATGCAATGATTTATGAGCGAATTTCATTGTCATACGCCTCGGAACGTTTACCTCGCAAAATCACATTTAGACAGTGGCTATACATTAGGCATTGTCTATTTATTACCTAAGCTTCATCTTAGACACTGTATTTGAAGGCTTCCGATAATTCCGCATTTAGGTCTAAATATCCAATGAAGGTGTATTATTTACAAAATTGAATATTACCTTAAATCCACTATTTCACGTTTGTTTTTCGAATCGAAAAATATCATTATTATATACCCGGTCATGCAATTTGTGTCGAGTATCAAATAATAAGCTCATACCTGTATCCCCGAAGGGGTAGGCAGAGATGGACTAGCGAACTAGAACACTCACATTTCACCGAGCTTAGTTCCATTATTGTTATATCTGGGACGGCCCAGATGTGATAGGGGGCGAGCCTATCGCCATATCAGGCACAAATTCTAAACTCCGGGTTGATGTCGAGTATCCTTGACGTTTATCATATCATGGAACGTTTTAATAATTTCCAACTGTCTATATTCTGGTCTGTGGCACGTGTGATGTGATGAGATGATGATTGACGTGGCATTCTTACATTGCATATGGTAACTGAAATTTTTGGAAACCTAAATATCCTCTTTTTGATTACTTTCCATGTCACAGTAGGCAACGGCTTGTATCACCCCTGACATTGCGATTTTCATGAGTGACAGTAACCACATGCCATTAGGTGAGCGGGCTTTTGTGCCTTCATACACCAATAAAAATACATAACAGTTGCTACTCGGAATATAAAGAATTCAACATGAAGAACATATTGCATAAATGTATAATATTATATTACTTTACATTCACAATGTATTTTCCTTCGGCAGTGCAAAGTTCAACGCCACTATATTTCGTAGCATATCTGAAATCTGGAATTAATAAAGCCAGTACAGTGCAACGAACCTTTAAATCCTTTAGTAAAAACTATTTGCATGCATCGCCTTCCTAGATTACACTGAATAATGCAAGCGTCCGGAGTCCGGACTCCGGGTCGTATCCGTTTGGGCCACGCTTCCACACGATCTTGTGAACGTTGAGTTTTATTAAACGCCATTTTTTCCTGTTGAAAAATTTTATTGAATTTTTATTTTATGTTTACACACTTAATTTTTTTATGCTATTATCGTTACTTAATATAGTTAAGCTGGCCAGTATTCGTGTTCTTTACTTCAATATACCTTTTTGTTTTTTTTCTCTATATGTTAAAATCTGCTTATCTTAAGTCTGCTAAAAAGCCATAGTTCTCATCTCTCATCTATATATGGAAGAATTACAAGCCCTCCAAACAAAACACGCGAAAATACTTCGATATACCTATAACATATGCGTCAATACCGATGTATTGACGTGTACAATTATTTAATTTTATTACCCTAATTGCGATAAATTAGGGAAATTAAATAATTATACTGTTTCATTACAAATTTAGGTATATAACATTTATGACACAGTAATGCTATATTAATTTTTTCACAAGTAGGAAAATGTATGCTGATAAAAACCATATATGTCACCCATTTGCTAAAGGTAAGCTAGTCTTAAAATATGACTATAAATCATTTATTTATTTGTTTATTTATTTTACATGCAAAAAATGTACAATATATTCGATATGTAGAAAAATATTTTCATTTCTTTCTTTTCACTAAAAATAGCCTCATCACTTTTTTCCTTGCGTTACAATGTTTAAAAATGAAAGGGACAACCTATGGTTAAAAATAAGCAGTGCTTAAATATTTTTATAAGTGAGGGGCAATGTCACTTCCACTTTAACAAACGAGTCAAACGATACATTCATTTAGGCTGCAGAGCGCGCCATAGAAATAGATATACGTACATACACTCGTACACATGAATACATATTATACATTCAAAAAACACAACCCGCCTTCGGTGGCAGTTGAGTCGATATTTCGCACTAAAATCGCTTAGTAGTTCGTTTTTTAAACTGCCAATCGGTAGTACAGCAGCTTTAAACCGCGTGCGTCATTCGCCGGTGCCCCGTGGTTCCCATCTCGAGCATAATCCACTTTAAGATGTCTTGCCCTCATTTCTCTCTAATCTCGCTAAGTTATAACTGGTGTTTTTCAAATCCTCCCCTCGCTGTGCAACGGGTTTTAGAATATTGAATATTAGTAGGTTCTCTTGTATTCAAATCCTTATTGGTACGTAATAGATAAATCGCTGTATGCAGGCCGCTTCCTACAGGTCGATCTGAGAATCTTTGGGAGAGGCCTATGTTCAGCAGTGGACGTCCTATGGCTGATGATGAAGATAAATCTTTCGTTTGATCTATATAAAATAACACAAGCTCGCGCCCATATCCCCGGAAGGGTAGGCAGAGGCGCACTACCGAACACCCACTTTCGGTGATCCTATCTCCATATCGGACACGAATTCTGTAGACTTTGTATTATATTGCATTACAAATAGGGTATAAACTAAATAAATGCGCAGTGAATACTGTAGTAGGTTTTTAAAGGCATGGATATGTAGCGCTCCTTTGTGCAGACTATATTTTGGGATCTAAAATTACTTATTTATGAGGTAGATTGGGTCTTAAGTCTTTCTGGAAAAGGCAACCTAACTACATATTCTATTTAATACACGGCAAACGTCGCTTCGGTTTCGCAACAAATCAATAAACATACGCTCAAACCTATTTCCCTGAAGGAGTAGGTAGAGATAAACTAAAGCACTACATCTCGTCAAAGTTATTTGCGTCCCTTCAAGTGACGGGCACAAATTCCAACCCCAGGCAATTTATATGTGATTTCAAAGGTTCAAATACTAATTATAATAGCCCCAGTATTTGAACCTTAAACACAATATTCTGTATTTCCCCGCAAATTATTTTATTATGTGAATTTAAAGTCGAAGAGCTTAAATAAATGTATGAGAGCGTAAGAAAAAATATGTGCTATAATAAACGGAGTGTGACTTTGACTGCTTCGTTGGCGTGGTAGTATTTCGGTACGACTACCGACCTGAAATCTCGGGTTCGATCCCCGGGTCAGACAAAGTGATATTGGGTTTTTGAATTCAGCATCAGTCCGGAGTCCTAACCTATCCTGTCACACCTGGGACGGAACTAAGCTCGCCGAAATGTGGGTGTTCTAGTTCGCTAGTGCACCTCTGCCTACCCCTTCGGGAATACAGGCGTGAGGTTATGTTAAACAAAGTGGTGTGAGCACACCGCCCGCGCGCTTGAAGCGTGCACCGTTCGCGTGCCATGATATTACCATGAAAACACCATTAGCATGAGGTCCGATAGCCACTATCGCGTTGGCCACGTCCCGGACAGTAAAGAGTTCATTTTCCGTCTAGACATTTCGACCTCGCCGAAAGGGAAAACGTTTCTGTCTCACTCAATGCGCCAAACATGCGCAGTGGTGGGTCGGGGTGTAGGGGAGGGCATTCCGTGGGGGCAGACGGCCCGACAACAGGTGGGTAGGATTTGGGGGTGGCTGGGGCCCAAGGTCGGCGCACGGAAGCGTCTGGCGAGGGATGTATTCAGATTATATATTACGCGATCGATTTTGCCGTAATATCCTTTCAACATGCGAATTTACAGCAAAATATGCTTGTTAATCTCGTTGAGGTTAGATAATGACTTTTGTACTACACGAAAACTCACCAATTTTGATTTCTGTCCTACCTACTAGCGAATTATTTTTACTACTACAAACTGCACAACTACTAAATGCTAAAGTAGAGTAATAAATGACACCCAAAAGTCCCTTACATAGTTCTGAGCCTACACTAAGATACGAGTCTTATGTCGTGGGTATCAGGAAATAAATATCTGTGGACCACAAAAACATTGGTCTCGGTGCGGGAATCGAACTTGCGTCCTCTCGCTTTACAGTCGGCTATTTTGCTGCTCCACGGAGGCTGTCAAAGTGCACAAAAAAAATCTACAGAATTAATAAACTAAGAGACGCTAAAGTGATGCACTCTAATATAAAACTGAGAAACCATTTCTCATACGTCTCAACGTCAATAAACTGCGTTATCAGCGTGTAAAATGCCTTCAACCAAGACCTAACTCAATACCTATTGTGTATAAAGAAAATGTTAGATAATACTTGTTACATAATTACAGCGCGTGCTCGTTCTCAGCCTAGATCAACAAAACAGAATAGACAAACTCGCGTCTGAATAAATTACCGTCTGAAAAGACGCCCACGTCGCGTCTAAAACATTCCGATGTCCCTTAGGATTCCCTGACAGCATAGATTAGGTACAACAGATGTGTCAGAAAGGTACTTTATATAATAAACTGGATAGCGACCATCGTAGCGAAAAAACTAATTTGAGAATTAGACCAATAGGAACGGCTACCATATAGAGGTGTTATGCCTCATAGCTTAAACCCTAAGCCTTAGAGGGCAAATCATAAAGCATTATAATATTCTGGTATTCCTAAAATTATCCTTGATCCGGCACAAGAACAGAATACTTTTGGTGTTCGTTGGTAGTCATTACTAAATGTACTGTATTGTAACAGAGTGTAAATAATTGCTTACCTATCCTCTTCGTCGTTACCCCAATAGGGATATATGCCGCCACTAGCCCAACAAGGCGACAAGAATACATAAAAGAAAAGGGTATAATGTGAGGAAAAAAAACAGTGACAGACGAGGTCGAAACGTCACCTTCTTAGCACCTCAATACTTTGACAAATCAATAACAGTCATTTGTTGAACAAATATAAATAATCTGCGTTGAGTTTTGTTTGTATATTGTACTTATAAAATTTATAAAATAATATTTAATAACGCGATATAAATTCCTGCAATACTCAGTTGTATAGCCAAAGATTGGTTGTTCTATTTGTTAATTCCCCATGATATAACGGCCTATCATGATGTTCTTAAGCAATATTTGGCATATCAGTGAATATTTCGATTCTCTTCGACTTTTTCCGAAAGTTTGTAATCAATTTTATTCAACCAATACCCCATTTCACCACCTAAATAAGCTTCGTAGATCAACGGATCACAAAAGTAGCTCATTTTGAAAAAAGTCACAAAATATTTTTTTACACTAATAATTAGCAATTTAACTTACTGTTTGATGAAAGGATTGACGCCTCTTCAAATCACTTAATCTCTGTAACACTTAACCTGAAGAAATTTTGATAAACGACGTCCGGGAGCAAACTTGCCCCCTCTTAGCCTTTACGGGCGTACTGAAATCCTTTAACGCCTGCGATCTGTCTAGATTTCCACATTAAACTTTCGTTGACTTGTTTTAAGGGCCTTTGAAATAAGTTATATTATCAAATTGTTTGAGACGGGTTGGGTTCTTATTAATTAAAGCTGGATTGATCGTTGCGAAGTAGGTTAAAGGTAGAAGTTGTGTAGACGTGAAATATTATCGGGTTGACAGCCTCGGTGGCTAGTGAGCAAGTCGACTCTATTGTGGATTACGTTCCCGTATTTTTATATGAAATGGAATTATTGCGGCTGAGTATTGTTAATAAAGACGAAATAGAGTATTGCGTTAATAAATACTCAACGTAGTCGGCGTTACTGAAGTACAAGATAGCTTTTCGTGTTAACCTATTTGAACGTATGTAACTAAACTGGGTAGCACCCGGTTTCTTGAAATCCGATAAACGATAAAATTAAACTACAAATCTCATGTCAAAATTGAATTCCTGAAAGCGTGGTTAAACATTTTCAAATTCAGAATATGGAAAAACAATATTTTGTTGATTGAATGTAGTTTTGATAATTGAAATACAACCAGAGTTCGATCCCGGTTCGGTTTCGATCCCTGGGTCGGGCAAAGTCATATTGGATTTTTCCATATCAGCTCGGAGTCTGGAATTTATACCCGATATGACGATGGGCTCGCCCCCTATCACATGCCTCTATGTGAGCTTATGTTATGTATGTTACGTTACATACTGTTTTTTTATGTGTACCCAATACAATTTAGGGGAGGCCTATGTTCAGCAGTGAACGTCCTATGGCTGATGATGATAATGATTATGACGGAACACAGTGTAACAGTGTTTTGTTTTGTCTCCAGTGAACGGCGAGCCAGCGGGTCTGACGATGGGTGCGCGCGCCCTGCTCAACGGGCTGCTGACGCCGGCCTCCGTGAGGCACCACCCTCTCTACACCGCACCCAACACAGGTAACGTACCCTCACGAGTTACTGATTATAACCAAGACCTGGTAAAATGGAAACAAACAGAGAAAGAGATACTAAATCTCCATAGCCAATGGACACTCATACGACATCAAAATAAATCATCAAGGATGCATTGTTTTAAAGAAAGGTCGACTACTACAGGTCGATTTTCTAAGGTTTCATTTGTGAAAACAACGTTGCGCCATCGTTGCGGCAACGATGTTTTCATTTTTTTATTCAGCAAGGTATAAAACGCACACACTAACGCCATGCGTGATGACGGCGCTTATGCGAACTAACTCTCGAGCGAGGCGTTTGACATAAATGTATAGAAAATTGTATTCTCTAAGACCCAACAATTTCGAACGCTCCGTCGCTCTCTACGATGTGCGCTGCGGGAGCTCGTCGTCGATCGCAACGTTTAAGCGTTTCTTAGAGAATCGACCTGCAGTTGTCTGCTGTCACATCACGTCGGTTTTCCGTGAGACACTGGTACCAGATCGATCAAGGCTACGGCTTGGCTCTACCACAAAGTCTATATTTTCAACCGACTTTCAAAAAGGAGAAGGTCCTCAATTCGTCGGTATTTTTTTATGTTTATTACGCGATATCTCCGCCAAATGTGGACCGATTTTCTAAATTATTTTTGTTCGATAGAGCTTATTTCAAGGTTGGTCCCATATAAATTTGGTCACGATCGGATTTGAAGTCGGTCCGTTAAGTTTTTAAACTTGTGATTATATAAGCTCTACAGGGCGTTTCATTTCATTTTGTTTAGACGGTACTGTCTGCAGCGTTTCTTTACCCACAAAGATAAAAGCTATACTTCCTTTTCCATGGCTCTACCACTCAATATCTGGTTATAACATAACCTATTTTGAATGTAGAGCAAATAAAAGCACCACAGTGAACATAAAAATAATAAAGATTATATAACGTACATAATACAGTATCATTAAAATAAATCTAGGTGTTAAAACGTCTGGCACAGTTACCTATACGCTATACGTGACTTTACACCACGACAATCGTTTTAAATATTTCATTACAGACATTATGCCCGGTATTATGGGACATTATAATATATTGAAGAGCTAATTTTATTATTACAATCACAAAAAAATAAAATTAACACCTAACAACGGATATGAGAACCTTATTTTAACCGCAAAGTTAGTAAAATATTTAATATAGTTCTGCAATATTACTGTCCTACAGCTAGACACGCTCCTCCTCTACAAATTAAAGGGGTTACGTCTTAGTCTACCACGCTGGCCTAATGCGGTTGATTAACTTTAGATACCATTAAAATTCTTGTGGAGAATTCTCAGGTTTCCATACGATTTTTTCCATCAACGTTAAAGTAACCGATAATTCATGAATAGACACTTAATTAATAACTCTGATGCTCACGACATCAGTTTCATATAACCATCGTCTCAGCTGTCTATGGCTGAGTCTAAGTCAAAGAGACGAACTCAGTAAGGATTTGGAATTTTTAAATCGAACTTTGACTTAGTCCGAGTCATTTTTTACAAGAAAATATTTGCTGAGTATGTCTTTCAATCTGTTTTTCTTGTAATAAATGTCTCGGACTAAGTCGAAGTTCGATTTAAACATTTCAAATCCTTACTGAGTTCATTTCTTTGACTCGAACTCAGTCGAAGTTCGCTCTATAGATCTCAGCATATAACAAACAAATCAATCAGCCTTAACTACAATTGATACTTGGTATATAAATAAAGTTAGTTATATAGAAAAACCCTGTTACCTAAACCATAGACAATATAAGGCGTCCGATATCGATAAGTATTTCCTAATGATGTTTTTCACATTACACTTGAACAATATAACAAGTACAAGACATGTAATAAAGGTCTGGGCGGATATTACGCTATCCTCCGTACAACACAAAGGAGATTGACACAGGGTAGATGTTACACAGCTTAGAGCTTAGCCTATTGGGAACTGTACGAGATGAGGCGAGCTTTTCTTGCGTCTAAGGGCAAGAATAGTTAATGGATTAAGTCTTAAATCTATTACTTGTTTATTTCTCGAAATAAAATATATGCGTTGTTTTTCTTTCTTTCAAAAGATGTTACTGTTTAAACAATTTAAAAGAAGGGATGAGTTCGAACGCAATGCATAATAATGAAATAACAGCAATAAAAAAATTGGTTACGTTATGTTAATTTTAAAGTTTTTTGGAAATCCGGATTTTTCAAATATGTCCGTGGTCAGAAAATAGGGTTAAGCGATAGGCACACTCCCTATTACATGAAAGGACGGAAATAAGATTGACGAGCTGTGGCTGGTCTAATTTTGTAAAGCAGAGGGATTACCACCACCTCTTATAGCAATATTATTATAATCTTGTACCGATTCCCGTACAAAAAAAACGTAGTAAGACTATAATAATACTGCTATAAGGGATGATGGTAAACCCCCAGTTCTGCCCACCCCTTCGATTGAGACGTGAGCTAACGTTTTTGTAAAGTTTACATCGTTCCTTACTCTTTTCTCTATACCTAACTTTAAGCCCCACATTAAGGTAAATATATGCTTATAGTAGTGTAATATCCGTTTGGGACCGGCTACTACAAGACCAGAAATAATACTAGTTTTGTAAGAAATTCAATATGTTCTCTTTAAATAAGCGTTTAGCATTAAATTCTGGTATGCGAGCAACCTCTATATATTTGGGTCCATATGTATATTCCGTCGTATATATAGAGGATACGGGGTGCCCAGCAGTGGAATTATAGTTTTTTTTTATATTAGTGACTGGCAAACGAGCAGGTGGGTCACATAATGCTAAGTAATCTCCACCGCCCATAGACATCTAAGACATAAATGTATCATGGGTGCATTGGCTTGCCTTCCACGGTTAATCCACTTCACCCCGTCTTAAGCATTCTTCTAAGTAAGAAAGCATTTTAATTTATACCATCGATTTTTTTACAATTAAACATAACAGTAACTAAAACTTGCCAAGTTAAAAATAATACAAAAAATAGCGCGTTAGCCGTCATAACAAAAGTTATGAGAGGACGCGACACGGCGCCCTATGAAAAATTCATAAAGAACAAAGAGGAAGTGCGGGCCGCCCAATCGATACCTCTCAGCTGATCCGCCCAATGTCACGACCGCCGCCCGCCCGCCGGCACGACGGTACACCCCACTCCCCCACACGCACACACGCACACTCGCACGCCTGGCTGTGTGAAAAGTTCAGATAGGAAAATGGGCATAACGTCATTCAGTGACGATTAATTCAATGGTGTGATTGCTTATTTTTGGGCAGAACTATCAACATAGTTGATGGAAGAAAAACTGATACATTTTTTCATACAGTTATATCTGCGACATCTAGTAATCCCGATTACACTTTGCACTTGTACTTCCTTACTTATAAAAAATTTAAGCGCTGCTTATCTTTAACCATAAGTTGTCCCTTTTATTTTTAAACAATGTAACGCAAGGAAAAAAGCGACAGGCTATTCTTAGCGAAAAAATAAGCGAAAATGTTTTTATAAGGAAGGGGCATAGTGTTAAGATTGAAACCTGCCACATTCTAACAGGGAAAGTAACTCCGTATAACTGCACCTCTATTTGCCCTTTAGGAATATCGGCGAAGGCTAATGCTATGTATAATAATAAAGGATAACCTTTATGTTATTATGAAGCGTCCAATATAACATAATGAAAATGCCTAACATACTGTACGCAATTCTGAAATATTACACTGTCTACGTATTACTAATAAATTAGATTTCAACCCATGAAATGCCGACGGGGGTAGTCCAGGCCCTAGGGATCGTCTGGAACTAGTGCTTAACTATGCATGATTTCACCTTAATAATAACAAAATGGGTTATCTAACAACATTTATTTTATACGCGTGTGGATTCCGAGAATATATTTTACTTGCTTATAATTCTAAGCTTTTCTATATCATGAGCTCATTTTTCTGCTATCTGTTCTCTGTTGAGAAGCAGCGAAAAGAGTCTTATTATCCTCTAGTGTTTAAAATATTTATTGCGACTAGCCTTTCATACTTTATAAAGTATGTCTAGCTTATAAAATCAAATATTTGATCAGTAAATACTGAGCTAATGTGTTTGTTAAAATCAGCACCTTTCTCCCTCAGATTATTTATTGCAATAATAGCGACATATGAGAATGATTTTTTTGCAAATAAATACAAACTTTCACTATGGAACCCTTTACAGACGTCCCAGCTGTTCAAATAGCATGTAACCTATATAGGCGGATTGTCTACGCGTGGGTGCATATTCCATTTGCACAATATTATTGAAAGGGTTCCAATTTTGACAGGTTCTGTGGCGCAGCAGATGAGTGGTCAGCTGTGTGTGAGTTCGATTTCCACACCACGACAAATGTTTGTCTAAATAGATATTTGTTTCGGGTCTGGTGTTGTGGGACCGTAAGTCCCTCGTAGCTCCTGACACAGGCTCAGTGTGGGTTCAGGATTATGTGTGACTGTTGGGTGTTATTTATTTATTATTATTTCTGTTATTGAAATGGTTCCAACTGATACAGTTCCTTGAATTTTGACGTGTCCACATTGCAGTGGCTTTCGCTTGTGCAATATTTATTATTAGCCGTATGTACGGAACTATTGTTCACGGCGATTTTAATTGGAAATGTGAATAATACAGTCGTAAATAAACTGAGTAACTGCGACAAAATACCGACCGTTTACCTATTAAAGGATCGTTAAAGAATAGCATGGTTAATACAAACATACGAGCATTTTCAACCTACTGAAAAAGGAGGTGAGTCTCAATTCGTGGGGTTTTGTATATTTTTTTATATGTACTCGATATATCCGGTAAATGTTGACCAATTTTCTAAATCATTTTTTTGTTATATATTATTCCGTTAGGTGGACCGATGACCTGATAAAAGTCGCAGGAAGTCGCTGGATGCAGGCCGCTTCCAACAGGTCGATCTGGAAATCTTTAGGGGAGGCCTATGTTCAGCAGTGGACGTCCTATGGCTGATGATTATGATGATGATACCTTATTCTAAATGAGTGGTCTCAAATATTTTGTTAAGATCTGATGAATTTTAAAGTCGATTTTAAAGTTTTCAAACTGGATGGTTATAATTACCAAGTTTATTTCGGGTGAGGAAATTGCTGCTTCCAACAGGTCGATCTGGAAATCTTTGCGGGAGGCCTATGTTCAGTAGTGGACGTCCTATGGCTGATGATGATTAGGATATTGCAAAACAACTATTAAGCATAACCTCTACCACTAACGTTTACATTTGAAATGTTGAAATATGTTTACCAAAGCCATATTGCAAAAACTCGCCGGCGCATCAAAGCAACCCTTGTGATGGGTCATTGAGACCCTAACGCAACATCCTAACCAAACAATTGACGCGCAGATGGATGCACACATTGCGCTATGTGCACATTACGTCCCAAAATCGCCAGGTTTTTGTACAAATGGGTTAAATTGCACCTTGCACGCCAAAATGCCGCGTCATGCACAACAATGGACGCTAATCTGGCGTCTTCATCTCGTTCTACCGTCCCTCTCTTTCTATTTTGAATTCATCCTTTGTGGGTGCGAAATTAGGATGTCACGCGTGGGTGCGTGGGGTTCGAATGCATAGGGGTCCTAATCCACAATTGTAAGGGTTACATTTATTAATGAACGTCATATTTCTTTCTATTGATCGATACGTATTGTTTACCTATGAACTAGAGTTTGTTGCATTATTTATAACTTGCAGACGCGCAAGTGGGTCATCTGATGGAAAGTGATCTTCACTGTCCATATTATGTCTACGATACCAAAATAATCATTACGTTGCCAACCTTATGTTGAGGACGGGAATTGGGATGATGAAGAAGAAGTGGATTTTTGACCACTAAACCTCAAAAGGTCACTCACCGAACAATATGCTACAGCGAGCTGTCACTTCTACACTTCTTACGTCGCGTCGGTTTCTGTGAAACAGTGATATCAAACAGGTCGAATCGGATCATTCGGGCTGTAGTTATAATAGTATACAGCATGACTATTATTTAAAAAAATAAAAGTTAATTAATACCCCAAAAAAATATTTAAAAAATAAATGGGGGGAGGCCGTTGCCCAGCAGTGGGACAGTAACGGCTGATAAAAAAAACACAATAATATAACAGAAATCAACGGTATTCGACATTTAACATTCAAACCATCCTCAATAACATTTCCTTAATAATTCATAGAAATGTAAAAATAGGTCCCATAACTCCCATGAACACAACCACAATACAAGTACATGTGCCAACCACACGCGAAAATTACTCATATTTACTAAATCTACGTCCATTAATTGATTCAATTCTCTATACAGAGCGGAAATTGCACATGTGTAACGTTCATTCAATAGTTTTTGTCCTCCTCTGTGTCATAATAAATAACAAAGTTATTATAAGCTGCGATGAAATTCTAGTTATTTGTATAATCTGTTAGTATTTATTATAACTGAGAAGCCTGTGCAATTACCGGAATAATAAAGAGAGGACAATGAGGAATTCTGGGCAGTGTACTGCCGTGCAGTTCTTTGGAATGAGGGATTGTGGGCAGTAGGTACTAGGTACCATATAGTTTTATGTATTATAATTGTTGACTGCCTCGGTGGCGTGGTTGTATTTCGGCACGACTACTGTCCTGAGGTCTCGGGTTCGATCCCCGGGTGGGATAAAGTGATATTGTATTTTTCCATTTCAGCCCGGATCTGGAATTTGTGCCCGATATGGCGATAGGCTCGCCCCCTATCACATCTGGGACGGAACTAAGCTCGGCGAAATGTGGGTGTTCTAGTTGGCTAGAGCGCATTTGCCTACCCCTTCGGGGATACAGGCGTGAGCTTATGTATAAATAAATAACATTTACATTTAATTGTGATTACTGCTATTTTTAATTATTATAGATATAAATAACTAATTGTCACAATTGTCATAAAGATTTTTCCTAAATGTATTGTGGTTTATTAAACAACAATGCATTAGGCAATATTTTTAAATCCAGCTTTACTGTGAGATGAACTAAAGTCTAATTTACATGAACAATGTTTTCATCTGCTCCTTCATATCGGTACAACAAACTTTCATGTTGCAGAAAGGATTTCGCTTAGTTTATACGGCCGGCTGGCCTGACGATAACCGTGTCTGCAATACGTTTAAAAAGTGTATTATATATTAGGGGCAAGTGGAAAGAAAGATTGTATGTTTGTCTCATTATTATTCACATCTCAAACCCACATAACTTAGTAATGGTAGAAACGCGACAAAACCAGTTCGGAAGATACTTCAAGTACATAATATTAAAATGTTTCAAATGCACATAATACTGGGGACGTTACATAATCGCATTGTTGCTTCTAAGATAAAATTAGCATGTTAAAGACGTGCGGACAAAGGAGCCGCCACAATGAGCCCAAAGACAGAGTATCGCCGTTTGATAGGGTGGTACCGAAATCCGTATCAGTAGCCCGAGCACAAAAAACTAATATAAATGTATTCGAGTTCGCTGCGCACTGATGACGTTTGGTTAATATTTCATACAAATTTCATAGACGCGCATCGAGTTCGAATACATTTACGGTTGTCAGAAATTTTCCTGCTCGGGCTGCAGGTCAAATATTACAGTTTCGAATTTGTCCAGTATGCACCCGGTTTCTTGAAGGCTGATCAATTCCATTGCGGTAACCTTGTTGTGGATTAGCTGCTCTAATCGAATGAAATGCTTTTTAATTGATTGTTTATTAATAACTGATTGTAATTGCTTACTTTATTCAAAAAGAGCAACGTCAGAGTTTCTTGCCCATTCTTCTGCGACGTACCAGCATTCCGAACTGGTGGTAGAGGAAAATGTTGACGGAATCTAAACAATGTATAACATTTTATGGATTCAGTTTCAATGACATTTTATTTTGATACTACACAATTATAAACACTTTATGAAGTGCAAAATAACCGTTATTGTGAATGAGACTTCTTTTATTATAAACGCACAAGAAAAATGATTACATAATGACACTATTATAATAAATAATTATATAATATAACAGATACAAAAATTTTATTGAAATATTGATGAAGAGTGTAATAAAACAAACAGGGAAAATACATAAATGTAATAATGTTTCACAAAATATATCTCTCAATATTATATTCTATTCTTGTGTCAAATATATTGTTCATTTACGATTATACTCATTATACTCTTCATTTATGTCGTCCTCTCTAACAGGTAATAAAGAAAATGTTGTTAAAATAATTAATTATACACTATACTGTAGGAAAAACATGTTTCATCATCATCATCATCATCATCAGCCATAGGACGTCCACTGATGAACATAGGCCTCCCCCAAAAATTTCCAGATCGACCTGTTGGAAGCGGCCTGCATCCAGCGATTTCCTGCAATCTTTATCAGGTCGTCGGTCCACCTTGTAGGAAATGTTTAACGTGATAATATTTAGAAAAATCGTTTCCACCAAACTGTAATAAAACATACCTATTATATTTGAATACGTAATTTTCACGCGGTTTTCCTCAACTGGTTTATTTGATAGCCGTTGTGGCTTTTACATGCCATATGTTACTTACATGCAAGATTTTACTGAACTTTATATTACAAGTAAATTTGCCCGCAACTTATGTAATTAAGTTGCCATTGGCTACTCTAAATTAACCCTCATTTAACAAAATCAAAGCTCTTATTATATTCAATATTACACACCTTGATTTAAAGTATTGCAATTTTATTGAACAGTCTTATTTTTTTATAATCACAGGTTATCACCGATAATTAATTTAGCTTTCTGTAGATTAAAGTTTTTTTTTTTTACTTTTACAGTTTATATATTCTTTTTTTTCTTCTTTCTACCGGCCCTTATCCCACCTTAATGTGCAGTGGGCGCAACACACTTTTTCAAGCATGTTGCAAAGAGGATTTGGCTTAGTTTTTACAACCGACCGCCTGCCTGAGTCAACCCCCTATGAGGGATCCAGTCCCAGGCAAATTAAATTAAAAATCTACTTTGCCCGACCCGGGAATCGAACTCAGAACCTCCCGATCTACAGCCCATACATGCTACCACTAGACCAAGGAGGCGACAGTTACAGTTTATATATTACAAACATAAATATATAAAAACCATATATCTGTTTAATACTAGTTTAGATATTAATCAGGCCTTTATAGAGGTATTCCCACAGCTGGGACTTTCATCTGCTATTACTCCACGTTTACATAATGCCTCTGCCTCGGTGGCGTGGTGGTATTTCGGTACGACTACGGTTCTGAGGTCTCGGGTTCGATCCCCGGGTCGGGCAAAGTGGTATTGGATTTTTCCATATCAGCCCGGAGTCTGGAATTTGTGCCCGATATGGCGATAGGCTCGCCCCCTATCACATCTGGGACTGAACTAAGCTCGGCGAAATGTGGGTGTTCTAGTTCGCTAGTGCGCTTCTGCCTACCCCTTCGGGGATACAGGCGTGAGCTTATGTTATGTTATGAATATATAAAAATCATATATCTGTTTGATACTAGTTTAGATATTAATCAGGCCTTTATAGAGGTATGCCCACAGCTGGGACTTTCACCTGCTATTACTCCACGTTTACATAATGCTTGTTATGCGTCACTTTCCTCACCTGCCCTTATTACAGTTAAATATGAGGTCGACGCAACAAGCTAGTGTTATGATTTCGGATAATTGTTGTGATTTAGTACACGGTATTGAAGGGTAGTATGTTAATTATATTTATTTTAACTACCCTCTAAGTAATTCATAATATCTGTAGAAGGTATTTCTTTATTAATTAAAGCAAAAGGTATAAAAGAGCGGGAGCTACCATTATTGAGTTAGACTCCCTTTGGAGCTGGAAGTGTACACAACTAGTTTGAGATATACAGTATAGTTGTGTAGCGAATATAGTGCATATAAGAGGCGCGTTTAAACCAAGTCTTTTACACTATATACTATACATATATGTTGCAGAAAATATTCGGCTTAAATTTTACGATCAGCTGCCTGACGCCAACCCTCTCTCATTAAACATACGTTAATACCTATAGCTAATATTTTGCCCCAATGTATTCATTAACTTTTTGCCTTTTAATTACTTTCCTATAACAATTATGCTTGAGAATAACCATGTTTCTAATTTCCGTGAATCAAAATTATACAGAACATTAAGAATGTTGGAAATTCTACGAAAGAGGGTTTATTTAGTGAATAAGTAAGGAAGGAAGGAATCCTTGAACTTCAAGACACGTGTATTATTGCTCTCTTTGTCAAAAACAATTCAGTATCGCTGTAGTTTTATCACATTATATTTTTTTTAGTTGTTTCTGAACGTGATTTTGGCACACATCATGAAGATGTATATTATTTCACTTTCTTTCTTTCTTTCTACCTGCCCTTATCCCACATTGATGTGGGGTCGACGCAACACACTTTTATTATTTACTTTTACTTTTATGTATACTATTTCACTAATAAATATTAATTAAATTCAAATTATAATTTATAAAAAAAGGTGTGTCCTGAAATTTTCTTTCACACAAACATAACATAAGCTCACGACTGTATCCCCGAAGGGGTAGGCAGAGGCGCACTAGCGAACTAGAACACCCACATTTCGCCGAGCTTAGTTCCGTCCCAGATGTGATAGGGGGCGAGCCTATCGCCATATCGGGCACAAATTCCAGACTCCGGGCTAATATGGAAAAATCCAATATCACTTTGCCCGACCCGGGGATCGAACCCGAGACCTCAGGACCGTAGTCGTACCGAAATACCACCACGCCACGGAGGCAGTCAATTTTCTTTCACTTTACCTTCAATATGGGACAGCCCGGTACACGCACCTCAATGTTGTAGCAAGCTTGTTTATAGAACTACTGAATCGATTTTAAGAACAGTTTCACTATTAGATAGCTACACTATTACTAAGTAATATAGGATACTTTATATCTCTGGAAAAGACTTTTAACACGGAAGCGGAGCTACGGGCAATTAATATACACATAATCATAATGTGCCACAGGACGTCGACTGCCCAAAAGGCCTGGGGGTTACCACCACCTCTTATAGCAGTATTATTATAGTCTTACTACGTTTTTTTTTTTCGGAAATCGGTGCAAGTAAGATTATAATAATATTGCTATAAGATGTGGTGGTAACCCCTTCCAAGGATTTCCGACCTGTTGGAAGTATATACAATTTAAGTACGGAATACATTTCTAATCTCGAACAAATAAAGTTAGATACAAACGTGTCCGAAAACTCGTCACAATATCTTGTCAAAAGCGGTATCCTTTTGTGCAGATCCGCGACTCCAGGACAAACCGGCGTTTGCGATCTAACTCATCGCGGATTATGGTCTATCGCCGTCGTTCATAATGCCCAAACACTATGGTCACTTCATAAAGATGGCCAGATTACGGGCCGGGGCCATTGTGAGCGATAACTAATGGGGCCACATTCTCCGATGACCGGTACCGGGAACGGAGCCCGGATCATTATTTATAGTTAATTTATTATTATTTTGATACGCGCCGTGAAAGGGTTGGCACAATGGAAGCTATTCCGCGTTTTTGACCGTTGCCTGGTAGATGTGTCAACTGACCGGAATTGGGGTGCGGAGGGGCGCGCTGACCGCTTGGGAACAAACCAGAGACAAAAATTTGGCACCTCGTGTTATGATTGCGATGACGGTTAAACGTGCAAGGATTTGGTTTGCTCATTTTTTGTTCATTGGTCAGTTAATTGTGATGAGAACGGATTGACACCGAAACGTAATTCATATTCATTTGGTATAATATTATGCCTGAGTTGTATATAACCGTGTTTTCAAATTTCACTCGATTAATATGTTAAGTTTGCATATCGCAACACAAATAAAAGTTTAAAATATATATACCTTATTTATTATGATCCATCTTGTTAAACGTCTAACGCTAATGGAGGCTGTTTCGCCAAAAAGATGGGTATGAAACTCTGACGCATTCTTCTTAAAAGTCAGTTATTATTCTACACCTTAAACAAAATTTGTAACATAACCCGCATCTTATAAAATATAAAACCCGACCTAGAAAAATCAAAAACTGTTATTAAAAAAACTCAAAAGCCATTACAAACCCTCACAATGGCGTCGCATACTCGATTTAAATGCAACTGGACATCGCTTCCCGGTTGCCGCTAGCGTGTTCCCAGGCATAACCCTTTCAGTGGTCAACAAAAGGCACAAAGAGGTGAGGACAGCACACACAAAGCCCCGGTCAAATGGTCACTAGGAAACGAATAAAGCATTAAATAGTTAAAAAAATTAAACGACGGTTAAACTTAACATGAGAAAGTTATAGTAATTTCCAATTTGCATATTAAGATGCTCTCACGCTTTGTGAGGATAAGGAGATAGATATTGATTTAAAAAAACGGTTGTTTTTTTATTCGAAGGGTATTAAAATATATATATGATAGAGATAGACCACAATTATATTATGTGTATATAAGAACCTAAATTATTTCTTACGTGTAATAAAAAATAATGTTATTATGATAGCAATGTCAAGTGGTTATCTATTGTTCTTTAAAATGTCCGTTATAACCAAGAAAACGGTCGCCATTTTAAATCTAAATGCTAATATAATATGTTATTTAAAAGGGTTGCTTTTTAATTTTCTATTTTCTGAGAATCATCACGTGGGAATCATCCAACAAACACATTAAAATAGCAATGTCCAAGATTCACAACAATATTATGCATGTTTTAAAAACCTAAACGCATGTAACTAACCCTCTCCGTGTCTATTCTCCCCCAGTGGATCTGCATAATCGTAAATTAACCCGAGACCGTGCATTTTTTTGCATGACAATCGCGCCGTAGCGTTGGTCATCTAAGCACAAAAACAGGTTGAATGCACTTGCGCATGAGAAATGCTCTAATCTCTGAGATTTGACCGTTGGGTAGATTAGACCCATTACATTTGCAGGGTTGCATGCAAATATGGGATGACCGTTGGCCGAGATAAAGAGACGTAATGCGTGTGACTTCGAGGGTTTCTAACGGATTTTTGGCATAAAAACTTCGGCATTTTATTATTAGCCGGTAACCCATTAAGTTAAGTCATACATTCTAGTATTAATGTGCTTAACATTGGCAATAATAACGTCCTTGATTATTTAAAGCCTCATTTCAATAAGTTACGAGTTCATATAGCAAGACAGAACCTTTTCATTTAAGAGGACGCGACATAGAGTTTGAAAACAAAAATCTACTTTGGAAGGACTGACTTTGGAAATAACATTTTTTTTTTTCGGGAAATCCACGCTGTATGGTCACATCGGTTTTCTGTGAGCCTGGAATCGAACCGGTCGAGCCGTCCGCTCGTGCTGCAAATACCTGTCTAGATCGCGGCTCTACTACTCAAAAATTCGAATACTTATGTAACTTTTTAAATGATTAAAAACTGCTATATCGTTGTGCGATAGCGTTATCAGTTCCGGAATAGATATCAGACGTTATCACACTTTCTACTCATTGCGAAAATGTTATATTTAGCGAACAATTTCTTTTATTATTACAGCCAGACGTCCTAGATGTAATAGGGGGCGAGCTATCGCCATATTGAGCACAAATTCTAGACTCCGGGCAGATATTGAGTAGAAAACCCGAGTATAAAGTGATATTATACGATATCCTATATCCGAATATATACTTGACCCGAGGATCGAACCCGAAACCTTACAACGGTAGTCATACCTCGCACGCAATATAACAACGCCGCCATTTTTTTTTTATAACAGAGACTGGCAAACGAGTAGATGCGTCACCTGATGGTAAGTGATCTCCACGGCCCATAGACAACCTAAAAGGAGAGAAATAGGGATTGGAAAAGGGCCCCTTCCTTCCCCAATTGGGCCACCAGATATCTCACTCACCGAACAAAACGCGACAACGGGCTGTGTACTTTAAGTCGGTTCTCTGTGAGACAGTGGTATCAAACCGGCCGAGCCGGCCCATTCGTGCTGTAGACGTAACTGGCTACAGCGTGGCTCTACCACTGAAATTATTATTATTTTTATTTGAAATGGGTTCACATTGTTGCAGGCTCCCTCCCACCCTCGCCAGCAGACAGCGGCGTGTCGGACGTGGAGTCGTCGTCGTCGGGCGCCGGCTCCGCGGAGGACCTGAAGGCGCGGCTCCAGCCCCCGCCTCCCACACCCTTCCATACACCCTTCCTGCCGTTCTACCACAACCACCAGATCGCCAGCACGCTGCAGCATCACGCCGCCGCGCATCAGAGACCACCTGGTGAGTACAGATTTTTTTATAGCCTAAGTGGGCAGATGAGCTGGCAGCTTTCATAATGGTAAGCAGTTACCACCGCCCATGGACTTCAGCAATGCCAGGGGCACAGCCGAACCACTGCCTACAGTGAGGTGAACTCTTTTTAAACCTCGTTTAAAGAAAGGTGACTTGTCACGCATGTGAGGTATTTAGGACCACTTTCAGCTCTGCAATAAATCTCTATTTATCCTAAATCTTGATTTAAAGTGAGTGAACTATAGGATAAATCGAGATAAGGTGTAACTCTAGATTAGTAATAACGCTGCAAGTCGCCCTTAATGTGTTAACTATACTGATGATACTGAAGTTCAAATATATCGACGTTGCATCTCTTGACGGTAACCACTAACTTATGATTTGGTCAATAAGTGGATACACCAACTGATCAGGCAGACAATAAATAAACAAACGGTAAAACAACTTGCCGAAAATAGTTATTTTTTATTTACAATGTTGCCCTGCAAGCATAGTGAAAAGGTCCACCAATCCACAAGTAAAGAATTCCACATCACAGTGGCGCCGAATGTCAAATTAGAATCCTAGAAAGAAAGAAAGAAAACATTTATTACTGGTACAATACTAAACATACAAAATGCATGTCATAATTAATATTGCACCAACAAAGGTATCTCTCATTCAGCTACATGTTGCAGTACCACTGTCTGCAATGCTCGTTAGGTATACATTGATATTTATGATCGACCTCGTATGATACTGTAAAACGTGTACATATGGAATCAATAGCAATATCTTCTAAATATAAACACATTATAGAAACAGAATAAATAGGACGAACGGCATATTGTTTTAAAATAAAGTGTGTGACAAAATGGAAAAAATAGGCGAATAGTGTTGCGAAGTGTCCGGTCGGACATCGGAGATGAGGTGACCGCATCGCGGCATCGGTGAACGCCCCACCCGGAAGGTGACCTTACCCGTCCACCCGCCTGCCCCAGCCCGCCACTCCAAACCGCAAGTGTGCAAGCGCATGCGCAGGGAATTCGGACTGTCCAATACGTCGCCCCACCCATTTTGATACTTTAACATTTTTTAATTAACTTGAATGTTCAAAACACTACCCAAAATGCGCTTTATCGTACATCTTGATTTATCGGTAGTATTTGTTACTACGTTACTCCATATTGTATATCAGTTTTATCAGAACATTTCATAATAGCAGTGGTTTAAACCTTGTTCAAAATTGTAATATTTTGATGGATTATTTGATAAGGTATCGATGATCTTTATTTACCGTTGCTACACACAAATAGACAACCAACTTAGATTATTATATTATTATAACAATGCTTTTACAATTTTCATTTATATTTTTTACATAAATATGGTGCGGCACAATACGCCATATTTCTATAGTATGGACAAATAATAAAATTATTTTAATCAGGCGTGAATAAGAAATACTGGTAAATAGACGTAACGACTCAATAATAATATAATAATTGTTTTGTACCTGAAAGTATTATAAAATAACACCACATATTGTGTACTACGCAATAAATAACATGTTTTCAATTCATTGTTCAGTAATACTTATGTGCAGCCCTTTTACCTACTCACGGAAACAACAATACACTATATTACACGCTTTATATTATTTTATGTAGAGTGGTCAACTAACAACGCTTTGTCAAAGTAGAAAATACTAAATCTTAAAATATTCTGACTGCCTCGGTGGCGTGGTTGTTTTCGGTATCACTACCATCCTGAGGTCTCGGGTTCGATCTCCGGGTAGAGCCAAGTGATATTGGATTTTTCCATATCAGCTTTGAGTCTGGATTTGTGCTGAATATGCCGATAGCTCGGCGAAATGTGGGTGTTCTAGTTCGCTAGTGCACCTCTGCCTATCCCTTTGGGAATACAGGCATGAGCTTGTGTTATGTTTTGTTTAAAAATATTCTAAAACAACCTAGACATGAATCGTTTTTATCGAAATATGTGTCATATCCATCGACGATTCATGAAATATAGTGGTCATATCACTCATAAGTCATATCGTATGTGTTCAGTTTCAATAACCTTTAAAGGCGTGAATTGTTCTAAATATGTTTCCTTGCAACAACATTGTTGCATCAACCGTCCGAACTACATCGAAACGTGCGAGTACAAACGAGTGAAGTCATATTGAATGTTATTGTGCATGTTCTCTCGCAATGACACATAATAAATGATCTCGCCGCGCCGGACGCTATCTAAATATATACCTCTACAGTGCAAAGCATTATCACAGAACTTCCGGAGGTGTGCGACGCTGCACCCTGGCCCGCAGCCAACTGGCCTTCTTTCCTCACACCAAAACGTGCCATTAAATGCACCGATATACTGCTCGAAGTGGATAATTGACGGTTCCATTTGTTGCGCTCGGAAAAAAAAAAACATTGAAAACTCTGCAGTAGGTATGTAAATGCTTTTTATATCTCCAAGTGCAAAAATACGCGGTTAGTTGAAAATTCCACATGCAGTCTGCATTAAAATCACAATGTGTTTATGCGCTCGGGCTAATATTCTTTTCAAGGTTGGGACTAAACTGAACTGGCATTGAACAAGCACATAGACAAAGGAAGTTTGTTAGGTTTGGTATGGGCCCAGTAAGTTAATGGTTACTTTTAACAAGAATGTGTACGAAAACAAAATTGGAAATTACGTTTTGTCATGGTATTTCCTTTAACCGCAGGCTACGTGCTCCGTAACTAAATCCACGATTACACGAAATGCCAGAAAGCAATGTTCATTTCGAATAGTGATAAATATAAATATGCGCATCAGTCCACGCAAGCCACAGGAGGCTGCAGGTTTCCGCGCCACCAAAACAAAAAATGCGTCGGACGTACGAACGGAACCAGTTGGCATGGCGTTGCATCGGGCATTTAACGCAACTTGGCGCTACACGCCCGTCCTCAGCTATTTGACATTGCGCAAGGTCAGTGCTCCTAATATAAAGATGCAAAAAACTACTGACTAACTACCGGCGAATAGTATGCGAAACGCGTAGTCCGCGACGATTGTCGGTGCATGCGAAGAGACCACTTTCGATTGTGGCGCATGTTAATAATGCCTTGTATGTACGCGTGCACAATACGATCCGGCTAGATCCCTTTGTCTCGAACGGACATGCGCTACACGACCAATATTCTAATTAGATTCCACCGACTGGGCTCAAGCCGCTCACAGGCGCGGCTCGCGCGCTAAACTTCGCCTTCGCACTTCGCAAATTCTTCATAATTTCGTACTAACTAAAGATGGTGTTACAAAAGCGTAATAAGGAAAAAATAAGATATACAACAATGTTTACGAACCGGTGACGCTAACGTTGCGAAAATTCTGAAACGAATTTATCGCTTATGAAGTCAACGACGCATTCATATAATTTATATCACATGTAACAAAACTGACAAGTCGTAGCGATCATAATCAAATAAAATAACTGCAAGAACTGTTATATCGTATCAGACATGTCGGAGGCGGCTGTGAGGCGTAAATCGGCCACTGCTGTAACACGGCACACACGAAATTTCTGTGTTGCAAACGTGAATATTGGGCAAGAGCGGCGGTACCGGCGCCGCGCCATTGTCAGCCTCTGGCGAAACGTACTCGACCTTCCTACTCGGATTGGGCAGTCCAAACTCGATTGTACCAGTGTGTGTTTCATATGCGTATTATTCTAACCAGTTGCTACAACAATTTAATTTGATGTTCATTTTTCATCGACAATCTACCTGGTGCTGAGCCGTCCCGCCGAGTATACGATACTGAGAAACGCTTTTGAATCCCCTAAATCCACGGGACTAACGACCCTTTGACACGTTTTCCATTTAAAATCAATTTCCAATACGGCCAAATAAAAGCCAAAATAATGTAATCAAATTACCTGTTTGAATAACTAATTTAAATGTGTTGTGATTACGCATGATTTGTGTCGACCTGAAAAACAAAGAGACCGATAGATATCTAGGTCTTGCCTAAGCTCTGGTACAACCAGGTTAATTAAAACAAAGGAAACCTTGAATGGATGTTGCCAATTGCCAAATTGTGTAGATGTAGGCAGCACGAAACGTGATCGGTGCGCGTGCGAGTGATCCACGAGCCAGTTGAGGGTTCGCAGTACACTTGATTTTTGAATGCGGTTCTAGGCTGAGCGGGTTGCGTCAGATTATGCGGGTCTCGTTGCGTACGTACTATACACGTAGACATCACACAACAGAGCAGCCGGCAAGCTTCACATGCATACGTACTATACGGTAACAAAAGTGTCAGAGTTCTTTCGATCCTCAATCCGATAGATATTTAGCAAATTGCTCACTCTAATAGGTGTCGTGACTGCAAATGCTTATATCCGTTTAAAGCCACGAGATTACGAACCTGCGACAGGATATGGTAATGATACTTTTATAACGCTTTTAACTATAAAATGGATGATCCCCGGTAGGCCGGTTGCTAATAAACCCTAGGCGCGTAGGTATATCGGCACATCAGGAGCGTGAATTCATAAAGTAACATCGGAAATGTTAAAGGTTACCGCAACACATCCATTAAACTAGCGCTCTCTGATGTGGTTTGCAACACACGTGCAATTAACACACGAAATGAGACCGCTGCAGGAATCGATTTAATGGAACGATGCCTCATTAACATCTCAGGCTTGCGGATCGGCTCGCCGAATTCACTCGAAGCGTACAGTCGAGAACACGAGACTCGAGGGCCGCTCAAACATTCAACTCACGGGGTAAACATGGACGTGTCAATGTGACATTCGCAAACGAAATGGAAATTAAAATGATCGCGGTGTGTCTATTCTGCAGCGTTGCATCGCGATAAGGCACGCGTATGTGTGCGCGCGCGCAATGCGCACGTCTAACGCTGGCGGGGCGGAGGGCGAGGGCGCGGAGTGCGGGCGTGCGCCTGTGTGCGCCGAGGTGATCGGCCCGTTTCAAGGGCAATGCAGCGCTAGCGCTCGCCTCGTATTAATAGTAGGCGACTATTTTCGCTTCTCCACCGACCGCCGGGGGACCGGAACGTTATTATTGACATTCGCAAACTTCCAAAACGGAATAGACGTCTCGCTCGCACGCGCACGCCACGTCCGTCGTCGCTTCTCCGCACCGGAGTGCTGACAGGTTACGCGCCCACCACAACTAGTATGACCTCATCTGTCAACGTGTTATGTTGAAAAATGAGAGACGGGATCGGGAATGCTTAGATTCCAGTCGCCAAACAAAAAGCGAGGCGCCTGGTCGTTGACTGGCGCCTCCAGTCCTGCTGATTGGGGTGAAGGCCGTACAACGGGGGATGTGTGGCATTTGTATATTACATTGATGCAACCTCTGAGATGTACAGCTCGGCTGCACAAAAACATCTTCTTGACGTGCTTACCAAAGGCGGCATATATATGTGGGGCTCCCGCCCCTAAGAGATGGGCTGAAAGGTACCGTGCAGAGTGTGTTCCAGCAGCAATCCAGAGGTTACTCCGTATCCTCCAGAACCATCTCACTTGCGTTAAATAAGGCAACCACGGTTTTTTAATCTAGTGTCGGTATAGGTATTTTGGTTAGGGACCCGTCCTAATCCACAGTCATTGTGGACTAAAGCGGAAGACGACGAGTCGGGCATAACCATCCCACTGACCCTAGGTTGGGAGATATCCGTAAAGAGTTGATTTTTCTTCGTGGATAAAAAAGTGTCCCGCTTAGTAAAAAATGGTTGTTTTGTGTAAACGTTTCCACTTCGCCTGGTCTTGATCATCCACCACAATAAAATCTTCTTCTTCTACCTGCCTTTATCCCATCTTAATGAGGGGTCGGCGCAACATACTTTTTCTAGTATGTTATAGAAAGGATTTGGCTTAGTTTTTACGACAGGCTGCCTGCCTAACGTGAATCCGCTCTCAGGAATCCAGTCCCGGGAAAATTAAATGAGAAAATTCGCTTTGCCCGACCTGGTAATCGAACCCAGAACCTCCAGGTCCACAGCCCATATATTTTGCCACTAGACCAAGGAGGTGACAATTAAACCACTGGCTTTTATACCTTTTACCAAAACGACGAGCCGCCACTTTTTTAGGCCGTCCATGGCCATGGAGAACGAACCCCTGGCATGATTGGTCCAGGAACTTGCAACCGACTGCTCCCGTGGTTTGCTCAAAATATGACAATACCTTTCAAGCGACATTCCTGCAGTTTATCTGACACCAATTTTCGTATTTGGTCTAATCGTGTAACGTTGCACAACCACCGCCGCATCTTCATCTCCGCAACGTAGTTTTCGCTAACATGATGCTTACGGGCAGTTACGTCAAAGTTTTTCTGTTTATTTACTTATATACTTTTAACGAAGGTAACTAGCGGTAAAATCTTGGAAATCAAGTTTCCGCGGGGGAAAAAATTCTCCAGGGCCATAATGCCCGGGACATGGAAAATATCCATGCGACACTGGGCCGAATCCCTAACACATACTGCACTAGTTATACCGACTAAAAGCCCGGCAGCGAATAGGAACCACTGCGGATTTCCCTAGGCAAGAAGCGCACATGTTTTGAATCGCTTCTACGCGGTTCCGCCTTTAGGCCATTTCCAATCGCGGAAGAGGCACTTATAAACCCCAACCGCCGATGGACCTCCTTGGCGTCAATGACAGAACAAGGCGGTCCACCTGCACTGCTGTCCATCTTGGGGGCGCTATAACAGCCACCTGCCACGACCTCCGTTAGCCCCTATAAGTCAAAGCTTACGACGGGCAGGCGATACCGAGCTTAAATTTTTCAGACGCCCCTAGCCACAAAGTGGGAAGCGAGGGACAGTCACGCCTCCTATGCCCCCTCTGGCGGCTGAAGGGATCAGATAAAAAATCTGTGAATCAAGGATTAGATTGTTCCCGATCTCTCTCGGCGCTCTCCTTCTGTGAGATGCATCTTCTCGTAAAAGTTGGCTTTTGCACGCTAGGCACCCAGGATCTCGACCATGGTTTACGTCACACCTGGCACCGAGAGGTTTTTTGCGACGACAACTGCTCTGAGAACGGTGCACTCTTTGTACTAGGCTTGGCATTTTCTAGTGTGGGTAGAATTGAAGTATGAACTCAATCTCGGGATTGAATCCTCTAAATGTGGGGTATATAACTTTTTGTTATCGTGGGGAAAGTGTTTTGACACAACCGCCACGCCTGGGGGAAGGCGTGACGGTTATGTCGGTGTCGCCGGTCTTACGAACCAGCGCCATAATGCCCGTCAGAGATGGAAAACATCCGGGCGACAATGGGTCGAGTCTCTAACTCTATGTACACCCACACCCGCAATACCGACTAAAAACACCGCGGTGGCCCTTTTCGGCGCTTTAGGGACAGTTCAGGGTTCAGCCGGAACCGTCCCTGCGCGGTGCCGCCTTGCGGCCCATCTCCAATTGTGGTGGGGCTCATAAACCCCCGCCGATGGGGTATATAATTGCAATTAAAAAAGGCATTGAAACTTCGCCAATGTTGAGATTCGACCATAAATTTAGTTATATTTAAAAAAAAATTATTATATTGAAATAAAACTATTCTTACGGATTCTATCACGATTAGGTTTTATCTGTCTGACCCGTGACAACGAAGACTGCAAAGCCTTCGAAACGTCGGGAATAATAATTAAAACCTAATCGTGATAGAATCCGTAAGAATAGTCTTATTTCAATGTATAATATTCACGTAAACTTAAGAAATCAGTATATAAAATTATTATAGTTTGATTTCTTTGTTAAACTTACCGAGCGGTAACGTCCCGATTTGAAAACCTATGTCCCGATCATTTTTACCTTGTGTTCCGATATTTCACACAATAGATCTGGCAACACTAGGGTAGAGTCATCTGTGTACCGCTAAACATAGTCTCCAGTCATGGACTGTACAGCCTAAGTAGTAGAAAACTAAACGCGCTCATCCTTTGTCCGTGTTGTGAGCTCGAAGCTCGGCGGCCGTATAAGGAAGACGAGTCGCACACCATCTGTCGTACGTGGCGCGGTTGCGCAACCGAGGCGGCGGCGGCGGCGACCCAGTTGCGCGCCGCGGCCGCTGCCAAACGCGCCTCGACTCCTCTACAATTACATATTTCGGTGTCGCAACAGCGACGTCGCATCCGAGTTGAACGGCCCGCGACCTTGAGTGTTGCGCAGCGCACGCGCCGCCGAAAGCGAAAGGACCGGCCCGCGATCCCGGAATCTGCCGCCACAGGCACGGCGGTTCCCCGTTAGGCACCCGCCGCCCGCCATGACCGGCCGAGGTGTGTACGTGACCTATCACCCGTGACACGTTTCACACTAGACCGCAGTTAATCGGAACGTTGCGTGTCCGTGATTCACGGTGGTGGTGCGGATGACGCGCTACTACCGCTCGTTTCGCAAGCGCACTGTGGCGCAACCGCTTCCGAAATACCAGAGTGCGAGCGAGCCGCACCGTCCCGCGCCCCGCCACCGGAAAATCGCGACCTAATTCCACAGAATCTCGGCGCTCCACTTGTCCGGAAACAGCTTTACGATGGCGTAAAAAGAAGAGGTCAATCGAGCGGGCCACATGCGCTCCGATGGTTTCCTGGCGGTTTAAAATACTCGGCTCGTCCCGGAGCGTGTCGGAGCGGCGAGCGCCCTTCACGGCCGGCGGCCACCCCTGCGGCCTGCGCCTGTAAATAGCGCCTCCGCGCTCGCGCGGCCGGCTACGTGCCGCAAGCCGCCCCGCTACTGTTTATGCGTCGATGCCTTAACCGGGTCAGTGTTAGGTCGGCAGCTCTGCATAAATAGAACGCGTTGCACCGACACTGCCACTGTCACACGCTCACACCGGCACATGCTCACATGCTCACACTACCACGCCGCGCGTCCCGACCTGGAGTCTTTCACAACATGTTTACTCCTGCCAAGTGCCAACTTCCAAATACTATTGCAAAACACCTTATTTTTAATACACACCCGTCAATGCGGATTCGTGCCGTGGGAATATGGAACGGTTAAATATAGTGGGCGGATGATTTTCGAAATAACCGTACACTTCCAGCGGGCAGCGGTTGTGCAAACGTTGCGTAACAGCCAGCCGGCGCGGAGCTGAGGAGCGGAGCTGAGGAGCGGAGCTGAGGAGCGGAGCTGAGGAGCGGCGACAAGTTCGCCGGCGCGCGATCAAACAAACCTTCGAGAACATCAAAACCAACATCCAACAACTATCAAGGGTCTTTTGAATGTTCAATTACTTAGCGACTAACTGACAGTTTCTATTATCTGTTGTAGCTCTGAAGTACCTATCTGTGGAACTTATGAAGCCCCAATAGTTTATAAAAACTACAACTCACATGAGTAAAGTCTAAGGACAAGTTTAAGGCAGAGTTCAATAACAGTACAATATTATGTACTTTAAAAAATATTTAAAATTGATATTTTTCACTATTTTTCATTTAGTTAGCAGCGGAATCTGTAAGAATTTCCGGCCGCGTAACATTACCAAATACCCTAACCTCATCTGCGCTAACCTAACCTCAGTGGACAATGGCGGATCACAATATAATTAAGTGGAAAAAAGTCGTTCCGGCCTGATTGGTGGCAGTCAGGGTCGGATTGGGCAACCGCGGTGGAAATCAGGGGGGCCTTGACCGCACGACGTACGCCCCTCAACCCGCCTTTTTATGGCCACGAGTTAGCGACAATATTATAATGCTAACGTTGTTTCATAACATTTACATAAAATAAGTCGTGATTATACGGTAACGTTTATAAATAATATTTAAATATTCCAGTTTTATTTATTAAAGTTGACAAAAACGTTTCTTATATTCAAAAGGAGGCCGAGAGGATTCAATTCATGTACCTAGTACTACTCTACCGCTCCCTAATTATTGTTCTAGAATGTCTTAAATAGATTATAGTCCATTATTGTTAAATCATCACATTTTAGGTACACCTAACTGGGTAGATACGTATCGTGTCTTCTTTTCTAGATTTACCTTGTTCTTATAAGTTTTGCTCAAATCTTAACTGGGTTTTTGTAGGAAGGTCGCCGGAATCGAATCGCCGACCGGAAGGTGAAAACGTTCGGTCGGCACGCAACACTACGGAACACTTTATAGGCTAAACGAAATCTCTTTGAACTGTGTTTACTCTGGCTTTACTGGATTATTTTTGGCTTACTCTACGCCGCGCTGTGTCTGTGCTTTATGGCTAGTTGTTTACTGGACAGCATATGTATGAGGATGGACTAAGATATATTGCTTTTGATTTTTCATTAGGCTGTGTACTCAGCTTTCCCTGTATATAAATTTAATGCCAACCCAAAGTCACACTAGTCCGGACCCGATTTTCTTATCGTGGGTATCAAGATAATGAAGTAATGATGTTACCCTGGTTTCTATCATAAACATTCACTTGATAAAATATTGGGTTCTACATCGCTGTCAAACAGTCCGGGTTCTGAGTTCTGGATTTGGCTTTAGTCCACTCAATTTTGACATGATATTTTAATATAACAAATACTAATTAATACACAAGGACTGCAGCTCATGCGGTTAAAAAGAAAGAATGTTTATTTGTCAAACCAAAAAAGAACAGACAAGAAAGGCTGAGATCTGCATCTATAGAACTTAAGTCTGAGTCAAAGAAACAAACTCAGTAAAGATTTGGAATTTTTAAATCGAACTTCGACTTAGCCCGAGCCATTTCTTTTCAAGGAAAACAGACTGACAGACTAAGCAAAGATTTTCTTGTATAAAATGACTCGAACTAACACATACCATTAAGTGATTCATCTGCTCCATTGCCAGTTTCTAAAAAAAAAAGTTTAGCTTTAGGTAGATATCAAACCACAATTGTAACGTCTTTAAATTACGTCAAAATGACGCAGTGAAGGACACCCTCATTACATATTTGTATTAGAATTGTTATAATGCTGCATTCCTCTTGTTTTCCTTAATAAAAAATTGTACTGTATCGTTTTTATTTAGCGCCAAAAAACAAACAATCACGTAACTTAAACACTGTTCTTGAATACGGACGCTATTGCAAAATCACAACATTTCAGCAGAGCGTTCTATCGTAGATTTTTTGTCATACTTTTTAAGGTATGCACATAATTCATTGACATTCTGAATTTATTATACAAAATAGACTGCAAATTATAAATCTTTGAAAGCTCTACTAAAAAGAGTTGAATAATAATGCGGTCTATGTTCTTCGACCTATCGTTTTCAGAGTTGATATATTAATAAATAAATACACCGAACCGTCACACACATCGTCCTGACCCCACACTAAGATCGAGTCTTGTGTCGTGGGTATCAGGAACTACGAGAGACGCAAGACCTCCGAGACCTCAGAACCGTAGTCGTACCGAAATACCACCACGCCACCGAGGCAGTCATGGTTGCACTTGCTTGGTGGCCCCTCTATAGCTAGTAATATTAAATCTCTTTGAGTACAACCTTAGGCAGTGTGTCCGACATTTTCGACACGAAGCGACGCGCCGGACAACCGATACCGGGTCAAGAACCCCAATGTCACTTATTTTATATAAGCAAAACATTTTTAATTAAAATAAAATAACTCATTAGCTATGGAAGGTCGGGCGTGGCACCTTAAAGGGTCAGGACTTATTTTTAAATTATTCTTGTCTATGGTACAAGAGACAATGCTTGCAGCGCTTTGCAGCGTATATAAAATTGATTAAATTATACTTAGAATAAATAAGAATGGATGCGCATGCGCTGTGGTTCGAAAGGTACTAGGTTCAAATCCCAGATTAGGCGACGCGGTTTTTCAACACGATTTGTCAGAGACTGGTTGTCCCATAGAGCAGTTAACATTAGGCTAACCGAATGTGAAAATAAGACTATCATATATGGCTTAGTTCCACCTATATTGATATGGGAAATTAGTTAGTTTAGGCAATGGAGAATTTAACGGAATTCAATAATTATTTCGATTTGATATAGTCGACATTGTATGAGGTATGTTGTTATTTCGTACTAATTGTCACAGAAAATCCGATCTAGGTATAATTATGTAATGTTAAAAATAATTATATTTATTAATTATTTATCAGTTCTGTGTAAAATAACAATAGAATTCATATCAACTGGGTTTTTCTCATTGCGTAAGGGGGAAAATGATGGGTGATCTGAATACCGGTGAAGCTGAAACACCTAATTCGACCACCTCAAATACCTATGAGCTATAGAGGTATATACCATTCATACGACTTCGCTACGCCTTCATCACCTAAGAGATAGGCAGATGTAGGTACACATAATACTTTTCGAGTCTCTTCTGGAACCGGATCTCCCAGAGCATATATAATAAAACTAAGCGGAATCCTTTCTGTAACATACTTAAAAACTGTGTTGCACTTTTGACCCAAATTTGGAATGGGATAGAGGCATGTGGGAAAAGAATTTCATGTTATGGGGTTAATTGTTCTTTTTATAGCTTTTTTTTTCTACCTGCCCTTATCCCACCTTAATGTGGGGTCGGTGCAACACACTTTTTCAAGAATGTTGCAAAGAGGATTTGGCTTAGTTTTTACGACCGACCACCTGCCTGACGTCGACCCTCTATGAGGGATCCAGTCCCGGGAAATTAGAATTATAAAATTTGCTTTGCCCAACCTGGGAATCGAACCCACGATCTCCCGGTCAACAGTCCAGACATGCTGCCACTAGACCAAGGAGGCGACAACAATAGCAAAGACTGAAAAAGAAACAGTGAAGTGAAGTCTAACGTCAAAACATAAAGGAACTAGGGCTTGGAAAGGGAAGGGATTCAGACCACCAGAAATGTCACTAACCGAACGAAACGCAACAGCGAGTTGCTACTTTACATCAGTTTTCTGTGAGACCAGTTGAGACCGGTAGAACCGATTAACCGGCAGTATACACCGTGACTCTACCATTGTTTGGAGGAATTTAGGTAACTTTATTTAGGCTAGAACGAAATATCCCGTATAGTCAAAGCCGTCTAACATTTTTCAGTATCAATTAAAATGAATCTATAAATCTATGCTTATGATTACGTTCTGATTGAAATATTCGAAGTTAATCATATTATTATAACTTACAACAGTTATCGGAGATTTCATAACTCTACAATCACCGAATTACCTTGACGTGATTCTCGTTTATTACGTCTTGATGACGAGTTGAAAGAGTTGAGTCCCACTACACTAAGGCTCAGTTCTATAGCGAACTTCGACTAAGTCTGAGCCATTTTTTACGAGAAAAATCTTTGCTTACTCTGTCTACAGTGACGTGCACAGACATTCTGATCAGGGCAGACAAAAATCTTGTAAAATGATAATCTTCATGCCTTACATAACCATTAGTATCATCATCATTCTCATGTCGATTAAAATACAAATCGTGCATTGATATTTTGTCAATTTTATTTGGTCACGAATTTTTCATCTTTTATGTAAATAGCAAATTGTCAGGGTAGACAGTGTCTCTTTGTCTATATGGGCTGCACGCCACTGTCTGTCTATCAGTTCGTTTTTCTTGTAAAAAATAGCTCAGGCTATGTCGAAGTTCGATTTAAAAATTTCAAATCCTCACTGAGTTTGTTTCTTAGACTTAGTCGAAGTTAGCTCTATAGATCTCAGTCTACGACTCATTAGTCAACGTAGTCGCATCGATGGCACTCCATTTTTAGATGGTGTGGTACAAAATAAAGTAAACGGTAGAGTCGCGTTATAGACCATTTTTCCTTACGAATGAGCCGGTTCGCTCGAGTTCCCTTTTTTATAACAGAGGCTGGTAAACGAGCAAGTGGGTCACCTGATGATAAGTGATCTTCACCCCATAAACACCTAAGACACAAAAATAATCACGGGTGCATTGCTGACCGAAAAGGAGGGGAATAGGCATTGGGAAAGGGACGGCGGAATTGGGCCACCGGAAAACTCACTCACCAACGCAGCAGAAAGCTATGAGACAGTGGTATCAAATCGGTGGAGCCGGCCCATTCGTGCTGTAGGCCTATCTACAACGTAGCTCTATCACTCAGAAGCCGCTGTGGGTGTGCAGCTTGTCATATTTCTTTTATGTGAAGGTCCGTGCACTTCTTTCTCATCCCAATCTTTAGTTTGTCATGGTAGGCAGTGCGGTGGTTTGGCTGCATGGGTGACGGTGACCACTTACTGTCACGTAAGCCGCCTAGGGCCCATTGTAAGTCACTTATAATTTAATAAAAAGATGAAAAATGATTTATATTGAAGTCATTATATGCAAACTAAACTCTACCTATGTCGATAGTTCAATCCTAGTGAATTAAGCATAATATTATTATACCATTAGTTACACCTTCTTATATAACATGTTGATAAGTACATATTCCAAAAAAGCATAAGTTCGTTATTATTAGTACCTACAATACGTACCTATGTCTTGTCTTTTTATAGCATATTTCCGCCATATGAAACGGATTAATGTCAGTCAGACGTTTAAATAAGCTATGAATCACACGCAGGAAGGAAGCGGTCCACTTCGTTTTGCCAGACGTCAATCTATTGTTTTTATCCATTTATTCCCTCACTTATTTATTTAATAAGCAAAACCACATCATAATATTATAGCCATATTATCAGTGGCCGTTTAGTCGCCAAATAACCTTATAATTTTGAATCGTTTTCCTTATACCAGGTAAAGGATTACGAAATGGCCGATCTAAAACAATGCATACATTTGCAACAGAAACAGCGTCCGTTGGTTGCACAATGTACAAAAATTGACTTCTAAAAATACAACATGTACAAAAGCATTATGAAGTGATTGATCCAACATGGCGGTTCTGCTGCAAGGAAGTGTAGGAATTTGCGAGAGACGCGTTAGAGGGCGCGCGGGGTATGAGGCGAGGGGGCGCGCGCGGATGGCGGGCGGCGGGGGCGGCCGCGGCGGTGCGCGGGGCGGAGGGCGAGTGACCTTCGCGCGTTGATGCAATGTCGCCGTGTCATTGACCACGCTGCGCCGCGCGCAAACAGTTGCAGCTACCCCCGCCCGCGCGCCCGGCTCCCTGTACCTCCCCGCGGACTTCTATCGCCCCCTCTTCCCCCTACCGCCGCGCTGCAAACTTTTGCCGGTTTTACATTCGTTTGCATTTATATTATAATCAAGCACATTTTAGAATAAGGAATAGAGTAAGAGTACACAACATTGAAATTCTTGAGATGTTCTTAATTTAGCATAATTCCACTGCGATCAGTTTCCTAAAAATCTAATGATAGATAACTCGCGAACTCATCTTAAACATAAACTATCACTAAAATATTTACTGAAATATTTGTCACTTATTATCTCGATCAATCATTCCATTGATACTTAATACGTATTCTAATAAATTCTTTACAGTGTGCAATAAAATTCAAATAATACCTAAACGTTTTTATTTTTAAAGTAGGTTACAGATAATGCAAAATAGTAATTTAAATCGAATGTCATTTTGTCAAAGTGACACATTCGTATGTACATTGACTCCGTAAGTACCACCCTGACAAAATATCAATACCGGCTTTAAAATTTTATACAAATATAATTATTGTTATGAGCGTGAAAAAGGTTATTTACATTATCCAATATTTTAAACAAATTTCATTACAAAGCTGAATACACACTGTGTCAAATAGAATATGTTTTTTTAATCACACATTATTCTTTTTATCATCTACCAAACTTGTTTCATCATAGTACATAACAGAATTATAATTATCTCCACAATAGAATATATAATTACACATAGGGTCCTACAACAATATCAATAGCATCATAATAAACGATAAAACATAAGTAAATAATATATACCTATCCAATACCACAATTTCCCCTATATACATAAAAAAATGTTTACATATAAATTGCCTGTATCAACCACATTTTATCACACTAATTAAACTAACACAATAAATCGGACCGGGCTGTCATGCGGTTAGCTTATCCGAAAATGATTTAACTTCCAAACAATCGATGAAATCAATCAAGACGTATAATTTGCAAACTGATAATGGAATAGATATCACATAAAATTCACGATAAACCGGATTCACGTGAGATAATAATATATTTTTACATAATTTTTCACGTGAAACGGAATATGATAACATGTCCTTACGTTACAATGTTGAAAACAAAATTGTTTTTACAGTTGCATACATTTACGTAAGCGCGGGGTGTATGAACTCTAGCTCAGATCACCTTCGGCACGTCCCAAACCGCGAGTTGAGGTCATATCGGCAATAATAATTATCGATATAATCGCACTGCAAACAAAGATGAACGGTCACACTTGTCGACTGTCGTGAGGCGAGCCACGAGCCGAACGCGTACAAACGCGCGGGAAAGTCGAAATGTCAAAAGTACGCGACAAAATGGCCGACCAACGATAAATTACTATAATTCTTCCTTTATTTCTGTTTGTATTTAAAATTATCGCAGCACTAATATTCAACTGGTTATTTGTGATACTTCACTAAAGTCTCTTCTCAATTAATTTCCGACTAGAAATATATATAAAATTTAAGTTAATAGTCACTGCAATTACAATTATAATATCTCATATCATTTTATTTTTTTCCTATTAAAACAATAAGCATATAAAACCTACACCATTAAAAAAGTTTTAGAAACCGCAAGTACCGCAACCACATCATAATAATTTCCTCAATATAGGATAGTAGTACCTACTAGTAAAATAGTATAATATTTATGCCATAAACTACTAAAGACTGAGATGCGTGAATGAATACAGTAACCCCTCATCAATACTCTACTTGCATCGTACATAAATTAATTTGTGTAGAGACGATCCCCAACTTTACCTAAAGTCTAAAAGATGTGGGACAATCATAGCATTAGTCCCAACTTTACATTAATTGCCGAAAACAATATAACTATTGCAATGATTATGAGAGTTTAACGGTATGAAGTGAGATCCTGACCACGCACAACATGGCGCGGCATGGCAGTCGGCACGGTGCGCTCGTACTGCCTAAACAAACACATCGGCTTGTCTCATACATACATACATACTCTCATGCAATGATAACTGCATCCGGCGTCTCCCGATAACGCTATCTCTGAGGCTATCGCAATGAATTATTTTTTGTTACACCTTATTACACAGAACATTTTGTAACTCTACTTTACTTCAATATTCGGGTTGAAACATTTGGTTAGGTCATATCCCATAAAATAAGCCAATTTTATATGTGGATTACTACGGTCTGTGGTAGACTTAACAAAATAACAATTATAAAGTTTTCCAAAATTACAATGTAGCGCAAAGGTTAATGTTGTCTTAATGCATGCAATAGTCTGTTATAAACAAATGACATAAAGTAAATAATTCATGTTCTTCGATTAACTTTAGGTACCTACGTCTTAATAATATAATGCGTTTCGATAAAAATAGTTTAATGTTGCACAATTTACGTCAATACGGTCATTAGCAGAGACAAAATGATATCAACTGTGTAAACTTTTACTCACATAGAGGACAATATTTTTTTGAAATAAATTACATTTTGTTATTAAATTATTACTATAGTTAAAAGTTAGAATTAAGGTTCAACAATGTTTTTTTTTATTATATTTTGTATGATAATAGTTCGTGTTCAGTTTTACATAATTTTAACTTCATACAGATTAAAAAACTAAACTCTACCATCGTGGACACTAATGGCACATTAACGATAAAATAAAAAAATAAAACACCGCCATCTATGGAACAATTCAGAAACTAACGCCACCTAAGCAAAACGTTTAGTTGCAGTCTCGCGCCAAGTGCGTAGGTGACAAAAATGCGAGATAAGCAGGAACTTCCTATTTAGATAATGAGCGGCTAACGACTGACGTTCATGAACCGTAATTATCTGCCCAAACGTGGACATAGCTTAGATATGGCAAAACAGTAAAGGATACCATAATAGGGAATGATAAAAACCAAAAATTTACATAAGCTCACGCCTGTATCCCCGAAAGAACTAAAAAACATTCAAAATATACTTCATACATGAGTGCGTTGCAAATGTGAGAGAATAGAGATTAAATAGAAGGCGGAGGACTCAGGTAACTGGAAATATTAACTGTACAAAACATCAGTTTTCTGTGAAACAGTGGTATGGAACCGGTCGAGCCAGCCAATTCGGTCTATACATAACTAACTAATAGTAACAACTAACAGTGTCACCTTATGTTGTTACAGATAATTATTGATTTTCTTAATTATGATCATCACAAAAGTCAACTTGGTTTGAAATCACCAAGGTTTCTTGGTCTATTTTGGCAACGTATCTACGCATCTATGGACAGTGGATATCACCTACCATTAGGCGACCCACCTGCTCGTTTGCCAATACAAGTATAACATATCTATAAAAATGATTTTTGAAACTTATCTTTAAATGTACAATATATTAAATATCTCAAAAACAAATATTAACATTACATGAATATTTGGCATACAAAAATAAATCGGCTCACTCATTACGTAGTACTATCGTAGGTTATACAAACACTTTAAGGCAAAATTAATGTATACAGTTGCAAAATTAATACAATGTATTATTTTGCTATATTCCGTATCTATTGTACATTATGAATTTAAAGCGTTTTCCTTGTTTGGAAGCTAACATTCTTCCGCCATACGGTTCGTAATAAAATTTGTTCAAGAAATAATTATCATATTATACAGTGTATTATATTATTGAAATATTATGAAGCTTGTAGTCCAGCAACACCTACGTCATTGCCAATTGGTTACTAAAAGATAAATGGGCTATGTTCTGGTATATCCTGTAATTAATTATTATATATTTTTCATTCATTCACTCCAAATTCAAAAACACTAAACAGCTCTACCATAGAGTACACTTCTCGACGATACCAGCCATGCACATTTAAGCAATACAATCGCCACCCACCGTCTGCCGGAATTCGAAGCTTACTTCTACTCAACCTCTGTGATAATCCGCGGGCACGAGAGCATTGACATCGGAAAATTATGGTAATATTGTATAATAATTGAAACTGCAGATCTCTCGTCTCTACATTTTTCCGTGTTGGCACAGTTGGCACTATCTTAAAGTATAAATTTCTGATAAATAGAGTATATGCCGGAAAAACAGTATTTTAATACACACAGACACAGAATATACAGACCCCACATTAAGGTGGTATAAGAGCAAGTAGAAAGAAAGAAAGAGGTAACTAACAAAAATAGCGACAAACTTATCACGAGAGAGATACGTAAAATGGAAATTAGAAAAAGAGTGAATCATATTAAGCCTTCAGCAATCTTGCTATACTGCTACATATATGATTTCTGTGAGACAATAATGCGATTCGGAGACATGATATGGAAAATATGTAGTATAGCATAGCTCTATAACAATCTCTCAAGAAGTCCTTTTTATTGACCTACGATAGCAAAGGACCAGACTGGCCTAACAGTAAATGGTTACCGTCATCCTTAGACCATGAAAATGAAAGAAATGAGAATTGAGGAAATCTCACTTATCACACGAAACGTAAACAGCTAACTGCTACTTCATGCGGCGTCAAAATACTGTTTTGTTCTGTTACTGTTTTCTGTACACTATATGAAATTAACGTGTATCAAAACCAGGCACACGCGATTGTAACAGGCCCTTGTTTTGCAAATGACATCACAATCGGCTCCGACGCGTTACGCAACATGTCTCCGAAGAACCGGTCCGTATCTGAAATAAGTTCACGAATGCCCACGCGAATGCAAATGTAAGGGAGACACTAACAATTGTCAAGGATTTAACTTGAAAAGCAATTGTTTTCATTCCCTATTTATTTTTGGGCTTCTGGCATTACCGATTGTTTATGGGTGACGATAAACACCATTCACCCAAATAAAGACCAAGCACCCAAATCATCAGGGGCCGTCTGCTCGTCCGTTCTTCGTAAGTAAAAAACGATAACTTCGTAAAGGACGTGTCATAGCTTTGCAAGTCTTAAGGAATCGTTTGTATGGAAGTGCAATTGCGTTGTTGTTGTTATTGTTATTTTGCGTTGTTATTACTTATGTGTTTAATTACGTTATCGTTTCCACATGAGTTCATTACATTAGAAACATAAAACCGGCGAATCTAACGCATGATTCCAAAAATAAATGTGTAATGGGTACACGGGAAAGCCGGTGTAGTAAACAACGCTGAAAACTGGAGTGCGGCCGCCCCCAGCTGACCTCAATACTGCGACCGCCGCGCCGCGTGGAGCGCCGTCAGCCGTGGCGGCCGGGCCGTGGCGCGCGCGACATGGCCCTCCGCCTTATCACTAGTTACGTAAGGTGCATAGCTGCGCCCGCGCCCGCGCCAACGCTGACCTTACTTAACTGCCGCCTAGTTCAACAGCGCGACATCTCACGGCACTACACATAAACATTTAGATTCATTACATTATTACATAATGTGCCAAAACTTCTCCCTTATCGTTCGGTACGCGCCGAATGCGATACCGGTGTCACCTTCAGAGTGCATGCGACATCACTTTATCTCACTCGAACCCACCTCAACATTTTGCCCCAAAGCGGATAACAATTTAACTACGTCGTTTAAGTTTCCTTATATTCGCGTGCGGACCGAGGACCGAGGACCGTGAAGGGCGGAGTACGGAGGACGGAGGGAACGGTGCGGGAGCGCAAGGATGCGTCCGCGTCGCGTGGGTGTGTGTGTGCATGTGTGAAGGTCAACGGCGGCATCATTTCCTGGTCATTGGCTGCGGGCGCATCCGACGCCGCTCCGTCGCCGACCGCCGCCGCGCCGCCGCACACCGCACCGCTGCAACTCGCCCAGCGCAGCGCCCCAGTCGCGTAATCTTACATACAGATACACGTCCGCCGCCTTCCGGCCGCACAGGAACACGCATGTGCCTATTGCGCACATCTCTATTAGAGGATATGAATTTGAATAAAAAACGTGTAATTGCAACATAGTGCTACTGTCGACGTGCTCATCATTCCCGCGGAACGGATCGCTCGTTTACATAAGGACGGCACGTTTCACGTGGAAATGTTTTCACCTCCATATCTTATCAGTCTAATTCCGCATTTATCGCGTGCAAAAAACTACCGATAAAAAAATCGCTAACTGATAAATCTTCGTAGGTGTTTATATCGCCAATTGACGTAAGAGTCGCTAAGCCATTGTTCTTCCTCGTTGCAGCTCGCTCGGGCGGACAATACTTGTTTACTAATTAACATGATTATAATACATAGGCAGTAAACGTCCCTTAACTGGAAATCCTTATTGTATAAATTGTTATATTTAGCTTTTCAGTTAACATTAGTAATACCTATTTGAAATACGTCGCGCACAAAACAAATTGTAAAACAATTGCAGGCGACGACAAAAGGTGTTGTATATGGAAGTGAAGTATGTGGAAAGAGTTGCGAGTTGCGATCGCTGCTTGCTAGTAATGGACACGTACGAGCCAAGGACACTGGAGCACACGATAACGTGTTTTGTATTGCAAGAGGTTTGTGGGGTAACCCATTTATCGCGGCGCGGGATGTGCGGGATGCGCGGGATGCGCGGCCGCAACTGGTTCCCTCCGCCGCGCGCAGCCCGGACACGCACCCCGGCCCGGCCGCGAGTCGCGACCGAGGCACGCCGCCCACCATTATGCACCCACTGCACCGGCAATAGGGTCCACAACACACTAAGCTGTAGCTGTTCTAAGACTGCAAACTGGCGCGAGTAACCTTGATCTTGCTGCAGTACAACCAGTAGGATGCGTCCAGCGCATGCGCTAAAAATAGATGCGCCAGCGCATAAAATGCCGTGTTTTTTTCCCGCGTTTTGTTAGCTTCCCAGGCTCGCAAGGGATTTTTATGTGAGCCGCGTTCAGCTCATTAAATTGTAAATAACAACACCGTATTCGCGACTGTTATCTGTATTATGCATATCTGCATGTATCAGATGCTCGATACATTATCTGCTTAAGCCTTCTCCACCATTTGTGGCGATGGTATGACCTGATATCAGTCAATGTCAAGTGCGAAATACGTGTTTCCTGCCTTGGACAAATTCTTCAGCATCACATGCATATAAACATGAGTAAAACTGTAAAACATAAAAACTTATAAACAATTTTATAAATAACTCATGTTATCACAACTCACGGTGTTATCTTTATTCGCTAATAGGCAAATACTGCATTCTTTCAAGATGGCTGTCATTCTGTTTATTTGTATAGATATAAAATATCCAATATCGAATTGCAATACCTACTTATTTTGAGGTATATATCTATGCCTATTGCCTATGCGTTTTTTGTTTGTACTACATACATATATCGGCTTATGATTTCTCTTGCCCAAGCGTAATATCTTTACGATACATCAAGGTATTGCTGATTATAGTTATCAATAGTAATAAGGGTTCCTTTTTTGCCATTTGGCTTCGGAACTCTAAAAACTAACAAGAAGTATTACGAGTATAACTGTACGCCGCTCGCGCCGCTTCGTATTGTTTATAACCAGCTTAGTAAACAAAATACGCACCGCAATAGTTTCGACTCGCACGCGATATAATTAGAACGCAGAAACACACTACGGAACATTTTACACACATTCCATTTGTAACTCTACTTATAAAATGCCAATATATTTGCTATATTCATAAAAAAACATGTTTTATGATAAATTATAGGTGTAGAGCAAAATCTTTTCATATCGTATTATCATACAAACGACACATCCTGATTAAAATATTCACTGTCCATATAAATGTATGTAAATCGCTACGTTTGCAACATGTTTTCCCTGTTTTTGTCACGGTTCAAATTGCTAGACAGACTAGACCCATTATAGGAATTCCCCAGAGTTTTCCTTAGCTTCTAAGATATCGTGTACCATTGGTAATTTACACAAGTTTTTATTAACTTAAAAGGTAAAGTCTTCAAATAATAGATAAGGGACAAAAATCGTCGTGATTTTCAGCCAGTAATTTTGTATATTCAAATGTTTTTATAGAGGGCTTAATCACATACAGCCAGTGTTGGGTGACATAATACAAAGCAAAAGTTGCGCCAACAAAGGCACAATAACACGCCATAATCTGAGCCCATACAAAGAGCGGCTCCTTACGATTGTCCAGTCCGCGGGCAAGTCACACGTGCCCGCGAGGTCGACGACCGCCGATAACGCGCAAAAATACAACCACTATTAGATAATATTAGAAAAACAAGGCGGACTGATCTGCGAACTGCGTGCGCTTGGCGCTGTGCGCGGGCGCCAGAGATGCGAGAACACGACGCGAACGCGACGCTCTATCAATCTTGTTTCGGCTCTATTTTTATGGCGATGACGTAATATATTATTTCGTAGCCACTTTTGTAGAGAAATAAATTTCTAGTATTATTATTATTATTATTATTCTTATCGAAGTATGCTTTCAGGAAAAGTAATTCAATTCGAAATAGATTTTATAGTCAGTTCTGAATTGATTCATGAGCCAAATCGATATTTCACGAATCGATATACATAGTTATTTTTCCTACAACCCATATGTCATTTCAAGATATAAAATAGGTTCTGGTCGTCAAAGACTAAAGTTAAACCTGTTTAAACCCCAATCACATTCATGTGACGTGTCGGAACCTTTAATCCTGAATCTCGGCTAATTGCCAGGCCGTCCGTGAAAAAATTCTCAGTAACATGTAACACCAATTAAGATTTCCTAGTAATATAAAAAGTTCAAGCGTGTGGCGCGCGGTCTAGAAAAATTCGGACTAGGGAAGCTATAAAACCGTAGTTAGACCGATAAAATGTTATTATAAGACGTGCGCAGTACAGGCACGCAGCCAGAAACAACCGCGGCTTATGTGGACCACTTTTTAAAATACCAACGGCAAAGGAAAGAAAAGAAAAAGATTCGATAACGTAATGAAAACTAAATAAAATAAACACGTATAGGAAATGACTTAGATACAATATACACTGTTTTTTTTTATTAAGTGCCTCTCTATTGGCTAGAACATAATAATATTTTTATGAGTAGGAAACTGCGTTCCGTTTCACGTATTAGGTACTATTTTAGATTTATATGTAGCGATAATATTTTACTTGACCTTATACAATGTATTCGATCCATTTTCTAATATGATTAGCTGACTGTTACGTGATGCTTTAATTCGATATGTTTATTAATCATTTCAATCGGGGAAAAGCAATGTTATCCCACCAAATCTATTGTTGATCCCAACATGAACTTACAATGATATTTATTATTGATTTTCTATCATATTTCAAATTTTATAAATTCTTGTTCCTAAGCCAAATATTCCCAACGGGGGTTGACGGCAACAAGGCAGCCAAACACTACAAATAAATGTTTTCTGCAAACTGAAGAAACCTTTTCTAAATACAGAGATTTCGAATTCCCCAATGTCTAAAAACGCTGTTAAATAGTTACAATTCTTTAAGGAAAATGTGAGTGTACAGTACTAGCCCAACGAGGTCAAGGCGTTATGTTCGATCCGTTCATACGACACTTATCAATGCGTTATCAATGCTAGATTTTGGACTTTGGTTGTTTGAAAACATTCTGTATTCAATGTATGTTTTCATAAATTATTTGTTAGTTGGAAAACAAAGTATGTTATTCGTCGATAAATAGTCGAAGTCTCTTCTAAAATTGGCGATATTTAAAGGTGTAAATGAACTCTAATGGGCGCTTATGTTCCGGTTTCTCCTATTAATAAAAAGAGTTAAGCCTTAATCCAGTCTGATCCCACCTTAATGCGGGGTTGGCACACACTTTTTCAAGCATGTTGCAGAAAGGATTTGGTTTATTTTTTACGACCGGCTGCCTGCCTGACGTCAACCCCCTCGGTCGAATCTAGTTCCGGGCAAATAACATTAGAAAAATCGCTTTGCCCGATCTGATCGCGAACCCAGGACCTCCCGATCCATAGTCCACTACACTGTCCTAATTTAATATCATTTGCGCCCATGGTACTGACTCTACTATTATAATATTACGGATCGGAAAATACCTCTCAACCGAATTATTACTAAAAAAAACACATAAAAAATTATGATCACTTACCCACGAATGTTTTTATATGCTGAGGCAATCTAATATTGTTTTGGATCCAAAATTAACTGAAACAATAGCATGCATTATAAACAAGCGCCTAATCGTGAGATGTGCGCCGACTCCTAATCCCCACTATTGTTTAGTGGTTTAGAAGTAATAAACATTATAGTACTAGCTTCTAGCCGCGCCTCAGTCCTTACCAGATGGGCTACCTACCTAGGTATCTCATTAAATTGTGTTTTCATAACGTAATTGAATGTAAAAAAATTGGCGCTCTTTTTGACTTATTCGCTATTTTACGATTTCTTTCTTTCTTTCTTTTTTCATAACAAATTTCATCAAAATCGGTTTAGTAGTTCAAAAATTGGTTATGCAGGCGGATTGGCGCACTAAATAGAACTATTTTGTTCTTTACCTTGCAATAAAAACCTTCTGATTATTATACGCTTGATGTTAAGGTATGAATCAAATAGACAAATCGTCATTTACGGCACGTCTCAATAAACGATCTCAGTTTAGAGTGCAGATCGGTCGCGATTATGAACCAATCAAATCAAGTCATTTGACGGAGTCATGTTCAAACTGTGTTCTTGTTGGCTAAATTCTGTAATCTATCTGCACATTCTAACTGAGGTTGTTTATTGAAACCGGCCGTTAGACACCGTACAGAGATGCAACGTTCATGTAACTTACTTAACTCCTGACTCAAGACTAATAACTCTATTTTAAGTCGATAACGTGTCAGACAATTTTCATTGCTTCCTAATGAGATTCCCATTAGGTGTTAAATACTCAAAAGTTGTTACGAGTTATGAACAATTGTAATTAAAATTACAAGATTGAAATGAGAGAGGTAGTCGGTTCTAAGTGGAGGGGGGATGCAGGGTGCAGCGGCCCGGGCCGGCTGTGCAGATCCGGTCCGGCCGGAATACCGCTCCTGTACTCCCATACCAATTATCAGCAAAACAACATACCAACGCGCATGTTTTTTAGTACCGCCTTTTTTCTGACTCTATGTCTTTAGAAATGTGCAATGTTTTAACACAATCTAGCAAGTAATACATGAACACCAACCATATCTACTAGAATCAGAATACGTGGTCTAGGTAAAGGATGGCAGTGAATAAGGATAGTCGTTTAGGAGAATTATCTACGTCTTTAATAATCTTTTTGATCATGAGTCCTGTCCCGACTACCCAGTTTTCCTGAAATGCTGTTGATCAAAAAACCGAAATGCAGCATGTCTCCAGTCAATATTATATTTTAGAAGTTTTAGTATAAATTTTATGTATTTATAAGTGTTTTTGTTTGATTCCAGTGGGCGCAGTGAGCGAGCGCGACGCGTACGGGTACGGGTACGGCGGCGGGGGCGGAGGGGCGCACCACTTCGCGGCGCCCGCGCCCCCGCCCCTGCCCCACGATGACCTCCCCTACTCGGTGTTCGACTTCGGCGACTACCAGCGACATCACCATCACAACAAGCTCAAGCCGAAGAAGAGGCCGCGGACCGACGCGCCGCCCACGCCCGGCGTCAAGCGCAAGAGCCGCGAGGGCTCCACCACCTACCTCTGGGAGTTCCTGCTCAAGCTGCTCCAGGACCGGGAGTACTGCCCGCGTTTCATCAAGTGGACGAACCGCGAGAAGGGCGTGTTCAAGCTGGTCGACTCGAAGGCGGTGTCGCGGCTGTGGGGCCTGCACAAGAACAAGCCCGACATGAACTACGAGACGATGGGGCGCGCGCTACGCTACTATTACCAGCGCGGCATCCTCGCCAAGGTGGACGGGCAGCGGCTCGTGTACCAGTTCGTTGACGTGCCCAAAGATATCGTGGAGATCGACTGCTCGCTGGCGTAGACGCCCTGCGACGGTGTCACCTTCGAATCTCCAGTGCTGGACTGAGACTGTGGTGTCTGTCATACGTAACCGGTAGAGTGACGTGGCCGTTTCGCTCTCGCGACCCGCGACGCGACGAGCGACGGGACGAGACGTTCTGCGTGTCTGCGTATATACATATTGTGTAAGATTCGTCTGTTTTCCAATGATCATGCATTACGTTCCCCGGGACGCCCGGACGCTTCCACTCGAGTAACCGTAACCGTAACCGTAACCGCAGTACACTCACTTATGCGTATGTGTCAGTGTGTATAAACATCACTTCAAACTAATGTTGACTTATCATTGAATTTAATATTTATACAAAAGATTATAATAGGAGAGACGAAATTGATTGCTCAAATGTTTATATAAGGACGTATTTTTAGGCATATTTCGGAAGAGGAACACTAAATTTGCTAGATGTTATACGGGATGAGGTGTGAACTAAGAAACAAACAAATAAACAAACGTGTTTTTTTAATATACAACGTTGAACGAGTGTCGAAGGATCGTATTCGTCTGAATAGTGGCGCTCGACTCGACTACGCCCGCGCTCGCCGTTGCTCAACGTCGCTCGACGTAGCTCGAAGTTGCTCGACGTTACTCGGATGTGACTCTAAGTCGCTTGACATCGCTCGGTGCGCGCGGGCGAACCGCGAACACAACTTCCTACCTCAACTACGCGAACATACAAATATTTCATATGTTTATACATACTTATTATTCGAACAGTTTATACAATATGCAATAATATTATAATAATATTAATAGACGAATAAGAGTTTATTATAAAGAAATATTTACTTGAAATTGTTTATATATTAAAAAATATATGACGATATTTTATATTCCTCGGCGGATGACTAGTTTGGTGCTTGTTATGGCCATTCATCTTCCAGGTTTGAACTTGTTACAAACGGACACCTCACGCTGTCGACAATTAGATCACATGATAAAATATTATTATATATCTCATTATGTATATGTATATTGTATGTTATAGTATTGCCGTTAGAGGGAAATACGTTTCTTTGTTGTCTCATAGTCTAACGCTGAATATGTTTTCTGATATCATTGTCTAAACCGAATTTTCTATTGATATTAGTGGAATGTTGAATTCTGCTCGTGAACTGATGTCTACTGCCAACCCTCTGTTATGCTACCGACTCTGTCGTATAGTTTAAGGGATGATTTTTTTCTTTTGTGGATTAATTGTGTTAATTATAAGTGAAATGTTTATTGTAAGCGAGATGTTTTAAGTGAAACACGTTCTAGTTTATTACGTTTATTTAAATTTATAATAAGCATGTTGGTGGGGGATCGCGCGCGACTCTCCGCACTCTCCCGAGTCCCGGGTCTCGGGTCCGGGTCCCGGCTGTCGAGTCTCGGCTCCCGAGTCCCGGGTCTCCTCTCTACATATCACACGGGTACCTCCCGTCCACGCGCACAGTCGCCATGCATCATTGTTGTTCTGTTACAAACGCGCGCGATCCCTATATTTTTTGTTACCTGAATAAATATTATTAATAATTAATTACAATTTGTGGTCCAATATTAATGAATCATGAATAGATAGTGTATAGAGAGCGGTCGTTTTAGATGTAGCCTAGTTTCTCATCGACATTTCTACAAACATTAATAAATGCAAAGACAAACGAATCCTCTATGTCTATAATATACAGTAAATACAGTGAACCAGTTTTGTACAATAATAAAGTTAACGTACGTAATACGTGTAACGTTACTAGCCGGAGAGCCAGTGCTACTGAACTAGGAGTGCTAGGACATTGGACATAGGATGTCGACGCCATGCCAGTCCGCATTGACGCGGCGCGGCGTTGCGTCATCACGGCGCGGCGTCATGTTGGCGTGGCGTCACGTCAGCGCGGCGTCATGTCGGCGCGGCGTCAGCGTCAGACAGTACCTATACAGAGACAAAACTGAGCAGTCCATTCGCGTCCGCAGACCGCACCGCACCAGGTTACAAACGTACGCAATTATATTTTTAATAGAATATAAAGAAATTTAAATTATATCATATTCATTATTTAGTATGTAAGTATAAGATGTATAACTGAACGGAACGTTCAATGGACTGCGTGTTTTGTGATGAATCGTAAAGGGTTAGTGAAGCCTTAGGTGAAATATTGTCGCGTAATATGGGTGCTAAGAGTGGGACCGATGGGGTGATTGAACAGGTTACAGGCGCACTGCAGACAGAGCCGCGTGCAATGCACAGCAATGCACAGTGCACACAGTGTACGCACAACCACACAACCAGTGAATGATAAGTTCGACTTGTAAAGATCTCAGTGTCCAAATTTCTTCGAACAAAACCAGTGCCCGTTTCATGTGATTAAAACTAATATATATTATTAAAAAGTGGAAATTTTAATCGTATTTTTATAATATAGCTAGTTGGAATTGTCAAGTTTCATTTCGGCACTATCTCTTATGCTTTTGTAAATATAAATATAGCTTTCTAACTTATTTATTTTGTGTGTGGCGATGCGATGCGACCCGACGCAGATGTCACAGTGTGCGTACGGACGCGCGCGCGCCCACCTTTGTTTCCTTTTTAGGGAATTTCGTTCTATAGTTTTAATAAATTTTATTGTAATATAACTTTATCTACATAAATGTAATAATTAGTAGGCAATGAAAGGACCACGGAAGGTGAGGAAACGCTCTCAGAATCGACAAAATGTTGACGGTGTGTGATGTATGACCAGTATGACGTATGGTGTTATGGTGTAACTGTAAAGAGTATGATGTAAATGTTGTAAGCTGTAACGCTGAACGAGACGCTAGTTACCGGTTATTAAGAGTAATGTTTGAGCAGGCATTTAAAACGATGCTCGTGTGGTTAAAAAATATAATTTTAGTCGAATTGATGTTGTTGATAAAAAAAAATCAAAAAGTTTCTAATTAAATAATGTACTTAAATTTTCAATGTAAATTTTAACGGCACGTCGAGAATATTATTGTTAAATTGAAATTATTTTAAAATTGAACCTAGTCTTAGTATCATAATTTTGATTTTTAAATGATATTTAAAATTGAGACGCCATATTGGCATAAGGCGTCAGAGGCGTGAGAGGCGTCACCGCCGTGGCCGTCGGCCGGCATGATGCATGCAGCGTGCTGCAGTCTGCACATCGACAATGTAAATACAATGATAAATTATAATCGAAGCGCACACCCTCGCGACCCATGACACCCGTGACACTCGTGACACTCGTGCCACCCATGTACGGACATGTCACCGGTGTCGATAGATAGGTGAATATGAAATTTTTATGCAAGGAAGCAATGAGAAGGTTAGTGAATTTGGTATTAGAGGAGAGGGGGCGCGCCCCGCGCGGCCGTCGCGCCATCACAACATATTTTGTCGTTTAATATTTCAATGTAAGTCTTCTTGTTCGTCAATAAATTTTAAATGTCCAATATTTGAATACGTAATTCATTCCGGATGAGTGGTGTTAACAATAAAAAGTTTGTGTTTTTTAATATAGATTCTGTTTGATAATTGATTGTAGATTTCGCTTACGTTTTGTTCGCTTCAAAGTCACCGTTCTGAGAGTAAGTGCGGTATATTGAATACTTTTCTTGCGTTTCAATTGCTTCTAGTTTTATACAGTTAAAGTCCGATATTTTAATTGTAATTTTTAGTTTTTAATTTTACAAAATAATGTATTTTCTGCCCCCTAGTTAAGTTATTTTTCTATGTATAGTTAGTTATAAGTGTAAATGAATTAGCACATAAATTTGATGCATGATGATAATGTTAATAAAATATCCACAATAAAATACAAACTTCTTGTTTTTTCTGACTACCCCCATACTTTTATTGGGTTAAGAAGGCAGACGAGCAGGCGGCCCACCTAAGTGGTTACCGTCACCCATAGACATCTGCAATGCTACAATGGGATACAGCCAACCTTCTTACCTTGAAAAGTACATTTAAAACCGTGGTCGACATGATCAGGAGTAAGTACGTAACAATTAGCTACACACACACACACACATCAGCTCACGCCTGTATCCCCGAAGGGGTAGGCAGAGGTGCAATAACGAACTATGTAGAACACCCACATTTCGCCGAGCTTAGTTCCGTCCCAAATGTGATAGGGGGCGAGCCTATCGTCATATCGGGACAATTAGCATTAGTATTACAATTAGCTACTTAATCTATATTATACAAACGTCAAGAACTTTACGAATATGTATGACAGTAGGACCATCTAGGGGTTGTCGTTAGGCAGGCGGACAGCAATCCATTCTGTAACATACCTAAAAAAAATATTGAATCTACCCCAAGTAAAAGAGGCTAAAGCCTAAAGGTAAAAAAATGTACGCTCTATTGCATAATATTTTGGTGTGTAATAGTTCCTACCGAAATCATTATCTGAAAATAAAAATAATAATACAAAAATCATTCGAAATCTTAAAAATTATTTTAAAGGAGTTTATTCATAGTACCTACCTATCCAATAGTAGCAAAGTAACAGTAAAGTTAACCCCATGCAATAAATGACCATAACTAGAACAGTAGACAAATGAATCGGCAGCCCCTAGTACTGAGATACCTAAAACCTTGATGTCTCTAAATAGGTCAACACTGAGTCAATTGGTCGCGTCGTTATGTCCAACGGTAGGTACCTACAACAGTACCTACCTACCTAGTTTACCCTCCTATTGCTGCAGTTTATATTACTAACAACAAAGACAATAACAATGCCAAAGTCACGAAGGCTAAGCGAAGCATACTGAATAGACAAACAATTGCGGAAGAATCTTAGCAACCTTGACTCTTATAAACATGACAAATGAGCATCTATTGACAAAGTTTATAAACTTTGAAAATCTTCAGTGAATCCAGTTAGTTTCAGCCGTGAAAATACTTTTACGGCTGAAACACCGAATTTTAACGAGTCATGTAACTTATTTCGTGAAATATTTGTAACTAACAAAGCTTAAAAAAAGGTCGACGAAATGTGGGTGTACTAGTTGGATAGTGCGCCTCTGCCTACCCCTTCAGGGATACCAGCGTGAGCTTATGTTATGTTATGTTTACAAAGCTTAAATTTCTAAAATCTTGCTGCATTGAATGCACTCAAAATTGGAACTTAGAACTTCGGCTCTATACTGTTAACTGTACGTTTGGAGTACATGCATACTAAAACTTAAGACCACGCCATCTATCGCGAGAATTTGGTATTTAATTCATTTTTAGTTGTTGAATTATTATCCTTTAGTAGCTTATTTAAAACCAACGATTATTATTTGCACTGCATCATTATTATCACAGGGTATTTGTAATAAACATGATATCTTTTTGTTTTTTTAAATGCCGATTTCACAGTGAATGCATCCAAATCTTGCCCAGAGAGTATCGTAGACAATACCCTGACGTGTTGTTGACATGTCAAACCATGTCAAACGCTTTGACGTGTATGGTCAGCTGTCGAATAAATCTGAATTTACAATTTTCTAAATAATGAGAAGGAAAACAGTAAATGTTAAGTGATTATTATATTTAAATATACGTGTTTTTATATGTTAACCAAAAGAACAATTAAACATAATAAAAATGGTGTTAATGACTATGATCGCGAGGGTGGTGGACGGCCTGCCTCTGGCCGCTACAATGCAGGAAGACGAGCAGGTACCATTGCAATTCGTAGTAAAAGGCACTTCTCATACCCAACTATTCCACATTTATACATAACCTTTTGGACTTTAATATTATGACGATATGTAATGGAATTCTAAGTCGTGGCCAACACGATTTACTTTTATCGATCACTTTTTATTTATTTACTTTTACGATTTATTTTGCTGTGGTGGTTCGCAGAGCGGGTGCAATATTCTCGAGTACCAGAATCAGGCTAAAATGCTGTTTAGAAAACTAGGCCCGCAGTCGCCGATGCGATGTTCTATCGAAACGGGACCATATCTCTTCCAGTGAGTCCTACTGCTTGTTATTTTAAGTTTTTATATTTATTTTATGCTTTATCAATTATGTTTATAATGATTTCTACATACATGATGCAATGTATTGTAATTTAAAAATTAATCATTGCTGTGTAACTAATTATAGCCAAACATCTGTTTTTAATAAATTATGTGAATAATGCCGTTAATATTGATATGTTTTCAGCTATTTAATTGAAAACGAGATCTGTTACTTGGTGCTTTGTGAAAGGAACTACAGCAAGAGACTTGCATTTGCATATTTAGAAGAAATAGCACAAGAGTTCTTTCAACAGTACGGGAAAAGGGTTTGTATGATTCACCAACTTGTATAAATTTATTACTTTACTGCTTATAATGAGACCATATTGGTAAGCAATCACCATTGCTACCACTCATGATGCCAGAGTAATTGTCAATGTGGTACCAGCCTTTGAGGCAAAAGTATGCTATTTTCTTGAAGGTCCCTATACCATCCCTATATTGGTTAAATACTGCAAGAGGTTAGTTCATACATTTTCTAATAAATAGCAGTTATCAGTATTCCTCCTTGACATAGCAGGTCAACAGCTGACTGATAAAATCCCAGTTTACAATTTCCCAAGTATAATAATGATGTACAAGTTTTTAAAAATACTGATTTCTGTTTTTAAATCTAGTTTGGTTTTAAATATTTTTATCCATATTAAAAAAAAAAATCTATCAAAAATTCATTCCATCTTCCTTTGTTTGTACTTTAAAGCAGTGGGATAATAAGGGCTGAAAATAATAATAATAATATGCAAGTCCATCAACCAGGTAACTCCATCAAAGCTTTGCATGTGTACTTTTTAGATCTTATCTGAGAGACTGCCCAAAATGATAATTAATGTGTATGTATTTACTATTGCTAATATGATCGAGTCAAAATATAATAAAAATACTGTTATGTATTAGATATGCAGGAATTTAAAGCAGTCATGCTCATTTACAGGTAATATTCTTGTAGATTGACTGTTACCACTGCAATTAATCATATCACTTACTATGTAATAAATTTCTCAATGTATTTTTCATAGATAGTGGTTTAATATTTCTTATCACATCATATTTTACATAGAAATGAATTTATTGTATTTAATATTCTTATTACCTCTCATCATCTGCAAGTGCCAAAACAGCATAATAAATTTTTAATTCTGCAGTTTATTTTAACTATCACACTTTTCTTTCTTACTGCCTGGCATTATCCCGGCCTTCTGCCAGGGTCTGCCCAGTCTAGAGCATCCTCCCTAGTGAGGCCATTCACTCTCATATCTTCCTCTAGTACGTCCAGCCAGCGCTTTTTGAGCCGTCCACAGATATGCACCCGTGGTACGATCTTGCCAGACACATGCGACCGACGTAGTCCTGTGGTTTCCTTAATATGTGGTCATAACATCAGAAGCGACATTTTCACTATCGCACTGTTAAGCACAAATCGAAATCTTCTTCCTACCTCTACCCCGCTCAAGTTAAGCATGTTGCAAAAAGGATCCGTCTCAGTTTTTACAACCGGAGGAATCCAGACTCGGACAAAATGTCCAGTCCGCAGCCCGTATTTGCTGCAGGACCAAGGAGCAGTAGATGTAAGTATGACGCTTAATCCCCAGGTGAACACAGTGACTCGCCCGTACACGTTCATAGAGTTCGACACGTGGATGCAGCGCACGCGGCGGCAGTACGCGGAGGGCGGCGCGCGGGCCCGACGCGCAGGCGCGGCCGCGCAGCTCGGAGGACAGCTCGGCGACGTGCAGCGGATCATGATGCAGAACATTGACGATGTGCTGCAGAGAGGGGCTATACTTTCAGGTATATAAATAAATAACACCCAACAGTCACACACATAGTCCTGACCCAACACTAAGATACTAGTCTTGTGTCGTGGGTATCAGGAACTTTCGGTCTCACAACACTCAGACCCGAAACAAATATCTGTGGGCCACACAAACATTTGTCTCGGTGCGGGGATCGAACCCGCGGCCTCTCGCTTCACAGCCGGCTGTTCGCCCGCTGCGCCACGGAGGCTGTCGTCATATTATCAACACACTTGGACCATGTTATGCAGAAATGATCCAACCTACAAAAAAAATTAAAAAATGTTATTGATGCTAACATGTTCTAATCTCCATTAGTAGACTATATTGGTGTCAACATTTGGTTTTTTGAATTTTTGTGGGTTGGATAATTTCTGCCTAACATGGTCCACTTGATCTCATATTTTTTTTTGGCGAAGGGCTAACAAATGCCATCTTCTAAGACTGGATAATCCATGTAACTACATTCTCCCTACCTCACGACACTGAATTTCATCTCCACAAAATTCATGTTCATCATATCATTGTAATAATAATTGATTCAATATAAACCATACTGAAAGTGGTCTTCATATTATTATTTATACATACATAAGCTCACGCCTATATACTTGAAGGGGTAGGCAGAGGTGCACTAGCGAACTAGAACACCCACATTTCGTCAAGCTTAGTTCTGTCCCAGATGTAATAGGGAGCGAGCCTGTCGCCATATCGGGTACAAATTCCAGACTTCGGTCTGATATTGAAAAAAGCCAATATCACATCGCCCGACCCGGGGATCAAACTCGAGACCTCAGGGCGGACGTCGTACCGAAATGTAACTACGTCACCAAAGCCGTTATTATTTTTGAAATTATCTAAAATTGACTAACTTTTATAGGGAAATAAAAACATGAATCACAAAATAAATGTTTAATTTCAGCATCACAAAAACTACATTTAAGTCTTTAACTACATCTAAAGCTATGTTTCCTGCACATGTTTTTCGAAACAAAACAAAAAACACTTACACAAAACGTATTTTGCTGTCTATTACTCAGGGAAAAATGGACCATAGGACATGAATACCGTATTTTGTGTAATGTTTTAGTGCAGGAGTCGCGGCTTTATGGAGACATTTTGTGTTTCAGAGCTGGACACAAAGACACAAAACTTGTCAATGATGTCTCAGAAATACAAGAAGGACGCCACATACCTCAACACCAAATCGATGCTTGTGAAAGTGACGGCCGGAGCTGTCATATTACTTGTATTCGTGCTCTACTTCTGGGTACTCTAGTGGCTAAGGTATTGTGATGGTGATCCAAAATGTACATTTCGCATCTCTAAAAATTTGTGGCGTTTTTGACAGTAACCTAAATAGACAATTTTAGACTTATAGTTCTTGGACTTGCAGTAGTTAAATTATGTCCATCTGTCAAAAACGCCATTTCAGAAGCCCTAGTTGAAAGTCCAAATTACGCGAGAATCCTACGCTAGATGCGTTCTGACGTGACGCAATGACGAAGCATGCGTAACATGGTTGGACGCAAAAGTTGTGACGTAATGTACATTTCATGTCTGTGTTAGTTACACTATGCCGCGTTGCTTCGGCATCGTACCTTATTAACATACAATTGGGTACTTGACTGTTTGATTTTATACACATATTTATATGTAATAGCAAATAAAACGTAAATGAAACTCTTCTGTATAAACTGCATCGAAATTGGTTGAAAAATGAGGCAGTAATTCATATTTTAAATTCGGGAGTGGGGGCATATTGGAGATATCTGCTATCCCTTTCCAACGCACGTACCGTTATGGCGTGACGTGATTATACTGATACTTCTCTTTCCCGCAGTCTGAAGGTTACACCAAACTTCAAAGACTTATTTTGGAGAATATTTAAATATTTCTGTCTGTTCTATATTTTAGACTAGTAAATTTCATATAAAATTCATTTAAAAAAAATGTCAAGTATCCAATTACTAGTTACTGGATTCTTCAAACAAATGAGTTATACTGTACCTAAAAAAACACTAACAAACTAACAGTGCCTACATGAAATGCGTAATATTTATCGCGTAATTCGTTCCGTTCAAACTGAGGCTTGGTTAAAGTTGCTTTTTTGTATTGTTGATAATTATACGATATATTATTTTGTAAACTGAAATGTATATTGACTATCTGACATACATAGTTTTATTTTGTCACAGATCGAAAAACCCTAATTTTCGTTTTTTCTAATTTGTTTTACTGTATAATAAAACAAATATTTAACTGCTTATCTTGACTCTAAACTTAAAAACTTTTATTTGTCATTTAACATTTGTTTGAAATTGTTTTCTACATAACTTTCTATGCTTAATTAAAATAATTTAACAATTCATTTTAATTGTGTACTTTGTGACAAATAAGAAAAAACGAATTACTTTAAGAAAATGTGTAACTAAAATGAAAACAAACAGCTGCGTAAACTTTATTCATTATAATTCAAGATATATTGATTGATAGAATACAACAGGATAAATTTTGTTAATTTGACATTGTGTTGAATTTGTGTGGCCTTCTGAAGACACAAGCAATAACTTCTCCTATATTACTCCATTAACAAATAATTAAGACATCTGTATAATAAAGCATTCCATAAGTAAAATCTAAATATTTCAAATTATGAATGTTTTAAATTTGAACATTTAGACTTAGATGTTTTTGGTGTTACCAGATAAGTGGCTTCTTTTGCAACAATGCCGTGTTTGTATCTTTATTGCCAATATAATATATTTTTTTAAAAGCAAGTGGTCCTCGGGTGATGGATTTAATGTTTGTCACACTTATTGTTATTGTATTTATTTAAGATTTAATAAATATGCATTCTTTTTATGTTAATTTATTTTTACCCTGATACAATATATAGCTTAGTAAATGTATCTGTAGGTATTGTGCAATTCAGATAGTGTGGTTTTATTGTGTTTCATAAAATGTGTACAGTGTATACAAAATGAGGGTACATTTAAAAAAGTTAGTCTGAAATGTCTGCCGCGCAAAACTAAGCGTAAGCTTCAGAAATAACTATATAAGTGTGTGAAAAGTGAAAATTAAGTTCGGATTGTGTGTTTTAATATATCAATAATCATGGGTGTTTTGCATTAAAGCTATAGTAATAATAAAATAATACTAACAATATACAGTCTTGCAAGTAATATGAAAAAGTGAAGCTTAGTATGAAACTGTCTAGAGCAGTAAAAAGCGAAAAAATCGTCTTTTTACTTTCATGAGACATCACGTAATTTGTTGGAGGTACACCAACTACTGGCCATGGTACACCAGTGTGCCGCCGTGGCACACGATTTGCATAACGCTCATCTAAAGTGTTACACATAGCATTATGCCCCTTATTTACAAAAATATTTAAGCGATGCTTTAACCATAGGATGTCCCTTTCATTTTTTAACAATGTAACGCAAGGAAAAAAAGTGACAGGCTATTCTTAGCGAAAAGATAAGCGAAAATGTTTTTATAAGCAAGGCCCATTATGTGCGAAATGAGATTGTACATGTAAAAAAACATTGTAAAGTGTCTACGCTAAGCTAAGTGTTACTGTGAGCTTCTGAAACCAGGGGAGTTACTTTACGTGAGTACATATTTATATTATTATTGTATGTTGAGTACGTACCCCAAATGCTCCCGAAATATAATGATTTATATATTTTTTTGTGTTACGGCGTTTATTAATCTTGCCTTAATCATTTTATTCGTAACCATCTGACCAAATAATGTATTAGTGATTACCAAACCACAGCTGGGTAAGTAGTACACTATAACTTCGTCTGTGGCTTCTCCAGGGAGTTGTGGTCTAGGTACATCTTAGAGCAATATAACAAAGACGCGCATTAGTCAACATCGTCACTGTACATATTGAAAATGTACTGTGACTATGTAGAATTTTGAGTCAGACTTTTTGTCTAAAAGCATTTAAATATATAAATGTGTAACATCCAATAGTCAATACATATTCCTAATTCCCATACTAAGATCAAGCCTTGTGTTTTGTCTGGTGGGTAACAGGAATTATGATTCACTTTTGTTATCACAACACCCAGACCCAAAACAAATATTTATGGGCCACACAAACATTTGTCTAAGTGGAGAGATCTAACCCATGGCCACTCGCTTCACAGCCAGCTACTTGCCCGCTACAGACTACAGAGGCTGTAGTAATCTACAGCCTCTGTAGTGGTACATGGTAGAGGAGAGTGTGGTACATCGACCAATCACTCATCCGATAACCTGATTAAACATATTTTTATCAAATATCACTTATTTACAAACACGCCTATAACATTCCATGAACATTTTTCGATAGGCAAGCTATTCTAGGGGTGTTTGTAAATAATTGATGTTTGATAAAAAAAAAATCTCATCTGGTCATCAGATGAGTGAAGGTCGACGTATCACGGTCTCTTAGACCAACATATATTTAACAATATTATGTGTTCATTATGAATCTTTAGCATAGGCTAATGATGTGACTTCTTCATATTCAACTAGCGGTCTTGCTAAATGAGTACTGGTGACAGCTTGTAGAGTATCTCTCAACCTGACGGCCATTGATGGGGTTAACACCTGGAAATACATATACATAACATCAACACTTAAATTATGTGGAATGCAAGTTATTAAATTGTTGTTAAAGTTCATGTAGGTCAGAGATGGCGAACCACTGACCAGTGGTAATATTTAGGGCAAGTTACAAAACTCATTAAATTCATGTATCTTTGAGACATTGCAAAAAGTTTTTGCAAGATATTGCAAGTCAACTTGATAAATTAAATTATTCTTTCCAGACACAGGTTATCAATGGTTATCAAAAGTTATTTAACCCGTCAGAGGTAGCACAAATGTTACATAAGCGTATGGGCCACCGGAGGCTGAACTGCCCGTGACTATTTAAATAGGGGGGTTACCACATCTTAAAGCAGTATTACTATTATCTTACTTTGCTTTTTTTGAAGGGAATCAATAAAAATATAATTTGTGATAACCCCCCAGGCTTATGCAGCACAACTAGCCTTGTAAACCATAGTGGGTTTACATACTAGACTGATGACTGAAAAATTGACTACAAAATTAATTTTACAGTAGCATCACCTGCAGTATCTTGGCATAGATAACTGGTCTATTTCTCCATTGCAGTGTGCCAAATACTTGCACTGGATAAGGAACTACTGTGGACTGTGGGGAAGACTTCAGGTACACCATAGATACCCGTACAAGGGGCTCTGACTGGTCACATGGAGAATCCAACTGTAAATTGAGTAATGTATTTTCACACATTCGCTAACAAATGTTTGGTCTAAGATGAAAAAACATTTTTGTATTGTTAACCCATTGTACAAAAACCACTTAATAATAACTAGCATTTTAGTTCGTTTGAATCGGTTTTTTATTACAATATTAACGAACTCTACGATTATTAACTCGAAAACATGGATCAAGCTTGAAAACTTACATTAGTTAAGAAATATTTTCCATGAATGCTCTGCAATATACCAATAGTCCTGCATCGTTTAGTGTTTACATTGAACAAGTCGCATTCATAAGCTAAATCTTGTAAATTGTAGTAAATGTAGAAATCACTCTGGAATAAAGTAAGTAATGTTAACTTTAATGCTGCACTAAATACGAACGAAAAAGTATTTACTTGTAGTAAGTACTTGTATTGTATCATCAGCAAACGATAACTTAGGATAATTATGATTCTTAACAAATGGCATTTCTCTTCATAATAATAAGTATACAAAACAATCGGATTGATTGCTAATAACCAGCAAATATTGCAAACAAAAATATTACTTGTCTATGTCAAAATTCCCGCCTATTTCAGTATAGTATTTTAATTGTACGCAGAATTTGTAATGTTTTGATGAGATAATTTGCGATTAAATAATCGCGAACTGACTTCAAAACTTATCCAATAATGGGATCATTTTTGGAATAAGCTCTATCGATAATCGAATCCAAAAAGAATAACATAACATAACATAAGCTCATGCCTGTATCCCCGGAGGGGTAGGCAGAGGCGCACTAGCAAACTAGTACACCCACTTTTCATCGAGCTTAGTTCCGTCCCAGATGTGATAGGGGGCGAGCCTATCACAAATTCCAAAAATGAAAAAATATAATTGAAATCGGTTCACACTAATTGGCGGAGATATATTTACTGTAATAATACAGTCAGTCAAAAATAGTGTAAAACAGACTAGACTTTCAATCGTATTAAATTGCTCTAAGATATTCCACAGTGTGGAATCCACACTACACCACTTAAAGCTGAGCAAAGCCTTATAAATCTGTATGGTCATTTTGTCCTTGGCCTTTAAAAATATAAACCATAAACTATAAGACAAAAACCATAGACACTAGAGTGGGTGTCAGTATTGTCAATTTATAATTAAAAATGCTGCTACTGCTACCATCATCGATGCTTAGATTATTCTAAGCATCGATTTATAGAAGTGCTGCTAGCTGCTATTCATAGTGCTTCTTTATTTTTTATTTAGTCAATGTTGACATAACCATAGACAGAGACAACACGGTATATATCTAAGGTATATATGTATCGTATTTTTCGTAGGTATGCCAAGTCTTCTTATTTTTAAGTCATTGTTGACACTAATATGACATTCGAAGTTCGAACTGTCAAAAATAATCAAATTCAAAACTCTGTTTTCGTGTTTGTCGTTTTGTTCTACAATCTATAATTTTTTTTCGTTTCAAACGTAAACACAATTTGCTGTTGAAATCGAAAATGCCATCAAATCTTGTTGAATTACGACCCGACCGGCGACTATTGGACCACGAATTCGAAGGTTATAAATTGAACTTGCAATCATTACCTCATTATTCTTCAGAACTCTCCGCTCCCGTTGACAAAGTTTATCCAGATGAGGTACAGTACTCGTTTGTTCACGCCAAGCTCTTCGCACTGCACAACCACTTGGTACTCGACTACTGGGACCATTCTTACAACTACTACTACATTGACAACAAACAACAAATTCGTCTCGTCACGTTTGAAAACACCAACCAGACGTTCCAAAATAACGTAGTTTATGACGTGCCGGCGCATGTTGAGAGAAAGTCTGGCCACTTCAACCTGTGCCTTGCGTTTCCTTCAAGCAGTTTGGCTGTAGTGAGTGATGGGACAGGTTACTTGCATATTGTCGAGACTGGACCGCGTAACCGACCCACCTGCAGAAACCAGCCATGGCAGACATTACAGTCGAGTTTGGTGTTAGGTGATGGCAAATATTTCATCATAGTAGACTCTAGAATTGAACAGAAAGATAATAATGAAACACTACATTGTCTCCTACAGTCAGTGGAACAGAATGAAAAGCAGTTTGATTCTGTACTCACATGGGTAACATTTGACTTTGATGGACAGTCGTGGAAGCAGATGAGTTTCAGACAAGTACAGGGCAAAGGCATTGTTCATTATGCAGCAATAGAGACTAATTCTAAAGCATTATACATCGCCTCTGATAACATATTCAAATTCACAATGGACTCAGAGAGGGAAATCAAACCGGCTGTACAAGAGGAGCCAAGAAAGATAATATACACATGGCTGCAGACATCAGAAGATGTTACAATAACATTAAAATTAGGAGAAAACTTTGATAAGAAACAGTTACTTGTTGATGTTATATCCACGTCTATTAAAGTTAGTTATGCAGGGAAGACATTCCTTGAAGGTAAATTGAGACATAATGTAGACAGTATGCTGACTACCTGGAATGTACAAGACAATGGTCAAGTGGATATTTTGGTGACAAAGTCTGACAGTATGCTGTGGGATGAGCTGATTGATGGTGGAGACAAGAATGGTGAGCAGATAATGGATGCGAGTTTGGTGGAAGAAGCACACAGGAGGCTGGCACATTTGTGTTCAGAGACTGAGGTGGAAGCAGACAAGGCAGTGCCAGGACTGAACACACAGGAACTGGAGGAGTGTGATGCTGCTTCTGAAGAAGATACTGTGCTAGGTAAGACAGATTTAAAACATTCAGATTATTGGCATCTGGTTTAACTTTATTTTAAATGCAAACAGACTTATTATTCATTTTATACATTACATACATCATGCTATTTAAAATATCTATGGTTAATGCATCTAAGTTTTTTTTTATTTTTGTCACCAAACAATTCATTATTAATAAAATAATACCAGTTCAACAACCTATAAACAGCCCCACACATAATTTCTGATGCACATACCTTTTGGTCAAAGTATGGGTACTGTGGTGAAATAAAGAACACACATCTCACTCAGCTTAATTCTAATACTGCTACCACCTCCTGACAAAGGCTCTTTGTTTTCAGTACAGATCAGATAAATAAAAAAAAAACTTAATAATGGCACTATTTTTCCAGTTCGTATGGATGCAGGAACACATCAAATCAGTCACAGGATACCACTCAGTGTACACCAATACCTGTTCAGTATAAACTTGGAAACTCATGAGGTGCCAGCCCTGATATTACGTCATGATGTCGATGCCTGTATCTGGCAGCCCTACCCACAACTTGTAAACTCCGATACTTGGCCAATGAAACACCAGGGAACCCTTATGGCCTTTGGATATGTACAGTCATCAAAACAAAACCGCAAGTTTGTTACATGCCCACCCAATTTCTCATACAGTGTTGTATGTGAGTCCTCAAGGCACATATTTATTTACCAAAGTGCAAGTAATCAAGACTGTCAGCTGAGGAAACGCACTGCAGGTGTTATGAAAAACATTAAAGTTGGGCAGCAACATGTCATTAATATAGACAAGTATGGGGAGGTGTTAGGAATCAATGCTACAAATGATTTCTTGTTTGTTCTAACTGAGAGCCAACTCTTAGCTATACAGGTGCAATAAAATAACAGAAGCAGAATTTATGTCTTTAATTTTTTGTATCAGGACCTCAGGACCTCATGAGTCATTTTTATGTTTAACTCTATAGAGTTTATCTTATGGATGTGATATTTTAATCCAGGTGAGTAAATTGAATATTTACATTTTGAAATGATAATTTCTAGCAGATATTTATTTCCAATAATAAAAAAACTAAACTTAATTAAGTATACCCAACTCATGTTTAACTAATGAGTTGAAACTGATTCTGGTTCTCCTTCATCACTGTCACATTCCAGACTTTCCTCAGAAGAATATCCAGTGGTAAACAGTAGGTTCTTCGGTCTTTTCTTTCTTTCTGCCTTAAGTTCTTTCTCTAGTTCTATTTTCTTTTCTTTGGCGATCTTTTCCGTGAGTAGCAGCATTCTTGGCCTTTTTCTGTTAGAATTCTGATGATTTGATTGTTGAATTTCTTCTTTTGTATGTTCAGTGACTCCATCAGTTTGTTTAATTTCTTTTTCAATTGATTTACCATTTGCCAGCTCTTCTGCATTGTCAAATTCATCTGGAAAATATTGCATAAATCCTTAGTAATCACATTCAAATTGTATTGCTGGTGGTAAGAAAATGGCAGTTGTTACATTACTAGCAATAATTAATTTAAAATTCATTTTCAATTTTTATTAAAAACAGAGGCTAAAATTTACTTGAATCCCCCCAGGCTGAAAACCACAGATTTAGAATGTCTTTTGAATTAAAAAAATATATTTTACTTAGAGACCATATTAGGATGATAAAGAAAAACTCACCTGGGCTAATAATTTCAAAGTTATATGCATGGTCCTTTAAAACTACAAATATAATTGGAAATTCAACTATACATTTCCCTGATAAATTTTCAGCAAGTGATTCAGATGGATCTAATTCAAAAAACTTTTTTGCTGACCCTTTGACTTTTTCAGCTGTGAATGAAATAAAATATTTTATATAGATTGGAAACTTCAATTTGAAATGAAAACTAGATAATATGGAACAAAATATTAACTGTCTTGGATACATACCCCTAAGTAAAATCTTGACCCCACTAAAGCCAACTGCCTTATAATACATCAATGTGTTTGATCCCTCAAACGGCAGTGCATCAGGGTTCAAATATTTATCCAGTAGCTCAGATAGTCTTGTGTGTTCTGCACATTTCTCATCTACAAACTTTAAAGGACCTGTATCTACGTTAGGGAACACCCACTCCACTCTCCAACTTATAACTCTGTTTTTGTAGTTATATCTGGTTGTGTTCAGTTTGTGCCTCGAGAAGTTTTGTGCTAGAAACTGTAGGACTATCCCTCTTTGTCTTGCCGCCATTTTCAGTTTGAACAAATGCTGCAAGTTACAAATAATAAGTTCTAATATACAGGTTATACTTTATACATTTTTACAGTTTGTATTAATTTTTCAATGTTCAATATTGTCTTGGTCCTGGGCCTGAATCCCAGGACAGACAAAATAGTTTTTCTTACAGAAATTGTCAGAGATAGGATTCCCCACATTTCTGGGCATAAAAACTAAGCTAAACATTTTCTGCAACATCCTTGAAAAAACATGTTGTGCCCACACTCAATATGGAAGTGGGATGAAAGCAGATATTCAAATGTTCAGCAATTAATTCCATATTATGGCTGATGATGAAGGGCAGGAGCAATGGATGTGCATGAATGATCGAAGGATGCATACTATAGGCAAGTCCTTATCAATCCTAGTGAACTTTTTATTCTCGTTCCGTTTAACGCTCCACACGAACCGCGCGCACTCCTCCAACATTCTGTAGTCACTCAGAAGATCCGCGTCTTTGAAATCCTTCATCCTTATGAACTTCGTACGGTCTCGTATGCCGTCGCATTCCAACTCTTTCTTGTGTATTCTGACACAAGGTAATGAACAAGTCTTCACCTCGCATTTCGGACATGTATATGTCGCTTTTTTTACGGCACACACCTCACAATCGCCTAACCTACAAAGAAAAACATTATATTGCAACTATACCTGCTGTTTTGGAATTAATTTATGTTGAAAACTGATCATCACCTGCATACTTCGTTTTCTGTGTCTGGTTCACTGTCTGTTGTCGAGGACATCGTTGCTTTATAAGTTTCTCCGGGTTTATTATTCAGTGTTAAGTTCAGTGTATTTATCACACAAAGTTCCTACTCGGTAACGACATACGTTTTATTCAAAAATAAAAAACCCAAATATTACCACCAGTGTTTTGTTGGTTAAGTACTTACGATGTTATTACGAGTGATGAGAGTTATTGCTTAAAACGGTGTGCTTATTTAAATAAACTACTTATTTTTGTTACTTATTTGCTTAATTACTCATTCACTGGGTTGGTTCACACATTCAGTTAAATCTTAACTAAACGAATATTGCGTTTGTTCAAATGTTGTTTGCGATTTTCCGTTTAAACATATAACTAAATGAATGTTTCGTTGTTTGTATTAACGCTGTGTTTGTGCAAATGTTGGCTGTTAACTTTTCGTTAAAATACATACCTAAATGAATAATAATAATATTAGCCCAGAAATATTACTGTCCCACTGCTGGGCCCGGGCCTCCTCTACTAATGAGAGGGGTTAGGCCTTAGTCTACCACACAAGCCTAATGCGGGTAATTAAATGAATGTTTCGTTGTAATTGTACGAATGCTTTTTCTATTATATTCGATTAAAGATATATTCTAATTCCTAACAGATGTTTATTAATAGCTTTATACTAAAATGTTATCGATGTTTGTCATAAATGAGTTCTATTTCGAATAAGCAAAGAACGTAAATTGCTGGCAAGCAATTAAGATACAAAGCGCTAAATATGGTAATATTTAGCGAGCTTATTTTGAAAAGCACTGTTATTCTTTCGTTTAAACGCCCACCTCTATTTACGAGTGGAGCTGAGGCCTCAAAAATTAAATTGAAGTGGGCGCTGTCACTCCACACTTGCGTGTAGGAATTGATGCCAAAACTTCAACAGGGCCTTGAAATCGTCCACATTCGAATTCGATTGGCTCTTATATATTTAAATTACTTGGCAGTATGGTCTCAGACCTTAGTCGGTTCCGAAGACCATATGGAACTGTAAAGGAACGAACAATTAAAAAAAAAGGGGGAGTTATGGCGGGAATTCTGACGGTGCGGGTGGTCGCTTGTTTTAATGATTTCATATTCTAGTCTAAAGTTGTGATTGTGGTTTAAATGTGATGTGAATCTAAGCGATAAACATCAACGAAGATGGACAGTATGTGGAAGCTTTGAAATAAGTGATTTTGGACGCTTTTTGTCGGGTGGATGGGTCGACCATGTTCGATTCCTCCGCTGCGAGAAAATCGTCTGAAAAGCATCAATCTGGAAAGAATTAACGCCAAAATTCCAGCAGGACCTTGAAATCGAACACATCCGATTTCATTGCACTTGTGAAAAAAATTAGATATAAGCAAATAAAGAAATAAAAAGCACTTAAGACGAGGCTATATGGGCTAGATCCCTTTGCCTTCCCGACAGGGAAAATTAAAAAAAAAAAAAAGTAAACAAGTCAGCTGTTATCGTCACATTTTTAAGAAAATATATATTTTGTTTTAAGTATGGTAACCGAACTGCAAGGAGATGACTGGGACCTTTCATGTTCAGACGATGAGCTATCTAAAAGCGGTGTTTTCATTGGAAAAAATTGGATGCCCGATCCAGCAGAGCTCGAAGAGCTTTACAAAACTATTGACAAAAACGGGATGTTAAGTCTTGAATGGAAGTGCCCAGGGAGACGGCAGCCCTCACCAGTGCCGGTTAGCAAGGAAAACCAGCCTGAAATACCTCAATCTCCTATAAGAGAAGAAAAATCAGATTTTGATTTTATGGACGAAGTGAGTTCATTGAGACTGCGTGTGAGGAGGGAGGGTGAGGATACGTTGAGGGGTTCTGCGAAGAAGAAGACCACCTCGTTTGATGGGATACTGTCCAACATGATCAGACACAAGAGGATAGAGCAGATGGAGAAGCAAGCCAACACACCACCCTTCACAACATCTTCAAACGTCAGCTGATTCTTGTTGGCCTTTCGGATCGAAAGTGATTAAGTGCAGATATCTTTGTGGTGGGTTGATGTGTGAAGGAACATGAATTTGTGTTATTCCATAAAATATTACCACTATGTTTTAGTTTGGATTAACAGAAATTAACTGTACTAATTGGACGTAGATATGCAAAAAGTATCCAAACCACAAAATGACACTTGAGATAATGAACATTAAATTGTATTTGCTTATTAATTTTGTTGTCTTGGGACATAGTTGTAAGAATATTGTTGTCCTTTCTATAGAAATAAGTTCTAATTTAGAAAACATAGACCTTATAGACTAATTTCACATACTCAGATCATTTTTGACCATACTATGGGTTGAATTTTTTGGGTATCTACTTCAAATTGTTTTTATAAAATTAGGTCTACTGTGCTTATTGATTTCAATTGAAGACATAAAATTCAGACATGTTAATGTATCTTAGATATCAGAAATATACATGTTCATGAAATTATTTGTTGAATAATATTCCAATTACAATGGTATATTTGTTTATTAAATAAAATAATTCTTACATTAGATAATATTTATACTGTTTCGTTTAATACTATACACTCAAAACAGCCGATTCAGGCCTCAAAAGTTTTTCATTATCTTCAAGAATCTGTCCACATCTGTCTATATTATCCACAATATGCTCAAACTGCCAGTGTTTCCGTAGCAATGCCATCTCGAGGTTAAACTTGCCTTGCCTTATGCACTGGACAGCTGTGCAGTATGCTGATGTCTTCAACTGCACACCCAAGTCATGAACCAGAGTCCATATATACTTGTCATACTCATTTACAGCTTGAATTTCTGTAAAAAATCAAGTTATTCACCTCATGTGTATAGTTACTTTAGTAAATCAGAAGTGCAGGTACTCAATAAATAAATGGTATGTAAAACATTGTTAATTGAATTATATAATAAGCTTGTTTTAGTAAGGACACAAAAGAGGATTTTATATAATAGAGCATGAATAATTTGATATTATGTATAATATATCTTATATAGAAAAAAAAAAAAAAAAAAATGCATGTCATAATTTCTATTTATACAACATTATGTAATTAATTCAATATATTTTAAATTAGAATACTGAATGAAATGTAATCAATTTTCATGTCTGAGTTAAGGACTTTAATTATTATTAGTAAGGACACAATGGGATATTCAAACACCATAATAGAAATCTCACATTTTTATGGGCAAGACACTATGGCTGAGATCTATAAAGCGAACTTTGACTAAGTCGAAGTCAAAGTAACGAATTCAGTGAGGATTTTGACATAATCCGAGTCCTTTTTTACAAGAAAATCTTTGCTCAGTCTGTTTTTCTTGTAAAAAATGGCTCGGACTAAGACAAAGTTCGATTTAACAATTACAAATCCTCACTGAGTTCGTTACTTTGACTTCGACTTAGTCGAAGTTCGCTTTATAGATCTCAGCCTAACTCACCAATGCTATTGGACTATTATCAAATTATCATTTTAGTGTTAAATGCTTAACCAGTAGGCAACTCACCTAATGTAAAATCAGGTGGATTAAAATGCACACATTTGATGCCATACAATACAGGTATTTTTGAGTTGACTGGTCTGATGGGACCCTGTGTTGCAAGCTCATACATAGTCTGGGACTCCATGTCGACACCTGCCAATCTAAAATGTTTGATAAATAATAATATTGATTCTGAATTACTTTTATCTTCTATTTGGCCACAATGCTCCTATACTACCAATATGATTTTTTCAAATGTTTAGTAGTAGCACAAAATAATTAATTGACATAACTAGATTTTACGTATTCTACCATGTTTTTTTTGTGCTGACAATTCGAAAGCTTTACAGCTTTGCAGTCTCAGGTCGGAAGGCAAATCTTGATAGAATCCATAAAACTAGTTTTATTTTTAATAAATAACATTCATGTAAACCTAAGAAACCATTACAAAATATTTTTTTATGATCAATTTCAAAAGTCAATAAAGCAAAACGTCTTACTCACTGATACATAGCCTTCTGATGTGCAGCCTGCATATGTGCCACTACATTGTCTATTTTCTCCCTTGTTACATGTTTGTATGTAGATCTCTCAATGGTTTTGCCGTTCCAGAAGTATGTGTCGGTAGCCTTGCCTAGCTGACCATGTACTTTGAAGGCTCTTGTTGGTCTAGCTACATTTATTTGGTATGTGAGCCTTGTGCCTTCATTGAGGCCTAGTACTGAAACAGATATTGTGCAGCATTAACCAAATTTTCCAATGTATGCTATAGAAAAAGATTAATATTGTGTTTCTGACTGCATCATAAATGAAGGTTATTTGAGGTCCAGAAACTATTTACAGTCTCATACATTGTGATTAAAATTATTTGCAGGAATAACTGAACTCAACAGAGTTCTGTAAGTTATAAACTAAACATTGCATGTATCTCAAGACACTGATTAACATTTTTTTAAGAGGTTATCATTAGAATCTCGAGCTGATCACCTGTCTATGCTGCTACAGATGTCCCCACCATAAATATAAATAGAATAATTATAAGCATATTTTCTATTAAAACAGAAAATACTTAACATACATAAGATTCCACTGCTAAAAAGTCCCAGATGTGTGGCCCAACTGCACCTAAAGTCTTTGTGGATGTACCTTGGCCCACAAGCCAGAGGATGATCAGCATAATTCGGCACTAACTTGACAGTCATAGGCTCGTTAGTGGCTCCAACAATTTCCACTCTCTGCTCTATGGGACGGTCAGGTATTGCATTTAGATCTGTGATATAAACATGATATTAAAGATGAGAGATAGAAGGGATGGTTTCTAAAGTTAAAACAATAATAAACAAATAACACCCAACAATCACCATAGTCCCGAGCATAAAATAAGCTAGAAGTCTTGTGTATGAGTATCTTTATCAGTCTGTTTTTGTTGTAAAAAATGGCTCAAACTAAGTTGAAGTTCAGTTTAAAAAATCCAAATCCTCACTGAGTTTGTTTCTTTGACTCAAACTAATTCAAAACTTTATAAATCTCAGCCTATGTTTGGTCTACCAACACCCAGACGCAAAACTAATATCTGTACGATGTACAAACATTTGTCAGTGGATCGAACCCGCGGTCTCTCGGTACACAGCCAGCTACCCAAACTGTGCCACAGAGGCTGTTAAGAATCATAAATTAATAAGACTGAAGGTCACAGTTATTGACGTCTGTAACAATGATTTATTTTCAAGCCTGTGTGTGTCTCACTAATGGACGATGGCCACCCCTTATATTCTCCAGGTCCCACGATATAAATTAATATCTTTAATAAATCAAAAATAAAATGAATATTTTATTTCTCATTTTAAAATAATACAAACTAAATAAGTGGAAGTTAATGAAAATTAATTTAGTTTCTTAACGAGAAATATACACAGTTAAGTAATTAACAAATTATTATTTATAAAAGATTCATAACCTCTACAGAGATTTGTTATTATTGTGTGCTGCACTTGCTTTACAGATACAGTAGGTGGCTTATACACACATATTAAACCATTCAGAGTCTTAAACGCAGAGGCTGCGTCACGAAATTTCATTGTTTTAACGTTTATAAATGATTTTAAAATGCATTGATCCTTGAAGTCACGAAAATTCAACGCAAAACCTGGTAAAACCGCAAAACACAAACATTAATTTGTTTTTTTTTCGAGTTTTGACGTTGACAGTTGACACAGAGTTACCAATTATTTCCAGTTTCATCTGCAAGACCTGCGATCACTGTACAATATGTACTCAAATCAAATAAACAATATATTTTTGAAATATTCCTAAAGCAATAAATTTTTAATTAACAATATATAAATCTTCATTTTGAGTTTCTTTAATTCTTTAAGTAACAACTATTTTATTTGCCTACTATTTTTAAACATTTATTATCTGTAAATAGATACCCAATGTCCAAGGGCGAAATAAATATAATGTGCCTCAAGTGAGAGCGAAATAGCAAACAATGTTGCTAACATTATTTAAATTCTACTAATACGTAGTTTAGGTGTCAGCCGATAGCCACGCTTTATACACAGACGACTCATAATTTAGACAATATGTTAAATGTAAACAATAGGTATATTTACTAAATTTGTAATTATCCCTGTCCCCTGATATAAATTTTTTAAATATTTGGCAACACTTATATTTTTAAATTAGTCTATGAAATAAAATTGTTTATGCTCCCCCCTTCCGTTCGTAAGCCGGCTCAAGGCAAGTCACTTTTGTTAGTTAATTAAGTTTTAGGTAAATAAAACTATACCATCTCACAATTGCGTTTCCTTCCAAGCGCACCATTAAATTAACCTTAAAAGGTTATGGGCCCAGAGCTTGGAGACGCATATTTATGAGCTTGGGAAACTGTGGTAAAGCAGTGATTAAAAGTGCACGTTTGCAAGATGGAGGGCGATTGGTTGCACATATCGCAACAAAGTACAAGTATTCTCTTAAGTCCAGCTAAAAATAATTGGCACACATGGAAGTTTCAAGTGAAAGTTTTACTAAAAGCTATCAATGCTTTTGATGTAGTAATTGGAAACAATGTAATACCGGACAATGATGACAAGAAAATGGCGGAATGGAAAAGGTTAGACGCCAAAGCGCAGGGCATCATAGTAACAAGGCTATCCCCTGAAGCAATATTACAGGTACAAAATTGTGATACATCGAAACAAATATGGGATAAATTATGTGTGATATATGAACAAAAATCAGAAGTATCTTTGCACATGTTACAACAAAATTTCTTCGAAATTAAATATACGGAAAAAGAAAGTATTGCCACATTTATAGCAAGAATAGAAGATATAGCACTGCAAATACGCCATGCAAAAGGAGTTATAGCAGATGGCATGATTATTACGAAAATATTAAGTTCACTAGGGCCGAAGTATCGGTATTTCATTTCAGCTTGGGATTCCGTATCAATTGAAAAACGTACATTAGCGGAATTAACTGCAAGATTACTCATTGAAGAACAAAGGTATAATTTGAATGAAAGTGAAGAAAATAAATCTCAGATGGCACTGAGAACACAAAGTAATAATAATAAAATATCAAGAAAATGTTTTAAATGTGGAAAAATAGGTCATTTTAAACAGGATTGTAAGTTCAAGAAATTTTGTAAACATTGCAAAAAATCAGGCCATGTCGATAGTCAGTGTTGGTTTAAACAAAAGGATAAGGAAAAACAAAACGCATTTGTCATGTCGGTGTGTAACATAACCCCTAACACATTGAATAATAATTATTGGTATCTTGACAGCGGTGCATCCGAGCATATGTGTAAAGACAAAACCTGCTTATTAAATTACAAAGAACTTTCAGTACCCAAGGATGTTGTTATTGGTGACGGCACTGTAATAAAAGCTTATGGAAGTGGAGAAGTACACTTGGAAGCATATGATAAATCAAAATGGATTGACACATGGATAAAAGGAGTATTATACGTACCTGACTTGAAAGTAAACTTATTTTCAATGAGTGTTGCATTAGACAAAGGTTACAAATTAGTATCTTCATCTATGGAGTGTTTATTTATGAAGAATGGTAGTATACATGCTGTAGCAAAACGGCAGGGAAACATGTATGTGATGAATTTCAATCAAAAATCAGAGGTTGCTATGGTTGGTAAAATAACTTCACAACTTAAAGAGTGGCATACAAGACTTGGACACCAAAATATAGAGCAAGTGAAAAATATATTGTCAAAATGTAACATCAATTATGAATGTGGTGAAGACGAGACGTGTGTACCATGTCTGCAAGGTAAACAACACAAATTTCCTTTTATTACCAGTTTAAACAGGGCAGAAGCGCCTGGTGAAATTATACATATGGACATTGGTGGTCCAGTCGAGACAGCCTCACTTGGTGGTGCTAAATATTTTCTTTTATTGAAGGACGACCATACTAAATATAGAAAAGTATATTTTCTGAAACACAAAAGTGAATCTACTGGATATATCAAAGATTTTTTGAAACAAACAGAGCTTAATCCAGGGCATAAAATCAAATTTATCAGAAGTGATAATGCAAAGGAATTTTGCTGCAACGAAATGCAAGAATTATTTAAATCTTTTGGTATTCAGCATCAAAAGAGTATTGCTTACACACCTCAACAAAATGGTTGTGTGGAGCGAGAAATGAGAACAATTGTTGAGTCAGCGAGGACAATGTTACTCGAAAGTGGTCTTCATAAAAATCTATGGGCTGAAGCAATTAACACAGCAGTCTTTGTGTTAAATAGAAGTGGACCGAGTCGTATAAAGAACAAGACACCGTTTGAACTATGGTGGAACAAGGAATACGACATAAATAATTTACAAAGATTTGGACATAAAGTGGCAGTACATATACCTGACCAGAAACGTTTAAAATTTGACAGTAAGTCAGAAATTGGATATGTAATTGGTTATGGAGAAAACACAAAAGGTTATCGAGTTTATTTGCCAGGAAGAAATCAAGTAGAAATTAAAAGAGATATTGTGTTCTTAAAGGAAACTGGTCAAGATAATGAATACTTGAAGGATAATGTTATACCTATGCAGTCTATAAATCTAGAAGAAACAATTCAAGAATCTGAGACATGTGAAAATATAGTTGAAAGTATTAGCGAAGATGATGTATATGAAAGTGGTAATGAACAAGGATCAATTAACTCGTTTCACGAGGAAACAATAATAGAAGATGAAGAAATTATAGAGGAAAATATTATAGAAAATGAAAGACCAAAAAGGCAGCGGCAACCACCCATGTGGTTGAAGGATTATGTTTCTGAAGACAACGCAGATAATACTTTTCTTAGTTTCAGCAATAGTGAACCAGTTACTTATGAGGAAGCCATGCAAAGACCAGACAAAAATTTATGGGAAGAAGCTATTATTAAAGAACTAAAAACACTAGAAATAAATAATACATGGGAAGAAGTTACAGAGGTACCTGCATGTGAGAACATAATAAATAGTAAGTGGGTATTCAAAACCAAGGAGATAGAAGGTAAGACTGTTTATAAAGCTCGTTTAGTAGCCCGAGGGTTCGAACAAAATAATTGTGATAATTTAACTTATTCACCTGTAGCGAAGTTGACATCTGTTCGAACAATGTTAGCTGTAGCTACCCAGAAACATCAACCTGTATATCAGATGGATGTGACTGGAGCTTTTCTTTATGGTGACATAAATGAAACTGTGTTTATGAGATTGCCTAACAATAATATTTGCAAATTAAAGAAATCAATTTATGGTTTAAAGAAGTCTCCGAGGTATTGGAACAGTAAATTCAATGACTTTATGCTTAAAGAAAATTTTATTAAATCTAAAAATGATCCATGTTTGTATTTTAGGAACACTGATGGTAATTCCATTTATGTGTTAATATTTGTAGATGACTTGTTGTATTTTGGGAGTAATAAAACTCAATTGTATAATTTTAAAACTTCATTGTGTAAAAATTTTGAAATGAAGGACTTAGGTATAGCTACAAATTACTTAGGAATTAATATTCAACAAGATATAAAAAACGGTATAACAGTAATAAATCAGCAAAAATATTTGAATAATATATTAAAAAAGTATAACATGTTACAATGTAAAACTGTATCTACGCCATTAGAGCAAAATTTTAAATATGAGATATTACTTAAAGATGAATCAGACAATATAGAGATTGAAAAACAGTGTAGAAGTTTAATAGGTAGCTTACTCTATGCAACTTGTACTAGACCTGACATATCTGTAGCAGTGAGTTTTTTAAGTAGATTTGTACATTGTGCTAGTATGGCTTTATTTAAATGTCTTAAGAGAATATTAAGATATATCAAAGGGTCACTTAACTTGTCATTAATATATAAATGTGATAATAATAATGAAAAATTATGTGGTTACAGTGACGCAGATTGGGCCGGTGATGTAAAAGACCGGAGGTCTACGTCTGGTTATATATTTTATGTGTTCAATTGTCCTATTTCATGGGCAACTAAGAAACAACCCAGTGTATCTTTATCATCTTGTGAAGCTGAGTATATTGCTCTCAGTTGTGCAATTACAGAAGGTCTGTATTTAAAAAGTTTATTAATAGATTTTGGTTATAAAAATATAAAGTTAGAAATATTAGAGGACAATCAAAGTGTAATAAATATCACTAAAAATAATGATAGTAACAAAAGATTAAAACACATTGATATAAAGTATCATTATATAATAGAAAAGGTATGTCAAGGTATTGTTGATGTAAAATATGTAAACTCAAATAATAATGTTGCAGATGTATTTACAAAATCTCTAGGTAAATTTTTATTCTTAAAATTCAGAAATCAGATGTTGAGTTCATGCAGTACATAAATAAAATATAAGAAATGTTAATAAATATACAATGTTTACATAATATTTTTTTGTTATCGAGTAATAAATAAGAAAAATATTGTAAGTGTGTGTTAACATAAATATGAAAAATAAATAAAAGGGTTTGTTAAATATAAACAAAGATTTAAAATTAAAAGCTTGTAATAATGTTAAATAAAAGTATACATATTTATGTTCACACTTAATTATATAAGTTTGTTGTAAGAACAAAATATTTTTTTTGTTAATAATTTGTTTTTAAAGCGTACATACTGTTATGAAAAGTTAAAAATATAATGTTGAGGGGGTGTTTTAAATATTTGGCAACACTTATATTTTTAAATTAGTCTATGAAATAAAATTGTTTATGCTCCCCCCTTCCGTTCGTAAGCCGGCTCAAGGCAAGTCACTTTTGTTAGTTAATTAAGTTTTAGGTAAATAAAACTATACCATCTCACAATTGCGTTTCCTTCCAAGCGCACCATTAAATTAACCTTAAAAAAATTAAATAGGAAATACATCGATAGGCTTATAGGATATACATCTGAGACTTGAACAAGCTCGGCAAAATGTGGATGTTCTAGTTCTCTAGCTCTTCTCTATCTACCCCTTCAGGGATACAGGCGTATGCATGTAGTAACAATCTTGTTATTATTACTAAAGCGAAATTAACTTATCTGTAGACTGTCTGTTTGTTAAATTTCTGAATCAATTTTGACTACCTCAGTGGCGTGGTTGTGTTTTGGTCTGACATCGGTTGTACCTCCATATCAGTCCCGAGTCTGGAATTTTTGCCCGATATGGCGATAGGCTCGCCCTCACCTATCACATCTGGGACGGAACCAAGCTCGGCGAAATGCGGATGTTCTAGTTCACTAGTGCACATCTACCGACCCCTTCGGGGTAGTGAGCTTATGTTTATGGTTTATGTTTTGAACCAGTTTTGATATTAGGTGTTAGATAAAAAAAAAATTGAACCAATATATTTTTATTAATAAACGGGCGAAATAAGTTTGGCGAAGCGTGTGGGTGTACCGGTTATTTAATTTACCCGTGCCTGCCATTTAGGCGATATAATTGAGAGCTCTTATGTATACATACATTTTTGAAGTGAGACTTTGGAATCGTTGATTTGAAACTCGATGAAAAAGAAATGAGTCTCGATAAACGTAAATGTGTCACGAGTCACGGAAAAGAAAAACACATAAGTAAGTGTGAGAAAATAGATTATACAGCGTTTCATACTTCGTTTTCGTGAAGTTAAGTCAAACCGAGTCAAGCCACGTCAAGCAAAGTTAAACCAAGTTAAGCCATGTTTAGCTATGTCAAGCAAAGTCAAACCAAGCCCTTTTTCTCGAAGTTTAGTTTTCTAAAGTTCACTTCAACTGCGTGTGAAGTCCACATATATTTTTTTTATTTATCAATTCATTTATTGAATTCATAAAATGTCACACATTAGGTATTTAGATTTCGTCACAAATTTTACTCTACCGCCAGTTCGGAAGGCTGTTTCGCCAGAGAAGACCGGGCAAGCAACTTTGACGTTGATCTTTTTGAGAAAAAAAAGTAATAGTAAGAGCAGTTTACATTTGATTTGTTTGTTTACATATTAATAAACAAACAAACAATCAATCATAAAAAAATATTTCATTAGATATCTTTTTGAGAAAAAAAAGTAATAGTAAGAGCAGTTTACATTTGATTTGTTTGTTTACATATTAATAAACAAACAAACAATCAATCATAAAAAAATATTTCATTAGATCAGATAGCTAATCTATAACAAGGTTGTCTCAATATAAAATAAAAACCGTAATATAAAATAAGAGCCGATAGTAAGATATTTTACTAGGTTATTAGAGAAGGTGAATTTTATTTTTCATCCCCAAATAAAATTCTGCAATCAAAATAGTAGATTTTTTATTTTTACTCGGCAATCTAAAAAAAACTACTTACCTACGAAATTACGACACGACCACGACTGACGACATTTCTGTCATGTCGACTTGTCGAAGTTGTTGAGCGAACAAGCCGAGCAATGGCCGATTGAACGTTTTACTTTTGGTGGCGTGAGTTTCGCCTGACAATATTCGTGTTCCATTTGAATGTGTTCCTACTGGAATTAACTCTTCCCCATTTATAATTAATAGTGAATGTCTAAGTGTAAAATTATAGTGGTTGCCAGGCCCTTGCAACTCCCATACATTGAGGAAATGTATGGTGAGCTTGTCTCGTATGACCAATATTCTAATATAAAGGATACCGCCAACATTTCAAACAGACAATCGTTTAAAATTTTGAATTCGCCGCGTCATTCGTTTTTTGACATTTGTCGAGCTAACGAATTTTGCAGAATTTTATTTTGCAAATTCTTGAATTATTTCATTTTAGGCGTTTATTGTTGAAAATCCTCTGAAATTTTAACATAAACGCAAAGTGGACAGTTATTTATTACGAGTTGTTTTCGTGTTATTTGTAATTACCGATTTGTGCCTGTTGATTCTTCTTTGTGAGTTTTGATACAATTTGAGACTAATTCATTATATTTTACATAATGGATAATAAAGTATCTTACAAAGGTCGTGGATGTGTGATATGTCTACAGAGGGCGAACAATAAAGGTGGATTTTTTGCCAATTTCCCACTAGATGAGAAACGGTAAGTGCAAGGCATATTACGTATTTAAAGACTTCCTAAACACCCAAGCTAATGTATCACACATCGTACAGTGTCTTACTTTTTATCAAATTATACATCATATCGTATTATCGTTAGAATAACTGCTCATGGGAAGATAGATATACATAACCTCAAAAAGAAAGTAGGCATAAAGAGAATAAAAATCCACTTTATTTATCTATTTATTTACACTCCTTTTACACGATGCCTAGAGGCAGACTTTAATATTGTAATTGATTAATTTTTTGCTGTAATCAGACTTTGTTGTAGTGTTTGGATTGATAACTATATAACACCATGTCTCCTACACTTAAACATTACACAAAACACATACACAAAACATGGTTTGCTTAAAATTATGTTTCTATGGTCAATTTCTATGGGTATCTTAACTTAAAGTACCTGGGAGCCCCATTTAATATTTCTATATTTGTTTTGTTTGTTTATTCCAATGTCCATTAATTAACACTGTGGTGATGCTGTGTAACTTTTGTAGCAATGGTTAGAAATGAATCTTGACAACATTAATATTATAATAACAATTAAAGATAAAAAATCAAAATTTAACATACTCAGGGCGACTTGCACCACTATTACTAACCTACAGTTAGTCCTAACCTCAAGTTAAATAAAAAAAATAGATGAATGACATGTAATTCATTACATGTAATGTGCTATATGTAGTTACAGATAATATATGAAGACATCTTGTTAAATTACTTAGGACATTTAATGAAAGAAGTACAATACACTGAATTCCTAGGCATTTATATTAATGCAAACCTCACATGAAAACACAAATAGAACATGTTTTTACAAAACTAAATACATTCTCTTGTGCTCTGTAAATGCTAAGAAGCCAAAAATAGCCAATGAAAAAGCACTACTAAGTGCTTACAACGCCTATGTGGAATCCATACTAAAATATGGAATATTATTTAGGGGGAATTCCACTGACAAGGACATGACTTTAAAATCCAAAAAAAAACATACATCTGGGTGGTGTGTAATATACAAAAAACAGTATCCTGAAAAACGTATTTTCGAAATTTAAAACTTCTTACTCTGTCGTCAATATATATATATTATGAATCTGTAAACTTAAAAAAAAAACATATTAATAACTACTACTCCTTAAGTAGCATAAAACTATCACCTTTCGTAAAAGTACATTCTATATGGCATATAAAATCCTTACTAAATAATAAAAGCGAAAGTAACTGTCTGACTGTTTATCTGTCTGTCTGTAGCGTTTTCACGTCTAAACCGCTTAACCTATTTTGATGAAATTTGGTATGTAGGTACCTTTAACCCCAATGACGGACATAGGGTACTTTACTTTTTTAAATCAACCCCTGAATGGATGAAATAGGGTTGAAAGTTTGTATAGGGATTTTAGGTCCACTTAATGGATTTTTATGAAATTTGGTATGGGATAGTGGATCCCTTTGAGTTTAAACACAAATGGGCTACTTTTTTAAATCAACCCCTAAGAGGCTGAAATAGGGAATGAAAGTTTGTATGGGGATTTTAGGTCCACTTAATGAATTTTAATGAAATTTGGTATGGGATAGTGGATACCTTTGAGTTTAAAGACATAAATGGGCTACTTTAAAAATAAAATCAACCCTTACTGTGATGAAATAGGGAGTGAAAGTTTTTCTGGGAATCCAGAAACCACTGAACGGATTTTTAAGAAAGTTGGTAGTTTTAGCCCTAAGGACAGAAATGGGGTGCAATATATTTTTATCCTAGAAAGGGGTGAAATAGGGGTTGAAAATTTGTTTTATTTTTGGGCCAATTGAATTCAAAATTGATATCTGAGTCGCCCATATTTAGATTAAAACGACAGGGCGGATCGACAAATCAAAAGTTTTTTCCATTGGCACTACAAAATACGCGTGCTGAGCCGCGGGCAAAAGCTAGTATATATAAGAAAATCCCCACTGCCTTAAAATAAATGCATAACTTTAATTTTTTTTAAAACAAACTTCAATTTTTTTTGTAGCAGAGACTGATAAACGTATAGATGGGTCACCTGATGGTAAGTGATCTCCACCGCCCATAGACACCTAAGACACAATAAGAATCATGGGTGCGTTGCCAATCTAAAAAGAGGAAATGGAAGGGGAGGGAAAAGGGATTGGAAAGACAGGTGGGAATGGGCCAGCGGAAATCTCACTCACCGAACGAAACGCGACAGCAAGCTGCCACTTTACGTTGGTTTTCTGTCAGACAGTGGTATCCAACCGGTCAAGCCGGCCCATTCGTGCTGTAGACGTTACTGTCTACAGCGTGGCTCTACCAAACAAAAATTAGATAGAAAAAGTATACTATTCAATAAATGAATTCTTTATTGACAAAATATGAAAATTTCATCATCAATATATATAATAAGATGTAAATTTCGCGTGTCTGTACATTGCTTAGATTTGCAAAAACACTAATGGGGGGGGGGGGGTGGAGGGGCTTAGAATTAGTAATACAATACATTTTTATTATTATTAGAATTTTTGTCTTTCTGTCTGTGGTTTGTACATGTACCAAATGAAAACCACCAAAGTAATTTTATGAAACTGGATAGGAAATCGTAGACCATATCTTGGAGTAACACTTAGGCTTTGTTTATTCAAATCAGTTAATTCTATCTAAAGATATGGATAATTTTATATTATGTGTGCAATTGTTGGGTGGTTTATAAGGTCTGAAAGTAATTTTCAAATTTATCAATAGATTGTGTTACCCTATTTTCTGAGTCACATTGCACACACATTTTTTTACGATTTAACATTTTAGAAACGTTGAGTGATTGGTGATCTCTTCACTTACCACTTCACAAAAAAGGAGGTTCTCAATTTGACATGTATCCATCTATATCAATCAATACTAAATAATAAATTCGAAAGTAATTCATTTTCACAGCTAAAGTGATGCACTGATTTTGAAGAAATTTCATTGGATACCTTTAACCCCAACCCTAATCATCATCATCAGCCACAGGACGTCCGTCCACTACAGGACATAGGCCTTTACTTACTTTGTTTTTTTTTCTGTAATATTACTGTCCCACTGCTGGGCACGGGCTTCCTCTACTAATGAGAGGGGTTAGGCCTTAGTCTACCACGCTGGCCTAATGCGGGTTGGTAGACTTCACATACATAAAGGAATTAAATAATGGATGAAAATTTGCATGAGTAATGAGAGTTCAGAATTCACTTCATGGATTCTGATGAAAGTGGGTATGAGGATACCTGCCCTAAGGACACACATACGGTGTTATTTTTGTAACCCAAAAAGGGATGCAATAGGGGTTGACATTTTGTTATTGTCTTTCATCCGATTGACTTAAAAATCGATTTTTGGTCGCCCCGTAGTTCCAAACTACGAATCCAGAAATGAAATTGAAAAAAGTGGCCGCCATTTTGTTTTTCTTTGTTTTTTAACCCGATTGACTTCAAAATCGATATCTGGGTCGCCCCGTAGTTCCAAATCACAAATTCAGAAACGAAATTGAAAAAAGTGGCCGCCATTTTGTTTTTCTTTGTTTTTGGCTGGCACATGCGTCATACTCGTGAACGGGTGCTGCTTGTGGAGACTGGTCTGCCTGGACTGTTTTGTTTCCCTTGTGTCAATTCAACTTGCCGTGGCTGCGGGGGTCGCTCAGTGTATCTTGTATGTTACTTTGTCCTATATTATTAGATGTCCTATACTATTGTTATCATGGTTTAGCTGCTCTAATTCAAGCTCTTTCTGTATCTGGTGCTGTAGTTTATTAGTAGCTGACTGTAAATTGGTGTTAAAAAGAGCAACGTCAGAGTTTCTTGCCCGTTCTTCTCTGGCGAAACAGCATTCCGAACAGGCGGAACATTCGAACATTCCGAACATTTATAATCATTTATTTTGACGCCTTCTATTTGCTATACTATGCTATCTGCTTACTTTTTTGTTATAGAATCTACGAGAATAGAGAAATTGGTTAATGAGTTGAAAAAAACCAAATGTGATTATGCATCACTAAAGAAGAGTGCAAAATTAATTGATAAAATTGAGTCGCCAGTACTAAAGGAAATAGTTGCTGACACTTTAAAAAATCAAAATAAAAAACCAAAAGGCCGACGATGGACCAAAAATAATAAAATAAATTGTTTGGCATTATACAAACGATCACCAAAAGCTTATAGATACCTCTCCCATATGATACCTTTACCAAGTACAAAAACATTACAAAATGTTTTGAAAAAAATACCTATAGATACAGGTATCAATAAAGCAGTTTTGGAACATTTGAGACAAACATCTCCAACTAAAGACATGAAACAAAAAGTATGTGCTTTACTTTTTGATGAAATTGCCCTACAGCCATGTCTTGTTTACAATGAATCGACTGACCAAGTCGATGGGTTTGAAGATTTGGGTAAATCTGATCTTGGGAGATCGGATAAGGTAGCCGATCACGCTCTGGTATTTATGATACAAGGTATATATGAGAAATTCAAACAACCAATTGCGTATTACTTTGTGAAGGGAACTATATCTTCACAAAATTTAGCTTCAATTATTCAGGAAATAATTAGAGCCATACACGATACGGGGTACAAAATATTGACTACGGTTTGTGATCAAGGCTCTACAAATATGGGAGCAATCAAATTATTACAGGAACATTGTGGTATACCTGGGGCAGAAACGAAAAACTTTTTTATGGTAGAAAACGAGAAAGTATTTATATTGTTTGATGTTCCTCACCTATTCAAATCTTTGCGAAATAACTTTTTAAATCATGGTACTATAATAATTAATGGCATGACTGGAAAATGGGAACATTTTGAAGCTGTAAAAGAGATTAATATTAGGAGATTACTCCGTATAAACAAAGTTGGACCCACACATGTGAACCCTAAATATCGAGCTAAAATGAGGGTTAAATATGCTGCACAGATGCTGAGTAATACTACTTCTCTTGTACTGAGATTAGTAGCTTCAGAAAAACAAGACAACGAGGTAGGTAACAACTGCCCTACTAATCTTACATTAATAATACATTTTATTTCAGTGTATAAATCAAATAAAGTAATAATGGTTTTCCTTCTTCTTTTCCTTCTTTTTTGAGGACGCCAATGAATATATACAAACTGCGTTAGTCGTCCAAGAACTTAACCGCTTGTTTGATTATACTAACGGGCCTTCTGGCAATCATGATGTAAAAAAGGGTGAAAGAGAAAATTGTTCTGCACAAACCGACCATCTTGAAATGTGGAATCATTTCCGAAAAACCCTTTCAACGATAAAGTTTATAAAAAGTGATGGAACTGAAGCTAGAAATGTTAAATGTGTGCGTGGATATTTAATGACACTAAGCAGCCTACAGGATATTTGGCATGAAGTATCAAAATTAGGTTTTGAATATCTGAATTTGAGAAACCTGAACCAAGACGCATTAGAAAACTTATTCGGGATTGTGCGGCAACATAGTCCAACAAACAAACATCCTACTTGTTCCGGATTTGTAGCCGCACTAAAGACTTCAATCGTTACGGGACTCACTGCTCCTCACAGTCGAGCTTCAAATTGTGAAAAGGACAATCAGAAACTTCTCACTAATTTCCACGATCTCATATTTGGATTAGAGGATATGATAGGAGACTTGAAAGCACAAATATCACACATTGAGACCGCAAGTGCGCAGTTTGATGAGATCCTCGAGAATTTGTCGAGTATATCGCAGCCAGATGTTCCTGTTTTACATATTCCTGAAGAATTTGAACATGATGAAATAGAAAGTGATCTCGCGAAATTAGAGCATCAGGCCACAGTTTATGTCAGTGGTTACATAGCACACACACTGCGAAATCACGAATGTCTGGACTGTAAACAGTCAATAATAGTTGATGACCAGCAAACTGGTGATGCTATATATAGTTACATACAACTCCGCGAATGGTGGACACAAAAAAAATCCTTAACGTATCCTTCACTGGCTTTATGTCGTACCGTAGAAAAGGCACTGAATATATTTGAAACCGAAATTATGCATAATATAAACCGGAAAAATATTTGTAATCTAAGTGTTACATTATTCTTCACAAGCTGTGACACTACATGGCTGACATGTACACGTCATCGGCAACTTATTGTAAAACATATTTTTAATCGTTTATCGCGATTATTTGTACGCCGCCAATGCCACAGAATATCTCAAACGTATAGGCTTCTAGCAGAAAACAAAACTAACGCTAAGAAGATAGCGGAACAATGTGGTTCTTCACAGATACAAGAAAATTAGTATATCATGGTATGCAATTGTACAATATAATTTTTGCTACAAATTTTTATTATAAAGAGTATACAATATTATTTAATGATTTCACTTTTTCACAGTTTCTTTTTTCAAAGATACAGACCTCCCTGGCCTTGATAGTTTCTCTTTTTATATTATTAAATATGATTAAATAACAAAAAAAATATTATAAGCACTAATTTTTGCCACAAATTTTTACACAAAATAATTAAATAAATTATTTTTCAGATGTTCTTACGCGTCTAATGTCTCCATGCTTCAACTGACGGTAAGCGGTGCAACTGGGTGCGTCTTCGTGCAGCATGGGAGTCATTGGTTCGGGCGGATTGCTTTGTTGCCGTTCGAAGCGGACCCTAAGCTTCCAAAATTAATTCATCCAGGTAAGCAATATATGCAATATATTTACTACTATTTTCATTATTTTAATATAAGAAACACTAATATTTTGGTATACATTTTTCAGATGTTCTTACGCGTCTAATGTCTCCATGCTTCAACTAGCGGTAAGCGGCGCAACTGGGTGCGCCTTCGTGCAGCATGGGAGTCATTGGTTCGGGCGGATTGCTTTGTTGCCGTTCGAAGCGGACGCTAAGCTTCCAAAACTAATTCATCCAGGTAAGAAATATATGCAATATATTTACTACTATTTGCATTATTTTAATATTAGAAACACTAATATTCTGGTATATATTTTCAGATGTTCTTATGCGTCTAATGTCTCCATATTACAATTGGCGGTATGCGGCGCAACTAGGTGCGCCGTCGTGCAGCAAGTTATTGGTTCGGGCGGATTGCTTTGTTGCCGTTTTAAGCAGATGCTAAGTTTCCAAAATTAATTCATCCAGGTAAGCAATATATGCAATATATTTACTACTTTTACATTATTTTAATATTATAAACACTAATCTTCTGGTATATATTTTCAGATGTTCTTATGCGTCTAATGTCTCCATGCTTCAACTGGCGGTATGCGGCGCAACTGGGTGCGCCTTCGTGCAGCATGGGAGTCACTGGTTCGGACGGATTGCTTTGTTACCGTTCGAAGCGGACGCTAAGCTTCCAAAATTAATTCATCCAGGTAAGCAATATATGCAATATATTTACTACTATTTGCATTATTTTAATATTAGAAACACTAATATTTTGGTATATATTTTTCAGATGTTCTTATGCGTCTAATGTCTCCATACTACAATTGGCGGTATGCGGCGCAACTAGGTGCGCCGTCGTGCAGCAAGTCATTGGTTCGGGCGGATTGCTTTGTTGCCGTTTGAAGCGGATGCTAAGCTTCCAAAATTAATTCATCCAGGTAAGCAATATATGCAATATACATACATACATACACACTCACGCCTGTATCCCATGGGGGTAGGCAGAGACTATTGAGCGCCACAAGCTACGATCCTGACACACCTCTTTTGCCTCTTCCACACTCATGCATCTTTTCATACATTTCCGCCGGTTGAGGGTACTCCTCACTTGCCCTTTTCGGAGATCACTTATTTGATCCATGTATGTTCTCCTCGGGCGCCCTCTTCCGACCCTTCCATTTACTTTCGCGCGATAAATACCTTTCGTAAGTCGCCTTTCATCCATCCTCTCCACGTGCCCAAACCACCTCAACATTCCTTTATCAATTCTAGTCACCACATCATCCTTCAGCTTACAGCGATCCCTTATCATGCTTTTCCTCACACGATCAGCAAGGGTGACTCCACACATACTCCGTAGGGAACGCATTTCCACCGCATTTATTCGGCTTTCATGCTTCTTCTGCCAAACCCAGCACTCACTTCCATATGTAAGTGTCGGTATCAGCACACCATTGTGGACAGCCATTCGCGCCTTCTACGACACCGCCTGACTACCCACAACTGCGCGCAAGGCACCGTTCACTTTATTACCTGCCGCTACTCTTCTTTCAATATCCCCATCACACTTTCCATCTCTAGTTATCATACTTCCCAAATATACAAACTCTTCCACTTGTTCTACTTTCTCACCTTCTATACTTATGTTACTATCAGTAACTTCTTCCTCTCTTTCTATCACCATAACTTTCGTCTTATTTACATTCACCTTCATTCCCTTGTCCTTAATTGAGGCATTCACTACATCTAACATGTCTTGCAGCTCCCACGCCGACGGCGCAAGTAACACTTGATCGTCAGCGTAAAGAAGACACTTGACATGTAGCTCATCCATTCTCAGTCCACATTCCATCTCTTTCAATCCTGCCAAACAACTATCCATGTAAAGGTTAAAGAGCCATGGAGATGCAATATATTTATGCAATATATTTACTGCTATTTACATTATTTAGATATTATAAACACAAATCTTCTGGTATATATTTTCAGATGTTCTTACGCGTCTAATGTCTCCATGCTTCAACTGGCGGTATGCGGCGCAACTGGGTGCGCCTTCGTGCAGTATGGAAGTAATTTATCGAGGCGGGTCATCTCGTCATTATCAGAAAAGACACTAAACGCGGTACGAAATTAGATAATTTAATCTTTCTTCCTTTCTACCTGCCCTTATTCTACCTTAATGTTGGATCGCTGCAACACACTTTTTCAAGCATGTTGCAGAAAGGATTTGGCTAAGTTTTTACTACCGGCTGCCTGCTTGACGTCAACCCCTTCTGGGGGATACAGTCCCGGGCAAATTAAATCATAAAATTCGCTATGCCCGACCTGGGAAACGGACCCATGACTTCCCGGTCCACAGCCAATATATGCTTCCATTAGACCAACAAGGTGATGCTATATACTACTAGGACGATAATTTAATCTTTACTTAACTTTAAATATTAAATATATGTGTGGTCCACAAATATTTTTTTCGGGTCTGATTGTTGTGGGACCGTAAATCCCTAATACCTGCGATTCCACGTTCAACCTAATGTTGGGCCAGGGCTATGTGCGTGACTATTCGGTATTTTTATTTATTTACTGCCTTTGTGGCGTATTTGTAGGTAAACTCATATTGTGAATAACTGATACTAAATATGCCCGGATTCATGTTTTTCGGTTTATTTTTTGGGGCAATGTGGCGGCGATGAATCGAATATCTTCGCATTACAACTACGAGTGTCCGAAGAGGATATACGAGGTCTACGGCACTGTCAGTTGGACTGTGATGCAGTATCGGAGTTGCCGGAGCCGCGTTGGACTTGGAGAAGATGTCGCAGCCAGATCCAGCGCAACGGGCTTAATCCAAGAACATGCGAAAAATTATTTATGGCTCTGTGAGTTGTTTACTTGTATTATTCCCAAATTTAGGTACTTACTCAATGGAATATGAGTGTACTATAACCATATACGCAGAACACGTTTGCGTTAAATTAACGAAAAAACATATAATGTAATAACGGAAAAGTATTCAGTAATTCCCTTTAACACTAATATTCATAAATACTTATGCTTAGACGTACTTGAAGTTTACCATACGAATATTTTTTATTTTTATTAAAAAAATACAAAATAATAAGCACTACTTCTACTAATATACATTTTGTAACAAAAAAAACAAGCGTGAAGTGAAATATTCGTACAGTAAGTTTGAGATAAGTTAGAGCGCAGTCTAAGTACGCTTTATAAGTTGGAATATTAGACTTTGCCCTGTCTTAGATTGATTGACCGTATGATGTTTCATTTGAGGCATAATGTTTTGTTTTTATTTCAAAATTTTATTGAAATTATTGTTTAAAATTCGGAATAAACGTGCACAGTAGAGTTCGATAAACGATATAGATCAGAGTGTGCAGATACATTACAAAATTTACTTAATTATTTCATGTGACGATGCCAAATTCCAACTTAATCTTTGTTACCTAATATTTATAATCTATCTGCATATTTGGATTTAATATCGTTTATTGGAACTGGGTTTAAGATGTCATTAGATAAATGCCAAAAACTTTGTAAAGTTTTAATATTCAAATCTATTGTTACCATATTGGCGCGTACGCACCGGGCCGATCGAAGGCGAATGAATCATGCCTGTTTCATTCCCATAACAACGAAAGTTTGTTTGTGTCAACGCAACAGGTATAGATTCTTTCGCCTTCTTTCAGCCGGTGTGTACCCGCCATTAATAGAATATTATTCACTAACCTTAATCATATATTTTATTTGATACTTTCTATAACCAAATGAACATGAAACCAATCTAAAATAATAGTATTTTATCAAATTATAACAAGTCAATTTGTTTTCTCTTACAGATTCAAACAAAACAATTAGTCAGAAGAGGTTAAAATATTTTAAGGCGAAAATCATTGCGAAATTGGTCAGCAACTACACGATAGCGTGCAAATTTTCTCAAACAAACGAGCATGGATTGTTAATTGCAAATCATGCGGACAATTCGTATGCATAACTATCCACTATAAAAAGGCCCTTTTTAGGGCCAACAGTATGAGCTTGTTTCAAAGATATCACTGATGCTTTGTTTCATGCCGCGTACACACCGGGCCGAAGGCAAACGAATCATGCCTGTTTCATTCCCACAACTGCGAAAGTTTGTTTCTATGAACGCAACTGGTATAGATTCGTTCACCTTCGTTCGGCTGGTGTGTACCCGCCATCAGAGGTGAACATTGCGCCACACAGCACTACACTGCATAGCATTTAAATTATTCCATGTTTGTGTCATTGTCGTATAACGATGTGATAATCAAATTTAGTTTAGACTACGGTAGAGACATGATAGAAAATAGATCTTTTTTGTTTACAAATCAATTAAGGCGATGAACAGCATTTGAGAGGTAAATGACATAATTATGTACTCACTTTAATAACAAATACTTTTTGTAAGTTATAAATAATATTATTATGGTTTATGTTTTAAATAATGTCCATGTATTATGTGTTTTTATTTGTAAACAAATAAATTTAGACGACGAACAGCATTTGAGGCCTAAATTACATAATTATGTACTCACTATAATAACAAATACTTTTTGTAAATTATGAATAATATTATTGTTTATTTTTCAAATAATGTTCATGTATTATGTGTTTTCATTTGTAAACAAATAAATTTATACGACGAACAGCATTTGAGGCCTAAATTACATCATTATGTACTCACTTCAATAATAAATACTTTTTGTAAGTTATAAATAATATTATTATGGTTTATGTTTTAAATAATGTCCATGGTTTATGTTTTAAATAATGTCCATGTATTATGTGTTTTTTATTTGTAAACAAATAAATTTATACGACGAACAGCATTTGAGGCCTAAATTACATCATTATGTACTCACTTCAATAATAAATACTTTTTGTAAGTTATAAATAATATTATGGTTTATGTTTAAAATAATGTTGATGTATTATGTGTTTTCATTTGTAAAACAAATAAATTTAGATGATGAACAGCATTTGAGGGGTTGAATTACATAATTATGTATTTACTTTAATAACAAATACTTTTGTAAGTTATAAATAATATTATTGTTTATGTTTTAAAAATGATGATGTATTATGTGTTTTTCATTTTTATAACAAATAAATTTAGATGATGAACGAACAGCATTTGAGGGATTAAATTACATAATTATGTATTTACTTTAATAACAAATACTTTTGTAAGTTATGAATAATATTGTGGTTTATATTTTAAATAATGTTCGTGTATTATGTTGGTAAAATGTACGTTTACAATGTTGTAATGTATTATTTATCTAAAAATTTGTGTTTATTTAGTAATTCTTTCTTACTACAATTACGTTTTAGGCATTTGTAATCTCCATATCAACGTCAATCTCACACTAGCGGATCCAGTCCCGAACAAATTGTGTCAGAAAAACATTTCACTTGACCTAGGAATCAAAGCGAAGACCTTCCAGTTCACAGCCGATATACGCTGCCATTAGGCGCATTGTAATCATTCACTATAATAGAAATTCATGCAATTGTAATTTTAAGTTTTATGATTGGTTGAGTTATATTTGTACTGTATTATTTGTACTATATTCAAAAATAATAATTTGAATCAATAAACTCTAAAAAAATAATACATGTTTTATTTGTTCATATTCTATATGAATATTTTATCTCCATGATTTAATAATATTTAAAAGTATACAACCTATGTTTATACCATTTTATCGATATCGATATTCGCGTTTGTACATCACTATAATATAATCAATCGACACTTGGAAGCCCTATGTTTTTGACATCTCAGTTTTTTTTTTTTAATTTTTTGGTCATTATGTTGGCTAATTTGGTAGTCAATGATTGGCTGTTCCTGTCTTTTATGGTGTAAAATACACGTCAATGTTAGTATGAAATGTATGAAGTTCTGTCTCTTACTTATATGCTCTTTGGTGGTTGCAAGACGGTGACTTAAAATATTCGTGTAGGTGTGCAAAAGCCTGAATTTATAGAACAGTTTTAATTTGTGTGAATCTTATAATCGGTAAGTTGTTTTATGATTTAACATGTCTGTTGTTTGGAATAGTGTAAATAAAAGTACATAAATGTGTGAAGAGTAGGTGGTTGACAACAGGCGCAAGTCGGCCGTCGCCTTCGAGATCTCAGTTAGGAAGTTTAGTTGTGATTATTTATTGCGTGACTGGCAACTGTTTACTTCCTAATTTGCTTGAGCTTTCTGTTTAAATTACAGACGAGGCAACGAGGAACCGATTATTGACGATAACTTTATGGATTCAATTTCACAACGTATGTTTTAACAATTTGTCAGTTATTCAGTTAAGTTTGGTTAACTGTCTATAAGATGCGTTTCTACGTTGATGATTCTATATTCATTTTCTACTATCATTATCATCGATTATGATTAAATTTGACACACGTTTTCAATTTTAAGTTTTGTATAAGTTACGCCGCCTGATTAGTTATTTCAAACATATTACCTATCTATAAAACCAATACCTACTCTTATATACCTACATTAATTTACAAGAATAGTGATTTACATGAATACTCACCTGTTGTAATGTTTTTGATATAATGCATGTGTAAAACATGCCTTATCACTCATGTACAAACTTGCGATGTAACAAAAGAAATCAACTTACAGCTGACCAGGTTATTGGGTAAAACTGCTGATATTGAACACTGCGTGAAGTGCTTATTGAAATGCTGACTGTATAACAATTATTTTGCTTGGATTGCATTGTTAAGTTTTTTTCATTCATTTCAGTTGATGAAAAATATTTGTATGTACTATGCACATAAAAATAATAAAATCTCACACTAGGTTAAACTTGAATCATAGGTATCAGGAACTATCTTGACAAAATAGGTAAATATCTATGGATGACATATTTGATTCATTTTGGGAACTAATCTCATGCACTCTTGTTTACATCAAACTACCTACCTACCCGCTGTACCAGTGACAATGGTCTTCCCTTCTCTGATTGTTTTTTTTTAAATATATAATATAGATTTATCTATTAAATTTGTGCTTGTGTCCAAAGAGTAATGGTAGTAATTATGGTTTCCACACATCATAACATACATATTATGTGCCACCACAAACTGAAGAATTTTTCTTAGCCGATAATTTAATCAAGCTGTTAATGCAGCAGCATGAACATGTATGAAAGTATGCACATTACACCAATTTGGTATTAGCCGACAAATAACTTGGATGGGTTTCTTGACTGTCTTCAAACTGAACTATCATCAAAATATTTACCAGTGTGCTTATTCACTTACCAGGGTTTCTAATTCTGTGGTATTCCTGTGCAACTGTTGTGCATGCTCCTTCTCTGCCAATGACAGGTGTTAAGCCCTGTGCTGGTCACCTGCAAAAATTCTCAAGTATACAGGTTTCTGTACAGTATTTTCCTTCATTATAATTATATTAAAGCAATTTATAATTCAGATGTGTACCCCTAAGGCTGGTTTTATACCTCTGATCATTGTCTAGGAAATAGGTATGGCAGTTCAAACTTCAAACCACACTCAACTATTAGCTCAATATCATATTGGATGAATGTATTCCATTATAAGGTAACTGTTAAGTGGAGTCAAGTCAGTTATATTACATGTTTATTTAGATAACAGCTGGCATGGTATGAAAGCAAAGTACAAACACAAAAATTATGACCGGTTTCAGTGAGTTTAAAAAATATATATGTGTCTTAATCACATCCTGTGAATGTTATAAAAATATTATTATTTGATGTGGTCTTAAAATGAAGTTGGTTATGTTATCACTTTAGCATCTCAATTTATTTATTATCTAATCTGATGACGCACACACATCTCACATCAGTTTGTGTGCATTAAGATTCCAAATTAGATGATGGGTGTCATTTTTATTTCAACAGTATCCTACCATACTTACACAAAATATACATCTACTTCTGGAGTATTAGGTTGTCACTAAATCTTGATCAGCTTGATCCTCAGTGCTATTTGTTCTTATAAGCTGGCTGCATATTAACCTGCATGCATGATGAAATTATATTTAATGCTTATATATAATTGTTGACAGCAATCATATTGATGAGTATCATTTTCTGTGTGTTATTAACTAAAATTCTGATATGATCAAATAACTATATTATCAAAAATAACAATATCAGTAAAAATTGTTTATGTTCAATAAATAAATATAAATAGGTAAATAAATACACCTAACAGTCATCCTAATCTACACACACATATTAAAAATGTCAATGAAACTCGAGTGTAGACTGTGGACTCTAAAATTTGTTTTATCATATCAGAAAAATCGGCTTGGGTAGGGTTTAGGAATAAATTAAACCTAAATATATAATTTTTAAGTTCTTATAAATCCAATTAAGTACAAACTCGGTAGGGCTGAAGAGGTGGGTATGTATATTTTATATTTATCTGATGTGTGAATAGAATTTATGAAGATCGGAATAACGTCCTTTTGAACCGTTTGTATGTCTGTACAAACAAAGACTTCTATGTATACTACTAAACAAGCTGATTGGTATCAGTACATAGAATTTGGGCACTAAGTTTCCGCCAACAACTGTCTATAGAGATCTGGTCTTCTTCTTAGCTGTCAAACACTCGCCGTAATGTGACAAAATTTGATTTCTAAACACCTTGTCTGGCTACACATAATAACTATATTATTGGAAATACAAAATGCTACTGCATACTACTTATACTACTGCTATTGCACCATGGACGTAAAAAATGGATGGACGGACCGCTGAGAACATAAGCTCAGCTCACGCCTGTATCCCCGAAGGGGTAGGCAGAGGCGCACTAGCGAACTAGAACACCCACATTTCGCCGAGCTTAGTTCCGTCCCAGATGTGATAGGGGGCGAGTCTATCGCCATATCGGGTACAAATTCCAGACTCCGGGCTGATATGGAAAAATCCAATATCACTTTGTCCGACCCGGGGATCGAACCCGAGACCTCAGAACCGTAGTCGTACCGAAATGCCACCACGCCACCGAGAGCCAGGAGGCTGAGAACATTGAAAGTGAACCAGGGTTTTCGGCCCATTCGATCTATCGACACGTAATGGCTTGTGTGTGCGTAGGGCACTTTTGTACAGGCGCGTTTGTGTGCGTGGCATCTCTGTGGCGTCCGTTTAACTATAGGCGAGATGTTGTCCTTTTCGCTATACCTTTTTATTAAGAACTCCAGCAACAAGCAACGTAACAGTTCATAACTACGTCGGGAATAAAAATTAAAACCAAATCGTGATAAAATCCGTGTGCATACAAGTATAATCACTTGTATTAATAATGGCTCATAATACTTTGAATGGCTATTACCAAAATGTTAGAGGCCTTCGTACGAAATCACATAGTTTTCTTCTGGCAGTTTCACAATCAAATTTTGATTTTATCTGTATTACAGAAAGTTGGTTGACCCAAAATTTCTATGATCGCGAGTTTTTCGACAATAAATATACGGTTTTCCGTAATGACCGCTGTCCGTTGGCACGGGATGCGACGGAGGTGCGGGGTGGAGGGGTTGCTGTGGCCGTGCGTTGCGAGCTGGAGCCCGTACGCCGAGACTGGCCGAGCCCACCACCCGCAGCTGCCGAGTGTATTTGGATTGCCGTACCATTATCCCGATGTAGAAATAAGGTTACAAAGTTTTTAAACATCTGTTGTATTTACATTCCACATGGCCCTTTATATAGGGATGCCGTAACGTGCTTCTTTGATATTTGTAGTCAGATCTTGGTCGAAAACCCTAACGATGTATTTCTTGTAACTGGTGACTTTAATATGTCTGAAGTTCATTGGTCAATCGATGACGTCTTGAACTTATCGCTTAGTGAAAAAAATTGTTATTTCTCGAAACTTTTGAGTGAATTTATGTCTTTTTCTAACTTTAAACAATATAATTCAATAGCTAATTTGAATAATCGTATTCTGGATTTAGTTTTTTGTAGTGTAGATTGCGCTGTACTTGCCAGTGATTATCCGTTAACACCTGAAGATCCACATCATAAAGCTCTTCATATGGAATTAAAATTATTGTACAATGCCACGCTAAAACCGGCCTCTGTTCCTATATACTGTTTTCGTAAAGCAAATTATAATGAAATCAACTTTGAATTATTAAAAATTGATTGGTATGATCTTTTTTCTGGTGTTTCCGTAGAACAATGTGTGGATAAATTTTATAGCCTATTGAATGAGTTAATACAAAAATTTGTACCACAACGCCTTCAACATACAACAAGCTCTAAACCTCCCTGGTATACTCGGCCGCTTAAAAGGTTATTAAGTGAAAAACTAAAGTTTCATAGGCTGTGGAAAATATATGGGAACCCTTTAGATTATGACAGTTTTAAACTATTAAGGAAAAGAGTTGTAAAATTAGAACATGAATGTTATAATAATTATATGAGTTTCTCTGAATCTAAAATAAAGTCTAACCCAAAATTCTTCTGGACATACATTAAATCAATATTCTCCAGGAATGCTTTACCACAGCTTATGTACTATAATGGAATATCTACCACAGATGGTGAACAAATATGTAATTTATTCAATGAGCATTTTCACTCAGTTTTTGAAGTGTCCGCTAGGGCCCCTCTTGATGTTCTGAATTTACCTTTAATTACTGATGCTATTTGTGACATAGATAGTATTTTTGTTACCAGAGAACTTGTGTATAAGTACCTAAAATCTTTAGACATAAATAAAGGGGCGGGACCCGATGGCGTTCATCCTATGTTGATTAGTAGATGTGCATCTGCGTTAGCAATTCCTCTTAGTTTAATTTTTACGAGATCTCTGAAAGAAGGTTGTGTTCCTACCATTTGGAAGCGAGCATTGATAACCCCAATACCGAAAGGAGATGTTAGTCAATATATAGAGAGGTTTCGGCCGATTTCCAAACTTTGTCAGTTTGGTAAAATACTAGAAAAGATAGTTACAGATCAAATATCCAGCGCTTTTCGTCACCATATAATTTCTAACCAACACGGCTTTATTAAGGGACGTAGTGTTGACACAAATCTGTTATCCTTCACTGAAATTATTTTGAATGCTTTGGACAGTAACGCTCAAGTAGATGCCGTATATACGGATTTCGCCAAAGCGTTTGATAAAATTTGTCATAATACTTTACTATTGAAGCTTTGGCGGTTGGGTATACATGGTGATCTTTTTCGTTGGATCAAATCTTATGTCGAAAATCGTTCCCAAGCAGTCGTATGTAGGGGTTTTATTTCACAATATAAAGTCATCAGTTCCGGGGTCCCTCAAGGCTCCCATCTAGGGCCTCTTTTATTTATTTTATACGTAAACGATATAACCAAAAATATGTTTAACTCAAACCAATTATTGTATGCTGATGATACTAAAATCTTCCGAATTATTAGAAACCCTAATGATTGTAACCTGTTACAGGGGGATTTGCATGTTTTCGAAAAGTACTGTGACTCCAACAATCTATTTTTAAATACAGATAAATGTTTTGTTATCAGTTTTAGTAGAAAAAAATCAATTATAAATTATACGTATAGGCTCTGTAACAAAGAGTTGACTCGAGTACCTCAGATTCGAGATTTAGGCGTTATTATGGATTCAAAACTAACTTTTATTCCACATATCGATAAAATCTTATGTAAAGCTTACAAACAATTAGGTTTTATCCTACGCGTCAGCAAACCTTTTCGCGATAGATTAACGTACAAAGTATTATATAACAGTTATGTTCGTAGTAATTTAGAATTTGCATGCTCTGTTTGGCATCCCTTTTACAATAATCACATTGATAGAATTGAGTGTGTTCAAAAAAAGTTTGTTAAAGCCCTCGACTTCCGCACTGGTCACAGTTATTTAAATTATGATACTTCTCTAGGTGTATATAATATGTCACGTCTAAGTCACCGTCGAGATTTAACTGATGTTGTCCATCTTTATAAAATAATAAACAATAAATTTGATGCTCCTGCGTTATTACATTCGCTTAATTTTAAAGTACCGCGCAGACGGGAACGAGATTGTCGAGGAAAGCAGTTGTTTCTTATTCCTAGTTGTAGAACTTGTTATGCTAGCAATAGTTATATAAGAAGATCTTGTAGATTATACAATGATAAATTTGTAAACATCGACATTTTTAGTGAAACATTACATAAATTCAAAAAAAATGCTTTAAATTGTATTTCCAACCTAGATAATCATTGATCTATTATTATTTTAGTTCTAAATTAATGCCTTGTATCTTAGTAGTGGTATCCAACCTTATGCATTGTAACGTTACCATAAGCTATATCATTATGTACCTAATAATAGTAAATGTACCGACCCATCACGTTTCTTAACACATTTAAGACATTGTTTACCTTCGATATAGATTATTAAGTGCTCTCTTAGTATTATATACAGGAAACTATAGGTCTACAATCAAAAAAAATTTATATTCTGTAAGCATGTTTTTGTATGACTGTTTGTTTCTAATTTAATAAAATAAAAAAAAATAAAAAAAATCCGTAAAAGTAATTTTATTTCAATGAATAGCATTCGCGTAAACTTAAGAAATCAGTTCATAACTAGTTTAAAACATAAAATAGTAATGGAATATGTTTGACAGAGTGTGATTCCACATTGAACACATGTCACCCATCCACGCATATTGTGCCTCGTTTCAACATGTGCCGTGCACATCCAGCACATCTCATCTCTCTAATAATCCTGTTTATTTTTTAATCATTTCTCTACGCCATTTTTTGTATGGATTTAGATCACTTGGATAAATTAGGAACCCTGAAGTGGTAGGTAGCGCCGCAAATAATGATCCTACCTTTCACGGAACTATTGTCCCCTTTTTATGTTGGGTTAGCCTATGGCAATACTATCAGAAATTACAACCACGGAACCTTCATGCGGGATTTTTAAAATTGATAAACAAAATTGACCGCCTCCGTGGCGCAGTGGGCGAGTAGCCGGCTGTGAAGCGATAGGCCAGGGGTTCGATTCCCGCATTGAGACAAATGTTTGTGTGACCGACAGATATTTGTTTCAAGTTGGGTGTTGTGAGACCGAAAGTCTCTCATAGTCTCTGTCACCCACGATACAGGTTATACCTAGTGTGGGCCAGGACTAGGTGTGTGACTGTTGGGTGTATTTATTATTTATTTATTTATTTATAAAATTGTAATTACCTGAACCTGAATATGAATTAGGTATCACCTAGCATAAAATGTTAAAACAACGCGACGAACAAAAAAGAGCTATGTGACCATTTTCTATAACATAAAATATAATGCGAACATTATCGACCAATCTATTTTTCAATTTAATGCATTAACTTTAATTTTACGCGTCTTTCATCACAAAAAGAATATAATAGACCTATCAAAAGACATTCTTCAAAGCAGTAAACGAAAATTCATTTTCCCTTACAATCTTAAACATGGCATAGCTGAGAATAAAGAATTTAATGGCTTGGGAAAAGTGTTGTAATTTTGCGGTAAGTCTCGTCAAGCACACGACTATCTATTCAACACAACTTGTACGGTGTAAATAAATCAAGGAGTATTTATAATCGTGAATAAATTTTAGGAATAAAGGAAATGAATGGAATAACCCATTTATTCCATTCAAGCTATAATATCTATAAAAAAGAAAATTCCAGATTAATTTACTAACTCACTGATTCATTAACGATCAGCTTAAACCCTTGTACCCAGAAAGCTGGGACCTTGCATACTTGATGTATACGGGTGATTCTACGATAAGAGGTAACTTGTGCGGCAATCAGTTTAAAATAGGTTTTTTATTCTGTGATTCTACGATAAGAGGTAACTTGTGCGGCAATCAGTTTAAAATAGGTTTTTTATTCTAATTTTGTTGTTTTTTTGTAACAAATTAAATCATCTTTATGTGCTTTATAAATACCATAACTATAAAATGCCCAATTACAGCACATTTTTGTGAAATTTTAAGCTAAAGCTTAAAAATGTCTCTACCCTGGCCTGTCCCCTTGTCGGTTTTAGCTTAACTTGCAGACAATACATACCTTCTTTATATCAGTTGCTAAGCTTAAGTATGTTTACCATGAAATTAAATAAATATGCTAAGGAATTAGTCATAAAAAGACAACAATAGTTGTTTATTTTCAATAATATTCAATTTTAATTTAGGTCCCGCTTTTTTTGTGAATCTACCCTGGCAAATATCGTTCGGTAACTACAAACGTTTAATATAAGACAGCCACATTCGGAACTGCGCTTAAGGACACCTATCGACGTGAAGTTAGCATTACTAAACACGGGAGCCGTCAAAGTGCCGCCATTTTTTAGTTGTTGCGACGCATTCATACGTTGTGGTGCTCTCGTAAGGTCATTGTGTCTCTCCACTGGTAAGTTATAAAAATTGTAATATTAATTGAATGAATCTGCAAATACTGCCTTAATTTAACAATACTGTAATAGTTAAAGTGTATATATAATTAAGCTAAACAAATCTTATTTCAATAAATACAATTGGTTTTGTCATGAAAACGTATCTCCCCTGTCGTATTTCCTCTGTCAAATTAACTACCAGGGGAGATACTCACTAGCCAGGGGACATAATTTGCGTCATAAGATCTTTGTCCAAACTAACTCAGGTGTAGTTAATGTCTATGAATGTTAATTTTAAACAACTTAAATGACTAGAACTTAATTCGGAGCAATTTTCACACAAGTTTTCGGTATATTTATTTATTTTTAACTATGGTAAATGAAAATTCTTATGATAAAAATAAATAAAATAGATTCTCAGTTCATATTGGAGATAAGGAGAAAGGAATTACAAAAACTGTCGATCAAATTACTCCTAGAAAGCAACATAAGACGCGAAAGATATGGCAAGAGAAAGCGAGAGAGCGTAGGCAACATTCTCAAATGTTAATAGTGTTCTAGTAACGCCATCCATTTCAGATATTGATGATCAAATGTCACAAAAGAATTTACATAGAAGAGTTGTTGCTGCCAAACTGTTTTTAGAAGTGCTCAATCACCAATTAAAAGAAAATTATTTTACTTTTCCAAAAAAGATTATTCAAATGAATATTAAGCGACTAATTCGTGCAAAAATATATAGTACAAAACGAAAAAGATATGAAACATTTCAAGAAAATTTATAATAGAAATACAGGTAGTTTTTTGTGAAATAGGTGACCATACTGAAAAAATATATTAAATTTAATGAGCAAGACGTTTCATTTATCTCAGAAGATCAGAATGTCCAACACTCTCTACGCCAAATCTTTATTTTGAAAAGGCAGAGGATGTTCTACTCTTTAAAAAATTCAGCGAATGTATTTGAGAAAGAGAAAGAAAAAGTAACAAAATATGTATAAGTTGACTTGCCCTTACATGAAAAGGTACATAAACGGGACAAGAATCGTAATATAAGTGTTTAATGAAAAACAAATCATTTTGCTCCTTGGCCGTATCCTCTATGGACTTGAAACCTCTTATCGTAGAATCACCCATACAAGAAACAATATTTTGGAATAAACACGTGAAGGGCAAAATGGGTGTTTAAAATTTGTATTGAGTAACGATGGGAATTAACAGAAAAGCCTTTCACGTGGATGAAGCAGCGAGCAAAAATAAAAACCATTCAAATTATATTATGTTAGTTCTATTGGGAAAATGCATCGATATATTATTTACCTAGATGCACAGTTGACGCTCGGAAAATGGGACAGCAAAGAGTGCTTAAGCAACCGTTTTGTGTGAGTCGGACGCCGATAAAATTCTAAATTTCAAAATTCAAATTTAAGAACGCTTGCTTATTATGTTTAAAAAGCTACTTTATAACACGTGCACGGGGTTATAATTGTATTGATTTAATTATAACTTGTGATCTTTTTCTTTGTTTTATTCCTGAGACCACTTTTTAGGAGGATATTTGCAATGAATTGTGCATCTAGGGTATATTATACTGATGGGAAAATGTATTGATTTTTATAGCTTTTAAAAAACAATTCTGAGTGATATACGGAAAAAAACATCGGGCACTCGATGACCTTACAATGAACGGTCTGTTCAGTCGAAGGTTCGACGGTCAATTGTTACAGGAGGCCGATGTTGATTGTCATTTACTAAATACTGAACACAACTTGATGCTCTTACTTATAAAAATATTTAAGCGCTGCTTATCTTAAACCATAGGTTGTCCCTTTCATTTTTAAACAATGTAACGCAAGGAAAAATGTGACAGGTTATTCTTAGCGAAAAGATAAGCGAAAATGTTTTTATAAGTAAGGCCCTATATGTACTGTTTAAATTGATCTTGATGGATGGGGTAATAGTAATTTTACTTGTATTCGTGCAACATGTCTGCACCAATATGATACACCATGTCAATGGAGTATTGATAATACTGAAAACAACGATCCGTAATAATCTATTATCGTTACTTTTGCTCGACAAAGTTTCCTTAGGGTTTCGTAGAATAATTTAAAGATTTTATTGAAACATGGAGTTATCTATTTGGGCCGAATTAAATTCATAATTTTGGTTCACAATTCGCAGAGTACCTAACCTAAATATAGCTTTAAGAAATATATTATGTAATAGTAAATCAGTTGTTAGGTTATCGCCAGTCACACGTCTGCAGGATCACAAGGTCAGCACACGTGCCAAGGTCTGGTTTCATCAGCCCAAGGTCACCGCGTGGCCGTTGCTAACCCTACGTTTTACCAATATTGATGAGGATGTGTTTGGGTTTATAATTGCCTTGTTATGGCCTTATTGTACGTTACAGTAATTGTCTTTGTAGACTGTAGAGGAGAAACGTTTTATTTTGTAACGACACGACAATAGTAGGTAAATATAATATGTAGTTATTGCTCTCCATAGTCTTCGCATAATTCGGATTAATATTGAATACGTGATAATTCTTTTTGTACTCAACTTATTAATAAAGAGAAATACTTAGTCACAGTTAATAGATCAAAGCGTAATTAATGTGTTAGTATACCTACACGAAATAAACTTAAGGTACTGTAAATAACTGGTACACACTACAAGCATCAATCATTATCATCCGAATGCACGGCAAAGCCGCGTTCCACTCACGGCGCGGCGTCGCGTTGGTCTAAAAGCCTTCTTGTGAATATCAGTGACGTTTCGTGGGTCCCACTCGAAGTTAGTCTTATCCTCATGTTGTTCTACATGCCACAGATTGACCAGTGGCGTGCAGTTCATATTATAGTCAAAGAGACACTGTCTACCCTGACAACTTACCAATTACAAAATTAAAGAAAAAATATCAGCACTAAAGTCAGATTTTCATAATAGCATAGCTCGGCTTATATTTAAAATTGACACGGGGATGATAATGATGCTTGTATTGAAGCAAGAATTCGAGAAAATATTTTTGCAAGTTTTTTTGTCTACCCTGATCTGAATATCTATGCACGTCACTGAACCAAGCTACATATCTAATAATACATTAGGGGGCGTCCATAAATTACGTGAGGTGTTTTTTTTAAATTTTCTGCCCCTCCCTCCCCCCCTGGTGAGATTTCGTGAGATTTTATTCAACCCCCTCCCCCATCCCCCAATCTCACGTGAGATTTTTCAAAATGTGAGTTTCTTACGTAAACGCATGTACAATCTGGATTAAATGGACCAAAATAGTATATATTTTTTTGTTTCAATCAGAAAAAAAATTGCGTGATATTTGCCGAGACCCCCCCTTTCTCCAACGTAAGATTAGATGAGATTTGACTCGACCCCCTCCCCCCCTTAAACACCTCACGTAATTTATGGACGCCCCCTTACAATCTCTACTACGAGAATAAATCTTATCCTTATGATCGTGTGCAATAACATTTCTCGTGAATTTACATTAGCATACGGAGTCATACGAAGATTTCCTCGTGGTGGTGACTTGTGAGTTGTGACGAAGGTCGTGGGTTTCTCTGCATATAATTATGCAAGTACCACAGTGTATATCAGTCCTGTTATCTCGTTTGATGTTCACTTTTATAACATTTATTCAATAAGTATAATTTTAGCCTATAGGAACTTTCTCGTTCAAATATCGTATCGAAACAAGAAATTATATCGTCTGAACGCGATCTACTCCATGAAATCAGGTATTAGTTACTTGAGTTGTTTGGAACGCTCAGAGCCTTCTTGGTCGTGCAAAAGACCTTCGGGTACACAGAATTTGATGCATTTAACAAGGCATGTGTGATCCTTTGCATAGCTTGCCTCTAAGGTAAAGCTGCAGGATGCAGGCCGCTTCCAACAGGTCGATCTGGAAATCATGGGGGCAGTCTATGACTAGCAGTGGACGTCCTATGGCTGATGATGATGATGATGAAGGTAAAGCCGATCCTGGCAACAGGTCGGGCTGGCTGACATCGCATCGTATGTTTTCCCCCCTTTTCCAAACGCTTTCATGGACGGACTGTGTGTATTTTAGACTGTGCGGGTAGCGCCGCTGCACGTAGATCGTACCGAACGAGTTTTGGCTTGCGTTAAGTTTGTCAGTACATATGTACATAGTTGTACGTACTCGTGTATAAACCAGTTCTATCTTTAGGCATATGTAACTGTTTATAGGTTTGTCTGTTATGAAAAGTGATTCGGAAAAGCGAGTTTTTTTATTTGAGTGCGAAAGTTAAATGTATGTTCAAGTAGTTGTAAACTTGTGATAGACTGTACTGGTTTTCTGAGATCTAAGTGTTTTTTTGTAAGTTGTATATTAAATTATAGAGTTTATTTACCATACGCGTAGTACCAGACGTAGATCTAGGCGATTTATACTTCCAAACGAGAAAATTGAGTAACAATATTTGTTCAATAAGATTATTCTATTAACACAAAAAATAAGAATTATTTAATTTTCGTTCTTTTGCAGGCTGCTCCTCTTGATCCATCCCTTATATTAAATGCATGTCTGCACGTTGCAGTTAGTTACGGTGTCATCTTTATGAGATGTCGTGACTCGTGAGTGCAGTGTATATAATATCGTGAAAATGTACTCGTTTTCCTCTTTATTCGTGACATGGTCGTTAAACGTGTCTTTATCGTTTCAAATCATGTCGTTTAAAATCACGACATTACGATATTCATAATAAAACTTAGTTTTATTTTACACAAATCGAAGGCAGCCGTGATTCATTCCGTCCGAAAAATGTTCTTGATCCGGATGATGACGCCATCGCTGCTGAAGACGCGTGTCACTACCCGATTACAATTCGACTCTAAAGAAACATTTCAAGGACAAGAAAACATCAGTTTTTGGCTGTCGGACGATGATCAGCCACGAATTCATTTGATCTAAAAAGTGGATAGAAAAACAACTTCCGTAATTTGGTTGTACATTCATTGTGCTATGTAATAGGAAGATAGGTACTTATTTATGTATGACGGTGTAATAATTTCCGCTATATATCATGCCTATAGTCTAAAAACAGGAAAAATACATAATTTAATTTCAATTTGGAAACCAGAAATGATAATTGAAATTTGATTGAAGTGCAGTGTAAATGTCCTTACAGCTTGCACCCTCAAATTAAATGTAAGACTACAATTATCATCATCATCATCATCAACCATAAGACGTCCACTGCTGAACATAGGCCTCCCCCAAAGATTTCCAGATCGACCTGTTGGAAGCGGCCTGCATCCAGTGACTTCCTGCGAGCTTTATCAGGTCGTCGGTCCACCTTGTAAAGCTAAAAATAAGACTACAATATTATGAAGTAATGGATCTATATCATCTGATGCCTACAACCATATTGTTATCTGTCATTTTAACAAGTAATATTTTGTTGATTTTGCATAATCTGCCTTAGCTAAAAACAATGCTACAAGTCATAATTTCGGAAGATTACATTAAATGTTCGCAAAGATCGTACAAGATGCATAGTCAATGGACCTTGCTAACAGTTTAACTGGGCCAATGGTAAAAAATAGTCTGTCCCTTTTATTTTCAAACAATGTGACACAAGAAAAAATGTAACAGACTATTCTTCGCCATTTGCTCAGCTAAACTGTTTGTATAAATAAGGCCCTATATGGCTGCCAGATTTATCATGATTTGCCCATTAGTGAGTCTTTCCGATTACGTTTATATTTATATTAGGAGTGTATTTGTTGAGCGTAGGCGACGCCTTTTCAAAGGTCGTCCGATCAGCTGTGGAGTGGGCAACGTCATCGCAACACTCGATTTCTATTGTGTTTAGTAATAGCATTCATTAATCTTGTCCTAAACGACGTAATTCGTATGTTTCTTTTTGTTTCTACCTGCCCTTATCTCACCTTAATATGGGGTCGCAACACACTTTTTCAATCATGTTGCAGCAATTTGGCTTAGTTTTTACAAGCTGCCTGACTGCCTGACATCAACCCCCCCTCTGGGGTACTAGTCCCGGACAAATCAAATAAGGAAAACCGTGTGGTTCAAGTAGCTACTTTAAAGATTGACAAATTAATGTTTTTTGAAATTGGGTTAGATAGCTATCCTGTCTATACCGCTGAAGTTCTTCTTCTTCTGAACTTGTGTGTGATTGTGAATCATCATAGCATTATTGGGCAGGAGAGGTTGACTAGGTTTCTAAAATATTTTTTATTTTAATTATTTTATACCCCTTCTTATCGCTCTTTGTACTAAACTACATTCGTATGTCACAAAGTCTATTTACTGTACAATCTCACATGACAAGATGTAAACAATTGCATGAGCTCTTAATTGGTTCTCGTAACAGATTCATCCGGGTCATGTCGGTTTATATTCTTAGGTAAGTGGTAATTAAGTAAACATTTCTGATTCTCGACCCTCGATGGCTCTTGTGGAATGCGTGACGTGATGCGCGTCACGAGCGTGCATCATCGTGAGGTCATCGCAAGATGATGCGCATGCGCAATTATGCATGCAGACCGACCCCGCGACCTAGCCCGCGGGCAGACCCGTCTTACTACGTAAATGTATTAATTCTTACCTACGTGTACAAGATGCACAGTGTATAAACACCTTGTCAATCATAACCCGAGTAGTAACAAGGGGGACAATTTTCATTCTTAGCTGGTGGTAGGTTATTCGTATCCGACCGAATGGCGACCACCGTACATATGGTGCTAAAACCTGCCATAGTGACCTACACTCCGTGTGTGGTTCGCGTTCCACTATCAGCAGTGTACTGCCGGTTATCTCAAGGGGTTGGCGGCATGGCTTGATGGTTGGTTGAGACGGGTATGTGGGTATCCCTGTATCTGTATCGGTCATCCGCCTGTCTCGTCGCAAGCCCCTTGATTTGCTTCTTCCCTCTTCGGTTTCGGAGTGTGAAGAAGCATAAATAGGCCGGCACGATTCTGGCGCCTACTGATAAACTCATTATTCGTCAGTTTTTTTAGGTTGCACTACGCTTACCATCAGGTGCAGTGTAGTCACTTTGCCGTGCCCGGATAAAAAAAAGTAAACAATAATTATTATAACGTATTTAGAACTATCTGTTGCTTGCGGCTCTGTCCGCCTTAAGGTGTTGATACTAGAGACAATATTATTCTATCGACAAATCTAACCGATTTGCGTGACTGCTGGGTAAATTTTTATTAGACACTTTTGAAAATTGTTACAGAATGTACCTTCTGTTCTTAGTGCTATTAAGTATTCTAGGCCTTGAGGTAACCAGTGACCTCATCTCTCGCACCACTACGCCACTTCCGCAACTATGATCAGAGAGTAATATTTGAATCGCCGTGTATGCAATACTGTTCGATATACATAAAGTTCGTTGCGGTGATTGACAAAATAACCTTAGATTCAGGATTAAATACGTCATATTTAAAGCCTTTGCAAAGAATCGTAATTATTGTTTATCTTTCTATTGTATTTATTGACAATTATTTTGCTTTCATGAGGTCTGTATTTTAATGGCATTGTAGGTGGTCACTCGCCATCAGATGAGCCATGGTCGTCTCCGACCTCATCTATAAAAAAATGTTTGATTGAAAATGTTGAATAAATAGCACTCAGTTTTTTCTTGTTCTTCAAGCCAGTAATTGTGCAAGCCGAGGCCAGCCCCACATAGAAGTGCCCTTGGACCAGTTACTTCAGCTTTTTTTCACGACTGAGCACTGTAATCGTTCACTTCTCCGGTGCTATTGTAAAAAGGTTAATAATTACGGTCTATTTTAAAGTAACAAAATGCAAATTCATTACAGTGTTCAACTAATAGTTTTGTATAAGAAAATACACTCTTAATGCTCCTTATTATATAAGGTGTTTGTAACATTTTTAAATATAAATATAAAAATGCAATTCATCATCATCATCATCAGCCACAAGACGTCCACTGCTGGGCATAGGCGTCCCATAAAGATTTCCAGATCGACCTGTTGGAAGCGGCCTGCATCCAGCGACTTCCTGCGAAAAATACATTTAAAAATATACAGGTAAAAATATTCCCCTCCGATGACGAGGATCGGTATCCAAGCTACCGGCGCGGCGGTTAGGACCCCAGAGTGAGGAACCTCCTCACAATTCGTGCCATATCCAGTAACACTGCTTTCTGCATTTGGCCTTTGACCCGAGCACCAACCGAGAGCCTCTTGAGGTGTTGGTCGAGGCTCAATAGTATTAAACCATGGGCAGAAATGACTATCGTAACAATGATTGTAGATTCCACATCATCCCACATACGAGTAACCTCATGAGTCAGGTCTAAATATTTAGACATTTTGTCTTTGTATTATTATGCTCCCAGAATGTAAGGATTAGTTAGAGAGAGTTGGGTTAGCTTGGATTGGGTCTTTAATCCTTACGTTCTAAGACCTGTATTATGTCTATGTCTAAGTACGTAATATGAATTTAGATGAACTAACGTAACGTAAGTAATCGATTTTTCTGTATTTTTTATGTATGTATGTTACGCCACATGTGGATCGAGTTTCAAGATTATTTTTGTGTTCGACAGAGCTTCTTCCAAGGGTGGTCCCATCCATTTGGTCACGATCGGATAAATTTTGTAGTTGGTCGATTGAGTCTGCTTGTGATTGTAAAACTTGATTGTGTGTTTGCGATTGTAAAACTTGATTAGTGCTTGAGTGTCGTTCGTTCATATGGTCCTAAGATCAGTAAGTATGCACTTTGATATAGACTCGATTACTACACGTGTATTAATAAATAAAACACGTAAACAAAAATCCCCGCGGTTATCTATCGCACTGCGCACAGAACTTGACACAAAAACATGCCGCTTGTCCATTTTTTCTTGCATTTTCCACTGATGCGGGACAGGGTCGCTTTTTATCATCTGTGGGCGTTGGTGTTCGCGCCCGACCACAGATAAATGTGTCTACAATACACTACAGTAAATAATTATTCTAATACTCGTTCTTAATCATTTTCATTGTCATTATTCGGATGACTTATGTATTAAAATGTTACTTCGTGAAAACAATTTATCGACATAACAATATGATACCGCCAATCAGCATCGATTCCATAGAATAAGAAGGATACATATTGTTGTTATTATTGACTTTTAGGTGTTCATTTTTGAAACTTTAATTCTGTGAAGAAAAAGGATGGGCAGCCGCCGATATTATGACTTTGAAGTTTGAATTGGAACATAGCCTGTTTAGCTGTTTGTCCAAAGCGCCTTGCTTTTTCGTGCATTACCTCATCTTGAACGAATAGGTAAACTTCAGTTTACATGCGACAATTGGCTATTTAACGGTTTGGGAGACTGTTTATTTGGGAGTGTTGTTATTGTTGTTAGTATATGTCGGCGCCATATCGGGCAACCACCCATATTCATGGCGTAATACAAAAACAAATGTCCTTTTAAACACTTTCATATTTTCTACAAAAGTTCACAACACGATTTACAGCACTTTTTGACAATTAAACTTATTATTACACATTTACACAAATTAGCACTGGATGTATTAAACATCATTTACACAAAATTACTGTCACTGCTGCTGAACAGCGATGGCTTTAAATAGGAAACTTATAATAGAAATACCGTCACGAGTTTTTGTTAATAATCGATAACATTAATGATTTTCTTTGAAACGAATTTAAAACAAGACAAATAATTATTATAAAAACTAAGAGTTTTCTAGGCCTTTAAATAATGAATTGTTATTAATTCACAGCGTAATTAAAACAACGCTATAACAATGTAACATAAAATTACAGTCGGCGGATATCCAAGCATTATTAATTTAAAGTATGATATTGGTTAATTGTAATCCAAACCTTAAAATCAGATAAATATTAAAATCACTTTAGAGTGATAAAACATAAATTTACGACATGCTTTATAAGTTCAATAATTATTACACAAACATATATCCGGTTACTGAAAGTTACTTTATAACATAGCTTTAAAACAATTTAAACATTCAGATAAAACAGCAAATAATATTAAATGATTAATAGAACGTAATTCACTCCAAAATTACAATGATCTTAGTTTTTCAGATAGTAAGAACTTTATATTTTTGTTTCTTAATTGAGGGTGTAATGCAGATGCGCCCATATATATCATGTGGCGTCTTTCAATTTTTCGATCTGCACAATCGACTACTAAGAGTGAGATATGATTGTGACGTGCCACTGATAATAATTGATAACAATAGTACCTATTGCCTAATGCGTGGGGTTACGTGGGGAGGAAATGTTGTGTAATTTGCGAAATATACAGTGAGCTTAGCCAAGTCTGTATGTGCTAGTCGAATAGAATAGTTAATGTATGGCAATGAGATAAGAGTACGCTATATATACCTTACTTTGAGAACTTTTTGAGTGGTAGAGTCACGCTGTAGACAGTAACGTCTATAGCACGAATGGGCCTGCTCGTTCGGTTGGATACCACTGTCTCACAGAAAACCGACGTAAAGTGGCAGCTTGCTGTCGCGTTTCGTTCGGTGAGTGAGGTTTCCGGTGGCCCATTTCCCAATCCCCTTTCCCTCCCCTTCTATTTCCTCTTTTTAGGTTGGCAACGCACCCATGATTCTTATTGTGTCTTGGGTGTCTATGGGCGGTGGAGATCACTTACCATCAGGTGACCCATATGTTCGTTTGCCAGTCTGCTATAAAACTTAGCCAAATTCTTTCTGCAACATGCTTGAACAAGTGTGTTGCGTCGACCTCAAATTAAGATGTGATAAGGGCAGGTAGAAATAATGTACTTAGATTGTACTATTTACATCTTGCAAAGAGTTGTTTGATATGTCGCCTATCTCTTCTGGTAGTAGTGTATAATATAGACTCTAAACTGAGAGCTCCTAGGTTCGAATCCCAGGTCGGAAAACCTGTTTTTCTAATACGGACTGGATCCCCAGACACCATGTCATATCATGGCATCTTCATGTCACGCAGACAGACGGTCATAAGAATTAAGTCGAGACCGTTCCGCAACATGCTAAGAAAGCTTTCTATAATATAAATATGTATATATATGTAAGATATATGTAAAAATTGCACTACATACGACAATATACGAATACTGTAGAATCAAATGACTTAAATTTAGTAATTGAATGAATTATTTTCCTAAATCGCTGGCAACATTATGGGTGGTGGTGATAACCACCAGCTAAACTCCTTACTCGTTAACTTTGTATAAAATTAATTTACCAATTTGTTATCAAAGTAACAATTTAATAGCTTTTTCAAAGAAACAATATTATGGGCTATAAAGGGACAAAGATACTTGTTATCTACGAAGGTTGAAATGAAGTAATTAAACTAAAACTTAAATCGTTATTCATTACCATTTGAATGTGATGATAGAGCAGGACGAAGCTAGCGTTTAGGCCGTCTTTCAAATTCCAATTTAAAATATTACTCCCAAATACTAAGTAAATTGGATTCTGTTTTCTAAATGACTTTTCAACGCGTCCGTATTTTTGTTACGCGCAAAGACATTCAACAATACATAGACGGGACAAAAGCCCGAAACTTATGGTTCAAAAGATGTGACCCCGTGGTGAGTGGTCATAAGTCACTCAGTCGTATTTGAAACATACGCGCAAGGACATGCCAGCGTAATAATGTTTAGACAATAAAATTGTCTTACGTGATTCTTGAACATTCACAAAACATTGTTATGTGCAAATTGTAATAAGCGCCCTCCCATAAGAAATAATAAATAACACCCAACAGTCACATACATAGTCTTGACCCCACACTAAGATCAAGTCTTGTGTCGTGGGTATCAGGAACTACGAGAGACTTTCGGTCTCACAACACCCAGACCCGAAACATATCTGTAGGCCATATAAACATTTGTCTCGGTGCGGGATCGAGCCCGCGGCCTCTCGCTTCACAGCCGGCTACTCGCCCGCTGCGCCATGGAGGCTGCCGATAAAGAACGAAACGTTAATGTTCGAGAAATATTTCTTCAGCCCACCATGCAACGGTACTTTTATGCTATGTATGAAATTGTCATTATGGCAGTTAATAGTTATTATTAATGTCGTGTGGCATATTTTTATTTACATTAGACACAACACAACACGTATTTACGGCATATCTATTCTGACTCGGTGACGTACGCCCACGTTACACGTTCTATGTTTACAATATGTAAGTAAATAGTTAATGTACTCCATTCCATTTTGTAATATAGTATTTATAATGGTCAGACGCGCAAACACATAGATTTTTTAGAAACTATTTCAAATAATATTGTAATTGGTTCTGAAATATAACGTGCTAGGTTCGATAGGCGATCCGCGTTTGTAACATTCTCATCGCCGGCTCGGTGTTCCGCGGCCGTGTTGTTCAAAATTCTTCGTACCGCCCACGACGTACTATAACTACATGATCTGTGTGCAATTGGTTGTTAAATAAAGTACACTAGTATAGCATGAGGTGGGATACCCGTAGGATATAAAAATGACTAGTGTACTCAAACATAACGATTTTAATAATTTTACAAGATTTTTATTATTAATACAAATGTGCAACCATATTATGTATTATATAAAATAAATAATATAAAGCAGCAGCGATAGCTCAGTTGGGTGTGGTACGGACTACCGAGACAGGTGTCGGAGGTTCGAGACCAACCCCAAAATGGAGCATACACCTCTGACTTTTCTATGTTAAGTGTGTTTTCATTGTGAAATATCGCTTGCTATAACGGTGAAGGAAAACATCGTGAGGAAACCTGCATATCCGAGAATTTCTACACAAGAATTTCGAAGGTATGTGAAGTCTACCAACCCGCATTAGGCCAGCGTGGTAGACTAAGGCCTAACCCCTCTCATTAGTAGAGGAGGCCCGTGCCCAGCAGTGGGACAGTAATATTACAGGGCTAATATTATATTATTATTATTATTAAATAATATAAAATCTTGTTATTACTCAAAGAATTTACTCTATTTGCTTAGAGTGGTATTGTTTTATAATTAAATTTAACCTCAATAGTTTTTAATGATAAAATAGCGAGGCCATATTCATTTTGCTACGGGGAAAATTACCTACGGGGCCATTTTTTTTTTGGCACGGGAAAAAGTAATCTTGTTACGGATACCTCCTAGCACAAGGGGGATTGTTATAAATGCCGGACTCATCAGACCTATACCCACAATATCGAATAAAAAAATTCGTGGTGGCATTATTCAGCGCATGTGAGACTATTCTGGAAGATCAGAGTAGACTCTAGATTGTAATCGTCTCCTTAGTGAGGCGCTATGCCCCCCATAGGCCAAGTTGCGTGTATGCGTTGTCACTTGTCAGTTTATGCACGTGGCCGGGGAGTGGGGACTGTGCAAGTGACGCGAGGCGACGCGACGCGACACTCGCCAGTCAAGTGGTTCTGCCAACGCATACAGTCGATACAGTATCAGACTATCAGTATAACACACGCCAAGTACACCATTGTTGACACGTGGCTTATCGCACGCTATGCTATCTACGGAACGCATGAAGTGGTGGAAACTAGAACTTGTCGTATATTGTCTTTGATTAACAGTATTTTAACCCATTTTATATAAGAGAAGGTTGTCAATTTCACTGTATCTTCTTATATTCCACCGCTTTTCTGATTAAACTTGTCTGTCAATAACCTCTATGGCGGCCAAAATATTGTCAATATTCATTTTCAAGGTTTGCATATTTTATTAGGTGTTCTGTGTAAATAAAATATTGCACATTTGACAACATTAGGGAATAGGGACTTACCCTCTTCAAGGCTCATAGAAGTATGTGATATCGAGGAGGTCAACAGCTCACATAAATAAATATTATGTATTATCTTCAATTTCAAAATACAAAAGACAAAAAAAGAAATGGTGACAATTGATGATGAAAAAAATTTGCCCGAAGTTTCTTTCTGCCTGTCTTCTTCGGGTCGGTATCCGTAGGTAGCTAGAGAAAGGCTAGTAGGTTAGCTAGGATAGGGCCTCATGCACTAATCCCAACTGCTTCCAGTATTTCCAGTCAATCCCCTGCCACCATTCCTGCCATATGCCATTCCCATACAACCCAATCCCTTACACTCTATTCCTATCTCCCCTTATCGTCCTATCTTAGCCATCCCATCGTTATTATGTCCATACTTGCCTGCCTGTCTTCAAATTTATAGCGAGATAATGTAAATTAAATTAATCTTAATTTAAAATTTGGTTGTGTTGACATGTCATAAGTGATTTTTTACATGGCTACGTGAATAAAGAAGTTTTTTTTTATTTTATCGTAATGTTCATTCACAAGAACCCTTCCTCTCTAACCACTTTACAAAGCTTGGGAACACAAAATTCGTCACCTAACCCTTCAGTGCGAGTGTCCCAGGTGACAGTGACCTTGTAGGGTCACTAAGACCGTAAAATGCGTTGCGTGACGAAAACATAGTGCGCTGTGCGACTGTACTATGACAATGTCATTGTCGTGTGGGGGTTACTGTATTGGATGTTAGGTGTTTTGCAAACAATTACAATTAAAAACAATGGAGTAGATCGTTGTAATGGAGAAATCTAGATAGACATGCATATTGCATACTGCATACTGCACGTGAAATTCTGAAGTTTGAACATTATAATGGCGTTTTGTTTTACTGTAAAATTGTAGTACATTGGGCTTGATATAATTTTTTTATGTTTCCAGTTAATAATTCTTTCCTTTTCATTAAATTAAATGTGGAAGAAAATGAACAAAGTAATATGTTGTGTAAACTGTAAACCCTAAGGAAAGTTGTTAAAGATGTTTACTGCATTGCTCTGTGCCCATCTTGCTAGTTCAGCAAATAAAGACGGCCGTAAAGAAAATGTACTGGAAATGGATAGATAATATTTTGTCGTCGCTGTTTCTTGTACCAATAAAGATAAGTTGCGTTCACACTTCGTTGTCGTTGTGCCCGCAGACGTCTCCGGTGTAATGTTCAGTCGGATTGTTCACCAGACACTTGGGCAAACATCGGCTACAAGCTCCATTGTGACGTCATGTCAGCTGATACCACACAGTCACCGACTCGTGGCAACAGCCGATGGATATTTTGCGCAAGCGAGAATGGACAGACAACAATCGCTCTTATTGCGACGATCGCCTTGGCGACACGAAACGAGACTTCACCACAATTGAGGCGTAATTTAGCAATTAAAATTGGAGCGTATAAAACAAAGATGTCATTAGCAAATAGCAGTTAAGAAGACGATTCTGAAAAAATACGTGACGAAAATGGAGATCAGTTTTTTCGATTCAATTAAGAATTTCCGTGTACATTTTCGGGTTTGTTATGGACAAATATCGCGGAAACTAATAAAATAGCGCGAGAAACGTGTGTGTCAAATTATTGCGGCCTCGCCATTGTGACACGCGCGATACCCACCGGTCAAAGTCACTGCTGCTGAGTGTTGAGTGTTGCGACGCGACGTCACAAACTCTCAGTGATCATCATTAAAGTCGTTGTTAATTATCAAAACATGTAAATAGCATATTAATTTGTGTATTAAAAATATGATTGTTTTGTAGAGTCTATGTATTTTGCGGATTTCGCGATTTACTTAATGTTTGAAAATCCGGTGACTACTACACTTTTTTTAAGATCCCTTTAATATGGTTTCAAAATTAAGCACTGTATGGATTTATGATAGTATTTTTCAATCTATTTTATGTCTAAAAGAAGAAGTTTTTAAAATAATCGGATACATCTAAATTCACCGTGAACGAGTAGACGGAATGAGTTTAATTGAAATGTTGTAGTAATATCTGAAGCGGAGCTGGCTTCATGTTTACCGAATAGCAGTGATTGCTTTCAATTGAATGTTTGTGCCAATGTTGGCCGATAGCGATGTTTCCGCCTTTTGTTCCCGCGCGGAACTACCGTGAGACTGAGATGATCGAGATGTTTGTATGCGCACTGCAGTGTGCCCTCGTATTGTTACATAGATGTAAAATAATTAGTCATTACTAAGCACATTTTGTCCATTAGCGTATTGCCTTTAACGATAAAAGAAATAACTAAGTGAAGCATTCAAAAACTATTCACAAAAACTAGCAATTAGCAATTGATCGATAGGTTTTGTAATAAAAAAATGTGATTAAATGATTTTAACTGAATTATTCTGAATTCAAATTGAATAAATGAAAACCATTTTAACATTTAACATTTGAGGATACATCAAATTTAAAATAGACTGTATAAAATGTGAACAACGTTTGTTTATTTAGTATGTTGATTGCTTTTCGATGAATCACGCGTTGATTGTTCAGTGGTTCAAATGAATACTATAAATGATTATTGCAAACAATAAGTGGAGACATTATCATGAATATAAACTTTATATAGTTACAATATCTACAGAAAATGGAACTTCCATTTATTACTATAAAATGACGGTTATTGAATTAATATTCAAAAACTACTCAGGCTTAAACATGGCTGAAATTGATGATTGTTGTTATGCAAAGCCTGATGCCATTAAGCCGGAACTACTGGGGATGATTTCCCTCACAAAGCATTTTTAAGGTCCTAGGGATATAATAAGGGTATATTGAATCGCAAAACCATTTTAAGATGTGTGGTAGGCGCAATATTTGATTTGCCGCGCCGAGCACACGTAACTTTTCGACCGACTTCCAAAAAGGAGAAGGTCCTCAATTCGTCTTTTTTATGTATGTTACGCGATATCTGCGCCAAATGTGGACTGATTTTCAATATTGTTTTTGTGTTCGATAGAGCTTTCAAGGGTGGCCCCATATAAATTTGGTCACGATCGGATGAATTTGAAGTCGTTCCGTTAAGTTTTTAAACTTGTGATTATAGCTTTGTGAATTGCATCTCATTGTCCGCCGCTCAGTGCGGTCGTAGCTACCCGTTAACATGTCTGCGTTTCGTCGTTCGTATATATCTTGGTTGACAGTTGATCGGCTCGCCGCTCGCGTCTCCCGTCTCGGCCGAGCGCCCTTGAGCCCGTTGCGGCGACACGGATTCCTTGCGCACAGTTCGAAGTCACAGAATCCACGAACAGTTTTTTTTCTTCCTGTATTTCACATTCCTTATCCGTCCGTACCCAATATGTATAGTAAATAGGTATGCATATCTAAAGAGTGTTATTATACAGTACGTGTTGCTATCAACATAACATAGGGTGGTCTACTTACCATTCAATTTTTAAGCTTTTGAGGTGATAATGAAACGTATTTTACAGTTATGTTTTTAAGTTGATTAATTTTAAGGTAAAGAAAAGGTGGCAAGGTCATCCGACATTAAAAAGTGTTGAATGTAATAATAAATCAGCTTATGACATGTTTCTTTAAGCTGCGCAGTGTATCAAGTACAATGATATGATCGTACGAGTATACGATAGTATGTTAAAATAACAACAGACTACATAGTTGCTATGAATTTTAAAAACTAGTTTATTATATTGGATTTCGTATCCTTAAGACCATGCAACAGGTCGCTCTGGAAATCTTTGGAGGAGGTTTATGTCCAGCAGTGGACGTTCTGTGGGTGATGGTGATGATGATGATGATGATAGCATGCATTATGCACCAATTATTCTTAGTTCTGCTTCTTTATGGATGGTGAAGATGACTGACAATTTTGTGATTCAATTGCTCGATGCTGACCTTCTGGTATAAAAAATACTGTTACTAATCCAATGAATAATGTAGCAGCAAAACAATATTAATGGCCTCCGGAGAGATTATTTATGCTCGCATTACCAGTTATTGACCTTTATCAAATAAATCTGTTCTCGGTGCAACCGGTTGTGTCCACAGCCACACTGGTTAAGTTCACTTGTTCCAAAACAAATTGTTGTTAATTTAATGAGCGTCCGCGACCGTTAGCCGCCACTAGCTGCGGTCGGCGAGTGTTCGCGTGTGACCTCGATCTACGGACGGGTACCAGCGAAGAGTTGGTTTGTGTCGCGTGACACGTCACCAGGGAACCAGGGACATGTGTACGTGAGGGTTGCCCGGGGGACACCTCGAGGGTGCGACGTGAATCATACAATACCATAGGGTAACTTTTTACCTGCTCCATTATAGACAACCTGTATTAGAGACAGCTGTGAGTTATAGGGTTGGTTTTGTGGGGTTTATTTGGTGAATTATTAACACTGCTTCAGTGACGTATTGTGTGCGCGGTACGACTACAGTCCTGAGGTCTCTAGGACGATCTTGGGTCGGGTAAAGTGATATTATACTCTATTAAGTATCAGCCCAGAGCCGCGGAGTCTGGAATTTGTGCCCGATACGGCGATAGGTTCGCGCCCTATTTCATCTGGGATGGAAATGAGCGCGGTGAAATGTGATTGTTATAGTTCTAGTCTCTAACCTTCGGGGATACAGGGGTGAGGCTTTGTACGTATATTGACATTGGTAAAGCATTAGTTATGACCCCAAATCCACTGTTACAACACTTCGGGATTATGAATTCAACTGTTTGACCATGATTCTAGTAACTCGAATTTTGACTTGACACTTGGACATGAAAGACAGATGTTAATTATGACATTGGTTTAGCTTTCGAGAAATCGGCTTAGGTATCGGTTTTATTGAAGAGGAAATTCCGTTATGTAAATTAAAACAATAAACATATTTTGTGGTAAATTCACGTGTATATTATATTAGCTTATTTATATGTTTCTGTCGATGGACTTCATACACATTTAAGGAAAGTGTTTGATTAATATTATAAATAGATTGTAGTGTAAATATTTACTTACGTTTATACGAAATAATGACTATCAGATGTGAATACAAATATTTACGGAGCACACAGATATCTGCTCAATATGGGATATAGATTATATTTCAACAGTACTAGATGACTGTGTAAATAGAAATCTACTAATTATATTCTATCACTGCCTCGGTGGCATGGTTGTATTTCGGTACGACTACCGTCCTGAGGTCTCGGGTTCGATCCCCGGGTCGGGCAAAGTGATATTGGATTTTTCCGTATCAGCCCGGAGTCTGGAAATTGTGGCCGATATGGCGATAGGCTCGCCCCCTATCACATCTGGGACGGAGCTAAGCTTGGCGAAATGTGGGTATACTAGTTCGCTAATGCGCCTTTGCCTACCCCTTCGGGGATACAGGCGTGAGGTTATTTCATGTTATGTTATATTCTATCATTATTTGAGTGGTAGAGCCACGCTGTAGACAGCTACGTCTACAGCACGAATGGGCGGGCTCGACCGGTTTGATGCCACTGTCTCACAGAAAACCGGCGTAAAGTGGCAGTCTGCTGTCGCGTTTCATTCGGTGAGTGAGATTTCCGGTGGCCCATTTCTCCCCTTCCTTTCCCAATCCCTTTTCCCTCTTCTTCCATTCCCTCCTTTTAGGTTGGCAACGCAACCATGATTCTTTTTTTGTCTTGGGTGTCTATGGGCGGTGGAGATAACTTACCATCAGGTGACCCATCTACTCGTTTGCCAATCCCAGCTATAAAAAAAGCTGTTGCTTGCGGTTCCGTTTCCGTGATATAACGAAGCCTCGCACCGTACAAAACGCAACAGCGAGAATGCTATTTCATATCGCATCGGTAGTATTCAGTCGTAACTTATGTAACAATAGAGGCACTCGGGCGAGCGGCCACATCCTACGCGCTCTTGAATTGAGCAAAAAACAGTGGTTTGAATGAAAAAAATAGTTCAATTCGCCAGCATCAAATTCGTGTGCACGATCACTTAGCAGGCATGATGTCACCGCAACCACTAGCTAGGTTATGTATATAAACATTGAACGTTTTGTATGTACGTCTTTTTGATATTTCGACTCGTCTAAAGTTAGTTTTCAACTGCTGTGCAGGTCATTGACCAGTAATATTGAATTCATCAGTTGAAAAAATATCAATGACTGTCAGTTACTATCTTTGGCAGAGAGTTTAAATCTGAAAAATTAATGGCTTCCTTACTTAATTAGCTAAAACGGTAGTCGTTATTCGAACTATATGAAATTAAAATTCAATTTAACGTTTTGTGCGATTTCGGTTAGTGATATTTACTAGAACCCGGAAATTAAATGTCTAGACTTTGGACACTCTTGATTTATGAAGACTCAGAGTCTTATAAAAAGTTATATAGCCTTTAACTTAAACAGTGTTTTGTCTTACTCTCAAATTATTTGACGTAACGAAAAAAATAGTTTCAAGTTATGCACCGCTTAATTTTAACTATGGGACATCGCAGATTACGTTTAGGTTAGTTTCGGTTTGTGGAAACTATTTAAGGTCCCACATAGATCCTAGGTTAATAAGCACAAAGTATTCCAAATGTATTGCGATTTTTAGTGAAATGTGTTATCGCTTGCGGCTCGTGCTTGCCGCAAGCGACACGTGTCAATGAACCAAGCGCTCCACAGCCGAATAACGTAAATCTAGACTAGACCAGCCCGGCCGCTTGTCATCTCTGTACACTGTTTGTTTTTTTATATGTACCTGATACACTCAATAAATATCCAGCTCTATTTCGAAGCAGTAAAGCTGAGAATCCGATGGTATATGTATGTATTGTGATAGAGGAATGTGAGTTTTTTAGGTTATTTTACATCGGTTAATACTGTGTTACCGCAGTCTACATATTCACGCGACAGACATTAAAGACAAACGTGTTTTTACACTGCTTTTTGCAATGCTGTACGTTTCAGAATGTTGCCAATTAGAGTTCATGAGACGAGACGAGGTTATTTGGTTAGCTTACGAAGGTATGTAGACGATCAGACGGGACACCTGATGGTAAGTGGTTAGATTCGCCCATAAACATCGGTGTTCGCCAGTTCCAGTGGCGCCGCCAAGCCGGGGAATAGAATGGCAATCTGAATGAAGATCTACGGGAAATCTTATAACAATTTTCAATGATCAACAACAACCGAATTTCCAATGCTTTTCTTGCCTAAATGTAATGGATTTCCCACTTGTTTCCAGTTTAAGAGAACTGCTTTACAATCTCAATGGTGTAAATCTTGCCTTAGATACAGTGAGGTGCAAATTTGCTCAATGACTGAGATGCAGACTCATTGTCGTCTATTTAATTACAGCATATCGTAAGTTGCATGTCATGCTTTTTAAGCAATGGAGTATAAATAGTTACAGTAAGTTATGATGTTGAGAGTGAGACGCTATAACTTTGTATGCAAGCTTATAAGAAGGTCGTGCTTTACATAAAATTGTGTTTGCGAAATTCTACACAATAAATAAGAAAACTCATTTCTCAGGAGAGTCTAGACTGATGTCAGGCAGATGACGAACAAAAACTATTAATATTACTATGGATGTCAATAATCTGAATTACGAAACGAGCCTTCTTTGGCAGAACTTTGAATTTCAAAATATAATTACGATTATTTTTAAGTACAGAAGTTTATAGTCTCTAGTAATATCCTAGTAGAATCTCTCTAAATAGGTTATCCGCTAGCTAAATAGGCTGCTGTAGCTGTAATCCTTTAATTGATTTGGCACCACACGAGATGTATGTAAACTAAACCGCTCTAGATTACCCCAGTACTTAGTATTCTACGAGTAGAAGGTCTGTTTAACTTTAATCTTTTTGTTAAATTAATAACGAATAAAGCACCCAGTAAACAATAGTTAAGGTTTAAATGCAAATCACATTTCACAAATACACTTTCTTTCTGCCTGCTCTGAGCCCACCTTAATGTGAAGTCAGCACAACACCCTTTTTCAAGCATCTTGCATAAAGGATTTGGATTAGTTTTTACGACCGGCCTGCCTGCCTGACATCAACTCACTGAGGTATCTAGTCCAGGACAAATGAATTTAGAAAATTTGCTTTACCCGACGTGGGAATCGAACCCACGACCTCCATCCCAGTCCACAGCCCATATATGCTGCCACTAGACTAAGGATGCGAATTCACAAATACAAAAAACTTAAATCTGCATAGATTTAAAGTAAATTTGCATAAATTTACTTAGGATCGGCCTTCTTTGTTCATATTTTCATTTAGTACAGTTTTGTGCTATACAATATATTTTTCTGTATAATTATTTCAGGTGTTTGTTGACCGTCAACAAATATCGTGTCTGTCTTTCACGCGGATCCGATGGTAAAATACAAATGCTGTTCTAGCTTTATGATTTCAAAGCTATTATAGGTACCTAGGTCTTGGTGGCTATTGTCTTTCATTGCAGGCACAAAATACAATTAGTCATTCTGTGTTATCATTTAATGTATTATATCGTTGTCAGTTCTGAGTACTTTTTATTCTACCTCAGATAAAAGCTAATCTATCGGTAGTAATTAAATTAATGATATAGAAACGTTATCGAGTTCGTTTTGTTAGATAAGATCGGGTACGTTCAAACGTCGGCCCCGGTCTAGGACATCGGTAGTCTAGATTAATTTTTTTGTCAATATTTTTTTCTTGTCAATTATATTCTCGATCGACTTCAAAAAAGGAGGAGGTCCTCAATCCGTCTTTTTTAATGTATGTTACGCGATATACGCCAAATGTGGACCGATCTTCAAAATTCTTTTTGTGTTCGATAGAGCTTATTTCGAGGGTGGTTCCATATACATTTGGTCACGATCGTATTTGAAGTCGGTCCGTTAAGTTTTAAACTTGTGATTACGATCTTATCTATTCATCGGGCTACTCATCTAGTGCATTATTTTTGACGATTTCGCACAGTCTCACGGCATTCGTCGTAAGAAGAGAAATATTAACTACTCAAATTTTCATCTAATCGATGGTGACCGAGTAGCACAAACATTAAGGCACTAAAATTGGTTCCGATCAATAGTTTTACCACCCTGGTTCAGTACCATACCCCACACCTTCATTTGTATGCCAATTGTGTCTCCATGTTGGAAATTCGGAACCCTCTATCCCGTGGTTGCATAATTTGTGGTCGCACCTTGCTTTATTTTTAGCTTCCATGTTTTCATAATATATCGTCGTGTTTAAAACGTTTCTGATATTTTAAACATTTGTTATTGAATATTTCAAGGTATTGGTGTGTTATTACAAATTGAACGAGTTAATATATTCCGAGTTGCATAAATATGTAACACGATCTTTACATGTTGTTTGAGTCGTCATTCGTCACTCTAGCCTATGCTGCAGTTGGCACCACGCTACTGAAGCTATTATGGAGATTCAATGAGTTTGAATTCGAATCTTGGAACAATCCAAATATATTATCGTTTTACATAATATGTATAATCAATGTGCAGACATTTCGACAGTCAAACATGTGTTTAAAGAAATAATATTTTTGGCGCTGAATATCCATCAATGCCAAACTCGATGAATCGTATTTTCTTTGATGATAGATTATTTAAATCATAATATTCTTGTTTTTACACAGTATGCAAGTTTAGCTGGACAGATTTTTTAAAGGCGCCGACGTTTGAATAACTATACTAGAACTGATTTGTTCCATTTCAACGCTTTTAGACGTACGTTGAAAAAGCTCTCGTTTGAATGAGGGCTTATTACCACTGTCATAAAAGATACGTGAGATTTAAGAATTTTAATAATGAGAAATAATACTGTTTTGTGTCTAAATAAATTTTATTATTATTTCCCGGGGCTCAAATACACTTTCCTCTTCAGACACCCCTTATTCTTTTAATTTCGACTTAAGGCGGCGGCTTGGCTATGCTTCTAATATTACCGATGAGTATGGGCGACGGTAACTATTTATCTTTTGTCCAAAATTGTTACCCAGATCGACATAAAGTGCCTGCGTAGCAAATATAAACATATGTACACTATTATTATGAATCGCGTTGCCCAATTTCGGCGAACAATCCACCGTCCACGCAGGTCTTCAAGGCTAGTCCGATAATAAAGATAATACATTCACCAAATCCCTTAATCGCCGCTTATCAGGCGCATGACCTTTGCGCGTAAGTTTCGGGATTACATGACCGTCAGCGTCGGTGATCATGTATCGCAGTGTTTTCGGTAATAATGAAAATGCTTAGGAGGTAGAACTTGTAGAATATTCTTCATGTGTTATATGACTAAATAACATAACAGTGAGGTTCTGGGATAAATAACAGATGATGAATGCATTTTAAAGTTTTCTTTGTGAAAAATCACGTCATGAGTTGACAGGTATTGTAATCTGCGCGCGTTTATAACGTTAGACTCACCTCCTATTACATAATTGGGAAATAAGTTTAGAGAAGCGTGAGTGCTGGGTTTGCATCTTTGTTATCTTTTCGGGGACTGCCTCGGTGGCGTGGTTGTATTTCGGTACGACTACCGTCCTGAGGTCTCGGTTTCGTTCCCCGGGTCGGGCAAAGTGATATTGGATTTTTCCATATCAGTCCGAAGTCTGGAATTTGTGCTCGATATGGCGATAGGCTCGCCCCCTATCACATCTGGTTCTAGTTCGCTAATGCGCCTCTGCCCACCCCGTCGGGGATACAGGCGTGAGCTTAGGTTGTGTTATGTTGTTTCTTCATGGACATAGGCTAGAGCTAACATACACACACAGTGCTAATACTGTCTACAAAAATATACTTATTAATTCCAAATTACCAATATTCAAGCTACAAGTGTTTATTGATTAGCCAAATGTCTAGTGATATTGTAACTTCACTATAGTACATTTGAGTATATATTACGTATAATCAGTAGCTTTATCACGCGATATTTGATATCAGGCACATGCAATTGGAATGACAATGAATTTTATGTGTATTATTTGCGTACGAACCCTAATTAGAACATTTTAAATATTGTTACGGGCTAACGGGGTTCAGGACAAACAATTAAACGCCGACTGTTCTCGAAACTGACTCAGCACTTTATTTAGAATTAAACACTGTACTGCACACAATACGCGTCGAAATAATCGCTCCGAATATTCGCTTGTCACTCGTTGTTCGCACTCGATCGCTTCCGAAGAAACACTGTGTCCCGCCAACACACACACACGCCTTTTATATTCGTCGATCCCTTATCGGCGCGTGACGTCACGCGGCCGTCGGCGCGGCTCGAACGCACTAGAACACTCGGCACATTTATGAATCAAACGCGGCGCGTTCGATTAGCGATTATTCTAGTATGTAGGCGTAACACTGCCCCCTCCTAAGACATGCTCGTCCCGAGCATTGTTACAGCCATAATAACGCGCTAAACGGTTGACGTGAACTATCTTAGGTGCAGATCGCTGGCCTTTCTGGATTCGGTAGGTGACATCATTAATTTTGGTGACAACTCTATAGGGTCCGTCCCATTTCGCTTGTAATTTGGGAGACTTGCCTTTGCATCGAACTGGGTTGTGCAACCATACTAGTGAACCTTCGTCGAAACCGCTGTTGTTCATTTTTCGGTCATAGCGGGTCTTCATCCTCTCGGACATTTGCTGACCTGATACTCGGACGTGTTCATATACGTCATTCAATCTCTTGCGCAGATCGTCCGCGTAGTCTGTTACACTACGCGGGGTGTCAGGAGGGATACCAGTTATCAGATCAGCAGGCAGTCGTAATTCTCTTCCAAAGTTAGCGAAAGCTGGTGTCACCGTCGTATTCTCGTGAACCGCACTACGATATGACAGGAGAAACGGCTGAATGTGCTTGTCCCAGTCTTTTTGCCTGCTTTCTACAACTTTTGCCAGGTATCTCTCTAACGTTTGAATAAATCGTTCCACCATGCCATCAGATTGCGGGTGGTAGGAGGTCGTTCTGGTTTTGTGAATGCCCAATACTCGACATGTTTCCTGAAATACTTGGGATTCAAAATTACGTCCTTGATCGCTGTGAATTTCTAAAGGTACTCCAAACCGGCAGAATACTTCATGGACCAATTTATCTGCGACTGTTGAAGCTTCCTGGTTGGGAATGGCAAATACTTCCGGCCACTTCGTGAAGTAATCCATGACCACCATGAAGTACTTGTTCCCGCTGTCACTTACAGGGAAAGGTCCTGCTACGTCCAGAGCAATCCGCTCCCATGGAGCTCCCACATTGTAAATTTTTAATGCTCCTCTACTTCGTGTATGAGGACCCTTCACAGCCGCGCAAATTGTGCATTTACGACACCATTCCTCAACATCGTCTCGGCAGTGGATCCAATAAAATCTTTCGCGGATCTTCAGCAGAGTTCTTTTGACCCCCATGTGAGCTCCTGATAATCCATTATGGTAGAGCTGCAGAACTTTTGGGATCTTAGCTCTAGGGACTACCATTTGCAAATGACATCGATCGCCTTTTGCGTTTTCCCATTTACGGCACAGTACTCCATCATGTATAACCAAGCTGTCCCACTGGGCCCAGTAGCTCTTCGTAGTGGAACTTAACGCTGCAACTTCATGCCATTTAGGTTTCGCGGTACCAGCTTTTAACCGCTCAAAGATCGGTTTTAGATCTGCGTCACTATCCTGCGCTTCCAGTAGCTTGTCTCGCCACTCGTTGCTGAGGTCTGTCCTTATTATTCGCACAGGCACTTCTTCCTTAACCTCTTGTTTGACGCAGTGCTTGCAGTTCTCTGCGCAAGGTCTTCTTGATAGAGCGTCTGCATTACCGTGAGATTTCCCATCATGTGCTTGTGAGATTAACACCCTTGGGGCTTCATGGACCCCGGCCAGCACCCGCCCTATAGTCCTGGCCTTTACTCGTTTCCCTGCTGTTTGTTCGGCGCTGTTAACCTTGTGCCTCCAGTTGCTTTTACTCTTCTCATTGTCAGGTCTATCTTCTCTTTCACCTCGTCGTCTTCTACAGTTCAAGCGGAGGTGGCCCCTTTCACCAGAGTTAAAGCAGCGCGGACTGTACCCCTGAATACGATTGCGTGGTGGAGGTGATGCCACAACCTCTCTAATGCGGTGAGCTCGATGGTCTTGTCGTACAGCCTCCACTTCTAGCGCGTGAGCCAACGCATCTTTCAGGGTCTCGTGATGCCCAAGCCTCACAGCAGCCCGCACCTCTAAGTCGCGGATTCCGTCGACGAAAGCCTGCACTAGAATTCCATCAATCAGTGCAGGTGTGGACTGGTAAGCTTTACGAACCAGCTTCTCAACTTCCAGGGCCCACTGCTGTAGGTTTTCGGTATTACGTTGAGCTCGATCCTTAAGCTGAGCACGAAAGACGTGTTCCAGGTGGGCATCACCATACCTCGACTCCAAGGCCTCGACCAGCTGGTCATATGTAACATCTCTGCCAAGAGCCTCCAGGACGGTTAAGGCCTGCTCACGTAAACCTAAGGTTAGAGCAGTCTTGGCTTGATCCTTGGTCCACCCGTTTGCCTGCATCACGGCCTCAAATTGAATTTTGTAGGCCGACTAAGATGATGTGCCATCAAATGGTGGTACTTTAAAACCACGTCCTGACGGTGCAGCCACCACAGAACTTGCGGCACTACACACACGTGTTTCCACAAGTTGTTTGACGTCGGCGATTTGGGCTTCGGCCTTTGCAATACGCTGCTCATGCTGGTCCACTTGGTCTTTCATGATTTTTAATTCCTTTCCGACCGTAGCTTGCAAATTCTTCATAAGTACGACCTGCTCTTCTTGCCCACGCTGCAGATGCTCCTCCAATTTACGCGCCTGCTCCTCTTGACGTCGAGCTTGCTCCTCTTGACGTCGAGCTTGCTCTTGCAGCATCGACATAATGGCCGATAATTCACTAGGTGCCCATGTCGGCGACACTCCAGATGGGCCTGCAGTCGTCTGCGTCATTGGCTGCGAAACCGGCTCTTGTGCCGGCCTATCTTCGAAACGCCCTCGGTCCATCTCTTGCTGACGCTGGCTTCGGGTATGGATACCTTCGTCGTCTTTCGGGAACACCGGCATTTGTCCTTACTTCTGACACCAAATGTTACGGGCTAACGGGGTTCAGGACAAACAATTAAACGCCGACTGTTCTCGAAACTGACTCAGCACTTTATTTAGAATTAAACACTGTACTGCACACAATACGCGTCGAAATAATCGCTCCGAATATTCGCTTGTCACTCGTTGTTCGCACTCGATCGCTTCCGAAGAAACACTGTGTCCCGCCAACACACACACACGCCTTTTATATTCGTCGATCCCTTATCGGCGCGTGACGTCACGCGGCCGTCGGCGCGGCTCGAACGCACTAGAACACTCGGCACATTTATGAATCAAACGCGGCGCGTTCGATTAGCGATTATTCTAGTATGTAGGCGTAACAATATTATGCTGAACTCACAAGTGCAATGGACTGTTGAACTCTACATTGACAGAGTAAGCTAAAAATTTCTGATCTCAGTACCATCACCCTGTAAATGGACATCTAGTAGTAAGTTACTATAAGTGCTGGTTCATCCTTCTCATATACATAAACTCACGCCTGTCTCCCGTTGGGGTAGGTAGAGACTAAGGAGCGCCAATTGCTTCGGTTCAAACACACCTCTTTCGCTTCTTCCATAGTCATCAGTCTTTTCATGCACGCTTGTCGGTTACGAGAACTCCTTATTTGGCTCTTTTTTAAAAGATCGTCAATTTGGTTCATAAAGGCACGTCTAGGACGTCCTTGGCCGATGTTACCATTCATTTTTGTTACATAAATGTCTTTCATCACTCTACTTTCATTCATCCTTTCAACGTGGCCAAACCACTGTAGCATTCCTTTCTCAATCCTTGTCACTACATCTTCCTTCAATCCACATTTCTCTCTTATGCTGTTATTCCTCACTCTATCATTCAGCATATAATCATGCTATACTTCCAGTATTCCAGCTGGTTGTTATTCCATTTCCTACAAGTTACGTTAATCACCCATATGCTCCGAAAATACAATCAATACTAATTGTTGATGAAAAAGAGATATGTTCATTAAAATTTGATTTACACAAAACAATAAACGTTAACGAAGGAAGTGTGTGAGCTAATTTATGCGTGTGCACTACACGATATTATGTTATGGGCAGCACAGACCACGCGGAGTATTGCGCGCGCACGTTTGACGTTGAACCCGACTATCGCGAAAATAGGGAAATGTTTTCGATTAGGGGCCGTTCAAGTATTACGTAGGCAAATTTTTTTACAATTATTAACCCCTCCCTCCCCTTCATCAGAAAAAGTAAGCAAAACTCTTCCCCCCATGCTTACGTAAACCTTTGTACATACTTTTTTCAATGTGTTCTGGTGTCTTTATTAAAATCCAAAGTAAGCAAAGACAAAACCCCTCAACCCACCGTAGTGCTTACGTAATATTGAATGGCCCCTGAATATGGCTGCATGGACGGTTCCAGCATAATCGATGCTCAGATAGATGTAGTTGTCGATAGGAAAAAGTTGTCAAAGAATTATTTCTTACATGCTATTTTTAACTTTGTTAAAATTCCAATAAATTTAATTTTTAGTTGATTAGCATTAGGCTGGCTAGTGGGCAAAAGGTTGAACAATCTATTAGTTATTACAATTGGGTACTTGACTAATATTGTTTTATTAATTTTATATGAAATTAACGCCATCTAAAATATAGCACTGAATGAATTATTAAAATATTCTCAAAGACAAAAAAGTTATAAGCATTTGAAATTTGGTGTAACCTTCAAACTGCGGGAAAGAGAAGTATCAGTAAAATAACGTCAGGGCCATAACAGTGCGTGCGTTAAAAAGGGATATCAAGATATCCCCACTACGTCCCCACTCTTGCTCATTGCAGAATTTAAAATATGAATTACTGTCTCATTTTTCAACCAATTTCGATCAGATTTTACAGAAGAGTCTCTTTTTTGTTTTATTTGCTAGTACATATAAAAATGTATACGAAATCAAACATAGTCAAGTACCCAATTCTGGTTAGGTTAATCCATTAAAATGTACACAAGTATACGCGCGTACTTCCACGTCTGGTCTGAACGATCCGTAAGTATTTTTAGTGGTGCGTGCGGTTTCGTTGTAAGGCTAATGCGTTGTAATTAGACGTGTGGAAACTATTGCGTGGATGACTCGAGGATGCTCCACGGAGGGCGGTGCGGTGCGGCGCCTGCAGCGTGGCGTAATCTATGTGGACTAGAACATAAATAGCAATGCATCGATTTTGAACTAACGACAGTATGTAGCCCAAATCCCTCACTTTCATTCCTCCTATCTTCCTTATTATCTTTCTTTAAGGACGTCAACGCAACCATAATTCTTGTGCTGTTGTGAATGTCCATTAGTGGTGGAGATGAATTACCATAGGTGATCCACCTTCTCGTTTGTCAGTCTCTGCTATATTCAAGAAATCGTAGAGTCAACTTTTAGCCAGTTTACGGTATAGTAACTGAAACCGAAGGGTATCCTTGCCGAGCAGAAATTCAATATGAGTTTCACGCCTAAGATTGGTGCACGTGCATAACATAATTACCACACTTATATGTTCGTGACCTCAAAGTTTGGCAATACACCCTGATTGATATGATTTTTGGACCGGGATAACCCCGTACCATCAGATTTAGTACCTTAAAATGTAAATTAACACTCCCATCTAAAACCTCAATGGTCAATGGTCACAAGATGCAAAGATCTCTCGAAGGGCTTGCGGCATGACTTAATGGTTGGTTTGGACGGGTATGGGGGTATCCCTGTCGGGCATCGGTCATCCGCCTGTCTTGTCGCAAGCCCCTCGATTTGCTTCTTCCCTCGTCGGATTTGGAATGTGAAGAAGCATGAATAGGCCGGCATGATTCTGACGACCACTGATAAACACAGTGTTTGTCAGACTCAGTGGTCGCTAGTGTTTTTGGACTGCACTACGCTTACCATTAGGTGCAGTGTGGTCACTTTGCCGTGCCCGGACATAGAAAAAGATCATTCATCCCGTAAGTAATACGGCGCCTGTCTCCATCTCGCCACAGTCGGTCACAGATCATTTGCCCGCCACTTTCTCTGACCACTGGCCACTGACGGGGAACTCTATGTGAAATCTATCCGCTGCGGGTGAAATTTACAGCAACGTTATGTTGTATTTTTCAATAGAGTAAGTAATCGTGTTATGCAATGTTTAACCATTGCTTTTGGAGTAGACAAAACCAATATTAAATGTATCTAAATAAATGTTGATTCTTTACCAGGAATTACAAATTCATAATGGTTGTCTTGTTAAAATAAAAAATTATACTGATAGCCCATTTGTTTGCTGTTATCCATCAAGTTGAAGGGGACTCCCCATTTCCTTCCGTTTATATTGAACAATCTTTAACCAAGTTCATATTATGAGGTCACCTCTCGAACATAAAAACTACAAACGAATTGAAAACCGAACGAAATAAAAGATTTATTGAGATATCTACGCCATTGCTAATGCGAGATGATTGTCTCACAAGTCTCAATTGTGTTGCCGACCCACGACAAACTGGATATTCGAAATATACGCAGATTCTAAAACGCGATGCGTATATCGTTGCCAATATTAGCATATCTAGCCTAATATCTATTGACATTAGTCAGCAATCAGCACTCGTCAGCTAATACCATCCCACATCCTTCCACAACCCGCGCTGTCCAAGTAAAAATAGAGTTTAAACTAGTTTGAAGTATGTATCGATAAATAAGACTCGATATTCATTCGATATCGGTAATTTAACTCACGATATCGATATCCAAAAGTATCAAAGTAAAGAGTAGGAATAGTAGAAGTTTATTGTTTGTTTTAAATTATAATAAAATTCGTTTAAATTATTACAATTAGTAATGATTTTAATGACTGAAAATTAATTAATACGCGTTTTATTTATTGTACCGATTAAAATATATGTTTGACATGTGCTGTGGCGGTGGGCACTAGGGGCTTTGCTTATAGAACATTTTAGCTGAGCCTATGGTTAAGAATAGTCCGTCACTATTTTCATTGTGTCACATTGTTTGAAAAAAAAAAGGGACAAACTATTCTTAACCATTTGCTCAGATAAAATGTTTTTATAAGGCCCTATATCTCTTAAAAAAAACAAGTATCGATTGAAAAGTGTGTATCGATGTTTAGTCGATTATTCTGAGGCAAAGTATCGACACTATAGTGCGAATCCTAGGCACAAACACTCGCCCACAGGCCACAGCAGATGTTGCGCCATAGCCACTATTTGGAAACTGCAACTCCCTGCAATTATCAACAATGAAACGGTGTGGGCCGTCGTCGAATCCGCCTCGGGCTTGTGTTGAACACATTAATTGTGCCTTGTATAACACTTTTTTATTACATCACTTTTTGAACTATTAGAGGTATTGACACTAGGTGGGATTACACACACGTAATTAAGCTGTTAAGCTGTATCGAAGAGGTAGGCAGAGATTTAACAAGTATATTCATGGGTCGCACAGCTTTATGTACTAAGGAACAAACAATGTATAGACAGCCTCCGTGGCTCAGTGGGCGAGTAGCCGGCTGTGAAGCGAGAGGCCGCGGGTTCGATCCCGCATTGAGACAAATGTTTGTGTGGCCCACAGATATTTGTTTCAAGTCTGGGTGTTGTGAGACCAAAAGTCTCTCATAGTTTCTGATACCCACGATACAGGTTATACCTAGTGTGGGGTCAAGACTATGTGTGTGACTGTTGGGTGTATTTATTTATTTAAAAAAAAAAGTGATTGATGGACTTGGGTTGGGTGAAGCAAGAATTATTGTAAAGACGTATCGTTTATCTAGTCCAAAAGTGTGTAGGCTTATAATATGCCAATGATAAACCAATAAAATTCTACATGAATTGGGCGCGGTAACCAATACTGAGTAACTTGAAATAAAACTATTCTTACGGATTCTATCACGATTAGGTTTTAATTATTATTCCCGACGTTTCGAAGGCTTTGCAGTCTTCGTTGTCACGGGTCAGACAGAAAGAAGACTGCAAAGCCTTCGAAACGTCGGGAATAATAATTAAAACCTAATCGTGATAGAATCCGTAAGAATAGTTTTATTTCAATGTATAATATTCACGTAAACTGAGTAACTTCCTAAGCTCTTCGTCAAAAACTGATTAACATCTAGATATTCAAAAATTTTGTGATCGAGATATAATTTCGCAACTTCATATTCAGTAACATAAACATAAACTCACACCTGTATCCCCGAAGGGGTAGGCGGAGGTGCACTAGCGAACAAGAACACGCACATTTCGCCGAGTTTAGTTCCGTCACAGATACGATAGGGGGCGAGCCTATCGCCATATCGGGCACAAATTACAGACTCCGGGCTGATATGAAAAAAATCCAATACCACTTTGCCTGACCGGGGCATCGAATCCGAGACCTCAGGACGGTAGTCGTACCGAAATACAACCACGCCACCGAGACAACAACAGTTCATGTCATTTCAACAAAGTGTATGTAATCATTTCGACGACAAAAAACTCATTGTGAAACGTTTTTAAAAAATCATGTTAAAGTAGTAGCTTTCGTATACAAAACACATACGCGTATAGCCTGATTATGGCTATTACCTAAGCAATAGGGGCATTTGAGCAGAAAAGCTACTTAACACAGCGGACAGTTATCATTATAGTAAATTACCGTGCCTCGAGCATCGACTCGGGAAAGTCTCATACGTCTGACGTCACAAATATGGACTCATGTTAAATCGAGCTTGCTAGTTTCGCCGTATGTGAATTTTATTGTGCAATTTGGTGTTAAACAACTCGAATATGATGTATAATTGTTTCGTCTTTGGCTGAAATGAAAATTCGTCTGAACATTTCTTCGGCCATTACAATTTGCTGATCCCTAATAGCCACATGCCTTCTATTTTACTACTTTAAATATAGGTTTTTTTGCATACATACATGAGACCACGCCTGTATCCCCAAAGGTGTAGGCAGACGCGCACTAGCTATTTAACTAGAACAGTTAAATTTCGTCGAGTTTAGTTCCCTCCCAGATGTGACGGGAGTCAATCGCCATATCGGGCATAAATTCCAGACTCCGGCAGATAAAAACCCAATATTACTATGCCCGACCGGGGGATCGAAACCGAGACTTCGGGACGGTAGTCGCACCGAAATACAACGTCGCCACCGAGGCAGATTTTTTTATAAAGAACTTTTATCGGCTCTATTTAAATACGCACTTTTTCAATTCTTAAATTTAATTTATCAGTCTCACGCCCGAATGGTCAAACGCTACTAAACTTTAACGGCTTTTTACATTGATTTTCGCCATACATTTTTGACAGATAAGGCAACTTTAAGGCTGAGATCTAGAGCCAACTTCGACTAAGTCTAAGTCAAAGTCACGAACTCAGGGGGGATTTGTAATTGTTAAATCGAACTTTGACTTAGTCCGTGTAATTTTTTATAAGAAAAATAGACTGACAAAAAGTCTAAGCAAAGATTTTCTTTTAAAAAATGTCTCGGACTAAGTAAACACATACATACATACATAAGCTCACGCCTGTATCCCCGAAGGGGTAGGCAGAGGCGCACTAGCGAAGTAGAACACCCACATTTCGCCGAGCTCAGTTCCGTCCCAGATGTGATAGGGGGCGAGCCTATCGCCATATCGGGCACAAATTCCAGACTCCGGGCTGATATGGAAAAATCCAATATCACTGCCCGACCCGGGGATCGAACCCGAGACCTCAGAACCGTAGTCGTACCGAAATACCACCACGCCACTGAGGCAGTCACTAAGTAAAGATCCTCACTGAATTCATGACTTTGACTTAGACTTAGTCGAAGTTCGCTCTATAGATCTCAGCCTAAGTGTATAAGCATTCGGCGGTCGGTCCCAACTCCCATGTCAAAAAGCTAACACTACAAGTAGATTTTGTGTTAGATTTTTAATAACTTTCGTTCAAGTTCTAATATAATAGTAGCATTTTGAAGGCAGGTCGTCTGCCCTTTTGTCCTCTGCCTCCCTAGATCCATACGACGTGACAGTCTGGCCGAACAAACTTCGAGAACAATTCCAGTGTTAATTTGGTTTGCGGGCGTTTTACCACCAATTTTTATAATGAAACCGTTTGTATGTAAGTTCACGTTTAAGTACGGAGAGGGTTGGTTAATGTGACGTCGTAAATGTTGTCTGTATATCTCGTCGTTACTATAACGCGTGCTGATAGCTGTATGAATTTTGACACACAAAATAATTATGTACTCGTATGCGGGATAACCATCGTAGTGGGATCTTTCTTTCTTCCTGCCCTTATCCCACCTTAATGTGGGGTTGGCGCAACACACTTTTTCAGGCATGTTGCAGAATAGATTTGACTTAGTTTTTACGACCGGCTGTCGGCCTGACGTCAACCCCCTCTGAGGAATTCAGTCCCGGGTAAATTAAATGAGATTTGCTTTGCTAGACCCGGGAATATAACCCAGGACCTCCCGGTCCACGGACCCTAAATGCTGCCAACCATCGTAGTGGGATGACGTAGCAAAATGTCAAAAAGCGTAGCGAATAATGATAAACATTCCCTCCCCCAAAATAGTTATTCAGAATATATCTCCATATACGGCTTGAATATTAGGCGCATCAGTAAATGGGGATCCGAATCTAAACGCTATTTTGTCTTTACCTCATATGATGACACGATAACACGAATAACATATGATGTCAATGTTTATTCATCTTAAACAATAATTTCTTTCGATAATGATCATTTGCAATACCTATTTCTCGACTTCCTTTACTTTATGCTATTGGGAATTCCATGGCGATGTGATTTCAGAGATAAATATCCTCCATTGATACGTGTTACTTATTGCTATAGTAGACATGTGCAATTTAGGGCCACTTACAACTCCGCGATAAATATTTACACACACACACACACACACACACACACAAGCTCACGCCTGTATCCCCGAAGGGGTAGGCAGATGTGCACTAGCGAACTAGTACACCCACATTTCGCCGAGCTTAGTTCCGTCCTAGATGTGATAGGGGGCGAGCCTATCGCCATATCGGGCACAAATTCCAGACTCCGGGCTGATATGGAAAAATCCAATATCACTTCAAATAAATATCTATTTATCCCAAATCTTGATTTAAACATAGGAGTGAGCTGTTCGATAAATTGACATAAGGTGTAACTGTAGATTAGTAATAGCGCTACAAGTCGCCTTTAATTGATTCTAATTGAGGCTTAAATTACGAGTATGTAATTATTGCGATAATGGCGATAGGCTCGCCCCCTATCACACCTGGGACGGAACTAAGCTCGACGAAATGTGGGTGTACTAGTTGGCTAGTGCGCCTCTACCTACCCCTTCGGGGATACAGGCGTGAGCTTATGTAATGATTTCCTATTGAGAAACTTTTAATCGCGTGATAGTAGGTAGATATAAAACACATTTTGGCTGTAAATAAAATATTGGATGATGAAGAATCCCATTCTTTGTCAATCTTACAGACAGTTATTTAAAATACGAATAAATAAATAATTTATTTTATTAGAATACGGGTATGAAACTATTTGATGCTTTATCCAAAACTATAGTATAGTTACGAATTATGATCAAATTAAAATGAACATAGTACATTAAATAGTGTCGGGCTGCTCGGCCACCGGTGACCGAGACGCTTATGTAACATACATATATTTGTGCCGCCTCCAACGGGTTAAAGTTCTAATAAAAGAAAGACATTTGTCTTCAGTCGGAATAAACACAACAATTGAAATAATATTGACCGAAATCTGTTCACACAAATATATGTAGTTCAAAGCGAAAACGTTCCGATTGACAAGTCTTTACCAGCCTCCGGTAATCACAAGTGATTGCCTCCAAGTCTGACGGACCGGACCGTAACTCTTGTTTATTTGTCAACGGAACGGACGGTTATGGCGGGCCGGGTTTATGGTGCTTACGTCACCCCCATCCTTTCCCTCTCATCAATAGCAAATTCGAGCTCGTAAATCCAGTAGAGAACAATTTTATTGTGTCGTGTGTCGAGATTTGGACAAAATAAATGCCTACAGTGTGAGTTAATAAAAAGCAATAGGATTTAGGAAATTTACATACAGTGCTAAAATGGTTCTCGGATTAATAGGTTCCAATCGGAGAATTTTGTCGAACAAGGGACAATATAATGTCGGCATTTTATTTAATATATAGCTTTTGAAAGCTTATTTCTTTGTGACGACTCCCTTTTAATAACTGACGAATAAGCACGTTGTTTTCAGTCGCTTCCTTGGTCTAGTGGCAGTATGGGCTATGGACCGGGAGGTCCTGGGTTCGATACCCAGGTTGGGAAAAGCAAATTTTCTAATTGAATGTGACAGGAATTGGATCTCTCAGAAGGGATTGACGTCACACAGGCGGCCGGTCGAAACAACTAAGCCAAATGCTATCTGTAACATGCTTGAATAAGTGTATTGCGCCGACTCCACATTAAGGTGGGATAAGGGCAGGTAGAAAGAAAGAAAGAAGCATGCTGTTTTCAAACAAGTTGTCGATTATGTTAATTGAGGTATGTGAGGAATGCCCTTGGCGATATAGAGGAAGTGCGTTACGTGGAGATCAAAGAAGATCCCGAGTGGGGACGGAATTTAAGGTGAACGTTTTAGTAACTAGATAGCAACAGTAGTAGTAGTAGTAACCCTAACAGATATCAATGACGTGCGCAGACATTCCGATCAGAGTAGACAAAATGGTGGAAAAAAGTATTTTCTTCAACTGTTACATCACCAGTATTATTATCGTCATTTTGGCGCTGCTATTTTGGAAATTATTTTTGATGATTTTTTGGTCATAATTTACGTAAATACCAAATTGTCAGGGTAGACAGTGTCTCTTTGTCTATATGTTCTGCACGCCACTGACAGATATAATAAGAAATGTTTCTTCAAGGAGCAACTTGAAGAGTCATTTTATTTGTTTTTTTTTTGTATTACGAAGGGAGTCTAGCAAATTTTACACCTAATGGTCGTAAGGTAGGGTAAGCGGTTGCCGCATGGGCATCGGCAATATAAGGGTCACAACGCAGAAACTAACTGCCAATTCATATTGGTTTTCTGAATATCAATAGTAATTATTAACATCATTTTCTTGGTGGTAATTATTGTCAAAACTTTCCTTAAATACGGAAATTATTTACTGATACGAGGATGATGCTACATAGATGATGCAACGTGCTATAAAGATCTTCACTTTACACTAATTACAGCCGCTAGTTTACATCGTCTGTAAAAACGTTATGATCTAACATTCGTACTTCTTTTAGCACTAATAAAACACTTGTTTCCGTTCTACACAGTCTCATCATCGAAAAATTAAATTATAAAGTGATTTTCAGACACCGTAAACAACTATTTTACTAGATTAGTCATGAGCTTTCGTTCTACTATTCATTGGTATTGTCCTTTATCCTGAACTGTAAGTATTTTGTATTTTATTAATGACTGTTTGCAGCTTTTATTGCAAAATACTCCACATTCCGTATACAAGGACCCTGAAGCCGGATACGCGAACATAACTTTTCTCCTACAGCACCAAATATAACTCCAAAGCGTTCCAAAGTTAAAGCGAGTGTCATAATTCCTCATTCCAACACATTAGTCCGTTCCAGTCCACATAGCCATATAATCTGCGGCGCGGTTGACGTCGGTCGAGCGTCGCTTCGAATTTTGCTACTCAGACGGCTGCCCGTCAGACTATTTACGGCTGGTCTCTTAAACGATCTCAGTTTAGGGTATTAGAGTGCAGATAGATCGCGATTTTGAACCAATCAAATCAAGTCATTTGACGGAGTCATGTTAAAACTGTGTTCTTATTGGCTAATTTTTGTAATCTATCTGCACATTCAAACTGAGATTGTATATTGGAACCGGGCGTTAGGGTTTTAAACGGCAGTATCGATATCGAAAAGTCGTCGATAATTCGGTCGTTTCTCGATATTTAGATCCAATCGATATTGATCAATATCAATACTTTCTGCCCGTCTTTAAACATAAAAAGCAAATAACATTACCCCACTTCTGAGGCAGTCGGGTAAAAAAACGTAATCTCCAAACAAATTATTGCTCCTCCTACTGTTCATCGTCTCGTTGTTTTTGCTGTCCTGTGCAAAACTTGAACGCTGAAAACGTAACTTTTTTTCGGCGTCTTGATGACGCAATTCAGATTTTAAAGTTACATCTCATGGTTGTTTTTTGAATGGTAAATGTTTACTAATGACCTTGTCTACTCTGGCATGGCGTCAGTCAACTCAAATACCAGATTAAAAAAAAGAATTTTGCGTCTTTGAAGAGATGATTATTTATTTGTATACACTGTTAACTGACGTTATTAGTATGTACGACCTTCTGTGATATATCTATATAAATTTTATCCAAATTCGATCAGAATATCATTGAGGTAAATCTGATTTTAATTCTACTAAGAAAAAACATGACTAAGAATTTTCACAGGTAAAAACAAATTCCAAAAATATACATCTAGATACTAATAGATCCATAATACCGTGTACGGTCCCAGATTGTGTGTTCTAGGGCCTGTCCAATGATCCGTGAATTTACACAACATTAAGCGACATCGGCAGCATGCAGGGGCAGAGCACCCCTTCGTTCCCTATCAGCTGCCGCGACCGATCGATCACGTGCAACTGGTTTCCTATATACCAGCCGGTTTAATATTCACAACCAGTTACTAAACCATCGTGTGTGTTTATGTAAATCACGTTGTCACCCTGTGCTTCTGACGCGTTGACGTCTAGTGAACTAAACCAGATATTTTTGTTGGCTTGACTTGAAGCAGCGATAGTTTTAAGCAGAACACAAAAACCGGTGGTTTGTTGGTATAGTATTATAATATTCGTATTCTTCTCCGTGTCTTCTTCTATTCTTCACCGTAAAAAAAACTTTTGTGTTCTACAATAGCATCTAAATGAAATCTACCCATTTCACGGGACCGGAGATTACACCGTCTTGAGTCGACGGGTGATTACTGATAAGAAAGGTGAAATGTGTCAGAGATGTCGCCGGAATACTCCGACCAGACGACGGTCAACGCGTTATCTCACTAAATGTCTGCATTTGTCTTACAACGCTTGTCTTAGGTTTGGATTTATTTCCTGAAGGATCTTTAGCATTTAATTGAAGATATCTACGTATCTTTTTTAGACTTGAGAATTATCTATGAGTTGTGAGCACTAACTATTTTGTTCATTTAACTATTAGTCTTTTTCTTTGTCTCTGCAATGTTTCACTAAGTAATTTACATACATAAAAGCTGCACTTTGTTTTACAGCGTAATTTACGGAGATCATTCTAGTGCCATCATGTCGGATGCAAATTGCTTGTACAATTATTACCCCCATAATAACATGTTTGTCTTCATCGTTTCCTTCTTGACTGATGAACCATCTATGTAAATAAGATAATTTCACGACGTTACATTATTATGCCTTTCTAGAATTTGCATTTTCAGTTTAGTTTTTTTTAAACCAATGGTATATTGAAAGAGCAGATTGCTTTTCTGATTGTATTGACTGCTTAAACACACACATTTTAGCAACGCTTATTAGAACTTTAGTTTACAAAATCTGCATGGTAATGCACTGTGCTCATCATACACGGAAGATGTTATTCTCATTAGATTTTCACTGGATTGACTGTCCTTCAAATTGGAACAGAACGGTGGCTTCATAACGATGCTGATTTTATAAATGTGGCATCCTCTAAAATTATTGATATGAAAACAGCTACTATAATTAATAAAATTGTTGAATTTCTTCTTGTTTGTCCTCTATAAAACATATACCTCTAGAATGTGAACTCTTTATTTCCTAAATCAGTAGTGGAGCATAAACAAAACCTGCTCAAAGGCTCGTTTTTACCGCGGCCGCACAGTGCATCGGCAATCGATTAACCTCGTGCTATACGCTCGGGCGGGTATTGCGTCACGGCACGGTTCACGCGTTACCTGGTCACCTGGCTGGCGCGGCGGCCGTGCCGTCAGGTGTACACTCCTCGACAGATGGACGGCATGGGAGGTAGGAGGAAAGGCGGCTGTTACTGGAATTTGGAGATGTATGTCGGCATTTTTTTACTTCGATAGAATATATTTCATTGAAGAGTTTTAACATCAACATCAATAAAATTTCCATTAAGTTAATAATTAGTTTAGATGTTAGGATGTTGATTATTTCAGAGCCTTTAAACACAACACGACGTTAAGTGTTAATAACGTTTTTATAACGTCATAATTGGTGATGGCATGAACTATTAATTACCTAGTTCTAGTATTATAGTGCAAGTAACTATAGGTAGGAGATATCGCAATAGGCACCAAGATTTTTTATAAAGTTTAAGCAGTCATGTATGTAATGATTTTCTTCAAATAAATGTTTTTTTTTTTCTTAGAACTGTTTGCTCATTACTGTAGAACAAAAAGGCGGTTTTTATGTTCGTAATCGGATGCGGGTCAGTGGAACGGTGTTTTATTCCTAATTACGCTCTTAATTACATTCATGTTGTACGTTTTGAAATGTGATTTAAAAAAAATGATTATATTACGATAATGAAAAAATATGTTGATTTAGTATACGTGCCTCGTGTTCAAGGGAAAATTAAAACGTTTTTATAGACATTATATTTTTATAGATATTAACTAATTTACTTCATCTTATGTTATTATCTTGAGGATTACGCTCCTATCAGAATTTATAACGAGCTGCTTTCATGCTACTGTCTACTACTACCTGACTCAAGGTTGTGGTTCCCTCGTGATCTTTGACCGTCTATTTCCTCTACCATAGATAGTGTTTCACGTCTATCTCTATGTATAATATAACTAAAAATCTTAGTTGATTCAATATTTGTAATAACAGGAAAATACTAACTGTAAACGGGACTTCACCTCCATGAGGTAACAAATGCCAACAATGATGTTCTGCCAAGTCTAATGCAATCATTCAGTCTACCAGATAGCTCTTTAAATATAAAGACGTGCTCTATAAATCCTCCCTCCACTTAATTTTGTGTGCAGTAAGATTCAAAATTGAATGATGCCGCGTCATTTTTGAATTTAAGATGGTTTATAGTCTATACGGTGTAACCATTAACCCCTAGGAAGGCGAGCGTTACCGATTCAACGCTCGTGTTGTAATCATTGCATCGGTTTGTTACGGCTCTTTTTGGTTATCTCACAACGACTGCTGGATTCATGCTAGATTAGTCGAACTCTTATCTGGTTTAGTTAGTTTTGTTTCTTTAAAATTTTTCAAGGAATTTAGTTATGCTGATAAATTGTGGACTTGAATTAGATTTGGTTGAAATTTGCTCCGCTGAGAACAAAGTTTTACGCACATCAAAATGTTCGCTACGAGAAATTATCAAAACCGTGATCAACATTAACACATAGGTTAGCACCCTCGTCATCTAACTGAACTGCCTCTTCATTTCGCTTTTCCGCATTCCTGTTTTGTGTGAACTAAATAAATAAAATAAATCATTTAGCGTAACCTAGTCTTCGACACAACGTTCCCACAAATTTGCCAAAGATTACCTGCTGGATCTGTTTATTGCGAATCCTGATTCCCTCTAAAAGCATTGATTGAGTTTTCTAAATTAGTTCGAATGTAACCAATATCGGACTGCTAGCCTGCCATCGCCTCGTCGATCACTCTTTAACTAGTTGTAACTACTTTATATTTCATCTTCGTAATATCGACGAAGCCTTCGAAAGCAGTGTTCAAAATTGTTAACGTTTATTTTCTATGTTACATTAAAGTTTTTCAGGTTTACAAAAACATTAATTAAATTTATTGGGACTGTTTTGTAATAACCACAATTTTCTCCATGAGATCATATTCTGCAATTAAATGGAAAGGATGCCGTATCAATGTTTACTCAATATGCGATGATAAAAAATAACTGCAGTGTGGGTGTTTGAAGTTATAACGGAAATTCATTCAGGCCAGCTGATACTTTTTGTTCGCAATTAGTGCAAAATGATTGCACATTCAATAAGTCTATAAATAGCGGGGAATCCATTCCATTGGCCGTGCTGCGAGGGAGGAAAAACCGCAGCTGCATTGTTCGATTTTCCTTCGAGATAAAATATCGTTTAGGTTTCACGATATAAATGGAAGTTTGTATGACGGCATCGTTTTTCTTAGCTTCTGTGTATTTGTTTTTGTAATTCAAGTGCCCTTTAATTTACCTTGCGTGGTTCATTAAAGTGTTTTAAACTTTTGAAATACGGTAGTAGTTGCTATTTGCCAATTACACACTAGAAATCTTTATACACTTTGGGCCTTTTCTGTTCCAACAGAATAGCGTTTATTATTCAATTCCGTAACTGAAGATGTAGTAGTACATTTCTCTACAATTTATAACGTGTTTGATATGAGTATTGGTTAACAATTAGCAGCACATTTGCATTGCTATCAGCAGTCGCCATGGCGCCTCGACAGCCGGGAACCTCGCGTGATAACGACTGACTCATAACCCACATACTATTGCCAATATTGATATGAATGAACATTGTCACTTTATTGTCTTGGTTCTGTCCAGGTACTGTGCCTCAATTACGTACGAGCTAGGTCCTGCACATGACCGGGCTTCAATTTTAATCCGTGGCCAAAAGATGATGTAAATTCAAGGGGTCTCGTTTTTTTCGGACGTTTTGCTTATTCTATGTGGCTCACGTGTCCGACCGATATCGGTGCTATAAGTTTCATTTTGGAGAATGCTATGCTGTAAACCGTTTGACAGCCCACTCTTCGGTGTTTGGCATTTATTTGGTACACGTGAATCTACATATATTAGTCTATGCGGTAGAGTATCAGTCCGATATCGTTCATCCGATAACGTTTTATAGAATAGACATCCTGGCCTCTAGGTATATCTACATCATCAACCAATGCAGATTGTGGAGATTGTGTACACACACGTCGGACATTATTTCGATGATCTTGGCGAATCTAACCATCTAACTGTTGTAAGTGTCGATACATTTTCACGCCAAAAAGAAAAAACCCATAAATCAATTATTTGGAAAAAAAAACAGACACACTAACAGCTGAAATGAGAATTGAGAAGGCTTTTTGTTTATCTAGGAAGGTAATTTTTACCCGACTCCCTAAGAGGAGGCAATTATTTTTAATTTAAAATAATGCCCTCCTGGATAATAATAAGAAGGAACATTCAGCTGCCTATAATTCCGTAAATTTTATTATGTAGAATAACGTCACAAAAAACACAATGAAGATTTTTGTTTGGTTTGCTCTTGGATATCATACGACAGGAAGTAATAATATAAATTAGGTAATTATCACTGAATATGTACATTTTGAATAAGTTTATTGCGATTCTCATGATTATCATTCATTGTGTTACGTGATGTAAATATTATTACAGACAGCTCAGTTGGCGGCCTTCAAACTTGCTTGGAAAGAGCTGAATCAATGTCCGATTTTTATTATTTCGAGGGTATATAATTTGTAAGATTTATAGAACTGTAGAATTTATAGACTCGTGGATAAAACACACATAAGCTGACGCTTGTATCCCCGAAGGGGTAGGCAGTGGTGCACTAGCGAACTAGAACACCCACATTTCGCCGAGCTTAGTTGCGTGCCAGATGTGATAGGGGGCGAGCCATATCGGGCACAAATTCCAGAATCTGGGCTGATATGGAAAAACCCAATATCACTTTGCCCGACCCGGGGATCGGACCCAAGACCTCAGACAGTACCGAAATACAAACCACGCCACAGAGGCAGTCAGACTCGTGGATAGTACCTATTATTCTCTAGTTCTCTACATTTTCAGGTGGTCATTTCCATTTTTTAAATAGGCAACGTATCCATGATTCTTTTGGTATGGTTGGTGTATATCCATATGGTGGTGAGGTGGTTAAAACCATTCCAACCATACGGTGGATATCAGTTACCGTCCGATGACTTACCTGTTGTTTGCGAATCTACTTTAACACATTTTCCATGTACAAATGCTTTACGTAACTCCCATATTCTATTTCAGTAACTGTTTACTCCATAAAGCGATATCCACTCGCACTTGCTAGAGTTGCCGGATTCCACAGCCCAATCGGCGCGCGTATTTTTAGCACATAATGTGCTATAAATCACATTCCCCATGGTGTATGGGGGCCCTATAGGCGTCTGCTCCAAGGTGACGCTCAGCGTGTTGGCAACACGCCAGATGTTCAGGTTAATAGTGCCCACCATCAGCTTTGGAGCCACTAAGTACAAGCAGAAATAGTATCCGTAATGAGCCTGTAAATTCTCTATAGTACAAGGTTTGAGATGATGAAGTAGATTAAAACCGGTACTGAACAATATCTAACAGTCTTACTATAAGTACTTTTAACCCTCAACAAGTTGGTTGAAGGTTTCATAATGGTTACGCCCATTGTGAATTAGGACAGTTTGGAGTCATGTTGAAGTGCTGGGTTATTGAAGCAACGTGTAATGCTAGCACCAAAGATAGGTTTGGTAGCTAAAAAATTAAATCAGGATTTTGCACGTTACGAAAAATATTTGTTAAAACGACTAGTCTGTTGTACATAGTCTACAATAATAACCAGTTTAAACTACTCATGATTGAATATATCTTGTTCTCAAGTATTATGTAACTCTTCGAAGGTGTCTGTCCAAAGACCAAAGGTGTTTGGAGATAAAAACATGTGCCATAGTCATAGTTAGTTATTTCTACGTTGTATATCATAGATACAAGTTCTTTGCAATCTTTGTCCATTAAGACAAATCGTCGTCTTGACACTGGAGAAGTGTCGCTCACGTAACACCAATCAACGGTTCCAACCAATTATGATACAATTCCCACATCCCCTCTAGGTCAATTAGATCAAATCGCTCCATTAATTTCTGTGTAGCAGCCGAATTCAAATAATTGGCTCACCTATTATAAACGATTACCAATATACCTCTACCACCTAAAATATCTCTAAATATCTGCAATACTAGTAGAATCATTGGGTTCTCCAATTATTCGGTGTCGTGCTACACCGCTTGTGTTTCATGTTCATATTCAGTTACAGGAGTGAGCTTATATATATTATATATCTGCATTTAATAATTTGTTTAATAATAATGTGTATCTAAGTATGTTCATGAGTTGTAACCAGATGATTCCAAGTTCGATTCTTATGCTGAAGGGGCTTTATATGAGTCTTACGGATAAAATTCAATTGGATTTTTTAAAATTGCTTAGGCGTGTGTGGTAACTGACTGCAATAAAAGTAATAATTAGAAATTTACCGCACCGTTGAAATGGCGGTGGCTTCCATTTTGAAAATCTTCACCCCTCGCCACTATAGAGCAGACATGTTCTTCATGAAGTATTTGTGAAACTTTTTAGTATTGTATTCTGGGCGCAGTCGGTGATCGCTCTCAGCATCGCTTGGTCGCCTCACGCGAAGGTCGTGACAAATTGCCCAACCTCACGTAATTCCACGCAATTATTCCCGATTTTACTCGGCTCGTGCACACGTGAAGATCATTCCGCATCCTTGGACGGATTTCTACGGATTTGCATAAGTAAATTGTGGTGTAATTGTCGTTAATTATTGGTGGATTATCACAATTGTAATGCTTGTTTGTGGAGATGACGCGGGTTTGTTTCGGACGTTTGGTTTCATCATATTTTTTATTGTGTTGGAGGTTGTAGCTTTGGGCGGTAAAGTAATTATCATAGCACTGTTTGCCTGCGACATGATCATGTTTTTGTCCGATGTCATATTATGTCCATTTGTAATATTAACTAAAATGTGTGTAAATACAGACGATTGTCTGTATTTAAAGTTAAAACGCAAAAAAATATAAGTTTGGATTTTATTCTATTTTCAGCATTAAGCTTTTCTTTCTGTGACCTGAATTGTTATCTCTTATTAACATTTTTCCGAAAAACCTATTTTTACTAGATACAGTGTAATTTATTCAGGTACAATGAAAGTAATTCCTGAGAATCACTCAGTATCTCTTACACAACGAACAGTCTTCTGGGAAATAAACGCTATTCTATTTAATTATTCGCGTACATATGGGTGTGGAATCGAACAGAAAACTGGTTTGTAAATGGATGCATGTAGGTTGTAGACCACTAAAATATTTAGATATCAGCCTAGTTTTGATTATTTCATGCAGTATACACTCCAATTAAATCAAACTAAAATATGAATTAAAACGACTTTCCTAAACTATACGAAAACCACTTCGTTATATTACGTCACTTTTAACGAAGCACATTATATACTAACAAGTGACAATATAAGTATTTTAAATTTTTATAATGAGAAGGTCGGCAAAATTATCTGATACTCATCTTATGATAAGTCTCTATCACCAGTTAACATCCACTCATCGAAGAATCAAACAACGGTGGGCGAGATTGAACCCCTGGGAATGTATTATGACGAGTTTAAATTACACTTTCGCGTGCTATATTCTATCAATTTCATATCAACTACGTGGATAGTAATGAAAAAACTTTGTTATAATAAATGAGATTTCCTTTACTAAAGGACCTACCTGCTTGTTCATAGCTAATTGCCATAATTATGTTGCCATCACATGCACCTTATAATATTGTAGTTGCTAGATTGTGTATACCATTGCACGCGTCTTCTTTCATTACGAAGTGATAAATAATCGATGTCATAATTACTTTATTTCTGTCTTTTCTATCGTATTGTGTCCCACTGCTGGGCAAAGGACTCCCCCCATCTTATTCCACTGTTCTCTGTCATGTGCTAGTTCAGTCCACTTTATTTGCCGTACATTATTAATTGAGGAGCGGTGTTGATTGATGCTAGGTTTTCGGTATCTAAAACTGTGGTGGCTATATAAATACACCAGCGAACCCCGAATTCACGGTGTTTCTAGCTGATCAACAAATGCTCTAATTAATACTTTGATGTACAATATGTTTGTGTTTGCTATGAATGTTATGGTTTCAACTTTAACGAGTTTTCTATTTAGTTTGTTTTTGCTTTCTATCTATTATCTTTATATCTATGCCAACAAAACATCGACTGAAAGGTTTTCAGTCGACAAAGAATTATTATCACCATAAATCGTAGTTTAGTACACTAAGTTAATTCCCTTATCTGTTTGTTGCAGACGATGTAAAATCCCTGTTCGATGCGGTGGTGCTGGCACAATTCCACGTGCTCTCATCCTTTGCCAAATATGTGAGTTTTTATGTTTTGTCTATGTACTATTTACAAGTTTCCCGACTGTAATGTATCTTGCTCGCTGGGTATAATGCGGATATTTTATATTTATTGGAATAGGGAAAAATTGGCTAACTAATGGTTGTGTTACGATGCCATAAATAGTTCACGTTTCCAGAAATTTTCGAATGACCAGTATCTTTAAATGAAATTGCCACTTCTTCTTTCCGAACTGGCGATAGAGTAGAAATTTGAATAGCATATTTTATGGATTCAATAATTTAATATATTCAATATTGATTTTGATGTAGGCTCTATTGGGTGTATTGCAAGTCATTGAGCTGTCTCTATGGAGACTGTACACTGTAGTCACTGTGTATTGTATGGCATGTATGAAGCGCGTGTTTGCATTGAAGAAATCGCGCACGTGCCACCGTTTGGATGCAAGTTGCGCCGCACTCCGCAGTTACCGTTCATCAAAAAGGATGTTTTAATTAAGCCCACTGCATTCAATGGAACTGCATCGCTTCGTGCCGCCGACACTGCATTGGGTCGTGTTGTACATGCCGCCAGTTGAAATTATTATCTGATCTTAAATTATGATCTGACCTTTGAAAAAAGTTAAAGAAGACTCTTTCTCTCACACCAAAAGCGGGACAGAAACTGGAAGTTTAGTTTGATTTAACCCGTTGGAAGCGACACATACTTGTATATATGTTACATAAGTGTCTCGGCCTCCGGAGGCTGAGCCACCCGTCAGTATTAAACCTATCATTTTGATTAAGGCAATATTTTTCAGGTGATCATTGCTTAGAATAAAGCTTCCAATATGGACACATTAGGCATATTACTAAACAACCTTCGTAAAAAGACTGTGGAGAGTGAACTGTATATCGTTTGTCGCGTCACCTAATGTAATTCGTTTTGGAGTCTGAGTCCTGAGATAGATTCGCTATCAGCCTTGTCTACGATCTAAAGTGGACAATTTATTGTTCCAATTGAGATAAATCTCCGTCACTTCTACTACAAGATTGAATTGTAAATAATTATTTCGTCCGGAGTTGTTGTTGCCGTTGTATAATTTTTGACCGACTTCCAAAAAGGAGAAGGTCCTCAATTCGACTGTATTTATTTATGTATGTTACGCGATATCTCCGCCGAATGTGGACTGATCTCCAAAATTCTTTTTGTGTTTTATAGAGATTATTTCAAGGGTGGTCCCATATAAATTTGGTCACGATCGGGTTTGAAGTCGGCCCGTTAAAGTTTTTAACTTGTGATTATAGTATTATACTAGATGTTGCTCGCGGCCTCGCCCTCCTGATAAGGTCACAGCCATAGCCTATATCACGCAGGGATGGTGTAGCTTTCTAACAGTGAAATTATTCTCAAAATATGTTCAGTATATTCTTGGCTTTTACCGTTTTTAATCTTATTAATTGGATATTTATTAACTTTTAATTTCTGGTCGAATTTTTGGGACTTGTTATATCGAAGTGTGGGTTTCTTGTTAACCTTGACATTAATGGGTGTTACATCTGTCAGGATGCAGCGACAAGCGGTCGATAGAGGGAACGGACTGTTTGCATAATGAGTAGCATCAAGCAATAAATTATGTTTGCTGATTACAGCAACTTTGTGTATTTCTATCACAACAAATAAAAGGAAAAATCATATTAAGTTAAAATAATATTTTAGCTTATTTCATGTTTATAATCTTGTTTGGTCATGTCAAATAGCATTATCTGTTTGTGTTTCCCCGACAAATACATAAAACATACGTCGCATTGATTGGACTAATTATCCATTATTGTGCACGTAACTAGGAGCCTGTGTACGGGTAACGGGAGCCTTGTAAAAAAACAGATTGCATTCCATCGGCTTCATTAATGTCCATAATCCACAATCTACTCGCAATATTTCACTCGGTCAAGGAGGTTGAAAGGTTTCATCTGCTTTAATCATTATAAAAATCGCTCCGATTTAATGTTGCTAATCAATTCGCATGACATTCATTTATATGCGTTTCGAAATGATTTAATGAAGATGTGCTAAGCAGATGATATACCAGATTATTAATTCAGTGTCACATTCCGGGTTGTTGCATGAGATAATTTAAATGTAAGCGTGTCTAAGTAGAAACGATATTTTAAATATTATGTAACACGCAAAATCTACGATGCACAACACATTTACTGTGCATCTGTTATTTGTGTCGTAAGCAGAGATTAAAGTTTCTATCATGATTTATGTGTTCTAAAAACCGCATAATATTACGAAACATTTAAAAAATGTGTTGATATCTGAACTCGTCATAAGTTATCATAAGATGGCCCCGCTGCCAGTTAACATATTTTTTTCGCCTTATCTTAATGTCGTTAACCATCAACTATGTTTTTCCAGACTAATGACATCGGCAGCTATGCGCCTGATCGACGCTCGGATCCGACATCCGACTTCGCACCGCAGAGGACGCGTCCACGCTCAAATCGCTCCACCGCTTTATTTATCCACGTAGATAGTTTTTGAAGAATTTTTACGTTGTTGATCCAGTAGTATTTAAAGTAATTTCCACGTCGGATGTGAAGTGCAGTGTCAGTGAAGTGTGTTGTGAGTGAGGGTCACGGGCGCCGACGGCGGCGGTGCGGGCCGGTCGTGCGGGCCCGATGTGTGCGGCGTCATGGCCTTCATGATGAAGAAGAAACGGTACAAGTTTGAGGTGCAGTGCTGTCTCGAGGAGCTCACCGAGGTGCCTTTCGTATCTGCCGTCCTGTTCGCCAAGGTGCGGTTACTCGACGGTGGGAACTTCCAGGATCATTCTAGCAGGTTGGTACTACTGACTTACATATTCGTTTAAATAGAATTATTCAAAAATTGGTCCGAAACGTCTCTAGACGCGATGAGAGATAGAATAGATTAATAAAATTACCATAGCGGAGGTCTGGCTGTGTGATTTTTATCACTAGAGTTACATAAAACATGAACTTGGTCCTCGCATCCTTCTGTGCATAATTATTGTAATAGTCTCTTGGATGTTGCTATGTGTGTATTTGTCAGATCGTAAACTTCAGATTTTTCTTCTGTGGAAGGAGATCGTTAGTTCGATATTGATGGCTTCAATAATGTTTTATAGACGCATACGTTAAAAAAAATGTATCATCACGCAATCAAAATATGTATTCAACGTAATTAATAAGCAGGTAACATTTGTTTCTTAGATAATATCACGATCATTTAAAACATCAAAAAATTTTCGTCATCCTTCGAATAGTCTGCAGACTGCAAAAGTACTGTAACACGGTTTACATCGTTGTACATTATAACAGTAATCCCGAATTTGTCAGCTATTACAGTGAAATTCTCGCTGAGAAACGCAAATCCCGCTAAATCTCGGAACGCCTTTGACGTGAGCGTTTTCGCCGATAAGCAGTAACTACACGATAAAAAAGGAATTTCGACTACACGGTACACCCCAGTTTTATCCCGAGTAAAGTCGATTATACTCGTTTAGGCTAAACTGTGTAAGATAATTTTGACATGTTTCTGGGGCTTGTTTAGGTGTACTATTAAGACTTAAACAACTATTACATGTATAATTTTGAGTGGTAGAGCCACGCTGTAGACAGTAACGTCTACAGCACGAATGGGCCGGCTCGACCGATTAGATACCACTGTCTCACAGAAAACCGACGTAAAGTGGCAGCTTGCTGTCGCGTTTCGTTCGGTGAGTGAGATTTCCGGTGGCCCATTTCCCCCCTCCCTTTCCCAATTCCTTTTCCCACCCCTTTCATTCTCTCCTTTTAGGTTGGCAACGCACTCATGATTCTTTTTGTGTCATTTGTGTCTATGGGCGGTGGAGATCACTTAACATCAGGTGACCCATCTGTTCGTTTGCCAAACTCTGCTATAAAAAAAGAAAAAAAAATTTGGAATTTTACTATATAGACGGGACAACAGCACGAAACTTGTAATACAAAAGTTATGACCTAGTGGTCATAAGTAGCTCAGTTTATTTGAATTATACGCGCGTCAGGTCGGCCAGCGAAATAATATTGAAAGAATAAATTTATCTTCCGCCGCTTCCAACAGGTCAATCTGGAAATCTTTGGGAGAGGCCTATGTCCAGCAGTGGACGTCCTGTGTCTGATGATGAAACTTATCTTACATGATTCTTAGCCATTTACAAAATATTCTAGTGTGTAAATTGTAATAATCGCCCTCGCATTGTAATAAGTAGTTGATGGCGGTACTGGAGTTTGAGATCAATTTTTTGTATAGAAACTTGTTTGATAGCCTCTGTGTTACCTATTGGCGGCTGGTGTCGTCCGTTCCTTGGACTAGAACTAGTAAACATTTCTTTATTACGTAACTGACTTCAACATCAGTTTGAACTGATGGTATGCGTCGTCTCAATAGTCTCGTTTGTTGACATCTTGGACATTCTTCAAGTTAAACGCTATGGATTCCTTTGTGTTTAACAATGTTAATCCGGTGGATCAAAGATGATCACAAATTAATTCTCAGTAAGTGAATTGACGTCACATTCTCTACAAACAATTGTTGGTAACTGAATAAAAACTAAAAATTCTTTCATAACAAGTGTTAAAATTTTTGTGGACAATGGCATGTTCTCACACTAACAAACATGTAATTTTTACATAGTATAATTTGGGAGGAACAAGATTCTTTAATGTGAACTGAAAATGTATTGAAGTCTTGAATACAAAATAATCACAAGTTTAAAAACTTAACTAACCGACTTCCAACTTACCGATTGTGACCAAATTTATATGGGACCACCCTTGAAATAAGCTCTATCGAACACAAAAATAATTTTGAAAATCGGTCCACATTTGGCGGTGATATCGAGTAACATACATAAAAAAATACCGACGAATTGAGGACCTCCTCCTTTTTGGGAAGTCGGCCGAAAAAAGTTTATCTTAGCTAGAAGAATATTAGTATAACCCTAATTGATTGATATTTAATAACACGATTCACAAGCCGTTGCTAATTGTTTGTCGTTATGTGTACGTCATGATGTAACGTTATCAAGAACCGGTTTACATGAACCGTGTTTGTCGTGTCGGTTACGCAACGGAGCCGTGTCGGACCGGTCATAAATCACGCTCCAATAGAATAGCCAGACGTAGCTGCAGACGTCCCGCTTTACAAGGGACATTTTTTTATCCAAAATAATAATAATATAATAATGCAGTCCAGCAGTGACATCCTATGGCTGATGATGATGATATAATAATAAATAAACCAATGATACATATATACATACACACTCACGCCTGTATCCCATGGGGGTAGGCAGAGACTATTGAGCGCCACAAGCTACGATCCTGACACACCTCTTTTGCCTCTTCCACACTCATGCATCTTTTCATACATTTCCGCCGGTTGAGGGTACTCCTCACTTGCCCACCACATGACCAATGATATAATAATATAATAATAATATACACACCTAGTTCTGATCCCACACTAGGTATAACCTGTATCGTGGGTGTCAGAGACTATGAGAGACTTTCGGTCTGATAACACCCAGACTTGAAACAAATATCCGTGGGCCACACAAACATTTATCTCAGTGCTGGAATCGAATCCGCGGCCTCGCTTCACAGCCGACTACTCGCCCGCTGCGCCACGGAGGCTGTCACCTAATACCATTGATGGACTTATTAGCGTAAATTAAATGTATCATTGGCAACATATTATTATACTGAATCAGGAGTTCGTGATTTTGAATCCCATTCTGGGAAATGCGTATTGTCGATCACGGTTTTCCCAGATCTGGATACCCCAGAGAGAGTTGACGTCAGGCATGACCATTGTAATAACCATTGTATTATTTCTTGAGTTTCTTACCCGTTCTTATCTGGCGAAACGGCCTTCCGAACTGACGGCAGACGAACATTGACGAAATCTAAATGATGTAGTAACATTTCATGGATTCAATAAATATTTTGATTTTATAATAATCACAATTTAAAAACTTAACGGACCGACTTCCAATCCGATCGTGACCAAATTTGTATGGGACCACCCTTGAAATAAGCTCCTTCGAACACAAAAAGAATTTTGAAAATCAGTCCACATTTGGCGGAGATATCGCGTAACATACATAAATAAATAAATAAATAAATAAATAAAAAAAAAACGACGAATTGAGGACCTCCTCCTTTTTGGGAAGTCGGTCGAAAATAAACTAACCCTTTGCTTCTCATCAAACGGCCATTATAAAAGCATACTCAAATGATGCGATGGAACCACATTTCATAGTTGTTTCAATTTGTTAATATGTATCTTTTTAACGAGTATATCATATAACACCAATTAATTTGTTCCGTCTGTGCCTAAATATAAACGTTGCCATGAAGATCATATACTTTATCCTAAGTAGTGCATGCCAATAATGAAATTTTATGAATTTGACCTACAAAGTGTTGTGTTGCGCACGCACATGTTTTGTCATTTATCTGGCTTCAATGATGCCCAAATTACTGTAATGGTTATTTAAACATCGGTCAAATAATGGGGCAGAAAACTTAATTTCTGATTATTTGATCAATAACAATGTTACTTTAAATTTAGTCGATAAAAGTGTGTGTGACCAACGCGTTTCGTTGGTGTCAACGTCAAAACACTTTTTAATTATAATTAATAATAATAAATAACATCCATCTGTCACAGACATAGTCCTGACTCCTGACCATACTAAGATCGACTCATGTGTCGTGGGTATCAGCAACTATGAGAGACTTTCGGTCTCACAACACCCTGACCCGAAACAAATATCTGCGGGCCACACAAGTATTTGTCTCGGTGCAGGGATCGAACCATCGGCCTCACGCTTCATAGCCGGCTGCTCGCCCGCTGCACCACGGAGGCTGTCAATTTGTTCACTGCTTCAGAAACCTGATGTCGAATTAAAAAAAATTAAAAACAAAAACAAAAATCAATTCACATATTTTATTATATTTTTTCTGTAAAGATTACTAAGAAGGTTTGAGTTGTGTTTTTATATCACATATTTGTTTAAATCGATCTAACTGTAGAGGCAATTAAGCATGATTGTCTAGCCTTTATCTTGAAAGATAATACGATGTGCTCCAAGAGTTATTGGGCATGAAATTGGACGTCGAGCGGATATCTCACTCCAGTCGTTTTACTCTGTAATTTTTATCTTCACATATACAGATACTATGGGAATGTGAAACTCGGTCAATTGCGTTGTACTTCGTTATGGGACATGATTTCCGTCAATATGATTTTTATGTTAGGAAGTTATTACTTATTTGTTAATACGAGTGAAATAAAACTTAAAAGTAGTGTAAGAAAAACGCGTTGTACGATAACGTTGTTTACTCAATAAAAGTTCATTTTACCCATGTAATTGCTAACATACGCTGACGAAGTAGTACGCAGAGGCATATCTTCTCTGATTTCAGTCCTTTGAAAGAAAGAAATAACTTTTATTTGTCCATCAATACAAGGCACAAGTACAATTTTTTTAAGGTAATATACTCTTTCTGCAATAAAATTATGTCCTATAGCTATGATATTGTTACATTATTTTCAGTTTATATTATTCACCAGTCAGTAAAGCTATGTAACGATAATAATATTAATTAAAGTAAAGAAGAAACATTCGCCATGGAATTGTAATCAGTTAGCGTCTGCCTTATCAGTAAAATCCTCGAGACCCGAACATTTGTGTCTAAACCCGAAATAGATTACGGTCAAGTCAATTCTCTGTGGCGATAAAGTTGCCGCACTCACCCTTAATCAGTCTGAATTAATGCTGGGGAGGTTTCTGCGCAATTAAATTAGGGCCTGGGGCTCCCTCGGGACTCGCCTGGACATCTTAAAGGTTGATAGACGAATTCCGATTGCTAGAATTTAATTTTGTTGTGTTTGATGTTGAATGAATTTTGATTCCTTGAATTTAATTTTGTTGTGTTTGAAGTTGATAAAGAATATAAGGTATACGCTATGTTTGAACTGAACCAAAAATATGATGTCTTTCCTTCCTTCCGGGGCAGCCGCGTAAGATAAAATGAAGCTCACGCAATTGTAAAAAATATGTACATATAATACATATTATTATCATTGGAAGTCGTTGCATGCAGGCCGCTTCCAACGGGTCGATCTGGAAATCTTTGGGGGAGGCCTATGTCCAGCAGTGGACGTCCTATGGCTGATGATGATGATGAATACATATTTCCCTAAATCGAATACATAGCAACATCCCGTGGTACACAATATGATTATTAATTCTAATTTTAATACTTCGACATATTTTCCTCCAAACCGCAAATAATGATACATATTATTACAATGGAATATAATTCAAATTTGTTTATTTATAGAAAAGTTGCTAATATTTATAACTATGTCACCTATCACATTAAACCGATTTTTGGTATATGGTAGCGTGCCGTGTAACAAAAATATACGGTTTTGTTAAACATTTTTAACGAGTTGACGATAGAAAACTGCGGTATTATGTCTAGGATATTGACGATTCGCTTCCATCAGTAACAACAGAATATCAACGCTAACATTATTAAAATAAGATATAATTTTACACAAATACATATACTGTACCACCGTCAAGTCATGGGTTGTACGGTCGGTGAGTCTCGTCATTAATCATTCACGCACATCTCCAGCAAAATGGCGGCTTAGAGTTGCGTGAGGCAGTAAGGAAACCTTCATGGTCGAACTCGGTTATATTACCATTGACCATGTTCGCATAACAAGACATAATCATACATTTGCAAAGTAGGTTCAGGTCCAGCCTTTTCTTGTTTTTCTTCCAGTTCAGGTTTTTTAAAAACATTATCATAATAATAGCATATCGCTCTTAAATGAAGAATAAAAAAAATACGACTGATTAAGTGAAGAATTACTGATTCGTAACGTGTAACGTTTAAATCATTACGCAAAGCTACAATTTAGCAAATACATATAAACGTTTTAGCGAACTGTTTTTTGACATACTCTAAAACGGCTACTTGGAGCTTGAGTAGAAACATGGACATTCTGGAAATGAAGCTATAAATATTGAATTATCTCAAACGGCAGACATTAATAATCGCAGAACCATTAATTTATGAATTCTTCTCACACTTGACACATATTTTTTGAGTGAATTTCTGTTTTGCGAACCTTCTAGCCGGGTTTTTTTTGATAGCTCGTTAATTACACGTTGTAATAACTTTGTTAAAGGCCGTGAAAATAATTGTTTGGGCCTTGTTTGTTTCGGTACTTAGGCGAGCTTACTATTTAAAAATGATTGATTACGATATTGTGCAGAAGAAGAGTGATAAGATACCGGTATTTCGGTTAAAAGTTTTCAATTTGTTCATATTCATGTATTTTGAAGAGCAATTTATCTAGTGATGGTGATTCAAAAAATAATTAAAGAGGCACGGACATAAAAAAAGATGGACGAAGCGCTAGGAACATTGAAAGTGAAGCAGGGTTTTCGGCTCATTCGATCTAACGACATTCGACACGTAATGGCGCCACTGATCGAATGAGCCGAAAACCCTGTTTCACTTTCAATGTTCCTAGCGCTCCGTCCATCTTTTTTTTTACGTCTGTGTAAAGAGAATAGCAAAATCACAAAGTTCATAGGCTTGACAGGCAAAACTCCCTATAGTAAAGTGAAATGCATCGATACATCGAAATGGGTCAGAGAGCGGAGCGGACGACCGTAGTGGGGGGAAATAGCTAGTTATGCAGGGGGCCGGTGGAATGCGGAGGCGTCCGGCGCGGCCGCGGCGATCAGGCACCGCGCTGTCTCCGCGCGACAATTGTGCTATAATCGTCTGTCGCCCGTGTGACATGTACTGCCACTAGCCTTGCACTGATCATCCGCCGGACACGACACGACAAGACGTGGTCACGGCTACTCACTTACACCTGGACCCTGATTCTCCATTACTATATGAACGCGTTCGCGTATGAAGTACATATTCTTTATTCGCATGGAAAAGTATTCTTTATTTGGTCCCTCCATATTATTTCAAATTCCTTCATTCAAGAGCAAGGCAGGTTTACATACTGATTTCTTAAGTTTACGAAGTTCTGGCATAAAAATTAAAGCAAATCCTGATAGAATCCGTAAAATAGTTTTATTTCAAAGCAAGGCAGGTTCTTGACTTTACATACATCGGACAGACGTACAACGATTAATAGGCAAGTTAGGTATATACATGAGCATTAGCAAGTAACCTCTTTTACCATGAATGAAGACCGTGTAAAAAACACTTAATTGAAATTGTTGAAGGAATTATATTAAATAAAATTGTCAGATATTGCGTTGTGCACAAAAGGAGTTGTAAACTATTTGGCCCTCGGCGCTAAACGGTCAAACTTCAGACACTTGAAATGTTGCGCTCCTTCGGGATTAGTTATTTTGTCACCAGAGTGGAAAGCAACTCCCGTGACCCGTCTGTCTACTTTGATAAGTTTAATTGAATTGTTTGTAGGAAGGCGGTACGTTGTTGAAGAGGATTGAGGAATATTCCGATATCGTTTCGCCTCTTTAATGTGATGATAAGATTTAACGCTGTTAACCCTGGTGAGATGCGGGTGCTGAACAGACTTTTATAATCTGTTATTTTCGAATCAGTTTTCGTATATATTCTATTGTTAATAATCACAGACGAATTGAGGACCTCCTCCTTTTTGGAAGTCGGTCGAAAACTAAATTATATAACATTAACACGAAAATCAACATTATTATTATGTTAATAAAATTAATAGTAGGCGTGATAGCGGGACCACTTATCTCCAAAACCGGTGTAGTAAGATGCACACCTTGCTGGTTCACGAATATTGAATAGTATAAACGCCACGATGATACCATAACGAGTTGTAATAAAAATAGTGTCGTGTTTATCAGTTATGAATTTCAATATGCAAATAGCAGTTGTTATTTACATCGGTATGAGGAATTCGACAGTGAACATCGAACGGTGACGCACGCTACCTTTACTGCTCTATCACACGGGGATCGGCAATAGAAACTCTTTTGTGTAAACTTGAACTACCGACTGCCTCGGTGGCGTGGTGACTACGGTTCTGAGGTCTCGGGTTCGATCCCCGGGTCGGGCAAAGTGTTATTGGATTTTTCCATATCAGCCCGGAGTCTGGAATTTGTGCCCGATATGGCGATAGGCTCGCCCCCTATCACATCTGGGACGGAACTAAGCTCGGCGAAATGTGGGTGTTCTAGTTCGCTAGTGCGCCTCTGCCTACCCCTTCGGGGATACAGGCGTGAGCTTATGTGTTTATGTTTATGTGAACTACCAACACTTGTTGTTGCGTTTGATACGGTGAGTGAGATTTATAGTTACTCAAATACAGGGGTTCTCATAACCTTATTCCGTTCAAAGCATAAAGTTTAGTTAAAGCAGCGATAGCTCAGTTGGGGATGGTAAGGACCGCCGAGACGAGTATCGGAGGTTCGAGGCCAACACCAAATAAGAGCACACACCTCTGACTTTTTAATTTTTAGTGTGTTTTTATTGTGAATTACCGCTTCCTATAACGGTGAAGGAAAACATCGTGAGGAAACCTGCATACCCGAGGCTTTCTCCACAACAATTAAGAAGGTATGTGAAGTCCAATCCGCATTAGGCCAGCGTGGTAGGCTAAGGCCTAAGCCCTCTCATTAGTAGATGAGGCCCGCGCCCAGCAGTGGGACAGCAATATTACAGGGCTTATAATATTATTATTATTCCGTTCCACGGTAGGCAGCGGCTGAGGCCTAGCTGTCTCTGGCATTGCCGATGTCCATAGATGACAGTACTCTCAGTTTATTCTCCGTATTTTGGTCTAATACTTAAAATTATCCGATACAATGTTGCCACCTTGGCTGTTCTAAATTAAGACAATCATTAACAAACTTTAAACTAGTTTAAAGTACGCTTGTATGGATGTATTTTTGAACAGTCATTGATAGTTACAGTTTGTGCTTGGGTGCAAATCATTAGATTAAAAATATGTTCCTTTTCATATCACCCAGTTATTCCGAATAATACAAAGAAGTGTGAAGTGACTGGATAATATTATCACGTTTCGATCAAATTGGAACGTAAACAACGAACGTTCTCCATTCGTATGTCAACAAACAAAAGCCCACAGTGCGGTGCCATTGTTAGACATCTGCTCGCATTGTTACTGCTAATGTTCTTTTGTTAACCGACTGTGGAATCTGTAAGGAGTTCCTGTGTAAAGTATGGTATGTTTCGTCGAATTGGTTTTTAGTTTTCTAGGGCTTTTCTTATGTGTATAACACAGTGTTGTGGTCAAGAATTTGAATCAAAGGGAATTATTTTAACAGATTTTAGCACTACAGGAACAATTTTTACTGTAGTTGGCGTTGTGGTAGATTATTATTTGTTAGGCTTCCAGCAATGTTATGTAAAGAACTTGTAAAGTATTATAATTTTTAGTCCATAGCAAACCCAATGAGGATTACTGACAACTACAAGTGAGTAGTTTCACTGACTAATACTTCGATATCCGATACCTGACACTAAAATGCCGCGCCGCTGAAATGTGTTTCTCCTATCGGGAATATCTATATTTGAGAATGCAGTGCTAGCCGTAGAACTGAGCTTTTCCAGTTATTTCCACATCCTTCTCCCGTTCGGTTAACCAAATACAAGCATTTTATATGTATATGCTCATTAATTTTCCTTATAAAAGCAACAACAAAAATCCGAATTTGAATTATTTATGAGAAAATCTATCATCTTTGTATATTATATTAAGCATCACAATTTCATACACTACGCTCTCTAGGAGGCTATTCGTCGTTAATTTCCCGTGTGAACAGCTTGTACTTTCGCCAGCAGGTCGAGTCGGACACTATAATTGCATGTGCCTGCATGATGCACCGCCGACCGTGCCGTCTGCCGATCGCGCCACACGAGTTGCCGAGCTCGCCTCTGACGTCGGCGTCGCTTGACGCTTCACAATGTCTTCCCAATATTGTTTTACTTTCACTCGCTTTGTTCACTTGCTTGCATTCCCGTGGGATAGTGCTGATTAGACTTCATAAGACGATTTGAAGGGGTATGGCTGTCCCCAACTCAAGAAAAATTACAGTGGTTTCACAACCGTGTGCGCCACTTCTTGTCTTTCATTTTTTGTATTTTATTTGTCCCTGTTTTATTATTCTTCGAAGGAAAACGAGCCTAACCACCACTGAATTATAACAGTAGCTAAAAGCTATGTAGTTCTATATTGTTTATTTTATATCTTGTTTAAAAATGTATTGATCGTTCATCAATAGTACCCATTTTATTACTATAATCGGAGTTAATTCAAGTTATTTGGAGAAACTGGTTTTTGTCAATGGTTTAACACATTTTTTTTAATGTTTCAAGGTTTTATAAACCAAGATGTTATCACACATATTCTAACAGTTACTTGCTAACTGCGCACTTAAAATATTTATTACGCATTCGGCATTCTTCATGGTGGTCACTACTATTAAATGCCCTACTAAGTAAGCGTATCAAAAAGATCGTACTCTTTTAGATTATCCATTGACCTGATCAAATGTTGACGTCATACACGAAGTGCATGTGAAACTAGAGGATGGCATTGATTAGTGGTAATAATGAGGCGTTCAAGTGCAATTACCTCGGGTGATGGATAAAACATTGGAGGGGCATCACGAGATCACGCGATGTGTGTTGTATAAGCGTTCGTGTGTGTGTTTGTGTAAAGTTGACATTAGTTAAACAAGCAATTACACATGTCAACGAAGTTGATGTGTTGGTGAATGATAATAATTTAATTACAAATTATGTCACCATTACATTTCTTACCACCAATATTGATTTATACATGCTCCGTTGTGCAGAGGCGGTGGATTCAGTATGCAGATGTTTCTCCGCTTTGTATGGCGTTAGAGTTTAGATATCTGAAAGCTGAAAGCGAAAGTGTGTTTGTTCGATTGTTGATTTTCCATTTCGTGTAACAACACCATCTTTTTGGCATATAAAGTGTATTTTAGGGATTTACGAATATTTTTTACCCAATAAAACAAAACTTGAACACTATCATACAAGAACAAATCACATATTTACTCTAGCTGTACTTTCGACAGCACCGCACAAGCGTTGTGTGGCCTGTGAGACCAATCGGTAGATTTTCTCTCCACTTTCATACATTTGCCCGTTGTTGCCTCGAGTCATTAAATGTTTGTTTTTCCGTCGCCACCGATACCACACCGCTATTATGTTTTGATTTCCAGGCACGGACAGTGTTGCAACTTGTGTTTACACTGATTCTGAAAAAAGGTTTTAAGTTTTATTAATATACTGTCCGTTTAATAGGGTTATCTGGTAAAGTCCGACAATGTTGGTATTTTTTATTGAAGGATGCTTACTTTGTAATAAAGCTGTATTATGATTTTATAATGTATCATGAATTGTTAATCGTTTTATAGCACACTAGCCATTAGTACTTTTCGTTATGGCCAAAATAGATTTTTACTGATAACAGGCTTGAAAACAGGCATACCTCATAAATCCTGTAAAAATAATAATGATAATAATTACCTGCTGACTGCCTCGGTTGCGCGGTGGTATTTCGGTACGACTACGGTTCTGAGGTCTCGGGTTCGATCCCCGGGTCCGGCAAAGTGATATTAGATTTTTCCATATCAGCCCGGAGTCTGGAATTTGTGCCTGATATGGCAATAGGCTCGCCCCCTATCACATCTGGGACGGAACTAAGCTCGGCGAAATGTGGGTGTACTAGTTCGCTGGTGCGCCTCTGCCTACCTCTTCGGGGATACAGGCATGAGCTTATGTTATACTCGTCATTCAATTAAAAATTTACATTAATAGCGTATGAATTTAAATATTCTTACACCAGTGTATATTGAATGCTATTTCTTGGTAAATTTCAGTGTACTGATATTTTGTTTACATTATTTAAATAAATGTAATATCTACTAGACTCTACTAGTTCGCTAGTGCGCCTCTGCCAACCCCTTCGGGGATACAGGCGTGAGCTTATGTGATAATAAGTAATCCCACGAGATACCCTGACTTCGAAAGCTGATCAATACCAAAATTATTGCTAATATGATGTTAGAATAATGTTGCTAATATGATGGTATATCCGCCTTTAAACTCAGCAACTCGAAGTGTTTCGACGGCGGGTATCGCAGTCAGCGCTTTGCCTATTGAATGTTGATTTGCTCATCCTTATAGAATCTGGGTGTTAAGTGGTTGAACAGAAACGAACGTATCTTTTACTAAGTTGCATGACGTTATCAACTAACTGATATTGATGGTCGCGATGGAACAACTCATCAGCGTTGTTGGTTGTTAATTAATTGTATACTTGAGACGGCCGTCGCGTCGTGTACTCGCGTCGTCGTCAAGCCACGCTCGTGTGGAAAGTGAAACCGGGGGCGTCACACTGTTCGGTTACACTGTTACAGAACAGCTAATATGATGATATTATAACTGATCTAATGTCTAAGAGACACGCCGCAATACGCGAGCATGGCGTGAAAGAAAACGTTTATGCGACGCGACATCTTTTCTGTCAGTTCCTAAATTTTGCATAGAATTTTGTAAAAAATGCCTTTTTGGATGCTTAGGTTTCAGGTATGTAATAATAAATCGGTTTCTATATTAATAATCTTATCCAGATAAATACTTAGGATGTCGTCAGATAAGGTTATAAGAAATACACCCAACAGTCACACACATAATGATTTCTTAGGTTTACGTGAATGTTATTCATTGAAATTAAACTATTTTTACGGATTATATCACGATTTGGTTTTAATTTTTATGCCCGACGTTTCGAAAGCTTTGCAGCCTTCGTGGTCACGGGTCACTCTGACCAAATCGTGATATAATCCGTAAAAATAGTTTAATTTTAATGAGTCACACACATAGTCTTGACCCCACATTAGGTTTAACCTGTATCGTGGGTTGGTACCCATTAGAAACTACGAGGGACTTGCGATGTCATAACACCATGACTCGAACCAAATATGTGTAGATTACACAAAAAATTGTCTCTGTGCGGCAATCGAACCCGCGGTCTCTCACTTTACAGCCGGCTACGCATAATCAAATACGGAAAACTTGTTTATTAACAGTACCCCTAGTACGAGTTTATTTTGACAGTTCTAGATTCTTGAAATCGACGATAGTTTGCGTTTTGTCCATACATTTGACTAGTAGCGCTTGCGAAAATTACAACGAACTAAAAAAAATATGGAGAATCTGAAAACTATCGTCGATTTCGAGAAGCGAGAAAAACTCGTACGAAAAAGAATACTCACGATAACTAAAGCCGCGTCTCCTACACGAAAACTGCCTCCGTGGCGCAGTGGGCGAGTAACCGACTGTGAAGCGGGAGGCCGCAGTTTAGATTACCGCATTGAGACAAATGTTTGTGTGGCCAACAGATATTTGTTTCAAGACTGGGTGTTGTGGGACCGAAAGTCTCTCATAGTCTCTGACACCCACGATACAGGTTATACCTAGTGTAGGGTCTGACTGTTGGGTGTATTTATTTATTGGTATTTCTAATTTTTTTTTATCTATGGTTCATTGTTATATGAGCAGGGGACAATAAAAACCTTGTTTTGTGTAGGTGTTTTTTGTTTTTTGTTTCGATAAAATATATGCAGGAGACGCGGCTTTAGCGTAACAGCGTGTTTGTTTACATTATTGAAGTCACATTAGCAACGTAACTTGTTAAATATTTCAGTTAGTGTAAATCTTTATCGTTTATTTAGGACGTTTGTTAACTGTAAGGCTAAAGGTCGACGCGGTCGTGTATACTCTCCGAATATAACCTTGTAATGAGGTCACTGGCTCCACGGTTAAGGTCGCTAAAGGTTGATTCAAAGGGCTAAGGTACCGTTTTAAAATTAGGCCCTTGAAGCTAATATTGTCTATAAAGGTTACATGAATAGTACAAATCAATATAGTTGGAAATAACCATACTAGTCGATAGTGACAAATATGGCAGTGTATCGTTTCTCGTGGCTCGTCAGTATATGATGTGTATATGTATGTTCACACTTGGTGAGGTGGTGGGGCAGACAGCGCGGACTGCCACTTCAAATGTGCTTAAACAATTTTATACAGACGATCACTTATATTACTATACTACTACGCGTCGCTTTCTGTGGGTTTACCACCACGTCTTATAGCAGTATTGTTATAATCTTACTTTTTGTATGGGAAACGGTACAAGTAAGATTATACTAATACTGCTATAAGACATTGTTAAGTGAGGAAACCTGCATACACGAGAATTAATTTCTTACCAAGAATTTCAAAGGTATGTGAAGTCTACTAACCAGCATTAGGCCAGTGTGGTTTACCACGCCTAAGGCCTAATCCCTCTTATCAGTAGAGGAGGCCCGTTCCCAACACTGGAACAGTAATATTACAGGGCATACATATTATTATTTGCGGCACCTGTAGTGCGAGCCTCAACTAAGCACGACAAGTTAAATTATTATTAAGACGTTGTTCGGAATCGCGGTAGAATTGACCTCGAAAAAATATCTAAAATACCATGGCGGTGATCGCTTAATATTTCACGGGCCGCTTGCTGGTCTGCCCACCTCCACAATAACTTAGCTCTAAAGTTCTTGTTACCACGCAGGCCGATGCCGAGAATTCTACCTTTCAACGACTAGCACATTGTTTTTGTCTGCATAGTTTACACGTGCGTGTTCCGGGCACGCGAAAAATCCATATTGCGCCTGCGCAATGTACGTCAACGCGGGCCTTTGATGTTTCGCTAAACTATACTAGTGAGTGCATGTGGAGGGGCGTTAGCTATTTTGTGGCTTTTATGATAAAAAAATCTAACACTAAGTATGAACTAAACATAGTATATTGGGTATAATGGACCAATCTTAGTGATCTCTCTTTACAAATTATTAGAAACATATAGACTGCTTCGGGTGGCTTAGTTGTATCTCGGTACGACCACCGTCCTGAGGTCAAATGATATTGGATTTTTCCAATCTTAGCCTGGAGTCTGGAATTGGTGACCGATATGGTTATAGGCTCGCCTCCTATCACATCTGAGACGGAACTAAGCTCGACGAAATGTGGGTGTTCTAGTTCGTTAGAGCGCCTCCGCCTACCTCTTCGGGGATACAGGCGTGAGCTTATATTATGGTAGAAAGGTATTTTCATGTTTTCTTATAAAGTATGCTCAATGTTAATGGGAGATAATTGAAAACTGATGTTTTGACATACATACAGGGTCTTTTAATCGAACTTCAAGTCAAAATCCGCGATGAAATGTGCTAAACACCTGTCAGCAAATCAATCACAATAATTTATTTCATCTAGTCGATAATATTTCTGCAACGCAACTGATCAATTAGTTCCATATAGAACAAAATTCCACCATTCCGAATGTTGCGAGACCATTTCCTGCCAACAAAAAAACCTGCCTATCCTTTTACAGTTGAATAAAATGTTCAACATTCAACAATCCTTGCTTATGGCTTATATGTTATAGCTCTTATTATTATCAATTTTTGAATACAAATCTCGGGTTCGATCCCGGGTCGGGCAAAGTGATATTGGATTTTTCCATATCAACCCGAAGTCTGGAATTTATGCCCGATATGACGATAGGCTCGCCCCCTATCACATCTGGGACGGAACTAAGCTCGGAGAAATTTGGGTGTTTAGTTCGCTAGTTCACCTCTGCCTTCCACTTCGGGGATACAGACATGAGCTTATGTTATGTTATGAATACAAATTTTGTTGAGTTATACGTTACAAATCTTGGGTTCCATTAAATAAAAGGGCATTCGCGAACTAATAGCCGTGTGCGACAGTGATGCGCGCCTTCCATTAGTTCCACAGATAGGCCACTTTACTGTGAGACAGACGTCTAAACAAACAGACTGACAAAAACGCATGTTTATGTGTAGTGTGTACGCATGCGCCGGCGCTTAGCTTGTTATTCTTAACGCGCAGATGGCTTTTTGTGTATTGCTCTTAAAAGAAAAAAATGCGAAGAAACAGCTAGTTGTTAAACGATTCGCTCACGGCGTTTTGAACTTGTTATTGCAGCTTATTACAGCTAAATATTAGCTCTGAGATATTGTAATCTGTCTTAAATGTGTTTAGTCTGTATCGGATGGCTTTTGGCAGATGCCAGTAATCACATCTGTTGAAGTTAAAATATTATACGTACTTTTGTGATGTGTGTACATAGTGTCAGAATATGTGTATGAACAAAGTATTCATCATCATCATCATCAGCCATAGGACGTCCACTGGTGAACATAGGCCTCCCCCAAAGATTTCCAGATCGACCTGTAGGACGTCCACCTACAAGGTGGACCGACGACCTGATAAAGGTCGCAGGAAGTCGCTGGCTGCAGAACAAAGTATTATTAAGAATTAATTTTAAAAGCAGTTATAGCTCGGTAGCGACTAATACGGACACTAGAGTCTAAACGAATGTGCAGGTTTGAAACCCATCTCATATTTTCTGCAATATGTTTTAAAAAGTGTATTACTCAGACGCGACCAAACATTGAGTGGGATATGGTGAATAAATGGTTTGTGTGCAAGTCAGACACGGATAATAAATAGTCGATCAGTTAAGAGGAAAAAACGCTTCGTCAAAATCAAGTTATTGCATTAGTTAGGTACTTGTTGTTTGCGGTGTGGCGCTGTGTGTTCCAATTTCCAAACACTTCGTGTCCGATGTGTGGTCAGCTGGAAGAGGGCTTGTGGCCGTGTCGTATGGTGGCAGGTGTGGATCTGACAGGAGAATTTGGGGGAAATTTTATTTGAAACGTACTTGTTGCGGTTGTGGAATGTAATATTTAATTATTTTTAAAATACGCTTTTTCCCTTAGCTCTTACGATAACATACAATTGTGTAGAAACGTGTAATATCGGAGAAAAAAAAATGCTTTAACAATATGATTTTAAGAAACAACAAGCAACTATGTGTAGGCGATGTATTGACTTCAATAATGATGGGGATCTCATCCAAAGCTTTTCATTAGTGCAACACTGTATGATCCAATTTGATGTAAAATAAAAATACTGTAAATGAACGTAATTCATGCGGCGTTATAATATCTTTTGGGGTTCTACTCCACAACGTGTCCGTCTAATTCCGTGCCTGTGTGGTGGCCGGGTGGATTTGCTTTTTAGGCACATTTCGCCCGTGTGTAACTTGATACATGTGATTTTTGCACACACTGCGCCATTTTTTATTTTTCGTTGTTCGTATTCTGTGTCGGGTTTCGCGTGCTATATCTACATCATGTATTTTTTGGTATATGTTGCGTTATTATTTACTTATTTGGCAAGTTCAATGTACCGAGTGTGCGATTTTTCAATTCGGTCATGTTAACTGTTCATATGGATGAATATGGGAATATTAGCGCCTTCTGTTGACAGTAATCTGAAACTATTTATTTCGTAAAATTTACAGTCAACGTTAACACGATTGAATACGTAAAACTCTCTTAAACAACACTAGGTACATATGGCACGAGTGTTATCCAGACCAAAATACTCATAATGGGCCTTACTTATAAAAACATTTTCGCTTATCTTTTCGCTGAGAATAGCCTGTCACTTTTTTCCTTGCGTTACATTGTTTAAAAATGAAAGGGACAACCTATGGTTAAAGATAAGCAGCGCTTAAATATTTTTATAAATGAGCAAGTGTCCTAAACATACACCCTTCTCAAAGTACCTTCTTCCACCAGCCCTTATACCACTTCAAATCGGGCGCGACACACATTTTCAAGCATGATACAGAAAGGATTTTGCAAAATTTTTACGACCGGCTGCCTGCCTGACGCTTACTCTTTTTTTTAGAGGTTCCAGTCCCGGGTAATCGTGTTATATCGACAGTTTTGCCCGACCTGGGATTCGAACGCACGACCTTCAGATCCACAGCCTATATACGTTGACACTAGACCAAGAAGGCGACTTCCAACTTTCACACGTTCTGTAGTCCTATTCTATAATTATTTTCCAATACAACCGAGTTGAAACATTTTGTATGGTCAGTGCTTATCTATGTTGCAACAAAACTCGTCTTATAACCACAGTTAAAAGCACGTCTATAAATATTTATTTACCGGAGAACCGAGTTCTGTGAATTCAATTTCCCCAAATCTTTTTACGAACCCAATCAGGCAATGACGAAATATTCACGGGATTTCTGGAAATACTTGTTTTTGTTAGGCTATGTTTATAAATCTATGAAAATGAATTAATACGGTGATCAGAATGTTAAAATTTTGTTTTGTACGTAACGCAATTATACGCGAAAGTTTTACACACAATACAATTGTCAGTATTTACATCGTTTGCAATTAGCTTGTCTATTAGCTAACATTTAAGCTGAGCAAATGATTAAGAATAGTCTGTCACGTTTTTTCCTTGTGTCACATTGTTTGAAAATAAAACGAACAGACTATTATTAACCATTTGCTCAGCAACCCGTCGGAGGCGGCACATATATCGACCTATCCAAAGAATAAAGTTACATATGATAATTAATCGAAATTGCTTTCTTATTTTTCTGAGCTTATTTATTGACCTGTATAATTAACTAGTGAATATTTTTTTAAGCTATGTCATAATTTAACTTGTTATTATGTCATAAATTTAAAAAATTACTAGTATTAGTTAAATATATAGGTTAATTTAAGCTCAGAAAAATATAAAAGCTATTTCGATTAATTATCATATGTAACTTTATTCTTTGCATAGGTCGATATATGTTACATAAGCGTATGGGCCACCGGAGGCCGAGCCGCCCGTGACTATTCTATGTTTTTTTATAAGTAAGGTCCAATATGTATGTCGGTATTTTAATTTTCAAGAAAATAATTTTGATGGTGTCAATTATTTTAAAATATGTATAATAAGGGTAGATGAGGGTCTTATGGTTCTAAGTCGAAATTCTCATTTCCTTTTCTTATAGCAGAGACTCGCAAACGAGCAGATACATAGGTCTCCTGATGGTAAGTGATCTCCGCTCCTCATAGGCACCCAAGACACAAAAAGAATCATGGGTACATTGCCAACCTAAAATGATGGAATGGAAAGGGAGGGAAAAAGCATTGCGAAAGGGAGGGGAAATCTCATTTACCGAACGAAACGGACAGCGAGCTGCCACTTTACGACGGTTTTCTGTGAGATAGTGGTATCAAACCGATCGAACTGACCCATTCGTGCTGTAGACGTAATTGTGTACAGCGTGGCTCTACCACTCAAAAGACCGCCATGATGTTATAAACAAGCGGAATTGAGGCTAGTGCATTAACGGCCAGTTTCAATAAACGATCTCAGTTTAGAGTGCAGATAGATCGCGATTATAAACCAATCAAATCAAGTCATTTGACGGAGTCATGTTCAAACTGTGTCCTTATTGGCAAATTTTTGTAATCTATTTGCACATTCGAACTGAGATTGTTTATTGAAACCGAGCGTAAAACGATTATTACTGCATTAGAAATTGATAATTAATTATCCAGGAAATTGACTATATTATTTTAAATAAACAATACAACTACCACTTCAGTCCACAAACATATATCTATAGTGATAGCTCTACTATTAGATTATTTTAGTTATATTGATATACACCATCCTCCAACTATTAACATTAGCAGTGAACTTGCTGAGAATAATGACACGTCGCAGTAGCCCGTCTATCAACATTGTTTACCCGTCGCGTGTCACAGCGTGATGATTGATGTTGCTCGGGGTACATGACTGACATACATAGTATGTAGTATGTACAGGGTCGTTATCCGGATCGGTGTCTTTATGGGTCATTATACATATTAAGCCTTCGTTGTTTTGTGATTGCGTGATCAATTTGTGTTAATAAGGAAGTAAATACGTAACTAGTAAGTAGGTCACAGGAATCATGAATCATGAATACTCGTAATATCAGGCTAATCGTGGAGAAAAGGAATAGGAAGTTAAGGATCGAGCGTTTTTGAGGAGAGATATTAGCATAGTGATTTCTAATGGTTACGCTAATGTTATACATTGAAATAAAACAATTTTATACTGATTCTATCAGGATTTGTTTTTATTATTAGGCCCGACGCGACGTTTCGAAGGCTTTGCAGCCTTCATTGCCACGGGTCAGATTGAAGTGTAAATTGTAAAAAAAAATAATATATACCTTATATACGTATTTACAAGCAGCGATGGCTCAGTTGGGAATGGTATGGACTGCCGAGACAAGTGTCGGAGGTTCGAGACCAACCCCAAAATGGAGCATACACCTCTGACTTTTCTATTTTAAGTGTATTTTCATTGTGAAATATCGCTTGCTATTACGGTGAAGGAAAACATCGTGAGGAAACCTGCATACCCGAGAATTTCTTCACAGGAATTTCGAAGGTATGTGAATTCTGCCAACCCGCATTAGGCCAGCGTGGTAGACTAAGGCCTAACCCCTCTCATTAGTAGAGGAGGCCCGTGCCCAGCAGTGGGACAGTAATATTACAGGGCTAATATTATTTTATACGTATTTTACTGATTTCTTAAGTTTACCCGAATGTTATATATTGAAATAAAACTATCGGACTGTCCGACCCGTGACCACGAAGACTGCAAAGCCTTCGAAACGTCGGGCATAACAATTAAAACAAATCGTTATAGAATGGTTCGATCCCCGGGTCGGGCAGTGATATTGGATTTTTCCATATCAGTCCGGAGTCTGGAATTTGTGCCCGATATGGCGATAGGCTCGCCCCCTATCACATCTGGGACGGAACTAAGCTCGGCGAAATGTGCCTACCCCTTCGGGGATACTGGCGTGAGCTTATGTTTATGTTTATGTGATAGAATCCGCAAAAATATATTGTATTTCAATGTATACGTGTTTTATTTCGAGAGATATTACCAGTTCCCAGTTGTGGGTAAATTAGTGTGTTGTATTTAAAGAAAATAAATCATAAACTACTACGACTAGACATGCTTCCAACATGAGTGTGATAACTCAATCACCATCTTCAAGATTATGGATATAAATAAAGTTTTATATTGTGATGTGTGCTCTCAGTAAGAAAATAATAAACCTCATAATTAGGTGTATATAGGACAATTGAAATAATAAGCTTAGAAGAACTCTCCAATTTATGATAGAAATTGAAAGTACATGTAATCCACGGTATAATCTATTAGCCGTCTATTGGTTACGTTGATTACTTAGTTAACGATATTGAATACTAACATGACCATGTTAGTCACAACAAATTGCAGGCAATCACTCTCGAGGGAAGTGTGGGCTGTGTGGGCGACTCGTATTAGCGACGTATCTATGTAATGATTTATTAGGTTTACGCGAAGGTTATTCATTGAAATAAAGAACTAAGATCCTTTAATCCGACCCGTGACCACGAAGGCTGCAAAGCTTTCCAAACGTCGGGCATAAAAATTAAAACCAAATCATGATAGAATCCGTAAAACTAAAATTAGTTTTATTTCGACGTATCTATGATTCAAACGTGTGGAGAAAAAAATGATCTATATAATTAAAAATTCTCATGCTGCCTGATGATGATATATCTGCCTATATATAAACCGCTTCATTGATCTAATGGAAATATATTAATGGGCCAAACCGAGGAGAGTTGCAGGTTATAGACGGTTGAGTGTGTGGGTCTCTATCGAGTTTCACTGTTCGGTGTCATTATAGATACCATTGTTGATCCTGGCGAAGTAACAGTAGCGTGTTCGTGGGCGGGAGTCTCTTCATGTATAAATTATATTTATATAAATAAATAAATACACACAACAGTCACACACCTAGTCCTGACCCCACACTAGGTATAACCTGTATCGTGGGTGTCGGAGACTATGAGAGACTTTTGGGTCTCACAACACCCAGACTTGAAACAAATGTCTGTGGGCCACACAAACATTTGCCTCAATGCGGGAATCGAACCCGTGGCATCTCGCTTCACAGTAGGCTACTCGCTCACTGCGCCACGGAGGCTGTCAATATCTAACATTAAGTTCCAAAAGATTACTCAAAACACCTAACGTTAAACTAAATTTGAGATAGATACGTTAAGGCGCATCTCCTCGACAAGTTTCGAAACAAAACACACCTACACAAAACAACTGATTTCGCTGTCTGCTGCTTATGGAACAATGGACTATAGACAAAATAAAATACCGTATTTTGTGTAGGTGTTTTGTGTAATGTTTTAGTGTAGGAGACTCTGTTTAATCTTTATTTTTAAGTATGTCTCATCGTAGTACTATTAGGTATTCAGTGTCGTGTAATAAACTCCAGTCCTTCAACGTTCACGTTAGGTAGATCCTAGATAGGCAGGTAATTATCTCGTACGTAAGTTGCGAGGGTGATGCCTCCCTGATAACCTTTCTAATTGATTATCGATTGCCTCGGCCGGGGGTGGAGCTTGACAGGGGCAATATCCGGCTTAGAACGTTAATTTGCAATAACAAGATGGATGTCCACAAAAAATAAGTTTATAAAATGTAATTAATAAAACGAGCTCGGATAAATTTTCCGATTGAAAAAATATTTAGTTTTACTTATAAAAATATTTACGCGGTTCTAACTTTAAGACTAGTTTTTCCCTTTCATTTTCAAACAAAGTGACCCAAGGAAAAAGTGACAAAGTATTCTTAAAGATAATCCGTAAAGGTTTCAATTAGGCTCAATTGCACCACTATTATTAACCTAGAGTTAGTCCTAACCGCAAGCTAAATTGACAGAAAATGTATGAATGACATGTAACTTAACTTGCGGTTAGGACTAACTGTAGGTTAATAATAGTGGTGCAATTGAGCCTTAGAAGCATAGACTTCTTTCGACTTTTAAATCTATGTACATTTTGTCAAAAAATTGCCTCGGTGGCGTGGTTGTATTTCGGTACGACTACTTTCCTGAGGTCTCGGGTTCGATCCCCGGGACGGGCAAAGTGATATTGGATTTTTCCATATCAGCCCGGAGGCTGGAATTTGTACCCGATATGCTCGCCCGATGGCGAAAGACTCGCCCCCTATCACATCTGGAACGGAACTAAGCTCGGCGAAATGTGGGTGTACTAGTTGGCTAGTTCGCCTCTACCAACCCCTTCGGGGATACAGGCGTGAGCTTATATAATGTTATTTTGCCACAAATATTTATGTATAATAATAGAAACTATTGGGTTCATCGGCCTCGTCTCGTAGATGAGTGCTCTAGTGTAGTGCCTAGGGAAAACGCCTCGTTCGTACAGTATCGATCTCTTTCAACACGTAATAGGATGTCGACCTGCAGACAGCACCGTCCCCCGTGTGGCGTGCCCTGCCGCCTGTGCAATATGTATTCACTATCGTAGCAAGATATTATATTTTCAGGTATCTCTTTTTATCCTAGAATCTACAGCTTGACCATGACTATATACCTGTAGCATCCCTTAGCAGTACCTCTTTTAGCAACTATCGGTTAAAAATCTAATAATTTAGTATTATGAACAATTTGTAGGTAGCAAAAAAGCCATGTATGTGGTGCTTTGTTATAAAAGTTTTGAAAAGTGTTTCTAATATTTGTGACTAGACTTTTTTTATCCTGTCACGGCAAAGTGACTACACTGCACCTTATGGTAAGCGTAGTGGACTCCAAAAAAAAACAGAGACCACTGACGAACAATGAGTTTATCAGTGGTCGCCAGAATCATGTCGGCCTATTTATTCTTCTTCACACTCCGAAACCGAAGAGGGAAGAAGTAAATCGAGGGGCTTGCGACAAGCTAGGCGGATGACCGATACAGATACAGGGATACCCCCATACCCGTCCCAACCAACCATCAAGTCATGCCGCAAGCCCCTCGAGAGAACCGGAAGTGCACTGGCGGATCCTGGAATGCGAACCACACACGGAGTGTAGGTCACTATGGCAGGTTTTAGCACCATTTGTACGGTGGTCGCCATCCGGTTGGATACGAATATCCTGCCACCAGCAGACGTGGAACTACTTGGTAATTAAATATGATTTAAAACAAACGTTTGCTCCACTAAACAGTCTCATCTTTCAATAACTACCTGAAAGCAGTATTGTGTTGACTAGTTATTATATTGCTTTTAATGAATATGAAAATTCTCATCTTTCTATCAAGAATAGAATTCCATTCAAAATGTTATAAAAAGCCTCATGTTTCTAAAGCATCTCGTCGTTTAATTTACCCGGTCGCTATAAATAGTGAATTGAACGCTTTCAGCTATGAAATGCTAATCCACTCTGGTTAAAATAAAACCATCACATCAGTCCATTTATGACGTCCCATTATTTAATAGTTGTATGCAGTATGAGCGGTTCATCAAAAGAAGTTTGCTAATCTAAGGCTAGCTGTACGTAGGTAGTGTTTTATCCGACGAATTTCACGATTTATTTACTAACTTGTAGGCATGTATTGTTATGGATAGCTGTATCAAAGTAAGAAATCATTCGTATTTGAAAGTGTTACACTGTACAATGGAATTCAAAATTTTAAAATTTCTTAAATTTCGTCAAACCTAAAACATTGGAGAGTCGTCGATGCTTCTGAAAATTGTAATGTACACAATAAATTTGTCTTACACCACAAAAATTGTAGAGGTTTGAAAATTCAGTCAACCACCTAGATTCGAGATAACTTAAGGGTAGTAAGCACTTACCTAGCGTTATTCAGCTGTTCAATAAACTTTAGAAAATTAAACTGCTTCGGTAGCGTAGTGTTATTGCGTGCGCAGTACGACTATGTATTGTCCTGAGGTCTCGGGTTCGATCCCCAAGTCGGGCAAAGTAATATTGAATTTTTAAGTATCAGCCAGGAGTCTGGAATGTGTGCCCGATATGGCGATAGGCTCGCTCCCTATCAAATCTGGAACGGAACTAAGCTCGGCAAAATAAGGGTGTTCTAGTTCGCTAGTGCGCCGTTGCATACACCTTCGGGGATAGAGGCGAGACCTTATACATGTATACACAAAATTAAACTTCAGAATGCGATTAAATCTCAGTGCGTTTTCGTCTGCGTCCCGCATCATGCATGATGCGTGCGTCGGAAGCTTGTGACCAGCCTTATGGTCCACCTCTGACACCGCGGTGCATTCATTAACACACTTATAATGGTGTAAACATCCGGCTCCTTATCAACATGTTGTATACAACACTAAACTTTTGACACAGTATAATAACACCCGAATGTAACGCCGGATGTGTAGATGTGTTAGAATTTAGAACAGGCGCGTGGTATGCTTTCAGAAAGTAAATAAACATCAAAAATATGGTGGAGTTGTAGGCAAGAAAATATTTTTTGTGCGAATGGTTGTGTTACAATCTTATGCTGAGAAGCGCGAGATCCTGGGTTCGAAAAGTCGAGCATTTACAATTTGTTAAATTCACGGATTTAGTTGTAGCTGGAATTTGTTTCCGGTACGGCGGCGATAACCTTTTCCCATATCACACTCCTTTTTTCTACTTACCCTTATCCCACCTTAATGTGGTGTCGGCGCAAGCACGTCAGAGAAAGGATTTGGCTTAGTTTTTACGACCGGCTACCTGCCTGACGTCAACTCCTTCTGTGGGATCCAGTCCCGGGCAAATTATATTAGAAAATTTGCTTTATCCGATCCGATCTGGGAATCGAACCCAGGACCTCCCGGTCCACAGCCCTGTATATTCTGCCACTAACTGAAAGTAGTATTCTAGGAAAATAACGGACATAAGCTCTTCGCAACATGAATATTAAAGTTCTCCAGTTCATCTCTGCCTACTCCTTTGGGTATTTGTACTTATTGTTATGTATGTTTAATGTTAGTCAAAACATTGTTTCGTTCTAGTTTCACCAGTGTTTTATTTTCACGACAGTGTCAATAAACACATGAAAATTCTGAAATATAATTTCGTTTTTTCTTTGTAATTTTGTTTGTGATTATTTATGGCGATTTATCTAGCTCCCACGCGATAGCATTGTTTCTGTAAAAAGGTGTTACGGGTTCATTACCCGGTCGAAGCAGTCATTTTTCACATTATTTGGTGATTGTTATTATTTTGTTTTTTAAAGTGCTCACTTGAATAATGAAATACAGCTAATGTTTTGGAAATACTATAACTACAATATTTTTGGAGGTGTATTCAATATTAATAAACGATGTAACATACTGTATATTTATGTAATTATGTATACAGACAGACAAGTCTGTTTCTCATAGGAGTAGGCAGCGTTAACGGATTTACATACATACATACATAGATCCATGTCTGTATCCCCGAAGGGGTAGGCAGAGGTGAACAAGAGAACTAGAACACCCACATTTCGCCGCGCTCACTACCGCCCAGATGTGATAGGGGGCGAGCATATCGCCATTACGGATTAAACGTCGGATTCGGAATTTCGGAATCGGATTTAATACTAACATAACATAAGCTCACGCCTGTATCCCCGAAGGGGTAGGCAGAGGCTAACTAGTGTTCAATGGTGTCAGGTGGATCTCTGGCCAGTCCGACTCGAACACGTTCATTGTCTCTATTAATGAACGATCCATAATGAAGAAGCCTCGGGCCCTTGAGACGCAGCTGATGCATTGTGGTGGCGCATGCGCACGTGCCCGCTACGTGAGAACGATGCATTGTTAGCACCCACTATTCAGTTAGACGTAACCGCTCGACATGAATGGACCACGCATCGACTAGACTTACCGACCTGTGGACTGTTTAGTCTAGATTATGGTGTGATTATGTTTGGTAGGAAGAAGGTGTTTTTATATTATGCTAAGTAAATGGCGCGTTTACTGGTACTTGGTATTTGCGACCACGTCGATTCGGATTTTGAAGTACTTTGATTGGAAAAATCACACGCGTATAGCATTTTAAAACACATAACATAAGCTCACGCGTGTATCCCCCAAGGGGTAGGCAGAGGTGCACTAGCGAACTAGAACACCCACATTTCGCCGAGCTTAGTTCCGTCCCAGATGTGATAGGGAACGAGTCTATCGCCATATCGGGCACAAATTCCAAACTCCGGACTGATATGGAAAAATCAAATATCACTTTGCCCGACCCGGGGATCGAACCCGAGACCTCAGCACGGTAGTCATACCGAAATACAACTACGCCACCGAGGCAGTCAGCATTTAAAAAAATAAAAATAATATTTTTTTTTTAAATTTGACGCTAACGGTGCAGTCTTACAGATTACCGTTTTAATTAAGCCGTCATTTGCCGAGATGATTTCAAATCTAATTATCTATCGAAAGCTCTTAAAATTCAGAGGCGCATGCCTTCATAAAACAGCATTATTCATCACACGATCGTCAATATCTTGCTCAAATAATTACCTCCAATTCTCTACCAGTTTATTGGAGTTTACTCTACCAGTATATTCTGATCTGATATTCAATAAAATTAATGCCCGACACGTATTCACCCATTTTGCGTTTGACGGCGCGTCGCGTCGCTTGATACATTTATCTTGAACGATGATCAACTCGTATTGAAGACGTCGGAACTTTATCTATGTATCTTCGTCGAAAGAGGGAGGTATCATACTGGGGGTTGGGGAGTGTGGGGAGTGACGGGTGGTTCGGCGCGTGTTGACGTCTGCCAAATGAAACACGTTTGTAAAAGTCGGCCGTGATGCGGCGAAGCATTTACGAAATTGGTAGGTTTGCGTGGCGGTGAATAAATGAGATCGTTTGTCAGTCCTTACGCCTTAAAGACTACCCTCCTTCCGAGGCAGTCGGCTAAAAAATTTTTTTACACTGTTTCTCGTATTTGCAACATGTATTTTATGTAATCTAATATTGAATGTGTACAATTTAATTTACACTTCGTTCAGATTCTCTATCAGATTTGTGTATGAACAGCAACAGTAAAAATACTTTTGTCACGCATTATCAAAACACATAGTTAAGCCGTGCCCGTAACTTTCATTGAATATTTTAATTAGGATTCCCATTTTTCGCCTCGTCACTCGTCCGTCGTCGGCCAGTGACGTACTCAGTCGACATAGTTTTTGTAAGAATGGAGCCAGTTGAATGGTAGCGGCGCGCGTGGGCGTGTACTACCGGTAGCGGTGTGGCGTGGCGCGGCGTGCCGGGTCGGCCGCGGTGTTGTGGTGTGGGCTGTAGCGCCGGATTCACGCGCGCTCACTGTTTATATAGCCCATATACTGTGGATAATGGATGCAGAGCCACCTGCTGATGTACTACAATTATTATAATCAATTATGGATTGTAACCTAATCTCTCTGTTCCGTGGTTTTTACATATTGATCGTTTCCACAAAAAAGTGTGCCCGTGGATAACTGCTGATAAATTGAGCCATAAACGAAATTATTATTATATATTAAAATTCCACCCAAATCGAGTTAAAAAGTGCGTTAATGTTGCATTAGATTCGAGAACTTGACATTTGATAATTTTTACCGTGACATAAGTGCACTGTTTCACTCTTTTTCAGTAGAGTTTTAAGTCATTAAATGAAGTCGAATTGAAGTCAAATTCGAATCGAGTGTAAAAAGTCAGATCCCTAATGATGTCTTTAATAAACAAATAAGCTTCGAGTACCTATACTAGTCACTGTTGTCGAGTCCGCCCCTGTACCTACTGTTGTCGGCAGCGAGTGAGTAGCGAGCGACACGATGTTTATTTCCATGGTGAATGGAAGTTGGAACAGGCGCACGTTAATCAGGTTATGGGGTTGGTTATGTACGTGATAATTGGGCGGACAGCGGGTCGGATCGACCAGCGGTTTTAACTCTGTTAACTGTTGTAGTGGAGAGTTAATCGGATTGGGAAACGGAGCGTCGAGTCGGTGGCCTCTCGCCTCTCAACTGAGTTGTTTCCATTGTAATGTATCTCGCTCATTTGTTAACCATTCTTACATTCGGTAAGTGTTTCGATTAATCGCCTCGTGGATTTAGAGACAGCGTGCTTAGGCTGACAACGATGAAGTACAGACTTTTGGGTTCAAATTACAAAATGAACGATCATCATCATCATCATCATCATCAGCCATAGGACGTCCACTGCTGAACATAGGCCTCCCCCAAAGATTTCCAGATCGACCTGTTGGAAGCGGCCTGCATCCAGCGACTTCCTGCGACCTTTATCAGGTCGTCGGTCCACCTTGTAGGTGGACGTCCTACGCTGCGCTTGCCGGTACGTGGTCTTACCGGCAAATGAACGATCATTATAATTTTTTTTTCTATTCGTAAAATCGATATAACATGCATAGGCTCGTCCCCTATCACATAAAGGGACGGATATCAGCAATTGTGGGGGATCTAGTTTACTGCTGCCAACCCCTTAAGGGATTATTAAGGGATACAGGAACGAAAAAAACAGCAGCTGTCTTAGAACACGCAGATCAGACGTGAATATTTGTGGCCAATTTATTTTTAATTGCCTATGTGGGCAGACGAGCTGGTTTAACTGATGGTACCGCTGGTAGCGGTTACCGCTGTCTATGAAACTCAGCAATGCCAGGGGCACAGCCAAGCTTCTACCTACCAATACATATTTGTTTCTATCTATATTCTGCCTTTTATTTTACAGCCGCTTATAGCAGCTTAGATATTGCTCCTTGTCATAATGTAGAAGAAAATCAACATCGGCTTTCTTTCTGGTAACTTTTTAACGCTACTGACGCCTTCAATATTTATTTCTAAAACTTCGGCACAAAGAATCAACGTCATTGAAAGGGATTACACATCGATAAGTGGTGTTGGTCGGTACTCCCTTCCAGTCGATATTCTTGCGATGCCCTTGAACCACTTGCATCTGTATCTATTTTAGAACGTTTCAGCGCTCACTACTCTCAATTTTTTCATTATACAACGTATGTTATTTGAGATAAACGCTGTATTATTTACTTATTAAACCGATGTGTAATTTCTAAGTACCTAACGTGCTAGATATTGCATTATTATTTTACAAATTACCTTTGGGAAGTCGAGTAACATTTTAAGTCTAAACGAAATTAACATATAAAAACAATATAAAAGTTTTGCGTCAATAATGGTGGGCTGTCCTATAGTCGGTATGACGGTAATAGTTGCAAACGTCAGAAAGGTTGAAAGAACGGTAAAAAGCTCAGCTATAAGGGTGCAATAGTTGCGTCTCTATCTATTGTTTGATGTAAAGAAAAAGAAGGACACCATCTCGCCTGTTTAAAGGACGCGACGTTACGCCGTTAAACGAAGGCCACAGAGAAGCCACGCACACAAACGCGTCTGTACAAAAGTGCCCTACGCACACACACGCCATTACTTGTCGATAGATCGAATGGGCTGAAAAGCCTGCTTCACTTTCAATATTCTTAGCGCGCCGGCTATCTTATTTTTACATCCGTGGAACTACATAACACTTTAGCATTCGTGTGGTGCTTCACATACTGCTGTCGTATGACATTAGGTCACACTGAGAAGTTCGTCATTGATGATCATCAATATAATTATACTATACCGGGATACAAAGTATTCAATGAATTTTTCCTCGTACAAAAATAGCGTTGCACAGATCAATTTTAATCTAAACTGGAAACATAATCTCAAACTGGCGTCTCTAATGCAACGAGATGAGTTTTAAATTATGCGAGAATGCGCTGCGTCCAGAATTGGCGGGTCAACGCTCGGCACTCGCCGGTAATCGAACCGCCGGCGCCTCGACTGTTGAACCTGTCATTTATCGCCACATCTACGTTCGCTGTGGTGGTTTCTAAAGCCAATTAAGTTAACGTCGATGAACAAAGAATGCCCATGTTGGTCTTACGCAATTTGAAGATATTTTTATGGGTTCAAAACTAGTTTGATACTATCATTCTATATTAGCTTCTTTCCGAGCACCGATTCCCAATTGGTTTATTACGATTTATACGATGTATTGTTTCATTCGGTTATTACTTATTGTAATTAGTACACTCGTAACTTTATCGATAAACAATGGTTCACATTATTTAATGTGTGTTTTAAAAAATAATTAAGTTAACATTATATAAAAATATAATAAAATTCAGAAAATAATTAGGTATTTTAGTTTCATATAAAATTACTGTAACGTACTTTGTGAATATCCAAATAGTAGGAAATTATCCAAATTGCACGTTTGGTTTGGCTAATAAGTGAGTACCTACGTACAAAACACAAGAATTATATGCAACTTCGGACTTCAGTCTTATAAGATAACATGACATAAGCTCACGCCTGTATCCCCGAAGGGGTAGGCAGAGGCGCTCTAGTGAACTAGTACACCCACATTTCGCCGAGCTTAGTTCCGTCCCAGATGTGATAGGGGGCGAGCCTATCGCCATATCGGGCACAAATTCAGTCTTATCCCTAGAAATATTTGAGGTATTCATAATTATGGAACATTCAGACACAATACTTTCCCTCGAACGCTCGGGATACCTATCCCTCCCACACCGATGATGATAAATTTTACACAACTTTTGGAGTGTCGAGACAGTGCGACCATTTTGTCTAGAAGAAAACTAATAAAAAGAATTCTCTCAAAGTTGTGCTTTTGAAAGTTTTGATTAATTTTATCACGGGTCCCTCTTCTAGAAGGGTTTTCAGCTACATCTAAAAACTTTCTATTTGAAGGAAAATCATACTTCAGTAATTAAACTTTATTTTACAAGAGTTAGGTTATTATTATTATAATTTTACGATTGAATTGAAGCCAATTTTTACATGTTCCTACTGGAAGACTTTAAACAAATATTTTAATGCTTTCAACAAGTCGATCTGGTAATCTTTGAGGGAGGCCTATGTCCAGCAGTGGACGTCCTGTGGCTGATGATATTTATTATGAATAATTAGAATCAAAAGCAAAAATCAATATGTATATTAATTTCTTTCAGTTAGAGCTTTCTATAGTAGATATATCGTCTGTGCTTTTAGTTTGTGTATTATTATTCCATTTGTCCTGTGCATCTATCTCAAATTTTACACAAAAAGTAATGCCTGTCTATATTTCTAGGAAATCTAAACACTTGATAAAGATTTTGTTGCGTGAGAAATCAAAATGTTATTATTATAGGATCACACAAATATCGCAATGTTTTTATGTTATTTGCGATTTATATGTAGTAACAAATGCAGTGCAATTACGTAACGTTATTTTATTATACAACTGGCGAGCGTTGCTGGTTGCAAAACGCAATCCATTCCGCACTCCGACAGTCCGACTCGCCGCACTGCACTCACTGGCACGCAGACGGGCAATTTGTGATATTTTAAAACCATAATTGTACCACAGAACTAATGTTTATGTTCTTGGTGTTGTTTGTTTGGAAACTACTCGTATATGAGGTTGAAGCGGTAGAATAAAATTTACGTTCTCTAGTTATTCTTGTTAAAAATACATAAGTACCACATACTTATATCTAAATAATAGCCTCCGTGGCGCAGCGGGCGAGTAGCCGGCTGTGAAACGTGAGGTCGCGGGTTCGATTCCCGCACCAACACAAATGTCTGTGCGGCCCACAGATATTTGTTTCGGGTCTGGGTGTTGTGAGACCAAAAGTCTCTCGTAGTTCCTGATACCCACGACACAAGACTCGATCTTAGTGTGGGGTCAGGACTATGTGTGTGACTGTTGGGTGTATTTATTTATTTATTTATTTATTTATTTAAATGAAGCGCTCCCAAAATCCTCAGACCTCGTTTATTATAGCATATTTCAATATAAAATGACGAGACTGTCTTCAAATTACATGAAAATTGAAGGTTGAGAAATAAATGGAGAGTTAGATATCCGCTCGAAAAGTTTACTTTGGTCTTTTAATCCTATGGGCTTATGATGTGTCATCTTCTTGGTAGCGACCCTATTCTACGAGAATGTTAAAAATGTGTTTATAATTTGACAAAACTTTTTGTAATGATTTAAGCTACTTAATATATCCAACTTTTTACAAGACATCGATTTCGCTGCAATTTACCATTTTGTATCAAGTAATAAAAACAAATAATTATAATAAACATTTCGACCCAGAATCTGATCATTTCGGAGAAAATTCACCATATTTGGCTGTAATATTTGATCTCCTTTCACCATCATCAGTGAGTGACAAAGGTGCGCCGGCCTTGCACGACCTTGCGCTCTTCAAACAAAAGGCGTGGGCGCGGCGGGGTGCGCGTGCGCACGGCGCCATGCACTTCAGGATGACATAATTAAAACTCATGTCTCTTGATGTAATTATAACTTAGTATAATTTATGCAACAATGAATTAACCCGTCAGAGGCGGCACATATATATGTTCCATAAGCGTATGGGCCACCGGAGGCCGAGCCGCCCGTGACTATTTATGTATATTCATTTAATTATGTAATTTAATAGAATAGAGGAAAATGCAGTTTTGCGGTTTGGGGTTGATTTAATTATGTCCCTGAATGTGAATTTGATTTTATCAGTCATAATATTATACTATTAATATTGTGAAACACCCGAAATTTCTACAACACACAAGACACTATGACAACACTATATTTACTTCAAGAAATGGTGCTTTAAATTGACTTCAAAATGCAACTGGCATTTAATTTGTCCACTTTCGCATCCACAAGTAAATAGCGGATGCAATAGCGCTCGACGAAGGCCAGCCGCGTAACATCACTATTGCAGATTCGGCATTATTCAAATGACATAACGAATGGAATTAATTGTGTGAATCAGTGGATCCCACGCACTATGAACGGTGCCTCCGCGCCGACACAACGTCTCCTTGAATGTGTCATAATGATAATATAGTAGTTCATTATTAATGTTACACAGTACGTATGTAACTTAACGTCAGCATCCCCGATGTGATAGACAATCATGAAGAAGAGTTGCGATTCCTAGAGTGGATTATTATTGTGGCTCTCAAGAATCGATATGTGTTAAATCATATCGTTTGCTTTAACGACAAAGGAAAGAAATATCATAAAAAAACCTGCATACCAAGATTTATTCATAAGAATTTGGTCTTAGGTGTAATAATTTAGAGTTGTGGAGCTCTCACAAGTAGAAGAAAGCAGTTGCTGAGCAACGGGACGAATTGTTATATTATTATACATCTTATCTCATATCCTATTCGATGTGGGATATATACATCCTCATATCTAGGTTAATGTAAGGCACAAGTTACAGTATAGTACTAATCCAAAACTTGTGACCAAGTGGACAGTCACACATCCTGACCCCACACTAGGTGTAACCTGTATCGTGGGTATCACAAACTACGAGAGACTTTCAGTCTCACAACACCCAGACCCGAAACAAATATCTATGGACCACACAGACATTTGTCTCGGTGCGGGAATCGAACCCGCGACCTCACGTTTCACAGCCGGCTACTGGCCCGCTGCGACACGGAGGCTGTCGTCATCCATGCGACAGGACGTTGACGTGTTGATTGTTGTAAGAAATAATCGCACAACACACTTTTTAGATTTAATTGGTGACCGGCCGCCTCTGCGAGCTCAACAGACTGCCTGACTTCTGAGAAATCCAATCCCGCGAAATTCATGTTAGAAATGCGCGCGTTTCTCGACTTGGATGATACTGCACAGACCAAGGAGGCGACGTAATACTACTTTATTACATACATTTCTCATAGAAAAAATATTTTTATTTGTAAATGTATGTCAGTTGGTCGGTGAGATTGTACGAGTAGACCGAGGGCGTTTCGCGTTAAACTGTGAGATCCAATTAGAAGTGAGTTCCGCGTTTGGTGACCGCGCCGGGTCAAGGGCCACCCCTGAAGTCATTAGCGTCTGCCACCAAGGTTGCAACTGTCGACAGATGTTTTGTAATAACGAACTCCGTTGCGACTTTTATTCGTTTATTTTTTTCGAATTCAGACATAGTAAACTGAAAAGACAGGCTGGAATTACATTTAAGATATATGTCGGATGGCCAACGCTAACGTTGTTTTTAAAAACGGTGACGTCAGCATGGCTGACGTCACCGTTTTGACATGTGGACAGTCCGAGTGCCGGAGCACGACTGTGTCGAATTTGCTCTGAACACTCCTTTTATAGGGTGCAATATTTGCAACTACCTACTCGATACCGAATATCGAATATCAATGAAATAATTATAACGATTATTTTAACTTTTTAGAATGTTTTAACGATTCAGCAGTTTAACAATTGTAAAATGAATTAATAACGTGAAATAACAACGGCTTTTTAAATAAGCTTGCGATTTTGCGCCGATATATATATATATTTTTTTATCAAATATCTATATTCTATATTCAAAGTAGGATTGTACATATATGTAGTTCAGGTTTAAATTTTAAGAACAACAAGGTCTTTGACCTTTCGTCATCTTCCACTTGAAGCAATTGCTTAAATTGGCACCTTACCTTCAACTGTATAAATTAGCAATTTTGTGCATATACATTTGCCGTTGCGGTACATTGACCCTATCCACCCTCCTAAAAAGTAAACGGCGAAGTGACTACACTACACTTTATAGTAAGCGCAGTGCACTCCAAAAAAACAGCGACTATCGACAAATAATGCGTTTATCTGCTGGTCACTAGAAGAATCACACCCCGGAGAGGGAAGCATTTGCACGCTCTATCACCAAGAAAGCAAAATATACAGTTCACGTATCTCGTATTTTAATTCCACCTTTGAAATTACTTTTTCAAAATGACGATTTTCTGTTCGAATGTTCTATTCACGGAAAGGAAATTGTGGAAAATGGATATAATGCCACGGCATGTCTTAAATGTTACGAAACCTGTATAAAGCTCGATCATATTTATATTTGAAGGGAAACATCAAAGGGATTCTCTTTGCGACGGGAAATCGGTAATGACAGGAATTTGTAACGCGTTAATTTTTGCCCGCGTTTCATATCGCCGATGTAATATCCGCCATTACTTAATATCTTAATATTAATTACGTAAAATGTCGACATAAATGTGTCCAACCTAATTAATATTTGAATATGAATTCATTTTGTGAAATGTCCACATAATTCTGTACAATCTAATAACAATTATGTGATGTCTATAGCCGGTGATCTATGCTTAATAGCTTTGAATACTGACAGTTTATCACTCAGTTACTGTTGATTTATCGAGGGACGAACCAAACACTCAAGCGGTGATGCTTGTATGATAGTTGACGAACAACGATGCAGGGGTCGGTTTTGAAAATTCATTAATTTGCCACTTTTTAATCATTGGTTGATGAGTGCATTTAGTAACGTACTAGCATGACTAAAACGAAAGTGTTACATTTTTTGTTTGCAAATTACGCGACAAACATATAATCTGTCTTAAGTGAACGGAATCAGCTGGTGTGTGAAAATATGTAACAGAATCGAGGGGACACAAAACAATTTACTTAGGAATTATTAGCCTTATGACTATGACAAGAATCGTTCCATTAATACGAACTCCGATGAAGCAACTACAAAAACATAACAATCGTGTGATCAGTAAACGGCAAGGACGCAGCGGTCAGCGGTCAACAAACGAGCGTCGCTTGTGGGCGTCGGATACCGTCGCGGGTCGCCTCACCGTCGCCAATCACCACTCCACGATCTGGAGGTCAAGTGGCCGGTGCCGACCTCGCACCAGCGCAATTGAGACGGCACCATCAGCCACCAGCCCCGGTAATTGGATCTAGACGATGTGCGTTTTAATGTGTGACCTTCATTTCGTTTGAGATGATTTGTCTCTGTTCTCCTCGTCCGATACGATCGGGAACATTAGCTAGGGTCAGTTTAAGACCTATGTACATATTATGTCCTTTATTTATTTTATTTTTACTGTAATCTGTAGGTACTCTCATAGATTGTACTCGTCAATTCTTCTTCCACCTACTGATATAGGTACCACTACGATGTGAGTTTTACACATTTTATTAGCATGTTGCAGAAAGAATTCAGCTTAGTTTTTACGACCCGTTCTTGCCTGACGTCAACCCCCTTTGGGTGATGTAGTCTCTGTCAAATCATAGACAGAAAACAAACTCAATCAAACGCAGAACCTCCCTGTCCACAGCCCGTATTTCAGTCGCATTTGCTGGCTTATTGAAATAAGAAAAACACAAAGATTTTTGGAGATCGCGTGGCCTTGGTAACGAATAAACAATTTAAAACTAACAAAACAAAAATGCGACCGCGGTAAATTTTATATATGGAATGAGTCCAATAAAAATCTCAGCGCACAGTTTCAGTAAATAAACAAACAAACAAATTATGACTTCGTGACATGCATCGGCATTCGGCAGTAAATAGCGGTCGCAGGTGCCAACTGCCGACGGCTCATGGCTTCCAACTTGGTAATTGGAAAAGTTTTCGACTGCATTGCTGTTTTAATCGCATATACCTCTAATATGCAAACAAAGGTTCCATGAGTTTTTTGACGATTCCCGGCTAGCGACTACGTAATATTTTTATGAACAACACCCGAACGCTTCTAGCGGTTACGTGGGGAATTAATTAATCTTTATGTATTAAGCTGAGATCTATAAAACGAACTTCGACTAACATAACACACATAAAACATAACATAAGCTCACACCTGTATCCCCGAAGGAGTAGGCAGACGTGCACTAGCCAACTAGAACACCCACATTTCGCCGAGCTTAGTTCCGTCCCAGATGTGATAGGGGGCGAGCCTATCGCCATATCGGGCACAAATTCCAGACTCCGGGTTGATATGGAAAAATCCAATTTCACTTTGCCCGACCCGGGGATCGAACCCGAGACCTCAGGACGGTAGTCATACCGAAATACAACTACGCCACCGAGGCAACTTCGACTTCGACTAAGTCTGAGTAAAAAAACGAACTCAGTGAGGATTTGAAATCTATAAATCGGACTTCGACTTAGTCCGAGCCCTTTTTTACAAGAAAAACAGGCTGACAGACAGACTAAGGCTTAGTCTATTTGTCAGTCTGTTTTTCTTTGCTTAGTCACTAAGCAAAGATTTTCTTGCAAAAATGACTCTGAATAAGTAAAAGTTCGATTTAAAAAATTCCAAATCTAAGGATTTGGAATCAGTGAGCTGAGTTCGTTTCTTTGTCTTAGAATTAGTCGAAGTTCGATCTATAAATCGCAGCCTTAAATTATTTTACGGAATCGCTACCCGCTTGCGAGACACATCAAACTTTCATGGTTCAGGCTTAATATTTAAACTAGGATTACTGCTATGATGGCTCCAAAGAGTTGCGTTCTGACATCCACCAGTGTTCACCAAGTTACATCAAGCCGGCACAATTTTTGGGAGATTAACGTAACTTTCTCTCATTTTTGACATTGTATTTAAACTCCAATTGTACAACACATGCATGGTGTCAGTAGATGAAACAGACGTTTACTAATCATCTGTACATGAAACTGTATTCTAATGACATGAAATAATTAAAGATGCTATAAAATTACGTAGTGTTTAACATAATGTTAACGTAACATTTTGTAACATTCGCGAAAACATTACCAAGTGTGATTATAATCTGAACTGCGACTTACGTATCGTAAATCACTCGCCACTTGCAGATCCTAATCGGTAAATCAGTGACCCAGATAATTAACCAGTACTGAGCTGTTACTTTTCTACGGTTAGTAGCTCGTTGATAATATAAATTGGTCGAGAGCTCTAGATGTTTTTGATAGGAAACAATTCCACGAAAATTTTTTTTATTGGCCTAGGAAGGCAGACAAGCAGATTGCTCACGTGATGGTAAATGGTTATCTATCCATGGACATCGGCAATTCCAGAGGCACAGCCAAGCCGCTGCTTACCGTGAACATCTGATTTGATATCAGAAACTAGTGTTGTTAATCATAAACCTTTTTAGTGAGGATGAACTACGAGTAAGTGTGTGACTATTGAGTATTGTTTAATATTCTTGAAGGAAAACGCCATAAGCCACGCACCAAATAATAACCAATTTTTTGTTATATTTATTAGCAAAGTATTATTGTGGTGCATTATCATTGTCAATTATGTATTTCGGCACACGGCCGGGTAAGTAGGTCGCAAATAATTATACCGCGACTTGGGGCACAGATAATCCGAATGTACATAGTTTATATTTGTATGTGTTTACTTAACATGAATTGAATCACAAAACTTGACGTCATAGTGTTTGGCAATAACAATAGCGAAGCGTGATAATTTACAAAAATACTAACTAATTATTTACTTTCTCTTCTAGATAAAACCTGAATAAGACTTGTATATTAACCCACTATCTGGAAGCCGGTAGGAATCGGGTTGTATGGACCCATCGCCACTGGGCAATATATTTGAATGAATAGCAGGAAGTAAAAGACGCCGTAGCCGTGCAGAGTAGAACATACTAGCCTTACGAAAAAATAATACGTTTTTATAAAAAGGTGAACACGACTGATGTGGTCAAAAACACATTGCAAGTAGTTAATAAAGTCTCCAACACTTCCTAATTGTTATAGTTTATTACTATAAATGTCGCATAACATTGTGCATTGTAAAATTATTTCCTGGCTGTCGGTGTAACTACTCAGACTTAAATGAATGCTATAATATTATTTTAATTAAACTCGCAGTGTGAACAAACTAGGGTGTCTGGCGTTCTAATGAAAAAACATTTGCTGGATAAAAAGAATTAAATCCACGTTGTTTAAAACTCTATTAAAACTCATAAACTATTGCGGCTCATAGAAATAGATTTGCACAAGAAAAAATGAACACGAAAGATTTAGAGATAAATGGGAGAAAAGAAAAGAAGCAGTACCAGTACTAGTTACCAGCAGTAAGCAGTAGTTTGTGCAATGTTTTAGTACAGGAGACGGGGCTTTAAAGAAACATGCTTTACTATTGGCTGATGTAAATAAAGGCGCGTTAACAACCATAGCGTGTACGGTTGCCCTGGGGAACAACTAATTGATTAACAACACTAGATCGGTCGTTATACAGCCACCGACATGAAGTAGATTGAACGACGTACGGTCTACAATTTACATTTAGTGTTGTAGAATACAGTCAAAGAGGGATAAATGTTTGTAAAAGTCTCTGTTTGTCTGATACTTGTTTTTGATCGTAAAAACATAAATGGGCACAGGTAAAAAATATAGGATCATAAGAGCAATAAAAAATCGTGAGCACGAAACTAGAATATTCAGGCATGTGCTAGATTTAAAATATCTGAAACGGAAAATAAAATTATTAATATAATTAATTATAGAATGGGCCAGAACGATTTTAGGGTACAGATGGACTACTCTTTTTATTAAACTGGGTTTATACGACTGCGAAGTAAAACAACTCACGCGTGTAATGTTCCGCTCTCGACCCAAGTGAAACTTTTCTCATATAAGTTGTTGTTTGTTTCAGGTAAGACGCCTCATCTCCCCCACCCTCCACCCCCCACCCGACAGGACTCCTGCCTCCCATTCATTCAAGGGACGCACAACTTTGTACGTCAAGACTGTGAGTATGAACCGAATAAGGAAGTGCTCCTAATCTGAACTTAGTTTTTACCAATTTTCAGCACCATTAAGTAAGACATTGAAGTAGATTAGGCTCAGTAGGAATTAATTTGGTATTTACTGTTTTTACAGAGTATGTATTTTATAATATCGCTTTGAAAACACGTTTCAATACTAAATTCAAACGTTTATCAGTTAATTCATAAAATTTGCCACATATTTTGGAATTGATCAGCCTTCGACAAACCCGGCGTGAGAATAAAAAAGTTAACGGACCGACTTGAAATCCGATCGTGACCAAATTTATATGAGACCACGCTTGATATAAGCTCTATTGAACACAAAAATAATTTAGAAAATCAGTCCACACTTGGCGGGGACATCGCGTAACATAGACTAAAAAAACAGACGAATTGAGGACCTTCTCCTTTTTGGAAGTCGATCGAAAAGATTAATGAAGTAAAACACTCGCTCTACTATAATGTTTTATCAAGGAAACTGTTGATACATTCTCCTGTTTCAATAACTTTTTGTCTCAGACATATCTAAATAAGTGTAATTACAATATTTCGACGTGGTGGTCCGGGGAAACACCTTGAGCTGGGTAAAAAACGTGCGCAAACTGCTTTCAATAAAAAGTTACTTTGTAAACACGTCATCCGTATTAAGGTTACTTCTCTACTACTTCGCACTCGTCATTACGCGGTGGAGTTGTGGATCATACGTCATTATGACCTAGTATTTTGGAGTACAATTTGTTAGCGTAAATCAGGTACAATTCTGATACAATTGTTTTGTGCGTGAATAATAATAATAAAAGTTAATGGTTCCACTTAGAAAATTAGTAATGTTGGGAGCTTGTTTTCTCGTAAGTCATCAATCAACCAATTCTTTTTTGTTTTTTCCCCACTCGTTGTTGTCTGAGACATTGTTAAATAAATATATTTCTTTCTTTCTTTTAATTCCTTGGTACAGGTCCGCAATAATTATATGTATTCATTAAAATACAGTCGATTTGAGAACCTCTTTTTTTAAACTGTAAAATACCTTAATCTCACTCTATGACTCATTGTATGATAAGCACAGGATAGACACTAGTTATTCCCTAGATGAGGAAAACTAATCATTCATAGCATTGATACAGTGTGTTATTACAGCAAATGACCGAACACACGATCCCTTGCGGTTATGCGGTCTGCGTCTAACTACAACTCTATAGGGCTGGGCTGTTCATAACATATGTACGTGGAAATTATCTAGAGTATCTACTCGTATTGTTCTCAATATACTCGTCATTCACTGCCTCGGTGGCGTGGTTGTATTTCGGTACGACTACCATCCTGAGGTCTCGGGTTCGATCCCCGGGTCGATATGGCGATGGGCTCGCCCCCTATCAGATCTGGGCCGGAACTCAGCTCAGCGAAATGTGGGTGGACTAGTTCGCTGGTGCGCCTCTGCCTACCTCTTCGGGGATGCAGGCATGAGCTTATGTTATACTCGTCATTCAATTAAAAATTTACATTAATAGCGTATGAGTTTCACCGTTTTTAAATTTAGTATTGAATGCACCTTAAATATTCTTACACCAGTGTAATTTGAATGCTATTTCTTGGTAAATTTCAGTATACTGATATTTTGTTTACACTATTTAAATAAATGTAATATCTACTAGACTCTACTAGAGTCATGCTGTAGTTCATTTCGGTGTTTATTAAGAATTGGTATATCAGTTATGTACAATTGTACCAATAGCTTCAGAGGCAATTGGTAATTAGCTTCCGATGATTTGACCATTTTGACCATAATGAAATCCTGGTCTTATCCAACGCATAGCCCTACTTTTGCCTACTTTAGCTAAAATATGTTTATCGTATACAATGTTGCTGGTTTACAGAAAAAACATGATTTTTATCTCTTACAAGCTTTGAAACAAATAGGAAGTCTTGGCTGGAAACAATCAATAAAACATATACATATATCAATCTTAGATGAGGTTCTAGACTATAACAAAATTAATGCATTAAGAAACAACATCAAACTTGAAACAGGTGATCGGAATCGGCCATGTTTTCACTATCGAACGTTGGAACGTTTTAACGCTATTGAACGATTATGAATACAGTTTTTATGAGACGTACTATTGCGGTCTTACTACGCTCTACTAAGTTATTATGAATAAGGCGGCTAAGGTTCAAATCATTACTTAGATGCAATAGCTGAATATCAACAATTCTTCCTAACTTTACATGTTTTACTTCCCAAGTATTATGCCTATGTATACATTTGGCACGTCGCCTCGTGTTTGTTGTTGCGGTTTTCATCGACTCTGATTGCTCGCCTCCGTCATCTGTTCAAATAGAAAATCATCCTCACGCGCTCTTCTCACCTATGCAGCCTGTATTTTCGTATAACCAGTCATTCGTGAGTAAGCTTCTGCTGAATCAGATCGATTTGGCAAATGTTCTTACGGGTTTTTCCTCAATAAGATTTGTTTTATGTTCGCAATGAATGTAAGAATGTAATAAAAGGTTATCCATTCGATTTTTGAAGATTTTCATCGTATACAACGCTTGTAGACTTATTTCAACCACTGACGCTATTTGGTCGTTCTCTCATAATCCAGCTTAGTCTTTGACATGAGACCTGTTAGTTAGATATACATAATTGCTGCAGTTACTGCCCTTTCTTTTACTTAAAGTAGATCTAAAGCGGTAAGAGCCATTGAAATAAAACTATTCTTACGGATTCTATCACAATTATGTTTTAATTATTATTCCCGACGTAGCCAATTTTAAGAACTTTACTGTGAAATGAGATGCCGCGAGATCGATTCGCGCAACGAGACAAGTCTTTATCTGATCTACAATATGCGGTTCGGTTCGGACCTGCCCGCCTAGCATGGGCGCCACCGGATATTTCGATAATCGACAGTCAAGATGTTCTCTACGTGTTGACTATAATATTGTATGAAAATAAACGAGGATGTATGTTAGTGTTCATAGACAAATAGAGAAAACCGGTTATAACAGGACGAAAAGCGTAGACAAAATGTTCCCGTGGCGCGCATGCTAGGCGGGCTGGTTGATATAAGACCTAAAATCTCTTGTAGTTTCTGGTATGTACCTAGAAATCTAAATCTCATATGGGGTAAGAACTCTGTGGTCTCTACGTGTGACTATTGGATGGTGTGTGGTGTTATTTACGTATTAGGTATACTGTGACATACCATCTGTAATGTCGTCATCAGCCACAGGACGTCCATTGCTGGACATAGGCCTCCCCCAAAGATTTCCAAACCGACCTGTTGGAAGCGACCTGCATCCAGCGACTTCCTGCGATCTTTATCAGCTTTGTGGACGTCTAACGCTGCGCTTGCCGATACGTGATCTCTACTCGAGAACTTTTCTGCCCCACCGGCTATCGGTTCTGCGAGCTAGTATGTAAAATATTTTAACGTAGTTTTTATTGTTTCCGAATTTTGTGGCCTTCCTTGTTAATCTTAAATTGAAAATGAAGTTTAACTGTATTTATTTGAGTAAATCATGCACTGTAGTATTATGAACGTAATCACATCAGTCAGTGGTTGCACTCATTAGTCATGAGTCACACGACCCAGTTGTGTTCTTTACGACAGTGTCGTATGCGCTTACGTTCTGTCACTACTCAGTAAATCAATACCTTGTTTGTTGGTAAACAGTGAGCGTACTGAACTTCGTTATCGCGTTTGGACTCCTGATGATTTACGATGTGTTATCGCATCAAGTGTATGAAATAATTGATTTATAAGTAAATATTACCTGCGACCTGTCGAAGGTCGGAGGAAGTCGCTGGATCCAGGCCGCTTCTAACAGGTCAATCTAGAAATCTGGGGGAGGCCTATATCCTGCAGTGGACGTCCTATGGTTGATGATGATGATGATGATGATGATTACTAAAAAACATAAGGATGGGTTTTTGGTGTTTCTTCTCAAAACATTAGGACCTCAAAAAACGAAATGTCTTTGAATACGGATAACTTGATACTGATGAGTTTATAAAATTCAATAACGAAAAAATGCTCGTGGCGGTTATTTGCATAGGTAATCAATGTTTCAAACATTATATTTTGTATCTGATCTAATATTAAAAGGAGTTAGTGTCAGTGCATGAGTTGAATAAGAGCTGGTGAAGGTCGATTAATTGGATAATTTTTACTTTTTGTGGGTTTAAGTAGTGACGGGCGGCTCAGCTACCGGTGGCTGAGACGCTTTTGTAACATATATGTGCCGCCTCCAACGGATTAAATCCTTATTGCATAGCTACCGTCCAATTAATCGTTAAATATATGATATTTAATTAAAATTGAAGTTCAGATTATCACTGAATACTGAATTGAAAATTATAATAAAACCAATTTGCACTTATATTTGTACTGATCAAGTCGATGACCCTGTAGAGGAACGGGTGTCTGTGTTCCTCCACCAGAGGGGAGATCTTCTCGTCAGGCGGGTGTAGTGCCTGACCGCCGCGGCCCCTCCGATGGTTCATCTTCGGAGGTGGTATATATGCTACGTCTGTTGCAAACTTTGTCATCGTGATTTGTAATGTGATGGCTCCATCTGTTGTTCCGTAGCTGAAGCTAGTGTCCTTGTGCGCTGACGCTCGATGCGTGTAAATTCGGCGCGCATCACAGAGATGTCGCCACATCACTCCCCCCGGAGATAGGAGGTCGGAAGTCTTGAAGTCTTCAGCTGTCGATGCTTGAGAGAAGCTTGCCAGTGCCAGTAGAGTAGTGTCGGGAGAGTAGCGTCCCAGTGAGTCGGGAGAGTAGCGTCCCAGTAGTAGCAGTCGTAGTAGCAGTCGTAGTAGTAGTAGTCGTAGTGGTAGTGCTGGCTGGCTGTACGACGCTGAGTGCTGACTGGTTGGCTGTAGGGAAGTTAATGGTGATGTGTTATGTGGCGACGATGCTGGTGGTTGGCTGGCGATGCGATGTTGGCTGCAGATGTTCGGCGTCCGTAGTAATCACGTCGGGGTCACCAATGTAGAGGAACGGGTGTCGGTGTTCCTCCACCAGAGGGGAGATCTTCTCGTCAGGCGGGTGTAGTGCCTGACCGCCGCGGCCCCTCCGTAGTCATCACGTCGGGGTCACCAATGTAGAGGAACGGGTGTCTGTGTTCCTCCACCAGAGGGGAGATCTTCTCGTCAGGCGGGTGTAGTGCCTGACCGCCGCGGCCCCTCCGATGGTTCATCTTCGGAGGTGGTATATATGCTACGTCTGTTGCAAACTTTGTCATCGTGATTTGTAATGTGATGGCTCCATCTGTTGTTCCGTAGCTGAAGCTAGTGTCCTTGTGCGCTGACGCTCGATGCGTGTAAGTTCGGCGCGCATCACAGAGATGTCGCCACAACCCCGCCATAAAGTATTTTACAATAATAACAATACTGTAATCAACACGAATAATTTGGGATTCATATATGCGGAAAATACGTTCCAGTGATTATGTCTGTTGACCTACATACATTACGCACATAGTGTTGAAAATATTTATTGTATAATACATATATGGTTATTTATTGTATAAGTCGCTGGATGCAGGCCGCTTCCAACAGGTCGATCTGGAAATCTTTGGGGAAGGCCTATGTCCAGCAGTGAACGTCCTGTGGCTGATGATGATGATGAATGTATAGTTAGTGATTACTAGTTTATTAGATCGTATTGCTATATGTATGTTTATCGTCCTAATTAAAAGTGGCGACATACTTATTGATTGTATGCATTCATAAAGTAATTAGGTGCATTACATATCTTTAGCAAGTCTTATTTAAAGGATGCCCTTTTATTATTGTAAATAGCACAGCATTGCAGAGGAAACATCAAGATTGTGTGTACGTCAAAATAATCTGGTATCAAGAATACATATTTTTTACATACACATATACATACATAAGCTCACGCCTGTATCCCCGAAGGGGTAGGCAGAGGCGCACTAGCGAACTAGAACACCCACATTTCGCCGAGCTTAGTTCCGTCCCAGATGTGATAGGGGGCGAGCCTATCGCCATATCGGGCACAAATTCCAGACTCCGGGCTAATATGGAAAAATCCAATATCACTTTGCCCGACCCGGGGATCGAACCCGAGACCTCAGAACCGTAGTCGTACCGAAATACCACCACGCCACCGAGGCAGTCATATTTAACATATTTTTTACAACCGTCAAAAAGGCTTTGGCACTAATTAATCAAAATATGCAGTATCGTACAAATAAGAAGTTATCTATAATACGGTATACAGTGTACGGAAAGTCTGTGCCACTCCCTTTACACGAAAAAAAAACAACAAAGGCCTTCATAAATCGAAGTCGGCGCTAATTTAAAGCGTCGTTTATCGCCAGGTGTTAGCACAACGTCGAACAAATTAGTCATAATGAGGGCACCCGGCATATTTCGGAAGTGCAGCGAGTGGCGCGAGCGACGCTTGGCATCGCCCCATGTCCTCGCCACACGTCACGCGTCACGTGCATTTACTAATAACGATATAGACATACCGTGAATTAGGGACAATCGAAACATAATGTATATACTTATTTATCCATACAAAATAGTTTAATAGTTGATAACTGATGAAAAACAAAACATATGGACAGCTTCCGTGGCACAGTGGGCGAGAAGCCGCCTGTGAAGTGGGAGGCCGCGGGTTCGATTCCCGCATTGAAACAAATGTTTGTGTGACCCACAGATATTTGTTTCAAGTCTGGGTGTTGTGAGATCGAAATTCTCTCATAGTCTCTGACTCCCACGATACAGATTATACCTATTGTCAGGAGTCAGGACTAGGTGTGTGACTGTTGAGTATATTTATTTTTATTTATTCAAGGCTATTATAATATATATCTTTGAAGGCGATGATGCCAACTTGTTATAACCGATTTTCATGAGTATTTCCTGGTAAAAAATATTCGTTAAATGTTATGAGTAACTTGTCTGCGTACCGTACACGTAAATATTTCGTTGATTTATTTGTCACTACGTCACAATTCAGTGTTATTTTAAGATAAGTAAAATTAAAGACAAAGCAAAGGTTGTGTCCGTTGAAATCCCCGTGTGGCATGACGTCGCGTGACGTCGTCGGGTCGCGTTGTTTGGCAATGCGCCACATTCGCGCCACGCGTCACGCGTTCCATTACGATTTACCAATATCCAGGATTGTCCACGTCATATTGCGTAGCTTTATAAATGTTCTTTCTTTCTTTCTACCTGCCCTTATCCCACCTTAATGTGGGGTCGGAGCAACACACTTTTCAAGCATGTTGCAGAGAGGATATAGCTTAGTTTTTACAACCGCCTGTCTGACGTCAACCCCCTCCCCCTAATGGATCCAGTCCCGGGCAAATAAAATTAGATAATTCGCTTTACCCGACCTGGGAATCGAACCCACGACCTCCACCCTGTCTACAGCCCATATATGCCGCCACTAGATCAAGGAGGCGAATACTTTATAACTGTTTTATAAATTTATTTTCTAACCGTTAAAATGAGGCACCTATATAAAGTTAACGGAAGTAGTGATCACATAATTACATCAAACCCAATTGACAGCCTCCGTGGCGCAGCGGGCGGATAGCCGGCTGTGAAGCGAGAGGCCGCGGGTTCGATTCCCGCATTGAGACAAATGTTTGTGTGGTCCACAGATATTTGTTTCAAGTCTGTGTGTTGTGAGACCGAAAGTCTCTCATAGTCTCTGACACCCACGATACAGGTTATACTTAGTTTCGGGTCAGGACAAGGTGTGTGACTGTGGGTGTATTAATTATTATAATATTATTATAATATCAATAAAGAAAATATTATATTATAGACAATGTAAACATAGTTGGTATTGTAATCGTAATTATGTGATTGTAATCTGTTATGTTGTCCTAATAAATAAATAAGTATTGCACTGTCAATTAAATTCACATAAATTATATCAGACACGCTAATGACGCTGTAGTCCTCTCATCTGAGTGATAACATCTCACTCTCGCTTTCCACCGTAATTACACAGACACATTATTAGTAGTATGCGATAAGTTTGCATGAAGAGCTTATCGTAATTATTATTAAGATACGAAATCACGCTCGAGTAGACTCACTCTCGATGATCTTGATTACCTTATTGTTACACTCATAAGCTCGACATAGTCTCCATTTTCGGACACCATCGCGCTACTTCAATGCGGATTGGTGGTATGTTTTCCAACCACTAAGAACTTAACATAAGCTCACGCCACGCAGGCGCACTAGCGAACTAGAACACCCTCATTTCGCCGAGCTTAGTTCCGTCCCAGATGTGATAGGGGGCGAGCCTATCGCCATACCGGGCACAAATTCCAGACTCCGGGCTGATATGGAAAAATCCAATATCACTTTGCCCGACCCGGGGATCGAACCCGAGACCTCAGAACCGTAGTCGTACCGAAATACTACCACGCCACCGAGGCAGTCAGCGAGGCACCTAAGAACTTCTCCTTTGGAAAACGAAAAATAAATTTGAAATCACTGATTGCATATTGTAAAGCCTCTTTATCTGCGAGCATATCCCGTCAACCTCTTACAGAAGAATACATACACAAAACCAAGCCTTATCCCCCAAGGAATACACAGAGGCGAATAAGAGAACTAGAGCATCTATATTTCGCCATTCCAGACAATAAATACACAAATACCAGACTCCGGACTGACACCGAACAGAAAAACCCAATATCACTTTACCCGACTCGAGGATAGAACCCGAGACTTCGGGACGCTAGTCGTACCACGTAAGGCAATGCAAAAACGCTACTGACGCGATGTAAACTATGATATACTTCATAGAAGTAAGGTTATTATTATTTATTTGCACAAATGATAAAAAAAATGTTAGCAAGCACTTGGCACGTTTACAATACATGAAAAATCCTTACAAATGTCCGATTTTGTATCAATATTCGAACGTGTGATTCATTCGCCTGGGCCCTGGGGTGAGCTCATTGTGTATCATGTTTGGGATTTTGCCACTTTTTATTATAATGCTCAATGACTGGATATCTTTTATTGAAATTCAGCTCAATCTACAATGGCTGAGCAAACGCTTTTTACTGATTCTGTAACGGCCGATTTCAATAAACGATTTCATGTTAACAGTGCAGATAGATAGCGATTATGAACCAATCAAATCAAGTCATTTGACGGAGTCATGTTCAAACTGTGTTCTTATTGGCTAATTTTTGTAATCTATCTGCACCTTCGAACTGACATTGTTTATTGGAACCGGGCGTATGTAAGCCATTATCCACAGATGATTAATAATTGAGAGCAATAAAATATTAGAATTTATAATATTATATACTCCTCTACTAATGAGAGGCGATATCTATCCTGCTGTCCTGATGCAGATTGCTATATTTTAAATATTTTTGAAATGTCGAACCTAGACCATTCCGATTCGCAGTCCATATACACAAATAAATAAAATATTGTATGTCTGTGATGCTAAGCTCTACAAGATCATACTCGTACATTAATTTTTAGTTTATCAGCAAACGGTGTTCACAAATCCCCAAACAATTAAGCAGCACAGCTACCACCCATTGCGAATCTATTTCGTATTATTTACGACATCCGTTGCACACTCGCTCGCTCGCACTCCAGGAACGACCATCACCGATCTAGTAACATTCCGGCGCACTATAAATAATGATTTATACATAGTAATAAAACGCTGTAGCACGATTTGGAGCGGGTCATGAGGAAAGCAGTAGGTTGGTTGCATCAACACTGCACACCGCGGAAGTGACGAGTGACGACACGGTAATATGGATAATGGTTTGGCGTTTGTAATATGTTGCCCAATTTTATTGGTAAGAATATTTTTTTAGGTTTCCGCGTGCATGCTTTGGAGCTTCTCGTCAGACATATCCGAAGCGTCAGTAGTCTTGTAATTTTTTATCATTTTAAAAGAGGATTAAACTCTTGGTGTGATTAAGTAGATTCCATAATGTCATAAGTAGGATCGTAGCCAGGATTTGGTTTTAAAATGTTATTAAATAGGTGTTAATATGATTGCACTTTGACTGCAAAAATGTAATGTAAATATATTACGTATTGTGCATAATATAAATTTAATTACTGCATTAAAAAAAAAACAAATGAATTGTGGCCAATACATGAAGGAAACTCACGTTTGTCAGTGTTCAATGAAACAATTTGCGGCCATTTGCGGCTTGCATCCTGCGGTTGCATCGTTTCCTACACGTTACACGGGGACCCACGGGTCCACGGCACAGTAACAGTTCCCGTTCACTGTCCCCTATCCGTGTCCCTCTCCATTTATTTGTGCACGTGGAAACACGATCTACTGCAAAAGTATGTCAGGTTTTCTGACTTCGTGATGACTATTCGTCATTAGCCAGATTAGATTAAGAGCCGATTATAAGTGGAAGCGTCTAAATAGGAAGGCTTGACCCTGGCAGTAGGCCGAGATAACGCCAAGCAGAAAGAAATAATGGATCATACTTATTATGATCATACATTAGATATGTTGTGAGAATCGTAACGGGTGTCATCCTCACGCCTTACAGTTGTCTTTTCTCCCACTGCGTTGCTACATTTGGTAATGTAGTCCGAATGCATTTTAATCCTCTGAACCGCATTATTAATCTCAATATACAATCTAGGTTATCTATTAGATTATTTACAGTTACAATAATAGCTGTAAGTTCTAAGGATTTACCATCTTATCGTGTGCATATTTCGGTTGAATTTTGAGTGGATATTTGTACTTCCTATATTAAGGTAATCAGTTTTAGGTTATTATGATCTCGGTTATTTGCACTAATACTAACATAATCCAGACGCTGAGTTAAAGATGAATTTACAAATCTTTACCCAATTTTATATGAAGTAAGACTCAAAATGAAGTGGCAACGAGCATCTTTCTATATTATGATTAAGTACTTGGCGTTTTTTCGATTTTTTTGTTTATGATGTTGTGAGAATGTATATGTTTTTTTTCTTCTATGTTATATTAATGAGTTACATTCATAATTCTTGCAGTAGAATCCTGTTCTATGTAGGTGGAGGTAGACAAAATAATAAATCATAAAAAAACATCCGTAAATATATTCGAGCACTACTAAGTACTACCGAAATACGTTGATTCTGAATCAGCATCGACAATACGCTGTAGACAATTTAGTCTACAGCACAAATGGTATGGCTGGTCCACAGGTCACTGTCTCATTGACAATCGATGTGAAGTGAATGTATTACGTCTCGTATGGTAAGTGAGTTTTGTGGAGGACCAACCACCTCTGCTTCTCAACCCCTTTCCTATTCTTTTTCGTGGTAGACAATGGTTTGGTTGTGTTTTCGATATTTAACATCATTAACAGCCTCCGTGGCGAGTAGCCGGTTGTGAAGCGAGAGGCCGCGGGTTCGATTCCCGCATTGAGACAAATGTTTGTGTGGCCCACAGATATTTGTTTCAAGTCTGGGTGTTATGAGACCGAAAGTCTCTCATAGTTTCTGACACTTACGATACACTTGGTCTAGTGGCAGCATATATGGGCCGTGGACCGGGAGGTCGTGGGTTCGATTTCCAAGTCGGGCAAAGTGAATTTTCTAATTTAATTTATCCGGGACTGGATCCCACAGGGGGGTTGACGTCAAGCAGACAGCCGGTCGTAAAAACTTAGCCAAATCCTTCCTGCAACATGCTTGAAAAAGTGTGTTGCGCCGACCTCACATTAAGGTGGGATAAGGGCACGTAGAAAGAAAGACCCAGTCAACGATCGTGATAGTGACTTTAGAATCAAGGTGAAGTGTGAGCTATCCCATGACGCATCCGTACTCACAATGACTCGCGGCGGAGTCCGCGCGCCCACCCGTTTGGCAGCGTTGCCAAGTGCAGACGATGTCCTGGCATCGGCGCCGATCACGGAAGCAAATTGCTCCTCATTGTTCAACATTATTGAGGTCAATATTTTAATATTTGTATTACTCTCAATAGTATAATGTGCCGCATGGGTCACAGATATCGGTGAAAATGGATGCTTATTCAGCGTTGTTACGTTTGAAGAGTGAAATTATCGATAGCCCCTAATCCCACCTCTCCTCCATCTTTATGTCCTTCCTTTGGGGTTAAGAACTACACCAAAGAAATCATGGGTGCTTCCAGGATACTCTTAAGTCCCAGGCATGGCGATAGCAGTAAAGCGTTTAATATCCCTGCGAAAACAAAAAAGTATAGACTAGGCTCAACACCGACGCCCTAGTCTTTCTGATAATTGCTCATTATTTAAGTAGGTCCCCCAGAGGCGGTTGACGTCAGGCAGGCAGACGGTCGTAAAAACTTAGCCAAACCCTTTCTGCAACATGCTTGAAGAAGTGTGTTGCCCCTACCCCACATTAAGGTGAAATAAGGGCAGGTAGAAAGAAAAACCCTCATAATTTAAGTAGTAATACAATTGACAAAAAGCTTTGAGTTCTTTCTGTATTTTCCCAACTCCAACCTCTACACTCAAATAAAATAATCGTCACGCACTGAATTCTTTTTTCCTCACATTATCTTACAGCCTCTACCTATCTCAAAAAGGGTTTTCCGCATCGACAGATTCGTTCGAAGGGCGCGAAACTTCCTGGCTTGTACATGTTTGGAATCCGCTGTAGGTGGCGTTGGCTATTGGCGTGTAATCCTGGGCCATGTGGTGATACCGGACACCCCTCGCATCTGCCGGCCTTGGACTGGATACGCGGAAAACACATCCGATATAGACTGGCGTGTTGTGATCTATATATTTATCGGGAAGTGGGCGTGTGTGTGTGTAGTCAATGATTTATTGTTTATAGGCTACTTATGTCGCCTCCTTGGTCTAGTTGCAGAACATATGGGCTGTGGACCGGGAGGTCGTCGGTTCGATTCCCAGGGCCAAGCGAATTTTCTAATTTAATTTGCCCGGGACTGGATCCGTTAGAGGGCGTTGACGTCAGGAAGGCAGCCGGTCGTAAAAACATAGCCAAATCCTTTCTGTAACATGCTTGAAAATGTGTGTTGCGCCGACCCCACATTAAGGTGGGATAAGGGCAGGTAGAAAGAAAGAAAAGCTTCTTGGACCTGTCAAGTTGGCAGTGCTTTAGGAGACTCGAAGTAGGTAATTAATTAAGGCATCTGGCAGTGATGTGTTAACTGCTGGCACGGACGGTCGATGAATTTGCAAAAAACACCCCTTTCACAAAATTGGAAAACGATTTTTCCATAGAAAAAGGGGATAAACGAGAAAGTAGGTCACTAAAAGAATAGTGTATTTTAGTAAAGTGTGAGTTGCGATAGACATATGGTTGATGGCGATAGCACTCTACGTCTATATATATAGAGGTACTTTGTTTGCAGCATAGAAACGACTGCGAAGTTTTTGTATTAGGTATGTATATCTATCTGTTTTCGGTGTATCGATAGAACGAACCCGTTCACTTTGTAGTTGACAGTTGTAAATTGCATTAATTTTGGCGCCGCACCGTGGTTTTACGACTCTCCTTGGTATATTTCGAAAAAAAAAATTCTCAAGTTAACTTAATAAATTGACGACTTTCAAATAAATCATAAATATATTTTCACTGTGAAGAAACTGTTTAAAATAACGAACGCACGTGAATATATTGCAAATTTATTTGAATTATGTATTTTATTATAATTTGTAACAATTGCAATATCGCGGCCTTGAGGCATCGAGAAAGGTTATATTATAAAAAATATAATATGAATTCTGAACACATTTTATTATAATCATCATCATCATCAGCCATAAGACATCCACTGCTGAACATAGGCCTCCCCCAAAGATTTCCAGGTCGACCTAATTATTATAGTACACTGTAATAAATCTAAAGATAAATGTTTATTGTAATCATAAATCCCCTATATTAAATATTATATTATGTGCTGTAATCATAATATTCAATGTATAGAACTTATTACCTAAGGGCCCTAAGGCATATAAGATATCACTCAGATTTGCTATCTATACGCCCGAATGGTCAAACGCTGCCCAACTTTAACGGCTTCTTATATTGATTTTCGCTATACAATTTTGACAGATAAGGCGGCCTTAAACGACATAAGGCGTCCTTAAGTGTATGAACATCATAGTCTATGAAATTATTGCCAGAAATATTTTAACTATCCCCAATAGTAAAACATGTTAATGTTTTGCGAGCGCGTGTTTTAATTATCCGTATCTAATGGGTTTGTTTACCAAATACGAGGTCGGGATCCATCGATATTCCAGAATCCAGACCCACTTCAAGCGATTTCGTACTGCGAATTTTATAAACACGAACGACAGGCAATTTATTAGAATTTGTTTTTTGAATGGAATCGTTTTTAACACCTCGTAAAAATAGCTTTCATTGTAGTATGGCGGTCTGTATTCATCTGACGATATTTCTAGTCTAGAGATAAATATCGTGGTATATTATATAAGGAAAGTTTGGCAAGGAAAAGCTTGATAAACTTGTAAAAACTTATAGTATGTAGTGATAATTAATGATTATCGCCTCCTTGGCCTAGTGGCAGCATATATGGGCTATGGACCGGCAGGTCGTGGGTTGGATTCTTTCTAATTTAATTTGCCCGAGACTGGATCCCCTAGAGGGGGTTGACGTCAGGCAGGCAGCCGGCCATAAAAACTTAGCCAAATCTTTTCTGCAAGATGTTTGAAAAAGTGTGTTGCGCCGACCTCACATTAAGGTGGATGGAATAAGGGCAGGTAGAAAGAAAAAAAGATTATAATAGGAAAGTTTGGCAAGGAAAAGCTTGATTTGATAGGATTGTCAAAACTTATAGTATGTAATGATAATTTGAAATGATTGGATAACCCAATTAACTAAGGTGTGGTTTAAATAGCTTTCCGACTAATGGTACTTCGATCGAGGCGCGGCTATATTAAACATCGATTTTTGTGTTTATGATGAAGTGTATAGTGTCAAGGAAAGTCAAATGGTAATTTCATTAAAAACGAACGTAATTATTGTACCTATTTCGAGTACGTTCTCCTGTGAAGCATATCCTAATTCTGAACTATTGTGGAGTTTCCTTCGTTACCTTCCCTATTCCTCGATCCTTCCCGATTGCTCGGGCGGTCGTAACTCGTAAACCGACTGGAATTGGGTCGCGCACCATCGGGATTCGGACGTGTGTTGTAACATGCCATGCCGCATGGAATTCCACACAACAATGTTCACGCGAAACCAAAGTGTTGAAATCTATGTATGTACAACAGAAATAGACCACATGTATTTGGCGGATTATGAATTACTGTTTCTCTTGTTATTTAGCAGCAAGATGGTTGTGTTAAATTCTAAATATCTTGTACGTATGTATAATATTAATATATTATGTTATAATTTGTCGATACATAAATGCTGCATGTAGGTTAATCTTGAAACATTAGTGGAAATACAACACTATAATGTATCAAACATTACAGTGCCTCTAGTACGAGTTTTGACAGTTTGCAGAAAATATGATTATATATACTTTCGGGAACACTCTTCTCTCAATGAATTTTAGAATTGCAACTTTTGATTCGAAAGATCGTACAAGGATATGAACGCTCTTTTCTTTACCTCATGAAAGGAAATTCGCTCAGCAAAATGTAGGTCCACTATTTGCGTTTGTACGAGTATATTCTTCAGCCTCTACTTTTTTCTCAGCCTTTTCAGGTGGTAGAGCCACGCTGTAGACAGTAATGTCTATAGCACGAATGGGCCGGCTCGACCGGTTAGATACCACTGTCTCACAGAAAACCGACGTAAAGTGGCAGCTTGCTGTCGCGTTTCGTTCGGTGAGTGAGATTTCCGGTGGCCCATTTTCCCACTCCCTTTCTCAATCCCCTTCCCTCCCCTTCCATTCCCTCCTTTTAGGTCGGCAACGCACCCATGATTTTTTTGTCTTGGCTGTCTGGGCGGTGGAGATCACCTACCATCAGGTGACCCATCTGCTGGTTTGCCAATCTCTGCTATAAAAAAAAAAATGTATTTTAACAATTGTGCAACTCTTCCACACAATAATATCCCTCCACAAGTGAACGTACTGTACTGAATCGTTACTCGTTAGTCGTTACACATTGGTATTGCCAAAATTGTTCATAATTACAAGTGCTTCGACATGGACGATAAATCTAGAACGCATTGTTTGTTATATAATTTGAATGTCATCTCGTAGTTATAACGATTACATGTATAATATGATGCGGTTACGTGTGTAATGGACTCTTTATGCAGTGTGTATGTTGAGGTGCAGGTGACAGAGTTCTGCTAGGCGCAGATTATGTGTTTTAATAGGCCCTACAGTCTGGCTTTACTTATAAAAAACCTTTTTGCTTATCCTTTCGCTAAGAATGTCACTTTATATTGCGTGTTGAAACTTAAATAAGAATATATACACAGGTTCCAAACTTAATAAAATGTTGAAAATCGGTCCACATTTGGCAGAGACGCGTAACATAGATTAAAAACAGACGTCTTGAGCACCTCCTCCTTTTGAAAATTACATTTATTACTGTCTAACTCTAATAATAGCACTACCTAGCTAGTAATGATTCGATGTATTAGATTAGTTTAGGAAATGTTTGGATGACATCACATTGACTACAGCCGCTACAGGAAGGAAGAGATAACCGTGCGGTTTAGCGTCCGTTGTTAAAAATAACGTATCCGCAAAATCAATCAGTACATATATATAGTAATAGCTTGAGAATATATTTGTACGCGGGTCATAAAATATTGATAGATACAACACAATTTTCACATGAGATAGCACACTAATTTGTTACTTAACATTAATCTATAATATAAAAATCAGTCGCTGAATGCGTTGCTAAGCGCAAATCTCGAGAGTAGCTGAACCGATTTCGCTAATTATTTTTTTGGAATATTCCTTGAAGTACGAGGATGGTTTTTAAGGAGAGAAAAAAAAATAAAAATTGACTGTAAAAGTCTAAAAACAACACTTTTCTATATTCTCTATACTCCGTACAATAGATTCCTAATAATACCTAAAAGTCAATTTGAATTAAAAATGGTATTAAAGTATATATAAGGCAGTGTAATATTTTGGACATTTCTGCTACGCCTGTGGTGTACGTATTTACTTTAATAGTTTCAATTTTACTTGTAACAAAAAAATGCGTAGTTCGGTAGCCACATGAGTTCTTTGACACCACTTACCAGTCAGATGGAACCAATTTTACACGTTGTTATAATATAATTTTATTTAGATGTTTGTGCGAGATTGTAAGGTTCGTTATGTCTGCGCTCTGGCAGACAGAGCGTGTCCGATGTCCGTGGTGAGTAAGGGACCAGCAGAAACTAAACACCGAAAATCAATGCACCGTGAACGCACAACGATACGTTGTTATCATTTTTAATTTCTTTAGGCGTGGTGATTTTTTTTGTTTCAGTCTTTATGTTATTTGAGACTAGTGAACGAGTAAGTGGGTCACCTGATCTCCACCATCCATACACACCAAAACAACCAATGTGAGAGGATAGGCTTTATTTTAGCACAACTAATGTGAGTTGCCAAACTTCACATACCTTCGGAATATTTCAAAGTCGGTTATAATTCCTGGTACACAGGATTGAAAACAAAATATGTTACAGGGTTCTACTATACGGATGTCGACTGTGACAGTCATTCATCAATTTTTAATTTCTATAGATCTGATACATGGACTTATAATATTATAATTTATATTGTGTTTAAACGCTAATGTTATCAAAAGCAAAATATTAAGGATAATCATAAAAACGGATTTTCTAACATTTTAACTTTAGTGACCCCAATTTACTTTTAAAAATTTATTAATTGAAGGGTAAACAGTTTGACCCGACCCGAAATGGCCCTGGAAGTTGTTCCGTACTTCTTGCTATGTTTGCATGTCAAACCACCATTCTCCTTTTCCTATAGATCTAATGAACATAATTAAAGTACATAATAACACGTAAGTAGGGTACTTTTGAATTGCCATAAGAAACAATTTAAGCAAACATTTCAATAAGCATTTCAACCACGGTGTTATGAATTGAAGTCAGAATGTAATAAGGTCGATATTATGAAATCGAAAAATGACCATCTCCTTGTTAATTGTAGGTAGTGGGCCTATCGCGGAGCCATATCGAGTACAAATTCCAAGGATCGACATACCTCATTATTTTTAAATCCTGTTTTTTTTTTAACCAATTCAAGACCAAAAGCAACGTCCTGAACACACACAAACCTTGAACCCTCTGAATCAGTATAAGGTGGAGGTGATGTTATCAGCACTTTCGACAAACGGCGTGCCTGCGTGCCACTGAACGTTGACCGTCCGCCGGTGACCACGACGGGGTTAAACAAATTAACCATAGTATTGCTGGTCAAATTGTTCAAGACACGCACGAGTACAATAACACGGTGAAATTTTGTAGTGGTGAGTACTTCGGGACAATATTCTCATCTTTTTCCAATCACCAATCCTTCCGACAGTTGTTGATTACACAGTGCCTTTGGTATTGCTGATATGGGCGATGAATACCACTGACCATCATGTCTACTCTGCCTCAGTGAGACAATAACCACGTAGAAACAATAATAATAATGAAAGCTTGACCTTCTGAATGAATGTATTTATATATTAATAATAATAAACTTTTTAACCTCCAAGAAAATGACTTTCGGATGGCGGTCCGCAATTCCACCGCAGCTGCGGTCACCGTTGCCACATTAGAGTGTCATTCGACCCATCTCTTTTAATATAGTCAATATATTATTGCACATTCTGACATTATAAATGTTGCTATTGACCAACGTGAGAAAATTTAAGATATGTTGAAATTCTGAGGTTGTTTTATACTGCCAACCAATCTTACAAAATTGCACTTGATTGTATGGTATTGTCCAAGAATGATGTACTATTGTTAAAAGAAATACTACTACTGGTGAGGTACTTTATAATATAAAATACATACTCGCGAATATGTAACGCCTAATTGGGTACTTGATTTTTTTTTATTAACTTTATATGAAATTTACATCACCTCAATTCTAAAATATAGAACAGAAAGAAATATTGAAATACTCTCAAAAATAAAAAAGTTATAAGCCTTTGAAGTTTGGTGTAATCTTCAAACTGTGGGAAAGAGAGGTATCAGTATAATTACGTTACCGCCATAACGGTACTTGTGTTGGAAAGAGTTAGCAAGGTATCTCCACTATGCCCCCACTTCAGAATTCAAAATACGTATTACTGCCTCTTTATCCAACCAATTTTGATGCCGTTTTTTACAGAAAAGTCTATTTTTTGTTTTATTTGCTATTACATACAAAATGTGTATAACATCAAACATAGTCAAGTATCCAATTACTACCGCACTTGTACCGAAAAACCTTTTGTTATAGCAAAGACACTGCTGTAAAAAATACATATTCATATTTCCTGTATCCTTACTCTACGCACGTACATATCTCTCGTAATTGTACCATATTGAAGCTATAGACTAAACAGTTTAGAATTGTGAACACGTGTCTACTAATTAGCACCAATTCAGCTCTGTGCACATGATCCGAGAGTGAGACATGTTCATGTCTGTTTCGGTCGGAGTTAGAAACACAACTTGGGGCCACAGGACACCGCCCCTCATTAGTCTAGCTTTAGATGTTAAACTATCTTTTATTATACATCATGTAGATTAGGTTCACATTTACCGAAAATTACAGGAAATATAGATTTATTGTTGTGAAACGTGATAATTTAAGGACTGATAATAATAAAAACATTAAAGGCAAACCTGCCTTATAATACCGTAGATGCTATAAGTAAACACATCATTCATTTTTCATAAGCTCACGCATGTATCCCCGAAGGGGTAGGCAGAGACGCACTAACGAACTAGAACACCCACATTTCGCCGAGCTTAGTTTCGTAAAAGTAAACACAAATATTACCATTTCCATTTTTTCTAAACCGTGACACACAACACAGTAGCAGACATGGTTACATAATTTCCAAATGGATTCATTCCTCATTCGCAGGCCCTAATAATATTTGTTTTCTTTATTTTTCCGAAATTATGACCCAAGTCCGTCCGACCGTTTTCGCGACAGGAAGACATGCCAGACTATTATCAAGGCAAGTGATTCAATGAGCCCTATTTGCTATGGCCTTATGTCATTAAAATCACACCGTCCACTTGGCTGCACTCATTATTAGATTCTGTCTGGAAATTGTTTATATCATCTTTCACAGTATCCGGGCATAGAACTGGTGTTCCATATGGTGAATGGATTGCCGTCTATTATGATGAGACGGAAATATTTGCAACTTTTCTAATTTCTTACTACTTTGGGTATGTGGGCGTGAGCTTACATCTTACGTCCTATATTTTTCTTTCAAATTTTTGTCATATCCTTGGTCTAGTGGCAGCATATATGGGCTGTGGACCGGGAGGTCCTGGGTTCGATTCCCAGGTGGAACAAATCGATTTTATCAATTTGATTTGCCCGGGACTGGATCCCCCAGAGGGGGATTGACGTTAGGCAGGCAGCCAGTTATAAAAACTAATACAAATTCTTTCAGCAACATACTTATGTATGTGTTGCACAGAACTCATATTAAGATGGAATAAGGGCAGGTAGAAAGAAAGTGTTAGTAAGATTTATTTTATAAAATCTCTGCTACACTATACACATTTTTTAAAATATTCCCATTTTGAAATGGCTCTGTTACTTACTCTCTCTTAAAAGACGAGACGAACCAGACGCTTAGCTAATTTATTTCATCAATTATCGTGGTATAGTGTTGTCATTAGAGGAGCACGCTCGCTCCGCCCAGAAGCCTCCGCTCCGGCATCTCCTAACTGCGCCCACTTAACTGTTCACAAACGAGAGCCACTTAAATTGCAAAATGCACCCGCGGACTGCATAGAGCAGCCACAGTGGAAAGAGAACAGCAATGCAAGTTCATCGAATAGTTTTATTAGAAATAAATCATTAATCCCTATAACCCCTCAACTGTGTCGTGACTAGCACGGTATAATAACAAATGTCTGTTTCTGTCTGTACCTTTACTCATAAGTTGCTGGTCGGCTAATGACACATAATGGACCACAGATTAAGATGCTAACGTATTTTAATTGTGTTTGGTACACATCAATATAATATACCCTAGATGCACAGTTCTTTGCAAATATCCTAAAAAGTGGTCTCAGGCACAAAACAAAGAAAAAGATCACAAGTTCTAATTAAATCAACACAAATATAACCCTATGCACGTGTTATAAAGTAGCTTTTTAAACGAAATGAACAAGCGTTCTTTAATTTGCATTTTGAAATTTAGAATTCTATTGACGTCCGACTGTACGTAAAAGGAGTGCTTAAGCACTTCTTTGCTGTCCCATTTTCCGAGCGTCATCTGTGCATCTAGGTAAATAATATGCATTTTTTATCTATGGTCCATTGTTCTACGAGCAGGTGACAGCTAAAATCATTGCTTTTTTGTATGTGTTTTAGTGTTTTGTTTCAAAAAAGCTAGTGCAGGAGACCCGGCTTTACATCAACTACATTTTAATTATTATAGCGATCTTTATTATTTCTAGTGTACCAACATCGATATAATATATCGATGTTGGTACACATTGGTTTGTGTAGGTGTTTTGTGTAATGTTTTAGTGCAGGAGACCCGGCTTAATACAATAAAATAATTAAAATATACTAATTAACAAAATGAGAGGTTGTTTTGCATCACTGTTTAAAAATATTGCAACTGTATTGCTCACTCATAATCGTTTCAAGAAGAGGATATGAAAAATGTAATGTTTGTAGAAGTATATTGCAAGCGAAGCTTTAAAAATGCCACGAAACAAGAAGGGATTTTTATGCTTTATTTTACTGTCAATTGCCTTTCAGTGAGAAATGTACTAATGTGTTATTCAAACACAGAGTACTTCATTTATTCCTTATAAGGTAAAAATAAATGGTGGAAAGATTTTACCTAAACTAGCTTGTACAGAGCGCATTGTCATCCCACGCGGCAGTATGCTTAGCTCACAATGCCTTCGAATGTGACACCCCGCAAGATCCATTAGACGGGGCGTGTTTGCAGAGACGACTCAACACCCACGACCAAATACACTGCATCATCCTGTTGCCTTTGTGGCTTACTATATTATTTTATACATCTTTTACTCTCTGCCAACAACAGCAGAGATGCAGAATATATATTGTGTTCATTGCGAAGGGAATTGCTGCGTTTGTAACGTAATTCTTTATGTTTATATCACAACTTTGAGATGAGATACATTGGTGGAATATAATTTGTTATATAATTTATAAATGATCTAAGGACTTGTTAAAAGCATTTTCTACCAGAGAACCCAAGGCGGTAAAAATATAAAAATGGTTTTATATACACACTAAGCCCACGCCCATCATTCCTATTTCGCTGGGCTTTTCTTTCGTCTCTTCATGTGATGGGGGGTGAGCCACGCACAAATTCTAATGATGGGCAATCCATTTGTGTCTTAATAGGGAAATCTTGATATAAATTGTGATTGTCCTACCTGGGATTTCAACTCAGGGTTGGACAGTCAAATAAATAATATGTTGAGTATGTTATGCGCAGACTGTTATATGTATGTATGTACGCTGTATGTTTAATATATTGTTTGTTGTTGTTGTAGGGAGGAGGTGCGGAACCACGCGGTCCGGTGGAACGCGCAGTTCTCGTTCATGTGCAAGATGTGCGCGAACGCGAGCACCGGCGTGCTCGAGCCGGCGCTCATGAGGGTCTCCGTGAGGAAGGAGTGCAAGGGTGTGTACATCATATATCATTGGTCAAAGGATGTCCTTCCTGCGGCCCTATCAGTCGTCTGTCCAGAGTCGAACTGTCGTCTGAGAGTGAACGTCCAACATGTTCAATGTTTTATAATCTTCAATTCAACCATGGTTGCGCACCCATAATTAGTTTAGTATTGTGGTAGCAATCACTTTCCATCAGGTAACCTAGGTAGGTTACCTTAAAAGTAATTGGTAGGTACTCATTTACTAGTTTTTTTTTCTTTTTTGTACTTGCTCTTATCCCACCCCGATGTGGGGTCGGCGCAACACACTTTTTCAAGAATGTTGCAGGCAAGGATTTGGCTTAATTTTTACGACCGCCTGCCTTTCTGACATCCTGTCTAGGGGATCAAATATTAAAATAAAACTATTTTTACGGATTCTATCACGATTAGGTTTTAATTATTATTCGCTACGTTTCGAAGGCTTTGCAGTCACGGGTCAGACTGTAATATTCGCGTAAACTTAAGAAATCGGGATCAAATATTGAAATATTGTTAGAACCCCCTCCCCCCCTCCGGAATCGAACCCAGGACCTCCCGTTTCACAGCCCATTTACATATACATACTACGTTATGGCTAGTAACCACTGTTTGTTTACCAGTCTCTGGTTACCGATATTTCGTGCCTTGATAGACGACAGAATTAAAAAGAAGTTTTGAGCTGTTTTTCCTTTGACCTCAATATAAAGTTTCTCATTGCTGCGGAACTCATTTATCGAGCATTACCGACCGAGGCACGTTGGAGTTGCAAATCACCGCCTCCTCGGAAACTTGCACTGACTTTACCAACGGGCAACGACTCAAGTTCACCACTTTGGCGCGGATGTGACATTTTTAAACTGTCGCCTTAGTCCTCACTTGTAATGCTGGTAAAAGTTGGACACAATTTGCATTCTGTTCAATTTATGTCGGAGTTTTGAGAGCTGTTTGCATTGTAGTGTTTTACTAATCTTATTATATCATTTGTTAACGCAACATCAATAGCATATGATATATCAGGTGCGAAGGTCCCTAATTTAGACGGCATATTTTTTTTTTATATATAGCAGAGACTGGCAAACGAGCAGATGCGTCATCTGATGGTAAGTGATCTCCATCAACCCAAGACACAAAAGAATCATGGAGCGTTGCCAACCTAAAAGGAGGAAATGGAAGGGATAAAAAAAGGGGGGAAATGGGCCACCGGAAATCTCACTCACCGAACGAAACGCGACAGCAAGCTGCCACTTTACGTCCGTTTTCTGTGAGACAGTGATATCAAACTGGTCGAGACGGCCCATTCGTGCTGTAAACGTTACTATCTACAGTTCGGCTCTATAATAATAATATTAGCCCTGTAATATTACTGTCCCACTGCTGGGCACGGGCCTCCTCTACTAATGAGAGGGGTTAGGCTTTAGTCTACCACGCTGGCCTAATGCGGGTTGGCAGACTTCACATACCTTCGAAATTCCTGTGAAGAAATTCTCGGGTATGCAGGTTTCCTCACGATGTTTTCCTTCACCGTTATAGCAAGCGATATTTCACAATGAAAATACACTTAACATAGAAAAGTCAGAGGTGTATGCTCCATTTTGGGGTTGGTTTCGAACCTCCGACACTTGTCTCGGCATTCCATACCGTTCCCAACAGAGCTATCGCTGCTTGTTCGGCTCTACCGTACCTATAATTATTATTTGGTCAATTATTTATTATTGAAAATATGCTCAGACTGCGAGATCAAGAGTCAAGTATATAATAATAATGTAATTAGGAATGCCTTGAAACTAGAACTTCTTAAACCCTAATTTGGTGAACTATTTGATTTCAAAATTCCTTCAACTTAAGTGGATAATGGTGTGATGTAGGTGGAAGGTCGTACCAGAAGCTAGGCTTCTGCGACGTGAACCTGGCGGAGCTGGCGGGCGCGGGCGAGACGACGCGGCGGTGCCTGCTCGAGGGGTACGACCTGCGACGACGCCAGGACAACTCTGTGTTGAGGCTGCGCATCAAGATGAACATGATCTCCGGAGACCCGCTCTTCAAAGTGTAAGGCATCATCACAATCATTAATATTCTATAGAAGTTACACTATTTAGGACGGACTCTCATCATGAACTCGCCAGCTCCTTTTCAACTAAAGTGCCTCAAGGAGAAGTATGACATATTTTGTCAGTTAATGAACGTTTGTAATGAGTTAACGTTTGTAAAAGACAGGCGGACGAGCTGCCTCAATATAGATAAATTTAATAATTGCTGTTTTAGCAAAACCTCTAAAAGCTTCATTACAATTTATGGTCATCGGGACTAAGAATGAATCTTTCTAGATTCACGTATATATTAAGTTGTTTTCACCTATATTGTGTACTTAATATCAAAGTGTTGTGATGTGGTTGCAGTCCTGAGCGCAAGCAGGAGGTTGCAGAGAGTAAGGGCGGCGGCGACAGCGGCTCTGAGAGCGCGCCAGGGGGCGGAGCACCCGACGACGACTGCGCCTCCTCCACCGCCAGCTCAGGCTTCGGATCCCTCACCAAGAAGAAGAATTACGGTCAGTTTACAAAGTTTACTTTCCTCGACCTCGACACTAACGCTCGACTTCTCGAAGGTTGATCAATGCAAAACTTGACAAGTACGTGTCAAGTCAAAATTGGATTACTTGAAGCGCTTACTGGAATGCTCTGAAAGATTTAGAATCCCGGAATGTTTTGACAGTCGTATCATAATCACTGCTCCTAAGCACTGCTCTATCGATTGAATGTTTTAGCATACGGTTCGAAATAATAATTTACTTGTACGACTTTTTGTATGGATATTGCATACAACAAAAGACTTGTATTGGCTTTGCTGTGCCCTGTTGAAGTGCGTACTAGTAAGTTTGTAATTAAATAATAATAAATACATTTATTGGAACAATAACAAATTGTTCATTAAGAAACATGTACGTTAATGACTGCATTCGTTAAAAAACTGTGTCGCAGTCACTAGCGCTGACCTCCAGCTAAAAAAGGCTACAGTGTCCCAAAGCGTGATAATGGAAACAAATCCTTAAACTAAATAGTAAAATAAAAATAAAATTATAAGTGTTTCGTTTCCAGAGAGTGGTGTGTCACAAACGTTGACGCTGGTGGCGTCGTGTGAGATGCCCTCGCCTGACTCCGAGGAGTCGCCTCTTGCCACCTCTATACCTGACCACCCTGGTAAGCTTTGTCATCAATCTAAATCTGCTACTGTCCCAAGTGGCTCTTGACTATGATTTTATGCACATATTTATAATGTAATAGGAAATAAAAGAAACCCTTCTGTAAAAACTGCATCGAAATTGGTTCAAAGAGGAGGCAGTCATTCATATTAAATTCTGGATTGGGGACATAGTGGAGATATCTTGCTATCCCTTTCCAACACACGTACCGTTATGGCGGTAACGTGATTATACTAATACTTCTCTTACCCGCAGTTTGAAGGTTACACAAAATTTCGAAGGCTTATAACTTTTAATTTTTGAGAATAATCCGATATTTCTTTCTATTCTATATTTCAGATGACGTAAATTACATGTAAAATTAATGAATAAAAATTTGTCAAGTACTGTACTGCTTCAATAAAAAAATTTAGGGCACTTTTAACCACCAAGCTGGCCTCATTGGAATTTTTGGCACAGAATTTTGAGCAGTGACACAGTGATGAGTGATTATTACTTGATATACCTTAGGTACTTACTCCTCAAAACTATTATACTGTTTGATTAATTTTATTAAAAATTCAAGGTTACAAACGAATGTATCGTTTCGAAAGTTCCCCAAACCTGGTAGATCCTGTGTCGTGGCTTCTCGATACAGCGGTAATTGTGATGTGCCTGGTTCCAGGTGTGACGGTGAGTACCACTACGACGACGGTGGTGGTGCCGACGTCGTGCGCGTCGTGCCTGCAGCAGCACCACACGCACTCCAGGAACTCCTCCAACACCTCCGGGGACATGAGCAGCAAGGTCAGTTCACATCACCTCAGATTTTCTCTTTTATGTTGGGAATGTGCTCTTGAATGTTTTGTTATCATAGGTATCTATGATCGATGGCGATCTCCTACCATTGCAGGTGGGACCTGCTCGTTGGTATAAAAAAATCCTTTGTATTATAACACCATGCTACTAAATAAGTTGATTATCAGACGTTTTTAAGTAAACCAAAATTGATGATTTATAAGTAGATAACTGTGCATTCCAGGCGTCAGGGTACGGCAGCTCGTCCGCTGCGTCTGCGCACTCGAGGCAGAGCTCCGAGGGGGACTCGGCGGGGGACTCGGCGCGGCCTCATCACAACAGGTGGGTCACGTGACACGTCCACCACCGAAACACGCCTTCAAGCTGGCCCTGTCCTGCCCCGTACACCGCATATCATCCTTAAGGCCAACCATGAGTTGTTTTGGCATTATTCGCTCCGTAAAATATTTGGATGACAAATATCCAAACGCCTCTAGCGGTTACGCAGGGAACTGACGTTTTCCATACAAATATTTTACGTCCTCGCTCGCGTAAATACACGCAACAAACTCATGGTTGAGCTACTTATGTTTGTACACATATCTAGATGGATAGTCGTCGATAAAACTTTGGTTAATGTGACTGAAAATTATTGGACAGTGCCTTTTTTCACACCGTATTTTTACGGACAAGCTCAAATTCGGATATTACGCTCTATCCAGACATGTATACAACGGTATGCAAACTGACAGATATTTTCCTTACCAGAGTGATGTGAATTTTATCGATAACGGTGTTTTACTATTTTGTTGAGTTTGTGTTTTTTTTATTATTTATTTCAATAAATTCAAAACCAGTGTAGTGTGTGTTGAGTGTTGTATACAATGTTATAAAAATGTTCGACATATTTTGAAATGAACAGCAAATATTGCATGGTTATAAAATATTTTATTGAAATGAAGATGTTATGTCTGTGGCCCAAGTTTAAGGTATTCTGTAAAAAAAAACAGTTACGGTTGTTGGAAGATTGGTCATTTTAAAAAAATCCTCATAATATTATGGTAAAGGAAGATAGCTATAAACAATAAGCATTGCTGAAGCATTGCGCTGCGGAGCCGATAGTGTGGGTGTCTATTCCGAAAATCGAAATAATCAAAGAAGATTAGATGATATGAAATCTGAGTCAATCGGATTCATCAAATTCACAAGTAACTCATACGAATAAAATTCACAAAAGTTAATTTCCGGACCCAAGTAAGGAAAGTGAAGGCCGATAAGTTTTTAACTTTTACCCGAACAATGTCACGGTTTTCGATTTTCAGAAATAGCCACCCTTGTACAGAACCCCGCTTCACTTAACAATATGTGTTAGCACGTAACTAACTACCGCGGCGGCGTATTTATTTGCTTTATTAATTTATTTGTTTTTTTCCACCCCCCACCCCCACGTGTCGCCCCCCCCTGTCACCCGCAGCGTTCGGTTAGAGCGGACCCAGACGATCACCACCACGCTATACGTCCCCTCCCAAACGTGCAAGCACACAGGGAGAGCGCTCGCAAAACTACTGCTAGAGAAAACGGTAGTCAGTGAGACTTCTGACGTGTTCCTGACACCCAACAGCACGCTCACGGGCCCCCCTGACGTCATACCGCGTCAGGCGTACCTCTCGCCCTCGCCCGAAGAGTACAAGACCCCCGACTCGACGCTTATAGAGAACGGCCACGATAACTCGTTCGCGATGCCGACCTACTTCGACAAAAAGAAGAAGACCGCGGCGGCCGTGATCAGCGCGGCGGTCGAGCCCCTCACCAACTTCCAAATATTCAAGCAGAAGTCGTTGAACACGATCCCCGCGCTGCTGGACAAGACGAAGAAGAACGAGGAGCTGTTCAACAACTTCCCGTTCCTGACGCCGCTCGCGCACAGGAAGTGCTCGCTGGTGTCGACGGCGACGCGGCTCTCGGGCTGCATCGAGGACGAGTTCTACTGCGTGCCCTCCGACGCGGAGGCCGAGCCGGGCGAGCTGGCCGAGCCGGTGGACATCCGGCACAGGTTCCGCAGCCTCTCCAACCGCGCGCTCAACGAGGAGCCATTCACCTCCACCCCCAAGGCGGAGCTAGACCGGCAGCAGGTTTGGAAGCCGTCCTTGCGCCACAGCTACACGGACACCATCAGGTGAGTGGCTCCCCGCGTGGCTTGCTTGCACTCCCCACCCGCTCCCGCTCCCCCGAACCTTCCGTCTCCCCTCGGTGACCCAACGTCCGCATACTAATGGTTGCGGGTGACGCTTATAGGACCTGGCGGGCTTCTGTCTTTCTGCTGTTTCTAGTACTGTCTATCATCATTTCATATTCCTTCGATTACTAAAGTGGTCATGTGTATTGGATAACGTCATTATTATAAGTTAAGTTCTGGTTCGGAGTGTTTTGTGAATTATTGTGCGTTTTGTTGTATTATCATTAATTGTCATTTGGTGAGAGAACATGTAAAACTTCATTTCGTGTTATAGTTTTAACTGTGTATAATAAACCTAACTAGTCTAAATGATATGTAATGTAATGTTTATTATATTTATTACAGCTGCAATCGAGTGTTTTTATATTTTGACAATGTGATTACATTCGCCTGATGGTAAGTTGAATTGTAATAAGATGTCGTTCGTGGAAAGAGGTCGAATTGTGGTAATAAGAACAATGTCAGTGAGCGTTATGTAAGTTGTGTGTTGGGGCCGTGTGTCAGACGGGACGGTGGCGGCGGCGGCGAGTGTGGCGCATGCGCGGCGCTGCGGGACTCCGCCCCCGCTGCTCCCGCAGCCCCCGCCGGCCCCGCGAGCGCGAGCGCGGCGCCCTCCGGCCCGCCCGCGGCGACCGCTAGCGGCGGGGGCCCGGGCGGGGGCGCAGGCTCGCTGCCGAGACGACCCAGCTCCGCGCTGTCAGTCCGGTTACACACCTCACGCACTACCGCCTCGAGGAACTATATACATACATACATACATACAAACATACATACATACATACATACATATATACAACATACAACATACAACATACAACATAACTGACGCCTATGTCGACCGGTCGACGTCGATCGTATCAACGAGACGTGATACGATCGACACTACAAATAAAACTAATAATAATAACATCACACTTCAGAACCTCTTTCGTTTTTTAACTTGGTTAATAAAGTGTGATATAAATTATTAACTCGTTTATATTGCATTCGATGGGTAAAACAATTTTCCAAACTAAACCATTTTGCCGGTTGAATTTGGACTATGAGTAAACCTATGACATAGTATATAGTTCCTTGATGCGACAGTGTCGACATTAGTGTTGTCGCGTGTCGAATGTTGATGTATAGTGTATACGTACTATCGATGTTATCGATGCTCGCGCTTACATTTACACGTTCCTATCGTCTGTATGTGACACACGACTATTGTAATTGTATGATTATTTTATATTATACCAGCACATTTAGGCTAGATCTCTATTTCTCGCCCCAATTTATATTCTATTATAAAAAGTAAAACACATTTATGAGTGTGGAAAATTTTTTATGCACACTAACACAATGATTATTTTTACATCACAATGCCCCTTACTTATAAAAATATTTAAGCGCTGCTTATCTTTATACTATAGGTAGCCCCTTTCATTTTTAAACAATGTAACGCAAGGAAAAAAGTGACAGGTTATTCTTAACCATTTGCTCAGCTAAAAATGCTTTTATGAGTAAGGCCATAATGTATAAATGAGTTGAACTGTGTTCTTAGTATAGATAGCATAGCAACACGTGTGTTAAAGCTACATATTAATATTATTCCTTCTTAATATACAATGATAGTGCCCGTATGTGTTTATAGTGATGTACTTCTTATATGTATGTGTACATGATAGTATGGTGTTCATTAAGTTATTGTTTTTATACAATATTATAATTAATTACCATTGACTGTGTGTTCTTCAGCGATCCATATACATTATAATTATTTTAGAATAAATAGTGAACATAATTTAATGAATACAAACAAAATAATATATCATTATAATTTTTTTTCTAATTAGTGTTAAATTAATGTAATTTTTATTACATTTATTTTTTAGTTAGTGTTAATTATATCTTAAAAATAAAAATTTTATAATTGTTTGTTATTTCTTGCATGATTGTAATGTAACTTTATAATTATGAACTATACTATGTCATCTATTTCGGGCTGCCGAATCCCAGCTTTTTATACGCTTTCGCAGGTTTATTAAAGGTATTGGATAGACTATACATGACATAACTAATGCCTTTTCATAATAAATGTGTGGGGTTCACAAGGGTATTCCTGCTTTCAGTCGTGCATGTCATTTTTTATCGGTATGTTGTGTGAATTAGAATTTCCCAGACTGGAGTGGAATGTTGTATTTTCGGTATGTTTTATGTGGCTATATGTGATTTAGTATTTATTTACAGTGCTTCAGAATAATTATTGTGTATCAAAAAGTATATCGGCACTCATCCAAATAATTTTTCTACCAGCCCTTATGTGGGGTTGGCGAAACACCTCTTTAAGCATGTTGCAGAAAGGATTTGGCTTAATGTTTACGACTGACAGCTTGTCCGATGTCAGCCCTCTCCCCTAGGGGATCATAAGCATTACAAAATTCATTAACAAGAATAATTTCTTATAACACTCGATTTCAACTTTACATCGTCAATATATTGTCTCGATGGGTTTTGATGTTTGTTTGTATGTACAATATTTATTCTGTTTAAGTGTAGTGATACATGTCAGTAATATTATTCCAATGGTTGTTGTTATGTGGTTGTGTGTGTGTGTCGCTGCAGGAACCCGTCGTCGGGCTCGGGGTCCGCGTCGCTGTCCGCGTCGGAGGGCGGGTCGCTGGAGCGAGCGCGCGCCCCCGCCGCCGCCGCAGCCGCAGCCGACAGGCGCAAGCGGGCCGCCCTCCCCACCCCGCCACCCGCCGACGACGCGCAGGTCACACATCACACATGCTCATACATACACAAACTACGACTAATAACACCGTTCAATTATTACAACCTTAAATTCACGAGATAACCGAATAACGATAAGAGTATGTCGAATACCTAATAGTACCTCTAAGTAATACGCCTTCACATGAACAATAGCAAAACCGTCCGCTCTTAGAATAACAAAACACATTGCGCTCGCCATCCTCAGACATCTGACGTTAACTGTCGTAATACCCAGCAATTAGCGCCCGGTTCCAATAAACAATTTCAGTTCATGATGTGATGAGATTACAAAAAACTAGCCAATAAGAACACAGTTTGAACATGGCTCCGTCAAATGACCCGATTTGATTAGTTCATAATCGCGATCTATCTGCACTCTCAAGCTTAGATGGTTTATTTTTTGTAAGGCGTAAACTGGCTGCAATGTCTCAAACAAGAAATTGCGGCCTTGCGAAGGTATTTATTGAATTTTATAAGCTTTGTAATTATGATTGTTCGTAATGCCTTACAGCACGTGGTGTCGTGCCGCGTTGAGAACACGCGCGTGAACCCCGACTCGCTGATCGACGAGCTGCTCGCCGCCACAGACCTCAACCGCATCGTCGACGACGCCGCAGAGAGTTAGTATTACACTACGTTTATTATACGAGTGCACTCACGCCTACATCCCATGGGGGTAGGCAGAGACAATTGAGCGCTACAAGCTACGATTCTAACACACCTCTTATGCCTCGTCCACATTCATGAATCATGTCTTTCTTTCATCATCTGACATGCCTCATTAATCTTATCTCCCATCCCTCCCTGTACATTAAGCGTAGCTATGCAGCACTCTGCAGCCCGCTTTTCGCCCCCCACTCGAGTGCACTGTACATGATGTTACATAACGTGGTGTATGTTGTGTTGTGTGCGTCGTGCAGCGTCCGGGCTGCAGCTGTTCATCACACGCGACGGCACCGCGCAGCTCGGCTCGCGGCAGCGGCAGCAGCTCGCGCGCCGCGACCTGCAGCGGGTGGTGCTGCATCCGCACGACGACAGGTACCGTCACTCACCACTCACCACTTATCACCCGCGGCGGCATCGCTACACCGCTGCACCGCTGCACCGCAGGACCGTGTATTTATCATCATTTTTAATATTTCCAGGTAGCCAACGGCATGAGAGAGCGCCGACACGAGACCGAGCGACGTGTGACGTCACACACACATAAACGCACGCACGCACACACACCCGCCAGTGTCCACAGTACAAACAGTATCTTGAACACTGATCCCTGGAGTCCGGACCACTTATATTAAGCTCTCTCCCATAAAACGGGGCGCTCGTGAGTCAACCGCGGACACAGCTGTTCGAGGTCATTGAACTGCCCTATACAGCGGCGATGCATAGTGTATGCGTGTGTGCGTACGATTAGTCTGTATTGTTATTTATTGTAGGTCGGTGTGCGACGTGACGAGCCGCGGGCGGACAGTATTATCGTGACTCGTGAGTCGTGAGATTCGCACCACAAACATACTTACAAATAAATACCTGAGTGATTACCGATTACCTGAACCGAGGCGCGCCTCCACGTATTAGCTTTTATATCCCGCTGCGGATGCCGACACAATGCATATTTATTTCTAAATGTAACATAAATTATGCCATAAAACTGATTGTTTTACAATGTATAACTAAATAATGTTGATTATTATTATGATTGTACGGTACCGGCGCGGTGGTGTGACCACCCGGCGGTGGTCGCGGTGGTCGCGCGACACGACGCCTTTTTGTATGATTTTACAATATTTTTATTTTGTTTTTAAATATAAGTAGGATGTTTATATTTTGTATTGAACGACGACCTACACGACGACTGAATGTTCCTATAATTAATGAGTAGCGTCCGTGCTTCCTCCACTTTATTTTCGATTCCAGTTTGTAACGCAACCTTCCCCGGACCTCGGCCCTTAGTTTTCCATGTATACGCAATTTAGAAAGCATTGTTGTTGTAATGTTTTTTATAATTGTTGGTTGTGTGCGGCCGGCATGCGTCGTGTGTCATGCGTCATGCGTCATGTGTCATGCGTCATGTGTCATGCGTCATGCGGCAGTGCTCAGAGATGGTGCTGTATCGGACCTGCGGAAGGTCCGCTGGTGCCAAACAGGCGGCGCCCACTCTCTGTGGGACTCTCATTAGTTAGTTGTTCGATAGTGCGAGGAGGTAAATCTAAGTCATTCCTTTGCATAGCTTGAGCGCGTGGCTTGCCGTTGATAGTGTATATCGCGTTCGACATTAACTTATAGGATATGTATAGTGATCTAGTGCTCTAGGACTCCCTGTTGTGCAGTCGATGGTGACTGATAGACGAAAAAGGAAGACGCTTGCGAATTATTCACATTTACAAAAGTCTTCCATTGTTATTTATTTTTTTACACCATAGAATGATGTATCGACGCAAAATTGGTTGAATTTCTTTTTGAAACCGCGGCGGCGACTTTCTCGCTGCTTCTGTATCTGTACGTGTCGCGTCACATATCCTATATTTAATTTAGAACGAAAATGTGCGTGATGTTGCGTTTGATGACCGAAAAATAACTTTACCATGATTATAGTTTTATTTAAAAGGATTCGTGTATGAGAGGGGGGGGGGGGTTGATCGTCAAACGCATGGTCACGCTGTATATTAATTTAATATATTACCAATAGAGGAGAGACGCATGGAGTGCGAGATGTGAACCGCGGCATGCGTTGTTATTGTATATGTATTACAACCTGTACATAACAGTATTTGAATAAAGGACGTGTTTAAAATATCATCTGATATTTGATTTTCTCGGATTAATAGTCACTACCCTGACGTGTAAGGCTCGCTCGTGACATCAGGGCGAGCTCCAATTTTTGTTTGGTAAAGGAGATAAGGACGTAGCTATGTACTGCTAAATTTTTGTATAAAGTTGACAGATCTACGATTTTATTTTTTAATTTTACTTTTACAAAGTTAAACTACCCCTGACAATACTATACGTTTTATACCACGAAAAAACTCCCGGCCCGCGATCAACATCTAAATGTAATGAAAAAAATTGGTTTCAGAACGCATAATTGGAATAGATTTATATTATTCCAATAACGGTACCTGTCATTGCGATTCAATAACTACCCACAGTTTTGTTATTTCTTTTAATCGCAGCGCACTTTACCGTGTCGGATTTGGGCGCAAGCGAATAGTATCGGTCGCCAGAGTTCCACCAGTTTGATTACATTGCAGTGCTTATGGAACGGAATACGAACCAAAAGTGAAAAGTGAATGACTAATCAATAACTAGAAGTTTAGTGTTTTGTCGGGCACAGACCAACTGGACGAAGGCGAACGAATAAAATGTATTTATAATATTCTGTGAAAGAAAGTGGGTTAAGCCTTAGGTGAAGCGATCCACCATGGTGCTGCGCTACTCGGGTACGTAGCAGATTTATAATGTCATGATTTTACAAATTGATCCTGTGGCAGGCACGTTTTTTGGCACATACAATTTGCTATAGAAAATGTAGGGTGACCTGGCACCAAACTGGAAAGGTTAACTAGAATTCCTATTATTTTTAATTACAAAACTTATCAAGGCTTGTTTCGTTGTCACACCGTGCGAAAAAGATTATTTTGATTATGTGCCTTGAGCAGTGGCGATCACATACCATCAGGTGACGAACATGCTCGTTTTAGCAAACGATTTCTTAGCGATCCATAGCTTCTGCCATAAAAAATCTGTAAATCTCAAGGCACTAGAGTTATTCTAAAATGTGCCCATACCTGCATTCAGTAAGAGTGATTAGCAACAATACTAAGATGCATACCGGATTTATTTATTTATTTAATTTATTCAAATTGCATGAAAAACATAGTATGTTTGACCAAAGTTCCGGTGTCCCGGTTTTTTCTTCTGATATCTGCAATGAAATAATCTTGACACAGAAACTGAGTAGATCTGAACATATAACACTCGTCAGTTTCATTGATTTTTATGGGCAATTCGGCCTTGTCTATAAATTAAGTAGGTAGGTACCAGTTATGCTAAAATTATTTTAACAAAAAATACCAAATGGTTCAAAGACAGTTTATCTGTAGGTATCTCCTCTAATGTGTAATTGGATTTTCCCATACTGTCTCATTCAAAAAACACTGACCATATATCGGTGCTTTGTAACAAGTAATGTAATTGAAACAGTGTAGTTATTAAATCATATTAATACATATACATATGTTGTGCTACTTGTAAATGATAAATTATAGTTCTTAATCTACTTATCGCCTCCTCGGTCTAATGGCAGCATTTGCGGACCGGGAAGTACTGGGTTCGAGTTCCAGGTCGGGAAATTTGCGCGGGACTGGAGTCTGGAACTTACAGAGGGGGTTGACGTCAGGCGGGCAATCGGTCATATAAACTGAGCCAAATCCGTTCTGTAACATGTGTGAAAAGTGTGTTTTGCCGACTCTAAATTGTGGCATAAGTGCAGGTTGAAAGAAAAAAATAGTTCTAAACACAAAATCAAACACAAACTTGGCAGATTGCAAGTGTGCATATTTAATTACTTCAGGAAAATTAATAAATTGATACCTACCTTGTTTGCTTTATCAGTTTTGAATCTGTAGAAATTATATAAAAAATTACTGATTCAAAACTTGAATTCATTTTGCGACTTCACATTTGACATTCATAAATAACGTCTGTGTCGCCCTGTAGGCAAAATAAAAGAAGTAGGCTGAGATGAATTAGAAAACTGGTTCTCTTCAATGGTTCACCCACGTCTCGCTGAACTATTTAAAAATTTACATAAGATCACGCCTGTATCCCCGAAGGACTAGGCAGAGGTGCACTAGCGAACTAGAACACCCACATTTCGCCGAGCTTAATTCCGTCCCAGATGTGATAGGGGATGAGCCTATCGCCATATCCGGGCACAAATTCCACACTTCGGGCTGATATGGAAAAATCCAATATCACTTTGCCCGACCCGGGGATCGGCGATATTGACCACAAATATAACCAAACACGTAGGCTTTTCGAATTTACAAACTTCCAATACAAATTGTGTTTTTCCGACCTGAAATTTATTTATCTACGCGACCAAATAAGGAATAGGGAGGTCCGTTGAAGAACGAAAGTCACTGCCATAGCCCAGCGATTTAGCAAGTTGAAGTGGCAGTGTGCGCGACACATAGCTTGTGGAACTGATACTCGATGGGGCAGAAAAATTGACGATTAGTCAAGTAGAGACAACGTACCGGCAAGTTCAGCTTTGGACAATGTTGACAGGCGACCTGATAAAGATTGCAGGAAGTCTGAATGTAGACAGCTTTCAACATGTCTATTTGGGGATCTTTCGGCGTGGTTTATCTGGGAATCTTTCGGCGATGTCTTATGTTCAGCAGAGGGTATCCTGATTAAAGATTTGATTTGACCCCAGGGTCTAGATTTCTTAGCCACAATAACCGCACTACGTTCTCGATGCTTTGCCTGTCAACATTAAATAGCATTATATTTTGTCACTTTCCACCACTAATGTGGTTATTTCACACTAGTGTGGTGTTGGACGTTGGTGCTTCTGTGAATGCAAAGCATTTTGCAGACAGAATTCGGCTAAGTTTTAAAGACTAGTTGCCTGCCTGACGTGAACACACTGGATAATTATTTTATTGTCACTCCTACAAATTGACGAGTCATGTAGGGGAAAGCTCTTATCGCACTTATCATACTCGCTCACGCCCGTCATGCCAGAGGGCAGGAGATAGGCAGAGGCATAAATTTTTGTTTTGCTAATTTTGGATCCAATGAGCGGAGCTTCTCGCCATGAAACATCTAGCACAAGTGGACTGGATATATTCAGTAGAAAAACCTCACACTGCTTGATTTGATGTCGATCGAAGCAGAGACGTAGTGTTAATAAAGATGGTCAGTCTCTATAGATTTTATTTTTACTTCACCCTCATTTGTATACATCTAAATGAAACACACGTGAATACGTTAAAAGTTTATTGAGTAAATGCCAAAAGGCTGAAGTGTAAAACATTCCGTGAAATGTTCACGTTACAGTACTGTCACACTCAGGCGCGCTCTCTTCGATTCACGACATTGTTTTATTGCTATACCTACATTCTTTATGCGAGATTACATACTCACGCTTATAACTCCCATAAGGATAGGCAGAGATAAACGAGAGTATTAGAGCACCCACATCTCATGTTTAATGTACACATGGGCACATAATTGTGCCCGATCACATATGCTAAATCATATACTTCACGAATGTTAATTCGAACCGAGTATTTCTAACATGAAGACTATGGGACTTATTTATAAAAACAGTTTAGCTGAGAAAATAGCTAAGAATAGCATGTCACTTTTATTTTCAAACAATGTGACACGAGGAAAAAAGTGACAGACTATTCTTAGCCATTTGCTCAGCTAAACTGTTTTTATGAGTAAGGCCCTATGACACAAAGTGTGTCTAAACAGTGTTACAAACGAATGTAAAAACTTGCTAAATTAGGCCCTGCTGGAACCATAATTGGGTACTTGACTATGTTTCATTTCATATACTTTTTTATATGTAGTAGGAAATAAAACAGAAAAGAAACCCTTCTATAAAAACCGCATCGAAATTGGTTGAAAAATGAGGCAGTAATTCATATTTTAAATTCTACAATGAGCAAGAGTAGAGGGAGCGTAGTGGGGATATCTTGCTATCCCTTTCCAACGCACGCACCGTTATGGCCGTGACGTGGTTTTACTGATACTTCTCTTTCCCGATGTTTGAAGGTTACACCAAACTACAAAGGCTTATAACTTTTTTATTTTTGGGAGTATTTCAATATTTCTTTCTGTGTATGTTTTAGATTACGTAAATTTCGTATAAAATCAATTTTAAAAAATTAGTCATGTACCCAATTACTCCAGTGTAAGTTTATAGTTGAATGTTCAAAATATTGTGAATTGATGAGAGCGCGCATTTCGTGGTGCCTCGTGTGTAGTGTGTAGTGTGTAGTGGACGGTAACGTTAGGTAATCTCGCCGACACACTCAGCAGCTGCACTACACATTATAATATGTACAATATAAATTACTTAACTAACAGTTCGGGCTGGTCTAATGCTTCATTACAAACAAAATATAAATGTGACAACGCATCCTCTATCTTCAAATTAATATTACTAAATATGTACAGTCATTTCGGATCACTTGAGCCTTCACGGGTAACTTTGGATCAAGTAAGGAAAAATATAATTTTCGTGAATGTAAAATTCCTAGTGTATTATTTATCACATTTAGATATTCACTGATATAATTTAGTTTTTAGTGTAAGTTACACGCTAAGACAGGTGAAATCATAAAACCAAACTCATTTTTATTTATAACCAATAATAAGAGAAATGAACTCAATAAATGAGTGCCGAGCATAACCAGCCCAAACAAATACACCCGAAATTTGTCTATAGTAGTTTATTTTACCAAGTTATTTGATTATGTCTAAAATTCGTAAGTTCATGTATCATAAGCATATAATATATATCCAAATAAGTTATTAAATTGAGTCAATTTAGGGCCTGTACATAATATACTGATGATTGGACGGTACAATAAATACTGAATTACTAACTAAAAATATGGAATAATTTTGAAACTGGGTTAAAGTCTCCCAGTTATTTATGGGTTACGATGGGGTTTAAACCAGGTTAAATATTCCAAGTTTTGTAAGAAGACCGGAAGTGCTTATAAGTATGTGACTAAATGAGCTGCTTTGTTGGATTGTTCTATTTTACATTACATCTATAGACGCAAAAATTCAAAAGAAATTATAAATATCTCCTTTAATATATTATCTATTAACGCAATCCATCGCTATTAGCAATTAAAATTAAAAATACATTAGTTTGTGAAGCAATAAAATCAAATTATGTTTCAGAAATCATGTTATTCATGTAATATTTTTATAACTTGTGTGCCCATAATTAATAATAAACATCTATTAAACAGCAATACAAATATCTACAATCACTGCCAACACAGTTACATGATAAGATATTATTATATTAGTCTTACAAGTTTCTTACACGAATGAATACAATCTCATACTAATTCAAATATACACAATACAAAAACCCGGTCGAGTTTACACCACACCGTATATATCTGACTTCGTAAATACTACATGACATACTATAATGTCGAACACTTGATGACGAAATTAATAAACGATCCTAAAATCTCCAAATTAATCTTGAAACATACCACTCGCATTTCATGATTTATTAAATTACATACATAAGAATTTTAGAGTTATTTTAAAATGTAATTGTCGATACTTAAAGTAGATGCATTTACATTTACAAATATACATTTTACACGAGTGTTAGTGAAGTAAACCATTCGAAATAAGATTCGACCTAGAGATTAGATCTGGAGGGTGACTCCTGACGCTCGATTCGAACTTGAATTCACACACTAATACACTAATGTATACTTATGTGAAAATACAGCTTTAGTACTACTAAAAGTGTCCGAGCTAAACCACCACTAATTGTTGGGGAAACTAATTGTTGACTATGAATCCTAAAAAGGACCTGCCCCCTTACTCTTGTCACTCGATTCGATTGTGATTTCGATTTGGTTTCATTTATTGACTTAAAATTCCACCGTGGCTCGGACACCTTTAGTAGTACTAAAGCTGTATTTTCTCATAAGTATACATTAGTGTATTGCTTTGTGGCAATAAGAGTGTTGAGCTTTTCTGACCGACTCGTGTAGATGCTTTATCGATAAGTGTTATTCTCTAATTATCACGTATCGATATGCGAGGACGGGATAACACCAAACAGAAAGAAAGATAAGCGCCATTGTGATTTTACAAACGAATCTCTATGATATGACACTTATACTTACGATATTTAGTTAAGGATTCTGAATCGAGTTTGATTTACTTATTTCAGATATTATTTAAGATCGCTTATTAAATTCGGCTGTTCATACAAACATGATATTATATTGTATAATTAAGTACACTTTGTCCAATACTGGTACAATACTAGGGCGAGCTTGAGGCCGTAAATTCACAATACACATTGAGTTTTACATAAAACGTAGTTACGAGTAATATTGGTAGGTATATAGCTACAGTACGTTACATAATGTATAATATAATAGTCAATATACAGACTTGTGTGTAAGGCACTGACGGTCCCCCCGCGCCCCGCTGCACCGCTCCTCACGCGCCTTTTACTATCACTTCTACAGAAGAGAGGTGTCTAATAGTGTCTATGTACAACACGAATATACGGTACATTAGAGTATTTCATAATAAAACTTGCAGACAATAATAATTCGACAAACATTTTATATTGCACCATTTTTAATACTATGAAAAATAGTCGAAAATAGTGTAAATTCATTTAACTCTAAATTTCATCCTTTATAGCATATGTTTATGATAATCTTAAAATCTACGCATTTCCTAAAATATACGATCATTTATTAGCACTGTTTGCAAATCCATATTGAGAAGTATAATAATTGTGATAAAATCAGTATATTACATCTATTGAGAAATATGTACACAAGTTCTATATTTTAATAAATTCTATTATATCCTCATATTCATATAGCCAGCAGTGCTATATAGAATAAGTCATCGTATTATAATTTTGTAAGTATTTGAATGTAATTAATCATGTATCACGCTATAGTAACTGCGGCATATACTCATGTAAGATGGTTGAGGGTTGTTTGTCGCGTGTGGAGGGTGCGCGGGCGTCGCGTCGGCGGGGATCGTCTTCACTACAATGTAATTTAGAATGTTCACGCTTTCCATCGACTTACAACTACATACTACACTTACATACTAATGCACACGGGACGCGACGTGACTGTCTCACTGTCAGACTGCCAGGTCGTCCGCGTGCGAACACGTCGCCAAGTAGTACGTATGTACAATGACGTCGCCACACTACTCACTACAAGTCGTGACTCGTGACGTCATGTACAATATGTAAGGCACTCGTTGCACGCCCTACTGAGACGTGTGACGATGTCGCCGCGACGCGTTTCACTACCAGTTTATACAAACTACAATATGTCCCGTAATATACCGATACATTATGTTCACCGTTGCGACGAGTTCACTTCCCGATGCGATACACTAAACTATTAAGTCACAAATTATGAAAACTGGAGAAAAAGTCACGCTTTTTTACACACAAACGCACGCGAACACGCCCGTTCGCATGTTTTTTAGCCCCAAAGGGGTAAGCAAAAACGCAACTGGCACATACACAGACGTACGCAAAAATATACAATTATTTAAAAACTACATTCATCTGCATTGAAGTAATAACCATTTTCTAAGTGTATGTCATGATTATAGACAACGCCAGATTAACTATTGTAAGTGAATACTAGGCGCACAGGAGTCGGGAGTGACTCGCCGCGACAGCTGGACGGCGTACTTTCAGATACCTGTAACTCTGGTCATACCTTATGTTCTAACACGATAATATAATGTATATCTTACTCGCTAGTAAATTATAACACAATACACGACACGTGACCGTCATCTATCAAAATATACGACTGGGTCAGAACTTCTGAGAACCGTTTAGTTAAAAGAGCAAAATAATAGGCAGTGACTGCACTTATCGATGTGGAATCTGCTTGACGCGATCGGAAAGCTTTGCCAATGAAATAAAAGCGTGTAGTCTCACTTATAGAAAATTAAGCAATGCTTAACAGCAAGCAGTGTCTTTTCATTCTAGAACTATAAGAAAGAAAAAGTCACACTAGGTTTAAAATAGCACCGTTTAATTTTTCATAACGGGCATAACTCCCATAGTTTCGGTCGACATCAATCAATCGGACTTCCCATCGATAAGTGCGATCACTACCTTTATAGTAACTATTCTTATAATTATAAAATTCATGGAATGTAAAGATTTTCACGAAATATATAATCGATATAACCTTATAATAATTATGACTTCTGAGTTATTTGTATAAATAAATATTTTCGCTAGTATCTTGGAATGTACACACCCGCTTTGATAAACATTTTTTAAGTACACAAGTTTACATAATCAATGTTTTAACTAAGTACATACATAACATAAAGTAGTACATTAGAGGCGGATTTTGTTTTAAGTAATTTTTTAAGAGTCAAAATTTTATCGATATTTTGAAAATGTCGACAAGTAAGGTTTTGTTAATTTTCAAAGCATGCTCTGTCATAAATAAATTTTTAACTATTATTCAAAAAAGAAAAAGAAAAATAGATCTACCATTTTTCATTTGGTGAAATAGCGCATCTCGATTTTTCTGTTACGTTTATAACATTTTAGATATTTATTGTAGAAGATAGTTAAAGTCAAAATCGCTACTTCGTCTTACTTTTAACAGAAAATGAGATTTAGATTTTGTTTTCTAATTTCCTGAATACCACAGGTTCAGTCTATAAACTATGTATTTGTTTATATTGCATATCGATCGACACTCGCATGGCAGATGAAATATCGATCTCACCTGGCAGTAATCGATACTATTCTATAATAGGGTTAGCATTGAGGAGTGGATGCACAGCCTAAAAACGATAATAATCGAAATACAATCTTATTTCAATTAACATACGCTTCAATTTTATTTATAGAAGTATGTGTCATAGTTCGAACTCATAGTATATTTTAAAAGGTTGAGTTTTAGTTGTCATCGAAATTAGTATTTACCGCCACTTCGTCAGTAAGCGTAGACCCTTATTTAAGTAAAAGTGACCGCGTTACAATACTTAAAGCTAAAATTAATTTACAAAAGTCACATTCGTACAGGTACAACATAGCCGCACACATACATACACAATACACACATATGTAAACATTTGTCATTACACACACATACAGTCACGCACACAATCACACTCATCTTGGTTGATATGCGACCTATTTCAGTGTTTTTCATTTAATTTCATTAATTTGTTCATTTTCAATAATTCATCTATGTCGTCATCTGAAATGAAAAGATAATTTCAATTTGTAGTTATCATTAACTTTTCGGTATGTTATTTTATTATCAGATAGGCATATGTTGTTATAATATTATGTATATTGTATGACTGACTGCCTCGATGTCATAGTTGTATTTCGGTATGACTACCGTCCTGAGGTCTCGGGTTCGATCCCCGGGTCGGGCAAAGTGATATTGGATTTTTTCATATCAGCCCGGGGTCTGGAATTTGTGCCCGATATGGCGATAGGCTCGCCCCCTATCACATCTGGGACGGAACTAAGCTCGGCGAAATGTGATGTTCTAGTTCGCTAGTGCACCTCTGCCTACCCCTCCGGGGATACAGGCGTGAGCTTACGCTATGTTATGTGTATGTATATTGTATAGATTGCAACTTGTAATATAACTGGGGGTTCTAGGTTTGATTCTTCAGACATTTTTTTGACATTAAAGGATAGTTTGTTTGTTATGTTTTGTGTCGGGTTGGTCTTAACATTTCTACTTGTTTATCGTGTACACTGTTAAGGCGCGTCTCCTGTATTATTTAAATATCGCACAAAACACCTATACAAAACTTGGTTTCGTTATACATATTCATCTACGGTCCATTGTCCTAAGGGCAGGAGACGGCTAAAAACATTGTTTTGTGTAGGTGTTTTAGTTTTGTTTGAGAAAAGTGCAGGAGACGAGCTTTCATACTGTGTAAAAATCGTTTGGTGTATAGATAAGTACCGAGTTGTCTATATAAGTCTCTCCTCCGGCGGCGGTTTGAGCGCGTGGTGCATCATCTCCGCGCGCGGGTTGCAGTACTCCTGTCCCGACGGCGAGTACGTGCCGCGCGTGGCCCGCTTGCGTCGCGCCTGCGCGGCCAGCACCAGCAGCGCGGCGCCGCCCAGCAGCAGCGCGAGCGCGGCGCCGCCCGCGCCCCACGCCCAGCCCGCGTGCGCGCCGGACGAGGCGGCGGCGCCCAGCGACGCCGGCGACGAGCAGTTCTTGCCGGTCCAGCCGTCCGTGCAGTGGCACTGGTAGTCGGTGGTGGCGCCGCAGCGCTGCTCGCAGCGGCCGCCGTGCAGGCAGGGCCCGGTGCTGTTGTTGTCCAGCTCGGTCGCGGGCTCGAAGCACGGATCCAGTAGCGCGCACTCGTTGCCGCAAAACCCGGGCGTGCACAGGCACCTGAAATGTGCCACGAAACGTATTCATTTGTCGAATTTTCAAAATCAGATGATCTTTTAGTTCCATAATATTTTAATAGTCGAGCCTTATCAATTCTTGAGGTTTTTTGGTAACTGAGGTTTCAACTTTTATATGAAATTAGAAACGATAAATTTTAAAGCTTATAGGTACCATTAATAGACAAAAGGAACTTTATAAATGCATGTGTGTATGTGTATATATATATCTGCATGCGGTTTATATGTACACATACACAATGTAATAATAATAATTTTATAGTAAGATTTGTTTTTCTGTACTTTAATAGAATTAAATGATTGTACCTTATAGTTAAAACGCAATAAATCTGTTATTTTTTTTTTTTATACATTTGAAAGTGTACATGAGTGCCCCAGTATCAGTTTTGTTATCAGTCGAGGGTGGTATCGTTAGTGTCGTGTCGTGTAGTGATAGTGTCGGTGTAGTAATGATGTAGTGATGGTGCAGTGTCGGCGCAGTACTGACGTGTAGTTGCCGTCGAGGTTGAGACAGTCCCCGGGCCCGCAGCTGGCGTGCCCGAGCGCGCACTCGTCCACGTCCACCTCGCACCGCACGCCGGTCCATCCTGCACACACATACACACACACATACACACATCACTTATTAATACTAAACACTACACAAAATAAACTGATTTAATAATAAAAATAGGAAATTAATAGACACTGAACAAATAAAACCGAACTCGCCATGATTTGGATTTTTTAAATTATTTTGGAAAAAGCTAGGACAATTTTCAGATTAATAAAATTCACTAACAAAATTATAGGACGTCAATAGACACCCTCAGCCCCGTGGCTAATTATAAAAGTGATGCTAATAGGTAATACGTTTATAGGTTTATTAATGTTAACAATGATCTTTTGCCTGGATCTAAAGGAAAATTATAAATGATAATTGCACAAATCAATTACCATTGAAAAAACATTTCACAATAAAAGAAAACTAATTGTATTGCAATCCGCAGAGAATTTACAATATAACAATATTGTAACAATAAAATTGCCTTGCCTTTAACACTAGCTGACTAATGTCACCAACAAGGTCTTCAACTATAAGTACTTATAATATTTATTAAATAAAATCCTTTACCTACTAATCCTACTAATCCTTACCTATTTCCTGTGGTAGATACAGTGTGGTTATAAACGTGTCGTAAACAAAGCATGAGGTTCCTAATTACCATTGCCCGGCATTTATCGAGTGATGACTGAATTATATTTGACAGCTCCGTGGCGCAGTAATCGAGTAGCCGGCTGTGAAGCGAGAGGCCGCGGGTTCGACCGCACCGAGACAAATGTTTGTATATACTACAGATATTTGTTTCGGGTCTGGGTTTTGTGAGACCAAAATTTTCTCGTAATTCCTGATACCCACGGCACAAGACTCGATCTCAGTGTGAGGTTAGGACTATATATGTGACTATTGGGTGTTATTCATCTATTTATTTTTCCTATAGAAGTTTTTTTTAAGTGGAACTTTAATATTTAAGGACCACGTGCAGTTCCGAGATAAATCCATATATAACCCAAATCTTGATTTAAAGATAAGAGTGAGGTGTAAGATAAATAGAGATAAGGTGTAACTCTAAATTAAGTAATAGTGCTGTAAGTTACCCTAAGTGATTGAAGTTACGGTTTAACCTATCGGCAGGTTTATTACCATTACACTGTGTAATAAACTGATTTGAAGTGGCAGATTTTTTCCATTCCATATGGTGATATTTTTGGGTTAAAATCTCACCTTATGGAATATAAAACATAATACCTCACCCACACGAAATCTGTTTTCTTTGATATCATCAGGTGATCACAAATTTCTTAGGAAATTATCTGCAAGTTCTAAAAAACAGTATATAATGGAGCAAGGTCACAAACTCCGAAAATAGCATGTGTGATAAAGCACACAATCATTATCTGAGATGTATAATTAAGATAAAGTGACAAATCATCATTTCTCGCGCCGCCCAATGTATGTGCAGTAAAGTTCAAAATTAAGTGGCAAGAAGAGCTATGTTAGAAGTTATGTCTCTTAGTGTGATACATTATATGATTACTTTTGCTATTATCATGAAAGATGCTGACTTTATTGCTAATTTTTATTGAGGATGCCAAATAATTTTATTAGCTGATTTAATGTGTTATGGCGGGTACACACCGGGCCGAAAGAAAGCGAACGAATCATGCCTGTTTCATTCACCCAACAGCGAAAATTTGTTTGTGTGAACGTAACAGGTATAGATTCTTTCGCCTTCATTCGGCCGGTGTGTACGCGCAATTATATGAGTCAAACCAAACCTCAGTGCCTCGGTAGCGTAGTTGTGTTGTGTACGCGGTACCACTAACGTCCTGAGGTCTCGGGTTCGATCCCCGGGTCGGGTAAAGTGATATTGGTTTTCCTACTCAGTATTAAACCTGAAGTCTAATTTGTGCTTAATATAGCGATAGGCTCGCCCCCTATCACATCTGGGACAGACATAAGCTTGGAGAAATATGTTCTAATTCTATAGTTCGCCTCTGCCTATCCCTTCGGGGGTACAGGCGGGAGCTTATGGATGTTGAATGAGAGAACACATAAGTATAACTTTTTTCTATAATGCGAGGCCAAAATTATGGTACGGTACTCGTAATTTCGCGTGATATCCATGTCTCCTTTCCACATATCATCTAGACTCCACAGTCTACTGGTTCCTTAAAGGGTGTAAATCGAGAGGCCATGGGATGATGGAGGCAAATGTACGTGACCGTGCCTGGACACTAGTGTAATAGGACTGTAATATCTTAATGGTAGATAGTGTTTGATATATTTATCGAATTTGTTATTGAATGATACTGTAAGTGTAAACAATTGAATGCTGATTAAACTGAAGAGTTGATAATAATGAATATAGCGACCAGTGAATCAATTAAAACATCGATGTAATCTAATCGACCCACATGACGCATAATATTAAAATCTTGATATATTCTGACATCATTTAGTTAATTTTGTAGATATAATTTAATTTTTGTGTATAGGAACAGTATTTGCCTTTTACTAAATACATAACTGCCTCGGTGGCGTGGTGGTATTTCGATACGACCTTCTGAGGTCTCGGGTTCGATCCCCGGGTCGGGCAAAGTGATATTGGATTTTTCCATATTAGCCCGGAGTCTGGAATTTGTGCCCGATATGGCGATAGGCTCGCCCCCTATCACATCTGGGACGGAACTAAGCTCGGCGAAATGTGGGTGTTCTAGTTCGCTAGTGCGCCTCTGCCTACTCCTTCGGGGATATAGGCGTGAGCTTATGTTATGTTCTAAATACATAAATGGAATCAGAAAATAAAAATTACATTCACTAACTATGAAGATATGTATAATAACTACTTATCTAATAAAAGTCTTCTAATAAAACTATCTTTCTTTCTTTCTACCTGCCCTTATCCCACCTTAATGTGGGGTCGGCGCAATACACTTTTTCAAGCATGTTGCAGATAGGATTTGGCTTAGTTTTTATGACCGGCCGCCTGTCTGACGTCAACCCCCTATGAGGGATCTAAAATATTTAACTAGGCATCATCAATACTACATATCGATGTTTACTGTTAATAAATTATCAAAGAATACCGAACTGAAAAAGTAACGATTTTGATATGTATTTAGATAGTTACTGGGACGTCGACTTAGCTGCGTTCGCTTGGTATTCTATATTAACTTAAATTTAACCTTATCAGCTACAAAAAAACATCTTGCATATTTTGCGAAAGAAAAATTGACCTTACCTATAACACTAACAATTATAACAAATCCCCACATGATGTCCATATCACATCACATCACTATCCTATCACACATTTCACTCAACACATAAAACACCATAACTATACAAAACTAAACCATGTTTATCACACACAATTAATTGAATTTCATTATAGAGCGAGGTGTCGCATCGCGTCCGAGCGCGGTCGCATCGAGGCCACTGATTCACAAACTTTGCGTCAGTTTTAGTTTTCCCGGTGCTATCAGTGACTTGTGACGTGTGGTGACGTACCACAGACCTTGGTTTAATTGGTTCTAACACCGGTACGCAACTAGATGTAATCACAAGGGATTACCGTTCGACGAAATACTAGAATTGTCATTTCTACTAATACGAATTTTGTTGACGGTTTTCGAGAGGAAAAACTTTGGTGATAAGCTGAAATAGGTATTCTAAATAATTATTTTCTTGATCTCGTTGTATTATAATATATTGGCTGTGCATAGAGAGGTTCTGGGTCCGATTATCAGATTAACCAACGTTGTTTATGTAATTCGATTTTCCAGGGCTTAGATCACTAAGAGAGGGATAAAGTCAGGCGAACAGCCAGTGGTAAAAACTAAGCCGATTGCTTCCTGCAGTATACATAAAAGTGTGTTGTGCCGGCCCACAATGAAAGTAAGGATAAGTAAGATAAATATTGTCTGAAATGGATTTATCCCGGAGAAATTAAAATAACTCTAGTACCGTGTATGTCTATGCGCGGTGGTGTTTGCTCAGCCTTTTATTATAAAAAAAAATAGTAAAATCCCTTGAGTCATAATATTAGCCATTTCATTCATTGTTGGAACAATGAATTGTACAAGTGTATAGAACAACCACAGGGGATCAACGTAATAATAAACAAAACAGGAAGCAGTACTGTAAACAAATCAATTAATTTTAGGATTTTACACACACATACATTTTCCCTTTACCGCGATAACTCTCATGAGTTGGGAAATTATTTCTATTTTTGATTTTCCTTTAATTGATATTGTACAAATAATTAATATATTTTAGAAGGATATTGTTGGACAGTATAAAGTAGTTGTCACGCACGTGAGCTTACACAATAGCATTACCCTTTTTCGAGACAGTCGGGTAAAAAGATAGTGAAGAAACCTGACCTGAGAATTTTTCCAAAAGAATTTCAGAAGTCTGTGTGAAGTCTACCATCCCATAATAATCCGGGGTAGTAAACTAAGCTAACAACCTCACTAGTAGAAGGGGGGATGTGGCCAGCAATTGGTCTATAATTTGTTAATAACACATTAGCACACGCCTGTATCCCCGAAAGGGAAGGCAGAGGCGAATCTAAAACACCCACATTTCGCTGAGCTTAGTTCCGTGCCAGATAATATAGGGGGTGAGACTATCGCCATATTATCCGTGTCATACGCCATCGGGCATAAATTCCAGACTTCGGGCTGATATTGGAAAAACCCAATACCACTGTCCGACCCGGGGATCGCACTCAAGACCTCAGGACGGTAGTCGTACCGAAATACAACTGCGCTACCGAGGCGGTCAATATATTTATAGTTACATGAGTGCAATAGTTGCACGTCTACACACCCCATCGAGGATATTAGGCGCGTATATGATTATTATACCTAATCCTCTGGATCTGTCCAGACCACGAAATTATGAGTCACAGTAACATTTGGTTTATTAAATTAGAGGTATACTCGTGACCTAATGTTCCGAGACGCTAGTGCAAACCACTAGCAAGTTGTATTAATAGACGTTTTAGTAATAATTAACTGAATAACCACGACCGGGTTCAAAGGAACGCAGTGTAAACAACAATGCATTACTTCCTTCTTAAATCGATTTATTTTCTTAGCCCAAAATATTCAAAGTCTAGTCGAAACTTAATAGTAATTAAAAAATGCTCATAAAATCCCATAAAGCATTTTACCGTATTTCTCAATAATTGAATTGTTAAATATATCAACTTTGTGGTGAGTTCTTTTAATATTTTTATAAAATACTGGAAGACAGAATACGTCACGAGAATGAATTAGAATGAAGTATAAATAATAATAAATAAATAAATACACCCAACAGTCACAAAACTAGTCCTAACCCCACACTAGGTGTATCGTGGCCCGTGGGTGTCAGAGAGTATGTGAGACGCACGGTCTCACAACACCCAGACTTGAAACAAATATCTGTGGGCCACACAAACATTTGTCTCAATGCGGGAATCGAACCCGCGGCCTCTCGCTTCACAGCCGGCTACTCGCCCACTGCGCCACGGAGGCTGTATGAACTGATACCATTAGGTGACCGACTTGCTCGTCTGCCAGTCTCTATTATATGAAGGAACTAAACAATACATACTCAGGCGCACAGGCCAGCATCAACAGTAGGTTAGTAGTGACTAGCGGCACATAAACAATATGATGATTCATTTGTATACAAATAAGGGTGTAAGATGTGCGGTTTATGCGCGCAGCATTCATAATAATGACGCATGCGCATTCAACGGCGCCGACTAATAACTAATACTAACTATACTACTGATCTAACATAACTACTTTTATATTTACAAATATTATTAGCACACAGCACTGGTACGTCGCCTCCTTGGTTTAGTGGCAGCATGTATGGGGACCGGGAGGTCCTGGGTTCGATTCCCAGGTTGGGCAAAGCAAATTTTCTAATTTAATTTGCCCGGGACTGGATCCCTCTTAGGGGGTTGACGTTAGGCAGGCGGCCGGTCGTAAAACTAAACCAAAGCCTATCTGCAACATGCTTGAAAAAGTGTGTTGCACCGACCCCACATTAATGTGGGATAAGAGTAGGTAGAAGAAGAAGCACGATTCATGAAGCATGCCTAAATATTACATTAGTCTCGAGTCTTTTTCCCATGGGAGTAAGCAGAGAACAGAGAGGTAAGAAGAAAGATTTCTATTTGCTATAATTCTTGCACACATCTTTTGTCTCATTTAGATTCTTTATACTCGTATTCATCATATGCACGATCTAATTAATTTTTCAAAATGTCTAGTTTTCTTTTTATCACGTAGATGTATGACACATCTTATTAGCATTGTCAACAAGAAAGCGAGAACGTTTTTTGTTCATCAAAAGCGAAGCGGTAGATAGTTAGCGAGATTGTATGTATAGTGAAACTTGTTACTTATGTTTATAACATAGTTTATTGAAGTTTCAGCGAAGATAAATTAGCAAGCCCAATGATTAATTCTAAACTGATGTTTACTGCATATAACCAGCTAACAGACTGCATTCGTTTTGATACAGAATTAAAACTCTTATTTTCACAATTGGCTACTGACTATTGTTTTTTAATTGATTTTATACGGAATTTACGTCATCTAAGACGTAACACAGAAAAATATATTGAAATACTCCTAAAAATAAAAAAGTTATAAGCCTTTGTAGTTTGGTGTAACCTTTCAAACATCGGGAAAGAGAAGTATCAGTAAAATCACGTCACGGCCATAGCGGTGCGTGCGTTGGAAAGAGACAGCAAGATGGATATCTTGCTGTCCAGTGGGGATCCACTATGCCTCCACTCTTGCTCATTGTAGAATTTAAAATATGAATTATTGGCTCATTTTTCAACCAATTTCGATGCAGTTTTTAGAGAAGGGTTACTTTTTTGTTTTATTTGTTATTACATATAAAAATGTGTATGAATTGAAACATAGTCAAGTACCCAATGACCCAGTGTTGTCTTTAATTTACATTTCAACATTAAATTAGATATTATGGGCCTTAGAGCATATGAATAGTCTGTCACTTTTTCCTTGTGTAACATTGTTTGAAAATGAAAGGGACAGATTATTCTTAACCAAATTAGCTGATCTAAAATGCTATTATAAGTAAGGTCCTATGGATATAAGCTAGGTATAAGTCTTATACATCTTAAGGTCACAAGACTTATTAGTGTTTGATCGGGAGTATGGGCTATGTTAAGCCGCGTCTCCTGCACTAGTTTTTTTCAAACAAAACAAGGGTTTTCATTGTCTTCTGCTCTTGTAACAATAGACCATAGACAAGAAATTGTAAAAATACCGTGTTTTGTGTAATTTAGTGCAGGAGATGCGGCTTGAATGTTATATTGTTATTACGTGTATGTGAAAGTTTCAGCACCACTGTATATATGGGTTATCGTTATCGGCCGTTATCTCGCTGTAGATTGCAGGCACTGACGGCATCGATGGCGCGCCCCGATAACATACAAATATCGACACACAAGCTAATGCACAATTGGGTTCCGGCAGGTGTTTTTTTAAACACATTATATGCACCAATTAAAGCTAAATTGATGATCAAGTTATGTTTCTATAGACATTCACTAATATTTTTTACTATAGTCAAGTACTTATCATAATTGACAACAAACGCCGGACATTAATGATGTATATGATATAGGGCCATACTTATAAAAACATTTTAGCTGAGCAAATGGTCAATAATAGTCTGTCTTTTTTCCTTGTGTCCCATTGTATGAAAATAGAGGTGATAGACTATTCTTAATCATTTTCTCAACTAAAATGTTTTTATAAGTACGGCCCATAAAGTCAAAGACAATAACATGGTATAACCCATACTTTTTTACGAATATAAATAACAAATTTAATAAAATAAGAACGTAACGTTTTAGGGCCCCAGTCCCAAGTAGTAGTATTTAACCGTTGTGTTATTTCCATCGTCGAAGTCGGTGTGTCATGTACTCATGTGACGAGTGTGCGCGAGTGTGCGCGAGTGTGAGTGAGTACGCACCGGTGTTGGCGCAGTCGCAGAGCAGCTGCGCGTGCGCGGCGATGCAGCGGCCGCCGTGCAGACACGCGGCGCCGCCCGCCTCGGCGCACGAGTCGCGCTCCTGCTCGCACACCCGCCCGCGCCACCCGCTCGCGCACGCGCACCGCGCGCCCTGACGACCATCATATCACACGTTATTGTAGATCACTGACGAGGTGGCGTGATTGTATTTCGGTATGACTACCGTCCCGAGATCTAATTCGCGTTCGTTCGTATTCTAGTTCGCTAGGGCGTCTCTGCCTACTCCTTCGGGGATACAGGCGTATGTATGTACATATGTAGATGTTTTATCTGATGGAAACTGACATCAGCAATGGCAAGGGCGCAACCTAGCCACTGAATGGCTAGCATCCGTAAAATCTCTTTTACCGTGTTTACAGTGTAAAAGAAGACTAAATCATGTTGATAAATAAAGTTGAGTCATGACATACCTCAGTATCGTTGACGCACGTCCCGTGCACGCACGGAGTCAGCTCACAGAAGGCGTGCTCGCAGTACACGCCCTCGTACCCTTCCGTGCACGTGCACGTGAATGGGTTGCCCGTTGGAGGATCTACGGTTATATTATATAATGTTATAGAAGACAGATGATTAAAAGCAAGGACTATTATATTAACAATACAAATATGTGATGTCATATTTATTACATAGTTGCCCCCTTGTTTTAGTGGCGGCACGTAGGGTTGTGGACCAGTAGGTCCTGGATTTGATTTCCAAGTCAGATAGTGCAAATTCTATAAATGAATTTGCAAAGTTAGATCCTCAGAGGGAGTTGTCGGCAAGCGGACAGTAAAAACTATTCGGAATCATTTCAGTAACATGCTTAAAAAAATGTGTTACGCCGATCCAACATTACGGTAGAAAGAAAGTCGTGATGTGATGGCAGTGTACACACCTGGCGGCGTGTCTGCACACGTGCCGTGCACGCAGGGCCGGTGCTGGCAGGAGCGCGCGTGCGGCTCGCTGCAGGCCTGGCCGCGCCACCCCGCCGCGCACGCGCAGCGGAACCCGCCCGGCGAGTCCGCGCACGTGCCGCCGTGCTGGCACGGGGACGACAGGCACTCGTCCACGTCCACCTCGCACCTGCACCGCGTTTTTTTATTTTATGAACTTAGAAAAGTCAGAGGTGTTTGCTCTTTTTTTGGGGTTGGTATCGAACCTTTGACACTCGTCTCGGCAGCCCCGACTGAGCTGTCGCTGCTTTTACACCGTGTACAAATATACAACATATGACACGTGAAAAATGAGTTCACATACCCAATAGCACCTCGAAACACTTTTATAAAGTTGACAACTCACATGTCTCCTTCGAATCCTTCTGGACATATGCAGGTGTAGGAAGCGACTCCGTCTTGACACGTAGCTCCGTTCTGACATTCGTTTGACGCGCACTCGTCGACATCGATCTGCATACAGGAACAAAATTACTAATTGATAAATGATATTAAAGCTAAGTTATGTATTCGTTATGTTAACAATTGGACCAGTGTGAACAGTGTGACAGTACCTGGCAGTAGTCTCCGGCGTACCCGGGCGGGCAGGCGCACGCGTACGAGGAGCGCACGTCGGCGCAGCGGCCGCCGTTGGCGCAGTCCGCCTCCAGGCACAGCACGCAGCCCACGCCCTGCGCGGAGCCCCAGCCGCGACCGGACCTGCCACGTAAACATCTTACATTGTGTGTTACTGTCGATGTAGGATCGAAACAAATCACGTTTTCAAACATATCGCAGAAAGGATTTGACTTAATTATTTACGAACTTCACAGGAGAGGCTTATGAAATTCATTCGAGCCGAATCAAAAAGTGCTTAAAAGTGTAAAATAAATATTATCCTTACTAAATAATAAAAGCAAAAGTAACTCTGTCGTGTCTGTCTGTCTGTCTGTCTGTGGCGTTTTCACATCTAAACCCACTGAACCAATTTTGATGAAATTTGATATATGAGTACTTTTAACCCCAAGGACGGACATAGGGTACTAAAATGGAGCACTTCATTTTTTTTCATCAACCCCTATAGGGATGAAATAAGGGTTGAAAGTTTGTATGAGGATTTTAGGTCTAAGTAATGGATTTTTATGAAATTTGGTATGGGACTGCCTCGGTGGCGTGGTGGTATTTCGGTACGACTACGGTTCTGAGGTCTCGGGTTCGATCCCCGGGTCGGGCAAAGTGATATTGGATTTTTCCATATCAGCTCGGAGTCTGGAATTTGTGCCCGATATGGCGATAGGCTCGCCCCCTATCACATTTGGGACGGAACTAAGCTCGGCGAAATGTGGGTGTTCTAGTTCGCTAGTGCGCCTCTGCCTACCCCTTCGGGGATACAGGCGTGAGCTTATGTTATGTATGTTATGTGGTATGGGACAGTGGATACCTTTGAGTTTAAGGATACAAATGGGCCACTTTTTTAAATCAACCCCTAATGGGATGAAATAGGGGATGAACGTTTGTATAGGAATTTTAGGCCCACTTAATGGATTTTAATGAAATTTGGTATGGGATAGTGCACATCTTTGAGTTTAAAGACACAAATGGGCTACTTTTTTTAATCAACCCCTAATGAGATGAAATAGGGGATGAAAGTTTTTATGGGAATCCAGAAACCGCTGAACGGATTTTTAAGAAAGTTGGTATGAGGATAGTTTTAGCCCTCAGGACAGAAATTGGGTGCGATATATTTTTATCCTACAAAGGGATGAAATAGGGGTTGAAAATTTGTTTCTTTGTTTCTGGACCGATTGACTTCAAAATTGATATCTGAGTCGCCCCGTGGTTCCAAACGACAGAACCACTGTCAAACCAGTCAAAAGAGGCCGCCATATTGTTTTTCTTTGTTTTTGGGCCGATTGACTTCAAAATCGATATCTGAGTAACCCCTTGGTTCCCAATCACAGAACCGCTGTCAGCCCTGTCAAAAGTGGCCGCCATTTTGTTTTTCTTTGTTTTTGGGCCGATTGACTTCAAAATCGATAGCTGGGTCGCCCATATTTAGACTAAAACGACAGGGCGGATCGACAAATCAAAAGTTTTTTTCCGTTGGCCCTAAAAAATACGCGTGCGGAGCCGCGGGCAAAAGCTAGTGTGAAAATAAAGGAATGCTATATAACATGCAGTATAATGAGGTGGATATAATGCGTGAGTGTGAGAGGTGTCAGTCGGTAGTCGATAGTCTGTACTCACACGAGCGCGTAGTGCGGCTGCGCGGCGAGGAGGCGCGCGGCGCCGCCCACGAACAGCTCCTCCTCCGTGAAGAACGGCAGCAGCAGCGAGCCCACGTGCACCGCGCCCACGCAACCCTTACAACAACAACAAACAAACGACATTACATACACAACACACGACAAACTACTACATTACACGATGACCGCGCATTCTATGGATTACGACTAACGATACCTATCGAATATCGACATTGCATACCTTGAAATATTTCCCTTCCAAGTTGTCACCAACAAACTCTTCACCGTCGGTGTATTCCCATGTGTTAGGGTCTGTAGAGCCATCAGTCTGAAATAATATTCATTAATATTTATGAAGTTGTGCGAGGAATACGAAGCTACTGTCCATACTATGGTCATCGGTAAACTTGTCGAGTACTGTATGAGAGATGTAGAGTGTAGTTACCAGCGCGTTGGTCGCGAGCGTGGTCTGCGGGGTGGTGGGTGCGGAGACGGAGGGTGCGGGTGTACGGGCACGAGGAGCTCCGCCCAGGTGCACGCGCCCCTCGGCCACGAGCCGCTGCCACGCCGCCACGTCGAACACGCCCGACAGGCCCACCTCCTCCGCGCCGGACGGATCCACGAACGCGCCTGACACGAACACCGTACATACATACATACATACATAACCTCACGCCTGTACCCCGAAGTAAGTAGAGACGAATTGTCTGTCTGATGACAAACCGTTTTGTCTTAAAATGATTGGTAATTATTTGCCGATAGTCGGTGCGCAGTACGCACCCGTGATCATGTTGTTGTTGAAGGTGAACCGCACGGTGGTCCAGTGCAGGTGGTCGTGGTTTTGTTGTTGGTTGCGCATGCGCAGCGCTCGCGGCAGGCGGCCGCCCAGGCGCCACTGCACGGACACGAGCTCCTTGAACACGCCGACGCTGAACCACGCGCCCTCGTCGGCCGCGCCGGACTCGGAGCTCTCGGCGCGAAACACCGTGCCGCCAGCCTTGGTCCTACACACGTACCGGTACACCATTAACTATAGCCTCTTCATAATATAAAGATATGGTAATAACTTAAGCTGAATATATATATGACGAAGCCGCCGTTATTTATGGCTGAGCGGTGATACCGTCATGTGGCGGAACAGCGTTCATAGTAGCTAAAGTTATTTAACAATAACTATTTCGCAATACCAATTACTTCACAATTAATTCGCACAACAACCGGGCAAACCGACACTAACTGCTAACAGTCAATAACCATCAACCAACAATAACCGCTATCGATAATAACCGACCACGGACTGATAGTGATGGCTGACTGCAGAATGCAGAGTGCAAAGTGTGCTCCGACTGCACTGTCGAGCTGTTTTATAGCGCCCGTCTCCCCACTACAACTACAACTGGTTTATCTACCCACCTAGACTAATAATTTTACTGTTGGTACCGACATTATTTTCTGCGGTACCCACAACGTTATTAACGAAAAGGCTTATTCCCGACACGGCCTTCCTGACACGTGATCGTCCTCGAGCACAGTTTGGTTTGTAAATGACAGCGATCCCCAAATAGCCCTCCCTCATCACTTCCTAATGTTGCACTCCCTATAGCTGGGAAAAGAAGTGATGGAACAAAACCAGCAAAGCAGAAGGCAAGCAACAGCTGTCAGTTCAGTGAACCTAAATACAATGCAAAAGTTCGCATTTCTGCGGAATCTATACCCGATGCGATACCGCAGCATACACGGTATGCGGGTTTCTATCTTGCACTCATCCACGTGTGTCAACCTGTCGAAAAAAACGACAGCAAGCACCCTTCTATAACGCTCGGTCACACCTGACTATAATTCGTATCTCTACACACAAAAATGGAACTATAAACTCTACCGTTTATCTCTTCTACTGAAATCAGATATCTGAATTAACCTACACTAATCACAAGATTGTAACACGAAGAGCCATGTACCATCTCTTTCTCTTACAAAAATTCACTCTGATCATAAATCATTCTTAATACCCGAATAAAAACCTCGTATCGCCACGGCTTCCCATAGCCGAAGAGTCTCAACCAACTCTCTCTGACGCGTCTTTACTGACCATGTAAAGCGCACGTGTGCATCTCTCTCAGACTACACACGGACGGTCTCTGCAGACCACGACCTCCACTAGAGATGTACGCCCACCGCACACCCACGTTCTACTTGGGTTTCCCCAAGAGATACCGACTTCCAACGGGCTACGACTACGTAACATCCACTAGCAGGTCGACTATCTACGGCCGATAGAGTTCTTACTCGTATTCACACTGTAACCAACTTAAAATTGCTCCCAGCTCAGTACCACTGGGAATCTCATAAATTTTTACTTCGACTAGTACATGACCCTCCTGCACCTCACATAATCGATCACGATCACCACACAAAACCTCGAATCATCCAAAACAGACCTTCCAGTCTGATTCGATCTCACCCCTCGCCTTCCAACAAAACGAAATCACCCACCGAAAACCCGTTACTGGAAACATGGCTTTGGCAAACGCATCCATCTCACATTCAGTAGGCCTCTTAAATACTTTCCTACGCCTGTCCGCGCAGTTAGTCGATACCAACTTTAGCCTTTACATTGCCACACAACAACAACGGCCTCGCAACCCCACGAAGCCTCTGCAACGCGGTTCATAGCACAACCGATCGCAAGATACACCCCACTCCCTGGTCTTACCAAGAACGACTGTCATTAGTCTCCACCGTGGTCAACACAGCCTAGAACATTCATCTCCTGTTGCACCCGAATACCCATGGAGAACCACCAGCGGTAACCGGGTACACGTCAATGTTCCCATCGTTAAAAAACTCCGAATTCTCCACCGGAAAAACCCAACCCTGATTCGCTACAAGTCGAGTCGGTGCTACATATAAGGACACAAGACCTCAGCGCCCCAATCACACCGGCCGAATCAATACGAAGAGTGTGGTACAAATGGACAAAATTAGTGAAGGCAACAATCAAAACAATGTGACACTCAGAAAAGCCTTCACCCGTAAGCAAAAATCTACACAGACTGTACGCTAAGGAACAATCCAGGAGACCGGACGAAGCTTGGCCTGTATATGACCCGAATGAGGTCCAGACACTTTGTCCGTTCGACAAACTCACGATCACACTCAGCTGCATGTTCGCACTGACAGTGCTCACACACCGTCTTAAGTGTTCTCTCTCATCCCAGGTGACAAGTGACTCGTGCACGTGGCTGATGAACGACCATCCAAAAGTTCGAAGGACTTTTGGGAGGCAGTGAATGCGATTATCACGCTGCGCTTACGATGTAATACACCTGAGCGCAATTCTAGTTCAGCAATGTCCGGCGGAAACTGGAATCCTCCGAAACCCAGTCACTAATGATGAATCTCCAAGCCACACAACCGCTCGGCTCAACAAATCCTGCGATGAACCGGACATATCACTACGCCTCTGTTCCACCTATCCCTGCAAATCTGTAGGTTCAAATGAATCCGTCAGCAAACTACGGAAAAGGAAATCGGTATGCGCCATACGACGGCCCTTAAAAACCACTTGAAAGTCGAAAGCTTCAAGAAACGCCCACCAACGATGAACACGCAGTGCAACTTCAACCCTGCTTCGTGAAGCCTTTAGGAAAAAACACAAAACACTACCTCTGCAGGCAATATCAAAAGCGCCATTCAGCGCTCACCACGTCCAGAGTCCAGCTGATATGCGCGGCACCTTGACTCAGCCCTCAATCCTTAAAAAAAAAAAAAGAAAACAGCACCGCACTTATCGGCACCCGCAACAGTATGCAACTCAACCGGCAGTTGAGAAATCAACAGGTTTAGTAATTAAACCTGAAATTATTTACTGTCCCATCCGTTCGTGTTCTCGCCTCCAATCAAATTGCCCACCAGTCGCCAATAAAACAACGAAGACATAATGCGACAGAAAACTCACGAACCACGAATATATGAGGTAAGTCCAATTAACTGTCTGAGCCGACGTACACCGTTAGGACGCAGCCCAGTTAAGGCATCGATACTCCAGGAACTCCGCCTCAACCCATTAGTTGTGTCCAAAAACTCCACACGACGCTTCAGGAATGAAATCCTCGAAACGTGTAAAGATAATCTGGCCTTCGTCAATACCCTCAAAACCTCGCACAACTCATCGACACATCGCCCTTCTGACACCGAGGGCACGAGAATATCATCCATTTAAGGACAACAAAAAAAGACCAAATCACCTAGGGCACCAGACACCACTCGTTGGAATACACTGGGTGTGCTTCGAAGACCGAAGGGTACATCGAGACACTCAAACCGCCCATTGGTCCCAACGAAGACAGCAGACTTGACACTATCAGGATCCGATGAAAGTCACTAGTACAATCCAAACATGTGTAAAAACTTGCTTAGAAAGTCCAGCCACTCGACACTCAACGAGAGACAAAGAAAACCGATCGGGCACAGGACCAGAATTCAATTCGCGACAATCCACCATACTATCAGAGCCATCACGCCAAACTCTAAACAGTTAAAAGGCAGTATAGAATGGGTAGACAATGGCAGCCAATCAAAACGTCGCAAAGAATCTACTCTGCACAGCTAACACCATCACAATCGACACCCTTTATACGAACCACAGCACAAAAATGTCCGCCCATGAAGCCACGGAGAATAGACTGCTCGTCAAGAGAGCACTCGGCACCAGAACTAAAACAAAAACAATACGACTCACTAGATTCCGACAACTGGTCACAAACACCCACTATTTCACAAATAGTGACGATCTCCGAATAATCCCATTTTATCCGCAATTTTAAGTGCGGATTACTTGTTAGCCGGTGTTCCGAAAACTTCAATCAACTGCACCATGTTCCTCCAGCGCATCTCAAACATGAACATGGCACGCCAGTAGGAATCGAGTCGAAATCCACATGGCACGCCAGTGGGAATCGAGTTCAAATCCCGCTTCTGATGACGAAGCCGCCGTTATTTATGGCTGAGCGGTGATACCGTCATGTGGCGGAACAGCGTTCATAGTAGCTAAAGTTATTTAACAATAACTATTTCGCAATACCAATTACTTCACAATTAATTCGCACAACAACCGGGCAAACCGACACTAACTGCTAACAGTCAATAACCATCAACCAACAATAACCGCTATCGATAATAACCGACCACGGACTGATAGTGATGGCTGACTGCAGAATGCAGAGTGCAAAGTGTGCTCCGACTGCAATGTCGAGCTGTTTTATAGCGCCCGTCTCCCCACTACAACTACAACTGGTTTATCTACCCACCTAGACTAATAATTTTACTGTTGGTACCGACATTATTTTCTGCGGTACCCACAACGTTATTAACGAAAAGGCTTATTCCCGACATATAAAACATATTTTGAATTATATTGAATAAGGATACATGACAAGGAAGAACATGACGAAATCACAATTTAAAAGTTAGACGCAAAAATGCGTGTAAATTCGCGTCCCGTGGTCAGCGTTTCGTATCAGACGCGCGTGTAGCTGTTGATGCGGGATCAGCACCGACCTGTACGTGATGGTGAGCGTGTCGGGCGGCTCGTACGCCTCGTCCGCGGGCGTGACGTGCGTGACGTGCGGGACGTGCGTGACGTGCGGGACGTGCGCGGACGGCAGCACCACGCCGCTCGGGACGCGCAGCCGGTACGTCAAAGTCGTGTTGACGCCGTCGAACGTCGCGTTAGACACGCACTCGTATCTACACAGTACACATTACACATCACACACAACACTAATCACTATACCATAGAATGTTGTCGAACTAGACAAATGAGAAACATATGTATTGTGTGCGAGAGGGATGGCTGCAAAATGCGCCAAAACACGAGATAGACGGTGATTACGGCGAACGAGTGATTGTACGTAATTTTTTTTAAACATCGAAATATTGTAAAAGTGTGTTAGTTTTACTAAATACATTCCACACACATTTTTATCGATATATAAAAACCTCTTACCCAGCAGCGAGATTGCGACACTGCGAGTTGAGCGGACACCCTAGCAGTTGACAGAACTCCACTTCGGCGCACTGCTTGCCTTTGTAACCACGAGGGCACGTGCACCTATTCAAAATATACATTATTTTAATAAATAATGAATTTATATGTGCTTTAATTCCTGTAAATCTAATTTACTGATTACATTACAGTTTGAAGTTTTATTATGCAAATGTTTACCTTTTACTTGTTAGCGGGAAATGTGAACAAAAGTCATGGTCGTGCTACAGGAGGATTTCCGTTGGTTGCAGGCGACACTTGTACCGAGGCGGTGTACACTGTACGTACGTGAAGTCGTTCCAGGTGGTGCGGCAGGTCGCGTTGTGCAGGCACGGGCGGTCGGCGCAGGCGTCGTCGGAGACCACGCCGGGCAGCACGCCCGCCGGCTCGAACCACACCTCGCCGAACGGCGGCGGCAGCTGCAGGCCCTCCACGCGCAGCGGGAAGAACTCCACCACGGTCACGTTCACGCCGTTCGACACCTGACCGATACACGACACTATGGGACCGTCTCTACTACTACTACTAAACTTCATTAAAATAACATATGAGTGATAACTTCTTATGGGAGGGTAAACCTCTTCGTAACGGTAACGCGTTACGGCGCAAATCTGGCTTCTTATCATATTAATTATACATAGATCATTTTAAAAGAGCTAATGGTGAAGAATAGCCTGTCGCTTTTATTTTCAAACAATGTGACGCGAGGAAAAAAAGTGATAGGCTCTTCTTAGCCATTTGCTCAGCTAAACTATGTTTATAAGTAAGGCCTTCTATGTAAGCCACAAAGAATACAAACGAATTAAGTACCTTCTTATTTTTTACCGTCGGATAAAGAACCCATAACATACCTGAACATCCTGAATAACACCTTTGAAGTACGCAGAGTCGTCGGGTTGTACGTCAACTGTCATCGTGGTCGTGGTGGGCGGAGTCGATGTCACCACTTGTTGTATCGCGGGCAGGGAGGGGGCGGGCGCGGGGAGTGCGGCCGACGGGGCGGAGGGGGAGGGCGGCAGCGGGGACAGCGCCGTGGGCACCGCGCCGGGGGCGAGCGCAGGGGCCGGAGCCGGGGCCGGGGGCGGGACCGCGGCCGGGACCGCGGCCGGGGACAGGGGAGCGGGGGACGGGGACGGCAGGGCGGCCGCCGACGCCACAGACACTAGTGCTGCTGCTTCTGGACCCTGCGGTACTGGTGGGGGTCCGCCTAGATACAGCACCTGATCAATAATAGTAGGGTGATAATTAATTTCTTTTTTAATTATGTTACGGCAAGACAAGTTAATTTATTTCTCGAACGTTTTATATTAAAATATTTAAAATGAGTTCTCACCTCTGCGTCGAGTTGTTTAGCGCCGGATATCGACTTGCGGAAGTATTCGGTCCCGTTTAGTTTCACTTGCACCAGAGTTGAGTTTCGCACTACCTATAAAAAAATGTTTTCATAACATAACATAAGCTCACGCCTGTATCCCTGAAGGGGTAGGCAGATGCGCACTAGCCAACTAGTACACCCACATTTCGCCGAGCTTAATTCTGTCCCAGATGTGATAGGGGGCGAGCCTATCGCCATATCGGGCACAAATTCCAGACTCCGGGCTGATATGGAAAAATGCAATATCACTTTGCCCGACCCGGGGATCGAACCCGAGACCTCAGAACCGTAGTCGCACGAGATACCACCACGCCACCGAGGCAGTCACATGCCTATATCACATGCGTTGATTACTGGACTAAGTGGTGTGGTGACACATTTCGGATTTGTGTAGATACCTCTATGAGATGCAGGTATCCGTTGTCGAGCCTGGTGCCGCCGACGGTGTAGTTCTCGGGGGTCTGGTTGAACCGCAGGTGCACGAGCAGCTCGCCGCCCGCCAGAGACGCGCCCACCTGGGTCTCCTCGGTCTGACCGTATCTGTTACAACATACACCACGGTTCAAATACGTAAATAAAATAAACTCAATTCGTTGTACAATGACCCTAACTCAATACTGCACAAATGTTTTCAAAGCATGAGTGTTATGTGCATTGGAGATCACTAACCATCAAATTGACATGCGTCTACTAGACTTTGTTATAAAAAAATGTCGGATAATGGTCGGGATAAAACCATTCACCTTGATTGTAGTTATTCAGCTTAGTATTATTCGTACACGTTTGTCTAGTGTTAGATATTGTCGGTAACGGACTGACCTGGGCATGGAGCCGAGGTAGAATATCTGTCCGGTGGGTTTCCTGGTGCGTATGAACATGGAGATGTCGAGCGCGGCCAGCACCTGTCTCCGCGCGGCCTCCGCCACGTTCACGCGCACCACCGACCGGGGCGTCGCGTTCTCCTGACCGAATGTCGCCGCCGTGTAGTCTGCAACCGAATCATACAAATCAATAAAATTATACCAACACTTTGTCTTATAGTGTCATGAGCGAGGCACACACGCTGATGGTAATTACAATGAGCGGTGCTAAGTGCGATGTCCGAGACAGAGAGAAATACAGAAAGAGACAGGGTATAATGAGTGTACGGGCTGATACGATCCCCAATACAGTTTTTGGTTGATAGGTATTGATAGATGATTGATAGATGTAAATGATAGTCCGAGATGGTGAATATTAATATATTGTAAAACTGTTTTTAAATGATAGATGATAGAAATACAAATATAATAGAAATGAGCACGCACGACCTAACACCGTCGATTTGATTTGCGAACTGGTTTTTTATGTGAATTATAATTGCTAGTGCTGGCGTAAAGTGCTAACGCCGCAAAGTATAATATGTACAAGTGCCAGCTCGTATAATGAGAGTAAAACGAAGGGAGAGTAAGAGAGAGAAAGAAGGATATCTAGTTACATATAGAGAGAAAGAGAGAGAGGGAATGTTTGTGACGAGTGTCTCGTGAAGTGTGAGCGTGAGGTGTGAGGCGTGTCGTCCGTACCGTACTGGCAGGTGTCGCCGAGGTGCGGGCGCGGGCACGTGCACACGTAGGTGGTCCAGGCGTCCTCGCACACGCCGCCCGAGCGGCACGGGTTGGGCTCGCACTGCGGCGTGCGCGGACACGACGCCAGCACCTGGTGCAGCTCGGTGCGCGCGCCGCCCTCCACGTTCACTGCACCACCCGCACCGCCAGCACCACCAGCACCGGCGGTGCTCGCGTCCGACGGCAGCACCTGCACATAGCACACACACACATCACCGACTATAACTAAACCACACTTCACATGCTCAAGTGAGTCGTAACCAACGATTACTTCTAATATTCAATTTTATTGTGCATTGGTTATGAGTAAGGAAGAGTCCAGACCCATACGACACATGAAGAATTACTTCACCGAAATATTATTTATTACCCACTGGGGCCCTTCAAATATTACGTAAACATTTTTTTTACAATGATTACCCCTTCCCTCGCCTTCGTCAGCAAAAATAAGCAAACCTCTTAAAAATGCTTATGTAAACATTGATACAAGCATTATTCAATGTGTTGTGGTTCTTGCAAAGTGAAAAAAATACCACTGACGTAATCATCATCCAGACCTCCCATCCCACATGTCATGAAAAATAAGCAAAGAAAATACCCCGTCCCCCTCATAGTGCTTACGTAATACTTGAATGATCCCACTGCGAAAAACATACCCAAAAAAATACACCCAACAGTCACACATCTAGTCCTGACCCCACACTAGGTATAACCTGTATCGTAGGTGTCAGAAACTATGAGAGACTTTCGGTCTCACAAGTCACAACACACAGACTTGAAACAAATATCTGTGGGCCACACAAACATTTTTCTCAATGCGGGAATCGAACCCGCGACCTCACGTTTCACAGCCGGCTCCTCGCCTGCTGCGCCACGGAGGCTGTCAAAAATGTGTATCAAGACCGCACTCTCAGGGAATAGAAACTACTTCAAAACAGATGAATGCAACTCACCCATTGTCCATTGACCACAACGTCCTGGAAGCAGCCGACGAAGAAGTTGGGCCCGTGGGTGAGCTTCGCCAACGACGAGCCCGTGCCCAGGCGCGTGGTGGGGAACGACGTCACTGAAGAGTTGTTCGCCTCGTTCTGACTGATCGGGTATATCGTCTGCTCCTCGTTCGCCGCCAGCACCAGGTGGGACGAGTTTATTGTCACGAACACCTGGTGACAACGAATAATGAGTATACACATTATCATTAACCAATGTATTTTACTATTCTATTCGTAATATTCACAATTGGATACTTACTTGTCTATTTTTTAAACAGTATACAGGGCTATTTATTAGGTTATCTTAAACTTTCTTTCTTTCTACCTGCCCTTATCCCACTTTAATGTGGGGTCGGCGCAACACACTTTTTCAAGCATGTTGCAGAAATGATTTGGCAAAGTTTTTACGACCGGCTGCCTGCCTGACGTCAACCCCCTCTGAGGGGTCCAGTCCCGGGCAAATTAAATTATAAAACTCGCTTTGCCCGACCTGGGAATCGAACCCACGACCTCTCGGTTCACAGCCCATACATGCTGCCACTAGACCAAGGAGGCGATTAGGTTATCCTAAACATGTAAAAAAATATTTCGTAATTTATTTTCATATGGTTCGTTAAAAAAATCAATATATATTATGTACTAGCTGACCCGCGCAACTTCGTCTGCGTATGAGAGAGAGGGTTGAGAGAGTGAGTCGTAGGCACCTATAGCACAATAATTCTAAAAGAGGTAATGGGATGATCTACTTCGGCCGTCAGTCACCCCGCCTCTCACACCGTCAGTCACACCGTCTGTCAAACCGTATGTCACCCCGTCTCTTACCCCGTTAGTTACACCCTCTGTCACAACTCACACCGTCTGTCACCCCGTCTGTCACCTCTTCTGTCACCCAGTCTGTCACCCCGCCTGTCACCCCGTCTGACACTTTATCTGTCACCCAGTCGGTCAACCCGTCTGTCACCACGTCCGTCACCCCGTCTGTCACCCCGCCTGTCACCCCGTCTGTCACCTCTTCTGTCACCCAGTCGGTCACCCCGTCTGTCACCCCGTCTGTCACCCCTTCTTGTCACCTCTTCTGTCACCCAGTCGGTCACCCCGTCTGTCACCCAGTCGGTCACCCCGTCTGTCACCCGTCTGTCACCCGTCTGTCACCCTTCTGTCACCCCTTCTGTCACCTCGTCTGTCACCCGCCTGTCACCCCGTCTGTCACCCATCTGTCACCCTGTCTGTCCCCCGGCTGTCACGCCGTCTGTCACCCCGCCTGTCACCCCATCTGTCACCCCGTCTGTCACCCAGTCGGTCACCCCGTCTGTCACCCCGTCTGTCACCACGTCCGTCACCCCTTCTGTCACCCTTCTGTCACCCCGCATGTCACCCAGCCTGTCACCCGTCTGTCACCCCGTCTGTAACCCGTCTGTCACCCCGTCAGTCACCCCATCAGTCACCCTGCCTGTCACCACATCTGTCACCCCGTCTGTCACCCTGTCTGTCACCCCGTTTGTCACCCCGTCTGTAACCCGTCTATCACCCCGTCAGTCACCCCATCAGTCACCCTGTCTGTCACCCCGTCTGTCACCGCGTCTGTCACCCCGTCTGTAATCCGTCTGTCACATCGGCTGACACCCCATCACTCACCCTGTCTGTCACCCTGCCTGTCACCCTGTCTGACACAGTCACCCTGCCTGTCACCACATATGTCACCCCGTCTGTCACCCTGTCTGTCACCCCGTTTGTCACCCCGTCTGTAACCCGTCTATCACCCCGTCAGTCACCCCATCAGTCACCCTGTCTGTCACCCCGTCTGTCACCCCGTATGTTACCCCGTCTGTGACCCCGTCTGTCACCGCGTCTGTCTTCCCGTCTGTCACCCCGTCTGTAATCCGTCTGTCACATCGGCTGACACCCCATCACTCACCCTGTCTGTCACCCTGCCTGTCACCCTGCCTGTCACCCTGTCTGTCACCCTGCCTGTCACCCCGCCTGACACCCTTCTGTCACCCCACCAGTCACCCTGTCTGTCACCCTGCCTGTCACCCCCTCTGTCACCCTGTCTGTCACCCCGTCTGTCGCCCCGTCTGTCACCCCGCCTGTCACCCATCTGTCACCCCGTCTGTCACCCCGTCTGTCACCCGTCTGTCACCCCGTCTGTCAACCATCTGTCACCCCGTCTGTCACCCCGTCTGTCACCCGTCTGTCACCCGTCTGTCACCCCGTCTGTCAACCCGTCTGTTACCAGTCTGTCACCCCGCCTGTCACCCCGTCGGTCACCCCGCCTGTCACCCCATCTGTCACCCATCTGTCACCCCGGCTGTCACCCGTCTGTCACCCCGCATGTCACCCGTCTGTCACCCCGTCTGTAACCCGTCTGTCACCCCGTCAGTCACCCCATCAGTCACCCCGTCAGGTATCCCTTAGTCACCCCATCATTCAACCCGTCGGTCAACACTAAAAGAATTTTCCAATTCGAACCAGTAGTTCCTGAGATACCAACTTCCCCGGCTTTAAACATTTTTCATTTCTGCTCCGCTCCTATTGGTAATAGCGTCAAAAAGAATTTTTCAAATCGAACCAGTAGATACTAACGACACTCAATTGTTTTGCCTTCCCGGAACCTCTCCACTAATACTTGAACTTTATGGTATGGTATTAAAGTTCAAATTGACTTTTAAGTATTATTACGAATCGATTGTATGGGAGTACAGAAAAGTGTTGTTTTTAGACTTTTTCAGAACATTTTTCATTTTTTTCTCTCCGTAAGAACCATCCTCGTTCTTCGAGGAATATTCTAAAAAAAGAATTAGCGAAATCGGTCCAGCCGTTCACGCGTGATGCCATGACAACGGAAAACGGGTTTCATTTTTATATATATAGATAGATAATTTAGTTTGCCGCCGAAACGCTATCTGTTAACTGTAGATACGGGTGACATCATTGTTCCTTACCATAGCTACAAAATAGCTCATTAAAAAAATATTTCGAAAATAACATTTATGATTTCAAACTAAAAAAAACGGGTCAGATATTTCGTCGATCAGATATTGACTGTCGATCACATCCGCGTTGAAATTAGGTTAGCCTTCAAATAAAAATACGAAAATAATATGCCAAATAACCTGGCAAGCCATTGTGGAACAAATATAAAAGAAAAATGAGTAATGTGACATCATGCGTAGTGAATGGAGTTTACAGTCACGTGATTCACAGATAAAATATTAAGTATTTAAATTACTAAAATAAAATTATCCTTGGAGTATTTTTAATAAATTCTTATTGCACACGTTATTTCGATGATAAATCTATGTTCCTACAAAAATTCATTGATATTGGTTACTATAGTCAAGTAACCAATTATATTCGCGGTCATAAAAGTAAGCTAGTAAACGTAAGAGAACCTCATAGCGTAGGTAGAATATAGTTTAAAATACTATGATACCTTCTGCCAGTTGCTGTCATTGAGGTTGGATCCGATAAATACGCCCTCCCACTTGTTAAGGAGGCTGGAGTGCAGGTTCAGCCGGCCGTTGGACAGCTCCAGGAAGAAGTAGGTCAACCCGCGACCCATCGCCAGCAGACCGTTGCCGAGGGTCGTCTTGAACCGGAATGATATGTCGTAGCCTTCCTCCCTTGTAGTATTCACCTCAGCGTAACTACTCTTTTCTAGAGACATTGTGGTTATCTGAAATAAAAGGTATTTTTATAATCAAACAAATTTTAGTATGGAAGCATTATTATGTATGTAATACATAGTCCTGACCCCACACTAGGTGTAACCTGTATCGTGGGTATCAGAAACTACGAGAGACTTTTGGTCTCACAACACCCAGACCCGAAACAAATATCTACCTATGACATTTGTCTCGGTGCGGGGATCGAACCCGTGGCCTCTCGCTTCAGAGCCGGCTTCTCGCCCGCTGCGCCACGGAGGCTGTTGTCAACAATCATAACAACATCTCATCTCCTACGAAATCCCTCCATTCTCCAATAAGTAGCGAGTCGAAAATACTAGAATTCTCTTCGGTGTAGTATTTGTGTGTATGTGGGTCGTACCTTCTCACACGTGGTCCCGTAGTACCCGGGTGCACAGGAGCAGTTGAACTCGTGCTCGGTCTCGTCCCGCAGCCAGGCGTGGCAGGTGCCGTTGTGTCGGCAGGGCGAGTCGCGGCAGCCGCGCAGCACCACGGAGCAGTTCCTGCCGCCCCAGCCGCCCGCGCACATGCAGTGGTACGTGGCGCGACCGTCGTAGCACCTGCCGTGCTCGCACGGCTTGTACCTGACGCACAAAAATTATACGGTTCAATCCACGCACAAAGATGTTTGTTTTAGTTACTGATTTCTTATGTTTACGCGAATGTTATACGTTTCGAAGGCTTTGCAGTCTTCGTGGTCACGGGTCGGACTGAGGTGTCAGTTGTCCAAAAAAATTAGTGTTACAATATCTACCTTCATTTTTAAATTATACAAAATTTAAAAAGTTAATTATTTGTGCTCCGATCGTCGAACGTCGAAATGTATCTGAACGTCGGGAATAAAAATTAAAAACCAAATCGTGATAGAATCCGTAAAATAGTTTTATTTCAGTTTGTTTTAGATCAGGGTGTTGTGGGACCGTAAGTAGAATCGTAGTGCCAACAGTAATGGGGAACTTGCATGTATTTTTTTATTTATTGTAAAGATCTAAGTCTCAAATAAACACACCAGAAACAAGGAGATTAAATATGCAAAAACCATTTAATTAATAAATATATAATTAATAAATAATAAAGCCAAAATATGATTTCTTTGATATTACCGCATAGGAATGTTAAAGCTTTCTTTAAATTATGAAGTAAAAATGAGAAAGAAGGAAGAGAAGGACCTCCGAAATCTAATCATCAACCATACTAAACAAAACAAAATTTTTCGGCAAAATTGGGGAAAATACCTCAACTTGGAAACACTGCTCTATGATGCTTTATGCAATGACGTCACTTGGGTTTTGCAATTACGTTCCATTATAAGTGATTTATAACCAGGATATTTTGTAAAATGACAATTATTTTATACTACAAATTTCATGATAGCACATTTAATGGTTTTGTTTATTGATTTATCAACACAATTTCTCATTATAATTTTTGTGCAAGTTCCCCAATATACCCACGACATAAGACTCATATTGTTGTGTGTACACTATGTGTGTGTGTGACTGTACTGTATATTCATGGATTTTCCCTGTGTCCATTATGCCAGTATCAATCATCCGTTTATCATGTAGCCACTCCCTCTATCTGTTTCTTCCTCCCCAGGGTGTGAAAATGCATTTATAGGCCTGCATAATCATCAGATGCTGGACTCAACTTTTACAGAAATTGTAAAAATATCAGTACCATGATCTCGAAACTCACCTTTCACACTCATCGATCTCGAACTGGCAGTGGTCGCCCTCGTATCCGGCGTGGCAGTCGCACGAGTACCCGCCGATGCCGTCGATGCACTTCCCGTGGCCGCACGGCTGCGTCGCGCACTCGTTAATGTTGATCTCGCATCGAGACCCCGTGGTACCCAACACGCACACACATTCGAAACTACGGACAACGTGCAACTCTTAATATTTATTTACAGTTACACGCACCCCTTTTTGTGTTATGGGATATTTAATATTATAGAAGGAATTATGAAAATAACTGTGGTATGAAATAAAGATGTAATAATATAAACATGAATAATTTTTTTTTTTTTTTTAATTTTCCCTTTCGGGAAGGCAAAGGGATCTAGCCCATACAGCCTCGTCTTAAGTGCTTTTTATTTCATTATTTGCTTATATCTAATTTTTCACAAGTGCAATGAAGTCGGATGTGTTCGATTTCAAGGCCCTGCTGGAGTTTTAGCGTTAAATCCTTCCAGTTTGATGCTTTTCAGATGATTTTCTCGCAGCAGAGGAGTCGAACATAGTCGACCCATCCACCCGACAAAAAGCGTCCAAAATCACTTATTTCAAAGCTTCCACATACTGTCCATCTTCGTTGATGTTTATTGCTTAGATTCACATCACATTTAAGCCACAAGCACAACTTTAGACTAGAATATGAAATCATTAAAACAAGCGACCATCCGCACCGTCAGAATTCCCGCCAAAACTCTAAACATGAATAACATTGAGCACCTAAATTGAAATTGGCGCCAAAATTACACTAGTGATGACAATAGCGAAAAACCGAAAATTATGTAATAATCGATTGTTAACATTATCGAAGATTAGAATTATCGATTATTAGCATATTTTTTTTATAAATTTATAAAATCAAACTTCAGTTACACGTTGCTTTGTAATAAAAAATTTAATTAATGATATGGGCATAGTGATATTCGATTTTTCCATATCAGCCCGGAGTCTGGAATTTGTGCCCGATATGGCGATAGGCTGGCCCCCTATCACGTCTGGGACGCAACTAAGCTTGGCGAAATGTGTGTATGCTGTATTAGTCAGTGCGCCTCTGCCTACCCCTTTCGGGGATACAGGCGTGAGCTTATGGTATGGTATTTACTGATAAAATACACATTAAAAATATCACGACCATTAAACTAATGGTAATATTAATAAAATTTTGACCGCAGAAAATTTGTATTTTTAGGAACATTGATAAGGCCGCTTCCAACAGGTCGATCTGGAAATCTTTGGGGGAGGCCTATGTTCAGCAGTGGACGTCCTATGGCTGATGATGATGATGATGATGATAAAGTCGCCTCCTTTAGTGGCAGCAAATATGGGCTGTGGACTGAGAAGGCCTGGGTTCGATTCCCAGGTCGGGCAAAGTACTGACCGAGACTGTATCCCTCAGAGGGGGTTAACGTCAGGCAGGCGGCCGGTCGTAAAAACTAAGCCAAATCTATTCTGCAATATGCCCAAAAAAACGTGTTGCGACCGACCGACCGACCCCCATATTAAGGTGGGATAAGGGCAGGTAGAAAGAAAGAGTACCATTGATAAATTCACACTAATATTATAAAGGCGTATGTATGTCAATTTGTTTGTATGTTCGTTACTCTTTCACACTAAAATTACTAGATTGATTTTGATGGAACTGTAAAGGTTCATAGATTATAGATCAGAATAATGCATAGGCTTTTTATCCCGGAAAATAGATTTCCACATGAATGGAGTCGCGGGCAATGGCTAGTAATTAATATATACAAAAATGTCTCACCCGCTAGCGTTTTGGAAGGAGAAGGGCTGGTAGAAGACCGAGGGGAGCAGCATCTGGTCCTGCGGGCCGACCAGCACGGGCGGTGCGTTCGCCGTCCGGTACAAGCTGGTGTTGCTGCGCTCGAGGCACACGCCGTCGTACTTGCATGGCTCACCCTCGCACTCGTTTATGTCCAACTCGCAGTTTTTACCTGACACCGAATAAACAGTTGTCAGTGAGTTGACACATTGTCGTGGCTCCATAGTAAAATAATCCTCAATTATCTACAAAGGATTCATGTTCTCAAAATGTCTAGACTCCAGATATTTTTTAAAAGTAATAATTCAGAAAGGGTTTCGTTGGTGTTTATGACCTGCCGCTTAATACTGTAGGTACGAAGCTATATACTTTTATCAATATTATGTGAATATTAAATATGTACATTAGTGTAGGACAAGGTTGTTTGATCCAATCGGCGTTGAATTGGCTGTGGGAAATCTATCTTATAAATATTCAATATGTTTGTTGCACGAATCGTAAAGTTAATGGAAAACGAGAAAAATGCCTCAAGATTCAACAAAGGATGATGGTTTCAATTCATCTATAAGTATCGTCACTGATGTGGTTGAAACTACACTTTATTTTCAAAACACATGTAAAGTAAAACATAGTGAAATGAATCTTTAAATGCTAATACAATTTCCCAACTTATTGCAAACTTTCTGAATACATCTAACGACGATTCATACGCGCAAAGCGTTATATCAGATAGCAATATCCAAACATCTCACAAAGGCTATATCCGAGTACACATGAGTCAGAATTATGCTCAATCATCCGTTTATGTACTGGACGTGTAAAACGGTGGTAAACCGCGACGACCGCAATCTGTACACGGTAGAAACAGAACAATAGAGGTTAAGCATTGATTGTGGATATTGTATTTGCTCAAGTGTTTATTGTCAGTTAGTACCGTTCCGCTGGAGAGCTACTTTGTGTAGAAAAAACGGCAATGCCCACTTTTTATGAAGGTCAAGTTATCATTACTGTGTCTTCACGGATAAGAGAGTAGTTGAGGTAACTGCTAAATCAATAATGTTTTGTAGAACGATAATTGAACAGATTACATGTAATAAAATTCACGTAGCCTAAGGATAACTGATAAATTCAATAAATTAATTAATAACTGCTTATGAATTGACTTAACATGATTATACGACTAATTAACGTCAATTATTATGGTGTGTAAGTTTTAAAGCTTCCGCAGTGCGACGGGCAACTTAGCGTTTATGAAACAAAAGGCCGCGGGTTCTATTCCCACATGGAAACAATGTTTTATGACCTTCGAACCTATTTCAGTTTCATTGTTGAAACCGTATGTTTACTTTAGTTTCTGATACCTACGATAAAGACTAGTAAGTGTGAAGTCGGGATTATTACTTATACAACATACACCCTTTCCAAATCTCAACTGCAAAATAGTCGTGAGCTTGTCCGTTGACACTTACCAGTGTATGCGGGGTAGCAGTTGCAATGGTAGTCGTTGACGTCATCGATGCAGGTACCGCCATGGCGGCAGGGCTGAGGCGCGCACTCGTCGATATTCACTGAGCAGTCGTCGCCGGCGTACCCAGTGCCCGCGCACTCGCACGTGTAGCTGTTCAGACCGTCGATACAACGACCGCCGTGCTGGCACGGTTGAGGCTGATGGAAAATAATCACAAGTTTAAAAACTTAACGGACCTACTTCAAACCCGATCTTGACCAATTTTAAATGGGACCTTTGAAATAAGCTCTATCGAACACAAAGAATTTTGAAAATCGATCCACATTTGACGGAGATATCGAGAAACATACATAAAAAAATACAGATGAATGAAGGTCGACAAACACCATCACACCACAGCACCTTCAATGTGTGCCTACCCACTCGGGGACAAGCGTGAGGATATCAAAAATATACACCGTAACATTATAAACGGCACCAAATCCATGTAAATTCACGTTTTACGATACAAGTTTCTTTTCACGCGTAATTACTACTACATAATATTATATTGAAATAATCCGGGTGAACATAGCCTTGGCTAATCATTCCAAATAAAAAAAACACAGCTAACATAAAATCTATTAGTATTTTTAACTATTCTAGATTTCAGTTCAATTTATGTAACATAAATGCATACATAATCTTACGCTTATATGCCTACATGAACCGGTAGGTAAAAGTGAACTATACATCAGGAACATGTAAGATGATAAATAGAAATGTTTGTTATAAATGATCAGACTCAAAAAAAATATGACACGACTGATATTAATTTAACGAATAATATACGATAACAGTAAATAGAACAGCTACTAGACAACACACCTCGCAGTCATCGATGTCGATTTCACAGTTGGCGCCGGTGAGCCCGTCCTGGCACACGCACGAGTAGCTCGCGATGCCGTCCACGCACGTGGAGCCCGCCGCGCAGGGATTCGCCTCGCACTCGTTTATATTTATCGAACAATCCTTCCCTGCAGTCACGCCGTACATTCAAATTATCACAACACCTCAAACAACGTGCAACTTAATTGACATAATTATTGTATCCTGACCTTCAAACCCCTCCATACATGTGCACTCGTAGTTGTTCTCCAAGTTCTGACAGGTGCCGCCGTTTTTGCACGGCGACGAGAGACACTCATCTATATCTTGCTCGCAGCTGTCGCCCGTATACCCTGTTGCATGGAAAGTTATATAAACCAACTGGTGTTGAAACACGAAAGATAAAACTGTTTTCTAAATGCGTACCGGGCCTGCAGTAACATTGATAAGAGCCGGGGACGTTGACGCATACACCGTGATTGCATATTTTAGGTCGCAGCTTGCACTCATCGATGTCTATCTCGCAGTACATTCCTAAAAGGTAAACAAACTCATAGAAAAAGAAAAATATTATAAGCAGGACTATTTAGTATACTTCAATTTATGATATTAAAATTACCATTAATACACAATAAAAGAAGCAATACTCCATACAGCATAACTGAGTGTAACGAATTCATTCACGAGACAAATTAAAATTATCGCTAAATAATATCAACCAAAAACGTTAATTATTCACTCATGATTAGCTAAAGTTTACACAGATGTAAATGAAGTTATTCCAAGCCTAACTACATATTAAGAGAGAATTAACGTCCTCAAAAAATAACTGTACATTTAAAATGCAACAGCAGCCAGCGATGTATTTTATCTAGAACTATGAACGCGATCACCTTCAGTGATGGTTATGAGTAACACTAAAGACGACTGTCTGTTTACCTCTATTTGAAAAACATACGTCAATGGGTTTCTTTGAATATATTTATTAGGTAGTTTTATTGCGAAAGACATAAGAGGAAACCGATAATAATTATTTTTATAAACATAAAAAACAGCACAACATCGAGAATGGTAATTATTATTGCATTTTAATAATCAATTAGGTATTGTGATAATGTAAATAAAACCAGAAACATAAAATCGATTCACTATATACGAATTTGTTGCACAATTAAGCGATAAAAACCGTATTTTTCGCATCACTAAACAATTCGATCGACACTTGACAGAACACCGATCAATAGTGACGTCTGTCAAATCATGGCCAAACAAAACAACTCGTGAAATCGTGACTGTGAATCGTGACGTGTTTATATTTAAAAAAAACTGATTTGTATAGTCTCAATTAATAATAATGGACACTGTTTGTGGTAAAATCTGAATAATTTCACGGAAGCGGTGTGTCATTCATCGCCATGTTATATTCTTTGCCTAAAGTTTTGAGGTTATGTCGGAGAAATAATATTTTGAAGATTGCAAATGTAAACCGATACTGCACAACGAATATTGTCCAAAATGATAAGAAAACAGATAAAACTGGAGAGTTTCAGTATTTGTTACAGGAATATAAAGATAAAATCACATTTAACTCTTACTTGGAGCACGATAAATTGGAATTAGGTTGTTTCAAATATTACGTGAAAACGATAAAAACAGCTAAACGAGAGCAAGATAAGGAGTATAAAGAGAAATGTTTGCCCCCTCTACCTATATCTCTTCAATATTACGTTGATAAAGACAGGTTACTGAAAGAGGAAAATGAAACTGTCATAACCGAGCCCGAGAAGGATTATCAACTACCTTTTGCGAACACAACAAAGGTTAAGTATGTCGAAAGCCTCGACACATCCCAAAAGACATTACAACCTAATGATACAGAATCAGAATCGCAAGAATATGACAGGTCAAACATTGATAAATGGATGACAAACTATGAACACTTTGATGATACTAAACTGAATGTTGATGGGGATCAAGAAGGCGAAAAATGGCGTAAGTGTTACGGCACGCCAAACCCATCGGCCAGAGTGACGTCAGTGCCGTGCGGTGGCTGTGGGGCTCTCCTCCACTGCAGTGACCCAGCGATACCTGGATACCTGCCCAGTGAGATCATCAAGCACTGTACTAAATCAGATTTAAAGATGATGGAGTGTCAGCGCTGCCATTTCCTTAAGGAGTATAATATTGCACTGGATGTGAGCGTACAACCTGAGGAATATGAGAAGCTACTACAGTCAATAAAGTCAGTGATGATTTTAGGGTTGCACTTTATTTTATTTATTTATGGTGGGGACATCTGCAGTCGCACAGATGGGTGATCAGCTCAATCACCAGAACCCTATTTCACCCTAGGGCTGCGCTTAATTCTGTAAAGGTTTTAAATTAAGCTATAATTTTGATTTCTTAAGTTTACGCGAATATTATACATTGAAATAAAACTATTTTTACAGATTCTATCATGTGATAGAATCCGTAAAAATAGTTTTATTTCAATGAGCTATAATTCCACAAGAAATACATAATTAGGGTTTTACTTTTATTAATTTTTAATAACAAGAAAGCTACATGGTTTCATTTTGTTAGGTATTATATTTTACCAACAAAAGTAGACCATATTCAAGTGAATACATGATTTTAGAAAAAAGTCCTAGTATTATACTAAAAAGGAAACATTTGATTAATTGGTGTAATATATCCTGTGTAGTGTAATATATCATGGTGTGTATAATATATCTTATTAAAACATGTTACATATTGCAGGCATGTGAAATCATTAGTTCTGGTCATGATTGACTTGCTGGACTTCCCATGTTCTATATGGCCTGGTATTGTGGACATCATAGGCACAGAGCGGCCCATCATTATTGTAGCAAACAAGGTATGGTTCGCTTTAAAACAAACTGTGGTAATAATATAGTTTTAGTCCAGATAATAATAATATTTAAAGTTTTTGCGAATGATAACACATAACTACATAATAATCTATTAAAAATATATTGATGAAATTTTTTTGTAGTAAATCATTGAATAATCAAAATTACATACAATATCATCTAACATCTACCACCTAGTATGTCAAAATATTATTTTGTGATGTCTTTCTTCTGTGTCTTCATGTGAATGAATTGTTCAAATATAATCAGCACAAACTCTAAAACTGAATTAAGAATTTGTTTATTGTTGACAGGTGGACTTATTGCCAGGTGACAGTATCGGATACCTAAAGAGAATCAAAGAATCCCTCATGACAGAAATAAATAAAACAAAACTCGGACAAGCAAACATCAAATATGTAGCGCTGATATCTGCTAAAACTGGGTACGGTGTTGAAAACCTCATATCGGCCATGTTCAAGACCTGGCTTTACAAAGGCGACGTATTTCTCGTCGGAACTACAAATGTTGGCAAGAGCTCTCTCTTCAATGCACTTCTGCAGTCTGATTACTGCAAAGTGCATGCTGTGGATATCGTCAAACGGGCGACAGTAAGCAGGTGGCCCGGCACCACTCTTAACCTCCTAAAATTCCCCATCAACAGACCTTCAGGTTGGAAAATATTCCACAGAACGAAGAGACTGCGATCTGAGACGAAACTCATGAGAATCGAGAAGGAAATTCGTAAAGAACAACTTAAAGGGCAAATACCGACAGAAGCGCCTGCCTTGATTGGCCATATTGGACGCTCATTCTCAGTACCTATAGATGATCCTTCCAATGAAATGGAAAAGAACAGTTTGATGGTGATGGATGAAAGACACAAGTTGTTCGCAGGCAGCAAGTGGTTGTACGACACCCCAGGAGTCATACATCCTGATCAAGTGCTGTCTCTATTAAGCACAGAGGAATTACTCCTGACAATTCCCAAGAAGCTCATCAGGCCCCAGACATATTATCTGTATGAGGGTTCGTCGATTTTCATCGGCGGTCTAGCTCGTATCGACCACATAGAATGCGCGGCGCCGTGCCGCTTCACGATATTCTGTTCGGAGAGCCTACCCATCACGGTTACCAAAACAGAGGATGCAGATGAGATTTATGACAAATTTCTAGGCACAGAGTTATTTGCAGTGCCCACTGGTGGAGTTGAGAGGTTGAACAACTGGCCTGGGTTGAGGGCTTCCGACACGATATTGGAGTTCGAAGGCGAGGGTCCTAAGTGGTGTTGTGGTGATATTGTGTTGTCTTCAATCGCATGGGTGTCGTTGACCGCTAAGGTTCGGACAGTGTGCAAGGTGCGAGCATGGACGCCGGAGGGCAGAGGGATACACAGGCGATACCCTTCACTGTTGCCTTACTCTGTGAACTTGAAGGGGAAGAGACTGCGCGACACACCCGCCTATATGGTGGGAAGAGTTTTCTCTGACGAGGAATAGACGATAAATAGTTTAATGAGTATGGGGCGTGGAGACTGATTAACATTGTATTATGCACAATATGTCTGTAAATAAATGAATGGAAAAAAAATGCGCTGTAATATACACGAATATTTACATAAAATGTTTAATTTTTAATTCTGAACCCAAAAATGCATTATGCATATAAATGGCATTTGAGTAAACCATTTTTTTCAATTTCGCCTTCACATATTATAAGACAATTTAAAAGATACCATTGTCTCATTGATGCATTGATCGTGTAAGTATATGTATACATTATAATTAAGCTCACGTCTGTATCCCCGAATGAATAGGCAGAGGCGCATTAGCGAACTTGAACACCCACATTTCGTCGAGCTCAGTTCCGTCCCAGATATGCCTTAATGCCAACAATATAAGCAACAAGTATTTTTACATGTATAAGGATAAAATTATAGGTAAGGCGAAGTACAGGGTCGTACTCACCGTTGTTGCCTGCGGGGCACTGGCACTGGAACAAGCCCGAGTCGAGCGCGAGACACGTGCCGTTGTTGCACGGCGACGACGCGCACGCAGAGTCCGACGCGGACGGGGCGCAGCGCCATGTGCTGCCCTGCTCTACGCACTCCTATACCAACAAACGAATAGCTGAATATTTAGATAACAGCAGAATATTAATCAAGGTACCTAGAGGAGGCTAACTAGGTGGATAGACCCATTAGGGGTAGACGTTTTTTCATCCAATAGCATGGTGAATATGTAATGATGTATGGAGTAACCTGATGCTGCGGACAGGAGGAGGCGCGGCAGTCGAGCGCGTGGTCACACGCGGGCCCGGCGTACCCGGCGCGGCACTCGCACACGGGCCCGTCGGCGCCGTCGCGGCACGTGCCCCCGTTGGCGCAGGCGCGCGGACACTCGGCGCCCGCCGCCACCTCGCAGCGCGGCCCCGTCCAGCCCGGCTCGCACTCGCACCGGAACCCGCCCGACTGCACCACAACCGCACCACATCACACCCCATCACACCCATCACACTTCACACTCACTATATTTATTTATTTATCTGTGCGATGTTAGCCTGACTCACTAATTACCATCTAATTATTATCACATGTTGTGCTCACTTTATCTGTTTTGTTATTATATAATGCATAAACTACAATATCTAGCATTACCTCAATAACTAACGCTCAGTTTCAACAAGCAATCTTAGCATGTGCAGGACGTAATTCGATAAATAACAACAGCCACATATAGTCCTTAGCCCGTAGTGAATTACGAGTATTGTGACGTGGGTATCAGGAACTACGAGAGACTTTCGGTCTCACAAAACCCAGACCCGAAACAAATAACTGTAGGCCACATAAACATTTGTCTCGGTATGAGAATCAAACCTGCGACATCTCGTTTCACAGCCGGCTCCTAGCCCGCTGCGCCACGGAGTCTGTCATGTCGATAACATTAATATACCATTTTGCAATTGGCTCACTTTTTAAAAATAATTTGAATTGCTTATCGAAATCAGAGCAGAAAAGGGTGTGATAGGGTTTGCATACATTACAAAAAGCTAACACTAAAACAGGGTAACGCAAACGCAGCGAGTATGCCGGTACAGTGTGCAACAAAAGCGATGTACTCACGATGAGGTCGAGGCAGTTCTTGGCGTGGAGGCAGGGGGCGGAGGCGCAGCGCTCCGGCGGCTTGGGGTCCGCCAGCGCCTTGCCGGCGGACAGCTCGCAGTACACGCCTGACGGGTGACGTCATACACTCCTCACAGTCACAGTCACAACTCACAATACACACACATAATACGATACGGACCGCTATAAAAGCTAAGCGTACACCGACGGGTAGGCGACACAACACATAGCAATGCTAAATTGATGTTTTATCATAATAATGCCATGATGCAATGCGTAACGCTTTCGCATCTCCACAGAATATATAATAGTACTGCGACATACTAATTTATAAAATTTGTATAGAACAAATATTCTTTATATCAGTTTTTTTAAGCATACATTTCACTATATAGTGTGTCACACTTGTTTGTGAGCTGTGGGCATAGATAGGCCCATGGGATGAAATTTAAAGATCACTGCATTACATACTGCCTCGGTGGCGTGCTGGTATTTCAGTACGACTACGGTTCTGAGGTCTCGGGTTCGATCCCCGGGTCGGGCAGTGATATTGGATTTTTCCATATCAGCCCGGAGTCTGGAATTTGTGCCCGATATGGCGATAGGCTCGCCCCCTATCACATCTGGGACAGAACTAAGCTCGGCGAAATGTGGGTGTTCTGGTCGCGAGTGCGCCTCTGCCTACCCCTTCGGGGATAAAGGCGTGAGCTTATGATAAGATATGATGATGCATTACATACGCATACACCTCGGTATCCGCTCCGACTTATAACTTTGCAATACCTCTTGCATTTAAGCAACCCACTATTGCAAAAAAAACATTGTTATATTGGTTTTGGTAGTTATATTTATTTCACTAATCTGAAATTTAGATACCAAAGTTCAATCTCGAAATAAACGGTCCGAATCGTATTCGACATGCACAAACAATGAAACACAAATAAACTTATTACATTCAAGGCTTGGGCATGAAATGAACAAGGATGAAGAACGAAAACTTAGTATTATTAATATTCTAGAATTACTACCTCATATAACTATGGTTTTATTATTCCTGGGAAAGGGGCTACTCGCACAATTATTCTCTACACATTCAGCTAACATCAAAACAACATTTCAGCAATTCGCGCAAAAAGTTGAGTATATGGGAGGATGATGAAGTATGAAAATATTATTTTTTAACTCATATAAAAATATAATGAGACCAATGGGCGTATCCAATATGAGACGAAAAACGCATTCCGTGTATTTCCCATAAAACATGAAGTAAACTAATTTTACATATTCTACCAACATTCAATATGTTCCTTTGGTGAAACACACCATGCATCAAATCGGTAGTTATTTTGTCCCCCTGTGAGACTGCTGGCTCCGTACCTGCATTGTTTGTACCCGAGTGTGAACGTCCCCGCTTACCTTTGTACCCCGGCGCGCAGGTACAGTTGAAGTATTCTGGTGAGAGCGTGCAGGTGGCTCCGTTGAGACACAGCCCCGCCTCGCACACTTGCTCCAGGGTTGTGCAGTTGGGGGAAGGGCCGGGGGCACCTGGTTGGGAATATAGAATCAATATATATTATTAAACGAGTTTCTGGTTTTTAGATATATTTTTATGGCGTGAAGTTAGTGACAGCCGGTATTAATGATGATAATGCTTAACCAATATCTCTATTACGATTTGGCTTTTCCTAGTAGCGATTAGCTCGTCCTCTATCACATGTAGGACGAGAAATTATTTCTGCGAATTGTGGGTGTTTTAGTTCGCTAGTTCGTCTCTGCTTACCTCTTTGGGGATACAGATGGGAGCTTATATATTATGTAATATATCTAGTCTATTTAGGTTGAGTAGCGCCGTAACTGGTCTACAGTAAATATTATATTATATATGAAAATACACTCACCAAAGTATCCAACGTCACAGATACATGTAACTTGTTTCGATATAACTACTCCGGCGACAACGCCCGGCATACCTGTACGACAAATTTATAGTTACGTACTTCAGTGTCATCAAGTCTAAGGAGGAATTTTTATCTGGCAACATTAATAATATTATATTAAAATGAGTTTCAGTGATACATCACTCAAGGTGTGCACAGTGTTGCTTATTGTTAGAAATGGACACTGTGATGGCACCCACTACCCTAATTAGACAAACTCTCGCATTATGTTATTGTGTATGCAGAGTCGCATATTTTGCATGTGTGTAATCCATACACATATTCTTGATTTGTCATGAGTATTAAGAACTGACCGTTGGGTGCGCAGTGGCTGCGCGGCGGGCACGCGAGGTCCGCGCACTGCGCATGCGCGGCGGGTGCGGGCACGGGTGCGGGCGCGGCGGGCGCGGGCGCGGGCGCGGGCGCGACGCACAGCGGCGGCGCGTACCCACGCGCGCACACGCAGCGGAACCCGCCGCCGCCCGCCTCCTCGAGGCACGCGCCGCCCGCGCCGCACGGACCGGACGCGCACGCCGACATCTGCACGACACAACACACGCACACATCACAATACAATACAACACAACACCATCGACTATACCTCTATACTAATTTACTCATTTATTGAACCGACAAATGTTTACTTTACTCTACCGCCAATACCAGAAACTGTCTTTTAAAAAAACTTAACGGGCCGACTTCAAATCTGATCGTGACCAAATTTATATAGGACCACTCTTGAAATAAGCTCTATCGAACACAAAAATAATTTTGAAGATCAGTCCACATTCGGCGGAGATATCGCGTAACTATAATGTTGAAGTATATATATTATAACTAGCTTTTGCCCGCGGCTCCGCACGCGTATTTTGTAGGGCCAACGGAAAAAACTTTTGATTTGTCGATCCGCCCTGTCGTTTAAGTCCAAATATGGGCGACCCAGATATCGATTTTGAAGTAAATCGGCCCAAAAACAAAGAAATACAAAATGGCGGCCTTTTTGACAGGTTTGACAGCGGTTCTGTCATTCAGAACCACGGGGCGACTCAGATATCGATTTTGAAGTCAATCGGCCCAAAAACAAAGAAAAACAAAATGGTGGCCACTTTTGACAGGTTTGACAGCGGTTCTGTCGTTCTGAACCACGGCGTGACTCGGATATCGATTTTGAAGTCAATCGGCCCAAAAACTAAGAGAAACAAAATGGCGGCCGCATTTGACAGGTTTGACAGCGATTCTATCGTTTGGAACCACGGGGCGACTCAGATATCTATTTTGAAGTCAATCGGACCAAAAACAAAGAAAAACAAAATGGTGGCCACTTTTGACAGGTTTGACTGCGGTTCTGTCGTTCTGAACCACGGCGTGACTCAGATATCGATTTTGAAGTGAATCGGCCCAAAAACTAAGAAAAACAAAATGGCGGCCACTTTTGACGGGTTTGACAGCGGTTCTGTCGTTCTGAACCACGGCGTGACTCAGATATCGATTTTGAAGTTAATCGGCCCAAAAACTAAGAAAAACAAAATGGCGGCGGCATTGGCAGGTTTGACAGCGGTTCTGTCGTTTGGAAGCACGGCTTGACTCAGATATCGATTTCGAAGTCAATCGGGCCAAAAACTAAGAAAAACAAAATGGAGGCCGCTTTTGACAGGTTTGACAGCGGTTCTGTTGTTCTGAACCACGGCATGACTCAGATATCGATTTTTAAGTCAATCGGCCCAAAAACAAAGAAAAACAAAATGGCGGCCGCATTTGACAGGTTTAACAGCGGTTTTGTCGTTTGGAACCACGGGGCGACTCAGATATCGATTTTGAAGTCAATCGGCCCAAAAACAAAGAAACAAATTTTCAACCCCTATTTCATCCCTTTGTAGTATAAAAATATAACATACCCCATTTCTGTCCTTAGCGCTACTATCTATCTAACTATTCTCATACCAACTTTCTTAAAATCCGTTCAGCGGTTTCTGGATTCCCATAAAAACTTTCATCCCCTATTTCATCCCATTAGGGGTAGATTTTAAAAAAATAGTCCATTTTGTCTTTGAACTTAAAGGTATCCACTATCCCATGCCAAATTTCATAAAAATCTATTAAGTGGACCTAAAATCCCCATACAAACTTTCATCCCCTATTTCATCCCTTTAGGGGTAGATTTAAAAAAAATAAAGTACCCTATGTCCGTCCTTGGGGTTAAAGGTACCTACATACCAAATTTAATCAAAATCGGTTCAGCGGTTTAGACGTGAAAACGCCACAGACAGACAGACAGACAGACAGAGTTACTATCGCTTTTATTATTTAGTAAGGATGTATCTTTGTTCCTGTCGATGTATGTGTGTGTAGAAAATAAATGGTTTTAAATGGTAACATACATAAAAAAACAAACGAATCGAGGACCTTCTCCTTTTTGGAAGTCGATCGACAAATACTGACATTACCTTTTAGAAAAACACTACTTGATCGATTACAAAAAAAAAACATTAAATTAGAACAGCTAACCCATAATAAGAATACTAACATGTATAGTTGGATTGGTAAACGACCCTCATAGACACAATCGTCATTTCACGAATGTAAAAAAACTGCTTTTCAATCGCCTCCTATCACATCTGGGCAGAACTTAGCTCGGCGAAATGTGGGTGTTCTATTTCGTTAATGCACCTCTGCCTATCCTTTGGAGATACAGACGTCAGCTTATGTTAAGTGTTATGTTATTTTATTGAAACATTATTTTCGACCGACTTCCAAAAAGGAGGAGGTCCTCAATTCGTCTGTATTTTTGTTATGTACCTCTATGTTACGCGATATCTCCGCCAAATATGCCCGTTTTTAATTTTTTTTGTGTGTGCGATAGAGCTTATTTCAAGGGTAGTTTCATATAAATTTGGTCACGATCGGATTTGAAATCGGTCTTTTAAGTTTTGAAACTTGTGATTATGTCATGTTGTGACGCGAGTGAGACTTGTGTCCGACTTGTTTGTGTGAGTAGTGGTGACGGTGAGCGGTGACCTTGTGGCAGCGCTCGCCGGTGTACCCCGGCTGGCAGGCGCACACGAAGCTGCCGTAGGTGTCGTAGCAGACGCCGTGCCCGCACACGCCGCGCTCCTCCTCGCACTCGTTCACGTTCATCTCGCACCGCGCGCCCGTGTAGCCTGCGGAGCACTCCTCAGCTCATCTCATGCTCGAATGAAACTAAATCGTTCACATGTACCCACGTGCAGTTTTAAATCAAATCATGTATTGAATCCATAAAATGTCACACATTGTTTAGATTCTGACAAAAATTTTACTCTACCGCCAGTTCGGAAGGCTGGTTCGCCAGAGAAGAACGTGCAAGAAACTCTGACGTTGCTCTTTTTAAGAAAAACGTAGATAGATAGATAGAAACTCTTTATTGCAGACACACACATAAAAAAAACAGGTAACAGAACAGGTGAGCAACAGAATAACTGTGCCACAAGTGGCGGCCTTATCGCTAAAAGCGATCTCTTCCAGGCAACCATTGGATGGACTACAACGTAATAGTAAGCAATTTACAATACGATATAAATAGTCACGAGCGACTCTACCTCCGGTGGCCTATACGCTTATGTAACATAATATATACATATGTGCCGCCTCCGATGGGTTAATAAACAAATAACCAAACAAAAAAATATTTCATTAGATTAGAGCAACTAATCTACAACAAGTTGCCACAATGCAAATTTCGAAAGTAACTAAAAGCTCATTACTCCAAAAACTATTCAACACGCCATGTCCAAACTAATTTTCGTTGAAATACTTAGTTAAACAAAGCCATGAGCAACAGCTAGTGTGTGTGGTATTCACCTGTGCCGGTACAGTCGCAGGTGAAGTTGTTGACTCCGTCCATGCACCGGCCGCCGTTGAGGCACGCCCCCCCCGCACCGCCTCCACCGCCCCCCACATCCACGTCACACTCGTCCACATCAGTCTCGCAGTTCACGCCGGTGAACCCTGTACATAAGAACATCACATTGTTAACTTTAGTAGCTGATTTTGAGATGTTTAAAGTAAAACAAAACTTAATTATTTCTTCATAAATCTAAGATCCAATCATACATTTAATTAAATCGGAATCCAAAATACCAGCTGCCAGATCTCAAGACACCGTGAGCTCGTCCTGCGGAGATCGGATCGCATATAACAAACTTTTAAAATTTGTATAATTTTAAAATGAAGGTAGATATTGTGATATTAACATTTTTGGACAATTGACACCTTAGTCCGATATGTGATCACGGAGGCTGTAAAGCTTTCGAAACGTCGGGACTAAAAATAAAATAAATACCAAACAAATCGCGATAAAATCCGTAAAAAACTAGTTTTATTTCAATAAAACAAGACTGCTAAATAGCTGGTAGAAGAGAAGTTATTTGAGTGGTAAAGCCATGCTGTAGACAGTCACATCTACAGCACGAATGGGCCGACTCGACCGGTTTGATACCACTATCTCACAGAAAACCAAAGTAAAGTGACAACTTGCTGTCACGATTCACTCGGTGAGTGAGATTTCCGGTGGCCCATTTCCCTCCCTCGCTTTTCCAATCTCTTTTCCCTCCCTTTTCATTCCGTCCTTTAAGGTTGGCAACGCACCCATGATTTGTCATGTCTTCGGTGTTTATGGGCTGTGGAGATCACTTACCAAGGTACCATCTGGTCGTTGCCAGTCTCTGCTATTCTTTTTTCTCTTTCTACCTGCCCTTATCCCACCTTAATGTGGGGTCGGCGCAACACACTTTTTCAAGTATGTTGCAAAGAGGATTTGACATAGTTTTTACGACCGGCCGCCAGCCTGACGTCAACCAACATTAAATTAGAAAATTTAGTTTGCCCGACCTGGGAATCGAACCCAGGACCTCCCGGTCTACAGCCCATACATGCTGCCAATAGACCAAGGAGGCGACTATGCCAGTCTCTGCTATATATAAAACAAAGTGTTGTAGGATGCAGTGCGACAGGTCGTGTACCTGGTGGACACGCGCAGACGTATGTGTCGGCGCCGGGCGGCACGCTGCAGCTGCCGTTGTTGCGGCACGGCCGCGCCACGCACTGCGGGTCCAGCGAGTCCTCCAGCTCGCAGAACTGACCTGCCGAACAAAACTACACGTAACACGGTGCCCACGATTCGCGCTGGCTGACTTCGCAAACTTACCGAACAAAACGATTTTATAATAATAATAGTCTCTCCAAGAAATTAAAACGATACAATCATATGCTTTATTCAAAAAGAAACTAAAATTTTATATAATGCAATGCGATTAGCAATTACTCCAAAATACGATAGAAACTGAGTTTGTATACGTAATGTCGACCTTGTATTTACTATTAATACTTTGCACATCATCTCTGCGAACAAAAAAATATATAATACCGTCATCTGTACGATAATTTTTATTATAATTCAACTAATATATTTTTAAAACATTTACTAACAATTTAAAACCTAGTATAACTAAAAATGTTCCGTTACTCGTTTTCGTGTAAGCATTATTTGTTAAAATAACGTATATTTCTCATAATAAGTGAATCAATGTATTCTTTTTGAGAAATAAATGTCTTTAACCATATATGTTACTACATCATTAATACACCCATCCTCCAAAAATCATAAATCATAACCTAAATGGTGGTTGTGACAGGTGACTTTTAAGAGGAATTCCTTTTTGGCATTTGGCTTCGGAACATTAAAAACAAGTACACCCAAATGTTAGTCAGTTATCATTGTACGAGTGTCTCTATTAGCAATAACTGTAGCTAAACGATAAAAATTGACTGTAGTTACCGTGGTAGTGTAACTAGTCAGTAGTTACCGTGGTAGTGTAACTAGTCAGTAGTTACCGTGGTAGTGTAACTAGTCAGTAGTTACCGTGGTAGTGTAACTAGTCAGTAGTTACTGTGGTAGTGTAAGTAGTCAGTAGTTACCGTGGTAGTGTAAGTAGTCAGTAGTTACCGTGGAAGTGTAACTAGTCAGTAGTTACCGTGGTAGTGTAACTAGTCAGTAGTTACTGTGGTAGTGTAAGTAGTCAGTAGTTACCGTGGTAGTGTAAGTAGTCAGTAGTTACCGTGGTAGTGTAACTAGTCAGTAGTTACCGTGGTAGTGTAACTAGTCAGTAGTTACCGTGGTAGTGTAACTAGTCAGTAGTTACCGTGGTAGTGTAACTAGTCAGTAGTTACCGTGGTAGTGTAACTAGTCAGTAGTTACCGTGGTAGTGTAACTAGTCAGTAGTTACTGTGGTAGTGTAAGTAGTCAGTAGTTACCGTGGTAGTGTAAGTAGTCAGTAGTTACCGTGGAAGTGTAACTAGTCAGTAGTTACCGTGGTAGTGTAACTAGTCAGTAGTTACTGTGGTAGTGTAAGTAGTCAGTAGTTACCGTGGTAGTGTAAGTAGTCAGTAGTTACCGTGGTAGTGTAACTAGTCAGTAGTTACCGTGGTAGTGTAACTAGTCAGTAGTTACCGTGGTAGTGTAACTAGTCAGTGGTTACCGTGGTAGTGTAACTAGTCAGTGGTTACCGTGGTAGTGTAACTAGTCAGTAGTTACCGTGGTAGTGTAACTAGTCAGTAGTTACCGTGGTAGTATAACTAGTCAGTAGTTACCGTGGTAGTGTAACTAGTCAGTAGTTACCGTGGTAGTGTAACTAGTCAGTAGTTACCGTGGTAGTGTAACTAGTCAGTAGTTACCATGGTAGTGTAACTAGTCAGTAGTTACCGTGGTAGTGTAACTAGTCAGTAGTTACCGTGGTAGTGTAACTAGTCAGTAGTTACCGTGGTAGTGTAACTAGTCAGTAGTTACCGTGGTAGTGTAACTAGTCAGTAGTTACTGTGGTAGTGTAAGTAGTCAGTAGTTACCGTGGTAGTGTAAGTAGTCAGTAGTTACCGTGGAAGTGTAACTAGTCAGTAGTTACCGTGGTAGTGTAACTAGTCAGTAGTGACTGTGGTAGTGTAAGTAGTCAGTAGTTACCGTGGTAGTGTAAGTAGTCAGTAGTTACCGTGGAAGTGTAACTAGTCAGTAGTTACCGTGGTAGCGTAAGTAGTCAGTAGTTACCGTGGAAGTGTAAGTAGTCAGTAGTTACTATGGTAGTGTAAGTAGTCAATAGGGTATCATGGTAATGTAAGTAGTCAGTGGTTACCATGGTAGTGGGGCGTGCAGTCGCAGGTGTAGTCGCCGCGCGTGTCCTCCACGCAGCGCGCGCCGTGCTGACACGGGTTCGAAGCGCACGGGTCGCCCGCGTCCACCTCGCAGTTGTTGCCCGTGTACCGTGCGGTGCAGTGACACTCGTATCTGAACACATCACTGTACACATCTCACATTTGCACTAAAACCACAATATACTACTCCTATACACATTAAACAAGTACGAAACTATAGGAAACACATTATGCTATGCACTACGTGTCTAGTATCGTTACAGAATAGCGTGAAAAAGCTGCTGTGGCCTACGGAAGTAACATAACATAACATAAGCTCACGCCTGTATCCCCGAAGAGGTAGGCAGAGGCGCACTAGCGAACTAGAACACCCACATTTCGCCAAGCTTAGTTCCGCCCCAGATGTGATAGGGGGCGAGCCTATCGCCATATCGGGCACAAATTCCAGACTCCGGGCTGATATGGAAAAATCCAATATCACTTTGCCCGACCCGGGGATCGAACCCGAGACCTCAGAACCGTAGTCATACCGAAATACCACCACGCCACGGAGGCAGTCACGGAAATAACCCATTCACCATTTCATTAAAGGAAGCTAAAGAAAGTTTTCCCAGTTGAATGATGGGTCGATGATTTTGGAATCTATCACGAATTTAGCTACTTTGGAAACTACATTTATATCTAAGAAAAAATATGAATGAAAACATTAGAAATTCAATATGAACAATGACAAAATTGATTAGTGTTCACCTGTCGTGTCTGGAGATGCAAGTGCCGTGTCTCATGCACGGCTCGTTGTAGCAGTGGTCTTTTGGTGGTATCCTCAACACGTCTTTTCTGTCTTTACCTGTGATAAACAAAATAATGAAGTAGTGAAATGATAACACAAAACTGTTAATATAAAAACTCACAAATGTTAAAACCTTTTTGCCAGAAGCAGTAGAAAAGTAGCTATCTTTAGAGTACTACAAAACCAACTCCGTCGGAAAGCAAATCTTGTAATGAGTCGTGTTGAAGCCCGTCATAATATGTTATCTGAAGAAATGGCAACCAACAATATTCTTTCTGCCTGCCGTTATTCCGGCCAGGTGCCAGGGTCCGCCTTCCTACTTAAACGCTTCCACTTCGCCCGGTCTTGAGCATCCTCCCTAGTGAGGCCATTGACTCTCATATCATCCTCCAAAACGTCCAGCCAGTGCTTTTTGGGTCGTCCGCGGGGGGCACCCCTGGTGGACCAACAATATTGCAACCCTCTAATTCTCTGGAGGAAAAGTTACTGGAGCTACTGGAGTGACCCTGCAAATTGTCATGCTGAAGAGTTTGTAACAGATACATACATTCGTCAGTGGTGAGCGGGCAGTGTCCAAACGCGACGTTCCTGAGCTGCGCGCCGGCGGCGTGGAACTCCAGCTGCGGGCCCTCGTGGATGCAGCCGCTCAGCTGGTTGCCGACCAGCACCACCGCACCGCCAGCTTCTAATGCTCCCGGGGAGAGGAGCTCCGGGTTCCATGTCACGTTTGATATCACCTGGAGAACGTAGAATACTCTCCTTGCAGAAGAAATTGTCCAAACATGTCAAAGAACGCCACATCAGAACCGAATGTTACAGTGCTACTTAAATATTTACCGGTAAGAGATTGTACCAGTGCCAGAATTATGCCAATCCTCAGAAAGTAAAAAATATTATTAGTCTTGTATAAAATCCGTGATGTGATTAAGACAAAGAAAAAAGTACTTTCATTTGTTTATTAGTTAAATGAAACAAATATATCTCTACATAAGGAAAACAAAACTAAAAAGAAAAAATTAAGAATTATGTACTCAGTTAAAAGCAATGTGGATTTTCCCAATGACCACAAAGATCCGGATCAAAACTAATAAAAACTTGTCAATGGTTACCTAAAAGGATGGATATAGGTTTTTTATATGCAAAAAACGTGATTACTATTTACAATTGCGCAATCCATACATGGCAGTAAGAATAAGATAAACATTAAATAAGGTAGGCATCACTCACAAAGCTAAACAAAAATCACATGATCATTTTTATGTGCAAGAGATTTGAAGGTTTTAATAAAATAACAAGGCAGGCAAAGATTTACCACGTTTAATAGCATGGTCGTATGATTTTCAATATGGTTTCCTTATGGTGAAGATACATAGATTACGAAGGTGAAAAGAAAAGTCATTGTAAAGTCTCAAATTTTATAAGATACTTGCATTTAGAGACTTTCAAATACTGGAGTAAAAATTCTAGAGATATTACTACATTTCGTAAATAATTTAATATCTATCTAATTCATTCGGAAAATATATCGAACTCTAGTTGTAATGGGCTATAAGGACAGATGATCGTTTCGTTATTCAACCTTCTGCTGTTAAAATAAAAGTATGTAGATGGTTTCAACATCACTATACCACAGAGATGTTCACTAGTGAAAAGTAATCTTTAAGCTACTGACCTGTGAGTCCCTATCGACTTCTAGCAGCAACGATGGCGGGTTGGGTTTGTACCTCAGCGCGACCCAATGCCACCTGTTGTCGAGGGTCTCCTTGGCCAGGCCCACCTCGCGGTGCGGCTGCATCGGCCGGGCCCACGACACCACCACCTGCTCGAACAGAGCAGTCACGTGGAGCGTGTACCCTTCGAATCTCTGCGAGAATAACTCGCCACCTGGAAACGAATCGAAGTAATGTAATGGCTGAAATATTGACTGTGTTGTGGAAGGAAGGAATAACTTTAAAATTTATCAGAGTACCCCGCTTCCTCATACTCCGACTAGTTGACAGACTTGGTTTGAGAAAAAATGACGAACATTAGGTGTCTATAAGTGTAAGTCGTTGCTGTATAAAAATGAGGGATGTGAAATGGATGTCGTAATTGTTAGATGAGAAGTCATTAAAATACAATAAGCAACCATGGTCAAATGTCTAGCAACTACATCTAATACTAGTATGAAGGATTTTAAAATTTTCAATACAGACAGTAAAACAAATAATTAAACACATATTCTTTCTAATTTCTACTTAATCTCTAAAACTACGCAAACATACTGCTTCCAAGACGGTAAATTAAAAGAAGCTCACATAGACAAAGTAAAATTATCCAACATAGTGGAAGGTATGCATTTGCGAGCTAGACGTGATGGATTTGAACCTAGAGGAAAATGACGTAACGGTCTGATACCTCTGCACATCATGATAATCAACACCGCTAAACCGTGGTGAAGACATGACGCCTGGATAACTCCAGATTAAACCTAACGTAAAATAGGGTAAATAGAAACTGGCGGGAAGACATGTATTTATGTATCTGATAAGTATGTTGATTAGATCGCGCTTATCTCCGGAACTATTGAACTGATTTTGAAAATAAAGTTCTTATCCATAAAAAGACTTATCCCGAAAGCGAAGTTCCGAGTATCAGCTAGTAAGAGTAGTGATGAAACTTAGATTGCACATGCCGTCGCATCTACTACCTGTACTTGGGTAATAAACACGAAAGTAGGCTCACAGCACATTTCTCACGGTACACCGTAGTGCATATCCACTACCGCATACGGTATAAAATATTATGTACAACAAATATAACATTACCAAGCTATCGGTGGATGGAAACAAAATAAGCAAAATGGCACAAGTGGACAAATTATATCAAGAATATGGTTAACAGGCGGTGGATACAAACAGAAATTAGTTTTGAATATAAGAAAAATAATCTAAAAGCATTAAAATGGTTTCTGGTAATTAAATACATATCATTTTACGACCTGTTCTAATTTAGGGACTGGTATTTAGTATCAAACGAAAGAGCTTAAAGCATAATTGACTGATCATTCCTTTTTTAACAGGTCAGTGTTCTTCATAATTTTGGTATATTAGAACTGGATATGTTTTTAATTAAATGACAAGGAACATATTCAATTTGTGTATGAAAATTTCCACTACAGAGGATGCCAAGACCGGGCGAAATGGAAGCACCTAAGCGGAAGGGTGTACCTTGATATAAGACATGGATGAAGCTAAGTAAAGAAAGATTATTTCTGGTACTAAAAATAATAACGCAGTGGAGTTACTGGAGGTGATGGACTAGCATACTTAATAATGAAGAATGATAAATACCAGTGACGTTACACGATGAGTCCGAGTCTGCGGTCAATGGAAATGTGATGTACTACAGTATTACAATTAAAATTATACGCTTCGGTAATCTGAGTATTTTCGGATATATGATATATTTTCTTTCGGATATACACAGACATTGCCCGATGATGTGATATAGATTCTGTTATAAAGTTACATTATTTACTAGTTATTTTTCTTTCTTTTTATTTTCTTTCGAGCGTTGGTACAGCGCGAGCACGGAAACTGGAGGACATAGTTTGTACATTCGCTAAAACTGAAGATTGTCCAAGCGTATAACTTGAATTAATTATTAACACGGTTTCATAAATGATGTGATAAATGATTAAAGGCTAATTTTTCATAGGCCAGATAATTTTAAATCAAAATAATAAAATGCCAATTTGACAGAGAATGTATGAGTCTAACCGCCGAATGTTCATACACTTAAGGACGCCTTGTCGTTTAAGGCCGCCTTATCTGTCAAAATTGTATGGCGCTAATCAATGTAAGAAGCCGTTAAAGTTGAATAGCGTTTGACCATTCGGGCGTAAGAATAATATAGATGTTACAAAACAACAACATTATTTCTCAAAAGACATGTTAATCTGCAACACATACATAGACGCAAGTTGAATACAAAAGCACACAAAGTGTAGATGCGAAAAGGGATCTTTTTAACGCATTGCTGTTCCAAACATATGATACGCATACAGTCGTATAAATGACCCCAACACGGCCACCAGGACTTGTGACTAAAGTGTTATAGCAACTGCTAAACGATTATAAAATATCGAAACGTTGCATAGCCACAGAGAGACCCACCTTGTACCCGAGCCGGCCTGTTGCAGTGCAGGTTGACAAAAAAACGAGTGATGCGCTGTACCGCACTGCGCAACGCGTGCATAATTGTTAATGTGCAACGCGTCTCTCTCAGAAACGTGATGAAAATCAATCGATGAACAGGCGGGCGGGTCTAGGGTTGCCAGGACATAACAATAATATATAGCCGGATTTCTTAACCATTATAATTATTTTGATGCATTTGGAGTCCAAACATCGCTGCCCCTGATGCTGGCTAAGGTAGAAGAAAAAATCTGGAGAGTCAAGAGGAGATCAAGGCCAGATAAAATACCGAAGCATCCTAAAGCCTCTTTTTATTCAGCCACTTAACATTCATAGACATACGGCATACCACGATTGATGGAACACCTCCCTACACGACTTCGTTTTCGCCAGCACGTTCAGCAAAACACAATATAATTTTGACATTATTTGTTCATCTGAGCCAAAAAGATCTTTTAAAAGATAGTCATAATGTGAAAAACTAAATTGACTATGAAAATTGTGCAGCAATAAAGAAAGGAGAAGAGAGATCTCCGGCAAACACTTAAAATATAATCGGTATGTATGTCCAACAATGTATTAGTCAACGATTGCACACTAGATAATTATTATAATCTCGCACATAGACATTTTATTGCTAAACTCGGTGGCCCGTATAACGTTTTATGGTCAGCCTGAATACCTGCCCAAGCGATTGGAAGGAAATAGAATATATTATCACACAAGATACCTAATCAAGTACTAATTAGAGGCAAAATAAATATTGGCAGCATTTCTTAAATTGAGCCATGTTATGCACTAACGCAATGTTTAATTACCGTACACAAGGCCTTGTGAAAACTAAAATTCCACGACTATTTCAAAGTAGGTCGAATTTTTGTGTGCAGTATATTAAAATTATAATTGTTTTGATATAATAATATAATTGCAGAATTTACATTAACTTTTTAAATTACATACTTGTTATCAAATTTCAATTATTAATCTGGATCAGCACGACAATAACGGATATTCTAGTTCCTGTATTCAGTTTCATACCAATGCACCAAAATTTTATTTTCTTCTGAATGAATAGGTAATTCCATAAATGAAGGTTGGCAATCTGTAAGGGCGGCGGCCGGTGCAGTTATGGATGGGATCATCGGTGAAGCCGTTTCGTTTCCCCATACTATTGACTGAAAAGGTGCACCCAATCATAAAATAGTTATTATCATCATCTTCATTAGCCACACGACGTCCACTGCTGGACACAAGGCTGTACATAATTATAAAAAGTTTTATTTTGTTGATTAATCATGTAATCAAACAGATAACACCAAAGATAGACAAATTATGCATATTTGGGTACAAATATTACAATTATTTAATCAGTTGCCTCTGCAATTAACGAATTCATTCAGCAGAATTTCAGTACAAATGCTGGTGTGTACGATATATCGACCTACTCCATTACAACACATTGTAAATGAGTAATAACAATTAATAATTAATATAATATCATCTGTACTAATATTCCTCGTAACCATACAGCCAATTATATCGTAAGTTCGCGTAATCGTGTTGCAAAAACAGCAGCCACCGAGCGCTCTCACCAAATATCTTACGACACGCTGTTTGATTGATGTCTGCCTGCCCAATTGTTGTACAACACTGGTGCCCGCGGCTTTTTGTCCGTAAACTTGTCCCTTGCCCTCGTGTACGGAATCAGAATTTCATCGAAGAAGAGATTGTTCGTCTTTTAAGGTATTAATTCCACAGTGCGAGATAAGGGTTCTGTTTGAAATCCTTAATGTACCAAGGCCACTCCAGGAAGCCTGTGGGAGCACCGGGAGGATTCAGCGCTTCTGGTCGTAGGTAGGCTGGCTGAATTTCTAATTTGATCACATACAATAGGCCGATTTTTTACAGGGCAAGTGCGGAGAAAGGAACCTACAATTAAAACTTGGTGTTGTTAACCAAGACGAACCTGTGTATTGCTGTTACCCAGATGCAATTTCACTTAATATGTGCCATTATAAAATAATATTCCTTGGTAAGTTGGTACAGTGCAATGACAATAGTTGCCTGTCCCTTGATTCGATCCTGTATACGTAGAATGTTTGTATAGGAGGCCAGTGATCCTTGCCGGGAGAATAAATCATAATATAATGTACGGTTTTTGCCACTTGGCTCATTAGTGTGCGTATTTTGTCCGTGATTAAAACATCTTATATGAAAACTAAATGGAGGCCAACAAGAACATGTGAATGTGATGCTGCTTTGTTTAATTTGTTGTTGGTTGTTTAACGATTTCGCTAGAGTTTCACCGAAAGGTGTTTTGTGACACGTCCCTGGTAGTTCTCCCGTGGCATCGAAAAACCTAGCGGAAATATCACGATATATGACTGGAAGTGTTATTTCAAAAATTAACTCTTGAATATAATGTTCAATATAATTTTACGAGTCTCTTTTGTAAGTGCTATACTATAACATTTAATAACAGCAATTATGCTGCGTAATTTGTGGTTTATTTAAAGATTGCTACATCCAGCATTGGTTTAGGTGTTTTATCTTCCTCAGATATTATTGTTTTTTTTTACCACGAGATAGTTTTAATAGTCAATACGGTACTCACCAACACACGTTCTGAAGCTAAGGCCGACGAGCTGCTTGAGTGAGATGGGCCTGGGCAGGCGGATGTAGGAGCTACCATTAAAATAAGCTTCGGGACGGTCTGAGGGTCCCACAGGCACAGCCGCCAGGGCGCCGCGTGGAGTCCAAGTCATGCATACTGTCAAGAGTAAGTAGCAGCCTGGAACAAGCGATATCAAATTGTTAAAGTCTCAAGAAAGGTCAAAAAGAAATCATGATGGTAAAATAGAATATTACTGATAATTCGTTTAAAATTTCGTTGCCTATCCTATTACTTTGGTTTTTAAAGTAGACTCAGTGGTATAACAGCTATCATTAATTTTATGAAGAAACCTTCATTTTTTAAAACAAAATCACATAATTACCTACAATGTTGTTTCTAAGCAAAGAGGTTTAATATTACTAACTATAGAGGGGCTATCAAGCAAGTTTCTATACAAAAAAATTGATCTCAAACTTCTGTACCGCCATCAACTACTTATTACAACGCGAGGGCGATTATTACAATTTACACCCTATAATTGTAATTGGTTAAGAATCACGTAAGATAAGTTTATTCTCTCAATATTATTACGCTGGCAGGCCTGGTGCGCGCATATTTCAAATAAACCACTAGGTCTTATGACCTAGGTTCTTTTGGATCACAAGTTGTGTGCTGTTGTCCCGTTTTATAATGTTGAATGTCTTTGTAGTAAGAAATACCACGGGCACAGGTGTTATCTAGGCATAATCAGAATGTAAGGGAACCTTGAGTCTCGAATGCATCCCACACATCGCCGAACAGTCTAGCACCTACGGTACACGATTCATAATTATTATTAGTAATCACTATACGAATATGTGTAGTCATAAATTCAAATAAACAATTACCAACTGCACAGGCACTTGTGCCCCTGTTATTTAAATTATTGATCCAAAAGAAACATGATTCCAGTTGAAATAAAAGTTCGTGGTCGTGGGTATGACTTCAACCCATGATCACGAAGACTGCAAAGCCTACGAAACGTCGGGCATAAAAATTAAAACAAATCGTTATAGAATTCATAAAAATAGTTTTATTTCAATGTATAACATTCGCGTAAACTTATGAAATCAGTATGATTCTAGTTCTTGTATTTCAGGTCGGTTCCGATATCATTGATCCTCAAAAATATTGATGAAATATAATGATACAAGAGTCTTTATATCTCAAATCGAGATTTTGACGACGCGACGTGAATGACATTAAACAAAATGTATGCTTAAATCAAGTTTATTTTAAAATAAATCGAGATTTATCTAAGTGCTGCAAGTCGCCACTGAACAATATAAGTATGTGACTAATATCCATGAAGTATGTACTTTTGAGTATGATTTTTAATAATCTGATCTCCTGCCATCTTTACTTGGGTTGGAGGTGGAAACTAAGACCCATTGTAGATCTAAATATACGGTGAACAGCTTGAAAACAACAAAAGCTTGAACAAAAAGCCCAAAACAATACACCAAAAGTCACTGATGTGATTATCCAGGGAAATTGTGCATAAGCAATGTCATATTAAAACGGGCTCATCCGCTGTAACTTTGTACGGTCTGTCTGTACTTTTTGTGGCCAACAATAGTCATAAACGTTTTTGTGTCCGCCTATTTCTTTCTGTGGAAATGGAACGTGACCTTGATTTATAGATATCCGTAAAACACGCTTTTGTCCATTAAACGGATTATACAGAAACTACCTTACTGGTCTTACATCATAAAAGCAGCCAGGAAATCAAAAGGAAAATGTGAAGTCCTCTTTTATTATTACTAGGTATGTATTTTCTTCAGTTATTTTCAGTAGTGGACGTCCAACAGGAGTAACAACTGATGATGATGATGATGATGATGTATATTTATCAGAGAACGATAAAGTGACTGCACTACAACTGGTTGTAAGATCAGTGCAGTCGAAAAAAGCTAGTGACTAGCGAAAAGTAATGAGTTTATCAGTAGTTAATAAGATCAGCCGAACTGCATAAATGATTTATCGGAAGAGAGAACTTTTTTCAATGCAAATGCTTTTTTCAAACAAGTGCACTTATGTTTGATGAAAATAAAGTGCTTTTTTTCTGTCTTAAATGATTATTAACAACTAGTTATTAATTAATGTTTTAAAAATATACAAGAATGATTAGAAAGTGACATCCTTATAGAAAGAAAGCAGCAATGTAGTGCAGAATGAAGTCATAAAACTTCTGTAGATGATAAAAACGCGATAATTAAAGTAGAAGAGTAATAAAAACCTTAATGTGTTTTTTGCTTTAATAAATAGACGACGCCATGAGAAGTAATGGTTTTAATAAGGGAGATTCTCACGAATGGGCCAAATAAAAAAGAAAAGTGTATTTGGGCCTACGAATATTTCACTCATAGTGCAAATGCAACAAGCTGTCGCTCATTCGCGTCAGCGGCGATAATCCAGTCGAGCTGGCCCATTTACTTCAAGCAAAATTTTACAGAGTGGCTACAGCACTAATGTACTCTACAAAATAGAATTCTCTTCTACAGACCGTTACTAATGTAACTATTACTAGAATTTATCAATTAGTGTCCAAGCGGTTGCCATTGAAACCAATACACTGACAATGACCTGGTCATTCATACTAAAGGAGTCATTACAAACTCTTAAGACAATTTATCAAGCCTAATAGACAATAATACTAATACCTGAGACGTTTTTTTGAACGCGCTAATTTCAGAAACTACTAACCCATCAGGTTTTTCACAAAAAAGGTAGCCAATGTCCTTCTCTTATTCATACCAAATTTCATTAAAGTCGTTTCAGTCAGACATCATTTTTTACGACCGGTTTCAATAAACAATCTCAGTTCGTATGCGCAGATAGATTACAAAAATTAGCCAATAAGAACACAGTTTGAACATGACTCCGTCAAATGATGTGATTTGATTGGTTCATAATCGCGATCTATCTGCACTCTAAACTGAGGTCGTTTATTGAAACCGGCCGTTAATCGTAATAACGTAACAGACAGATATATCCACATCTATAGAATATAAAGTATGAATTTCTACTACAATGTATTTATTAGTGGAGTGCAGGCTGCATGCGCTGCAGCTAAGTGCAGCGCTATGGCCACGTGTCTGTGCGGCCGCCTGCGTCTGCGTGGTCGATAACTTAGCGCTTGCAATGACCTGGATTCCGCTATATGTAGGACGGCACGCTCGATATAAAAACACTTTAGCCGAACTTGGCCGTTTTGCTAAATTCGTAAAAGATATCGGATTATACACGGTTGCTCGTCCGGAATGTTGACCGAACAACATTTTTCAATATTATTTTGCGGGCTTTATATCGTATTACGGCAAAGTGACGGACAGATGGTAATATTTCTCGTTTTGCCTCTTCCACTCACAAAGTATTTGATGTAAGGAAGAAATAGACAAACAACTCATTTCAAAGTTAATCATCGCTTAAAAGTATAAGGGGCAATGTGGAGTGTCGATACATTGCGTTTTGCGACATTAAATTAAATGGAATCTGCAGGCAATCGCTCCTTCTGAATTGTTTGTTCTGAATGATATATGTTGTACTGTTAGTACAAAAATTACTACAGATTTTGCATAATGTTAAGTACCTAGGCACAATCTGTATTTATCTTTGGAAGATCACAATAAAGTAAATTTGCAGAAGCTCATAAAGTTGCTCACGCATGTCGTTGAAGAAACATGAGGAACGGTGCAAAGGTGAAATGAGTTCTACAGACGTCGCGGCGTGGTGTAACATTACAAACAAGGAAATACTGCAGTAGCTGGACTTTCTAATACAACATCAAGCCTTCATCGGGCAACAAATGATGCGCAACTTGAAGGAACACTTCGTTGAGATTGTTGCGCAACGATGCTTAACCTCTAGGATATCATAAGAAAAAAATTGTATTATCCAACAATAAACATAACATAAGCTCACGCCTGTATCCCCGAAGAGGTAGGCAGAGGCAGTGGCATGCATTTCATATAGACAAAGAGACATTGTCTATCCTGACAATCTGCTAAAATTACATACTACTAAAAAAAATGGTCACCAAAATGAGTTTTTCCAACAGCACTGGCAGTATTATTTATCGACGTGAGAATTAAAGTAAAGCAAGAATGAATTGAAGAAAATAATTATATAAGATCTAATCTATAGTATACCTGTGCACGTCACTGGGCAGAGACGCACTAGCGAACTAGTACACCCACATTTCCCCGAGCTTATATAGGGGGCAAGCCTATCGCCATATCGAACACAAATTCCAGAGCTGATATGGAAAAATCCAATATCACTTTGCCCGACCCGGGGATCGAACCCGAGACCTCAGGACGGTAGTCGTACTGAAATACAACCACGCCACCGAGGCAGTCCAACAATATAAGATCATATTTTCATATTACAATCATATTTACCGCATACATATTGCACCTCAGTTGTTAACTTGTTACCTAATGAACAGTAGCAGTTACAACTTACAAGCTATGGACCTTACTTATAAAAACATTTACGCTTATCTTTTCGCTAAGAATAGCCTGTCGCTTTTTCCCTTGCGTTACATTGTTTAAAAATTAAACGGACAATCTATGGTTAAAGAGAAGCAGCGCTTAAATATCTTTAGGAAGCTTGAGTTGATACATACATAATTATACAATCACTGCATGCGCATGGTATCATGTAATCAAAGATAGTTATCTTCTTTCTTTATGGTTAAAATACCATACCATCACTTCTTATCTATGAAGGTGAAATGCAACGGAAAGACTTATTTCTGCAGTCTCATGGATGATGAACACCGTTATATGCGACAAGTGGTACTGTTACCAAGAGTTATGCCGTATGATGGGAACTCTTAATCGAACTGTAATAGATTTGATGCATTTACTAGCGGTTTGCTATGGGCCAGGTTTATTGAAGCAAGTACGTAATAAGGTATGTATTTCACGATGATACAACGGCATTATTGTCACTATGATAACCTGAGTTTGAAAAATTTGAACTCCCCTACAACAACTCAAATGGCTTGATACGAGACTTCGACACGAGGTTTAATTAATTTTGACATTGATCAACCTACGAGAAACCACGTATTAAAGATTATGACTCGGCCACTAATACATTATATACAAATCGGACAATTTTTACATGACTGGATACATTACTATGCCCATCCATACTTTAGTTGTAGAAAAAAATAAATGTCCATCGCATACACCTTGCTACATACCGCGGCAAATCCCATCAACACGAAACAATCGTAAATAATATTTAAATCAACAACATAAGATACAATATCGCGTGAAGATTTGTTGCAGATTACAATACCTGTTAACCTTATTATGTTTGTCAAAGCAGATTACGCATTAACATTATAAACGAAGAGTGCAATTTAGAACGTGCAGTGTGATACTAACAAACTACGTGAGAATCTTTGAGGTGTTCTGGAGAAAACAGACGTATCACAAAGTGGTAAGGTGTACAATAATATTGTAATTATTGGCTGGTGAACAATGGGAGAGTTGAAACAATAGCCCGTTACTTGAAGCATTTCAATTGGGCATCACGCGTGAAGACGGATTTTGGTCAAAATTTTTTCATGACAATTAGATTCTACGAAAAATTGTGGTTTACCTCAAAAGCATTTAGGCTTAGAAAGGCAATAGGCGCAAGCGCAAGCACGGAAAGTGATCACACTATATGTGAATGTAAGGGCACTGTTGTCCAATAAAACAAACACTGGTTTATCGGTGGTGTATGTACGGTAATGTCGAATCTGAGTACGAAGAGCCCCCACTTTACTAAGAATGCTGTACATGTATTGTGAAAGGATGTCATAACTCATAATTGTCGAAGGTATCAGAGATTACGAGAGACTTTCATGCGGAACATTCAAATCCAAAACAAATTACATAGGTGGATTAGACAAACTGTCCTATAATTTAATAAAGAAAATATTCATAAATTTGCTATTTGCAATCTGCGCTTCACGACAAAACCATAATGTAGACAACTTCATCACATACATATAACCTGACGAGTAACGACCGCACGAGGCAACGAGGGCCATTGAAGAAACTATAAACTGCAGTAATGACTAATGAGCCATCGACAAGAAATCAACACAGGGTTGTCAGTTATTAAGAAAATATTAATATCATTATTATACAAAACCCCTGAATTTTAATATTTTTTTAATACACTTCACAAACTTTAAGCTAGGATTTTTGTAGAAATAGTAACAATCAAAGGGGATGATGATTCATCATTCATCACTCATTTCTACAAATGTTGAACGATTACATTAAAAATAACGGTTAAGTACTAAATGATTTTTTTAATAATTATAATAAATTATAACCGAATGTTTCCGACAAAAAGGTTACAATAGTTAGCAGCCCTGGATTCATAAAGCCATAAACAATATCTATGGTAGTATGGGTGCGCGTACGCATTGTACGTCGGTGACGTCACTCGTCAACAGACCGACCGCACCGGCAAAGGTGAGCGATGACTCATGGGTCTTTGACTTCCGGCAACCATCGCTTCGAAGAACACGGAACACCACCGTTAAGGGATGACTAACTTTTTAAACACTCTTTTCATTCAAGAAACGTGTACCTGAGAATCTTTTAGAAATCTTCTCATTTTTTTATGGATTCGCAGAAAAAAGCATCAAAAAGCCGCCTCGACTCTCGAGTCGCCACATTTTTTTGTAAAGAACAGAAAATAATATAATAACAAAACATAATCTCACGCCTGTATCCCCGAAGGGGTAGACAAACGCGTACTAGCGAACTAGAACACCCACATGTCGCCGAGCTTAGTTCCGTCCCAGATGTGATAGAGGGCGAGCCTATCGCCATATCGGGCACAAATTCCAGACTCCGGGCTGATATGGAAAAATCCAATATCACTTTGCCCGATCCGGGGATCGAACCGAGACCTCAGAACCGTAGTCGTACCGAAATACCACCACGCCACGGAGGCAGTATAATAATGCGCTCTTAAAAATATACCTGACGCAGCGAGGGAAATTACCGGTGCTTCTTGCCCAGGGGTCAGAAAAGATGTGCTAATATCTGAAGATTGTATTTATTTTGTATGTAAATAAATGTGCATTGACATTATTTTTTTAATGACAATATAGAAAACTAAACATTATGTAAACGCAAGGTAAATAGTTGTCCCAGAGTCTGTTTGCGGTGTTTGTTATTACAGACAGAACACAGAACAATGGTCGACATTACTGTTTCTAATAGAAAAATTACAATTATGTGAAAGAGAAATGTGACGAAGCGGAGTTTGTAACTTACAAGAAATAGCGATTAGCGACATTTGAATAACAATAGATAGGTGCAATCCAGTGATATTTGGATATAATGGCATTCTACATATTTTATTTTTTTTATTTATCCAAATTCAAATTACAAACATCACACTAGGCAAAAAAGTCATTCCCGGCGAATCCTGTTTTAATTAATACTAACTGTTGTCCGCGACTTTGTTCGGGTGAAAATTTATTTTCCGGGATAAAAATCATCTAAAATAAACAAGCTTAAGTTACTCCATATAACATCAGCCATCTGCCAGTGAAAGTCCCGTCAAAATCGGTCCAGCCGTTTCAAAGATTAGCCGGAACAGACAGACAAACTAACAGACACATTTTTTTATATAAGCAGTTAAGTACCGTATATACTTTCATATAGAACGGAACATTTATGCAGGCTGGCATGATGCTGCTGACCACCGATAAATTTATTATTTGTCGGTATTTGTTTTTTTCTTGCCCTGGACTTACAATCAGTAGGCCAACCATGAGTTATTTTTGACATTACTCGCTAGCGACTCCGTAAAATATTTGTATGACAAACATCCGAACACCTCTAGCGGTTACGCGAGGAACTGACGTTTTCCATACAAATATTTTACGTCCTCGCTCGCGTAAATACGTGCAACAAACTCATGGTTGAGCTATAGGTGTGATGTAGTACTTTGCTATGCTAGGAAAAGAACACCCGCAACACAGTAGTAGTAAAGTCGCCTATAACTTGCGCCCGTCACGTAACGGTATTGAATGGCGGTTCACTCCACCGACCACCACCGTCGGTGGTTATCGTCCGACGTTACCTGCAGAGTGCAGCCACAACGGCGCGTCGCGTCGTCGCGTCAGTGATTTACGAACCGGCACGTACCACTTGCATTATATTATAATAGGAACAGATTTGGTTGCGGTCCAATTTAATAAACAAAAAACAAGTTTTAAGGTTCACGCCTGAAGCCCCTGCGTGTAATACGGAGACGGGCCTTTTTATCTATGACTGCGACACTTCAACGCGACTCATCCGGAATCAAAGAGATTTAATACTACATACACACTTACTAAAGAGGCTATCAGGCCAGTTTCTATACAAAAAGTTTGATCTCAAACGTCATTAACGCCGTCTCTCGTGAGTAGCAAAAATATGTATTCACAAGTCACAACACTGTTTTAACGATATATTTTCGGCTATAACACGGTAGGTGCTAGGTGTCATACTTAATAATAAGTTGTTGCCATGGCAACATGGATGAAAATAATAAGATATTAAACATAACTATGATAACGCAATTCGACAATAGACGACGCTTATTAGAAAATAAAGAAATATCTAGAATCATCTAAGAAAAAAATATATTTTATTATTTTTCGGCCGACTTCCAAAAAAGAGAAGGCCTTCAATTCGTCTGTATTTTTTTAATGTGATATATCCGCCAAATGTGGACCAATTTTCAAAAATATTTTTGAGTTCGATAAAGCTTATTTCACGGGTGGTCCTATATACATTTGGTCACGATCGGATTTGAAGTCAGTCTGTTGATTTTTTCAAAGATAAATACACTATTTATTATTAAGATAAAACTATATGTAGTTACGTCCATCTTGTTACCCTAACGCGACTTGCAAGAACGTATTGCTCACTCAACTCGCCGTAATTTCTTTGAAAATAATTTATTTCTTGCAACACATCGACGTCCTGTCGCATGGATATATCAAACTGTACTGTGTGACAGGTGACTAATGAATGACCACTTGGCCACAAGTTTTAGATCACGAGTTTTGTGGTGAGGCCCCGTCTTGTACTATACTGATTAATGTCTTTGTGCGGAATGCAGCATCAATTATGCCCCTTACTTATAAAAATATTTAAGCGCTGCTTATCTTTAACCATAGGTTATTCCTTTCATTTCTAAACAATGTAACGCAACGAAAAAAGTTATAGGTAATTCTTAACCATTTGCTCAGCTAAAAATGCTTTTATAAGTAAGGTCCTGTGTTTTTGGACATTACCATTGTCACCCTGAGGTATCACGTGACACGTGGCCACGTTATGATGATGTCGAGACTTGAGACGTGTTACTTCACGGTAATCACGGTTGAATTGTATTTACCATGCACGTAAGATGATTTACCGTGTTTGGTTAAAACATTGGAAAGTGGCCGCTAACAAGTTTGGGCAATAAAACAATAATTGTTGGCTAATGTTGCGATTGCAATCATACCGTTAGTAGGTACCTATTCGTTTATAATTGATTATTTTATTACAGTACTCGAACAAAACTAGTAGTTTTGTTAGGTAGTTAATAAATTTGTAAATACTCAATTACTTCAACAGTTGACAGACATACATAGTTGCGCCTGTATCTCTAAGGGGTAGGCAAAGGCGAACTAGATAATTAACACCCACATTTCGCCGAGCTAATTTCTGTCCCAGATATGATAAAGGGGGCGCCAATCGCCATATCAGGCACAAATTCCAGACTCCGGGCTGAAACTGAATAGAGAAACCTAATATCAATTTACCCGACCTGGGAATCGAACCCGAATCCTCAGGACGGTAGTCATAACGCGCAAGCAATACCACTACGCCACCGAGGCAGTCCTTAATTAACAGATTTAGCACAAAACGCAGAAGTAACCATCATCAACATCAGCAGCCACAGGATGTCCACTAATGGGGGGTCACCACCACCTCTTATAGCAGTATTATTATATTCTTACTTCGTTTTTTTGTTCGGGAATCGGTACAAGTAAGATTATAGTAATATTGCTATAAGAGGTGGTGGTAACCCCCCCCCCCCCTCTGAACATACTTAGTAACAGTATTGGATAAATAACTAGCGAATGCGTTAAGAATATAGGCAAGTACCTACACGCCAAATACTAGAAATTATTTTTAACTTTTTAGTTCAATGTGCCAAATTGTGCTTGTAATAAAAAATTGCAATCGTTTTATAAGACGGACGGTACCCGACCTACGAAAGTCTTTCGGGAATGCAACAGCGAATGATAGAACATAGATGAAAGTACGTACAACACGGCTAAAACTACTACGTTCAACAGTTGACAGGCGTGATGTGGCCTGTGGCACCATACGTGAGAGCGTGACTAGTGACTACAGAACACGCATGGTTGCAATAAAGACCAGTCTCTAATGATGGGATAATAAATAAAAGTAAGTAAGTAAACATTTTAGTATACTGTGGAAATAAAATAGTATAAAGAGAATTTCATGTTGTCTCGTGACAAGAAGGTACAATGAACTCAGAGCAAACAGATCAAAATCTTAAATGCATTGGCACACGCACGTTACGAGCATTGTGCGTGACTCTACTACACCGACTACACGTAATAATTACAACAGAAACTACCTATACCACAGCTTAACAGACAAACATTTAGAGACCTGACGAACTACCCACATAGACAACTATAAGATCTATACATGGATACCTGAACATTTTTCTTTACAGACACAGCTGCGTCCCGGACGGGGTTGTTTGAAAAAAAAAAAGGAAACAATACGAGATTTGCTTGACATGACAGGATCGGCTTTTGATCCCTTATTTGCTCTTCTATCTATCACTTCACAATAAAATAATGTTTAACAATATCTTCATTCATAAAGATTAAATAACAATAATAACATGGTTAAAACTTGGCAAGGCCAAAAAAGAAATGGCGATTTGGAGACATTTGAACCCTTAATGAGATACAAGAGACTAAAGAGCTAACGTCGTGAACAGGAAGAATAAAGGTGACGCCTTTACCCAGTAGTGAGACAAAACAACATAGGCATCCAAAAAGTTATCTTAGGTCAAAGAAATGTAAAGGCAAGAGTTTACATCCGTCATCCGCATCACGCGGTTTCCCGACCCCGGCCCGGCCGTGAAACCGCTCTCTTCGTTTGCTTTCAAACAAATTGCATTCAACCATTCAGCTCATGAGACAAACTTCCAAATAGAATGTCCACGTTATTATATAACTGAAAACAATCACACTGACTTTTATATACGGCGACATTGAATGAAATTGATTGACGACAATATTCTACCTAATTAATTAGGTTGAATAGGTCTTAGATATTTTTGGAAGGTTACAGTCGTTCATTTTCATTATTACGGTTGCAAATAACGCATTAATTTGAAAAATGTTTCTAAGTTCGACTAGATTCAGGTCATGTGATATATTTAATATGAATTATTTTTGTATTTTGTATGTACCTACATACACTCACACATGTTACCCTCTATTAATAGGCATACCTAACTAGTGCAGCCACTTTTCACCAAGATTATATCTGTCCCATGATGTTTTATATCACCAAATTCTAGACTCCGGAGTCCGGACTGACATTGAGTAGAAAAACCAACAATATCTTAACCTGACCCGAGCTTCTAACCCGAAACCTTAGACGGTATAGTACGTAGTTACGTACACAACACAGCAAGCCACTGAGGAATTGGCTTTGTATACAACACTATTTGCAATTTAACAGAACTAGTGTATATTAAAACTAAACCATGTACATACTACATACATACCATACAGTTTCCAAATACCACGTTAATGATATGCACATAATCTAATAAAAACACCACAAAGTGGAACTTGACACTGGAGCAGTGAGCCGATCACGGGCCGCGGCGCCTAAGGCTTCGGAACTTTTCATTTACTGACAGTATTGTCAGATCTATTATTCAAATATTTCTTTTTACCTGCCCTTATCCCACCTAAATGTGGTGTCGTCGCAATATATCTATAGGCGCAATATATCACCGATCACATCTATTAGGGGCCGTTGAATTACGTAAGCAGATTTTTTTACAATTACTAACCTCACACTCCTCTTCGTCAGCAAAAGTAAGCAAAGCTCTTACAGCTTACCCCAAGCCAATGTTAGGTAAACATTGGTACATGCAATTTTCAATGTGTTCTGGTTTCTTTATTAACAGAAAATCCGATAAAATAAAAATACAATACTGCTGACGTAATCATCTTCCAGCCCCCCCCCAACTCCCATGTCGTCATATGTAAATAAGTAAAGAAAACATGGACCAATCTTATTCAAAAATGGGACGTTATACGACGTCGTCTGGTAACACTTACATCTCACTTTCAATCCCATAAGAATCCACAAAAACAGCGACATTGAAGCTGTGTGGGAACATCGCGACAAGAAAACGTGCATCCATATCCAACATCATGGGTAAGGCACCATGAGTGTTCGCTAAGTGGCCAACCTTGACTGTCGTTTGTTATTGGCAAAAACTTTAACAGGGAAAAGTCATTAGAAGGGCATAGGACAGAGTGACGCGATGCGACGACGCGACGTGAGAAGTTACTCAAGTGCTTCAAGTGTCCGTTAAATTATTCTAACGTCTTGGTACTATCGAAGCTTGAAACACTTATCTTTGTACTTCATTTTGACCCATATTGTTAGCATATGGGTTTACTATTCACTTATGATTTTACTATGCTAGTTAGGCCCAGCTCGAAACGAGTGTGACTCACCTCATCACGTTAATGATTTAATAACGATACAGAAAACTTTTCCATACAAATATTAATTCATCGACGCACAGTGGGTCGAAACGACAAAAAAGGGACATAAGATTCTTTCTCGAAAAGTGGATATTTTTGAATGTCATTCGGTAAGTATTCTAAATATAAACTATTATTTCACATTTTTCAATAAAACCAATATTTAGCTAGAAAATGACCAATATTTAAAAGTAGTGCATGGAACTCCATCTATGTCATTTATTCCCGAAATTATGTCTAGTATACCTTTAGAACTACTTGGGTAGCATTATATTGCTTCCTATCTTTGACAGCCTCCGTGGCGCAGCGGGCGAGTAACCGGCTGTGGAGCGAGAGGCCGCGGGTTCGATCCCCACAAATGTTTGTATGGCCTACAGATATTTGTTTCGGGTCTGGGTATTGTGAGACCGAAAGTCTCTCGTAGTTCCTGATACCCACGACACAAGACTCGATATTATGTGGGGTCAGAATTATGTGTATGACTGTTGGGTATTATTTATTATTATTATTTATTATCTAGCACCAAGAAAGGTGCATATACCTGCATCTTCCCCAGATACTATATCCTGTTCAAAGTTGGATATTTTTTGTCTCAAAAAGTTTTTTTTATGCTATTCCAAACAACTCAATATGATGATTATTAACTTTTACGAAACATTTTATATGATACCAATATTTTCTAAAAAAAATATCCAAATTCAAAAGTAATGTATGGACATGGATTCTCAATAACATGTCATTGTTTTACGAATTCAAGTCGACTTATTATCGGCATTACAGAGGTGTCATTATAATATCGGATTTAATTTATTATCATTCTCAAATAATATCTATCGAAATTATAAACTGACTGCCTCGGTGGCGTGGTGGTATTTCGGTACGACTACGGGTCTGAGGTCTCGGGTTCGATCCCCGGCGAGGGCAAAGTGATATTGATTTTTCCATATCAGCCCGGAGTCTGGAATTTGTGCCCGATATGGCGATAGGATCGCCCCCTACCACATCTCGGACGGAACTAAGCTCCGCGAAATGTGGGTATACTAGTTGGCTAGTGCGCTTCTGCCTACCCCTTCGGGGATACAGGCATGAGCTTATGTTATGTTATATGAAATTATAAACACTAGTTACACCACATAACATGCTCAACTATCATCTGGCTTACGGATATAAATCGCAGCCCAAATTCTGAATTATTCGCTGGTAGATACCAAACAATCGTGGGAATGTGTGTCAGGAAATAATTACAAATTTTAAATTCACGGAATGATGTATCGTGCGACTAGTTTTTATTTCCTAAAATAAATAATTATTTCGGATTAAGTCATCTTTTTATCCAAGCTGTTGATATTTAGACGAATACGTAATAACTACAAATTGAAAGGTCACAATTAACATGCGAGAATCTTGGTTCATCTTGGCACATATATATGTTCCATAAGCGTATGGGCCACCGGAGGCCGAGGCGCCTGTGACTATCTACAATTGACAAGAAGTCCATAAAGAGCGCGATCATGCCATAGTTAACTAAACTTACCTAAATGGGTGTTGGTAGACTTCACATAACATCGAAATTCAGGAAGAGCATTAGAATTAGAGTTATATTAGTTCAGTATTAAATAATTATTACATTACAATAGGGTATGTAAAGCTTAATATTAGCAATATACTTAAACAGTTACAATGTATACACATTAATAGCAGATATACTTGATAATTTTTGGTAAAGCACTAAGAAATAATTTATAAACATTTGTAATAATAATTATAATAATGTTATAGTTGATAATTAAGTTTAATTATATTATTGTGTTAGGGCGACTTGCAGGGATTTCACTATAATCGCCATTTTATTAGTCCCCGACTTTGTCCTAAACTTGATTAAAATCAAATGTCATATTAGTTGTCCCGAATTCACTCGCAGCTCCGCAGTAAACCACGATGAATCTTGTAATAAACCCCATTTTGGAATCATTTCAGTTTAACGTCTTGCACGTCGTCGATTTACCCCTTATCTGGATTAAAATAAACGACAAAGTTAAATCATCGGGGCCGCCGGTTTAAATGGCTAATCGCGATTATTGAATGTCAAACAACATAACATTTTCATATTATTTCTTGTTGTTTTATGAAAATAATAATAATAATAACACTCAACAGTCACAAACATAGTCCTGACCCCACACTTGTGTCGTGGGTATCAGGAACTACGAGATACTTTCGGTCTCACAACACCCAGACTCGAAACAAATATCTGTAGGTCATACAAACATTTGTCTCGGTGCGGGGATCGAACCCGCGGCCTCTCGCTTATCGGATAGCCTTATCGGCTGTGTGGTCGTCTATCGCATCTGGAACGGAACTAAGCTCGGCGAAATGTGGGTGTTCTAGTTCGCTAGTGCGCCTCTGCTTACCCCTTCGGGGATACAGGCGTGAGCTTATATTATGTTTTCTACCATGTCCTATGCCTACCATGTCATGTGCCTACTCCGCGATGTTCTCCTATTTTTAGGAGATAGGGGGTTACCACCACTTCTTATAGCAGTCTTATTATAATCTTACTTGTACCGATTCCCATACAAAACAAACGAAGAACGATTATAATAATACTGCTATAAGAGGTGGTGTTAACCCTGCAGTTGTTTACGAGATGATAAATTCCGCTTGAGCTAACAAAGTGCAAAGTTACTCCTAGTTACTCCTTAATAAATATAAATAACTAGCCTCATAGTATGTGTGTTCGTATTACATGTGAACATTTGGCGACTATTAACTTAAGAGAATCTATTGAAAAATCATATAAAACAAACTAGAATTCGTTTTATGCAAAAATTTTATGATAGATGTTTTGATACGGAACTTTAGATATGAATCTAATGGAACGTAAAGAATGAGTAGAAGTAATGAAATCGCGGATTAATAATCTACACTCGGATTTCTTAAATCGAACCAGAAATGTGTATGTGCAAGACAACTAATGGGACATTTGATTTAAATGACATTTAGGACTGAATCGTGTATTAATAAAACGGCGAATAGAGTAAGATGCAGTGTTGCAAAAGTGTAAAATTAAAACTCGTTAGATTTGGCATCTGAAAATCGGGAGATTTTTATACGGAATGAAACACAAGTAGTTTATGTTAATAATGCGTTAATTTATTTAATTATAATCAGTAAGTTACATATAATCATTTATAGTTTGATATATTGTACATTGATTAATCATTTTCGTCTTCTTACCACCTCTTACTACCTATTTTCGTGAACATTTTCTCATATTTATTAAAATTGTAACAACATTGATTGTTGTTTTCTATACATCATTTTGTGTGCAGAAGATCTACCATTGACAGAGTGGAAAGTTTAATCCGTTATTTTTGTGCGAGCTCTTCGTAACTAAGTTTTAACCTTGGATACTGACGCCGTGCAACGTAGTGAGACAATAATGTCTCACTTGGAAAGCCTTCACGCCGCGGCCGTGTACTGTCGTTCTATGTGTTATATTTCTATGACATGTGCATGCAATTCTATGAATGGACTATAATGAACGACTAAAGCAAGTATAAGTTATCCAATTTGGGAAACAACCCGAACGAAGTTATCTTCAGAGACATTTGACAGCCTCCGTAGTGCAGAGGGCGAGCAGCCGGCTATGAAGCGAGAGGCCGCGAGTTCGATCCCCGCACCGAGACAATTATTTGTATGACTCACAGATATTTGTTCCGGGTCTGGGTGTTGTGAGACCGAAAGTATCTCGTAGTTCCTGATACCCACGACACCAGACTCGATCTTAGTGTGGGGTTAGGACTATGTATGTGACAGTTGGGTGTTATTTATTTATTTTCCCTTGTATACTCACCAGACAATAATAAACTCTATTATAAGGTATTTTAGTACAATTTGCTTTAATATACCGCGAAGTTGAATGGCCGTATTTTATTGTATGTAGTATTGTCGTATAGGCCGTATTGTATTGTATTACAGGTTTCTTTTAGTTTTGCCGTATTAATAATATTATGTTCCATTTTTTATAAGAATATTATTTTACATTAGTTGAAAATCCAAAAATTCGGCAGATAGGACTGCTACATCGGGACATCGTGAGCAATGACCAAAATCAGTAAATATCCCGATAAATCGGGAAATTTTGCAACGCGGGCAAGATGCCTACACTCTTCACTACTCCAAATTCATAAGTTCCGTTTCACAAAAAATATATAACCACAATCACAATTCCGCATAAAAAAATATTTTTTGCAATTTAAAATAAAATAAATCCCAACAATCACTCATTATTTACGTTCCGTAAATTTCATATTATTATCTATAGTGCCGTCTCGCAACATCTATCATCACAATTTCGCGTATAAAGAATTGTATTTTATTTTATATGATATTTCAATAGATTCTCTTGTGTCAATAGTTGGCAAATATTTAGTTTTAATTCAGTTTGAATACATGTAATATAAACACACATACGACGAGGCTGTATGTGGTTGCTTCCTTGGCCTAATTGATGAAAGGCATAATTGAAAAAAAATAATTAGTGTCAGTTGTCTGGATTACGACTTGTCAACTAGACATACGTATAATATTTCGCGATAAGGAATGGTCACTTTAGTTCGCGGCTCCTCAACGAACTAGTTCGTTCTTTTAGTTCACGTCTCGAACCAAAGAAAGGCTAAAAAAATATTATTTGCACGAATTTTAACCGACTTTAAAAAAGGAGGAGGTTATTAATTAATCGACTTCAAAAAAGGAGGAGGTGAATTAACCGACTTAAAAAAGAGGAGGTTAACAATTCGTTGGAATCTTTTTTTATGTATGTTCCCGGATTAATTATTTTTTATTCTTTCATAATATGCTGCTGTTTTTTTTTACTTGTACATACTTGGGGAATAGTGACGGCGTCTAAGGGACAACCCTTACCAAACGAACCCAACGATGACGGTGGCCTACTTACACAGTAGGCCACCAACACCTTTAGGTTTAAGCCAACCTTATCTGCATGTGGTACACTTTTCTGAGTAACGGACTAGGTGCTGGCGAAACCTGGGTTCTTGCCTTGCAGGGTATGGGGGACAGACCAGGGACCAAATGTTTGCTATTAGATCGTTTTGCGAGGCATGCATGTTGAAAGAAAAAGCTTCTGCATATCGCTTTCCTCGATCTGCAGAAGGCTTTTTACTTTGTGTCCCGACGGGTAGTCTGGTGGGCCCTAAGGTTCAAAGGGGTGCCAGAAGCTTATGTTGACGTTATCGAAGACATGTTCTTCCGATCAAAGTCTTTGATTCGGACTGCTTTTGGCGTCACCACACCCTTCCCGTTCACTATGGAGGTTCAGCTTAAAAAAACACGATATTTCCCTAGTGGTTATTGACTACGTTACGAAAACAAGACCATCATTTGGCCAGTACTTCTGTGTATATGTACGATACGTGGTCTGTCAGCGTTATTTTAAGGAAATCCAGACGACCTCAAAAGCGCTGGCTGGACTTTTTAGAGAATGATATGAGAACCAATGGTCTTACTTTGGACGATACTCAAGACTTAGATTCTATCTAACTTATCAAACGAACTAAAGAACGAGAGATCTGGGAACTAGTTCGTTAATTTCTTCTGTGGGAGCTGTCCTCCGCACTGGTTCGTTCGCGAACTATATAAGTCTATTGTCAACAATGGTAATTTCTATAATAGAGGTATAATAAAATTTTATCAAGAAGTAACTTTGAAATTCGTTAACTTAAGTGAAATTTGTCATCTCGAAAACAACGCTCTCCTAGAAAATAGAATAACTAATGTACTTTGTAATAGAAGAACATTGCGGAGTGCGAGCGTGCACAAGAAAACAAGGTACTCGTTGATGGTGATGAACTAAGTGTGGAGTTGCGCCAGTTACAAGGCGTTTGTGATGCGTGTGCCGAAACCTATCCTGCACCGAGGTGCGACGAGACATTGAGGAAAACTTTTGACTGCAGTGCCGGGTCGGGCGTGGTTGGTATACCACCGCTTCCAAGGACTAGTGCCACACGTGCGCACACAAATATCGTGCATAATAGTGAAGTGTTGTAATTATGTGGTTTTTCAAGAGATTATGTACATACAATGTTAGTTTGTAAGGTGTATGTATGGGTTATTGATAATTATATACTCTTCGTAAAAAAACTTGAGTTTTTATATATTTTACGAATTCATCATCCTTGTTTGATACCAAATCATGTTCAGTGTAAAAAACAAAGCCATTTTTATCATAGATTTTCATTAAACAACAAGAAATAATGTGAAAAGGTTATGTTTTTTGTGTTTAAATTCTTTGGTTGTTTGTCAATAAAATCAAGATTAGCGACTTTAAACCGGCGGCCATGTCCATTTAAGTTAAACGTTTATTTAAATCGAGATGAAGGGTAAAACCACGACGTGCAAGACGTTGAACTGAAATGATGCCAAAATGGAGTTTATTTTACGATTAAACGTCGTTTATCGCCTAGCTGCAAGTCACCCTTAATAATTAATAACTTTATTTGACATATTATAAATATAAATATTTTTGCACGCCACCTGGCAGAATGTAACGGAACTAAATATTGTTATGCAACACCTTATCATTGTACCTACATTCAAGGCAAATAAATGATTCTGATTCTGATTACAAAGCTAGAGATAAGCAAAGAACTCACTCATTAGTTGGAAAAGTTAGAAGTACACGCTGTTTTTGGACTGAATCGAATTTGTGATTGAGGAATCAATGTTTGTATTTGCAATAAAACAGTTAAAATTAATTGAAACAATGTAAACAGAACATACATAATGCCAATGGTAAAACCTGACATTATGATAATGTACAAGCAAAAACATTCAACAATAAATAGACAGGACAACAGCACAAAACTTGTGATCCAAAGTTATGACCTAGTGGTCATAAGTAGCTCAGTTTATTTGAAATATACGCGCGCCAGGCCGGCCAGCGTAATAATATTGAGATAATAAACTTAGCTTACGTGATTCTTAACCATTCAAAATAATCTAGGGTGTAAATTGTAACAATCGCCCTCGCATTGTAATAAGTACCTAGTTGATGGCGGTACTGAAGTTTGTGATCAATTTCGTTGTATGAAACTTGCTTGATAGCTATAGTTAGTAATATTAATTATCTTTGTGTACAAGGGACTCACTCTCGGCTTACGGATAGTTCGGTGCGAACGTTTTCGTTTCAACGCGAAACAAATTTATTTATTTATTCAAGTATGTATATAAAACTAAGGCTAACGGTGTGCTGAATAAATAACTATATAATACACAACGTCTGTGACGAATAGCGACTAAAACCAGATTTTAACTTTAACAAAACATATTAGAGGTATAGGTATGTATATTCATAAATCCAACAGGCAACGGGGTTTTTTAACACGATTTGCTTATGACTGGATGGAGAGCGACAAGCAGGCAGGCAGGTAACTTGTACATGATTCATCGAATTGAAAACACAAGCACAAATTCTCATAGCCTGTTCGTGGAAAGAAGAATCCAAGATCTCACGGACCACGGTTCTAGGCTTATACCTCTATAGGTATCCTGCTTAGGCTATGAAGCGGTGCGGTGCTAAATTGACATATCGAATTGCACTCCCGATTACAAAGGTTTTATTGATTAAAATCTTTACTATGAATCACAACCACGCACGCAAATTAGACATTGAATGTGTTTCGCAAAGTATTGTGCGTAGAAAACCTGTTTATATCGCGATCGTAACTCGTAACTGTGTGCTGTGTGCCGTGGGGCCTGGCGCAGCCGGGCGTATGACTCAATAGCGGCCTGCAGCTATTGCCATACATTTTCATTCATTATAATTTAATGAAGTCAACTATTGGATTCTAAATTATATTAGGGCATTGCGTTGTGGCAATAGACTCGCCTCCTCTCGCACAGACAGAATTTAGCTTGACGAATAGTGGGTGCACTAGTCTTGAGGGATCACAGGCATGATGGGTTGAGCATTTGTTCAGAAATCAATAAAAATTACCGAGGAGAGTATTCGCAGATCGCAAACAGACATTTCACCAAATACTTTATCAACAAGAATTTTGGATTTTAATTTGCTTGCAAATACTGTTCTTTTTTTATATGTTGCCGTTTGCGTGACATGTACCATAATTATATAGAAAGAAATAAATAAAAAATGTTTATTGTATGCTTATGATTTTTTTAGCAAAAGTAAAACAAACGCCAGAAGGCTGGGTCGTGAAAATGTCGATTATATTTACGCAAGTCTGAGAGTCCGTCGCTTACGGCTAGGCTTACCTAACGTCTCGTCACATTGTTCTACATGGCCGCCTCCGCCCACTATACCGCTTTCATTTGCATACAGTGAACACTTGATTCCACCTCCTAATAATATATTGTACTTACTTGCTATTGTTACAATATTTTAAGCTAAATCATCATCAAATTTTAAATCTTATTGAAAATCCAATCGAGTGTATAATTCAGTTCGTTATTTCAGATTAGCCAAGTACGCCAAAAATGCCAAATTGAGTTGTTTAGTTTACTGTGAGATTCGCGATAACAACGATCTGCAATAGGCTTTTGTATGAGAGATATACAAACAAAACGGTGGGTCCGGTCGTCTGGTTGTGACTTTGAGAGTGCGCCTAGCTATCTTTGATGAATACTCAATATCTTCTCAGTTTTTCCAATCTGACTGACAATGACTGTCTCGGTGGCGTGGTTGTATTTGGGTACGACTACCGTCCTGAGGTCTCGGGTTCGATCCCCGGGTCGGGCAAAGTGATATTGAATTTTTCCATATTAGTCCGGAGCCTGGAATTTGTGCCCGATATGACGATAGGGTCGCCCACTATCACATCTAGGACGGAACTAAGCTCGGCGAAATGTGGGTGTACTAGTTGGCTAGTACGCCTCTGCCTACCCCTTCGGGAATACAGGCGTGAGCTTATGTTATGTTATGTTTTTCCAATCTCTTCGGATTTATATAATTATTCTTGCCAAGACTATAGTTGAGCTTCTCTTGCATATTTTAATAATGTAAAGAGGATAATGTATCAAAAGAGACTATTTGGAAATGTTAATACTGGTACTCTTGAATTATATAAAGAAGAAGATATTATAATTATCATGAGAATGAACTGAGAACTGGACTGACAAAAATATTTAGTAAAATCTACAAACAATCTTTTAATTATTTTATTTAAGGAACATGGAAAACAGGATATTACGGATGGAGTTTGTAGTTACCGTAAATTATCTCTATAACTTAGAGTAATTACGTATGATATTGTATGATATTTCTATGCTCTATAATAACAAAGCTGGGTAATGCCGCGTTGCTTTATAAGTCCCGATAGCCAATAGCCAATAATTTGATCGACAGATGTTACCGAGACACGTAGCGTGCAGGTGTATATAGTATTATGGTGGGTGTTCATTACTCATTATGCATTCCCAGTCAAATGCCGGGTCCTGTTATGTTACAACTAGATACGGTGCGGTGCGGCGGGACGCGGGCGTCTACGAAGAACAATGAACTCGATGGTATACTATTGATAATGAATTAGACTTCGCAAGTAGCGTAAACATTGCCACACCTGCCTCTCATAGAAATCCAATGTCAAGTGGCAGTCCGCCGCTGCGTTTCGTTCGGTGAGTGAGAATTCGGTGGCCCGATTCCACCCGCTCTTTCCTAATCCCTATTACCCTCTTTTTAGGCCGGCAACGCACCCATGATTCTTTTTGTATCCCGTGTGTCTATGAACGGTGGAGATCACTTGCCATCAGCTGACCCACCTGCTCGATTGCCAGCCTCTGCTATAAAAATCCCCGCTAGTAAATGACACAAACGCAAAAGAGCTTTATATTTGCGCACCGTCTGAAGTATGAGAGAATGACCGAAGAGCCAAAGATAATCATATTATTATTATTTAATACATACCTACATATATCAACGTAAGTAATATAACAAAGTATTTATATGCATATTAGTTATCACTTTCAACATATTTTGAACTAAGATCCTACAGAATTGATCTGGCTCGAAGGATCATTTTATGTAAAGCTGTTCAATTTTAGTGGTGTGTTTTGGACATTATTTACGGTATCAAGGGGCCAAAAATTAGCTAATGGGTTGTGTGTGACACGCTTTATCGTGTTCCTAAGGCAACGTCTACAACAAACAAAGGGTTTGAATTCTAATTTATCAACAAATTAAAATTGGTAGATAAAATTAACAGGACTTTTTTAACCTTATGATCAAATGCAACAGTTTACAGTATCATTGGTTTTAATTTTAGCAGTGTTTATTTCCAGATATACATAGTATTGAAATCATTTAAGTTCGTAGAGTTCCATAGATTTGGATTTAACTATTTGAACTATGTTTATTTTTCAAAGATACTACAGATGTAAAAGTTGGATGTATGAATTACTTGGAACGCCGCACCAGCCAAGTTGATTTTATACTATATCCGTGATCGGCAAACAAGCAGGTGAGTCACCACTCTTTATCTCCACTGCCCATAGGACACTCAAGATACAAATGTATCATGGGTGCGTTGCCAACCAAAAAGGAGAATTGGGCCACCGAAAATCTCACTCACCGAACGAAACGCAAAAGCGAGCTGCCTCTACGTCGGTTTTCTGTGAGATAGTGGTATCAAACCGGTCGAGCCGGCTCATTGGTCTCTACCACTCAAATTGTGTATATTATGCCTCGTTCGTCAGGAGTTAGGACACTTGATGCATATTTTTTATAGCAGAGGCTAGCATACAAGCAGGCGGGTCACCTTGTAGTAAATCATTTCTACCATCAATAGAAACCAAGAGAACCATGGATGCGTTGTCAACTTTAAAATAATGGAATAGGGTTCGGGAAGAGGACCCTCAAAACGTGGAAAGTTACACCAGCGTTGTTGGAAATCTATTCACTTTCATCAGTATAGTATCATAGTTGTATCTGAGGGCGATATGCATGACCTACCACTATCCCGCTTGTTTTAATGCATTAACAAATGAAACTTTCTCAAAAGTATGTGACGGTCGAACGCATCACCTTCAACTGAGAACGCTTCCATTGTGTGGTTGGAATCGAGCGTGTGGAGTGTGGAGTGTGGAGGCTATACGGACCACGGCGCAGCTTCTCCATGTTCTCCAAACTGCACTATTGAACCTCTCTTTACTATACGCACTGTAAACCTTTCAAATACTTTGGATATGAAATTATGCATCCAATAATATAGTCCCCATACTCAACTAATTACCTACCATAAAACTACAAAATTTACGCCCGATTGGTCAAACGCTACTCAATTTTAACGGCTTCTTACATCGATTTTCGCTATAATTTTGACAGATAAGTCGGCCTTAAACGATATAAGGCGATCTTAAGTGTATGAGCATGTGGCGGTTAAAGAATTACTGTAGAAATTATAAAAGTAGGACTTGTGGCGACATCTTCAACATGAAAATGAAAGAGAAATTATTGATTATTCACAATCATTTCCCCAAACTGATTGTAAAAATGTGAAAGCATACCTTGAGAGTTGTGACCAATGCTTGTGACATCCAAATTCATGAATATAATATTGTATTACTCAGTAAGAAATAATTTAATAGAACACAGTTGAATTCGTATAAATTTCTGACAACACTGGAATTTGGGGCTATGTGTGCGTAATGGACAACACCTGGTGGCGAGCGCACTCCTTGCACATTGGTATCTGCAACTTTGTTTTGTAATCTTTATAGCAGAGATTGGCAAACGAGCAGATGGGTCACCTGATGGATTGAAGTGATCTCCACCGCCCATAGACACCCAAGACACAAAAAGAATCATGGGTGCGTTGCCAACCTAAAAGGAGGGAAATAGGGATTAGGACAGGGAAGAGGGGGAATTGGGCCATCGGAAATCTCATTAACCGAACGAAAAGCGACAGCGAGCTGCCACATTACGTCGGTTTTCTTTGAGACAGTGGTATCAAACCGGTCGAGCCGGCCCATTCGTGCTGTAGATGTAACTGTCTACGCGTGGCTCTACCACTCAAAATCTGTGGTAATAGCAAGTTGTATGTATGTGCGTAGACTGCTGTGAAGTGTGCAGCGTGCACCGTGCAATCGATCAGCACTGTATCCACTGTATCGTACTGTACAGTGTACAGACAGTCTGAAGTAGCAGGAAGGAACTGAATACGTCTGTACTATGTATTGACTAGACCAAGTAAAGAGACAAGTCTGCGTATCGATGACAAGCTAACGTTATAGACAAGTATATCAGATTTCCATTAAGTGAATAAAGAGACATCTATTACCTAATACTTACAATAAAACATGATTTTATAAGGCCTGTCCTTAAATATTACGCGAAACAGACCGCCTTTACACAACTCTCCCTGATCTTCACTATTTATAATTTCCACTCGTTGTTTGATGAAACATTTTCAAATCAAATCGCATTCATTACTCTAAAATTGTTTTTTATTAATACTGTTGAATGTCTTTGTTATGTTATGCCATCACGATGTGCCACAGTCATCACCAATCACCATACGCCATAATTAGCTCGGTTCATTGCTGGCCGCGACTCGCACACCGCGGTCAATGTCAAACGCAACGTGCAAATGTTTACTGATAAACTACAGTTTCTGTCAATACTAAACTATTCAATAACTTACGAAAAAAAACGAATGTACTGTCACAAATATGATGAAATGTGAGCGCGGTGTACGTAAACGAAAGAGGCCTAGCCTGAATTGCTTTAAAAAAAGATCTCTCCAGGAAAATGAATAATCCTTACCCAAATATAGAAACGGAATCCTCATAACTTTGTCATCTCATGTAATTTGTCGTAGTATGTACTTTTTACTCCGTAATTATGAGGGCCCTATGTAATAAGTTTTATTTTGTCAACCATTATTGTACGGATGTTAAGTTTGTGATTACGAGATTTAGAAAAAATGTTACAAAAACAACCGAACCCTCGTCAAAAGAGTTACTGAAATCACAAAGAAATTCATCAAGATTCATATTTCATCACACTTATAACACAGCTAGCTCCCTCCACAGTCCACGGGTAAAACGGTCACTTGAAATAAACAAAAAAATAATGTTAATAAGGTACCTTATCCAACGGGGTTGAATCACCCCTTGCAGGTGGCAGGTAAATTTTAATAAGACGGGGGTGGGAATGGATTCGTTGGGCAAAAAATGTTTTACTTATTTATAAATTATTGATTGTGTAAATATTTATAGCTACGTCAGTCACGACTCACGAGTCGTGCCTAGGGTGTTATTATTATAGTTAAATAGTATTATGCTATGTAGTCAATCAGATGTGAATGCAGTGAATGTGAGCGAGTTCACTAATAATAATAAAAATAAAAAAATATAAAAATCTTTATTGATCACGTAGGCATGTAAAAAAGCACTTATGACAAGTCAACACAAGCTAATTTTAAATTAAGATTAATACAATTTACATTATCTCGCTAAAAAATTGAAGACAGGCAGGCAAGTATGGACATAATAACGGATAGGATGATAAGGGGAGATAGGAATAGAGTGTAAGGGAATGGGTTGTATGGGAATGGCATATGGCAGGAATGGTGGCAGGGGATTGACTGGAAATATTGGAAGCAGTTGGGATTGGTGCGTGAGGCCCTATCCTAGCTAACCTGCCAGCCTTTCTCTAGCTACCTACGGATGATGAATAATACCAAGTTACCAAGATACAGTTATATGTTATGAAGATACGGCTTCATTACTTACTGCCATAAGAAGAAACATATTATCAATTAATTAATGTGAAAATCTAATTCCCAAAAGCAAATAAACACACATAATCACCACATGTATCCTGGGACCTATATCGTATCAGAAACACTTTCGATCTCACAACACCCAGACCCAAAACAAATATATTTGGGCCACAGAAACATTTGTCTCGGTGCGAGTATCGATTATCGAACCCGCGGCACCCATTAAGCCACGGAGGCTCATCATCATCATCATCAGCCATAGGACGTCCACTGCTGAACATAGGCTTCCCCTAAAGATTTCCAGATCGACCTGTTGGAAGCGGTCTGCATCCAGCGACTTCCTGCGACCTTTATCAGGTCGTTATTAACCTTTAACGGAGGCTCATAGAAAGAACTAAATTTTACTAATGTGACGGCTTCGAGTGAATTTTAATCTTATTAGCAAATTTTTGGAATCAATCTTTAATCAGATCCTGTGAGATGTGTTGTGAAAATCATCCTCAACAAATTTTGATCCACATTTACGCTTTATTTTTCTTAAACCTATTTTGGAATCATTGACATTTGACATTGTTACCGTAGTTTGTAACAAGGATAATCGCCGACCTTTACCGAGTTAAAGAAAGTTCTGAACAAGTGGTACTTTCCAACTGTTTCCGACGATTGCGAGCACACATACATACATACATATACACATTAAACGAACAATAAGGCGCACTGCTTTCATTTCATATACGGAGAGAGGCCACCGAGAGCCGAAACTTGCGAATTTCACTTCTCACGCCTAACTGACAAACGGATAACAGTTATAATGTGGATTAACAACTGTTCTTTCATATAAATAACTGAAAAAGCATATCCATCGTAGTATACAGTTTTCAAATAATTATGTATGAATCACTGTAATAAGCTACAAACTAACTTTAATTGAATGATCGAGAGAAAACATTTATGAGTACATTTATTTAAAATTGGCTTAGGAAGGCAGTCTAGAAGATGACCCACCTGCTGGTAAGTGGTTAACGTCGCCCAAAGATATTAACATCAGGGGTACAGCGTTAAGCCCCAGCCTATCTGTGGATAGGAAAGAAATGAAGACTGGGTCGGAGGGTATTTTAAACTTTGATAATTACTTGTAGTATTAGTATTAACTCCTTGGCCATGACCTTAGATCCCATGAGGATGTACTAAGAAAAGCAGAAACTCATGTATAATACATCCAAATCCATTCAGCCATTAAAACAGGATTGATGACAGCCTCCGTGACACAGCGGGCGAGTAGCCAGCTGTAAAGCGAGAGGCCGCGGGTTCGATCTCCGCACCGAGACAAATATTTGTATAGCCTACAGATATTTGTTTCGGGTCTGGGTGTTGTGAGACCGTGCGTCTCTCGTAGTTCCTGATACCCACGACACAAGACTCGATCTTAGTGTGGGGTCAGGACTATGTATGTGACTGTTGGATGTTATTTATTTATCTTCACATTAGTATCTACTTGATTTAATTTATTAACTTCTCTTTTTACGTATATACCAATTAATTGGTTCTAGAAAGCTGACACTTTGAATGCATATTTCTACTACTTGCAAAACCTAATACCATCAATGTATTAATGACATAAATACAAGCGCTTATCTGTTGTACTGGCAGGACTGTGGTCTGCCAACTGACCGATTATCATAATTATTTATTAACACATGATGACACATCTGTTAAATATCTGAGCTGGACATTTTTAGCATAACAATGATACCGATTTCATTACCCTGAGGCGAATATACAGCAATGTATAGATAGACTATACATCTATAGAAAATAGAACAAATCTATAGTAATACTGTGAATACGAAAGTAGCACTGTCTGTGTGTTACTTTCAGTGTGAAACCGCTACACCCATTTTGAGGTTTGGTATGAAGAAAATTTGACATTAATAGCTCAAAAAACCTAAGAAAAAAACTCACAGGGTAAAATACATTTATATAGGTAAATATTCATGAAGTAAAAGCAACAATGTCACTTTTTCTTAGTTCACATGCCAATGCTACACAAAAATATATTTTTTAAGATTATTAAAAAACGTGCCCTTTTTAAATTTTTTTGGTGCTACTGTCCTTTTGCCTACCGTCCTGAAGTCTTAGGTTCTATCCCAAGCCAGTCAAAGGGACCATGGGTTTTATCAGTCGCCAGGGACGGAACCTTGGCGCAATCCAAGACGGACAGACAGCGCAAGGTTCGAGAGGCTAGTATCGAGGAATCCGGCTCTTGCAAGGATTCCTGTGGTTTATGAAAAGCCGGACGACATAGAGTGGCACGTAAATACACTAACGGAAACGTTAATAGAAACCTTTAATAAAACCTGTCCGCTTACAACGCCAGTAGCACAGACCACCAACCGTAACGGTTGGTGGGGACCAGAACTTAAGAAACTACGGCGTAAAGTACGCAAACTGTTTAACAGAGCGAAGAACACACGGAAGGAAGCGGACTGGGATGCGTATAAGCAAGCACAAGCTACTTATAAGAAACGCATCCGAGTTCGCAAACGCGAATGCTGGAGATCCTTCTGTACCAATATTGAATCAAACACTCAGGCAGCCAGGGTAAGTAAAATTCTCTCCAGCGAACCTTACAAAACACTAGGCTCCCTGAAAAAAACAGATAACAGTTACACAGAATCGGATACTGAAATCTGTGAGCTGTTACTGAATGCACACTTCCCAGAGTGCTGTATCACAGGAAGCATTACATGGGAAGAGACGGATCAGAAGTATTTTGACCAACCAACTACTGAAGCCGTCAATACTGCCCACCGGATAGTTACACTGGAAAAGATAATATGGGCAATCAACAGCTTCTCTGCATACAAAACTGCCGGCCTGGATGGCATTTTTCCTGGACTCCTCCAGTGGAGCCAAAATACGATTGCTCCACATCTAGTTATGTTATATCGAGCATGCCTCCAGTACCGGTATGTACCTTTTAAATGGAGAGAAGTAAAAGTGGTATTTATACCCAAACCAGGTAAGAGTGATTATACGCAGCCTAAATCATACAGACCTATAAGCCTCACGTCCTTTCTCCTTAAAATCATGGAGAGGCTCTGTGATAGAGATCTTAGGGACGGAGCTTTGGCGCGTTACCCTCTACACCATCAACAGCATGCCTATTCTTCAGGCAAATCAACAGAATCAGCGCTTCACAGTGTCATTTCTCCAATCGAGAGTGCATTATCAACACAATCATCAGCGCTTGTAGCCTTCATCGATGTCGAGGGGGCCTTTGACAAGACGCAATTCAACAGCATAAGCCATGCACTGCTCAGACACGGAGCTGATCGGTCCACAATCGAGTAGATCGACAGCATGTTGAGGAAAAGAGCAGTGCAAGTAACAGTAAACAGCACAGTACGCGCCCTAGTGTCGAGGGGCTGCCCACAAGGAGGAGTGATTTCTCCACTCCTTTGGAACCTCGTGGTGAATGACCTGATAAGGTCACTCAACGAGGCGGGCTTCTATACTGTTGGCTATGCAGACGATGTAGCTATCCTCATAAGGGGAAAGGTTGAGTCAGTCCTTTGCGATCTTATGCAAGGGGCACTCAAAATCGTCGAACGATGGTGTTCTCAGCAAGGACTGACAGTAAATCCATCAAAAACGGAACTAGTTCTGTTCACAAAAAAGCGAACTATAACTAACCTTCGCTTACCAAATCTCCAAGGTACAACGCTGACTCTTACCAAAGAGGTCAGGTACTTAGGTGTTATCTTGGATGACAAACTGCTATGGAATAGACACATAGATAACAAACTACAGAAGGCCTGTACTATTTTTTGGCAGTGTAAGAGGCTACTGGGAAGAACCTGGGGCTTACATCCCAGAATCACCACGTGGCTATACACTGCCATTATACGGCCTATAATCACCTATGGTGCTGTGGTCTGGTGGCCCAGAACCACACTGACCACGGCCAAAAATAAACTGCAGCACTTCCAAAGGCTAGCTTGTACAGCTATATCGGGCTGCATGAGAACTACCCCTACAGCGGCGCTAGAGGTACTGCTAGGACTACCGCCTCTTGAGTTGTTCATTCAACAAGAGGCGGCCTCAGCGGCCGTTAGATTGAAATCACTCAATCTCTGGGGTTCAACAAACGGGGCTCACACAAAAATCCTTGAAGAAGCTATCAACTACCATCCAATGATAGCAGCTCCTAATGACAAGGTGCCCAAACAACACTTCTTCAACAAGAACTACACCGTTCAGCTTGTTGAAGAACAACACGACTGGTCCGGAGTACATGAACTGCGCATATATACCGATGGTTCAAAGACCAGAACGGGATCGGGCGCAGGAGTGTACTCACCCGAAATAAACATAAAGATATCAATGGCCTTAGGTGAACATAGCTCTATTTACCAATGTGAATGTGTTGCTATCACACAGGCCGCCAACGCAGTGGACAAGCGATGTATTAAAGGCCAAAATATACGCATAGTGTCCGACAGCGCTGCAGTACTACGAGCCCTTGACAGTAAAACTATTCAGTCTGGGCTCATACTAGAGTGCCACCAAGCACTGATGGTGATAGGTTCCACGAACCAAGTCACCTTACAGTGGATCAAAGGGCACAGTGGCTCTCTAGGCAACGACGCAGCAGACGAGCTGGCTAGAAGGGGGTCGGACCAACGAGTGATTGGACCTAGTCCAACATTACCGCTGCCCTTCAACCAGATAAGGTCGTGGCTCCGCCAAAGAACATCAAAACAACAGGCTGATCAATGGGCTACAATGAGCACTTGCAAACACTCTCGGGATGTTGTGCCACACCCGGATGTTCGCTTAACTAAACGCTTGCTGTCCTTAGATAGGCCATCTCTACGCATAGTCGTAGGTACCATAACTGGACACTGCCCACTTAACAAACATTTGTATGTTCTAGGTATGACCGACAGCCCCCTGTGTAGGGGATGCCTGTCGGCCGATGAAACAGCTGCCCACGTCATCCTGGAATGCGAAGGCGTTGCTGCACAACGGGCTAAAATCCTCAACACACCGAGGTCGCTCCGAGAAGCCTGCGGAGACACCAGGAAGATCCTGCGCTTCTGGTCGGAGCTAGGCTGGCTAAACTTTTAGCTGGCATCACGTCACGCACAATGGTCCATCATCGAAATGGACTGATTGCGGAAAATGGAGCCCACACAACAAACAAACAACAAACAGTCGCCAGGGATGGAATGTGTGCCCAAAATGGCTATATGCTCACCCCCTATCATCATGCGATAGAAATTGGCGACTAATGTGAAAACAAAATTATATATGTAAATACATACATAGAGTACATAGATTCACGCCTCTCTTCCATAGGGGTAGGCAGAGACAACAGATTTCCACTTTTAAATGTGTCAACCTGTGATTTTTTTATAAATAACGAAATATATAGCCATACCACACTAAACTCAACTACCTACCTACTACCACACTAAAATAAAAAATAAAACTTGTGATAAACACTACCAAATTTAAGATCTCAACATCCTTATTTGGGTAGTACTGTATTTATCTGCATACTTTTATAAATTATTCATGTATGGTAATGTTTTGTGTGATGTTTATAAATGTTATAATAAAACACATTCGATTTTTTGGAAAAATAACAAACATGCACAAGTCATTATAGATTTTCAACATAATTTTATTTATTATATTCAGATAATCACATGATTGTATCATTTAGGCGCAGAATGTCCAATTCATGTCCTACAAAAAGATAATCCATTATAAAAATAATAACATTAGCCCTGTAATATTACTGTCCCACTGCTGGGCATGGGCTCCTCTACTAATAAGAGAGGTTAGGCCTTAGTCCAACACGTTGGCCTAATGCGGGTTGGTAGACTTCACATATCTTCAAAATTCTTGTGGAGAAATTCTCAGGTATGCAGGTTTCCTCACGATGTTTTCCTTCACAGTTACAGCAAGCGATAATTCAGAAAGAAAACACAAATAACATAGAAAAGTCAGAGGTGTATGCTCCATTTTGAGGTTGGTCTCAAACCTCCGATACTCGTCTTGGCAGTCCATACCATTCCCAACTGAGCTATTGTTGCTTCATAATAATTAATAATCCATTACAAAATGTATAAAATTGATCACCATTGCTGAAAATGGGGTTTATACTTTACAGGACAACAAAGAAATAAGGTTGTATGAGAATAGTTATATAGCATGATAGCTGTGAATATGAAAACACTGAAAAGAGCTATTATTAAGGAATCATGTCCAAGAAAGTATATTATTGAAGTATTGAAGTAATTTTCTTCCACACTATCCTGGGTTGACTGGTAGAGAATGCCTTTTGCATAAAGTCAGCTTTCACATCATCATTTAAAAAAATACAGAACTTCTTTTTTCGGACTGCCTCGGTGGCGTTGTTGTATTTCAGTATGACTATCATCCTGAGGTTTCAGGTTCGATCCCCGGGTCGGCGAAATGTGGGTGTTCTATATCTCTAGTGCACCTCTGCCTATCACTTCGCGGATACAGGTGGAGCTTATGTTATGTTATGTGTCTTTTTTTGAAGTCAGTTGATAAAAAAAACATCAAACATTTCTGTATCAAATCAACAAAGCTATTCAGTTAACCTACAGTCACAACAAAATGGCTAAACAATATATTTGAGCAAGTTCAAAAAAGGTAGAAGGGCTTCCAATTCATGTATTATAATATTTTTATGTATGTTAAGCCACATTTCCTGCACATATTTTTTCGAAACAAAACACTAAACTCACCTACACAAAACAGCAATTTTAGCTGTCTCCTCATAGAACAATGGACCATAGATAAAAAATACACATTTAATGCAGGAGATGCGGCTTTATGTGATATTTCCACCAATTGTAGACTGGTTTTCAAGATGCCTTTTGTGTTTGGTAGAGTTTATTCCAAGGGTGTTCCATATAAATTGGGTCACAATCTGATAAGTTTTGAAGGTGGTTCATTAAGTATTTTAATTTTACTGGTCAGCAATTTTAAGTGAATATACTTTATTAATTTAAAAAATATATAATTTTAATAATATATAAATTTTTGGTTTCAAACTTTTATTAAACAGGTGCATACCTAATTAAACCACATGCATATAGTACTTTCAAAACTATCCTATATACCTATTTCAAACAAAAATATTATAAAAACCATTTATGCGCGACTTAGAGAGTACTGACTACTGAGGACTGAGCTTTAGCCTACGATAACACGGCCACAATCAATTTTATTTAAGGTAATTACATTCACGAGACACTAAACCTTTCACAAGGATCGCTATCGCATCAAGTATTCCGAATATTATTGTAGGAACGCTTGATAAACTCAAGCAGTTTATTCACAAAACATATGTCTTTGAAATGCGAATAAAGGTAATGAAAGCAGTGAGCACCAACCTGCCAGTCCAACAGCGCCGCGTCGCCAACAAACATCCACCGTCATAATGTCGATACAACGAAAACACATACAAAAAACTAAACAACCACATCAAATCAATATGAATTTATTAAAACATTATTCACTTAACATTAACTGCAGCGTGTTTTAATTAAATTAAACGAAATCATACGAAAAACACAAAGCTTTAGGTGTCACAAACAAAAAACATTAAAAGCAACCATCACCAAACAATGTCCATTGCTGACTGACAGAAGTGACAAGTGACAACTGACAACTGTTACGATTAGTGTAGTGATTTGTGAGTACTGAGTAGTAGTCTTGTGTAGTTTGCGAACAAACTAGTTCGGAAGAGCGCTCCCGCAGACGAAATGAACGATCTAGTTCCCAGATTTCTCGGCTTGAACTTCTCGACCATCATGCGGTTAGTATTTCTGTATGGGTGCGATACGTGGTCTGTCAGCGTCATGTTAAGTAAACTCAGACGGCCCCAAAAGCGCTGGCTGGACGTTTTGGATAATGATATGAGAACGAATGGTCTTGTTGTGGAGGATGGTTATGACCGGGCAAAGTGGAAGCGTTTAAGTAGGAAGGTGGATTAAGCCGGGATAACGCCAGACAGAAAAAAGGAAATCGCATAGCGCTCTTGTTCACTTTCGCTATTACATATAATCTCACAATCATACAACTTGGAATCAAACTTATCAAACGAACTAAAAAGTGAGAATCTGGGAACTAGTTCATTCATTTCCTCTGTGGGAGCGCTCTTCAAAACTAGTTCGTCCGAGAACTACACAAGACTAGTTCTTACCAGAGTAAAAATCTATTAATAAAGTGATTATTATATATATTTTTAAATTGATTCGTTACTGAAGCTTTATTCTGATAGTTAAATTAAAAGAGATTTTTAGAAGTTACTAAAATAATTATCCATATTCTAAAAAAACGCAAACACCGGTAAAATATACGGCAATGACATTATGAAATGTTGCCATTTTAAGTAAAAAAATGGCAGCCTGTATGTCGTAAGCTTTTCTTTTCTTTTCTGATGAAAAGTTTTATTAACAATTTATGACGGATTTATAATGCTATTTGAAACGATTCAGATGATCAATCAGCACCGGAAAATCTTAAAATAATTGTCCAACGTGCGGAGTCATGCACTGGATATCAGCAGTAAGTACTACGTGGTTATACCCTTTTTGTGGCCGTAGTTTTACATTAATATACTTTCATGTACTTCGGTCCTTAACCATATTTATTTCACTTCGTGTGCAATGTTTTTTAAAATGTACGCTATGTTTGCAGGTGTAGTGAACTTCGGGACACTTATGCAAATGTTGAACGGTTTGACCGCAACTGAAACCAGTAGTTCTGCGTTAGTGAGGAATAAAGAGAACATGAGTGCAGGCAGTGCGACGCTGGAGCGAGAGCTGGCGGGCACGCGCCGCCTGCTGTGGGGCGAGCATGTGAAGGAGGACGTGTTCCGGCGCTGGGCGCAGGGCTTCCAGTTCAGCGCCGACGAGCCAAGCGCGCTCATCCAGCAGGAGGGCGGGCCGTGTGCCGCCATCGCACCCGTCCAGGGATTCCTGCTCAAGATCTTGCTGTCAGAGACGCCGGGACATAGTTTTCAAGACTTGACCTCGGAGAAGTGCAATTCGTTGCTTGTCAGAGCAGTGTGTACAATATTAAGCCAGTGCCTAGCGCCTAAGTACAATGTGGCGGTGTACCGTAAAACAGACATGGACGCGGACACTAGCGGCGCCAACAGCGTCAGTGTGGATGAACAGTCATGTGATACTATTGAACACTTCCATAGGTGTATTCAAGTACACTCGTTTCAGACTCTGTCTGAGGTGGAGGCGTTCTACACAAGGAACATTCGGATATTGAAGGACAAATATGGTGTTCTGTTACTGTTGTACAGTGTCATACTCAGCAAGGGCATTGACATAGTGGAAGCGGAGCTGTCGGAGCTGTCCGATCCTTTGATACACTCTATTTATGGCTACGGCTCACAGGGACTCATTAACTTGATGCTTACCGGTAGAGCTGTTGCACATGTGTGGGACCATGACCAGGTGGTGGGGGGGTTACGGCTGAGGGGTATAGAAAGGCAAAATGACATAGGTTTCTTGACAATTATGGAACACATGCAATACTGCACAGTGGGCTCATTTTACAAAAACCCCAAACACCCTGTGTGGGTGTTGGCCTCTGAGACCCACCTTACAGTGCTATTCTCGTTAGAGAGGCGGCTGGCGGCACCGGAGACGGTGGGGGAGTCTGCTGAGAGGATTTTTCGCTCATTTGATCCAGAGGGCAACAATTTTATACCTTCAGCAGCTCTGCAAGATGTATTGTGTGCAGCAGACCTAGTTAGTGAGCCGGAATATGTTGAGCTGATGAGGCGGAAACTGGACTCTGAAAACCTGGGGATAATCCTCTTGAGTGCATTCATGGATGAGTTTTTCCCAGGTTGTGAGCGTGGAGCCCCCGACACGTTCACATTGCACCACTACAATGGGCTCGCGCGTAGCAACCCAGGCGGGCGCGTGGCGTTCCGCACCGGTCGCGCCGCCCTGCTCGAGTGCCCAATGCGCGCCGCCACCACAGACCCCATGCTCACATGCTTGCAGACCAAGTGGCCCAGCATTGACGTAGTCTGGGATGATGGCCACTCTCCCTCTCTCAACTAGCCCGTGCCCTAATTGTGTGCTCCAGCAAAACTCGGAACTCATACTGTGACACAGTGGGGACAGTATGTACCTTAAGCTGTGTCTAAAAATTCCATTATTTTATTGTATTAACTTATGTATTAAAATTGTAACAAATGGATTGCGTAAATGCTCTGAGCAGATATTTCACACAGTATAAGGCAGCTATTTTACATTAATTTTGTACCAATTGGTCCCATTATATCACATCATTGGGGTCTTTATTTGTAATCTCTCTGTGTGCATTAAAAAAACACTTGTACAGCTTACAAAACAATGGGAATCACCCACATTACTGGACGTTGTGACTAAATAAGCAATAAGGTTGACGGAAGGTAGTTATTGTAAAATATAATTTTACATTTGTTTTGTGTCAAAATTGGATTTTTTTTTGTTAATAGTGAGCATGAATAGAGATAGACGTGTCTGTTTTGGTACCGGGATCTGGTGCGAGGCGTGCACTAGGTCATGGTGCCACAACGCGTGCACCAGCGCCATCCTAGCAGCCGCAGTGGGAACGGGGCGCCACGCACTGTCGCACATAGCACACGCTTGCACCAAATTGCGAATATTTAACATTATTGTTTAGATTGTGTTTTTCATAGACCAGTCCACTTGTGATACATCCATTATACTGTATGTATATTGATTTATTTTATGGCTCTTTGAATGTAACTATCCTGTCTCTGAATTATTTTGATAGTTATGATAACCAAGACACTGGAGGTGATGGTAGTGAATGCATTGTTTAAAATCATATACTTGTTTTCTTACTAAAACCCTTTTTACAAAATTAATAATTGGATGCACAAATTATCTCCAGTTTTTTTTTATAAAATTATATATTTTTGTAATGTATGGGAAGAACAAAGAAAACAATGTACATTTTCATTCAAAGAATATGAAGCAAAATCTATATGTTGGCATTGATAGTAACTAAATGTTATAGTCTCATTAAAAATAAGATAAATAAGAGACAATAAATTGACAAAATGTGATGCCTGATAGGCTATTTGACTGTGTTAAGATCTATGCCATTGTCTACCAACACTTCTTTATAGTTGTAACTTGAAGTATCCAAAAATAATTGTCTAGTTACTTACTCATTTTGTTACATAAAAGTTATCATATTGCTTTTAAGTTGATCATATTATGTATAATAATGAATACCCAATCAGTTTTGGTTTATTATTGAAAGTTTTAATTTGACCTACATATGTATATTACAATGTAAAAGGTGTGTTTTGTTAATGGAATACATATAACATTTTATGTAAGTCATATAAATACAGGTTACAGGCCACATTGTGCATTTATATGTATTATTCTTAAAATAATGACAAAACAGAGCTGTGAGATTACAGTTACTGACAGAGTGTGGCCTGTTAAACCTTCTTGCACAGGATGCATAATATTCTAAAATTATATTATTGAAATTGTTACATATTGTATCGCGAGTTATACAAAGATATTTTCCAATGAGACTACAGCATAGTTTCATATATCATTTCTAGCATGTAGCCACCATAAAGAGTTTGATTAAAAATTTAAAACGAAATTTTCATGTATAAAATTACATGATTGTCTTCAAGTGATCATTTATGGATATGTTTGCAATACCTGATGTCTAAAGCTAAATAAAGCTTGATTCTTTTTATTTGTTTATTTTTAGTGTATATTAATTTTGAAAACCAACATATTTGTGTAAAATAGCTGTGCACTTTAGTATCATAAAGACTTTATGAAAGCAATTTCTGGTAGATTAACATAGTGTAACAAGCTTTTATTATAATTACTGTTTTTTTCATACATCTGTCCTGTTGCTTTCAGTATACATATTAAGGTGATTTTTAATAACATTCATAATTCTTATGTATTATATAAATAAAAATTATAAAGTATTGTACTAAAAAAGTAAAACACATTGCATTTTCTTTATGGTATACTAATGTTGCTGAAGGGATAGTATACTGTATAATCATACGTGTCTGTGTATAAACCTAGTTATACCTATACACAGAAATATTAAATTAGTACTTTTTCTTGGTCCATCATGAAACCGGGATCATATATCTATAAAATATTCTTTGAGATAATTCCAATGAGCTCGAATTCGATAAATCTGCTGTAAATTGGTTAGTAGTGAGTTTGGCGAATAGCTGGCTGAGAAGCGAGAGGTCTCCGGTTTGAAATTTGGTTTTTCTTTAAATAATTAATCAGTCTAAAAATGCCCGATACGGCGATAGGCTCGGATAGAGCTCGGCAAAATGTGGGCGTTCTAGTTCGCCTCTGCCTACCCCTTTGGGGATACCAGCGTGATTGTGTATTTAGGTATATTAGGCAAATACGTAACAATCTCGGTGGCCTAATTATATTTTTTTATTTTTCTAGCATGTTGCAGACAGGATTTGGCTTAGTTTTTTTACGACCGGCTGCCTGCCTGACGTCAATCCCCTTTGAGGAATCCAGTCCCGGCCAAATTAAATAAGAAAATTCGCTTTGCCCAACCTGGGAATCCAACCCAGTCCACACCACACGCTGTCACTAGACCAGGGAGGCGACAATTTTTTTTTCTATCCATGTCCAGTCAAAGTCACAAAATACTATAAAAGTTTATAGCATAGTTAGTCTAAGTTATAGCATATAACTTCCATAATCAATCTGTGTTTATAGACGGTTTCTAGCCAGTGTTGTGTGCAATCCATGAAGCTGTAAAAGACGTTTACTAATCTGTGCTATAAAAATAGTTGTAAGCGCACTAAAGCTTTTATAATTATACGAATTGGAGAATTATAGTCTCTACCTACTCTTTTGGTATACAGGTGTTATAACATTTATGTAATGTAAAAATATATATCGTATTCTGTCTACCTGCCCTTATCCCACCTTAATGTGGGGTCGGCGCAACACACTTTTTCAAGCATGTTGCATTGAGGATTTGGCTTACTTTTTACGACCAGCCGCTTGCCTGACGTCAACCCCCAATGGGAAAATTTCTTAGACTAAATATAGACTGGACAATCCTCACTGACATATTGAAGGAACGGGATGGTGCTATACGCATTTAAGTGTGTTGAACAAAGATGCTAATCTAGTGCTTTGTCTCGCGTCGAATACCCAGAAATTCTTGCTTTGTGCATTTGCTTTGAGCTCAGAATTTGACAGCATATTTTATTCTGCAGTTTACGTGGATATAAATCACTTATAATTATTCAATTCTTATTATTATATTGAAACAGTGAGTTTGCAGAGTCTCATAATGGTGGGATGTTGCATTCGCGGGTGTAAAAGCAATAACAGACGAAATGAAATTTGTGTTACATTTCACACGTAAGTAACGATGAAATCTTATTTCTGAACATTTTATTAGTATCGGTGTGATATATTGAAGAGTATTTAATAAGATATGTGGAATAATATGCATATAAATCGCAATATAACGTGAAAATATAATTTCCTGACGTAATCATGGTGTTACCGGCTACTAAAATCGTAAAATCCGTAAATTGGTAAATTAATAATTTCATTGAATAGCAATTCTTTAATAATGTATAAAGCAATAAAACATTACTTATAGGCTCTATACCCTCGGAGGGGTCGGCAGAGAAACTATTACGCTCATTGTTCGCTCACGTTATTTCCGTCCCATTATGAACCTAGTACCTACTATTAATTAAATATTTATTATTTTTTTAAGGTTCCGTCCCTCAAAAGGAAAAAGCCCTTATAGGAACACTTTGTTGTCCGTCTGTCAAGACATATATCGGTATCGCAGGGAGGTATCGAGTTGAAATTAAAACCATATACGCAGATCTGTAGATGTTTGAAGCTTACTGACGGGGGCGTCGAAGTGTATTTGGGGGCGCACTGGAATTGGTGAGCGGTGTTGAAAAGGATTCCCCGAACGTGAGAACCCAGTATTTTATTTTGGAAATCCCCATACACGCCCGCGGCCGCGCCTCGTAACGTTAGCATTTATTTCAAAACTGACCAATAGAAGTCATTATGATAATAAAAATGGATATGCAAGTTATGAGAGTTTTTCCTTTTCGTTTTTATATTTGTTTTTACCGCCCCCTTGAACATGCCGCCCGTGTGCGGTGCACACCTTGCACGCCCGCACGTAACTCTTGCGGCGATTACGATCAGGTAAGTTTGGAGTCGGTCCATTAAGTTTTTAAACTTGTAACTGTTTTACGTTTTTCTCTTACTTTGTCATTAAATTATAACCAAATGAACATGGTACCTTTGAAATAATCTCTATCGAATACAATAGCATTTATCAGGATTGGTCGACATTTGGCGAAGATATCACATACACTAAAATAGTACAAACGAAGTACGTACAGTCTTTCTGCCTCAGTGGCGTAGTGGTATTGCGTGCGCGGTACGACTATCGTTCTGAGGTCTTGGATTCGATCGCCGGGTCGGGCAAAGTGATATTGGATTTTTCAGTATCAGCCTGCAGTCTGGAATTTGTGCCCGATATGGCGATAAGCTTGCCCCCTATAATATCTGGGACGGAACTAAGCTCGGCGAAATGATCTACGATTTGCAAGAGGGATGACTGGACCGTGGGTAGCTTCACCTGGTGTCTGGGCCTAGAGCGTCGATTAAGAATGGAAGTAAAGCTGATTCGCATTCGTGATCCTTTTGGCCAGTGAGTATAACACACAGGAATGGAACCGGTACCCCGACCTAAGTGACCGTTGGGATTTCCAATATCGTGCTGTATTTTAACAGCGAACGGTTCGGTCAGTGAGTATCAGTACATAATCATTACTCTCCTGCGGTTAGGATCATAAGATCCGTATATAGATTTCTCACGCAAAATTTAATGAGCAGTGTTGAATTGCATATATTTGTGTTTTTTTTTAATGTTTATAAATATTATAGGTACTAATTACATCGACAGCGTATTTTACTTACTTTGTGTTTACATATTTTTTACCTGAACTTATTCAAATCTTGATTCCAATTACAGAACATTTACATAAGTAGTTTTCATTCAACTTAAAAAGTAGGAGGTTCTCAATTCGTCGTTATTTTTAACGGGAGGCCGCGGGTTCGATCCCCGAGCCAAGACAAATGTTTATGTGATCACCAGATATTTGTTTCGGGTCTGGGTGTTATAGGACCGTAAGTACTGATACCTACGACACAGGTTAAGCCTAGTTTGGGGCCACGATTATATGTGACTGTTGGTTGAAAAAACCCTTTCATTCAAGGGCAGTTGTCTTGGTATGTTTGAATAACGTACCACAAAAAAAGCCTCATCAATATCCATAAGTATATATATTATAAGTTTTGTATATAGTAACAGTAGGATAATATATTACCAATAATATATAACTGAATATAATAGACAGGAATGGGCTCGGCGAAATATTGAGTGTTCTAGTTCGCTCCTGCCTACCCCTGAATACAGGCGTAATTATATGTATGTATGTACACTACTAATATTTCGATTAATATTCCCAAAAAAAAACCTGAATTCAGAAATTCAGGATTTTTTTTACAACCTGACCACACAAGCGATGGCTCTCGCTGTCTCATGTGTCGGTACGACGTGGTGATATCTATAGGATAATCTAAGGAAAATTTGCTTTGTCCGACATTCCGGTCCACAGCCCATACATGCTACCGCTAGACCAAGGAAACCAAATATATATCGTAATAAAACATTTTATCGATGGTATATGCAATGAATCACGACCCTCTTCACTAGATCGCCATTCCTGCTGCCGTATTATTATTACTTTGGCTCGGGGGCGTGGCTTATTGACGGATGCGGGTCTATAGGAACAAACAAATGTATATTGGTACTTCTCTAACTGAGTTGATATCCATTAGTAGAAAAGAGATAGCATTATTTTTTGCTGATTCTATTAAATTTTATACTCGATAGGTTGTAATAGACAATAGGGGACAATTCAATTGGACACACAGGTGTCCAATTTAATTGTAGAAAATAAAATTAATTGTAGACTTTATCAGTCTTTATTGAATGACAGTGGAGTGAAGATCTTTGAAGATGTCTCGTGATGACATAGTATTCACAAAAATTGCGAAACATGTGTATGATCCAATAAAAATAGGCTCAATAGATGGTATATGTTTTTTTTTAATGGATTATAGATGTTGTGTATTGGAGTATTTTTTAAATATTTTCTTTTTTTATTTAAAAGGCACCGATACAGAGCCCCATGACCGCGCCATTGTGAGAGCTATATACTCACAGTACACACCAAATAAATCTTTGAAAGGAAATCCAGATAACACAATATTTGTGGGCAGGCTAAACCCTAGAACCACAGAGGTAAGACCTAACTCGTCATAAACATACATATAAACATGACACATCAGATGGTACCTACAAAGGTACCTAGTTAAAAAAATAGAACCTACCTACATGTTATAAAAATCTCCATTCTACAAAAAATATAAGACAAATTGGACCGTGTTACACAGAAATGATCCAGCCTACAAAAAAGAAACAAAAAAAAAAATTGTTCACACCAAGATGATCTATTAATGGTTTAGAACATGTTGGCATAATTTCTTTTTGTGGGTTGGATCAATCCTGCGTAACACGGTCCAATTATGTTGTACCTGTGTATCATGCAAGACAGACACAAAACTAATGTTTACAGAATAGGCAAATATAAAGCCAGGTCTCCTGCACTATCGTTTTCGAAAAACACTAAAAACACATACAACAAAAAACTACGATTTTAGTTGTCACCTGCTCGTAAACAATGGACCATACATAAAACTACATGTTTTAATGTTTTAGTGCAGGAGACACTTTAAATATTCCATAACTACTTTTAATTTCAGGACACCCTCCTCACAGAATTTGGCAAATTTGGGAAAATACTACAGTGTCGTATTGTAAGGGACATTGTAACTGGAAAATCAAAACAATATGCATTTATAGAGTATGAGAATCCAAATCATGCTGATAAAGCATTCAAAAACATGCACAAAGAATGTATAGATGGGTCTGAGATTGTAGTGGACATGGAGGTTGGGAGGAAACTGGTTTGTTGGAAGCCCAGGAGGTTGGGCGGGGGGTTTGGAGGAAAGAAAGAGTCTGGCCAGCTGAGATTTGGCTGTAGGGACAGACCGTTCAGGAGACCATTGCCTTTTATTGTGAAAACTGAAATAAAAAAGGAGTTGATAGATTTGAAAAAAGAGAAAACTGAACCTAAAAGTAGTTAGGAGACTGTAGATATTAATCATATTTGCAAGTATTGATAGTGAGCTTATGTTAAGATGAGACATGATTAAATCCTAAAAATAGATGACAAGTCAAGATATTTTAAAATAAAATCGAGCCATTTAATTACTAATACTGCTATAATAAAAACCTTAACAACCAGTAGGTTATGCATTGTCATAAAAATTTAACAATGAATGACAAAGTAAAATAATGTGCAATGTTTGTCTCAAAGAATTCAAGGGTTGGTGCAAATCATTCACCAGAACTGAAGCACTTCTCGCCATATTAGAAGGGTTACTTTTGTTCTTGCTCTTTGTGTTTCTAGTTTTTTTGATACTACATTTTATGGCTTGCACAAGTGATAAAACAGATGACGCTATCTATAATGTAGAAAATACAACAGAAAAAATATCATCTAGACCACATATTAATGTATTCAGTACTTCAAAAGCAATTGTGACTTCCAAAACACCCTTCTCTTTGGCACCTATCACTGAATGCACATGGAAACCTTCTGACAAGACCAAAGCACATGTAAAATATTATGAATATAACACTACACACAAGGAAGACGATACTATATCAACAGATCTACATGATTCAAAAAATGCTGAAGGATATAGGGCTAAATTTATAAACAAAGACAAACTTAAACATACTACAGATGAGTCTCTTATAGTAGAACTTGGTGGAACTACAGAAGTGACAGTAAACATTCCACTTGAACATGAAGACGAAAGCGACTTTATAACTGAAGATTCAGATGGTGAAGAAGCTGGTGAGAACTACCAACGATGTGTACTAGCTCTGGTGAAAGTGAGCCCTCCTAGAGCCATCACATTCGGCTGCATATTGACCGTGGTCACAGAGTACTGGACAATAACCTCTGCTAGCTGTATTGAGGCTATTGAAGAGGTGGATTCCTTAGATTCTTTTGTGATGCTGGAGGATTATGGACATGTGAGGAAGGGTAGAACTCACGTTATTTCAGATGTACAGATACATCCCATGTATGAAGGTGTAAACAAGAGTTATGATCTAGTGGCTCTGAAAAGTGAAGATAGTTTGATGAAGGGATCAGGGTTCACAGTGAATTTGCCTAGTTTGATTGATTATTTTACGACAACTATTGGCGAAAGTTTCACTCTATTGGGGTATGGACCATATAGGTATGTGCATAATATTATAATGTTTATGTTCCATAAAAGTATTTTTTCAATAGATTTTACCATTTACCATTTAAGTGCCATATTATTATTAGGATATGTTGTATTTTTATTGTCAACAATGTCAGAGTTTTTGTTGCGACTTAAAAGGGATTTAAAATAAAAATATTTTAAAATGATTTATTGCAGATCGATCGACACAGGCCCTCGGAGCAAGCGTTTGCACAAGGTGTACGTGTACAGCGTACCGTCGCGGCAGTGTCCCCTCGCGCAGGAGTCGTGGTCGCTGCGGCACCTGTGGGGCGGCGGCGCGGTGACGTCACGCGCGCGGTGCGGCGCCGGCCCGCTGTGCGCAGGCGCACTGTTCCAGCGCGGCTCGCCCTGCAATTACTGCGCGGGCTCACCTCTACTGCGGGGCTCGGTGCTCATGGGCATCATGACGGAGAACAGACAGTGCGGCGTCGCGTGCGAACCACAGCTCTATGTTAACATAGCTGCGCTTAGGGACTGGTTGGATTTCGTCACTGGAACTAAATAAACGGTTTTGATGTATTCTCTTTTTATTTATTTTAAAAACGTTGCCACACTAGATGATAAAGGATAGGATAAAGATATTATGAAACTAAATATTAATCAAAACATTAAATGATTCCTTCACAATTGATTATGGCTTTGTAACGATTGGTAATTTAAAATAATTTGCTTTATTTTGTAATGATAAAAGTTAAAGATTTGTAGAACTTCTGAATCTGTTAATTTTTACCTATATTCAAAATTCTTTACTGGTATTTTTTTTCCATGAGCGGAGCCGCGATCAACAGTTAGTGTAATACATACAAACATAAACTCACGCCTGTTTCCCGTTGGACTAGGCAGAGACTAAGGAGCGCCAGAGGCTTCGGTTCAAACACACCTCTTTCACTTCTTCCAGTCATTAGTCTTTTCATGCACGCTCGTCGGTTACGAGAACTCCTTATTTGGCCCTTTTTCAGTATATCGCCAATTTGGTCCTTATAGGTACGTCTAGGACGTCCTCGGCCGACACTACCATTCACTTCCGCTACATAGATTTCTTTCGTCACTTTACTTTCATCCATCTTTCAACGTGGCCAAACCACCAAAGTATTCCTTTCTCAATCCTTGTCACTACATCTTCCTTCAATCCACATTTCTCTCTCATACTGCTATTCCTCACTCTATCATTCAACTTCTATGTAATACTCTTTAATTAAAATTATAATATCTTTGTTTTTGGCAAATACAAAGCATCAAAGTGACATTGATCTAGTAAGCAACTATAATTTATATTTCTTTAGCCATTGTAATTTAACCGATTTATCCACTACGTTTATTTAGCAAGCAACTTCAACTAAATTTGAATATCATACCCGTGTAATAGTATAGTAAAGCATATCTGAAAGGCACACAAAGCACCATGAACAAGGCGATGCTGGCGTGCTCGCTGCTGATGGCCGCGTTCGTGGTGGGCAGCATCACGTCGGCCACGCTGCAGATCCTGGCCGCGCTGCACGGCGACAGCGACGAACACGAACCGTAGCCCATGACTTAGGACCAACGCGGACTATGTCACTGTCGTTTACACATTACAACTTTAAGCGAAACGTGATGTGTTTTGGTGCTACAAAAGTACAAAACCCGCCAAAAGTACTAATCACTTCACTTTCCTAAAGTAATTCATGATGAAGTATTATATCGGTGGTTTCAACCACCAATACGGTAATCCGTTTTTCTCACGTGATAATTTTCAAAATAATAGTAATATTTCTGACCTGCTTATAAATGGTTCCGTATCTTGGTGATCGGGATGCTGCTAATGATGATGTGTGCGTATATTTTGGAACATCCGTGGGCCGTGAGCGCAGCACCGTGCCGCACATACGCGTTGTAAAAATAACTACCCTCATTGGATTTATAATGGCGGTTGACAACGTAAAGTACTTACTTATTAATTAGCTTAGCCGCCTACTGCATAATGCTTTTATAGTCACTATAAAGCCGGGTCTCCTGCACTAAAACATTACACAAAACGCCTACACAAAACATGTATTTTTTATCTATGGCCCATTGTTCAACGAACAGGTGACAGGTAAAACCGTTTGTTTGTTTGCGTGTGTTTTTAGTGTTTTGTTTTGAACAAGCTTGAAGCTAGTGCAGGAGACGCGGCTTTATTTGAACGTATGACTTATTGGTAACACATTATAAATACAAAGTTAACGGCCGGTTTCAATGAACAACCTCAGTTCGAATGTGCAGATAAATTACAAAAATTAGCCAATAAGAACACAGTTTGAACATGACTCCGTCAAATGACGCGATTTGATTGGTTCATAATAGCGATCTATCTGCACTCTAAACTGAGATCGTTTATTGAAACCGGCCGTTAATGTATTGCATATATGCAGGATATTATGTATTTCACGGCATAGCGAAAGATCACCCATCTACGTTGCGCCCTATTATAGTTATTGTGATATAACACTAACGTGAAACTTTGTGAATGAAACATCAGTATAAAGCGTAACATAAACAGTTTATTTAAATATATTCCATACGTTGAATCATTATAATACATTGACAACTAATAGTGCATCAACTGCCTTTGCGTCCGCCATCTAAATATACAGACATTACAAAGCCTTTTTACATATAGATACGCATTTCGCTTCATCCCTAACCACTTTACTAAGGCATTTAACATTTTATACAACCTGTCCCCATGTCACTACATTACCATAACTGTACATGTTTCTATACAAAACCATGGAAATATGCGATGAGCGAAAGAAATACGAGTTATTGTCTACTTGTTTATAGTAAAAGTAAATTGTATTGCACCTAATATAATGGAATATTTAATTAATTAAAATTTCATTCCTACAACCGAAAGAAGACTACAGGTCGAAGGCATCATGTTAAAGTGTGGTTTGATATGGACAACATTTAATTAAATTCGAATTGTATAAATTATACTTTATTCTAATACATATTAAAACACAATTTGACATAAGTTCTTGAAATAAGTTAACCCTTTGCCTTCGCACGTCCGAACACAAAGAAAATAATAACAAAATAATATAATAAAATTAATTAATAATAAAATTGAAATATTTTATAATAATACATTTTATACTAAGAACTTAGTTGAATGATTGAACCGAAAAATAGTCAATAGCGGTATAGTTTAAACGAAATACTAAAAGAAAATGTTTTCGCGAAGAATGAAAGTGGAATATATGTATGTCATATTATAATAGATAAAAAGTGTTACATCTGGAGACATAATATTTAAACTGTTATTGCGTATGTAGAATATACTAACAAATAATAATTATTTTCCGAATGTAACAAAAACATGATTCAATGAGCAAAACTAATATTGTTTATGACAACTATTCAATTATGAATTATGGCGCGCAGCACTCGCGCGCACTACAACACGTTACATGCAGACTACAGGCACCGAGCGGCTGCGGTTCGATCCCGCACCGAGACAAATAGCCGAATAACCCCAGGACCACAATCAATTTCATGATTATAAAAATAATTATAAATATTACCATATCGGCTAGTCATTTTTATATTATTTTTTATCTGAGAACGGCAAAACCCGGCTTTCATAAATGATTCATCACTTCCTGAATAGGGAAGAAACACCTATAAAAGTTTGGATTTTAATATGTCTCATGCACAACTATTTACCTCGGATGTGGGACTACAATACCCCAGCAGTCAGTAGCCGTCACCCCAGTCATTTTATTGTTGAGTGCTTCATGCATGTTGATCCAGGATTGTGTGATTGCTGGGCGTATAATAAATATCAATGTAGATTGTAGTCGTATAGTTGCTGCGGAGTGCTGTCCCTAACGCGTCGTTCCGTAATCATTTCGTCACTAAACCTCAACTAATAGTACTTAGTTGGTAAGCTTCACACGTCGTTCATTCACAAGCGGGCCGTTTCTGAACGCGCTCATCCCCCGGTTTTTGAAACAGTGATCAAAACAACTTAACAGAGCTTCAATTTCGACAACGCGAAAAAACACTTGGGAATTTCTTAAACAAAAGCGTACTAAAAACTTAATATAGTTTTCACAGTTGTTTGGTTTTAGCATTGATCAGCCTTTGAGAAACCAGGTGGAAGTCTGAATTATTCATACTAATTAGCAATAAGCATTTAAGCTACCGATTGTTATGTCAATTTTTCGATTATTTGTCACTAGTGACAAAGAAACTCGATAGTTGAAGTTACGCCATTCAGTGTTTTGTCTTTTTCACACTTATTGCTCTTAATGTGTGGTAGGAGAAGACAAAATAGTGATAAAACGCTGTTAACAAATAGGTGAGTGAGAGAATTCACCTCAGCATTATATTACCGGATGAATTGTCACATTCTGAGTTGAACTAGCCATCCACCCCGACTTCACATGGGATAAGTATGACTATAACATATTTTCCCCAAGTACATCTAAGTGGTGATAAAAAACGCATAAAAATCAATCTAGTAACACAGTATAAGCCTTCTACAAACGAACGAGATTGTGACAAAACAATCATTAATTGAAATGGAAGATGAAACAAAAAAAATGTTTGTACAAGCGCTTTCAGAAAGGCCCGCGTTACAACTAAAAGTACACTATTTATAGATAATATTATGTAATATCATTTTTCGTACTATATACTATGTTGTATATTCGTTGTTATCTTCACGCTATGTTTCTCCATGTAACTTCGGGTATATTTATTGTTTAGTTTCCTATAGTTCGCGCACAAGTCATAGTCACTTCCTGCAAGCGCGGGCCGAAGGAGAGGGGGGAGGGTTGAGGCGCCGCTAATATTACTTATCTGTTGCTAACTTCACGCAGGCGAGGACTCGTATTTGTGTGCGGGTTTTAATTAATCTATATTATCTAAGTTTTTAAACAATAAACCCCAGTTTGTTAATGTACAGCTAAAGTTACAATAAAGTAAAAATCAATATCTTTCACTTGACATTATGGACACTTGGCAAATGACAATTCAAAGGTTAGAGACTAAAGTAACACTTAAAAATGTGAGCTGTTAGATTTTGCCGTTACTTTTACATTGAGTCTTGCTATCGATGAAGAAACTAGGGGTAACTTAATGGTTGCGTAGAGAAATAGATTTTGTATATGCTGAGAAAATATCGTTTTAAAGGCTGCCGTCACAAACTTTTCTTTCTCAGCTTCATAGCGTGAAGATAAGTAGCGGGGGTAGGCAGAGGTGTGGATGTGACCGAGGGTGAAAACGCCATCTGTTGGAGATCATTAGTTCAACGTTGTGTGCGCGTGTTGGTGTTCATATCCCGCTGCGGTACTGCTCCTCGATCGGCATCTGCGTGGGGTCGTAGATACCGCCCTGTTAAACGTAAAATTGAGTCAAGATACTGTTTGGCACTTCTCGTGCTATACCACAGATGCGACAAAAATCATCCCCATACGCCAGAGAAGAACGGGCAAGAAACTCTAACGTTGCTCTTTTTAACCTCAATTTACAGTTAGCTACTAATACAGTGCAACACCAGCACCCCTAGTACGAGTTAATGCTACTCGAAAACTATGATAGTTATCGTTAAAACTCCATACATTTGCCTTGTAGCGCCGCTTGCGGAAACTACAATGAACTAAATAGATGTATAGAGATTAAACGATAACTATCATAGTTTTCGAGCAGCATTAACTCGTACTAGGAGTACAGATACAGAAAGACCTTAAATTAGAGCAGTGAAAGAGCCGAAAACCCTGCTTCAGTCTCAATATTTCGAGCGCTCTGTCCATCTTTTTTACGTAAAAACAGCCACGGTCTCGCCTGTTTGGATAATACATCCTAAATCTCCAAACTACAATGACAAGATTCTAAACTACAATGCGGAGTAAGGCTACATTTTACCTGTTAGTGGCCATTTGGTAAGTTTTCAGAGTCCTGCGGCGAGCGTGAACAATAAAAACATACGGGCCGTTTTGTTAGTCTGCCATCGTAGGTAAATAAAATAATGACGCTACAGTAATAGTTAATGGTGGTTAGGGGGCCGTACAAGTATTACATAAGCAGTTTTTTTTGAAATGATTAACCCCACACTCTTCCTCGTCAAGAAAAGAAAGCAAAGCCTTTATCACCCTCCCGTGCTAACGTAAGTATTGGTACATGAATATTAAATGTGTTCTGGTTTATTTATTAAAAAGTCTAAGTAAAAACTTTAAAAAAGAAATTGTAAATTCACTAATGTTGCACCAAAATTCATAGAACAACCTATGTTAAGTACACTCAATTCATTTTCACTGTACTTTTAGTATTAATATTAAGAAATTCGTGAAAACGTAGCGGAGTGTACAATAAAATATTAACATAACATAAGCCCACGCCTGTATCCCCGAAGGGGTAGGCAGAGGCGCACTAGCGAACTAGAACACCCACATTTCGCCGAGCTTAGTTCCGTCCCAGATGTGATAGGGGACGAGCCTATCGCCATATCGGGTACAAATTCCAGACTCCGGGCTGATATAGAAAAATCCAATATCACTTTGCCCGACCCCGGGATCGAACCCGAGACCTCAGAACCGTAGTCGTACCGAAATACTACCACGCCACCGAGGCAATAAAATATTATTATAATTATATAGATGGTAAGATATGTACATTGTACATTTTGTCCGATTCCCAAATAAATAAAATAAAAAGTAAAAAAAAAATACTGCTGACGTAACCACCATCCAGAACCCCCTCACCGGTCATAAAAAATAATCAAAGAAAAACCCCTACGCGCCCCTCGTAGTGCTTACGTAATTTTTGAATGGCCCCTAGGTTAAGGAACAGTCGTAGGTTACCTCGTGATATGCCGGGGATAACGAGGACGGGGTGGGGATGGGAGAAGGTGGTATGAACACGTGGATCACCTGGGAATATAGTATGGTAACTATTACATGATATATGTAGTAATCAACTATCTATTCATCTACTAATCATGGACTAATAATTATTATTATGTGTATAAATTTTCATATACATATATTTATGTCACGTGTATAGAGATGTAGAGCGTTTAAGTAGGAAGGGGGACCCTGGCAGAAGGCCGGGATAACGCCAGGCAGAAAGAAAGTATAGAGATGTAGAGGTATGGTCGTAGGCCGAGGTATAACGGGTTCGAATTCATTTTTTTTCACATAATTTTGAACCCGATTCGTCAAAGATTATTGATGTCATTTAAGCAGCCGATCGTTAAAAAGAAGCGAATGAATTTCTGCTGCAAAACAAGTAACATACATCGGTGTGATAGAGGGGTAAGGTGTCGACACACCTTACCCCTGACCTGGTACCGACGTACCTGCGCGTTGGAGTCCGCGGCGAGTGGCGGGGATGTGGGCACGAAGTACGTGGTGGGGGCGGGGGGCGGCGGCGGCGGGAGCACGTCGGCGGCGGGGGGCAGCGCGCGGGTGGCGGCGCCGCTCGGGTTGAACACGTCCACGTACGACTTCTTTATGTCTGCACAATCACACCATCACAATTAACGCAAGGGTTTTGCTTAGCTTTTTAACAAAACACTATTGGGTACTTGACTATGTTTCATTGCATTCAATTTTTTATATGTAATAGCATACAAAACAAAATTAAACCCTTTTATAAAAACCGCATCGAAATTGGTTGAAAAATGAGGCAGTAATTCATATTTTAAATTCTGCAATGAACAAGAGTGGGGATGGGGATATCTTGCTATCCCTTTCTAACGCACTTACCGTTATGGCCTTGACGTGATTTTACTGATACTTCTCTTTTCCGCAGTTTGAAGGTTACAAAAATTTCAAATGCTTATAACTTTTTTATCTTTGAGAATATTTCAATAATTCTTTCAGTGATATATTTTAGATGGCGTTAATTTCATATAAAATTAAAAAAAAATATTAGTTAAGTACCCAATTTCACTGCACGTTTTTGTCAATGATATATTGTTCTACGACCAAGAGTCATAATCTTGTTGTGTTTAAACAGAAACATTGTTTTTTGTAATTTTTCGTGAAAAACTCGTCTCTCGTTGGAGGCGGCACATTACCGTACATATAGGGGCTTACTTATAAAAACAATTTAACTTAACTTTTTTCTACACAAAACACATACGCAAAACAACGATTTTAGCTGACACCTGCTCATGGCACAATGGACCATAGATAAAAATGCAAATTTTGTGGAGGTGTTTTGTGTAATGTTTTAGTGCAAGAGACCCGAATTTAGCAAATGGTAAAGAATAGCCTGTCATTTTTATTTTTAAACGATGTGACACAAGGAAAAAAGTGGCAGCCTATTCTAACCCATTTGCTCAGCTAAACTGTTTTTATAAGTTACATAAGCATCTCAGCTTCCGGAGGCCGAGCCACCCGTCACTATTAATGTCGTCATGTCGGCGCCCCTCGGCATGAATACTCACGTCTACCCTTCTGCATCTTGAATATGTTGGAGAGTGGCGCGGCCGGTGGTGCTGACAGTGCTGACGGTGCGGACGGTGCTGGCGGGCTGGCACTCTGCGGCGGCTGCAGCGGCGGGGAACCGCTCCTGGAGACAACACGTTCATACAACAATAACTGACGACCAGTGCTTTATCATTCCTTAGTGATGCTATTGTCCGTGAGTGGACGTTTCGCTTATCATCAGGCGAGCAGTTTGCTCTTCTCGTTATTATAAAAAAACCTGATTGTGTAATAAAGGGAAAATCAATATTTTCACAGCCTATGTCACCGAGCCGAATCAAACGACACCTCATATGTTTAAATCTGTCAAACCATTTTGATTCCAGCCGTGCCAAAGAAATAGACATACATAATACATAGACGTATACATGACTGCGTCGGTGGCGTGGTGGTAATTTGGTACGACAACCGTCCTGAGGTCTCGGGTTCGTTCCTCGGGTCAAGAAAAGTGATATTGGATTTTTCCATATCAGCCTGGAGTTTGGAATTTGTGCTTGATATGGCGATAGGCTCGCCCCCTATCACATCTGGGACGGAACTAAGCTCGGCGAAATGTGGGTTTTCTAGTTCGCTAGTGCGCCTCTACCTACTCCTACGGGGATACAGGCGTGAGCTTATGTTATGGTACACTTGATGGAATGGGACACAATATATTTTGGAGGCAGTCGGACTCGGGTGGTGGGGTACCTGATGGCCCTGGCGAGGTCGGCCATCTTGGGCGGCGGCGGCGGCGGCTGGTCGCTCTCCTCGGCGTCTCCGTCCAGGTTGCGCCAGCGCTTCTTCTGCTCGTCCCACACGATCTGACAACACCGCACAACGACAACCGTCTTATAACAACGACCAACAACAATTGGGTACTTGACTATGGTTGATTTCATACACATTTTTATATGTAATAGCAAATAAAATGAAAAAGAAACCCTTCCGTAAAAACTGCATCGAAATTGGTTGAAAACTGAGGTAGTCATTCATATTTTTAATTCTAGTTTGGGGGCATATTGGAGATATCTTGCTATCCCTTTCCAACGCACGTGACGTGATTATACTGATACTTCTCTTTCCCACAGTTTGAAGGTTGCACCAAACTACAAAGGCTTATAACTTTTTTATTTTTAGGAGTATTTGAATATTTTTTTCTGTGTTACGTTTTAGATGACGTAAATTCCGTATAAAATCAATAAAAAAAAAATAGTCCAGTACCCAATTGTACATTCATCAGTACAGTTCATAAACATGATAACAAAAAATTATAAATCAAAAGTGTTACGGACCCATACCGAGACAACTAGATAGCTTTCTCAGTATGTTGTGACTTCTCATGTTGTTACTTGTGGTTGTGACTCGCAATAACATTTTACAGACATAAGTATTTACAGCAAATGTTAGTACAATAAAACTCGATAAAAATAACATTTATTTATTACAATTAAAACGAGTATACAATAGATATGTAGTGTACATAAAAATACATAAATAAATTATAATATAATATACTTTCGATCTTGTATATAAAATAAAGTAAAATTGACAAATACATAATATAAATACCACTACACACACGGTATTATCGAATGTTATTTATTTAAACAATCCCAAAATGAAAAGAATGTCTTTAACTTTTAGGTCCATTTGCAGCTCCGCGATAAATTTACAGTTACACCTTATCTCGATTTATTCTGCAGCTCACTCCTATCTTTAAATCAAGATTTGGGATAAATAGATACTTATCGCGGAGCTGCAAGTGGCCCTTACAAATTAAGTCATGTTTATCGGCAATTACTATCACTACATAGTATAAATCAAAGTCGCTTCCTGCTGTCTCTATGTCCCTATGTATGCTTAGATCTTTAAAACTACGCAACGGATTTTGATGCTTTTTTTTTAATATAGAGTGATTCAAGAGGAAGGTTTATATGCATATTATTTTGAGAGCCTCCGTTGCGTGCCCTGTTTTGCATATGTGACGCAGACGAAGTTACGCGGGTCAGCTAGTGTTAATATAAACTAAAAACGAATATTGTGAAGTTTAATTTAGATAAGAAGTTAAAATTATAAATGTTAAAGCAAAAACGTACTATGTACATCAATATAGTATATAATATATATATCAATATGTATAATACATTTTGCATGACTAACACAACTATAACATTGCAAATAACAAGATGTTTATACATTGTGGCACAAGATATAAAAAGTGTTGAGGAAGTATTTCATATTATGTTTCATCTTACATATTATATTGTTTCAATATCAAATTTCTTGGTAAAAAATTCGCTCACTAAAATAGTACTGGCTTAAACTGGATGTAATATCACACAACGAACTATCGTTAATCAATATATTTTTTGTTAAATTTTAAGCTTTTCATTAACTCCTAAGACAATCTGATTTATTATACTACTACCTATTACACATTATGGTTTCAAAACAACCCATCCTACAGAAAACGAAATTCGTATAATATATATAATTTTTATCTCATAGTAAAAACTCAACAATCAGGCCTCGTGATCTGATCTGGATTCAATTTAAAACGATCCCTTAGCTACTAAACACAAAACACTAAGAACATTACAACTTATGATGTTTTATATATTGCTATTATTTTAGACAGGCGTCGCAGTTACCATCAGGCGAGGCGCGAGGTGACCTCCTGCTCATAAAAACATAAACAAATAAATAAATAACACCCAACAGTCACATACATAGTCCTGACCCCACACTAAGATCGAGTTTTATGTCGTGAGTATCAGGAACTACGAGAGACTTTCGGTCTCACAACACCCAGACCCGAAACAACTATCTGCAGGCCATACAAACATTTGTCTAGGTGCGGCAGTCAAATGTTGATATAAACTGCAGCAATTAGTGATAAAGAGGAAATCCCACCAGCATGGTATAATCTACATGAGAGTGGTCACGTGTTTGTGTCTGTCAGTGTGTTTGCGACTCACAGTGGGGTTCTTGTCGTCGGGCAGTATCATCTGGTTGGGGGGCCGCAGCGACAGCTTGGTGAAGATGCCGCCGAACCAGCCGCGCTTGCCGCCGGCGCCTTCGCCCTCGCGCGACTGCTCCTTCTTACCGCCCTGCTTCTTCTGCTTCGGCGAGTCATCGTCTCCATCGGGTTGCTGCTTACACATATAAGATTTTTCATTATGGCAGAGGCTGGTGAAAGTGCAATTGGATCACTTCTTAGTAAGTGATAACAAAATATGGGCCATTAAATAAATGATACCATTTTAAGGCCCATTTCGATGATTTAGTATCGTACTAGAGCAGTCTTTCCCAACGTGGGCGATAACGCCTCTCTGTGGGCGCTGCATGCCTAAAGGGGAGCGGTAAGAGACCCAGAAAAAAAGGGGATCTCCGCTGATATAAGCTCACAATAATTTATTTAATTTGAAGTTATAGTGGGTTTTAAGTCGGTAAACCAAATGGGGAGCGCTAAAAATAATATATTTTCAAAGTGGGCAGTAGACAAAATAAGTTTGGGAACCTCTGTACTAGAGCCTGCCGCATCCAAGTGTTGGGCAAAGGCCGAAATTCCGGCTATATTTTTCTTGATAACATCGTGCAAAAAAAACAACAATGTTGTGACTAACCTCAGCGCTGGGTGGTCTGTCGTCGTCGTAGTGTGCAAAGTTGGCGCCGGTGTTGGTGCCGGGCATGGTGATGGTCGGCGCCGGCGCGAGGGGCGCGTCCCCCTCCCCCGGCTGCAGCCCCGCGCCCGCTCCCGTGCCCGCACCCCCGCCCGCGCCCGCGCCCGCGCCCGCCTGCCGCAAGCCCACCGATCGACAACGCTCGCCCGTCACCCGCGCCGGTCGCGGGCCAGCGCTGTCCAACCCCGCCCGCACCGGCGTCAAGATACCACTCGTGGCGCGAGTACCGACACGCACGTCACTCGCGTCACCGATACTATACCACTGTATAATACACTCAGTGCGGAAAACACGCCGTATTGTACGCATCTTTACATTTCCCGATCGTTCTTATATCTATGAGCAGTTAAAAGCGTTACAACGTTATTTAATTACTGTTTTTTACTCATTTATAAAAAACTACATTATCTATAAGCTTCCTTAGTTATCGCTGTAATCAGTCACTGCTTTGTACATCCATCGTTACGTCGAAAAATTCCAAAATAGTATCATAGATTTTTTTTTTAAATGCCACTTCAGGCATTATTAAAAAAGGCCATTGCTATTCATACCTAAAAATCTGTGATATTATCATTTAACACGAGACAAAAGAGAAAGCAATATTTAATCAATGTTTATAGGTAAAAATGAAAGTAACAAAACAGTGATTAGTTAAAAACAGCGATTTTAAGATTACAGTTTAACCGAACTATTGATGCGTAACGTTCGTGAAGCTAAAGCGAGAGTGCGATGCAAATAATAACTAATAAATAATAATGAGCTTGTTAAAATAACGTAAAAACGTAACGTGATATCTCGGCGTCAGTGCGGCGGGATGTAAAAAGTAAAACATGGTCAAGGAAGCGGGTCTCGATAAGTGCTTACAACTTTAAAAAGCAAGTAACACATAGAGAGTTTATATTCGGTTTAGTTAATTATAATAAAAACTATCAGTTTAGAGATACAGAATTAATAAATTTCGGACACAGACAAACAAACCTGCAAGACGCCACATCATATATAACTCGACCAACTGATGTAGGTGTATCGTAAGCCTCGTCTCCTGCACTAGTGTTTCTCGAAACATTACACACGACGATTTTAGCCGTCTCCTGCTCGTGGAACAATGAACCATAGATAAAAAATACACGTTTTGTGTAATGTTAGTGCAGGAGTATGATGACTCATAATACATATTTGTATAATCTAATTCGTTAACATTACTTGTATGTGGCACCTTTAGTTTATTGGTCTGTAATATAATGTTATTGGGAACAGGATACTTTATAAACCTCTGAAAACATAAAAAAGAAACAGAAAATGGAACTGAAATATAATTTTGTATAGTAAAACTATGCGTATTTATGAAAATATGTTTTACACACAAATTGAACATAGTTTTATGGAAGCCAAAATAATATGATGACACACTAAATCTTCGAGCAACTTTAATGCATTAGTGGCAGAAACTATGGAAGAGGATCAGGAATGGAAAAAATAACACAGAAAAGCATTTACTTCACAGAGAAATGAATAACAACACGCACTCATTACAAAATGATGAACCTTAGTGACATCGCTAGAGCGAGGTTCCAGCGCGACAGCCCCCACCGCGCACAATAACTTATAATTTATAATTTTTAGATGATTTAGATTTAGATGATTTTATTTGCAATTTTGGATAAAAAAAGAATGTTTATCATATAGTGATTTTTCATTGTTTCCATTCGCAAAACGTACGGACTCAAGCTAAAGTTTACTGTAGTTGAAAAACTGGAAAAAGATTATAATCAAAAAGTCTGTATCAGTGACATTTTTACAAACATCACCAATGTCCGTTACTTTATATTTTTTTATTAATTATTTTAATTGCCAGTAATCACTAGAGTAACGTATAAACATTACGAGGAGAGAAGCTAATCAAAATCACCGTATGAAGTCGAACCAGAGTACAAATCATCGAAATAATGAAGTAGTAAATTCATAATTTTTTCATAATTATACGAGTTGAGATGAAGAGTCCGCCGCGCCCGCCACTCTAGCGTTGCCACTTATGCAACATATCGGTTAATAAACAAAAACAGCCAACCTACAAGACGCCACATATTTCGCTCAAGAAGCTTAGGTTAAGTTCAGTCAATTTGAATGTTCATTTTGGTTAAATAACTTTGTAACGGTTTACACGGTATTTTTACGTTGAAAAATCGTCCATCCAATTTGTCACGCGCCATATAAGGATGTTTAGTCTATGTGGCGTCTTTTGGTTTATCAATCTGCCACAACATAAGGCGCACTTGTGAAAGCGTGTTGTGATGTGGATGCGCTCGTGTCGTTAACAGTCGTCCTCGTGTTTTGTCATTTCTTCTAGACAACAGGTTATCTTCTTATGCATCCATATCATCCAAATTATTTTATTTTTGTGAGCTTCTTGTCCTTTTTCGATTGTATTCAAAATTGTAATTTTTATCATTGTCACAGTTAGTTGATTGAAGACGTTTTTTTTAAATAATTTTAGATTTTTATTGTTATTGCAATTGTTGTCTCGTTAAGGTTAATCTGGTTTTTCATCTACACGTATTATACAAAAATCACATACCTCTATATTTTCTAAACATTAATCAAGCTATGTAATATTGCTAAAACGAAAATAAATCAACAACATTTGATACCATTGAAAACATAAACTTGAATTAATATTTCAAAGCTAATAAGGTTTTAATTTGTGACGGATTCGAATCGGCAACGGACACGAAAAAAACACTGTACCACGAAACCAAAACGAATACATACTTAAACGTAACATAAACATAACTACTTAAAATAATCAAAAATAAAAAAAATATATATTACCGGAACACGCCACTGTCTGCTAATATAAGATATATGAAATTTAAGGAAATCCGTTGCCGTCCAGAAGTTCAATTTTTTAAACATTCTGTAACGTCGAAATGTAAAATCAGATCGATATTTATCACAGTGCGTCGTGACACGACGTCGCTCGTTCTTCGTCGTGACGTGACTAAATGAAAGAGACGGGCTCGTCGATGTCGTACGTGTGCGGACCCGACACGCAGTAGGCGTGGTGTGTGCGGGGCGTGTGTCGGCGTGCGGGGGGCGGGGCCAGCTCCGCGAGCGCGTCGATGTCGAACGTGTGCGCCGGCCGCGCGCCCGCTCGCACCTCGCGCTTCGACAACATCGCCTCGAACTTGTCCAGGCTCTGCTCGATGGTCTTCCGTAATTCACGGCGGTGCGTCTCCGGATCCAATATGCTTTTAGTTTCCGTCGGCTCGGGCTTCGCGTGCTCCTCCGGCGGTGACGCGGGCACCTCTATCGGGTACGTGCCGCCGAATATCAGCGGTTTGTACACACCGTCTTTCATTCGCACAGACCGCCGCGCCCACGAGTCGACCGTGTTCGATATCACGCGACCGTACGGCGTTCTTTCCGTAGGGTATTTCTGCTTCCGGTCATCTACACGGGCGGGCGTGCTCGGTAGCGGGCTGTGAGCGATCTGTATGTCCAGGTCTGAGAGTTGAGTCTTCTTGGCGGAAGACCTACTGCCGGCCGACTCGACGCTGCTGCCGCGCGACACGGTCCTGGTGGCGGGTGTCCGGAAGCTTTCCTCTGCGAAGGCTACATTGACAGCGTCGTGTTTGGGGTGTACGCGGCGGCGCAGCGCGGGTGATCGGTGGAACTCGATCAATTCGAACGCATCGGGCTTGAGCGCGGGCGCGGGGGCGGGAGCGGGAGAGACGTAGGGCGCGGGCGCAGGGGGCGTGGACTGGGGCGCGGCGCGGGGAGGGGGCGGCGCGCGCTGGCCCCACGCAACATAATATAAAGCGTCAATCTCACAGCTACTAGAAGCTTAAAGTTTCTAAGGTTTGCGTGATCCCCACACACTAAACAACTTAATTAGCTTTAAGTAAATGTTTTACATTTACAGCGCAATTCTGAACCTTAACTTGGTCACTGTGAGGTCGACGCCTTAGTCGATGCCCGAGTGTATATCGAGCGGGCACGCACGGATATGAGTGAATGAAGTCTTGCTCAGTATCACACTGTGGCGGTGGGTAGCAAGCGTCGACGTGCGTGATACTGCGCACGCGCGTACAAATGACAATAGCGGGCAAACCCAAGTACCATGACAAACAAATGCTATGAGATGATGTTTATGACACACACCTTCAAACAAACATCGGCTTTTTAAAGTTTATGGTTAAGACACACAAATATATTTCATAATATTATAATTGGATATGTGTATCAAAAAATCGGATATACCAGTATTTTTATACTAACTTCAACATTCTTGACTTTAATGACTTCAAGTACCATACATTGAAAACCATTGTTTATGTACTTGATGACAATAGAGTAAAATAAATATTTTTACATTGCATGCTTAATAGAATAATCTCTTTCCATTTTTTCTCTCGTTTAGCTGTTCTATATTTATAATTTCTCCCCTCTATAATCTAACTTATGTAATAAATGCTCCAATAAGAATTCAACACCCCCCCCCCTTCACTTAGCCCGTAACTTACCTCTCCATATCCGTAACTGTTGTCCCCCTGCCAGTAAGGGTCTGCATACGACTGTGCGTGGTGTTCCTCGGTGCGGTGCCAGTCGTCGCCGTAGGATGTGTACGGCGGCTGCTCGGCCTCCTGTTGGACGACATGTTGCCCGACTTGTTGTGTGACATGTGCGGCCTGTTGGTTGTAGAACTGCGCCGCGTAGTCTGGTGTTTCCTCGGTGGGCTCGCCGTACGTCGGTACCGGTTGTTGGTATTGTTGCGCCTGATTGATACCGAAATATTGTTATTGAAATTAAACTATTTTTACGGATTATATCACGATTATACTAAGGACACCTTAGTCTGACCCCTGACCACGAAGGCTGCAAAGCTTTCGAAACGTCGGGCATAAAAATTAAAACCAAATCGTGATATAATCCGTAAAAAATTTTTAATTTCAATTTCCGTTTTCCGTTTAATTTCAATGAATAACATTCACGTAAACCTAAGAAATCATTAACAAATATTGTTATCTCTTGAATAGCTTTAAACAAAATGTTTATATGACAGGCAAAATTTAACCGACCTCAAAAGGAAAAGGTTCTGCATTCGTTTGTATTTTTATGTGACGCGATATCGCCGGCAAATATAAACCGATTTTCTAATATATTTCTGTATTTGATGGATCTCACTTAAGGGTGGTCGCCCACAATTAGGTAAAGATCTGATAAAACTTAAAAGAGTACAGACTGGAGAGCTACGAGAAAATGTTGTCTATGCTTTTTGTCGTGCTATAACCGGTTTTTCCTATATGTTTATATAGACAACATCTCTTCAGTCGGTTATCGAGATATATCGTGATACGCATGCTAGTGAGGAAGGTGTAATCAATTTTTCCTACAATGCGAATGCGCCGGTTTAACCAGATTATTACCATTGTATTGGTGAGCAATGTATGAAGTGTCCGAGTGTGTTAATGGATATTGTTTACAAAGCAAGCAGACCGACCTGATCAGTCCAGCTGTACTGCTGGTTCTGTGCGTAGTTGTACGGCTGGTGCTGCGGCGTCACCTGCGACGACTGCCCCACCTGCGTCACCTGCTCCACCTGCGTCACCTGCTCCACCTGCTCCACCTGTGCGTGCGCACCCACAACACGACACACAACACATCATTCACAATAAACACACCACATAAACCGTGCATATTATAATTTATTAAAGACATAGTTAGTACATTCAAGAATCATTGGTAAAACAATAAAAAAATAAACAATCTCACGCCTGCATCCCCGAAGGGGTAGGCAAAGGCGCGCCAGCGAACTAGAACACTCACAATTAAATGGTATGTAGACAGTGCTGCCGTCCTAAAGCTAAAATGCCGTTAAGTGAATAAACCTAATTTTGAGATGTCTCCAAAAAAGTGGAAAATATTTTGCTTAGGGGTTTATTACCTCTGTGGATTTTATATTTAATAGACTTAATAACTTGTTTACTTTAAGGGACCGTATTTTCCACTCTTTTTGGAGACATCTCAAAATTAGGTTTATTCACTTGACGACATTTTAGCTTGAGGACGGCAGTGTGGGAGTCCCGGATTCACGCCTGAAAAAGTGTGTTGCGGTGACTTCATTCCATATTGACAATGAAGATGTTTAAAGCATTCTTATTCGTTTTATTAATTCGAATACAGAATTATAAGCCTATTTTAATATTTATTTCAATTTGTCTTTGGTCAGTGGTTAGTGATTTTCTACAGTTGAGGCGTCAGAGCCGTACATAAAGTATAGGAGGGACGTACGGTGAGCATGTGCGCGACGTTCTTGACGTCGTGGAGCCACTGCTGGTGGTGCTGCTGGTGCTGGTGGTGCGGGGACGGCTCGCCGCTGTCGGGGCCCTCGTCCACCAGCGGGGGGTCTTCGTGCAGCGTCGGGTCGTGGTACTTCAACCTATGGTACAGAACGATTATGTTACAATTTTGATTTCTTAGGTTAACGTGAATGTTATTCATTGAAATTAAACTATTTTGAATTTAAATTTGAAATTAAACGTCGGGCGTAAAAAATAAAACCAAATCGTGATATAATCCGTAAAAATAGTTTAATTTCAATCGATCCTTCATTATTGAAGATCGCGATCACCCTTCGTCATCCAGCGGTTTGTTAGACGTTTTCATGATGTTACGAACCGTAGCCACTCTGATTGCCTCTACAAATTTGGAGGAGCTATTTTGTTTTCATCTGGTCTGACCAATCTCATGTGGGATCTGACTCTTGACCTATTGCCTTTTATATTTTATATTCTTCTTGGTTGCACTCTTCATTTCTGAAGGTCGTGTCCGTCTTGAAATTTCCGTCGCATCTCTCGGATGATCTTCTTCCAGGTTTTTCTGTCCTTAGCCTGTCTCATTGCTGTTGTTACTGAGAGTCCCGTGAGTAGTTTTATTTGATCGGACCACGCCCTCGCGGTCGTTTCCCTTTTACCTTTCCAAACAAGAGTAGTTTCTCCAAATTGGGGGGGTCCTGGCGAGCCACATGTCCAAAAATATTTTATATTAGGGTATGTGAATTATCATTAGGCCATTATCGAACATGTTTCATACTAGTAAATGTTCTTATTCAATAGGTGATTAGTATATACAACTATAATTATATTAAGGCTCAATTGTACCACTATTATTAACCTAGAGTTAGTCCTAACCGCAAGCTAAATTGACAGAAAATGTATGAATGACATGTAACTTAACTTGCGGTTAGGACTAACTCTAGGTTAATAATAGTGGTGCAATTAAGCCTTAAAGGCGTAGGATCATCGATCAACAAAGATGCTATACTTAATTGATCGTAATTAGTAAATTGTTGATCATCTCCCTGCACACCTCGTGCAAGTGTTGCAATGTTTTCTGTGAACTCCTGGAGCGGTGTGGTGGTGGTGGTGGCGGCACTGACCTGTCTGCGAGTCGCGCGAGGTGGTGCGCGAGCGCGCGCGAGTAGTGGTGCGGGTGCGCCGTGAGCGAGCGCGCCGCCTGCTCGCAGTACGCGAGCGCGCGCTCGTACTCGCCCGCGTCCACCAGGCGACTCGACATTACAAACTTGTACACCTGACGTCATAACATACACGATTTCATTACATTTCGATACCAAACAATTTTTGGGATTTGTATTAAATAATGCTATGCTTAGATAAAAAATAGGAAATAGCCTCAAAACGTATACCATAAATATGAAATTATTCTATATAAATAATCTCAAAATTACATAATATAAAAATAAAAATTTAAAACTTCATCACTAAAACGCTACTCATATTCAAAATGGTTATATTGGGGAGTTGTCTCTCCCATTATAAGGGAACGTACACATTTTTATAAATACCCCCTCCCCCCCCCTGTAGTATATACCAACAACTCCCTCCCCCTCACGTTATCACGTACTAATTTATAAATATAGTTTTTAAATCATTCACTGTAGAAGAAAAAAAATATAAAATATTATGATATGTTGCCACCTGTGACTTTAAAGTGCTAAATGCTGTGGGGTATATTTGAAGATAGCTTGAAAAAGCATGCGATTTCCCTTGAAGTTACTGACTACGTGACGAAAACTTATGACCAAGCGTGGTATTTAAAAACCCCCTTCCCCCCTGAACAGGTCACGTAATATAGGTACGTTTTCTTAATATTATAACGCAGATTTGACTAAAATAAGGTCAAAGTGTTCTATTTCCATTCTTACCTGCAGCTCAGTGATGACATACTCTTGGCTGAGCGAGAGCGCGTACTCGTATATCTCCGTGGCGAATATCGCTCGGTTGGTGGCGAACTGGTTCAACGAGGTGGCGCGAGGGTCCGCCAGCAGCAGGGAGAGCCGCGGGGGCGTCGCGGGCGGGGGCGAGGGGGCCAGCGGGGCGAGCGGGTGTCGCTCCCAGCCCACGCCCGCTGACACGTAGCAGAACTGTGCCGAGTATATGAGACCGCGGGACGCGAGACTGTCGCCTGTGACAATTACAAATTATACAGTTAGTAGTTGACCATACCATTATTTGAGAAATGTATTCATGAAAATATTTCAGAATTCCTTTCTTGTATTAACATTGTTCTCATTGAAATAATTACAAATTAAATTAATGTAGTATTTGATAAAGATTTTGATTTAATGTAACGTTGGAATGTGTACTGCTATATTGCAGTGTAATGTAGTGTAGTGTAGTGTAGTGTAGTGTAGTGTAGTGTAGTGTAGTGTAGTGTAGTGTAACGTAGTGTGACGGTCACCGAGCTGCGTGAGCGTGCGGCGGTCGTGGTCGGGCCGGGCGGACTGGTTGGCGAGCAGGATGGCGGCGTGCGGCCGCCAGTCGCCCCACCGATCCTCAGACACGCACTGCAAAACAAGCGCACACTAATAATAATATGCACTTGTATACCTCTATATTTTCGACAGATTTTAATTGCATCAGCATGCTGGATTAAGATTAAGCTGTGGGACAGTAATATTACTGGGTTAATATTATGATTCATTTCCTTCTTATGGCAGCTAGTAGCTCGGTCCTACCTCTGTCAGGGGCATCGTAAGGGCTATGGTAACAACTTACCATTAAGTGTACCATCTCATTCTCCCTCTCTCTCTCATCCATTGTTACAATATAAGAAAATGATGGAGACTTGGGAATAAATTGACTGCGTTGACTTTGAAGAATTGACCTAGAGGCAATGCTTTACAAAATTACGAAGCCGAAGCTGTTTCTTTGTTTTAAAGATTGTAGTTCGAGGGAGGCCTATGTTCAGAAGTGGTTGTTTTATAGCTGGTGATGATTGTATGGTGAACTGCACAAATCTTAATCATTAACTATCATTTCATTTATATTACGTAAATAACCTAATTATTGCGCTTGCTCCCTCGCTCCTTTGTGTTAATCTCAGTTGGATCGTATATTGTGTAATATTAATTTATTTATCTCATTTTTCATAAGCTCACACCCGTAACGCCAAAGAGTAGTCAGAGGCGCACTCACGAACTATAACACCCACATTTCGCCGAGCTTAGTTCCGTCCCAGATGTAATAGGGGGTGAGCCTAGCAGTGTGTAGCGTGCGCGTGCGTACCGTCGCGGCCGGCGGCGCCGCGCCCGCCAGCGTCGCGTACAGCGTGTGCAGCGGGTCCGCGCGCGCCAGCGACGCCAGGAACCGCGCCGCCACCGCCGCGCGCGCGCGCCGCCCGCCGTGCGCCGACAGCTGCAGCGCGTGGCCCCACAGCTGCTGGCACATCGCCCACTCTGCACACGCACCACGAACGCACCACACATGTAGTTCACGTATAAACAGACACGGTACACGTCTCATACTAAACCACGCAGATTTTAGTGGTAGAGCCACGCTGTAGACAGTAACGTTTACAGCACGAATGGGCAGGCTCGACCGGTTGGATACCACTGTCTCACATAAAACTGACGTAAAGTGGCAGCTTGCTATCGCGTTTCGTTCGGTGAGTGAGATTTCCGGTGGCCCATTCCCCCCTGTCTTCCCCAATACCTTTTCCCTCCCCTTCCGTTTCCTCTTTTTAGGTTGACAACGCACCCATGATTCTTATTGTGTCTTGGGTGTCTATGGGCGGTGGAGATCACTTACCATCATTCGTTTGCCAGTCTCTACTATAAAAAACAAATTCACTCGTCCACTGACCCGATCCCTATTCCCCTGTAAAATAACCACGTTATCACTCGGTGGTTATGGATATTGGAGATCGCTCACCATCAAGTGCTCATTTACCAATCTCTGACCGCAAAAACACACCTTTATCGTGGTTCTTTGAGCCAGATTAAACCAGAACAATAAACATTGAAATCACACATTTGAAATAAGAATAAGAAATGTGATTTTTTTAAAACAAATATTTATGGAATATAAAGTTTATTTCAATTCTGTATACCCGTTAAATTATAAATTAATGTATTTACCGAGCGCCTCCGCCTTGTTCCCGTATATGAGGTACTCTCGGAACCTATCGAGCGCTGCCTTCTCATCCACCACCGACTGCCCGGGGGAGCTCGGGGTCTCTTGATCTAGAATATTATAATAAATTAATATCTAAAAAATCAATACTTCTATATAGCTCTACATAAGATATAAGCGCAACTAGAACACCCTTATTTAACTCATTCCATTATACACAAATTATAATCCGTTTTCATTTTATGGCTTTTAAACTTTATGACAATATTTTCATCGTCTCGAATGATGAAGCTACTTTTGTCAAGAGATCAAAAATCGGACGTGGAGGTTTGACAATGTCTATTAAAACTATATGTTTATACTCACGCGTAATAATATCTGAAGTGGACAACGACGGTTGGTCAGGCGAGGAACTCCTCGCTTCATCATCACGCATCTCGCCGGAAACGGATGATTCACGGCGGCTGTCTGCAATAATTTACTAATCTTTAGTCAACTGAAATTATAATTACACTTGGTAAACTTAAGGCAATGTGTGTTAAGTTCACTTGTACATCGCATCAAGCGTTACACACGTGAGTCGAGAAATTTCTTGAAGCTCTTCTTCTCGCATCTGCTCTTATCCCATTTCAAGCATGTTTCAATAAGTATACGACATAGTTTTTAAGATTAGCCGTCTACCTGATGTCAACTCCCTCTAGAAGACACATTCAGTCCCGGGAAAATCGCGTTAGAAAACCACATTGCCCAACCATGGGATTCATGTAATGCGACGCTAATAGCTTCATTATCTATCACTTAATACGACAATCCGAAATCAACTTGCAGAGACTTACCATTATGAGCATATGTTTTAGCAGGCGTCGGCTTGTACTCGTATTCCCGCGTATTCTTCATTAATAATTCAGCTATGTCGGAACCCACCACAACCTAAAAAGTAAAATGCCGTCATTATACTTTTCTCTTAAAAACCCTTTTTGTATAATTATTTATGCGGAAAATGCATATTGAACGTAACATGCATAGACCACTGGGATAGTAAACGAGTGAGGGAAGTATGTGTGCGAAAAGGATAGATGGACCGGAAAAGTAAAATATATATTAGACTCACAATACACATTCGACTAACGTCGAATCCACCAATGTATGTCCAGCGATAATATAATAAAGAAGAAATATTCCAAATGTTTTGCTCTAATATAAATTACACGTTTACATATTCTCATGTAAATATAAAATTGTGTGACTTTAGCATGATTGAAGTTTATCAACAAAAACATCTTATGCAACAACAGCTGTTGTTTTCAGCAGCAATTTGAATTCAGGGTAAGTGTACTAACTTGAGTGCTGTTATTTTGTATGTATTGTATAGGATAGTGACTATACACATGCAGCACTCCCTGGATCCTCCTAGACTCCTCCCTCCCCGGGTCCTGACCCATTATTCTCGTTCGTGTATTTTTTGGTGAGTGGTAAGTAGAGTTACAGAAATGAGTGATAACTAGCGTAGTGTACGCACCCCGTTCTGCCTGAGCAGCAGCGCGAGCAGCTGCCACACGAGCACGTGCCCGAGCGGGTCGCGAGCGCACGCGTCGCGGCTGCGCGACTCGCAATACTCCATCACGCTTTTCTTGTGCGTCACACCTGCGGAAATAAACACTCATTCAGTGTAGACACAGCGTGACATGTTCAATTACACATGACACTTCTTCAACATAGAACAATCCCTATCGTTGTCACAAAACGACAAGCGCGTTTACTGCACCTGTGTAGCGAACAAGAGTTTCAAAACCAGCCCGCGTTAGTAACATAGGGTGACATTAGATACACTAGCGTTACTAAAGTGTTGAGGGCCCGAGGCAAATTCATTGGATGGAAGTCTTTTCAGTCCGCGATTCCCTACAAGCTCACGACTTTTTCGGTTCGGAGCCTCCTTCGTATCACCGCTGGGGTCCCCTTTTTTTGTCAAATCTAAATATTTATTAAATCCATTAAATGTTACTACATCATTTAGATTCCGTTAAAATTCCTCTACCACCAGTTCGGAACGCCATTTCGCCAGAAAAAGCGGGCAAGCAACTCTGGCATTGGTGTTTTAAATGCCAATTGGCAATAATTGCTTATAAAGTACCATATAAAAAATATATAAATTAGAGCAGCTAAACCACCATGACCCGTGGTCGAGGGCCCAGATACCTTTAACGAGCGGCCCCGGGTAGGCGGCGAGCTCGGCGTGGTGCGCGTCGTGCGCCAGCGCCGCGGACAGCGACACCAGCTGCACGGTCGCGGGCAGCCCGTCCGCCGGGTACGACGGACGCACCACCACCACGTCGCGCGACGAGATGCTGCCCTGCGACGACACGCGACACAACAACATATAAACATGAAAGGATAAAACAACAGATTATACTTGTTCAGAAGCGTCTAACAAGTGTTTATGCGCAATTACGCAAAACACCATTTAAAAGTTATTCTAGATAATCACAAGTTTAATAACTTAACAAACCGACTTCAAATCCAACTGTGACCAAATTTATTTGGAACCACCCTTGAAATAAGCTCTATCGAACACAAAAAAAAAGAATTTAGAAAATCGGTCCACATTTGGTGGAGATATCGCGTAACATACATAAAAAAGCAAACAAATTGAGGACCTTCTCCTTTATGGGAGTCGATCTCGAAAAGTCTTCCATGCCGCTAGGCCACCAATAAAAACTATAAATACCCCATAATTACGTATAAAAAATATAATTTTATACAGATAACTGTATAAATGGTGAACTTAAGGTAGATATAATTTTTGAACTACATCATGAGTACCATACGGACCAGCGTTTTGTCTGCATGAGTAGGTCTACTAAATCCAGGTGGTATGATGGTACTAACAAATTCATGGGGAGCAGCTTCTTTGTAGGCCTGTTTGCTGAAATAAGTTGGTTAATGAGGGAAGTTACCTTGACATGCGCAGTGGAGAATCGATACGGCGTCATCCGTTCGGAGCGCACCGTCGACTCTTCCAGCTGCAGGTTCAGCGAAGCGTCCGTGTTCAAGTCTCTGCAATGTTTACATGCATCACTGTATCTACCTCTATACAGTGAGACGCAATGGCGTAGTAAAACGATACGTAATGGCGCGAGCAAGACAACGAGGACGATACCGCGCATCAATTTATTTGTAGTAATATAGTAATAGTAGTTCTTACTGTCCCGCTGTTGGGCACGGAACTCCTCTATTAAGGAAAAGGTTTAGGTTAGTCCACCATGCTAGTTGAATGAAGGTTGATATACTTCACATACCTTCGAATTTATTGCGGAAAATTTTCAGTTTTCTTAACAATGGTTTCCTTCGGCGTCACGAAGCAACCAATAATTCATTATGAATACACATTTAGAAATGTCAGAAGAACATTATCTTGGGTTTGATTTCGAACCTGCGACTTTCGTCTCGGCAGACCGTGTCATACCCAACTTAATATCGCTGCTTATGTCTTCGTAGTAGCCTACGAATACTTTGGTAGTTTTTGGACCCTGTCGTGTGAACGCGAGGAGATTGCGTCTCAGACGTATCTCGGCTCGCACTATTACGTGTAGTTTAGCTGCACCATTAAAAGATAAAGCTTATGATAGTTTCTATTGATTTAGATATTGTAATTTAAAAGTTAATAAGAATAAAGTACATAACAGGTATTTTAGCAATACAGTGCAGTTATATATCAAAATTGATAAGAAAAATATAATCTAGCACATCATTACGGGCTTTATAGTCTGCTTCACAGTAAATTATGTTTTACACAAAAACAATGCATTTAGAACCCATCCAATATTTAAATTAGCGTAAAAAATAATTTAAATATTTTTACCAACAAAAAAAAATATATCTATGATCTTGATTCATGCGAATGATGTAATGGAAAAAATATATTTGCAAATGAATGAGCACATCGCATGAAGTCGAGATAAGTTTTGGATTTATGTATTGTTCTTTCGCATCATGCAGCGGAATGGGTTTGTATGATTTAATAATAAATTTCATAATCATGCCTTAAAATTATAAAACTTCTTGTTATAAGTACACGTTGAGCGTATTTTCTGCGCGCTGGGTCTGTATTTGGCGTTTAAACAGTATTTTTTTTTCACTGGGACAATATGGGGAAGATCAGAAACTATAGGAGATATAGAGAAAACCTCTTTGGAACGATTTGCGATTTTGGTGGGAACTTTTGGCACTCAAATTTTGGTTAAGTGCGAGCTGTCCATAAATATTTATAGTTATTTTTTTATTATTGAGATCAACTGAGTTTCATGTAAACATAGTATCAATGTATTGGAAAGCACTTAAAAAGCGATATATGCGGGACAAATACGCCGAAATTTGAAACGCATTTAAAATTTACAATCAAGGAAATAGCAATAAAAACTGCAGTTAGTACCAATTGATTTGGTGTTCCTGAGCGAGCTACGGATTAGATCTGGAGTTGTTCAGTATCTCGCTAGTAGCGCTTATTCGCCGTGGAGAAGCGTGCGATACTACTGCGAAAAACCTTATGCAGGGAAAATGGGTAATAAATATGTCTTTTATGTTTGATATTAATGTTTAGATATTTGTAACCCATTGAACTTATCGATGACACCTAATTAAAAGCTGAGCGGTTTCTTATATTTATATGGTTTTCAACTTTGTATAATCATTAAACCTTTTTAAAATATATTATGTACCTTCAAGCTTAAAAAAAAGACCCAAACCGAAAAATCACTTAACCCTCTCTAATGAGACGACAATATCTAAACATTAAAATCATTGGATATTAGCGCAGCCTAAAAATCTTAGTCTGTCAACACGTTTCATGTCGGTCAGTACGCTGTGATTTTTTCGTCAGGTTCGTCTGATCTCGTTCCATTTTACGAGGTATTCGTCGACAGACTAAAATTTCCAAACTGTGCTTGCAGTACCGTGCCCCTAGTAAGAGTCGATGATTTTCACTTTTCGGAAATGATGATAGTTTTCATTTTGTCCATACATTTGTTTTAGTGGCGGTTACAATCTGTCATTACTCGTAGTAGGAGCCCGGTGTAGAGTGGTGTAGTGTAGTGTAGTGTAGTGTAGTGCAGTGTAGTGTAAGTGCAGTGGCGGTACCTGTCGGACAGGTCGGTCCGCAGCGAGGGCGCGTCCCGCAGCGAGCCGGCCGCGTCGTGACTGTACCCGTAGTACCTACGACCACGCACCACGAGCCAATACCGGCACCCGTTACACCGACACACGACACGGACACGCAAATAACACCTCCGAACATCATACCGACATTGAATATTTATATGTTCTATACATTACTGGTCGGCTAAGAAACGAAAGGCTGCGGGTTCGATACCCGCACCAAAATAATATTTATGTGATTCACAGATATTTGTTTTGAGTCTGGGTATTTTGGGGCCGTAAGTCTCGTTACTCCTGATAACCACGATACAGGCTAATCGTAGTGTAGAGTTAAGGCAATGTTTGTGACTGTTGATGTTACGAACAATATTAAGAAATGACTACCCTAGAGGTATCTGTCGACTGTCGCCACCATTATGCCGGCCTGGTTAGTTGTGATGATGTGACACATGGAGGTGTTATTTGCATGCCGCGGCCTGCATATGCATTGTGATAAAGCATAAGCTACTTATCAGTGTAAAACACTCTTATATACAAGGCTATATAATATTATATGTAAATAACAATTGGGTAGATGACTCTGATTAAACTTACACAATATTTAACACTTAACAGAACATTTAATAACAAGTTTAATAACTTAACGGACCGACTTCAAAACGTATCCAATCGTGACCAAATTTATATTGGACCACCCTTGGAATAAGCTTTATCGAACACAAAAATTATCTTGAAATTCGGTCCACATTTGACAGAGATATCGGGTAACATATATAAAAAATACAGACGAATTGAGGACCTTCTTTTTTTGGAAGTCGGTCGAAAATAAAACAAAACTGAAACTCTACTGTGAAATTAAAAGTCTAAATGAGCCCGCAAATATTTAAATTATAGCTATTGTCAAAAGTGGGCGTCGTAGTGTCGACATCTTACTATCTCCCTCGCACACCTCCACCGTAATGGCTATCAAGGGATGTCATGTGTTTATGTCCGTCTATACGTCCCGTTTCCGAAAATTGACAGCTACCCTTTGTATTACCCTTTATATGTATTATTCAACGCATTCATAATATTTCGGTTATAGATATTAGAAACTGAAGAATTAAAAAAAACAAGTCATCATCTATTGTACGAGAGGAATAATTTATGTAAACAATATTTTTATAACCTTGTATATTGCAAAACCTGGTCAATTAAATGGCAATACAACTTCCACTGGTAAAATGCACAGTATCAATATTTTAGAAATATGTATCGATAATATTACGTTATTGCCATTTAAATAACATTACATTAAAAAATATATACACATTAGTAATGTATGTGTATGAACCATTTAATAATTACATGGTTTTAAGATTTCATAATTGGAACAGAATATGTAAACAAAACTATAACTTTTTAAGGCGAGTCTCCTGCACTAAAACATTAGACAAAACATGTATGTTTTATCTATGGTACATTGTTCTATGAACAGGTGACAGCTAAAATATTTGTTTTGCGTATGTGTTTTCAGTGTTAAGTTTCGAAAAAGCTAGTGCAGGAGACTCGGCTTTACTAAAACAATGTAGTATATTTTGTTTTATCTGTAAATGTGATTTAATAAAGTACTTGTTTTAAAATGGACAGCCTGTATGTAAACTATTGAATCTTTAATGGTTTAAGATTTAAGGGAATACTTAGTTGTCAAGTACGGACACAAGTACTGCAATAGTGTTATAAGGATTCCATAGTTTACGTAGGGCAAGTATTTTTTTCTACTTTTTTCATAATTTGGAGTGAATAGTAGTACATTTTGTGTGTGAACGTGCAAGCATCAGCGGATTAAAGCTTGATGCAGTATGTATGGGTTGCAGTTATGTGTGTGGTGTCCTTATGTGGAGTCATAATATTTTTTCATTAATAACGTAAAAAAATAAATAATAAATATGACTTAGTATTTTGCTATCTGATTTCTTAACATCCCGAAGTGTAATTCGATAAATCTTACAAGTCAGGTGTTAACGCGATAGTTGACTAAGCTTTAACTCAACTGGCAACTGGTGTTGTCACGGTCTTCCCTTACACAGATACTTATGGATACCTTTTGAATAAAATCGTATTGGTGTCGATTATGATATTTTCGACTTGACTCAAATCAAATTAATATGTTTTTTGAATCTATAAAATGTTTATGCATTGTTTGGATTTCCTTAAAATTTTACTCTACCGTCAACAAAATGATGAATAAATTCTGGCGTCATTATTCAGTCCAGAGCTGTCAATTTCCCATTTATTACTTTTTATTCATTTGGGAGCTTCATTGACGTAGTTCTAGTTATGCTTCAGCTAACAAAACAAAACATGTCAGCCGTTATAGTATTCTTCAATGTGTTTGGGGTGATGAAAAGCAGCAACAATGTGGTGTGAGGTATTGTGCGGTTTTAGGTGATTTGAGGTGGATTGTAGTGTTGTGAGGTGATGTGAGGTGTTGCGAGGTGTGATGGCGACTCACGTGTCATTCCCCTTGAGTCCGGTGGTGCTGGAGCGGCCCGAGTGCACGCTGCCGCGCTCCTCACCTGCGTACACGCCCGGGTATCCTGACAACAAACGCCTAATTAATATTTCAAATAATACAATTTAACACAGTAGCATGGCGAGAGGAACATATTAATTGTCTGACAATCGCCAGTTATATGGCTTTAATGTCTGTTAAATCTAAACACATATATTTTAATTCTACTTGCTTCATGTCAGCTAAGGATATTATTAGAGTTGAGGCGAGATGAAAATATGGCAACCTTAGCCATGATTTGGTTTCTAAACCTAAAAAAACACGGTTCCGCTACACATGAAATGGCTGCTACATTCGCCCTATGGACAACTTACAGAGCCAAATGAAGGAGGCTGGTACCAGTGACGTGCACAGGCATTCAGATTAGGATGGACATAAAACTTGTAAAAAACATTCTTTAATTTTTTGCATCATCATCATTACCATTATGAATTATCATCGGTGACGTCAGATTAAAAAGATTAACTAAGCTGAGAATCAAAAAAGTGTTTTTTTTGTAGTGATTTTCTTATTTAATTAGCAAATTATCATCAAAAACGAAGCCAAATTCTTGCTGCTTTAAAAAATATGATACGCCGATCTTATTGTAATGTGGAATATTGTGCAATAAAGGCAGGAAGAAAGAAAGATTAGCTATCAGCATAGACAATGTTTGTTCAAATACAGTGTATAGTGCTAGGTGGTCGGCGGTACCGGTACATACCCTCCCTGTAGAGCTGCGACACATTGGGCTGGTATTGTGGTGTCTGTCCGGCCATCAGTTGTTTGTAGACCGCCATGTAGGCGGCGGGGTCGGTCAGCCGCAGGTGCTCGTAGTACTGGTACTGCTGCCGCTGCACCATGTACGGGTCGCTGTACCCGCTGCCGCCGTACCCTGATCACAACGTACAATAACGTTCACATAGCTAGTCAGCGTCTTAATACAAGTCATCTTCTGCGCTCAGCGCCATGCCAACAGGGAATTAATCCTTGCGTACAAACACATAATAGTTCTATTGCAGTCTCTAAAGGACATCAACAATGCGAGGGGCACAACCGAGCTTTTTTTTATGATGAAAAGGAATGGAAATCAATATCAAACTGGCACATCTAGATTAGTTTTAAAGTGGTTAAGTTTTAAGCTACGCTGTAGACAATTACGTCTACAGCACAATGGGCCGGCTCGACCGGTGTGATACCACTGTCTCACAGAAAACCGACGTAAAGTGGCGGCTCACTGTCGCGTTTCGTTCGGTGGGTGAGATTTCCGGTAGCCCAATTCCCCCTCCCTTTCCCAATCCCTTGTCCCTCCCCTTCCATTCCATCCGTTTACGTTGGCAACGCACACATTATTCTTTTTGAGTCTCGGGTGTCTATGGGCGGTGGAGATCACTTACCATCAGGTGACCCAACTGCTCGTTTGCCAGTCTTTGCTATAAAAAAAAATAGTATGTTCTAATGAGCGAAAAGATTGTAAGTTGTAACTAGCGGGAAACGCTCACCATCATAGTATGGGTCTGCGGTCCTCTGTCGCCGCGTGCGTCGCCGCGACTCGTTGAGGTCGTCGTCGGTGACCGTCGCCTCGCGAGACTCCGGCCGCGACGGCGACGAGAACTGCTCGCCTGCAATCACACCACAACCTCGCGCATTTATCTTCTTTCTACCTGCCCAATTAACTAAAATTACTTTATTTAAACAAGTAATATAATCGCGCAAGTTTTGGTCGAACATAGTAGTCATTTACGGTAAAATAAAGTTTGAAAAAATATATCCACGTGGATACGGTCACCTAGCAATTAGTACCTATCTATAAGGGGCCAACCATAAATTATGTCACACGTGAAGGTGAAAGGGGGACTTTCGACGAAGTGCGATATTTTGTGACCAGGAGTGGGACGGACGGAGTCCTAATTTTCGTGACGTCACATTTCAAAAACGAATATATTAAGTATTATAAGACGAAATTTGAACTAGTAACGAATAACTTCAAAATATTCCAACTCTATCTGTATAAGTATGATGTTCAAATTATTTTATTGGCTCGTTTATACTGTAACTAGTGTTTGAACTACTGTTAACATAACATAAGCTCACGCCTGTATCCCCGAAGGGGAAGGCAGAGGCGCACTAGCGAACTAGAACACCCACATTTCGCCGAGCTCAGTTCCGTCCCAGATGTGATAGGGGGCGAGCCTATCGCCATATCGGGCACAAATTCCACTAATTTATTTTCGAACTACTGTTTTAATTAAATAATTTGCTGTCGTAGTTTCACAAATGTGACCAGCCGTGAAAAGGACGGAGGAGGGTTAAAAAATCATGGAATTCGTGTGACGTAATTTGTGGATGACTAACGGGTTCTGCTATTTAGTGTCTAAAAATAGTCTAGATTCTAGGGTGAATCTAAACATAAATAATATAACTGAAAATGCCTTATTTAAATCATTATCTAACCCGAGAAATGAACCTACAGAAAGCCTACACGATTTAATATAGTCATATTGTTATCCAGTTAATGAAAATGGTGGCTGAGTATGTAATCAACCATGTGGTTTGTAAGAGTATCTTATCAGATCGACTGGTACTATTATCTCAATAACAAATATGTCCTCATACCGATAAATGACAATGTTTTTACAAAATAATATAGAGCACTAGGGTATACTACTACATTTTGTTTTAAATATGTCAACTCTATATACTTTAATGTTATGTAGAAAATAGGATCTAGAAAAATGTAAAACGACGATTTTTTTATAGCCGACTATGCAAGAAACAAGTGGGTCACATACACATAAGCTCACGATTGTACCCCCGAAGGAGTAGGCAGAGGCGAACTAGACCACCCACATTCTATAGTCCGATTGCTAATTAAACGGAGTAAACTGACAGATCGAAATGTCACTTTCCATAATAATGTTGCTTACTTTCAAAACATAGTGATTGATCTAGTAAAATTTTTGTCATTCAAAGATACAATAACTCGACACTAGTTTGCAAAATTAGAATTTTATTGCGTATTTTTAGAAATTTCAGCTTAACCCATCTATAATAAAAGCTTTTAACCCATCGATTAAAAGACCGTGTCAATAAGTTTACGTAAATAATCACACTAGATACGAGAAATTATAACAATGAAAATTACAAATATTACTTTTATTATTTGAGAAAAATTACGCTCAGGACATTCATAGCTTTTGTAAGTTTTATTTATAATGAACAATGACTATAATTTCAGTAGACATGCCATAACTTAGTATGAAGTAATTTACTATGACTATAATTCAATAGACATGCAATACTAATAACACATTAAGCAGGAATTACGACTTTAAGTTGGACATTAGAAAATGAAATGGTTCACTGAATTGAAATGTTTAAATAATCTTGATCTTTTTACCACAGCACTATTTAAATGTTATAAAAAAGTGGCAACATCTGAAATGTCAGATTACTCCGTTTAATTAGCAATCCTACTATAGATATGATGTGAGGTGTGCCTATCGCCATATAGGGTACAAATTCCAAACTCCGGGCTAATGCTGAGAAGACTTCCTAATGTCGCAAGTGGGTCACTGATGGCAAATGACTACTACCACATTTGAACACCTATCTACAATGTCAGAAGTATCGTACATGGCGGTTTAAGGATTGATGTCACGTCATCTTAGTTTCTTGTTTTATTTTTAGGCCACTGTAAGACTAATATGATCAATAATAAAAATACCTATATGTGTAGTGAAATTCGAATTCTGTGCATTGCCATATTAGTCACAATATGATGATTTTACAACTCGTGTGGATCCTTCGAGACAGATAAAAACAAAAGCCGAAAAAATTAATGCAATATATATCTAGTTTATTCATACGCTTTATCCACATATGGCGTGTTTTTATCATTTTACAAACCCTCTCAAAACACACTCTTTTTATTATCAATGCATTATTAATTTGTAGCTGAAGCTTAAATCACACAATTCGCATGAAAATGGCTCACACTCCTGCCTGTATTCAATTTCATATTAATTTATTTATATATTCACTAGTGGTAGAGCCACGTTGTAGACAGTAACGTCTATAGCACGAACGGGCCGGCTCGACCGGTTAGATACCACTGTCTCATAGAAAACCGACGTAAAGTGGCAGCTTGCTGTCGCGTTTCGTTCGGTGAGTGAGATTTCCGGTGGTCTATTTCCCCATTCCCTTTCCCAATCCCCTTCCCCCTCCCCTTCCATTCCCTCCTTTTAGGTTGGCAACGCACCCATGATTCTTTATGTGTCTTGGGTGTCTATGGGCGGTGGAGACCACTTACCATCAGGTGACCCATCTGCTCGTTTGCCGATCTCTGCTATAAAGAAAAAAAAATGTATCACTTTGAAAAATAATAAAAATGTAGTTATATAGATATAACAATAAATAGAAAATTATAAAACAGTATTTTTCTTTTTATAATTGTGAAATACGGACGAAAATAAATAAAAACATATACAGGAGAAAATGTTGAAGAGTAAAATTATTTCAAAAATAAAATAAAATTAAAAAGAATTTGTATAAAAAATTAGAACAAGATATGCATATTATGTGATGTCTGTAATGTGATAGAAACAAAAGTACAATTTTGTTTATTGCGAAAGAAAATAAATGACATGCATAATCATGTGTGAGTTGTTTGTGCATGAGTTCCACACCACACCCAGGCAATATAGTCCACATTTGTACCTTCTCTGTTACATTCATTAGTGTTCGCATCGCTCGAAAACGTCACGACTGGAAAAGTAAATTAAACGATCAGTGTGTTCATTAACAAATAAATATAATACCTACAGGGGGTTGCAATAAACATAACATTATTTTTTCTTACTTGTCGTTCATGCAAGTAATTTTAACTAGATGAAATATTAACTTACATGCTAACAAGTTAAAAAATGTTACAAGAAGCAATTTTTAAATAAAAGAGGTATAATTTGGGTTATTATTACACAGATTGGAAAGTAATAATTAAATTGCAGTTATTACAGTATACGACAGCTAGGAAAAAACAAATGATTGCAGTACAAAGCGGGGGATTACACAAAATAATTCAATACAGGGACATTATAAACATAGCACGTCATAGGTCATACAGCGGGTTTTCCGCATGTCAGTGGAGATAACGATGCAGCGAGACAGACAAGGTACTCCCCGTTACTAGTGGATTATAACTAATTGTAACGTTTTCATTATTTCACTGCCCTGTGCAAAAATTAACAAATATATTGTTAAACCTGTCTCCAAGCTGTGAATTATAATTAGTGTATACGTGGATAATAATTATAAGGCAAAAATAATAATAATAAATAAATACCCAACAATCACATACATAGTCTTGACACCACACTAAGATACGTGTATTGTGTCGTGGGTATCAGGAACTACGAGAGACTTTCGGTCTCACAACACCCAGACCCGAAACGAACATCTGTAGGACATACAAACATTTGCCTCGGAGCGGGATTGAACCCGCCGCCTCTAGCTTCACAGCCGGCTACTCGCCCACTTTTTCTTTCTACCTGTCCCTATCCCACCTTAATGTGAGGTCGGCGCACACTTTTGACATACAAGCATGTTGAAGAAAGGATATGGCAAAGTTTTTACGACCGGCTGCCTGCTTGATGTCATACCCCTCTGAGGGATCCAGTCCCAGGCAAATTAAATTAGAAAATTCGCTTTGCCCGACCTGGCCATCGAACCCAGGACCTCTCGGTTCACAGTCCATACATGCTGACACTAGACCAAGGAGGCGACTTTGGCTACTCGCCCACTGCACCTAATGTATCCTTCAACTTGATTAAACTATATGCTTTTTTTTTACAACGAATCAAATGAAATCGTAAATTAGCTACTTTTAGATGGCTATAATAAACCAAGTTTATAATGTAAATCTTTGTTTTAGGGTAAAATTTTTTGACTGCGTCTGTCCCAGAAAATAAAAAGCGCTCTCGAGCTATAGATTTTCAAACCTACATGATACTTTACAATGAACAATATCATACTAAAGTTAAAATGGACATTAAAAGTTCTCATTCGAAACGAATGACGCTGGAGTTGCGACTATGAAATTGAAAATCGTAATTACATTAAACCGCATAAATGTTTAGACACTTTGGACTTTGTATTATGGACGCTGAGAATTCATATTATGTGACTGGTGACGTGTAAGGAAATTCGCACACATATCTTTTGTATGGCACTGACGCGGCTTGGCGTGGCGTGGCAGGCGTGTTTAGTGATGTAACGTGCTTTGTTGTTTCGTCGTGGGTTTACTATGTTTCATTAGACTTTATTAAAAAACCAAAATGAAGCTTTTATTTAGGGCTGATTTATCAAATTAATCCTAGGAATTATTTTGTTATCATGACTGATTTTTCATATATTAACTGTCAAAACGTCAAAATTATTCTAGAAATAAAAGTTATCAGATTTTTGGAAAATATGTCGTCTGTCAAGTAGCTGCCGTTGGCTACCCGCATACTACCGCTTACTGCCACTGTGATTTGTATAGTGAGTAAGATTTTCGGAGGCTTCAACACTATCTGGGCCGTTTGCTCATGTCTTCGTCAGCAAATAAAAAGGAAAAAATGCTAACACGTAATAACAATTTATTCTATTTGTAGCATGTATTGCAATTAAATTAGCATACATACGCATGAGCCCGAACATACATCCAAAAAAAAACCTACCCAAGCAATAACCGCGCCATAATGTGTTAATTACGACTCGTAACAGCGTAGTGATTAAATCGACTAGCGTTGCATCACACAATGTGATTTGTAACTTATGTACATATATCACTTATAACTCGGTAATGTCACGTCTTGTCTGCTCAGTACAAATACTTTTTCCTTAACTTGGAAAAAAGTAAATTACCATGATAAATTTTAAGAATATTGTCGATAGCTTAGAAGTTCAATGTGATAACTAACAATAAATTCAACTTTGTAATGTCTTCGAAGGGCAAAACCATCACCCGCTAATTTTCATCGAAGTTATTTCCGTCCTAAGCTGTAGAGAGAATTTTTTATTGTCTTAATAGGCTCAAATTTTAATATCGAACGCTCATGTACGATTTGTTTAATGAGAAAATGTAAACATGAATTACTAGTTATTGCTGCACTCGAAATTTCAACCCAATTCGAAATTTATACTAACATTTATACTCACAAAATGTAAAAGTATACAAAATCTTAACATTTATTTCTATTATTTCGTCCTTTAACGAATTAGATCATGGTATATGTTTACATGGACATAAAAAAAAAGATGGGCAGAGCGCTAGGAATATTGAAAGTAAAGCAGGGTTTTCATCACATTCGATTACTCGCCGCCATTACGTGTTGATAGATCGAATGGGCCGAAAACCCTGCTTCACTTACAATGTTCCTAGTGCTCTGTTCATCTTTTTATTACGTCCGTGCAATAACTAAGTATTATAGAGGTAGAGGTAATGCAACTAAGCAAAATAATAATGTTAAAAGTTGTTGCTAAGCGGTGTGACGAGTTCAGTAGTATAGTACAGTATAAATAACCATATTTGACACGATTTGAATAAGAAACTAACTGACCTCTCCTCCGGTCGTCGTCCCTGTCCCTGCGAATGTTGCCGTACTTCCTGGTGGGGTCGATGTCGCGGTACCGTCCGTACCGGTCGCGGTCGCGGTCCCTGTCGCGGTCTCTGTGCCTGTCGCCGTGCCGGTCGCCGCGGCGGCTGCGGCTGCCGTCGTACTCGTCGTCGTAGCGGCGGTCGCGCTCGATCGTGTTGTACCGCCGGCTGCGCTCGTCGCGACGATCCTTGTCCTCGGGCCGGGGCGGACGCGAGGACGTATACGAACCCTCTCTGTAGCGCCTATGGGAGATACTACACTTCAATTTATATCCACGTGAGGGTGGATGAAAACCACGAATAAAGTTACGGTCTTAAAAAAAAACTTTTGAAAAATAGGACGAAATTATAGCCTTCTTCCATAACACACTCGAATGTGGGGTCAGCACAACCCTTTTATTAAGCGCGTTACAGAAAGGATTTGGCTTTATTTTTACGAGCGCATTGGTGTAATTGTCGTCGTATCTACTCTCTACTGTATTTTCTAGCGGACTATAATCATATAATAATAAATAATAATATTAAATTTTGCTCAAGTCAATAATTTTACATAGTGATTATGTAGGTCTATGATTGTAAACAGTACAATGTTAAGCGCTGTTGCGATTCATCGTGTTTATTATAAATACTGCTATGAAATCCGTGAAAATCAATTAAGCTAATCGAATTGATGTAACATATACGAGAATGCCTGTGTATACATAATACGACTACTTGACCCGCGTAACTTCGTCTATGTATGAAAGAGAGGGTTAGAAAGATCGAGTCTTAGGCACCTTTTACACAATTCTAAAGAAGGTAATGGGATGGTCGCTATTAAACTAAAGTTCGAGAGAAAGCACGTGACTTCGGTCACTCCGTCAGTCACCCCGTCCGTCACCCTGTCAGTCACTCCGTCAGTCACCCCGTCAGTCACCCCGTCAGTCACCCCGTCAGTCACCCCGTCGATTACCCCGTTAGTCACCCTGATAGTTCCCCTCGTCAGCCACCCCGTCAGTCACCCCGTCGGTCAACCCATCAGTCACCTCGTCAGTCACCCCGTCCGTCAGCCCGTCAGACGCGACGTCCGTCACGCCGTGGATCACCCAGTCACCCTGCCCGTCACCCCGTCAATCACCTCGTCAGTCATTACGTCCGTCACGCCGTCGGTCAGCCCGTCATTCAACTCGTTATCCACCCCGTACGTCGCCACGTCAGTCACCCTGTCAGTCACGCCATCGGTCACCACACTTGTTTTGTTAGGATCAAACGTATCCTCATACCAAATTTCATCAAAATCCATTAAGCGGTTCCAAAATTACGATACACACTTTCATCCCTTTAAGTACGCAGTTGTTTTTTTAAATTATATAGGTTATTAAAATGTCGAGTTTGACATCTGTAGATTCATCAACGGTTTCGATTTTCCATACAACAATTTTGTACCCTTTTCACCCCCTTAGGGGATGAATTTCCAAAAAGTTCTTAGTGCTCAACTACATCATAAATGGATGCCATGTATAAAATTTCACGTTCCTGGCTCCAATAGTTTCGGCTGTACATTGATCGTCAGTCAGTCAGTATTGCCTTTTATATACATACATATATGGATATTAATATACTCGTAAGATCAGTAACTCAAATTATTTTGTATGAAATTGCCGCTCATACCTGCGGTCTCTCTCCTTATCGCTGTAGTAGTCTGTGTCCTCGGTCTCGTACCGGTGCCCCCTGGTGCTGCGGCGGTAGCGGCGCGACTCGGGACTCTCGTCTCTCTCCCTCCTGTCGCGTGCCCTATCTCTGTCCCTGTCTTTTCGGTCCTTCTCCGTGCGCCTCTCTTCCCTGCCTGCCCTCCTATCTTCTTTATCATATTTCCTATCGTCTTTAGTATATCTACTATCTTTGTCTCGCTCTCGATCTCTATCCCTATCTCTGGAAGATTTGTGTCGGTCCCTGTCTTTCCTCGGAGATGACTTAAACGTCCTATCTCTCTCTGAATCATCTCCGGATGTGTTCACACGGTTCAAAGACTGCCTTCTAGAGCTAGTAGCTGGGTGTTCCATAGAATCTGCTATGTCCATTTTCCTATCAATTCCGATATCATTTACTATCGTATCAGCTCCGTCTAATATTTGTTCTCTAGAAAATGTTAATTCTGTAGACGTTATTATACTCAAGTCCTGCAAGTTCTCTCCCTCCATAATGACCTCCCGTTGGTTCTCTTCAGGTGGCCCCACGAAGTCAGGGGATACGTCATTTGCTTCTCGCGCACCGATAACATTTCTAGGTGGATTTCTTGGTGCTTGTTCAGAGTAATCTGATCCGTCGACGTTTTGTTCTCTAACATCTGACGGCCCGGCGTCGATCGTTAGACCAAAGTCATGGTCTACGCCCATCACAACTCTTTGTTCATTTCCGCCATAATTGGTACTTGAATATTGAGAGTATTCATCGTTGCTCGGCTCCCCGGGAACCATTCTGTCCAACCCAATAGGTCGCCTGTCGTTACTGGCCCCTGAGGACGGTTGAGTGTAGTTGTCCGGAGTTTGTTGTCCATCCGCCTGTCTGTAGCGGCCGCTGTTACTGTTGTCGGTTGGCTGTCCGTCGATATGACGATCCATGTAGTTGCCACTAGATTGATTATAAATGCTTCCCGCCTCAGTTTGTTGTCCTGGAACCATTCTGGCAAGGCCTGGAGGGGGCTCATCGCCAGAAATATTTAAGTTTTGAGTATATTCAGACTCCTGTTGGCCGACAACCATCCTGCGTAATCCAGGAGGCGGCACGTTACGGCTGAAGTCAGTATTTTCACTATAGTCGCTACCAGATAGGTGTGCCGTCTGTAAATACTCGTTCCTGTCATTTTGGGGTGCGACCTCTAAATTCTCGGGTACTTGGTGCGTGACTGGCATCTGTCTAAAGGAGGACATCTGTGGCTGGTCAGGTCTCTCAGAGTTATCCGGAGTTGTTTCCAAATTCGCCTCGAATCCTAGTGGCACTCTATGTTGGGATACTTTATTCACCACAGATGGTGAACTTAAATTATTATGAGACATCGGCGGAGGAAATTGAATGTTACTTGCATTCGTCTTTGCTGTAGTTTTATGTGAAAATGGTCCAGCATGCTTGAATGGGTTGCTTGATGATTGTGAGGGAATATTAGGGGGTGCTAATGTTGCAGTAGATGAAGGGGGCGGGGCTAATGATGCACATACCGGTGGAGGTGGCATACTTGCGGTCGATGATGGTGGTGGCAGTAAAGTTACGCTTGAGGTTGGCGGCATCGGGGCAGAGGAAGAGGAGGGACGGGGAAGAGAGTTGGAAGAAGGAGGTCGAGGTATTGAACCAGAGGATGACGGAGGTCGAGGTACTGCTGATAGTGCCGGCGGTAGACTTACTGGTGCTGGGATTGGAGGTGGCAAAGTTGACTGAAAATGCGAGTTTGTAGACGTCACCGGATGCGAGAAATTTGCCAGCGAAGCAGCTGGTGGTGGTTGTGCTGCAAAAGCGTTTTCTTGAACATTTACTTGTTCTTGGTCAGGCTGCATGGAATTGTCATGATTATTCAACCTCATTTCTTGCATTGAATTTGTCAGTTCATCATGACTCTGGCGCCTGCTACTACTTTGAAGGCTGTCAGCCAATGTATGGTCATCAGATTTTGACCATTCACTGTTTTGATGATATTCATCTAATCCAGGCTGTGAGTAATTGAAACTAGAGTTCTCAGTATTTAATCCTGGGCTACTTTTACTTGAATTTCTAGATTGGTTTTCACTTCTATATGTGCCCTCAGATTGAGTTAAGGGTCCATCACTAGATTCTTGTGACATTTGTGATTCTATTGACCACTGAGGTGTTAAATTGTCTAAATGGAAGCGTTTCCCTAAAGCTAAATTTGGTAAACGTTCCTTAATTGCTTCTCGGTCACTCAATGACTTTACTTCTTCACTTTGCTGTTTAACATCTGACACACTATTTACACCATGAGGTGGGTCATGGTTAACACTATTGTCTACATTAAGTGTGGTGACAGGTACTGTGGCAGGTTCTTCATTCTGCACTCCTGGTACAGGAGGTTCGTTTGTATCTCTCTTTTCTTCAATAGACCAGTTCCAACTGTCACTACCACCAAAACTTTCTTCAATTACATTGGCATTGTTAAAAACTGATTGTTGTTGTAATTGAGCTGGTTGTTGAAATTGTTGTTGAGGCTGTGCTTGTGGCAGTTGTTGCTGCTGCTGTTGCTGAGGTACTGTTTGATGTTGAACCATAGTTTGTGACTTCTGACCCTGTAGTTTAGATGCCTCATCCCACCCCCAATCCCAGTTGTCTTCCCATGCATCTCTATTATTTTTTTGTGTTGAATTCTGTTGTTGAATTGGTTGATTCTGATAAAAGTTCTGTTGAGGATTGTACCCTTGTTGAGAATCATTGTACTGGTTGTAATTCTGAGTATACTGGTTCTGAGGTTGGTAGAATTGGTTTGCATTTGCTGAATAATCTTGTTGGTAGGTCTGTCCATATTGTTGGTTGAATTGTTGTTGCTGAGGGGTTGCCTGAGGCATCTGCCAGTACTGTTGCTGAGGGTTTCCAGCAGTACCCTGATAGTTCGGATACATATTTTGCTGGTTCCCAAATTGCTGCAACAAATTCAATAAAAAAAATCACATTATTGTAATGATTCTGGTAAGCTAAATTAGGTTATAAAGATATGAAATTTAATTACTTTTCTAGAAATTATGATAAAAATAACTTGTCTTCAAGTTTTTAAAAATGGTAGAGCCATAGACAGGTACAACAACAGCTCAAATGGGTCAACTCGACTGGTTTGATACCACTTTCTCACAGAACACTGATCTGATGCGGCAGCTCAATGTTGTGTTTGGTGGGGGAGATTTCCGGTGGCCTATTTGACTACTCCTTTTACCATTCCCTATTTCGCTCCTTTTAGGTTGGCAACTTTCCCATGATTCTTTTTGTGTCTGAGGTGTCTACAGGCAGTGGAGATCACTTACCATCAGGTTACCCAACTGCTTGTCAGTTTATAATATAAAAACAGTTTCATTTATATAATTAATATTTTCCAGTTTTGGTCCAGTCATTAGTGTGTGGAATACCCAAAGATGTATTGTATATTGTTGAGAACTTAAATTTAAAAAAATACATTAGTTTTTGTTGTTAGAATATAATTTGAAAATATTTTAGGCAAATCATATTATTAAGTAATAGCTGCAGTTTGACTATAGAATAACAACTCTAAATTCATAAAGTGCAATAATCAAAATAATGTACCATCAATATATTTTATACCTAGATATACAGTGAACGCTCAGAAAAACAAGAATGACTTCTGTTGGGCACCAACAGAATTTAAAATTTCAAAATTCAAATTTAAGAATGCTTGCTCATTTAATTTAAAAACTATTTTAATACATGTGCATAGGTAGTTATATTTGTGTTAATTTATTTAGAACTTGTGATTGTTTTCTTTGTTTTATTTAATATGACTACAAAGACTGCTTTTTAGGAGGATCTATGCAAAGAACTGTGCATCTATATTATATTGATGTTATGTACACATGAAACCTAGATAACACAGAAGTGACACTTCCTTGTTTTTGCATCTTCAAGTAATAGGTATTAAATATAACATTCAAAAATAATGTCAAACCAATATGTTCTATGTATTTTTGCACATTAATAATGTTATTTGATATTACAATTATATGCTAAATATTTGTCATGCCTTTTAAAAAAATTTATAAGGTTGTATGATAATATAAATATTTTACACATAAATAACAGACTTAAAAAAAAGATGGATGCAGGGCTAGGAACATTCAAAGTGGCGAAGTGTTTTTGGCTCATTCGATCTATTAACACGTAATGGCGGTGACTGATCAAATGAGTCAAAAACACTGCTTCACTTTCAATGTTCCTAGCGCTCTGTCCACCATTTTTTTTTGTCCGTGACAAATTTAATTTTTAATTCATATTATAAACCTCAAATTATCATGTTTAATTGGATTGGATGGGATTGATTCATGAAACAACAATATAATGTAGGTCATTCCACAATCATTGTAAAGAAGAATTTAGATACATACATAGTGATGTAATTAACAAAGTATGTTTTAAGTCTTAGCTCACCTATAATATACACAAAACGTACTTAATTTGAAGTACAAGTGGAATATACCTATGACTTTACATGCATGTTTGCAAACCATATGTCTCTACAAATAATTTAATGTATTCTGTATCTTACTCAACACAGAGAAAGTGCTATTGAAACATAAAAATTCAACACTATTCCTTAATTATTGTATTCAATTTTATTGGACACCCAGTAAACATAGAATGATAATGTATCATATGATCATGATTACAAGAGATTCATTTGTAGTTGGACCACGTCATTGTTTACGTTTATTTAGATATAACCTCCGCGGCTCTCACCTGTGCCTGGGGCGGAGCGTAGGGCTGCCGCTCGGGCCCAGGCGGCGGGGCGCCCGCGCCCTGCCGTTGCTTCATCCACGACATGCCGCGCGCTACCACACCTTACGTAACATTCGGCAGGGATCCGATCACATATGCTTCCACCGAAACCAGCCCCGTCACTATCACAAAACTGAGGCGCACACAATACACTTTCACTCTCACTATTCTTTGCTGAACCAAGGCGACAGGTGGCTGTAATCATTCATTGACGTGGTCAAAGCTTGGGTTGTTGGATACAGACCACTACGTTTCGAATACGATTTATTTTATAAATATTTTAGAAAAAAATCTTGACAGCAACCCATCGATCGAAGGTGCCCTGTTGGCAGTGTCGCCATGTTATTACATTATAATTTATCATAACGATGTCGGATGGTGTTTTGTACTCAAAGTAACGTTATTTAATTTTTGTAATTCTTGCACAATACTTGCCTTGGAATTATTGAGATGTAACGTTGTAATGAGATCTCAATAATTTCATTTTGTATTTTTTTAAAACTTACTTGTAGTTGTCGATATTTGTCTATGATACCTCAGCTATCAGCTGATATTGTCACATTGGCATATGTCACAACGGTAAAATAAATAAAATTACAAACAAAACGCCAGTCCATTATCCATCCAGTTGCTTTAACCCAGAGCTTTACCAATAAAGATCCAATCGCCACTCGCCACCAATACTTATATATGCTCGCCACTCGAAAAGTTCAATCGATAAGATATTATGGCTAAAAGAGCAAATCCTTTCATAGAAGACTTTGTACCTCAAAGTAAAATCCACGTTGGTCTGAAGCAATTCAATAACAATGAATATCGGCTGAAAGAAGTTTATGGTAAAAAGTAGAAAACTTACCAACTGTACCCGCGCTTATTTTACTATTGTTTTAATTCATGTTGTACACCATTTATTCCAGAAAAAACATTAGACATGCTTTTCAAAGGCGCTAAGAAAGCAAGCGCTAATGATATCGTCACCGGTAGCGATACAAATCTGGTTAGAAAAGATAAAATGAAACAGCTGTTCATCGCTAAGGACGGAAGCCTGTTGCATTCTGGGAACATTGTAAGTACTTAGTTACTGTAGAATTTATGATCTCAATTTGTTATTAGGCACACGTGACTAATTGCTGAATCCATATTATTATATTTCTTAGGGTAGGTTTGGATGCATGCAATAATAAATAAATACCAGGTGCTACAACTATAATTTTGAGATCAGAATAAATGCAATGCAGTTTACTGCATTTATTCTAATCTCAAAATTATAGCAAATTTCTATCTTCCAATCCAATATATTATATTTTTCTGCTATAGAATTTCACACTTTGATCACCTCCTTGGTCTGGTGGCAGCATATATGGGCTGTAGACCAGGAGATCCTGGATTCGATTCCCAGGTCAGGCAAAGCAAATTTAATTTGCCCGGGATTGGATCCCTCAAAGGGGGTTGACGTCAGACAGGCGGCCATTCTTAAAACTAAGCCATATCCATTCTGCAATATGCTGAAAAAGTGTGTTGCGCCAACCCCACTTTAAGGTGGGATAAGGGCAGTAAGAAAGAAGTGATTTTGCTACTTATGAAACAAAAACTTAATTGAATTTCCTTAATTGATCCTGAAGTGTCTGTTTATTCAGATTGACAGTAAAACTGAAGCCAAGCAATGCACCTGTGGTGTGTGTGGTGAGAGTCAATGCACATACTGTGAGAAAGTGTTGTGTAGTGTGTGCCAACACAGCTGCTCTCTGTGCAATCTGCTCTACTGCAACCAGTGTATGCTCCTCAGGTAAGAATATTGTATTAATAACCGCAAATCTATGTTTATGGTGCTTGCATTCACATTGTAGAGGTTTCCATGTGGTCCTTTGTGCCCTGTCATCAAATCAGAATGAAAATTAAAGACTTATACCACTTTTGAAACATGCATTTTGCTGGCCCACATGATACTGGTGAGTGGTAACCATTAGACTCATTGTTTATGGCGAGTGCTGGTATTATTGCACTGCATTGCAACTGTGTTTTATCAGTTGTTGTCACTTTGCCGTGATTTAATAAAATAATCACTAGTTTAAAAACTTCACAAACCTACCTCAAATTCGATTGTGAGCAAATTTATATGGAACTACCCTTGAAATAAGTTCTATGGAATAAAAAAAATATATAAAAATCGGTCCTCATTTGGCGGAGATATCGCATAACATTCATAAAAAAATACAGGCTAATTGAGGAACTTCTCCTTTTTGGAAGTCAGCCAAAAACAATATTTTATCCTGTTGGAAGCAGCCCTATTATTAATAATAATGCGTTTTACATCAACTGTTCAGCAGCTGGTGGAGCTACCTCTCAGGTGTTAATGAACCTTTTGATAAGAAACAGGTGACTTTAAATCTTTGAAGTTTGTCAAAAGGTGGTTAATGATTGATAATGAAAACACACTTAACATAGATCAGTCAGAGGTGTATGCTCTTTTTTGGGGTTGGTTTTGAACCTCTGACATTTTATTATTAATCAAATTTTATTTCAGATCTGAAAGCTCTGAAGTATGTGTATCATGTTATGGCTGAAGATATATTACTATTAGACTAATATAAGTAGAGAAATATATTAATTGAAGACTGTTATATGTTAAAATTATTGTAACATTTTGATATATGCATGATAATTCTATTTGTTGGTTTACTTTATAAGTTGAAGTTATTACTGCATAGTTATATTACCATACATTCAGTGCCCAAAATGGACAAACACTTTACCTCCTTGCATTCTTGTATTTAGCAATTAGGGAACAGTGAGGTTTTTTTACGAAATAGAACACCATTCCCCCGTTCGTGTCCATTTTGAGCACTGCATACTTACATAATATATTAAGTTATAAGGTTGTGATAATAAAATGAAATAAGTACTTGTTCAATTGTTTAATATAATGTAACAAAAGTCATACACCTTTTATGCATCCAACACAGCTTCAGGAAATATAAATAAAATGCAAAACTATGCAAAATGCTCAAATAAAAAAAACATTCATATGTCACAAATGACCATAGTACATAATATATTGGAACTTACGGGTCACATTCGAAACATTGTAATTGTATTTTTGGGGGTCTAATTTAAATGAAGGTACATCATGTAAAAGTTTGTAGATAACAAGTTTCATAGAAACCCGTCGGAGGCGCCACATATATATGTTACATAAGCGTATGGGCCACCGGAGGCCGAGCCGCCCTTGACTATTAAAGCAATTGGACAATCCTTTTAACCAAGTTTTTAGCATTAAATGTATGGAAACATGATAAAGTTTTATCAAACATTTATAAAGGCAATATTTATATTAATTTACATATAAATATATATAAATCTGTGGGTGGCATACTAACCCTTATGCATAGTCATGCCTACCCTACGGAGAACACAGGCATAAGCATATGCTGACCAAAATTTACACATTAGTCATTATTATCTACCTTTGGAGCTACACTGCCTACAGCAATTATCTTTAACATGATATTTCATACATTAAATTGGTGGTTATGTAAATAACCCCCATGAGCACATAACATACTTTTAAATATACAATTACAATTTAATTTTGCATACAACTGTAGAGAGGAATGACCCGCAATATCATTGGTATTATTAAACAGGCCATAAGCATGACTAGGGCCTGTGCACACGGCGTATATGTATTTACCGCACCGACGACGCGCAAATGACTCGCGTTAACGCATTTAAAACTAAATCCAAATGCAGACAGTAAACCTTACACATACATACACATAAGCTCACGCCTGTATCCCCGAAGGGGTATGCAGAGGCGCACTAGCCAACTAGTACACCCACATTTCGCCGAACTTAGTTCCGTCCCAGATGTGATAGGGGGCGAGCCTATCGCCATGTCGGGCACAAATTCCAGACTCCGGGCTGATATGGAAAAATCCAATATCACTTTGCCCTCGCCGGGGATCGAACCCGAGACCTCGGGCGGTAGTCGTACCGAAATACAACCACGACACCGAGGCAGAGTAAACCTTTACATACGATAAACAATTTAGTGGCGCCGTCAACGCGCGTATGTATTGTAATTTGTAATACAGACACATCTCTACAGCCCTTTCTCAGACTATTCATAAACCAACTCGATATTGAGGCGCTTTGAAGTTTGAACGCGCTTCTCGCACGCGTTAGGATAGCTTTGTAAGCGCGTCTGAATCGATACAAATGCGACAATCTGCTTTTTGGTCATTTACAGCGCCGTGAGCACGCTTTCGTAAAACGCGCGTCGTCCGCACGTTTAAAATACACCGTGTGCATAGGCTCTAACAGGTTTATCATTTTATGGTGCACATGTGACCTTAACTGTCTAAATATATTTTATGAGTTTTGTCTTTAACTTCCCATTAATCCAGGTTCCCATTAAACAGTTTAGTTTTAGCAATGTTACGCATTTGTATTTTAAACATCTTTACATTGAAATAAGCAGGCAACATTAATTATGTTGACACAGACCATGACTTTGTACATTTGACCTCAATTTTCTGCAGGTATAATAATAATAATAATATATAACAGGCTGTAAAGTTGGGTCACGTGGTACAAAAGAACTCCTTCTCGTAGACATGTCCATATGTCAGCAAGTTCGTCGCAACAGGAGAAATTTATCGGCTGCCTGGATCGACTACAAAAAAGCCTACGATTCGGTGCCTCATACATGGCTCATGAGGGTGCTGGATTTGTATAAAATAGATACAAATCTATGCGCCTTTCTGGAGGCTTGTATGAGGCAGTGGACAACGGTTTTAAATTATCCAGGTGGTGCGAGTACTCCTGGATGTGATGAACCAATTAAGATTGAGCGGGGTATATTCCAGGGTGACAGTCTGAGTCCCTTATGGTTCTGTCTGGCCCTGAATCCTCTTAGCACCTTGCTGCTGGATTCCGGACTAGGCTACCGTCTTCGTAGAGGGGGAGAGCCAATATCCCACTTACTGTACATGGATGACCTCAAGCTATTCGCACCCAAGAAAACTGATTTGATGGAGTTGTTGAAAATAACTAAAAGTTTCAGCAACTCTATCAATATGGAGTTTGGTGTGGATAAGTGCGCGGTTATCCATGTGGAGCGTGGTGGGAATATAGTCTCTGATGACATCCATCTCTCAGAGACTATACAGCTTAGATCTCTCTCCGAAACGGAAACCTACAAATATTTGGGTATGTCTGAAGCGTTAGGTATATCGAGTGCAGATGTAAAACAATCAGTAAAGGAACGTTTCTTTGGTCGCTTGACAAAAGTACTAAACAGTCTTTTGTCGGGTGGCAACAAGATTCGTGCCTTTAATGGTTGGGTTATGCCTGTACTGATGTACTCTTTCGGCATACTCAAATGGACTCAGACCGAGTTAGATACCCTGGATCGAAAGGTCCGGACTCTACTAACTGCACACCGAATGCATCATCCACGATCGTCTGTTATGAGATTGTATATCCCGCGGAGATGCGGGGGCCGAGGTTTACTTAATGCCAAGGACCTGCATAACCGCGAGATATGCAATCTCAGGAATTATTTCCTCCGTAGCGAAGTGGTGATGCATAAGGATATGGGCTTGGTAGACAAAGGATTCACTCCGCTCTCACTGGCAAATGAGAATTGGCGGGCACCTGTGGTACTGAGTACCGGGGATCGCAGGGAGGTATGGAAGAGCAAAGAGCTTCACGGACGATTCTATCGAGCTCTCAATGGGCCCGATGTCGACCAACTTGCTTCCGTGTCTTGGCTACGTTTCGGTAACCTATTTGGTGAAACCGAGGGTTTTGTCTTTGCAATTATGGACGAAGTTATCAAGACGAACAACTATAGGAAATACATCATAAAGGACGGTACGGTCGACATCTGTAGGGCATGTCACCGACCCGGAGAGTCCATTAGGCATGTTATTTCCGGTTGTTCGTATCTTGCTAACGGCGAGTACTTACATAGACATAACCTAGTAGCCAAGATCATACACCAGCAACTTGCTCTTCGATACTACCTTGTGACTTCTGAAGTACCATACTACCAATATGTGCCGCAGCCAGTTCTTGAAAATGGACATGCAACACTGTATTGGGATCGATCTATTATTACGGACAGGACTATTGTTGCCAATAAGCCTGATATTGTGGTAGTAGATCGATTAGCGCGTCGGGCAATACTTGTTGATGTCACCATTCCGCATGATGAAAATCTCGTGAAGGCCGAAAATGACAAGATGTCTAAATACTTAGATCTGGCACACGAGATTTCGGACATGTGGGATGTGGAATCAACAATCATTGTCCCGATAGTCGTTACCGCTAATGGGTTGATAGCAAAGAGCCTCGACCAACACCTTAAGAGGCTCTCAATCGGACGTTGGGTCAAGAGCCAGATACAGAAGGCAGTGTTATTGGACACGGCCCGCATTGTGAGGCGGTTCCTCACTCTGAGCCCCTAACCACCGGTGACTTGGGTCTCAAGCCTCGTCATCGGGAGGGTGATATTTATTGTTTTTTATATTTTTAAATGTATTTTTTTTAACTTATATTTAACAATGTAAAAAAAAGAATAATTGAAATAAATGAGAATAATAATATTACTTATGTTCCTGTTGTTAAACACGTTTTGCAAAGGTCAATCACATTCTTAAACAAACATAATGCAACATTAAACAGATTTGGTATATACTAGAAACATAAAAAAATGGTCAAAATACCATATAATGTACGAGTACAAAATAAACTTTGAAAGAACAATTCTCAACAACTTATAAATCCGTTTTATAATGGAATACGTGAAAGTATGTGAGGAGGGTTTGTGAATTCCGAAATACATACAGGATGTCCGGTTACTCAACGTCAAGCGAGCACCAGGTGGGAGGATCTTATACCAGCTCTGGAAAATATAAGAAAAAAATTTATGTACCATGGTTAGGTGATAATAGTCATATTTACGTCATAATTGAGAAAATTGTGATTACAGTAACTAAAGATGTGCGCTAGGATGCGTCACGATTTCATAAATATGGCTATTATCACTTAACCGTGGTACATGGATTTTTTCTTATTTTTCCCAGAGCTGGTATAAGATACTCTCTCAGCTGGTGCCCGCTTGGCGTTGAGTAACGGGACATCCTGTATAGTTTTCATCCTTTCCACATTCCGGCGGCCACTTGTGGCCACACACAACACAGACACACTAAAATAAAACATATATTTGTGCATAAATTATGAATTATCATATGAAACACCTATACATATATGGACAATTTGTAATAATTGACATTATATTATAAAGTATGTAGAATATTAAAACATGAATTCTCTCAAGCCGGGCGAAATATATTGAATATCAGCACCTAAAATTACCCTCATCCATTCGTATAAATATGTACCACAAAATAATTTTAGAATAAAAACAAATATAATAACTTGTATCCACGTTATTATTTCACCCCGGTATTTAACAAATTTTAATTTGGCATCACTACACTTATCTAACATTCATGAAGCGAGCCACATAAAACTACAGTAATTCTCGATATTAAATCTAATTAGGTTTTGGATAAACATATTACTAAATACACAAAGTGTAAATACCCACACAAACAAATGTAACATTGCTGAAATATTATATTGTCACGTATAACCGGAGTAAACACCCGCAGCATGTATATAAATAAAAATGCACTTTGCGCTTACACATCTAATCCGACGTCCTATCACTCCAATGCCGTTAAGAGAATAATCTTAATTTTGACATGTCGCCAAAAAAGTGGAAAATATTATGGGCCCTAGAGATTTTACTGACTTATAGACCATTATTTTACTTTACGATTAAAAATAACCATAATTTATGGTTATTTTTAATCGTAAAGTAAATAAGTTATAAGCTCTATTAAATATAATATCCACGGTGTAATAAATTTCTAAGGACAATATTTTCTACGTTTTTGGGAACATCTCAAAATTAGGGTTCACTTAACGGCATTTTAGTGTTAGGACGGCAGTAATGTAGTCTTTACATAGCAACAGCTTTAATCGTGATTCGTGGGCCGTGGGCCGTGGCTCAATATAGCAACAACTTCGCCGCAATGAATGCTTCCTACGGTCTCCCACGGGACGCGTGCGGCGCGAGGGTGACACTTCCGCGGTCCGCCACGCAACGCCAAAGCATGTTCTAAACATTCATTTCAATGCAAGGGTGCACGATTGCTTTTTTATTACTATGTCCCTCACTTTTCACAATCATTTTTAACCGCTGATCAACATTAGAATAAAGAGAAATATCCATTCCTACCGTACGCGTACCTACAATAGCTTGAGAGTGAAAAAGACAAAACGCTCTTGAAGTTATGCACCGTTTATTTTTGGTTATAAGTAACACGTTATACTTATTGCCCCTTACTTATAAAGCGCTGCTTATCTTTATCCATAGGTTATCCCTTTCATTTTTAAACAAACGCAAGGGAAAAATTGACAGGCTATTCTTAGCGGAAAGATAAGCGAAAATGTTTTTATAAGGTCCATTATGTTTGTAAGCTAATTAGACTCTTACTTTTAGGTCTTACTGAATCGTGCACCACTTACGTTCATACTTAACTTATATTGCTTAAACATTATGCATTAATTTATAGAAAAATTCTCTCTTCGTTGGAGGCATGCCGTCTGGGACGCACTGTATTATCATTAGGTACACAAACTTTAAATATTGTGTTACGAGTAAATATACCATTTTACAGTTATGCAAACAAAATAACAATTCTTAAATGTATATTATTAAGGCAATTTAATAGATTTATTTCGATGCAAACGCATTATTGTTTTAGCCTCTAACGGTTATCATCTATATGGACAATTGGGTACTTGACTATTTTTTTTAATGATTTTATATGAAATTTACGTGATCTAAAATATAGAACAGAAAGAAATATTGAAATATTCTCAAAAATAAAAAAGTTATAAGCCTTTGAAGTTTGGTATAACCTTGTTGTAACCTTCAAACTGCGGGAAAGATAAATATCAGTATAATCAAGTCACGCCATAACGGTACGTGCGTTGGAAAGGGATAGTAAGATATCTCCACTATGCCCCCACTCCAGAATTTAAAATATGAATTACTGCCTCATTTTTGAACCAATTTCGAAACAGTTTTTACAGAAGGGTTTCTTTTTTGTTGTATTTGCTATTACATATAAATAAGTGTATGAAATCAAACATAGTCAAGTACCCAATTATTATCCATAATGTATGTGCTTATTATTACTTCATACAAGGCATACTTTTCATTCATATTAGTTATCTTTTCAAATAATATAAATAAATACTCTTGTGCCAGTTCTCACCGACCTCAGCGTATCTCCTTTAGTTGATTACTAACGTCTAACACATATCAAAGTAGTACATCGTCAGCTTTATTTTTCGTAGTGTTGGTATGTGATGGGCGCTAGGGTTCAACTATATTTAAGTACGTAGTAAGATTGGTGAAAACGAACACTAGCCAATAGCTGTTGATTAAATAATGATGCTTTACTTGCACAAAAGTACGTCGTAGTCGCCTGCGTATTGCTTTATAGCGTAGGAGATGAGTCGCGTGACGTGGCGTGGCGTGTCCGTGGCGTGTCGGTGGCGTGCCGACGTGTCGTCAGGTGGCGTGCACTACGCGAACAGGTACCTGTAGAGTAGCGTCGCGGCGATGCCCAGCAGCAGCGGCGTCAGCCACGAGCCCCAGCTGTCAATCAATACCAACACGTGCGAATGATACACGATCATTACATTTTTACATCTAAAGAAAATAAACTCAGTTCCGTAATTATAGTATTTTTATATATGACAAAAGGACTTATTTTATTTTGATTCACCCGTCGGAGCCGGCACATATATATGTTACATAAGCGTATGGGCCACCGGAGGCCGAGCTGCCCGTGACTATTTAAATAACGAAGTAACTATAAGTTGTACTCTTGAATCCTGAGCGAAGAGGTGGGAGGGTGGTAAATTGGGATGGGATATTTTCCCAATTTCCCACCCTCCCACCTCTTCGCCTAATAAATCACGTAAAACAGAACGTAATTGCAAAACCTAAGTGACGTCAATGCTTAGAGCAATGTTTCCAGGTTGGGGTATTTTTCAAAATTTTGCGGAAAATTGTTATTTAGTACGGTGATTGGTGAATGAGATTTTCGGAGATCCCCCTCTTCCTAAACTCCTTTCTTCTGGTAGCCTTCGCTCAGGTATACTTCCGAGGTAGTCCGATTGGCACCAAGTCAGGATCTGATGATGGGATCCCAGAAAAATCAAGGGCAACGCTTTAATTTTATAGTGACTCATTATGTGTTTTATATACATCCTAAACCTATACAAGTATTTGCGTCTGGTGCTCATCCTCTCATGTTGCTGATCTGATGATGGAAAATATAACCTTAACTATTAGGAGTTGGTAGATAATTCCTTCAACATTATAGCCTCGTGTAGACAGCTACTTAGGTTCCTTTGAGTTGTTCTGATGAGCTGATGATGGAATGTACGTACAACTCTTTGTTATTTAGGATGTTAGGGGTCTTAAAGTACCGTATAGACTGGTAGTTTTGTTCCTTCAAATTACTTCGGTGTTTGGATTGGGAGTCTTAAATTTATGCTACCAAACACTAATAAACACAAAAACTGAAAAGCGACTTCAAAATTCAACATTTAAAAGTTAAAAATAACAATAATTTGTTACTCTCTTTGGAGTCGGAGATAAAATTATGTTTATATTATGAATAAGGAATTTTGAGCAAGTAACACTACTAATGGTCAATGGTCATCGTAGTGTATAATGGACTAGTTTTCAGTATAATCATATTCAAGTTTTGTTTCTTTTCGACTAATAAGTGGTAGAGACTAGAGCCACACTGTAGACATCGGCTGTCTGACAGATGTGAATGTAGCCAGCTTCATTACTACAAGTGGTTCAGATGCGCAATTCATAGAGTTTGTTAACAAAGAACATTAAATATAGCTTAACACTCGCATGTTACACGCGATGCTCTTTGTGACTTTACGGTTATTTAAGGAACTAAGGTCAGCCAGTCATTCATCCGAGACATAGACCGTTTACCATCTCCGTTGTGTTGGTGCGTGCATTTTACATCACGACAAATAAAGATTTAAATATATCTAATTTATTAGATGAGATATACGCCCGAATGGTTAAACTCTGCTCAACTTCTTGCAGCTTGCTCAGCTTCTTATATTGATTATCGCCATACAATTTCGGCCTTAAACGACATAAGGCCACCTTAAGTGTATGAACATTCGGCGGTTAGACTTTAAGCACGGGCGTTTTTTTACTTAGAGACTGAATCATCGGCGATTTATATTTTATCGCAATACATTTGATTCAAAACCAAGTTTGATGCAAGCAAAAGGGCGCATCCATAATATATGTGACGTTTAGGATATTTTTGTCAATCTTGGAGCGAATTTGGGATATTTAACTAACACACTAGACTTTGCATACTACATAGTACACACGTATGACGGTACGACTGTTATACCCAAAGAAGTAGGCGGATGCGCAACTAGGCTTTAGCGTGGTAAATTTTACTATGGGCCTCGTTCACCATCCTCGAGTAAAATGTCAAGTAGGCTAATCGTCAGTTAAAGTCACCCGTAACTGAACGTGTGAATTTCACGACGTTCGAGTAGCATACATCTTGTGATTAAACTGACCAGTAAGCTACTTGCCATGTCGTCTGCCAAGTAGCGCGTTTACTTGACGGTTAAAGTTTAAAGTAGGCAGTTAATTGTACATTTTATCGTAGTTAAATAAACTATAAAATCAAATTATAGTAGTCATACCTTCATAACGATGTTTAACGTTTTAAATGAACGTGTTAACTGTAAAATAGCCTTTCATTTAAAAAATCAAGCAGTTTCAACAAAAATTAAAGAGCAATGCGGGTCACGCAAAACTCGTCCTTATTGACACACGATTTAGTACCTGTGTAACTATTTATATAGCAAAAAAGGGTCCGGTAGGTTTTTGTGTCATGTGGTGCGGACCCGGGACGAGTCACGACTGTTTTTTTGCCAAAATAAGATACTTTTGACGTAATATTGAACGAATGGGACGCAGGATTTGTGATATCATTCACTTAACCAGTAAGTTGCTACTCAGAGCTCTAATTTTGCTTGTGAAATTAACAGAAGTTACTCGCAACTCTTACTTGTCAATTAACGCTAGACAGAAAGTAACTAATCAACACTTTACTTGGAGTTGGTGAACGAGGACCTATGTCTAATTATTATTTCGTTTCGTAATTATTGCGCGCATCCTTATAACATCTTTCAACATAAGATATCTTGGCTAGAAATATTATTATTGTGTTATAACTTATAAGCTATCTTACTACCAGACGTTTCTGGCATTACCTTTGACAAATTAACCTGTTGGAGGCGGCATAATACACATTACATTAACGTGTCTCGGCCACCGGTAGCCGAGCCGTCCCTCACTTGCGGCCGGTTTCAATAAACAATCTCAGTTCGAATGTGCAGATAGATTACAAAAATTAGACAATAAGAACACAGTTTGAACATGACTCCGTCAAATGACTTGATTTGATTGGTTCATAATCGCGATCTATCTGCACTCTAAACTGAGATCGTTTATTGAAACTGGCCTTTAACGTATTTGGTTACATACTTTTTTCATACTACGAAACTACATGTCGCATTGTACATCAGACATGATATTTTATCATCTTGTAATAAAGTTATTTTACGCTTCGTGACGCTGTAACTATGCCAATGATGATACGAGTTAACGTAAACAATGATAATTGCATTATTACTACAAGTCTGTAATAAGTAGGCTACTGTGGTAGTTTTTAAACACACGACAACGGAACGTTTTTATTACTTGCTGCGGAATCTCTAAGTTGCTTAAGCATAATTTTTACTTTAAAAACTTGTTTATTTTGCCATAATGAAAATTGCGAAGCTTATTTCCAGTGCCGGACCTATTGCGAAAGGGTGCAACGTGCCACGCGCGGTAGGATTTGGGAGACGGAAAAATCTGGAGGGCGTTCTAATTTGGGGCGGTAAAATCAGGCAAATTACCAGGCTTACGTCGCTTTTAAAACCTCCTGCTTATTTCCGTCCCACATCAATTTTTTAGCAGATGATTTGAGACACTTTTAATATCAGCGAGCACACGTGTTTTTAGAATAGATGTAAAATGGTAATAAATGGACTCCTCTAGAATTCTCTTCAAATTAAGTATCGCAGCTTCGTATTTTAAAACAAATATACCGTCGAGGACAAATTCACGTCCATTAAAACCATGCTTACATCTAATATATAAAATTCTCGTGTCACAGTTTTCGTTGCCATACTCCTCCGAAACGGCTTGACCGATTTTGATGAAATTTTTTGTGCTTATCCGGTATCTATGAGAATCGGCCAACATCTATTTTTCATCCCCCTAAATGTTAGGGGTAGTCCACCCCTAAATTTATTTTTTTATTTTTTAGACAAAATTTTTAATTTCTATTTTTTTATGATACAAAAATACATACAATCCTCAATTTTCACCCTTCTACGATCAACCCTTAGTTTTTAATAGCCATTTTAGTAATTTAATCATTTTTCCTCTCCGGTCGAAAACTGATCAATAGTCATTTAATTAGGTATCCCCGCCAGATGTCTACAGGTGTCACTTGACAGGCGGGGTGACGGACGTGGTGACAGACGGGTGACCGACTGGGCGACAGACAAAGTGTCAGACGGGGTGACAGGCGGGGTGACAGACGGAGTGACAGACGGTGTGACAGAGGGTGTGACTGACGGGGTAAGAGACGGGGTGACAGACGGAGTGACAGACGATGTGACAGAGGGTGTGACTGACGGGGTAAGAGACGGGGTGACAGACGGTTTGACTGACGGTGTGAGAGACGGGGTGACTGACGGCCGAAGTAGATCATCCCATTACCTCTTTTAGAATTATTGTGCTATAGGTGCCTACGACTCACTCTTTCAACCCTCTCTCTCATACGCAGACGAAGTTGCGCGGGTCAGCTAGTATTATATGAATTAATTATAATTTTAATTGTCAAGTTCTACTAAAGAATATTTAAGATTCATATTAGTTACCGATGTATCCTACAGCTACAAAACCCAGCAAACAGCAATGTTAATAGAATTTCCAAACTATGGCGCTGAATTTTTAATCAGTTTCTTTCTTTCTTTCTGCCTGGCGTTATCGTTATTATGTTTATAATCACTGTTTAAGAAAATTACGTGTAAAATAAAACATGCAACAAAATTACCCTCCGGTTTCTGTAGTACCTCCATTATTAAATATATACATTCTACACTTTATAATTGGGTACTTGACTATGTTTGATTTTACGTACATATTCATATTTAATAGCAAATATAACTAAAATGAAACCCTTCTCTAAAAACTGCATCGAAACTGGTTGAAAAATGAGGCAGTAATTCATATTTTAATTTCTGGAGTGGGGGCATATTGGAGATATTTTGCTATCCCTTTCCAACGCACGTACTGTTATGGCGTGACGTGATTATACTGATACTTTTCTATCCCGCATTTTGAAGGGTGCACCAAACTTCAAAGGTTAGTTTTTTATTTTTGAGAATTTCAACGTTTTTTTCTGTTCTATATTTTAGACGACGTAAATTCCATAAAAATTAGTCACGTACCCAATTATGTTTTGTCTTGTTTCCTCTATTTCTCCTACTGTAAATGTCACTCAGCAAACCAAAACAAAATATTGTATAACTATGGCATATGTATATAACGATTATCAAGGCTGTAAACATCGAATTTGTTTATTCGATATTAAAATCCCTAGAAACCGCTCATTAGAAAACTAAACTACCAAAGATTGGGTGTTTATAAAAGTAGCAAAGAAGAAACTAAAAGCACATGGAACTGTGTGATAAAAAAAAACAATAGGATGGTGTGAAGGTAACAATGAAATTACTCTATATTGCTGTAATGTACTTTATTTACTATTTTTACATAACGCATATTACAAGAGGTAAAATATTGAGCACCGATAGACAGTGGCAGCTATCATATAACTTTTAGCTTTCGTTCATTGTTATAGCATAAATATCTAATTTATTGTGCACAGTACATAATGCACAAATACGAGTAATAGTTAGTGCAATTGAATAAAACAATCGCAAAACCGTTACAGTTTCTGTCAGTAAATGACAGCAAAAAAGTTACATGATGGAGACAAAGTCAGTCCTGATTATTGTCATAAATAAATAGATCGAGGTCAAAGGTCACAATTCAAACAATTAACCTTTAGTTAAACGCGGGGGCACACTGACCCTAGATTTTGGTCGTTAAAGCTGTTCGTGTCTAACCAATATACCAATTCTTAATAAAGTCTAATTGCTATGTATTCTAAGTGGCATAGAGGAAATTGCTAGTAAAATTGTTTTATTGTTTCTCATTAAGTGCGTATCGTGGGATTCGTGGGGTTCCTAATTGGTATGTTACACATACAGCTAACTACGTCTTGCACGCGCCTAACTAAAGGTTAATGAAACAAATTAAGGTACGAATTAGCGCATTAACATCTTAAACTTTTTGTATTTGAAATAAAATGGTGACCTCAGATTTATCCTATTTGTAATTATAAGTTATAACAAGCATAAATCTAAAAATAGGAAAATAGCACCGAGCTCAACGCCACACTCAAAAACTAAATGAAAAATAACTCTGGTAGTTATAATATCGATGTTGTTTTTAACTACATATTACTGCAAGTATATGAAAATAAGTATATTTCCAAAAAAATATATATTGTATTGGTAACAAATAATAACACAGTATTGGTAAATCAAATATGGCGTTAGACTCAAATATCTAATACCTATGTGTGTGCTACACGCAAAAACCATCTATTTAGGAGTAGCGCACATGGACCCAGTGACGTATTAGAAACTCACGTGCTAACAAAATAATGAAACACCACGCCTTCGAATGGTATTTTATCAAAAACAAAAACATAGGAAACTACGAAAGAAAAATTTAAGTGGACGCCGCGCCGTCGCTAAATTCGCAATACTAATACCAGCCGTATGAGTAAAAACCTAAAATTGAGTTTCAGTTATTTTCCTACTGTATGCCGCCACTGAGTCCGTCAACACTGACCCTCTTTAAACAACAAAGCCTCTTCTAGTAACTTGCTAGCAGACTACAATACTTCACTAGCAGAAGCTAATCCTAAGCAGATCTTTTCACTTTAGTAAGTACATAATGAGCGAATATAATAATTTAACTAAACATCACACAGTGCCATGTGCTTCTATATTATTATGTGGTCTAACAATGAAACTTTTGGAATGATAGATATGAGCGAAAGGTGCTACCACAACGTACGTGAAATGCCTAATTTCATAAAAATAACGAATGCATAACATGTATGTCAAAAAATAATGAGATGGTGTGAGATATAACGTCAGACGAATTCATAGATTTTATATATATTTACACAAGATACACAAAATATAATAACGTGATCTAACGTTTTGAATATTTGATTGAAAAAAATAATGTATCGATGTATGGAACTCGAATTATAGGAAAAATACGAGGTAGCAGGTAGTAAAGGGATGGCAGGTGATAACTGAATAGATGAACCGAGTAAATTTTAATTTGGTCCCGATTGCGATGTGACAGTGAGACATATTAAAAAACATGTCTCGAAATGTAGTATATGAAATAATATGTGGTAGCACCCTAAATATGATTCTTAACAATTATAAATATTATATTAAAATTTACGTAGATACACATAATATAATAGTGTTTTTTATTTATGTGAGGTCAAATTATGAACGTGATTTAATAAAAATCTTATTGGTGGCTATACAAACTACGATCACTAAATACAAGCTTATCTAACAAGTTATGAGGTGGAGATATCCTAAAATTACTTTGCACTCGTGGAATTTGTCACAGCAAAACAACCATTTATTATTTATATCATTTGTACATATATTATTCAAGTATTATTTATAATCATCTGAAGGTCTTTAAATCAACTCAAAGATATACAAAAACAAATAAAAATGTAAATAAATCTTCGTTTCCGGCCATAAAAAGTAATTTTATGTGTAACCTTGAATAATCTTATGCAGTTATGATTTTTTTACACGAGCCTAAATGACGTTTTTCGAGCAGAAAAACCTTGTTTTACATTTATTAGGTCAAACGTATTTTTAACAACTGATTGCGGCTTTACATTTCAAGACCAAGCTGCCTTTATTACAACCAGTTGCGCAAACTTAAATTACCTAAACAACAATAGCGTATAAATTGAAACTACAATGCCTAAAAGCACCAGAAATTTCTTTTTTACCCATAGGGTAAAATTCTGCAAATGATAATAATGCACTACTTCAATCGAGTGGATGCATTGGCGCCGCGCCGTAGAAAACTTATCTTGTTCTACCAGTTCTACCACTAAGAAAGCCCTATGTATACATGTACAGGTCGCCGAGTTTGTATTGCTGTGGTGTGTGTTGGTGATGATGTTGGTGTTGGTGATGTTGATGGTGATGGTGATGGTGTTGGTGATGATAATGGTAGGTACTAGCCGATAACGCACTTGCCCTGCTCCTGCGGCTGGTCGTTGTTCCACTGCGGCGCGAACGAGTTCTTGCTCGGCACGCGGTCGCACTCTACCAGCTCGCCGATTTTGTACTTCTTCATCAGGGCCCTGGGAATTAGACGTTTCTTCAATATCAAGATTACTTCATATTTTATCGTTTCTTGAAAGTATATTTTAACGAAGTCGGTCGAAAATCTTATGTCAAAACTGAGTTGTTATAGTACGATTGCTAATTAAACGGAGTAAACTGACAGATCGAAATGTCACTTTCCAAAAAAATGTTGCTTGCTTTCAAAACATAGTGGTTGATCTAGTTCATTTTCTATCATTCAAAGATACAATAACTCAGCACTAGCTTGCAAAATTACAATTTTATTGCGTATTTTTAAAAATTTTAACTTAACCCACCGACTAAATGACTGTGTCAATAATTTTGCGTAAATAATCGCAACAGTTACGCGAAATGATAACATTGAAAATTACAAATATTAATTTAATATTTGAGAAAAATTACGTTCAGTACATTCATAGCTTTTGTAAGTTTGGTTTATGATGAACCATGACTATAATTCCAATAGACATGCCATAACTTAGCATGCAGTAATTTATTATGACTATAATTTAGTAGACATACATTACTTATCACACATTAGGCAGGAATTACGACTTTAAGTTGGACTTTAGAAAATGAAAGAACGAAATGGTTCACTGAATTGAAATTTAAATAATCTTGATCTTTTTACCGCAGCACTATTTAAATTTCATGAAAAAGGGGCAACATTCGAAATGTCAGTTTACTCCGTATAATTAGCAATCCTACTATAGAAGCTTGGTCACTCGCTTTCGAATCCAGTGAACAGAATTTCGAGAGCAGTGTCATAAAGCTTTGGTAACAGCCTTACAGAGTTCAGGGTATCATGTCAGTCAGTTCCTTGGTATAGTGGCAGCATGTATGGGCTGTGGACCTGAATGAAGGTCCTAGGTTCGAATCCCAGGTCGGGCAAAGCTATTTATCTTATTTGATTTGCCCGGAACTGAATCCTCTGAGGGGGAGGTTGACGTCAGGCAGGCAGCCGGTCGTAAAAACTAAGGTGGGATAAGGGCAGGTAGAAAGAAAGTTCAACACATGAAAGCGATGTGACTTGACAATATAAAGCGAAACAATGTAAAATAATAAAATTCACATAGGGGCCATGTTAGGGACGCTGGACGCGAGAACAAAGTACCTACACAGCTTTACTTGACCTCTAACAAAAGGCGATAAAAATGGACATAAAATGTTACTCAGCTCTAGTATCATAATATTACTAACATCTAAATACTAAGGGCACTAAAGCGACGTTTCGTGTGCATGTGATATTTAGGGTTCAAAAGCCAAATGGCAAAAACGGAACCCTTATAATTTCGTCATGTCCGTCTGTCTGTCCGCGGTTTAGCTCAGCGACTATCAATACTAGAAAGCTGTTATTTGGCATGGGTATAGTGGGGTATATACCGAAGTGGGGGATAAAAAAAATCACAATTATCCCATGGTGTAGGGTAAGTGGATTGGTCGCTCAAAAACATTGCAAGTTTGCCAAACCCAGTTTTCGATCCATAAATTCGTTTGCGAAATATTAAGCTTTAAACAAACGCCCGTACTGAAAACTTGTCATAATCTCGATACGCCCTTATGCGTGGGAGGGGTAAGTTTATGGCCCATGTATAACCAATAAAATCATATTTCAATAGCATTTAACCCGGTTTTAGAACCCTGTACTGTGTGTGATCAGATATGCAGCATGCACTTGGCCGGTTTTTTATTTATGTTTAGTTTTACAATTTCATACAATTATTTGTATCCCTACATATTTTCAATTAAGGTGTTAAAAACTGTTTAAGCTTAACACCGCATATATTTTCTGCGTGTAAGAATTTCAAATTAAAAAGCTACTGCCTTGTTTAAACATCCCAGGTAAAAAATTTTGCAATGTTAAAACCTGACGTGACTACATAATATATTTTATGTTTTACCAATATATTACTAATCTGGGAGTAAAGTTCAGCTTCCCACGTGAACTGAATGTTGACAATGAAGAGCTGTAGACGTTGTATGTAGTTGATTGTCATCTTATTTGCCGCTCGTCCGGACATGGCGCGAGTCGCGTGAAAATATTTTTACTGTACCGGTAGTCGGTAGTCCGGAGTCTGGAATATTTGCCCGATATGGCGATAGGCTCGCTCCCTATCATCTGGCCCGGAACTGAGCTCGGCGAAATGTGGGTGTTCTAGTTCGCTTGTGCGCCTTTGCCTACCTCATCGGGGATACAGGCGTGAGCTTATGTTATGTTTATCTTTGGCCTGTACAAGGTAATTTTGGCCGTGTTTTTAGTTTTTACGCGACTGACTCGGAAAGACAATGTTTCAGCTTACTGAAAATACGAAATAAATTATTGAGGAGCAATGGAACATTAATACTGAATAAGTTGTTTTTGTAGACCAACGTAACTAGAAACAACAGTACAGATAACGTTTATTCAGCATTTTTATTACAAGTTAAACCTCATGAGAAACTCAGTGCATCTCAGTCTCACCATTAATAAATTCTTAAAAAGATTCACCAGACTCTACAAAACATCTGACCTACTTCGCAAAACATTTCACTCCGCCCATCTATTGAGTAGTTTTGTAAAATAAACAAAAGTTGAAACTTGGTCGCCGGGGCCCTGGACACGCTTGCGAGTTGTGACCCGGTTTTACCCGACACTGGCCAAGTTTTTGTTTCGTCAAACAATGCTACTAATTAGGGTAATGGGTCGTGACCTAACTGAATGCAATATGTATACCCTCTCACCTTTAGGAGTCGATATACATAATAAATTGTTTTAGAAATAAAACATTGAACATTGTTCAGACAATTGACAACTTTAATAAATAGTAAGGGCGACTTGCAGCTCTATTACTAATGTAGAGTTAACCCTAAACTCAATTTATCCTACAGCCATCTTTAAATCAAGTTTTGGGATAAATAAAGACTTATCGCGGAGCTGCAAGTGGCCGTTAATACTCCAATTAACTTAGTTTTTGTCCGATACAGAATACCTCTAGTTAATTGAACTAGTAAAAGCAACTACTGATTGTCTCCTCATCCTGAACTTTATAAAGTATAATATATTACCTGGCATCGGAGCTATGGCTGACGTCTTCGAAGGGTTCTGTAGCATCCTGACCCGCCTTCTCCAATAACACTTTTTCACCGCCAGGATGCTAGAACAAACAACACGATTGATCACACGAAACATGTTATGTCTGGAAGTTGGAATATGTTTTTATTACATACATGTCACACTCATAGCTAGGGACGAAAAACATGTCGAAAATTAAATCATTAATCTCATATTTTACTGTTTTTTATGTATTTATATATCTTTTACATAAATACAATGTACAAATGCAGCCATAATTCTAGAGGCATTCTCCTGTCCTGGTATTCACATGTCGATATTAATTGGGTGACCGTGAAGCAAAAATGTTTTGTCTTCTTCATTATAATTTGAAACCTTTTGACGTACGTACTAATGTGAATTCGCACTAGCCACACTCAATTAAGAAATGAGCAGGTGGATAGATGGGTGTTAAAACAGGATGCCTGCAGTCCACTGTACTGAGGCATGAGATGTTACAAATAAGTCTCAATGTCTAATTATAATTTCACACAATACATCGTCAATCAGGTATATGAAGGGCGGACATTCAAAGTGAATTTGTGAATTTATTCCACATATTTACATCACTTAACATTATTCGGTAATCGCTATTCACGTATCACGGCTTACTCTGCATAATATTGATTTACTAAAGTGATAATATTGATAACACCGTTCATAAATGATACACGCGACGGCATTCAATAGTCCATTCCAGTATCTGAAAATTTCTTACAGGCAAATACACTCTTTTAATCAACTTCAAAAAGAAGGAGTTCTCATTTCACTTTCAATTCACATTTTTATATGCTCACCGGTAACTTCGAGATATGTGAACAGATTTTTTATAGTTTTCCCTAATTTTAAAAATATTTGCGCGCTTTTTAACATTAAAAGTAGTTTGTTTCTTTTTATCTTGCGTGAAATTGTTTGAAAATGTAAGAGACAAACTAGTTTTAGAGTTAAGTAACGTGTAAATATATTGATAAGTAAGGTGCATTATCCGTTTACCCATTTATTATATTGGATAAAATTATAAACACTGTAGAATCCCAATCAAAATTATTAACAAACGCAGCGTTGTAAAACGCATCCAATCAATTTAAGGTCTAACTAAAAAACAAATCACAACAAATTCAGAACCTCCTTTTTGCTGTAAATGAATTGATTGTATAGATACATTATAATGAATAATATGAAAGAGGTCTCGCGACATTTGTATGAAAATGTATTCTATAAATAAATCTTGTTAAATTCTGATGTATCTCTATGTCGGCAAGATACGGCAGAAAAATCTAGTTTCGGCAACAGTTTCGGTTTTGGCAGAAAACCTGCCGAACTTTCGGCAATACCGAAACTCTGCATTCGTGAATTATCGCGCGTCGCCGCGTTCGAATGACTTCGGAGGAATTCGTGTCTCGTCACTCGTGGAGTCGTGTGCGAGACGGCAAACATTAGCCAAATAGTAACATGGAGTTAAGCCGCATCTCCATCGAAAATTTGATTATATTGAGCTTACCATCATAAATAAATAATAAATAAATAACACCCAACAGTCACATACATAGTCCTGACCCCACACTAAGATCGAGTCTTGTGTCGTGGGTATCAGGAACCACGAGAGACTTTCGGTCTCATAACACCCAGACCCGAAACAAATATCTGTAGGCCATACAAACATTTTGTCTCGGTGCGGGAATCGAACCCGCGGCCTCTCGCTTCACAGCCGGCTACTCGCCTGCTACGCCACGGAGCCTGTCAATACCATCAGATGTAATGTTAAGTAGTAGGTACTCGTACATAGTCTGCCGTGTCTGAACATAAAGCTTAGCATCAGTCGAGATTTACAAAGATATCTGCAAGCAAGAGACTATGTAGGCTATCTAAGTCTAATGAGTATAAAAACAGCATTCAAAGAATTTCCATCATGTCGGCCATAGGCGACAAAATGAGAAATTCCTTGAGGCGCCACCGCCACCGCGCCGACCCCTAACTATGCCGGAGAAATGGGGTGGTGCATACCAAATAACTTCGCATTGTGGAATGCGAGCGATGAGCACATTTCTTCACGCAATTAATAATATACATACATACATATACGCACTCTATTAAAAACGTATTGTTTTTATTATGGTTTATATTATATTGTAGTTTTTGCAGCATAGCTGACTTCGGAAATAATCTCTCTAAAGTCTTTTATTTGTTTCCCACAGGCAATACATATTTTAGAATATCAACACATGTACAGAAATCTCTATTAAGCTATAATACCCATTGTACACAGTGCAATAAATGCAAGATATAAATAAGGCTTCTTACTGTTCAGTTTAATACAATCTTGAGAATTTAATAAAATGCTAATCGCTATTATTGTCTATTTATCTATTCAAGTAGCTACCATAAAATATTCAACTAATACTTAATGTCAAATAACCCTTAGAAATAACTGTATATTTTACATTGTGTCAACTGCCAAGAGGCCCAAGTGTAATATCACGATAACGAGGATTGATGTCAATACACGAGTTACGCGACATCGACATGCCTAACGTTCAAGACCAAGAACGTTGATCATAATATTTGGAAGTTGTATCTTTAAAACCGCGTCTCCTGCACTAAAACATTACGCAAAACACCTACGCAAAACATGGTTTCGCTACACATTTATAACCATGGTCCATTATTCTACGAGCAGCAGGGTTACCACCACCTCTTATAGCAGTATTATTATAATCGTTCTTCGTTTGTTCTGTATGGGAATCGGTACAATTAATATTATAATAAAACTGCTATAAGAAGTGGCGGTAACCCCCCAGGAGACAGCGATAATCATTGCTTTGCGTATGTGTATTTGTTTTGATTCGAGAAAAACAGGTGCAGGAAAACTGCTAACCATAGAGTTCTGCAAACGTTGACGTAATTGCAAATGACTCGCTAATTTCCATTCGCAAATTGCACTAAAACAAGTTTACAGATATTTATCACAATGAGTAGCATTTTTGTTATATCGCTGTAACTAAACAAAAAGTATTTATCCTAGGCAATAATATAAATGTGAAAGTTTCATTTGTCAGTTTGCGACTTTGGGAATTTGGATATTTGAGTTTTGATACAAATGTAAGCCATGAATCGGGTAAGGACAAAGATAAACAAATTCAATTAATAGTTAATACATCCAGCAATCACACACAGACCTGACCTACAGTAGGTTTAATTAACCTGTATCAGGAAATACGAGAGACCTAAGCTACGGTCACACAACATCCTCACAAAAATAAAAACATCTGTGGATCTTAAAATAATTTCCCTTTGGGCGGCATTCAATCATACAGCCTCTTGTTTCAGTTATATGCGAGCGACACGAAAACCCTCAGAGGTGATTTTAAAAAAGACTTTTCGCTAGCAGTGTCGCGTGCAAAATGCAATAAATTAAAAACTTAACAGACCGAGTTCAGTCCGATCGCGACCAAAGTTGTATGGGACCACCCTTGAAATAAGCTCTATCGAACACAAAAATAATTTTGAAAATCGGTCCACATTTGGCGGAGATATCGAGTAATATACTTTAAAAAAAAAGACGAATTGAGGACCTCCTCCTTTTGTGGAAGTCGGGCGAAAATACAGGCGAATTGAGGACCTTCTCCTTTTTGAAAGTCGGTTAAAAATGACTTAGTCAAATTAAATTTTATACAATCTGGACATAACTAAGTGACAAGACAACAGTAATTTTATATGTTTATGTACACGATAGCATTAGCCACACATGAACACACCAATAACAACCTTTCTACCTACCCTTATCCCACCTTAATGTAGGGGCGGCGCAACACACTTTTTCAGTCATGTTGCAGAAAGGATTTAGCTTAGTTTTTACGACCGGCTGCCTGCCTGACGTCAACCCTCTCTGAGGGGTCCAGGCCCAGGCAAATTAAATTAGAAAATGCGCTTTGCCCGACCTGGGAATCGAACCCAGGATCTCCCGGTCCACAGCTATATATGCTGCTGCCACTAGACCAAAGACGCGACACCTAATGATTTATACTATTATTTTTACCCTATTGCGCATAAGTTTTTGTCAAATACCTAATATATCCTAGTGGTTCGATCAGTTTTGGCCCGCATTGAGGAATTTGTGCTCGAAATAGTGACAGGCTTGTCTCTTAAGTCCTATCACATCAGGGACAGAAATAAGCTCGACGAGATGTAGGTGTTCTAGTTCTCTAGTCCGTTGCTGTCCCGCCTCCCGCCCGGGATACATAGGACCTTACTTATAAAAACAGTTTAACTGAGCAAATGGTAAAGAATACTTTGTCCCTTTTCTTTCAAACAATGTGACACGAGGAAAAAAGTGTCAGACTATTCTTAGCCATTTGCTCAGCTAAACTGTTTTATAAGTAATGACCATTCATTACTTCATTAGTCGGCCGAACACTCTCAAATTCCTAATAAGCTCAATAGCCTTATAGCTACTGATTTTATTGACATCTAATAGTTTTGATGACACAATCACACACAACTTGAGTCGGTCGTAGTGCAATTTCAAACATAATTGTTGACCTTCGTAGTAAGTATACAAGCAGTTATTAGCAGCCTGAGTCTGTGTCGATGTGTAGTGTCTTCTATACTCATAATAATCGACGTCTTCCGTTGTAAGGCAGCTGCAGCCAGTCACAATGGGCCTTACTTATAAAAACATTTTCGCTTATCTTTTCGCAAATAGCCTGTCACTTTTTTCCCTGCGTTACATTGTTTAAAAATGAAAGGGACAACGAATGATTAAAAATAAGCAGCGCTTAAATATTTTTATAAGTAAGGGGCCATATATTCAATGTGATAAACAATTTTGTCTACAGCGTACTAAGTTTTATCATTTTTGTCCGGGCTATTCAAGGCTACTATGAGTTATAACTCTTTTCAATAAAAACAAGCAATCCATAAATACCCTTATGTATATTATATCTATAAAATATTATTAAATATCTACACATTAAAAATCTGATGAAATAGTCGAGGTATGACTGTGAAGAGGATAAAACTGTCTTAACATAAGAAGCTGTTCAAGCGGTGATATATTTAGTCCTGCAAAAAAAATACAAATATTTTTGAACACGGGTATTTACCGATCTTTGTATTGACACAGACCGGAAAATACATGTATTCAGAAGAAGTTTTCAACTTAAGTTATTTTAACTCAAAAGCGTAATCGATTTTTTATGGAACAGGAGGAAAATGAGCAATCGGTGTACCTGGTGGTTAACCATCACAAATATTGCCTGCCAAATTTGTACCCAAATTCCGAGTAATGAAATATCGTATGTGGTATACAGGACATTTAATTCTACTTAGATAGTTTTGGTATAATGACGCGTACACACCAACCGAATGAAGGCGAAAGAACGTTCACGAATGATCAGGAACTTTCGTTCTCCGTCACCGATGGCCCTTCGCGAACGTTCTTTCACCTTTATTCGGTTGGTGTGTACGCGGCATGATGATAGCTCGTGATGAGTGGTAACGAATTATTAAGTGAGCCACAAATCCTGGAGTGACGACCACAACCAGTCTGTCAAGAGTGTAACGACTAGGAGGGAAGATAGTTTTATCTTCTGCCAATAGTCAAAATAATTTCAAGGCACAGGTTTGCTTTCACTTTGAGTTTGAAGGGATCTAGGACAAAGTCCGTCGACACTGACAAAACAAGTTACGTGCAAGCAGGCGTTAAAAATCATGCTCGATACAAATTTAAGATCAGGGTGCCTGTTGTTACCATTTCACCATACCAAGGACTTGATAACTGTTTATCGAATGTTCGTAAACTGGAATAAAGTTTAATGATACCGTAATACCGTCGCCTCCATGGTCTAGGTCGTGAATTCGATTCCTAGGTCGAGGAAAGCTAATTTTCTCGGGACTGGATCCTCCAGAGGTGTTGACGTCAGGCAGGCAGCCGGTCATAAACACTTAGCCAAATCCTTTCTGCAACATGCTTGAAATAGTGTGTTACGCCGTCCCCACATTAAGATGGGATAAGGGCAGGTAGAAAGAAAAAAGCTAAGATACTGTAATATCTTGGTAGCCGAAACTTGAACTGCGCAAAACAGTAGCCTATGTATGTTCAAGGGATGGTGTCACTTTCTGAGTAAAAGCTTTATTTGAAATCGGTGAGTGGTTTCAGTAGTTTGTTAATCGACCAGCTTAATTTTTTAATGTCTTTTTGAATACTTATACCGAACGTTCTAGTAAGTTTGACCTTAAATTTGAAAACAAGAAGGGTCTTATAGAAATTCAAATGTAACGCGTAAAACTCAATGGAATCTATTTGGGGCTGCGAGATGCTTTTAAATATTTATGAAAAATATTCTAGCATGTTCATTACATATAATATTTGAGTTACGTAGAGAGACGTGTAGAGGCCCACCTGATGGTAAGTGGTTAGTGATTACCATTCCCTATGGACATACATATCATATAGGAAATGCTAAGGGAACCGCCAAGCGACTACCCACAATTGAAATAAATTGAATTGAGATACAGGATTTGGACTTCCGGATATCTCTAAACGCAACAGCAAACTATAAGTGATAGTAAAGGTTCTTTAGAGTCCTACTTATGCAGGTGGGGATTTTTTAAACAAACTTACAACTCAACTCTTGTAGCACTAGTTACTATCAAATAGAATACCACAATTGGGTACTTGACTCATTTTATTTTTGTTAAATTAATATAAAATTTACATACATACATACATAAGCTCACGCCTGTATCCCCGAAGGGGTAGGCAGAGGCGCACTAGCGAACTAGAACACCCACATTTCGCCGAGCTTTGTTCTGTCCCAGATGTGATAGGGGGCGAGCCTATCGCCATATCGGGCACAAATTCCAGACTCCGGGCTGATATGGAAAAATCCAATATCACTTTGCCCGACCCGGGGATCGAACCCGAGACCTCAGAAACGTAGTCGTACCGAAATACCACCACGCCACCGAGGCAGTAAAAATTACATCGTCTAAAATATAGAACAGAAAGAAATATTGAAATATTCTCAAAAATAAAAAGTTATAAGCCTTTGAAGTTTGGTGTAACCTTCAAATTGCGGGAAAGAGAAGTATCAGTGTAATCACGTCATGCCATGACGGTACGTGCGTTGGAAAGCGATAGCAAGATGTCTCCAATATGCCTCCACTCCAGAATTTAAAATACGAATTACTGCCTCATTTTTCAACCAATTTCGATACAGTTTTTACAAAAGGGTTTCTTTTTTCTTTTATTTGCTATTACATATTATAAATATGCGTATAAATTCAAACACAGTTCATTTCTTTATAGCGGAGACTGGCAAACGAGCAGATAGATGGGTCACCGCCCATAGATACCCAAGACAACAAAACATGGGTGCGTTCATGGGTGCCATCAAGAGGAGGGAAATATGAATTGGGAAAGGGAGGGGGGGAATTGGTCCAACAAAAATAAATAAAGCATCATTATTATGGAGATTTTCCAATTACAGCACCTTCCAACCTCCAGCTAGGTGGTAGGTGGTTTCTAGGTGATAGAGCCATGCAGTAGACAACTACGTCTACAGCACGAATGGGCCGGCTTGACCGGTTTGATACCACTGTCTCACAGAAAACCGACGTAAAGTGGCAGCTCGCTGTCGCGTTTCGATCGGTGAGTGAGATTTCCAGCGGCCCAATTCTCTATTCTTGAAAGTATACGCCAAAGAGTTCTTCTATGTATACCTCTACTAGTAGACAGGCTGTTCGGTACATAGAATTTGCGCACTAAATTTCAATGTCAATTGACCGCAACTCACTATAGAAATCTGCTCTTTTCCGTAGTCGTCAAACACTCGCCGTAATGTGATTTTCTTAATATTAAATTAATTAACTATGTTTATAAATTGATGAATATTAATATTAATTCTTAGAGGAATTAGGATGTATATTTAACAGCACAAATATTGCGAGTTTACGACACACAGATTAATTAGGGAGACAGGTCAATGAGCGCCCGACAATTAAATGAAGCCAGATTGCGGTCGTACAGCTTACTTACGATAATTAAATAATTACATTGAACCGCTTCATTGAACATTCTTTTTAATGCTCCTTTCCACCAATGAACAACCACATACTCATTTATATTCGGACTATTTAATGCTGGTCTAAGTTTTGATGGCATTTATTAAAAACATCTACTTTGCGATAATATTTGTGATGTAACTATTAGTACAGTGTATTTACTTTGAGGTGTCCGTACAAAAACTGTTTCTGTGCACACTGCACACTCGTAACATACGTGAATCGTGTGGGAATTTAACCCGTATCAAGCTTGATTCGAATTTAATTGTCAAATATTTCGTGGTCAGAGCACTGATCCTAAGAACAATAAAAGTTTTTATATTGTATGTTTTTGTTTACAAATGTGTTGTAAGATATTTTTTCCTTAAATCCTCATAATCTATTTTTGCAAGTTCCAAATATTCAGTCTTTTTCATTTCAACTGAATGCGCATTGTAAGAGTTGACAAAGCCTAGCTCTCAACGTTAGCACCACAACCGGATGCAATCAGGAGCAGTCAATTGCAGAGATCGTCGCCATTTAACAAAGCTCACTGAATTAGGAATCTTACTACACACGCAATACGAGCTGTACCTTTAGTATGAGCTTGTTTGACAGTTCTCAATTCTTGAAATCTACGATAGTTTGCGTTTTGTCCATACATTTGGCTAATAGCGCCGCTTTGCGGAAACACAAGGAACCAAAAAATGTATGGAGAAACTGAAAACTATCGTGGATTCCGTGAATCGAGAACATTCGACATAGAATGTATTAATGATATTACTCAGTACATTATAATCACATCACACTAATATTATAAAGGGAAAAGTTTGCAAGTGTATTTGTATATTTGTTACTTCTTCACATTCAAACGGGGGACCAATTTTGTTGAAGTTTGGTATGGAGGTAGCTGGTTATATATTACATCCTGGTTAATATATATTATCCTAGAAAATAATTTTCCACATGAACAGAGTCGCAGGCGACAGCTAGCATTCTATAACGCCATACATTCACGTGACGGCCATAACGGTACATGTGTTGGAAAAGGATAGTAAGATATCCCCATTAAAAATATTTTAATCATTTTTATCAAAGGAATTTGTCATTTGGTTAATTTATAGACCAAAGGACATCAACTAAATTGTTACAGACCCACTTGCCGTACACCTGGTGGTATTGTGCATCTTTTAAAGTTAAACGGTACCACCCTATTAAGTGACAGTAGTACTGTACGGCTACAGACACACTGTATATTTACCATACGTACATACTTACGTGGGAAATTTTGAAATAAAATCTTGAAAAAATATGTTTTTATCATACCATCCCCACATGTAACGGGGTATGATTTTTTTATTTTCTCATATTGTGAGATATTATAGCTTGTTTTTTGAGTATTGCAAAAAACAAAATCATGGTATTACAGGATACGGTATTATAAAGAAAATGATCTCAGCTAAGTAAGTTTTACAAGTTATTGATTAATAGTCAACCAAGTAAAAAGCAGAATTTCAGACAAATTCAATTGCAAATCACTCACCTAACCTAGTGGAGTCAGCTCCACGTTAGATTTAACCTATAATGTGGGTACTGGGAAATAGGAGGTACTTATGGTGCCATAATACCCTGATCCGAAAGGAGTATCTGTGGATAGCAAAAACATTTGTTTTGATACTAGAATCGAACCTGCAGATTTGATTTTGTATTGATGATTTAATGTTTTCTTCTGTTTTTGGTTCTATATCCAACATACAAATATGATTCACATACATACATACATAAACTCACGCCTATTTCCCGTTGGGGTAGATAGAGACTAAGGAGCGCCAATTGCTTCGGTTCAAACACACCTCTTTCGCTTCTTCCACAGTCATCAGTCAAATATGATTCAATACCTTGAATACTCACATAACTTTGTCGCCTCCTTGTAAAGTGAACTCTTGTGCAAGCATGTAATGACTCTGGACAGGGAGGTCCTGGGTTTGATTCCCAGGTTGGATAAGAAAATTTTCTAATGAGATTTGCCTAGGACTGAATCATCAGACATGCAGCAAGTCGTAAAAAAGTATCCAAATCCTTTCTGCAACATGCTTGAATAAGTGTGTCGTGTTGACCCCACAGTAAGATGGGATAAGTGTAGGTAGAAAGAAACACCTTGAATAATTGTATCAATGTTTGACAGCCTCCGTGGCGCAGCGGGCGAGTAGCCGGCTGTGAAACATGAGGTCGCGGGTTCGATTCCCGCACCGAGACAAATGTCTGTGTGGCCCATAGATATTTGTTTCGGGTCTGGGTATTGTGAGACTGAAAGTCTCTAGTAGTTTATGATACCCACGATACAGGTTACACCTAGTGTGGGGTCAGGACTATGTATGTATGTTAAAAAAAAATAAAAAAAAAAATTGTGGATACAATGGGTCTGTAAAGTGGTTATACAACACTATTATCTGGTGTTACCGTTTAACTTTAAAGGACCCACCGTACCACTAGAGATATGGCCGGTGGTACAGTGGGTCTGTAATGAACGAAATTATAGTTGTGTAACAGAACAGTATAAAGTGTTAAAAAAATATAAAGAACTGAGATCCTCCTGAATCCTTAGTCATGTCTCAAGCACGTATGGTTTAAGATATGAGCATGTTCATGGTATGTGTGCTCATTTTACTAATAATATTCAACACATAATTAGTAATTACCCAAATTGTTAACTCTTAGTGCTACATATTCTGTTTTATTTTTTTTTGTTCTCTCCCACTCATTGTTACCCGAGACATTGGCTGAATAAAGTTTATTTCGTTCTTTTCTTTTTCCCTTTTCTTTTATTACACCTGCCCTCAATGTGAGGTCAGCACAACACACTTTTACAAGTATGCTGCAGAAAGGATTTGACTTATATTTCTATGACAGGCTGCCAGCTTGACATCTATAATGGTAAAATACTGTAGTTTCATGCGTCATTTTGTTTCTGATAAGGAGAAACAAGGAGATATGATATCTAAATGTATTTTAGTAGCTACTAATAGACATAATATTATTGATTTTATAATATACCTACAGATACAGAATACTTCATTATTATGATTGTGACTTGTACTCTTATTATATTTATATATAGCACAATTTATTTATTATTATTTATTTACTACTGTAATGTGAAAGCTCCATATCACACAATTCCTACAGACTTAGCTTTGCCAAATTGTAGATTAATAAATATTATATATAATAACTGAAATAATAACTAGAATCAACTTCCCTTTTCCCACACCAGCATGCCAATTTGTGATTTCTAGTGTTCCAAATTTCCCATCATAATCCATCTTAATATTGAAGTATGCTAGCGTACACAGCAGAAGGTTCTGAATAAACTTGGGACCCAAAAAATATGCAACACTAATATACCTACCACACAAAATAAAATAATAAGTGCTATTTTCTCTACACTGGTCAGTTAAGTTTAATTGACTACAAAGAATATAATATTTTGTTATACTAGACCATGATAACGCAAAAGAACCAAACACGGCGGAACACGTAGCCCCATTAAATATGTAAAGAGACTCACCTCCAACAGGAACTTCGACACGTCATACACCTCGTTGTGGATGATCAGCACCGCCTCATTGCGTTTGCACCTTGATTTCAGTTCCTCGCGGGTAAACAGCTTTGTTTCTCCCTCCATCCTTGATTATTGCTGAGTTGTGCCGTTACACTACGAGTGCCTATCGGCAAAGGAACAATAACTTTTATCTGAAGTTCCACACAAGACCACTGCACAGTGCACAACGCACACTACTTGAATGTGCGTCGGTGTACTCTGTTTAATAATAAAATCGAATCTGAATATTTAATGTTAATATTACGCTTATCACACATACCCACCGGAACTCCGAGCGGCGAAGTTTCTCTTTTTGACAAATGGCAGTTGACAATTGACCCTTTGACAGTCATTTGACAACAGCTTACGGCAATGTTGCCAATGAGAAGATCAGATAATTTATGCAGGAAACTACTTTTATGTACCGAGTGTACGCAAATCAAGGCAAAATTATAATTGATTATCTAACGGCCGGTCTCAATAACGTACTGACAGATGACTAACAGTTAAAATGCTTACTATTGTTGGTTACTTATGTTTCAATAAACAAGATAGATAAGTTTACCTTAACCATGATGTTTAACTGTCTGTCAAGAGCTTACCGTAGATATGTCATTTCATACAAAATATCAACACAGCGTTTCAGAAGTCACTTTGTAATCTTCTTTTAGCAGGTCAAATAACAGAGCGTTTCAGTTTGCAGTTATCTCTCAATTTTGGAAGATAATCAAAGGATAACCTTATACGTAAGCCAAACTGATTAATTCAGCGAAGTGATAACGAATTATATTAGGCGGGCAAGTATTGCTGAACGAAGGCTGGAGAACATTGAATGAACGCTGGAATAAGTTATAAAAAATCAACTGTTGGAATCAGGATTCGTATGTAGATTCCGGCTGTACAAAAGTACATTAAACGATGAACATAGACGAAGCATAGATATAATCATACTTGATGTTGGCAAAATTGCTAAGATCCATATCCCAAAAAAAAATTGACAAAAACAGTCACACGTGCGTTTTGTTCTTGCAAAAGTGAAATAAAGAGCTATTATTCATTTTTATTAAAGTTTATTGTAAAAATATAGAAATTTAATTACAGTAATAAAGCATAACAGTACTCATTAACATTTTTTTCAAACTTAACATTACTATCATTCAAAATAAAAATAAAATGCCACGGAGGATGCTGTTACTAATGTTACCTATCTTTGAAATCCGTAATTTTTGTTATTGAGTATAAATGTTATATTACTGGCTGTAATTACAGCTGAAAATAAAAATAAAACTACGGGAATTCTACCGTATTATTTTGGTTGAAACACCGTATTTCAAGTAATTTTGACCTAGTTTTTACCGTAATATTGCTTTAACCATCTGGCAAAACTCCGTCGAACTGTGATGTGGCGACATCTCTGCAACACGCGCCGAACTAACTACAAGCACCGCGCGCCAGTGCCATAGAAGAATTTAAATAAATTCTAAATTAAGTTTAAATCATCCTTGGCCAGAGCACAAAGACATTAATTACAAACCAATGACAGCCTACAACATAAACCACCAATCAACACATCTATTCTAAATCGTGATGGCAAAAATTGGACCAGATTTTGCATGTATCCTCTGAACTGGAACCATCAAAGGAGCCACAGTTGTCAGGCATAGCACCCACATGCTACCCATTCCTTTACACAGTAACGAGGATAGCATATTTCATCACAGAGTATAAAATTTGTACCCAACATGACAAGAGGCTTCCTAACACAAGCTTTGTGGAACATTCACATCATCACACCTCAGATTACCCTTTGGGCTTAACAGGCACATGCTTTGATTAATAACACCTATGCCACTTAGATTAGACCCCTAAGAAAAAAAATTATGTAAGTTTTTGTAACAATACAATAATAGTTTATTAAAACTTCTCAGTTTTCACTTAAATATCTATTACCAACTAAATAATTAATAAAATTATTAATTGCCACTGAACATGACTGGGTGCAGCAAAATGGCTTCACTAACCCCAATTAACTACAATGATATAACCAGCTTGGTCTTAAACTTTGACATTGGGTGCCTCCAGTACCTCTTTGGTTTTGTGTGTTCCATCACAGAATGGCCTGTTCTTTGTCTGTTTACAATTACAGAGCCAATACTCCTTAGTTTTCTCAACGGTGAATCTTATTGGCCTGGGAAAATAAATAATATTTATTAAGAGTAACTTAGCTGGAACACAAGTAAATATACAAAGTAAGATAAATTCATCAAGCTTAGTGTGGTTAATGGTTATATCAAATGTAATAATCTACGAGAAATCAGGAAATAGAATAGTTTTTTTTACTAATGAAACTATAATTTGAATCATTAGTCCATACCTCTGTGTAATTTTAAGGTAAATATCTTTGTGAGTACCATCACACAAGGGTTGCGATTTAGAACGGCCACACAGACACCAGCTGTACGTTTTGCCTTCTTGGAGAGTCACTTTGAAAGGTTTTCGGTCATAAACAACACCATTATCCTTCTGGTTATTGGCAGAGTACACAGTGCCTAAAGGATTGTTAGGAATTTCCGGCTTTGGCCCTTTGGTTACATAAGTCGCCTGTAAAAACGCTCAAAGTTTAAAACTTTCACTATCATTTAATTCAAGAATAAACATGTAACAATAACAGTCTTCATAACCTTCACGCTTTACTTACTATTCTGAGTGAATTTTTAGTTAAATGTATTATTTTTCTTGTGAACATGATGGATATTTACAAAACTTATGTCTTGCAAATAGATAATATTTCAATTGCTTCTAATATGTCCAAAGTTTATAAGTTTCGCAACTCTAAAATCCGAATTCTGAACTCTCAAGTCTGCAGTCTGCACAGTGTAGGGATGTGAAAAAATAATCAATTATTAATAAAATCGGTTTTTATAAATCGATTATGAAAATGTTAATAATTGATTTTTTGGAAATCGATTGTGAAAATTACACATTTTAATCGAGTTTTTAAACGTACCATATATACGAAGTTTGGGTGACGGTGAAATTAATCGAACGTAATACTCACTCATAAAACACTGTAGAGAGACTCAATAACCTACATATCTTCTTATTTATTTATCTATCTTATGAAGTCATTTGTTATTTCTATGGGTGTAATTCAAAGGGTCAGACAGAAAGAATATGAACAACTACTGACCTACTTTATTACATCTGATTTTATTGAAGATAATAATAATATAAACGGCAACACTTCAACGTCATCTGGTACAAGCAGAAAAAATATTTACAAAATATTATTTTAAGAGCAATTACATTTACAATTTTACTTTTATATGTTGTATTTCACGAAAACCGTCCTATTTCAACAATATTTTATAAAAACTGCAATTGATACTCTCAAAATGTGTAAAATATGTGCAATGACAATGACAGTGACATTTAACAAGAAAATAAAAACCACTAAAATCATAGTTTTGTAAAGAAATAATGAAAGAAGAGCTGAAATTACCGGAAATACCTAAGTACCAAGATGATGTTACGAGCCAGGACACGCGCACGCTTAATATCTACCTCCAGCTCGTCGAGCTCCGCGTCGTGGGCGTCGGCTTCGGAAATATTCGAGCCGTCGCCGGGTAACGACGCGTCGAGCCTACGCGACGAGCTGCAGTCGCCCCCGCCGCCACCAACACCTGCGCGGCGAAGAGGACGACGAACCCCTCCTCCGGTGGGCTTGGGATCAGTGGGGCCAAGTGTCCCGCCTATGGTCCCCGCTATCGGTGGAGTAGTGCGCCGCATGAGATGGACGAAAAATATTAATGAAAATGTCATGCGGGCCTACTATGGGGCCACAAAGGGGGGAACTAACCTCACAGCGTATCGATCTAGGATGCTGTCTCTGTTTCAGGCTTTGGAACCAGACACCAATGTGTCAGCACAGCGATTGTCGGATCAAGTGCGCTACATTCAGCGGCGTAAGTTGTTGGATGATGGAGTGCTTGACCGGTTGCGTGCAGACTTACATGTTGTTCGAGATGCTGTCGCGTCGGAAGCTACTCAACGAGCGGCTTCACCTATCGCTCATGACGTTGAGGACGTGACGGTGGTAAACTTGGATAACTCTGTAAGTTCCCAAGATGAAGAGCATTTGAGAAGGACTTTGGAGGGTGCGATTTTGCAATTCAAATCTGTACCAACCACCTGTAGACCGCGAGTGCCGCGCTTGCCAACGCATAGACGGAATTTGGCACTGGTGGGAGCATTGGACTCCATGTTACCTACGTATTTGGAGTCCAGTCGGGACCTTGTTGACACGCATTCGATCCTATATTGCGCGGCAGTCGCAGCATGTCGTGTGGCTAATGTGAAGTTCCCAAACGGAAATGGAACCACACGAGATGCGGCGATTGTACCCGCTTGGCAGCGTAGGATCGAGGACCGTATTGACAAGGCTCGAACTCTCATCGGAAAGCTAATCTGCTTCAGGGATGGCAATACCAGACCAAGAGTCATGCGTTTTGTGACGCAGGCCTTTTCAGGGACTCATATCAGGCCTCGAAATTACAGGCTCTGTGTCACAGAACGCATAGACTACCTGAAGCAGAAAGTTTATGCGTGGGCGAGCCGCATTCGTCGCTATAGGACTCGGTGGGATAGATTTCAGCAGAATCGCGCTTTTCAAAGTGACCAAAAGAGAGTTTATAGGTGTTGGGAACGTACTCAACAAGTTGTGGGAGATGGGCGGCTGCCGGATGAGCGCAGTATGCACGCATATTGGTCCAGTATCTGGTCGTCGCCAGTCTCTCATACTGAAGGCACCTGGTTTAGTGTTGTTGAACGGGCGTGTGAGGAAATACCGGCAATGGAAGCCATTTCTATCAGACCAGAGGATATCCTTAAAGCAATCCGTCCGGCCCATAATTGGAAATCTCCGGGCCCGGACGGACTGCATAACTTCTGGTTGAAATGGTTTCCAAGGTCTCATGCTCGTTTGGCAACACAATTCCAGGAAGTTCTTGGTATGGGTTCGTTGCCAACATTTATGACATCAGGTGTTACACACCTCCTCTATAAATCTGGAAGTACCACAGACCCAAAAAATTATAGACCAATTACATGCCTTTCCACACTATACAAACTTTTGACCTCAATAATTAGAAACAAAATTACAGAACACATCACCACATTTGATATTCTTTTTCCCGGCCAAACTGGGTGCAAGACAGGGTCTCGTGGTACAAAGGAACTCCTTCTCATTGACATGACTATCTGTCAGCAAGCTCGTCATAATCGTAGGAACTTATCTGCTGCCTGGATCGATTATAAAAAGGCCTTTGATTCGGTGCCTCATACTTGGCTCATGAGGGTATTAAATTTGTATAAAATTGATACAAATTTATGTGCCTTTCTTGAGGCATGTATGAGGCAGTGGACCACTGTCCTTAGGTATCCAGGTGGTGCGGGTCCCGGTGATTGTGATGAGCCGATTAGGATTGAGCGGGGTATATTCCAGGGTGACAGTTTGAGCCCTTTATGGTTTTGCCTAGCCCTGAACCCTCTCAGCACTCTTTTGCTGCATTCAGGGTTAGGATACCGTTTACGTAGAGGGAGTCAGCCTATATCTCACTTGCTCTACATGGATGATCTCAAGTTATTTGCATCAAAAAAATCTGAATTGATTGATTTGTTAAAATTAACTGAAAATTTTAGCAACTCAATCAATATGGGATTTGGTGTTGATAAGTGTGCGGTTATCCATGTGGCACGTGGGGAATATATAGTCTCTGATGACATATCGCTCTCAGAGACTATACGGCTCAGGTCCCTCTCGGAAACGGAAACCTATAAATATCTGGGTATGCCGGAGGCTTTAGGTATAAAGGTTGCAGACGTAAAACAATCGGTGAAAGTACGTTTTTTCAGTCGCCTGACAAAAGTACTTAATAGTCTTTTATCAGGTGGGAACAAGATCCGTGCTTTCAACGGTTGGGTTATGCCTGTACTCATGTACACCTTTGGCGTACTCAGATGGACTCAGACTGAGTTAGATGCCCTGGATCGAAAGGTCCGAACCCTAATGACTGCACATCGTATGCATCATCCACGATCATCGGTGATGAGATTGTATATCCCGCGGAGATGCGGGGGCCGAGGCTTACTTAACGCTAAGGACCTCCATAACCGCGAGATGTGCAATCTCAGGGATTATTTTCTTCACAGTGATGTGGATATGCATAGGGTTGTAGTTATGGTGGACAAAGGATTCACTCCGCTCTCCTTGGCGAACGGGAATTGGCGGAGACCTGTTGTATTGGGCACTAGGGAGCGCAGGGAGATATGGAAGGGCAAAGAGCTACATGGGCGGTTCTACCGTGCTCTTCATGGGCCAGATGTAGATCTGACCGCCTCAGTGGCTTGGCTACGTTTCGGTAACCTTTTTGGGGAGACCGAGGGTTTTGTCTTTGCAATTATGGACGAAGTTATCAAGACGAACAACTATAGGAAATACATCATGAAGGACGGCACGGTCGACATTTGTCGAGCATGCCACCGTCCCGGAGAATCTATCAGGCATGTTATTTCCGGTTGTTCGTATCTTGCTAACGGCGAGTATTTGCATAGGCATAACCTTGTAGCCAAGATCCTACACCAGCAACTTGCTCTTCGATATTGCCTTGTGGCTTCTGAGGTGCTTTACTATCAATATGTCCCTCAACCAGTTCTCGAAAATAGTCATGCAACGCTCTATTGGGATCGATCTGTTATCACGGACAGGACTATTGTGGCCAATAAGCCTGATATTGTGGTAGTAGATCGATTGACGCGCCGGGCGATGCTTGTTGACGTCACGATTCCACATGATGAGAACCTTGTGAAAGCCGAAAAAGACAAAATGTCGAAATATTTAGACCTGGCACATGAGGTTACTCGCATGTGGGATGTGGATTCAACAATCATTGTTCCGATAGTTATTTCTGCCCATGGTTTGATACCACTGAGCCTCGACCAACACCTCAAGAGGCTCTCGGTTGGTGTTTGGGTCAAGAGCCAGATGCAGAAGGCAGTATTACTGGATACGGCACGAATTGTGAGGAGGTTCCTCACTCTGGGGTCCTAACCGCCGGTGGCTTGGGTCCTGAGCCTCGCCATCGGAGGGAAATATTTTTATATTTTTAAATGTATTTTTTTTATAACAGTATATTTAAAAATGTAAAAAAAAACTTTTAAAATAAAGAGTACTGAACATATAAGATAATAATAAGAATAAGATAATAATATATAATAATAAGATAATAATATATTATTAGACTTGTCGAGTATCTGGAACGGCTTGGTGTTTGGGGTCTTTACCTATAAGCTTTTTTAAGAATTACCTAAGCTATGGTCATAGATAAGGAGACTGTCTGTCTTCAGATCCTTGGTACGACGCTATTTTTCATTTAAGTATTAATAAATTATGTAAAATCCTGCTTAGCAATGGCATGATTGTCGTGGACGTGTACTCAATACAGGTCAGGATCAGTCAATATTAGCATCCAGTTCTCTCAAGAAGTATGAGATATGATTGGATGGTTGGTTGTGGCAGATATAGGTATACATTTTGTGTCCCTGTTTCAAACATCTGCCTATCCTTTAAGAGGCCTTTTGATTTACGCTGCGTTGTGAATTAGCCGCGGCTGTGGGCAACAATCTGTCACTCTAGACTATGTCTTGGCCATGGTCGAGAGTGTAAATGGGTGGAATTTGGCTGACTCCTTGTGTGACCCGATAATGTCCCCAAAGAAAGAAGCGGAGAAGGAAAGAGAGGAAGATGCCCACTGGACGCAGTGGACTGGGCTGGATTCACCGATGAATCCAGTAATAGTATAGTTACAGAATATAATGTGTAAGTCAAAGGCCATCTTTGAATGCGAGGGGCTAGACCACCTCCAACAGCGGCTGCGGCTGCATGCATCCGTAACCTTCAGTACAGCGGAGAGAGCGAATCATAGTGAGGTTTTAGTCGGTAGAATGGTTTAGACCGGTGATTCCGACATACATACCTTTGAGCTTTGTCATGGAGAGATTCGCAAATGAATTTTCAACATGATTTCGGACATGATTCTGGTAACCACCAAACCACTGTGTCGACCGATCTATTCTATTATCGATTTATTTGAGGTGAAACTTCTTTAGAATCTGACAGACGGGCTGACGGACTGGTGGACTGACTGACTGACTTGGATGTAAGCTTGGGTGCAATGAAATGAAAAAATTTATTAATCACGAAGACTAATAGCTCTTATGACAAGTCAATACAATAAAATTTAACACAAAATAATTACATAAATCAACTTATGTATATGTTTAGGTTAACATCAAATCAAAATCAAATCATTTATTGAATCCTTAAAATGGCACACATTGCTTAGATTCCGTCAAGAATTGTACTCTACCGCTAGTTTGGAAGGCTGTTTCACTAGAGAAGAAGGGGCAAGAAACTCTGACGTTGCTCTTTTTGATTAAAAAAATCATATAAAGTTATAAGCAGTTTACATATAGATACATACACAGTAGTTATACACAAACATATAGTAAATAGTTTTTATTATTCTATTTAAATTGTAATTCTATTGTGTATTATTTATTACTAGCTGACCCGCGCAACTTTGTCTGCGTTATATATGAGAAAGAGGTTTAAAATGCGTGGGTCGTAGACACCTATATATGTAGAGGTTTAACACAATTCTAAAGGAGGTAATGGGATTATTTATGTTAACATCGGCTTCTAAACTAAACTTCGAGAAAAATTACGTGACTTCGTCACCTTCTCCGTCACTCCGTCAGTTACCCCGTCCGTTACCCGGTCAGTTACCCCTTCAGTCACACCGTCGGTCACCCCTTCAGTCATCCCGTCAGTCACCCCGTCAGTCAACCCGTTAGTCACCCCTTCAGTCATCCCGACAGTCACCCCGTCAGTCACCCTGTCGGTCACCCCACATGTGTCCTTAGGGTAAAACTTATCCTCAAACCAAATTTTATCAAAATACCCAGTGAAGCGTTCTTAAAATCCCCATACAAATTTTCATCCCTTATTCCATTTCTTTAGGGGTTGATTAATAAAATAAAGTAGTAGTATATTTTATTCCAGGATGTCAGCAACCATCATACCCAATTTCATCAAAATCCATCCAGTAGTTTTTGCGTGATAGAGTAACAAACATATACACTTACAAACTATCGCATTTATAATTTTAGTATGATATTTAAGTATGTATAAGGGGTTAATACAGACGATGGTAGATGCTGATACATCACGTTTTTAAAACTACCACTGGATCCAAAAGCGGCCTTGCCTGAAAAGACCCGGCGAAACAAACTCAACAGGCAAAATTACCACTGTATTCAACGCGGGGCGGCCCAGCCATAATCTGATTCAGCGCATCAAACTCGTCAGGCTTGTTGTTGATGCAATGAGGTATAGTGGGATGCAGCAGTATGCAGTGGGATTCAGTAGAGTACAGTGGGATGCAGCGGAGTCCAGTTTGATTCAGTTGGGTACAACGTGCAATTTGGTGCCGTAGGACTCATTAGAACGCAGTGGGGTACAGTACAAGTCAGTGGGGAAAAGAGAGATGCAGTGGGGTACATTGGAATGCAGCGGAATACAGAGAGGTTCAGTGATGTGCAGTGGAATGGGTGCAATGGGATTCAGTTGTGTGCAGTGTATTGCAGTGAGATTCAGTGGGGTACAGTGTAATGCAGGTGGGAGCAGTGAGATGCGGTGGGGTACAGTGTGATTTAGTGGAGTGCAATAGGATGCAGTGAGTTTTAGTGGGGTGCAGCAGTGGGGTGTATTGAGATGCAGTAGGATGTAATAGAGTGTAGTGGGGTGTAGTGGAATGCCGTGCCAGTGGGGTGCAGTGAGATGCAGTGTAGAGACTGACTGACCGTTCGACAGACCGAAGTTAAATCGAATCCTTTGTCTCAAAGTTTAGTGTTCTGTTGTTTCACACACACATTTCTTTTTTAGCTCCCCTCATTCCACTTCATGTAGGATCGATGTAACACATATTTTTATCAACCAAGTTTCAGTAAGGATTTGGCTTAGTTTTTACGACCAGTTGCCTACCTGACATCTACTCAACCTCTAAGGACTTAAACTAGGAGTAAAAAAATTAATTCCCGGGGAAATTATGTTACAAAAGCACCCGCCTGACCTAGTGCTGCCACTAGACCAGAGGCGACTCTTATTCTACCACCGATCAATGGCATCGACCGATCGATCGATCGATAAATTGATTTCATAACACCCTTAGAAAAACAGTTTTGTCCGACACGCCGCTTTTGTCAATCTGAGAGCAACATAATAGTTTCGTCGACCGGTTTGACACTACTATCTCGTAGAGAAATTGCGGCGTTATTTATATAATGAAAAAAATGTTTTGATTATCACAGTCTGACCCGTGACAACGAAGACTGCAAAGCCTTCGAAACGTCGGGAATAATAATTAAAACATAATCGTGATAGAATCCGTAAGAATAGTTTTATTTCAATGTACAATATTCGCGTAAACTTAAGAAATCAGTATATCACATTTTTTTATTATTTCATATATTCTTTTCAATGAATCATCCCTTCATGCATATTTTCTATAGAAATTTCAAATTATAGTATCGTTTCTATTTATAGTATAATGTTTCATATGCATTTCACTACCAGTCACTGTCACAGATTTCTATTTTACATAATACATAACATAAGCTCACGCCTGTATCCTCGACGGGTTAAAGAAAGGAAGTAATAAATACATTTTATTTAGCCAATGTCAGAGGCGCACTAACGAATTAAAACACCCACATTTTGCCGAGCTTAGATAGCTTTGCATCCGTCCCAAATGCGATAGGGGGCGGGCCCGACGCCCTGTCTCTGGAGAATGCCTATTGCCTACCTAGCTATAAATTTTTGATACATACTACACGAATGAATCATTTTCAAAGATTATATAGAAAAAAAATCGATTTTTAAATAATAGATATAAGGATTTTTGTTAGTATGGGTTTTTGCATACTACAATGCCATTTCACCTTTTAATCATTCTTTTGGTAATTACACATCCAGTGGTATTGAGGATGCGTGAATCCATATAAATATGATTATCAATTGTATTGACAATTTGTAAATCAAATTATTAAAAAAGGAAAATAGACAAAAGAAAAAAAAAAGAAATGGTGACAATTGATGATGAAAAAAATAAGCCCGGAGTTTCTTTCTGCCTTTCTTCTTCGGGTCGTCATCCGTAGGTAGCTAGAGAAAGGCTGGTAAGTTAGCTAGGATAGGGCCTCACGCACCAATCCCAACTGCTTCCAGTATTTCCAGTCAATCCCCTGCCACCATTCCTGCCATATGCCATTCCCATACAATCCATTCCCTTACACTCTATTCCTATTTCCCCTTATCACCCTATCTCAGCCATCCCATCGTTATTATGTCCATACTTGCCTGCCTGTTGTCAAATTCAAATATATAATGTAAATTATATTAATCCTAATTTAAAAATTTACTTGTGTTGACTTATCATAAGTGCTTTTTTACATGCCTACGTGATCAATAAAGATTTTTATTTTTTATTTTTATAATCGATTATTTTTTCGTAAATAATCGATATTTTTTCAAAAAATATGGATTATTAATTAATCGATTTATTATACTCAATATACATCCCTAGCACAGTTCACAACTTAATATCTGTAGGATTTCCTCTGATTTCCTATCAAGCAAAACTGTCAAGTGTCAAATCCGTATTGTATTTTCCATCTCTCTTTAATCTAAGATTTTCCAGAATCATTGAAACCACAGGGGGACCCTATTGTCTATTACAACCTATCGAGTATAAAATTTGATAGAATCAGCTAAAATAGTGCTATCTCTTTTTTACTAATCGATGTCAACTCAGGTAAAGAAGGACGAATATACAAGTGTTTGTGCCTATAGGTTCGCAGTCGTCAATAAGCCACGCCCCCGGTTCGAAGTAATAATAATACGGCAACAGGAATGGCGGTCTAGTGACGAGGGCATGCTTTATTGCGTATATTATGGATATCGATAAAATGTTTTATTCCGTTATTTCGCGGTATATTTTTTTACATTACATACACATTATCACACCTGTATACCATAAGAGTAGGCAGAGACTATAATTTTCTAATTAGTATGATTAGAAAAGCTCTAGTGCGCTTAGATAACGATTTTTATAGCAGAGATTAGCAAACGATTGTTTGAGTTGTTTTCACGATTAATGTTGTCTTTAAGTTAATGTTTAAAATAAGATATTCTGTGGCTGATGATTATATGATTAAAACTAATCGTGCCAATAAGCCTCTAATACTTTAACTAACTAATAAACTTATCATTGATAATCTTAAATAAAACAAATAAAATCAAGTAATAAATAATAAACGTACAATAATATCCACTTTTCAACATTTATATACTGATTTCTTAAGTTTACGCGAATATTATACATTGAAAAAAAAAACATAATCGTGATAGAATCCGTAAGAATAGTTTTATTTCAATTTATATACTGCTTTGTAAAAACAATACAAAAATGTTTATCGACAAATCATCGACTATATTACTTAGATACTCTAAACCTTCCGCCATCTTTAGCTGCCAGGCTAGTGCCAAGGTCGTGGAGATGGAACCGATCTCCTCTCTCTATTTAATCTAAGCTTCATGGCAGACACACACCGGCCGAACGAAGGTGATAGAATCTATACCTGTTGCGTTTACACAAACAAACTTCCGTTGTTGTGTGAAAGAAACAGGCATAGATTAATTTGGCCGGTACACACCGGCCAAGACCAGCCATGACATGCCGGGGTCCTTATTTCTTCTTTACATTGAGAGAAAGTTTGATTGCCAATAGTAAAAATAAATGTGTCTATGGTAAAATACCTTGCTTGCATTGCTTTCTTATCATTAATGTTCAACTTTTGTTGTTTTTTTTCCTAGTTCGACACCAGCTGAGCGACCTTTGTCATTTGTTTCGAGTTTCGTAGTTTAGTTTCAAACGCGTTAAAAATAGAAAATGCATATGGAATAACATGAGAATTTATGTAATATGTCTAGAATTAGGGGTATTGAAGTAAAAGTGCAAAAGGATGTTTTGCAGACTCGCAAATATGGACTTAATGAAATTCTCAAAAAGAAAATTGAAGATCAATCTTCCAATTCAAAGGATGACGTTGAAAGTAGGTGTTTTAGTCAATTAGTATTCAATTATTCAAATTATTTATTATTCGGGATTGTATTACTAGCTAATTGGTAAACATTAAGGTTATATGCTTCGTCTGTTTTCTTGTTCATGAAATAATGGTCATGGTGTCATCACGCAATACAGTTAAAGTACCTAGGTTTGTTGATTTGTTAGTGCCATTTCGAATGTTACCACTTTTTCATGAAATTTAAATAGTGCTGCAGTAATAGATCAAAGATTATTTAAACATTTCAATTCAGTGAACCATTTCATTCTTTCATTTTCTAAAGTCGACTGAAGGCTCAAAGTCATTATTCCCGCCTAATGTGTGATTAATGATGCATGTCTACTGAATTATATATTATAGAGGGGACGAGCTAGTGTCACTCAGGGAATTCTGTTAACTGATGTCTCAGACAGACATACTTACTTTGGAATTTATTATTTAATACATCAGCTAACACCTGTATTCCCGAAGGGGTAGGCCGAGGCGCACTATCAACCTAGAACAACCACAATTCGCCAAGATTAGTTTCGTGCCAGATGTGCTAGAAGGAGAGCCTAAGGCCATTTAGGGCACAGATTCCAGACTAATATAAATTACAACATGACTATTTTTACTGGGGCCCAATCCAGTTAATTTGCCACGGGCCTGTCTTGATATAGTTAAGCCACTGAATACAGCCTTATCAATTACCACTGAACATTGAAAGTCATCCTGTCAAGTAGGCTATAGAATCACGCACCGATCAAAGTAATCAATGGGTGTATTTTATTGTGTACTTTAAGGCAACATATTTCTTATAATAGGTACCTGATATCCGAGGAAATCTCTTTGTTCAATAACAAGAATAAGACCATGCCAATGTGGATCATGATCCTGGATTATTAACTTATTATTGGTTTACACTATAGAAACTATTTAATGTTGTTCACATGACTGTTTCATCAAATTCTATATCCATATGAATATATTATGTAGAGTTAAATATTTAAAGTGAGGTTGTTATGAAATATTTTTCCTCAACACTTTATATTTCTTGATGTAGAATTGGCGTAAGCGGATTGGGAAGAACTTTATGTCAATTCAATACTGTGCAGTGATTTTTTTTTTTTTTTCAGCCGTTACTGATTACTGATTTTTATTACCAACTCTAAAAATGAGTAAAACAATCATTACAATTTTAGTTACTCCTTTGTTTTATTAAATCGAAACGATAGATAACGTATTCTTGTTTGGCAAAGAAGAAGACATTATTTAATATGAATGGATTTTATAAAATACTATAAATGTTTACTGAATAAAACAATATCCCATGTATCCTTAAAATCCCATAATTTAAACATAATAAAAATTCTTGTATCTGATTAAGATATTTTTCACTGTACACTGTCCAATATTTCAAGCAGTATGTACATAATATCATAGTCATGCTGTTGCGCACTCATCCTCTACACTACACCACATTTCACCACTTTTTTCCAGAGCAACAAATCTCTGAACTTCTATACAAGTTACCAAAGTTAGATAAGATATTTGAAGTGCACCGCAAGATAGGTGAGGGTACCTTCAGCTCGGTGTACCTTGGCTCCCTACGACAGCACTCGTCCCTGCCTGACTCTGAGAAGAGATGGTTTGCTATAAAGCATCTGGTGCCCACGGCCCACCCTGCCAGGATTGAACATGAGCTGCGCTGTCTGCAGGACATGGGGTAAGGATATTTGTTATAATATTGGCACTTCCTTTCTATTTTGGTAGCATTTGTGGGTTATAGTTTAAGAGGTCCCGAGTTCCAATTCCTGGTTGAGTTATGCATTTTTTCTAACATGATTTGATGTCAGACTGCCGGTCATAGAAATTACTTTGAATGTTTCTAAAACAAGTTTGGAAAAGTGTGTAATGTAGTGTGTTAGACTACATACATACATAATATTTAATGTAGATTTTTTGTTGTACGTTCAAGACTGTACTGTTAATGCAGCGATTAAAGGTTTTTTTTTATTATTTTGTATTGCCTCCTTGGTCTAGTGGCAACATTATGGGCTATGCACCAGGAGGTCCTGAGTTCGATTCCCGGGTCGGGTAAAACATTTTCTAATTTTATTTGCCAGGACTGGTCCCTCAGTTGAGGACAGACAGGCAACCTGTGGTTAAAACTAAGTCAAATCCTTTCTACAACATGCTTGAAAGTGTGTTGCGCCAACCCCACATTAAGGTGGGATAAGGTCAGGTAGAAAGAAAGAATTTGTATTAAATTAATGTGTTTTAAAATGATTTGTAAAAAATATTCTTAACTAATGCGGGTGAAAGCAACTAGAGGTAGAGTGTGAAAATCAAGATCAAACTATGTCCTCAATACCACAAGCTGACACACTTTCTTTTTGAACATTATATCTAAAATCTAAATTGTTTTACACACAATGAAATTTTGTGAACTACACCAGTAATATGTATTTATGACATACTAGTGTTCGTTCGCGGTTTCCCCCTCTAAATACCTCGTCATATTTAAAATAGGCTTAAAATGTCAATCTGTTTTCCATAAATAAATTTTATTTAGGGCTACTTGCACCTCCACTATAAATCTCTATTTCTCCAAATCTAGATTTAAAGATAGTAGTGAGCCGTAGGATAAATCGAGATAAGGTGTAATTCTAGATTAGTAATTGTGTTGTAAATAGCCCTAATTCTATTAAAATTTCTCACCAATAGGTAGATTAAATAGATGTTCATAATATGTTTACATTTCAAAATAGCCTTCATTGGCCAGTAGGTGATTAAATATCTATGTTGTGAGGCTGTGAGTTCGATCCAGTTCTAGCATCAAGACAGTCATCCACTTTGTTGTTGTAGGCATAAAATCCTAAAATCCTTCATAGTCCCCAATACCCATGAGTCATGACAGAACGCCTATATCAAAATCAAAATTTACTTTATTTCGTTGGCCTAAAAGGCACTTAAAATAGTCATTAAGAAGTACATATAAAAATGTATATATATAATAAGAAATTATTACAAGCACATGGTACAGAAACGACACAATTCACAAAACGACAACACAGCTTGGTTTATACTTTCATATATATCCTGTATAATATGTGTGGTTGTTGGGTGTTTTATTGATTGGTAGTGTTATTGTTTATAGGGGCAAGGACCATGTGATTGGTGTGGAGTTGTGCCTTCGTCACTTGGACACTATAGTATTTGTAATGCCTTATATACCTCATAGAAAATTTTCGGTAAGTGTATATATCATTATTTTTCATATAATTTCGATTATTATTTTTATTTCAATAAACACTTACTGTTCGCATTCATAAATTAATAAGATTGCAATCAAAACGGCCAGCATGGGTCTTCTGTTAACCTGAAATTATCACACTAAAATTATAAAGGCGGAAGTTTGTATGTGTAGGTTAGTTTCTTCTTCACGCTCAGACGGCTGGACCAATTTTAATGAAATTTGGTATGGAGGTAGCCGACGCCTTGAATTAACACAGCCTTTTTTTTTTTTTTTTTTTAACACGGGGAATCTGTTTACAGTCATCTCCAAGTCGAAACTCGGAGGTATGTCGGACTCACCGGCATATACCGTCCTACCGACTAAACCCCGCGGTGTTCCTCTCTCTCCCTATTGCGAAGGCCACGGGTTACGCAATTGCATTCAGCCGCAGCCCCCGCGAGAGTCGGCCCTTCTTCAAGGCCCCTCGTGGTCTAAGGACTAGTACCCTCCTCAGACGAATTAACACAGCCTACTTTTATGGCAGAAAATAAGTTTCTTCGCGAACGCCGTCCCGGTTAATAGCTAGTCTTTAGGGGATGTTACAGAGGGTTTTTAAATGCATAATTGGGTACTTGACTTTAATTTTGTACACATTTGTATATGTACTAGCAAATAAAAAAGATTCTCTTCTGTAAAACCTGCATCGAAATTGGTTGAAAAATGAGTCAGTTATTCATATTTTAAATTCCGCAATGAGCAAGAGTGGGGATGTAGTGGGGATATCTTGCTATCCCTTTCTAACGCACGTACCGTTATGGCCCTGACCTGATTTTACTGACACTTCGTTTTTCCGCAGTTTGTAGGTTACACCAAATTTAAATGCTTATAACTTCTTTATTTTTGAGAATATTTCAATAATTCTTTCAGTGCTATATTTTAGACGGCGTCAGTTTTAAATAAAATTATTAAAAAAAATTGTCAAGTACCCAATTGATAAGTTGTTGTTGTTTGGTGGTGATTGGTGATGATGCGCACGTGTGCCGCGCGTGCAGGAGTACGTGAGCGAGATGGACGCGGCGGAGCTGCGCGAGTACATGCGCGCGCTGGTGGTGGCGCTGCGGCACGTGCACTCCTTTGGCGTCATACACAGGGACGTCAAGCCCAGCAACTTCCTCTACGACAGAGACAACAGGAGGTGATACAACAACTAATAATCACAAGTTTAAAACTTAACGGACATACTTCGAATTCGATCGTGACCAAATTTATATGGGATCCTTGAAATAAGCTCTATCGAACATAAAAATAATTTTGAAGATCGGTCCACATTTGGCGGAGATTTCGCGTAACATACATAAAAAAATACAAACGAATTGAGGACCTTCTCCTTTTTGGAAGTCGGTTCACAAAACGGGAATCCTTGCTTACAAGGGTCAAACATCTTTAATCCGTTCAATTTTAATGTTTGGTCATTGTGCTGGGTTAAAAAGTAGTATAAAGATGTCAGGAAAAGTGTAGTGAAAGCAATTTCCTAAAAACAAATCCAGTTCTGTCATTCAATAATGAATGTATGTGTATGTTTGACTGCCTCGGTGACGTGGTTGTATTTCGGTACGACTACTGTCCTGAGGTCTCGGGTTCGATCCTCGGGTCGGGCAAAGTGATATTGGATTTTTCCATATCAGCCCGGAGTCTGGAATTTGTTCCCGATATGACGATAGGCTCGCCCTCTATCACATCTGGGTCGGAACTAAGTTCGGCGAAATGTGGGTGTACTAGTTGGCTAGTGCGCCTCTGCCTACAGGCGTGAGCTTATGTATGTGTATGTTTCCAGGTACTTGTTGGTTGACTTCGGTTTGGCCCAACGGTTGTGTCCGCCGCCCGAGACGGTCGAGCTCACGGGACCACCGCCCGCGCATATCAACAGCACCAGGAAACGACCACGGGATGAGGTAATTGTACCATACTCATGACAATGTTGAAGATTCCATATCTAAATGGAAAATCTTTTCTTTTTTGTCTTTCGACTTGTCGTTATCCCGGCTTCGTGCCAGGGTCCGCCTTCCTACTTAAACTCTTCCAATTCGCTGGTCTTGAGCATCCTCCACAGTAAGACCATTGGCTCTCATATCATGCTCCAACACGTCCAACCACACTTTTTGTGCCGTCTACGAGGACGCACCTCTGGTACGTTTTGGTCCAGACACGCGACCGACGTAATCCTGTGTTTTTCTCAAAACGTGACCATACCATCGCAAGCAACATTCTTGCAATTTATCCGCCACGGTTCGATCTAGATAATGTTAAAGTTTATATTTTAACATTACACTCTGTACTTGTTAACAATAAGGCTGTGTTATTTCCAGGAGGATTCGTCTCCGGAGGCGAAGAGAGCGGCGTTGGACCTGACGGTGGGCGCGCGGGGTCGGCCCGGCTCCCCCTCCCCGGCCCCCTCCCCGGCCCGCTCCCCGTGCCCCTCCCTCGCACCGTCATCCACACCCGCGGCGATGTCTCCGCGTCAAGTGGTCCTACCCAAAACGTTGGTAGCACGTGCAAATGCACCCAGGGTGAGTATAAAGACGTGTCTCCTAGACATGTTACACAAATAATACGTACACAAAACAACATTGTGTCCTGCTCATGTAACAATATAGACCATGGACAAAAAATTTTAGAAATATTTTGTCTTTGTGTAATGTTTTGGTGTAGGAGACGCGACTTAACATTATTGGCCATTATCAGTATTACAATACAATAACTTTTGTAATTGTTATGGTTCTACAATGGTCAATGGGTGGTCTTATCGCTAACAGCTATCTCTTCCAGATAACCTTTGGTGGACAAAATTGTTGGTAAAGAAAGTATACAGTGATGCACAATAAAGAGATCCAAGGAAAATATGATAAAAAATAAATAAACAATTTAAATATTACTACATCATCATCATCATCATCATCATCATCAGCCATAGGACGTCCACTGCTGAACATAGGCCTCCCCCAATTACTACATATATGATAATAATACGAGCGCTAATATACCTATAATATTATTTTATGACAGAATGAAAGCCTTTTTTATAAATTATTTAATTATACTTTTTTCGTTAGTGTTCCATCGTTTTTAATGTTGTCTAAAACCTATTTAGCTTTATATGAGGGTGGTGTGTACAAGGGTAAAGTTATAAAAATAATTGACTCTTTTTTATCATCATGTTTGCCACGTGAAATCTTCAATAAAATATACACGAGAGATACAGGTTTATCAAATTGTTGTGTGTTCGTTATCTATGTAGTGTTACTAGCGTGGGTGTGTTATTGCGTTTATTTATAGATACGCGTAAGATAATATTCACGTACAACAACACTATTACATGTTAGTAAAACTTATCGGTAGTTATGTAGTTTACAGTTACACTAACCAATCGTCGTCTGTGTGTACAGTGGCGTAATTATAGTGTTAAGGACCCATGGCAAATTCATTTAATGAAGGTCTCTTTAACCCGAGTCTCACTAAATGGTCACGGCTTTTTCACTCCAAGGCCTCCTTCCGATCACCGCTGGGGCCACCTCGTAGTGTTCGCCCCTGTGTGTGTGTGTATGTATGTAACGCGTATCGTGTCGGTGTGCAGATGCAGGTGTCGTGCGCATGCGCGGGGTCCGGGCGCGTGTGCGCGTGGTGCTCGTCGCGGCCCGCGGCCCGCGCGGCGCGCGCCGGCACGCAGGGGTTCCGGCCGCCGGAGGTGCTGCTCAAGTACCCGCACCAGACGACGGCGGTGGACATGTGGGCGTGCGGCGTGGTGCTCGCGAGCGCGCTGTCGGCGCGGTACCCGTTCTTCCGCGCCGCCGACGACGTGTCCGCGCTGGCGGAGCTCGCCGACCTGCTGGGCACGCGGCCGCTGCAGCGCGCCGCCGCCGCGCTCGGCCGCCGCGTGCTGTGCTCCTCGCACCGCCGCGGCCTGTGCCTGCGCAAGCTGTGCGCGAGGTTGCGCGCTCCACATGTGCCACACGCTACACCCGCTCCACACGCTCCACACGCCACCTGCGGCCGGTGCCGGCTGCCCGACGGGCAGTGCCTCTGCATGGACGACAACAAGAAGGTATGACATTTTATATGCTTCGACGTCTAAACCGATGCGATCGACGCGACGTTTACATAATCGTTGACCGCCCGGAGATATTGTATCTTTTCATAGTCTATAGAATTTTTATTATTTGAACTTATTGAATATATAATGACGTAACGTGAAAAACATATACATTTCGGCCAAAATGGCCACTGCCTGAGCAACTAAGGCAAGTGTGTTCAGTTGACATATCGTGTCGCTCGTCAGGCGGAGGAGTGGGAGTCGTGCGGTCGCGTGGCGGGGTTCCCGGACAGCGCGTTCTCGCTGGCGGCGCGGCTGCTGGACCCGGACCCGCGCTCGCGCATCTCGGCCGCGGACGCGCTGCGGCACCCCTTCCTCGCGACCTGCGAGCCGCGCTGACGCCGCGCTGACGCCGCACTGACACCGCACTCACTTGTCGGCTGATTCAACCTTACGACATATCCACCTCTTATTACCAGACAATATCAACTTATTTCAAATATTCAAAGAAAATTCTTGGCCTGCTAAATGACGGTTAAATTTAAAACTAGTGTAATGGAAGTGGTGACTATTATATTAATATGTCGAATAAAAGACGCAAAATGTATTTCGTGACATCACCGCCTATGATTGCCAATAGGCGGTGAACGGGAGATAGTGGTGATATTTCTTCGTACGTACCCTGTGCCCGACTCAGATAAGATCAATACTAATTTTATATTATGCTATTTTCTGTCGCGAAATAATGTACAAATTCAATGTAAGTCAGGTGGCGGTGGCGTGGTTGTATTTCGGTACGACTGCCGTCCTGAGTTCTTGGGTTCGATCCCCGGCGAGGGCAAAGTGATATTGGATTTTTCTATAACGGCCCGGAGTCTGAAGTTTGTACCCGATATGGCGATGGGTCCATCCCCTATCACACCTGGGACGGAACTTAGCTTGGCCAAATGTGGGTGTTCTAGTTCACTAGGGCACCTCTGCCTACCCCTTCGGGGATGTAAGCGTGAGCTTATGTTATGTTTCAATGTAAGATAGCTGCCCTGTTGGCAAGATATAGTTTGCATTAGCATAAATGGCAGGCATGTGCATCACGTGCTGTTGTATTCAGGAACAGCCTGATTTACTACGCCCATAATTCAAAACAAATGTGTAACGCATTACATAGCGTTAAAACCATCTTAAAGACAATAGCATAAAGTATATTATTCCACATCTATTTCATTAAATTAACGTGACGGGATGTTCATAATATAGACAATAAAGGCCCCACTCGTGGTCACTTGTTACGTTTTTGTCATCGCCGACTACGCCCAAAGCAACCAAGCATTTTTTATTATACCACCTTACTTAATAAGTAGTTAATTAACATTACAACTGTCATGTGGTGCTTTTACCATGTATGTGGCACTAGTGCCAGTCACGTTTATGTGGCATTTAGGTTGCATGCGTGGCATGTACATATGTGTCAGAAAGGCGTGTTTGTGTGTGTGTATTATTTATTTAAGACGCAATAATTTATGATTAACTTATATATTTATTAATAATGTCTTCCTTAGTACGGCTTTCTGCAAACACCATGTTATTAGGATGCAAGCTTCATTATTCTTCAATTGAGTAAACTGGGCTTTATTTAAAACTATTAAATATATGCCAAGCCGAAATTGATTTATAAACAAGCCTCAATAAATTATTGTGCCAACCACATTGTCAATATTACATCGTTCACTCAAGAAGACTATATATTATAATATATGAAGAGTGATAAATATACAACATACTCTCATTGGTGGTGTGAGGTGTCACTGCATAAGGATCTTTAAACTAGCATAAAACGATGTTGTGTATTTTTTATTACTACAGATGATTTAAATCATACTTGTACCAATCAAGACAATAAATATTATAATTCAGAAAATATTATTGTTTATACCGATTCTTGGGGCAGTTTACACTATGTAATTATGTATTCACCACATCAATGACGTGCGATGTTGTACCACTTTACCAAACATATGATATGAAATTTAAAAAAATATACATTAATCTATGGAAATAATAATATTTAGTGTAATACATATTCTAGTAGGCTCTGTTCATTTGTGTTATGTACGCTTGTGAAAACTTAATTAAACTTAATTGTGAACTTGAATAATGAATTAAACGGCTGTGATCCTACTCTACAGTCGCCCCTTTTGGGACGCGTAATTGGGTACTTGACTATAGTAACCAATATCAATGAATTTCAGTAGGAACATAGATTTATCATCGAAATAACTTGTGCAATAGGAATTTATTAAAAATACTCGTAGGATAATTTTATTTTGGTAATTTAAATACTTAATTTTTTATCTGGGCGTCACGTGACTGTAAACGCCAATCACGTTGCATGATGTCACATTCTTATTTTTCTTTTAAATTTGTTCCACAAGGGCCTCAGGCCTAAGATCCAAAGTCATACTGCCAGGTTATTTAGTATATTTTTTTTTGTATTTCTGTTTAAAGCACAACCTAATTTCAACGCGGATGTGATCGACGATCGATATCTGATCGACGAAATATCTGACCTGTTTTTTTAAAGTTGAAATCATAAATGTTATTTCCTCAATGTTTTTTTATGAGCGATTTTATATGTATGTATCTATGGTAAGGAACAATGACGTCACCCGTGTCTACAGTTATCAGATAGCGTTTTGGCGGCAAACTAAATTATACATAATAATTATTTTTTTTTAACTTAACATATGAAAATAAATTACGAAATATTTTTTTACATGTTTAGGATACAGTAATAAATAGCCCTGTATACTTTTAAAAAAATAGACAAGTACCCAATTGCGTGTTGTTGTGGGTAATTGAACATTTTACATAATGCTGATGCACTGTTGCTACATAAATAAGTTTGTAATAGTTCTCAATACCGGGAGTATAGTATATATGTACTGCAATATTAGTATCCTCATCGGCGTTAGCACTAAATTCTTTGTATGCATTATTATTTTGGTTTTTAATTTATTATTTTTCCATTTTAACAAGCAACAAAAATAATCCGTGTTTAGAAAAGTTAGAAATTAAGGTATGATTTTTTTTCATAAACTAAAGTAAATCAACATACCTATTTATGTATATCGAAATTGAATTGATTCCAAATAAGGTTGGTTTTTGATATTTTTTTTTACGTATTTATTGTATTATTTTACATGATGTATTAGAGCCCGTTTACTCTGGAACAGGAACACAATTGTCGACCGCATTCGGCCTTTATCAAACGTTTATGCGTTTGAACAAATTTGTCTGAGACTGAATATGGCCAATTCAATAAAATAAACCTCGTGACCGCAAATAGGGCTTTGTAAGCGGTAGAGGCACGCTGTAAACAGTGATGCATGTCTACAACATGCAACAAGACAAGGCCGGCTCGACAGATTCCATACCACTGCCTCAAAACCGATGAGTCATTGCAGCTTATTTTATGCGTTCTATTTGTCAAATGAGATTTCCGTGTAACCATGAGTTTGACGTTTCTCGTATGACAAACATCATTTCCCTCTCACGTAACCTCTAAAGGCGTTCATTATGTTCATCATACATACAAACATTTTGCGTAGACGCTAGCGAGAAACGTTAAACAACTAATGGTTGAGGTACAGGTGATCTACTAGTTCGTTATTTTCTATATCAAAAATGTTGCTATCGTATATCATCACTATCAGCCACAGGACGGCTGTCCGGTATCGAATATGTGGAACTAAAAAATATATGAATGTCATGAAATATTCTTCCATTTTTAGAGCGTCATGTGTTCAATCATTACAGACTCTTAAAATATTTTAGACTAGCTTTTGCCCGCGGCTCCGCACGCATATTTTGTAGGGCCAACGGAAAAAACTTTTGATTTGTCGATCCGCCTTGTCGTTTTAGTCTAAATATGGGCGATCCAGATATCCATTTTGAAGTAAATCGGCCCAAAAACAAAGAAAAACAAAAAAGTGGCCACTTTTGACAGGTTCGACAGCAATTCTTTCGTTCGGAACCACGGCGTGACTCAGATATCAATTTTGAAGTCAATCGGCCCAAAAACAAAGAAAAACAAAATGGCGGCCACTTTTGACAGGTTTGACAGCTGTTCTGTCGTACAGAACCACGAGGCGACTCAGATATTGATTTTGAAGTCAATCGGCCCAGCAACAAAGAAAAACAAAATAGCGGCCACTTTTGACAGGTCTGACAGCGGTTCTGTCGTTCGGAACCACGGGGCGACCCAGATATCGATTTTGAAGTCAATCGGCCCAAAAACAAAGAAAACCAATATGGCGGCCACTTTTGACTGGTTTGACAGCGGTTCTGTCGTTTGGAACCACGGGGCGAGTCAGATATCGATTTTGAAGTCAATCGGTCCATAAACAAAGAAACAAATTTTCAACCCCTATTTCATCCCTTTGTAGGATAAAAATATATCGTACCCCATTTCTGTCCTTAGGGCTAAAACTATCCTCATACCAACTTTCTTAAAAATCCGTTCAACGGTTTCTGGATTCCGATAAAAACTTTCATCCCCTATTTCATCTCATTAGGGGTTGATTTAAAAAGTAGCCCATGTGTGTCTTTAAACTCAAAGATATGCACTATCTCATACCAAATTTCATAAAAATCCGTTAAGTGGGCCTAAAATTCCTATACAAACGTTCATCCCCTATTTCATCCCATTAGGGGTTGATTTAAAAAAGTGGCTTATTTGTATCCTTAAACTCAAAGGTATCCACTGTCCCATACTAAATTTCATAAAAATCCATTAATTGGACCTAAAATCCCATACAAACTTTTAACCCTTATTTCATCCCCATAGGGGTTAATGAAAAAAAATGAAGTACCCCATTTTAATCCCTAGGGTCAAATGTATCCTCATACCAAATTTCATCAATATCCATTAAGCGGTTCCAAAATTCCCATAAAAACTTTCATCCCCTATTTCAGCTCATTAGGGGTTGATTTAAAAAGTAGCCCTTTTGTGTGTTTAAACTCAAAGATATGCACTATCCCATACCCAATTTCATAAAAATCCATTAAGTGGGCCTAAAATTCCTATACAAACGTTTATCCCCTATTTCATCCCATTAGGGGTTGATTTAAAAAAGAGGCCCATTTGTATCGTTAAACTCAAAGGTATCCACTGTCCCATACCAAATTTCATAAAAATCCATTAATTGGACCTAAAATCCCCATACAAACTTTTAACCCTTATTTCATCCCTATAGGGGTTGATGAAAAAAATGAAGTACCCCATTTTAATCCCTAGGGTCAAATGTATCCTCATACCAAATTTCATCAAAATCCATTAAGCGGTTCCAAAATTCCCATACAAACTTGCATCCCCTATTTCATCCCTTTAGGGGTTGATTTAAAAATAATAAAGTACCCTATGTCCGTCCTTGGGGTTAAAAGTACCCACATACCAAATTTCATCAAAATCGGTTCAGCGGTTTAGACGTGAAAACGCCACAGACAGACAGACAGACAGACAGACAGACAGACAGACAGACAGACAGACAGAGTTACTTTCGCTTTTATTATTTAGTAAGGATTAAATGCGGGAAAAACGCCTCTCATTATAAGGTATTTACGTTCCATCACACTTGTGCTTCTTACTCATAAGAGTTATGCGAATTGGGGACTTGACTATTTTTTTAAAAGTATTCAGGACTATTTATTAGTTTATCCTAGACATGTAAAAAATGATTTCCTTATTTATTATTTTTAGGTAAAAAAAACTCCAAAGTTGTCGTGTATAATTGAATTTGCCACGAAAACTGTTGACGTTTTACCTAAAACAAAGAAGATCGATGACAGGATGTTTTCAAAACTAAGGGCCTTCCTTGTGATTTTAGACGCTTTTTGTCGGGTGAATGGTCGACCATGTTTGATTCCTCCAGTGCGAGAAAATCGTCTAAAAAGTATCAAACTGGAAGGAATTTACGAATCATCGAATTGAACACATCCGATTTCATTGCGCTTGTGAAAAATTAGATATAAGCAAATGGAGACAGAAAAGCACATAAGACGAGGCTGTATGGGCTAGATGTCTAGAGCCCTTATGTTTTTCCCCCTTTCGGGAAGTTTAGCTGAGCAAATAGCTAAGAAAAGCCTATCACTTTTTTCCTCGTGTCACATTGTTTGAAAATAAAAGGGACAGGCTATTCTTTACTTCCCGCGACCTTTATCAGGTCGTCGGTCCACCTTGTAGGTGGACGTCCTACGCTGCGCTTGCCGGTACGTGGTCTCCACTCGAGAACTTTTCTGCTCCATCGGCTATCAGTTCTACGAGCTATGTGCCCTGCCCTGGATGCAGGCCGCTTCCAACAGGTCGATCTGGAAATCTTTGGGGGAGGCCTATGTTCAGCAGTGGACGTCCTATGGCTGATGATGATGATGATGATGATGATTCTTTACTACTTGCTCAGTTAAACAGTCTTTATAAGTAAAACCCTAAAAATGGGTGTAGACAATTCGTCGATCAGTTTTAGATCTTTGATCGGCGTTCAAATTGGGTTGAGTTTTAAACAAAAATACGAAAAAATTGAACTAATAACTTGGTAGTATGGTATGATATATGGACCTTAATCTTAGGTCCCCGTGGATTGTGGAACAACTAAGCAAGAAAAATTATCATGTATCGTAATTGGTTTTTAGGTCACGTGTTTCACAGATAAAATGTAAGTATTTAAATTATTAAAATAAAATTATCCTTGACGATAAATCTAGCTTTCGACAAAAATGTAATATTTGTTACTGTAGTCAGGTACTCAATTATTTATCTTAGTAGGTATATTAGGGTATAGTGTCGAAGGTTGTCAGTCTGTCCGTCATATTATCTGGCTGTTAATGGACACTATATTTTCAATTTAAAATACATATTGTTTGTAAGTTGCATGTATGGTGGACAGAAATGACCTCTGAAAGCTTAATTTACTGCCTGACAAAAAGTTGTAGTTTTATTTAATGTTATTTCATTGTAAAGAGATCTCAGAATTAGTTACATAATATCAGTACAAAGTAGAGTACCGCCTAATTTAGACGATGCCTACAAACATGCCGTGATTGACAATGTGTGCTTGAGATAATGTCACTTGTGTGATAATGTCATTTAAATTTATTCTTGCTATTTAAAGCATGATTTATGATACCCATAGCATCGTCTAAATACGGCATATACATGGTGCGCCGCGGCGTCACTCGCGAGTCGAGTCACGAGTGTCCGCGCGACTCCAGCGGCGAGTATGCAAGTGCCTTAACAGTTGTGTTCAGAAGACGTTGTATTACCTCATTGTTGACAACCTCTGATTAAACTCAATACCAAATTGTTTTCGTTTTATTTCACACATATTTTTGTACGTATTACAAAAATTACAAAATTATAGATAAGGAGGAATTAAACAATAAACAAGTTCAAGTTTTCAAAATATATTTTTATATAAAAAACATTATTTTAAGCAGTCTTATTGTCTACTATACAGATAAATTATTATAATAATTGGTGTGGCATCACTCAAAATCATCCGATCGAAAGACAAAGGTTTATTTTCAACTATTTGGTGGTTATTGTTACTTACCGTGGACAATATTCAAAGAATATCTTCATACAAGTGATGGGCCAAGAGTAATAATATAGATACAGGAGTAATAATGGAGGACAAACAAAATGTGGTGCCCTTTACAATTTTGGTATTTTTTGAACTCTGAGAATGGACACGTGAAGGCGACTATCCCGATTCACTATTTTAGGGACGCCCCTGCCCACACTCAAATGGAACGGAAAATTACTCCATTACCCCGCAAGTCCCATTACGAATTAAAATCACATTCAACACAAACGGTTTCAACATTCTAATTAATGTAATAACGAAACAAAAAATATAGGCAACGTGCATAATTAATGAAACATTTTATATTATCAATTATTATAAGCAGAATGAGTACATTTTGCACAAAGCGCATATTCATCGGCATTTGAATTGAGCAACAATCGACTCGCAACAAGTTGCAAAATTATTGCGTTTCACGTGCTGCGAATCAAATTGCTTAATACAACATGCACACGGTTTCAGAAAAGGTTCAATTAACAAACCTTCGTCTTAGTAATTGTGTATTTTAAATTCAAATAGCGTTGACCACGCTTGTAGGAACTCGACTTCGACTTCAAACTTGTTCAGTTAATTTATTCAACGATCAAACCCAAAAACTTCTATGTATTAACTGCTGTTAAGAAAGTAAATGGTAGCACATGACGGCGAGTGTTTGTCAGCTATGCAAAAGAGTTGTCTCGTCAGAGCTATAGTTTTAGTTGCGGACAATTTACCGAAACTTAGTGCGCAAATTGTAAGTATGTACCGTTCAAACGATCTAGTACTATCATTGACAAAATAATAATAAGTAAACAAGTCAGATCAAACCGGACGTTAATTATTAGAAATTTCATTTTGTTTGACGCTTGCTACATTATTGTGTATTACGGTAAGTATAAAATCTAGTGTTAAGGCATAATTCTCAGGTATTTATGACTATTGTGCCGTAATTTACGTATATTACTGCTATATATTATTATTGCTATACAATTCAAATTCTTTGTTATGAAAATATATTCTTGAAAGATAATTAATAGAAGCAGTTGGTGATAACATACCTATATAAGCATGTTTTTATTTTTTTTTATTTTACTTTACAGAGAAATGTCCAGGGCGTTGTTTGAGTTGCAGTTTAAACGCCCTTACAATAATAGTGATCTCATACTCGGAGCGTACCGAAAATATTTCGCGTAAGCATTCGCTCATCTATATAAATTCTTCAAATAAAACCACACGCACTTAATGCTATACGAGTGTTACATTTGATTGGTATTTGGTGAATGTTACAGGTTTACCCAAAATATAAGTAGATTACTGCCTATTAGGTAAACATAACATAGTTTAAAAATAAAGCATACTTTCTGCCATTATTTTATTAAACCTTTGGCACAGTATAGTGACCCTGTGTCTGTAAAATGGTAGTAAAAGAAACACTGCGTCGTTCGATGGTCACCAGAATTATGCCGGCCTTAAGTTACAGGATAGTGGATACTGTGTACTAGCTGGACTTGGCATTCAACTCTTCATCAATAAATAAGCAACGAATGATGAGTTGTCACCATGTGTACATGTGGTTACTATAAAAAATCTATTAGAATTGCTTATTAAATGAGTATCAATCATACTCGTGTTTTGGGTAAAGCGGTACCTATATGGCAGGCTGACACTAATTCTTCCAGAAGTTGGGGTTCTGCTGTAACCGGCGCTCGAAGTTCTGGTACCAGGTGTGCAGCGTGTTGAGCGGGATGTACGAGACGCCGGGCGTCGGCGTCATCTGGTCTTGCGTCACCGAGAATGACGCCACGAAGTTCACTAAATTCTCTAGCATTTTTTGTGCAAATGTTACATAGTTGTTCGTTTCTTGTGCCTGAAATGTCAATGAACATCATTTATTTCTATCAGCAATCAAATTCATAATACACTACAACGTAAGGCCGCGGGTTCGATTCCCGCACCGAGACAAATGTGTGTGGCCTACAGATATTTGTTTCTGGTTTGGGTGTTGTGAGATTGAAAGTCTCTCGTGGTTCCAGTTCGAGTTTCGTGGGTATCCCATGACACAAAACTCTTAGTGTAAAATTTAAACTGTAATATAGTATGTACTTCAAAAATACTTTTTGTTAATATGTTTTCAACAAACAAAAATACTAGTTTCCATGACACAGTCACAGATAGATTGGTTCGGTAATGTGATGCCAGAGATCGAATCCCACACCAAGTCTAAGTAATAGTAGGTACTTACAATAAAAGTGCCGAGCAACTGCACATTGGCCTCTGGTTCAATAGAGATGCCTATCTGTGCATTGTGACAGATCTGCTGCTGCCCAAATGTACCCATGAATTTGTTTTCACCTGGAAAGCCCATATTGTTTTATTAATTTAAATTTTAACATACCATTTTTCAAGGCGGGCTGTGATGTTTTAAGTGGGCAGAGACATGAGAAAAGCTAGTGCAAAGTAATAATAAAGATACTTACTAGTTAACTCATGCAGTTTCTTTAAATTAGATATTTTAAATATAGTGGATGGTTTAGCGTTGGATATGTGTCCGACGAGCTGCCAGTTGGGCGGCGCGGCGGGGTCGGGCCAGCTCCAGTACACCATGCCGGCCGTGCCCGCCGGCAGCGGCGCCGCGCCCGTCAGGAACACCGCCACGTGGTTGATCGTGTCCGCCTCCGTTATTGTCATCAGGAAACTGGTCTCTGAGAGTGGTGTGAAGTCTGTTTGGACCTAATTTAAGTTACCACATTATATGATGATGATTTCTTAGGTTTACTCGAAATATTATTCATTGGAATACCTAAAACTATTTTTATGGATTGAGTACGACCTGTGACCACGAAGGCTGCAAAGCTTTCGAAACATCGGGGATAAAAATGAATACCAAACTGTGATTGAATCCGTAAAAATAGTTTTATTTAAACATTATATGATATTATTGAGGAAACCTCAGAAGTACCTCATTCACAAGTGCTTATGCAGATCGTATCAAGGGTGGGTCCCCCAAGATGGACCAAAAAGCAGATGAGCCAGTATAAAGAAAGAAACTTTATTTAGTCAACACTTGAGACCAGCCGTCACAAAAATGGAGTCAGGTTACAACAAGTTAGTGGAATAAACTATTAACTGTGGAAGATGACTGAAGACCTGGCAAAGATAGTGTTTAGTAGAAAGGCAGCCCTTGTCATAAGAAAGAAAATACAGGGAGCAATGAAGATAACATAATATTATGTTTGTCTATAAATTGGATGTTATATTATTGCTTTATTTTTTTAAACCAAATGGTAATTAGGAGATGATACATCTATAGAATCAATGGATTTGCCAAGTGGCATTTACTAACCTGAATAGACACATTAAAAATTATATAGTTTTTTAAGTTTCAATATTGACAGTTTATGTTAGTAACAAAGGTGTTGGCTCTCCTTTAGCCGTGCTCTAAATTCCTGGTATTCAGTTAGCGTGGATGCTTCAGCAAAGACTAGCAAGCATGTAATCTCCATCACCGAAGCCCTTCTTTTGGTTAGTGTGGACCGGCAATAGATGTAGTTTGAATAAAGTATTGCTACATTACATAAATATTGATATAACAGCTTGCAATGTACATAAAAATTATTAAAAAGACAGGATCCGTAGCGCAGTGGGCGAGCAGCTAGCGGTGGAGCAAGCGGTCAGTGGTCACAATTCAGGTTTGATCCCAACACCTAGACCAATATTTATTTCGAGTCCATGTATTATAAGATCGCAAGTCTCGTACGTTCTGGTTTACCCACGGCACAAGAGTCGTATCACATATGTAACTGTGGGGTCAGCTCTGTATGATACCTATGTGTGAGTGTTGAGTCTTCACCTATTGGTATGTTGATTTTGGTGGACCGTCAAACCTATTACTATGAAAGCTATATGAACATAAATATTCCATTAAATCCTGGACTAATTTATTTGGCTGGTAATAAAAGACAAAGCTCTCGTCTCGTAGTCCTTACAGCCGGGAAATCGAGAAGGGTTATTTTGGTCTTATTGACATAAACTTAAATGAAAATTAATTACTCACCAGCCGCCCAGACACAATTAAACCAAATACATTCGACATTTTCCAAAATAATAAGTTTATACACCACTATTGATTCTAAAAACGCGTTATTTTGTTCTACTTGTTTCTAGAAACAATTGCATATTTTGCATCTGTGGTAATTGTGTGCGGTAACATTGACAACAGGGTTGCCAACTGTTAATCTTGCTCCCCACCAGATCCAAGTTGTAAAACCACCAGAAAACCACTAACAAAATCGACCCTGCTTGCAAAACCACCAGATTTTCCACTAAACTCGGATTTTGTTCGTCTAATATAGAGTGAAGTTAACTCGTAAAAACAAAACACTAAAAATACATATAGAAAACAATGATTTTAGCTGTCACCTGCTCGTAGAACAATGGACCATAGATAAAAAAGACGTGTGGCACTCGGGGACTGCCGCGGTAAAGCTATTGCATAGCATCCAAAATCAATACACCTATATACTTTCTCACAAACAGCTGATTACGTATTCGTCCGATTTCGGAGAAGCTCGTCTCGATTCGTGCGAGCTTCGTAGAGTCGTACCATGAAGTAAATACAAAGAGGAGGTGCCCTAACGCCGAAACTCTAAGCAGGCATGAGTCACCAGATTGCGGGGCGAAGAGGGGGATTACGCATGCGCAGTAACGCCGATACAACCAATGTCACCTAGAGGCGAGTTACTGAACTAAAGAGACAAGCGTGATATTTCAAAAAAGTCATTAAAAGTTCTGCTATTTTTCGATAGATGGCAAAACTAAAAAGTATCACCGCTGTGCCGGTCGGAGTGGGGGGTGTTAGGTTATGTTCGTTACGGAATTTCTGGATTCGGTCTCCACGCTCAAGGCCTGCGATAGAAGCTATGCAATAGCTTAAAAATGGATGTTTTATGTAGGTGTTCTGTGTAATGTTTTAGTGCAGGAGACCCGGGTTAAGAAAAACATTGACGTACGGAATAATTTAAGGACTACGGAAAAATCAACGAATAGAAATGTCATTACTGGAATTAAAGTAATGGTACTTTGTAAAAAAACTTACAATAGGTATCTGCGGAACATAATTTTTCTCAAACAATTTAAGGCCCTTTAAACCTACAAGTTGTTTCTAATTTTCATTTTTATTTTTCGCGTATCTTTTGTGATAATACATATGTCATCAACAGTATTAGCCACAGTGATAATACTAATGCAAATTTATTTACAATACATACATACACACTCACGCCTGCATCCCACGGGGGTGAACAGAGACTATTGAGCTACACAGGCTGCGATCCCGACACGCCTCTTTTGCTTCTTCCACATTCATACTTCGTTTCATACTTTTCCGCTGATTGAAGGTACTCCGACCTTGCCCTTAACGCAGGAGATCATTTATTTGATCCATATAGGATCGCGTTGGGCGCCTTCTTCTAATTAACTTGCCCTACCATTTACTTTAGCACGATAGATTCCATTCGTTAGTCGCCTTTCATCCATCCTCTCAACATCTCCAAACCACCTAAGCATCCCTTTCTCAATTTGCCCGCGGCTTCGCACGCGTATTTTGTAGGGCCAACGGTAAAAACTTTTGATTTGTCGATCCACCCAGTCGTTTTAGTCTAAATATTCTACAACGAGGAGACTCAGATATCGATTTTGAAGTCAATCGGCCGACGGTCACTTTTTTAGATTTCCACCCCGGATCACTAAAAGACTTTAAAATGGTACATAATTCGTAAAATATTCAATATGACTCAGAAAATATGGTAACGCCATCTATTGATAAATTCGAAAATCACTTTCAGGCTTTAAAGAACTCCCAACAATCGCCCACATAATACAAAAATATCCGTATCTATATCTGCATTTGGCTCTTGACGCAAACATCAACCGAGAGCCTCTTGAGGTGTTGGTTGAGGCTCATTTGTATCAAACCATGGGCAGAAAAGACTATCGGAATAATGATTGTTGAATACACATCCCACATGCGACTAACCTCATGTGCCAGGTCTAAATATTTCGACATTTTGTCCTTTTCGGCTTTCACAAGGTTCTCATCATGCGGAATCGTAACATCAACAAGCATCGCCCGGCGCGTCAATCGATCTACTACCACAATATCAGGTTTATTGGCCACAATAGTCCTGTCCGTGATAACAGATCGATCCCAATAGAGCGTTGCGTGACTATTTTCAAGAACTGATTGAGGGACATATTAATAATAAGGCACCTCAGAAGCCACAAAGCAATATCGAAGAGCAAGCTGCTGATGTAGGATCTTGGCTACAAGGTTATGCCTATGCAAATACTCGCCGTTAGCAAGATACGAACAACCGGAAATAACATGCCTGATAGATTATTCGGGACGTTGGCATTACATTATTATCATTATAATAGAGCAATATTATATCAAACACAGCTTCTTCGAGACGTGCAATATATTTGGAAATGTATCACTCACTTAGTGGTTGAGCGATCAACATTTCACTAAATTTTTCTACGAAGCCACTAAAAAATCCACTAACCACTAGACGGCATTTTTTCCCACTAAACGGGATTCGAAACCACCAGATTTAGTGGAAAATCCACTAAGATGGCAACACTGATTGACAACTATCAGGAGTTGTCATTGAGCGTTTAGTTATTCATATTGCATTATAATGATAGTCCGCGATAATAAAATTATATTATAAAGACATTTTACATTTTTCCCTTATTTATATTATATTCATTTTTTTTATATTTGTCCTCACAATATGATTTTATTTTGGTGTACCTATTAATAACATAATTCTTATACGTTGAAGATCAAGGTCAGTACATTTGCGTATGATTTTCATTTACAAGGTCAAGTTTCCGCTATATCAGTACATTTACAAATTAGTGCCAAGGAATTTTCCATAAAAGAAGTTTTTTCCTCACTTTTGTTCTAATTTTAACTTAACCCAAATGGATCTTACAGAGTCGTTAGTCGGCTGATAAATCTATGGATCTTACCAAAGAAGGATCTTACCTTCCAAATCCCACTCCATCAGACGAGCACAGAATTTGCATTGCTTTGGCTGCACGGATTATTAGTACAAAATACCTAATTTTCGACAAAACAGTTTTACATTATGTATAAGTAGGTATCAGGTACAGTCTACCTAGTATCTAAGTACCTACTTAGAAACATAGATCACACCTTTTTTCCATAGGGGTAGGCAGAGATAAGTAATTTCCACTTGTTACGATTCGCACACACCTTTTTTTCTTTAGACTGTTATTATGATGTGTGGTGGACGCCGCGTTGAGTGCTTTCAGTATATTCAATGTACTCTGTGTTGAGTGCCGCGCTTTATAGGCAGGTAGGTACCTATACTTAGTTGATAAAATAACAAAAAAATGTAACCTCTCCAACCATCTGCGCTTAACAAATTTCGTTTGATAGGTACCTTCGTTTTTTAAATCAGGATATTGAAAACCAAAAGGTGAATATGAGTCAAATAGTTCATTTATTTTAACTTTCAGATCAAATTCATATCCGCGAGAAAACAACAACAGCAACTAGCACCCAGATAGACTTATGAATAATAGAAGTAACATAATATATAACTCTCAATAAGAAAAACAATCTCATTACATTATGGAATTAAAAGTAAAGCGTTAAATGCATTAAATGAAGTGAGAGAGCGGACCGGACAAATGGATAAAGAGATAAGAGTAAGATCACGTCAAGTGGACCCCCCATTTACCACTTGATCATAAAAATTTAATCTATATATATTTTTCATAAGTACTTATGATGGAAAAATGATCCCCCAAACGATTTTTAAAAATTTTGATTTTAACATCATTTTTTTTTACAATGAAAATTTTAAGCACTTTTAATTAAAAAATGGATTAAAAATCAACCGTAAGAGATAAATTCATGAAATTTTCAGCATCCATGGTCAAATGTCTATACTTTAAGAATATATTAACGACTTAAGATTATTTGTTTATTTTCGTATTGTTAACTAACTTTTAAGTTAACAAATGAAAATTTAACTCATTTCTTGGTAAAAAAATGCATTTTGTTTTCATCGGTCACATGCTTTATTCATTTAAGTTTAAGATTCCGGAAGAAAATTTCACTGCTCGCCATTAGTTTAAACAAAATGAATTTATTTATGACAGCGCGCCAGCCGCCGAGCGCTGTGGAAGCGCCGCGCTACCGAGCGTCTCGTACTGCATTGAAGCTTTTATCAGTGATAATTTAAAATAATAATACAAAATATTATTATAAAACAAATTTTATTATTATTTACGTTATATTATTATAATTATTATCAATAAAATTTTATTTTTTGTTAACAATATCATAAATAATATAACCATATTTTTTTATTATTTTTACCAAACAGCGTAAATTTAAAAATAAATAATTAATTAAAAATTCTTAAAACTGTTATGGTCTAAATTCACTTTTTTAGGTCATTCAGTAAATTATTATTTTTGAATTTCCTAGTCAACACTCAATCTTTAGTTAACAAAAGAAAAACCGCTCCGTTACGATTTTCATTTGTTTTTCGCGTATCCGAAAAATAATTTAATTTCGCGAATTTTTAAATGATTATTTATTTTTAAATTTTCGCTGTTTGGTAAAAATAATAAAAATAATTGATTATATTCTTTATTGAAATAAAACTATTCTTACGGATTCTATCACGATTAGGTTTTAATTATTATTCCCGACGTTTCGAAGGCTTTGCAGTCTTCGTTGTCACGGGTCAGACTGAGGTGTCATTTGAATCCGTAAGAATAGTTTTATTTCAATGTATAATATTCACGTAAACTTAAGAAATCAGTATATATTCTTTATGATATTGTTAACAAAAAATAAAATTTTATTGATAATAATTATAATAATATAACGTAAATAATAATAAAATTTGTTTTATAATAATATTTTGTATTATTATTTTAAATTATCACTGATAAAAGCTTCAATGCAGTACGAGACGTTCGGTAGCGCGACGGCGACGCTTCCACAGCGCTCGGCGGCTGGCGCGCTGTCATAAATAAATTCATTTTGTTTAAACTAATGGCGAGCAGTGAAATTTTCTTCCGGAATCTTAAACTTAAATGAATAAAGCATGTGACCGATGAAAACAAAATGCATTTTTTTACCAAGAAATGAGTTAAATTTTCATTTGTTAACTTAAAAGTTAGTTAACAATACGAAAATAAACAAATAATCTTAAGTCGTTAATATATTCTTAAAGTATAGACATTTGACCATGGATGCTGAAAATTTCATGAATTTATCTCTTACGGTTGATTTTTAATCCATTTTTTAATTAAAAGTGCTTAAAATTTTCATTGTAAAAAAAAATGATGTTAAAATCAAAATTTTTAAAAATCGTTTGGGGGATCATTTTTCCATCATAAGTACTTATGAAAAATATATATAGATTAAATTTTTATGATCAAGTGGTAAATGGGGGGTCCACTTGACGTGATCTTACTCATAAGCAAAAGCAAATAATATTCGTCAGAGATAACGGCAGTAACGAACGAACGAACGACAAGCGAGTGTACGCGGGCAACAATAAAATCATTAAATAATAAATAACACAAATAATTACACCATATTACAACTAGTGCTAATCCTGCACGCAAAATTCTGCGTCAAAAACACGAACGCGTCACCTCAGGTAAATAGCATTATACAATCATATGTACGGTGTACTATTACACACACTAGACTATAATAATCTGGAATCACAAACATAATACTATAATAGTATACAATAAAACATAGTTATTAATACTTTGAGAAATAATTTTGTGATAGTTGGAGTATATTATTAACTATACTAATTTTCTAATGTATCGAAGATATTAATTATTATTGTACTGATATTTTGTTTATAATGATATAATCGGTTGTTTTTAGTCTCGCATGTAGGGATAGTCGATCTCTCGCAGCGGCACGAAGGTCTCCTTAATGGCCTGCGGCGAGGTCCAGCGCATCACGTAGTTGGGTCCGCCCGCCTTGTCATTGGTGCCGGACATGCGGCCGCCACCGAACGGCTGTTGTCCCACCACTGAGCCTGTGGACTTGTCGTTGATGTAGAAGTTGCCCGCCGTCATCTTCAACTCCTCGAGCGCCGTCTGTAGGAATTCCACGTCTTTCGAGAAAACCGCGCCCGTCAGCGCGAACTTGGTCGACGAGCCGACGAGCTCGATGGTCTTCATCACGTCCTGGTCGTCGTACACATACATTGTGAGCACGGGTCCGAAAATCTCCTCTGTCATTAGCTTGTCAAGTGGGTCAGTTGTTTTAATGATGGTTGGTTGGACAAAATAGCCTTTGCTGTTATCAAACTCTCCACCTCCTAGGATGGTGTTTTTGGGATTATTTTTTGCATTGTTGATGTAACCTGTGATTCTTGCAAATGCCTTGTCATCAATAACGGCCGCTGTGAACACAGAGAAGTCAGTGGGGTCACCAATTTTCAGTTTGGCCCGCTCCGCTAGTAAGCCTTCTTTAATTGGTTCATATAGTGACTTGGGAATGTACATTCTTGAGCAAGCGGAGCATTTCTGCCCACAATATTCAAATGCTGATCTAATAGTTGCATTCACAACGGTGGTGACATCAGCAGAAGGGTGCACAAAGTGATAGTTCTTGCCTCCGCACTCCCCGATCAATCTAGGGTAGTTGCGATAACGATTCAAATTCTTTCCAACTTCATTCCACAGCCAGTTGAATGTTGGTACTGATCCAGTGAAATTTATCCCCGCAAGGTGTGGAGATGTTGTGATGACACGCCCAAATGTGGGTCCATCAGCTGGGACAAAATTGACTACTCCCTCAGGAAGGCCAGCTTCCCTCATGATGTTGAAGATCCTCCAGTTGGACAGTAGAGCAGTATCTGATGGTTTCCACACAACTCCGTTACCCATCAGTGCTGGTGTGTAAGCCAAGTTTCCCCCTATGGCTGTGAAGTTGAAGGGACTTATGGCGGCAATAAAACCATCAATACCACGGAACCTAAGCGAGTTCCTTGTCACTGTTGGATTATCTGATATGGGTTGATATTTGGCATTTTCTTTTAAAAAGAACACATTGAAACGGAAGAAGTCAATCAGTTCTGCGGCAGCGTCAATTTCTGCCTGAACTACTGTTTTAGATTGTCCAAGCATGGTGGCAGCATTGAGCTTCTGCCTGTGAGCTCCAGCCATCAGTTCGGCAGCATTCTGCCAAATACGAATACGTTCATTGAGAGGGGTGCGGTCCCAGCGAGCCTGCGCATCCACCGACACCTCAATCGCTTTTTGAATTGTTTTTTCGCTGGCATAATAGTATTTGGCAATCTTTCTGGAATGATCGTGCGGCATCACCTGGTATCGCGGCTCGCCATCCTTGATGCTCTGTCCGCCGATGACAATGGGTATCTCCTCGGTGACGGCGGCGGTGCGCTTCAGTTCGTCCGCGAGCTCGGCGCGCTCGCGGCTGCCGGCACGGTACGCGAGCACCGGCTCGTTCTCCACGCTGTGCTCCTGGAACTTGGGCAGCTCCACCACGCTGAAGATGGAGCGCTCCAACGAGCGGCTCCGCAGCGTCCTCGAGCATACGGTCAGCATCGCGCTCATAAGTGACAACACTCGGCAGTCAGCTGTTTATCGAACGCGAACGGCTGCGATTACGTAGAGGCGAGCCCTCGGGATAGATAACGACACAGCCGCCGCACGTTACGTAAACTCGTTCGTCGATAAACACAACAAAAAAAACTTGAACACGGCGATTTGCGTTGACGACAGTGGGCTGCGACGAACAGTGTGTCGACCTTCAACGATTCACATTTTGCACCGAAATGGTACGGAAATAATTTGTCGCTGTTTCGCGGATTCTATTCGTCAATTTTGTGTTCTTTGTAAAATTGTGAGATAAGCACTATTTTTGAAATATTTAACCCAATCACTATTACTTTAGTTGTGCTACAATACTTTTACAATGGGAATTGGGATTTACAACTCGTATGACATTTCAGAAATAGTGAATACGAATTTCATGTTTTTAGCTCTGGTGGGCGCATGTCACTAAATAAAAATACCTATTAACTATCTCTTTTTAACATGCAGTGAACCTTCGGGTTAAAACGAGCGAGCGTATTAAAATCAACGTTGCGCACCTGCGCAAAATCGTTTTGTTATTTCTCTTTAGTTTCTCCATGGATTTACCGTGGAGTTCATTCGTCATAATTTTTTTTTAATAATTATAATTATGAGAATAATCTGAGATAATTAAGGGAGCCGTAGATTAAATGATAAGGCAAATAAATACACACTGTTGTCAAAGCCTTATTATTCATATTTCATAGTATGTATGTAAAGGTATATTTCTATGGTAAAGGTATTGAGGTATTCGGTATTGATTTACCTCGAACCTTAGACAAAGAATGACTCTTTATCTAAGCTTTGAACTTGCATCAACGTCATATCACTACATAATGTTATAAAGCTACTGTTAAGCCGCATCTCCTGCACTAGGTTTTCTCGAAAAATTACACAACACATACGCAAAACAACGATAGCTGTCTCCTGCCCATAGAACAATGGACCATAGATAAAAAAATTCATGTTTTGTGTAACGTTTTAGTGCGGCCTTAGATTATCCCAAGTGCGGCTAACGCGGCTTTACTGCGCATGTTCTAAAACCAAGATATGTCCGCAAGAGAGCATTTTACGGATTAAGCAATCTAAAGATACACACGTAATATAAAGATGGGGTTTGCGCATTTAGTACCTATTGATGACAGCCGCTGTGGCTCAGCGGGCGAGCAGCCGGCTATGAAGCGTGACGCCGCGGGTTCGATCCCCACATCGAGACAAATGTTTATATAGGTATTAGTTTAGAGTCTGGATTGAAAGCTTTCCATATCCTAATGTGGCGTATAGGATTGAGTGATAGATTCATATTTTGTTAATATTACGTATTATTATATACATACATGTGTCGCCTCCTTGGTCTAGTGGTAGCATATATGGGCTATGGACCGGGAGGTCCCTAAGGTCGATTTCCCGGTCGGGCAAAACGAATTTTCTAATTTAATTTACCCAGGACTGGATGCTTTAGAGGGGGTTGACGTCAGGCAGGCAGCCGGTCGTTCTCCACCATGCATGAAAAAGTGTGTTGCCCCGACCCCACATGAAGGTGGGATATGGGCAGGTAAAAAGAAAGATTAAGTACATACATACATAGTCTCGCGCCTGTATCCCCGAAGGGAATAGGTTGGATCATTTCTGCACAACATGGTCCAATAATTATGAGTCTTGTGGTATGTGCCTTAATAAATATATACTACATAAAAATTAACTCTATCGTGGGCTAGAAATTACAAACGGCTTAACCCCACAACACCTAGATCCAAAGGAAATATTTGTCTTGGTGTGGGAATCTTCTAGAGGCTGTCAAATCATATCGGGTAATGTGTATATAAAGGTAATAAAGGTTTTGAATAATTTCTAATAAATTCCGACATAGCTAACTAATTATATAGATAGATCGGAATATGCCAGTTGCCAAGACTTTTACTAAGTGCCAATGTGGAATTTCACCCGTAATATTCCGCTTTTCTATTTATAAATTGTAGTGAGTGTTTACGTCTTGTAACTAACGAAAAACACCGCACAAGCGTGCGTCACGACTAGAATTGTAATATGATTAAAAAGAAAATCTCTGACCCCACCACAGATGCAAACAGGAATGTATTTACTCATAGTCATGTCGGAAACCCCTCGACGGAACCGAATATACACTGGCTGATCCTGGAATGCGTTCACATAAGATGTTGGCAGTGCCGGATCTAGGGGGGCAAGGGTGCACGTGCCCCGGCCGGCAGGATCCCCGGGGCTTCAAAATCTGGAGGGCGCCCTAATTTGGGGCAGGGGCGTTTTAAGGCATGCGTTGGCCCTTGGGCACACAATTTGGGGGGCCCTTAGATCATGGGTTCCCAAATGGTGAGACGCGCTTCCCTGGGGGCTCGAACGTCTGGATGAGATGTACTTTCATGTATGAACTGAATTAGTTAAAAAAACAAAGGTCACCAGGCAAGCTAGTAGGTTTGAGCTTTGCATACATCGGGTGGGGGGTATGGGGTTTAAGATGAGATATACATTGAAAATATGAATGTATTAACCTAAAAATAAAGGTCACCAGCCTTGGGAATTCTTGCCTTACATAGTGAAAATTATTGATTGTAATAGAATCTATGTCCTTTTTAGTCTTTCGGGAGCTCCGTGTGCCCTTATGGTAAAGACGATTAACACCATAGTGGCGGACGGGATATGATGATGTCATAGAGGGCGAGCCAATTCCAGACTCCGGGTGATACTGAATTGAAAAAAAAAAACAATATCACTTTGCCCGACCCGGGGATCCAACCCGAGACCTCAGGACGGTAGTGCGCACGCAATACCACTACGCCAAATACTTAAACCACAGGCTTCCATGCCTTTCGAAACAGAGACGCAGTGCTCAACACATTGTTGCTTGTCGACTAAAATATGCAAATCAGTAGAATCTACCGCTGTGACATATCACATCGCATACTAGAAACCCACCGCTAAAACGAAACACGCAGAAAAGTATGAAATAAATAAAAGTCGGTTTATTTGTATTACATTTTATTGCTTTTACAGCATCAATACAGCTAATATGGATAATAAAGTAGCACGCAGCGCAATGACTAAGCTCCGTTGCGGTTACAATAAGATCGGCACAGATGGCGCTGTAGCAAGTTACTTCCGACGAGGCAGGAGGCACTCGCACCACCGCGCCGTCTGCACCCTGCTGCTTAATATTACACAAACATATATCCTGTTTGCTATTTTGTACCGAAACTACACGAGGACATCACAATATTACATACTACGAAATAAACCAGCGCTCGCTCGCTTCACATTAAATTAAAATGTCATTCTGTTTCAACTGAGAGCGAATCAACGAGATCACAATCAATACTAGCGAATCTAAAATTATTGTCATACAATATATTTTAGGCAGTGTTGTTTAATTATACAACTATGTAGTGCACAGAAATACTCGTTTTCACCTACCTATACACCCAATACCATCAACGTGCGAAGTCCGTCGGTTTTTAAGCCCCGTGGTGGCACCGGTTACATAATTAAGCGTTGTGTAATGTGTTAAAGTTAGGCATATGTAGGTGAAAGTAGACTTAAATGGTTTTGAACTATGACTGTTATAAACATTAAATATGTTGGTTAAAATAATTTCATATAATTTAAAAATACGAATTTTCTTATGAGGTCATTGACTCGTACCCCAGTTTACTTTACAATATACCTACTACAATATACCAATATAATCAATAATTGTCGTGGAAATCCATGGCGGTTATTTTCTATAGTTGTCTATTTTATTGAAATCGAAATGATTCATATTAAGTCTAGTCATATGTTCAACAGTGGACATCCAATGGCCGATGATGATGATGATGAAGTCTAGTCATAATATGATGTATATGTCACGATAAAAAAGCACAGTTTTAATCGAGATTTGCGACTTCATTCGTTCCAAAGCTTGCCCGCCTAGCATATGCGAAACGAGATATCCCGATAATCGACACTTGTTCACATCGTTGTCTTCAATTTTGTATGAAAATAAACGAGGACGCATGTTAGTGTCCGTAGACAAATAGGTAAAACCGTTTATAACAGGACAAAAAGCGTAGACAAAATGTTCTGGTGGCGCGCATGCTAGGCGGGCTGGAACTTGCTTTTGTCGAGGCATGGCTCAATTTAAGGTGGAATATTCTCTGGAGTCTAGAGTGTGCCTTAAGTAGAGTTGTCATTTTAATTTATGAATGTACAATCTAGATACCGTCCATGGATCACCAACCCTGTATAACTAAAAATAATATGCATAGGACTATATAACTAGGCATTGGCAAGTGTCGGCCGGGCGGCCAGCGCTGACTCCTACATACAGTACAAGTACTACATTGTGACAAGTAGATACAATTTGTCAATCTTTATTCTTTTATAAACAACTGCTACAACATTCGTGGCTAGCTTCAAGCATGCCACCTATAAATGCGATTGTTGTACATACATCTATGATCTAGCAGAGTCAAAAGTCAACTGTCCTCATTGCGCGAGGTCACAGGCGGACAATATAGTTGAATCGTGACGGCGACTAATGAAATAATTTGATCAACTAAATCGATTTACGACCCGCACATATCACCTCATCTTTAATGTTGATATGCTATACGAATACTCTTTATTTTCATTTTCGTAAAATTTACTTGAACGTTTAAGAATGCAATTAAACTTTTATAATAAAATGTAACTGGACACAGAATAACTATTCTTAAAAGTAAAAGTACAACAATAATTAACGATTTTTAATGACCACATTGATTAACCATGATTTAAAACGAATCTTTATGGATACTTTGCCGCCTTTGGAAGTGTATGTAATCTGTATGTACGATGTCAGCACATTTATATGTATATATATATATAAAAAAAAAACTAATAATATGACACTCTTACAGCGTGCCCGAGCGATACGTATAAGCTATACTACGCTACGATACGATAAGTCAATAATAAATGCTTGAGCCTCGCTACACGTTACAGGCACTTGCTTGTTGTAACTTTTTACCGACCTACACTTAATTTTAATCGACTCATATTGAGTAAACCACAATAGAGTTAAGAAATATTACAATATTTCTAAGGTGCGTATTAATACAGCGTTACTCTGTGTTTGGGTGCTCTTTAAGGGTTATCTCAATTTCAATAGGTCGGTAAAACGGTTATTAGACAACTCATCGTCAACTTATAGGGCCTTACTTATAAAAATATTTAGCTGAGCAAATGGCTAAGAATAGTCTGTCCCTTTTATTTTCAAACAATGTGACACAAGGAAAAAAGTGAAAGACTATTCTTAGCCACTTGCTCAGCTAAAATGTTTTTATAAGTAAGGCCTATAAACTCGTGTACCGTTAGAGCCCGATATTTCGGTCATTTGAGTTTTTATGTCGCTGAGCTGATCGTTAAAAATTGATGCACAGCTTTTAAAACATGCCGCGCAGAATATGGCAAACTCGAAGGCTTGCAGCAGCATTATCAAGCGTCTTCAACACCCTCACTCCAAAATTACACTGGCCCTGTGCAGTATACGCCGGGCTATAGCGCATCAATTACCTAGTGATTCAACGGATGCAATATTTGTTTATAACCTGTACCATCGCTGTGACTATTTAGCGTAGGCACGGCTTCACCGGAGATGCTGCTTTAACGAAAGCCATGTGCTTTTAAATTACCTCATTAAAAATTCACTCTAATAATACATTCTATTAGATTTTTTGTATCTTCGTGTATGTGATATGCATAAATTACAGTGTCGTTAAAGAAGCAAAAATCCGGTGTTAATACTTAAAATAACTTAATGATAAGACTGTATAAACAAAAATATTTCCACCATTATCGTATTATAAAATTGAATACTAAATCTAATTCTAGCACATATCTTATATACGGTCACTTCTCATAATAATTTTGTAAAGATTTGTAAAAAATCGTAATAAATCGGTATATAGGCCGTACAAAATTTAGGAATGATTTGCGGAATGAGTATATTTAATCATCACAATGTTTTGCATCAATTAGAGACAAAATAGCACTTGTCCGTTTGTCTATGATCGGTCATAGACAAGGAACAATTTTGTTTTTATCAAGTTCCATGACGTTTAAAAAGTTATCAAAAATGTTAATTGATGTCGTTATCAGCTAATCAGTCAAGCGTTCGTTTACTTGTTGATAGCCATTAAGTACTTACAGATATGACTCGGTATATCTTATTCTATGCGCGGACTGCACAAAGCACTTGAGCAATTTTACATTATATTATAGATTTATCGAGTTTCAATAGTTTAACACCAAATGTGTTTCAGTTCAGGAATAGTCAGTTAGGCGATCCATGTAAACTAATTTCAATATAAAAATAATTGAAAGTTACCTGTAATTAATCTCTATGTAAGTCTATCATTATACATGGCGGTCTTTACTTTTTGGCTACATGCGAGAGTTAAACGTTAATTAAAGGTCACGTCACACCATACTCTTAGCAACGACGATTATATGGCTACTTCTGCCTTTTATTATATAAATCGCATGTTTACGAGTTCTGTCTGACTCGGTTGAGTTTCAAATCAAATAGCAAGTCAGTGTATAAAGCTCTAGAAAGACATATAATTCGTCAGCAAAAAGTTTAGTATCTTTTGATTGTAATTAGTCACAAACGTCAGTAGCATACATACATACCACACGCAGTATACATGTAGTCTAATGCAAAATGACAAGCGCCATTCAATTTAGAATAACACAAGAGTGACACGCGTCCTGCGCACACGCGCGTCAATATAGACAAGCTATAGTTACGTATGCGTCGCTATAACTGCTTATTATTTGGTCATTGGGTCACAATAATTATGTTTCCGCATTTGTCAATGTTCCAATTGGTATCACATAAAGCTTTAATGCCGAATTTTGTAATAAAACTTGAGTGCGATTATTTGGTGGCCGAGTGTTGTCAGTAAACTGCACGAAAGAAGACTGAACGCTTCAATGTTAACATAATCTTGATGGTTTGATTATATTGCCCCTGTTTTAGCGTTGCATCTATCTGTAATGACACAAAATTACTTTGATTTAGGAAATAATTAATTACAAAAATCTCTGCAACTATTAATGCAGGAACACTAAATTTGAAGCCTTTTGAGAAAGCATAAAGTATGGAAAATGATTTTATTTTAATATAATAACCATCTTCGTTTGTAAAATATGCTAATCTCTAAGAGGGGGTTGACGTCATCCCTCAGGCAGGCGGACGGACATAAAAACTAAGACATAATTATCCTTCTTACAATATGCTTAAAACATATATATAATTTGCAGTGGGGAAAAAATTGTATTATACGGTGATTTGTGGCTACAAATACGTCATCATCATCATCATCATCACCAGCCACAGGACGTCTATTGCTGGACATAGGCCTTCCCCAAAGATTTCCAGACCGGCCTGTTGGCAGCGGCCTGCATCCAGAGACTTCCTGCATCCTTTATCAGGTCGTCTGTCCACCTTGTAGGTGGGCGTCCAATGCTACGCTTGCCGGTACGTGGTCTCCACTCGATAATTTTCTGCCCCATCGGTTATCGGTTCTATGTGCCCTGCCCACTGCCACTTCAGCTTGCTGGATTAGCAAGCTGGGCTTTATCAGTGACTTTTGTTCTTCTACGGATCTCCGCATTCCTGATTTGATCGCGTAGAGAAGCACCAAGCATAGCCCCATAGCCCACTCCATAGCTCGCTACAAGTACAAGGTTATAATAATGATTCCTGTTTACCGTGGTCCCTAGAAGAGCAGGTCTGTGTGGTGCGTGCGCGCCTGCGACCACGAGCGCGCGGCGTGCGCGGCGCACGGCCGGGCGTCGCCCTCCACCCCCTCCGCCCCCTCCGCCCCCTCACCACTCTCCAACCCCTCCTCACCCGCCACACCGTCTGCACCCTCGCGGCGCTCGCCAGGGTCGCCAGACTCGCGCGTCTTGTGTGCACCTGAGAGTATACACGATACTTCCAATTATTTATCATTGATACATTACAATTCAATAGGTAACAACATAGCAAAAACGGATCAAAAGTCACATCATTGTGGCTGAGGCGCAATCATAATTTGAGGAGGAATGACGGATTTAAAAAGATAAACTTGTGGTTGCTTGCCTTAAGGCAACATTTTTTCCCATATCACGATGCAATGCCTCAAACCGAGGCAGAGTGTTGGACCAAGTTTACTACAAATATGCAATTACCGACTACGGTTTATGGTTCCATATCATTGTATTTCCGTTTTATTATATATAGAACTGATGTGAATACAAGCCTCACCGTCTGTGGTATCGGTGTCGTTGTGTGTGTGTGTCGCGTCGACGCGCGTGACTCCGAGCTGGAAGGCGGCGGCGAGGGTCTTGCTCGGCGTGTACCGGCTCAGCGCCGCCGACGCTGGACACAACCACTGATATGTACTACACACTACACTACACTACACAGACTACACTACAATACACTACAAACACTTACCAACAATCAATATAATATTATAATACTACATATATTTGTACTTAGAGCATACGTAGTACTAGCAAAAACATCAAGGTGCCTCAGTAGAGACATATTTTACATGGTGTCCAATAAAGGCGGTATGAAAAATAAACCGCATACTTAATAGAAATATATTATACTTATCTTTTAGTAAGAAAAGTAGGAAATAAGATTTTTTAAGGATTCGAGGTATTGTCAAATCAAATTAATTTAATTATTATTAATTTTTTTTTATTAAAGAAGATTCGTGTACGATGCGAAGAGTATGACTGAATAACCATTATTATGTTTTATTATTTATATTATCTATAAGTCATATTATGTAATACTTCTGTAGCCTCAAAATGTTTAATTCTAAATCTAGGCGCCACTTGGTTTATTTTGCATGATTATCTACTTAAAGTTACCATTATCTGATAGCAGATACATAATTTTTAGGTTTTAATTCGAATCTGTACAATATATCTACCAGGGACACATGTTATAGAAGAAGTTACATAGTTTTGCTTTTAATTGTCCGTATTATATCTGATGGCTGATAATGAGTGATAACATCGCATTTGATCAGGTTCGATTACAAAACTATCACAAGTAAGATAGAAGAATTACGTTACCATTCAAATTCTGTAAATAAGAAAGAATTTACAAAATAAAAGGAATAAATCTTAGTTATCATAAATGCATACCGGCAGTAGTCATTAACAAAAAGTGCAAATCAATAATAGCCAATCAAGTTGCATTCACTCTCATATATTATGTGATTGTAACATTGTATTGGTATTTGCGTTCAATAATACATTAGCGATATAGTGCCTTACTTAAAACAGCATTTTTAGCTGAGCAAATGGTTAAGAATAACCTGTCACTTTTTTCCTTGCATTACATTGTTTAAAAATGAAAGGGGCTACCTATGGTATAAAAATAAGCAGCGCTTAAATATTTTTATAAGTAAGGGGCATAAAGACTAGCCGAGCTCGTCACACGAATGTGTGTTCGGGGACGGGTGGCTGCCGCGGCGTCCTCCGGCGATGTATGCGCCGCGTCAACACTTCCGAATAACACAATCAAAACATAAGTACCTATCTCACAATATACCTATCGATACATAATGCACTCTGCGGCTCGCAGTGGAAATGAGAATATACAGGTGGGCCTAATATTGTGTGTACATTATAAAGAATAAGACTTCTTTAATTAAAACTATTCGAAATAAGAATATAAACCAACGAATTAGTTTTAAAGCTGAGCGTCGTTTAAAAATTGTTATAGGTAAAGGACCAAGTAACGCTTTATTCACTGACCTCCCGAATGCAGTTCCCATTTATTTTAATAGATAGAAGATACTTATACAACTACAATTACTAATTATAGTATCCTTAAAATCTATCCCCAAGGATAATCACCGAATATTTAATAAGCAATATAAATATATTAGGATTAGAAAATATATTAGCTGGATGCAGGCTGCTTCCAACAAGTCAGTCTGGAAAGCTTTGGGGGAGGCCTATGTCCAGTAGTGGACGTCATGTGGCCCATGTGGCTGTTGATGGTGATGATAAAAATAATCTTAAAGTGTTGACTGTTCCTAGCACAGTGTCGTTACTGATTTGAAAATATGTAAGTAACAAGACTCATTATTACAAAGCATCCTCGTTTTGATAATTGAAGTGTAAAATATATTGTTTTTAAGATGTTTTAATATTTGGACTTTGCTCTGTTTGGGGGCACTCAGGAGTATCAGGAGTCAGGACTATGTGTTAAGGACTGTGGTTCTTATCCGACACGCGTTACAATTTCTCGGCGTTAATTTTTTGCGATTTATACAATTTGTATAATTGGAATATTCATTAGAAACTAGTCGTGCAACAGATTACAGATCACATGATATTATAATGTACTGTTATAATATATTCTCCTTAAGTACATATTATAGACTATAATAATTGTATTCCCTTTAAGTAAAATACAAACAAATTGCAAACATGTCAAGTTAGGGGGCGTCCATAAATTACGTGAGGTGTATTTTAAAATTTTCTGCACCTCCCTCCCCCTCTGGTGAGATGTCGTGAGATTTTATTCAACCCCCTCCCCCATCCCCCAATCTCACGTGAGATTTTTCAAAATGTGAGTTTCTTACGTAAACGCATGTACAACCTGGATTAAATGGACCAAAATAGTATATTTTCTTTTTGTTTCATTCAGAAAAAAAATTGCGTGATATTTGCCGAGACCCCCCCTCTCTCCAACGTAAGATTAGATGAGATTTGACTCGACCCCCTCCCCCCCTTAAACACCTCACGTAATTTATGGACGCCCCCTTATCATACATACATATTTAATTATTTTGTTTATACAATATAGATAGATTCTAATTTGGTGGTAGACCGATTAGAGATTCGTGTGCACTAGTTTTATTAATCTGTATTTACTTTTTTAAAATATATTTTAAATTTAAAAAGTATTTATGTATTTCAAAAGCCCTCCGACACACCCCATAACAATACATATTCGTTGTATGTAGTAAGTACCTATGTGTGTGTTGGCGGCGAGCGGCGCCAGTAGCGGTGTGTCGGCGAGCGCGGCCGGACCAGCCGGTGCGGCCGGTGCAGCCGGTGCAACCGGTGCAACCGGTGCAGCCGGTGTTGCAGGCGAGTCCTCACATAGCGACGTCTCCGACGGGTACTCGAACGTGCGCGTTAACGAATCGTCGAATTGCAGTTTTAACTGGAATACAACAATAATTAATATTAATGATACGACATACCTCTATTTCGTGATTTAGTGTTATGATTTAGTCGCCTCCTTGGTCTAGTGGCAGCATATATGGGCTGTGGACCGAGAGGTCCTGGTTTAATTCTCGGGTCAGGCAAAGCAAATTCCCATTGAATTTACCCGGGACTGGAACCCTCAGATGGGGTTGGGGTCAGGCAGGCAGTCGGTCGTAAAAACTAAGACAAATCTATTCTGCAACATGCTTGAAAAAGTGTGTTGCGCCGACCCCACATTAAGGTGGGATAAGGGCAGGTAGAAAGAATGAAAGAAATATAACGAATCATTCGCCGCTTTGTGTAAATAGGCTGTGGACTGAACAGCCTGGTTTATGTTTGCATTTCAATTCGTGCCTATATGACACGATTTGGAGAATTTCCACCATGGAGAATCTTGTTCTATGGATCGCAACCGCGCCGGAGCAACGTACGTGACTGCGACCGATCGATGTCGCATTTCTTACGAGTTACGAGTCACGACGACTAATCGCGACATTGCAATTTTACTATTATATTGCAGTTTGCTATATTTTGCTATCCAAAGAACCTGACCGAAACCTAGGCTCCTTGAAAAAACTTGATAACAGCTACACAACAACCGACGCCGAAACTTGCGAGCTGCTATTGAATACACACTTCCCAGGATGCTCGATTACGGAAAGCACCATGTGGGAAGAGGTGGATCAGCAAAGCTTTGACCAGCCTACCGCTGAAGCCGCCAATACTGCCCATAGAATAGTCGCACATGAAAAGGTCCTATGGGCAATCAACAGCTTCTCTACATTCAAAGCGGCAGGCTTGGATGGCATCTTTCCAGGACTCCTCCAGTGGTGTCAGAAGACGATTGCCCCTCACCTGGTAAGGATTTATCAGGCATGCCTAGAGCACCGCTATGTTCCCTTAAAATGGAGAGAAGTTAAAGTGGTATTTATACCCAAACCAGGTAAGAGTGATTACACGCAGCCTAAATCATATAGACCCATAAGTCTCACCTCCTTTCTTCTAAAAACCATGGAGAGACTCTGTGACCGAGATCTCAGAGATGAGGCTTTGGCGCACCATCCTCTTCACCACCAACAGCACGCCTACTCTCTAGGCAAATCAACGGAATCAGCGCTCCACAGTGTCATTTCACCAATTGAATGTGCACTATCAACACAATCATCAGCGCTTGTAGCCTTCATCGACGTCGAGGGGGCCTTTGACAAGACGCAATTTAACAGCATAAGCCACGCACTGCTCAGCCACGGAGCTGATCGCTCCATAACTGAGTGGATCGACAGCATGCTGAGGCAAAGAGCAGTGCAGGTAACAGTGAATGGCACTACACGAGCTATCGTGTCAAGAGGCTGCCCACAGGGAGGGGTTATTTCGCCACTCCTGTGGAACCTTGTAGTGGATGACCTAATCAGGTCACTAAACGAGGCGGGCTTCTACACTGTCGGCTATGCAGACGATGTAGCAATCCTCGTAAGAGGAAAGTTTGAGACGGTCTTATGCGACCTCATGCAGGGGGCACTCAAAATCGTCGAACGATGGTGTTCTGAACAGGGACTGTCAGTAAATCCATCAAAAACGGAACTAGTATTGTTCACAAAGAAGCGAATTCTAAATAACCTTTGCTTACCAAAACTCCAAGGCACAACACTGACTCTTACTAAAGAGGTCAAGTATTTAGGTGTTGTTCTGGATGATAAACTGCTATGGAACAAACACCTAGACAACAAACTGGAGAAGGCCTGCACCATATTCTGGCAGTGTAAGAGGCTTCTAGGCCGTACCTGGGGGTTACACCCCAAAATCGTCACGTGGCTTTACACTGTGGTAATATGGCCAATCATCACCTACGGTGCTGTGGTTTGGTGGCCCAGAACTAAGCTGATCACAGCCAAAAATAAACTGCAACTATTCCAAAGGCTAGCATGTACAGCCATAACAGGTTGCATGAAAACTACACCCACAGCAGCACTAGAGGTACTGTTGGGGCTGCCGCCCTTGGACTTGTTTGTTCAACAGGAGGCACCCTCAGCAGCCATAAGACTAAAATCACTGAAGCTCTGGGGTTTTACCAACGGGGCGCATGCCGAAATCCTTGAGGAAGCTATCACTTACCAGCCGTTGATAGCCGCTCCCAATGATAAGGTACCCAAACAACACTTCTTTAACAAAAGCTACACTGTCCAGTTTGTTGAAGAACAAAACGACTGGTCTGGAATACACGAACTGCGTATATATACCGATGGGTCGAAGACCAGGACAGGATCGGGAGCAGGAGTGTATTCACCTGAAATAAACATTAACATATCAACAGCCTTAGGCGAACATAGTTCTATTTACCAATGTGAATGCTTCGCCATCACACAGGCTGCCAAGGCAGTGGACAAGCGGGGCATTGAAGGCCAAAAAATACGCATAGTATCCGACAGCGCTGCAGTTTTACGAGCCCTCGACAGCAAAATAATTCAGTCCGGGCTCATACTAGAATGCCACCAAGCATTGGAGGAGATAGGTAAGAAAAACCTAGTCACTCTACAATGGATAAAGGGGCACAGTGGCTCTCTAGGAAACGACGCAGCAGACGAGCTGGCTAAAAGAGGTTCGGATCAGCCGGTGATCGGTCCTGGTCCAATAATACCGCTACCATTTAACCAGTTAAGGTCATGGCTTCGTCAGAGAACATTAAAACAACATGCTGATCAATGGGCAAATATCAGTACATGCAGACAATCTCGGGAAACGGTGCCACACCCGGATAAACGCATAACTAAACGACTGTTGTCTTTAGACAGGCCGTCCCTACGTATAGTCGTAGGGATGATTACTGGACATTGCCCACTTAACAAACATCTATATGTCCTAGGTATGACTGACAGCCCCCTATGTAGGGGATGCCTGTTAGCCGATGAAACAGCTTCCCACGTCATCCTGGAATGCGAAGGTGTAGCTACACAACGGGCTGAAATCCTCAATACACCGAGGTCGCTCCGAGAAGCCTGTGGAGACACCAGGAGGATCCTGCGCTTCTGGTCGGAGCTAGGCTGGCTAGATCTCTAGCTGGCATTAAAGACACGCACAATGGTTCGATTCTTAAACGAACTAAGTGCGGAAAAAGGAGCCCACAACCAATACCAATACCAAAAATGCAGTTTGCTATTGCAATGTTCGACAGCTCTTTGTACTAATATTTTATAAACATGGGAACTGTCAATGTTTAGGCGTATAATTTATTTGATACTATAGACGTGAAACTCGTTTCATATGATGTCGCCTAGCGTCAGCGTCAACTTGAGCCAGCTATTTAAGTGAGCATTTACTTGAGCAGCACTTTATGAGTGGTAGAGCCACGCTGTAGACAGCAACATCTACAGCACGAATGGGCTGGCTCGACCGGTTTGATACCACTATCTCACAGAAAACCGACGCAAAGTGGCAGTTTGCTGTCACGTTTCGTTCGGTGAGTAAGATTTCCGTTGGCCCATTTCCTTCCTACCTTTCCTAATACCTTTTTCCTCCCCTTCCATTCCCTCCTTTTAGGTTGGCAACGCACCCATGATTATTTTTGTGTTTTGGGTGTCTATGTGCGGTGGAGATCATTTACCATCGGGTGACCCATTTGCTCATTTGCTAGTCTCTGCTATCAAAAAAAAAAAAAGGTAATCATTATTTTTGTACGGAAATGTCTTACTGGATCTGATGGTAACTAGTTTTTATAAGCGCCGTATGATTTATGATAATTTAGTTCAGGTCTGTACATTTCTGCGCCACGTAACTCTTTAGTGTTCGCGCAGGTACCGTTGGTAGCGCGCCAGTTACGGCCCTGCCAATTACTCTTGATATCAAATACATATTGTATTTGATATCAAGAATGGAAAAGCCAGATTGCGGCACCACTGTGGGAACGTTCCGCGTGGTTGCGCGGGCCCTCGGTCACTAGTCACTAGTCACTACCGCCTCGCCACACTGACGAGTGACGACCACGGACCACCTGTTGCGTGGAGGTCATCACGTGGCCGATGGAAGTGCTAGCTGGAATGGCGTAGGTTGCCTTTATACAAGGGCGGGGAACACATTTCATATCTAGACCATCTCAGTGTTGACTCAGTGATAAGTATAACATAAGTTCATCATGAGATGTACTACATTGTATAACCTTTTAACACATTTATCAACCAAAATTGGCGATACTCACAGTTATTTCGATTATTATTTGCGCCGATGCGACGCATGTTCCTTGAAACAGTTTAGTTGGGATAATCCCATAAGATACGAATCGTCAGCTCATCTTTATTGATGATAGCCAGGCTACTGTTGATGGTTACCAACAGTGTACATGTAGAGGTGTTGTTAGTTGGTTACCTTGGCGATTCGGTCTCTGTTAGGCCTGATGGGCATCGAGGAGCGTCCGTTAATGAGCACGTTGTCGTTGACGAAGCGCACGCCGCACGGCGACGGGGGCCCGCAGTCCGCCTCGTCCTCGGAGCTGGAGTCGCGCGCGAGAGCCTCCGGCCGAAGCACCACCACGCCCGGCTCGCCTGGCTGTACAAAACAGATATGTCACATATAATATATAATTATGTTATACCTTTCTGAAAATATAATTACAAAGGGTTACGCTTAAGACTGTCGTCGAGATGTAAGAAGATATAAAAATACATTAAAATCATATCAGCAGCGCGGCGATCATAAAAATAAATAAAATTCTTAAAATATAATGCAGATGTTGGATGATGGAGAGTTCTTACAGTGATCAACATGCTCACCAAAGAACCACTTAGTCTGCAGATTGAAATGTTATAGACGAAGAGAAAAAATATATGATGCTTAGACAACTGGCAAGAAATACAACATCGACCTCTTCCTTCCAAGTTACAGGAAGCTAGGAGTTAAACTGGCCGTTATTATAATTCCTATGCATCGCAGTAGTCATCAGATTATGATGAATCTAGTAGAACTATAGTGATGAGTAATTAGTGACCAAGGACTCAGTGTTAGAGTAAACAATATAAAATTTAATTAACATTCATCGTTCGTTTACCTTTGGTGTTTAAACAAACACATACTGTGGTGAAATTTTAAACACATTGTAGTGAGCGAGTAGTGACAAAGAATCATACGTCTACAGTAAATACGTAGAACGTTTACACTGCGGTTATAACTATTCCGAAGTTAATGATTAAGTTTCGCATTGATTCGTTTGAAAATCGTGGCTATAGTCAGATTTATCGAGGAATCCTTAGAAGGACCCGGACAGGATGTTTGTTGGTCATTACAGACGTTGCCAAACAAAAGTTTAACGCTCAACATGTTGCGTGTCAATTATTGCGTGAATACAAGACTAGATGAACACAATCACATGTACGAGATGCATTGAAATCATAAAAGGGGCAGTAATATAGGCGACGTAGATAATGTACTTCCTGATGTCACATGTAACTCGGTCACTACGTGCCTATCTGTATTCTGTATTTTAAACTATTTGTAATTATTCCACTATTGCATTATTTATACCGTGAAAGAAAACTTTGAAGTTTGGGGCAATCACATGCCTTCCTACTTAAACGAATCCATTTGGCCCCGTCTTGAGCATCCTCCACAGTGAGACTGTAGTGTTGTAGAATGGAGTTTTTATGTAAGTTTTGAAGTAGGAATTTTAGCTGCATGACAGTTGAATAGTAAATTTGAAAACGAACGGACATAGATTTTTTCTCATCTTAATACATTACAGAGACCATTGATTTTCATATCATCCTCTAAAATATCCAGCCAGCGCTTTTTGGATCGTCCACAGAAACGCACCAGTGGTACGATCTCGGCCAGACACCTGCGACTGAATCCTATGTTCAAAATATTCTTGCATGACGTTCGCTACTAATTTAATTTCATGACGTGAATATTCATTCACACATTTCTATCAAGGTTTAGAACTGGTAGTCTGGCTAACACGGTGATCGTCAAACGAGATTCCGGATCGATTTTTTCAGTTCGGGAATGTGGTATAGAAAAGTGATGTGCATTTTCCAAACGAGTTGTTACTCGTTCGTAATGCCATTCGCGGTGGAATCCAGTCGCGTCGAGCGCGTCCGGTAACCGTGGCCCGCCGCGCCGCCGCGCAGCGCCGCGCCGATCGACTCAAGGACTGCGGCCTGAGACTACGATGATACGAGCACGCGATTCTATCGAACAGGCGATTAGATATAACATAACTATATTGCTATAGGAATATAGGGGACTAGCTGACCCGCGCAACTTCGTCTGCGTATGAGAGAGAGGGTTGAAAGGTTCTAAAGGAGGTAATGATATGATCTACTAAACTTCGAGAGATAGTACGTGACTTCGGTGCGGTTCCGTTAGTCACCCCATTGGTCATCCCGTCAGTCACCCCGTTGGTCATCCCGTCAGTCACCCCGTTGGTCACCCCGTCAGTCACCCGTCAATCACCGCGTTGGTCACCCCGTCGGTCATTCCGTTGGTCACCCCGTTGGTCACACCATTAGTCACCCTTTCGGTCACCCCGTCGGTCACCCCGTTGGTCACCCAATTGGTCACCTTTCGATTACCCCCGTCAGTCACCTATTCCGTCACGCCGTCGGTCACCCCATCGGTCACCTCGATGGTCATCCCACTGGCCACCCCGTTGGTCACCCCATTGGTCACCTTTCGGTTACCCCGTCAGTCGCCTCTTCCGTCACGCCGTCGGTCACCCTGTCAGTCATCTCGTCCGTCACGCCGTCGATCACGCCGATGGTCACCCCACTGGTGACCCCGTTGGTCACCCTGCTGGTCACTCCGTTGGTCACCCAGTCGGTCACTTCGTCGGTCACGCCGTTAGTCACCCCATCGGTCACCCTGACGGTCACTCCGTGGGACACCCCGTCGATCATTCCGTCGGTCACCCCGTCGGTCACCTTTTGGTTACCCCGTCAGTCACCCCATCGGTCACCCCGAAGGTCTCCCCGTTGGTCACCCCGTCGGTCACCCCGTTGGTCACCCCGTCGATCACCCCGTCGATCACCCCGTCGGTCATCCCGTCGATCATCCCGTCGGTCATCCCGTTGGTCACCTTTTGGTTACCCCGTCAGTCACCCCATCGGTCACCCCGAAAGTCTCCCCGTTGGTCACCCCGTCGGTCACCCCGTTGGTCACCCCGTCGATCACCCCGTCGGTTATCCCGTTGGTCACCTTTTGATTACCCCGTCAGTCACCCCATCGGTCACCCCGAAGGTCTCCCCGTTGGTCACCCCGTTGGTCACCCCGTCGATCACCCCGTCGGTCATCCCGTCGGTCATCCCGTCGGTCATCCCGTTGGTCACCTTTTGGTTACCCCATCGGTCACCCCGAAAGTCTCCCCGTTGGTCACCCCATCGGTCACCTCGACGGTCACCCTGTTGGTCACCCCGTCGGTCACGCCGTCGGTCATCCCGTCAATCACCCCGTCGGTCAACACTAAAAGAATTTTTCAATTCGAACCAGTAGTTTCTGAGATATAAATTTCCCCCATTTTGCAACATTTTTCATTTCTGCTCCGCTCCTATTAGTCATAGCGTGATGTTATATAGCCTATAGCCACCCTCGATAATTGGACTATCCAACACAAAAAGATTTTTTCAAATAGAACCAGTAGTTTCTGAGATATAAACTTCGCCGCTTAACATTTTTCATTTCTGCTCCGCTCGTATTGGTCATAGCGTGATGTTATATAGCCTATAGCCACCGTCGAAAATTGGGCTATCCAACACAAAAATATTTTTTCAAATCGAACCAGTAGTTTCTGAGATAGAAACTTCCCCGCTTAACATTTTTCATTTCTGCTCCGCTCCTATTGGTCATAGCGTGATGTTATATAGCCTATAGCCACCGTCGATAATTGGGCTATCCAACACAAAAAGAATTTTTCAAATCGAACCAGTAGTTCCTGAGATTAGCGCGTTCAATCAAACAAACAAACAAACTCTTCAGCTTTATAATATTAGTATAGATAAGGGGTAAGCATAGAGGAACTAGAGCAACGAAATTTCAAGTTTTCGCTGTTCGTTCATATTAAAGAGGCGAGTCTATCGTCATATCGGTCAGAAGTCCCATTTAACATTATAATTACCTGATCTACGCTATTCAGAACTTAACGATATAAGACTGACGGAGCACCGGAAATATGCGTCCGATCAAGGAGAATCTGACAGGACCATATCATCAGTTTAATTGGACTAATTTGGCTTAAACAGGACAAATAATAAAAAACCGGGTAAGTGCATGCTATGCTGCACATCTGATCACGTACAGGGTTCTGATGTAAGGGTAACTGTTATTGAAATATAATTTTATTAGACATAATTTGAAGTCCACAAACTCATATTATTTATTACCTGTTTTACATAACTAACAACTTCATATTAAAGTGATATTTAAACTATTTTTACTTTTTACTTTGGTCCTCTATTACTTATTAACTTGTAAGGCCTGCTTTAAAACGCTATAGTTTTCCTTTGAAATTCAGTATATATGCTACTACTGTGATTTTTTTTTACGTATCTGGAACCAACCGTTTAGGGAATAGGAGGGGGGGGGGGGACTCTCCACTGTACCAAACCATTAGCAATGTAAAGCTGAATATTTCGCAAACAGAGACTCAAATCGATCAATCGGTGAGTAAGCGCTACCCGCTCCGCCTCCCACCAAGCCCTCGGTCAGTGCAGTCGATATAATGCATGTGTCGCAGGACTCGCAGGCCATACAGTGTTGTGCCGCTGTGCGCACCTAGAGTAGCTACTATAGGTACTGTGCGTTGCTACATTTTATCTAAGGTTAAAAACACTGGCGAACGCACTCTAGACACTAGTCTTACACGCTAGTAGCTACAGTCCACAAATACCTCTATATATTGTTAATTGAAATAGTCTCTAATGGACTCGAGCGTTTATTTCAAGTGCAGTAGTAGTAGTAGCTGTAGTGCAATGTCTTCAATGAAGATGCACGGCTAATTTAGCCAATTACTTATGTTTTTGCATATTCTTCGTACTTCGATTAACACTTTTTAATTGGAGATATTTTGAAAATTGTATGGTATGGAGATGCGTATTTCGCTCCTTTGCCGTCAAGACTTTACAGGATCAAATTATAATAATGTGCCGTACTAAACGTCCCAAGTCAACGTCTGCTCCTCTCGCTCTTTTTCCTCTAATGAGGAAATACTCGTAACATCCCGTATGGCTTACGTGATACGGTATACTTGTGGTACGGTGCTCGGTGGTGGGGATCTTATATTGAAACTATACGATTTATTTCGAGAATACAACGTTTTATTGTTTGATGGTAGGGTTTGCCATATCTTTTTTATTATCTTACAAAGCATACGAGGCAGCTAGCTCACCTGATGGTAAGTAGTCAGGGTGCTTCTTATTTGTGTCGCTAGTAGTCGCTACACAACCAAACCGCTGTTTTCCGTAAACACGAAGGGAACGGAATTGGAAGAGAAGTAAGGAAGAAAGGAACAAAGTAGTTCTAAAGTTAATCACTGTTTAATTTTTTTAAAGGGACTAAGGTCGACTTGCAGCGCTATTACTAATCTATAGTTAAACCTAAACTCGATTTATCCTACAACTCACTCCTATTTTTAAATCCAGATCTGGGATAAATAGCGTTTTATCGCGGAGCTGCAAGTGGCCCTTAGTAATAAGGATAATTAAATTTCGTTGCATAGATAATGTAGCTATGTTTGTGGTTTGACCCCTTTGCAATAAACAATAGATAAATTATAATGTTTGTTATTAAATACAGGCGTAATAATAATATTGTAGTTGACCGCAGGGCACGGTTTATCAGTACAACTAGTCTGAGAAGTTATGGAAATAACTCTTATATTGTTATAATTAGAGTCCACATTACATAATTATACGCAAATAAAGCAGAGCGGTTAAGAACGGAAGTTGACAGACGTTTGACCTATGTCCTTAGTCCTTACTGGCACGGGCACGGGGACGGGGACGGGCTGAGCGCACGATTCAGTCACGTTCAATGGCGTAAATATAATCACAAGTTTAAAAACTTAACGGACCTACTTCCGATCCGATTCCGAAAACCGATCGTGACAAAATTTATATGGGACCACCCTTGAAATAAGCTCTATCGAACACAAAAAGAATTTTGAAAATCGGTCCACATTTGGCGGACATATCGCGTAACATACATAAAAAATACAGACGAATTGGTGAACTCTTCCTTTTTGGAAGTCGGTTGATAAAATACGTACACAAACTCACGCGCCAGTGTCACCCGTCTTAGTCTGTTCATTCGGATGGGGTCCGATGGGGGCTGGGGAGGGAGGCATAGGCATAAGTTCTAAACACACTTCTTCCGCTTCTTATCCAGTACGAGTACGCCAATTTCGTTGAAAAAGTTACGTTGATGACGTTCTCCGCCGGGACTGCAAATCACTTCGAAAATTGAAGCTTTTTAAAAGTTAATAAAACTATTATCATTGTATCTGCATTGACCTAGATACCCTTACCGTACCCGAAAAGAATATTAAGAATTTGATTTTATTGTTTAAATTGTTGATTTTTGAAGTCGGTTTTATAGTATTCAGTTGGTATATTGTCCGCGTTGCGTCGCGTCGGTGGCATTTCGATCGCCTGTGGTTTGTTTTGGTTACATGACACATATATACATAGACACACGCCTTTTTCCCATAGGGGTAGGCAGAGACAACGGATTTCCATTTGCTACGATCCTTACATACCTCTTTCGCCTCATTCAGTCTCATTAAATACTTCATGCATACATCCTACATGATACATCCTTGTATATCAGTTGTAATAATATTAAAACTCTTCGGCACCACTCCGTTCGGTCTGTCTACGTCTACGGTGATCTTAATATTATTATCGTTATCGCTGGATTGGGTCATGGGTGTGTGCCGTGTCGTGTGTCGGTGTGTCAGCCAGGGACAGAGCGCTGTTTGTTTATTGTCGTCTTGTTGACCTCTGACACGTGGGAGAATCCTTCATTATTACGCTGACTGACGCGAGACATTTTAAATTCATATACAAAATGTGGGTGTTTTAGTTCGCTAGGGCGCTTCTGCCTACCCCTTCGGGGATACAGGCGTAAGCATAAGTATGTATGTATATATAAAAGGTCATAATTTTATCGTCGTTCAAGAAAAGTGTAGATCTTATTTATTAAGTACTTTCAAGGAAACAGTGTGTTTAAAATTCTTGATTACAGAGGTATTATTGTGGATACTTTACTGTTATATCTAATATATCGACGGTATTTACATACTATTTTTGTAATGAAACCCTAGTTAATATTAAATACCTATCTCCGGTAATCATCGCAATACATTGACAGCTCCACAAATCCAGCTGGACTATAATATTAATAAGGATAAGTATAAATACGTATTTCTAGTGTGTGTTAATGCAGATTACAAAGAACAATTAAATAGCACATATACCATATGTACAAATATAAACAATTTAAATGCAATGTGTACGATATGAATAAATCAATAACACTACTGTCACACATAGCTCTGGCACTCTGGGATCTAGACCGCGTACTCCTAACTAGACCAAGGTAAGATTAGAGTCTCTTGACAGGTAAAACAGGTTAATATGATATTTATTAAAAGAAAATATACGGGCATATTATATTGTGCTTACGTGTGGCAATTTAGTGCACTTTTACTGCAGTGACGTACTTTTGTGACCTCGGAGCGAACCAGAAGTAATACCCGAAAGTGGCTGGGACTTGAAATATATAGCGGATCAGTTTATTTGACAATTTCTTTGGCGCTGCAGCCGTTGAAGGTAAACGCTGCAGGTAAGTAGAGCAGTAAAATGACAGGCCGTGAGTTCGTTTTGCGCGTTGGTGTGATCCACGGACGTTAATTTGTTTCGAATCTGGGTGTGGTGAATCGGAAAAGACCATTTAATCGTATATTAGTATAGGGAAAACACCACCCATTACTAGTAGGACCCCCAGAGGCCGAATCCTTATTGTAACTCGCTTGGAATAGTTCCATCCCCACAAACGGATTGATATATTATTTAACACATAATCTTTTGTATGACTTCACCTGTATGACTCATAGATGTTTATTGGTTTTAAATATCTACAAAATGTCACTTGTTATTTAGCTACCTACAAAAGTTACAGGATTTAGTAAACCACATTTAAAATAAATCGTGTAAACATTGCATTGAGTAAAATAAAGCTTATTACATTTTTTTACCGTCTTCTCTCTGTTTTGGATGTTGGCTGTCTACTCCGCATATTCTACGTAACTGATATCCCTACCAATGTGTGTAAACAAAAGCATTGATATACCAATATTCGATCACTGCATCAGAAGCGTCACGGTCCAAAGCTCACCATCCTCATCAGCTCAATATCGCGCGGGTCGTCTTACCTTGAACAAGGCCAATGATGTGCCAACAGTCGACCACTGCAGCCGTCGCGGCATTTTAACACCTCACATCCCGGTCCAAAACTGTGACCACGCTGCACTGTCCACTGAGGAGCGGCGACACTGGCTGATACGCGACTCGCGGCCGACAACTTATCATAATTGCGGATTACCCGCGTTTACACCTTAGTCCGTTATCACACTATCAGGAGAGTGTTCATTTGTTGAGTTGTACTGTTATCGTTATTACAAATTGTAATTTCGTGTCTTGTGAATTGTAAATAAATAAATATTATGTTGGTCTGTATAACGCATTCAGATCAAACCTGGATTTTGTAAGTTCGTACGTGGGCAGTGAGCACCGTGATGTTACAGTCAGCTAACCACATTTTGTACATAATATTCTGCCTCTATCCTATAGGGGTAAATATAAAACTTTTGATTTCCACCTCGCCCGAATCTGATACATACCTTCTACTTACGGTTCGTTCTACTTTCATCAATATCTTAGGCTGAGATTTATAGAGCGAACTTCGACTAAGTCTAAGTCAAAGTATCGAACTCAGTGAGTATTTGGAAATGTTAAATCGAACTTTGACTTAGTCCGAGTCATTTTTTACAAGAAAAACAGACTAAGCAAAGATTTTCTTTTTTTTTTCAGACAGACTAAGCAAAGATTTTCTTATTTTTTTTAATTCAAAATCCTCCCTGAGTTCGTAGTCGTAGTCGAAGTCCGCTCTATAGATCTCAGCCTTATTCAAGCTCTTGTCGACTCAGCGTACAATTCCTAATTGACCGGGTGAGGAATTTTTGCCCAGTGTAGCGATAATCCCTATTACACACGAAGGTAATAAACTTGCCCTTTCACGGATAAAGGTGTGAGCTAATGTAAGTACGGGGATACAGTACAGACCGGGATAAACCCGCGTTTGAAATAACTTGATAACGCGTTCTCTTTATACAGAGCTGAGATATTCAATTTCCTGTAATTCAGAATATTTTCCGCACTTATTGTTCGGACGCGATATTCCCCATAAATATGTCACAAAACAGGAACTGAATCACCGTCCTGTAGCTGTACGTCAACCAGCGATAAGTTTCGGGGAAAATCGGTCCATCACATACCGCGTTTCGATGGCCTTGTTTGACGAAAGTAAAACTGAATGGAACCACGGCTGTTTTGACGGACTTGTTTGTACTGTTCTCAATAGAGTTTGAATAATATATAGTCTTAATTTATAGCAATAAAACATTTGGTACAGTTGGTACCTACTCGAATTCAAAAACAGGCTTTATTTAGCATGGCGACATTGGCACAAACAACTGGTTTAAAAAATGCCAATGATTCACAAAAAATTAAAGCAACAAAACTCTGACACAAAACAAAGTATTTTATTGATCCTGTTGCTGGCTGGAATGTGAGAACCGAGCCTAAAATAATTTGAAAAACGAACGCGATGCGCACGCATGTTCCCGCGCATTCGCCAATGCAATGGAGCATAAAATTGATGCATTATTTGCACATGTGCGTTCCACATGATTATGCGGACACGCGCATGCAGTAGCCGCCCGCGCACGTGACCGCCAAACAAACTGAAGGTTTAATAAACGCTCCGACAATACAGACGCGACGTCTCGATTAATTCTGTACACATCCCGCCAAGCAGTGCTGTTCATGAATAACTTTAATCACTGAACAGAATCAACATCAGTTTTCACTGGAAATGCGATGAGTGCATTCGATTTTACAATGTCGATCATCGACAGTTGCTCTTGTTTAATGGTGAAGAACAAGATCATTATGCAGCTTATAATGGCGCCAGATAAGTCTAATTAACCTGTCTTCGTCGTCAGACGGCGTGATGTGTGTACTGTGGATATATCATACAAAGCTACTTTCGTTACACATTAACATAATTTTACTACTTCTAGACAGTCACTACAGTCACGTAGTACTTATAAATTTCGTGTTTGTGATTTTTTGCGCACTAATTTATATTTCATCGTCTTTTGGCAGAATTGATTGATTTATTGATTGCGCGATTCAATAACCGTCTGTTCTTGTTATCGAGATGTAATCGGAAATCAAATTACAAAATAATTTTAAACTGACTTATTTTAAAAGAAGAGGTTCTATTTCTGAATAAAAGAAATATGTATAAGTATTACTTTAACTAACTCATCAAGGGCCACAACTAGACCCAGGAAGACGAATTTTTGTAAATAAGTTGGTTTAAAACGTACCTATATCAAGGAATACAAAAGCATATCACGAATAAATGGGGGTTCAAACATTGTACGAAGAAACAATGTAAATACGGTCGGAGAGACTTCCACGCGAGCGGAGCGGAGAGCTAGTATTATTTGATGAGTATCAATGTCCATTGATGGAGCGTCAACAGCCAAAGCGAGTAGCGTGCGCGGTGCCGCACCGCACGTGTGGGCGCATTGTCCTCATTCCATAATATTCGCTTATTTGTACCGTTTAGTTAGCATATCAATACCATTGAACTATTATTTTCATTCCATTTCTCTTGAAAAGCATTGATGTAATAAAATAATTATTGTTTTTTAGGTTTGTAATCATGTTAGATCTAAATCTAAAACAACAGCCTGGCACCTTATAGTCTGCGGAAAGCCTTAGAATTATTTTTTTAAACGATGTCTTTACTAAGAAAAGGACAACTTGAAAGGTAAACAAAAAGCTTGTAAATATTTAAACTGCCTAAGACTGCTGGACGATGCAGAAACGTACACTGGAACGCGATGTGAGATCCAGCAAATACTGAAAATTTGGAATTGAAGAACTCCTGTACCTACTCATACGGCATACCGAATTTAAAGTAGCATAAAAGAGCCACAACATTTATTGATTATAATCTCACATATGTACATCGATGTTGGTGACGGAACGAATGTTTTACCAACACGTGCGAACTACATTGTTATGCAAACATTTTACAAGTATCACATACTTTAAAATGCAAATTATTATGTGGCTTTATTGTCTTTTTTGTTTTATGCAGTAATCATTAATTATTTATGTTTTACTTTATATTTAGAGCTATACAGACATCCTATAAGTATAACCCCGATTTATTTACATTGGTCGCTTAAAAAGCCTATTGCACCAAAGTATATTCTAAATGGACGTCCTATGGCTGATGATGATGATGACATTCTAAATAGTATTAGTGTCGTTTTACCTTTATGAGTAACTCATAGTCGTCAACACTAGTTCAATAAACCTTACAGTTTTAGTATCTGCCGTCATGTGATGTAACATGTATCGGTGAACTATCTACATATTGCATCTCTACATCAAATATTCGAATTTACAATTAAGCCTATTAATTCTAGTGTCAGATATATTTACCAATACATACACGATTTAGTTGGATAAGTACTTCGCAATCGACATAGTTGTAACATGATCAGTCAGTTCGGAAACCTTGTCGGTCGCGGACTCGCGGTCCACATCTACGGACACTCGGTATGAGTCACTCGACGGTCTACTAACAACCGCAAAACAGACACCGAATATTGCATGATAATTGACCAAAATAACTGCAGATAATATCATGTTCTTAGAACATCGATGCTACAAATCGATGTAAGGATCAGATTTAATAGATCAAGGATAAAATACAATCTGGCCAATGATAATTTAGTTAGTAAGCTGTTGGATGTCCGAATAATAATAAATAAATAAATAAATATGAAAATGATTATAAAATGGGCGTTGTAAAGGAGAGTTTAAAGAAGGGCATTCCAAAACTCTGCGAATAATGTAGTTACCTAACTACCTACCTACCTAGTACCTACCTACCTACCTACCTAGTACCTACTAGGTATTCCCCTCGGGGAGTGTACTGTGTAGTGTGACCCACGTCTGGTCGGCTCCCCTATATCGATCCCGTCATGCCATGGCGCCCAGATCGCCCAGAACACGTTGTGAGTTAGCACCTCACGACTTAATAGGAGTCGTATTGTCTCACGCCTGTACGCAAATGTGTGATTGTGGAGGAATCTAGACTTCATTGAATGTTGCCGGGACTCAGGAGTGGCTGCGTCAGTGGTTGGTGTTCGTGCACTTTTTGATGTAGGCGGTGTGAGGCAAGAGTTTCTCCTTGTGAGACAAAATTTCTTTGATCTGGTGGCGACGTATATGGGCTATGAACCTGGACGTTCAATCAGCAGTATTATCCATACTAATTCTTATAGCATCGTAAAGACTGCCTCGGTGGCGTAGTTGTATTTCGGTATGACTACCGTCCTGCGGTCTTGGGTTCGATCCTCGGGCCGGGCAAAGTGATATTGGATTATATCAGCCCGGAGTCTGGAATTTGTGCACGATATGGCGATAGGATCGCCCACTATCATATCTGGGACTGAACTAAGCTCGGCGAAATGTGTGTGTTCTAGTACGCTAGTGCACCTCTGCCTACCCCTTCGGGGATACAGGCGTGTGCTTATGTTAATGTTATGTGGATCATAAATATAATATAATTAATGAAATTGTAAAAATTTTATTTAGGCTACTGTGGATGATTGCACATAATAAGTGCAAAATCGATTCTCAAACGTAAAGAAGATTGCGCATATTAAAATTATTCCATACATTTGCATATCTATCTTTTTAGCTGTAGCTGTACGAGCTGTGCTGTTCTGAGCGACGTGTGGGATGCGATGACCGCAGCGGGCGTGGTTTACGCCTTTCATCTGCCAAGGTCGCGGATTCGTCTCGAGTTCGCAGTTCGCACAGCCACTGGACCGACACACGCTGGCCGCTGCACATTCCCGATTCGTTTTTGCATGTATTACGTAAAGTTTAATCACAATCACATTTTGTATCTGAATAATCATATTATCTCTACCAACCTTAAGAAAATGCAGTTCTAAATTGTTTGAAGTTAATCATGAATTATCGCTTGCTTTGACGGCGAAGGAAAACATCGTGATGAAACTTGAATACTCGAAACTTATCTACAAAATTTCGAAATTATGCAAGTCTACAGACCAGCATTAGGCACTAGTATAGAACACTAGACCTAACTCCTTTCATTAGCACAGAAGGCCTGTGTGTTTCAACCATACTTATATCTGAAAAACAATACATGCAAAACAACTTGATCGGAGTGAACGATTTCAATATTAGCGTTATAGCTATTATCTTTAGAGGTTTCAGGGTGACGGAATACATTGAAGAGGGGTGAAGTGACCTGCGTCAGCGGAGTTATCTTGTTTCTCGCGTGTTGAGAAATTTATCACAAATCTCAGCATCTAGAGGTAAGATTACATTGACAGTTTAGCAAAGAAACCAGATAAAATATTTGCATAACACTTGGACATTTCTAAATGCATCACTTGAAGAATTATTGATGAACTAGTAGTCATTACAAAAACATTTCGTATCCTAGGTATATCATAATTTTAGCCAAAGGGATAAAAAAATATTGAATAGTCAAGTGCCAATATAATAATTCCTAGAAAACGAACGGAGCACTGATAAGAGTCGAATATAGTAGCTTTATTGAGTTGTTATCACTTATCACGACGAAGTAGATACGGCATGTGGCACGCTGCACGACACGCGGCTAGTGACGCGGCGGACAAGAGCGAGACCAATCTAACACATTGTATATTTATATACATTCTTATCATAGGTATACAGGTATATTTAACTTGCAAGTTGCAAGTGAACTTCAAGGTGCAACTACACGACTTGTTCATTGGTCCGTATTAGGGGGCAAGATTGCTTCAATATGTTATTCATAAAACATTCGGGTAAAATTTATTCCCTAAAATTTATTCATTCTATCAGGTTCCGGTATAATCAGAGAAAGTAGAGAAGAGTTAAATTCGACCGGGGCCATAGATCACAGTCCACATTAATTTACAATCAATTAACTGTCCAAATAGCTAATTCGATTCATCAATCTCTGCTAAATGCTAGTTAATAGTTTTTAATACTAGACAGAGATAGGTTTTACGTTATACACTCCTTTCATCTGACAATGAGAGTAAGAAAGTTATAGGTTACCCAGACACAGTTTATTTATTAATTTCATAGTAAAATTACCAGTATATTGAACAGAATCTTATTGATTCCCCTTTTCAAGGGAATTAATTTTTGGTGTAGGTTGCACTTTTAATTAGTGTTTTTATACTATTAGTACAACTACCATACCAAAATTAAATTATAATTTATAGTCCATATTTTTTAAAGCTTACAATATTTTGACGCCTATTATTGATTCCTTTAACCTACTAAGTGCAAAATTTGGGTAAATGTTGGTATCCGAACTGTTGATTAAGTCGATATTATGTCAAGGATCAGTAATATTTAGGTTACAATATACATTGATATGCACATACCTATCCGAGTGCAGATAAACAAGGTTACGTTATATTTTGTAACTTCTTCACTCGAACATGTGTTATCAATGCACCGAACACGCGTCAAGACTCAAGAGATTCTTGTAATAATTGTACGCAATAACTTACGTAACAAATTACATTCAAGAAATGAAACAAAATATTTAGGCCTTGATCTTTGATGCATAGATGGTGAAATTACTTACACTTTCTCATATATATTGAAATTGACATGGTAATTAAATATTTATAGTCAAGTGCAAAAACTCGTGATAAAAATCAGTACGATTATTAAATTAATTTTCTGAATTCACATTGCAGAGTCGGTCGCCTGTACGACCTTGTCGGTCGGATTGTTATTTAACATTCATATCGAACCACATTAAATAACTTGTTTCCAATTGTAGGCCAATAACCACTTCTAGTTGAGCACATAACTCTAATAAAGCGCCTCTCATTATAATAAAATTCTATTTATATCGCATTATACAATTAATAAAATGAATAAAAGTTGAAATATGACAAAAAAATTACCAATTTGTCACGTTAAGGTAATGTAAGTTTTGTCAATTCTTGACCGCGGGTTTTGTCTACACCTACGATTATGTTTTTTAAATTATAATCGTGGAGCAAATACAACGGGGAATACTTGTGTAATGTTTTGGATGATTCGTCTAGAGCTAGTTTATCTGAAGAGATTAACATAAAGCAGCTGCTCATCGAAATATTTTATTCTCATAGAAGAGAGCAGTCGAGCTTGTAGGTGATCACCGTCGGCTCCCTTAATACCAGAGGAATGGTTGTAACAGGATCTCGCTCTACACTCTGGAGAGCCTTGAACATTCAACAAGTAGGTAGTGAGTAATAATCCGTAATAGTTCAGTAAATAGGTGTAAAGTACGGCCACCATACCGAATGATCGTCACAGTATAACAAGCAGCGCACGATATTGACATAAAACCGTATCGAATCTGGCTAAGTTGTTTGATTTTTTAACGATATAACAAATTGTTTGTTTGGTAAGTTTTAGCTACATTTGCGAAACAATAAATCTAAGCCAGGAGATAAAACTGCATATAGTTCTAGTGCAGTAAATCTATTGATTTTTAACAGACTTCGAAAATAGGAGATTAACGATTCGTCGGATTTTTTTTTATGTATATTCCCCGATTACTCGAAGACGCCTGGGCCATTCCGAAAAAGTTCATTTTGTTTAAAAGGGCATACTTCCCAGGTGGTCCCATTGGCACCAAGTGAGATTTAATGATGGGATCCCGAAAAAATCGAGGGCAACCCTAAAATTTTATAGGGGTCCATAGTGTGTTTTAGTATTTGCGTCTGGTACTCATCATCTTATGTTGCTGAGCAGATGGTGGAGGCGGCACATAATTATATATGTATGTTACATAAGCGTATGGCCCACCGGAGGTCGAGCCGCCTGTGACTATCTACCTATTAGGAGTTGGTCAATAATTCTTTCAGTATTATAGGCTCGTAAAGACCGATATTTATGTTACTTCTTCCTATTCAGGTGAACTGATGAGGGGAGGTAAAACTCCTTGATACTTAGGAGTTAGGGGATAATTCTTAAATAACCCTATAAATAATTATTTTGGTGATTGCGTCGAGAGTCTTAATTTTATGCTACTGAACACTAATGAGCACTAAACATTGATAAATAATAATTAAAGTTTAACAAAAACTGAAAACCGACTTCAAAACTGAACACTTAAAAGTAAAAAATAACAATTTCTTACTTTCATTGGAGTCGGTGCCTTTTCATTTGATCTTCGGGCCCAGCACTGACTCCAAAGAGAGTAAGAAATTGTTGTTATTTGTTACTTTTAAATGTTCAATTGTTGTTTCAGTTTTTTAACTGTAGTAAGTTTCCTAATGTAAGTCCAATAACTTTGAACCGACACGACGCGACAATCGAAACGAACAGGAAGTATAAAAGTAGTGTTATATTTAGAACCGGAGTACCGAACAATTTCGATCCTGTATTTGTCAGATCAGTTTAAAGTTAATTCAGAAGTAAATTCATCAAAACAATTGCAAGCCTTGAATAACCAATGTCAAGAACAATAAAATTGTTATCAGTGCAATAATACTCGTAGATACCAAATAGACATTTCAAGTGCATTGTTTGATAGTAGGAAGCAATCAACGTCTCCTGCACATTGTACCTCGACCGAGCATAATGAATACATTTCAATAGGGAAGGCTGGCTCCAGAATGGTTCCGGATCCTTTGAATGAACGTGAATTGTGAATACGAGCCAGTAATTAGAATGAGCTCGATATTGAAACTGTAGACCTTGCAATATTTCTAAGCAGTAACAGACGTAACAGTTAATTAGAGTTCCTTGCAGCAAGTCCTATAATAAAAATCAAAAGTCGTATCATATACAAAAAATATGAGATAATAAGATACGAGGTTTATCATTACTGCATCATCCATTGCCACAGAGTGTTTCCAAAATATTTTACATATTGCCATAGCACTCTAATATGGTTAATATTAAGAAACGTGACGATATAAGATTACATTAAGTGTCGAAATATGTGAATTTCGTGCGTTTCCTTTAGTGAATAATTTTGTCGCGTAATTATAATTTTTGGAGTTTATTTCATAGAAAATATGTGGAGAATTTCATGACTTTTATGGTTTTTGCGTATGTAATATGTATCTATACAAAAAGGATTCATTGACAATCGTTGACTTTCTTTCTTTCTACCTGGCCTTATCCCACCTTAATGTGGAGTCGGGGCAACACTCTTTTTCAAGCATGTTGCAGAAAGGATTTGTCTTAGTTTTTACGACCAGCTGCCTGCATGACGTCAACCCTCTCTGAGGGATCCAGTCCCGGAAACATAAAATTAGAAAAATCGCTTTGCCCGACCTGGTAATCGCACTCAGGACCTCCCGGTCCACAGACCATAATTTTTGACAATCATTGACTAGCAGAAATAAAAAAACAGCATATCTCGATACAGCCTCTGTAGATATTACAAATAACAATCAAGATGCAGTCGATGAAATAATAAAAGTGAGCCCTGATCAGATCAACGAGGTCAAAGCCACCGCAATCGTAGGGGTACCAACCGTACACGTCGCGTCGGAGGTTATAGTCGAATACAACACAAAGATAATAGGTGAGTATTGCCGAAACGATAAGTAACTTTTGTTCGACTGTACCGGTGCATTACATACTATCAGATGACTGATGAGATAATCGGAAGCAAAAAGATTGAAATCCAGTCACGACGCGGAGATTCGCGATTAAATAACAATAGTGAAGCTTGTTCGATACGAGCTGCTATTTGCAAGCGGTTTGTAACGATACAAATTAAAGAGATAAAGGAAATGAACAAAATTAAGAACACGTAGAAAAAGTGGAGGTTCCTTGCAAGATCTAAAAGACTAGACATTTGAAACTATAGATATACATTACTTCAGCACTTTTCAGAAACATGTATTTTGAGGTGAAGGACAATTAGTGTCAATGTTTTACAAGTACATAGTCAAATAAATATATTCATCAACCACATATAGTGCTACATTACGATTAAGATCCATGTGTGTCCTGACTACTCGTGAGTAACATGCAAAACACGCTTGCAAAATTATTTGTTGTACGCTTTATCACACTTTGTGCATTTCCCGTACAAGTATTTGCAATGTTACGTCAGATATCATTATAAATGGCATTACCGCGATATACGATACGATTCAAGGACGCGATATTACACGATAGCGTTCGACAGGGCCGTGTCAAGTATTGCCAAATGCTAAATGACTATATTTACAACATAAACGCCTTTTTTTTTTGCAAAATAAACTCTATAATAATAATATTAACCCTGTAATATTACTGTCGCCCTGCTGGGCACGGGCCTCCTACTGAAAGGGGTTAGGCCCTAAGTCTACTGCCCTAATGCAAGTTGGTGAACTTCACATCTACCTTCGAAATTCTTGTGGAGAAATTATCGGGCATGCAAGTGTCCTGACGATATTTTCTGTATAGGAAGCGATAATTCACAAAGAAAACACACTTAACATATGTTACGATCAGATTTGTACGCCCCAACTGAGCTATCGCTGCTTATTTTCTAACTGTATAATCTAAGATATAAATTAGAATTTGAGTGGTTATATAAAGAGGTGCTGAAAATATTATTTAGACATAGTTTAATCAGCAAAAGTGTAGATGATTAATGCGAAGAGTACGATGCAACGAAGACAAATATGTGTGTAATGTGCACCTTTAAAGTATACATTATTGCAAATAAGGATGTTGGTAGCTGGCAAAGAAACGAAAAAACAGCTTGCGTCGAGAATGCAAACCACACTCCCGAGCAAGTCTCCTTTCGGAGAATCTCATGCGATTGCAGCGTCGCCTCGTCGCCACTGTTTTTTCGACATAGCTTCAAACCCGTTTTGATACTAGTTGCTGGCGGTAATGTATCGATGCCTATTATTTACAGCCTATTTTAATAAGCGGTCAGATAGTCTAATTCTATAATATTTTTTCTTTATACTTTCATTACCTTGAGACCTTTACCCAGTACCCTAATTTCAGTATCTTACCCTATTTGAGTCATTTACAATTAAATATTGTTATGGTATTTTTGAAAACAGCTCTAATGATTTCGATAAAATTACAGTAATAAAAGTCGCAGACAGGACCCGAAAAGCATATCAAGTCAAGTCTCAGAATTGGGTACTTGACTACGTTTGATTTTATACATATATTTATTAGCAAATAAAACAAGAAAGAAACCCTTCTGTAAAAACTGCATCCAAATTGGTTGAAAAATGAGGCAATAATTCATATTTTAAATTTCTGGAGTGGGGGCATATTGGAGATATCTTGCTATCCCTTTCCAACGCCTGTACCGTTATGGCGTAATGTGATTACATTGATACTTCTCTTTCCCACAGTTTGAAGGATACACCGAACTTCCAAGGCTTATATTTTTTTTATTTTTGAGAATATTTCAATATTTTTTTCTGTTCTATATGGGGCATTTCACGTCAAGCGGGCAACGAAAAAAAAGTGAGGTTCTGAAATTCGTTCATATTTTGCTTATTTATACTTCTAGAGGGTATGAACGTGTACACAAAATATTTTTTTATATAAAAGGTCTAATTGTCAAATTATGGCCTTCTAAAATATTGACCTCACCGATGTAAGGGTTTCTTTGGGAGGTATTTTGCGTATTGAAGTAATTTATAATAAAATAACAAATGTAGTGTTTTGGGTAGTAAATTTAATGAACTTTTTGATTTTTTGAACCGATTCGAAATTTAATTTTTTTATCATGTGTTAAACCGGAAATAAAGATTTCAAAGCGAAATTTCAATAGTTTGGACCACAACATTTTTAATATTTTTTAGTCGAAAATAAAGCTTGACATACACAGATTCTACCATAAAATTTGTAAATGGGGTGCTACATTCGTTTAGGAATTATATCAATTCGAGTACGTACATGTCGTACTGGTTGAGGTACCTGACTCTTGCTAAAGTCGGCTATTTTGCGTAAAAATAATACACACAGTAAAATTGCTTTGAAGTCACCTTTTTATGCATGATTATAATATTTACAGTTAATTTTATATTGATAACCGACTGATCCTGAAGGAGGATAATGTTTTTCGAGTATAGGTTTGTGTTTATGTATGTCAATTTCTTCCGCACGCTCTACAGCCCAAACGCCTTGACGAATTTTAACATTTGAGATGTCATTTCATTCGTCTAAGTAGTGGGAGTAATATAGGATGTAATATTCAGTTGTTGCGCCTGCGTATTAAAATGGGAAAGGAGAGTAAAAGTTTTTTTTATTATAATATCGTTATTGTAAACTAGCAACACTTTTTGTCAGATAGCAACACTATCGAAATGTTATTATACTTTATTTTACTCCCACTACTGAGACGAATGAAATGACATCTCATATGTTAAAATTCGTCAAGGCGTTTGGACTGTAGAGCGTGCGGAAGAAATTGACATACATGAACACAAACCTATACTCGAAAAACATTATCCTCCTTCAGGATCAGTCGGTTATCAATATAAAATTAACTGTAAATATTATAATCATGCATAAAAAGGTGACTTCAAAGCAATTTTACTGTGTGTATTCTTTTTTACGCAAAATATCCGACTTTAGCAAGCGTCAGGTACCTCGACCAGTACGACATGTACGTACTTGAATTGATATAATTCCTAAACGAATGTAGCACCCCATTTATAAATTTTATGGTAGAATTTGTGTATGTCAAGCTTTATTTTCGAATAAAAAATATTAAAAATGTTGTGGTCCAAACTATTGAAATTTCGTTTTTAAATCTTTATTTCCGGTTTAACACATGATAAAAAATTTAAATTTCGAATCGGTTCAAAAAATCAAAAAGTCCATTAAATTGACTACCCAAAACACTACATTTGTTATTTTATTATAAATTACTTCAATACGCAATATACCTCTCAAAGAAACCCTTTCATCGGTGAGGTCAATATTTTAGAAGGTCATAATTTGACAATTAGACCTTTTATATAAAAAATATTTGGTGTACACGGTCATACCCTTTAGAAGTATAAATAAGCAAAATATGAACGAATTTCAGAAACTCACTTTTTTTTCGTTGCCCGCTTGGCGTGAAATGCCCCATATCTTAGACGACGTAAATTTCATATAAAATTAATTTATAAAATTTAGTCAAGTACCCAATTAAGTTTTCTTAAAGTCTCACAGAGATGGAAGTAATCGCATGGATATCATCTTTTTTTTTAGCCTGTGTTGTTTATAAACACATTTATACAGTCGTAACCGAATCTGTAATCGAATTATCTTCAGTAGCTTTTTTGCAGAGTGATGTAACAAGCACACGGTAGGAAATTATAAAACGATGGTAATTTAGACACTCCAAAATGTTTTATAGAATTGCTGTTATATGTATAAAAAAGTTAATTCCACAATGGAACTTATTTAAATAATATTTTCAACCTGATTTTATCACCATTTCGTCATAACTACTGGTTTCACGTTTAAGACAGATTACAAACTTCTATCTAGGCCGAAGATTTCAATAAATTGCGTTTGATAGATAAATAAAAGTAAATGTTCCCCAAAGTTCTGCATCGCAATGATTAGCAGATGGTTCTAAATTTTAACAAGTAATTCTAATGCATTCGAATTCCTTATCCTTAACATATTCAACAATACCATTGTTTTCTTCTTATTCGTTAAATCGATAATTTACGTAATATCGTTGATATTTGGTTATTTCCATCCTGGTTCGAAGATCTGTCTTTTTGACTCAGTCTAATCTAGCCCGGTGCATAAATTACAGTAAAAAGTCTATAGCGGCTGTCGTGCAACTGGTGCCGACATAAGTTTCATTTATTTGGAGGAAACATAACGATTCTATTCTTGGAACAAGTGACGCATGCGTTATTACAATGATGACTATAAAACAGCGGTTATAATAAAAGACCACTATACAAATTCTCTCCTCAGCTTCGTATATACCGGCGCTGCACGATCGGTCAACAGTCCAACTGTGGGTCTAGTCACTAGTGCAAGTTGATTCATCAGATTTGACATAGTCCGTCACGTTAAAGTTCAATGCGACACAGAATTAATTATTAATACAGCCTTAGATTATTGACAAAATATGGTACCTATATTTTTACATTATAAACCAAAATGCAGTTAGGTAAACGTAATTGAATTGCTAGACAACATACACATTAGGCGCACTGTTAGTCCTACCGTAGACGTATAACTGCCGAATGCTCATACACTTAAGGTCACCTTATATTATTTAAGATCGCCTTATCTGTCAAAGTTGTATGTCGAAAATCAATGTAAGAAGCTGTTAAAGTTGAGTAGCATTTGACCATTCGAGCGTAAGAGAGGTACTCCATAAATGTTTGATAATAATGCTCAGTCTGTTCGACAGTTCGGATAGATTGTGATCTGGGACAGGTTGGAGTTATGTTTGTGTGTTGGACGATCGTATAGTACTAGTTAATAGTTTAAAGTGTGTAGACTCCGGACCCCGGAGTCCCGAGAATGACATTGTCCTTGCAGGTGCGAGGCCCCGCTTACTCACATTAGCGATATCGCGTCTACGAAACGATTGACATGCGATAAGCGATAACACAACGCCGTACAAATTTACAACACTATCGACATCAGCGAAATTCGATGTAGCTCGCAAAAATATTCGAATAATATAGGGTAAAAAGTAGGTACTTACAGTTTAACGACTATCAAAACCTCTAACCTAACCTCTATAATACGTTTTATTCCCGCAATTAATGAATGCGCATACTGACATACGTAAATCAATACTAAGGCAGTGACGCATATCTGAAAACCGTCACTTCCTCTGATTGAATGAAACGTAGTGGACAGTGGTGCAACCAAAGGATGAGTAAGACGGAAGTGACCCGATATCAATAAGAGAGCCTTCTCTTTGGCTCGGACATTCTATCATTTTAAGCTGTGCACATATCTGAGGCGAAATTAATGTAATGGCTGTTATCTGATTCATATTAAAACGATCTGTATCACAAAATCGGATAGACGGACTCCTTCATTATTTGACTTGAGATTGCAGACCATAAGATTACTAAAAAAATGCATAAGAATAAAATGGAAGATCTTTAGTAGTAACCCTTAAAACAAAGTTGTTTTCTTATGGAAAATGGATACCATGGATGGCAATGGACTGGCATGATCCCAATGGACTGGGAAGCCAAAGGGTCTTGTGCTTAGTCTAGCATTACAACGAGCCAGATATACGATATTGAATACATCAGAGTTTTACCTTTATTGTGGTTTTACTGACAACCCAAAAATACGATGTAACTCTTGATGTCTAAAGAATCCATCTAGTTCCCACATGATGACGATTGTCTATAGTCTGATTGCAAATTAAAATGTTGCCACTTTTTCATAAAATTTAAATAGTGCTGCAGTAAAAAGATCAATATTCTATATTCATTTCATTTCGGTGAACCATTTCTTTCTTTCATCTTTTAAAGGCCAATTGAAAATTGTAATTCCTGCTAAATGTAGTATTATAAAAATTATCGAGTAAGCGGTCTATAAACATTTTTTCAATTTAACTTAGATAATAATCGTAAGTAAAAAAATCTTTGAACGATAAAATCTGAACTTGATGGAACACTAGGTTTGAAAGATGGCAACATTATTTTGTAAAGTGACATTTCGATCTGTCAATTATCAATCGGATTATACAATACGTATGTAATTGAAAAACACATAGTTTCAATACCAAGTATTGAGGACAAATATACGCTTTAAATAGAGCAAATAACCCATCACAATACCTACATGTAGAATGTAGATATGATGCAAATGACCAAATCACGTCAAATTATCCACTTATCACGTCCGCCATCAAATAGGTGAAGGCGACAACGTGGGCAATGGGCATGACCTAAATGTGTGAGACCATTGTCAGTTTTATACTTTCAACAGTTTTTACAACCTTATATGTCAATATATAAAGGAGAATGCCCATCCTATATGGGAAAAAGTATTGACCTCAGGATTGTTGTGTCAACATCAAATTATGTCTATTCTACTCTAAGATGTCCATAAATACTACTGTAACAATTTGGGTTCAATTGATATTAGAGTTTAAGAAATATTTGAAAAATGAAATAAAATACATTTTGACGTTCATCGTACACCTTAAATTGAATTACAAAGCAATACCCTAGATTTTCTATTGCAAAACGTATGCACCAATGATATTTTAGTATCCACTAAGGCATCCACATTTTAATTGTTAAGAAACTATGGCCTAAACCTATCTAAATAGGAAAAATATTGGGAATTTCTAACACCATCTTCATTTCCATTGAACGACAGTTAACAATATTATGACATTCATGCTTTTTGATAACATTATTATTGTTCTTTTTGGAAAGACTTGAAGTATACAGCTTCGCATTAAAAAGTATTTAACCTAACGTGATCGCTAAAGTAGGGATGTAATTACATAATATCGTCAATAATTAATCAATAACTTTTGTTGGCCTTTACATAAGTATATGAGACTACAGCGGCCTGCCCTAATGTACGTGAGATTTAAGTGTGTTTATTATATGGGTGGCTTATTTATAGCGCAAAATAAAAATGACTGATGACTGCCTCGGTGGCGTGGTGGTATTTCGGTACGACTACGGTTCTGAGGTCTCGGGTTCGATCCCCGGGTCGGGCAAAGTGATATTGGATTTTTCCATATCAGTCCGGAGTCTAGAATTTGTGCCCGATATAGCGATAGGCTCGCCCCCTATCACATCTGGGACGGAACTAAGCTCGGCGAAATGTGGGTGTTCTAGTTCGCTAGTACGCCTCTGCCTACCCCTTCGGGGATACAGGCGTGAACTTATGTTATGTTATGTAAAATAAAAATGAACCATTGCGTTCACCATGGTAAGTCCTTGCATTTTCTTCAGATTTGTGGATTTCTTCATTGTGGATGTTTTATCACAATGCAAGTTGTATACAAGTATTGATGCAAACACATAAATTATTCGTCGATTCGTTTATTTTACATACGTATATAAGCTCACGCTTGTGCCAGAAGGGATAAACACAGGTGAACTAAAACACCCACATCGTGCCGAGCGTATTTTAGTTGTTTTGAGAGACTTGGTGCTCTGAGGGAAGAGCCTGTGGCAACAATTCCCAGACAATTCATATTATGATTTTGCGGATTGAAAAAGTAGAAACACAAGCTATGATGTCTATGACGATTTGCAGCTTAAAAGTGCTGCATTTACCTATTATTTAAAACTAGCACTATTTCGGAATGAATTTTTACCGGAAGAAAATTCTGACCAAGAACTCATAACGTTCCTCTTCTGAAGCAGCACATAATTTACATTACATTAATTAATACATAATTACTATCAATCTACGGGTGGACATAGTAATTTTTGAATATATAGGTAGGTACTTCCGAACTAGGCTAAATCTACGCTAAATACATTTTCTGTGAGGATTACGATGTCAGTGTTTTTCTCTGTTTTATTTTTACGCCCCAGTCGTGATGACCATCTTAATGTATGCAGACGCTACCGGAATAATCTTCATCATACAAGCGAAGCTACGAGCAAATGCTAGTTTGTCGATACTTAAGTAACGTTTACCTAAGTAGTGAATCTACACATCTCTAATTCATAATACGTGATATCTAGACTCTTTAATGTATACTTTATCGATACCTATACACTATGGTCAGTTGCTAGGGCGACGTTGGTTTGTTATTCAGGTAATCTGTCAAACTTACGAGAAGGGGTTGTTTAATATAAGGGTATGTGGGCACGAGTGATTTTTCGTCACTTTTGTACTCTTTTCAAATGTATGAAATGTGATTCCATACTTGCACCTCTATACATTTTCAGCCTATAGAGACGAAACAATCATTGTGACAAAAGTCGCCCGATGATGACAAAGGCACATCGCCATGACTTCTCGGGTTGGATCCCCGGGTCGGGCAGTGATATTGAATTTTTCAGTATCAATCAGTCCGGAGTCTAGAATTTGTGCCCGAAATGGCGATAGATTCGCTCCAAATCACATATGGGACGTAAGTGAGCTCGGCGAAATGTGGGTGTTCTAATTATTTAGTTCGCCTCTGCCTACCCCTTCGGGGATACAGGCATGAGTCAATGTATGCGTGAAGTTACGAGGCGATGACGAGATGACGACTGGGTGACATTATAACATTTTCCTTTGCATTTCTCGAGACTGCTCAAGAGTCACGGTAACAAGTCATCTGTGTGCACTAGCTTTTAACATTTGATATATTCAAGGACCTGTTGATTATTGACAAGTTACCATAGTAACAATGGAAAATGGTGTATTTAATTATTTCAGAAATCTATTAATTATTCTTGTTTCCCATTACAGATTTAGCTAAGACTCGCACCAAACATTACGATTTTTTTTTCTCTTTTTCCCACTGGTATCACTGTCGAGACACAAACTATTACATATATCTGTCAAAGTATACTCGATATGGGCATTCTCCTTTGGCTTGAACGCGCTTACCTCTGAAAAACTTGGTCAATTCTGAAAATAATTAGAAAATAGAATAGTACAATATCCCAGAGTGACATTATAGGCTAGTTGATATCCCGGGGAGAGATTTTATCATGGGGCTGGAACTACGAGGAATAGCTAGTATCAATATTGTGTGCAGTGAACGCACATAATACTCAACTGTAGCAGATTTTCTGCCCGGGGGAATTTCGTCTGGACCTGGAGACCTTGACGAACCAGGTATTTAAATATATATTGCTAACAGATGGACAAATAATGATAAGTAATATCCACATGATGATAAGTGATCGTATCTCGTGGTTGTTAGGAACTAAAATATACTTTGATCCCAAACAAAGCCAGAACAAATATTTTTGGATCACATTTGCGGGGCGGGATTCGGGAATCGATCGAGTTTCATAGCCAGCTCTTCACATGCTTGATGCTATACATACATGAACACCTACTGTGTATACTAACGGTCAACGGTACAATGATAGCGTTTAATCGAATTATCTGATATCGATATTAAGTACCTACTAATAATTATTGGATTTTTTATATTTCCGACGTAACACGATGTATTAACACGATCGATCAGCATTAACAGTATTACTAGAATGACCACAAATCATCTTAATAAAAAATTTTAAGATTACAAATGATAACTAAATCGCCTTATTTATGTTATAAACAGTGTGGATAGAGAATGCTATGTACCTATATGTTGCGTGATTCATTGCAGCGGTGACGTATTTTCGAGATATCTTAATTTGTAAAACTGCAAGTTATGACGGGGGAACGTGTAAGTATTGGTTGATTTCTCCGGCGCACGTGGAGTACGTCGGGTCGACATTCGGCACGTGTCGCGAACTCGCGATCGTTACGATATCGACAAACAATATGAAAGCGTGATTGAAAAAACAAACCGAGAGGCTAGGCGATAAGACAGGCTGATGACTGATGGCCAAACTTTGTATTGTAACATTGCACTGCACCACTTCATTTGTGGTAAAAGCAATTTCTTTTTATTCAGGTTAAATATTTTTGTAGATATATTACATGACTATGCAGGTCCATAGTAGAAGAATGCATATGTGCACCGTTCAGCGTCAGCAGTTTCACAATATCAAATAGTATTGCTAAGCATTAACAAGCAACTTTATGTAGATCAACATTTCAGACGTTTCACATTTCACTAGATAATATTTCTATGTGGGCCTATCTGTAAGGCATTTAAAATTGGATAGCTGTAAATAACTATACATATTGACTGTTAAAGTCAAACTACAATTCGAGAAAACCTCACCTTTAGTGACGATTGCCTTCATTGCTCAAATGTACAGTAATTTCAGTTGCTATAAACAATTCAAGTTATAGAGTAATGAAAAACATAAGCTCACGCCTGTATCCCTGAGGGAGTAGGCGAAGGTGCATTAGCGAACTAAAACTATCGCCATATCGGGCTCAAATTCCAGACTCCGGGCTGATATGGGATAATCACAAGTTTAAAAACTTAACTGACCGACTTCCAATTTACCGATCCGATTAGGTTACCTAATTGATATGGGACCACCCTTGAAATAAGCTCTATCGAACACAAAAAGAATTTTGAGAATCGGTCCACATTTGGCGGAGATATCGAATAACATATATAAAAAAAAAACCTACGAATTGAGGACCTCCTCCTTTGGGAAGTCGGCCGAAAATCAAGAATGAAACAATATGTATAGAAGTGAGAACTAAATTTAGAACACGTAATAAAACTTAAGCCAGACGCGTGTTCAACATAAAGTGGGCGTCAACGACGAGCGATGTCTTCGTGTGGCTTCACTGTCTTCAGTGTTCGGTAACAACTAACAACTAACAACTAACAACTAACGACCTACCAAGTACCAGCTAGTGTTACGTAAGCCGGTTATAATAATACAGATTTATCGGATTAGGATAGTGTTACTGCACAGTGCACACTGATGCCTCACGAGTCACGCATTCATCACGCAGTCTATTATTTCATTTATGATTAAACTGAAAACTCAAATTGTGATTGCCTAATTTGGGATTTTGTCTGCCTCGGTGGCATGGTGGTATTTCGGTACGACTACGGTTCTGAGGTCTCGGGCTCGATCCCCGGGCCGGGCAGTGATATTGGATTTTTCCATATCAGCCCGGAGTCTGGAATTTGTGCCCGATATGGCGATAGGCTCGCCCCCTATCACATATGGGACGGAACTAAGCTCGGCGAAATGTGGGTGTTCTAGTTCGCTAGTGCGCCTCTGCCTACCTCTTCGGGGATACAGGCGTGAGCTTATGTATGTATGTGATTTGGGATTTGAAGTACCATGACCAAGGGGTTGACTCTTGACACTCGATTCGCCTTCATTTAGTGACCTCAAATTCCACCAAAGTAAGAGATAAAAAGTGCACTAATGTCACGGTAAAAATTAACAAATGAAAAGTTCTTGAATCGAATGCAACATTAGCGAACTTTTTAACTCGATTTCGGTGGAATTTTAAGACAATAAATAAAACCGAATCGAATTCAAAGTCGAAACGAGTGTCAAGAGTAAGGGGGCTGGACCTCATAGTTCTCAGCCCAAGTGCGATGTCAATCGACTGATGTGGCGGCGTGCATTTTGACGTTAAGGCAATCCCTTCACTATTTCACTATCGAATATAATATGTACAATTTCATTGATACAATTCAAGTTAAAACACTTCACAAATACAATAACACCTCAGCATTGGATTCGAACTTCCGAACCATATAATAAGACAGTTCTTATGTAGTTAAAATAAACAATAAGCAATAACAGAGCACGGGTGTGTATTGTTCGCTTCTTGATACTCGATTACAATAATTTTCTAATTATGCAAAACACGCGAGCTCTCACCGTTTGTGTGGGAACGGATTTTTTTGGGAAGTTATTCGTTGAGGTGTTGACTCTGAATGAGGCCTAATTTATATACTATTTTAACACCATGCTTTAAATAGCAAGAAAAAGAAAATAGACGCCCGTGAAAATATTAGGCCCTTACATATGAAATTCGAGTTTTGTCGTACGGACCACTTTGATCTGAAATATCTCCTCTTCGGTTAAGAATTTCAAATTCAAATTTATAAATTCATTTAGCTCATACATTTTGAGTTTCGAAAATAGTCATTAATTTGTTTTTTACCCAATTAGTTTTTTCTTTGGCTTCGCTTGTATCGCACAATAGAAAACATGAAATATTGCTTTATTTACGAGTACGAATTTTACCGTGGCACTACTACTGCAGAAACAGCTCGAAGGGTTAACGATGTGCATGGTACTGGGGTTGCAAAAGAAAACACTGTATGTTTTTGGTTCCAATCTTTTCGTTTTGGAAATTTCGATCTTCAGAACAAGCCCCGGGGACAGGCGGAGACTAAAATGGGTAATGAGAGAACTAAAGACTATTGTGGAAGTGGATCCATCGCAAACCACTTCAGAGTTAGGTGCAGGCTTCGGTGTGAGTGATAAAATAATAATTTAATAAAGATAAAGTCGACCTGATAAATCGATCCACTTCAACAGGTCGATCCGGAAATCCTTGAGGGAGACAGACCTATGTTGAGCGTTATGGACATGGATGTCATGTGGCTGATGATTATGATTGTAAAAAAAACTCAAGGTTTAGCACTGGTAAAGTATGATCGCACTAGTATAGACTAAAGCAGTTTACATGATGATACATGTTTCCGTCATAAAAAAATAATAACGTAATATTAACGTATTGCAGTATACAATAGTAATTTAAATAATCCGTCCCTGACATATTGCCGCCTTTTCGACATAATAATATCATAATTATGTTAATTATGACGCAATGATTAATCTGTTAATTAAAACGTGCCGTTTCTTCGGCGGAGCATGATTAATCTGGTGTCCATATGTGATCGGTTCTCTAGATACAAGATATCTTGAATGTCTGTAACAAGTTTCTGGACTAGCATTTAAAAGGGGGAAGAAAGAATATATTTTTTATAGCAGAAACTGGCAATCGAGCAGATGGGTCACCTGATGGTATGTGATCTCCACCGCCCATAAACTAAAACACAAAAAGAATCATGGGTAGACCCAAGACAAAAAAAGAATCATGAGTGCGTTGCCAACCTAAAAGGAGGAAATTGAAGGGGAGGGAAATGGTCCACCGAAGTTAATGATTTTTTATATTATTAACATGCACAGGAAGTCCATTGCGGGACATAGGCCTCCCTAAAAGATAGTTTCCAACCGACTTCCAAAAAGGAGAAGGTCTTCAATTCGTCTGAATTATTATTATTTTTGTAATGTATGTTACGCGGTATCTCCGCCAAATGTGAACCGATTTTCAAAATTCTTTTTGTGTTCGATAGAGCTTATTTCAAGGATAGTCCCATATATTAATTTGGTCACTATCTGATTAATATGGAAGTCGATCAGTTAAGTTTTTAAACTTGTGTTTATTTGAAATGGTAATATTAAATCGAACTAGAGACAAAAAGGTAAACCAATCCACATTTAATTAACAAAGCAGTGAATTTCACACTGCTGTTAATACATTTTGGGATATTAAATTGCGTATATTCAAACACGCAACTTAATTTTTACAATACATTATGATATTTTTGCCTTGGTCATCGTTTAAGAAACTATATGTTTGATAACTAAACGAGTTTACGTAAGATATTTAGATATTTCAGCCACATCGATATCTGATCAGCATTTCTACATGAACAGACCGCTAATGTGCAAGTCGAATTGGTATGTAAACAATGTGCTATTGTGTGTGTCGCTCTTGGCGGCACGTGTTTTTGCGAGAAAGCGCCACTGTTGCTGTCGCTTGCGTTTGTTAACTTGTTACACATGTTTCCGTAATAAAGTCGCGGGCAATGACCTACAATAATTGTAAGCTGCAATGCGAGAATTTATAGCAACATCATCATCAGCCACAGGATGTCCACTGCTGAACATAGGCCTCCCCCAAAGGTTTACAGAAATATGTATAGACAATAAAAATACGAAGTAGATGGCCCGCTTTATGGTCAGTGGTTACGGTTCCCAGTTGATAATGGCTGTGCCCGCGGTTGCCTATCACGGATAGCAAAGGAATTGATAAGAGGATTGATAGGCGAAGGGGGATTTCGGTCACCGAAAATTTCACTCACCGTGCGGAACACAATAGGAAGTTGCTACTCACGTCGCGTCGCGCACTTTTTCTGCCTTCATCTTACCTCAAAGCGAGAACAGCGCGACAAACTTTATCGAGCATGATGTAGAAAGGATTTGAATTAGTTTCGATGATTGGGTGTATGCCTGGCGTTAACCATTTGTGACCGTATTTTTAGATTGATCTATCACTATATACCTTATATACGTCGCGTGGTGGTTGAGCACACTGTAGTTATAACAATGAAATAAATAACATAACATCCATGCCCAACATTATTCTTAATAATATTAGCTACATAATCTTGGATCAATAATACAAAGATTGCTGATCGAAGCACAAAATCAACTTATTCAGGTTAACAAATTACTAAAAATTTACAATAAATGTTTAAAAGCACATCTGTTTCCTTATTGAAGAACATCGTTAACATAATAATACGAACGTTAACAGTTTAATAACGGTTAATTGATCAGTAGTTATGTTTTATTTCATACTTTCTATGAACATGCATAATAACAATCACATTGCTTACATAATTAGTGTAATTAACAACGCCATAAGTTATGTCATCTAAAACAAATTACTTCCTACATTTTATTTTAAAAACATTATAGATTTTATACATAAAGAGAAGAAAAATATGCACTGTATTGAGACCTTCCTTGTATTAAAACATGGTAAGTTATCACGACGGTTAGTGCGGGTACGCGATTAGTAGGAATAAATACTGAGTGAGCATGGTGAGCGAGTTATGAGCTCATTACAGGAAACTGTGTGGACTGCGCTGTACTGTAAACAACGCGAATTCACTTATTGCCATAAACCTAACGTCACGCGTATCCACTACCCACTCAATAATATATTCATATGTTAGAAATTGAATTAGGAATTTGTGCCCGATTTTGCGATAGGTTCGGGAGCGAATCACATCTGGGACGGAGCTAAGCTTGGCGAAATGTGGGTGTACTAGTTGGCTAATGCGACTCTGCCTACCTCTTCGCGGATACAGGCGTGAGCTTATGTTATGTTATATGTTAGAAATACAAACTTTTACTATTACTACTACTTTTATACTAACATTAGTTAAATTTAAAAAAGTGTATGGGCGCGCTAAGCTCTGGAGCTGCTCCTGAAAATATGTTCGCATAAACAGTCTGTGTGTCTAGCAAGAGTGAATAGTAGAGTTGAAAGGGGAAGACCACATCGAACAGTTTCGGACCAAGTCAGAGATATACCGAGAAAGATCCAGTTAGAAGTACCCGAAACCGACGCGACGTGCATGCATGAAGAATATATTAGGAATTTGGGACTGAATGAGGCAAAAGAGGTGTGCAAAGCGTATAGCAAGTTGAAATCCGTTATATCTGCCTATCGCTATGGGTAAGCGGCGTGAGTCTATGTATGTAAATAGTCTGTCATGTCATGAGAGTCACCACATAGAAATGAATGAATACCCATTCATTCATTTCTATGTGGTCTGGCCACCCGGCCAGCCCAAGTATTGTGTAATCATTATAAATTGACCCGTTAACCTCAACTTTCTCTCAACTATCTGCAACGCTTCACTCTGCATATTGTAATTAATAAATCAAGACATTATTTATGATCGCTCATTTATCAACCATGTAGGTACTCATTGATGAATGAAATGATTATATTCGACATTTTACTAAATAAATCATAATAATCAAACGTTGCATAAAATGTCATAAATTAATTCTCAAATTCGATAACTGTGCCGTTTGCAGATAGCCTTCGCAGTTTAGCCTCTGTAACAGGCCGTGGCTACAAGACAAATGTTCCCGCGCCGAGACAAATGTTTGAGCGTTGTGAGACCCTGGGTACACTGGGTCTCTCCTAGTTCCGGATAATTACCCACGGCAATAGACATGTCTTACGGCCGGTTTTAATAAACGATCTCAGTTTAGAGTGCAGATAGATAGCGATTATGAACCAATCAAATCAAGTCATTTGACGGAGTCATGTTCAAACTGTGTTCTTATTGGCATTTTTTGTAATCTATCTGCACATTCGAACTGAGATTGTTTATTGAAACCGGCCGTTAGTGTGTTGTGACAGTTCGATTTTATTTTCATCTCTTGCGACGTATTTAGTTCTGTATGTGATCTTCAACCTTCCACATGTCGAGGGCTGAGGGCCCACTATGCATACATATGGATTATTAGAAACAGCCATGGAATGCTCCATATAGAGTGCTTATGAATGTACGCGGATGAATGTATTTTGTTATAAATCATCATTAACGGCTTCCTATGACAAACATTTACTGGGCTGATAAAAAACATACAACAACTGTTGTTCGATGGAGTTGTGGAGTCATGTCACTAGTATTCCAAGATCGCTTTGTATGTGTATGCTTGTATATATTATTCATATGTATTTTGATTATTTATATATTTATTTTTATATATGAACTCGATATTTATTTTTATGAGTACCTATATATGTGTAACATTTTATTAAACCATACCCTAATTTTTTTTTATTTTTTTTTACTTTTCCTCATCTACACCTGCCTTGTCTTTTCTCTACACCACCCAAAGGTTGACTGGTAGAGAATGCCTCTGGCATTAAGTCCGCCTGTACATGTCTATGTATAAAGTGTTTAAAATTAAAAAAAAACAAACAAGTATCGTAAGTGAGTAGATTGGAGACACATTCGCGTGATAACGGTCATCTTATCAATACATTACCATTTTGATTTGTTTAAAATAATGTTGTGTAAATAATAATAATGTAATGCCTTAATCGTAACGTAAGTTCGTAACACGTTGAACTAATTATTCTAATAATCACAAGTTTAAAAACTTAACAGACCGACTTCAAATCCGATCGTGACCAAATTTATATGGACCACCCTTGAAAGAAGGTCTTTCGATCACAAAAAGAATTTTGAAGATCGGTCCACATTCGGCGGAGTTATCGAGTAACATACATAAAAAAAACAGACGAATTGAGGACCTTCTCCTTTTTGGAGGTCGGTCGAAAAGAAGCTCTCATACACACTAGGAAAGACCTTGTATTTTAACAATACAGAACTATTGGATTTAGGGGATTGGATAACAGTAAAGGATTAAGGTTACCATTTGTTGGTTAAAGAGTCAACTGACAACATAAGTTACAAAAAATATAGGATTTAGTCCTAGAACCTAGTACTTATACACGATCATATAATAATAATGCTCCGATATTATACTATTTACACACATAACATGGAGGCGATAATCCATAAATAGAATAAGGACATCATTAGCTTCATACTGTTATTACCGTTTGTCGTTTACTACACTTTTTCGGGTCAACAGCTTATCCGAGTATAACATATTAATTTATCCTCGTGACAACCTAACTCAGTACATTATTCCGTGGCTTATAACTTATAAGTCAAGTAGTCACGTGTACTCTCATACATACACACTGTGCAGGGGAACATAATTAACGAGCCATCTCGTCTGTTTTGCACCACGTGTAGTAGTATCCAGTGGGGCGTAGGCTATTTACCATTAAACACGTATTCGGACCCATATTTTCCCCATATCCGACGTATGTGTAATGTGTATCACCAAACGGTACAGTCCATTAGCACATAATGATGTTGACATGACATTATGTATCTCACGACATGTGTCCTGTGTGTGTGTGTGTGTGTGTGTGTGTGTGTGTGTGTGTGTGTGTGTGTGTGTATGTAATTAGCGTGCACACTACAAGGGCGGTCCGTTATGTGTGAATCATGCGCCTGCGCAGCGACACAGCCTGTACTACAATGATCTAGTTAAAAGTGCAATGTACGCAAGGATATTGGAAAATATCGAATAAATAAACACAAGTGACAAGAGACCGCACCGGCACAGTAAAAAATTCTAAATGTGGGTTTTAAAGTAGCAAATCCCGCTGAGTAAACAAACTTCTGGTATTCTATCTTCACGTAAGACTTTATGGGTATGATTAATGGAAATCCACAAATAAATTCCGCAATTTCCTATAACTAATATAAAGTTTATAGGAATCGCTTTGTAAAATTATACGAAACAGGTAATCACGGTTGTATTCAGGTTAAATCGTTATTTCTGGTGATTATTGTTTTGTCGCACCGACGCGGACGCTCCGTGCGACACCGCAGCGCGCCATCGGTTCTGATTTCTGAATCATAATTATTGGAAGAATTAACAAATGTTGAGAAACTGTTAAAGGGGTTTTGACTAACCTCGATATTTACATTCGTGTAAACGCTGACATGATATAGTCAATAAAATGGAAAACGTACGTAAATGTGAATGAATGCCGTTATGAATGTAATATAATTAGGTATACAAAATCAAATCACACGCCACTCTCAAAGTAAATAAAAACAAGCTATAATTAATACCTAGCCCGAAAAAGTACATTGTGAACTGTGAACATCAAGAGACAGCTTCCGTGGCGCAGTCACGCAGTGGCCGGCTTAATTAGAGGCCGCCAGTTCGATCCTCGCACCAAACAAATACTGGTTAATGTAGTTTAAGTAAACAGGGACTTAGGGAGACTTGCAGCACTTAAATAAATCTCGATTGATCCCAAATCTTGATTTATATGTAGGTATGAGCTGGAGGGTAAACCGAACTTAGGTCTAACTCTAGATCAGTAATAGAGCTACAATATGTTAAGTAAAACTAAAACGTTTATCATAAATGTAAAGTACAAATACTTACATGCATCTAATCTTGTCATAAAATGGCAATAATTACAATTTCGCAAACATATCTTTTAAAAATATCCCACGCAAAACGCACCACGCGTGTATCACAGAATACATTATAATACTATTTTTTTTTTTTTTATTTATTTATTTATTATCAGGCAACTACAGCCCAGAGATAAATACCTTACAAGCTAACATACATAATAATAAATATAAAATCACTGTACACTATGTCTTTGTGCGTTCGTGTGGCACTTGTCCGCGGAAGCGGCGAAACACCACGCCCTGCGGCCAGAAGTCCTCCTCCAGGATGAGGTGCAGCAAACAGTTCGGCACGCGCACCACAAACGCCTTAAAGTTGACGTTGCGGCGCGACTCCAGCAGCTGCACCCTCACCGAGTATCTTGTCTTCTGACGGACGTACTCCAGGATGTTCTTCGCATTAGTGGTGTAGTGCAGGCGGGAGATATACACCGGAGTGTTCGGCTGTGCAGCACGCACGATGATGTTGGGCTCCTGAGGAGCCTTGCCGCAGCGGTTCACGGTAGTTCGGTGCCGATGCTTCCTCCTTAGCACCGTCACGAAACCGTCGTTATTAGCCCGGTTCGTTGCCGATTCTAGCACTAATGTAATAGTTCTACAATCTATGGTCTAGGTGTTAAGTTGGCATTTAGAGGCAGGTCATTAATTATATTATATATGTATGAGTATGTATTTATCAAGGTGAACACGGAGTCGACAGTCGACACTCGGCGAGCGGTCGCCGCGCCGGGCCGCGCCGCGCCGGACTCGGGGCTCGGGGCTGCGATCGGACCACAATCCTAAAGGCTTCTAGACAGTGTCTAACTCTAAACAATTACTCAAATACTACTCTTGTTTTCTGAATAGAATATCTCATCGTAATTTAAACGCGTCGTTTTTTATCCCCTTATAAAAAAAGCATTAATTTAGAAAACTCTAAGCAAGTAACAATACTTGTAGTCGAATATGAACAACGATACGAAACGAATGGTTTAGTATTAGACCAGCGAGACAGTGCAACATTTCCACAGGAACCGATAAGCTGACAACCATAGTGGTTCATACTTCATCATATCAAAATCATTCTCAAGGTTACTAAACATGTTGACTGTTGGGCGTCACGAGCTAGTGTGCTACACGTAAAAGACAAGACGCGTACTGATGTTATGTCACTTTTACACCGGAATTTAATTACCCTAACAGCATCTATTAAATTTAAATTACATTCAAAAAATAATATTTACGGTCTAATTAATATTGAAAAAATATTATTACATAATAAGCGAGGAGAAATCAAAACCAATTATAGTCGGGAAAGCTATAGTCGTGAACATCGGATGTTGAGAACTTGACGCGGCGCGCGCGGTGTGATATTTAACTTATAATAGATATTACGGAGATAAGATTTGAGATCATATTATTGATATTTCTGAAGGCCCAAATAGCCCCTTGCTTTTCCCATCCCACATTCCGTCCATTTAGTCAACGGTTCGGTTGTGCCCCTGACATAGAACATATTGGCTATATGCGACGATAACCACTAACCATGAAGTGATTGCTCGTCTGCCTTCGTAACAAATAACAAAGTAAATGATATAAGTAACGTGTATTTGGAAGAGGCTAGTGGACTCCAGCCTCCAACAAGACAGTATATTCCTTTATTATATATATCTCCTTTGCACTGCGTTTGATATTTCCTTTTGCAAGTGCGGACATAAGCACAGAAGCATTCATTGTAATAGTATTTTGTTCATCATTTTAATGCTATTAGTGCACACAATTTGTAATAAAACTTTTTGTCGCTATGTTCCACTGCGTCCGAACTCCGAACTGGTCCACCGCCGCCGGCCACCTGCTCAAATCAACCGCTCCACTGAATCTTTACCCATCTGCGTCACATGGTGCGTCTGTCTGTTTGTTACCACCTTCGGTAATGGCCTGTCTCGTTTTTACAAACATTACATCATATTTATTTTGTGATTTTTTATCTGCATATACCTAATCAAGTTCACTATGTGGCTACGGTACAAATCATTGGCTACTACAGCGGCTGCCCGCCCTGATCGTATCGCTTCAACTCGGATCTTTATCGAAAGCTCTAAGTGCTTGTATTATTGTTTCTCAATAGCAGTAAAGCCTTTGTTTCCTATTACTATGTATTAAGTTACATATTTGTACAATAACCTAACCGTAAAATAAGTTCTACGCAATTAGAAAAATCTGAATTTGTAAATGGTTGCTTTTTACCTACTTCGACTTGATCCTTAAATACGAGTTTTGTGTCGTCGCTTAGAAGCTACGAGAGACTTTCGGTTCTAAAACACCATACCCGAAACAAATATATTTTGGATAATTAATTTTTACGTCAACCTCTTTCATGTTACAAAAATCAAATGTGAGCACAGGACCTCTAAGTCCACAGTAATTAGAAGCTGCCATCAGACCAAGGCTATGTTCTTTAAAAAATGGGAAAAGTGAAATAAATATTTGTATGTGTTACTCAAAGAGATTCAAAGTTACTAACTAGTGTTACCACTTTCTTTATTCCGTTGATTTACAAATGGCGAAAGAACCGCCTTTTTATCGGAAATTAAACGTGCATAAGTTATTAATTTTCTATCATTAATTAATTTTGACACATCGATTTTGTATTCGATCGCGATTCGACCATCAACGATCATCGAGTAAGACCGCTTGAGCTTGCTGGTACTGCTTTTTTACTCGGTGAATCAATCTACATACGTAGTCATTTCGCTGGCTTCACTAACCTTCAAACAGAATTACAAACAGCGCCTAAACATCGTCGTCTGGCTCATGTCTTATTAGTCGTCAAACACTATTTGGCACGCCAGTCATAATAACAGCTAGTTAAACCGCGGTATTACAGTACGTCAATTACCAGCTTAAAACATTGCGACGCAAGTTGTGTTTACAAAACGATCCTCAATGAGATTTGATAATGAAATCGAATAAAAAATGAAAGTACAGCGCGATGGTGATTGGTCACTTGTATGGTGTTCAATGGGCCGTTGTGCCATAACAGTTCGGCGCGTCCGCACTCCGCGTCCGCAGTGAAAGCATGGCCTCGCCTAGTCGATGGGATCGATTGTTATAGCCATAGCCACCGGGAAATCACGGTCGCGTCGCCGTTTCCCGGTACACGGGGCCTCTTTGGCAACATAACATTCATATAATGTTATTTTATCGTATTTATATATAGCGATAAGAAACAAAATATTAGCATAAAAAACAAGAGTACTATTCCTCCAGCGTACATCTCACTCAAAACTAGAGATCGACTTTTGAACAAACATGATCCAGAAAGAGTTCTGTTTAATTTATTTATTATTTATTATTAACAAGTCAAGCGGGGTGCTTGACGTCTACCCCTATGGTTGAAAAGCACACGATAATATTTGGACAGAATTTGAACTCGAGATGAAAAACATCATCACATCAAGAGCCATATTATAAAGCTAGTGGCAGCTTTATAATACAGCCATTTATAAGCCGTTAAAGCTAAAGCTAGTGAAATGGCAATACAAGCAACGTCGCGGACAATACCTCGTTACAATGTCAAAATAGTAAGTCGAAGTCAATACTTGATTTACGATGGAGGTTTCGAAACCACATAGCTTTACAAATCCCAATTTCTTACTTAGCGACATTCAAGTCACCATCGCGTTAACGTAACACTAACTTCCTTGTCAATAATTAATGCATGCGAGCGTGTTGGGAGATGTTTTTAGTAGACTGGCTAAGTAACTCCATAAAAAAAATATAGGTACAGAAGTCAATCTCATGTATGTACTTCACTTTTCGTAACAACGCTCGGCGTTCGTGTAATAACTGAGAAATGATATCGACGTAGTAGGCTTGTTGAAAATGGTACGCTTTACGGAACCCTAAAACGATGGTGAAGAGAGATGCCAATTAATCAACATTACGAAATCTGAAGCATCCGCGATAGCATTAGCATAGGCGCGTAGACCGAGCCGGCGCGGTGTGGCGCGGTGTGACGTGGTGTGGCGGTGCGGCCGAGCCATCTTGCCGAAAACGAGAGTCGACGCACCACTTTCACCGTTTGTCATTAATTATTTACAGAATACAAATTATACACATTGTGCGTTTCCAAACGATTCGCCTTTTTGGATACATATTGTGATGTGTGATCATATAATAAAGCGAAAAGAGATGCTGTCTAGTGGTAGAAGACTTTTGGTTAATTGTCAGGTCAGAGTATCGGACAATTGAAACTTTTGATTTGCATTAAACATAACATAAGCTCACTCCTGTATCCCCGAAGGGGTAGGCAGAGGCGCACTAGCGAACTAGTACACCCACATTTCGCCGAGCTTAGTTCCTTCCCAGATGTGATAGGGGGCGAGCCTATCGCCATATCGGGCACAAATGCCTTTGTTTTGCATGCAATACTATTTTTTTTAAGTCTACAGTATTTTTAGCCGTCTATTACATCATGTGAGAATGATCATCATGGTAGAAATAAAATTAGTTTATTGTGGAGATGGTAACAAACTGGTAATTACTGTAACACGGAAAAGAGATTACACTGGACCTAACGAGGAGCTACACTTTAAGAATATAAAACACAGCATTAACCAAGAACTAGATTGCCAAAGAGAGCTAGTATCATAAATGTAATCATTTATTTATAGAGGTAATGTCCAAAACCGAAAGGACAACAGGTCTTGCATTATACCTTGTCTGGTAACCTGGTTACACGATTGCGCACAAAGGATTAGGTTCGGCTCGGAATACCGGTCTATTGTGATAGGAGTGTTCGTTATAGATTGCTAATCAATAAAATAAGTAAAATATTTCTGTCTAATCAATCACGATTGTCTAATCTTCTAATGGTATTGTAACAGTTTTAATCAACTGAATGAACGATAAAGTACCAAGTTACATTGTTATGCCTGGAGCGTCCGTTATAGTAATTTCTAATACAATTTCCAAACGTAGCCGATTGAATATAGTGAATCGTTAAATGCCCATGACGAAATAAATTAAGTACATTAAAATTTATAATCTACATTGACTTAAATATTTCGGTCTAGTCACCTAGACTAGTGCATAACGTAGTGCGTGGTATGGGAGTCACTCGCAGCCGTACGCTAAAACTCGCGTACTTATTTAAAATCAATAGAATTGTAATAAAACACGTAAGTTAGAAAGTGCAGCGATCATTGACGTGAGCTTACCGAATGCTTTGTTTCATCACACTGTGTCAATAACACTGTGACTGGAATTACATCGATTAATTCAGGCAATTCGGTGTAAGCAGTAGTGCGGAGTTCCGTGCTTAGGTTGAGACAAGTTACAGTACTTGGCCCGGAGGCCGGACTCCATCAAAGTGGAGACGAGATTGACATCTCTCGATGTCAAAACAACAAATAATATTTAGTTATTTACGCATCTCATCACCGTTTAATCCACTTTAGTGTACAGTTGAGTAAAGAGGAGACGCCTCATATTTGTTTAACGTGAACGTTGAGTAAGAGTATTCGAAACCTAAATTCGTGTATTCAACGGAGAGTTTATGAAAGTAAATGAAGCAAAAGTAGATGTTCGAATCAGGCGAAGTGAGAACCCATAGTCTCTGCCTTATGGGATACCTATGTGATACAGGCGTGCCGCGTGATATGTGAGAACTGAGAAGTGTGCGGCATGCGGCGAACGGCAGCACCAAGGCCGCGGACAAGAACTCAGCGGGAGCTGAGCGGCGCGTTTCAATGCATAGATTTAAATGGAACTGGCCTCGAAGCGAGAACGGCGCGGCGAACGGTCTAGCAATAATGGCGCGCCGCTACCTGCGCCACTGTCAGCGCCGCCGCCACCGCTCCGCTCCCGCTGAATTCGTGTCCACAGCCTAGTCCTTCACGTCTCTCCGTTCGACTCCGTTTTAGTGAGTACATCATAAACATCTCTGCTGATCTAGCCAGTATGCACAGTTGCGGTAGATACACTCTAGATGTTAAACATCTTGCGTAGTCTGTTCTATGGATATTAGCGTAGCTCTTTGTTTGAGGGTGGCTCGGCTTGAAGCTCGAGGAAGCCAGTCTACTTAGTAGACATAACTAGCTCCAGCCTCAAACAATATCTATCCCACATACAATCAAATTTTTTTATCTCGAGACTGAAGTAATTTGTGTCCATCATTACACATAATTTTTTACGTCCAAATAACTATTTATAATTTATTTGCTACTTTCTATCTCGAGGTATTCCGACGCGACGAAACCTAGCAATTGCGAAGAAGTATTTTTTTAGCAAATGTCGGCAATATGAGCATAATTTTATAATGCTACCGTAATTCAGTAGGTATATTGTCGTTATGAGAATGTGAACCGTCGAATGTCGACGCGACGATAACAATGGAATTGCGATAGCTGATAATGCATTGGCACGGCAGCATTTATCGATGCTATAATCCTTGACTGCCCTTTAATTACGATTAGTTAGTAATTATTAATCGGTGTTTAAATATTAATTTACAATTATGATAACTGAAATAAAACTATTTTTAGGGATTTTATCACGATTTGGTTTTAATTTTTATTCCCGACGTTTCGAAGGCTTTGCAGTCTTCGTGGTCACGGGTTGGACTGAGATGTAATTTGTCCAAGAATGTTAGTATTATAAACCAAATCGTGATAAAATCCGTAAAAATAGTTTTATTTCCATGAATAGCAGTCGCGTAAACTTAAGAAATCAGTAATTATGATAACTTTCATACTATTTTTATACTAATATAAAGTGTCAAAATCTCTACTCAAAATGTATTGCATGAGGCATTGGAAACGTAGCGTGATGAATGCATTACTTACATCATAATATTATGTATATATAGTTTACAGATAAAAGTAATATAGACTCACCTTAATCCTGTTCTTCCTGTTGCGCAGTATGAGTCCATCGTTCTCGATGTAGTCCGGTACCTCCTTGCGGTCGGAGAAGTTGAACACGACGGAGGTGGCGGCGGGAGGCGGCGCGCGCGCTCTCCTCACGCCGCCCCACGGTCGGGCGGCGGCGGCAGTACCGGCGGCGGCCGGCTCCTTCGCGTCCGCGGGCTTCTTCTCCCCGGAGCCGCTCCAGGGTCGCTCTATACCCGCGGCGCCGATCCGTGACGCGATGGTGGTTTTCTGTTCGCTCGCGTGTCCGTTGACGAGCGGCGGTGTGACATCACGCTCGCTCCGCGCCTGCGTCGGAGACTCCGCCCTCATCGACTCGGACACTACACGAGGTATCGGCTCCACCATTGCCGATGGTGGCGGCTCTTTTCTTTCCACGCGAGTGGCCGCCGGGGCATCACTCTCTGTAGGCGGTGGTGACGTCACTCGTTTCGTTTCCTCTATCTTTGGCGCGGGATCCTCGAGCGGTACAGGCGATGAGGGTGTCTCTTCAGCTCGAAGTGACGGAGCCGGCATCGGCCTGATGACCCCCACACGGCGCGCTCGTCCGACGAGTACGGTGTTGGTCGCTGCAAGGGGCGGCAAATGGGACCCGGCGCGAGGCGCCTCGAACGAGTATCGTGTCGTCGAACCAGCTCTGGCTATACCTTCGAGCGCCGCTCGTGACACCAATCTGGCTCCTGTCATGGGCACGCCATTTTCCGGTTCGTCACACAGGGATATTTCTAGTGGCGGTGGGCTCGGCGAACGAGCCGGCGATTCCATTGGTGGGTTGGGTTCCGGCGTGGATGTGCGCGGCTGCGGCTCCAGTCCGCGCAACACGGCAGACACGCGCGCCGCAGGTTGGGTGCGACGCGGTGGAGCACTCTCGAACTTACGAAGAGTTGATTTCACTAGATCTGGAGGTGGACGCTCCGTGTCACGCAGCAGAGGCGTCGGGCGCCGTGGAGGTCGGGCGGTGCGCGGCTGTGGGGGGCGCGGCGCGAGGGGCGGCGCGAGGGGCGGCGGGGGGGACGGCGACGGAGGCGGCGGCTCGTCGCGCTCCAGCCGGCTGAGGGCGTCGACAGAACGCGCGCGCTTCACAGAGTCCCGACGCGTGGTGAAGGAACGCGGGGCGGGCGGCGCGGCGACCGACGCGGGCCGAGGCGGACGCGAGTTGAGCGTCGTCCTCGGCGTGGGTGTTGGCGGAGGACGTTCGTCCAGCAGGTGTTCTAGGGAGGTCGCGCGTCGGAGGACCGAGGGTCGCCGACGAGGAGCGTCCCGTAGAGCGAGGCTGAGGTAGCGGGACTTCAACCGCTTCACTATACCGGGACCGTAGCGCAGCTCCTCGTCCTCATCATCATCAGGCGGCGGCGGCGGTGGCGGTGGTGGGGGCGGTGGTGCCGCAGGAGGTGCGGTGGCGCGAGATCGGGCCGCGCGCCTCTGCAGCAGCTCTCGTTTCCATTGTGGCAGGGATCCGTTAGACATGCCTGCAAGCAATGCGCACCTCAAACAACCTGTCCATGTCCATACAAAACATTATCTTAATTATATTATTATAAAAGCACGACTTGCGTTGGTATAAGAGAGTTTGCACATTTTTTGCACATTCATCCCCACTAATAAAAATAATATTTTAAGTATAAATAGGTAAATAAATAAAATTAAATACCAAGTTACAAAATTCAGTTATTTCCCCCTAGCCACATTGCTTGACCGATGATGAAAATATTTGTTTACAGGTGACGGTGATGACTGAATATCATGTGTACAATTTCCTTATTTGCTTCCTCTTCTTTATAACAAAAATCCTACATCAGATCTGTTTATAAATATTGCATTGTTTATAACGCTCGCTTGAGGGCACTGCATGCCTAAAGGGGGGCATAATGAAACCCAGAAAAAAGGGGATCTCTTCTTATATGTATATGTATGTAGCTCACAGTAATTTATTTAATTTGAAGTTATAGTGGTTTTCTGTTTGTTTGCCAGTCTCTGCTATAGTCTCTTGTGAAAAAAGGGCGGTTCTAAAAATAATTTATTTTCAAAGTGGGCAGTAGCCGAAATAAGTTTGGGAACCTCTGTTATAAAGCAACAGCTGTGCATTATCATTTGTTACACACAGCTCCCATCAGTCATATTGTGAGTTGGCATCATTTACAATAAATGCTCATTAATAAAGCATTCTTAAATGGTAAGAATGTTATTAATATGCATGTAAACAATTAATGTTATGAATGAAAGTTCAATTGCGGTTCAAGTGCACAGTTGTGACATTGACAGTATTGTCTCTACCTCTACAATGAGAGGAAATCTCTCTTGTTACAAAGTTACATAATAACAAGATTTACACATGCATATAATATGCATTGTTAGTATACCATTGCATCATGGTTATTATAAATCAATTATGTCACTGATATCAGAACTATTACCTATATTGAGTTCCATATTCATCCATAACAACAAAATGTAAAAAATAATAATGACTGCCTCAGTGGCGTGGTGGTATTTCGGTACGGCTACGGTTCTGAGGTCTCGGGTTCGATCCCCGGGTCGGGCAAAGTGATATTGGATTTTGCCATATCAGCCTGGAGTCTGGAATTTGTACCCGATATGGCGATAGGCTCGCCCCTTATCACATCTGGGACGGAACTAAGCTCGGCGAAATGTAGGTGTTCTAGTTCGCTAGTGCGCCTCTGCCTATCCCTTCGGGGATACAGGCGTGAGCTTATGTTATGTTATGTAATAATGTTTTATTACTATACTATATTTATGATAATTACTGCTACCTGTTTATTTGTTATGGCTACAATAAACGTCATTTTTTTTCTGTCTTTGTTGACATACGATACTTTACGACAAATGATATTTTACATTTCAAATATTTAGATAATTTTGTTGCTTACAATTTACATTTTGAAATGTGAACCATTCCCAATAAAGGCAATTAGGGTGAACCAGTTTTGATGTTAAAGTTAAAAACCTCCTTTTTTTGAAGTAATTTAAAAATGATTTGGTCTATCTGTTTAGTCCTCTATGAGTGCAACATAGTTGTACAAAATTTTGATTTAGTTCAAATGTGTATGTACATACGTTCATGTCTATCCATAATGGATCATTCAAGTAGCCAAATATATGATTTATACAGAACTAGGAGACTATAGTATGGATGTATGATGATTCATAACAAAGTCTGTTAAGATAAATAAATAAATAAATAATGGTCACACACATAGTCCTGACCCCACAGCAAGATACGAGTATTGTGTCGTGGGTATCAGGAACTACGAGAGACTTTCAGTCTCACAACACCGAGACCCGTAACAAATATCTGTAGGTCACACAAACATTTGTCTCGGTGCGGGGATCGAACTCTCGCTTCACACCCGGCTACTCGCCCACTGTGCCACAGAAGCTGTTAAGAGATTCAATAAGTAACTAATAATATGCTATCATATGGAATATCTGGCTAATTTCAGATTTGGCATTTGAATTGGATATTGGCCTTTTCAACACAGTGTTTATTGAATAGTTTTAATACCACAAATCTATTTGTTTTCATAAATGTTATTTAAGCATAGGTGACAAAATTAATTATGGAATATGACAATCTGTTTAATAAGGCAGACATTATTATTTAATTCAATTGATGTAATATTAGTATTAACAAAAAAGCATATAAATATAAGGAATAGGCATTAATCATCTATTTGTCAATGGTAAAAAAGCATATTGTATCAGCATTACTCACCAAAGTCCTGTGAGGACTCGAGCATGGTTTCCACCATCATCCTGGACAGGCGCCAAGCTCAAGCGGCTAGGAGGGAACGCAAAACAAAACGTAAGCATTATGCTAACATAAAACACACAAAATAATACATCCTCGCTTAAATTATAACTATGAGGCATCATTTTCCAACAAATATAAGTTAAACAAGATTTTCAGATGTATTAAAAAAAAGTTATAAATTAATTTTTAATTCAGTCAGGCAGCTAGTCACAAAAACTAAATCAAATCTTTTCTTCAATATGATTGAAAAATTGTGTTGCAGCGACCCCACAATAAGGTGGGATAAGGACAGGTAGAAAGAAAGATATTAATTTGTTTAAATTAATTTACTATTAAGGCGAATATCGAGACAGGCCACAACACACATGCATTTAACATAAAATAATGCACACTACAGGTGACAGCCTCAGTCCTTACTGTACTCTTTTCTTTGATATCAGAGGCTTTATGTGATACACTGCATTGTGGCCTAATTTAACATGTGTGAGTCATAGCCAAAAGATAAAACAATAAAAAGCAAATGTGTCTGATCTTTGAAGCACTTAATAATATTGTCAATGCATTTAATGCAACACATAATACATTATAACAGTGTATAAAAGAAGCCACACTCTCAGTGAACATTTATGATAAAAGTATAAAAAAAATATATAAGCATAACTATTGTTTTTCTTGTTACATGTTCAAAATGAAACTTTGTGTATTATTCAATGAAATCAATTATTTACGTGGTCTGTCAATAAACTGTATTGTTTCTTATTTAAAGTTGTTATTTCATCACACATAATTTTGGTTAAGTAAGTATTCTGCTGGATGCAGGCCGCTTCCAACAGGTCAATCTGGAAATCTTTGGGGAGGCCTATGTTCAGCAGTGGACGTCCTATGGCTGATGATGATGATGATGACAATGATGAAGTATTCTGCATCTTTTATATTTTAGTACTTCTTTTGGCGTTTGTCTTCGTGATTATGATAATTTCAAATTCAAGTGTTAGTGCAAGAATGCTATCAGTTTCTAGAAATTTTTGTGAGTCTGGGGTCTGGGAGGTCGCAGATTGCAAGCGGTATATACCCAACAATGCCAACATCCAATAGGAATGCAACAAGTAATTACGGTTATTGAAATTGACAAATAATATCGAGATCACCAGAGCGCGATAATAGAAATGTGTCGGCGCGGCGTCGTTGACCCCGCCTCGGCGCTCGGCGCCTTCTAACTGTAGTCTGTAACCACGAGCTTAATACCCGCTCAACGTTATTTACTCAAATACACTAAGTTTTCTCTCGACACCCTACATCCGAGTGTTCACATTGGCTTGACAACAATGCCCGAGAGCTGAGCTCTCGCACCCGCTGTCAGCGTTCGGTGCATTCCAATCACCCATGAGACCGCATACCACGATCGATTCCTACCTGCTACAAATCCATGGACGCCCACCGAACGTCACTGAGATGATATGGTCGACTCGCGATAAACACTCTCTTCAACACAATGCCATTTATACAAAATGAAAATAAAAAACACTACGGCGATTCGAAACAAGCACTCAAATCACTAAAACACCCCGGATCATCCGCGATAGTAGTCGAACACTCGCGTCGATTGATTTCTACTGCATGCTGCACGCACACCCGTCTAATTTACGGCACAACCTTTTTAATGCTTTATTTTGATTAGTTTACCATAACTAGTTTGATAAACAATAATACTATTTAAAATATCCAACGATCACCAAACCACAAAAGTGTACACGAACGATGACAACAACCGTTTCACTTGACTGAACTGAAGTCATGAAGCAAGTCTAGAGGTGGGCGTTTAAACGAAAGAAACAAAGCGGTGCTTTTCAAAATAACCAAAATAGCACACTAAATATGATAAGCAATTTACGTTGTATGCTTATGCGTAATTAAAACGGATTTATGAACAACATCGATAAACTTTTGGTACAAATCAATTAATAAACATCTGCTATATCTTTAAACGAATTAATAGGAAAAATATTCGTACAATAACAACATTTTCATTTAGTTATGTATTTAAACGAATAGTTAACAGCTATCAAATTTGCATAAACACAATGTTAATACAACGAAATATTCATTTAGTTATATGTTTAAACAAAAATGTTTATCACAAACAACATTTGAATAAACACTTTAATACCACGCAACATTTGTTTAGTTAATTTTTAAACGAATGTGTGATCGAATTATATAAGCAATTACGCAACAAAAATAATCAGGTTATTTAAATAAGCACAACGTTTAAATTTGATATCCGTTTTAAGCTATAAGTCCCGTGTCTAAGCAAGTCATGAAGTTACACTGATTGAAATGATTGATTGACCGAACTGAGGACCGACGAACATTACAATGTTGCTGTAACAAAAAAGTTTTATCTTACTTTTTACTAACATTCATTTAAAAGGATGTATTTATTATTTTGTAAATGCTCTAATCATTTTTGATCAGCAGCGTCAAAATAATAATAAATTCTATATTATGGTGGTCGTGGTCCATAAAGAATATAAACCGAATGGGCCACATAGTAAAAGAAACGAATGAGTGAGAATCTTATTTTTTTAAGTATCATATTATGTTATTTTATAGTATTAGGCTAATATTAATGAAGTTTAGCATTGATAATAGATATGTACAGATATTTTATAATTATATTTTCTACAAAGTATTAGTCCACGATTTTCTAATTATAAATAATTGAATTTATGATAATAGCGCCATCTGTGTTTCATATTACACATTTATGTTTCCGCTAAAATAAATGGGTATCGTATATACTTGTACTATGAAAATTGATTGTAAAGTTACATAGATGGCCCTAAATTGAAGTTGTAATTTAGACGGAAATAATGTGTTGCAACTACTTGCAACTTGCAATGACTTTCGAGTAGCTACTTGACAATGCTTATATTTTAATAAGAAAGGATGAAAAAAAAGGAAGTGATTCACCTGAAATTTACCGTTAATGAACACTTACGAGAATCGTGTTAGACTCTTTTGTATTGTTTTTTGTTTACTTGTATCCATGGCTATGAGCCATGGATACAGATACAATGCCCTTCAGTCGTATATTTTTTATTATTGTTTATACTTCGTTTCCTACATCTAAGTTTTTGCAAGTACAATGAAATCTCATGTGGTCGATTTCAAACCCCTGCTGGAGTTTTGGCGTCAATTCCTTCCAGTTTGATGCTTTTTAGACGATTTTCTCGCAACGGAGGAATCGAACATGGTCGACCCATCCACCCGATATAAATCGTACAAAATAACTTATTTCAAAGCTTCCACATACTGTCCACCTTCGTTTATGTTTATCGCATAAATTCACATCACATTTAAACAACAAGCACAACTTTAGACTAGAATATGAAATTATTACAACAAGCGACCACCCGCACCGTCAGAATTCTCGCCAAAACTCCTGCGCGACTACATCAACTAATAAATATGGTGGGTTTACCCAAAAGTTAATGTAAATACTATTTACATAATTTTTAGTACCTTTTTACCGACGACGTATTAGGTACATCCTTGGATCTATAATTTTATGCTAACTAATCATCATCTTCATCAGTCTGTGGCTGATGACGTCCTGTGGGACGTCCATGGCACTTATGCCTCCCCCAACGATTTACAGACCGACCTGTTAGAAGCGGCCTGCATCCAGCGACCTTTATCAGGTCGTCTGTCCACCAACTAATATTTATACCTAAATAATATGTATTAGGTCTAAATTACAATGGAGACATCGTTTCGTTTAACAACGCGACGAGGGACAATCAGAGTAGCAATTGGATACCTACGTCACGTTGCGTCGCGTCGGTTAATAAATGAGGTGACTATTGAACCCAATGGATTTGATGAAATACTCTCGAGTCATCGAGTGTGCAAGTAACTGATATCAGTATATATATTGTTAGCAGAATTAGCCTTTTCGTTAATAACGTTGTGGGTACCACAGAAAATAATGTCGGTACCAACAGCATAATTATGAATGTATGTGGGTAGATAAATAGTTTCCTGAAATAGTGGGGCCACAGCTCCTATAAAACGGCTAGACAGTACATTTGAGCAAGCCTAATCGATGATGTCTCTAATACATCTCTAAGTGACCGTCTTGAGTCGAGGTTCGTAACCCGTTAGTGGGTTGCCCTCAGCATGGTCACCTAACCTTTTTCTTGGGTTCGTAACGCACTTAGACTAAATATAGACTGGACAATCCTCACTGACATATTGAAGAAACGGGATGGTGCTATACGCATTTAAGTGTGTTGAACAAAGATGCTAATCTAGTGCTTTGTCTCGCGTCGAATACCCAGAAATTCTTGCTTTGTGCATTTGCTTTGAGCTCAGAATTTGACAGCATATTTTATTCTGCAGTTTACGTGGATATAAATCACTTATAATTATTCAATTCTTATTATTATATTGAAACAGTAAGTTTGCAGAGTCTCATAATGGTGGGATGTTGCATTCGCGGGTGTAAAAGCAATAACAGACGAAATGAAATTTGTGTTACATTTCACACGTAAGTAACGATGAAATCTTATTTCTGAACATTTTATTAGTATCGGTGTGATATATTGAAGAGTATTTAATAAGATATGTGGAATAATATGCATATAAATCGCAATATAACGTGAAAATATAATTTCCTGACGTAATCATGGTGTTACCGGCTACTAAAATCGTAAAATCCGTAAATTGGTAAATTAATAATTTCATTGAATATCAATTCTTTAATAATGTATAAAGCAATAAAACATTACTTATAGGCTCTATACCCTCGGAGGGGTCGGCAGAGAAACTATTACGCTCATTGTTCGCTCACGTTATTTCTGTCCCATTATGAACCTAGTACCTACTATTAATTAAATATTTATTATTTTTTTAAGGTTCCGTCCCTCAAAAGGAAAAAGCCCTTATAGGAACACTTTGTTGTCCGTCTGTCAAGACATATATCGGTATCGCAGAGAGGTATCGAGTTGAAATTAAAACCATATACGCAGATCTGTAGATGTTTGAAGCTTACTGACGGGGGCGTCGAAGTGTATTTGGGGGCGCACTGGAATTGGTGAGCGGTATTGAATAGGATTCCCCGAACGTGAGAACCCAGTATTTTATTTTGGAAATCCCCATACACGCCCGCGGCCGCGCCTCGTAACGTTAGCATTTATTTCAAAACTGACCAATAGAAGTCATTATGATAATAAAAATGGATATGCAAGTTATGAGAGTTTTTCCTTTTCGTTTTGATATTTGTTTTTACCGCCCCCTTGAACATGCCGCCCGTGTGCGGTGCACACCTTGCACGCCCGCACGTAACTCTTGCGGCGATTACGATCAGGTAAGTTTGGAGTCGGTCCATTAAGTTTTTAAACTTGTAACTGTTTTACGTTTTCCTCTTACTTTGTCATTAAATTATAACCAAATGAACATGGTACCTTTGAAATAATTTCTATCGAATACAATAGCATTTATCAGGATTGGTCCACATTTGGCGAAGATATCACATACACTAAAATAGTACAAACGAAGTACGTACAGTCTTTCTGCCTCAGTGGCGTAGTGGTATTGTGTGCGCGGTACGACTATCGTTCTGAGGTCTTGGATTCGATCCCCGGGTCGGGCAAAGTGATATTGGATTTTTCAGTATCAGCCCGCAGTCTGGAATTTGTGCCCGATATGGCGATAAGCTTGCCCCCTATAATATCTGGGACGGAACTAAGCTCGGCGAAATGATCTACGATTTGGAAGAGGGATGACTGGACCGTGGGTAGCTTCACCTGGTGTCTGGGCCTAGAGCGTCGATTAAGAATGGAAGTAAAGCTGATTCGCATTCGTGATCCTTTTGGCCAGTGAGTATAACACACAGGAATGGAACCGGTACCCCGACCTAAGTGACCGTTGGGATTTCCAATATCGTGCTGTATTTTAACAGCGAATGGTCCGGTCAGTGAGTATCAGTACATAATCATTACTCTCCTGCGGTTAGGATCATAAGATCCGTATATAGATTTCTCACGCAAAGTTTAATGAGCAGTGTTGAATTGCATATATTTGTGTTTTTTTTAATGTTTATAAATATTATAGGTACTAATTACATCGACAGCGTATTTTACTTACTTTGTGTTTACATATTTTTTACCTGAACTTATTCAAATCTTGATTCCAATTACAGAACATTTACATAAGTAGTTTTCATTCAACTTAAAAAGTAGGAGGTTTTCAATTCGTCGTTATTTTTAACGGGAGGCCGCGGGTTCGATCCCCGAGCCAAGACAAATGTTTATGTGATCACCAGATATTTGTTTCGGGTCTGGGTGTTATAGGACCGTAAGTACTGATACCTACGACACAGGTTAAGCCTAGTTTGGGGCCACGATTATATGTGACTGTTGGGTGAAAAAACCCTTTCATTCAAGGGCAGTTGTCTTGGTATGTTTGAATAACGTACCACAAAAAAAGCCTCATCAATATCCATAAGTATATATATTACTAGCTGACCCGCGCAACTTCGTCTGCGTATGAGAGAGAGGGTTGAAAGAGTGAGTCGTAGGCACCTATAGCACAATAATTCTAAAAGAGGTAATGGGATGATCTACTTCGGCCGTCAGTCACCCCGTCTCTCACACCGTCAGTCACACCGTCTGTCAAACCGTCTGTCACCCCGTCTCTTACCCCGTCAGTCACACCCTCTGTCACACCGTCTGTCACTCCGTCTGTCACCCCGCCTGTCACCCCGTCTGACACCTTGTCTGTCACCCAGTCCGTCACTCGTCTGTCACCACGTCCGTCACCCCGCCTGTCACCCCGTCTGTCACCTCGTCTGTCACCTCGTCTGTCACCCAGTCTGTCACCACGTCTGTCACCCAGTCGGTCACCCCGTTTGTCACTCAGTCTATCACCCCGTCTGTCACCACGTCCGTCACCCCGTCTGTCACCCCTTCTGTCACCCGTCTGTCACTCCGTCTGTCACCTCGTCTGTCACTCAGTCTATCACCCCGTCTATCACCACGTCCGTCACCCCGTCTGTCACCCCTTCTGTCACCCGTCTGTCACTCCGTCTGTCACCTCGTCTGTCACCCGTCTGTCACCCCTTCTGTCACCCAGTCGGTCACCCCGTCTGTCACCCAGTCTATCACCCCGTCTGTCACCACGTCCGTCACCCCATCTGTCACCCCTTTTGTCACCCCGTCTGTCACCCCGTCTGTCACCCCGCCTGTCACCCCGCTTGTCACCCCGTCTGTCACCTCGTCTGTCACCTAGTCGATCACCCCGTCTGTCACCAGTCTGTCACCCCGTCTGTCACCACGTCCGTCACCCCGTCTGTCACCCTTCTCTCACCCGTCTGTCACCCCGTCTGTCACCCAGTAGGTCACCCCATCTGTCACCCCGGCTGTCACCCAGTCGGTCACCCCACCTGTCACCCCGTCTGTCACCCCGTCATTCACCACGTCAGTCACTCCGTCCGCCACCCCATCAGTCAGCCTGTCAGTCACCCCGTCATTCCTCACGTCGGTCACCCCGTCAGTCATCCCATTAGTCACCCCATCAATCACCCCGTCAGTCACCCCTTAGTCACCCTACCATTCATCCCCTTGGTCAACACTAAAACATTTTTTCAAATCGAACCAGTAGTTTCTGAGATATAAAATTCCCCGCTAGCAGCATTTTTCATTTCTGCTCCGCTTCTATTGGTCATAGCGTGATGTTATATAGCCTATAGCCACCGTCGCTAATTGGGCTATCCAACACAAAAAGAATTTTTCAATTCGAACCAGTACTTTCTGCCTGAGATATAAATTTTCCCGATTTGGTAATATTTTTCATTTCTGCTCCGCTCCTATTGGTCAAAGCGTGATGTTATATAGCCTATAGCCATCCTCGATAAATAGGCTATCCAACACAAAAAAAAAATTCAATTCGAACCAGTAGTTTCTGAAATATAGTCTTTTCAACATTTTTCATTTCTGCTCCGCTCCTATTGGTCATAGCGTGATGTTATATAGCCTATAGCCACCCTCGATAATTGGGCTATCCAACACAAAAAGATTTTTTCAATTCGAACCAGTAGTTTCTGTCCGAGATATAAATTTTCCCGATTATGCAACATTTTTCATTTCTGCTCCGCTCCTATTGGTCAAAGCATGATGTTATATAGCCTATAGCCATCTTCGATAAATAGGCTATCCAACACAAAAAGAATTTTTCAATTCGAACCAGTAGTTTCTGAGATATCGCCTTCCCCGGTTTTAAACATTTTTCATTTCTGCTCCGCTCCTACTGGTCATAGCGTGATGATATATAGCCTATAGCCACCGTCGACAATTGGGCTATCCAACACAAAAAGAATTTTTCAAATCGAACCAGTAGTTCGTGAGATTAGCGCGTTCAATCAAACAAACAAACAAACAAACAAACAAACTCTTCAGCTTTATAATATTAGTATAGATAAGTTTTGTATATAATAACAGTAGGATAATATATTACCAATAATATATAACTGAATATAAGTGTTCTAGTTCGCTCCTGCCTACCCCTGAATACAGGCGTAATTATATGTATGTATGTACACTACTAATATTTCGATTAATATTCCCAAAAAAAAACCTGAATTCAGAAATTCAGGATTTTTTTTACAACCTGACCACACAAGCGATGGCTCTCGCTGTCTCATGTGTCGGTACGACGTGGTGATATCTATAGGATAATCTAAGGTAACGCAGCTGCGTTCACCCAATAGACCGGTGTAGCTGAGTAAGCCGACTCGGTCGGGCTGCCAGCTGTAGGACAACACAAAAAAACAAATTTGAGCAAGCAGTTTGTGTTAACAACTCGTCTAGTAAATAATACGCGGTAGCTGTGTCAGTTTGCTAATAGAAAGCTATTTACCAATATCGCTTGCCTTGCATATAAAGTAAATAAGTGTTCTTACATACTTTTGGCAGTTGTCTTATATCGAGTAATGATTTCTGGTAAATGAAAGACTCAGGTGCCAGTAAAGAGTGAGCGATTCAGAGAGGCAACTATGCGTGCGCGATCAATGCAAATGGAATACTGTGCGTGTGCGATCAATGCAAATGGTATACTGTTGACTGAATTTTCTAACACCGTATTTAAGGTAGCTCGTCTGATTCATTGAACTGCTCTATCCCGTAAGGGATGCTGTGCCTCTCACTCTCACCAAATATTTATTAAAATAACAAATTAAATACAAAGGAATGCATAGGGAACAAAAAACTCGTTGTAAATACGAAACTAAACTATTAACGAATCACTTAAGTACCGCGCACAAATAAGTGGTTCACACGGGTAAAATCAAATCCAAGTTTGGTTCACACATGTTTTCGCTATGTGTCATTGTTCAAGAATGCACTGTGCTGCTACAATACTCCCCCTCAAGCGAAGCGTATGAAGGGTTTCATCTGGCGTCCTGACCGTGTGACGTAGGGCTGCGTTGGCGGCTATCGCACTACCTCGGTCGATCGCGGTTCGATGTCGCTGGTTGTGGCAGCAGATGCATTGTGCGGTGAAGTGTCGGTGATGTTCTCTTGGTTGTAGGTACAGATGTGCTGATTCATTCGGTATTACTGTAGTCCGTTTTTTTTTTGTTGAACAGGTGAGAGTGTTGATGTGGTAGGGTCCATCATATAGAGTTGTGAGTGGACTGTGTAGTTGCGGTTGCTGTGAATATTCCATTTGCATTGATAATATCGCTTGCGTATCACAGTTCGGTGCGTGTTGCAGAGATGTCGCCGTATCACTTCCCTCGGGATGCTTGAGAAACTTGCCAGTGCCAGTGCGCAGTTGTGCGAGTGTCTCAGTGAGTCGGGAGCGTTGTCGCGACATTCCAGTGAGTCGGAATCGTGCGAAGTAGCGATGAGGCGTGTCACGTGGTTGCACTGCGAGAGCCGGCGAGTGCTGCTCGTGGATGAACCGGCAGTAGCGCAGTCGTGCTGTGACGTTGGTGCCGTAGTCGCGTTGAGAGTGGCGAAAGTACCAGGCTTGCTTTGTCGGCATGGGCGTGGATCCTTTGAGCCATGTAGTAGTGTTGGCTGGCAAAGCGTTGCTGAGTGCTGACTGGCCGTAAGGAAGTGACGCATGGTGATGCGGTATGCGGCGACGATGCTGTTGGTCGGCTGGAGATCCGGTGTTGGCTGCAGGTGTTCGGCGTCGATCTCATGGGTCGCGAATCTCGTGGGTTGCGAATCACGTAGGTTGCGAATTACGTAGGTTGCCAATCACATCGGTTGAGAATCACGGCGGTTGCGAATCACGTTGATTGCGAATCACGTCGGTTGCGAATCACGTCGGTTGCGAATCACGTCGGTTGCGAATCACGTCGGGGTCACCAATTTGGCAGTTGTCTTATATCGAGTAATGATTTCTGGTAAATGAAAGACTTAGGTGCCAGTAAAGAGTGAGCGATTCAGAGAGGCAACTATGCGTGCGCGATCAATGCAAATGGAATACTGTGCGTGTGCGATCAATGCAAATGGTATACTGTTGACTGAATTTTCTAACACCGTATTTAAGGTAGCTCGTCTGATTCATTGAACTGCTCTATCCCGTAAGGGATGCTGTGCCTCTCACTCTCACCAAATATTTATTAAAATAACAAATTAAATACAAAGGAATGCATAGGGAACAAAAAACTCGTTGTAAATACGAAACTAAACTATTAACGAATCACTTAAGTACCGCGCACAAATAAGTGGTTCACACGGGTAAAAAACAAATCCAAGTTTGGTTCACACATGTTTTCGCTATGTGTCATTGTTCAAGAATGCACTGTGCTGCTACATACTGAAGTCCTAACGAATGGTCGTTACTAAAGCATTCGTATTGTAAGAGTGAATAATTAAGGTTGAGTTGAAGTGAGAATCGTCACTCGTGTATGTTTGCCTATTATTCTATTACTCTACTAATGTGATTTCTAATATTTTTAACTCTACAAGTACATAGTTCCCAATTATAGATTATATTAAGTAATGTCTGGACTTTAAAAGAGGCGAGTTGAGTTTGTTTCGGCATTTCTTCTTAGGAATAGCCACGAAATGCCGAAGTCATTATAATAATCATAATAAATCAATAATTTATGTAAAATTATCAAGTAGAGCATAAGGGACGGATCACATTTTATTAAAGTAGATGAATCACTCCTCGAGAAAATAAATAACTGTTGTTTTTCGCGGCTTATAATAATTAAAAATTCCGCCAAGATGTCAGGACAAATTAGAGGCGACCCACCAAATAATTAAAAGCAAACAAATTGTACAAATTAATCTACGGAGGCGCTAATTAAATGCCGGCTTACTTCTTGCGAGTTGCGACACTGAAATAAATTATCCTTACAGAATAACAGTCTCCCAGCCGCGTCTGTGTGTCTGTTTGAATGCGATAATCCCAAAACTACTAAATGTCTTATACCTACATCTAGTATAATTTTTTCCGGGGATGTGAAAATTAATCCTAGCGAAGATGTGAAGACGTTATACAGCATATACAATTATAGAGTATTTAATCTTTGAAGACAATAACGTTGAGCTTTCTCAAAGACACGTAATATTTCATTTGACATTTCAATATTAATAATTACATATGTGACTTGTGAGTTTCGCTGAATTTTTGTTCTGCTATGAAATGATTGACTCGACCATTTCTACATTTTCAGATAGAAACTTTAAATTCAAATATATTACGTGGTGCGACTATGCAAAATAAAATAATATTTTTATGCGAAAGTAAGTTATTTATTAGTGATTTTACTATGTTATAAAATAAACATTGGTTTTCAGAATCATTAACGAACGGTATTCTGTGGAGAGATATTGTGTTTAATAAAAATATTTGGCTCACATTCCCTGTGAGAATAGACATAATGTAACACAAATATGAGATTAACAAAGATGCATATGGGATTCAGGTTGAAGTAAAGTAAATTGAAGTTAAAACAGAAATATAGAGTTTGATAGTGTACAGTTTTGTCTCATTTCAAACTTTTAACACCGTGCTGCAAAACTGACTTTAAAAATGTTTCGCAATCCCCCAAATAGACTTTCTAAAATTCCCTGCCGTGCAGAATATACAAGGCATCGTCTACCCGGATTCAAAACACGGAATTAGCAAGGAAACGCTTTAAAGAGATTTCAATTACGCTTCATTTCGATTTTTATTTTTAAATTTTAATCTTTTCATGTGCTCTTTAAGCGCAGTTTGGACTGATTTAGTTTGGATTGGATCCACTGAACCTTTTTTTAGAAAGAAGGTGCGGTTAAAGGAATTTAAGGGCTAGGCTTTAGAGGAGACAAGGACTTTGACTGATTACGAGTGAACAATTGCACAGATAAAAACAATATTTTTTTTACGTGTAGGTCTTTATTATATTAATAACTGTGTAGGTATAATAAATAATATGTATGTATTATTAAGGCGCGTCACTTGCTCACGTTTTTCTAATTTCTCTCATTTTCATTACTGTGTGGTGTTTCGAGAAAAAAAGTAGTTGACACGTTTTTAGGTATTATCTTGTAGACTAATTGAATGAATGCCAATGTTGTAGCAAAGAGATTTGTCTGTCCTGGCAGATTACACTACTTTTGAATGGAGCCCTACATATGTAACTAAAAGATCGGAACTATGTTGCGACGCGACATGCACGCGCCCAGTCTCCGGTCGGAATGCGCGCGCAGCCGACTGCGTGGACGACGCGAACTACCAGTATAAGTGTATAATCTATGACGCGAACCATGGCTCGTTGTGCGCAATAAATAGTGGTGTGATATACCTATGCATAGGAAAACTATATAGTATAATTATTATTACTAGTACATCTACATAATATAAAGTATATTATCTACATACATATTTAAATAGAGGTGCTTCCCTACACACATTCTACACATTAATAATAAGTTGTTTTTCCTTTGTAATTGTTGAAATTTTTATTTTATTTTTAAGTTATTTATAGTGAGTAACTGCATTGTATATTTTCTTTGTGTACCGACTAAGCGTCCGCACGTCACTTGGGCTTCTCATCGAAAATCAGCGTTGCGGTACCCACTGCAGTCAGTGGTACTGCAACATGCAGCTGAATGAGAGGTACCTTTGTTGGTGCAATATTATGTATGATGTGCATTATATTTTTATTTTTTTTCTCTTAGTGAAGTATTATAGTTTTATGTATAATATTGTACCAGCAATAAATAAATGTTTTCTTTCTTTCTTTTTTCTTTATCTATTATATTACTAAAATATGACATCGTTATTTATTGAATATACACAATGAACTAAAAAAAAGATAGGTTCACAATGCGTGAATTTTCAAACACCGGCACCGCCGCGACTGAGTAAGTTAATCGGATAATAAAACAGAGGTTTATGATAAAATTCTGCTTTTAACTTTATGTTTTATTCTGTAATCCGCTGTGTGCCGCATCCGAAATACGTTTTAAACCATTAATTTCGTTATTGATTTGCTGTTTGTGACAATCTCGAGTATTAATAGCCATTTTATTCGCTTTTATGAATGCATAAATATTTTTAACACGATATTGCCATCTGTTTTTGATAGAAGATCTTATATTCAATTTATTTTTAAGTGCTTTTTTATATGAAGCATCGCAGTCATTTTAAATTATGCATTGTGATTGCTTGAGACATTGCCGATGTGGTATGCAGAAAAATGAAAAAATATCTCTTACACAAGATAAACTTGTAACAAATACTAGAAATAGGAGTGTATTTTGTGTACAACGCGGAGTGAGTCTACCCTAAGCAACGACGTTCTATGAAACCCTGAATCAATTTTCTGTCATTATCCCTACCTAGACAAACTGTATTCAGGAAACAAGAGTAGGTACCTACATATTATAGTCTTAATTAGACGGGGAAAGCGCTAAAAATTGCCTCTGTCGTGCGATATATTTGCTACATTTAAATAAACCTTTGAATTTATTTAAATTTACCTTGTGTATTAACTATGTGGGGATACGTAAAATTATAAGGTACTCTACAGGCTACTCTGTCCATTTCACGGTCATCCACAGTAAAAAAATAATAACTGGGATTACTGAAAGTGAGTAAAGCTATAAAGATAAAGATATGAAGATAAAACCAATGAAACTGTTATCTATTGGGAAGTAATTGAGCAGATAGGATGTCCCCTCCTCGCCGTGCCCACGCTTCTACCTCACTTGTTTGTTTTGTACGACTTTAGATTAGAATAAGCAGCTGTAGCGATGGCTCCGGGCTCCAGGGCCCGGGCTCCGGGATCGTGTGTTGCTGATGTTTTATTAACCTAGATTCAAAAATAGTCAAACTTCTCCTATTGTTTATATAAAATCACTATAAATGAAACATTACTATAAATTACTAGCTGACCCGCGCAACTTCGTCTGCGTATGAGAGAGAGGGATGAAAAATAGATGTTGGCCGATTCTCATAGATACCGGATAAGCACAAAAAATTTCATCAAAATCGGTCAAGCCGTTTCGGAGGAGTATGGCAACGAAAACTGTGACACGAGAATTTTATATATTAGATTATTAAAATTTATAAAATATGTAGTAAAATGTTTATTGCTGAGAAGTTAAGGTGATGGAGAAGAAGGTACAGAATAAACTCCATAACAAATAACAGCGTAGACGCGACGTGTTATAAAATCAGTTTTTTTTTAATTTATTTTGCATATTTTGATAATTGTTTGTTTTGCATTTAGGTATACTTTTTGCATTCTAATCATGAATAATATATATAATACCACATATACCACATTCTCACGGAAAACCGGCATAAAATGTAGCTTGGGTAGTGGAGATCACTTACCATCAGGAGATCCATATGCTCGTTTGCCAGTATCTGCTATAAAAAATATCATATAAGTTTAAACAGATCCTTCTTCTCTTAAAAACATGACTCCGCCGCATTATGTAATATATTATCCCGTGACACTTTCTGGCTTCAGCGGCCTGAGCAGGAAAATTTCTAACAACCGTAAATGTATTTCAACTCGATGCGTGTCTATGAAATTTGTATGAAATATTAACCATACGCCATCAGTGCGCAGCGAACTCGAATACATTTACATTTACATTAGTTTTTCGTGCTCGAGCTACTGGTCCATAACAATAATATATAGGTAATATATATCTACTTCATCTTACTTGCAACTATGTACTATTATAAATGAGAAATGGATGGATATTTGTTACTCAATCACGACAAAACAGATGAGCAGAACTACATGGAATTTGGCACAGATATTGATTATAATCTTGAATAGAAAATGGGCTATTTGTTATTCCCGAAAAATATACGTGACAGATTCATTAATAATTTATTAATAAACCACTTGAAGAAAGTAGCGGGCAACAGCTAGTATAAGATATACTTTGAAAGTAGATGATATAAAGTTGCGATTCGTATGATTACGGAATCGTTTATTACGGAATCCGTCATTTCCTTCCTATAGCAAATAAACGTAGATTTATCTAAAAACACAACTTTTATGTCACAAACATCGTAAAATAAGCTAACTGCTACGTATGGGCATTGCAGAGCTTATGTCGGATCTAATGTTCTGTTTTATATAAAAACTAATTTTTGCTTACGGTTCCGCTCGTGTAAAAACTTTTTAGTGATATTTCCGAGATGAAAAACGGCGAGGTCACTGTTCAGAGAATAAACTATGTATCAAAAACCCTTTTGACATGTCGTTGAAATAAGGACAAAACCACAATACACATTCACATTTATAATATTAATGGTGACGTCAATAAGATACATATCGGTCAGATTTACGCGCGACATGTAACACTGATATATTATTGTACCAAAATAGAAGAATAGTAGAAACGCTGGCAACAAAACGAATATGTAAGGAATTCATAAAACGTTCGTTCCGACCTTATTGGAAAAGTAAAGTGGCGACAATAGCTTACCGATAGAATGTTATTAGATACGGATTTTTTACGTATAAAGTAACGTAAGCGTATTGGAAACTAAAATATTAAATTCCATTTTATTTGCTTTAGGTTTATAGTGAGATTGCTGAACACACTTTATTAAGTACAATGTTTACAAAGTGTATTTTTATAGGATTCTAACGAGCTATCTATGTAGAGGTATAGTGCATACCAAGTATACAGTTTTATAATTTTTACTAAAGCCTTGCTTTCCCAATATTTTTTCAAATGAGTATTTAGTCAAAAAAAGGTAAAAGGATTCTTAGTATGGCTTTATATTGATCTGTCTCGAATGTTCTTTTTAATGGATTTCTTAATAAAGGGATCATTATTATTTGAACGTCATTAGTGTTGAAACGATTTAGTAAAACCGCTTCGAAAATATGACTTATATTTTTCTAATTTACAAACCCGCTTGTTCGACATTGTAAGTGTCCATTTTGTAGATATTTGTGTAAAGAGCTAACGATTATAGGGTAGAGATAAAAGCACTAAGGCAGCGCTAAGGACTAATAAAATTATATGAGGTCGAACGGCTGGCTCTATTTTATTTTGCACACCGCCAGCGAACGAATACGAGAGTCACCTGCAGGTCGATTCTCTAAGGTTTCATTTATGAAAACAACGTTGCGGCATCGTTGCGGCAACGATGTTGTCATTTTTGTATTCAGCAAGGTACAAAGCGCACGCAATAGCGCTATGCATGATGACGGCGCTTATGCGAACTAGCTCTCTCGAGCGAGGCGTTTGACATAAATGTATGGAAAATGGTATTCTCTATGTCCTAACAACGTTGAACGCTCCGTCGATCTCAACGATGTGCACTGCGCGAGTTCGTCGTCGATCGCAACGTTGTGGCGTTTCTTAGAGAATCGACCTGCAGATTGTTATTATTTTATATTGTGGGGACTATTTTTGTGAAAACAAAATGGTGCAATTGAGAATAACAAGAAACTTAATAGTTATGATTTATGAATGTATGATTATTTATTTATTCGTTTTCACGTAGCAGTAAGGCATTATTTCATAGTAATTAGAGACTTTGTTTGATTTGTCTTTCTTAATTAAGTGTTAATGTGGCAACTAGTAAGGCCATGTCATGGACAGTTTTATTTCCATTTTTGTATGTTTTATTTATAATTAATCAAATTGAGTGGAGCTAGAGTTTTTCGAACACAATATTTTCAATTACCAACAGCTGTGTTTTGTTACACAACGTTAAATGCAGACCATGATTCTAGACCGTTGAAAAAACCTATTAAACTGAGAATTTGGCCGGTAACAGGAATATCTTATTCACCGAATGAAACGCAATAGCGAGCCTCTTTACGTGGATTCTCTGTGATTGGTACGGAAGTCTGTCCATTCTGTAGACATAAGTCTACAGCGTGGCTCTACAATTTAAAGATGATGATTTTATAATGAATACGAGCCAGTTATAATGGAATGTAGGTAAATATGCATAATATGTCTAATGTCTCATCACATTGGTTCCCGGTATTGAGTGTGCACAAACACAGCGCAGTATATACGACGTGAATTAGATAACTCCATGTAGCGTCGCGTCGCGGTCAGTAGATTAAATACATTTTTGGGACAGAGTTCGGTAGTCTGCGAATGAGTTATAGAAAAGCTATATCATTTACGAAGAGCTATTAATTTTTTTAGGATGACTCTGAAGCGCATCTTCCCAGATAGGTAGGATACCAAATCAACTATTCTTTGCATTATCTCATTCAAGGTATTTTTTTACTTTGAGCTATAATCACGACGTAAGCTAGTTCAATAGTCAATTTTTATAGCAGCGACTGGCAAACGAGCAGGTGGGTCACCTGATGGTGAGTGATCTCCACAGCCCATAGACACTCAAGACATAAATGTATCAAAATATAATTAGTGTATAAAAATTACAAGGATAATATCATCATCATCATCAGCGAACGGACGTCCACTGCTACAAGGATGATATATAATATAATTGATCTGCAAAGACCTCTTTTCTTTACAGTGATATATTGCCTAACTCTATTTCAGAATCGGCACTCTACAGCGGCGTCGACTGACGACGTCGCGACGACACATCAATTTTCTGTCCAGTCCGACTGTTGACCCGTCACCCGACCGATCGGCCGACACGTCGATTCTCTATAGATATGCGATTCAGGGTGCGTGCAAAATGGAGCCTCAAACGGAGCAGCTGTATGTAAGTGATATTCTAATATGATAATATTAGTTCCGTGTCATTACCCCTGCGAATAGGTCGCTTTGTTATTACCCCTGCGAATAGGTCGCCTCTGATAATAAGGAAAACGCTACTCCACCGCGCTTGTCAAAAGCCTGTTGGTAGATACTGTAACATAGGGAGTCACTTATAAAAACAGTTTAGCTGAGCAAATGGCTAAGAATAGCTTGTCACTTTTTTCATGTGTCATATTCTTTGTAAATAAAAGGGACAGTTTATTCTTTACCATTTGTTCACTTAAACTGTTTCTATAAGTAAGGCCCATAATACGTATGATTGTTAGTGCAAACTGCGGCCTGAGCAAGAAAATTTATGACAACCGTAAATTTATTTCAACTCGATGCGCGTCTATGAAATTTGTATGAAATATTAACCAAACGTCATCAGTGCGCAGCGAACATTTACATTTATATTAGTTTTTCGTGCTCGGGCTGCTGTAAAACAAAAGTGCATATGTCGCGAACTATATGATGGTGCTCTGTATAGTCTTGTAATAAGATATTTGTTTGAGTTACGAAAGTATCGCAAAGTTTTACGCGCAAATACACAAGTAATATGTTGACAAAAAACTTTGCGGTACCTGTACTGTTTTATATGACGTGTTATATCTATCTTGTAGTACATAACGAGATGCAGCGTCGCTTATGCTCCCGATCACCTCTCCTATCGCGCACGCGCGTTATCAATGTAACACATACACACCCTTAACATACTCGTAGAAGGCGATCATCGTTCGAGGTCTCGACTCACCCGATGCCCCGATGGATACTGATGGATATTTCATATTGTTCGCGTGTGTGTAATTATGTATTCCTTTTCGCCTAACTACTTTATGATACTGTGTGTAACACTAATGTGTGTTTCAGTTTCGGCCATTAAAAGTTTTGTTCACTTTCCAAGTTCTGTGGAGTTTGGAATTGAAAATACAATAGATAGTTATTTTAGTTTACAGTTTAATGGAATAATAACAATATAACCTCATTCTATACATTATAGATTAGGCGATAGGTGATCTATCACAAGATTTCATTATTAAAAATTCTTATTTGGTAAAATTCGGTAATTGTCATAAAGTTTTTTTTTATATTTGACTAGCTGTTGTCCGCGACTCCATTCGCGTGGAAATTTATTTTCCGGTATAAAAAATATCTTATGTGTTAATCTAGAACCAGCTACTTGCATACAAATTTTCATCCAAATTGGTTCAGCCACCTGAGCGTGAAGAAGTAACAAACATGCAAACACACTCGCAAACTTTTATCTTTATAATATGTATGTGATTGCGTATCTTATCTGTGTAAGACACTGTGTTTTGAGATTAATCACCTTAGACAGTAAGTATACACATGATTTTGAAATATAACCAAATAAATAACACCTCAGATAAGTATATAGGCCTGTTTCAACCGATTTGAGTTTTGTGTTTTGAGTATCAGGATTCAGAACACATTTTATTTCACAACACTCATGTCTCACGCCCGAAACAAATATTTGTCGTTCACATAAACATCAAAAATATATCGAACGTTCAGCCTTGCTGCATTATGTATAGCCAGCTATGCCATGGTGCTGTCAATATGTTTATGTCTCACATTCATTTTAACTGCACAAAGACAATTTTAAATATAAGCGGCAACTCTTAACATAGTACAATAAACCTTAAAAAACCTCACCGACTGCAGACATTTTTATCTGATTTTTCTTTTAAATTCATTCAAAGTAATGGGGGAGGTATCTTGGAACAGTCGCGTCGCCTCGGAGCCAATGTTGTAATGTAAGAATTCAACTGCAGAGTGCATAACTCAGTCTACGAATATATGGGGACAGTGCAGGGGAATGTGGAATAATATCATTTAAGTAAGAGGCATTTATTCATTTATCATTTACAAAAAACTATTTTTGCCTGTGTTTTTACAGCAACTGCCTTGTTGGCGCGGTTGTATTTCGGTGTGACTACCGTCTTGAGGTCTCATCTTCGATCCCCGGGTCGGGCTAAGTGATATTGGATTTTTCCATATTATCCCGGAGTCTGGAATTTATGCCCGATATGGCGATAGACTCGCCCCCATAATATCTAGGACGGAACTAAGCTCGGCGAAATGTGGGTGTTCTAATTCGCTAGTACGTCTCTGCCTACCCCTTCGGGGATACAGACGTGAGCTTATGTTAATGTTTTTATAGCAAAAGGTGGATGAAAGAGTTGATTAATTGGTTGATTGGCTTTGTTAATAGTAAGTGATCTCTTTAGTCATATAATATATTAGCAAATTATTTGTAGTCGATGCAACATATATATTTCGCGGCAGTACCACAACTAGTGCGGTGCTAGCGGCATCCAAGTACATACCCTGGGGGGCACATAAATCATCACATCAGGGCTACAGGGCCGTGGTTCTTTATACTCAAACTACGTAACGAGTGTGTAATGAAACATTTTTCCATAAGGATTTCGTTACACGACCGCCTAACGCATAATAATATGGTTTTATAGTGAATAAAGGCCCAGGACGAAGTTTCGACGGAACAGACCCATGAAAGTTAGTTGCGGCACTGCTTTGCTGCGGTGTCATAATATAAAGTGACCACGATTCCTCGTTAGCATTCCGCAGCCTCGTTAAGACAAACTTTAATCGTCTTAACTAGGAGTTCGCGATCCCCATCTCTGTGTCGGATGGTCGGAGTAGACTCAGCGTTTATATTACAAAAACAAATTTACGATGTTTTGAATGCCTATTTAGAAGTGTGTCTGAGCTAGACTACTGGCATACTGGATCGAGGGTATGTTTTTAATCTTTTGGGAAATACCTTCGCAACAATATTAGTTCATGATATACGCTACATTTTTGTGAAGTTTAATACGAAAGGCTGACGAAAATTGATAGGTATTTATGCTATTACAAATGGTTTCAAGTCGCCGGTGTCTATAAATCAAGTTTTCATTTTGCTGGAATAAGTTTTGACAAGAGGCCAAATTAGTCGCCTTGAGAATATATCAAGTAATAGCCATATCTGACAGATATATCTGTGGTACTAGCATTGTCAGCTAGTTGAGTAAATAAATACGTACGGTATTTACCAAGCGATGTCAATTGCTAATAAGATGAGGGTGAAATGAATGGAGTTACTCGGTTATTCAGTGAGCTTGTGTGTGACTGACAACAGTCTCACACGACATTCTGAATTGGGATTATACCCCGGTTTCTTATGAGTCCTTACTTTTATCAGATTTTATTTGTTATAAAAATAATTGATAACATGTTATAAAAAATAAATAACTTTTTCGTCTTTTTAGTCTAGTGGCGACATATTATAGGGGCTGTCAACCGGGAGGCCTTGAGTTCGATTCCAAGTCGGGCCAATCTACGACCGACTTCCAAAAAGGAGAAGGTCCTCAATTCGTCTGTATTTTTTTATGTATATTACGCGATATCTCCGCCGAATGTGTACCGATTTTCAATATTCTTTTGATATTCGATAGAGCTTATTTCAAGGGTGGTCCCATATAAATTTGGTTACGATCAGATTAGAAGTCGGTCCGTTAAGTTTTTAAACTTGTGATTATTTTTACCTGATTTGCCCGAGACTCGATCCGCTAGAAGGGGGTTGACGTCAGGCAGGCAACTGGTCGTAAAAGCCTTCAACTTTAATATGTACTCAGTTTGAAAAAAGGTAAACCGGATCTCTGGTACAGAATCAGAATATGTACTATTCACCACTCTTATATGCTGATATTAGCATGCTTTTGTGATAGGTGGTATGTGTGTTTAGATTAGAGTTAGAGTGGATAGAGGTGTCGGGGCTGTGTTAGTTCGCGAGTTCTACATTATTAAGCTGGTTTTATGGCACAGCGCGGTGCGGCGCGGTGCGGCGCGGCGGCCGACACTCGAGCACATGAAATATTCATGAGAACACGTCACGTGTTGCCATAATCCGACAAAAATCAAATAAAATGCTAAATATTCAATCCGAGCTCGTGTTTTACCGTATGTTCCAACGCAGGCTGGCGGCCGAAGTTAAACTCTGCCTAGTGTGTCGACCTTCACCTAGTGTACAGTTCCGTAGCTGTTAAAAGATAAAGTATTGAAAAGAGTATTTATAAATATCGAAAAAAGGATTTGTTAATTACTTCTAATTTCTCTTATAAAAATAGTTTTAGGTATTTCTTAAGGTATTACTTTCTATGAATAAGAGAGAGTTTGAATTTTGTTGATTTATTAGATAAGGGTCGGAAATCTAAAAAATAGCCAGATAAAAATGTATATGGAGATCTCTTTACCTTTATAACAATATATGAAACTATTACTCAGATAAAAGTTTACCGATCATCGAAATCGGTTCTTATTGAGGCAGAACGATCTGTTATAATATAATTCTAATATTCTCCGCCAGACAAGTGAAGTTACAAGGATTTCTCTCTTTGCCACGGAATTCTAAAAACAATTTCTTTTGTCTTAAAAGCTTTATTTATTATCTGTAAAGTAAAAATTTATTGTTACGTTTTATTTGTTACTTTACCGTTTTCAACCATAAATCGTACGCTATCTTTACGGAACAAGCGGCTTTGAATACTAAGCAGATAATATTTATTGTAAGAGAAGCAAACATTTTTGGGTTAAGGAACAAGTTTTTAGGATCAGGGTGATTTTTGGTCAGATCATTAAGGTGAAACTGAACTGTAGGCTAGCCAGTTGATACATAGATATGCGGTTGTTGGTACGCAGCTCGCTCTTCGAAGTTAGCACTTCTAACTAAAGAGTTTTGTTTTCTAAATAAACTAAGCCTTGCATACTTGCGGATTATGGCTGTTTTGTTTGGGCTTGTAGTTCAAGCTCCATCTGCCCTTCATTCTTGTAAAAACATTGACTTGAAATCTTTGCTGAAAACACATCTTGTGGTTTGCCTGTGGCTGCACAAGCAATAGTTACCAAAGTTATATTTACACGAAGATAGATTATCGTTTATCACAGTTGAATATTTCACAGAAAATCACCCAGACACAGCATACAGTAATATTACTTATCAACTTTCTTTATGTATTCATTTATAAAAAAATATAACATATTATCTTGTTGATTAATAATATTAAAAGCTACGTTAATTTATATATCCTTACAAAATATTTATTAATCTGAGCGCCCTTATTAATTTAAAGAAATCCAATCTCGAGACTATGGGTGTTTTCATAACAGCGCGGAGTTTCCGATAAATTGTAATCAATAGAGCAGTGTATTCAACTGGAAGTATCTGCCCGTAGTTGTTACCCACGCGACGAACCATTCCGTGGTGTTCACACTCAATTTAAACGAAATTGATAAATAAATGAAGCTTAAAAATTAGTGGAAGGGTCGACCTTATCGTAACTGGGGTCTTAGTTTCATCCCCGGGATATTCACGTGTGACATTTCAAATGGAAATCTTTAATCCCCGTTGGGTTTGCTCACAATTGGATTTGAACTCATCGCTTAAATGAGCTGCTTGAAACAAATAGGACTATAAGTGACAGGAATAAACAATGTAGTGTAGTCGTGTTGTTATTTGCACGTTTGTGTGCTTGTTCTTGTGCGAGGATACTTCCTACACTCTACATGGCTGTATGCATACATGCATGTAGTAGCTGTAGCATGTAGGCTTCTATTACAACAGTACCATCAGTCATCATTCCGGAAATCCGGACATGTTAATATATTGACTATTTAATAATGGAAAAGTCTCCATCTATACATATAAATAAAATTAGAGTGTCTGTTTGTACTATTGAAATAACCGTTTTTTATTACATGTATATATGAATCCAGCGACTTCCTGTGACCTTTATCAGGTCGTCGGTCCACCTTGTAGGTGGACGTTCTACGCTGCGCTTGCTGGTACGTGGTCTCCACTCGAGAACTTTTCTGCCCCATCGGCTATCAGTTCTAGTTCTTTCCAACAGGTCGACCTGGAAAACTTTGGGGGAGGCCTACGTTCAGCAGTGGACGTCCTACGGCTGATGATGATGACGATGATATATGAATATAGAGGTACTATATACGGTATATACACCAAAATAACATTTTTTACAATTTTTATCTGTCTGTATGTCTGTTTGTTATGGCTAATCTCTGAAATGACTGGACCGATTTTGACGGGACTTTTATTGGCAGGTAGCTGATGTAATAAGAGTAACTTAGGCTACGTTTATTTTAGACATAATAAAAAAAAACAAAAGTTAAAGAATCGACTTAGGCGGAACGAAGTTCGCCGGGTAAGCTAGTATACAATAAATATACACTTTTGGATGTTAGTTTAAACTTTTATAGAATTATTATCTCTATATTCACTCGCCTCCTATCACATCTGGGACGGAACTAAGCTCGGCGGAATGTGGGTGTTCTAGCTTACACATCCTAGGATACAGGCCACCACAGGCGTGAGCTTATATTATGTAACGTTATTTAATTTTTTTACTATAACTATTTTATTTCACCGTTTGATTCCCATATCTCATTTATGATAAGGTCAGCTGTTGTTCGCGACTCTATTCGCATGATAAAACTCGTATCCCGACTCCCGAGGTAAACATTGCGTAAAGCTTACTCAGGGATAGTGTAGCTTTCAATAATTAAATTATTTTCAAATTCGGTTCAGTAGTTTTTTGTACAAGTATTTTGCAGTTGATTAAAAAAATAATATCGCTCATTTGAAAATAACAATCAAAAACATAAATTGTGAAGATCGTATCAAAGCATTAAATCAGATATGGACACAAAAACATCGCCTCGGACGCAATCGTGTCAAATGATTGATGACAGATGAAGGTGAGTGTGATAGCGGTCTCTAGGGATCTCAAAATATAATATATTTTGGTCTGTATGTCTCGAGACATTATGTCGCCAGAAAAACAATTCCAAATATAATAATAGACATAACCCAATCGTTTTCCTCGTCAATCATTTAGCCTACGAGTATTAACACGAGATGAAAGTAAACTCCCGCTGGAGTATTTAGACACATAATCATACCAAATATTTTGAACTCGTGTTTCGTTTAAAACATGTATTTTTCTTATTAATCCAGTGCGCTGCTTTTACTACTCCCGAGTAAATATTTATAGTTTTTATCATTGAGAGATTTTTTAAATAATTTAGTAGACCTAGAGATAGAGTGTGTTGTGACTTGCGCCGATCCCACATTATAGTGGGAGAAAGGTAGATGGAAAGAAAAAGTCATAGATATTACTCTACTTAGATAATCATAAAGAATACTTTTATTTATGTCTAACACTAAATGGTTTTATTAAAAAGTATTTAGTACACGACACGAGTGTAATTTCAATTTGCGCAAATTCAAGATGTAATTTAAGAGTAAAAATAACTTCAAACATCAATATTGTATGAGCCAGCATTTTAATTTCCGTTTAGAAATTCATTTTACTCAACAAACACTTGAACTACTGACGCGAGGCGATGTGTTGAGGCGTTTTATGAGAAAAGTAACTTTCAAATATTGTTTAGAGGGCTCGTTTAAGACGAAATTCACTTGTAAAGTATTTCACACGGAAACAATATCGGGATTCGGGAGTGTAATTACGTAGATGACTCTACGGTTTTACGACGTTTGAAAAGTTTACAGGCTGCAGGCGGTAGGTCTACTCTACTTTTTAATGAGTTAGACAATTTTATATTTATTTGACATTTATTTAACTTTTCTTCGCTTTGTATTGACTAGCATAAGATATATAATTATTTGATATATTTTTTCTATTTATTAATAGGTATTTTATTAAACATTTTTTTTACAAAGATAACCGATAGACCAATTTGAGAAGTGTATACCATCAACTTTATGTCAAATTGAATAATTATGAACATTGTTTTTGACATAGACATAAGGATATTTTGTAAGTATGGATTTATGCATCCTACAATACTACTTCATTATTTTTATCATACTTACGGTACCTTATACTTTCAGTGTGTTTGAAATTTCATAAATCCATATAAATGTAAAAATAAGTTGTACCATATCTTCTAAACCCAATTGAGGAAAAAAAAGGAATGGCAATTAATTATGAAAAAACCAGCTCGGAGTTTCTTTGCGTCTTTCTTCTTCGGGTCGTCATCCGTAGGTAGCTAGAGAAAGCCTTGTAGATTAGCTAGGATAGGGCCTTATAGTCCACGGCGTGATTTTTCTTACCCATATTTCCAGTCAAATCCTACAAGCTTCCTATTTTATTTTCCCGTCCATTCTCTGCTAGCATTCCTGCCATATCCAGTTCCCTTTCCTACAAATCACAACCTCTTATCAAAGCCCCATCTTTGTTATTTCGTCTATACCTGCCTACTGTTTCCAAATTAATAGCGTTATAACATAATCACTATATAAATGTACCTAGACCGTGTTTGTGGTGACCTGTCATACGTGCTTTTTATATGCCTACGTGATCAATAAACATTTTTATTTATTTACTTAAAGCGAGACTGTGCGACTCGGGCCGGGTACCACTGCCTCATAGGACACCGACGGCCGACGAAATCAATTTACGGAAGCCTACATTCCCTAGAAATTCTCTAACTTAACTGGGAAGAGTCAGGAGTTTTGGGGTTGGTTTTGAACCTGCGACCATCGTCTCGGCAGTCAATATCATAGCTGCTTGTGTTGACAGATTGTGTGATGGTAATAAATGTCTATGGTATTAAACTCCCTTAATTAATGAAATAAAACTAATTTAGGTTAGTTAAGTTAAGTGATGAAACATGGCAAAATTTTGAACAAGACAAGAGTTGACATAGAACAACAGTATTATAATTGGAATCACTAGAAACTTGGAAATAAGTTGGGAACGTAAAACAGATCGCTTCAAGGGGTTAATTACGACCCACCGGACTTGGTGCTGAGTGTTACCATACACTCGGGAGTCGGATAAAACCGCGAAAAACACCTATATCTAACTCTACGAGTATTTACATACATTACTTTGGATAGAACAAAAAATAATTTTGATTTGATGCGGTCTCATTCGACCTAATAAGACGGGGTTGTCAATTTATCTAAAGTTTGGCACATATCGGCACACGAGCCAAAAACACTCCAAAGACTTGATTATTCCAGCTGAATATGTTACGACAATAAATGGGAGCATTTCAGGCCGTCTCCGACACTCGATTTACGACGTTAGAGTTGTTCCAAAAATAAAGACATCACAGTTTTACTGTTTACTGCCTTCACACTTCACACACACACACACACACATGTCTACGTCTCTCAGTCTCTCATGTCTCTCACAGGCTTCAGACTACACAACAGTGTAACTACACCTTTGTGTCGCCAACATTTTGACGTCAACATATCTAGAATAATTAATTTAGCCTTCTTATTTTATTTACTATTTTATATTATATGCCATTATATGTGCAGTATAATGTGAACGTCCTTTGGCTGATGATGATTATATTTGCTGTTTTGGCATATTTGTTGTTTGTTTTCGTACACGTATATATATTGTACAGTAATTTTACTGTTTTCATGTGATTATCATTGTTGATTATTTATTATTTAATGTAGAAAACCGCGTTTCTAGACTTGGCAGTCGAACCTACTACCTCCCGGTCGACAGTCCATATGCGACGCCTAATGAAGAGATTAATTGGGGTTATATAATTATTGTAAATCTGGAAATCTTTGAGGGAGACCTATGTTCAGCAGTGGACATTCTATGGCTGATGATGATGATGAATTATTTTATAAATAAATATTAATAAATACACCCAACAGTCATACATATAGTCCTGACCCTACACTAAGATCGAGTCTTGTGTTGTGTATCAGGAACTAAGAGAGACTTTCGGTCTCACAACACCCAGACCCGAAACAAATATCTATGGGCCACACAGACATTTGTCTCGATGCGGGAATCGAACCCGCGACCTCACGTCTCACAGCCGGCTATCGCCCGCTGCGTCACGGAGGCTGTCTGTAAACCATCAGTCTGAAATTATTCTCTCGATTTGTCGTCGTACAGTAGGCAAAACTCGTAATGCGTACGTTTTCATGAAATGTACAGCAATGACGCGAGGCGACTGGACGCGACACCACGTGTTGATATTCTTTTATGCTAAATAATGCAATGTTAATTACCCACTACGCCGCACCTCTCCGGTTCCATACGTAACAACTTGCTGACCACGTATGTAGAGGTACAATGTATTGATTGTTTAGACAAATATTTGTATTATAATAAGATTTGGTTGTAGGTATGCCTACCACCTTTTAAATATATTCTTCTTCTTCGTTCCTGCCCTTATCCTAATTCAATATGGGGTCGACGCAACATACTTTTTCAAGCATATTGTAAGGATTCGGCTTAGTTTCCATACCGACCGGCCCTACTGGGGGGTCATTAAGTTATGTTACAAATAAAACAATCGCACTTTGAGGTGACATCAAAATGTGTTATTAGAATATTGTGTCATTGGAATGACAATATGACAAAAGATTCCAATCTATCACACATATGGAACGGAAACGTGTACATCTGGCCCCTTCACGGACACAACCGTTTGCTTTTCAAAGAAAACTCTTCAATGCCCACCTCACATTTTTCGCCCGCGGAAGGTGTTTTATACAGAGAGTGTCTTTTATAATATATACACGAAATAAGAACGTTTATTTCCAAATAAAAATGGGGTTCAATGTCGAATTAATTAACACTGTAAATATGTATCTACGACAGGAAGGACTCCGCCGCCGCGCCGCGAGCTGGAACTAATATATCGTATTTGTTTGTATTAATACGAATCTTATTAAAGCACAATATCATATTTTATTCATATTTCGTGGTAGACAAATATTTTACGAAAAGTTTCATTAAAGTTTAAATGAATTGAATCCAATACTTCGTAAAATATAAAATAAAGAAATTTAATATAACGAATTTATCTCTTTCACTTTGAACGAATCAAGTTCGGCTTACATTAATAAGAAGGTTAAAAGGACTCTTCGTCCAAAATCGGAGAACATTAAGTGAAATATATACTTTAATATTTGACTACTTAAAATAGTTAATTACGTGAATATTATAAAGTGAAAAGTGTGTTTGTCTAAACGAGCTAAACTCTCACTACTAACCGGATTTTTAAATAATTTCATTAATGAAAAAGCAACACTTGTTATAAATAACAAACTACTTTTTACTACTGGAGAGAACCGAAGCCGTAAGCATCAAATACTCAAAAATATAATAAGAGATCGAAATAATATATTAATGTATTATATTAATATATTCGAGTAAACCTAAGAAATGATTAATAAAACAACGTTATTGAAAACTTTGATATTTAATATCCGGAATTATTTTCACCGATATTAATTAAATTTCTGGAATGGAGCTGTCAGTGGCAGTTCTCTCGTTCTATGATATCTCTTAAAGATAAAATTAGTTTATTGTTATTATTAGAACTTAGATTATATACATCGATAGTGCCCTGATTATACAGTTACATCTACAATACATATATATATATATATATATATATATATATATATACATACAGGATACAGGCGTGAGCTTATATATATATATAAGCTCACGCCTGTATCCCCGAAAGGGTAGGCAGAGGCGCACTAGCCAACTAGAACACCCACATTTCGCCGAGCTTAGTTCCGTCTCAGATGTGATAGGGGGCGAGCTTATCGTCAATTTTCATATCGAGCACAAATTCCAGACTCCGGGGTGATGTGGAAAAATCCAATATTACTTTTCTCGATCCGGAGATCGAACCCGAGACCTTAGGACGGTAGTCGAACCGAAATACAATCACGCCACCGAGGCAGTTTTATATCCACCATATGCAGTTTTATATTACTTTCTTTCTGCACGAATAGGCCTTTTTTTTTTTTTTGTCGCGGGGAAAAGTGTTTTACCACTGCCGCCGCGCCCGGGGGGGTGGACGCGGCGGGTATGTCGGGATCGCCGGCCTTACGACCCAGCGCCGTGATGCCCGGGAGAGATGGTCGACATCCGGGCGACGCTGGGTCGAGTCCCTAACAAATGCCCTACACCGGCAATACCGACTAAAAACCCCGCGGTGGCCTACTTCGGCGCATGAGTGGGGCGGCCCCGGGGTATCCTGAGATAGCCTCGGATTGCTACCGGAACCGCCCCTGCGCGGTGCCGCCTTGCGGCCCGTCTCCGATTTGGGGGGGGCTCAGAAGCCCCCGCCACCGAAGGACGCCCTCGGCGTTTACGGCAGCACGAGGCCGACCGTCCGTGCTGCCGTCCGTCCCGGGGTTGCACGAATAGGCCTAACTGGGCCCAGCGGGCGGTGTACAGAACCAGTGACGTACTGAGGTTTTATCAGGTCGTCGGTCCTGGACGTCCTACGCTGCGCTTGCCGGTACGTGGTCTCCACTCGAGAACTTCTTTCGAGAACATCTTTGGGGCAGGCCTATGGTTCAGCAGCGGACGTCCGGATGGCTGATGATGGTGTGATGATGATTAATTACAAATTACATGTCATACACATCCATAAAAAAATAATTACACATTAAGGTAGGGTAAGGGCAGGTAGAAAGAAAGCATGAATTTTGCGACTAAGTAGTGGATCGTATGATGTCCATCAGTTATATTATAAGAAACTTGTGAATAGAGAATATAATACGACGTCAGCAGTATGCGACTTTGCCCGTATTAAAACTAATGCGAATTTTTATCTTTCAAGAAAACCATTTCGTGGACGGAGTAACGAGCGAGATCTAGTAGCCTAGAACTAAAAATAACAGAAAAGTAAACACGCAAAAAGCCAGATTTTTATTTATCTCATCAAATATTTTTTAGCCGCACAACCCAACAAAAGAAAACGCTCGTCATCCCAGAATCATTTATATCAGCCGACGTGCGACGCGCCCCGGCCCCCTAGTCAGAGGTACGCCCACTGAGCTAGGCTAGGCAGAAGGCAGTGAAGGCGAAGGTAGCATATAACACAATCTCATCCAGCTTCCCCTTGTTGACATTTTAAAAAGTCTCTAAAAAATAATTACTGTGTCCTGTCATTACTATCCCATCTATGTTGAAAACTAAAATTGGTTTCTGCGCCATACTTAAATAGATCTTTGTGTCGACCTCACACTGGAGTGGAATAAGGAAGGACAGGCTAGTGGTAGTAGTACTGGTACTGGTACTGGTAGGCAAAAAATAATGTATTTAAAAAAGTAAAAAATGAAGTGTTATTGTTTCGGTGTTGGCTTCTATTATTAAAAGTATTTCCCTTCGCCGCTGGAAGTAGGTACAGACACCCGTGGGCGAGGTAGGAGAGATCCCTTTAACCGTTCATAGAAATAATACCATTAACTTAAATAAAAAATTGCTGTGATTTTGCGTTACTATTATCTTCATATTTCTTGGAATAAACATTTTAGTATAAAACTCAGAATTAAGCAAATTATCGACTCACTGGTCTGCGTAAAATGGTTATGTTCGTTTATGATACCACGACCAAGAGTATTGTAGGTATTTATGGCTGGCGGAGATCTCTCGATACTCACCATCAGGTGACCCACCTGCTCATTTGTCAGTTTCTCTTAAGAGAGAAATTCTGTTCTGCACCAATTTGCAATTGATATTAAAACGGTGTTGCCACTGTTTTTATCTATTTGTGGCCTTTACCATCAGCTGCCCGTCCTGTCATACAGCTGTATATAAATATGCTCTATCGACGCGTCGCGTCGCATCGTCGTAACCGTACAATATTTTAAAGTGTTGGAAACTTGGAAGGTATTTACATCGTACATAACAAAATTCCAGACAAAACAATTTAACGCAGCTATTACGCAAACGATAAAAATTCTTGTTGAATGTAGAGTGATTTTAAATGAACGGTGGAGGTAGAATTGCGCGAACATTAAAAATATAGCGCAGTTGGTGCTGGTGAGGGGAGGGGGTGTCTTCAGTGGCGTGCATTCCGTATAGACAAAGAGACACTGTCTACTCTGGTAATTTGCTATTTACATAAATCGTTACCAAATAATCGTGACAAAAACGAATGTCAAAACAGCAGTGCCACGATTAAAGTTTAAATCGACACGAGGATGGCCATGATGATAGTAATGGTGATTATAAGAGTTGAAGAAACTGATATTCCAAGTTTTGTCTACCCTGTTCGGAATGTCTGTGCACGTCACTGGGGGTCATTTGTGTGATGGCAGTTAGTCGCGTCCGCTCCGTTGGGCTCACCATGTCGCAGGCCAATGTGCTACTATATCTACAACTACAACCACAGGCAAATGGGAGTATAAGACGCCACATCGTATACTACAATTATGAACACACAGATCTCCACGGTTAATGTTAAAATTCACTTTTCTTAATTATTTTATAGCAGAAACTGGCAAACGAGCAGATGGGTCACCTGATGGTAAGTGATCTCTACCGCTTATATACACCCAAGACACAAAAAGAATAATGAGTGCATTGCCAACGTAAAAGGAGAGAATGGAAGGGGAGGGAAAAGGGATTAGGAGAGGAAGGCAGGGAAATGGGCCACCAAAAATCTCACTCACCGCACGAAACGCGACAGGAAGCTGCCACTTTACGTCGGTTTTCTGAGAGACAGTGGTATCAAACCGGTCGAGCCATTCGTGCTGTAGACATAACTATCGACAGCGTGACTATACCACTTAATATTTGTCAAGTTACATGTTAAAATTGAGGTGTTGTAAAGCAGCCTTTTAAAATCGGAGGTAAGTGGCATTATGCCGAGGTAGATAGATTTGTTTGCATCAAAAAAGGCCAGCATTGACCGTTAATCTTCAGCATCGGCTGCTCGCTGATGCTGAAAGATTACGTCTCTCACTGTAATCAAAGACTCAGTTTCTTCACAACTACTAACACTACTCGTCTGGATAAACCACTATACCTCTATTATATACTCATAATTGATGGTCGTAATTATCTATACGGATACATAAATGTATCAGGTACCATCTCAACTTTCAATCTCTATATGAGCTGTCAAAAACCCTAATTTAAGCAAGAGATTGCCAGCGTGCTATAATTGTATGTGATGTTAAACTAATACAAGTTTAGCGTCTTTAGTTCTATCGATATGTGCCTAACTATACAAATGTGAAGACAATTGTCTGGAAAACAATTTGCATTTCACAACAGTTTTTATATGTCTTCCAGTGTATTACCCTGTGTTGGGAGGAGAGGAGAGTTGTGGGGGGAGGAGTTTGCTTGGGTCGTCATACCGTCTTTGTTATTTCTTAACTTTACAAGGATTTTATTGTACAAAAATTGTTAATAAATGTAAATTAAATGTAAGTAAGTGGCCATCTTGAGAAACAGTGCCATCAAAGAGACATTTGTGATACGAGAATAGTTGTCGGTTGTAGTAGTTCTACAATGTACGAATTTTCAAATAACTAATTCCACAATAATGAATTTTGTAATCTCATTTACGGAGTTTCGACCCGACTGGCTCGGAAGGAGCGTCATGTTTTCGAGTGTATGGGTGTAGGTATTTTTTCTTTAAAACATCCTCGAGATGTATCCTACACGTTTCATAGATCAAATATTTATTTAGCGATGGGGAATCTTATAGCTCGAAGGTTGGGTAGAAGGCAGCTGGTAAAATTACCAACGACACGGAACACTGCTTATGTGTGTATAAAAACATGATTACAGATTGTCCGGCCAGAAGAATTTTATAAGTACAGTATGTAATATTATGCGTTTGCTACACTGATAAATCCGTTTTGATACCGAACAGGTTTTATTAGCACAATCTCATTGGCTCGTATGGATTGCATAAGTCTTCACTCACTTTTAATTTGTCTAGTACGACCTCATCAGAAATAGTAGTACATAAGGATGTTATAAGAAGTACGGCAGAGTTCCGTCATAGTCCTTATCCCACGTTAAAGTGGAGTCGGCGCTACATACATTTTCAAGCATGTTGCAAAAATGATTTGGCTTAGTTGACGTCAACCCCCTTTGAGAGATCCAGTCACGGGAAAATCAGATTAGAAAATTCACTTTGCCCGACCTGGGAATCGAAACCACAACCCATATATGCTGCCACTAGACCATGAAGGCGACTAAAGTCCGTCATAAAGGACTACTAGTGAATATGTTTGAAGTGTGAAGTGAATGGCCCGACTCGACCGGATGATTGCCACCTCCACAATGCATTGGCAGCGTTTCGTATGGTATTCCGCAGGTCGTGCACTTTCAATAACATCAGTTTTCGCATAAAATAGGGGCTTATTAGAATTCCTGCCATTGTCGATGTCCATATGTGACTGTAATCACTAATCACTCACCATCTGTTGAGCCATCTTTGTCTTTTTAAGTCAATAAGGTAAAAGAAATCGCAAAAGGTCGAGGTCAATACCGTCCGTAATATTTCACGTGTTGTAGAGAGGAGCGAGGTTCGGACCTTATAATTCAATTTATACGATGAAATATGTAGATTGTAGACGAATATCTTCCAGTTGATGTAGGAAACGAGATTCGGAATAAAGTGCGTCGTGTTTATGGTAATCTCTGTAATATCCAGCGAGGAATATCGGAGGAATGCTGTGAGCTGACAGATCGAAGGGCCACAGTTTATGACTTACGGCCTAAGGGCCGCGACCTTGGTTGATACAGTTTCTCGTCGGTACAGAATTATGGGATCAATACATTTTGAAACTGTTGCCTGGCAGACCTAATTTAGGTTTATAATATATGTGCGTAAATTCATTATATTGATCGAAGGTAACCGACACCAACGTTAGATATCATATCAAACTGTGAACAAAAATATCTATACTGTTTCGAAATATGTTTATTTTGAATTTTATAGTTTATAGTTTTCATATAACATATAATATAATATATTGTTCATTTTATGATGTCGCGCATTCAAAACGACTCAACTTCACTTTGGTGTTGCGTATTTGTGTTCTCTTACAAGCTAACTTAAATATTATAAAGTGAATTTTATTAAAATTTGAGTTTTATCAAATTCTGATGTTCTTTTGTTTTATTCGATTTGTTTAATTTAAAAAACATTACATTTTATTCGTCTTTTGTGTCTAAACTTCACAAATATTCAAATTTACTAAAACTTTCAGAATTTGTCCTCTATTAAAGTTGCAATATAAAATAAAGTTCAATTTGTTGAATAAATTGAGGTAAGCGACTAACCTGACGTCGGTGTATAAACATAGGTATTTTCTTTAAAGATTATCCCTAAAATATGGTGAACACAACATAAACATAAGCTCACGCCTGTATCCCCGAAGGAGTAGCCAGAGGCGCACTAGCCTACTAGTACACCCACATTTCGCCGAGCTTAGTTCTATCCCAGATGAGAGGAGAGCCTATCGCTATATCGAGCATAAATTCCAGACTCCGGGTTGATAAGGAAAAACCAATATCACTTTGCCCGACTCGGGGATCGAACCCGAGACCTCAGGACAGTAGTCGTACCGAAATACAACCACCACCGAGGCAGTCATTACAAATTAGACAAGTGAAATTAACCAGTGTCTAGAAGTGCAAGCACAGATAAGCTTATTGGGACATATTATAAGTTCATATTAAGTAACTTGGTCGAAAGTAAAGAACTTGATTTTATATTTTTAACTATGAGCAAATAGTATGCAAGCAACGTTCATTATCATTATGCATATTTATGTCTTCAGCAATCTGTTCTGAATTAATTAACTGTGAAATTTTCGTCTGTGCATTTAAGATGTCTTACAGTTTCTTAGAATATGCTTTGATAGTAGTTAGGTATCTTCGGTTTAAGTACACATACAATTTTGCTATCACGCCGTGTGTGTTTGTGTGCACGTGTGTGTGTGTGAAATATAAAAGAGAGAGAGAGAGAAAACCTGGTGGCAAAATGTTATGGTGCATGATTTGGTTATTAAAACTTAGGAAATGGACATTTATCAAACATTTATAAGTAGAAGAGCTACGTCATAAAAAAATTGCCTACAGCATTAATAAGCCGGCTTGATTGAGTTATTACTAGACTCACGGAAAACTGTCGTTAGATAGTTGATTTTCTTTAGAGTGAGATTTCTGAAGGCTCAAATATTCGCTTGACTTTCGAATCTCCAGTATCATGTATTCCTACCTTTATTAATGTCCCTGGATCTCCTCATCAGATGAACTGACTGCTTGTCTGTTTTCTTAAATAATATCTAGAGATGCCGCTATACTTTTGTAAGTACAATATATTATAACAAAATAAATCACATGGCCATAATCAATTTGGTTTAGTGTTGGACTATCGCTGCATCATTTCAAATGGTTTTTGTTGAAGTTCGGTCATGCAATAACTTTATGCGCCAGTGTCGGGAAGAACGAGAGAAATCTAATCTAAGCGCAATCAGTGCTCGAGCACATCTGTAGTGCGATAAACCGCAGCTGTTGCAGGAGTACGACACATATACTGCACGACGTGAAGATGGCCGTGTTATTGAACATTCTGGAGACTCTGTATGATCTTATTTTTTATTATTTTCTTTATCCTGCTAATAGTACAGTTTATCTGATACTGGGCAATCCAACAAAATTGCGATCCTCGAGAGGCATGGTGTTCCTCGGTGGGCAGAATTATGCCGGGCTAAAGTTAATATTTTAGACCAATGACCGGTCCGTGCATCATTACAAAATTTTGCAACATTCATCAATCATCATCGCCACCGTGTCAATTTAAAAGATATATAAGACGAGAACTGGCGAGCATCGTACATACATACATACATAGACTCAAGCCTTTTTCCCATAGGGGTAGGCAGAGACAACGGATTTCCACTTGCTACGATCCTTACATACCTCTTTCGCCTCATTCAGTCTCATTACATTCTTCATGCATGCACGTCGGTTTAGGGTACTTTTAACTTGACCTTTCTCGAGTATATCTCTGACTTGGTCAGAGAAAGTTAGATGAGGTCTTCCCCTTCCAAATCTACCATTCCATGGCGAGCATCCATTTATAAAAATGAGTTAGCGGCTCATCTGGTTAGTGAGATTTATAAGTAAGTCCAGACACTAACCCGCAATGGTCCGCGTGAACAATATACATATATTGTGGTAGAGCCACGCTGTAGACAGTAACGTCTACAGCACGAATGGGCCGGCTCGACCGGTTGGATACCACTGTCTCACAGGAAACCGACGTAAAGTGGCAGCTTGCTGTCGCGTTTCGTTCGGTGAGTGAGATTTCCGGTGGCCCATTCCCCCCCCCCCTCTTTCCCAATCCCTATTCCCTCCCCTTCCATGTCCTCTTTTTAGGTTGGCAACGCACCCATGATTCTTATTGTGTCTTGGGTGTCTATGGGCGGTGGAGATCACTTACCATCAGATGACTCATCTGTTCGTTTGTCAGTCTCTGCTATAAAAAAAAATAAAAAAAATATGTATTAGTCTAAATCATTGGCCTAACTCTAAACCCTTTCCTTCAATGAGAAAAGAAGCCTATTCTTAACAGACGGGAAAAATAGGTCCATAAAATGCTCAAAGTAGTAAAGTGTAAACCCTAATCTGTCTTTATATTTAGAATCGTAAAGTGAATCCCGCGGTGTTGCGGATGTTGCAGATTGCCAGTTTTACGGCGCTGACTTTTATTTTCAATAAGTTTATTAGATTAGTTGGCGGCAGTTTGTTGGCGCGGATTACGGACCGAGTTCACTTCCGCTCACTTTGAGTTATTGAATTAAACCATTCTTCATAACTCACTTGTAGATTTATTAAATATCTATTATGTCCAGTTCTTTATAGAGGTCTGTGAAAAGTGTGAAATTCATTTTTAGTATTATATTTAGTTCTGTTTTGATGGTTCCGTAGCAAATATAGAACCTCTACAATTTCGTCAAGTACGTTTGTTCATTGAGTGGTAGAGCCACGCTGGAGACAGTAACGTCTACAGTACAAATGGGCCGGCTTGACCGATTTGATATCACTGTCTCACAGAAAACCGACGTAAAGTGGCAGTTCGATGTTGCGTTTCGTTTGGTGAGTAAGATTTCCGGGGGCCCAATACGCCCCTTTCTTACCTAATCCTTATTCCCCACCTTTTAGGTTGGCAACGCACCCATGATTCTTTTTGTGTCTTGGGTGTCAATGGGCGGCAGATATCACTTACCATCAGGTGACCCATCTGCTCGTTTGCCAGTATTTGCCATAAAAATATATATATATGCCACAACGAGTACGTTGGAAACTATTGGCTATACACAGATGAAATTTAGATGATAACTGTGTTCTGAATAATGTATTGCCATCAGGGTTGCCAACTGTTAATCTTGCTCCCCACCAGATCCAAGTTGTAAAACCACCAGAAAACCACTAACAAAATCGACCCTGCTTGCAAAACCACCAGATTTTCCACTAAACTCGGATTTTGTTCGTCTAATATAGGGTGAAGTTAACTCGTAACATACCGAAATGTCACTTTACAAAGTAATACTTGTATTGCCTCTTTCTAAAACGTAGTGCTGAATGCAAAATACATGAAAAACAAGAAAATAACGCTACGTATGAGTTTTTCAACTCTTCAGAAGACTTTTCTAATCTAAGGCTAACGTATATTTTTATTTTATTTTTAGTTTCAGCAAAAAAAAATACAGAACATTATTTTTATGCTAAAAGGTAATAAGGCTGTATCATTAGTAGCCTTCGCCTGTGATAGTGAAAAAGTTTAGTGTAATGCCGCGTCTCCTGCACTAGCTTTTTTTAAAATAAAACACTAAAATACATACAGAAAACAACGATTTTAGCTGTCACATGCTTGTAGAACAATGGACCATAGATAAAAAAATGATGTTTTATGTAAGTGTTCTGTGTAATATTTTAGTGCAAGAGACCCGACTTAAGAAAAACATTGACGTACGGAATAATTTAAGGACGTACGGAAAAATCAACGAATAGAAATGCCATCACGCCATGTCCGACAGGCCTCTTTTGCTTCTTCCACATTCATACTTCGTTTCATACTTATCCACTGATTGAAAGTACTCCGAACTTACCCTTAACGTAGGAAATCATGTATTTGATCCATATAGGATCGCGTTGGGCGCCTTCTTCTAATTCACTTGCCCTACCATTCACTTTAGCACGATAGACCCCATTCGTAAGTCGCCTTTCATCCATCCTCGCAACATCTCCAAACCACCAAAGCATCCCTTTCTCAATCCTACTGTGCACATAATCTTTCAACTCATAACAATCCCTTATCTTGCTATTCCTCGTACGACCAGCAGGGGTGATTCCGCATATACAACGCAGGAAACACATTTCCACCGCATTCACTCGACTTTCATGCTTCTTATTCAAAACTAGCTTTTACCCGCGGCTTCGCACGTGTATTTTGTAGGGCCAACGGTAAAAACTGTTCATTTGTCGATCCACCCAGTCGTTTTAGTCTAAATATTCTACTACGGGGAGACTCAGATATCGATTTTGAAGTCAATCGGCCGGCGGTCACTTTTTTAGATTTCGACCCCGGATCACAAAACGACTTTAAAATGGTACATAATTCGTAAAATATTCAATATGACTCAGAAAATATGGTAACGCCATCTATTGATACATTTGAAAATCACTTTCAGGCTACAAAGAACTCCCAACAATCGCCCACATAATTCAAAAATATCCATATCTTTTAATAGAGTTGACGGATTTGAATAAAACAAAGCCTAAAATCTATTCCAAGATGTGGTCTACAATTTCCTATCCAGTTCCGTAATGTTACTTTGGTGGTTTTCATTTGATACGTGGTCAAACATACAGACATACAGACAAGAATTCTAAAAATAATGAAAATGTGTTCTATTACTATTCTAAACCCCCTTAATCATTTTTTTTTTTGCAAATCTAAGTAATGTACAGACTCGCGATATTTACATTCTTGTTATATGTATTGATATTGATTATTTACATAGACATTTTAATCGAAGGAATGACTTGAATTTTCTAAAATTCGCTATAAAATTTGGATTTTGCAATTTAGTGTTGCGTTTTTGTTTCTTTGAATGATAAACACTAAACTGGATCCATCACTATGTTTTGGGAGTAAGCAACATTATTTTGTAAAATATAATTAAAATATTAGTATACCTAAGTAAAATCTCATATATTATGTAAATTCTTTATAAAAAAATTAAATACACTGAATATTATAAGCAAAAGTCTGATGACGTGACATGACAGACCCTTCAATGAGATATTTTCGAAATTTGACAATAATAAAAAATAAAATTTTTGCTAATATTTTTATTGATAGCATAAACGATGTAATTACACTCTCTATGCTTAATACTAAACAGAAAATTGGTTAACAAAAGTCGATAAATTTACCGGAATGGTTCAGTACTATTTATTTAAGGTATTTTTATATTCAGTACTCTTTATTTTTAAAGTTTTTTTTTTACATTTTTAAAGAGTGAGGATCCTCCTCACAATTCGTGCCGTATCAAGTAACACCGCCTTCTGCATTTGGCTCTTGACGCAAACACCAACCGAGAGCCTCTTGAGGTGTTGGTTGAGGCTGATTGGTATCAAACCATGGGCAGAAATGACTATCGGAATAATGATTGTTGAATACACAACCCACATGCTAGTAACCTCATGTGCCAGGTCTAAATATTTCGACATTTTGTCCTTTTCGGCTTTCACAAGGTTCTCATCATGCGGAATCGTGACATCAACTAGCATCGCCCGGCGCGTCAATCGATCTACTACCACAATATCTGGCTTATTGGCCACAATAGTCCTGTCCGTGATAACAGATCGATCCCAATAGAGCGTTGCATGACTATTTTCGAGAACTGGTTGAGGCACATATTGATAATAAGGCACCTCAGAAGCCACAAGGCAACATCGACGAGCAAGTTGCTGGTGTAGAATCTTGGCTACAAGGTTATGCCTATGCAAATACTCGCCGTTAGCAAGATACGAACAACCGGAAATAACATGCCTGATAGAGTCTCCGGGACGGTGGCTTCTTCGAGACGTGCAATATATTTGGAAATGTATCACTCACTTAGTGGTTGAGCGATCAACATTTCACTAAATTTTTCTACGAAACCACTAAAAAAATCCACTAACCACTAGACGGCATTTTTTCCCACGAAACGGGATTAAAAACCACCAGATTTAGTGGAAAATCCACTAAGATGGCAACACTGATTGCCATACAGGCATTAGCACTGATTTTTTCTTCACCACACAGATGTATTATGGCTATGTACGAGTATAACATGCCAATATTTGAACACAAAATGTGTCTAGTGGTAGTTTTGTCGCTATTTGCCGTGAGTAATGTTCTCCAATAAGTCCGTCCTCCTGAGGTATCGTTTATCAGTCCCTTGTAGACGTCAAATGAGGTCGACACGGACGGCGCGACGCACATTTTACACGGACATGACGTCACGCCGCGGCCGGTCCGGAGCCATCGGGTTTGACGTGGCTAGTTATAATATAATGTTATGTGCCGAAGAGATTAAGATAAATAATTTATTTTTGCAGCCAGTTTTATAAGAACTTTCTTTCCTCATCTAGCCGCTAATTTTGTCACGTCCCGCAAGTCATCAGTCCAGCGAGGTCAGTCCATCTTGGTCGTGGTCTTCATTTCGAATTTTGACGATTGTTATTATGACGTTTGATTACTATCAGGTAAACCGCTAATAGCTTTATATACTATACAAAACTATTGAAGGGATATTTGCATTGAAAATCTATTGTGTCCAATACAATGGGTTTCGCTAAGGGGTTTCATTGGTAATAGAATGATTACGCAGTTATAACAAAAGGCGAAGAATGGCTGATGTTTCTTTAACATTTCTAATGACTGGCATAATGACGTAATGAGGTGGTTTAGTTGGTGATGGTAGTGAGTGACGGGAGGCTCGGCTTCCGGAGGCCGAGAGACTTATGTAACATATACATATATGTATGTGCCGGGTATATACGGGTTAAGTGTTCTCCACACATGGTACTAGAAGAATCTTAATACTTAAGGAGGGGATAAAAAGGGCAGAAAGGATTTGAGACACCAAAAATCTCATATGCACGAAAATTGAATTGAAAGAAACGTAACAGCGAGATTTACGGCGGTTTTCTGTGAGTCATGAGTCAGTGGTCTCAAACCGATGGATCTGGCTCCTTCCTGCCGTAGACTGTGCTGCTACAGCGTGGCTCATATATCATCATTCATTATTGTTATACCAAATACTTGATATTTTTAGGCAGTTAGCGTGACCTATTGAGTTGAGTTTTCGTGATTGCCAACGAAGCCAAGGCATGAATTAATTAACTATAGGGTACAGCCTGTTTGAAATAGCTCGCATAAAGTTAATTAAAGACAATAGACCCGTTAGTTCCCAAATTCACGGATTGTTTTTGGAAATGAATATAAAATATAATTGTTTCGGAGTGAGCGTGTGTATGAAGTTTCAACAGTATAGTTTGACATTTGATTATGTTATTTTGTTCTACGGTAGTGATTATGGATTATACATTACGAACTTTGACGTGTTAAGTTATTTTTCATAGAATTAATGTTACGAGTAATTTGTAATATAAAGCCTATAGTATTTGTACATGTGAATACTTTTGAAGTGTAATTAAGCCCTCACTTGTATCCTATCACATGATCAATAAATTAGTGCAGCCTTTGCATTAGTCGAGTGCGAAACGAGAAACCGCGCCCCGCGGCATCGATTCCCGCACTGAATCCCGAGTCAAATGTTACACGTACTGTGGCAGGAGCCGCCGGACTATGTGTGGGACTAGTGGGTTTATTTATTTACTTATTGTATGCCGAATTTATCTTAATGGATAGATATTGAAAAACGCGTATGAATGATCTGCAATATTCTAGATTCTTCAATAATGTGGGCGAAAATAATGCGCACGCAAATGTTACGAGGCTATCATAGCATCGAAATACTTCGATAGACGGTACAGATGGATGCAGGTGGCACATGTTGCTATTCAGATATTTCTAACCATCCATGTCAAGGTTAGCAGAATTTGAAACAAATGCGTTAAAAACAAAAGCGTTCATACTAATATCGTAAACGGCAAGTCACGTGGAGTTAGAGTTTAGCACTTGCCCCGAATAACTTGCGAATAAATACTTTTTCCAAAGTTGTTCGTCCTAGATGCCTAATGTTTACACTATGTGGGGCGAACGGTGCGGTACAGACGTCGCTACAATAAGACTTCAGTCCCCTTCTCCCTGACTTCGCGTTATTTCTATTTCAAAATTGCTTCTGACAATTTAAATATTAATCAATAGAGTGAACAATTCTTAGTGAAGCTTTTGTTTTGCTGTGAATTTCTGCGCTCGACATGTTCGATTTTTAAATGTCTTTCGTGAGTAACTACAGCTTTTGTTCAAAGTCTAATTATTTGCCGACTTTCCACTTCTGAATTCAAAAGCGATCACTCTTCTTGCAATTTAATTTTGCGGCATTTGGTCGGTTCTGCCTTTAGTCAGTTTATTTAGTGAATTTTCGGATTGATAAGCCTTCAAGGAACCGCCTCTAATCATATTTAATCAAAGACTAACACAAAATACGTAATAGCTGTCTAGCTCAAAAATGCGACGAAGATAATTTGATGAACGACATCCCTCTGAATAGTTCGCGAGCGTGCCGCTGTGACATTGACCTTCGGATCGTCGAGGTGAAGCCCTGAAGGTCCTCGCCGACGTCACATTAAACAGTTACAATTAAAGACAACTGCACTTTAGACTGCTTTAGACTAATTTGATTGTTTATTGAGCTAAGCTTATTTCTTTAGAGTACTTTACATTAGCTTTAATCCTTATCTTTGTAGAATTGTATTAATAAAGAAGTATATTTTTTTCTACCTGCCCTTAATGTGGTGTCGGCGCAATACACTTTTTCAAGCATGTTACACAAAGGATTTGGTGGACAAAAAAGTTTTTAAGACCGGCTGCCAGCCTGACGGGAACCCATCTGGGGATCCAGTCTCAGGCAAATTAAATTAGAAAATTAGCTTTGCCCGACCTGGGAACTGAACGACCTCCCGGTTCACAGCATTAATAAAGAAGTATAAAAAAACAATTTCCACATTTAAATATACACTTGCTGTAAGTCTTTGTCTACGGCGTGAACGGGCCGGCTCGACCGGATTGTTACCACCGTGAACCGTCTCAAAGATATCCGGTGTGAAGTGGCAGTTTGTTGCGTTTCGTGCCGCATGCGGTGAGTGGTTATGTAGGGTGATATTTTAAAATTTAATATCGCTGTCAAAACACTGAATTTTTCAGTCTTTGATTTCACGTATCCAACGGCGGAAACAGCAAACATTTTATACGAATGACATAAATCATAATATAAACTCACGCCTGTATCCGCAGAGATAGGCAGAGGCCCACTAGCGAACTAGAACATTTTGCCGAGTTTAATTCCGTCCCGGGTGTAATAAGGAGCGAGCCTAACGCCATATCGGGCACAAATTCCAGACTCTGGGCTGATACTGAAATATCTAATATAACTTTTTATCGACCCGGGATCGAACCCGAGACCTCAAGACGATAGTCGTAACTCGTACCACGCACGCAATATCACTAAGCCACCGAAGCAGTCTATACGTATTACCTAGTATCGAAATACCATCTCTTTAATAAACCGTAATTTATGAAAAAGTTGCAATTTACTTATTCTTATAAAATGAAAAAAAGTTTTTGTATTGCTTATTGGCGTGTGTCGAGGTTGTTCGGGCTAAGCTTTCGTTTTCGCGTGGTTATCACATAATTCCCATATGTGTGTGATCCTAAATTTCTTTACTCCACTGGATACAATCTGTTTTGTATCGAGCGAGCTATTGTGGCGCCTTCTTGTAAGCGTATTTACCTCGCGGAATGTACACTTTCCCAAGATAAAACTTAATAGAACAATCTTCACAAAAACCCAAGGAAATATTAAGTTTTCTGAGGAACAGGCAGCGGTACCTTTATGGGAGTAGACTGTGGAATACACTGACAATGCTACTTGGATTTTAAAATCAACTCCAATTTTTCAATGACATATAAACAGTATTATAAAAACAGAATTAAAGTGGATTAAACATAAACATTAAGGTCGCAGGAAGGCTGGATGCAGACCGCTTCCAACAGGTCAATCTGTAAATCCTTGGAGGAGGCCTATGTCCAGCAGTGGACGTCCTATGGCTGATGATGATGATGAAACTTTATCTCCGTCACACTCGTCTCTTGCGGTAACGAACGAGACCATAGGTTAAGTTAGTCTTATTAAAAGTATGTACGTAATTGTGTTACATCAAAACCTTTAACATCTATTTGTGTTCAGTTGAAGTGTTCATCTTGTGATGTTGTCAGTCGTCAGCCGCGATCTCTTGCGATCCTCTTTTCCGCGCCGTTGAACTGTCGACTCAAACTCAGCGCTGATTTATTTCTCATTCAATTCGTACACAGAATATTTAAGTGGATAGCGGTACAAAGGAATCATTCAATACACGTGAGTGCCAATTCAATTACTACTATACAATTTGAGACTGAGTATATTTTCAGATATTTTATGCCGAGCTGCTTGTTGATTAGATTTGCGCATCGTCAAAAGTTTGGATGATCCTCAGATATTAATTTCAGGTACGGGTGTTGTGGATCGAAAGTCCCTCGTACGTAGTTCCTGACATTCACGGTACAGGTTATAGTTCATACAGGGCCTAGTGTGGGATCTGTATTACCTTTCTTTTGCAGAGCCCTAGAAGGTCGTAAGTGCAGTGGCGTGCAGTTCATATAGACAAAGAGACACTGAAATAAAACTAGTTTTTACGGATTTTATCGCGATTTGTTTTGTATTTATCCGACCCGTGACCACGAGGGCTGTAAACCTTTCGAAACGTCGGGTCTAAATAAAATAAATACAAAACAAATCGCGATAAAATCCGTAAAAACTAGTTTTATTTCAATGAATAACATTCGCTTAAACATAAGAAATTATTGCCCTGTCACTGCTAATTACATTTTTTTTTATAGCAGAGACTGGCAAATGAACGAATGGATCACCTGATGGTAAGTGATCTCCACCGCCCATAGACACCCAAGACACAATAAGAATCATGGGTGCGTTGCCAACCTAAAAGGAGAAATGGAAGAGGAGGGAAAAAGGGATTGAGAAAGGAAGGGAGAAATGGGCCACTGGAAATCTCACTCACCGAACGAAACGCGACAGCAAGCTGCCACTTTACGTCGGTTTCCTGTGAGACAGTGGTATCAAACCGGTCGAGCCGGCCCATTCGTGCTGTATACGTAATATTTACATAAATCATAACCATAAATTTTAATAGCGTTTAGTTTATATTTTATTCGACATGGGATTGGTGATGACAGTAATGCTGTAAGAGTTGAAGAAAATAATTTAAAGTTTTTTGTCTATCTTGATCTAAATGTCTGAACACGTCAATGCGTAAGTGATCTCCATATGATAGAAAATTATTTAAGGCTGCGTTGCCAACCTTAAAGGAAAAGATTAGGAATTGGAAGGGGAGGGGGGAAATATTTAGTTAATTTCTTTCGAACAAGCTGGACGAAACTGTTATTGAGTAGAATTACTTACTACCTCTATATAGTATTACAATACACAGTTATTTATATAAAGCGCATATTCCTAAACGAAAGCATTTGTCGCCGTGGAATTAATTCTGAATTAAATTCTCCGTCAGTCGTCGGTTGTCGGTCGTATTCTTTGTTTCGTCTGGCGCCGTTTGCCGGCGGGTAAAAAGCCAATCTGTGTGGACTCCGGCCCTTAGTGTAATGGCGCTTTCAGCTGCTCTCAGAAGTGGCTCTACGAATTAGGGTTGACAATCTGGTTATAAGAAGCGTAGATCTAGTGACTAGGTGGCGTAATTTGTATTGCGTACCGGTACAAGTATAACCATTCTGAGGTCTCAGGTTCGATACCCAAAAGTTATTTTACGTTTTGCTTCTCAATATCGATATATCGAGGTGATAGATTTGCCCCCCATCACATCTCGGTGGAAAATGGGCTCAGCGAAATGTGGCTGTTTTATTGCACACCTCTAATAAGGTTACCAATACAGTTTCTAATAGAGGTAATTTTTAGAATACCAAAAACTGAAAACCAACTTCAAAAACGAACACTTAAAAGTAAAAATAATAACAATTTCTTACTCTCTTTGGAGTCAGTGCTGAGGCCGAAGCAGATTGAATGAAAAGTCGGTTTTCAGTTTTTATTAAACTTTAGTTATTATTTATCTATTTTTAGAGTTCAATAGCTTGTAATATAGAAATAATTATCCACCAACTCCTAATAGTTAAGGAGTTATATTTTCCATCATCAGCGTAGCAACATGAGATGATGAGTACCAGACGCAAATACCTGAATAGTTTTAGAAAATATATATAAAACACACTATGGGTCCCTATAAAATTTTAGGGTTTCCCTTGATTTTTTAAGGATCCCATCATCAGATCCTGACTTGGTGCCAATGGGACCACCTGGAAAGTATACCCTTTTAAACAAAAAAGAATTTCTCGAATCGGTCCTAGCGTTTTCGAGTAATCGGGGAACATACATAAAAAAAAGATTCCGACGAATTGTTAACCTCTACTTTTTGAAGTCGGTAAAAAAAATGCGTGATGTCGTAAAGCAACTTTTATTAACAGTTTATTTTATAGCACGAATAGCCGGTTCCGGTTTATTATTTATTTATTATAACCACTGTTACACAGCAACTGAACTAAGAACTGTTTTTTTGGCCTGCACTACGCTTACCATCAGTAGCTCGACCATGAGATTTTTTTACATTCAACGTTAGCGTGTACGTAAAATAATTTGTATGAAAAACATCAATTCCTCACGTAACCGCTAAGGACGTTTGGGTGTTTTTCTTATAATATTTTACGGACTCGCGTCGCTAGCGTGAAATATCAATAACCTCATCGTTGGCCTACCAGTGCAGTGTTGTCACTTTGTCCTGCCAACGAAAAGTAGCTATAGCAGAGGCTGGCAAACGAGCAGTTGGGTCACCTGGGGGGTTACCACCACCTCTTATAGCAGGATTATTATAATCTTACTTGTACCGATTCCCGTACAAAACAAACGAAGAGCGATTATAATAATACTGCTATAAGAGGTGTTGGTAACCCTGTTGATGGTAAGTGACCTCCATCGCCCATAGACATCGAAGACAAAAAGAACAATGGGTGCCAGCCTAAAAGGAGGGAAAGGGAGGGGAAATTGGGTCACTGGAAATCTCACTTACCCGGCGAAACACAGCAGCGAATTGCCACTTTACGTCGGTTTTCTATGAGACAGTGGTATCAAACCTGTTGAGCCGGTCCATTCGTGCTGCAGACGTAACTGTCTACAGCGTGGATCTACCACTAAAAAAAGTCAGTGTAGTATAGTAAGTGTGATTTAGAGTAGCCGGCTGTGAAGCGAGAGGTCGCGGGTTCGATTCCCGCATTGAGACAAATGTTTGTATGGCCCACAGATATTTGTTTCAAGTCTGGGTGTTGTGACACCGAAAGTCTCTCATAGTCTCTGACATCCACGATGCAGGTTATACCTAGTGTGGCGTCAGGACTATGTGTGTGACTGTTGTGTGTTTAATTTATTATTTATTTTATTTATTTGTGAAGCCTGAACACTTCATTCCCTTCTTTTGATGATGGTAACTACATAACGACTGGTCGCCTGACAATTTCGTTGAATCGACAGTATCCGCATCTGAATATTGTATTTTACTTTTTATTGCATTGACATAAAACATTTTTTTATCGACTCGAGCAGTTTCGATGTCGATAAGTGGGCGCCACTGCGCCAGTCCCTAAAGCGGTCGGTATATAATACCAATATAAACAAACAAACATTACTTATTTATTGATATATTGACCTAAAACCAGAATTAATGGGCGTTTTGACCGGGATAAATAGTAAACTGGAGAGAACTTGACGGGCGTTTTGCTGCGAAAGTTTTAGTACATGAAATCTACTTTATATTGTATTCGTTCAATTTCTTATACTATAATACGTATTTTATTGGTTATAATAAAAGCCAATCCTCACCTCTTTGGTCTAGTGGCAGCATTTATGGGCTGTGGACTTGGAGGTTCTTCTTGGAGGTTTCTTAGAAATTTAAGTGACAATTTGCTCATATTTACCATTGCCTATCCTCCACTGGGTGAGATTTCCGGTGATCCGAATAACCCCCTAAATGGAACATGTTATACGTTATTACTCTTATATTCTCATGGAAATGTAAAAAAAATGTTACAATTTATTGCTTACAAACCCGATTTTCGTTAAGCAACAATTCAATCTTGTTTATAAGGAAGTTGTTGGGGAAATAACATGTCGGATCAAATAAATGACAGTGTACTCGTATCAAAGAGGTCTCGACTCGAGGGGCTCCGAGATATCCTTCATTACCTTCTTACGGAACCCTTTACTTATTGATCCAAGCCGACATCTTATTATAAAGGTATACCTGACCATTTAAAAAGTTACATTTAAATGTCCATTTTTTTTTCTATTCATAAATAACATTCTAAAAAAGTTACACGTAGTCACCAGAATCACGCCGAACTGCATAAATGCTTCTTCACACTCCGAAAAGGGAAGAAAAATCGAGTGTTAGGACAAGTGTAACACTGTCACCGGTCACTATCCGGCGGATATAATTATCTTTCCATTATAATGGAGAACAATGGCAAATTACTCATTTGTCGGCATATAAAAAGACGAGAATCTAAAAATTTTGCTGTTTAAACACAATTTCAAAATAGAAAGGGATTTTACGCACACTTTTGTACTCTCATAATAGAGGTAATGTGATTGGAGCGATGTAAACGATTGAAGTGGTGTTACGTGTGGCGTGGCTTGTGGCGTGGCGTGGCGTGTAGCGGGGTGTGTTGTGAGTACAAGAACATAATAACAGTTATATTTTTCTACAGTTACATTTTTCAATTACGGCAAACTGCATAAAATGGCATAAAACAATGTTGTTAAAAAAATCTGGAACACAATCAGACTATTTGGATATTAAATTCTCTCTATATTTCCGACTCCTGGCAACATTTTGCTTGACTCAGTGTATGCAAATAAGGCGATATCACATTCACTACAGTACTATCGTGTATTAAGACATTCAGACATGTAGAATATTCTAGACGCGCGATATTTAAATAAAAAGAACGGAAACAATCGCTATATGAATAGGTCTGTGTGAAGGATATTACATACCAGAAATCATACAATCTTTCTTTCTACCTGCCCTTATCCCACCTTAATGTGAGATGGGCGCAACACACTTTTAAGATCACAATATGACATAACATTAGTGTACTTCGTGATTATGTCCACAAAATACGTTGTCATACTCTTGGATCCTGATTCTAGAGGTATACTCCTTACTCGTTATAACTATCATTCTGGTACATAATTGTAATTTGTAAATTTTTTGCCTGTAAAAATGTAGGAGAAAGGTTGGAGTATAATATGTATGTATACGAGTATAATTTTATTGATTTCTATTAATTTTTAGGGTCCCGAAGCCAAATGGCAAAAAAAAATTCAATGTGTCGCCTGTGTGTTCAATGTCTCGGGTTGCTACTTGTCGTCATAGCGGGCGCTGCGCGGGGTCGCGCCGTGTCGCGTCGTGTCGTGTCGCGTCGCGTCGTGTCGCGTCGCGTCGCGTCGTGTCGCGTCGCGTCGTATCGCATCGCCGTCGTGATATTTGCTCACACAATCAGGTGTGCGTTGATCTGAACCTCATCTCGTGTCTTTTGATATTCTGTTTATTCAATTATGGAGCAAATATAAAAGCGTCAAACATTTTGGATAATTTACGTTGAAAATGCGGTCTCGCGGTAAATGAAATTGCTTTAATATAAATGTTGTTACAGAATATGAAAATAATTGTCAATGACGCAGCAAGGTTTTGAAACGCGACGCTTTGTGTTCGATCCTTGTAAATAAATTTTTGTTTCGAGTTTAAGTATTTCAGGGTGGTAAGTCCTTTCTTCCTAATAGTAATTATAAGACTCTCGTCCTCTCGCCGAGTGACAACAGCAGCCCGAGCAGGAAAATTTCTGACAATCGTAAATGTATTCGAACTCGCTGCGCACTGATGACATTTGATTAATATTTCCATCGATATATTATTTACCTAGATGCACAGTTGACGCTCGGAAAATGGGACAGCAAAGAAGTGCTTAAGCACTCGTTTTGCCTAAAGTCGGACGTCGATAAAATTCGAAATTTCAAAATTCAAATTAAAGAACGCTTGCTCATTTCGTTTAAAAACTTAATTTATAACACGTGCTTAGGGTAATATTTGTGTTGATTTAATTACAACTTGTGATTGTTTTCTTTGTTTTATTTCTGAGACCACTTTTTAGGAGGATATTTGCAAAAACCTGTGCATCTAGGGTATAATATATTGATGAATATTTCATACAAATTTCATAGACGCGCATCGAGCACGAATACATTTACGGTTGTCAGAAATTTTCATGCTCGGGCTGCTGGTTGCTTTTCGTATGGTGAGGTGAGTGACATTTCCGAAGTCTCAAATCCCCTCTTCGTTCTCGATTGCTTTCTTTGCCTTTCAAGCCTCGCTGCAGTGTATTGTATTGTAATAATAACGTGTACTTTAGTTTTCTTTTTCGTATTACACAATAATAATTATGTGTCCCTACACGTATTTATGAGTATTTTTATTTTTAGAGTAAGCTCATGCTTATATATTGCACCTCACAGAGACTCCATAGTGCATACATAGATTGATAACCCGAGTTTATCCCGCTCTCTCGCAACGTGTTGTGCTGTAATCCTCCTTAAACGTTGGATTTGTCAGCTGAAGGGATTTGTAGGGCAATTAGGATCCAGCAAAAAAGATAAAAGATGTGTCTTTCTTATTTATGCTATTTTACGGCGACAGGCGAATTTTTTTGTTGATTCTTTGAATACAAAATGTTCAAGTTCTTTTTACTTACTACCATTATACTGTTGTAAAACCAATAGCCGTTGTTGTTGTTGATCTAATTTAATGGAAGTATGTCCAGTGTCCAAGTGATTTACGAATCAATGTTAATGATATTTCTAACCAAGATTCCAAGATGACCCCAAGTGGGACAACAGTCTTCCAAACTCTGTTTGCTCGACACTGGATCTCTCAGATCGTACAAACTAAGCCGAATCTTTTCTGTAACATGCTTAAAAAGGGGCGTTGCTGACCCCTCATTAGGGTCGGTTAAGGGAAGAACAAGACCAATATAAAAAACATATTTTACAGTAGCTGATTCAGCGACTTCGTTCGTGTTAAATGTTTTAACAAAATCCGGGATAAAAAGTGGCCTATGTGCTTTTCCAGATTATAATCTATGTATATATCTCTGAGCCTAACTTCATTTAGACCCGTCTAGCTGTTGTGGCGTGATTGAGTAACAAACATCCATCCATCCAAACTTTACAAATTATATTATGTAATACAGTAAGATAAATATAGATTAACTTAAAATCATTTTCAGATAATATTTAGGCATATTGTACTAATACGTGGTATATTACGGATTCCCTAACGTTAATCATTGCTTTGTGTATCATATTAGCCAGATTTAGTTGGATTCGGGTCGATGTTTAGAAAGCTTATCGGATATAGAGCGACAAAGGAGTTTAATAACCTCGATCCACCCTGTATGAGGCGAGCGAGTCTACAATATTCTGTTAAGGTCTTTAAATATATTATCTACAGCGATTTCGTCTCTTTCTAGTGTTTTGCTAGAAGTAGCGATATTGTGTTATCTATGTACAGTAGTGCCGTGGAGTGATAATTTTCAAAGGGAAGCCAATCAAGCATGTTCCAGAGTGGATTTGGCTTAGTTTTTACGACAACCCCCTCTGAGGGATCCAGTCCCGGGAAAATTAAATTAGAAAATTTGCTTTGCCCGACCTGGGAATCGAACCCACGACCTCCCGGTCCACAGCCCATATGTGCTGCCACTAGACCAAGGAGGCGACTTTCTGTTCTAGATAATACCTACAAAATACTTAGAAAAAGGAAAAGTCAACGATGTAACTAATTTGAATAATTTCTATCTGTTCATTACGTTATATATAATAAAGGTAAACTTATTACCGGGTAACTCCCTCTTCGCTTTGTACTTTAGTTTATATCATAATTGTATCGATGATGGACTGCCTCGCAAATAATAAACTATGCTGGACTCCCCCACACGTAGTTTATGTACATTATAAAAAAATATCTTTAAAAATATGCCCAAGTCCCAACAATCACACACATATATAGTCCTGACGCCACACTAGGATAAACTGTGTTGTGATTATTTGGAAGTATGCGGCATTTATAATACCACAACACTCAGATTACTACATAACACAGGTACTAGCTTCAAATCTACACTTATGCCTACGAGTCGTTCTGAAATTGCGAAAATTACTCCAAACAAATATTTGTGGTTAAAACATTTGAGTGGGTGAGGGAATCGATCCTATGGGCTATTCTTTCAGAGCTACTCGCCCGCTTAAACTTTCATACAAATCTTTTTCATGAAACATTACTTAAGTCACTCTAACTTGCTTTAGGCTGCCTAAAAGCAGCCCATCGACATAACCAACTTTAATATTTTAGGAATATTATAGCCATTAACTTCAGAAATCATATAATGTGCACAAGAAAAAAATATGCTTCAGAAAGCCTCTAACGTAGTTATCTCGGGGAAGGCGCGTGTGGCGGGGGATGGAGTGGGGTGTAGTGGGATGTAGTGGGAGGGAGGGGCGCGGGAGGGGCGCGGCACGGGCACGGCCCGCCGCAGTACTTTAACTTATTTAAACTTGTTAAAATTGGCTTCACCCTCTATTTTTGTCCTCAAAGTATCTTAAATTCAGCTCTACGTTGGATTCGATAAATCAAGTTTATCCGTTTAAGTTATTTTGTGTTAAAAATATTTATTACATGTTTTAGTGAATGCTTATAGTTTAATATTTCACGTCTCGGGATAATGGATGGAGAATGCGGTTGAGAATCGTACAGTACTTTATTATTTTGAGTGATATTGTTATTTTTAGCAATTCTTGCTCTTACCAAGTATCATTATTTGGGACTTGGGAGTATAAAATAGACATCCTTCATATTTCACTTTTGTGAGCAAAACACGTTCCGAAGCAACTTCTTTCGTTTTTAAGTTCGGCTGCCTGCCTGTCGTTATCCTCTCTGAAGGATCCAGTCTCGGGCAAATTGTATTAGAAAAGCTCCAGGTCCAGGTCGGAAACCTGAAGTGTAATGTACCAAAATGTAATCGTTCATTACCTAATAATAATGTCACTCTACGTATTTGCATAGGCATAACCTTGTAGCCAAGATCCTACACCAGCAACTTGCTCTTCGATATTGCCTTGTGGCTTCTGAGGTGCCTTATTATCAATATGTTCTTCAACCAGTTCTCGAAAATAGTTTGCAACGCTGTATTAGGATCGATCTGTTAACACGGACAGGACTATTGTGGCCAATAAGCCACAGAGCCATACTTGCGGTAGTAGATTGATTGGCGCGCCGGGCGATGCTTGTTGATGTCACGATTCCGCATGATGAGAACCTTGTGAAAGCCTAAAAAGACAAAATGTCGAAATATTTGGACCTGGCACATGAGGTTACTCGCATGTGGGATGTGGATTCAACAATCATTGTTCCGATAGTCATTTCTGCCCATGGTTTGATACCACTGAGCCTCGACCAAAACCTCAAGAGGCTCTCGGTTGGTGTTTGGGTCAAGAGTTAAATGCAGAAGGCAGTATTACTGGATACGGCACGAATTATGAGGAGGTTCCTCACTCTGGGGTCCTAACCGCCGGTGGCTTGGGTCCCGAGCCTCGCCATCGGAGGGCAATATTTTTAAATGTATTTTTATTTTTATACATACATACATAAGCTCACGCCTGTATCCCCGACGGGGTAGGCAGAGGTGCACAAGCGAACTAGAGCACCCACATTTCGCCGAGCTTAGTTCCGTCCCAGATGTGATAGGGGGCGAGCCTATCGCCATTCGGGCACAAATTCCAGACTCCAGGCTGATATGGAAAAATCCAATATCACTTTGCCTGACCCGGGGATCGAACCCTAGACCTCAGAACCGTAGTCGTACCGAAATACCACCACGCCAATGAGTTATAACATATATTTAAAAATGTAGAAACAACTTTAAAAATAAAGAGTACCGAAGATGTCACTTTACCATGATAAATTTACCGTCATAGTCCGGATGCCGCGATAAGGGTTGGTATATTTCAGATATATTTATAAATTCCAAATCCTTATATTCAGGTTTATTCAAGTAAGAAGGAGACATGCTCTTTGTTTTCTCTGGTGGCTTGTGACCGACGTGCTAGCATGGGGATGTCATGTACTACAATTAATAATCAAAATCGAGATGTGCTTATTTGAAAATCCTCGATATTGTACAGAACAGTTTTGTTTGCGAAATAAATAACGTTCTGTTTTATTTGTTGAAGCAGATCCGCGGAAGATGTACGATGTTTATGCGGATTATAACAAAACCGTGTTTTATAGTAATAAGTCGACGTCCAATACTGAACATGTTTTTTTATAAATGTATATTTTGCTCACTTTGCTCGTGGCTTCACCCCTGTGAGTTTTTCCGGTACGCAAGGCTTATGTTACTTATGGGTAGTAAATCTTCCTAATAGTTAAATAATTTTTTTTTATTATAATAGTTAAATAATTTTGGTATTGAATGTCTTAGTTGTCATATAAGCAATAAATAAAATGAATGCATACTTTTAATTGACATGACTTACATTTGTAACGAAAGTGCATCTCCTATACTAGTTAATCGTTTGGCTCAGCTGCGCGGAGTCCGGACTCCGGACACGAGGAACAACTCCCCGGAACTATTAGACACGCGATACTTCTAGGTCTTAAAACTAAGTACTGTCTAAAGAATAGTGGTAAACAATCCTCGTCGCTCGTATCCCGTTAATAATTGATGTACGTAAAGCTTAAAAATACGAGTTGTTAATAGAGAGACTGGCGAACGAGCCAGTAAAACGAATAACATACTCAGAAGCGGTTTAATTATAATTAAATTAGACCTATTTTGTATTGTTCATATAAATAATTGCATAAAAAAATTGAGCGAAAATCTTCGTATAACCACGTAGACCGTCAGCCAATTTACATTTGTATTCGTAATATCTTTTTGTACAATAACCCATGAATTCACATGATTACAAGATACAGAAGTGTGTTGTTGTCGGAATGGGCTGACATAATTTGGGCGGGAGGTCGAGTGAGAGTGTGAACATCCTCTTTCGTGTTCTAATTCACTACAGTAAATATGCGGTAAACCCGTTGGAGGTGGCACATATATGTATGTATATGTTATAGTATAGTATATTGTTTTTGGTTAAGTGATACGGGTACCCATTTATTATGCGACTATTTGGGAACTTTACGCTGGTAGGAAATATACTGTACGGACCCTTCGCTATTTGTAAATACGTTTTTCATAGCGTCCCGGCAAAATGCATCGGTAGAGAATATTTTTACCATATTTTAAGTTTCCGAGCGTTTATAAGGATGACTTTAGAACCACAAGTAAAATGTAAATCGTGAGTCAATATCATACTTCTTAACAATGCAGTCACTCTAAAATGTGGTGTAGTTCTGAAACTCTGCTCAGTCGCTCGGTTTGCTTTCAGAACTTGTTGGGTACGGTAAAGCAAAAATGTTCGCTATTTCTACTAACTTAAGTTAGAAACTACACTTTAAAATGTAGCGCTAATTTAAGGTGAATTTGATAAATATTCAGTATGCCGTTTCAACTACACCATTTTATACTAGTGTTTGTGATCATTCTATTTACTAAATATATCCGATGCATAATTCTCAATTCATAAAAGCACTAGAATACGCTTTAAAAAAAGGTTAACGAACCATAATAATTATTATGAAGACTTTTTGCAGATTACTTTTTGAATAAAATCGACAATAATCCCAGTTTGAGGATATTTAATTACATAAGATTATTTGAAAAAGTTTGTCTTTACTGATTTTACTTTGTAGACAATGAGGCTAGATAAAGGGATTACAGTTTGTTATCTGATTTATCACCAAGTTTTAGTAAGTTATCTGGTGAACCAGCTTTTCGAATCGACCGTAGGGTAAATTTGACGGAACTTAAGTAATGATTAATAATTTTATCATCAGCCACAGGACGTCCACTGCTGAACATAGGCCTCCCCCAAAGATTTCCAGATCGACCGGTTGGAAGCGGCCTGCATCCAGCGACATCCTGCGACCTTCCTGAAAGCCGATGGGGCAGAAAAGTTCTCGAGTAGAGACCACGTACCAGCAAGCGCGGCGTAAGACGTCCACCTACAAGGTGGACCGACGACCTGAATCATTTTAGAGGTTCAATAAATTATGTTTGTTAAATTACCAACATCACCTATCCATAATCCATACGTCCAATTACAAAAATTATCTTTGCTACGTCTTCGCTTTGCTGGCTCTTTAACACAGGCATTACTACGAGTATCTTTATTTTTTCAACAAACATCAAACGTCGTCAAGTATTTATCAATTTGGATTTATGATCGGCTTGCAAAAGATCGTGGGTAACGAAGCGTTGGCTGACAACAGGTGGGTAAGGCTCAGAAGGATATGACGGGATTATTGAGTCCAGGGCCCCGGGGACTGCGGGGACGCGGACGAGTGACCGGGATAGGGTGACCATATATTTAAAATTCGTGCTAGTCTTTATTATGGCGCGTACATGCCGAATAAAGGCAAAAGAATCTATACTTGTTGCGTGAACGAAACAGGCATGATTCGTTCGCCTTCGTTAGGCCCGGTGTGTACCCGCCATTAGATATGAAGAGCTGTTTGTGAAAGCACGGACAAACCGACAGTTGAGTATTTCACATACACTATACCGACGTAAGGACAATTTCAAAATCTCATCTCTAGTATGACCCATTCATACTTATGTTGTATCGTAAGAAACAGTTCTAAATTAGGCTTACATAACGAAACAATTTTATTTATTCATCGACGAGACAAAGGTTATATTTACTGTAATCAAATTAGGAGTCCATATTTCAGACTGTAGAGAATTGCGTAATGAAGAAAATTAATTTCAAATCAGTATCTTAAATATTCGTCTGTGAATAAAATTAACATTGAAAGTGTAATTTACCTTGATGTTATACCGTGAAATTGGCAGATTTATAAATAAACTATGAAAGCAACGATAACGAGAATTTCAATTTTATTTTACAACAATTTAAACGTCTTTTATATTAAATGATAGTCTAAGATCACGCGATTTACGTCGGCTTCAAATTATAAAAATGGTTTTATGAGATGTAAAGTCGAGTAATTTTGTTTAAAATATAAATGGATCATAAAACATAAATTGCGTTGTGTGTGTAGATGGATCGATTCATTTTTGTACGCCTATGTGTGCGTCAGCTTGTGAAGGTATCATTTTGATTTGTGTTGTATGTCAACACTCAGCACTCATTCTTTAGGTGTATTAGTGCAGTAAGATGTGCAAGATTAAGTTGCTTTACATGCGAGAGACAATGTGGGCGCCTTGTGGTTGTGGCATATAAATAGTACCTAACTAATCGGAAATATCAACTTAATCATACATATATTATATATGTACTTTGTTTTGTACCGTTTTCCAAAATGGAGGAAGTTCTCCAACCGTCTGTATATTCTTGTATTATTAAGTTGCCTCTTTGGGCTAGTGGCATTATATGTACATATATAGGCTGTGGACGTGAGGGCGTGGGTTTGATTCACAGGTCCGGCAAATCGATTTTCCTAATTTAATTTTTGCGGGACTGAATAGTTTGACCCCAGAGGTTGACATTAGCTTAGCGGCCGATTGTAAACACAACCAATTTCTTTCTGCAACATCTTGAACAATTGTGTTGCGCCGATCCCACATTAAGGTGGGATACGAGCAAGTGGAAAGAAAAGATTATCGTATTATGGAAGTTAATGGTTGCAAATCCGTTGCGATCTGCCATAAAGAAAAGTCTTGTGTGAACAGAATGTTGTCACACTATTCAACAGCGAAAGGCTCAAAGCTGATGCCGATTAGGCTGACTTGGGAGTTTGAGAGTCCGTTAACCGATTATGTATAAAGTTTTTGTTGACGCTTCGGATTAGAGCGCCAGCTTGTTTTTATATTTCTAATTACATTAAAAGGGCTTATTTTCTCAAATCTGTTTTATGTGTTAATAACAAGCAAACAATATTGTTCTAGAGTCTAGATTCTAGAGGCGGCACATTCAATACTCACGTTAACAAATCGTGAGAACGTGGATTCAGGTTGCTGGTCAGGTAAACACAATTTGTGTCGTAGTGTGTAGATTCGACAAGTCACACATTGATCAGTGTGCGAAGGTTTCTCAGCGTTCTTTATCACATTATAGGAGGCATTACGCAAGTAAACCTAACGAACGAATTCACTTTGACCTTCGTTAAATTTTATCAAAGCCTATGACCATACATGTGTGTTAATGGAATATGTATGGATAAGTATTATTAAATGTGACTCTCTTTACATTTATAATTTCTATCATCTCATTAACGCACCCTCGTTTCGAGCTGTGGGCGTGAAGAATCAGGCCCCAGTGCGTTGACTCCAGTAATATATATTTACCCTTTTTACTTAACGCGCATTTTTCGTCATAAAGGCGGTATTATAGGGGGTGGCAGACAAATGAGGTATTTTTCAGCTGACGCACGTTCCTTTATGAAAGTCATTTCTGACTTGATTAGTGGATTCACGGGAGATAAGACGGCGTCATATGAGGTTCGGAAGAGAATTTCAATATCTCGAGAAATAAAGAACCTGGTTAAATATTTTCTTTGTCTAATCCTTTGGCGTTATATGAGGTATTTTCGACGCGTTGTCGAAGGTCGATAATGTTCAATATCGGAGCCCTTTGTGATGGTCTCCGCGAAATGAGAGGAAATAGGCCAATTAGGACGGCATTGTCGTTGTCGACGCGAACATGATTGCGGACCGTCGCAATTTACTTAAATTGTCCAGACGACAATATTGTCTCCAGTTCTTAGACTTTTTCTATGCAGTAAATTGAAGATTATATATTTATTTATTTAAAACTTTATATACAGAATATGTATAAAGGTGGACTTAATCAGGTGAACGACTTGTTTGTCTGGTCATTCAATTGAAATATAAACACACCTTAACGACTGCCTCGGAGGCGTGGTTGTATTTCGATACGGCTACCATCCTGGGGTCTCGGGTTCGATCCCCAGGTCGGGCAAAGTGATATTGGATTTTTCCATATCCGCCCGGAGTCTGGAATTTGTGCCCGATATGACGATAGGCTCGATCCCTATCGTATCTGAGACGGAACTAAGCTCGGCGAAATGTAGGTGTTCTAGTTCGCTAGGGCGTCTCTGCCTATACCTACAGACATGAGCTTATGTTATGTTATGTTTTAACGACAATATAAATTATTTTTGCTTCTAACATAGTGGTAACAAGTACGTATTACTAACATGACATTAATAAAGAGGACTAAAGTGGGGTCCGGCAGCAGGCATTAAGTTCGTGAAGATAACATATCAACCACTTGACGTTGGCAGAATGCCATATAGAGGTAGAGTAGGTACACGATTACATATACTGATAAACACAAAGATAAATATTTTTGAATAATATGTAAACTATTAACTCTAGAGGCTCATTAATATCATTTTGGTGATATTTTATATACTGGACAGAAGGTAGCACGTTCGGTGATGTACCTTTATATTGGTAAGTACGTTTACTTTGGTAGGTAATAGGCTTACCTGTCACCTGTGTTGTGTATCAATACAATAATCTTCATTATAATAAGCTTGAGTGTATTTATATGAACCTAAAATAAAAATAAAACAATTCATAAATATGGATCTACTCATTTAAGCGGCTTAGGATTATCCCATCATAGAGCTATTTAATTTTCCTTTGTGCCAAAATGTTAATTTTATAATTTAGTTGACGACGGTAATTATAAAATAAATTGCTTATATTTTTATTGCTTTTTGTTTAAACGCCCATAGTTGCTTATAACGGTGTATTTTAGACGCCAATGATGTATGGAATAAATGACTGAAAACATTACCCTCTTTCTGAGGCAGTCGGGTAATAAAACTTTCGTATCAATAACGCTACATTGGGTTTAAGCTCAGCTTTGCTAAAGGCCACAGATTGGAACCGATGTTGCAACACTTCACGTGGAAATCCAGTGAAAGCTGCAGCTGAAAAGCTCAAAGCGCTTCGCTGAGTAAGCTCAGTACAAGCTTTTCAATACTGATCTAAATCTATACAACTCACTGGGTTTACTAGTGTACCATGTTGGTGCACTGCTTAGAACGGGAATACTTGACAAAAAGTATTCGAATTAATTTGTTTGAAGTTTCATATAAATATTTCGAGTGTGAGCATTCTTGACTTCAGTGTTCATATGAAAATTGTTCCGGTTAGATTCTTTGCTAGGCAATCTATGAAATAGTTGATAGGAATAGGATGTTTATGGGCGGCGGTGATCACTTAACATCAGGTGACCAACTTGCATGTTTGCCACCACTTCTATAAAAAAAATAGTTGTGTTAAATTTTTTTTATTACTTTTACATTTTAACATAACATAATCTCACGCCTGTATTCCCGCAGGGGTAGGCAGAGGCGTACTATCGAACTAGAACACCTTTACATATTTATTTATATTTACATTTTATGATAATTATATTAGGTGCGAATGTAGTGGTCACTTTTCTATAAGAAGAAATCAATCATAGGAAACAGTTACGACCACATCTGTGAAAATAGAGCTTCAGATAATATTATATAAGATAAGTTGTGAGTTAAGGGCGACTTGCAGCGTTATTACTAATCTAGAGTTAGGTACATCTTATCTTGGTTGATCCTACAGTTCACTCCTGCTTTAAATCAAAGTTTGAGATAAATAGGGATTTATAGCGGAGCTGCAAGTGGCCCTAAGAGCTATGATATAAGCCTCTTAACATCCTGTCCTATCAATATCTAGTGTAACATTAATAGTCTGTTCACGTGGTGGCGTGACATCAAATATCCCCTGGTGTTAAGAGTTGTCACAATCCACGTGTGGTGAGTCGAGCCAATACTTTATTTCCGCATATTCATATGAATCATACAGATACAAAATCAACATTTTTTTAGGGGGACAAAAATAACAAAATTTGTTATTTATTAGATCTTGTGGTTTTAACTACCTATATTACAACATTAAATAAATAAATACTTCCAACAGTACACACCTAGTCCTGACCCCGCACTAGGTATAACCTGTATCATGCGTGTCAGAGACTATGAGAGACTTTCGGTCTCACAACATCCAGACTTTAAACAAATATCTGTGGGCCACACAAACATTTGTCTCAATGCGGGAATCGAACCCGCGGCCTCTCACTTCACAGCCGGCTACTCGACCGCTGCGCCACGGAGGCTGATATAGTAGTGGATGGTGCGAGACCATTTTTTTTTATAGCAGAGACTGGCAAACAAACAGATGGGTCACCTAATGGTAAGTGATCTCCACCGCCCATAAACACCCAAGACACAATAAGAATCATGGGTGCGTTGCCAACCTAAAAAGGGGAAATGAAAGGGGAGGGAAAAGGATTTGGGAAAGATAGGGGGGAATGGGCCACCGGGAATCTCACTCACCAAACGAAACGCGACAGCAAACTGCCACTTTACGTCGGTTTTCTGTGAGACAGTGGTATTCAACCGGTCGAGCCGGCCCATTCGTGCTGTAGACGTAACTGTCTACAGCGTGGCTCTACCACCCAAATTAATTAACACTTATTATTTGTGTATATATATCCAATAGCTGGTTCCCAAGTCATAACTACTTTCTAGTCATTGACCATCATCATATCATCTCGACGATCAATTACAATTGGATTGACTCCAATAAAATAGTTTTTTATTTGATGAGGGGTCAGAGTCACCTATTATTCTATGAATCCGCACCTGGTTTCACACGTTTCTGTATCGAATGTCGTCGCATCACATTCTACGGAAACTAAACACTTTGAATAATGCCAACCCTGCTCCATTTCTTGGATGTTTTATTCGATGTGTTCTCGAGTGACTCGTACAGGTGCTGTTGTTGATCTCAGAGATATTATTTTAAAATGGTATGTTACTTTAAAGGTCTGGAATATTTTAAACATAAAAATTTTAAAAAAGTCATTTTTATAATTTCCACACACGCAGCATGAACAGTTTATTGTTGTGATGCCACTTTTTGAAAAGGATATTACTTTTCCACCGACATTTAAAAAGGAGATGCCCCTGAATTCATATGTATATTTTTTTAAAGTGAAAACTTCTTTAGCATCCTGGTGATTTGAAAATTCACTGCCTCGGTGGCGTAGTTGTATTTCGGTACGACTATCGTCCTGAGGTCACGGGTTCGATCTCTGGGTCGGGCAAAGTGATATTAGATTTTTCCATATCAGCCCAGAGTCTAGGATTTGTGCCCGATATGGCGATAGGCTCGCCCCCTAACACATCTGGGACGGAACTAAGCTCGGCGAAGTGTGGGTGTTCTAGTTCGCTAGTTCACGTCTGCCTACCCCCTTTGGGGATACAGGCGTGAACTTATGTTATGCTATGTGATTTGAAAGTCGATGAAACGAAAAAGCGACAGTAAAAAGTGCGCGCATGCGTAATACAAAACTTGGGAAAAGGCATCACACAACCGTAGTGTTTTGTATACGTGTACGTATTATACGTTTGTAGTCATTTCATCATTTTTATAATAAAATTTATGTAATATATAGGAATGAAATATACGAATAAAATATAAAATAATTATCAAATTTTCGACCGACTTCCAAAAAGGAGGAGATCCTGAATTCGTCTGTATTTTTTTTATGTATGTTACACGATATCTCCGCCAAAATGGACCGATTTTCAAAATTATTTTTGTGTTCGATAGAGCTTATTTCAAGGATGGTCCCATATAAATTTGGTCACCATCGGATTTTAATTCGGTCCTTAAACTTGTGATTATAACATAACTCTTAATTAACTTCTTCAATAAACAATCATTCGACCATGCGTCTCACTTTTGGTTTGATAGTAGCTTGGCATGGATCAACGTTCAAAATATTGGATATACGAGTAAGTAAATTAATTTTATAGATTTTCAATTTACAAGATGGTATAAAAGGAAATCGTTAATCGTTATTAACATAAATCGATTTTTATTAATTTTTCTATGTTTTTAGACGTTTCCGTACCAAATGATTCTCTATCAATAGAAGAGTTATGAATAACAAGCTTGTGCTTGAGCCCCGAAGTTAGCATAAGAATAATTTGATTACGGTAAGTGGGCCTTTCTATCATCTATAGGAGCAAAACAAGGTGTTTGAGGGGAGATAAGGGTTAATCAAAATAAACGTTTATAATCGAACTTTGAGCGGGACAAGAAATTGTAATCCGATGTCCCAGAAGTATTCTATTCATTAAGCCTTTTGGTACTTGAAGACAATATGTTAATTATTTGAATGCGCGGATTAGATGACCATAAGAACACGTAACGTGTAATTTGTATGGAAAAGTATTTTTAAGCCATTCTTGTTAAGTTGTAAGTTGTTGTTGTAAGGTGACTGCCTCGGTGGCGTGGTAGTATTTCGGTACGACTATGGTTCTGAGGTCTCGGGTCCGATCCCCGGGTCGGGCAAAGTAATATTGGATTTTTCAATATCAGCCCGGAGTCTGGAATTTGTGCCCGATATGGCGATAGGCTCACCCCCTATCACATCTGGGACGGAACTAAGCTCGGCGAAATGTGGGTGTTCTAGTTCGCTAGTGCGGCTCTGCCTACCCCTTCGGGGATACAGACGTGAGCTAATGTTATCTTTGTGTGTGTGTGTTCTTGTTAAGTCTATATACTTCAATAGCGTGATAAGTCCGTTACACAAAAAGGTGGCCCTTTTAATTCTCCATTTCACCCGTTTTCTATTATCAACATTTGATTTATACACTGCCTGGAAATTCAAAAATACTCTTAACAACATAATTATAAGTTGTGTATCCCCTACTGAATTCATAATTACAAATGTCGAAATTCGAAGTTGCTTTTGAATTATTTGTTTATTTCTACCAGAAATACAGAATCGCGTGGGTTTACCTTTCTGCTGGTTAACCCTGTCTAATGAGGGTTGTAAATGAAATAATATGGGATATCATTTGTTAAATTAGAGCAGGTTACTCTTATGTACTAGTAATGATTTTACAAATTATCTCGCAGAGTTTAACATCTCCTTGTACCGCAGCCAAAGTGAATTTATGCTACTGCATCTGGTTTTGGTACTTTTAAGTTCCCGTGAGCTCCAGTGACCGTAAATAAATATGAAGTGAGGTAACAGCTCCGTGGCGTATCGGGCGAGTAGGCGGCTGTGAAGCGAGAGACCGCAGGTTCGATTCCCGTATCAAAACAAATGTTTGTGCAGCTCACAAATATTTGTTTCGGGGTCTGGGTGTTCTGAGAGCGAAAGTCATGGTACCGTCCACAAAAAATTCGTATTTTAGTGTGGGGTCAGGACTGTTTGTGTGTGACTGTTGGCTGGTACACATTTTTTAACAAATAAAATCTGAGACTGAGACATATGTTTGTGTGATTTTCAATTTTTTGTTGAGAGATCTAAAATCTGTTGAAGTTTCTGATGCCAACGACATGACTGATACTGCAAAATTAGGATAATGAATATATTGCGATATGTGTTTATTATACAATAGATTATTATGAACACGTGAATCTTAACATAATGATAATGTGGTATCCGTGGTCGGGTAAATCTAGATAAGCGTCGTTGTAGATTGAATATCCAAAGCGGCAGGTCGACTGAGCGCGTGCTAATTGGATTTGTTCCAACATCCAAGAGGTTTCCTAAATTAATTTGTACTCTACGAACATAAGCAATTAATTTGCACGTTTAAAATCTATAACATGGTTACGCTGCCTCAGACAGAATACTGTCCCGTTACGGAAAAATGGTGCAAAGAAAATAACTCATTTTCATTAGATGATTGATCCTGATCAAGCAATATTTTTTTTTTGCATTTCTAATATTAATGTAGATCACCTAGTAATATATGAAATACATTTCAAATTCGTTTAAAAAGTTTGCGATATGTCATTCAAGGCATAACTCCGATAGACTGAACACAGAACCAATAGTTTGTTCGCTGGTGGTTTTTTGAACTGCACTGTGTTTACCAGCAGGTGAGTTTAATTAGTATTCTTTCCGTATTTGGATAAAAGAGATGGGTTTGGTGATGATTGTATTCCCCAATTGTGTAACTACACAATTACTTTCCCAATCTTTTTGGGGTTACAGGCGTGAGCCTATGTATAAATTTTATACGATAGTGAAAAAACGTCAGTCACAAGACTTGACACCACATACACACCAGATACTTAGTGTCTGGGCGAGATCGAGCCAGGGATCGTTCTCGAAGTATTGGCTGGACGTTCTGTAGGAACTCAAGAGAGCCGATGGCTTCACTGTGGAAGATGCTCAAGACTGAGCGAGGAGTAAGCATCTCAGTAGAAACGCGGATTCTGGTATTGTTAGGCCGGGATAACGTAATGTAGAAATAATGTGGTGCTGCGCCCTGTCCAAGTTTTAAGTGTCTTCTGTGTGGCTTAGCCCTTAGGTTTCTAAACAATCGGTTCAGAGGTCAGATCCACAAGTGTCTGTACAGCGTCCTGTTAATGCTAATCTCTGGAATATTAATAGGGGCCCAGCCCTGCATACTAATGTCGCGTTACATAGTCCGTTTAGAGCCCTACTCGCGTGAACCCCGGTCAACCGGCACGTCACATCTGACGGATTGTTGTGTTAGCCGCTTAACTCACTCATATATTTTAAATGTTTTGTAGTTGTGCAGGTCAAAATAGAACATCAGTCTTTTTATGGTTAACCCTTTGGAGGCAGCATTATACACATTACATCAATGTCTCGGCCAACCCTTTTATAAAGGGCAGAGAGATAGTCGTGCGGAAGAAAGTTTGTTGAAAAAGATCAGAAGAGTAGGTGATGTAACATTGTGACATAAACTTATGGAAACTTTGTGTCACCGGGCATTGTCGCCATCATATCTATACAAAGACATGTGAAACTAGCTTTTCCGAGATACAAAACACGTAGGTATGTCTTGATCATTATATTTTGTTACAATATGGAGATTTTGCTGAATACAAAGAAAACAGGCTCTCTAGAGTCTAGAATATCTAGAATAACCAGCAATAACGAAATGAAAAGAACTCATAAACATCGTATCGTAAACAACAAATAAACACGCTCAACACTAAGAGCGAGTCTAAACTACTCACTTTAGAGGCAGCTCGTAGGGCCGCTCTTCCGTTGCAAACTTTATGAGTATCGTGAATAAGGAAATTAAAGAAAAATATACGATGCAAGCAAACCGAACGTCCAATTAATTTGTTCTGTAGGTTTTGATTAAACACAGCATCGTTCAATCGATTGTATTGATGTAGCGGGGTATCGATATATCGATGTAGCGGCGCACTGTGCTTCGGCTGCGGTCAGTTTAATTAAAACGCTGTACATCTGTAAATGCGCACATTTTGCTTGTTTACCTTTCAACTTGGGTATTGTGTAATTAAAGACTAAAGTTCTCCGTTTATACATATACTGCATAATTGCTTACGTGAATAATATGTTTGTTGCCGATGTCGATCAATGTATATTCTTCCTGCATATGCTATATGCATTGTGCACCCCAAAGAGGGGTTCATTGAACACACTTTTTTAAGCAAAACGCTTAATAAATGATGAGCATGAATCACAAAGGAATCTGCATAGGTTTAATGTCCATCTGTCTCGCAAGGCCCTCGAGAGAACTGGAAGTACACTGGCTGATCCTGGAACGCGAACCTCACGCGGAGCACACTCCGCGTGAGGTTCGCGTTCCAGGATCAGCCTAAAAACTAAAACCTGCCATAGTGACCCACGGGTCACTATGGCAGGTTTTAGTACCATGTGTACGGTAGTCGCCATCCGGTCGGATACGAATATCCGACCACCAGCATCAATGTAATCAATCCATGTTAGCGCCATGACAAAATGCAATACTATCTCTACTATGCACATATTACGGCAACAAAAACATCGTATTCCTAATTATTATTTATAGATTGTTGCAATATCGTGTTATGTTATCATTAATGATAGTTATTGTCGTTAATGGGCGATGTTTTATATCGAATACAATAACAAGTGATTGATTGCGAACGAATGTCTACATGACGCGGGACGCCCACGGCTGCTGGTGTCTCAATAACAATGTATTAAGAGAGATGTTACTTGTTAGCGTGTTTACCCCACAAATAAAGACACTATATAATACCTACATATGTAATATTCTTTCCATAATATACTCTTTTAAACGGTACAAAAATCGCTAACGTCACAAGAACAACAACATAAATGTTTCATGCCTAATAATCTTTCTACCTCCCCTTATCCCACTTTAAGGTGGGGTCAGCTTTTTCAAGCATGTTGTAGAAAGGATTTGGCTTAGTTTTTACGACCGGCCGCCTCCTTGACGTTAATCTTCTCTAAGGGATCCAGTACAGAGCATTTAAATTAGCTTTGCCCGACCTGGGAATCGAACCCATGACCTCCCGGTCCACAGCCCATATATGCTGCCACTAGACCTACGATAGCAGCGATATCTCAGTTGGGAATGGTACGGACTGCCGAGACGAGTGTCGGAGGTTCGAGACCAATCCCAAAAAAGAGCATACACCTCTGATTTTTCTATGTTAAGTGTATTTTCACTGTGAATTATCGCTTGCTTTAGTGGTGAAGGAAAACATCGTCAGGTAAGCTGCATACCTGAGAAAATATGTGAAGTCTACCAACCTACATTAGGCCAGCGTGGTAGACTAAAGCCTAACCCCTCTCATTGGTAGAGGAGGCCCGTGCCCAGCAGTGGGACAGTAATATTATAGGACTAATATTATTTATTTTCTTAGACCTAGGAGGCGACTATATTTACATACATACATTTTGAACTCAATAATAACATGAATTTACATACACGTTTTGAACTATGGACATAAAGAATCAAGCCCTCTACATAGTATGTGCCTCACACTAACTACTAGTTTGTATGCAAAACAACTTGCGGTGATTAAAATACAATTTTGCCTGAAAGTATACATTAAAATGTCAAAGTATATGTATATTAGAGGTAGTATGGAAGTTAAAACTCACATCAACTATTTATATGTGTCTCGAATAACACTGAGGGGTGGTATAAAGTCAAAAAGCTACTTTAAGCGTATACGACTGTAATATTGAGAACTAAAACTGCGAAATTATACAAGATAATACATACATTTATGCATCACAACTATCTTACTTTGGGACTTATCGGACATTGTATGGATATTACTTATAATGTTTGTCACAAATTGTGTACGCAGTAGGTACAAGGTAGGTATCCAATACAGAATAAAGTACTAGTACTAGCTATGCTTGCAGCGTCGCTCGCGACGACTAGTACTTGTAAATATATTATTTTTATAACAAATTCTTGAATGGTAGAGCCACGCTGTAGACAGTAACGTCTACAGCACGAATGGGCCGGCTCGACCGGTTGTATACCACTGTCTCACAGGAAACCGACGTAAAGTGGCAGCTTGCTGTCGTGTTTCATTCGGTGAGTGAGATTTCCGGTGGCCCATTTCCCCCCTCCCTTCTATCCCAATCCCTTTTACCTCCCCTTCCATTTCCTCTTTTTAGGTTGGCAACGCACCCATGATTCTTATTGTGTCTTGGGTGTCTATGGGCGGTGGAGATCACTTACCATCAGGTGACCCATCTGTTCGTTTGCCAGTCTCTGTTATAAAAAAAAATGCTGGCAAACGAGGCCGGTTAGTTTATCACAGCAAGTGTGAACACCACAATAGGCAATTCTTAGGCTGAGATCTATAGAGCGAACTTCGACTAAGTCTGAGTCAAAGAAACGAACTCAGTGAGAATTTGGAATTTTTAAATAGAACTTCGACTTAGTCCGAGTCATTTTTTACAAGAAAAACAGACTATCATACACACTAAGCAAATATTTTCTTATAGAAAATGACTCGGATAAAGTCAAAGTTCGATTTAAAAATTCCAAACTTAGACTATTTGTGCCCGATATGGCGATAGGCTCGCCCCCTATCACATCTGGGACGGAACTAAGCTCGGCGAAATGTGGGTGTTCTAGTTCGCTAGTGCGCCTCTGCCTACCCCTTCGGGGATACAGGCGTGAGCTTATGTTATGTTATGTTATGTAAACATAGACTATGTATCTTGGGTGAAGAAGAATAATAAGACGATTGATCTTGGTAGATTAGTAGACATTACGAAACTATACTTTCGATTTGATTTTTCCATCGAAATGTATCCACGAAGTTGAATTATTTAGTCCTACGCTCTGTTATGCCATCGCGTACACCTGCCCACAGCCCACAGCTGCCGCGCCTCCGGGTAGCAGCCGCCTGCCAATATCATAAATGACAATAATTTTTCCGCTAAACTAAATCCGTTTTGATATCTCTAATTGTTTGTTGGTTTAGGCTGTATTCGTCTCACTGTATTTGTTTCTAACCGTAGATTTTTTTATGTAGGAGAGGCTGGTAAACGAACAAGTCACGGTCACCTAATGGTAAGTGATCTTCACCGCCCATAGACAAGCAAGACACAAAAATAATTATTGGTCGTTGCTAACCTAAAAGGAGGGGGATATGAATTTTGAAAGGAGTCGAGCTGGACCATTCGTGCTGTTGACGTTACTGGCTACGCCGTGTCTCTATCACGCAAACTCTCTAGTTATTCTGTTATCATTATAAATAAAACCGTATTAGCATCAGACCCGATTCGCTATACCCATATTTCCAAAGGAGTGGGTAAGGCATCTATCTCATCAGTTCTCATCGCGTTAATGAAAATATATAGACATAAATCATATAAGAAAGATTCTGTTCCATACGAATTTCAGTATATTTATTTGATGCGACCGCGTTACGCGTTGATATTATGATCATAGAGTATAAAAAGGTTATGTCAATGCAATAAAAGTGTACAGGGGACGCCCTTTACGCTTTTATCGAATTGGCATTACCGGCGATTGACGAATCGCATCGAAAATTCGAAATTGTCACCTGAATTGGAAAGTCAAAACATTACGGGCGACGGTATACACCTACCGCTACCATCTCATGTCAACTTCTCTGCTTATAAGTCAATAACAAGTAGTCTCCATCACAGTTGTCACGTTTTCTTAACAAAATGTACATGAAAAATGTCGAGATGCCAAAAATAACTCAAACTTTGTATCGAATTTCCATATTGAAGAAGTTGCGTCGATACGATTATCTGGAAAGCTGGAGACGTTGTTTTGTTGGAAATTCCTTTCAGTGTTCGTTATGTTGAAGTTTTGTATAAAGGATTCCGCAGACATGATCAATTCACCAGTTTGTTTACAACTGTGTATAAAATTAACTGTGTTCGATAATTGTTGTGGAAATCTATGTAGCGACTACGACCATTTTCAAAAATACGTACTTATTATCATAATTGAAATAATAAAACATTATTAAATTAAAATTAATTTGTTTTAAAAGAAAAGTACATGTAAAATCCATAAAAAATGTTTTATTTCAATGTCTAATATTCGCGCAAACGTAACAAACCACCGACAAAACAAGCTTATTTTTAAACATTTTTCTAAAGTAAGGGACTTTCCGCATTTGTACTAAGTAAACGTACCCGAAAATTCATTGGTAGTTTACTATCGCCTTTAATAGGATTTTGGCAGATGATTTATCGGTATTACAAATCTTGGCGCTTGACTGACGCAAACATGGCTGTGTTTCCTGACCGTTACGAGTTAGGGACCTTCAAGAAAAGAGCCTATATCTACCTCAAAGGCCGGCAACGCATCCATGATTCCCCTGGTATTGTGGATGTTTATGGGCGGCGGTGATCACTTAACATCAGGTGACCCACTTGCTCGTTTGCCCCCTCATCTATAAAAAAAAAAAAAAAACATAAGTGTGTGGTGTAGCCCTAAATCTCACAAAAAGCCCGCCGAGGCAAATTATTCTGTCGAGTTTGTGAGTTGGTATAATTTGTCAATTTATGAAGATGTCGCGGACGGTCGCGTGCGCTCCGACAGACCTGTGCAAATATACAGTTTGTATTATACTCTAATATTATTTTACAGATATTAGATGAACTTAATTTAATTAAAAAAATATAGAACATTAAAGTCTGTTTTGCGACACGCGATCGAGACGGGAGACCGCGACACGCAATAGTTAGCATGGCATATAAGTGAATGACATACATGTGACCACCTAATGATGCCTTTTTGCATGTCTGTCAGGTATTAAGTGCGTTAACTTAATCAACGAATTAGTTCATAGGAAATCCCATCGGTTGAAAATTTCTTTCATCCGAAACACCTAATGCAAGGCTTCCTCAGCTGTGAACAACATTATGACTTACCTTCCATTCACATCAACAACGCTGAGTAAGTGTTAAGACTTTTAAAAGTGCGGCGTGTAAGCGGGTAGGTTAATTATGTACTTAAATAGCCATGGAAATACAACAACCAGCCAAAGTAAACAGTTATGCCGGTTGTATCTATATTTTAGCTACCTAAGTGCAGTGAGCGTGGCCTCTCGATGCGCTGGTGCTGCAATCACATTCTCGGTTTTATTAAAAATTCCCAACAAATGCATGCTCTGATGGTCTTACCAAAAAAGTTACATTCCGTGCGAACTTCAAACAACGTAACAGCTGTTCTGTTGAAACTTAAACTACTTGATACACTCCGAACTAAATAAAGTTTTATGATTCAGATAACTAGTTCATGATATAATTGTATTGTAATACTATGATAATAATTTAATTCCCAGAGTAATATTATAGGGAATTTCCAGTTGTGCAGGTCACCTCATATTTTTTGAATTCGAACAATCACACGTGATTTGTACATAGCTATGTGTAATTTGAGGCCGGTAGAGATAGACTAGCCTTCCAATACATGAAATCAGCTTAGCTATTCACAATAGTTGTGCCTATACCTTCTTGTTGGAGTACACATATACATAGGTATGTATTGAACGGTATTGACGAAATTCTCGACTATAGTACCCTATAGCGGATGTTTACGTCCTAATACCTAGTGATTGATAGTGAAGAAGTGCCGCCTAAGGGTCACATCTCCTAGATATATTACTATATAGCTTCAACTATAAACATAATAAAAAACATAGCTTATTTTAGTTCCTTAGCGTCCACTAGGGTTGGCAGAAGTGCAGAACGGAAATAAGTATTGTAAAAATAATGGATGGGTTCCATATTTTTACATTCAGACCTTCCACTAAAAAATTGAACGTGTTATGTCATGGAATAAATTATTATAAGCAAATACTAAACTTTGGGTTTCAGAAACATAATTTTATTTGTCTATTTATTTTTTATAGTAAAAAATCTAACTAGTAAATCATGAATAAACATAAGCTTATTCCTGTATTTCCGAAGACGTGTAGAGGTATATAATAATGTTAATTTGTGTCTGGTGTAAATATCACAACACTCCATGCTGTGGTTGCCTGTAACTGAGTCATAATATAAGTGTAAGTAATTTAAGTTTATTTGTTACCCCTTCCGCCCCTTGGTGATCCTAAATAAAATAATAAAAAAAAACTTAAGTAGAGGAGAGGCGTAACTAGAGATTTAAAGCATCCACGTCTCGCTGATCTTATTGCCGGCCCATATGTCACAGGGGACGAGCAGCACGTGTGTGATTTTTCAATTGATAACGTTAAATGTTGAAGCTCGACTTTCAATCCAAATTCTCACGGTTCCAGTTATACGCCGCCACTAAAGGAACGAGACGGAGGAATTTACCAGTATAACAAATTAATAATAAACAACATAACATAAACTCATGCCTGTATCCCCGAAGGGGTGGGCAGAGGCGCACTAGCGAACTAGAACACCCACATTTCGCCGAGCTCAGTTCCGTCCCAGATGTGATAGGGGGCGAGCCTATCGCCATATCGGGCATAAATTCCAGACTCCGGGTTGATATGGAAAAAATCCATTATCACTTTGCCCGATCCGGGGGTCGAACTTGAGACTTCAGAACAGTAGTCGTATAGAAATACCACCACTCTACCGACGCAGTCAGTTTATTTATAATAAATAAACTATTGTTATTAATATACAATATCTATTTTTGAAATGTGTTTAAAAATTGTAGTGAATTATAAAAGAGAAGTTTTCAATAGAACGCATCCCTAACGTTGGTCGGTACATTGTAGTTTTATAGCAAAATATTTATCAAGTGAGGGTAGTTTGTTTATGTGTCAGTCTAGTAAGTGGGACTGGTGGCGGTACGCGGATAGTAAATTTGTCAGTAGATTCAACGGGGTCAGGACTCATGACTCATGATTCATGACTTCTGGTCTATGTTCTTACAAAACCTATATGATATAATAAGTAAACGTACTATAGGCATATCTTTGATTAAACAAAGTTATGGCGTACAATGGTTCGGTTTTGAAGTTACTTAGGAGATCATTAAGGTGAGTGAATTGTGATTTATCATGAGATTATGATGGTGAAGTAGGTGTCATTTCGTATTGAAGGTATTGTGTGGTTATATGCAATGTAAGTGTGGTCTAGAGTAAATTATTAATTGTGGTCAATGTGAATTGTGGCTGAGGTGAGTTGTGAACTCAAAGTATATCAAGTGAGTGTTGTGTGGTGATGATGAAACTATTCGCTAGAGATTGTGGTGTTTCGGTATTTTTGGTAAGTCAAAATACTTTATTAATTTTTATCTATAACTTTTCAGTCTTATAATAATATAAGGAACGGAAATAAGATTAATCCATTGAGACTACTTGTTTGCCGAATACAAGGTCCGTTATGTAGCCTACAAAACAAATACAATATGTGTGTAATTATGTTGGACAAAACAAATTATGTTGTGTGAATCAATAGTGCCGGAGTGTTCGGGGCGAGCGGTGTGGCGGGGGTGGGGGGGGGGTGTCTGGTGATCTCAAGCCCTCATGATTTATAGCCTCTGCCCATCCACTCTAGGGATAGTGACGACGACACAGGCTCTGCTACAGTTGTATTTAACCTCGTTTTACGTTTTATAAATAAAGAGAAAATCATTACGATTTAGATTAGGTACTAATAATTTTCAGGCGTCATTCTTGCAATAGCTATAGGATTGAGAGTTTTTTTGTTTCTACGGCCTTTATACCACTCCATCTGGGTCGGCGCAACATACTTTGTTGCTGAAATCATTTGGCTTCGTTGCTCCGACCCTACAATGAAGTGTGATAAGGCCAGAAGGAAAGAAAGAAAGAGTTAGCATCACGGATATGCAGACAGCTGCAATGCGATTGTAGTAAAAACAATTGAATAAAGTTTCAATTGCGATTTTAAAACGCGGCAATATTGTCGTAGTGACCGCTTTTACATTAAATTTGTGTTTCTGAACCAAGTTTGTAATTTCTATGAAAAGTTTAATAAACAATTTATCTTTTGGGATATCTAGAGCAGAACAATTAACATAATATTAGCATGAATTACCATGAATCTACAAGGTTTTATATTGAAATTACAAACAATATAAATACTCGTAATATATATAGTACACAGTTTATATGATCTGATAAAAGAGATTAAATAGTATTAATGTAGAGAGCTATCTAGCACGTTTCCATACAAAAAAATAATCTCAAACGTCAGTAAATCAATCTACCACTTTGTACCGTTGAATGTGTTTGGTTCTGATGTAGGTATACTGCGTGGCACCGTGGGTGTGCCTCTGACATTGCTGGTATTCATGAGCACCAGGAACCATATACCATCCTTTAGGCACTCGTTTGTTTGCCTTGGTCGTCTTCACCTGCTTGCCAGTTGCATCGTTTTGGGGTCGGCAAAACGCGCGTTCTCTGCGTCTCGTCTACCTTTAAAAAGCAATAAAAAAGATATAATCATATCCACAATACCAATAAAGTTGGCGCATAATAAGCCTCGTTTGGTGCTAAAGTATCCGAGGGCTCTTTAATTAAAACTTCGACCGATACAGGAATGTTGAGGGTATTTTTAAAAGAAATCCATCAAGTTTCGACGTTAAATCCTCTCAGCGGCAGAAAAGGTTTTTATTTAGTGAAGTTCCAGTATTTAATTGCGTAACATTTTTTGCTGGCAGCTGTTTTACACGACCTTTTTAATAAAGCGATTCACTTTGCTTTATGTTCGTACGGGACCGGATTCAAGTAGGATGCCCCCCACCCATTTAGATAATCTCTACTCCGTTTCTCTATTCTCTTCGTCGCCTTATCGTTGTCTGCTTATGGCTGTTATTTTTTTAGTCTTATTGACTACATGTCATAAACCTTTTTTATGGGTATACCGACATTATAATAAAGATTTCTTAGCTTATATACGACCCCTCTCTGACTGACAAACCAGAGAACTCACAGGAACTTCCGATCCATAGCTCATACCGAGGAGACAAGAAGCTCCTCATTACACTAAGCAAATAAATTCGGCCTCAACCCACTGCGCACCCCCGACATGCGGGAAATTCTGGGCCCGTCTCTGTATTAATATGTATGGAGGTCCAATTGTAACGCTATAGTGAAATAAATTCCATACAAAACTGCTCTAAAAGCGCTCCTCTCACAAATTATGAGCCATTTGTTTTTAGACTGGATTACTCCACGTTTATATTATGAGCACCTGAAACATCCAGTTAAACCCAGTCTACTGTGTTATTACATTGTAGACATTTTTATGAGCTGTTATGTCTCATTGTAGGGCAGACACGGCATCTCTTTAAAGGGTTCGATAAAGATCCTACCAGGAAACTACCAAGCTGAAGTAGGTACTTCGATAATACTCTGTAGTATTTTTTATGAATTGCACTCATGTTTCTTTTAATATCACGGGTGTTTGCTGTATATGGATGGTGTAGATCACTCACTATCAAGTGATTTGCATGCTCCTTGGCCATTTATGGTATAAAAAATATAGAGGGACAATACATCAAATAAATTTGCCCACCCCAAATAGTTGATCTGTCAGTGACATGTCAGCGAGCGTTACGGAGCTGCGGAGGGGTACCGACAGACCATTAGTTTCAATAAACACTGACTGCGGGTCTCGAATTAATTAATGTTCTGTCAGTCCATGTCTCGCAATGTCCGGAGATGTCCGAGTTAGGGTCAACGCGGACATGCCGAAATATTGCTACGCATAATTAAATTTATTCTTCACGCAAAAGTCACCAATTTATCGTATTGAGTTTTTCAAAAAAAAGTCGCAGGAAGTCGCAGGATGCAGGCCGCTTTCAACAGGTCGATCTGGCCGTCTTTGGGGGAGGGCTATGTCCAGCAGTGGACGTCCTGTGGCTGATGAGGATGATTAGTTTTTCAATTCAAAAAGTGTCACAAGTGTGTCTTGAAAGACTTGTGTGTTGACTTGTGAAGTGTGTGACCGACATGTGAATGTTAATAAGACATTACGTATTATTATGTTCGACATAGTGGGATGTCGGGTATTGTTGCGCCTTTGACTACTCCTTCGAAGACACAGGAGTGAGCTTCATATTCTTTCTATCTTTCTGTCTGGCGTTATCCCGGCCTATTATCATATTAGGATACATAATTTTATTTATTTCGGTATGTTTCCGTAGGATGAAGAACGATAAGGGTCGATAAGGTACACAACACGGCACTGAACCTTGGACTGCGCCAATCAATAACGGTTATTTCGAAATAATAAGTTTATTTATTGGACCATGTATAGTCTGTTTATTTACTTGTAATTACCATAACGAAGGGAATGGCAAGCTTCAGACTTCGATGAATTATATTCGGTATCATCCTGACTGCCTCGGTGGCGTGGTTGTATTTCGGTACGACTACCGTCCTGAGGTCGGTTCGATCCCCGGGTCGGGCAAAGTGATATTGGATTTTTCCATATCAGCCCGGAGTCTGGAATTTGTGCCCGATATGGCGATAGGCTCGCCCCCTATCACATCTGGGACGGAACTAAGCTCGGTGAAATGTGGGTGTTCTAGTTCGCTAGGGCGCCTCTGCCTACCCCTCCGGGGATACAGGCGTGAGCTTATGTTATGTATGTCATCCTGATTTACAATTATTTACGATATTATTTGACAAAATACAGTTATGCGAAATTTGTTAGGTCATTTTATTGGTTTATGATGCTTCAGCATCCGATCAGCACCGGCTCGCTATATAATCAGTTTATGAAAAACTAACGGAATCAGGAAGCTCGTTATTTTTACAGCTTCTGTTAAAACTCACTTAAAATTGTGTAGTATTTACACAATGAATTTGATATTGAGATTGAGATTAAGATGTGAGAGTATTGTACTGTGGCTGAGTTATACGGGAGGATTAATGGAGAAAAGGGTTGTACTATTTATGTATATTACAAGATAATGATTGTCGCCTCCTTGGTCTAGCGGCAGCATACATATGTATATAGGCTGTGGACTGGGAGATCCTGGGTTCGATTTCCAGGTTAGGCAAAGAATTTTCTAATTTAATTTGACCGGGGTTGAATCCTTCCAGAGGGGGTTGACGATAATATTATGATTACGATTTTTAAGATTCTTTTCATATTTAATATACTTTATTCCAAATCTATAAACAGCGGCCTGAGCAGGAAAATTTCTGACAACCGTAAATGTATTTCAGCTCGATGCGCGTCTATGTTTGTATGAGATATTAACCAAACGTCATCAGTGCGCAGCGAACTCGAATATATTTACATTTACATTAGTTTTTCGTGCTCGGGGTACAGAACTTAGAACTAGGTTGTTTTATATGTTAGGTTGTGTGTGTTGTGTTTTGTTGTCTAATGGCGTGATGGAATAGCATCGCCACGAAATTGTGCCGTTAGCATGCAATGTTCAATGACTGTAAATATGTATTATACTCCTAATGTACACGACTCACGACCACGATCACGACCCGCCGTATAATGACGATGTTCTGTTCTGACTTTAATGACTAAAATAAACCGAAATTAAGGCTCGACGCAGAGTAAAGGAGAACAATGTCACTACGTCGTGGCGTGGCGCATTAATTATTATCCAACATAAGGAGTAAAATTCATACTAACCAAAGACACTGTCTACCCTGACTAGTTACTGACTAAGAAAAAAATACAAAAATATAACACCCAAATCAGAATTCTATATTATGTATCGGGTTCGGAATATTTTTCAAAACAACAAGGCGTGGCGCGGCGCGACGCTGCACGGTCTCCGGAGTCCGCAATCCGGACTCTGGACTCACGCCAGTGGGGCAGCTCTATTTGCACACATTCACAGCTTTTCTTAGTTGTCTTCAGTAATTTTAGTAAGCGTAATATTTTCTTAGTTTCGACGAGGCACACCTATATACGTTCGCTTTAAAAATGCGTTGTTGGCTTTTTTATAATGATGAATGTACGTTTTTGTTCATCCTTTTGAGAATGGTTGCGCACATCATAACGTCAGTAGATATGAGGCTTGAACACGATAGTATTTACAAATAACACTTGTGAGGAGGTCGCGTCCATTCAATCCATTATCCACCGAGCGTTGTTTTGTTTACGCGATGTCGCGTCGCGTCGCTTTTAATTATTATTGATGGTTGGAATACGTCTTTATAGTTACACTATTATTGCTGTCTAGTAAAATTGATGGTTGTCTAACAATAATGCTGTACATAATATATAGTGAAATAAATTGTCCCCAGTATTTGCCTCACACTGAAGTACGAATTTTGTGTCATAAGACCTATCAGGAACTGCTATTACACACCTACACTCGACTTACTTTCTTGGTTCGGAAATCCAACACGTTACCTCACACAGCCAGCGGCTCGCTCGTAGCCATGGCGACCGGCAATAAGGGCACAAATTTTAAGTGAATATGGTGTGGGTCTGTTCGCCTTGATCACTTGAAATCATTAAGTAATGTAGGCCGTAGGGTAATGTTTCCATAACTAATTCAGTATTTAGTATATTCTATTTTATTCTCATTAAAGTCTCAATTACAATGTTGTTACATTTATAAGATGCATGTACACTATCAGGCGACCGGAGCCGTCACCGCGACCGCGCTCGACGAGTACAAATAACGCCATTAAAGTTCCACGTCACGGCACTCACGGGCCACGGCCGCGTAAATACAGTGTATGTTCTGTCGCGAAATATGTATTATCCACGACATCAAATCGTCGTCAGTTTTGTAAAAGACGTCTTCGGGACAAATTATTAGACGTGTTTGTTATCATATCAGTATATTCAGTTTATAGTATAATACTAGACTATATAGTATAGACTACCTCGGTGGCGTGGTGGTATTTCGGTACGACTACGATTCTGAGGTCTCGGGTTCGATCCCCGGGTCGGGCAAAGTGATATTGGATTTTTCCATATCAGCCCGGAGTCTGGAATTTGTGCCCGATATGGCGATATGCTCGCCCCCTATCACATCTGGGACGGAACTAAGCTCGGCGAAATGTGGGTGTTCTAGTTCGCTAGTGCGCCTCTGCCTACCCCTTCGGGGATACAGGCGTGAGCTTATGTTATGTAGTATAATACTTTGATGCCATATATTCCTAGGTAAAAGTGACTAATAGACCACAATGCTACGTGAGACAGCTTATGAAATATAGTTCATGTATTTCCCGAATACGCAACGTTCGTTTCAGAATTCTTCAATCCAGTTCATAACAAAAGATTTTGTTGGACAATACAGTGAAACACAATATAGTGTATCTATCATCCATGTATGACTGTTGAAGCGTACGTACCTTTTTCAAATGCACAAATTATAAACAGATATTACGCTTTACGCGGCCCAGTATTCCGAGTAGCGAGTCCCGACCACGACGTATCGACAGCTCCTGTATCACGTTAGCTTGGAAGATACGAGTAAACTCGCCATTTGACACTCTCGCCTTGATCCATCTAAAGGTATACAGATTAGCCGCACTTACTATACATACAAACATATGTACCTACCATAAAATTAAATGAATAATGAACTATAATACTCATAGGTGAAAAGTACTCGCGTTACTGCCGATTATAAGAATGGTACGAGTACGACGCGACACGAGTCTCACGCGACGGACGACAGCGTGTTACCGTGATATACCGTGTATGTATGATTACAAGTTGAGATGTAACTACCCCGAACTATCCCGAAAGTTAGTATTTAAATACAATAATATGTTTCGGGTTGTGAATAATCACCGTTGAGTGGCGGAGGCAGCAGGGTTAGATTTGATTCCAGGTGAAACAAGATCATTTATGTATTTCGCTTCAACAAACAGTATGAATTTTCCTAACATTAACATATTGTATACTAACAACTTTTCTTTCTACCTGTCCATATTCCACCATAATGTTGGGTCGGCGCAACATCCTTTTTTAAGCATGTTTCAGGAAGCATTTGGCTTTGTTTTACAACCAGCTGTCTGCCTGACGTCAACCCCCTCTGGAGGGATCCAGTCCCTGGAAAATCAAATTAGAAAATTCTCCTTTCCCGACTTGAGGTCGAAATCAGGACTTTCCGGTCCACAGTAAATTCTGCCTCTAGACCAAAGATAGACTAAATTAATATAATATTGGAATTTAACCTACATAAAGTTTGGCAAAGAAGTAATAAAAACCAAATAAAAATTTACAGCTATATTCTTTCAGGAAATCTACTTTATTATTTTTTTATATTTCCTGTTATAATTTTTAGAACGAGTACGGTGTAATCAAAGTTTTTATGATGTTGAGTGGTGTTAACTGTTAGTTCGAGATGAGTGGAGCACATGGTTCATATCAATTTGTTTCATTTGATTGTAAGTTTTCGTTGTATTATTAACGTTAATATTAATCTAATGATTTCTTAAGTTTACGCGAATGTTATTCATTGAAATAAAACTATTTTTACGGATTCTATCACGATTTGGTTTTAATTGGATTGGTCCGACCCGTGACCACGAAGGCTGCAAAGCGTTCGAAACGTCGGGCATAAAAATAAAAACCAAATCGTGATAGAATCCGTAAAAATAGTTTTATTTCAGCTAATATTAAACATTCAGTTGCATCTTAAGTTGTACGTTGTGAAGACAGATTTTGATCATTGTTTTTTATTTGTTAGCACTTACAGGGAGAGTTCTCTAAAATGAAGTCAAGATTACGTCATGAGGTTAGTTAGCGAGAGGTAAGAGTTTGGTTACCGGATGGTCATGTACCATTAGGTCACCTGATGGACATATCTGAGATCATGATCTCCGTCGCAAATAGTCATCGACCATACAAAAATAATCATGACTATTTTCCAAACTAAATGCAAGAGTCACGGATTTGAAAGGCGGAGGGTGTTTGTGCCGACAGAAATTTCAATAATTCCTTTTGTCTTCAGTTAATTTGGTTATTTCAACAACAAAATTTTGCTCATGTCAGGAATTATAACGAGACAATAGTAGTTGAAGCACGTTCATTCATTATACGAGTATGTATTGTTAGAGCTCCATACGACTAATTGGTTCATAGTTGAGGCCGGATGTTAACTGTGAAGCTTCAGCTGCCCGCACACTCCCCGCGCGTCCCCCGCGCGTTACCCGCACGTTGCCACGACTGTTCCGTGAACTCGGTTACTATGAAATCTGTTTATAAACTATGAAACTGAGTTGCAGGCGGCAACTAACTCTGTTTCATAGAGTAAAGCCTGTATTTTGGGTAGGATAAAACTGAAGTTATTATAGTTACTTCCGCATATTTGATGTTTGGTAGCATAGAAATTAGAACGATATGTAAGGCTCCAAGATTGGAAGCGTAATAATCACTCCTCATATATCAGATAGGTATATTAAAATTGAAAAGTCTTTGGTGTCTAGGAAAGGATTGAGAAATCGAGATTATTTATTATTATTGATTATTAAATAAAAAATCCTTATTGGTCACAGTAGGCATACAAAACACTCATGACAGGTCATAACAAACAAGGTTTAGGTACATTTATATAATAATTATGTTATAACGCTATGAATTTATGGTATGGACACAGACTAGACTTCCTCACAGAGTATTACTCACAATGTATTTTTTTTAAGTACAGTGGTACTCACCCAGTTGAGTGGCTCATCCCTGTTGTAGATAGATCTAGTTGCGGCTTTAACAAAACTAACAGTTATTACTGCATTAGTAAGGAGAGACAATTTGTACCCTTGTCAGTGTTACTGCGGTAACACCACTTTAAAATGAATGTCCCCGTCAAATCCGCTAATCCTGGCCAATGTTTCAATTAAAACCGTGCTCCGAGCGCCAGAACAATTAACTTTGTTTTAGTTCATCGCGCAGCCCTATTCCACGTTGATGACCGTTTATAAATACTACACCTAACACCATATATAAACATTTTTATTTACGTACGTATTACAGATTATAGTAGTACGAGTTATAGGTACGTATTACAGATCTTTAAAGAATAGGGATTGAGGGATGTCGTATCGGGCGCCCATAAATTTTTACGATCATACCAAATGCAACAGACATTCCTAAGTCTACATTAATGATTCCACTCCAGTCGAGCCAATTATTCGAGAGCCATCTTTCTTTCCTCTTTTAATATTGTTGAACATTAAAAGAGGAAAGAAAAGTTTAAATTGTTATGTTAAATATTGTGCTGTGCCCTGCAGTATTTTGTTATTATGTTTGGTTGGTATTGCTTCTGTTATAAATTGAATCTTCGGCTGGGACTTACTTATCGCCACTCAATGATATAAAATACACGAAGATAATAACAAGCGCTTAGTGAAGTGGTTGCCGAATCAGACGCCCGGCCCGTCTCCCGAGCAGCCTCCAGTCTCCACTTCATAGTAGCGGCACGTCCTTTTTACTTGCCATGTAGAAATGGACCACAATTTATATTTGTTTGTTTTTTTAAGATAAACCCTCAGTTCAAAGTTCACGCCTCACGAAACAATTTGTGGAGTGAATGAATAAATACGATTTTACGAGGAATATTGTTTCACTGCCTTATTCACGTTTGGGTGAATGAAAAATTATTTTCGTACTTGTAGCGTATTGAAAGTTCAATGTATTTATTCGTTTGGTAATTTTTGCTACTTAGAAGCCATAGTCGCGATGTCTCGGTAGTGTATCAAGTTACTGTCAATCGTGAGGCCGTGTGTTTGATTCCCGTGCATATGTTAACATTATTATTTTGTGTAATTTACAATTATTTGTTTCGTGTCTGGCTTGGGACCCAAAGTCTCTCTTAGTTCCCGATACTCAGGACACAAGATTTACATCTTGTATGGTGCCAGGATCATGTGTGTGATTATGTTTCTTGTGTGTATTCGGACGTCCATTCGTCTATCTTTAAATCAATAAAAAGCTTATTAAAATCATTTAGAAGAGACGTTATTTAACAGTGGGCCAATTTTGTACAAGTTTAATATTGAATACTATTTGAGTAACTTTGTTGCGACGTCTTTCATTGAATTATTAAGTTCTGGTACTCGCTCTCATTATGAGAGTCAAACAACTTGAAATCGTTTTAATAGAATTTTAAACGAGTCTAACTGACATCAAGTAATAAATTAACAACTTTAGTAAGTACTTAGATATATTTAGTATTGATAAATATTTTTTACTAGCTTTTGCCCGCGGCTTCGCACGCGTATTTTGTTGGGCCAATGGTAAAGGTTTTAATTATCGATGCGCTATGTCGTTTTAGCATCGACGTTTTAGTCTAAATATTATACAACGGGGCAACCCAGATATCGATTTTGAAGTCAATTGGCCCAAAAACAAAAAAAAAATGGCGGCCAATTTTGACAGTTTTTACATCGGTTCCGTCGATTGGAACCACGGGGTGACCCAGATATTGATTTTGAAGTCAATCGGCCCAGAAACAAAGAAAAACAAAAAGGCGGCTAATTTTGACAGTTTTGACATCGGTTTCGTCGATTCGAACCACAGGGTGACCCAGATATCGATTTTGATGTCAATCGGCCCAGAAACAAAGAAAAACAAAATGGCGGCCAATTTTGACAGTATTGACATCGGTTTCGTCCTTTAGAACCACGGGGCGACCCAGATATCGATTTTGAAGTCAATCAGCCGAGAAATAAATAAAACAACATGGCGGTCACTTTTGACAGTTTTGACATTGGTGGCGTCGTTTCGAACCACGGGGTGACCCAGATATTGATTTTGAAGGCAATCGACCCAAAAACAAAGAAAAACAAAATGGCGGCCAATTTTAACAGTTTTTACATCGGTTCCGTCGTTTGGAACCATGGCGTGACCCAGATATCAATTTTGAAGTCAACCTGCCCAAAAACAAAGAAAAACAAAATGGCGGCCAATTTTGACAGTTTTTACATCGGTTCCGTCGTTTGGAACCACGGGGTGAACCAGATATCAATTTTGAAGTCAATTGGCCCAGAAACAAAGAAAAACATAATGGCGGTCACTTTTTAGATTTTGACCATGGATCACTTACATAACGACTTTAAAATGGTTCATAATTCGTAAAATATTCAATATGACTCAGAAAATATGGTAACGTCATCTATTGATAAACTTAAAAATCACTTTCAGGCTTTACAGAACTCCCAACAATCGCACACATGATACAAAAATATCCATATCTTTTGATAGAGTTGACCGATTTCAATAAAACAAAGCCTAAATGTTCTTCCAAAATGTGGTCTGCGATTTTCTATCCAGTTTCGTAAAATTACTTTGGTGGTTTTCATTTGATGTGCGGTCAAACATACAGACAGACAGACAGACAGACAAAAAAACTAAAAATGATAAAAATGTATTCTATTGCTAATTCTAAACCCCCCCAATTAGTTTTTTTGGAAATCTATGTAATGTACAGACGCGCGATATTTACATTCTTATTATATGTATTGATGATGATGATTGATTGTAGTGAAAACATCTTTTAGCAATTGTATATAATATCTTTTGCAGTGACGTGGATAGGCATTGCGATCAGGATAGACAAAAAAATTACATAATTATTTTCTTCGCCTCGTACACCACCATCGGTACCATCATCATCTTCATGTCGACTTAAAAGATCAGCTGAACGATTATTTGAAAATAGTTTCTTTTTTGGCAGGATTACTATTATTTGTTTTTGACTGCCTCGGTGGCGTGGTGGTATTTCGGTACGACTACGGTTCTGAGGTCTCGGGTTCGATACCCGGGTCGGGCAAAGTGATATTAGATTTTTCCATATCAGCCCGGAGTCTGGAATTTGTGCCCGATATATCGATAGGCTCGCCCCCTATCACATCTGAGACGCAACTAAGCTCGGCGAAATGTGGGTGTACTAGTTCGCTAGTGCGCCTCTGCCTACCCCTTCGGGGATACAGGCGTGAGCTTATGTTATGTTATGTTTTGGGTAAATAGCGCATTGTCAATGGTAGAAAATGTCTTTTAGTGTATATGCACTGCACGCCACTGATATTTTGTATATCTGTTGAATATTAAATATATAGAATATTGCATTATTTCGCTCTTTGGCGGAACATAGGCCCTTTCCTTATAGTACATATTACCAGATCCAAATAAAAAAAAAAAACTGATGATTGAATATACGTAGTCTGTTATTAGGTAGACCGTAGCAGCGCAACTAATGAATGTAATAGGAGTTCGAGGAGCAAGTTTATTGCCATAGGTACCGGGTACGAATTCCAAAGTCAGGTTTGAGGCTGGGGCTTGAGATCTCAAGACGGAAGTCGTGTCACATGCTCAGTACAACTACGCCATCGAGGCGCTCTTACGTTACCAGTTAATACGATAATTGTTTCTTTTTACCTACATTAAAATTGATGTATCTTCATCATATACAACACCACTTTATTTTTCTAAATTTGTTTGGTACTAGGCACATAACCGTGACTAAATAGAGTACGCGTATAGTTTATATTATGAAGCGGCGCGCATTTGTATCCCGAAGAAATGGAGTGTTCCCGCGGGATGAATAAAATACACGCGCCTCTAACAATATCAACCAAAACATTTTAGCTCACAACCAATTTATAAAGCCGTACCAAGCTGAAGCCTGCCTTCTCTACTTTTTTTACGAAAGCTGAATTATTTAATTGATGCGAGTACATTTCACAATATTTATTTTTGCAATAAAGCCTGGGTCTCTCTTGAGGATCAAAACGAATATGCCGAAAATTTATTGAAACATTCAAAACATTCAACATCCCATATACGAGTAATACTGATTATAGAAAATTATTATGAAAAGATATATTTTTTCAATCTGTGACCGTATTCAATCATTTTATAACTTTAATTAAATGAGTTTCTAAACCAGTTTATAGAACAACCTAGAAGCAATTCACGTTACGTACCTACATATGTACATGATTATTATGAACACATTTTATGATTAAAGCATACACTTAGTTTAAAAACCGTACAGTGTGTTACTCTGTGTTAGATAGTCAACTGGTAATATACTAGAGGTATATGGGTAATATATATTATAATGTATAGACTTAATCTTGATTGATTGTCTTGATTCTATGCGTCATATTGGCTACACGTTCAATATCTATATTGAAAAGCATTTTATATTTCGTAAAATAATTCAACAGTTATAAGGAGTGATTTATTAATCATCATATTCAGCATAGTTAAGGGCGTGACGTCACCTCCCTGAATATCCATTATGGTCCTGACGTGCAAGGGAGATGTTTCCACTAGAAGCCCGCTTTCTTTCTATTTTCGCAATCACATTTTATAATAATGTTTTATTTCATATCGGTATCCTATATCATATTAATCATACGATTATGCCGTAATATAATTATATTTTAATTTGATCATGGCTAGTTAAAACTCTTGTGCATTTATCTCTTCAACTATCTGCATTGTTTTTACTACTTACATGATGATCGAGATATCTCTAAATATTTTCATAATTAATTGAATGATCCCATTAGTACATCTCATAATCGCCCACCTTTGATGTTATACATACACTACGTACATGTTTACAAACTAAACACGCAATAAGAAGAGCCTGATATAGTCGGACTATTTAAAGCAGACTGTAAACTGTTTAGACTAGAAGCTTATTTACAGAATCACCGAGGCAATGAGTAACGCTAAGCATCCATTAGCGGCGAGATTAAAACGTGTGCTTTAGATTAATGTAGTTTACACAATGGAAACTATTTTATATTGCAGCCGCATACAAAGATATATTAACTAGGAAATTATAATTTTGAATTAAACTATCATCCTCCTTGGTGTAATGAAAGCGCACTGAAGCTGAGAATTATGAGGTACTAGACGCAAATCCGAAACGGCCCAATTTAAATCTGTTTTTGATTTTTTTCAAAAATAATGAATTGCACGGCGGTGGAATTTGAGCACGGTATAGCGAGAGGGTCTTCGAGACGTATCTTGTAAAAGTAAACACATAAGCCTGCTTTAGTCTTTTTGGAGTTTGGAGAGAAATGGACCTAAAAAGTTCGGCTTTTACCCTATTTTGATAGATCTTACATAACGTGTTATGTTATGGTCTATCAAAATGGGATAAAGATATTTTTCGTATATTTAAGGAACGTTTTGCTAGCTAAGGCAAAGTCGTATAGGTAACGTTGTATATTTTTTCTTAAGTTAACTCTAGGGAGAATTTAATTTTCTTCTTAGACATAGATTGCACGAAAGGAGATGGGACATCTTATCAGCACATAAAGCCTCTTTGTTATATGAATCCAACAGAAAAAGTAAAAAAAAATAGATATATAATAATGAATATCTACTCGTAATTTACGAGTACATAACAATAAAACAGTGGCCCAAGTGGGAATATTTTTGATAATGAGCTCGAAGTGCGTCTATGACATTTAACATAACATAAGCTCACGTCTGTATCGCCGAAGGGGTAGGCAGAGGCGCACTAGTGAACTAGTACACCTACATTTCACTGAGCTTAGTTCCAACCCAGATGTGATAGGGAGCGAGCCTATCACCGTATCGGGCACAAATTCCAGACTCCGGGCTAATATGGAAAAATCCAATATCACTTTGCCCTAGCCGGGGATCGAACCCGAGACCTCAGGGCGTACCTCGTACCGAAATACAACCACGCCATCGAGGCAGCCATGTCAGTCATTCAGTCAGTCAGTCAGTCATCACATTTGTATGAAATATTAACCTAATGTCATCAGTGCGCAGCGAGCCGCAGGCCTTCTAATGATTATTTTATCAACCGACTTCCAAAAAGGAGGAGGTCTTCAATTCGTCTGTATTTTTTTTATGTATGTTACGCGATATGTCCGCCGAATGTGGACCGATTTTCAAAATTATTTTTGTGTTCGATAGAGCTTATTTCAAGGGTGGTCCCATATGAATTTGGTGACTATCGGATTCGAAGTCGGTCCATTAAGTTTTTAAACTTGTGATTATAACACCGCAGTTTCAGTTTGTTGCATGTATGTAGCACGATAATCTGTGGAACAGCGCAGTGGTGTGATCCAGAATTATTAGCTGCTTGCATGGTTCCCGACTTGGCGACTGGCACTAACTGATAACAACCGACGATGGCTTAACTCGGCGAGGTAGGCAGTAGGCTTAAGGCTAGACTACATACATAGCTAATCTTGAGTGATTTGAAAGAAGTCGTTTTTAGATCAATACTATACGATATGGATCAATAAATAATACAAAACAGTTTATAGTAAAGCTGCCTTCGATCTTACAACTCCTCTCCAATCTCAATAAATATCAACAGTTATGCAGTGATAACCGGAAGAATTGTTGCTATAGACAAGAGTCAACAGTAGTACACTACAAATATGTTTTTAAAGTGGTAGAGCCATGCTGTAGACAGTAACGTCTATAGCACGAATGAGCCGGCTCGACCGGTTAGATATCACTGTCTCACAGAAAACCGACGTAAAGTGGCAGCTTGCTGTCGCGTTTCGTTCGGTGAGTGAGATTTCCGGTGGCCCATTTCCTCACTCCCTTTTCCAATCCCCTTCCCTCCCCTTCCATTCCCTCCTTTTAGGTTGGCAACGCATCCATGATTCTTTTTGTGTTATGGGTGTCTATGGGTGGTGGAGATCACTTACCATCAGGTGACCCATCTGCTCATTTGCCAACCTCTGCTATAAAAAAAAAAATTTACTTGCTTATGAATCCTAAGCCAAATAAGCCACCAGATTTAATACAATCATGACTGTGCGCCCCCATTGTATTTTTATATCGGGGCTGTATTGATGTTCTGATGTTATCATTTTCAGCGCGGCGCGGCGTAACGAAGGTATTTCCGGTGCGGCGCGGCGCGGCGTGAGGCGGCGCTTCTATTCACGTATTTATCGGTTTGCCTTTACCGCTCTTGTTTGATGCCTTTATAAAGGTGAATTTATTTTTCTTTTGTGTGTGTTATGAGTATATTAAACAAGTTGATTTTTTCATACGGCAGGCTCGACCACTGTCATCAAGGTACGAAAATAAGCTCGGCGATATGTTGGTATTCCGGTTATGTAGTGCACCTCTGCCTACCCCTTCTATTTCTAAGCCTAAGACACTACCACAAGACCACTGAAGCGGATCATATAAACAAAATTATAACAAACAGTTTACGTTACGCAGTAATTACAATATATTCAAAACATTTCGCAGAAATTAATTTCCTCATTTCCTGTAATATTATAAATCACAGTTTCAATATCATAAGCATCTCCTCGGTGTAATTTTGGGGGGAGGTAGGGGGTGGTACTAAATAACCCCCACAGTTAAATAGCTCGTATTTTAGTATTGAAATTCAAATGCAGGGCTTTCACAATGCTGATAATATTGAATTTGAAATCTGCGGTCGCTTTTGTGAACTATAAAGCAATGACCATAATATACTGCTGGTAGTAGGATATCCGTATCCCATCGGATAGCGATGGTGCTAAAACTTGCTGTAGTGATCCACACTCCGTGTGTGGTTTACGTTCCAGAATCTGCCAGTGTACTTTCGGTTCTCTCGAGGGGCTTGCGACATGACATACCATACAATCTAGCTATCATTTCGGGAAACAAGTTACAATTTTAAAAATTACATCACCAGAGACTTGTCGAGCTTCACTGCTCAGTGACAAAAATGCAGGGTACTTAAGATCCTGGTTAGTTCAGTTAGAGAATATTATTTTATGTTCTTGTTTATATTTATGTAAATCAAATAATTTATTAAATACATAAAATGCTATACATTGCATAGCAAATTGTTCTAGAATATGTGTGTTAGTGAAGTTATGTACATTATAAGATACTATACTTAGATCGTGTCAATTCTAGAGGTAGTATAACAATATAACATTTACTGTAATCTCGCTGTACATTTTGCACTACACGTTCTTAAAGAATTCCATCCACCTTGACCTGAATGGTTCAGAAAATCACGCGGTAATTGTTACAGCCCTCTGTCGGTTTGTACTGTACGAGCTCTGAGTGCCAGGGGGAAGTCCGGAGTAGATGGAGGAGTGCGGAGGGAGGAGAAAGGATGGGGGGGGGGGTTGGGGTTAGTTCCGAGAGACTGCTATTAGTACGAGTGCCACTTCACTCAAACATGCACCGCTTAGTTTCGTCTTGGATTGTAGCACCACGTTGTGTGCATTTCTTCATGGAGTTCTGCATACTAGCGGACCTGTAGGTTATAAAGTGTGTATTTTAATATATATACAGATATACTCCATATGAATAGGCGGAGACAAGGCATTTTCACACCTCTCTTGCACAACAATCTTCATAAATGAGGCTTAGTTTAGGGTACTTCTGACTTTACCTTTTTCTCTCTAATTTACAGTTCCAGTTTTTTTATCTTTATATACACTTAGCTTCGAACAGGTCGATCTGGAAATATTTTGGAGAGGCCAATGTCCAGCGGTGGTCGTCCTGTGGCTGATGATGATGATGATGATACACTTAGGGCCACTTGCAGTTCACGATAAGTTTATATTTAGCCCAAATCTTGATTTAAAGATAGAAGTGAGCTGTAGGATACATCGAGATAAGGTGTAACTCTAGATTAGTAATAGTACTGCAAGTCGCCCTTACGGTTTATAAACGCGTCCATGTTAGAATCGCGATTAATCTAACTTCACTAAGGGCCAACCTCGTATAAAAAGGTGGAATCTAGACATTACATAACACTTTAAATTCAACCTTATGGCTTTTATCATCATCATCATCAGCCATAGGACGTCCACTGCTGAACATAGGCCTCCCCCAAAGATTTCCACATCGAGCTGTTGGAAGTGGCCTGCATCCAGCGACTTCCTGCAACCTTTATCAGGTCGTCGGTCCACCTTGTAGGTAGACGTCTTATGGCTTTACCATACGGTTAATATAAGTACAGTACAGTATAATACCCCACTTCCATACCCTCGGGACTATAACTGAGTGCATGTAATTGTCGCACTGGTTGTACCCAGAATTGTTTCACTCCGTATCCCGATTGCAATACAATTCCACATTCTGTCATACCCTTTCGAGTTGGTTTGTATTACTTTTGTTGTTTGGACCTATGATTCATGTTTAAACGAGGCTGTGGCACCACACTCACACATCTCACATGACACACACAACACCCACAGACACACACAATCACTATTAGTTACAATCGGTAATACATACTTACCATAGCTACAATTTATATACTGGTTCATATACTCTCCTGGAGTTTTTTATAATATCTATGAATATATAGGCCCATGCCTTCGTGATATATCTAAAGCTCAAACCTACTATAATGATAAGTAAAACGGGTAAAGTAAAAAAATAAAGAAGAGCCAGTAAAGTCAATAATCTAGCCTATTTATTGGTCTACTACAGTTTTTTTTACAGAGATTGGTTAGAGATTTCATTTTAGTTTTTATTTTCTGACCAAAAACCATTAATATGAAACACACCTCTACATCAATAAAACCAAAAAACATTTGCAAAAAGGACTGAAATAATGTTTTTACAAAATAAAACAAACTTCTTGAGTTGTTTTCCCGCTCCGTTTTCAGTATGATTGATATGCGTGTTATATATTTTTAATCGACGGCTTCAAAGGGCTTAATTAAACTCCAATGTAACCCGTCAATTGAGATTGATTAATCGCTTGGTCTCGCTCTCGACAGACGCGGACAGAACCACTACGGCTGTGTACTGCAGCTGGCTCAGAAATGAGGCGCCTAAAAATGATCCACAACATTTAATAACTTATTTTGGTATTTGGTTTTAGACTTTATTGCAAACGGCATTAAGTTACGATCATTGTTGAAGGAGAGTAATTTATATTATACAAGCTAAAGGTTTCGAGTTTTGTGAGACAATGGTAAGGTGTGGAGAAATGGTAACAAATATAGGTTCACGACATCCCACATCTTCGAAGTTGTGGACAGAGGCGAGCTAGAACACACTGATTTCACCAACTTAATTTTCATCCCAAATGTGATAAATGGCGAGTGGATCACCATGTCAGCACATTTACCAGACACCGGGCTGATGACATTGCAACTTTATTTAGTACTTCCGATAATTCTCAATAGCTACAAAGATATAAATTAATTATACAGTTTTAATCAAAATTGTAGTAAAAAGGTGTACAAAATACAGAAAACTTCAATTAGGTGGATGCTGAAATAATAGAAAATAAGATAATAATAAGCGTATAAAATGTGCGCATCTGAATAACGACGAGATACTTATCAAACATTCTGCGCAGGCCCAGCCTGACTTGTGTGGTCATGTTAAGCAGTACAACTAACCACAACACAAAGTAACTCAAAATTATAGATGTGTAATGTAGGTGTGCACTAAGTCGCTTGAATTTAGTAATACGAAGTCGGAGTATGTTGAACCATGTACGAGTATTTTGGTTCGCTTCCAACACTTTGGTTTCGTACTCGGACAAGGTCTTAAGGGTGCCGAAGTTGTTCAAGTATCAGTTTCATGTTGAGGAGACCTTGTAGTGTTAATAAAGGTGTCTGCGTATGTGAGCTATTGTAAGCACTGAGTCTATAGCATGAATCACTTTAGAAAACCTATTCGAATCGAATTTTATTGACGCATTTATAAAGAACTTAAACTTACTGATTTCTTAAGTTTACGCGAATGCTATTCATTGAAATAAAATTACTTTTACGGATTTTATCACGATTTGGTTTTAATTTTTATTCCCGACGTTTCGAAGGCTTTGCAGTCTTCGTGGTCACGGGTAGTAAGTAATTTTATTTCAATGAACTTAAACTTACCTTTATTTAGCTAACATACGACATATTAATTTATCAGTTTGAATAAATTGAGTTTGCTGCGCTATCATCACATTTCGATGCTTAGTTATCAATGTAGTCTCAAGTTATTCACGCTTCGAGCTTCTATATATTTGAAATAGTTATTTCGGTGTAAAGCTAAAACTTTGTTGAAGTACCGGCGAGCCGGACCTCAGACAATAACTATAAAGCGTCGAAACGATGAATTCCATCAGATATTCAGTAATTACAGCAAAGTTTCTAGTTTTATGGAATGTCATTTAAATGACAACGAAGTCTAAAAACTCTGGCGTGCGCTGCGTCAGTAGATAAACATGCAAAAAAATATAATATGGCTGAATGGATTTTCTCGAAAGTTCTAAAAAATCTACGCCAACATGTATTTATCTTATCACACAATAACGATTCTTGTCTTTAATTTTTTTGTAAAAAAATAGATATAAAATAAATCATGGCGACTTGATTTGACATGGCGCGATTATGCAACTTTTGGAAGGTTAGCAGATCACCGATCCGGGGTGAACCCAGGGCCTCATGGTTCTGTTCACATACGCTGCCACTACACCGATGAGGACATGTTGTATTTGACTCTTCATAATTCATGCTACAGCATCGCCTCTAACACGTAGAATGACAGAAATGACTGTGAATGCATTATTTATATCTTTACCTATCTTTGTGGGTACATGGTTATGTAACTGTTCATGACACATTTACCTATCTATTCTAACCCGGGGTCGTTTACCTAATATAATCTGTCTAAAATTTAAATGCCAAGGGGCATTTATTTCGGTCTGCCGTTATAGTCAGTTCGTTACTATGAGAGGTGTTAGAAGGCTGCAGCCCAAGAATAACTTACGGGTATCGAGTTAGAATCAAGTGTTAGTGCGCAGTGAGCTTAAGTACGATGCAGTACGAGGCGGCATGTTGTGGTTTGTAGAAGCACGAGGTAGTACTTTGCGGAATGTAGGAGCATGTATTCATGCTCCTACATTGTATACGTATATACGTACTGCTACGTACCGCTGCATGGAATACCATGGAATACCATGCAGCGGTACGTAGCAGTACGTAGCGTCATGTAGCTGCACGTAGTGGAATACAGACGTAGCACGACGTAGCGTCACGTAGCGGCACGTAGTGGAATACAGGCCACAGCGGACGTTGCAGCACGTAGCACCAGAACGCGGCGTAGCACCAGATAACTGTCGAGAGTTACTGGCTAAGATAAGTTTATAATAAGCAATTTATTCGGGGCAGGTACACGAGTGGCGAACAGGACCACACTCGGATGTTTCTCCATTTTTTTTGGGTTGTTTAGTGCAGGGTGAGGAGTGGCGTGTATAGATATAATGTGTCAGTCGATGTCAGTATAGATAAAAAGACACTGCGTACTGACTACTAATTAAAAAAAACAATAACACCCAAACCAGTTTTACACAATTCGATGTCGATTTAAAACAATACTTATCATTAATTGTCAATTAATTGTCAATTAATGATAAGTATTGTTTTAAATCGACACATCAACGATGATGATAACTTCTCTCCTGCTGCATCCTCTAGGCTGTCACTTTAAGTAGGTAACTTAATCTTTCTACGTGCTTTTATCCCACCTTAATGTGGGGTCGGCGCAACACACCTTTCAAGTATGTTGCAGAGAGGATTTGGCTTAGTTTTTACGACCGGCCGCCTGCCTGACGTCAACCACCTATGAGGGGTCCAGTCCCGGGCAAACTAAATTAGTAGTAATTTACTCTGTCCGGCCTGAGAATCGCACCCAGGACCTCTCGGTCCACAGCCCATACATGCTGCCACTAGACCAAAGAGGCGAAGTAGGTAAGTTAACAGTTTATTTAAATCGATGTGAAGCAGAAACCTCCAGATGATTGTCGATGATTGGAAGTGATTAAAGTGGGTCCCACGACCCCACGGAAGCCACAGAGTATGTCCCTGAAGTACATTTAATAACATCAGAGGGCACAAAGCCGCGAAACTTTAAACCGATCCCGACAGCGCGTGTACAAAGTTTTTTCATTTGACGTCGAGTTGCCGCACTCCGCCGTACATGCTAAAGTACACAATAAATCCTTTATTGCCGCAAATCTCTTTTAAAATTTATTTTCCTCGCAATCTATCAAAATTTGACTGGTTTTAGTCGCTGTATAAAAAGTAAGTTTGATTCTCGAGTTCAGGTAATCAACTCGGATCCACCTATTTTCGTTTTCGGTTCCGTAACCATGTCATGTCCGTCCGTAAGTCTGTATGGTACATTGATTTTACTCGAAAACGATTAGAGTTTTTTGAATCAAGTATAAGAATTCTATTATCCGTACCGATTGTTCTTTTATCAAAAGGTTTTATGGTGTCAAACGTCATTGCTTTGTAAGGATAGCGTGGGCGGCGGTCCTAAATAACCACCCACACCAACTATCGAATTGATTAAATAAATAACGGTATTGGCGTCGCGAAATCAGAACCCTAATAAAATAACGGGTTTCTAATCTAATAATAATAGATTGTCGCAAGTAAATGTTTCAGTTTGACGGAAAGTTTTTATGGAGTGACCACGTTTGATGATGCGGAGCTCGAGACAATGAGATTTTAAAATTGTATTCACGGCCTTTATTCCCCATATTATAGACAAATAATGTCAATCATTAAAGACGTAAGCCAAAAAAAAAGAAATTGTGACAATTGATGGTGAAAAAAATAAGCCCGGATTTCTTTTTGCCCATCTTCTTCGGGTCGTCATCCGTAGGTAGCTAGAGAAAGGCTACTCAGTACTAGAAAACTGTAATTTGGCATAGGTACATATACATATCACTCACACCAACAAAATGGTAAAATAAAATCTCGAAAAAATCTGTAGGGTACCTATTACACGTAAAGTGGAGTAAGTATGTAAGTTAAAGTTCTATTTTTTATTGGAGTCAAGCGCCCGCACCCCCTACCAGATACGGTTGGTTCAAAATATGAAATGGTCGCATATAATACCGAATTTAAAAGGAAAACTATGACGGTTAACCATAATCGACCAAAGTAAATACCAAAATTTCGTACAAATTCTTTGAATACTACATAGATGAAATTGTTAGTTACGTAATACAGGTAGTAAATATATGTTTATGGACATTATACTCATTAGTTTTCTAATAAAACCGTGTTTCAGCAACTTTTAATCCTACTTCGGAACCCTGTACTGTGCGTGGTCAGATATGCAGCATGCACTTGGCCGTATTTTTATTTTCATTTAAACATTCAAATATTAATAGTGAGTACCTACATTTTTACTCTGGCATGATTTTAATATTAGAGCTGCATAATTTTAGCAACTGAGAGATATTATGTCCAACCGAGGAACACACAATCAGACGCTCTATTATACCTAATTACAGTAATATCACAATTACTATTAAGACAATTGTTATAATATTGTTATGGGCGCCGGAGTCACGTAACGAGCACTACATTGAACTTAAAGTTCAAGATAAGCCGAGTTAATGGCTTCAGTGCAAATTAACTCATCAGCATTACTACTGTAATTGTTATTATAGTTACATTACTTTAAAAAAGTTGCAATTAAGCGGGAATTCAGTATTTAAGGGTAACTATACCTTAATGACCTGTTTGTCTAGTGCCTCTAGTGGTAATTAATATCAGAATTGAATATTCGAAAATAATATGAGTTGCCGAAGTTAAGAGCTAGAGTCCGCCGTCCGGGCTGCCGATAAGTTAGTCTCGTATCACTCGTAGGATTCAAACAGCAATTTCGGCAAACCGAGGGTACATTATAACACAACTTGTAACTTACGTGCTCAGTGAAATGCACTCTAACTACTGTAAGTAAAATAACATTAAGTCAACGTGGCGATAGGCTCACTCCTTCCGCATCTGGGACAGAAATTAGCTCGGCGAAAATATGTTCAAGTTCACCTGTAGCTACCCCTTCGGGGATACAGGCGTGAGACTATGAATGAACCCTGTGGTAGAAATAGAAAGTGATAATTAAACTATTTAGAAACCAGATAGAAGGTGAATTGCTAACCCACTTTAAACTCTAATCACAGCTACGCTAAGGGAATTTAGATTATTTTATTATAGCTGGAGGTTAAGTAAGGCATGTGGTATTATAAGGACGTCGCCCCTAGGTCAGCTGTGTAGGATCATAAACTTTGTACAACTACCGGCCGCTTTACGATTCCTACGAAATTCCGACTCCAGATTATACCTACTAAACGTAAAATTGTAGTACGTACTCAGGATTTCGACGTAGTTACAGTAAAATATATGAAGTCACACGTGGGATAACAACTAAAATTAAGCATTATAAATATACGAAAATGGCATTTAATATAGACTGCTCCAATGGAATATGTAGAGGTACAAGATAGAATTATTATTTTTCAATGGAATAGGTACGTTAATACTCTTTTCTCTTATACTAATGAAAATGCAATGGAAACTAACTATGGTACTAGTGACATCCTTATTTTTTTAAATCTTTATCAAGCCGGTTTCCTGCTATTTTTGACATTCTCCGTGGCGCAATGGCCACTCTACTACTAAAGTATTAATTACTCATAATTTATTATACTTTGAGAAAGCTGATTTATGTTTAAGTGCGTGAATGGCATTTGTTCGTACATAATATTATTTAGTCGTCGCATTTGTATTCCAGACAGTACAGTTATATTTTAACTTTGATTATTCTTTTCATGTTAACAAACTTTTCGTAGTACAAAAAGCGCTAATTAACATAAATCCTTTTTTAAGTATCTAGACAGTTAAGGGTGGTCATTCACCAGGAGGGTTCGCGTGTATTGTGTCTGCAGCAGTAAGTGAAGGGCACTGAAAATTAATTTGGAATGCGCTTATATTATATTTTACCGTAGACGTAAATAATAATGTGATTACTACTGACATAATGATGACCATAAATAAATGTAAACAGTTCGAACGGTTACAATAGCAAACTCAGCGCGCATTGTAGAACTGTGTGTTCCTCAAAATATAATATTGTTACATTATACGCGAAAGCTCTCAGCAAATGATCACCTTAAGACGGTGTGTTTTTGTAGTTAGTAAAAACATTTCAAAATGATGAATGGGCGCTAATTGCGGGTTACTTTGACCGCTACTGTCCGGACACGGGACTGGGCCCTTTGCCAGCTACGTAGCGCCTAGCGGCTACATAAAAACAACCCTCGCGTGATATACATTATGCCACAAAAATATGAATGTTTGGGAACGGGATTTATGGCCGGTATGGTGATGGGCACGCCTCCTTCGGTATATGTGCAATTGTTGCATTTCTATCTACTCCAAGAGTTATATTATTTATACGTAAATACAAATAGAGTTGGATATATAAATGTGGTTAAAAGGTATCTATGTATGTATTTTTTGCCAACATAATAATTATCATGATAATTATCATAATGCATAATCAGCCCGGCTAGCATGCGTATCACGATATATCTTGATAATCGACGGGAGAGATGTTGTCTACATGGTGTCTACAATAATGTATCAAAATAAACGAGGATGCATGTTAATTGTTAGTAGACAAATAAAGAGAACCGGTCAGAACACGATAAAAAGCGTAGACAAAATGTTCTGGTGGCGCGCATGGTAGGCGGTCAGGTCGGACAAAGCAAAATTTTTAATTTAATTTGTCCCGGACTGGATCCCTCATAGGGGATTGACGTCAGACAGGCAGCCGGTCGTAAAAACTCAGCCAAATCCTTTCTGCGACATGCTTGAAAAAGTGTGTTGCACCAACCTCACATTAAGGTGGGATAAGGGCAGCTAGAAAGAAAGATAATTATCATAATATATTTAAAAATGTAAAAAAAAAATTAAATAAAGAGTACTAAACCATCATTACAATTTTCACTGAATTTGTTTATTCGTAAAATGATTATTAATTTTTGTTTTGTCGGTTCTAGATTTTGTAACATGGCGTTTCGGTGAGTACTTATTAAAAATATAAAATTTATTAGACAGGCTCTAAATATTCCTTATGTGTAACTATGAATTTGCTTAAATGTTATAATCAAATTCGCGTTCCTGTAATCGAACCTCTCACGCATACTGGGTACCATACCACTCGGTACCACACCACTCGGTACTACACCACTCGGTACCACACCACTCGGTACCGTACTATACCATACACAATAATTTACTTACACGTTTCAAGTTCTCCGATTCTATTCATAACAGAACAGAGATTTAACTTTGTCTCGAATTAATGATGTTAGAAATAAAAATACGAGGAACGATTGTGATGGCTTAAAACTTTCGACAGATCTGTTGTAATTGTAGTTTTCAAAGTCCACACTGTGCCAGCTGCAAGTGGGCAGGTTAGTTTTACATAATTAACTATGTATCGAGTTAAATGACGATGATGACATTGCCGAAGTCCACAGGCGAGTGTAACCACTTATAATTTGAGACGATTTCCTATGTAACTTTTTAAGCCTATAAAGTTAACTCAAGGTTTTTTTTCTAATGTTGCACATTAAACATTTTTAGTTCCGTTTTGAAAGCTTTACAGCCTTAATTAAAAATAAAAACTAATCGCGATAAAATCCGTAAAAACTTTTATTTTAGTCTATATCTGAATATTCGTTTTTGTGTGACAAATTCTTAAAGATGTCTCTCAGCCGCTCCTATTACCCTTCTCCGTTGTTATGTATATTCGAGGGTAGGTATAAGCGACAGCGCGTACGGATTGTAGAACGACAGTCGAATACACGAGTTTGAACCGTTAACGTCTTTTATTCGCAACTGGCGACGAGGATAAAAAAAATTACAAGAAAAAGTGAATTAAGTGCGGTGTGTATGTACTATCGAGTGTTACAAGTAATTCAAACAAAATGTCGATCGGAAAACTACGCGAATTTGATATCAAAAACGGCAATTGGTCCGCTTATATTGACCGGGCAGAAATGTATTTTATGGCCAACAAGATAACAGACGATTTAAAATTACCAACACTAATAGCAATTATCGGTGAACACGCATACGAGTTATTGTGTACTTTGGCAAGTCCAAGAAAACCATCGACGTTATCATATAGTGAAGCAGTGAAACTATTGCAATCACACTTGCAACCTAAACCGTCGGTTTTAGCCGAAAGGTTTAGATTTCGCCAAAGACGGCAAGTACCAGGAGAATCAGTCTCTGATTACATCGCGGATCTGAAGAAATTATCCCGTCATTGTGAATTCCAGGCTAACCTGGAAGAAAATTTAAGAGACCAATTTGTTTGTGGCCTGCGGAGTGACACAATACGCCAGAGATTATTTGCAGAGGATAATTTGAATTACACAAAAGCACTGGCATTAGCGCATAACCTGGAGGCGGCCGAGAGGGATGCCGGAGTAGTGGATAGCACGCGGCAAGTAGACGATAAGGACGCCACTGAGAGTGTCCAAAATCTACAAATTAATGGGTGTTCAGCATGCGGGAAGGAAGGACATAAGGCCTATAATTGCCGATTTAAGGAATTCATGTGTGATTATTGTGGTAAAATCGGGCACTTAAAGAAAGTGTGTTTTAAGAAAGCATCTCAGGAACGTGCAAAATTAGCAAATGCAACGCAAAACAATAACCGCGGACATCCAAGGTCACGCGGAGGACATGTGTCCGGGCCGAGCAGGTCGAGCGGCAGGCGCGGGCGCTGGCGACGCGCCGCGGGGGCAGGCGGCTCGCAGCGGCCGCCAGCCGAAGGAGCGGCGCATTGGCTGCGTGAGCCGACGTTGAACGAGAGCGTCGGCGAGGACGAGATCGGGGGCAGCGATGACGATGAACCGTTGTATCAAATGTCGTTAAATAGTTATAAACCGGTGTGTATTAAACTTCTTGTTAATGGTAAGCCTTTATGTATGGAAATAGATACGGGATCGGCATTGTCGTGTATAAGTAAAGGTACTTATATAAAAATGTATAATAATATCGAATTAAAGCGTTGTAGATTAAAGTTAACGTTTTATGATGGCTCGGTGATTCGACCGCTTGGTTATTTGGAAACGAATGTTAAATACGATGGAAGTAATAAAAAATTAGATTTGTATGTAATAGACAACGGCACCACAAATTTATTAGGTAGACAATGGTTGTCGGAATTGAACATAAAAATCCCTGAGTTTAGTAAGTGTAATATAAATAATGTGGAAGTCACTAATAGTAAAACGTTAAACGATGTCATTTCCAGGCATAAAACCCTGTTCGACGGCACATTGGGCAAATATACTGGCGAGAAAGTACAATTGCACATCAGAGAGGGTACGGAACCGATATACTGTCGCGCGCGGCCGGTGCCCTATGCACTGCGCGCGCGTGTCGATCGAGAGCTGGATGCGATGTTACGCGCCGGCGTCATCGAGCCGGTTGACCGGTCCGACTGGGCCACACCATTGGTGATAGCGCGAAAAGCGGATGGAGGAATTCGTTTATGTGCAGATTATAAGGTAACACTGAATAAAGCATTAATGGTCGATAGGTACCCAGTTCCAAAGGTAGAAGATTTATTTAGCAATTTGTGTGGTAACAATTATTTTTCGAAATTAGATCTGTCACAAGCCTATAACCAGCTTGTTTTAGATGATTCATCTAGAAAATACACAGTAATCAATACCCACCGGGGGTTGTTTAAATATAACCGCCTAGTATACGGACTCGCTTCTAGCCCCGGAATCTTTCAGCGATTTATGATCAATCTATTTAAAACCGTCCCGGATGTAATTGTGTTTTATGATGATATTTTGATTAAAAGTAAGTCACTGGAGGGACATCTAAAATGTATTGAACAAGTGTTTGATATCTTACAACAGAATGGATTGAAAATAAGAAAAGATAAATGTGAATTTATATCAGGCGAAGTCCGCTATTTAGGCTTTATTATTGACAAAAACGGAGTACGTGTGAACCCGGACAAATTGAAACCGATTCTGTCGATGCCGCATCCGACGAATACCTCGGAATTAAAATCTTTTCTAGGTATGGTAAATTTTTACGGAAAATTTATTAAAAATTTAAGTTCACACATAACTCCATTATACGAACTGCTCAAAAAGGGACGGCATTGGAACTGGACGAAAACACACATTAGTATTCCAAAAGGTCAAAAAAATATTATGTAGTACTGAGGTGTTGACGCACTTTGACATGTCACTAGAAAGTATAGTGACATGCGACGCGAGCTCGCACGGTGTTGGTGCGGTGTTGGCGCAGCGCGCGCCCGACGGCAGCGAGCGGGTGGTGGCGTATGCGTCGCGTGCACTCACCACGCCCGAGTTGCATTACAGTCAGATACACAAAGAAGCACTGGCTATCATATTCGCGGTTGATAAATTTCACCAATACCTATACGGTAGAAAGTTTAGGTTACGTACGGACCACAAACCTTTAGTTACCATTTTTGGTTCTGAGGCAGGTATCCCAAACACGGCAGCCAGTCGCTTACAACGGTGGGCCATTAAATTATCCGCGTATGATTTTGATATTGAATACATTCGAACAGATAAAAACACAGCCGATGTTCTGTCCAGACTTATTAGTAAGCATAAGGAAGGGGTGATTAAAGAAGAATTACGGTCGCCAGAACAAACGTACTTGCATTTTGCGGTAGAATCGCTTTTGTTAGATTATAATATACTTAAAAAAGAAACGGCCAGAGATCAGCTACTGAGTAGAGTAATTAGATACATTAATGACGGCTGGCCTGAGGAAGTGGAAATCAGAGAGCTCAAGCCTTACTTTCACAGAAGAAATGAGTTATATACAGAGTTGGGTTGCTTAATGTGGGGTCAGCGTGTGATTATTCCTAACGTTTGTAGGAACAAAGTAATTAAAGAACTTCATGATTGTCATATGGGCGTGGTGAAAACAAAATCATTGGCTAGAAGCTACGTGTGGTGGCCTGGGATCGATGAGGCGGTGGAAACAGTGTGCCGTTCGTGCGAAGTATGCGCTGCGGTGGCGGATGCGCCACCTGCACACGCACCGGTAGTATGGCCGTGGCCTGACCGACCCTGGACTAGGCTGCACGTAGACTTCTTGGGTCCTATCGCTGGGCATATGTACCTTATTGTAGTTGACGCGCATTCAAAGTGGATTGAGGCTCTTAAAATGAATACCACCACGGCTCAGGCAGTAATAAAAGAATTACGGGTGATTTGGTCTAGATTCGGTTTGCCCAAGCAAGTTGTAAGTGACAACGGTCCTCCTTTTTCCAGTTCGGAATTTAACACTTTTCTAGATAGCAATGGTATCGAACACGTATTCTCAGCGCCGTATCATCCGGCATCTAACGGAGCCGCAGAAAATGCGGTAAAAATATGCAAGCGAGCCATTAAAAAGGCTGTTGAAGCAGATATTAACGTCCATTCGGCATTATGCCGATTCCTATTAGCGTATAGAAATACACAACATTACACCACAGGGGAAAGTCCAGCAAAAATGTTGTTAGGACGTAGTTTACGTATGCGTTTAGATTGTTTAAAACCAGATCAGAAAAGTAGAGTTACAGCGCACCAAACTCGGGCGGTGACCGCTTGCGGGGGCGTCTATAGAGAATTTAAATCGGGAGATTTAATTTGGTTTAGAGAATATAATAGTATAAAAAAGTGGAAGCCAGGAATGATTCTAGAGAAAACGGGTAGTACGGATTATAACGTAAAATCTAACGATGGAACTGTGGTACATCGACATATAAATCAATTAAGGGCAAGGAGTAAACAAGATAATAACATAACCGAGCACAATGAAGTCATACCTAGCACAAATAGAACCATCCAGTCAGAAAAGCGACCCCGTCCATCATTGGTGTTTCCATCAAGCCCAAATCAGACGGTGGTGGTTGGATCGGACAAAGGTGAGAATGACGCTGAGGCAGTACCCAACCCAGATAGTGTAAATAGTAAGAATAAGTCATCCGTACATGAACCAAAATCATCGCCATCAATACCACCCTTGCTCAATGTGCCGGAGTCAGGAGACCAAGACCCTGGGACATCTGACAACACCAAGTCACGTAGAATACCAAAACCCCTTAAGAGATACGGTATTGAAGATATTTATAATATTATTATGTAAAATGTAGTTATAAGTAGAATAAGTTAAAATGTATGTCATGATTATGTGTATAGCAAATAAGGGTGGAGGTGTTATGTATATTCGAGGGTAGGTATAAGCGACAGCGCGTACGGATTGTAGAACGACAGTCGAATACACGAGTTTGAACCGTTAACGTCTTTTATTCGCAATCCGTAAATCCATCCCTTCAATAATCAATTACTCTCGGCTTATAAATCTCAAACTTATTTTAATAGTGAAAGTTATCTTGTCGTGTCCGCTCCGAGAGTAATGCAAAGGGAAATTAGTTTAGCCCACTTTATTACGATTGACTGGATTAATGAAACGGATTCTTGAAGCTAAAATAAATCATTATTAATATAGATATATTAATCGGTAGGAATTGTATAGATCAATGAGCAGATGGGTCACCTGGTGGTAAGTGGATTTACACCGTTCATCTACACAAAAGAGGCGTTAAAGATATTAAATCTGAACATGTTATATTAAATTTATTTCCAAAACAGTATTATACTGGACAGTTAGATAAAACTCTCCAGGATAACCACGACTCCCAGGTATAGTGGTACCGAGATCATCTCCTGGCAAACTTTATTTTAATAATAGATATTTCCAACAATATAAATTCAAATAAACGTTCAAAACAGAGGGCTATAATTTTACATTTGTGCTAAAAGTGCAAAAAAGTGTGTCTATCCTTTCGCAGGTCAGACACCTGTGTTAGGCACTTTAACATACCTTTTTAAATAGGGATGGTTTTTGAATTACACATGGTCTAGACCGACGTTCCGGTTCATAAAAAAAGAATAAAAATGTATAGCTGTGAACTCAAAGTGGCCAGGGATTTATCATTTTCAAAATTTTCACGTATTTTAGTGGCAGTTCTTTATTGCATTTTGTCCGAAGAGAGATTGCGGGTGGCCCAAATCCTCTCTTTTTCCCAATACTTATTCCATTCCTTAACATTGGTGTAGCACTCATGGTTCATTTTGTATTATTGGTATCTATGGGAGTGGACATTTATTTATTTACCATATGTCCCACGGCGCCACAAACTTACAATCAATGAAATCAAATGCAGTGTCTGTACAACGTGGGTCGACGACTCTCGCCGCATCAAGTAGTATTGATTTCGAAACTTTTTGATTGAAAACGAGTCGGGGAACTTCTCGCGATATTCTTTGATCTTGTCGTAATTTAAAGTGGCCCGCTTTCTAGTTTAAGACGGAGCGAGGTGGAATTGAAACTGTTCATTCTTTGATGTTTTTAATCGACTCCATAATAGGAACAGGTTCTCCATTAGTTTATTTTTCTCAGTTCTGTTAATGTATATACATACGTACATTTTATAAGCTCATACCTGTATCCCCGAACGGGTAAGTATAGGCGCACTAGTGAATTAGAAACTCCCTTTTTTTATTTATTATTATTACCAAAACAAATACAACATATTTAATCACAGAGATGTAACAAAAACTCGATTAAGTTTTTCTGTACATCTATACATTGTCATCCGTCATTATCTATCTATGTAATTAAACTTAACAGCTTTAAGATTTATATATTTTTGTCAACAAGTGCACTGGCCGACTTCCGTCGGTAGTTATATAATTTGTATTAAATTATTGCGGAATACCAAGTGCAGGTAGTTGCCTGTGCCCGACTCCGAACATCGTTTCGCGAAGCTTATTGTTATTATTAGTTCCGTTAATCTTTATTCAATATTTTATTAAGCTTATCTACCACGACACAAGTCGCAAGACTCGTCTTATAAGTGTGGTATAACGATTACGCATGTGACTTGACGTGTTTTGATATCGATGAGATTTTGACGGCACAAAGAATAAGCAAGAGGGGTCACGTCTTTTGGTAATTACACCTCCAGTGGTATTGAGTATGCGTGAATCCATATAAAATGATTATCAATTGTATTGACAATTTGTAAATCAAATTATTGAAAAAGGAAAATAGACAAAAGAAAAAAAAGAAATGGTGACAATTGATGATGAAAAAAATAAGCCCGGAGTTTCTTTCTGCCTTTCTTCTTCGGGTCGTCATCCGTAGGTAGCTAGAGAAAGGCTGGTAGGTTAGCTAGGATAGGGCCTCACGCACCAATCCCAACTGCTTCCAGTATTTCCAGTCAATCCCCTGCCACCATTCCTGCCTTATGCCATTCCCATACAATCCATTCCCTTACACTCTATTCCTATCTCCCCTTATCACCCTATCTTAGCCATCCCATCGTTATTATGTCCATACTTGCCTGCCTGTTGTCAAATTCAAATATATAATGTAAATTATATTAATCCTAATTTCAAAATTTACTTGTGTTGACTTGTCATAAGTGTTTTTTTTTATTTTATTTTTTATAACGTGAATATCGCGAGAAACAACAATGTATGAACTTTAAAATATTATTGAGAGTAATGTAGAAGTAATAATGTTGGATAAGGACCCTCATTTGTATTCGGGATACAGCGCATGAATGTTCCTCCTGGACACGATCTAGTGATCAGAAACATAATGCCAACAGCTTTTATTCAGCTGTTTGACTATTTAGTTGCTGGTATTGGGTGAATTGGTTTAGTTGGTGATTACACTACAATAATTACAGTGCTTTGCAGGCTATATAAATATTTATATAACACATAACAATCACATAAATTGTCCTGTGGCCTTACCACGGACGCCAATTCCAATGGATCGGTATTGGAATTATGACATTTTGTACTCTTGACGGCGACTCTAGCGCCGTATTATCCCAATATTATGTGGCTATTAATTGAACTAATGGGAATTAAGTTATACATTGTCCAATCCGTTAGAGCTAGTATTTGGCACTCTGGGCGATTATTTGACAGCGGCGTATTGCCTTTGAAATTGCGTGGGTATTGAGATTTACACAATAGCAAAATGGTAACTTTTTCGGAATTGAGCATCGATTATTAGTTAATTTAGTAGTTTTATCTTAACTTTTTTGACAATAAATGGCATTTTTAGCTAGTTTAGTTTTTGAAATTCTTCGCCAAGTTTATGAATTCAGGGTCAATTACCGCGGTTTTATCCCAGACCGGGGATCGAACACGAGACCTCGGATGATAGTCGTACCGTACCCACAATACAACTGAGTCACCGAGACAGTCATAGTATTAATTCGTAGTTTAAAAAGCATAACATATGCTCACGCCTGTATCTCCAAAGGGGTAGGTAGAGGCGTATTAGCGAACTAGAACACCCATATTTCGCCGAGCTTAATTTCGTCTCAAATGTGATAATGGGCAAGCCTATCGCCATATCGGGCACTAATACCAGTCACTGTGGTGAAAAATCCAATATCACTTACCTCTTGCTGGAATTTGAACCCGAGACCTCACAACGATAGTCGTACCGCACATGCAATACCACCACGCCACCGAGGCAGTTAAATAAGGTGTTAATATAGTAAATACACAATTGGTAAAATATTCATTTATTACTATTAATCCATTATAGGTATCATATACTATATGTATAGGTATATAAGTGAGCTATAAGTGTCGATATCGATGTACGATGTTGTTGACCACGAAGATGGGTACAAAGTGTGGTTGTGCTTGTGCTTGTGATTCTAAAACAAAAAAAAAAATATAATTATGTTAAAACTTTGACAAAGTTCAACAGTCATGATAAAAACAGTTGTAGCTGGTCTTTTTTTATGCCACTTGAGTATCATGCACACCTACTTATTGCAAGTCCCATACCACTTGAAAGCCACATTCCTTGTATAATTACTATTTGTTGACTGTGCATGTGCAAGATAATGTAAATAAGAATTGTAATTCAACAGCTAAATAAACTGTCTTTATGTCTAAAATTACCTAAACATATAAAAAGTAATAAATACCACATTATATTAGTGTATGTATAGACAATCAAAATCTTTGGAAAACTTTGGGGAGACTTATTTTTAGCAGTAGACCTCCTGTGGCCGATGATAATGGTGCTTATGATATAGAATCTTTATCTATCTATATTATAGGCAATATAGTACCCTCATATAAATTAAGACTTTTTCTCTATATAACAGACTGGCCAACAAGCAGGTGGGTCACTTGATGGGAAGTAAACACCACCACCCATAGATAATCATGTGTGCATGGCCAACCTTTAAGAAAAGAATAAGGAATGTAAAACGAAGGAGGGAATTGGGCCCAAAGAAATCTCACTCACCAACGCAACACAATGAGATGAGGTCCACCACCAGTCCTTCTTGCCGATGCATTATGTTGACCCAACAGCTTCTTCAGTACATATTTCTTCTCTGTCCAAACTAAAAATCAAACATAAACAACAAATTAGAAATACAATAATAGATATAAATTTATTCCAAATGCCACCATTTCTCCAAGAATACAAGAATATCTTTCATACATTATAAAAGACTGATTACAAAGTATTCTAAATATGAAGGTCAGTAATGTTTTAATTTAATCCATGATGGTAATATAAATAAATAGGAGTGTTGCATTATTTACAATGTAAATAAACTTTTATATTACATAATTTAAGGGCAAAATATAACAAAAAACAAAACTATCCTCTAATACAAATATGCGAGTGGTGGAGAAAACAAGAGGTAGTAAGATAGGTATTTAATCATGTTGGAAATAAATGAATGCACTTACTTTTGACTGTTCTTATTTGCTCCAAGTGAGTTTATCGTTGTAACTAAATATTTCCATTTTCCCGTCGTTTCCAACGTAACTTTGATTGGTTTGAAGCGAACCTTTTGCAATTCTGAGGTTGTGCTGTAGGAATACTAACAACAACGTTTCGATTTTTGCCAGAGTTGGGCGACTGGCCATTTTAGTGTTACTAAGGCGCACAACTATTTCAAACAGTGTCAAAGTCACCAAATCCAGAAAGTTTTTAGTTACACTACACTTATTGCACTCACAATAGTCACATTCAATAATTTAATTCAAGATTTATCAAAAAAACTTCTTCGAAATATTATAACCTACTTTGGTTATCGGATAGTTTTTTCTTTGTCTGAATCCGGCAAAGGCCATGCCGCATACAGCCAAAAATATATAATAATGTTGGTATACCAAAACATTTTTTACTAAAAATGTATGAAATATTAAGTTATATGCTGAAATACATTAGTATCTATTTTTACTTATAAATAAAGAGGCTAATTTTTAGAGTTATTAGGCATTTAGTTAGTGTTTTACCGGTTTTCGTCAGCAGAGAACATCCTTAATGTAGAGCATTGTGCAACCAACTTCATAAGTAACGACGAAAGTATTGGCCAATTCGCGCCTAATAACAATCTCTAACCAATGTGGTGTCGAGAGTACGGTATTTATCAACATTAAGATTATAATCGGACAATTATTGCGCATGGGATCGGAATTGTATCGGTTTCAAGAGTAAGGCCACTGATCCTATAATGATATAATATAATACATTTGTAGATGGGCATTAAAAAGTAAGACAGACTTTTGGTCTCTCAATACACAGATAAATAAATACAAACATCTCTTCCGATAGGTGGAATTGAATCAACTACCTTTCGTAGTATATCTGCCTTCGAGCCCATGGAATACTGTGGTTGTTGATTAAGTCGACTCTACAATTTTATAAAAACCGAATAAATATAAGGCAGGTCGTTCGGTTGAGGAACATTTTCAATTATAATTAGAAGGGGGATAGCTCGGAGTCGTTCTTCGATATTATTTTGTAAATTATTGTAAGAGATTGGCTCGCCACTTCGCGCTTAATTCCCTATTATTATGAACGGGCCCAAGGCTTCGGGCTTTTTAATAACGAAGACAAATGAAGTAGTATGTAACTTGTTACAGCGATAATGATTCTGTTGAGATTTGTGAAGATAAATCATATTGAAATAAAGGATCACTTCAGAGCAAATTTGTTATGGGTTTATCCATTTTTCTATTAATATCTACATATTTTAAATACATACGTGTAAACAGAGTGTTGACGTTACTATATTGGGATGATGGTTCCGTAAAGTAATGTTTATAGAAATAAATAAACATTAAATTGAAAAACATTAGTCTTCTATGAGATATATTTAAAGGTTTTGTATTACGAAACATAATCTAACATATACATACTGAAACTCACGTTCGTCCCCATTAAGCAGTAACTATGGGACACCAAGTTCTACGGTTTAAAAGAACACATCATTTATCTCCGTAATCATCAAGGTTTCCATACATGTTGATTAGTTACGAGCGTAATTTTGTAGGAAGTCGCTAATTCTTCAAATCAGTGTTTATGAAAATATAATATTTTCATAAATTATTTTGATTCATTATCTTTATTCATTATCCTCCATGTATTAGCAGCTTGACGAGTACAATTGAACGTTGAATCCATATCGCGTTCAATCTGCTCTTCGCCTGTCCCATTACCCGGTGTCCGCCCGATCGTCTCTGTATAAATTCTAAAATAATCTATAATTTATTCATACCGCCGCCGCGTCGCCGCTTCTTAAGGAAATCCATTTTATCCTCGGCAAGATGTTCCTAGTTTTGTTCGTCTGATTTGGAATTAATGGTGTCTTCTCTTGACGTTTATTTCAGTTGTGGTCTCTTTGTATTGAGTTTTTTTTACGTTTTGCTCAATGTGGGTAGTTTTTTCTCTTTCTATTGCTTTCCGGACAAATTACGCTCATTTTATTTCATGACAGTACCTAAAATATAATTTGTATAAAATATGATTTCCGTATAGAAAGTGTCTTCCGTCGTAAATTATACCTCTACTTCGGTACGTAACTATTGTTTAGTTGATTTGTATGCGTCAGAATATATAATTGGTATTCGTTTTACTCGAATAAAAGATAAGTTACATGAATTATAATTATCTATAAATAAAATTGCTTATATATTGTATACAATTATATAATATTTAAATATGGCATTGAGAAAATGAAATTATCACCATCAGCCATAGCACGGGCGTAGCCAGGTTTGAGTAAGGGGTAGGGTTCCAAGAAAAAACACTAATGTGTTACCCAACATTAATATTCGGAATATAAATATTATATTCAATATAATATAATATATCCAGGTGGTAGAGCCACGCTGTAGACAGTAACGTCTATAGCACGAATGGGCCGGCTCGACCGGTTAGATACCACTGTCTCACAGAAAACCGACGTAAAGTGGCAGCTTGCTGTCGCGTTTCGTTCGGTGAGTGAGATTTCCGGTGGCCCATTTCCCCACTCCCTTTTCACAATCCCCTTCCCTCCCCTTCCATTCCCTCCTTTTAGGTCGGCAACGCACCCATGATTTTTTTTGTCTTGGGTGTCTATGGGCGGTGGAGATCACTTACCATCAGGTGACCCATCTGCTGGTTTGCCAATCTCTGCTATAAAAAAAAAAAAAAAAAAAAAAACAATATTTATTGAAAAAGTAGTGTACCTCTAATATTTTGCATATTGCACTGAATACCCCCTACCCCTCCCCCACCTAGCTACGCCATTGAGTAGTAAGAGGTTCACTGCTAAACATGGGTCTCCCCAAAGTGAAACTTAATTAACAATGCCCAAAAAAATAAATAATTTTGTTTTCCTCCATTCCGGAGCAATAGCATTTATTTAATAACTTACTTTTATCCCATTGCTTTCAGTGTTTGTAATGGATACATAATGATAATTGACGTGTAAGTAATTGATATGTTTTGGTTTATTTGCAAAATAAATTTTGGATTCGTTCACTGAAGCTGGCGCGGCGTGTTTAATTATGGGGGGAATCTGTTTAAGGATTTGTTACAAACGCGGGTTTGTTAACACTAATTACTTTTATATTCATCATCATAATCATCATCATCATCAGCTACAGAAGGTCCACTACTAGAAATATGCTTCCCCTAAATATACATATTATTATATTATTGGAAACATATTGTATTGATTGCATTAAAATAAAATTCATTCTTTAAGACGGCAACATAGCGTGGCATACAACAAAATCACGTAAAATGGAGCTAGTTTACACTATGAGTTTACATAATATTATATCATGCACGTAGCTCAAAACATGTATAACAGTTATATTTCATGTAGTTACAATTTATACACATACACATAACTCACGCCTGTATCCTAGATGGGGTAGGCAGAGATGAATTAGTGAACTACAATATCCACGTTTCGCCATATACATACATATATCGGGTACTTTCATACTCCAAGCTTATACTGATATTTCATGTTGTTATATAGTAATATAACTTAGATTCAGCAGTTGACTTCCTGTGGCTACGAATGATGATATAAAAGTAAAACACACACACCCATGTGATTGAACTGTGCATGTTTTTCTGTTATTGTATAACAACAAGTTACAATAATTGAAATAGATTTTAAATTATTCCGACTTATGCAGATAAAATCATTATAAAGCTTTACTAGGAAGTGCCTCAAAAAGCTCGTTCATAATAAAGCCTCTTTTAACATCTATAATCTAGTCAAATCAATCGAGCTGCGGCTTGAAAATCAACCGGAGACTGAAGGAGTATTCCTGCGGGAGGCAGGCGCCACACTTGGACTCATTGCACCCTAACTAGGCACTATAGGCAGTGTTGCAACTCTTACACTGTCCTGCTTAAAATACTACGTCAAGATAATTAAAAGTTATCACTTTATCGTCAATATGAATCAAGTAAAGTGCTAAAAATAGATGAGGCCCGATCTCAGCTAAAAATATAATAAATTAAGAACTGTAACTATAACTACTTGAGCAAAAACATTTTAAACGTAAGTTGAAAGTATCAATATTTTGAAAATTCAAATATAATTATATATTTCAAAAGCTTTGAAGAAGTTTGTAATGTAATTAAAATCAAAATGTTAAACACCAGAGGGCGCACGTGACGTGAGTTGTGAGGACTCTGCGACTCCGTAGCAAAGCTTTGTTATGTAAATGATACACGCGGCATAATTTGTACACGACACAGCACGGAGCACCGCGTGTCGCGTGAGTATGTAGTGTGGGCGTCAGTCGTGACGTCACAGTCACGTACTCATCTGTCAAGTGAAGTGTGATACTTTGATAAACTTTAACATCGTCGATGTAGAGAGATGGCTTAATTTGCTCAACTTCGTGTGCGCGCGTTAGTTTGTAACGGACAAGAACCACTTTCATTTGTGTGACAATGAAACGCCAGACGTTATTGTATGCACTAAAGTTAATATTTAGTAATGACAATCAAACAGTCAGTTCCAACCTCGACATTGGCAGAATCGGCACAATTGCATGGAAGCCAATTTGTTTTTAAATAAAATCATCCAAGTGCATGCTGCATAACTAACCACGCACAGTAAAAATATTTTACATAATTTTATTTTACCGTTTTCTCAGCGTGATTAATTTGTATACTCATGCAAGAGAACTACGAGAGACTTTCGGTCTCACAACACCCAGACCCGAAAAAAATATCTGTGGATTACACAAACATTTGTCTCGGTGCGGGGATCGAACCCGCGGCCTCTCGCTTCACAGCCGTCTACTCACCCGCTGAGCCAAGGAGGCTATCCAATAGAATGCATGATCAATTTACTTTATTGAATTGACATGACCATTCTATTGTTTCCAGCCATCGATACATTATATACCTAGATGCACAGTTGACGTTTAGAAAATGGAACAGAAAAGGAGTGCTTAAGCACTCCTTTTTCCTATAGTTGGACGCCGTCAGAATTCTAAATATCATAATTCAAATTTTAAAACGTTGGCTCATTTTATTGAAAAAGTTACTTTATAACACGTGCATAGGGTTATATTTGTGTTGATTTAATTGAAATTTGTGATCTTTTTCTTTGTTCTATTTATTATGACTACTGATACCACGTATATCTATACTAATACGACGATATTTGCAAAGAACTGTGCATCTAGGGTATATTAAATCGATGTTTACAGCCATTATTTATAAGTCACACTTGTATGCGCATGCGCATGCGCAACATATTACGCTGATCATAGAATACTTAGTATATAAACATTATCATTCCAATTAAACAAATACCTATGCGTAACAATTTCATAAATGATAATGATTATAATAAGTATAGCTTTATATAACAGCTTTACCAGGCTTTAAAATACCAGGCGACAATAGTATTCCCTAAATGGCTTAATTATTATCCTGCAATATCGACAGTTTACTCACATACCTTACTCAATCGTCCATTTACTCGTTTATTCGGCCGTTTCCTCCATCGCCCACCGTCCCACATCACCCCCGCACCGTCCTACCACCCCACCCACACTTCTCAAACGCTTCACTCAAATAACAAATCATTAACACTTCATTAATTAGCAAAATTTTGTTGAAGCAATGTCTTAGTATTATTTTATTTCAAATAATCGTGTCATGTAATATCTACGGTTTTCGTAGCAAACGCTACGAAATCAGCTACGAAGGCGATACGCTACGATACTACATCGTCTTTATGAAAGTACGCAAGCTACAACGTCTATGAAGCATAAGAACAAATTTTCTTTCTAATAATAAATATTAGAAAATTCGTTTCATTCTGCGATTGAAGGTTGCGTGGCGTTATGGATGGCCCGCATTACTTACTACACACTGTATGAGGAGGGATGGGCGGTACTTTTTCACATTTTTAGTCCTGATTTTCTTTCCTCATGTGATTACCGTTACGTGATTTCTTTTTATGTCTCACTTTAAAAGTTTAGTCAGAGCAGATATTGTAAATGTAGCATTTATGTTCACGAATATTTACCAAATCATGAAAAATAGGTATTGTTGTGTTGAAAATATCGACAGGTGCATGAAAACGTCGTTTTACTGTTCTATGCGTACCCAATCATATCAAAATTATCATCATCATCATCATCAGCCCCGCCCCCTATCACATTTGGGACGGAACTAAGCTTGGCGAAACGTGGGTTTTCTAGTTCGCTAGTGCGCCTCTGCCAACCCCTGCAGGGATACAACCGTGAGCTTATGTCATGTTATGTATATTATAAATTTATAATGAATTTTAACTTTTCAATTAACTATAATCACGGAAAATAGTTCGGCTAGGATTTGAACTTGTAGGGACACATTGTTTGTATTACGTAGAATTTGTATTTGGCTGACTTAGCGCATTTAGGCAGCGCGTGAGTTCGCCTGCCAACACTCGCCAGTCGTTCCCTGTCACGCACTTAGTTAACCCGTCGCTACGCAGTCTAACCCGTTGCTAACTGTAAATTAATGTAAAAATATAAACAGTAATTATTGTACAACATTTGGTTACTTTAATATAAATGTAATAACGCACCATTATTTTCATTTAACAACCGTCTGAGAGTGATAGTAAGTTTACGTTCTAAAGATATTCGGGTACACAGCACACTTACAAACTCATAACTTGGTTCCAAATTCTCATTTCAAATTGGCGACACGTCTTTAAAATTATAACTTTCCTTTTTTGCCGTTGAGTTCATGGGAGGTGGTCAATTGGTCATCTTATCCATGCGCTCGTAATGTGCTTGCAACCAAAAAAGGTAATAAAATGCAATAACAGGTAGAACCACGAGTGTAATTTATAATAGTTCAGCAAAAACAGAGGCCGGCATAAATCAGAAGAGAACACGTTGGTTATTAAAGCCAGATGTCGAAGCGCCGCGCCGCCTCACAATCTGCGAGCTTGCATATTGTCACGGACAAAAATACCATTGAACTTTACCATTTCAGCCAACAGATATTTTTATACCTACTTTTTTGTAAGTGATGTGCAAGGTCTTATCTTTATACATCGAATATTTCGTGGTATTCTTATGCACACTTAACTAGTGTATTGAACTGTTCTAAAGCACATTGCTTGGTTATCGGAGTGTGTCACGTGACACGTCACACGTACTAGAGTGTCTCCCGTTCGCGGTACTCGCGGTCGGAATCACTCCTATTGTCCATTTGTTCAACATAAGCCGAGTTCGAAACTTTTTGCCGAGTTTCGTAAATATAGAGGATAACTGCAATAAAGTTCTCTTAATATTCCCGGATTATGAGTTTTGCTTGGTTCGTAGTTTTGTGAATATCCTCGTAAATGTGTGTATGTTATTTATGTTATATATGTCGGCGCAAAATAACGAGCTTATTTAAAAAAGCCGTTGTTATTTCACGTTATTAATTTATTTAGCAATTGTTAAATTGCTGAATGCATTAAAAGATTCTAAAAAGTTAAAATAATCGTTATAATTATTCCTTTGACACTCGATATTCGGTATCGAGTAGGTAGTTGCAAATATGCACCCTATAAAAGGAGTGTTCAGAGCAAATTCGACACAGTCGTGCTCCGGCACTCGGACTGTCCACATCCCTGACTAGACGGTGCTGTTAAGCACCGTTAATAATGGGAGTTTGTGAATTTTAGTGTTCACAGTTGATAAATAAGATGAGTAATCATCATATTGTCAAAAGTGACGTCAGCCATGCTGACGTCACCGTTTTTAAAAACAACGTTAGCGTTGGCCCTCCGACATATATTAGTTGTTTCGTGCCTTTTTACGACTATGGTGGACGACTATACTATACGGCGCGGTGGTTCCTGTTACGAGAATTAAGAGACACTTTATGCGTCAATACTCATACATGTTTTAAAGGAAAATATTGTTTAATATACACAACTGTATTTTATTACACAATTTAAATTTAAATTAATCATTGCAGCGACTAATTACTAATTACAAATAAATAATAATGACATTAATTAGAGAAACACTCTTGTAAATATTAATCCAAATTGTAAATTGCGAATGTACGGTGTATTCTTTGTTATACACTCTAAATAATAAAATTAAAAAAAACTAATTCCTCGTTACTTTTTCATCACCGTAGTCCTTGAAAATACGATGATAAATTAGCCTTTACGTTGTTATAATGGAGCTAAAATGATTCTTCTTTAACTCAGTCATGTAATTTAGTACAATTGGTATGAGGGTGCGAGGGTGTGAAGACATTGAAGCTTGTAATTGATACGTCTGCGTGGATGTCGTGTAACGGTTGTGATGCCCACTTTCATTATATTTTAATTGTTGGTTAATCAGAAGTCTCCACATGGGTCATTCATTTGTAAGAGAGCTGCAAACGTTGAAGACATGTCATCATTTCTAGTTTTATCCCATTAATGCTTGGCTCATTAACGGAAAATCTACATAATGTTTTCGGAGAGTGATTGTGTAATTTGGTAGTACTTATCTATAATACTTATTATGTGAAACTTCATTGTGCGTGCCATTAGTTGGTGTTTTGAAAGTGTTTATTTTTAGAATTTATAAGAGCAATCATTTTATATAGTTACATTCTTTTAAAATCTCAAAACATACATACACAACATAAGCTAACGCCTGTATCCCCGAACGGGTAGGCAGAGGCGTACTAGTGAACTAGAACATCCACATCTATCCGAGTTTAGTTCCGTCCCAGATGTGATAGGGGGCGAGACTATCGCCATATCGCGCACAAATTCCAAACTCCGGGCTGAAATGGAAAAATCCAATATCACTTTGCCTGACCCGGGGATCGAAACCGAGACCTCAGGACAGTAATCGTACCGAAATACAACCACGCCACCGAGGCAGTCTCAGTCAGTTAAAATCTCAAATGCAGATAGTATTATCATGTGTAAAGCCACCGACCCGAAACCTTTGGTGTTATTGCAACAAAATTACTTTCTCCACTTTAGCTAATAACTATTCGGGGTAAAGGTAATCAAAACATCATTTATTTTATTATTCCACGTGTAATTATTAGTTTATTGTAAATATATGATTACATAAATGTGCTTGTAAATTTAATCTTTAAGTAATTTGGAATTAAGTTAGCAATCTCATTAAACTAAGTAGTGAGTTGAATGACATTTTATTGAATTGAAAAGCGATTAGGTTGGAGAGAAGTTTCTTGATTGTTTTTTGCTTGGTGTATAATCAGTACCGGATCTAGGTTTTTTCAAATCGGAGGAAAGCAGCCAATTTGCCCAATTTTACTGCCCCCCAATTAGGGCACCCTTCAGATTTTGCCGCCTCCCAAATCCTGCCGCCCGGAGCACTTACACCTTCTCGCCCCCCCCCCTAGATCCACTGTGTATAGTGATACAGTATTATTGATTTTATTACACGACCTCAAAAAAGGTTAACATTTTCAATTTGTCTGTATTTTTTTATACCTCTATGTTACGCAATCCGCAATCTGAAAAATGTAGACATATTTTTATTAAGATTATTTTAGTGTTTATTAAAGCTAACTCCAAGGGTATATTATGTATACATTTAGTTTTCTAAGGAACAGGTTTATTCTATTTTTTAATGAAAGACTGGCAAACGAACAGATGGGTCACCTGATGGTAAGTGATCTCCACCGTCCATAGACAATCAAGACAAAAATAATTGGAATTCGGTCAAGATCTGATAAGGGAATACGGAGTAAACTACTTCAGAAAACAGCAGAGACCTCGACGAGAACGTTCCATATAACTACTATAACTAACTGTTGCTCGCGACTCCTCTCATGATTAAAGTATTGTCCCAAAGTAGTAGTCATTGTTACTCAAGTATAATGTAGCTTTCTAATAGAGAAATAATTATTTTATTAGTCGTGTCTTTATGAATGAATTCTCGAAATCGGATAATTGTCAAAATTAACTACGCATGTGTAGCTCATGTCAAAGATAATTTAATGTCCTTACAAGTGTGGCCAAATGTCTTAAGATTTCAAATTTTATCAGAAATCCGAATGTCAAAACGGTTCTGTTAATTTGATATTATCATCAACATCATCATCAGCCATATGACATCCACTGCTGAACATAGGCCTCCCCCAAAGATTTACAGATCGACCTGTTGGAAGCGACCTGCATCCAGCGACTTCCTGCGACCGAGGATTTGATATTATATTGATCACTATTTCGGAAATTGGGGCGAGTCTCGATAAAAGACCAGAAGATGATTTTCATACAAAAATTAGGAGTAGGATGGTGTAACGAAGACGGTGCAGTCACCGTGCACGCCAGTGGCCAAGAGTCTCGGTACGAAGGCACCGCTCTAAAGAACTCACATCATTATTTAGCACCATGATCCAGTAATTAGTGTCATTTTGATCTTTGCGATATTTTGTGCCCAGGAAACCTTCGGGAGATTTTTTATTCCAAATTATTTTTAAATTATATCATGTTTCTTAACTTTAACCTTGAACGACTTCCAATATAAGCCTATATATTGCATGTGATAAAGCATGTCTATGATACTGGTGTTAGCGAATTGTTCTTGATAGGGATTCATAAAGAGATCAATGTGCATATAATACTGCACGTTTCTTGACACAGCTCTACTACAGGTGACAAAAGTCACCCGTACGCGCTAGCTGACAGTCGAACGACATTTATCTGTGGTGTTGTAAATAGACCCTCTTGAAAATGTTGTGTTTTTTATTCAATTTGCTTACGGCAGATTACTAAGAGAAAGTGATTCGTTTGTTCTTACACTTACTCACTACTCGCGACATCTATTTATATCTATGCGTGTGTTACACAAGTTTTAATTACTTTTATGAACTTGTATACGCACTGATGAATATACAACTATAATATATTACTGGAATTTATAGAGGACCGAAGACTTTTTAATATGAAGTTAATTAGACAAAGTCCTATTTTAAGTCATTTAAGTATTTCAATTTTTGAAAGTGATATTGACATGAGCTTCACTTGACATTAACTAAAAGTATTTTCACTATGTTTTTAACTAATGAACCAATGTTTATTTTATATGTAATTTATTACATTAGCCATGTTTTAAATGTAACTGTATTTCTAAAAACGCTGTTTCAATAAGAATTTTGAAGTAAGTCATTTTATATTTACTAATTATTTGCTTTTTGTATTATATCTCTACTTAAGTATTTATTTTAATTGCTGCTTATAATTAACTGTTAATTATAAGTGATATTGGGTTTTTCAATTCAGTATCAGCCCGCAGTCTGGAATTTGTGCCCCTATCGCATCTGGGACGACACTAAGATCAGCGAAATATATGTGTCCTAGTTCGCTAGTGCGCATATGCGTCCCTTTCGAGGATTCAGGTGTGAGCTTTTGTTATGTAGTATACTTCCGCGGTAAGCATTAGTTGGCTGCGTCCTTGGTATTGTCAATATCCGTGAGTGCCGGTTACTAGCTATATAAAATAAAATAAATGTCATTGTTTTATTTTTGTATGCGCAGTGTAGTCCAAAAACCAGGGACCACTGACAAATAATGGGTTTATCATCATCGTAATCGTGCCGCCCTATTTATGCTTTTTCACACTACGAAGAGGGAAGAATCAAATCGAAAGTCTTGGGATGACAGATGTAGATACAGGATTGTAACCCCCATTCCCGCCCCAACCAACCAACAAGTCTAATTCTGGAACGTGAACCACATAAGGAGTGTGGGTTATTACGGCAGGGGGTTACCACCACCTCTTATAGCAGTATTATTATAATTTTACTTGTACCGATTCCCATACAAAACAAACTAAGAACGATTATAATAATACTGCTATAAGAGGTGGTAGTAACCCTGCAGGTATTAGCACCATGTGCGCGGTGGCCACCAGCCGGGCAGATACGAATATTCCACCAACAATATTATGCTGGTAGGCCAATACAAAAAAGAAATTTGTTAAAAGTAATTATTACTTCTGTTGTTTTCTGAAATCAATAAAAAAGAGGAATTAACTTGTCGACGATGTTTCTGTTTATACAGAACACTGAACATTTTAACCAATTTCAAAGAAGGAGGTTCTTAGTTTGTTAGTATATCTATATAGATAGCTAATAATACATTTGTTGGTAGAGTTTAACACAGAGGTAGTATAATCATGTGAGAGTCCACGAGCCACAGCGCGACCTAATTATTCTCCCTCCACGTCCGCTTTGACTTCAAACGATAACGCCCAGAATAGCTCTGTATTCAGCGACAATCCATATCTTAAATATATTTCACGTGAAAAGTGTGACCTAATAAGTGTTGGATGTGACAAGCCTATGAATGAGGGAGTCGGGGAGGGGAGTAGGGGGTTCGCCTGGAGGATTTTCAATCTTTGTTACAGGCACGAAATATGTGCGGGCATTTGTTACGACGGACTCTGTAGTATGGAGTGAAGTTTGGGAGGCCGGTGGGAAATCATACCGATGGAATGTGAACGATGATGTACAGAGTCGATGAACAATACAATTTTAAAAAATGTCATCATATTAATTGTTATAATTTTTTTTAATATATTCATGTGCAAGATTTTTTTTCATATATTCATGTGCAAGAAATGAGTGTCCAAAGTACCATTCCCTTCATACTTAAATTACATTGTTTGTGACCACTTCCCACCAGGCGGACATGTTTATTAATGAGCCTTCTATACAAATATGTCACCAAAATGTGATTTCATCATTTAATAAGAACGCTGTGGCATCCTATAATTGAAGGAGCTCGGCGCACTGCTAATATTGGAAATGTAATACTACTATTAATATTATACCTCTATAACGTGTATTCTTAAAAAAAGGCTACATTAGATGCACGCTATTTCTCACGGTTTTGGGACAGCTCTACTCGTAACTTCCATAATAGCAAATATATTAAATAACGATAAAAAGCTACAGCAGGTCCCCTTGCCCGCGTCACTCACCTGTTAGCACCTCGCGGAGATACAAGGGTGCGGTCTTAGGGCGCGGTATTAAAACGTCAATCCCGCGACGGATTTGTTGCGGACCTTGACGCGCCGATAACAAAGCTTTTCTGCTGCCTTTTGATCATAAGGATTGACCTATATACAAAAAAGGCAAATACAAAGTTCGCATTGTGTATGATGTGGGACAGAATCTTTTCTTTAATACTCCCTCAGTATTACACCTCCCATTACACTCGGATAATAAGATATAATAAGAAGATGCAGGTTTAGTTCCCATTTCAAGACTACTTATGAATTATAAACTATTTATTCTAAGAAACTGTATTATCTTTCGGAGATTTTAAATGATTTCCGCTCGCATCCAATAATATTTAAGTAAAATTGCGACCACACTTGAGGAAGATCGGAGCACTTTAGCAAACACAAAATCATCTAATTTCATATATTTTGCGTAACACATAAAAATATAGAAGAAAGGACCACCTTTCTTGAATACTCATTAAATGAATGGATCCAAGACTGAATGTAAATACCCAAATGTAATAACCGTTTATAAGCAATGTTCTTTCACATGGAAGTTATTACGAGACAATAATATATTATTATGTACATTATATACCTCGTCATAGGTAAATTTTACACGTTATTTGTTTGTTTGTATATATGACACTTCATTGTTTGTTGACGATCAGAAATGTTTCGGTTTAGTTATAATATCTGGCCTGCCTGACGTCAACCGTCTCTGATGGCCTGAAGAGATGGAATGAGCAGATGAAGCGGAAGAAGTGGAAATCCATATCTGCCTGCCACTACGTTACATTTACTTGTGTGTACGAGTATACTGTATGATATACCTCTATACATATATAAATGATTAATTCGAAGGTAAAACTCAAGAAATACACGTTATACCTATTCTAATACATTCGGTTCGTAAATAACTCAGATCGTAATGAATTCCTTTGTTTCGCCTCTCGAGACAAGCTGAGTATGAGATTGCCTCTTTCTCAAATTACCTCGCTCCTTGATTCGTCTGATTAGCTCGTTTGATGATTAGTCGAAGTAGTATAGTAAAGACTATTACATGCCTCGTTTAAGAAAACATTTTTTATTCAGAATTGTGTAGTAATAATCAATTTAGGCTGAAAATAATTTTACAGTTCGTACAGGTTTGCACCTAGTACTAACCACTGCCTTGGACTAGTAATAGTAGTTGTTAGTAAAAGATCTCTGCAAAGAAAGTGTTAATTTGGCATTTAACCAGTAGCCACTTAGTACAGTAAGTTTGTTTTTCAACCGGGATTCAAAACTATCTCCGCGCAGTGCAATCGTCCCACGCTGTATGTATAAGGCCGGTTCCAAGCGGATGAAACGTCTAAGCGCAGAAGATGCACGGGCGCCGGGGCGGTCATCCTGCGCGGGGCCGTGCAGGGCGGCGCCACACCGGCCACTATTCATAAACTTTAGATTTTAATTTTATTCTTATCTACCACGCTTTACTTGTAGATGATGTGGTTTTTGTTATAGTATTTTGGCTCGTCAATCGTCAGTCGTCACATAATGCCGTGCTATTGTGCCTTATAGATATATCTAGTTGCGGAGTTTTACCATTCGGCTTTGTTTGGACGGCACTGACTTTATGGTTTGCGATCTGCCTACCAACAGGAGACAGAGCACTTTAATATAATTATTAGAGTTCCGTACGAACGGGCGAGCATGGAACAAATCCCAACAGTTTTGCTCGATGCATTATTCATACCCTAGACGTTAACTAAGTTTCCTTATGATGTGTTCCGCTGAGTATAGTTTTATTACGTTAAAACGTTCAAACACACTTAGTTTGTAAGTTCAAATGTACGCCAGGTGTAGGCGGGATACTGGGTTTGCTTAAACTTAGCAATAACATAATTAGTTACGACCGAGTACTAAATGTATATAATATTGTGAATTTTGTTGTGTGATTATATTGCCGAAGGGGTACGTAGTAGTTTAACTATAATATTGTAACTGTTATAATATTGCAAATGTTATATTAATTATATGTTACTTATTTAAATAAAACTGTTTTTTTTTTTTTTTTTTTTTTTTTTTACGGATTTTATCGCGATGTGTTTTGTCTTTTCTTTCTTCTTTCTTTCTACCTGCCCTTATCCCACCATAATGTGGGGTCGGCGCAACACACTTTTCCAAACATGTTGCAGAAAGGATTTGGCCAAGTTTTTACGACCGGCTGCTTGCCTGACGTCAATTCCCTCTGGGGGATCCAGTCCCGGGCAAATTAAATTAGAAAATTCGCTTTGCCCGACCTGGAAATCGAACCCACGACCTCCCGGTCCACAGCCCATATATGCTGCCACTAGACCAAGGAGGTGTGTTTTGTATTTATTTTTATTTTTAGAGTCGACGGTTCGAAAGCTACAGCCTGCGTGATCACGGATCAGACTGGACGATAATAAATCATTATATAACCATTCAAATCGCAGTAAACTTTTTTAATGGCAAAGGGGGATATACAAGCAAATAGGTCACTTGATGGTAAGTGATCACATTGCCCATATAAATTCGATTGCCAACTTAAGAAGGAAAGGATTAGAGGAAGAAAAGTTTTTTTTTTTTTACTAAACAACGTCTCCTCTATGAGAGTTATTCATGTACTTTCGAAATTCTTACGGTAAACTCTAGGGCAAGTTCCCTCAGAATATATTTCTTTAGATTTAGTAAGCTGGTTGGTAATATGAAAATCAATGGAATAAACCTGTGGATATTGCAGAAAGAATGTATCTCTCAGAATTTACCCTGAACAAAGTAGGAATGTGTAGTTTTATTAGTTTTCGGTTCGGTTAAGAGCGCGATATCCCGCGGGCTGAGAATTCTTTCAGAGGTTAAACTGTGGCGTAGCAGGTTTCTCTTATTATTGTTAGTATAATAATATTATAGTCTGTGTGAAGCATCTTTGCTTCAGTTTCATGATAATAGAATAATAAAAATATCAGTAGTTTATATACAAATCGTAATGCGTATTTAAATGTGTAAGCTGTTAAAATTTAGTGGCAGTAAACATTACCTTACACATAATACGAGTAATGTGCTCAATATAGTATTGATCAAGGAAAGTGGTAGACGCGGTTTAGACGTTTTCTCCTTCACTACCGATAATAATGTCTCGACCAAGTTATTGCCACTATCTCACAGAAACCCGACGTGAATTGACATATGGTGAGTGAAATTTTCGGAAAAACAAATATCTTCTGATTCCAATTCGTATTCTTGTCTTGTCTACTGCAGGCAGCGGCCTAGCTATGCCAATTGTATTGCTGATGTCCAAAGGCAACGATTATTTAGATCTCTTGCACCTTTCCTCTTGTTCATCCCTTAGATTATCATTGAAACAATTACAATGCCCGCGATTTAGAAGCCGCTCAAAGGTGATGAAAATCTCTGTAAATTGTAAACTCTATTCGTAATACCAAATTTAATCACAGTTTGAAAACGTTTTAGCTAACTAAATCCGTTTGAGAGGAGACAAAGAATGTTTAGCAGAATTTAGAGGCGAATAAATTGTTTGTACTCTATCGGCTCGACTCAGACTTGTAATAGGCTTGAGAGTAGGTCTACCATTATTTAACGTTGACGATAGACGCACTCGACTATATAACAAATATGCATAAAATAAAATATAAACTTAAGCCTGTATCCCCAAAGGGACATGCAGATGTGTAGTTTGGGATAAATTCAAATTCAAATCATTTATTCTGCAAATAGGATATTTTATATCACTTTTACATATCTATTATGAGTATAATTATTATATATAATCTTTAGATAGTTCTCTAGGACTAGAACACCCACATGAACCCATGCCGGATCGATATCCGGAGGGATGGATATACGCAAGCTAGGTGAACTACACGTGATTACTGCTGCTTGTTAATATATTTCGAAATTCCTAGAACACAACAAATGTGGCAGTAGTCAGTTTTCTGAATAAAGTCTAGCCATCTAACGCACAAAACATTACAACTGTACGTAATACTCGCACTTCTCTGCATGTCGTCCAAATTAAAACAAGTATCTAAGACGCATGGGAACCCTACTTAAGGCGGAGCGTAAGTCCAGACTGTTATTTACTTTGCCTATTAGACTTGGTTTAATAAGATGCCGATGCCGCCTGCGGCCGCTTTGATAATGTAGTCTACGAACTACTACGTCGAAATAGGCTGGATGCCTCTAGAAGTGGACCTCGCAACTGACCGAGGCTGATTTTCTTGCGGTTTATATAAAAAGCCAAGTCTAGATCTCAATTTTGCAAGAATACTTTGTGTATATTCTATTTGTAGGTTGTTTAAAATCCTCAGTGATAACCTCTTAATTAGATATAATAAAAGTTTTTCCCATTAACGTTTAATACCTCATATTCTGTAAGTAATTTTATTTTAAAAAAGTCTCTTTCTAAACTCGCGAATGACATCACGACTGGAAGTTAGTCGTCCATAAAGTTTTGTTCAGGCGGTACGGTTTATTCAATTTGGTTATTACATCATTTCCATCGACGTAACTTATTCGCGTAGATCCTTAGAAGTGTCACACTCCACAACTTTGGCCACTAAATATATTGAATATTGGTTTTCTTGAACTTCGAGGTTCAATTTAAGTTTGGTGAAGTCCATCGGCGGTATATTTAAGCTATAATCGAAAGTGAATTTATATCAGAAGTACATCAAAACGCATATTAACAAAGGGATATGTCTTTCGCTAGAGAATTATAATGTCATATGTAAAACATAGAGCGGTTGACATCGGGCAGGAGGTCGTAAAAACTAAGCCTAATTTTGTCTGCACTAGCCTTAATGATTTCTTAGGTTTACATGAATGTTATTCATTGGAATAAAACTATTTTTACGGATTCTAACACGATTTGGTTTTAATTTTATTTATTGTTTTATGTCCGACGTTTCGAAAGCTTTGCAGCCTTGCCAGCCTCAGACTCAAGTGTCTGTCAAGTCTGACCCGTGACCACGAAGGTTGCAAAGCTTTCGAAACGTCGGACATAAAAATTAAAACCAAATCGTGATAGAATCCGTAAAAATAGATTTATTCCAATGCACTATCTTTGAAAAAGTGTTTTGCGCCGACGCGACCCTACATCGTGGGCAGGTTGAAAGTAATATCCGATCGTCTTCGCGGCGCAATAGTTTGATAGGAGGTCGAATGTGGAGTTCCTCTCCCTGTCCGTCTGATAGGTCACGGTCCCCGGTTGCCAGTGACTCGGACACACAAGAACCGGCGGCCAAGAAGAGGACCTCCTCACGAGGTCGCGGTCGCCCACCCAAACCGGGTAATTACGAAGGGCTTTCCGCAGCCCAAAAGGCTCTGGACAGAGAAAAGCGGGAGGCTGTCCGCTTAAAATCCGAAGAAGACTTAGAGCAATGTGCACGCTCCTTCCTTAAGCCTCCACCCTCAAGGGAAATGGCGATGGAGAATGATGAAGACACGGCCCGGGTAATTTTACCCGATGACCTGAGGGAGGCAGGCAATATTGCTAAGATGGTCGCCCAGAAATCTGGAAGTCTAAAGGGAACCATGCAAAAGTCCCTTAATCGTGTCCATGAGATGATAACTAAATTCTTGGACCAACCTGAGTGCGAGAAGCTAGGCCGCCTCGAAAGGGAGACCAAGCGCTGGAAAGAGAACAGCGCCCGTCTTGAGGCAGAGATGGTGAAGTTGGCAGAAGAAAACGCCTCTTTACGGCGTCGCCTCGAAAAGTTGGAAATGGATGCAAGTGCTCGCCCCATGGAAGACGAGATTATACAGCGTCTTGAAGCCCGCATAACGGCTAGAGTGGAATCAGCCATCATGGGCCCAGTTCAAAGGCCGCCACTGGCGCATGATGCGGGACCTTCACAGCCATTCAACAACAACAAAGAATGGCCCGAACTACCGCCTCGCGGCACAATGCCCTCCCAGCCCGTTGATATCAAGGGGAAGGGCAAGGGCAAAGGGAAGGGCAAAAACAAAACACAATTAGTGTCAGTTATCCCCGATACTACTGCCGGGCCATCTAGAGAGTCAAGTGCGCCCAAACCACCTGTAGTGGCTGGGCCTTCACAAATGCCGCAAAAGGCTAAAGAGAAGGGAGCATCACTCGTTCCCACTGAAATTGTTGCTCAATCTACTTGCCCCCCTGTCGATAAGACCGCCAAGGGAAAGAAAGGGAAAAGCGCATCCCAAGCTCTGCCTCAAGAACCCCGTCCATTGCCACCGGTTCCAACATCCCTTGAAGAACCTTGGACCGTAGTGGCCAGCAAAAAGAAAAAGAGTAAGCCCAGCGTGGCGCCGGCTGCAAGTCAGCAGCAACAGTCACGCAGGGCTGAGCCTAAGCTACGTCCACCGCGATCTGCGGCGATTGTCGTTTCTTTAACACCGTCTGCGGTGGCAAAAGGCCTGACATATGTTCAGGTGCTGACGGAGGCCCAACGTCATGTGGATCTTACCGGGCTGAATATAACAAGGCTGAAACCTAAATATGCGGCTACGGGTGCCCCTATTTATGAGGTGCCCGGACCCAATAGTGAGGAGAGGGCCGACGCCCTTGCCAACAAGCTGAGGGAGTGTTTCAAGGAGTCAGAAGATGTACGCATTTCTCGTCCGACAAAATTTGCGGAATTGCGCCTTTCAGGGCTAGATTACACAGCTACCCCTGAAACGGTGGCAGCGGCTCTCTCCCAGGCTGGTGAATGCGGCCCGGATGCTATTAAGGTCGGAGTAATTCGTCCTGACCGATCGGGCCTAGGCAGTGTCTGGGCAAAGATGCCTATAAAAGCAGCTCAAAAACTCAGGACAGCGGGCCGTGTCTTGATTGGTTGGGTCGCTGCACGTGTGACAATACTCGAGGCACGGCCTCTACGCTGTTACCGTTGTCTCGAAACAGGACACGTGCGACAATGTTGTGAATGCGCAGTAGACCGTAGTGATTTGTGCTACCGATGCGGTCAGCCGGGTCACATAGCTAAGCAATGTGAAGAAGCACCGAATTGCGCTTTGTGCGCAGCAGCTGGTAAACCTGCGAGGCATCAAATCGGGGGGAGAGCATGTCCTGCCTCTTCTCGCAAAACACGGCGCCCGCCCCGGGCACTAAAGGAAAAACCAACTGCGGCTATGGCAATGTCTCAGTCGCAGCTTGAGAGCCCACCGCAGGGCGCGATGGAAGTGGAAGAGATCGCCCAATAATGGCTATGAAGTTCCTCCAGGCGAACATCAACCACTGCGCACGTGCTCAGGATCTCCTCACCCAGAGCCTGGCGCAGTGGTCGGTGCAAGTGGCCGTAGTCGCAGAGCCCTATTTTGTCCCTCCCCGTGATAACTGGGCGGGGGATCTCGAAGGCTCTGTGGCCATTGTCATCCAGGGTGCCGCTGGCTCCCCTCCTTTTGCGCGAATAGCGAAGGGTCAGGGATGCGTTGCGGCTCTGTTGGGAAACATATGGGTTGTTGGAGTTTATTTCTCTCCCAACAGACCCCTCGCTGAATTCGAAACATTTCTGCTTCAGCTGGGGACGCTGGTTGGGCAAGGCCAACCTCACCCTACCATCGTCGCCGGCGACTTCAACGCCAAGTCCGTAGCTTGGGGTTCGCCGGTGACTAACGTACGCGGTGAGGTCCTGGAGGAGTGGGCGATCTCGGCCGGTTTGGCCATCCTGAATAGGGGGTCATTAAATACGTGCGTGCGACATAATGGCGGCTCGATAGTGGATATTTCCTTTGCGACTTCAGCCATCGCACGCCGTGTCCAGGGTTGGAGAGTACTAGCGGGCGTGGAGACGTTATCGGACCATCGTTATATAAGGTTCGACGTCTCCGCGTCTGCAGTCTCTCAGACCGCTGGTATATCGAATGCCCCGCATCAGGACTGCCCGCGGTGGGCATTAAAGCGCCTTAATAAAGAGGCCTTAGAGCTTGCCGCTCTCGTGATGTCATGGCTCCCTATTCCGGAAGGACCGGTGCGGGTGGAGCAGGAGGCAGAGTGGTTCGGGGTGGTAATGTCAGATATATGTGACGCCGCCATGCCCCGAGTCCGACGCCTCCCACCCCGACGCCAGGTGTACTGGTGGTCGGAGGAGCTGGCGCAGTTGCGAGTTGCTTGCGTTGCAGCACGCCGCCAGTATGCCAGGCACCGTCGCCGCCGTCTACGGACGGGGGAGCATGCGGACCAAGAGCGGCAGCTCTACGGCCTTTACAAAGAGGCGAAGAGAGCGCTGCAGGTGGCCATCAAGAGAGCAAAGGTCGCGGCAAGAAAAGATTTTTTGCAGACCCTCGACAGTGACCCGTGGGGGCGCCCGTACAAGTTAGCAATGAATAAACTTCGTCCAGCGGCGCCTCCGCTGTCGCAGGGTCTCCGGCCAGAACTTCTGGCCGAAGTCGTCGCGGCCTTGTTCCCGGCCACCGTAGAGACCACTCCTCCACCGATGGCGCCCCGTGAGTCGGCGTCATCGTCGAGTTCGGCAAGGGATATCCCAGAGGTTTCGCCCGCGGAATTGCGGGCGGCAGTGCTTCGGCTGCGGGGAAAGAACACTGCCCCGGGGCTCGACGGTATCCCCAGCAAAGTATGGGTGTTAGCCGTCGAGCACCTGGGTGCAAGACTCCGCGGCTTATTCTCCGCGTGCCTAGAGCAGGGCGCCTTCCCGTCGCGCTGGAAAACCGGGAAGCTTGTCCTGCTCAAAAAGGAAGGAAGACCCGCAGAGTCGCCATCGGCTTACCGGCCCATCGTGTTGCTCGACGAGGTCTGCAAACTCTTTGAGCGAATAATTCACGCTCGCCTCGTCGAGCACCTCGAGAGGGTCGGTCCTAATTTGGCTGACTGCCAATACGGATTTAGGCGCGGACGATCAACTGTCCACGCCATTCTGCGGGTCAAGGCACAAGCGGAGGATGCAGTAGCACGGGGCAAAGTAGTAATAGCCGTTTCGTTGGATATTTCCAATGCTTTTAATTCGTTGCCCTGGGCCTGCATCCACGAAGCACTGCGGTACCACGCGGTGCCACCCTATCTCCGGCGTCTGGTGCAGTCGTACCTCTTCGATAGGTTCGTCGTGTATCCGGGCTCCGATGGGTGGCATAGAAAAGAGATGGCTTGCGGTGTTCCACAGGGCTCAGTCTTGGGCCCTCTCCTGTGGAACATCGGCTATGATTGGGTGTTGCGTGGTGCCAACCTCGAGGGTGTCGGCATTACTTGTTATGCCGACGACACGCTGGTAACAGCGTGTGCCAGGACCTACCAAGACGCTGCAATTCTGGCGGCGGTGGGTGCCGGCCATGTTGTCAGTCGCATCGAGCGGCTCGGGTTGAAGGTGGCCCTAGAAAAGACAGAGGCCCTCTGTTTTCACGGACCTCGGAAGGGGCCACCGGCCGGTGCCCACATCTTTGTGAACGGTGTACGGATTCCCATCGGCAAAACCATGAAATATTTGGGTTTGATTTTGGATAGCCGGTGGGACTTCCGTGCCCACTTTAAAAGTTTGGGGACGAAACTGTCCCGGGCAGCAGGTGCTCTCGGAAGACTGCTGCCCAATCTTGAAGGTCCTGGCATCCCTTGCCGAAGGCTGTACGCCGGAGTCGTGCGGTCCATGGCCCTATACGGTAGTCCCGTCTGGGCCGAGTCCCTGAGCGGACGATGCGTCGCCCTGCTGCGTAAACCGCAGCGCGCAGTGGCGCAGCGTGCGATCAGGGGCTACCGCACGGTCTCATTCGAGGCGGCTTGCGTACTGGCCGGTTTCATACCGTGGGATCTTGACGCGAAATCCCTCTCCGCCTTATTCCATTGGCGGGAGGAGGCGATCAGACGTGAGGAGAGACCGGTCCAGAGTGAGGTAGAAGCCTTTCGTGGCTCCCTCCGTAGAGCCGTCGTGGAGGAGTGGCGTCTCAGGCTGGAGAACCCGTCAGCGGGTCATCAGACCATCGCGGCAGTGCGCCCTGTCTTCCAGCAATGGTTGGACAGGCGCCACGGCGCGGCGACTTTCCGACTGACACAGGTACTTACTGGCCATGGTAGTTTCGGTCGGTACCTGTGTCGCATAGTCGGCGTGGAGGTATCCGCCGTGTGTCACCATTGTGACAACTGTCCGGAGGACACGGCCCAGCACACCCTTGAGGTGTGTCCAGCCTGGGACGAAGAGCGCAGCGCTCTCGCAGCAGTCGTCGGAGGAGACCTCTCGCTGCCGGCTGTGGTTTCGGCCATGGTCGACAATCGGGAGGCCTGGCGTGCGGTGGCCCACTTCTGCGAGGTGGTTATGTCGCAGAAGGAGAGTGCCGAGAGGGATCGGGAAAGATCAGATCCCTCCCGCCGTCAGAGGAGACGTAGGAGGCGTCGGGTTGACGACTGACCGGCGCCTCCCGCCCTGTGGTCGGGGGCGTTTGGAGAATTCCACCACGGTATCCCCTGCCCGTCGTAAGAGGCGACTTATAGGGGCCATCGGGGGTCGCGGGCGCGCAGCGGGGGGCTGTTGTAGCGCCCCGTTTAGTACTTTTGTACATGCGACCCCGAGATGGACGGCAGCACGGGTGGTTGGCCTCGTGTTGTCGTTGACGCCGAGGGCGTCCTTCGGCGGCGGGGGCTTATGAGCCCCCCACAATGGAGACGGGCCGCATGGCGGCACCGCGCAGGGACGGTCCCGGTTGAAGCCTGGGCGCTTCTCGCCTAGGGAAACCCGGGGCCGTTCCAATGCGCCGAAGAGGGCCACCGCGGGGTTTTAGTCGGTATTGTCGGTGTAGGGTGTACATAGTGTTAGGGACTCGGCCCAACGGTCGCTCGGATGATTTCCATCTCTCCCGGGCGGCTCAACGTTGGGTCGTAAGACCGGCGAACCCGACATAACCGACACGTCTCCCCCCAGACGTGGCGGTAGCGGTAAAACGCTTTCCCCGCGACAACAAAAAAAAAAAAACAAAAAAAAAAAAAAAAGGTTGAAAGTAATATGAAACATATTAAAACAAAGTGTGTACATTTCAAACGCGAGAAATGGGTACAGTGATGCAATAATTATATACATAGTCGTGAATGTTACCTGAACAATAATAATAACACAAAACAAAAGCATTCTCATTGTGCAGTCGCAAGTTCGCGACTCGCGCCATACAACAAAATATGTGCCAATATTTTTACGATATGTACAATGTATTTCGCTAATCAAACAACTTTTTACTATCCATGTTCAAACATAGATTATATTTATTTTGTATTTTATTTTATCTCTAACAGGGTTACACTATCTGAACATGTAAGTACATAAATATTATTCAGGAAGCGTCGCAGCCTTCCTTATAACTAACTAATTTCAAGAATAAGTAGGTGAATGTATGTTAGCGGGATTGTCCTGGGATTCGGGCGGCGACAGTGTCGCGTCGCGTCGTCTGCGTCGTGGCCCACCGCCACGTCCACGTCACAGTCCCGCGGGACTCGCTCCAATCCCGGCCTGTGTCTCACTTCGATGACCACTAACGAGGATATATTGATTGGACTACACAAATTGTTATGCAGGATATTAGTGACGTATAATTACTATTATGGTGGCGTATAATTATGACTGCCTCGGTGGCGTGGTGGTATTTCGGTACGACTACGGTTCTGAGGTCTCGGGTTCGATCCCCGGGTCGGGCAAAGTGATATTGGATTTTTCCATATCAGCCCTGAGTCTGGAATGATATGGCGATAGGCTCGCCCCCTATCACATCTGGGACGGAACTAAGCTCGGCGAAATGTGGGTGTTCTAGTTCGCTAGTGCGTCTCTGCCTACCCCTTCGGGGATACAGGCGTGAGCTTATGTTATGTGTTATGTTATGTTAATTATTATGGTATCATTTTGCTTTACTTTTTGCCATTGTCGAATGTAGTTTATTTACTCTAAATGATAATGGGTGAACTATAACTTTTTATACATTGGTGACTGAAAAACAAGTAATGGATCACCTTATAGTAAATATAATAAATCTTCATTAACTAAAGACATCCCTAAAGGTAAAAGAATCATGAGTGCGTTATCGACTTTAAAGGAAGGGAAAGGAAAAGGGAATTGTCAGACAGTGGCATGGAACCGATTCATCTGGCCACCAGTGCTGTGAACTTTATGGTCTACACTGTTTCATTATCACACATGTACGTAATCATGGATGCGTTGCCAGCCTAAAGGGAAGGGAATAGGCATTGAAAAAGGGACGGGAGGAATTGGGCCACCGGAAATCTCACTCACCGAATGAAACGCAGCAGCTTACAGCCACTTAATTTCGGTTTTCTGTGAGGCTGTGGTATTGAATCGGTCGAGCTGGCCCATTCCTGTTGTAGACGTAACTATCTACAGCACTAATATACGAGAACTTATTTGAGGATGCGACAAAGATCTTGGATATATTACGCTATACTATGCGATCAAATAGAATGTAGCTACATCGAGCTCCTTTTGCCCAGTTCGGCTCTACACGTCGCATCGTCTATGCTCTATGCATGTAATCAAAGGCCTTAGAATAAAGTTAAGCACTGAAATAACATAAATTCCACTGAAGCCAGAATAAAACTTTACTAGGCCTTTCTTTCTCGTTAGTAACTAGAACGGTATAAAAGAAAACAAATAATTAGGTCCCAAAAGAGACGTTCGTTTGAGTTTACTTGAAATATAATCTTTGTTTCAAAGCCGTACTTAGTTCTAATGATATTATCGACTTCAGTACAAATTGATTTCGTTCCAAATAATTATATTTCAGTAGTGTAGGACTTTCTCAAGCGAGAGTCCATACTACCGCAGTGACTGTTTCTATCGCCGAGCAAGCAATGTTGTGCTTCGGTTTGAGTTTTGCATATAATATTATAGCCAGTGTAATTAATTCAAGTTGAGAAACTACATGTAACCTACATGTGCCGGGTCGATCACTTCCCTGCAACGTGGTTGAGGAGGTCGATGGCTGGCACATGCGTCATACTCGTGAACGGGTGCTGCTTGTGGAGACTGGTCTGCCTGGACTGTTTTATTTCCCTTGTGTCAATTCAACTTGCCGTGGCTGCGGGGGTCGCTCAGTGTATCTTGTATGTTACTTTGTCCTATATTATTAGATGTCCTATACTATTGTTATCATGGTTTAGCTGCTCTAATTCAAGCTCTTTCTGTATCTGGTGCTGTACTTTATTAGTAGCTGACTGTAAATTGGTGTTAAAAAGAGCAACGTCAGAGTTTCTTGCCCGTTCTTCTCTGGCGAAACAGCCTTCCGAACAGGCGGTAGAGTTAAAATTTGACGGAATCTAAATAATGTTTGAACATTTCATGGATTCAATAAATGATTTTGATTTTGATTTTGATTTTTTTGATTTTAACGTGTCAGTTTAAAATCTTGTGCAATTACATTTAGTGCTTTGTTATTAAAAGTAGGGGAGGCAATTGTTATTATTTATGGGAAGATGTTCTGCTTACCATCAGGCCAGCGTTGTTCGTCTCGACATAAAAATAATCACAAAATGCAAGTGACTATGAGATTTGAGGGCATGGATCAACTTCGCGTCGAGGCACCGGAAGTTAATTACCTAAAATATAATAGTAACAGTATACGAACCCGTGTACTCGCAGCGTGTTTTATTACGTCAGTGTGTACTAAAGCCGTGTCTCCTGCACTAAAACATTACACAAAACACCTACGCAAAACATGGTTTAGCTACACATTTTTATCTATGGTGTATTGTTCTACGAGCAAAAATCATCGTTTTGCGTATGTGTTTTCTTGTATTGTTTTTAGAAAAACCTGTGCTGGAAACGCACCTTTATAACGTGTGTGTATAATAACAGTCGGTGTTCACAGTGACACGCCTCCAACCAATGTTCCGTCCATTTGTTACGACGAAACTGTCCTCTACGTGATAAACAACCGACGAAATTAATGTGACTAATTCTATTACTATAGGTTTGGTAAATATTATTCTTCAAAGAGAGCGGTGATATAATTTCTTCTTTATTGCAAATCGTTTCTAAAAACATACGCAAGGTATCCTCAATTCCCCCTGCCTTTATCCCAGTCGAATGTGAGGTGTGCAAGTGATAGTGATCTGACTGGTTATGGAATCCAGTACTTCTTGATCGACGGCCCATATTCACTGTGACTGGGCTAAGAAGACGACCTCGTTTATCACATAACCTAAGAACCTATTCTATTGTTTGTGTTTATATAATTTACTATTTAAGGCATCGTTGTTACAGAGGTCCAATTCCGGTACTATTTTTATTCAAACCTTATTTGATATGACATTGGAGAAGAGATAAATGTTCCATTTACAACAAACTGATTGTTACAACAAATGTTATGTTTTACGGTGATTGTACATACATACATAGACTCACGCCTTTTTCCCATAGGGGTAGGCAGAGACAACGGATTTCTATTTGCATTTATTTCTATTTGCATTTTCACGGTGATTGTAATTTATTGTTATTTCAAATCTGCAGATTTTTGTTATAAATATCAATTTATTGGAGCTCGAGGTGATGTACGGCCTACATAACCGATACAATGGAACCAATTTGTATAGTTAATTGACCCGCTCTCTCACTCCAAATTGATGTATTCATAGATTTACATTCAATTCAACGCCATTTTTTATGTGAGCTTTATACATACATTAATATTCGGCTCATACAGTTCGTGGTTTCATTTTTAATTGCATTTGTTTTATCCAGCTTTTCGGCAACATACTCGTGTACGTATTATGTATAGTTTTGCCGATAGATTTTTTTTTATAGCAGAGACTGGAAAACGAGCAGATAGGTCACCTGTAGCCCGAGCACGAAAAAATTCAAGCCAGCGTCTTGTAACTATTTTTCGACCGACTTCCACAAAAGGAGGAGGTCCTCAATGCGTGTTTTTTTTTATTTTTATGTATGTTACTTGATATCTCTGCGTAATGTGAACTGATTTTCAAAATTATTTTTGTGTTCGATAGAGCTTATTTCAAGGGTGGTCCCATATAAATTTGGTCACGATCGGTAAATTGAAGTCGGTCAGTTAAGTATTTAAACTTGTGATTATGATATATTTTGTTCATTAAAAATGTGTATCGTATGGTGCTTGCACCTTCATTAATGAAGGATATTTTGGAAATGAATATGGTCATGGTTGGCTTTGAATGCTTCCTCATCATAATTTCTGGCATTAACCTGTTATATAAAAATAACAGAAACTAAGCAACAGTAAATATGTTCTCAGAAAGTCAATAACCTCAAGGAAGTGACGTCATATTGATGGCAATAAAATTAACGAGCAAATTTGCAGAACATGAAAACATGTATTAACATCATCTTTACCCCTCGGACAGCAACAAGTTTTATAGCATTACTGTTATCTAGGAAATGTATCAAGTTATTCAGAAAATGTAATATCGCATTTGATTGACTCATGCGGTACAGACATGTAAACCTGCAAGACGCCACATTACCGGGAAGCATTAAAGTAAGATTAGATACATTCACACACGTTTCGCGTCGGCAAATATATAATTATAATTATGGTAGCTTCATGTAGAACTTTAAACACAGTGATTTTAAAATTTACAATTTTACATGCGATTACTATTTCTGAGGCCTAATTCTCTGAGCGTACTGTTTAAAACAGATGTGTAACACACCTCGCCAGGTTACTGACAATTTAAATCTGTAATTCTGTAAAATTTATGCCCGATATGGCGATAGGCTCGCCCCCTATCACATCTAGGACGGAACTAAGCTCGGCGAAATGTGGGTGTTATAGTTCGCTAGTGCGCCTCTGCCAACCCCTTTGGGGATACAGGCGTGAGCTTATGTTATGTTGTTAATTCTGTAGAGGTACACTAATTTAAGTTAGTAAGTATTTGTCGCGTCTATTGAATTATTGTTAGTGTGTGAGATATAATCGTGTTTTCATATCAAACAAGTCCGATAATTCATTCAGTCGCCGGACACTGTTTGTGCGACCCTTTTATTGAACGCACGTCTAGATGATGCATTATAATTCCCACCCGTGATGCTCATAGCCATGCCCTACAGATACTTAAAGTTGGTTAGATTTTAAAAACTCTATGAGAGTGTATCACCGTAAAGCGAGATTATTTATGTCAAAACTATTATTTATGTCACGACCTCTTCTTATCATACACACAGTCTCGCAACGTTATATAAAACTTAAAATTAAACACCTCATCCATCGATATATTATATGCCTAGATGAACCGTTGACGCTCAGAAAATGGGACAGCAAAGGAGTTCTTAAGCACTCTTTTTCCCTACAGTTGGACGCCGACAGAATTTTAAATTCCAATATTCAAATTTAAGAACCCTTGTTCATTTCATTTAAAAAGCTACTTTATAACACGTGCATAGGGTTATATTTGTGTTAATTTATATTAGAATATATAATCTATTCTTTGTTTTACTTATTATCACCACCGAGACCACCTTTTATGACGATATTTGCAAAGAACTGTGCATCTAGGGTATATTAAATAGAAGTCTCCATCGCCTACGTGGCTCCAATTTTCGGCCGCAGCCAATTAGACTAGTGATCAGAGGTGCGCCCACTAGTTTCCCATTACAAAACTAATTCCGAGTTGTAAGAGTGGTTGTGTCCATTTATGTTTGAGGCAAAAGTGTTTAGAACGTCGCTGGCCGCTGGGTGACTTTATAGTACAGTGTGGCTACTAGGCTACTAGTGTAACGGACCGTATTTAGAGTTGCCGCTTTACAAATGGACCGTAAATACCGAATATTTAGTTTGTTGTACAAGCTACTGATATTATCTACCATACGTGTAAGCGACATGTTACCCTGGCTAATATGATCGATTTAAATTCCAATCGAATAGTCCTCGAGCGCGTGCTGCGGACGCGACGCGACGTCGATGTAAAAATGTGCCGTTATATTCATCTGTATTTGCATATTCATTTTTGTCCGTGAAATAACCAATTTGAGGCCGTAGTTCAAAGCGATGGCAGCGATCAATGTTTTGTCGCACCTGTACAGTAAAATTATATAGATTCAAACAGGGTTGACATTTAGTACATATGGTAGTTTAAAATATCCTTGCCGTTATCCTACTCAGGGAAGGAGGCTGGGTTAGAACGAAACACATTTTTGCAACATTGTGGCAGAAAGGATTCGGCTTAATTCTTACCTACGGCTGGCGTCAACGTCCTCTGGAAGATCCAATCCCGGGCAAATCGAAGTATAAAAATCGCTTTGCCCGATTTGAACCGGAGATCTCTCGGTCCACTGCCCATATATAATGCCACTATCTAGTGCGTTACATTATGTATGAATGAATTCGCATCAAGATGTTATGATCATTATTATAGTCGGTACCTACCGCGAGGGAAACAGTAGTTTTATCAGTACATACTAGACGGAAGAAAACAGATTCCAGTACTTTAAGCTAATCCGGATACCGTGGGTGAATCGACTATTATACTATGTAATGTGTAAGTTCATAACATCTTGATACGAATTCATGAGTTTCAAAATATTATTATATTCCGTTCAATATGGCCGGTGAGGGCCAAGAAAAGAGAAAATATCGAGAATGTCTGAATATAACATACCTACTCTAGGTAGCTCTCAGGTAAATAAATATTCTTACAATGTCGAAGCCTTAGACGAACTCTACAAAATAACATAATATATCTTTCTGTGAGAGTTTATATATTGAAGCTCCAATCGCGCGAGAAACTGTGCGATTGCACGCCGAGTGCAAGTAATGTATAATTCAACGCGTATACTCACAGAGCGATGCAGCCTGCAGCCGTCGCACTCGCGGCCCGCGGGGGTTCAACTTGTCGCACCACGCGGCGACATTTGTGGCGGGCTGATGTTGGTTCAACATTGAATGTGCCCTTTTTGAAGCCTTGTGTTTGATACAATGTGTTTAAGTTCCAATTATTATAAATCGTCCATGGTAGCGTTACTAGCTGGTTACTAATTGACTCCGATATGACGGTATGTCTAACACAAACACATTAAACAGTAGTATAGTACGTCTACCACTTCATACCACGTTTCCCCTTTCGTAAATGCAAGGGGAAGAATACTTTGGTATAAATCAGGACTTTTTCACACAAAATGAACCGCCTTTTTAGAGGTTGAGTGAGACGAACGGAGCCTACAACCAATTGTTTTAAATCGTTCATTCGTTGACATCAAACCGTTTATAGAAAGCAATGAAGCACGTAATTTACGAATTACAAATATTTTTCATCAGTATTAAAGGACTTAATATTAAGTACACATTTAGTGAATCGATTTTTGTGATTACTTTACGGCAAGAGCTGAATTAAAACACCCACACATACAGGCTGCAGCTGGAAGGAAGCTCAAATGTCCAAGCAGTTTCTTTCAAGCCGGTGTCAGTTGGGATTAAACAATAAGTACAATTTGTTTCGTGAATTCCTTTTTTTATCCTTTACAAGATCGTTCTGTTTGCGGGGTATCGTGTGAAAGTGCCCTTAATATGTGTACCTAGCGATACGTAAGACCCCCTAAATGCCTACAGGTAGGGCCTCACGATAACAGAAAGTAATAACCGCGAGCAATAAATAAAATGCTTTCAGATAAATTACGCCGGAGTCCGGATGTAAGGTACAAATATTATCTTTTACAACTACATTTATGGCGCATTACGTCCCGTCCCGTCCCGTCCCGTCGCGTTCGTCTGCCGCGTCGCGTCGTGTCGTTTAGTTACAACCCAACAAATATTGGACAGGCTTGGATTACTTAGCTCGAACTACTTAGCCTGGCTTTTTGTTGCTTACTAAGCTTTATGCGTCAATATTACTATGTGGCTATGTGCTAAATATGAATTGGTGATTTCTACGTTATTTGTTTGTTTATGAGATCTCTGTTTGTCTGAAAAACAAGTGCTGGTGTAAGTTTATTGTGAGTACTTTAAAATAGGTAATACAATTTTATGAGTGTGAATGAGTATAGATTTTTTAATAAAATGATGTCCTTGTACCTTGTGCAAACTGGCATGATTCTGGTGACCACGAATAAACTCATTTTTAGTTTTTAGCTTAGTTTACTTCGTCGTGTCTCTATTAAAAAGATTCAATTCTCGTTTATTATTTAATCAAGTTGTTTTAATTGTACTCCTATTTTACATCGTACAAAAAACAAGATTCATGTAGCGCCGTGAGTAAAAGCTACTCCTCGGCCCTTAATTATTATCAAATCATTTATTCTGCAAATAGGATATTTTATACCACTTTCACATGTCAATTACGAGTGTATATTGATTTTAAGATCTTGATAAAGTAATAATGGCGTCGGCATTTCGTGGCTATCCCTAAGAAGAAATGCCGAAACAATCTCCAGGGTTATGTCCTCTTTTAAAGTCCAGACAATACACATGAATGTATGAACGTGAACGTTTAACGCGGTTTCATCATGTTGCCATGAAATTCCTTTGGAAAACAAATTATTATGATATTTTCTTTAGAAATCTTACTTGTTTATCGCGATTTTCGACCGATTTCAAAAAAGGAGAAGGTCCTCAATTCTGTATTTTTTATACCTCTATATGTTACGCGACATCTCCGCTAAATGTGGACCGATTTTCAAGATTATTTTTATGTTCGATAGAGCTTATTTCAAGGGTAGTCCCATATTTTATTTTGGTCACGATCGGATTTAAAGTCCGACCGTTAAGTTTTGTTCATAAAGAATCAACTCCGATATAAAATTATATGATAAAGCGTATCACTCCAGTGGCAAAGTTAATAAAACTGAAATGTAATTAGTTGGAGTCTGTTATCTCAGTCTGCAGATTTAGAACAATGGCGCTCGATAAGGCTAAAATCTTTGGATTAAACCAATGGAAATATATATTTGCGGGCGGTATGAGAATAGGCAATAGGGGTCAAAGTTCAATTGTCGACAATATTGGCTAATATTTACTGGCTATTGCCCGCGACTTCGTTCGCGTAGAAACTTATTTCCAGGATAAAAAGTAGCCTTTGTATCATTTTAATGTATATAACTATAAAGTTTAATCAAAAACCATCCAATAGTTTTTTCGTGAAAGAGTAACAATCATACATACGTACACATACGTACTCACAAACATAACATAACATAACATGTTTCACGGTAAAACCGCGAATTTCAAGTAATTAGCTAATTGATTGCATTTGTGCTTTCCGCAAACATGATCGTCTATTGTTATATCGATGCGCACTGCGCACAATCGCAACCGCAAGCGGATATACACATCCACTGAACATTACTACGCTAATATTATGAAAGTGCACATACAATTTATTACAGCAGTCAAGTTTATTAGTAAATTACATTTCTTTTCATTTGGACGGACAATAATACTTTCGTTATTCTTAATGGGACAGTTTGCAAAACTAAATCGTAATGAGTGTTTAATATCTCTTGAGATAAAATGTTTATTCCAGTTGCCACTTAATGCATAAATGAAATACGTATAAGTTAGTTCGTCTGCGGGTACCGTTCACCAACGCTTCGATCCCAACTCCCACGGTGGGCGCCAACAACACTGCGTTTATTTAGGACGCATTCTTTAATATTCATGCTGAAACAACACGACAGCAGGATAAAGGGACATCTTTCACGCCAGAGTCATTATTTCTCTCTATGGAATCTGTCATGACATCACATACATGTGTGTTTAACGTTATGACAACGATGCAAAACAAAGTGGATAATACAACGAAAATGTGTTCACTGTGTGACGAAATGTCGGTGAGCGAGCCCGCTACTTCGCCTCTATCTATTCCTTTATGTATCCTACTCCTACACGCCATGACGGTATTCATAGCAAATCTAATCATCAACATATGATAATAGTATAATAGTATCATAGACGTTGTGGACGTACAGGCTACGTCATATCGACAGATATCAATAGATGCACGGAACACTGTGAATTGAAGTATCAGCTAGGAAACGTGATAACGGGCCTTACTTATAAAAGCATTTTTAGCTGAGCAAATGGTCAAAAATAACATGTCACTTTTTTACTTGCGTTAATTTTTAAAAAACTTGTTATTGTTTTCCGTACTAAGACAGATATTGGAGGGCTTAAAAAATCTAATTAAAATTATTAAAGTAATTAAGTAGCTCTGTGTTTGTTGACGGAGTTGATATTAAAGCTACTTATAATATAATACCTCGGTGCGCACAAGTTTGCTCTTAAGAGACTAAGTTCCTAAGATAAACTTAGTTAGTTCTGTAATCGATTTACATTATAAATATGGTAATAAAGAATATGCCGATATTACAGGGCGTCAGCACTATAGGTAATACCAAGGTGTGTCGTGGGTGGTGAAATAAAAGTTGACTCACGGTTCGATGTTATTATATTGTTCCAGACACACGATACAGAAGGCACAATTAAAACGGAAGCACAGGCACAGAATACAGTCTAGAGGAAGAAGCGATAGTCTGAAGTATAGCACAGTGAATAAGAAAGCGGATAGGCACGAAAAGTCTTATAAATAGGCACAAATCTATCATAAAAAGCGTAAGCGAGTAGCGTGCGTTCATCGACAAAGCGGTTCACGACTGGCGATCGCTGCGCCCGCGCCGCTAGCCGGGCCGTGGCGGCAAGCGTGTAACCAGTACGTTATTTACCACGGCCAGTATATAATGCAATAGGGATGTGCCGGTGTCGATAAAGTGTACGATAGTCGATATCGATATCGACAAGTTGATATGCACCGTAGTAAAATATAAATTGTAAATAGATATTATGTGTTAATATTAGCTATTAAGAATAGGTTAAGAATTATAATTTATTTAGGTTTAAGTGTAAATATGTAAATAAATATTTTAAGGTAAATATTTAAATAGTGTAACTTTAAGTGAAAATATGTAATATTTAAGTTTAAATACAATAAATTATTGTTGCGTAGGAAAGTTGCCTACACCACCCCCCTCCAGAGACCGTCAAGGGCGATAAAAGTCGGTAAATTTTACACGACGTCCAGAACGGGTGACATAATCCTTTGGGATTTCTGGTGAGGGCTTATCATTGTTGTCGGACAGTATGAAGGCCGGCTTAATGCGGTCTATCGATACCGTAACCTCTTTATTTTTTAAAATTATTTTAAAAACTTTATCTCCCCTAGATATAACTTTATGTGGACCTGAGTAGGCCGGTTGAAGCGAACCACGTAATGCGTCTTCGCGGAGGAAGACGTAATTACATGTGGCAAGGTCTTTAAATAAAAAGATTTTCGGCTGGCCGTGATGAGACGTAGGCGTCGGTTGTAATACCTTGGCGAAATTCCTAATCTGGGTGATAAATTCGGACGTGTCCGTGGTACCAGTGGTAGTGGGGTCGAAAAAATCGCCAGGCAATCTTAACGGCTCGCCGTATACGAGTTCGGCCGAAGAAGACTGAAGGTCTTCTTTAAAAGAAGTCCGAATACCCAATAGTACCCATGGCAGTGATTCGGTCCACTTAATATTCCCGTGGCATACAATAGCGGCTTTAAGTTGCCGATGAAACCGCTCCACCAGACCGTTGCATGCCGGATGGTAAGCTGTCGTCTTCTTATGCTCAAATCCGGCTATTTGAGACAAACATTTGAAGAGGTCGGATTCAAACTGACGTCCACGATCAGTCGTAATGGTTGTCGGACAGCCGAATCGAGTTATCCAGCCAGACAGCAGGGCTTTAGCAACTGTCTCCGCTGTAATATCTTGGATCGGTATTGCTTCCGGCCATCGAGTAAACCGATCTACGGCCGTTAGACAATACCGATATCCACATGATAAGGGAAGAGGTCCCACTAGGTCGATGTGTATGTTTTTAAATCGTGCCCGTGGTAAATTAAACGTGCCTAGTGGAGCGGTCACATGTCGGCTTACTTTGGCACGTTGGCATGGAATACAAACACGAGCCCAGTCCCTGCAGTCCTTACGTATACCTGGCCAAACGTAACGTTCGGCAACTAACTTGGCCGATGCATTGGCGCCAGGATGACTATGTGAATGCAGACTGTCGAAAACCTGTTTTCGAAAGGATTTTGGGACGAACGGCCTTGATGTCGGTGTACTGACGTCGCAGTACAGGGGTACACGACTTCCAGGTAGGTGGAATTTCTCAAGGCGCAGTGATGATCCTTCCTGTAGAAATTGGGACAGTTCGGGGTCTGAAGCTTGACTTTCGGCTAATGACTCGAGGTCCACCGGCGCTCCCAATTCTTCTATCCGCGACAATGTATCAGCAACAACATTATCTTTACCTGATATGTGGCGGATATCTGTCGTAAATTGGGAGATAAAATCTAAATGTCTAAACTGCCTAGGCGAACAGTTTTTCTTCCTTTCGTGGAAGGCAAAACTGATCGGCTTGTGGTCAGTATAGACAATGAAGTGCCGGGCCTCGAGCATATGCCGAAAGTGCTTCACGGCCTCATAGATGGCAAGAAGCTCCCTGTCATAAGGCGAATACTTTACCTGGGAAGGGCTAAGTTTCCGGGAAAAGAAGGCTAGAGGCTGCCATGATTCGTCCTTCAGCTGTTGGAGGACTGCGCCGATTGCCTTGTCCGATGCGTCCGTCACCAGGGCAAGTTTTGCAGTGCAGTCGGGATGAGCTAAAAGAGCTGCGTCAGACAGGCTCGTCTTACAGGCTTCAAAAGCCATTAGGGTATCACCTGTAAGCTCAATCGGATGTGACCCCTTGACCGATCCAGTGAGTAAGGCGTGTAGAGGAGCTTGAACTTGGGCAGCACGAGGAAGGAACCTCCTATAAAAATTTAGCATGCCTAAAAATGCTCTAAGTTGTCGCACGTTGGTGGGAACAGGGAACTCTTTAATCGCTTGTACCTTAGCGTCAAGTGGTCGGGAGCCATGTTCGGAGATGCTATAACCCAAGAAGGTTACTTCCTCTGCCCCGAAAACACACTTTGACGTGTTTATCACCATGCCGTAGTCTCTCAGTCTACCAAAGACGATACGGAGGTGATCCTCATGTTGTTTAACGTTCTGCGAAAATATTAAAAAATCATCCAGATAACAATAAACAAAATCTAGTCCTCTAGTCATCTCATCCACGAACCTCTGAAAAGTTTGACCCGCGTTACGGAGTCCGAAGGTCATAAATGGGAACTCATATAGCCCAAATGGTGTGGTGATCGCCGTTTTTGGAATGTCCTCTGGGCTGACAGGTATCTGATGGTAGGCTTTTACCAGGTCTAGGGTGCTAAAGACTTTGCAACCAGCTATAGAATGGGCAAAATCTTGTATATGCCTAATCGGATACCTGTCAGGCACAGTACGTGCATTCAGCATGCGGTAATCCCCACACGGACGCCAACCATTGTCCTTCTTCGGAGCCAGATGTAAGGGTGAGGACCAAGGGCTTTCCGAAGGTCGGGCGGTCCCATTGGCAAGCATGGACTGAAACTCTTGCTGGGCAATTTTATGTTTATCGGGGGCGAGACGACGAGGAGAGGAGGATACTGGAGGCCCTGGTGTCGTGCGAATATGGTGTACAGTGTTGTGTAGGACTGTGCGATGCGTACCAGCTGGTCGAGTAATTTCTGGGAACTCATTAAGGATTTTATGAAATAGAGTATCACCAGTTGAGACTTTTACAGAGTAAAGGCTACTGCTATTAGTTGCTAGGCTAGCTACTGTAGTTACACTGGTTGTATTATCAACTAAGCGCTTATTTCTAACGTCTACAATAAGATTGTAAAAATTCAGGAAGTCTACGCCGATGATAGGCTTTGTTACGTCAGCAACTACAAAGCGCCAAGCAAAAGTTCTACGTAAGCCAATATCTAAATCTAAATGTACATAACCATATGTTGATATGCTGGAACCATTTGCGGCGCACAGCTGGTAGTCCGTTGGAGCACGACGTCCACGCAGTGCCGAACGTGGGAAGACACAGAGGTCGCTGCCAGTGTCGACCAGAAATTGTGTCTTCGAAGATCGGTCCGTGACGAAAAGGCGACCAGCGGGAGAGGGGCAATCGTCAGTCGCCATTACCGACTGCCCTTGGGGTTTTCCGGCTTGTAGTCACAAGGCTGGACACATTTGCTGGCCTTTTCTCCAAACTTGCTGTGATACCAGCATACTGGAAATTTCCGGTAGTTCGACTGAGAACGCTGCCTGGAAGACGACCGGTTACGTGATCGAGCAGTCCGGAACTTTGATCTGCCACTCTGCTGGGTCGTCAGCTTCTGGAGTTGTCTGCGGAGTTCCGCCACTTCCCGAGTCAGGTCACTGATGATGGAACTAGGACTACTTTGGCCCACGGAGGAAACGCTTGGAGTTGCCGTAGCCAAATCATTGACTCTGTCCGCTAAATCAGCCAGATCTTCTAACGCAGCCGTACTTGATTGACCCGCGAGGACTGTCTGCATGCCATGTGGAAGACGACTGGTCCAGATGGTCTTCAAAAACTCGTCCGAAATATTGGGTCCAGCGAGGCTCTGCAAATGCCGAAGAAAGCAGGAAGGCTTCCGGTCACCAAGCTCTTCGTGCATGAGTAATTGCTTCAGCTTTTTCTCTTTCGACGCCGTCAATCGCTTAATAAGCTCTGCCTTCAGCTTGTCATACTTATTATCCGCAGGAGGACTTACTATAATATCCTTAACCTCCTTAGCGTACTGGTGTTCTAGTTGGCCAATAATATAATTGAATTTTGTCAAATCGCTGGTAATCTTATTAATAGCAAATTGACCTTCAACTTGGGCGAACCAAATCTCCGGTTCTTCCGGCCAGAAAGGTGGAATGCGAACGCTCACCTTATACACCTCGCCACGATCTAACGCTAGTTTCGCATCACTAGCCCCTGACGATGCGCCACGTGCGGTCTCCATCTTGGGTTATGTGTCCTTGCAGAGGGTCACCAATATGGTAATAAAGAATATGCCGATATTACAGGGCGTCAGCACTATAGGTAATACCAAGGTGTGTCGTGGGTGGTGAAATAAAAGTTGACTCACGGTTCGATGTTATTATATTGTTCCAGACACACGATACAGAAGGCACAATTAAAACGGAAGCACAGGCACAGAATACAGTCTAGAGGAAGAAGCGATAGTCTGAAGTATAGCACAGTGAATAAGAAAGCGGATAGGCACGAAAAGTCTTATAAATAGGCACAAATCTATCATAAAAAGCGTAAGCGAGTAGCGTGCGTTCATCGACAAAGCGGTTCACGACTGGCGATCGCTGCGCCCGCGCCGCTAGCCGGGCCGTGGCGGCAAGCGTGTAACCAGTACGTTATTTACCACGGCCAGTATATAATGCAATAGGGATGTGCCGGTGTCGATAAAGTGTACGATAGTCGATATCGATATCGACAAGTTGATATGCACCGTAGTAAAATATAAATTGTAAATAGATATTATGTGTTAATATTAGCTATTAAGAATAGGTTAAGAATTATAATTTATTTAGGTTTAAGTGTAAATATGTAAATAAATATTTTAAGGTAAATATTTAAATAGTGTAACTTTAAGTGAAAATATGTAATATTTAAGTTTAAATACAATAAATTATTGTTGCGTAGGAAAGTTGCCTACATAAACAATTTTTAAGTAGTCGGTTCAAGCGCTCGACTACATCTGATTTTTTAGATGCACGTTGTGTGCTACTGACGACATCTTTAGTGAACTAAAGGTACATTTACACTGAGTGAGGCCGAGAGAGGCCGCCTTTATTATCAATTCATCAGTCACAAGATGTCTACTGTTGAACGTATGCCTCCCCTCAAACATTTCCAGACGAACTGATTTCTTAAGTTTACGCGAATGTTATACATACATTGGAATTAAACCTATTTTTACAGATTCCATAACTATTTGTTTTAATTTTTATGCCCGACGTTTCGAAGGCTTTCCAGTCTTCGTGGTCACGGGTCGGACTGAGTTAGTCCGTGAGTAGTTAGAAACATCGGGCATAAAAATTAAAACAAATCGTAATAGAATCCGTAAAAATAGTTTTATTTCAATTTCCAGACGAACCTCGGAAATAAGCTCACTGAGTTAAGAGTGTATTAGTTGTGTCTCTAAGCGCATGGTTCTATGTGCGCTTGAACTCAGATCGTGCATGAGACGCGCGGCTACCTATGTATTCATTTACGTGTTATTTCAACTTTCGTGCTCCATCACTGCTTTATTTACTTACGTTGGGGATGTGTTTTAAACTTTGCTTAGTTAATAAACAGGATGTTAGATTGTTATCGATGGTTAAATTGCGCTGGCCTAATGTAACTTCCTACTCACTAGTGCACTGTATAATGTACTATCTGTTGCTCGCGGCTCCGCCTGCGTTGTAGGTTTTTTGGTTCGCGCTCCTGAGCAACGTTTATCCTCCATACTAGAGGATACCTCGTCAAGTTATCTGAGACTAAAAGTCTGTTATGTCCTTCTCTTCGGTTCAGGGGTTTTACCATGAAAGCATAATAGACAAACTACTTTTGTACTTACTGTTACTTCTGTAATTAATGCTAGTACGAACTACATAATATGAATTCACTGCAATGAAGAAGATTATTGTTTGATGTTACGTAGGAAAATAAAGTAAGTTAAAAGGAAATATTGTGTCGGGTAAGGCATTATCCGATCGACCCTCGGGGCTACCTTTGTCAAACTCTCTAATATTGGGGATATCAACAAACAATCTATTTGAACCTGATTCGGACAGCGCAATGTGAAATGTTCCCACGGGATAAAACAATCGTTTTGATACATTATTTTATTGAAATAAAGTAATAGTTTGAAACACTTTTTCGTAACAACTTAAGGGACTATTGTTAAGAAAGGTATTTATTCTGCTGTGGGTTTAATGTTTTGTACTTTTGTAATATACAGGACGCAAGGATTTTGTTACTATTGTTTTATTTTATAATCACCGTAGTTTGAAATTGGATGGAGTTAAGTTTCCATTTGCAGAGCATAGGCTTTGACTCCGCTGTTAAACCTTTGAATGCGCTGTTAAGGACATGGTATTGATTTGAGATGAGGTTTGACAGATTTTTAGTTGATTTTGGCATTCATGATCCTTCAAGCAACCGTATAATACACATAATCCATATACCTCTATACACAAATCTTAAGATTACACAAATTACTTCTAAAAATTACATTACCATAAGTAGGTTGTAATATTTTTTGTATCAGCATCTCTTGCGGAGCCCGGCACTCACACTTTTATAGTATTGGAAATATTAATAGGCCATTTATAAAGTCGTTCGGTTTGTACCCGCGGGAAGGCGCTAATGTATTATTAGAACCACTAAGGACCCCTAAATTCCCACTGTCGAACCCTCTTCGAAGTATTGCTCTATTTAATAAACAGATAAAATTTTTATGCTCCGTTTTCATCACGTATTTGTTTGATATGTATGTATATATGTATGTATGTAGGTATATAGCAAGTTATGTGCCAAAGGTCACATAAGGTGTTGCAAGTTTGATGGAAATGATTTTGATAATAATGGTAAGGCGTGATTTGATACTGGTAAGGTCTAATCCCTCGCAACAAATGAATAAAGTCAGACCAATGACTATGCTCATCAGTGCAACGTTATATATTCATGACACAGTTATTATATTTGTATACAAATGTTATAAATACACTGTTATTTTTCCCTCAGCTGTTACGTATGTGTACAAAAAGTTGCGTCGCTGCATAATTGCCTTAATTTGGCTCGTTTCCGAGTGGCAGTGAGCACTGAGTGCGGTACATCGGTACATTACACGTACTCTTATTATTAGACCGCGCGAGGCGACTCGCCATGCAGCCAACAGACAATATATATTATTAACCTTCAAGCGGTCGCGCGGCGTCGAATCGACCGCCATCAATACATTTTTGTTTATAATAACAATAATTCTCGTCGCATGCATTTCCTGTCCTTAGTAGCTTGTCAATGGATCACTGTGTACCAAATAAATTGTTTACCCGTACTCCTCGCACTCCCGTTACCGGACAAACAGCAATTGTTTTGGTCGCGGCTCAGGCGTAGAAACGACTCCGCGCGCCCGTCGTCGAAAAGGTTACGCGCGACGCTCAACGCGATATATTATTTTTTAGAATAGTACCAATTATGGTCAAGGCGTAAGTATTTACGTGAATTGAGCATTGATTTGACAAAAGAGTATGTCCAAAGAATATTTACAATGGTAAATATTTCAAGAAAACTAAAATGAAATATAAGATAACATCTGAATATGGATGTCGAAAATTCTTATAATGAAGTAAGCAAATCAGTGCTTGCAATGCAGCACAATATGCAGAGGAAGCTGCAGAATATACCCAGCATAAAAAAGAAGTAATTGAAAAAGACACTGAAGAAAAACCTACGCTACTTTCATGGGGAATGGTCGCGAAGACACTGATCCTGAAGAAAATTAGGCCCAGATGATGTTTTTTTTAATTATTTGATCTCATGGAGCTAACAAATTTTCAAGTTTAATTTTATGTTACTAAGTACTATGTATATATAGATATTTAGGGGCACGCAAAAAGATTTTGTGTTCCTAAATTGGTTCTCAAGTCAAAGAAAATTTGAGCTATGTTAAATTATTGATAAAGTTCATTTTTGGTTATAAAGCATGTTTTAGTTTATGGCTAACATTCCAAAATATAAAAAAATAAATGATTATTGATTAATAAGTGTTTTATTCCGCTTATATCGCTTATAGGTCTTTTAGGTTACGCGCGACCGCTGCCGTTACAACGGACCGCGCGCCCGCTTGAAGGTTAAATGCATCAAACAGTACACATAATATATAGTCCTGACCGTACCGAAAATCCATACATACATACATTCACACTCACGCCTGTATCCCATGGGGGTAGGTAGCGACTATTGAGCGCCACTAGCTACGATCCTGGCACACCTCTTTTGCCTCTTTCACACTCATACATTTTTTCATACATTTCCGCCGTTTGAGGGTACTCTTCACTTCCCCTTTTTAGAGAAAATCACTTATTTGATCTATTTATGTCCTCCTCGAGCGCTCTCTTCCGACGCTTCCATTCACTTTACCACTATAAAGACTTTTCTTGCACCGTTCACTTTATTACCTGCCGCTACTCTTCTTTCAATATCTTCATCGCATTTTCCATCTCTCGTTATCATACTTTTCAAAACTACAAACTCTTCCACTTGTTCTACTTTCTCGCTTTCTATACTTATGTTACACTCAGTAACTTCTTCCTCTATTTCTATCTCCAAATTCATCAAAAATCCATCTGCTCTTTATATCTCACCTCGATAGGATTCGGCGTACTTTTTTTTAAGACCAACTGCTTGGCTGATATCAAACCCCCTTTGTGGATTGAGACCCAGGTAAGTCGCGTTAGAAATATGCTCGATCTGGGAATCAAATCCAAGACTACCCGGTTTCCAGCCCGTATACGCTGCTACTGGACCAAGGAGGCGACACCGGCACGTAGTCCTGACCTGAGTTTGAACTGAACCAAGAAAATAAACATTTTGTTCTTCATTTCGTCCACGATTGATCCGGTGCGTGGGCTTTAGGAAGTACTGAGTGGTTACTGCCGACGGAAGCCAGAAGAAGTATTGTTAAAATTGATTGATTTAGGAGTGAAATGAGTGAAATAGTTTACTTTATAAGATACTTACTTTATAAGATATAAGATACTTTGCCGAAGAGTCGGCCAGTTAATATTATCATAAACAATATATATGAATTCAGATAGCCATAATACCTTCCACGATAAATTTCTCATACAACATAATATGTGTGCCTAAAATTAGAGAATAACGAGCGATAAATTTCACATCGACCTCGACCGAGGTCGTTTCTGTGAGAACCGGGTTACAAGATAACAGTTCGCAGCTCACATTCGCACGGAAGTGCAACGCGGCGGTGCGGCGGCGCGGCCGCGATGCTATCTCGCATATTATGTAATTACATAACTGATAACAGCCAATGACGTTTATCGTTTAGCGTTATAACGTGAGAGATATCTAAGCCGAATCCTTTCTGGAACATGCTTGAAAAGGTATTTTGCGCCCATCCCACATTCAAGTGTGGTAAGGGCACATGGAAAGAGAATCCTAGACTCCGTGCTTATACAATAGAAAAATCCAATACTATCTCTACATCACGCGAGTCAGAGATTGAACTCGATACCTCAGGACTCATGGTGTAATAGAGCTAGCCTATAGCAATATCGTGTTTTTAAGTAATTACGGATCAATATACAAATGTTGAATGTTTTTGTTAAGGTTTCATGAGTCGTCACTAACTTGTCATTTGTGAGTCAGGGAGAGGCATCGATCGTCACTCGTCCCTCAACAAACAAATGACGGAGAGTCCGCGCCTTGGACCTCGACTTCAACACAAAATGGGTTGTTTCTTTGAAATTAACTCCACAAAAAAACTAATGAGCGGTAATAAATATTGCAGAAAATATAAAGCATTAGGTTTTACTTGCGGGTGAAACTTGTATCTCACATCCTCGTCAGGTTATGGTTTACATGTACGTATGCTAAAGTTCATATGTATGGTTAAGTTATACACTCTAATTCATTAACTTTTTTTTATCAACTTAGGAAAGTTAAGAAAATGGTAAGTTGTGACTATTGCCTATGTACATCGGCAATGCCCTCTGCATTGACAGTGAAGTGGCTGTTCATCATGGACAAAAAATAAAGGGGAGAAGTGTCTAGGTAAAATGTAATAAGGAACACGTTTATAAGAATCCGGTAATATATCCGGCCGAGACAGCCACAGGTTCTATAGGCAACATTGTTTACAGTGTGGCCCTATAACTTAACATGTGATAACATATAATTAGGTGGTATTTACTATATTAATAAGTATCTGGTATATCTGTCTTTGGATCGTTATATCCATCCGTGCGCCGTTCGACTTGAATCGACGCGGCCGTAATAAAATCTGCCGCAAATCACGTTACTCGTTTTAATAAGCCATGAACATATTTTATGAAAAAATATGAAGAGAATAAAAATCACAAACATGCTTGTTAAATTAAGCGTAGTATTTTTTCTGTTGTTTTAGGGGAAGCTGTAAGTATATTTTGTAATACGATTATATTTTTAACTCAATATATTTATTTTTATTTTAACTAGCTCATGGCTAAATTTTCAAAAGGAATGACAGAGAGATAACTGGTTACCCTTTTTTTTCCGTATATTCACGTAAGTGCGAGCGAGCCTATCGCATCTACTTGCAGTTGGGTGTTAGAGCCACGCTGATGGTACGTAGTTATATCTACAGTACGAATGAGCCGGCTCCACCATATTATACCAATGTCTCAAAGAAAAAAAAAATGTGACATTTCGTTCGACAAGTGTGAGATCTGGTGGCATAAATACCCTTTCGTCTTCTCTACTCTCTTCCTTTATACCTCTATATCGTGGATGTCTGTGAACGATGGAGATCACTTACCATCAGGTGACAGACCTGATCATTTCCTAGTTTCTGCTATAAAAAAAACTTCAGAAAAAAATGTGTACATGAAAAGAAGTGTACAAACGTGCATGCGTGTATGGCATTGAATGTCGGTTTGTCTCCCTCATATATAATAGAGGTATATTAGATACATTTGGGCCGAAAGTAACAACATAAAATTAGTAACAGCCAAGCAATATCCATGTATACGACCTCTTATCTGACAATAACATAAAACGTACGCGTGATGGGAGTTAAGACGCGTTTAATTCCTCGTGACTCGTGACTCGTGAGTCGCGAACTCGCGGGTTCGCCGCCGAATACTTCACGCAACGCCCTATAGCATCAATCAAACGAAGAAGTACTCAAATAATTATCGATATCGATGAACACTCTCAACTAAAGAAACGTGAGGAAAACGAGAGGGGAATGGGAAAATTATACGTTTATATTCATTATGTAGACAAAACAGTACACTTTTATATTGCAGAGACTAGTAAACGACTTGCTGGGGTCACCTGATTGTAACAAATTGCAATCAATATATAAAATGGAACCATTGCTGACCTTATATTGACATAATCATAGGGTTAGCTTGTATGGGATAATAGAGGTGTTTTCATTGTCAGTTTACAAAAACTACTATTACAAATATGAAGTCATTGAAATAAATAATAGTTTAAAAAAAAACTAAAAAAACACGCTTTTATAACACACTACACAAAATAAATGAAAATAACATTTCAGTATAAAGAGAGTTATAAAAACAGCGATGACTAAACCCACTAGGATATGGAAAGAACGTAATATATCCCGTAAAGCTAAAGGGAGGCTGGAATTTACCTTAGTTTTTTCAATATTCTTCTATGGCGCCGAATACTGGATGATAAAGCAAAAAGAAAAGGCGAATATTGACGTTTTCAAATGTGGTGCTGGGGGCGTATGTTGCGTATCCCATGGACTGCACGACAGCACGCCGCGCCGCGCTTTACCAACGTGTCCGTCCTCAAGGAGCTTGGAATAATCACGAGTTTGTCGCTGTACGAACATGTCGCTTGTAAGAATTCTGATAGTTTAGTAAAAACTGCTGATAGTTGGCCAAGTTGATGGGAAAAGACCACGGGGTCGTTAACCTACCCGTTGGTCAGACAATCTGCCAATACTGAAAGCTATTAAGACAGAACCGCGTGGAAGAGTGTAGTGCATTGAGTGGTCAATACAACTTCAAGCTAGACACGACCTTCAGCAATGAAGATACCGACTAAGAAAAACAAGAAGTTATAAAACCGTGTTTTTTTAGTTTTTTTTAAATATTATTTATTTTCACAATTTTGAGTCTGCAAAGTGTTATCAGTACCTAATTACAGTCTTACCAGAGACTTGATTTTCAGTGAATCGTATTTATTTTTTTGTTATCCTGGTAATCCTGGTCAGAACGGTGATACCAGAACAAAATTATTACAACACTGTATTGTCATCGGTACTTAATATGTGTGCCAATTTTAAAGTTTATCAGACGTCTGGGACTTGGTGAAAATGATGTTGAAAGATTCCATTTAATAGATACATACAGGTGATGCTAATATGAAGCATGTATTAATAAAAGCGGCCAGTGATTTCCCACTATCCTGTACACTTATCTATACTGCTGTAAACATATACACACATACATACATATCATTATCACAATATGTTAATTAATTATTATTATATCGTATTGAGTCCATGGTTATATTAATTCGAGTGAGTATGACATATACGAGTATATGAGTGTGTATGTGTATGACGTTCAGACGGATCGTTTTGATTGAAGAGAGATTGATTCGCTGGCGTCAAATGATAGTGTTCCCAAGTATTTTTAATCGATAGTCAGTGCTATACTATATGTGACATATTTAGCTTCTGCGTAGTTTTTGTAATTGAAACAAACAAATTGTGATTACCGAACAGGTATTTGAACCTAGAACGCGGCGGTGTGGCGGCGGTGTGGCGGCGGTGTGGCGGCGGCCTGGCGCTGTCTACGCCACAATGTTTTTGTTTATGCCTATAAATTATAATGAATGTTAATGGTCGCGGTATCCGCACTTCACACTCCGCACGTCATTAACGTTATATTAATATTTTATTATAGCTATAACTTCATACACATCGCTAATAAACACTTCCAACATTTAATTTGTTAACAGGTTTTTCACCCTAAGCAGCGATAACTCAGTTGAAAATGGCACCTGCCATGTAACGAAGGTCGCAGGTCTGAAACGTAGCACGAGAACATGCAAATATGACTTTTATATACGTCAATTAAGTGTGTAATATTTATGAAATATTTGTATTAAAATGTTGTGAGAAAACATCTATACTATTTTCCTTAAAACTTTAGAATTTACGTGATGTCTACCAACATGAATTGCGTCAGCATGGTGGATAATGCCTAACCTTCTACTTAGAAAAGGAGTGGGACATTAATGGGACAATAATATTTTACGGCAATTAATATTTAATATCTTTATTACTGTTGTTGTACAAACAAACAAAACCTCTCATGATTATAATATTATAATACTATCAAACTACGTGCAATTACTAATAATTATCAATTAAACGTTAGTAGGTATTCATTAGACGTACGAGGTATTCACGCATTAACTGGGGATTAATATATATATATATAACTAGCTGACCCGCGCAACTTCGTCTGCGTAGGAGAGAGAGGGTTGAAAGAATGAGTTGTAGGCACCTATAATCCAATAATTCTAAAGGAGGTAATGAGATGATCTACTTTGGTCCGTTTTCGTCAGTCACCCCGTCAGTCACCCAGTCAGTACCCTCGTCAGTTACCCCGTCCATCACCCCGTCAGTTACCCCGTCAGTTACCCCATCAGTCACCCCGTCCATCACCCCGTCGCTCACCCCGACAGTCACCCTGTCGGCCAAGCCGTCGGTCACCCCATCTATCTGCTCGATTGTCACCCCGTCTGTCACCCGTCTGTAACCCAGTCGGTCACCCCGTCTGTCACCCGTGTGTCACCCGTCTGTCACCCTGTATGTCACCCATCTGTCACCCATCTGTCACCCAGTCTGTCACCCGTCTGTCACCCTGTCTGTCACCCCATCTGTCTGCTCGATTGTCACCTCGTCTGTGAAATCTCTAATATCTGGAAAATCTTTTTTCACGCACCGGCGCCATCTACTAAAAATATTGGTTTGTAGTACATGCTATGTATCAGAGATGGCGCTGTATGTGAAAAAAGATTTTCCCGCTTTTCTGTTGAAATTTTTCCTGAATTTTCTTTGCTATAAACCTCACGGAGCCCGAGACCTTTCCAACGAATGCAAAACCGTGGAAATCGGTTCATGCGTTCTGGAGTTATAGCGTCAGGAAGGAAAACCCGACTTATTTTTATATAGTAGATTAATGGACAACGGGATTTACGTAAAAGCATTTTAAGCTGTGATAAACCGTGTCCACATTTGTTTTTATTTGTTAATATAGAAAAAGAAATAGTAAAGTGATGCGTAATTATATTTTTGTGATTAACTATTAGTTTAATTGTATGACGGCGATGATTTTGAACTGAAATGTTTATTTATATAGGAGCTGAACAATAGTGTCAATACTTGATTAACTTAATTAAAAAAAAAACGAAATGTATGAAATTGTTGTAACAAACTGTACCGACACTAACATGAATAGGTACTACATGTACATACATATCATATCATACCGACATGGTAATCATAATAATGATTCATTAATTCTATAACGCGTACTATACAAGCGAGTTAAGCGAGCACTCATTCTCACCACGCCACAGGCACGCCACAGCGACGCCACGTTCGCACACAATGACACTATCTATGAATACCCGTTGTAAATTATTGTTACCTAGCCCTGTCACCCGGACGCAGTCGTCGCTTTTACCGGATGGAGAAAATCATCGAACTGTGCCAACAAAAACAACTAACATAATTATTGAAATATTCAGCATGGATTTTACTTTAAAATATGCGTTAACAGAAAGATCATGTGATCCTATATAATTTGCTTCTGCCGAAGGCCTGGACATGGACATTCCCTTTTCATTGGTCTCCAAACTCTCCATTAATTTTCCTAAAGGTTGACAATGGGATGTTTCTCTGTTATGAGTCGTGTTCGATAGTGAGCAATGATCACTTACCATAAGTAGATTATATATTTAGCTTCTTTATATGTGATAGCATTCATAATAGTATTTACGTTAGTGAATGTAATCTCAAAGGAAAGAGCGAGCTATGCGTCCGCACGTCACCGACCTTTGAAATCTGCGCGAGTAGGTCAGGAGTCCGAAGCTACTGTGCACATAAACGAGTGTCTCTTCAAAAACTCAAAAGTAATAAATTGCTCTCGTCCCGTGTCGTAAAATTGAAATAAACATACAGTCGTACCCGTCCACCGTCCACCATCCAGCGCAGATGTCATTCATTGGACATTTTTTACCGGTGGTATTTCGAAATGTCCTACTTTTGTATTCCTATGGTGAAATCAGGGATCACAGAATGAGTTACAACGAATTTTGAACTGAAATTATCAAACGTGCAGTTGTAAGTTTAATCATTCAGACGCTAAGCAGACTTCGAGTTCGAGTTTCGGCAACTACAAAGCAAATAATATAGATCTGAATACTCCGATAAACTGGTTCAGAGTCTCAGAGACCAGAGAGATGCATGCCTAGTGCCAGCGTGCCAGCGTACGCGTGGGCCTTTAGCATACACTAACATTTATTTAAATGAAAAACCGATTTGCATTCCTAATAATATATTGGATGGAGGACAAAGGTCGGTGTGGGCACAATTGCTCCATGCATTCCGGTCCACTTGGAATACAATGCCCCATGAAACACGGCGCGGCGCGGCGCGGCGGTGGGCGGCACAATTTGCGAACCACCGGTCGTTAGTGAGATTTATTTGAAGAGTGTTACAAGTGGCCTAACCGTCCGCTTACGGTAAATGATAATTACAGTTTGACTATCCCCTACGAGTAGTTTGATGGAGCTCTACAACTAATTTACACTAGACAGGTTCTTTACAGAAAATGTACGTAAAGTAGCAGGTAATGCTATAATATTTTGTTTTAAAGACATCTTATTCGAGACAATATATAATAATAATAATAATAGCCTTTATTAAACAATCTTACATTTTTAACTTAACCTACTACAATATATATTATCTATTCGACACCGGTTCGTGAAGATTGTCTTGCTTTCTAGCATAGGCCTCCCCTAGAGTTTGCCACTGTATGCGGTTCTGTGCTTCTCTCATCCAAGTAGTACCCGCTACTCTTCTAACATCGTCCTCCCATCGTCGGCGTTGTCGCCCTTTCTTTCTTTTATGTTGTCTAGGGCACCACTCAGTTACATACCTTGACCATTTTTCCTTTTTGCTCCTAATCATATGGCCTGCCCATCTCCATTTTAAATTTTTAATACAGTAAGTGACGTCGGTTATTCCAGTCTGATTTCTTATATGTTCAATTTTTATTTTATCTTTTATTTTGATGTTGAGTATGCTTCTTTCCATACTGCGTTGGCAAGTTTCTAATTTGCGTATGTCTTGATTTGTTAGGCTCCATGTTTGGCATCCATATGACATGACAGGTAGAATACACGTATCAAATATTTTTCTCTTAGCTCTAACTGGTACGTGGGGGTTTTTCATTATCTCCTTGAGAGACCAGAATCTTTTCCACGCCAGATTTATTCTGTTATTTATTTCTTTTTTTGTAAGGTCTTTTGGGGATATGATTTGTCCAAGGTATATATACTCTGTTACATATTCTATTGTGGAGTTATTAATAATTATAGGTATGTTTACAAGGTTTGTCATGACTTTCGTTTTAGCAGTATTCATTGATAGGCCCACTTTGTTACTTTCATACACTAACTGTTCTAGCATCTCTTGCAGGCTTCTTGGATCTTCTGAAATTAGTATAAGGTCATCCGCAAACCTTAGGTGGTTTAATTGTACTCCGTTTATATTTATTCCGTATTTTTCCCAATCAAGTCGTCTAAATACATATTCGAGAACCGCTGAGAAAAGTTTGGGTAGTTTGACAATATATAAGTCATTCAATAATTTGTTACACATGCAAAGTATGTATATTCGTCGTCGTTACAAACATATCACGCACATTTATTAGGCGTGTATGAATGAGTTGAATTACTTATTGTTTGTATGCGATTTGTTTTCGACTCTCGTGCCGCCGCGCCGCGGCCGCGCGGCTCGTCGAGCCCGAGCGCCGTATACACACCACATATACCACACAATAGTTGTGTACTATCTCATGCCCTTTGGCCTTCGATTGTCTGTAATATGTATCGTAATATCGTCACTGTTGCGTATTTCGGAAGGTTGCATAAGCATGGGTCGATTTAAATATAAACATTCGTTTTATATTGTTAAAGGAACGTTGATCCACTCAATGTTTGCAATAAGAAACAATATTGCGTGGTGATTGGCGATGTTTTTATTTAGTACAAATCATATAATATTGTATTCATGTTTGCTGTACCCACTAAAGACCTCAGCGGTAGTCATTGTCGTAAGTTAGTTTGGCGGCCACACACGGTTTAGGCGGGTAATGTCCAATTCGTAAGATGTACAAGTGCGCAAACGTCCACTTCACAAAATGTCTAATGCGCGAAATGTATAATTTTAAGAATTGGTCTCGCGTCCTCTCAGCACACTGACACAACTGACACAGCTAACACAACTGACACTGCTAACACAACTGACACAGCTAACACAACTGACACAGCTAACACAACTGACACTGCTAACACAACTGACACAGCTGACACAACTGACACAGCTGACACAGCCAGCTGTGGAGCTATGGATATATCATTGCGCTATGGAGCACCTGTGCGAAACGACCGTGCAATTTCCGTCTTGGAGTAAAATTTTGTGCGTATTCAATTACTTTGTAAGTAGATTGTACGACGCCGATAGGCATTTCTCGTTTTTTTCATATCAACTCATACATAAAAATAATTGAAAAGAATATTGTGCGTTAGCAATAAGTACACAATACAAATTCAAATATTAACCTTAAACAAAATTAAATGTACTATTCTCATTTCAAAAATTCAATTTACGTAGATTGTAAAGGAATAAAGATAAATATAATCGCGAAAAATATGAACTAGAGAGCAGCGGTCGGCAACGCGCTGCCTCGAGTTTTTTTTATTTTCTAGTTATTATTTTTAGAATAATAATTACTCTTATTTCTAGATATCATCTAATGTGTAAGGATCAGGCTCGGTATTAACGACCGGATGCTTGCCCACATCAGGGTTCGGTCAAATTGTATTAGAAAAACTATTTTGTGCGATCTAGGATGTAAAGCCGGAAACTGGTCAACATCCCATTAACACTAGAGTGTAGACCAATAATATTACATTTGTAATGTTATTTTGAATATGACCCCGAGTGAAAATATATAGATCGCTAGTGATAACACATTTTCTATTACAAATGTTTACTCCAGATGTTATTCAATCATAGTGTTTATTTTAATCCGACAGAAGTTGTTTTAACGTCAGTGTTATTGATCCATTCTATCGCGAACTGATTCATTGCCCCATTATGTAATGTAACGTACGCACTCGGATAACAGTACAGCACTAACATTATCTCGAAACAACACAGATAACCAAGTCTACGAGACGCTACATTATTAATACATAAATACACCCAACAGTCAGACAAATAGTTCTGATCCCACATTATGTATCACCTGTATCGTAGGTATCAGAAACTACGAGGAACTTTCGGTCTCACAACACTGAGACCCGAAACAAATCGTAAATCATGCATCGTGCATCATCATCTTACGTAGAGTAGTACTGGTGCACACCAGTATCCTGTACTCCTACAGCATCCTGAAGGCTCTGTGTAGTGTGTATACTGTATACTCGTAGGTGGGACTGCCATATGCTGGAGCACTGGACTCGTTGGTACATACTTGGTACACGCCTATTGACAAATGTGCGCGCGGAAATTTATTCATCTATGGACATCTAGTCTGCAATAAATATTTTATTGTTATTATTAAATGGCTGCACATATTTTGAAATAACTAACTAACATTAAAAAAGATAAATGAAATTCGTCCATTTGTTCGGGAACTACGAATCAAACAAGGAGACTGACGAGTTGGCAAGGGACACTGGGACGTTCCTTGTGTTTTTATTAATTTAGTATATTTGGTGTTTTTAAGCCCATTAGTCTACACTTGGTAGTTGGGATACGTCTCTTAATATACTATATATTACTGAAGCTTGCAGACTGCAGTTGCAGAGTATAGAGTATTGGCAGACGATGTGCCGAAATAACAATTTATTGAACGCTTTTGTAATAACCAATTACATTATCCGACTACACACACAAACAAATAAGATTAACATTTTTGATTAAATTATAAGTTCAAAGATACTACTTAATTGATTTTTAAATTTTAAAAGATAAAGAAGGAAACGCAGATGTACATTTTTTACAGCAGAGACTGGCAAACGAGCTCACCTGATGGTAAGTGATCTCTGTCGCTCATAGACACCCAAGACAAGAAAATCATGGGTGCGTTGCCAACCTAAAAGGAGGGAAATAGGGATTGGGAAAGGGAGGGGGGAATTGGGCCACCGGAAGTCTCATTCACTGAACGTGACAGCGATCTGCCATTTTACATCGGTTTTTCCGTGAGGCAGTGGTATCAAACCGGTCGAGCCGGGCCATTTGTGCTGTAGACGTGAATATCTACACCGTGTATCGGTAGAGTGAGAGTTGAGTGGTAACTCAACTACAACTAATGTCGCGATCCATGTTATACTAGTATTTACACAAAATGATCAATAACTTTTGTAGAGTTTTCACAGCTAACGCAGAATTTAATTTTAGGTGCGATAACCCAATTGGCGTGTGTTCGGTTGACATCGTACTGCGCGCAAATTGGACTTGGATTCAGAGTTATATGTATTACATTCGAAAAGAATAGTCCATTTATTTTCATAATCATCAGCCTTAGCCTATTAGAAATGTAAAGAAATATAATATCTACTACTCTTTTTGACTGTTGGGTGTCCGTGTATGTATTATATATATATTTTTGGTTAAAAACGATTAAGGCTTTATTTATGGCTGCGCGTACCCCTCGGTACTGACTGAAGAGACTGCCCTTTCAGCATCCCCGATGGCGACATGTTGCCCACTCCGATACTATTGTACCGCTTTCGAGCGACACATTGACTTTTTACACGATCTAATATAAGTTTTTTGACATTTAAGATCATATCACATGCTTACGTGGCAACGTAATCGTTTATCCTAATAATGAAATTATAATTATTTCTTTTTTTTTATTGTTCAAATCTTCTTTCTACCTGTCCTTATCCCACCTTAATGTGGGGTCGGCGCAACACACTTTTTCAAACTTGCTGCAGATAGGATTTAGCTTAGTTTTTACGATCGGCCGGAACGTTATTCATAATAACTCAGTGGGGCGTTATAAGACCGCTATTATATAGGACGATTCATAAAAAGTGTTATTCAAAATCGTTCAATAGCATTGAAATAAAACTATTCTTACGGATTCTATCACGATTACGTTTTAATTAATATTCCCGACGTTTCGAAGGCTTTGCAGTCTTCGTTGTCACGGGTCAGACTGAGGTGTCATTTGTCCAAAAAAGGTTAGTGTTACAATATCTACCATCATTAAAAAAATATACAAAATCAAAAAAGGTTAATTATTTGTGCTCCGATCTATGCAGTACGAGCTCACGGTCTTTCGGGTTCCGACTTAATAAGACTCAATAGCGTTAAAACGTTCCAAAGTTTTATAGTAAAAACATCGATTCGATCGATTCCGATCCGCTGTTGCGATTGCGTTGTAGAGAAACAAAAAGTACCGGCGATAATTAAACAGCATTATTGTATGTTTGTTATTGGACGTTCACAGGAGGACAACGTGCTGTTCGAGCTGTTAGTCGCGCCTACTAGCGACTCGCGCCAGTTCTGCGGTCCACGTCGGCAGTACTCATTTCCAGTGGGTAGCGACTATAATACCTGTCAATTCAGAACAAGTTCCAACAACTGCTTTCGTAGGAGTTCGTCACGTATGTTTATTGCACATTAGTGTCTGTCTCTGAGTACGTGTGCGTGTTGGGCGCATGCCAGCTGAGGTGGAGCTATTAAAACTGAATTGCAGCGGTTAACGTAGAGTGACGCGGCAGATTGCACGCCGTGATATATTTAGAAAGGTCAACGATTATGGACGCCGTGCGTTCAAGATTACACGCTCGAGAGTCGGGACAACCGTACTATTTATAATCGCTGTTGGATATTTCTTTTTAACATTGTTGTATCAATTTATTATGTTATATTTATCAGACTATTAGTGGTATATCGCGGGGCAAGGTCTTTCTACGAATTGCTTTGATTTATAACAGACCGGTGTTTTGTAGGTTAGTGGACATTCAGCAACTGACTAGTGACTTTACACAACAAAGAGATTGGTGGTCTACGATATACGTTCATTATTGTACGACATGGGTTGTTAAAGCTTGCTACAATATCGGACGCGTCGTTCCGCGCCACTGGCCGTCAATAAAATTGTCTGGCGAATGTCCACGCGCGTGCAGCGACTAGCGAGCGAGCGCGCGCTGACACGACACGACGAGCCGCCTATTTTCATGTGAATTGGCCACTACAATAACGGTTTACAAACGTGGGTCTAACCTCGACAACCGCCGTATTTATTTTGTCTATTAAAATATTAATTTAATCATGCTACATAATATGTACGTCGTCGACAATAAACAAGTCCTACGTTTGAAACTATGTCTTCTGTCCACAAACCGCTTGTTTTTTTAAAGTGCTCTTTCAGCCCGCGCATTTATATTCGTAGTGTCGATCTAATCTTACGTGGCTATGACGGTGTTCTTTGTTTATTAAACCCGCCTCAGCACTTCCGTCATGACCGTTACAATGACTTAATTTGACATAATTAATATTAATCTATATTATTAATCCTTTCTTTCTTACTACATACATGAAGCGACAACCTTGTACATCATTTTTTTAGAGAAGAAAGAAACGTTAAATTTGTCACAATAAAAATTTATATGGAGAAGTACGTAAAACTATTTTTTTATATACATAGAGTTAATTAAAATAAATATGGCCGTATTTCGACCTCTGGGCGACCACTAGTATCATATAAAACGACGATAAATTATAGTGTTAGTCTCCAGCATTTTACAAACTATCGTATCTAGGAGCACGACAGAGCCTCTGCCAAGTCGAGCAAAAAAGCGGCACGTCCGTACCATCCTTTTCTCGAAGTAGTTCAGGACATTTTCGTTTTAACTTCGTTGTGGATAAAACTAGAAGCCTAAATTTTCAGTAACCAAACAGGTATTGTATAAACACGGTATATTTCAAATTTCATTCAATTTGAACCAGTAGTTTAAGAAATATAACTAGTCAAATTTCTTATTTTTTGTCACTCACTGACTGACTGATTAGCTGACTGACTGACCTATCATTAAAACTCTAAGGCACATCTAGCAGACACAGAAGCTTCAAATTTAGAATACAATTCTGTAACTCCTGTGATAAGGGATGAAGTCCAAAATCATCATTTTACGGGAGAGCAAAAACTAGATTTAAAATATTCTCGGTCGCGAACTAAACGGGCTAGATTAAACTTGAATACTTTATTTTGTGGATAAAACTGTTTTCTATCACTGTGTATTTTTTTTTATAAATATTATATTTTAAAAGTAATTAATGAAAATCTTTGAGATTCATATCATTACTTATATCTAATATGTGCAAAAATGTTGTGACAAATGATATGTGTGTGCACCTTAAATATTAGTTTAAGGTTCCTTAATGTAAATTAATATATGTCGGAGGGCCAACGCTAACGTTGTTTTTAAAAACGGTGACGTCAGCATGGCTGACGTCACTTTTGACAATAAGATGATTACTCATCTTATTTATCAATAGTGAACACTGAAATTCACTAACTCCCTTTATTAACGGTGCTGAAGAGCACCGTCTAGTCAGGGATGTGGACAGTCCGAGTGCCGGAGCACGACTGTGTCGAATCTGCTCTGAACACTCCTTTTATAGGGTGCAATATTTGCAACTACCTACTCGATACCGAATATCGAATGCTGAAGAAATAATTATAACGATTATTTTAACTTTTTAGAATCTTTTAACGATTCAGCAGTAAAATGAATTAATAACGTGAAATAACAACGGCTTTTTAAATAAGCTTGCTATTTTGCGCCGATACGGCCATTCTGATAGGCGGTGCGTGCTCTGCACCAGCCTTAGAACCAATTTTTTTTTTTTTTTCTCTTTTTCTTTTCTTTTCTTTCTTTCTTTTCATTTGAAAGCAAGTGCTCCTATTGAAAGCTCATGGTTGTACGCCGCTACGGTCATATTGAAAAGCCTCGTTTATTATTGCGAATTTAAGACTCCGATTTTTTTTTAAACTACCACCGGATCCAAACGCGGCCCTGCCTGAGAAGACCCGGCGAAACAAACTCAGCGGGCAAAATTTGCTAGCTCACAAAACAATTTCCCGAATTGACCACTCACGATTTTTAAAGATGATCACTGACGTTGACATTTAGACTTCAAAAATGACTGCAACAGTGTCACATACACCGTCTCGATCAATCCTGACCATAAATCAGGTAGTTTTTTTTTTTTACATTGAATTCTGAGATGACATTGCACACAAATTAAAATATGGATATTTAGGTGCACCACGTGCCCTGGTTTATATGGTTTTTAGAGGAGGTATCCGACCAGCCTTGCCAGACCATATTATAAACATTTGTACAAATGTTCCACACAATGCACTTTTTATGAATCAGTCAGAGTGCGAATGCTCCACGCATCTATGCACTTTTCTTACGGGGATAATGGTCCACAGGGGTTCTAAAGGAACGGGAAGGGTTGATGCTGTGGCGCTGAGCGGTCCTGTACGCCGTGGTCCACAGAGGCTCTGAAAAGGTTTTTTTTTTGTTTTTTTTTTTTGCAAATGCTCCACGCATTATTGCACTTTTCTTATGATAATGCTGTGGTTCTGAGCGGTCCCGTACGCCGTGGTCCACAGTTTTTTTTTTTTTGTTAAGGATGATGCTGTGGTTCTGAGCGGTCCTTTACGCCGTGGTCCACAGGGGTTCTAAAGGAACTGGGAAGGATGATGCTGTGGCCTGGACCTTTATTATTGACCGTGGTCCACAAAGGCCCTGAAAAACTAGTTCGAAAGTATCGATCGAACTGAAAGTATCTCGGATTGAAAGTATCCGTCGGATTGAAATATCAGGCGGATTGAAATATCAGTCGGATTGAAGTATCAGTCGGATTGAAAGTATCAGTCGGATTGAAAGTATCAGTCGGATTGAAAGTATCAGTCGGATTGAAAGTATCCGTGGGATTTAAAGTATCCGTTGGATTGAAAGTATCCATCGGATTGAAAGTATCAGGGCAGAAAGGTTCAAGTTAAATGAGTGGGATAGCGATCCCACTTCTGATGTCGGAGGGCCAACGCTAACGTTGTTTTTAAAAACGGTGACGTCAGCATGGCTGACGTCACTTTTGACAATAAGATGATTACTCATCTTATTTATCAATAGTGAACACTGAAATTCACTAACTCCCTTTATTAACGGTGCTGAAGAGCACCGTCTAGTCAGGGATGTGGACAGTCCGAGTGCCGGAGCACGACTGTGTCGAATCTGCTCTGAACACTCCTTTTATAGGGTGCAATATTTGCAACTACCTACTCGATACCGAATATCGAATGCTGAAGAAATAATTATAACGATTATTTTAACTTTTTAGAATCTTTTAACGATTCAGCAGTAAAATGAATTAATAACGTGAAATAACAACGGCTTTTTAAATAAGCTTGCTATTTTGCGCCGATATATAAATAAGGTTAAAAAAATCAAATAAATCATATGAATAAGCTCCTAACACAAAGTTTATTATTATTAAAAAAAAAATAAACAAAAAGTTGTTCAAACAAAAGGAAAATATCTACTGGGTACATATAAATATTCAGCGGTTCCAACATCGATATAATAATATACCGGTTCCAACGTCATTGACTGTGTATAATTCTCTCTCTCTCTCTCTCTCTCTCTCTCTCTCTGTCTATGAGTCTGTGACAGACATATTTTATCATAGGATAGACTATTTGAGGGATTACATTGAGTGTTGTAGCTAGCCCGTGGCAGTGTTTGCCACTTTGAGTAATAAGTAGAGCATTATAATAGACGACAATGTCACTGACGCGTCGCGTCGCGTCCAGAACTCCAGTAGTCTGTCTGTTATGTCGGAGCAGGTGTGAAAGGAAAGACGGTTATTAGCACACTGACGTTTAATTTTTTTTTTTTTTTTTTTTTTTTTTAATGGCCCTACAGCTGCTTGCCCGACCGAGTCGGCAAATACAGCCACACCGGTCTGTTGGGAGGAACGCAGGTGCGCTCAACCCGTAAAGTTAGGTGACCACGCTGAGGGCAACCCACTAACGGGTTACGAACCTCGGCTCAGGGCGGTCACTGAGAGGGAGATGTTGAAGACATCATCGATTAGGGGAGTGTGGACGTGTTTTCCTAACTATCCATTTCTGTCATCGGCACGCGGGCCGGAATTGTTAACAGGGTCGGGGGGGCTGCTACTGGGAGCGCGGCGTGGTCCTCGTCGGCGGGGACGGAATATCGGTCGTGTGGAGTGTGGGAGCGATTTAAGATGCTCGATCTTACGTTGAATGGCCAGAGTGATGGCGTCATCAGGGTCTGACAAAACGGATCTAGGACGTCTCCATTTCGCACGGTCAAATGGAGTATATATTGACGCTTGACGGACAAGCGTGTTTGGGTGGTGTGCCGCCCGATCGAAGTAGCGTCTGCTAGCCATCTGCATAAAGTGCCTGATGGTCGGCAAGTTGGTGTCAACGTGGAGGTCGTGATTACGGACGTACCACGGAGCGTTAAGCGCTCGTCTTAAAAAGACGTTTTGCAGGACTTGCATACGCTTAAGTCGAGCGGGCGGTATGTGAGCGAACACGGGCGACGCGTAAGTCATTATCGGTCTAATACACGTTGTGTAGATCCTAATCTTGTTGCGGGCTGACAACTTGCTCTTTCGGTTTAAGAGAAAATGAAATCGGGCTAACGCGAATGCGGCTCGCGCGCGTACCGCGTTTACATGAGTGATGAAGTTCAGTCTCCGATCAAGGTTGACTCCTAGATACTTGGCGTTGTTGGTCCAAGGGATAGCCTTATTGGCCATGGTGACTGAAGCGTTAGGCGTTTGGGTGAAAATTCTCTTGGTGAAGAGAATTGCCTGACTTTTGGCGGGGTTGACAGTGATTCGCCATTTGCGGAACCACTCACCGAGTTCGTCGGCTGCGGTTTGCAAAATGCGGATCACTTTATCCGGGTCTCTACGTGAAGCGTAGATTGCCGTGTCATCAGCGAAGAGCGCCAGATGGGCGTCCTTCGGTTTAGGAATATCGCTAGTGTATAGCGAGAAAAGAAAAGGGGACAAAGCAGAGCCTTGCGGGACTCCGGCAGTGATGGTGTGTCGTGAGGAAAGAGTTCCCTCCACGCGATATTTGAAACCGCGATTCGACAAAAATTCTCGTATGATGTGCACGAGCTGTGTGGGCACATTGAAGGTATACAACTTGTAGAGTAAGCCGTTGTGCCACACTTTGTCGAATGCTTTTTCAATATCGAAGAAAAGAGCACCGGTAGGGATTCCGCGCCTAAAGTTGGTGTGGATATGCTCCGTGATGCGGAGAATCTGATTCACGCAACTGTGCCTACTACGAAAACCAAACTGCTCTGGAGGGAGCAGATGGTGAAGGTGGGCGACTATCTTGATGCGATCGAGGACGATTCGCTCGTAGAGTTTACCCAGAGCGCTGAGTAAACTGATGGGACGGTAAGAGGAGGGTTCGAAAGCGGGTTTCCCCGGCTTGTGAATACCTATCACAACCGCCTCTTTCCAGACGTCTGGAAAGAGGCTGTTTTGGAACGCTGCATTGAAGATGTCAGCGAGAATTTTAACTAGATGCTCCGGGAGCATTTTCATGACTCTATTTGATATACCGTCACCCCCGGGGGCTTTGCGTCTTTTGAGCGCCTTGATCAGAGAACTGACTTCTTCGATTGTTACCGGCGCGAGTGGGTCGGGCGGTTGGTCGACATCCGGGTCGACGGGTGCCGGGCGCGGACGCGGAACCGGTATCGGTGGCGGCGGGATTGCGTTCCTACTTTCGACAAAAGTGTCAACCGCAACAAGATGCTCTGGGTCAATGGGAACTGAGGTGAGTGAACATTGAGCCTCCAGGCTGACAGCCAGCAGTTCCGCTTTCTCGTCGTCGTCAAACGCCGGGCGTTGATTCGGACGATTGAGCGGGGGCATGGTGACTGTATCGTTCCTCCTGAAGGAACGGCACAACTGCCAGAAAGCCTGGTGAGTTGGATCTAGCTCTGATAAGTGAGTTTCCCATCTCGAATCGACGGCCTCTTGGATGCGACGTTTGGCCTCGCGTTGGAGGAAACGCGTTAGATGCCGTTGATCCGGGGAGGGATTCGACTTACAGGCTCTCAGCGCGGCGTTTCGCCTCCTCACCACACATTTCACGTCTTCGGGAAGGTGCCAATGGCTAAGCATAGCCTCCGGCACCCTCTCGGAGCTGTCGCTCACGACGTTTTGGATATGTGCGGTGAAGGAGCGAATCGCGCCGGACGTCTCTTCAGGAGTAACTATGTTGGTCGGGATCGCGGAGAGATCAGGGGATGAGGTGTCCTCGAGCTTGGTGCCTAGGAGACGCCAGTTCGTTTTCACCTTCATCGGTACGTTAGGACCTGTGTCTGTGGGACCGTTTATAGGGACTAGATCTAGGATCACAGGTCTGTGGTCAGAGTCTAACTCTTGTAGCACCCGCATGGAACGCACGCGTAGGCATACGTTCCTCGTAAGCGCTATGTCGAGTATGTCAGGTCGGTGATTGTCGTTAATTGAACTATAATGGGTGGGTTCTGATGGAACTAGAATTTCCATATCAATGGTGTCAAGACAGCGCTCTAGTGCTGCACCTCTGCTGTTGGTAGAGTTGCAGTTCCAGAGCGTGTTCTTGGCGTTGAGGTCGCCCGCCAGAAGGACAGACTCCCCCATGCTTAGTAGGGTCGAGATTTCATTGGAGTGAAGCTCCTTACTGGGTGAGAGGTAAGCCGAGATGATAGTGATCGGCGGATGTCCTGTCATTGCTAGCCTGCAGACTGAAGCCTCAATGTTCGTCAGGTTTTCGGGGGGATCTAGAGGTATGCAGTGCAGGGACCTTTTGAAATAGATTAAGGTGCCACCTAAAGGGCCAGTAGTGCGGTCGTTCCGCACTACTTTGAAATTAGGGATACTAGGGTTCCTATGAGCGGGTTTGAGGAACGTTTCCTGGATGAGGAAAACGTCTAGGTTATTATCGCGGACAAAATGTGCGATTTCGGTACATTGGCCGCGAATACCGTTGGTATTGAAAAAGCCCACTCTGAGGGAGCGAGGCTTGGTCCGCGACGGGGGGGAAAAAATATTATTATTAGTAGCCATTGGAAGGCGTTAAAATTAAGCTGGCGATGTAGGATCGCTGTTCCCTGTATAATCTTTGTAAATCCGACACTAATTTTTCGTCCGGGTGACCTTTTGCCGCTATTTCCCTTATTTTTTCCGAAATAAGGGTGTAAAAATCGACCGGGGGGCTTAAAATGGCATCGTAGATGGCATCTACCTCCTCTTTGGAGAGTACTCGACCGGCCGTGGTAGGAGGAAGAGGTGCAGGTTTTTGAGAGCGCGGCTGGGCTACCCTGGGAGGGTTAGTCCGGGAGGCCGCTGGGGTGGGAGCAGTGACGGGAGCGGGAGCGCGGGTGACCGCCGGAGCGGGAGCGGGTGCGATCGCTGAAGCGGGCATAGGCGTGACGGGAGTGGCCGGTTCGGCGGGAGTGACTCCACCAGGGGCCTCTTGGGCTTTTTGGGCTTTGACCCATGGGTTGTGCACCGGCATGGGTGCGGGGCGGAATCTGGCCTGAGGGGCTGGAGCTTTAGGAGCTCGGGAGAATGGTTTCTTGGGGGCCTTCGGGCAGCCGCGGTAGCTTGCCGGGTGTCCTATCTGTCTACAGTTTGTGCACGAAGGCGGCTCCGTGCACAAGGTCCTGTCCTTTGGTCGTGGGCATTGTTTGGTGCCATGCTCCCCTAGGCACTTGACGCACCTGGAGGGGAGGGAGCACCGCAAGGACGAGTGCCCGTACCTTTGGCAGTTGTGACACTGCCCTATCAGGCGATTTTTGTATGGAGTCTCCACGGTGAAGCCGCGGAGGCCCAAGATGTCTTTGACGTCAAACAGGTGTCTGCCGTCAATGGGGGTCTCAACAACAACCATAACCATCGTGTATGGTTGTTGTTCATTGAGAGAGGTATTTGATTTGACTGTTCGGTACATCCGGTGTACCTCTGTGCAAGATATGCCTTTTTCGGTAAGGCCTAATTGAATTTCCTCTTCCGTCATCTGCAGGGGAATCCCACGGATGACGAATCTAAATCGTTTTTCGTCAGGGAGGGCATACGTGAAATAGTGGACGTCTTTGGCTTTAAAATATTTGGTGAGTGCCCTATGGTCGGCTATCGTGGCTGGAAAAACTGATAGAAGGTCTTGGCCTTCTAAAAATTTGTTGTGGGTCAGCGTTATGCCCGCTTCTTTGATTCGGGCGAGGAGGGTGGGGACTGTAATGTCATTTGACATTAAGATGTTAAGCCTCGGCGGCTTCTTGCCCTTTGGCTCAGAGGGAGCAGAGGGCTTGTCGGAGGTAGGTGGTGCGGCAGGTGAGGATGGGGGTGAGGGGGAAGCCGGCGAGTCGGTGTCGAAAGTCGGCGCTGAGGGCGCCGGCGTCGACACCGACACGGCGGTGGCCGAACGCGGCTTCTTCCTCCTCCCGCGTTTCACGGTCGTGAAGCCGTCGTCGTCCTGTTCGGACGATGACGACTCCGACCGAGACTCGCCGGAGGATGACGAAGACGCAGGCCTTTTGGTGGAGACGGGCGGGTCGGTTTCCATCGCCGTAGCGATGGGCTCCGAGGGAGTGGTGGGCGAGGCGGAGGGTCCATCGTCCGTTGATGGGCTCTCCGTCTCGTCGGCAAACAGGTCCGGTAGAATGTCTTTGAGTGCGGACTCAAGACGTGCCCACGCGAGTGGGTTTTCTGCCACCTTCGCAAGGGCCGCGGCACACTTCTTGCGTGACGGGGCCATTGCGAGTGTTGCAGAGTTTGACGCGGCGCGAGTGTGTTCCGACGCGGGTGCGTTCCGCCCGGGAAAGAACACACAAGAAACCGGGCGGCGCTCGCACTGACGTACGGTCGCGGATCGCGGGTCGCGGGTCGCGGTGGGACGCGTGAATTTACGTCCCCGGGTGGGTGTGCCCGGGGCTGAGTATGTGAATGACCCTCCTCGCCGGGTATAGGCGAGGGGGGGTGTACTTAAAATTAGGTGTGCCCTAAGCTGGTATCCCTTTGCCAATCTTAATGTGCGAAAGGGTTCCTAACAGTCCGTGCACCGTAAGTGGTATTGGTCCGAGGACCGCACACTCAACCGGATACACGGGATGGAAATCGGGATGGGTAGGGTTGGGAAGGCGATATGCGGGGGAAAGAGTGGTGTGCCTCCACTGTTTCCTTGTCCGCACCCGTCCGGCTTGCTTCAGCCCTGAGGGGGCGTGGCGCGGGCCGGGTCACCGCTAGCTATCGGTTTGTTGTCACCGTGAGGTTTACCACCGAGCTAATTCCCTGAAGGGGACAATAAAACACTATACCGAGAAATTCGGGCTAATCCCTGTCCTGAAAAGGACGCGGATGGGCCCTTTGTTCGGCAACCGACAATAACAAAGCGGGGCTTTGTTATTGGCCGGATTACCGAGAATGCAGCGCGGGGGCTGCGTTCCGACCTAGCAGGTAGGCCGGTAATCGGATTAAAGTCACTGCAGGTGCAGTGACAATACGTCCGAGCACGACCGCTGCCAAGAGCGGAATGACGTTTAATAAGTGATGCATACCTTATATACCTAGGTACAACCATACGTAACATCTCTCCCCTTATAGTAAACAGTAAATGCAATTCATATTAAACAATGTTTCTGTTCTAACTTTAGTTCACAATAACTAACTTTAGTTAACATACATTAGAACAATCTTGGAATAACACTTTCTCTAAAACTAAGTTGGTACATAACATTTATACTTTCCCTAACATTAAAATATGACAATATTTTAATATGGTTACTAATAACTAAATGTACAACATGGAGTAAAATGGTTTATAATCGACCCTGGGCAGGGATCGCAACCTTGAACCAGCATCTCTAGAGAACTCTTCCGAGCATGGTGTTGAAGACCCCACGTTTTGTAGTACTTGCTCAGTATTACTGGATGTTGGTTCGAGGTTCGTGCCAGAAACAATTGGCTGTTCGGTATATACAACCTCAGCCTGGGGAGAAGTAGATCCGATCGATGATTCGCCTGATGTCGGAATATTACCTGGAGACTGACTCCCAGTAAAATCATCTATCTCTAATTCACTTCTCCATTCCCCGTTGTCATTCCCTTTGTATACGATAATTTGGTTTTTATGTTTTTTAAGAATTAAATTACTTTTAATATCCTTAACTAAATAAATTACTTTGCCAATCTTCTTTACTATAATGCCTTTGCCCCAGTTACCCCCTTTACACATACTGTTTTTCTAATATAATATTTTTTGTCCCAATTGAAAAAATTGCTTGTTGTTACCCCCATACGCCTTACTCTGTAAACACTGCTTTTGACGAATATGATTAGCGAGAGTACTCGACGATGACTCGGTAGGTGACTCATTCAATATGTCAAGGCGTGAACGAAGTTTCCGGCCGAAAACCAACTCAGCAGGGGTTGAGCCTGTTGTGCTATGTACTGAATTTCTGTAGTCAAATAAGTACTTCAATAAAATCGCTTCACTTTGTTTGCTACATTTACTATTAATTAAACTGGATTTGATTCCCTTTTTAATTATCTTAACAAAACTCTCCGCCTGACCATTGCTCGACGGATGATAAGTTGGCGACGTCACGTGATCGATAGCGTTTACTTGACAAAATGTTTTAAATTCCTGAGACGTAAAAGCCGTGCCGTTATCGCTCACTATGGTGTGCGGCAACCCGAACCGAGCTATAAATTCCTGTAATTTAAATATTACTAACGAAGATGCAGCTGAACTCATTTTATAAGATTCGACCCATTTTGAATACGCATCTACTACTACCAGGTAAGTACAACCATTTATAGGTCCTAAAAAATCAATATGTATTCTATAGAAAGCGTGTGGGGGATATGGTCATACAGCGAGCGGTGCCCGCCCGGGAGCGGCTCGTAACTGCATGCACACGTTACAACTAGCTATATTTTTCTCAATCGCTTGATCTAGGCCAGGGAACCAGAATCTTCCTCTTGCCTCGGCTTTAGTTTTAACTACTCCTAAGTGTGATTTATGTAATTCAGATATAATAGTGTTCCTTAAACCATTAGGAATCACAATTTTATGTCCGCGCATCACACAACCACTTTCATATGACAATTCTAACCGGCACTGAAAATACGGTTTTAATTCGGCATCTCTCATTTTTGGTGGCCACCCATTTAAAATGTACGAAATAATTTTTTGTAACAATATATCTTTTTTTGTTTCTTCACAGAGCATTAAACGCGTGACCGGTAAACTGTTATCAATAACAAAATTAACATATGAAGCCCGATCCTCCATCATGTCATTCTCCGCGCGCTCGTCCGCAGCCGTGGTCCGCTTAGCGGTGCTGTGCCCCAGTGACTGCGCCGGCACCGGCGACTCACTAATCGTTGCGCCAGCTCGGGATAAATAGTCTGCACTATTGTCGGCACTACGCACATATTCTATTGTATAATTATATGCGCTTAAAAACATCGCGTATCTTTGTAGACGATTTGCGGATACTTCTGGCACACCACGGTACGGACCAAATATTGACAATAAAGGTTTATGGTCGGTGCGTAGAATAAACGGTGTAGACCTACCATATAAATATTGATGAAATCGTCTAATCCCGAATATAATCGCTGTGGCTTCCTTTTGAATCTGCGCGTATCGTTTCTCGGCTTTGTTAAGTGTACGCGAAGCAAAAGATACCGGCCGCTCAATTCCACTATCGTCTATTTGTGACAATATAGCACCGAGTCCGGTGGGGGACGCGTCTACTGTCAGAATAACTGTGGCACTTGGGTTAAAGTGCGCGAGCGTCTGATCTGAAGTTAAATGCTTTTTTATAGTCTTAAAAGCAGCGATATGTTCTTCAGTCCATTCCCATTTATTACCTTTTTGCAATAGATTATACAATGGACTGAGGATCGAAGATGCTCTTGGAACAAAGTTTCTATAATAGTTAACTAAGCCCAGAAAAGATTGTAATGTACCGACATTAGTCGGAACTGGAGCATTAGCGATTGCCTCAATTTTTTTCGCAGACTTTTTCAACCCGTGTCTATTAATTGTATAGCCCAGATATTCTACTTCATCTTTAAAAAAATCACACTTCTCTTTCTGCAATGTTAACCCAACATCTTGCAATCGTTTTAATACCGCATTCAGTCTATCTAAATGCTGGGAAGTATCAATTCCCGTTACCAGAATATCATCCAACATGCAAAGAACCCCGTCCATTCCCGACAACACACATTCCATTGCACGTTGGAAAATAGCCAGTGCACTCGCGAGCCCGAACGCTAGGCGAGTATACTTGAACAGGCCGCGATGGGTATTAATGCAAGTGTACTGTTGTGACGTCTCATCCAATTCGAATTGAGCGTAAGCTTGTGAGAGATCTAACTTGCTAAACTGCTTACCCCCATGCAACTTGACAAATAATTCCTGTGCCGTTGGTAAAGGGTATTTGTCAACTTTCAAAATTTTATTTACTGTAACCGAGTAATCTACACAAAGTCTAATATCCCCATTACGTTTTAATACTGGTACTATTGGCGAGGCATATTCCGAAAACTCAACGGGCTTAAGAATACCCTCACTTAACAAACGGTCGATTTCCGCATCGATTTTATCTTTTAATGCGTAGGCTATGTGTCTCGCTTTGCAAAAACCCGGTTTAGTGCCCTCTTTCACATGTAATTTTACTTTATAAAGATTAAATTTGCCTAACTTATTAGAAAACACTGCTGGATAACGAGCTTGTAAATTGCCTGTGAATTTATTCAGACTGTCGCAATAATTTAATGAAAGTAATTGCAGTTGAAACGCCGATATAAAATCACGCCCGAGAAGGGGTGGGCCACCGTTATGAACCACACAAACTTCTAACAAACAAGTACGGCCCTTGTACGTAAATTTTAAGTTCACGACTCCTGCACAATTAATCCTATCTCCGGTGTATGTAAATAGACGTTTTATAGTTGACGATAACGGCACATCAGAAAAATAGTGTTTATAGGTTTGAAATGAAATAACCGTTACGGCTGACCCGCTATCAATTTGAAACTTCATTCGTACCCCTTGAACAACTACTTGTTCAGCCATTGGTTCTCCACTAACCGAGCGAATATTGAATAACTCACCGTCATCGTCGGTTCCCTCGTTTTGTATGTAATTTATTTTAGTACACATACGGCGTAAATGCCCTTTTTGCTGGCACTTTTTGCACTTATATTTGGCGTATCGACACTCTGCCGCGTTATGATTTTTTAACCCGCACACTTTACACTGCACTTTGTTATCACTAACACCCTTGGAACTATTCGCGATCTTGTACAGCTGCTCGTTTTGCGCCAGCCCCTGCGCTGACGCGGCCGCTGTCACCGCGCGTGCGTTGCTAATGTTCACCGCCAATTCCACTGCTTTAGTCAGTGTTAGGTCAACCAGGTCTCGCGCGAATAACTTCTCTCGCTCAGGTCCCGGTAACATGCCCATTAGGAAACGGTCACGTAAAGCCTCCGCGATGTCCCGGAACCCACAATGCTGTGTCAGACCGCGTAGCCGCGCTGCCCACTGCGTATATGATTCATCCACATTTTGCGTGGCGGCGTAGAAGGTATATCGATCACCAAACCCTTTCTTCGCCGGTGTAAAATGGTCATCTAATATCTTTAGGATTTCTTCGTACGGTACCACTTGTATATCCTTTGGTAACGCTAAATCCGATGCCAACTTATATGTACCGTCACTGAGTGCACTTAATAATATGGCTCTTTTCTTAATTGCATTGCTCCCAATGTCATTTGCGATAAACCACTGAGATAAACGGTTTTTGTATGTTTCCCATGATTGAGTAACATGGTCAAAACTTGATAAAATACCGAATTGAGTTTGAGACATTTCACTTTTTTACTTTTTGCGCGGGTAAACTCGTCGCCACTGTTATGTCGGAGCAGGTGTGAAAGGAAAGACGGTTATTAGCACACTGACGTTTAATAAGTGATGCATACCTTATATACCTAGGTACAACCATACGTAACACTGTCCTAAGGACCAAAACATACTACGCAAATTAATTCACATTGGTTTACAGTCCGCATGCATACACCATCACACTACTGTGAACACTGTGAAGCGAGGAATAAGACAAAACTGCGGTTTGGCGTCCTGTACCCGCGCGGTGTCGACGTTTGTTTGTGAGGTTATTTTGGGACAGGCACCTACTATCAAATGCTTTGAGGATGTAGAAATTTGCAAGTTATCTACATAGATAATAACATCCCCAATGGACGCACATGCGTCCATTGGGGATGTTATTATCTATGTAGATCATCATTATTGTTTTAAATCAGGACTCCTCCGTGATTCAACTGTGGGCGCGAGAGATTCTGAGTTCGAATCCCCGGAAGAGCGACGTGGTTTTTCTAATACATTTTACCTAGAAATAAACACCCCAAAATAAACTGTCGTCGTCGCTTTAGTGGTAGAGCCACGGTGTAGACAATTACGTCTACAGCACGAATGGGCGGTTCGACCGGTTTGATACCACTGACTCACAGGAAACTGACCTAAAGCAGCCCGCTGTCGCGTGTCATTCGGTGAGTGAGATTTTTGGTAGCCTAACTCTCCCCCTCACTTTGCCAATCCCTATTTCCCTTCCGTTAGGTTGGCAATGCGCCTATGATTCTTTTTGTGTCTTGGGTGTCTATGGGCGATGGAGATCACTTACCATCAGGTGACACATCAGCTCGTTTGCCAGTCTCTGCTATAAAAAAAAATGAAACCGGCCGTTCGTAATAGCTAAGCCGAATCTTTTCATCACATGTTTCGTTGATTCCAAATTGTACTAGGATAACAGCAAATGGAAAAAGACTTTCGTGCAATAAAAATACACGCCATATATATGATACCGCTTTTACTCACCTCCCTCGTCCATGACATTATATAATAGTGTTTTCATATAAAAGTAGTCATTACTATCAGAAAATAATAGTATAACGATAGACATATTATTTGCACAAAGAAATTAAAGATTTCTTGCGATGACAAATAGGTACACTGAGGATGCCGATACAAATGAAAGCGGAAACGTTTACGGGTACAAAGGACGGCACAGGTGTATGAATCATTAAGCATTATGTTTAATGTGAAGGTAGAAGGAGGGAGGGGAGGCACCAGGGAGCTTACTAAACATTACTTTCTTATTCTTTTAAAAATAATGGCTTCCACGAGTAATACGGTGATTTAGCCAATGTAAAAGTAAATAGAGCAATTATGTTTTCACAATGACCATGAGACCCAGATGTGGATGATCTCAAGGCCCTGCTGGGATTATGGCGGTAATTCCTTCCAGTGCGGTGCTCCTCAGATGACCTTCACTCGGCGAATCGACCGAACAAAGCCAGCCAACGCTCCAAGCGAAGCTCATCGAAGATCACCGATTAAAAAGTTTCCACATTATACTGTCCATCTTCACTGAAGTTTGATGCATTAAACCATAATACTTAAAAACAACAAATACAGCTCTAGAGAATAATATAAAATAATTTTAACAAGCGACGCTCACCCTGTCAGACTTCCCGTCAAAATCCTCAAACCTTATTTTATTTTGTAACCTCGGTAAAATTAGACAATCTACCCGGCAAATCGACCAAAAATGTAGTATTTTCCTTTACACTTTATCGTAGCGTATATCTGTTTCGAGGTAGGCCGGAGCGACACGACGCCGGCCACTGCCCGCGCCCGCGCCGCTCGAGCCCACCAGCCACCAGCCCGTCATGTCATGACGATACGTCGTCACCCTCGTCGCTGACGCGACCCACCATGTCCGCATCACGCAACACCATATCACATTTTTACTAAACACTGATTAAATTAATGTTGGCTATAAGTTCCTCAGATCAAAATCGTTTTACTAACAGATTAGGAAAATATCTAATACGTTTGCATTCGTATATGGTGATCACATACCATCAAGTGATTCGATTGTTTCTTTGATATTCATAAAAGTTTCATAAGAGTTTTCTCGTGACCTGGCAAATACAGAGAAATATAGCTTATAAAATGTGCATGTATTAGATAACATATCAAGTAGGAGAATAGAGTGATAAAGTTTACGATGTTTTTATACTTCTTTTATAGTGGCGTTCTTGAATGCAAGCGTCTTAAAATATCACCTACTGTGAACGCTCATTTATTTTATAAGCAATCGATACTGCATTCAAGTTTTATACCGAATGTTCCCACAGACGTTGCGGATAAAAACAAAAACCGTGCTCGTAAACATTAAACCCCTTACTTAGGACTAACTGCCACGCTACTAGTAATCTAGAGTTAGTCCTAAACTCGATTTATCCTACATCTCATTCATATATTCAAATTAAGATTTTGGAGGAATCGCGATTTATCGAAGTGCTGCAAGTTGTCTTAAATGTAAGGACAGCAAAATTGTGACAAATTCGGTTTAAAGATAATAATATAATAATATTAGCCCTATAATATTACTGTCTTACTGCTGGGCATCGGCCTCCGCTATTAATGAGAGGGGTTAGGCCTTAGTCTACCACGCTGGCCTAATGCGGGTTGGTAGACTTCACATATCTTCGAATTTCCTGTGAAGAAATTCTCGGGTATGCGGGTTTCCTCACGATGGTTTCCTTCACCGTTATAGCAAGCGATATTTCACAATTAAAATACGTTTAACATAAAAAAGTCAGAAGTAAATGCTCCAGTTTGCGGTTGGTCTCGAAACTCCGACACTAGTCTCGGCAGTCCGTACCATTCCCAACTGAACTATCGCTGGTATAAAGATAAGAGGCGCGAAAACGTTTTTATAAGAAAGGGGATAAGTCAATTTACAAAATGAATAGGACTGTGTGCGTTTGGCATGAATGGGCCGGCTCGACTGATTTGATACCACTATCTCACAGAAAACCGACGAAAAGTGGCAGCTCGTTGTTACGTTTCATTCGGTAGGTAAGACACTCGGTGTAGATTTTTTTTAAGTGCAAGTATTTCGTAGTTCATTTTTTCCGATGATCTCTGGAATAGTCACTTAGGCGTATCGTATTTACGTGTCTTTTACTAATATAATAATGTAAAAGATGTCATTATTACAATAATTATGTAATTATTACAATTTTATGAATTTGGAAGTCAACATTTCCATGGGAAGTAAAATTATTTGCAAATCTGAATGCAAAACGCAATCGTACAGGTGACTTACTAGTATATTAATCCAAAATAAAAGAAGCAAGTGACCGCCCATAATCGAATCAGATTTAATAATAACCTTGAGTTTACTAAGTAGACGACAAAAAATGGTTCATCGATTTGTATGTGAGCAAGAATTAATAAGGACGTGCTATTTAATGACGCCCTTCTATATTTTTTACATATCAACACTGGTTTAGATGGTAATTACATTCAGCCTTCCAATGTTGCTAGTCAGAGGCGTTGGATTTCTGAGTTATCGAATTAAACATTATGACTCTGGATGTACACCTCCTTGTGCTACGTATGTATAGGTTGTGAACCGAGAGCTCTTCGGTTTGAATCCAGGGCAGGCCGGACGTTTTTCTAACACCATTTCCCTGGGACTGGGTCCCCCACAATGTAATTGGCTTCAGGCAGGCAGCCGGTCGTAAAAACCAAATCCGTTCTGCAACATGCTTGAAATTGTGTGTTGCGCCGACCCCACATCAAAGTCGGATAAGGGCAGTTGGAAAGAAAGAAAGATGAGTTAGAAAAGAGCGATCTTCTCTAACACAACGCTGAGAAGTTTTTAAGAATGGCAAACAGGTTTATAGTTACAGCGCAGTATAAAGTGTGGACGAGCGTCTAACGCGTAAACTGGTCGTAAAGTAAATAATAGTGTGTGAAGACTGTAGAGTGGAGAGTACGAGCCCCGTGTCGCGCCCCGTGTCGCGCCCCGTGTCGCGCCCCGTGTCGCGCCGCGCCGCACAAACTCGGGGTAATGTATGTAGGTACAAGTTTTGATGGAATGTAATCGAAGTGAAAAGTTCTTTTTTTCACTTTACTACATAATATTCTCTTTTGGGGAATAACTGAAAGGCTAGGCACAACAGGAACTAGAGTAAACACTTTTTTGCAATTTCTTGTATTAAGTGTTTATCCGAAGCATATATAAAAGTTGGAAGTGGTGAACCTCGAGGTCAATGCTTCTTTACATTCTGAGGGAAAAAGCAAATTGAGAGGCCTGCGTGAGAACACGGGATGAATATCCTACCACCAGCGAATCTACATAAATTACAGACATGATCTGAATGTAATTGACAATTTGCCTACCTTAAAACGGTAATATTATGTTGTTTTATGTTATAATCATCACCATAAAAATCAGCAAGTGCATGCTGCATATCTGATCACGCACAGTACAGGGTTCCGAAGTAAGGGTAACTGTTCACCATCATCATCAGCCATAGGACGTCCACTGTTGAACATAGGCCTCCCTCAAAGATTTCCAGATCGACCTGTTGGAAGCGGCCTGCATCCAGCGACTTCCTGCGACCTTTATCAGGATAGACATAGACCAGAGGATTAGCAAGTTGAAGTGGCAGTGGGCAGGGCATACAGCTCGTAGAACTGATACCCAGATGGGGCAGATGGGCCAGAAAAGTTCTCGAGAGGAGACCACGTACCGGCCAGCGCAGCGTAGGTAACTGTTACTTAAATATAATTTTATTAGACGTAATTTTAAGTATATGGTCCATAAACTCATATTTACTACATGTTCTACATAACTAACAACTTCATATAAGTGATATTGAAAATAACTTGTACGCTTTTTTTTCTTTTTACGTAGGTCGTCCATTACTCATTAACTTGCAAAGCCTGCTGAGCCGCTATAGTTTTCCTTTGAAATTCGTGATATATTCTACTGTAAATTTTTCACGTGTCCAAAACCAACCGTTTCGGAAATAGAGGGGTCGGGAGAAGCCCTACTCTACCAAAAATGTTCACTTTAAAGTTTAATATTTCGAAAACAGAGCCTCCAATCGAAAAATAGTTTTCGCAAACCCACATTATTTTTGAAAGACCTATCTAACGATACCCCACCAAAAAAAAATCACCCTCACCTTACATACATACATTACAGGGGAGGCACCCTAAAAAGTTTTTTTTTCAACAGTTTATTCCTCACCTTTCTTAGTTTGATAGATATGTATAATCGGTCCAAATGACAGCCCTCTTGTACTTATGTATGTATAGTCTCTAAGATAAACAGTGGTCAGACAGACAGACGGACCGACACGGGGTTCCAATTTGGCATTTGGTTTCGGAACGCTAAAACCTAGTATTTAACCGGAAAAATGTATTAATGGCTAAACAAATTGTCATTTTTTATTGCAATAAAATATGTTTTTATTATGGTCGTTTATAATTTTTTTTTGTCTTTTTAAATGTAGCGATCGTTAGATATTCGCGGCACGTACAGCCACACCTTAAATCATTTGTACCGGTTTGTCGAGTTTAAATTATTAATAAAACAAAAAATGCGTAAATGTTAAAACAAGTATTTTTTAAGTTTTTATTTTTTTGCATCAACTTTTTATGCATAATGATGGATGGTAGTTATTTAGTTTTATAAGTACTTGTCTACGAAATGATGCGGGAATTGTACAAAATTGTTGTATCATGTGTCGGTAATTTAAAATAAATTATATGTTCGGATAGTTCAAAAACAGCGCGACGCGACGTCACATCAAATGGTCTAAGAATGGAGAGGTACATTGACCTTCACTCATCTGATAACCAGATAAGACATATTTTAATAAAATATAATTTATTTACAAATACTTTTGCTTTTAATAGCTTGCATATCGAAAAGTGTTCATGGCTATTTTTTAAATATATTTTCATATTTTTTTTTTGCAGCCGTGCCTTTTCGCTTCGTTGCGCCGACCCCACATTAAGATGGGATAAGCGCAGGTAGAAAGAACCGGTATACTTTTTAACTACATATAATTGTAAATGATCTATACGAAGTGCTAAGTGGACATATCAACGTATTCACACCTGGAAATTATACTAAAATATTAAGTTAGTTTATAATCGTAATGACATCCGGGAAAAATCATAAGTGATTAAAAAAATCTATAAATTAGTAATTTGAGAAACACTTATTTATAATTAAACGTATGCGGTAAGTCCCCTCGAAAATGGGGTTTTCCATATTTTTTTGAAACTGGCAAATGAGCAGGTCCGCAGGGTCGCCTGCTGATAAGCGATCTCCACCGCACCGCCTTCTGATTCTGCTCATAATAATTATAATTAAGTTCACAAAAAAAATGAATATTGTGGGTATAATACTTAGGATGGCCTTTGGCTAATTGTTAAATGTGTTCATATGGAGTTGTATGGTGATAGTCTCGCTTGTTATCACATGAAGCGTCTAGTTCTCTAGATAGAGGTGAACTCTATCTACCCCTTCGGATGTATGCATAAGCTTACGTTTTAGAAACACTGCACAAGTGCGGAATATAATTCAAACTACATAATTCAATTCTTCATCATTGGTCAACCACTTCAGATTTTTATATTTTACCAATTCAGTTTAAAAACTAAGGAAATTAAAAAGAAATCAAATAAGTTTGTTTACACAGATCTATAGAATTCTCTATAAAAGGATAGGTATGTATAGCAAAGAGCTGATTTTTATTTCGTTATCATGGTTGGAATCATTTCATAAAAGGCAAATATTATTTCATTAGGCTAATTCCAAAAATGCATCACGATTCACGAATAGTATTGTTATTAGAACGTGACAATAGCCATTCAAATCACGAGGGAAGTGATTTTTCAGAGTTAATTCTGCGGGTGTGGGTGCGGGTGGCGGGAAACGTTCGGCTTGGTTCGGCTCGGTTCGGCTCGGTTCGGCTCGGCTCTGCGCGCTCGGCGACGTTCACGGCTGACGGCACGGGCCGGTCGCGGCCGCCACAACCATCAGTGCTCACTGCCGCCGCCGACACAGAACAGCGGCGCGGCGCGTTGCGGCGCCTCATCCGTTCTCTCCACAAACGAATACATCGACAGACGACTACCAACTCGCAACATAAACTACATCCACACTCCAAACTTGGACCGCACACATTAAATAACTACCGACTGAGATTCTGCAGCTTCTGTTCTGGGTGTCAAGTGAAAAGTTCAACGAGTGAAAACTTCGGAAAAAATTATAAACAAAGTGAAAATTAGTGTTGTGTTGTGTTTGGTGTGGATACTGTGAACAACTTGCAAGCGTGTCTCCGACGGATTACTACCGACTGATGCTAGCATTTCAGGTAGGTAGGTGTAATATTTGTACTAAAGTAATATCGTTAAATATTGTATCCTGCGTATTTTGTATTCAAATTTTTTCCAAAATCCTTTTTGTCACACTGAAAAACGAAATGATTTCCGCTTCATAAAATTAGCACTTTTTATTTTATCGTTAATCAATTTAAAATAAAATATATTGTTATATTTGTGAGTGCTTTAAAAATGAATATATTTACTGAAATTTAAAGATGTTTCGCAAGTGAAAATAATAGATAATAAACATAAATACATTACTATGATATCTTCTAATATGTTTTAGCGAAAAAATAGTATATGTATAATAGAAAAAAAATACCCAGAATATTAGACTGAAAATATGCTGTCGGCTAAAAGTTCACGAATTATGAAGGAAAGCGCACTAATCTCTACACACTCCACACGGTTATCTTGACCCGCCTTACGTTCTAAACAAACGTTTTTTTTTTGCTACAAATAACTAAATTAAAACATACACTCTAATTTATCAGTCTTATATTACCTCTATAGTGTCCATCATGTATTATATATAAAAAAATAGAAGTAAGGTAGAGATAGACATAGAAATACTTATAAATTATAATTAACGTGTTAGCTATAATAGTAGGTAGGTAAGAAGGACAATAATGAAATAATAAAATTATACAACCAAATGCAATATAAACACAAATTATCGATCAGTTAGATATATTTTATAATTATTTTTATATGTTTGTTGTTTGTACGAGTACTTTTTATTATTTCTCAATTCATATAGTCAGAACATTTTGACGATCGTTTATCAAGAGATAGAATTTATCCAGTTGTACCTGGCATCGTATTTCTACAATCTCCTCAAATGAAATGTTTCCATAAAGATCACAATGAAAACTCACGACATGACACACATATTTCGTACATAGTTGGAATTATCTCCTGTACTGTACACACATTCCACACGCTCTGGAAGCTGTGTCTACCGTCTACTGTCTCCATACCTAGTGCCTACACCGGTACCGTACACGGTACACGTGACGTCTGGTTACTACTTCATACTTAGTTCATGTAATGAATCCCCGGTTTCAGTTGATTTAAAAATGGAGAACAATCTCGTTTTATTTGTATTTATCATTATAAGCAATTGCTCAGTTTAATATTTTGCTTACGAAGGCGGACGAGTTATCGATGGCTCAGCTTAAGGTAAGTAGTTACTTGTAAATGTTTCCTCTTTTGTATCTGACTAAAGCCTCTCAAGGTGATAGTATATTTTGGTAATGTTATAATGACGGTGTATGCGAGAAAGATGAATTCTTTAGTGGATAACAGCTAACTTACCACAAATGAACACTTAGTATTTATATTTATTTATTTAATGATATTAATTAATAAATCAATGAGGTAATTTAATGATTAAATATTTCCTTAATAATAACCTTCTTTACCTTTAATAATAATAAGTGGGCCTATGCGACGGGAGTTGATTAATAATTATCTTTTTTTAGTATATATTGTCAATAATCGTCTTCTTGACATTATGTCAGTATATGTACAAATATAATATATGATACAAGCTGTGGGCTGTAGGGTCCTGGAATCGGTCCCTCGGTCAGGAACAGTGGATTTCACAAAGAGAGTTGACGTCAGGCAGGCGGCTGGTCGTAAAAACTAAAAGCCAAAATTCTGTAAACGAGTAGCTGGGTCACATTGACTCACCGACGGCATTGAAATCTCGTCATCTTAAGATGCCTTTTTTAAAAAATATTATTCATTTTAGTACGTCAATGTGGCATGTTTCCATTTACTGTGAGTCTGTGACGTGCTCCAACGTGGTCGGGATGAAGTTATTATCCGGAGTAGATATAAAGAGAGAATAAAAACAGAGTTATAAAGCGACGCATTTGTGTAAAAAATGTCGGTCGAGTTTCTTGTCAGTTTCGCGCGACATTCGGCGGAACACTATTTTTCTTATTTATTATATTCGGATGTAAATTGGGAAGTCACGTAGATTTGTCAGCAAACAACACTCTCTATTATTTATGAGTCACATTAATCGAGTTATTTGATATTTAATAAAATATTAAATTATATAATCGCAATATTTTGCGACAACGTTTACAGCGCGGTTCTACCATATATTAAATATTATGTTTTTTATATTTTCTCTTTGTCATAAACTTGCCATACATTATAGCTGTCAAGATTGCCTGAGAATTCCATTTGGACATTGTCCATAAAACGGGGCAACTGACATCACTATTATTATTCTTTTGTTGACGTTGTCGTAATTCAGAGAGTCGCATCCATGGTCGCATCTCAACGTACTCGTAATAATCGCCAATTCGTTTTGTTTTGTTTTGACGCACACGGTTTGGTTACGTCAGTATTTTTAAATACACGTGGGTTGTAACCATTAACATCTTCGGGGGATGTTTTTTTATCGAAGGAGTGATAGGTAACTACAATTGTTGCATGTCCGATTCCAATACCCGGGTGATACAACTCCCAATTTTATTTAAGCGTTGACCACTAATAAACTGCTCGCTTCATTGCCAAAAACAAATATTAGTAAGTAAAACTTGCATACTTAAGAATTATCCATAAGACTTTCGAAGTTATGTGAAGTCTATTAACTCGCACTAGAGGAGCGTCGTAGTCCATAGACTTAGTGATTGTTTCGTTTCGTATCCAGCTTTAGTTCAGGATAGGACGCGGTTGCTACGAGTATTATTATTTATTACTGTTAACTTCCTTCTACTAATAGCAGTAGAATCCGTACTCGAGTACTCGCATAGTGTGGTGGGCACTGTGGAATCCTCACCTGGTGGTGACGCTGTCTTAGGGATCCATGCATGCCAAGCCTTTGCATAATATTTTAGAACTTGATAAAGTGCTACCTGGAGATAGAACTTAAAATGTTTCGAACAACAACATGGCACTTAATGAAATAGAATCCCATGATGTTATATGTAATTAAGGTTCATTTAATTTTCTTCAACTGCCTCGGTGGCGTGGTGGTATTTCGGTATGACTATGGTTCTGAGGTCTGGGGTTCGATCCCCGGGTCGGGCAAAGTGATATTGGAATTTTCCATATCAGTTTGGAGTCTGGAATTTGTGCCCGATATGGCGATAGGCTCGCCCTCTATCACATCTGGGACGGAACTAAGCTCGGCGAAATGTGGGTGTACTAGTTCGCTAGTGCGCTACTGCCTACCCCTTCGGGGATACAACCGTGAGCTTATGTTATATGTTAATTTTCTTAAAATATGTGAAATGGGTACTCATAAAACTTAAACTTACGACCGCCGCATATCGAGGCACGAGGACTATGAACTTAAATGATCATTAATAATGAAAGTGAAACCGTCGTTAAATAACCAATTTGTATTCACACGTTCAATAACCATATTTCATAACATAATCCGATGGCGCGTCCCGATCTGACCGTTAAACTTACACTTATTTATCACTTCTAAGTTATGTTATAACGTGCCCACTGATAATACATATAAAACAACTCAGGGTACAATATAGGGTACATAGTACGATGCATTACAATACAATCATAATACAATATACTCGTACTGATTCTGATCTTAAGTTTACGCGAATATTATACATTGAAATAAAACTATTCTTACGGATTCTATCACGATTAGGTTTTAATTATTATTTTTGGGAATAATAATTAAAACCTAATCGTGATAAAATCCGTAAGAATAGTTTTATTTCAAATATACTCGTAGATTGAAACTGTACCAATTTCTCCCGGGTTTTTTATTCGATTATTTGAAATTCGTTGTTGAATAAAGACGCATGTAGAGGTACATTCCTGGAAATTCTCCGAGCTGCGTTGTTCGGCGTCGATAAAAGTATCTCGTGGTTAATCCTGACCTAGACGAGTAACAGAAAGGTGTGTGTGGCTGAGATAGAAAAACCTCTTAGAGACCAGCATGCAGGCACTAGAGATTAAATCCACAGTTAGTATATCAAGAGATGTATGGAAATGTTGTGTCTTGTGATTATGATGTTATCTTCATTAAAGATAACCTTTGTAACATCTTAAAACTATAACCCTTAGTTAGTTTAGCGCTAGGTGGGTATCCAGCTGTAACTGTATTTGCGAGTATATTTATGTCGATGCGTGATTGTAATTATTTTCCTCGTCTGCGTATTGTTTTAAACCTTTAACCAATCGTGCTTAAACTGTTCAATGATGTTAAAGTGTTAATGATCTCATGAAAATATAGTTGCCGCAACACCTCTCCACCCTCGTAGACACTTTAAATTAAAATTTCGCAAAATGTTTCGTAATTATAGACGAAATTAAACCTACAGAACTTTAAGAGACAGCAGTTATTTGTTCGCGATTACGATAAATAACAAGTGTCTCAGTGGCGTAATTGTATATTGGTATGACTACTGTTCTGAGGTCTCGGGTTCGATCCCTAGGTCGGGTAAAATGATATTGAGTATTTTAACAGAGAATGTGTGTTCTCTTCAAGTTTGATTTCGGCTTTACGCAAACATTATACCTCTATATACAAGGAATCTAAATATTTGGTAAAATCACATCATTTAATCCGGCGGTTAAACTGTTGACCACAAGCCGGATGCAGATACGCGTAAATATTAATGATACATCGGATATATAATATTTTGATAGTCCATCAGCGCGTGAGAGGCCGCCGCACTCGGCTTGCGGGTGCACTATGCACGGTGCACGGTGCCTCGTCCGCATACTGCCTCGTCTGCAGATCATATCCACCGTTCACGTCAACAGCTATACATATATATGTAATAATAAACTAGCTATCTATCTATCCTACGGAATCTATGTAATATTATTATTCCGCGATTAAAAGTAATTTATGTGATATTGCAGACACAATATTATATGTGCCTTTCATTCAAACCCGTTCAGACGCGCTCTGGCGTGGTTGAGTTGAGTTATACTGGCTTATATACCTATTCATCCTATCTTTCGCATCATCACTACATAGTATAAAACAAAGTTGCTTCCCGCTGTCTGTCTGTCCTTATGTATGCTTAGGTCTTTAAAACTACGCAACGGATTTTGTCGCGGTATTTTTTAATAGATAGAGTGATTCAAGAGGAAGCTTTATATGTAACCTCTATAATGTATGCATAAATTCATCCCCTAACACACACCCTGTGTGTGGTGGGTGGGATGTAATGGGAGATGAATGTTTGTCAAGACTCTCACGCGGGCGTAGCCGGGGCAAAAGCTAGTTTATAATATTAAGTTTAGTTTATAATAATAAATAGCAATATCTCCAGCGTGACTAGGCCGGCTCGACAGGTTCGATACCATCGTCTCACTGAAAACCGCCATAAAGTAACAGTTATTGCGTTTCAGTGAAGTATGTAATGACTCACTTCCCAGTCCCTTATCTTTTTCTTTAAGTTTGGTTGCGTACACCGACACGTTATAATTTTAGAACATAATGGGTGTCTATGGGCGGTGGAGACCACTTACTATCAGGTGACCCACCTGCTCGTTTGCAAGACTGCCATAAAAACATAATAATAATTTTGATAACGGTTCGGTACTGTCGTGCAGTTGCGTATATTCGCCACGTGGGCGGGTGTAGTGTCCAATTACTAACCACATCACTTACAGGCCTACGAGTGTAACAAGAGACACACAATCTGTGGAAACGGCGCGGCGCGGGGCGGCGCGACCTAACAAACCATAGTATAATCATCATCATCATCATCATCATCATCATCATCAGCCATAGGACGTCCACTGCTGAATATAATACTAAAATATTATACATAGCCTTGCAAATAATCACAAGTTTAAAAACTTAACGGACAGACTTCAAAACTTATTCGATCGTAACCAAATTTATATGGGATCACCCTTGAGATAAGCTCTATCCGCACACAAAAATAATCTTGAAAATATAAAACAAATATATTTGTCACCTTACACTACAGGGATCGAATCCGCATCTTGTAATTTTATAACTGACTACTTTAATTGACAATTGGCATTTTTTAACATAACGTGTTATATTCAACGTGTTGCTACTATATAAACACTGTAAATCGTAATTTAAGCAAATTTATTTTATGTAATTATAATATTACATAACAGAAATTATAATTTTTATAACTTACTACACGATTGTAATTATTTCAATTTACGTGGTTGTCAGTTCAGTTTGATTTTTCCCTAATATTTATTTTGTGATATAACTAGTCTACATGTGGATGTAGATAATTCGGACACAACAAGTCGTTATCATAGGGCAGAAAACATATGTGTTGCAATCGCGCCTCGTTGCGTAGTGGGTATAACATGTCATAAACTTTATACACTTTATACAGAAATCACTCAATTGCCTATGTTTTATGTAGTAATTTAAAAATTGAGTGTTGTAGAGCGTCATCTCAGATGTAGTGGCGTTTGAGTACCTCGAGGCAGCCCACTTATTGGCTCACTCGTAAAACACGTCGTCAATCAACACCGTGGCGTGTTGATTGACGACGAGCCCGAGCCCAGCGCAGCGCGGCTCGTCTCCAGTCGACTTGGACGACAAAAAAAGATGCCACTTAAGATGATTTGTTTCAATCAACGTCAATAAATTATTTTTTATACAACGCGTCATCTTTCATTTTATATAAAACCCCTGACACCCATAAAACGGGACAAACAACCTGTTTAGCAAAGGCAAGCCCGCACATATGTATCTGTAAGTTATACTTAATGATACTAAGCCACATACTTGCTCTTTGTACCACATATCTACTCTCTCTGCTCATAAACATGTCACTCTTCAAGGTTCTTGATTTAAAAGCGTTTGACCAAACTACTTAAAGGTGACCAGTGATAAAATTTGGCAGATGTTTAGTGAATTTAGGCATCCAGCCTTAGAGAAATACTCCTTTTTTTTTACTGAACAGAGCTCATTGCATTCCATCTACCGGCTAAATACTAGCGTTGTGGAACTTGTGGATCATTGCTTTGAACTACTATTATAAAGAAGGTGAGTAGTTTAGATCTCATGAAAACGCCTTTTTAGTCTAGCTAAAAACAGAATTTTTCGGAGGTCGATCGTTGAATTAATTGTGAGTGAACTTTTTAGCCACGCTGACTGCCGAAGCACTCCGACATTCAAATATTTAATATGTCTACTGTATTAAACATCTGTATTTGATAAAGGCAATGGCAAGGAAAAATACGTGTGCCATTGATTTTGCAGAGTGTTTGAAACGGCGTAGTATTTTTTACACGCTTTATTTTTAATTATACGATAGTGTTGTGTAACGATCAGGTGAGTTTATATCTCGGGTGACTCGGGCAATAATTCATGCGCGTCAAAACTTTGTTATTTTAACATTTATGACTTTATAATGAGAGCTTTAATTTTATTAGGACCAGTTTAATGCGACGTAGAAAAAGCTATACAACCTCATTATACATCTCCGCTTCACAATGCACCAGTAAACAAAACCATGAAATGCGATATGCGACATTTGTAGTATAAAATTACAAAATATTTAAATTATAAATTACGTATAATGGAACGTCATTACAAAACCCAAGTGACGTCATTGTATGGAGCAATGTTTCCAGGTTGAGGTATTTTTCCCAATTTTTCGGAAAATTGTTGTGTTTAGCATGGTGATTGGTGAATGCGATTTCGGAAGAAGTCTTCGTCCCAAATTCGTTGTTCTGATAATCTTGCTACCTTTAAGCGCAGGTTTCAAGTGTGTAACTTGTTTTTACTTCGTTATTTAAATAAACTATTATTGAAATAAAACTATTCTTACGGATTCTATCACGATTAGGTTTTAATTATTATTCCCGACGTTTCGAAGGCTTTGCAGTCTTCGTTGTCACGGGTCAGACTGAGGTGTCATTTGTCCAAAAAAGGTTAGAGTTACAATATCTACCATCATTAAAAAAATATACAAAATCAAAAAAGGTTAATTATTTGTGTTCCGATTTATGCAGTACGAGCTCACGGTGTCTTGAGTTCTGGCAGCTGGTCTTTTGGGTTCCGATTTAATAAGATGTATAATTGGATCCCAGGTTTGTGCAAGCTTCCAACCATCTTCTTTATTGAAATTAGGATGTTTTTTAATTTCAATAGCCTCACGTATCATCCTAGGGAGGAATCGGTGTTCTTTGGCGAGGATTTGTGGTTTATCAAATCTAAGATAATGTTTGGAACCTTCCTCTGAATGTTCAGCAACTGCAGACTTCGTAGAGCGTCGGTGTTTTACGTCAGCTATGTGTTCTTTTACGCGGGTCCCTATATTCCGTTTTGTTTGTCCGATGTAAGAGAGACCACAGTCGCAATCAATTTTATACACGCCTGGGTCTTGCAGAGGTATGTGACACTTGACAGATGGTAAAAATTGACTAATCTTCTTGGGCGGCTTGAAGTAAGTTTTGATAGAAGCGCGCCTCAGGATATAGCCAATCTTGTGAGTGACTCCTCTTACATAAGGTAAAACAACTGGGACGCGTTCGACGGTGGCTGGTTTCATTCGCTTTCTGTGACAGCGCCGTGGGATTTGGATTTGAACATTATCCAAACATTATCTTAGATTTGATAAACCACAAATCCTCGCCAAAGAACACCGATTCCTCCCTAGGATGATACGTGAGGCTATTGAAATTAAAAAACATCCTAATTTCAATAGAGAAGATGGTTGGAAGCTTGCACAAACCTGGGATCCAATTATACATCTTATTAAATCGGAACCCAAAAGACCAGCTGCCAGAACTCAAGACACCGTGAGCTCGTACTGCATAAATCGGAACACAAATAATTAACCTTTTTTGATTTTGTATAATTTTTTAATGATGGTAGATATTGTAACTCTAACCTTTTTTGGACAAATGACACCTCAGTCTGACCCGTGACAACGAAGACTGCAAAGCCTTCGAAACGTCGGGAATAATAATTAAAACCTAATCGTGATAGAATCCGTAAGAATAGTTTTATTTCAATGTATAATATTCACGTAAACTTAAGAAATCAGTATATAAACTATTATTTTTTTATTGGTATGGGGAAATTTTTCTACGATAGGTAATGTTACTAGCCGTCAATGTCAACAAAAAACAATTTCGCGCGACCACAACGCAGAGACGTCACGTACCTTTTTAGCGCGAGCTTTTGTAAGTCCTTTTTAAACATGCGATAATTAAATGATTTGTGCATGTTTTTGTTTCTATTTTGTTTAATAGGTATCGTATGAACTAAAAATTGCATGTAACATGTAAGTTCTCTATTTTATCATAACATAAGCGTCGCATTAGGGGAAAACATGTCATACTGAATACCCGAACACCAGCGTCTTGTGAGCTACACTGGACTGCTGGACTGCTGGAAGCTGCACTAATATGTAGCGCACAACTAAGACAACTCAGACTGACGTCAACACAAATAAATTAAAAGCTATCCGCAATATGACACCTCATGGCACGTACATATTTATTACACATGAAAGGGATCTTCATGATATACACGACGTGAAATGACAACATGTCCACTCCATATAATATTGTTATTCATACAGTGGTCATATCGGTCATATCAGACTGCCTCAGTGGTGTAGTTGTATAACGGTACGAAATACTGACTGAATACCGTCCTGAGGTCTCGGGTTCAATCCTCGGGTCGGGTAAAGTGATGTTAGTTGTTTTCAATTCAGTATCAACTCGGAGTTTGGAATTTGTGCCCGATATGGCCATAGGCTCGCCCCTTATCACATCTGGGTGAGAACTAAGCTCGGTGAAATGTCAGTGTTCTAGTTCGCCAGTGCGTCTCATTAATTCTTTCTACTTAGGTTTACGTTTTCTTAGGTTTACGCGAATGTTATTAATTGAAATAAAACTAGTTTTTACGGATTTAAACCCGAATATTCGAAATGTTTACAGCCTTTGTGGTCACATGACCACGAAGGCTGTAAAGTTTTCGAAACATCGGGACAAAAAACAAATAAAACAAAACAAATCGCGATAAAATCCATAAAAACTAGTTCTTGCCTTCATGCCAATATGGTGTCGGTGCATAAAGTGAGAGTTACTTTACCCGTTTTTACTCCCATTTTACATAATAGTGTATAATAAACATAAGTACTAATAAATAAAAAAAACTGGGCAAGTGCATGCTACATATCTGATCACGCGCAGTACAGGGTTCCGATTAAGGGTAACTGTTACTTAAATGTAATTTAAGTAAAAGTGAACCTTACGAAATTTTAAACTTTACCTCTAGATTGCTAGACTTTTTAAGGGTAATTATTCTTTTCTTCTTGGTAATTATTATTGATACCAATTTTATGCAACACCCCATATAAAACAAGAAACTGACTGACATATCAACGTACACCCGAAACTATTGAAGCTAGGAACGTAAAATATACATGGCTTTTATGACGTAGGTGAACAAGAAATGATCTTTGGAAATGCATCCCCTCTACGACGTGGTGGACTCTCACGCAGGCATAGCTGCGGACAAAAGCTATGTGATTATAATACAGAAATTATCAGTACATTAGCAGTAATAGCCAAGATCTTAAAATCGCTCCAAAAATATTGTATATGTGGAGGTCACCGGCCGAAGATAATCTCGTGTGTGGATATTAACACGTCGTTATACAAGTGATCATACTCGAACCTACTAATAGAGAGTTCATTGGCGCTTCTCATCCCGACGTCTCCACTTTGGTCGTGTTTTACGAAACGGAAACGGAAAAAATGGAGATTCCATTATTTTTAAGCTGTAATAATATCATCAGCAAGAAATGAAAGTTTAAACGTTATTATCTAGTTTGAACCAAATTTATCCCTAAAGTCAAAGCTGATACTGCCGATAGATATATCTTAATCCATAAAAAGAGCTATATTTAACACCGTCGGGACAGTGATGCAGCAGTCTTTTGTACAATTATTTATTGTCTATTCGTCCTTGTACAGGAGACGTACCGAGTCGGGCTGAATACAAAGCCAATTTCATTGTCAGACCGCTTGGAAGTCCGATCCGTTCGCGATGAGATTGATCCCCGGGAGACGGCAATTACTTGCCCTTTAGACGAGATCAGCCGAGGGCGTGAACTAGTGATATAATGTAAACTGTATTAGGACACTGATTCTGTATAAGTTTCTTCCAGTGTGCTGTAAAATGTGAAATAAAAGAATCTGCATGATACGGCATATTTGCCTTAATTCTATATAGAATTTAGTGACCAAAGTGCCACATGCACTTTATGTGATAACTGATAAGTGTTACATTATATCGTAATTAATTTTTCATTATATTCATTCATACAAATCAATGCAGATTCTTAAAAGAACGCGATATTTTACGCCCAAGTCTTTAGTCTTTAAGTTCATTGGGACATTGCATAAACTAAATTAAATATTTGCTAACCGCTTCATTACATAAATGTCATCAATACATTTACTTGAAACTGCAAGGCATCGTAACTAAGAAATCGGCGTAATTAAATTAAACTTATTATGTATAGTACTACTACAACTGATTCCCACGAAACATAGAGGGTGCGGAGAAATACCACTCAGATTTCCTGTTGCGTCGGAATTCAATGGACATAATTGTCGCATACTTACCAGTACGGCATCCAACGCTGTCCCGAATTATTTTTATATCTCACTCTTTATGAACGGTCTGCTTGACAGAACTATTATCGAACTTTACTCTTACCGAAATGAATAAGGTAACTTGTTATAATCGTTTGTCATTGATCTGCTTACAGTGTATTTAGCTGACAATTAAGATCTTGGTTCGAGCAATTATAATTTGTGGTTAAATTTTTACTAAAAATCTCACAGGAGTATCCCTGGTTTGGTATTTATATCCGGTATAACGACTGGCTCTTTACCTATCCATAATTATATAAATGAACGTAGGCGTACTAGCTGCGCCTCGGCTAGATTGCATGTGCTTAATATGCTTTTCATATTGGTATTATACATACATATATCACCTCATGCTTGTATCCCCGAAGGGGTAAGCAGAGGTGCACTAGTTAACTAGAACACCCACATTCCGCCGACCTTAGTTCCGTCCCAGATGTGATAGGGGGCGAGCCTATTGCTAGCATTGCTATTATTACAATTTATTTCTGGCCGGTGTATTCTGTGGTGTATTTGTACGCGCATTGTTTGTCGGTTATCTGTGAAGTCCATTTTCTGCTCCTCGCGACTATTATCAGGTATCTGACAATAAAAACTGAATTAAGTCAATAAACCTGTGTCCATGTCGCCGCGTGGCGCGTGGAGTGTGCCAGCGCGTCTCATCGAACTTTCTATAAACATTTTTACGATTTTTTTGCACATTTGGACGCGTGCCGTGAGCCGTGACAACACGGGATGTTTGACTCATAGAACAGTTTTTAGTCGTAAACGTGGGCAGATGTAGATAATAATATTATAGTGTTAACAAAATGAATATTCATATTCACGGCTCGTAATTAATGTTTTATATTTACATCGAACAAAATGTTCATTTATAAGGAAATAAATTTTACGAATGGTCCAGTCAACCGTACTATGAACAAAACCTGCTGATAAATCTGTAACGCATCCGAATTCATAATTCGTCTAGTTTTGGGAGTCATATTAACTTTTGACGTGTTTGTGATCACGTTCCGTCAGTATCATCAAATAAGTCGTTTACCCTCTTTAGCCTTGAAAACATAAAAAATAATACGACATTAAAGTGGTATCCGATGGTAGCTGTGAGAGGAAGAATTTGGAAGGTCATATGTTACTCGTAGCAGCATGTAAGCGAATTGGTAGATGGCACTCGTCGCGTCGCAGGTCTACCGAGTACCGTGGCCGCCTTGCCGAGCCAAATTACACTCTGCATGGAAAAACATGGCGGGGATAGTGTATGCGCTCAGTATGCTAATGTGATAGAGACGCGTCGCGCTGCGCCCCGCTGCGCCCCGCTGCGCCCCGCTGCGCCGCTTGTTTTACTCTTAGGTGTATAATTACAAATAGATGACAAAGTATTGAGCTACGTAGATTTTATGATTTCAAATTTAAAGTTTTCAAAATATTATGCACAGCATAAGCGGTGGCCGGTGGGGCCACGTTATGAATAATTCTTTCTACAAAAGGAATCGTCGTATTCGACCGTATTATGTCCATGATCACGCAACGAACTGACGTAAAATTGCAGCTTGCTATGTGTATATGTTTCGTATGACGAGTGAGATTTCACAGCCATACTTTATTATACATAAATCCCCATTCTTTCGAAGTCAGCAACGCTCTTGTGGACCATGGATGATGATGATTCTTGTGAATTTATGAGATTCATTCCATTAGGTGACTCACTTGTTCAATTGTGCTGCTTCTTCTGTGAGTTCATAATATATCTTACTAGTGATAATGTGTTATGTACATACATAGCACGCCACATGTTTATAGGGCGAGTTCTTTACATAATTGCTAGATGCAAGTGTGGTTTACAGATTGTAGTGTAGTGTGATATTTATCGTCCATGGCGTCATGTACACGTCGACATTGTACTTGCTTAACGTTAGTGTGACCGGTGACGTTGGCAGCGCATCAATATGCATTAGAACACCCCTATGTAAATAAGTGGGGTGGCAGAATAACACCTTCCTGTGATATGGCTGGGTGCAAATAAACTCACAAGTTAGGAACAACCGCTGGCGTTGTTCAATCACTGTTCAATTAGTTATAGACAAGACTATGACTTGGCACGTTGGGGAAGACTTGTATCGACAGTGCTGATCACCACAGACACCTGACTGACCACCAAAGTATGTATCAATTATTTCCAGGTAGTAGTATCCGTTGGTAACATTAAAACAAAGAAATTAAGAGAATAAAAATATAATAATATGCCAACAGGATATGCATATGTAGTGGCGTGGCTTCAAAGGAAAGGTTCAAAGGAATATGTCGCGTCACCGTGGTAATACTTGTACGTGTATGTGCGGCGACAACATTAATCACGCTCGTAATATGGCGGCGGATATCGACTGATCATCAATAAAGATTAAATTGATACTGTTACGGACGACCGACCGGCGACCCTGCTTGCAACAACAAGCAGGTGAACATCAGCTCGATGCACCGCACTCCCGTTGCATACTGCACGATCATTATTGTTGCGCTCCGTTGCATCTCCTTCCATCAGTGATTATGTAATCATCAAACAGGGTACACACTTTTTTTTTTTTTGTAGCAGAGATTGGCAAACGAGCAGATGGGTCACCTGATGGTAAGTGATCTCCACCGCCCATAGACACCCAAGACAAAAAAATCATGGGTGCGTTGCCGACCTAAAAGGAGGGAATGGAAGGGGAGGGAAGGGGATTGGGAAAGGGAGTGGGGAAATGGGCCACCGGAAATCTCACTCACCGAACGAAACGCGACAGCAAGCTGCCAATTTACGTCGGTTTTCTGTGAGACAGTGGTATCTAACCGGTCGAGCCGGCCCATTCGTGCTATAGACATTACTGTCTACAGCATGGCTCTACCACCTGGTAAATTGATTTCTCTTTAATATAATATACATATGTAATTATATTAGAGGTATATAATTATGTTGTTGTATATTGATCACCAAGTTTAAAAGTCGACTTTAAAATTCATCAGATCTTGACTAAATTTTTATGAAACTTCAGAATAATCTCTATCGAACACAAAAATGATTATTATGAAAATCGGTTCGTCTTTTCCGAATTTATCGGGTCACATAAAATACCGACGAATTGAGGACCTCCCCCTTTCAGAGTCGGTTTAAATAACTAGGAACTGATGTAACACAACATCCCCCCCCCCCCGTTTGTAGCGTCTTCGTTACAAAAAGGAGGTTATTTAAGGTATTAAGATCGCCTGCGGTTTTCAGTTTTTCTTGTGTCATACTTTTTAAAGCATGGTTTTTCAGTAGTCGGGTTTTAGTATTTGGAATTATTTTTTATACTAGCTGTTTTACAATCTGTTTGACGTCGACGAAATTGTAAATTGACGATGTGCATGTGTTAGTAGACGGGAGGTCTACATAAATACAAAGTGCTCTCACAAATCGCGACTTTTATCAAAATTACCGGTTCACGATATTAATCACGATATTAATGTGATCGGGTACCGCAACAACATTAACATACCTTCTTGTACGAGAACAGATTATTTATCACTTTAGGAAATGACTCGTTTGATGTCTGGCTGATGGCACGCGCCACACCGCTCCACACCGCGCCGCACCGCTCCACACCGCGCCGCACCGCTCCACACCGCGCCGCACAGCTCCACACCGCGCCGCACCGCTCCACACCGCGCCGCACAGCTCCACACCGCGCCGCACCGCTCCACACCGCGCCGCACAGCTCCACTCCTCTCGCGTTTGATTTATTACCAACGACAATATCTGTTACATAAATATTAATTATAAACGAGATGAACCCGTATAAAGTGCTGTTAATTTTCAAACATAAGTTTATAAAGTAATTATAATGAATAAAGTTGATTCAGATGTTCAACACTTCGTAAGAGAGTTGTTATTGTTGGTGAAACATTTTTACGTGTTTTGTAGCAGTTTATACATATCGTTGGCCATCGCCTCGTCTCGAGCATCCTCCAAAATGATACCATTGGCTTTCACGACTTCCACTAGGATGTCTACTGTCTAGTCACCGCTTTTTAGGTCCTCCTGGGAACGTAATCCTGATACGATCTGGTACTTGCGTCCGACATATTCTAGCGTTTTCCTTAAAATGTGGCCGTACCATCTGAAGCGATATTTCTGTATTTGATCCAATACGTCGCGAACACCAAGCTATTCTCGAATGTAGACATTTCGTGTCAGACTAAAATCGAATATATATTATGTAGTAGTCGGATGTAAAAAGCAATTAAGTAGGAAGGCGGACCCTGGCAGAAAGCCGGGATAACGCCAGGCAGAAAGAAAGTAGTCGGATGTAAAAATGACGGTTCGGCACTGGCACGATGCAGTGTTTAGACCGACAGCAGCTCCGATCCTCACATGGCACGGTTGATCCTGGCTGTAGCATATTTTTACCACTTCCTGTGATACGCTAAAAATTAACGTAAAGAAATCATTTTATTATTACATTTCATAATCTTTATGTTCTTATAAAATCTTTATGTTCAACAACACACACAATTGTAGATATAGGATATAGTATATACTACAATGATACTTAAAGTAAGTTGAAACAAATTCGGTTATCCTACGACAGCGTATTCGAGATGAGACACCGGTGTTTGTACGCCACGTCGCCGCTGCACACTGCTCACTGCACAATGCACACACCGGACCGGAGTCCATTGTCGTAGCTCCGTAGCTACACATAACAGCTACGGAGCTACGACAATGGAAATTATAGGAGTAAAAATCATTAAGTTATATGTATTAAAGGATATTTCCGTAAACGAACCAAGGAATCACCTGACGGTAAGTGATGTGTGTACAGTAAGTACATATACTTTACACATGAACAATGAACACCCATAATGCTGAAACAGTCATAGAATCTTTCAAAAAGTATTACTTATCTCGGTCAATATATCCGTATATATAAAAGGAAAGTCTGACTGACAGATTGACTGACTGTCTATCGTATCAACGCCGCCCAGAGAAACCTGGAGCCGTCCCTTAAGCATCGAAGAGGGCCACCGCGGGGTTTTTAGCCGGTATTGCCGGTGTATGATGTACATACTATTAGGGATTCGGCCCAGAGTCGTCGCCCGGATATTTCCATTTCTCCCGGGCATTATGGCGCTCGGCCTTAAGACCGGCGACTCCGACATAACCGTTACGACTCCCCCCAGGCGTAGCGGCAGTGGTAAAACACTTTTCCCAGCGATAACAAAAAAATGTAGCGGAGCGGTTCCAACGTCGTTAACGCAGTTACAGCCGAAACTATAGGTTGGTACTAGGAACGTGAAATTTTACACACGGCTTTCTTTTATGACGTAGGCGAGTACTATGAAACTATTTTTGGATATTCATACCCCAAAAAAGGGGTGTGACGGGGGGTGAAAGTTTGTATAGAGAAAATGGGAATACGACGGGACAGAATATCACACGGGTATAGCCGCGGGCAAAAGTTAGTTTTGTACATATTTATACATGCACTGTCCCTGTAATCTGTATGACGTATAGTGCAAGCGTCATTAGTGCGGCGTCACGTCACGTCACGTCACTTCGTTAATTACACCTTTATGCAGTATGTTTTTTTAATAACTACGCTTTAATGGAACAATCTTTACGCTGTTTTAATTGTGTTATCAAATTACAATTAAGACAGGAGACAAAATAAGGAGGAAGTGGAAATAGAAATTTATTTTTTCGCAATAATTCATTAATAACTTCGTATGTGACTGAATTTAAACTGGCTGTAAAGTATTTAATTTTATCACTTTCAATTTTTTTTACGCATTAATTACTATGTCTCACGAGTATTTCCGAAGTTGTGTGTACAACTGTACAGTGTACATATACAGTTTCATTGAACAGTAAATAAACATTTGCGTTTGATTGATGGAAGATTATCGAGACGAGATCCCTGGAGCTGAAATATTTGCGTTAAATAGTACACACGTCGCTCGTGAGCTGTTATTCCGGATAAACTTATACGTTACGTTACTACGAATCCCATAATATTTGCATGAGGGCTTACGGTGGTCACAGCCGCATTCTCGAGTAACTCCACGGGAGCACGACTCGCGTCGACTATGGCGGAGTATGGCGCGATCATAATGTGTGTGACGAAAGACGATACGTACCACTCCCGAGTACCGACTTTATATTATTATTTATTATAGAGGTACAATCACTAGACTGCGATACGAATTTTAGCAAAAAATACAAATTAATGATTAATATCACTATTTCCTATAGAAACCTTTCTTTTTTCAGTTCGTTAAATAAATGTTTACGAAATTATGTATTTCTTTATTTCTACCTGCTCTTATCACACCTTAATGTGGGGTCGGCGCAACACACTTTTTCCAGCATGTTGCAGAAATGATTCGGCTATGTTTTTACGACCGGCTGCCTTCCTGACCTCAACCCCTTCTGGGGGATCCAGTCCCGGGCAAATTAAATTAGAAAATTCGCTTTGCCCGACCTGGGAATCGAACCCACGACCTCCCGGTCCACAGCCTATATACATATGCTGCCACTAGACCAAGGAGGCGACTATGTATGAGTTTTTAAAAATTGTGTCTGACACTGGTTTGATTCGAGTCCGGTCAACGTTCACTCGAAAATGATTTTCTTCGCAAGTAACCCAGAAATCTTTTGTCGTATAACAAAGCAGTTAATCATGTTGTAAAAACTCTTCTTAATTAAAAACACTTGTAAAGCAGTTTCAAATGTGTTCATAAAATGCACCCAGACAAGAGGAATTTACCGGCCCGGCAAGTGCCGTAGTGTCATTTACTTTACCTATAATATTTTTGTGAGTGGTAGAGCCACGCTGTAGACAGTAAAGTCTATAGCACGAATGGGCTGGCTCGACCGCTTTGAAACCACTGTCTCAAATAAAACCGAGGTGAGTGAGATTCCCGGTAGCCCAATTCCCCCCACCCCTTCCCAATTCCTATTTCCCTCCTTTTAAGTTGGCAAAGCACCCATGTTTTTTTTTGTCTTGGGTGTCTATGGGTGGTGGAGATCACTTACCATCAGGTGACCCATCTGCTCGTCTGTCAGTGTCTGCTATAAAAAAATAGATAAATGGGAAAAAAAGGGATTGGCAGCTCTGGATGCGACAGTTACACCATACTTCTGAAACTTATTGCAACAAATAAATACGAAAACACGACTAATCGTAAGGACTGGATGGTGCAATGTACTCACAAATTATATCACATTAATTCAGCGCTGCCTATAAATGTACATAAGAAACGATTACTGTACGATAAACGATCCAGTAGGCGTTTATATTGAAGTTTACAGCGTACACACGAATTGACTATTAGACGTTTACGAGTATGGAATCGCTAATTCGTGGTTTATAACATTTCATGTTTCGTTTCGTACTGTTTAACGACAAACAGGTGCTTTAGTTGTAACCAATATGTGTGGTCTAGCGCCAAAGAATTTCAATCACTTCGTGCAAATTATTCTTGAGTCTTGACATTTTGTTATCTACAATACAAATAGCTTCAATCGGGGATGTAGCGCTGTTTATTAGTATGATAGAATGGAATGCGAAATCAAAATAACAAAATAAGATTCTTGTCTTAGAATAATTATGAATGTATCTACATCCGCCTTTGATTTGGTGTCTGGGACGCAACGTAGCAGATAATTTATAGGAATTTCATTTGCTATTTGCTATCGTGTCGTTTTAAGGCTTAAGGTATTCCAGTTGCTTTGGACCAGGCGGGGAGATAACACGGGGAGGAAAGAAATATCAGTCCGGTTTGCTCACGTTCTAAATATGATGCAGTGCTTATCGAATAGTCTAGCCATGTTTTGCTAAAATGTAGGCCATGGACTTAACGATCTTGAACCCAATGATACAAGATATGTCCCTCTTATTAATAGGGTAAACCCAAATGTGGGTGGGTGGATCAATATAGGTAATGTGTGATTAATATCATGAATATTATAAGATCTGTGTTGTCCAGAGCTTCATCGCATGTTATTGTGTTAATATTTGCATGATCATTTCTCATTCGTGCTTCCCGAGTCTCGATGCTACGGCCCTTCTGTAAATATAAGTGAGAAAGGTTAATATTTTACATCGTGGCGGATAGTACGGAATGTAAATAGTGTAATTATGGTATTTTATGAACACATAACACCATCCATACCCACACAATTTGATCGTATTCGATTAAATACAGTAAATGGTCAATCCCTTTCTAATATACATACATAGTATTGTTATAATATTTATTATTCTTTGTATTTGATGAAGGTATCAAAGGAAATATTTGCTTTAAGAACATTAGCATAGTTCCAATTGAGAGCTCGAACCTTTCGTGTATAGTTACGACATATAGAAGTATAATATAACATATAAGAGTTTTCCTGACATTTAACAGTCATATAAAATAAGTTGAATTATAAAATGATTAAAATTTAGGTTAAATTGAGATTCATTTGTTCTTATCATTTCGAACTCGTACCAGTTTAGTTTCTAATATTTTAGATTCTACTTACACATATTTTTCTAATAGTAAATAGAGGCTTCGTAACGATCGTGATCGTGTAACATATTTTCACATGTTTCAATTTAAGTTAACTTGCAAAGTACCTTAACGAGAAAACGGTTGCGGGCCGCGTAAGTCGCTGGAACTTGGTGTCATATTAGGCAGCAACGGTCACTTGACGCGGCGGCGTATTAGTTGACACGCGCGACACACTCTAGAGGTATAATTATTTAGCACGAATTTTTAATTGAAGAGGTATTGTAGAGATATATACTATGGTTGACATTAGTGACATTGGTATCGATTTATTTTTATTATGTATAATCAGATAGCAAGTTTTAAATAATACATTATAATGTAAATTAGTATTATAATATTTTATCTTATCCAAACCCGTTCGCTACTAAAAATAAACATCGGTGAACACAACATTGCACATAACTATTAATTTTATTCAGATGTACTACAATTGAAACAATTAAAAAACCGAAATCAGTTGTTATTTATATCTAGATAGACAAAAACAGATAAAGTGAGATTGAATATCAATTAAAATGATCGATACATAATTAATTACAGAAAACCTGCATAATTAAGAATTTCCCCATAAGAATTTCAAAGCTATCTGAAGTCTACTAACCTGCAATAGGCCAAGGTGGTATCTATCTAATCAAGGTGGTATACTTAGACCTAATCCCCCTCAATAGTACAGGATGCATGACGTTGCCGGTGCCTTGCAGTTGGATAGCAAAATACTTACAAGTGACATTAGGGTCTTGCAAGAACTTATAATAAAAATAGACATACCACGAAAATAATACTAAAGCGTCTATTGACGAATGCGTCGCGTTGTTTCATTCAAGTAACTAAAAGCACTAATAGCAGGAACTGTGAACTGCAGAGTATCAAATCAAATAATGTATTCCGTAATATACATACTTTTAACATTAAGCCTACCAACTAAATGAATGTATTATGAAGATTATCCCTAATTAACAATTTTTTTATGAATTTGCAGGCTACCTCTACCTCTATATTTGCGGGGTTCATAAACCTAAAAGTCTGGCATTGATAATATCTTACTAATGTTTTCTCTAGTTTCAAATTGACACTGTAGCTACTCTTATTCGACAAAAAATATTATCTATTATATTTTTTATAATTTTTCATTAGTAATTCATAGCTAATATATACATAGGTTTTAAAAGAGCAACGCTAGAATTTCTCGACCGGCGTACAATAAAAATTGGACCTAATTTAAATGATATGTAAACATTTTCTGGATTAAATAACATAACACATGTTATGTTATGTTTCCATTATTATGTTATGTTTATGTTAAATAAGACTTTAATTTTTGATTTCGTATCGTAATTACACTTATCCTGCCACCATTTTTTCAGAATTTTAAAAATGACAGTACATACTATATGGTTTATATTGGCCATCGGCTCACCACAGAGTACTACAACGTTAATGAATCTGTATTCATAAATGTACATTGTGTGTAGTACATTACATTTGATGGATTTCCGAGTAATAGCAAAGCCATGTAATTTTTGGCACCGACCGTTGATAGTGGGACTGTTGATAATATCAAAAACTCCACTTCGAAAGCTTTCAGATAAGATTACAATTCATTATTTTATAGTTGTTTTAAATGTGAGTGGAGTATGGACCAATTGTACTGCTGATTGTTTAATTCAGACATTTCCTTGGTCTCATTAAATTTTTGTTGAATTCGTAGATGTAAAAAATATTAGTGAAACAACACACTACAGTACAACTAGACTTGCAAGAGAAGCAAGCGTGTCTGCGTGTTCATTTATTTAAAGTAACCAGAAATCACTACCAAATTATGTTGGGAGCATGTTGCGACTTGCTGTTGCGGCACGACTCTGACCATATAATATAATCGATATGAACACTAGATGAGTGCGGATTCGACGTTTGGCTATAGGGAGATTTTTGTGATGGAATACCGAAGCCCAATATAAAAAATAGTAGATACCAGACTCGTGGCTCTCAGAAACTCGGGAGAAAATTAAATTAACGATTTTCATAATTAATTAAAATATAACATTTAGAAAATATTTGTCTCGGCGTGTAAAACTAATACGTGGCCTATCGACTCACAACCAGATCACTACAGAGTAAGTACACTACTACATCAGACATATGTACGAGTACAGACTACAGACAGTTCAAAGTTATTACCAAAGCGATGTTTCAAAATAAAGATCAATACACATTGTTTAATCTGCCATTGATTTTACGGTCTTCACCGGGTTATAAATTATAATATAATGCATCATAATAGTATTTATAGACTTCATTATTACAAAGACAATGAGTTCGAATTGAACGACGCGATGCGACGCGATGTTCACGTTACGTCACGAGTCACACTCACGAGTCACCGGATCCAACGTCTTTATTATACGCGGTCTCATGTCATGACTAATTTGTCGACAGCATTCCCTTACTGCATATTTTGTTATGACTGATTATAGCAGAATTATTTGAGCCTACAGATATTACTTGACTTTGTTTTACTATAGAGGTATAATAATAATATATTTTATGATCCCCTAGTAGGTAGATCATCTATGATGCGCACCATTAACGGGTGACTAACCTTAAAGGTAAATAACAGGTCACTCACTCTCATAGCTTGACGCATTCGTTTTTGGTTTTATGTCCCGTCGCTTTGAGGTTATTATGGCGCTTACGGAGGGGTATAGCTATTACTAGCTCCTAGCTAGCTTTGTTGATCTGTATCGCTACATCCAAGCTACATCGTTTATAATTGATTACAATTTTGGCCGAAATATATTCATCACCGATTTATAAACTAGCAATTTTATTTCTCACATTGTTTTTGAATGTTCAAATGTAAAAGGACCAACTAAATTAAAATATACTCGTAACTAGCATGACGATTGAAATGTGTGCAAAACCTCGATTTTTATAGTGTCTTACGTGTGTGTGTTTCTATTCTACAACTAAAATTGAAACGATCACAGTAAATAGATCTCTATATCATAACTTAGTAAAATATGAAATAATAAGTAAAAAAATAATCGTTAATGGTTTAAGGGACCATACATATAGGAGAGTATGAGACGGGTAGGTAGGTAATTCAAGCCTCTCCGCCGACATTATATATTCCGAAGATCTTAGAATTTTAACGAAGAAAGAGTAAATCGACCGGTTACCAAGATTAAAGGGTCTAGGTTACAATAATAAATGTCTCCTTTATTTGTGTACATATATTTTGTAACATCGTGTGTATACAGTATGTACTAGTTTGGTTTTCGGGCAGTAATGGGAATAAGAGAAGCACAATTTGGCTAATGTGCGTGTTCAGAAATGCAGATTTACTTATTTATTTATTTTAGAGTTGCCAAGAGAAGATACATTATATACACTTAATTAACAATGACAAAGACTTAAATTCAGTGTTCCCCTAAAAACAGGCAACCACAACTTACATAAATAAGCATAAATCCACTAAATAGTTAACAGAAGAGATACAAAATGCGAATAATCAATATACATGCAACAGGATGTGTTTTTATGCTTTATAGATTATGAAATGGCCTTTGACCATGTCCAACACGATTTACTCATTAAACTACTAATCAATACAGGCATATACAGCAAGGACATCCGAATCATCATGGATCTGTACAGGGAGCAAACAACTACGTTCAGGGTGGATGGAGCGGAGACTGATGTAATCAAAATAGAAAAATGTGTAAGGCAAGGATGCATTCCGTCTCCCTTTCACCTCTTCAACTTGTACGTTGTGAGAGAGGCTCTAGAGGACATTACACAAGGAGTTATCGTAAATGAACAAGTCATTAATAACCTACGATATGCCGATGATAATGTTCTAATAGCCTCCACGCAACAAGATCTGCAAGAAATAGTAAACAGAGTTGGTGAGTGTAGCAGAAGGGCGGGCTTGAGTATGAATGAGTCCAAAGCAAAATACATAGTTGTTTCTGGGAAACCTCAATTAACACATATACAGATTGGAGCGAATATTTTGGAGAGAGTTGACAAGTACAAATACCTTGGATCATCGTTAACTGATTCATTTAAAAGCGATAATGATATCCGATATAATATAAATTGCTAGGACATCTTTTATTAAGATGGAGAAAATTCTTTGTGGTCATCAACTTTCTCTGAAACTTCGTACTAAATTTCTAAAGTGCTACAATTGGCCACTAGTTTTGTACGGTTGCGAGGCATAAACTGTAGTCGAAGACGCGGAGGCCCTAGTGCGAATGCAGAAGAGTACATCATGATGGGTAAAATAGCAGAAAAAAGATGTGTTGGAAGGAGAAGGAAATCATGGTTGCGCAACATAAGGGAGCGGACTGGAATAAAAACGGTTGAAGAGCTTTTCCGTCTAGTCATAAACAACGAGAGGTTTAAGGAACTGACTGCCAATCTCCAGTGATGGAGAGGCACGAGAAGAAGAAAAAGTATGGACTATACGAAATTTGTAAACCTCACGAACCGTGCTCACTAACCTGCCACATCTCTGAGTGTAATATTTTATTTCCACATCCTTGCATGTCTATTCCAGATAGAGAGTAAGCTGCGAGCTGACGCATGGTGTCGATACAACACTTCAAACATTACTGTATATTACTTCCAATATAAGAGTATATATGTGCGCCGCGGGTCAGTTTTGTCACGAAAGGCTTACGAGGTAACGAGCCTGACTCTCACAATCCCTTGCCGATACCTTATAGACCGCGGTGAGATTTACTAGCCAAGATTACGATTTGTTACTTGGACTGTATGGGTGTAACAACACAACGTTTATTCTCGGACAAAAGATAACGAAGATCTGAACATGGTTACAAAGGAACATTTTTACACATATTTCTTTTTTTTTCTTGTAAACAACAACGAGACGAGCAAGCCGCTTGTCTCATTGTAAGCAATAAGACAACCCTTGAACAATTATAGAAATACGCTATATTTATAATGACTAGAATGTATATCAAATCGGTGTACATTGCGACGCGACGCCGATGCAATGCAACACCGACGCGAAGACCCGGCTGACCTTTTTAAAGTGGTAGAGCCACGCTGTAGACAATTTTGCCTACAGCACTAATGGGCCGGCTCGACCGGGTTATTACCACTGTCTCACAGGAAACTGACGTGAAGTGACAGACTTTATGCTGTTGCGTTTCGTTCGGTAAGTGAGATTACCGGTTGCCCAAACCCCCCCCCCCCCCAAACATGGCAGCGGAATGTAAAAAAGTTTTACCCCAGGAGGGTACCGGCACTTTCTGTGTCGGAGAATCCCTCCCTGAGCGCTCCTGTTCAGGCTGCCCTTCGTACTCTGGGGAGGGCAACAACCCGCTCTCATGTCGTAATGCCAGGGGCAAACGAAACAATAGACTCGCGGCACCCCCTTCCATACTCCACGTGGACTTCTGCAATATCAGGGGAATTAATTCAAACATCAATGCCGTCCACTACCATCTTGAGACGAGTAAGCCGGCCTTATTGTTTCTGACTGAAACACAGATATCCTCGCCCTCTGACACTTCTTACCTGCGCTACCCTGGCTATATTGTTGAGCATTTTTTTGTCCCCCGAGCCGGTGTCTGTGCGTATGTCAGAGAGGATGTCTGCTACCGTCGCCTCGGCAATCTTGAAGGTGGGGACCTATCTACACTTTGGTTGCGCGTAGATTGCGACGACCATCCTCGCATCTATGCGTGCCTCTACAGGTCCCATAGCGGTAATACCGAAACTGACCGACTCATTGAGCATGTCCAAATGGCGACAGATTCTGTACTTCAACAGATCCCCTCCGCGGAGATTGTCATACTTGGTGATTTTAATGCTCACCACAGTGAATGGCTTGGGTCACGTACAACTGACCACGCGGGGAGGTCTGTTCACGGCTTTGCCCTGGCCTATGGTCTGACACAACTGGTCCCCTCGCCCACGCGAGTGCCTGATGTGGAAGATCATTTGCCTTCCCTGTTGGACCTTCTGCTGACCTCTCACCCGGACAGATACGACATCGGACATACGGACATACGGAGTACGGTGCCTCTCACGCGTCCATTAAGATCGCGTCTTACTGGTTGTCGCCGTGTTTGGCACTACAGGTCAGCAGAATGGGATGGGATGCGAATGTTCTTCGCCTCCTACCCATGGGGGCAAGTTTGCTTCTCACTGGATGATCCTGACACTGTCGCCAATTGTGTTGCCGATGTGGTGCTTCAGGGTATGGAACTATTTATTCCTAACTCCGTGGTACCCATCGGTGGCAATTCTCGACCCTGGTTTGATCGCTCCTGCAAGTTGGCTTCTCGCCTCAAGCAGAAATGCTATCGAACCTGGGTTGAGGCGTCGGTGTCACAGGATGAAAACACCAGTGTTGCCAAAAAGGAGTATAACTCTGCCTCTAGGTCCTTCAAAAGAGTTATCGCTGGGGCAAAGTCAAAGTACATAAGAGGCATTGGTGAGAAATTAGTCCGCCTACCTTCTGGTACGCGCGCGTTCTGGTCTCTCACCAAGGCTGCTTTAGGGAATTTCTGTACGCCATCTATTCCATCTTTGCGCAAGGAGGATGGCTCGCTTGCCCATGACGCAAAGGACAAAGCCGATCTCCTGGGTTTTCTCTTTGCGGCCAACTCGACTTTGGATGACAGGGAAAATCCACCGCCTACCATCCCGCGATGCGATAGCTCCATGCCGGAAATAAAATTCCTGCATAGCTCAGTACGTAAAGCACTGCTTTCCCTGGACATCCACAAGTCGAGCGGGCCAGATGGGATCCCACCCATTGTGCTGAGGACATGTGCTCCGGAGTTGACGCCAGTACTCACGCGTCTTTTCCGGTACTCTTACTCTAAAGGCGTGGTCCCGAAGTCGTGGAAGACTGCTTTTGTGCACCCGATCCCCAAAAAAGGCGACCGCTTCAACCCGTCCAACTACAGACCTATTGCCATCACCCCCTTGTTCTCCAAAATAATGGAGTCCATTATAAACTGCCAGCTCTTAAGGTACCTAGAGGATCATCAGCTGATCAGTGACCGTCAGTACGGTTTTCGTCAAGGTCGATCTGCGGGTGATCTTCTGGTCTACCTTACTCATAGATGGGCAGAGGCAGTTGAGAGCAGGGGGGAGGCTTTAGCTGTGAGCCTGGACATAGCGAAGGCCTTCGATCGGGTCTGGCACGGAGCACTTCTTTCGAAGCTTCCTTCATTCGGGCTTCCCGAGAAACTTTGCCACTGGGTCACCAGTTTTCTCACAGGGCGGAGCATTCAAGTCGTTGTCGACGGTTCTTGCTCGGAATCCAAACCTGTGAATGCTGGTGTACCTCAAGGCTGTGTGCTATCTCCTACACTGTTTCTTCTGCATATTAATGATATGCTGCGTATCAACAGCATTCATTGCTATGCGGATGACAGTACTGGAGATGCCTCATATACCGGCCGGGCTAATCTTTCTCGGGAAAACATTAACGAGTGCCGGAACATGCTTGTGTCTAAAGTCGAGACCACACTGGAACAAGTCTCAGATTGGGGCCGATTAAATCTAGTCCAATTTAACCCCGAGAAGACACAAGTATGCGCATTTACCGCTAAAAAAACTCCCTTTCTCGTATTTCCTCGGTTCGATAACACCCCTATTGGTACCTCGAGCAATATTAGGATTCTTGGCGTCGACATTTCGAGTGATGTTCAGTTTGGCGGTCATTTGGAAGATAAAGCAAAATTGGCTGCAAAAGCTCTTGGTGTTCTTGGTAGAGCGAGACGGTATTTCACGCCGGCCCATCGCCTTCAACTTTATAAGGCACAGGTTCGGCCTCATATGGAATACTGCTCTCACCTCTGGGCAGGGGCACCTCAGTACCAACTCCTTCCATTTGACCGTATCCAACATAGAGCGGTTCGGATTGTCGATAGTCAAACGCAATCGATTCGACTCGATCCTCTTGCGTTGCGAAGAGATGTTGCATCTCTTTGCATTCTTTACCGCTTGTACCACGGGGAATGTTCCGAGGAATTGTTTGGCCTAATACCAGCCGCCGAATTCCATTATCGTACCACACGCTACAAGCTGAAGTTTCATCCTTACCACCTGGATGAATGGCGTTCCTCAACAGTGCGTTTTACAAGGAACTTTCTTCCGCGTGCAACGTGCTTGTGGAACCAGCTTTCGGCGACTGTGTTTCCTGACCGTTACGAGTTAGGGACCTTCAAGAAAAGAGCCTATATCTACCTCAAAGGCCGGCAACGCATCCATGATTCCCCTGGTATTGTGGATGTTTATGGGCGGCGGTGATCACTTAACATCAGGTGACCCACTTGCTCGTTTGCCCCCTCTTCTATAAAAAAAAAAAAAAAAAAAAAAAACCTTTGCATGAACGGCATGTGTCGAGAGTGCTACTGATACATCTCGAGATGTATCAGTAAAAAATATTGTGTTTACATTAATTTCGACATTTATAATAATAATAATATTGTTGGGTCAAGAGCCAGATACAGAAGGCAGTGGTATTGGACACGGCACGCATTGTGAGGCGTTTCCTCACTCAGAGCCCCTAACCGCCTATGGCTTGGGTCTCAAGTCTAAAGCCTTGTCATCGGGAGGGTGATATTTTTTGTTATATTTTTCAAATGCATTTTTTTATATTACTAATATTTTAAAAAGTAAATAAAAGATAAATTTAAATAAATGAGAATTATAATAAAACATTTCTTTCGGACAACATGATTTATGGGGTTTATAATATAAATGTTTTCATGTGTTTGTAGAAAAATTGATTGACAACAGTAGCGGCCAAAACTCTCCCAGAACAAACAAAAGAACCAAAAATTAATGAAACGCCACAACATTATTCAAAGCCGTACTCGTGTGTCCGAGAGAAAAATTACTCCAATATTAAAAACAAATTAAGAATCTTTAAATGTAATAAATAAAGGCACGATAACAACTCAAAGTGATTTCATAAAGCAGTAAGATGTGCAATGTAATACAACGACACGTTCACGACGCAACGTTTACCGAAATATAAATATAAGAGTGTAATTAGTATGAATAATGTGTTCGGTCTTTAATACATATACTGAAATATGTCTCTTCAAATTAATGCTGTTTATTCTTTGTGCGTTTATTCTTAAATCCACGGCCAAAATATGTGGATATTCTTAAAACTATTGTAATAATAATCCGTAAACATAATTTTATTAACCAAAATTATTTTAAACTAAAAAATGTGTACACAATTGAGTACACGTGACTGTATTGATAGACTGTTGTGTTATTGTGTGACAGGCACGCAGTTTTTTTTTTTATAGCAGATATGGCAAACGAGCAGATGGGTCACCTGATGGTAAGTGATCACCAACACCCATAGACACCCAAGACACAAAAAGAATCATGAGTGCGTTGCCAACCTAAAAGGAGGGAATGGAAGGGGAGGGAAGGGGATTGGGAAAGGGAGTGGGGAAACGGGCCACCGGAAATCTCACTCACCGAACGAAACGCGACAGCAAGCTGCCACTTTACGTCGGTTTTCTGGGAGACAGTGGTATCTTACCGGTCGAGCCGGCCCATTCGTGCTATAGACGCTATATAGTTGCTATATAGTTTCTTGGTGATTCTTCTCAAAGCAGTGTTCAGTATTTTCAAAGTACCGGCAGAATTGGAAAACGTATAAATTTCGTGTGGTGACTTAATTGCTAAGTAAAGATTTGAATTGTGAGTTTACATCAAGTGGTCGGTGTATGGATCACGTTGAGCCACAGCCCACAGGTCGCGTCAGTCGCTCTCAGAGTGTACTCGGTAGTCGGCACACACTCACAACCACTCGGCCTCGTGCAGTGCTTCACTCAATCCTCGCATCTTGAGCTTACATTTTGTGTGTTTTGATATTAGGCCTAACGGAACCTTTCACTTAATAAACACACGCAACAACATTCTGTACTACACCACGAAACCACATATTATTACCCTGGATTTGAATACAATGTTGGCATCATTCTTGCTCCGGCAGCTGTTCTGATAGTATTGTTTGAAGACACGTAAACGTTGCGAATTGTAAGAACCCAGAGACCGAAACTAGACTAAAGAAAGCCACTTAAATCCGCATAGTTCATACCATGAGTTTAGCAGTAAGCTTACCGCTTCTCACACAGAATTCAGCAGACTATTACGTATGTGATTATTTTAAGTAATAAAAGTGCATGCTATATATCTGATCATGCACAGTGCAGGGTTCAGAACCTGCCCTTCATTATCATCATCATCAGCCACAGGACGTCCACTGCTGAACATAGGCCTCCCCTAAAAATTTCCAGATCGACCTGTTCTTATCCCACCTTAATGTGGGTTTGGCGCTACACACTTTTTCAAGTATGTTGCAGAGAGGATTTGGCTTACTATTTACGACCGACCACCTGCCTGATGTCAACCCCCTATGAGGGATCCAATCTAAATTAAATTAGAAAATTTGCTTTTCCCGACCTGGGAACGCGAAAATCCCATGGGACCTGGGAAAATCCCATACATGCTGCCACTAAGACCAAGGAGGTGACCGTTACTAACTGTTACTTAAATATATTTTTATTAGACATCATTTTAAGTGTATGGTCCATAAACCCATATTTACTACCTGTTTTAACTTAATATAAGTGATATTGAAAATAACTTGTACGACTTTTTTCTTTGGTCGTCTATTACTCATTAACTTGTAAAGCCTGGTTAGCCGCTATAGTTTTCCTTTGAAATTCATGATATATGCTACCACTGTGAATTTTTTCACGTATCCAAAACCAACTGTTTCGGAAATACATGGGGGGGGGGCCTACTCAACCAAAAATTTGTACTTTAAAGTTTAATATTTCGAAAACTGAGCCTCCAATTGAAAAATAGTTTCCTTTTTGCCATTTGGCTTCGCAACCCTAATAAATGGAGACGTAGAACGTATAGTAAGTACTCGTAGCAGTACTATGTGAGCATTCTTTGTAGGTACATACCTCTATATGACGTGATACGACCACTTCGCCGGGGCTCCACAAACCACCAGCCGTCTGGTGTTGACATAATCAATGTTTTATAACGTTTATGTAATGTCCGGCCTCCGCCACTTTATCAATTACTGGCGGTTAGTCCCGAGCCCCAACTAGTCCGACTCCCGACTTCACACTACCGACTGCTTTGATTGTGAGTGACATGATACATCCAATTTGTTGTCACCACTCACCACGCGGCGCGGCGTGGCAGTGTTTGAGACGGGCGCAGGGGGGAGGGCGATGACACGGGTCATACATGGCGATGGCGCTTTTCATAGCGCGCGTAGTAGATGAGTCGAATCGTATGTAGTATTTCTATATAAACCGATGAAACAAATAATATTTCATCATAGGCACTGAATTACATCCATGACTTAATTAATTGTGAATTATTTATAACATTTACTTTTAATATTAAAGTTACATCAACTTATTAATTAACATATGTACACTGTTTAAATTGAAGGATTGTGAAATATTTTAGTAAAACAGTGTCGAAGTAACAAAAAAGCCTCCGTGGCGCAGCGGGCGAGCAGCCGGCTGTGAAGCGAGAGGCAGCGGGTTCGATCCCCGCACCAAGACAAATATTTGTGTGGTCCACAGATATTTGTTTCGAGTCTGGGTGTTGTGAGACCGAAAGTCTCTCGTAGTTCCTGATACCCACGACACAAGACTCGATCTTATTGTGGGGTCAGGACCATGTATGTGACAGTTGGGTGTTAATTATTTATTTAACACGCAAATTGAGACATAGTAAAAGTACCTACGAGTAAATACCTATTTGCTAAAGTGTTATAAACTATCGCGGAAGATTGATATCAGGCAAACATCAGTCAGTGTAGTAGTGTCGTGTAGAGTGTGTATGGAATGCGCGCGACCTAATTGGCGAGCCGCGAGAGTACCGGAATCGAACCCGGCCAATATTAGACGAGTGTGTTGTCGCCAGACGCGCGTCGCGAGCGCGGTGAACGAATGAATGAGTACACCGCCTTTAGCGGTACAATATTATGTGGGGCGAATCCCGCGGCGGCATGCGACATATTCAGGCTCGCTGGGAAATTAAAAGTTAAAAGACACACGATAGAAAATAATGTACAGTAAAATGCTACCTGTCACTGTATGGTCACGTAATTGTAACGCGCTCACTATATATTGCATCATTGCAATGTTGCCGGACAGCTCGACCCGTCCCGTCACGTTGGGTAGATCTAAATACTCATGTCGTATTCGCCCCACGCCGCGCCGCGCCGCGCCAAGCCGCGCCGAGCCTCTTCGCATCCGCATCCTCACCTCCGCCGCTCCGCGCCGACAACATTCAAGTGGAAAGACCATTTTGTGGGCTATTAACATTCTGCATTAATTATTTTACTTCTGCGCCGTTAAGTGATCATCTCATTATTGCGAAATATTTATGGAAATGAATACGTTGCGGCATTTTATAAAGTATATCCGGAATAATTCGCTATCACATTGACTTATTTTATAACATTTTGCCTTGCTGTTACAAGTTTTCTCTAATCTGATCCATAATATATTTTTTGTGTTCGTGTATGACTCTTCTCCATACTAATATGTATCGTAAATAAGGTTCAGTAAAGACTCTAAATCCGTTGAGTCGACATACGCATTTCGCACATCGTACTGTGCTTGTAACAACACATCACAGCAGTCAGTCTCGGTTCTCGAACCCTCTTTCACAGCTCACTAACTCTTGCTGAGTTCAGCAGATTCATTTTCACCTTCACTCAATGTAATTCATCGGTAGAAGGCTTATCGTTACTTTCGTTCATCGTTTCTCCTCAAGACTCAGGTGTGTCAGGTGTGGTAGGTGTGCTTATGGCTACGAGGTCATAACTTTTGGATCACAAGTTTTGTGCTGTTGTTGCGTCTACGTCTACTGTTGAATGTATTTGTTTTGAATACAAAATGTATTTAACAGATGTTTGCTTATTTTAGATATTGATTATTCTTTAGGAAACCGGGTACAAATCTTGTCTTACCGAATAGAGTGTTTAGAGTCAATACATACACTGAGTGGTAGAGCTATGCTATAGACAGTATTGTCTACGTCACGAAAGGGCCGGCTCGACCGGATTTATTCCGCTATCTCATATAAGACCGAGGTAAAGTGGCAGCTCGGTGTTGCGTTTCGTTCGGTGAGTGAGATTTCTGGTGGATGTAATAATGTTGTAAAAAAAAGGGTGTGGTAATAATGTCGGATTAGACTCTGTTTATCTATTCTATTATCTCTCTTAATATCGCTGTCTATTCTATTTTAACATTGTAGATCAATCACGAAAGGGGTGTTTGTGTTTGTTTTCAAGTTTATACAGTAAAATAGTTTAGTGTGGACTGTAGGGGCCACTCTCCGCGCCAACTTAATTACTAATCGCAACATAAACAGAACTAACTGTACGAAACTGAACGATAACTATAACTGGATTGACCCGAGTTGTCGGAGGGAGGAGGGAGGCAGGAGTGCAGGGCCTGAGCGGCGTCGGCGCGGGGATTAAGGTTCTAGCTTATATTCTTAGTTAAAAAAACGAACGCTCATCCCAAAGTGATCTAGAGTTTTAGTTTTTAAAAACACCATTATAAATATTATTCCATTATACTACAAGGGAATTTGGTGCTATATCAAAAACTTTTTGCATAATTTAACAAAACAGCCCAATACTCTCTTTCCGTCACAATATAAGCTATGGAATCTTTATTTTATGATTGGAAACGCATCAAAGATATTTTTAGTGTTGTGAGTGTTATAGACGGTGGAAATACATTAGCATCAGGTGGCCACAAATAATTATCGATTATTGCTAAAACATAATACCATAAACATAAACATAAATATAGATGCAATTATTATTTTTTAATTCGATATTATAATTAATAGTAATTTGTGGCATTTTTGTGATATCAACGTAGTGCGATAACAATTTGTATATTATAAGTTATAAATGTAAATGTAAGGATTGGAAGCCGTTTAGCATGCATCGAGCGCCGATGATTTCCATAGTAATCAAAATGTAAATATATTATGTTAGTGCAGAGCAGGCAACAGAAACTAGCTTCCTAGCTAGTGAAGACGCGCTACGACACCGCGCATGCGCAAAGTGTCAGTTGTCACACGATGACACGATTCACGAGACACGTTACACGAACACGAGCGACACTGGCTCGAATCAAAGACTTCTATGTATACTACTCTTAGACAAAAGAAGATAGAGGACAGATAGACTCATCTGGTTATCTGATGAGTGAAGGTCGATATACCACGGTCTCCGATACCACTAAGTTTTTATTTAATTTATGACCTACTCATAAAACATTTTATTGAAGCAATGAAATGATCGCTAGTGGATTGTGAAAAATGGAACGCATATAGTCTTATTATACGATTGTTGGCTAACTGGTCCACGGCCCACGGGCACCGGCGCACGGCGTACTGTGACGTCACTATCCACACTGCCAACATTAATAATAATATTTATAAGAATCATAATAAAACGGACTAAGATGGAATATTTTTTAAGTAACGCTACCAAATCAAGCGATCTCGTATCAAGTAGTGCATTTGTCGTTTTGCGCCCGCATTCCGTCTGCTGTGACCACCGCATCGTTAACTTTATTAATTATATTTTTACGTTATAATTAACCTCTATACCTTTATATTAATGACTACCGTCTATGATTATAATAATATAATGCATAAGAATTACACAGATATTCCAAATTCAATCTCCTCAATATTCATAATAAAAAGATCGTTGTAGCATTGTTTCATTCATTTATATAATTTATGTAGTTATAAGACAGAATTATAATGGTATATTAGTTAAAATATATATTAGAAAGAATACTTTGCAAATCGAAAAATCACCTTGTAAGATTATTGTGAAATTCACAATTTACAAGAGACGCCTTTTACACGCCGCGCCGTCTCCCAAACTAAGTTCATTTCTGAGTTTTTTTTTTAATTTGGCATGGATAATGAACGGGTCGTGCTTACTTAATTAAGGCTATAGTTTGGCCCCTAGCCGGTAGTAGAAACACTGCGTCAGTTAGGGATACATTCATTTCAAAACAGTATTTCGGCGTGATCCGATCAGTCTCCCAATATGATGCATCCATCTCCCAATATGTATTTATAATGTATTGATATGTAATTATACATTGTGCTCACTAACCAGAACTCGTAAGCGATAATTGGGATTACATAGCAGTCTGAATTCTGAAACAACCCAACGATATACGTCAAAATGTCATGCTATTTAATCGATAGAACATTGACACCGCTGACAAAACATTTGAAATTTTGCTCAATCTGACAAAAGCACGCAATTTAAGCAATTTCGTTTAATTTGGAGCACTCGTATGTTTCTAGATGTTTTATTAATGTTCGTATTGACCAGCTTACAAACTAACTAAACTAGCCGCCATTCGCGCGTCCACAACACACACGTGATGAATTCAGTTTATTATGTGGGGGTATTTGAGGTTAACACCGAGGAAAAGAAAAATGAATATGAAACTTCTGGGCAGAGGCATGAAGTGGCTTCTGTTAGCCAAAACACGACGAGCGTGTTAAAAGGTGAAAGCAGACAAGGGGGCCGTAGACCTACATCATTATGCGGCACCGCAGGTCCAACTGTTACAAATTTAAAAGCCATCGAACCTGTGAAATACCTACATTTATGGAATATGGCATCCAATGCTGATGATATTCTTCTATATATCAGACAGTGTTGTCCAACTGGCACATGTACTGTGGAGGAATTGAAGCCAAAGGGGAATTATAAATCATATAAGGTTGGAATTCCAGTTGCCTACTTTGATAGATGTTATTCGGTTGATATGTGGCCCGTCAATGCTAGGATAAAACCATGGATCTTTCGTAGAAAACCAACAAATTCAGACAGCATCGAAGCACCTCCTCGGACCTTTCGTAGCTCAAGGATGTAATAAGACCGCAAAAATTTTGATCTTCTACCAGAATGTCCGAGGGCTAAAAACTAAACTCAATACATGGAGAATCAACCTTGCTTTACTGGAACATCATTTAGTTGCGGCAACCGAGACGTTTCTGGACACCTCCGTTAATGATTCTGAGTTGCTATGCCCCGGCTGGAGCTTGTTGCGTCGGGACAGACCCACACCCTGCGGAGGAGTGCTGCTGGCTGCCCGCGTGCCAATCACCCTATGCCGGTTACAGAATCTTGAAACCGACTACGGCGAGGATCTTTGGGCGATTTGTAACTTGCGCGGTCGTTCCTATTATGTATGTGTTATATATATTAAACCCGGTGCCACCGACAATGATTACATGCGGTGGTTTAATAAAGTTGAAAATTTTATTCACGAATTAAGAGGGCATGTGGTCATTGTCGGTGATATTAATTTGAATAGTGCGTCACAGCATGTCCAAAATTATTTTTGTTATTTTTTGTCATTTTGTAATCTAATTGACAAGAATGTCGTACGGAATGTTTATGGAGGAATGTTAGACATCGTCTTAGTCATGGATAGCGCCGAGGTGCAGGAGACATTGGTAACTCTTCCGAAGGTGTAGTTCCAATGGATGCTTACCATCCCCCGCTTGACATTGATATGTTAGCCAAATCTGCCCGTCTTTCAGAATATATCGAACCGACTAATATAAATTCCTTTAGGGACTGGAATTTTAGGAAGTGCGATTATGACCAGCTGCTTCTTTTAGTTGACACCGTTTCTTGGGAACCTGTGCTACAGTCGACCAATGTAGTTTCTGCCACAGAAAAATTTTACGAGATCATTTATAAAATTTTAGATAATTGCACCCCCAAAAAGAATCGTAAGAAAGCTGCGACAAGGAGATATCCTATTTGGTTTACGGCGGACATGATTCAAGATAACAAGCAAAAAATAAAATTACATGCTATATGGAAGCGCACAAAATCTGATCTGTCTTACATAGCTTTTTCTAGTCTTCGAGCGTCTCTTAAGTTACGAGCTGTTGCGGCCTATAAATCATATATGAGCAGAATCGAAAATAACATCAAATCAAACCCTCGTGAGTTTTGGCGCCATATATCTAACTTAAAATATAAGGGCGGATTTGAGTCCAACCTCACTTATATGGGAAAATCATGTTCCGGCATCAAGGCAGCTGAAGCTTTTGCAAATTTCTTCGCAAGCGTGTTTCGGCCTGAGGTGCCAATGCTCGATGCTCAAAGTGTTAACTTCTGTGATATTAGTTGCAACAGTCATTACGTTAATGTTTTAAAATTTACACCAAAGGATATAGGTTATGGTATTCACAAATTAAAGCTGGGTAATTCGATAGGACCGGATGGTGTACCCCCAGTTATTATGAAACTTGTAAAATCGAGTATAATTAGCCCACTCTGTTTCATTTTCAACTTGGCTCTTAAATCCGGGATTTATCCGACACAATGGAAAGTTTCTAGAGTAACCCCTATACCCAAAACCTGTAATAAGCTGGATGTTGAAGAATATAGACCCATTGCTATTCTCTCTGCACCAGCCAAAATTTTCGAGAATGTCCTACATAAACTCATATACGTGCAGATTGAGAAACTACTAACAGACGCTCAGCATGGTTTTAGGATGAAGAGGTCGGTGAATACCAATTTACTCACTCTAGTGGACTACATATCTAAGCATTTAGACCAAAGACATCAAGTTGACGTGTTGTACTTCGACTTTCGGAAGGCGTTTGATAGAGTTGACAATGACGTGTTGTTGGCGAAACTTTGTTCCATGGGCTTTGCTCCAAGTCTCCTTCAACTAATTGCCGACTATCTGCGGGATCGCCAACAGTACGTCAAACTGGGAATTTACGAATCCTCCTCTTATCATACGCGATCTGGAGTCAGTCAAGGCTCTATTTTGGGGCCCTTGCTATTTATAATAATGGTAAACGACCTGCCTTCCGTTTTGCGTTATGCTAGGTGCCTTCTCTATGCTGACGACTTAAAGATATATAGAACCGTACACTCGACAGCTGATTGCTTGTCTCTGCAGCAAGATATCGATGCAGTATATCGGTGGAGCCTTATTAACAAAATGGAGTTTAACTCCTCCAAATGCTGTGTAGTGTCCTTCGGACGAATGCAATGTCCCATAACCCATGCATATAAAATGAATGATGGAGTAATTGCTCGGCCTTTATTCGTAAAAGACCTAGGAGTCACCTTTGACCGCAAACTTAACTTTCATGACCACATTATTGCCGTCGTCAAGGAATCATTTCTGAGACTCGGGTTTGTTCTGAGGAATTCTCGTGATTTTCGTTGCACTAAAGTCATAGGGCTCCTTTTTGATACATTGGTCCGAAGTAAGCTCGAGGCTAGTTCATGTATATGGCATCCTTACGAGAGCACATACGCTCTAATCTTGGAGAAGGTGCAAAAGGCTTTCCTCCGTTTCTTATATAAACGTGTATATGGATATTACCCTTATATGTATCCTACAAAGTTTCTCCTTGGTTGCCTCGGATACCACAGTCTAGAAGTGAGAAGAACCAAAGACCAGATATTAACCATGTGTAAGATCCTTTATGGTAAAATAGATTGTCCAGAACTTCACAACGAGCTATGTCGTCTATTTGTACCCGACAACTACCTCCGTAATAGAAGACACAGATTGTTCTCTATACCGTCATGCCGAACTGTTGCCCGTGCTAATTCTCCTATACCGCGATCTCTAGGTGCACTGAATACGTTGTTAACTGAGAATCCCGAATACGACTTGTTTGTTGATGAATTGAGAGTTACTTTAAAAAAATGTTTAGAATATTGTGAAATGAATGCATGACGAATAATAATGTAAATGATATAATATTTAAATTTATTTCAAATAATTGTATTGTATGTATTTTCAATTTTGTAATGTTGTATTATTGGTGTAATTGGCCTATATCGGTCGTTCCAATAAAATAAATAAATAAATAAATTATAGCATAACAATGCGCAGTGTATTATTGTTGAGGGTGTTAAGTATTTACGTTACATTTGGTGCGTAAGGATATCATATCATATACACCAACTGTTTTCTGCTATTTTATAACCCTTTATATTCCCTCGAGGTCAGTCTATGGACAAGCCGATACACGATGAAGGTTAAGTTTTGTCAACTATTTTTACTAACGTAATGAGCATACATTAATTCGAAACCTTAAGGGCCTATTCACACGGCGTATTTTTAACGCACCGATGACGCACGATTACGAACCTGCGCTCACGGCGCCGTAGATGACCAAAAAGCAGATTGTATCGATACAAATGAGCGTTTTCGGTGCCACTAAATTATTGACCGTATGCAAAGGTTTACTGTATGCGTCGGAATATCGTATAAAGTGCGTCAGCGCGCGTCATCTCTCATCATCGCGTCGGTGCGTTAAAAATAGGTCGTGTGCATAGGCCCTAAGGCGCTAGTCACAAGTCACAACTCACAAGTCACAACTCGCAACACGTCACGTCGCATAGCCACGTAGCGACTAGCTAGCTGCAGTTACATGGCTACGTCACGTCGTAGCCGTAGCACTGACACCGGTCAGCACGTGCACGGCTACGGCACGATGGCTTTTTATTAATACAGTTTGTAGTTTACACATTGTACATTGAAGTGGAGCGAAACATTTTTTATTTATTTAGAATTTTCCTGTATTATCAATGGATGTTCCATATCATTAGAAACATCTGTGACAAAATTTCAGCTTTCTAAATGTATATTGTATATCTTCAGTTGACACATATGGTTTCAATTTTAGATAGATAGATAATAATAATAATAACAAAAATAAAAATAAATAAAATAATAATAATATGCCCCACGCACGCCTACCAAAAGTCCGGGACTTTAATAGTCCCGAGATATGGAAAAGACAAACATAATAATATGCTGGGCATGCGCATCCTCTGTTGATTAGAGGGGTTAGGCCTTAGTCTACCACGCTGGCCTAATGCGGGTTGATGCGAGACTTCACATACCTTCGAATTTCTTGCGGAGATATTCTCGTGTATGCAGGTTTCCTCATGATGTTTTCCTTCACCGTTATATGTATATAGATAGATAGATAGTAAGTCTTTATTGTAGACACACAAAGATAACAGGTAACATTAAATGACATAAAAAATTGTGCCACAAGCGGTGGCCTTATCGCTAAAAGCGATCTCTTCCAGGCAACCAATCTCGAAAAAAAACAAAGAAATCCAAGTTACACGTAGAGTTTTATTTATAGTTTTACATACCACATTTCAACACTAAATTACAGTATTTCCTCCAAAAAGATGCAATGCAATCTAGAAAATGAATATAATATATGGGGGATTTCACGTCAAGCGGGCAACGTAAAAAAAGTGAGGTTCTGAAATTCGTTCATATTTTGCTTATTTATACCTCTAGAGGGTATGAACGTGTACGCAAAATATTTTTTTTATAAAAGGTTTAATTGCCAAATTATGGCCTTCTAAAATATTGACCTCACCGGTGTAAGGGTTCCTATGGGAGGTATTTTGCGTATTAAAGTAATTTATAATAAAATAACAAATGTTGTGTTTTGGGTAGTATATTTAATGGACTTTTTGATTTTTTCAACCGATTCGAAATTTAAATTTTTTATCACCTTTTAAACCGGAAATAAAGATTTCAAAACGAAATTTTAATCGTTTGGACCACAACATTCTTAACATTTTTTATTCGAAAATGAAGCTTGACATACACAGAGTTTACCACAAAAAATTTACATGGGATGCTACATTCGTTTAGGAATTATATCAATTCGAGGACGTACTTGTCGTACTGATCGAGGTACCTGAAGCTTGCAATAGTCGGCTATTCTGCGTAAATAAGAATACACGCAGTAAAATTCCTATGAAGTCACCTTTTCATGCATGATTATAATATTTACCGACTGATCCTGAAGGAGGATAATATTTTTCGAGTATAGGTTTGTGTTTATACACGTTCATACCCTCTAGAAGTATAAATAAGCAAAATATGAACGAATTTCAGAACCTCACTTTTTTTTCGTTGCCCGCTTGACGTGAAATGCCCCATATACTTTAAGATGTTTTAAAACATATTTTCCTTATTAAAACTATGGACTTCGAGAAACATAATCAGGTACGGGAAATTGGGGCGTAGTCAATTAGTATATGATTTTTCTGATGATTTAACACATTTTCCTAGTTTTAAATTATAATTACTTATTTAAATTAGTGGACAGTAATATTACAGGGATATTATTATCATTATTTCAATTAGTATCTAATATTCTAAAATTCATAGTTATAGCAGTTGAAATAAAATTCTACGTGTGACTAGAATTACTTTGTTTTTTCCGAAATTAAAACCAAATGCGCCAATTGAATAACTACATATTTAGAAAACTGATATTTTTCACAAATGTTTCTAATGATATGGAACATCGATTGATAATACGGGGAAAAACATTAAAAATACAAATAAAAAATATTTTTTTCCTCCAGCCTATTTAGAGGTACATAATACGCAATAGATTAACATTACCTACAGTACTTATTTTAATTTAAATGGAAGTAAAAGAGCGTAATAAATAAAACCTATTTATGTCTAAATGGTATTACAATATCCAATAGGATTTTAGCATAGTTCCTTTAAATTAAACGATATTACATCCCGTGGCTGAGCGTGCGTCTCGTGTACATCTCGTTAATTAAACATCTGTCTCACGCCACTCCCGGTACCCCCGCCCTCCCCCCTGCATTTCTGTACATCCCGACAAAATGTCTTTTTTGCTTTTTGTGCCATTTGTAGCATTCTGTGCGAGTTCGTCATTAGCTAAGTAGTCGGCGTGCACTGAAGGTATGCTACTGCATATGCACTATGAACTCATTCGGTAGAGCATGTTGTATTATAGAGGTAGAAGTGTAGATACAGCACGAATGGGCTGATATGTCCGGTTAGATACAGAATACCAGGCTGGGGAAGGCGATTTATTTAATTTGATTTGTCCGGAACTGGAACCTCCAGAGAGGGTTGACGTCGGGCAGGCAGCTGGACATGATAACTAAGCCGAACCCTCATTCTGCAATAAGTGTGCCGACAACATATTGTGGGGGAAGGGCATTTTGACGGATTGGCGTGCACGACTTTTCGTCACGGCGTCTATTTTAGTATACGGTTTTCGGTTACTTCTTGTCATTCTTGTCAAATGTTTATATACGTATCACCCAATGATCGTGTTGTAAACTGTAAAACCGATAGTCTATCTATATAGCTTCTTTATATATTACATGCGATAAGACTGACAAACACATGGCCCCGCTTCGAAAGTTGCCGCGTGCCGCCCACACTTACCTAGTGTCGACCACGTGTTGTGTACCTGCGGCCTGCGCCGACCTCCACTTGCAGCTTACTTCATCACTTCACTTCACTTCACAGTTGTCTTGTCGAGTTGCATTTTACTATATCCATTTCATTCGTCGATAATATGGTAAAAGTGGAAATCTCTTACTTTTAACTTGTTCGTGATTAATATAGAAGTATGCCTCTATAATTATTATATATAATATTGTCACTTGAGTAAGTTGTATGTTTGCTTGTTGCAGGTCCCGGCTGGTGGCGTGTAACGGGGGGTGCCGCGTGTCACGCGCTCTCTCCACATTACACATCGTGCACACAACTTTCTCTCAGTAAGCATCATTCAAATTACATATTAACCCCAAAAGAGCAAAAGGGCATCGCTATCAGGGACATTTCACCAACTCTCTTTACTGTTGTTTATAGAACGTTCCAACATAAAATGTCCGCTTGTGATGCTCTTGCTAAGTCGATGTATATATTTACTATCCACCAACCGACTGTCACTCCCATTACGAATGGCACTACAGTTAAACAAGCTTCCAACCCGCGATGGGATAAGTAGAACGGCAGCACAGCTAGTCTACCACAATATGTGATACGAGTAGAAATAATCCAAGAGTACCTTCATAACCGTAAAGTTCCTCTCTTTTCCAGTCGTAAGATAAAATTATAATAAGCAATAAAAATTGTGTAAACTGAATACTGTATAATTATTATATATGGTTATATGAAAGTTAGTGTGCGTAGAGACAAGTCCACAGAAACAACTGCAGGAGTGGTGTGCGTGTAGAGTGTTTGTGTGTGTATGTGGCTGATATCATGCGCATCTGTAGCTCGTTGTCGGTGTCGTGTATGGTGGCGTTGACGAGCGGCGCGTAGCTGTGCAGCGCCGTGAACACGCTGGTGGCGCCGGCGGCGGGCGCCGCGCCGCGCGACCCGCACTCCAGCGGACCCATCGACGTGACGCCCACCTGCGAACACACAAACACTCGTTACTCCCGCAGCCCCTCAGACCCGCAGCCCGCTCACTCTGCACATTCTGCACACTGCATTCATTAATAATGATTGTGTTACTTGTGCGCCGCGCCACACAACGGGCCCGCCGGAGTCTCCGGAGCACACACCCCCACCCCCGCGCACGTCCCGCGACACCCCGCACACGCAGTGGTACCACGAGCCGCGCTCGCACGCCACCAGCCGCAGCCGCACCGAGAATAACTCCTCGCCGAGAACAGAGCCCTCTGTGCGACCGAACCCGAACACCTGCATCACAACCCACAACACAATTTATAAACTTATTCCATCGATAACTGTACCATGAATCAGCGATCACTTAAGTTTACAATATACCTCTATAGAGGTAACATTGTGATGCTTGATTCTTGTCGCACAATATTATGAAACTCTTCATTAATTTTATTATAAAATATAACAGTGGCTTGTGCTATTCTGGCTATACCTCTAAGTAGAGTACCTACTTATTCTATAATTGAGACATCAGGATAGCAATACGGACAGACGTGGCACTTCTCACCGGGACATCAGGCATACAACCAGACGACGTCATTTAGTTTGACTAGTTGAAAAAGGCGTGATGTTGCGCCGCTTCGCCCCGCGGCCGGCACAGACTCACGTCGACTTCCTTGTCGTGTAGATCGACCGGGTTGTAGAGCGCCATGGCGAGGAGCGCGTCCAGCTGCGGCGCGGCGGCGAGGCGCATGTCGCGGCGCGTGCGCACCAGCCCCACGTCGTGATGCAGCGCCGTCACGTCCATGCCGCGCCCTTCGTCCTCCTGCACCACCTCGTACCTGACACAATCCGTCTACCATCATGCTGGGGTACACCGCGCCGCGCCACGCCGCGCCGTACTACACACTGCTGCTGAGATAATATAATATATCGACCCACATTGTGGAGCAATTCCCACAGCGATACATCGCTCAACTATGTATATTCATGTCTACATCATTTTGCCACATAATATTTTATAATATTATTTTGCCTCCCGTTATCTATTTTAAATTTAAACATACAAAAAAATGTATTGCTGAGGATATTATTACAGTTTGAATCTATTATATAATACCTAAAATGATGTACCTACTATGAGACTATACCGACCACAAACCCGCCACTGTCACCAGTCAATTCTCTAAGCTAGGCTCATTTACACCACCAAGCAATGGAGTCTCCAGAAACTGCAAAAGTCTATAACCCGCGCCGATATTAATTAAACAGAAAGATAGAGACTACTACTACTCTACTACTACACTCCCAAACAATGTGTCGTGAGTCGTGAGTCGTGAGCGCTGCTCATATTCACAAACAAGTTTAGAGCACGGTCGAGCGGCTCAACAACGAACCTAAATGAAACAATTTACACTTATGGCCTGTGAGAATTTGGGACACACTGTGATATATTTTGAAACGAAATTTAATTAAATGCTCGCGGACTGCATATAACTTGCAAAAAAACCTGAACAAACACAAATTACCAGTACCATGTACGTGCACGAATACCATCATGTGCCAGTCGGCGTGTAGTGACTAGTGTCACAATGTGTAGTGTCACTCACCCGGGATGTCGGTACAAGTAATGAACCGGCGCAACATCCCCGTCGGGCGAGGCGGGGCGGCGCGCGTTGTACTTCACGTACGCGACGCGCGAGGACACGCAGTGTGCGGCGGTGAGCACCCAGCGCGTCGCCACCACCGCGCCCGAGCACCGCGCCGTCCAGTACCGGTCCAGCAACACGCACGCCGACGGAAACTCGCTCAGTTGTGCAGCACTACCGCCGAACACACGCCGCGTGCCACCGCCGCCGACTCCGGGCCCCGCGCGCCCCTCACCACCCATCTGCCGATAGAATCCATAGCGGCTACCGTTGTGCTCGCGCGCTGACACCACCAGCGCCACTACCACCACGGACAACAACTGCATCACAGCGGCATCACAACTCTCACCGCTCGAATCCTGATTCGCGAGTCGCGACTCAACACAATCGATGCCGCGTCATGTTGACACTCGCGCTCAAAGACTAATTCGCTGCAAATAGTTTTATTATTTCTTTATTTACAAATAAGTTTATAATATAAGGCTTCAAAGAACAACATTTTGTTTGTACAGGATACACGATACCGGAATCTGGATACGGTGATGTTAATATTGCGTGATGTATTGTTACAGGCGCAGAGGAGGGGGCGAGGTGCAGGTGAGGATGGTGCGGCGGCGGCGCGCGGCGACAGTATGAACGCGACCGAGCCCGAGGGGTGCGACTCGGACTACGGCGTGGAGCCCGCCGACAAGCTGTTCCGGTTCGTGGTGCACGGCGTGCTGCTGAACGCGATCGGCGCCGGCGGGCTGCTCGGCAACGCGCTCTCTGTGGTGGTGTTGTCGCGGCCGCAGATGCGTTCTTCCGTCAACTGCCTGCTGGTGGGACTCGCCGCGTGCGACACCGTGCTCATTCTCACCTCAGTGCTGCTGTTCGGTCTCACCGCAGTCTATCCGTACACGGGCCGCCTGCGCCACTACTACTACCATGTGTGTCCGCACATCACCCCTTTCGCATACCCGATCGCGAATGCCGCGCAGACCATGTCCGTGTACCTGACGCTGATCGTGACGGTGGAGCGATGGGTGGCCGTGTGCCATCCGTTTCGCGCGAAGGCTCTGTGCACGTCGTCGCGCGCGCGCTGGTACGTGCTGGGCACGGCCGCGTTTGCGCTCGCGTACAACGCACCCAAGTTCTTCGAGGCGAAAGTGGTGCAGCGGCGCGTCGACGGCGAGCCAGTATATTGCGTCACCGCTAACCTTCAGTTCCGCACCGAAACCTACATTGTGGTGTATATACATTCGATGTACATGATCGTGATGTACATCGTGCCGTTTTCTGCTCTGGCTGCATTAAACGCTTGCATCGTGCGCCAGGTGCGGCGCGCTCAGGCGGAGCGGGCGAGACTGTCGCGCGTACAGCGGCGCGAGCTCGGCCTCGCCACCATGCTGCTGGTTGTGGTGCTCGTGTTCTTCCTGTGCAATCTGTTGCCACTCGTCACCAATTCAATAGAAGTGTTCAGCGGCGATCAACTCGAGAACCTCGACCCACTCGTGAAAACAACTAATTTACTCGTCACGATCAACAGTAGTGTCAATTTCGTTATTTATGTGATATTTGGGGAGAAATTTAAGCGTGTGTTTCTGAAGATGTTTTGCGCGGGACGGTGGCGGAGGCGCGCGCGAGATTCGCCTGAGCATACGCGCGACGACTCGTTCGCGTCGTGCGGCGAGCGCGTGTCGTTGCGGCTGGCGCGGAACGGCACGCTGCGCCGCTCGGAGGCGCGCTCGACGTCGCGTGCCGCGGGCCGGTCGCGGCGCGCCCCCTCCCCCGCGCCCACCGTCTACTACCCCGCGCCGCACACCGAGCTCACGAGCAGCTCCTCCCTGCAGGACGCGCCACCCGCCGCCGCGCGATGGAACGGACACGCACGCTCGCATTTCTAACATCGCCTATCACATCCTGCGCGATTGCCCATTGTGGACCTCCACCGGTATGAATTTGCCAGAAGATGAAGAGACTTACTAAATAGTATATCGTGAAAAACTGTGTATCGAAATATATAATTATACCATGAGAATTTGTGTATAATTATGGTATAATTTGAGCCCGTACTATGTGTGAAGTGATGGGACGTAACTTAATTTCGCACTTCCAACGCGTCACGCGATCTATGAGACGTTTTAATGTGTGTTCATGTGTTGATCACGGACCCTAATTATGATACCACAAATAATTAGTTTTGTAAATAATAGTAGTAATGCAAAGGTTGTTAATATAAAATATATCGTGTGTAAGATGCGCTCAAAGCTCATGGAGCGACGCGATGGTATAAAGTGTAATATATGTATGTACGTACTAGTACATGAATGTTAACTCATTGAAATCGAAACATTTATTATTAATCAATTAAAAACATTCAATTTTCTTTTGCTTTTATTTATGAATAAGTACCAATTGGACCAAGCTCAGTTGGGAATGGTACGGACTGCCGAGACGAGTGTCGGAAGTTCGAGTCCTACTCCAAAATAGAGCATACAACCCAGACTTCTTCTATGTTAAGTGACTTTACTATTTTTGAATAATCGTTTGCTATAACGGTGAAGGAAAAACATCGTGAGGAAACCTGCATACTCGAGAATTTCTCCACAAGAATTTCGAAGGTATGTCAAGTCTACCAACCCGCATTAGGCGAGCGTGGTAGACTAAGGCCTAACCCCTCTCATTAGTAGAGAAGGCCCAGCCAATGCCGTGCCCAGCAGCGAGACAATCATATTACACAGCTAATATAATTATTACATTACCAATTTTATTCAAGCTCAGCAATAATGATTATAACGGAGAATGTCTGCTAGTTGTTTGTTAAGCCGCGTCTCCTACGTACGTGAGTTGAATTGAGAGCCTCCGTGGTGCAGCAGGCAGCAGACTGTGAAGCGAGAAGCCGCGGGTTCGATCCCAGTACCGACATAAATGTTTGTGTAACAAAACATGAAAACACATACTCAAAACAATGTTTCTGTTTCGGTAACGTTGACTCCTGCTCACTACAAAATCTGCTTGTTGTCTTAGGGCAAGGTTGGGTTTGCACATCTGCCAGCATCGAAGTACTTCGTATTTGACCAATGTCATAAAATATAATAATCAATAATGAAATGGTAATTGTGGCGTTTAATGAAAAGGCTAGGTAGCTTGCTAGATAAAAGATTTATTGAGTGAAGAACTACTGACATGAAAACCTAATAATCGATGGCAATCAAAACAAAAACAAAAACAAAAACAAAAACAAAAACAAAAACAGAAACAGAAACAGAAACAGAAACAGAAACAGAAACAGAAACAGAAACAGAAACAGAAACAGAAACAGAAACAGAAACAGAAACAGAAACAGAAACAGAAACAGAAACAGAAACAGAAACAGAAACAGAAACAGAAACAGAAACAGAAACAGAAACAGAAACAGAAACAGAAACAGAAACAGAAACAGAAACAGAAACAGAAACAGAAACAGAAACAAAAACAAAAACAAAAACAAAAACAAAAACAAAAACAAAAACAAAAACAAAAACAAAAACAAAAACAAAAACAAAAACAAAAACAAAAACAAAAACAAAAACAAAAACAAAAACAAAAACAAAAACAAAAACAAAAACAAAAACAAAAACAAAAACAAAAACAAAAACAAAAACAAAAACAAAAACAAAAACAAAAACAAAAACAAAAACAAAAACAAAAACAAAAACAAAAACAAAAACAAAAACAAAAACAAAAACAAAAACAAAAACAAAAACAAAAACAAAAACAAAAACAAAAACAAAAACAAAAACAAAAACAAAAACAAAAACAAAAACAAAAACAAAAACAAAAACAAAAACAAAAACAAAAACAAAAACAAAAACAAAAACAAAAACAAAAACAAAAACAAAAACAAAAACAAAAACAAAAACAAAAACAAAAACAAAAACAAAAACAAAAACAAAAACAAAAACAAAAACAAAAACAAAAACAAAAACAAAAACAAAAACAAAAACAAAAACAAAAACAAAAACAAAAACAAAAACAAAAACAAAAACAAAAACAAAAACAAAAACAAAAACAAAAACAAAAACAAAAACAAAAACAAAAACAAAAACAAAAACAAAAACAAAAACAAAAACAAAAACAAAAACAAAAACAAAAACAAAAACAAAAACAAAAACAAAAACAAAAACAAAAACAAAAACAAAAACAAAAACAAAAACAAAAACAAAAACAAAAACAAAAACAAAAACAAAAACAAAAACAAAAACAAAAACAAAAACAAAAACAAAAACAAAAACAAAAACAAAAACAAAAACAAAAACAAAAACAAAAACAAAAACAAAAACAAAAACAAAAACAAAAACAAAAACAAAAACAAAAACAAAAACAAAAACAAAAACAAAAACAAAAACAAAAACAAAAACAAAAACAAAAACAAAAACAAAAACAAAAACAAAAACAAAAACAAAAACAAAAACAAAAACAAAAACAAAAACAAAAACAAAAACAAAAACAAAAACAAAAACAAAAACAAAAACAAAAACAAAAACAAAAACAAAAACAAAAACAAAAACAAAAACAAAAACAAAAACAAAAACAAAAACAAAAACAAAAACAAAAACAAAAACAAAAACAAAAACAAAAACAAAAACAAAAACAAAAACAAAAACAAAAACAAAAACAAAAACAAAAACAAAAACAAAAACAAAAACAAAAACAAAAACAAAAACAAAAACAAAAACAAAAACAAAAACAAAAACAAAAACAAAAACAAAAACAAAAACAAAAACAAAA